>CM060903.1:800326937-805326937 GCA_030737815.1 Allium fistulosum | reverse complement strand
AGCTAGGACGAGGGGTCGATATAGAGGCTCAAATATAAGAATCGGCTTAGGAATTAAAAAGTAGGGATCAGCCTAAGAGTTAAAGTGTAAGGATCGACATATAGGCTAAAAGGAAGGGTTCGGTGTTAGCTGTCTTAATGTAGGGATCGGCTTAGGAGTCAAAACATAGGGATAGGATTGGAAGCTAAAGGGAAAGGATCAGTGTTGGTATATGAGTTAAAGTGTAGGGATTGGTTATGAGGCTGGGGTAAAGGGATCGACATATGGCAAAGGGATCGATGCTGACTATAAAAACTAATTTAATCCAAGTCACTCAAACGCTTAACTGCATATTGCCTTGCCGGATCATAATATGACTAAAAACAATGCAACTTGCATACTTGGACTGTCGGCCTTAAGCTTGAACGAACAAACTTCCGGGCTACTCAATATGAACTAATGAAAAAACTTACTAACGAACTTGAACAATGGACTTCATAATTCAGAATGTCAACATCCGATCCTAAAGCCTTGGTTGCCGATCAACTTTCTCGATGATTGATACGGTCAACGATGACGGTCTCTCTGGATGAAATCCCCAAGTCTCGACATTTTATTCTCGCTTTTCTGATTTCAAGCTGTTTATCTTTGTTTCACATTATACTGCACTAGTTCACACACAACACGGGGGGAACATGTTATTATTTCTAATGTTGATTGTCTACTGAGTATAGCTGACATAGATTTCAAGCTGCACGATGCGCTATGACGGAATGTCTTCCGAGTCCGCCGCAAGACACATTAGTTTTGAGGCTAGGTCAAGCTCTGCCACCCTGTCTGATAAACCTTCTACGAGTCATCATATAGAACAAGTAGAGGCATCTGATCTGCAAGCAAATCTCTTTTCTGACATTCCAGTATTTCCTGTAGAAGTTATTAGTTCGGCTCCCGATGCCGTTGAGGGTGCTATCGTCTTAAACAACCCGATTGATTCACAAGCATCTAGAATCGGTGAAGCCGCTCTCCGTCGATTATGTTCCATCCATGGAATCCTGTTCGAAGACGTTTTGGTTCCATCGAGGCAAGACAAACCTCACTTGCCCCCAGCCATATATACTAATCGCAACAAGTTCATGTGCTGCGCTGGATGTGTGCCACCTTTCAACTCATTTATTTGGGAAATGCTGAGGTACCGGGGGATCGTCCTATCCAGTTACACCCTAACGGCTACGCTTTCATTCATGGAACCTTCCTTCTCTTTATGAAAGTTATGTTCCGTCCGCCAACTCCTGAATACATTAGATACATTTACAACTTCAAAAGATGGACATGGAGCCCCTCATATGTTTTCCTTAAACCCTCTCCCAAATTCCAAGTCTTAACGGGTGCATGGAACAAGCTCTCTTTATTCAAACATGAGTGGTTTTATGTACGGTGCCCTCCCGGTTTTGCAAGGAGATGGATGGAAGGACGTAAGTGTTACTCCTATCTTGGTCTTTAGTTCGACGATTTATGTCGCAACTCCTTATTTAAACATACTAACATCTCCAGCTCTTTTAGGTGTTCGCCCCCAACCCGAAGGCATTGCCTATTCATGGGCCGTTGTGGCTATTTGTGCTACTCCCGGTGAGCATCGGGACATCAAACTTCTCATCACTGATGAGCTGCTCTCATTATTTGGGATGTTGGAAGATGGCCGCAAGATTGGACTTCCCAGGAGTAAAGCAGTCCCAAAAATTGTTGTCGAAAGAAGGATAGAAGTAAGCGACGCCGTGGTGCCCCCTGTTGAGGAAACACGGGAAGACAATGAAGAGGGAGAGATTAGTGAATCTCAAGATGTGGGGCTGAGAAGCGAAGATGTAGGCCCCGGGAAAGCACCGGTAGTCAAAGCGCTACAGAGCAGCCAAACACAAACTCTGCCAAAGAGGAGGAAAAGGTTGGTGTATAAGCTGCGAAAGAGTAAGGCTGGGGCAAATTCGGAATTTGTCATAACCCCACTCGAAAAGGAGTCGTCTTCCTAGCAAATAGAAAGTTCGCTGAAGGGACTCTCCGACATTCTAATTCCGGATGATATATTAAATTATAACTTCGCTAACGTTGACGTCGAAGGGCTTAACTCTCCCGCAAGAAGCGGCGAAGGCGTGCAACCTTCCAATAGAGGAGAGGAAACTCCAATGAGTAAACCCAATGTTACTAGTTCGTCGAGAGGAAACACTAGGACAGACACAGACACTTGCACTCCATATACACTCGTGATTAATTCTTCATGTTTCAACTTCTAATATGCTCCTATTTGGCTCTTTTATGGGTGCAATGTCACACTCTCACGCTTTTGACCATCTCCGGGGTTCTTCCACTTATTATTGCTTGGGTCGAGATTCTGAATCCGAAAGACGAGAGACAAAGATGATGGGTGAGACGAAGGATATTATTCTTGAGAGTCTTCTTCTTCATCCAGACGGAAATCTCAACCACATGCTCCTCGCCACGATGATCAATTGCATCTTCTTGCTCATAATGAAGATATGTCCTCATGCCGAGGTTCTCAAGCTGTCGGGCCTCACGACCAACTTTTTGGGTTGTCAAGTTCAGGGCAATCACGTGACTGCCGTTCCGGCATGTACCCGCTTGCTACTTCTGATCCGCTTCCGCCAGTTCCTGCTCATGATCCTACCACATCGGAAAATTTAGCTGAACTCAAAGCTACTTTTCCAAAAATCTTCTTTGATGGACTCAAGTTCCTCCCCTCCATACATGTCATCTCTAGAAGTTCTAAAGAGAGCTCATTAGCATGTATGAACGACGTGTACGTCCAACATGAATCGTTCATTCACTTAGCCGAGAAAATCTCTGAAGTCTCCATCGAGCGCCAGCATGAAATTGATTGCCTCAAGTTGGAGGATATTCACGACAAAGACATCATCAAGCATCAAGATGTTGAGCTGCTTGAATATAAAACCCAACTTGCCGTGGCAGAGAAGAACGCGAAAGAAACGGCAGAGTCTGTAAGTCGTTTGGAGACTTCGCACAAAAAGGAACTGGATGCAGCGCTACATCGCAATGGCACTCTGGTCTTAGAGAAGGACTCCTTGAAAAAGAAGAAGGAGGTCTTTACTCGTCGTGTTGAAGAGCTTGAAAAATTAATGTACAAAGAGAGGGAGGAAAAGATCGAGGCACAGGAAGAATCGCAGAGATACTACGAGGAGATCGTTAAGGCGAGAAACTTGAAAACGAAGCTTGAAAAACAATTCACCCAGATCGATGCCTTCAGAGAAGTAGCCCGCAATGAGGACAGAAAAGAAGTGCTCGAAGAAGCCAACTCCCGGGTAGAAGCTGCCACCGAGTCTGGTAGAGAAGAGATCAAGAACTTGTTCGATCCGCTCATCGTCGAATATAATGCAAAATTTCTTCTTCACCGTGACTTGACGTTTCTAGGCGAAGGATATCTTGAATTGCTCTCCGAGCCCTAGGAGTTTATCACCAAAATCAAGAAGGAAGAACTGGGAGTGGCAGAGCTTAATAAAGAGGCACTCGTCCAAGAGGTGCTTCGAGGATATGAACCGTCTGATCTGGCCGCCGCAAAGCTTCAATTCGCTAAGGATCCTGCACCGGACAAAGAAGGAGAGGACATCGCTGGGTCCTCTAGAACCGATCTCAAGGGTCTTTCTCCTACTCGAATGGCCGGAACATCAACTTATCAACTCACGGAGCAACATATTGGCTATGATTCGGACAGACCCAGCCTTGGTCCACAAATGCTATCTCCCATTCTTGAAGGGAGCACTCTATTGACCACTGAGAGCCAACTGGATGCTGGTATAGCACAAAGTTTCTTAGAATGTAGCAATTTGTTTTTTTTGACGCATAACTGTCATTGACTAACGCCATTGCTTTAACTAACTTTTGTAGGTCATCCCAGTCCAGAGCAAACTCCTAGGAGCGATGTCGCCACGGAGCAACAAGAGAAAATGGCCGAAGCTCCGACTGTTGTAGATATTTTGGGGCCTGATGCTCAATTCATCGGTGCACTCGACGAGGATAAGCCTGAGGACCAATCCCTTAGCGAAGAGTTGGACGATGTAGTGATCCCGGGGGCCTCGGAGCACACTGCCAAAAGCAGTTAGAAGGAGCAGATTGAAGAGGAAGAGAAGTCGAAGCGTGAAGTCAAAGGGAACCCGTCGAAGATCTTAATCCTGTACCTCTGTAGGTCATTCCACTCGATAGAACAATTCCTATTAAAATCCCTCCTTCTTCTTCAAGCGTCTCCACTAAGGGCAGCAAAGGGTCCAGTAAAAGACGCTCAACTGATTCTACTCCTGAGAAACCGAAGAAGGAGAAGAAGTCGAAGGAATAACTAGTACCATGTGTTGTTGTACATAGTTTGGATAAGTCACACGTGTATTTCTTTCCTTAGTAGTAAGTGTACGGGTGTGAATCTTGAACTTTTGGAATAACTTGTAATGAATTTTTGAGATAGTGAATAAAAGTTTTTGTTTTTTGATTAGTCATCATGCAAATTATTACTTTAATAGTAGAGTAATTACTTCCCATTCCATGTACTTGTAATAATTTTCACTAGTCTCGTTAATAATTCACTATCTCCATCTCGTGGCTTCTTTGTAGATGTTGTCTTAAGTTGTAAGCAATGTTAAGCCGGAACTGTAATGAACGGTTATGTCTTTCCTCTAGCGGTTTCAATCTCTTTAGTCGATTTGAAATTGGAATTCATGGGATAAAGAACAGTGGAAATCCGTCCATCCACCTGTTGAGTTTACGAGTTAGCCCGCGGTCTGGGGACTTAGAATTTTTCGCAGGTGGTCAGCCATACCCCAATTGCTCATATTCTAATCCGTGCTCCGGAGACTTAGAGTTTTCGTCGTGGGCAGTCTTGTTTCTGCCCGTGGCAGTCGTTTTTCCACCGAATGGTTTATACTCTAGTCCGCAGTCGGGGACTTAGAGTTTTTGTCATGGGCAATCGTATTTCCGCCCGTGGCAGTCGTTTTTCCGCCAAATGGTTTATACTCTAGTCCGTAGTCAGAGACTTAGAGTTCTTGTCGTGGGCAGTCGTGTTTCCGCCCGTGGCAGTCTTTTTTCCGCCGAATGGTTTATACTCTAGTCCACAGTCGGGGACTTAGAGTTTTTGTCGTGAGCAGTTGTGTTTTTGCCGAATGGTTTATACTCGAGTATGCAATCGGGGACTTAGAGTTTTTGTCGTGGGCAGTCATGTTTCCTCTTATGGCAGTCGTTTTTTCGCTAAATGGTTTATACTCTAGTCCGCATCGGGGACTTAGAGTTTTTGCTCATCGTTGGCGGCCTTTGTCCCTTATCATGAGCAGTGCTCTTTTGTCCGTCTACGGGAGTCGTCAACCGAGCAAACTTGCGAAGCTCAACTTGTTCGATCCCATCGGGGATTGATATGATTGATCGACTTCAAACTTCATGAATCTGTTCACACATCGCATATATCGATATCAATCAGTTTCATTTTATACTTAGCATAAAATGCAGTAACAACAACTTATGTAAAGGAGGCTACAGATTTTATTCATCATATGAAAGAAACAAAACAACTTGTCTTATTACACATTGAAAAGATCAAACGCTAAAGTAAATGCCGAAATTAACTAGTACTTAAATACAAAAGAAATATTCTAGGTGAAATAGCATCGTAAATGCTCGCTATTCCACGCTCTTGGAAGTGTCGTGCCATCAACAGTCACTAGCTTGAAATTTCCTTCTTCAAGCCTCTATTTAATGACGTATGGTCCTTCCCATGTCGGATTCGTGCATGAAGGGACCAGAAAAACTCGTTTTAGGACAAGATCACCAACTTTGAAGGTTCTCGATTGGACTTTCTTGTTGTAATATTGGGCGATTCGATGTCGGTGTGCAACTGCTCTCAAATCGACCTCCTCGTGCTTCTCATCGACAAAGTTAAAAGATTCCAAGAGAAGATCTTGGTTCATTCTGAGGTCGTAGTAAGTCACTCGATGAGAAAGGACTTCGAGTTCCATTGGAATAACTGCTTCGGCTCCATAGGCAAGAGCAAATGGAGTATTGTCGCGGACTAATGAGTGGTCCTATAGGCCCAAAGTGTCGTAGGAAGCTCATCCACCCACTTGCCTCTAGCCCTCTCCAAATGCTTTTTCAAAATAGATTTGATAATCTTGTTTACAACTTCAACCTGTACATTCGCCTGAGGGTGAGCGACCGGCGCAAACCTCTTCTCAATACGATACCTTTGACAAAACTCTTTAAATTCAGCGCCATTGAATTGAGTCCTGTTGTCAGTCACGATAATCCGTGGAAGACCGAAACGACATATGATGTTTCGAACAACGAATTTAATAACTTTATTGTTTGTAATCGTGGCTAACGGCTCCGCCTCGGCCCATTTGGTGAAGTAGTCAATCACTTACTTTGCGCCACCTTTGGAGATTGGTAGAGAGCCAATGATGTCGTTACCCCACATAGCAAATGGCGATGAACTGACCATTTGTGTGATCTCCGTCTGCAGGGCTCTTGGCACTTTTGCATATATCTAGAATTTGTCACATCGTCTCACATAATCAGCAGCATCTCGGTTCATAGTTGGCCAGTAGTATCCATAATGGAGTATCATTTTTGCTAAAGTTTGCCCCCTAGTGTGATCGCCACATTCCCCCTCATGGACTTCTTTTAAGACATGCTTTATCTCGTCATGGGTGATACTCTAGAGTAAGGGAACGGAAAACCCCTTTCTATACATAGTTCCTTCTTACATAATATACCGTTAAGCTTTGCGAAGGACTTATCGCTTTTCATTTTTCTTCTACGGCAAGATTCCATGCAACAGGTATTCTTTAAATGGAGTCATCTATGATTCCCTCTCGGGCTCCGTTTCCAGTACTTAGTCAAATTCCATCATATTTATACTTGGGGTGTGCAATGTCTCGACTGGAACCAAGCCCATCTGTTTTGCATCACCAGTACTCGCGAGCTTTGCCAATGAATCGACTTCTCCGTTCTGCTCACGTGGGATATGCGAAATGTCGTAGTTTTCTATATCTGCCAACAGCTTCTAAACTCGGGTAAGATACGGGGAGAATCATTATCCTTTAGCTTGATAATCTCCTCTTACCTGATATACATCCAGTTGTGAGTCACAAAAGATTTCAGGAGACTTTACTCTGAGCTCACTAGGAAGTTTTAGCCTGGCGATCAATGCTTCATATTCGGCTTCGTTATTTGTAGCAGGAAAATCAAGCTTCAAAGCGCAGCAAATTGACCGGTTCTTAGGGGTTACAAGAACAATCCGAGCTCCGGAACAATGATCTTGAGATTCTCCATCGGTGTACATCTTCCACCATACAACAGGGATTACCCTGTTCTCTGGAGGCTCGTCCCGCATGGTAAACTCCACTATGAAGTCTGCCAATGCTTGTCCCTGAATAGCTCTTCATGGCAAATACGTAATGTCGAACTGGCTAAGCTCGATGTTCCATTTCAGTAACCTTCCACACGTCTCAGGTCATTGTAGGACCTGTTGTAATAGCTGGTCGGTATAAACGTTAATTGGATAGGTCTGGAAATATGGGCGAAGCTTGCGTGACGCAATCACCAAGCAGTATGCTAGTTTCTCTATCTTCGGGATGTTTCTTTCTGCCCCTGTTAATCATTTACTGACGTAATACACCGGTATCTAAATCCAGTTCTCCTCATGAATGAAGGCTGCACTTATGGCATATGACGATACAGCCAAGTAAATATACAACTCCTCATAATCTACCGGCTTTAACAAGACATAGGGTCTCTCCAAATGATCCACCAAAGCTCAGAATGCGCCTTCACAATCTTGAATCCACTCGAAATTCCTCTTTCCTTTCCTTATCTGATCAAAGAAATAAATGCATTTATCGGTCACCCTGGAGATGAACCGACTCAAAGCAGCGACCTTCCCATTCAAACTCTGCACTTGTTTAATGGTTCTAGGCGCTTTATGTCCCAAATTGCTTGAATCATTTTTGGATTAACTTCAATTCCTCGAGCATTGACAATAAAGTCCAAGAACTTCCCTGATGCATCACCGAATGAGCACTTCAAAGGGTTGATTTTCATGTCATCTAATTGAAGGATATCAAACATCTGTGCTAAGTCTCGAACGTGGTCGTTTGATCGTCATGACTTCACGAGCATATCATATACATAGACTTCCATCTCCCTCCCAATCTGATCCTCAAACATTCAGTTAACCAGACATTGATAGGTCGCTCCAGCTTTCTTTAACACTAACGACATCACTACATAACAGTATAACGCAACATCCGTGACAAAACAGGTATGTTCCTGGTATGGGACGTGCATCGGGATTTGGTTATACCCCGAGTACGCATCCATAAATCATATCAATTCATGCCCTGCTGTTGAATCAACTAGCTGATCAATTCTAGGAAGGGGATAACTATCTTTAGGGCCCGCCATGTTCGGGTCTGAATAGTCAATGCACATTCTCCACTTCCCGTTCATCTTCTTCACCAGCACGGGGTTAGATATTCATTCAGGATAGAGGGCATCGCGAATAAACCCGTTGACTTTAAGTTTATCCACCTCCTCTTTAAGAGCGATGGATCTCTCCGAATCCATGCCCCATCTTTTCTGTTTTACCGGAACATATTTTGGATCAGCGTTTAATGCATGGCTCGCAATGGCAGGAGAGATCCCACACATGTCAGAATGAGTCCAAGCGAACACATCTAGATTCGCTCAGAGGAAATCAGTAAGTTCTCTCATCATCGAAGGGCTGAGTTACGATCCAATTTTCAACACCCATGATGGGTTGTCGTGGCTGACTGTAATATCAATCGTCAGCTCAGCCGGCACTGCCTTAGTCTCCTTTGGTTCCTTCTCATCATCCTTCGGATCTATATCTCTATAGAACCGACTGTGGTGCCCAAGACAAGGCTTAGGCACCATTTGTCAATCTTCAGTAACTTGGATGCGTACAAACTTGTCCACACCCTTTCCCTTCTCTTTTCACTGAGCCTCTCTCAACTCAGCCACATAACAGGCACGTCCAGTCGCCTGATCACCATGCACAACACCTACTCCGTTATCAATCGTAAATTTCAACGTTAAACACCATGGGGCCAAAGCTGCCCGAAATTCAGCCAGGGCTGGATGACCTAGAAAAACATTATACGGTGAATCCACATCCAAAACAATGAACGGTAGTATTCGCACCCTCTTACGTGCACCTTCTCCCAACTCAATTGGCAATTCGACATAACCTACTACTTTAGTAGCCACACCATTGAAACCGTGTATACGAGCTTTATATGGTTTCAAATCCTTAGCCTTCATCCTCATTTGATCATATGCCTTCATAAAGATAACGTTCATATAACTTCCACAATCAATCAAAATTCTTCTCACCAAAGCAAGGCCAATTATGGCTGAGATAACCATCGGATCAATAGTAGGGGTCTCTACTCTATCGGCATCCCTACTTCTGAATACTATATCATCCATCATTGTACGTTGTTGCTTGGCCGGAATTCCATCCTCCATATTCGAACAACACTCAAAATCCACATGTCTCATTGAACTAGCATTGCGCTCTATTTCCTGCCAACTCTTGTCTGCAAGATGCGGTCCACAAACTATCGTGTTTATTACCAACCTTCCACCGGTCCGTGCAGGGTCCTCAGCCCTGCACGGAGCCTGCCCTTGATTGGGGTCAGACGTCCCTTGTCCACCGTCCTGTGGATTTTTCACAAATCGTTGCAACTTTTTCTCCCAAATCAATTTCTCAATGGCATCCTGGAGATGCCTACACTCATTCATATTGTGCCCGTAACATTCGTGAAACCGACAATACTTTCTGGTTTGCTTCTGTGTGTCTGTTGACTCTTTCGAACGCGGCTTCTTATATTAAAGACTATTGTAAGTAGACAGGTAAATGTTCTCCAAGGATGCATTCAAAGGTGTATAACTGTCATATATAGGAAACCTAGACTTCGGCCTTCCGGGCTCCCTCTTCCGGTCTCAATTCCCTTCACCACTTCTTTTCTGCTGATTCGGCTTGTTTTGAACATTGACCTGCATCTTCTTAGAACTCTCGTCAAACTGCTTTATCGCGATGTTGCTATGCACAACTTCCCCACTGGGCCCTGGGGCATTACTCTTCCTAGACAAAATGGCTTCCTCCTTTCTCATAAACTAGGCCTCTTTTGAATAGAAACGTTCCAGCATGGCCTGCGAGTTTCCAGCTAGCTAGTCACCGAATTCGGATTTCGGGTCAACCCCTTTCGTCATAAGCATGAGTATCGCGTGATCATTTGGGTTACTTACTTTAGTGGCTGCAACATGAAATCTCTACAAATAGTCCTTATGATTCCCCCGGAGCCTGGATTACACTCGATAACGACATCACATATTTAGGGCGAGTAGCATGGTTCCGGAACTACTCCACAAATCTTGTTGCCAGTTCGTCGAATCTTGAGATTGGTCGTAGGGGCAATCTTGTGAACCACATCGTGGCGATACCTGAGAGAGTTATAAGGAAGCATCTACAGTTGGTGGCATTGTTCGCCCTTGTCAAGTCCATCAACCATTCATACCTCATGATGTGCTGCATGGGGTCAGTTTTTCCCTCATAAGCAAGCATCATGGGCATGTTAAACCTTCAGGGATACTCTGCAAGTAAAACACTATCAGTATACGAGGTATGGCTCCTAAAGACTTCCCAATCATCCTTTGTCAAGCCCTGGTTCTCCTTCACCAGTTGTCTGGCCATTGTGGATAAGTCTGGTGTCTAGATAGGTGGTGCCAAGTGGTGGTCATGCTCCACCTCGCGTGAATGTTCCGGTCGGCGTCTCTGGGCCACTTCACGCCTCCTTGACCTATCATCCTCCTGATGTGCATTCTGAGCATTCACTTCATTATCATTCCATAGAGGTAGTTGGTCAGCATCTAAACATACTCCAGTGTCTAAGTTCCCGGATCCAAGTCGAGCATGACTCCCCAACTGCAGTTGAGAAGCAGTCCTCCTGGCTGAAGGATCGGTATAGGTACGGATCAGCACCAACCCATCTTGGCAGACCATGTTGGTCTACCAAGCGTTGCTTCGATGTCCCTGTTCGTGCTGCTTCAACTCTACGACGCCTTCGCCACTGATGTTCGTCTGATGAAGTTAAACTATATGACGTCGAGTAAGAAGCAAAATCCCTTCTGACGCTTTAGTGCTGTTGTTGAGCAATCTGGTTCATCAAGTTAGCATTAGTCTGTATTTGCTCATTTAGCTGCCTACAACATTCCATCGGCTCTCTCATCAAGTCATTGAATTCGGCTCTAGTTATGGAATTAGCGGGGTTCTGGACTGTAGTAGGCTCCACATTCACATTAGCAGGTGGTTGCTTGGACCTCCTTGTTGGACACTGGCAATTTCGTTGCATCAACATTCTGGGAAGTAGATCTGGTGCGCCTCACCATTCTGGATTTCTTTGCTTAGATCTTGATAAATCTGAATAGTATCTGCAAGCTTCTAAAGATGAACCTGGATCTCCTTTGGAGGATTTCCTCAATCCAGTAGCAACAAAGGTGATCCTAACAGCTTGAGAATCAATTTTCTCAGTGAAAGCACAAAAATGTTTGCAAGCAAATTGGCCAGAAACACCCAAGGATAGATTTAAGTAGTGAAATAAATGAAGAAATTAAATGAAAACAGAGGAGAATTACAAAATATCAAAGAAAACACAGTAGAAAGAAAAAATAACAAGATTTATAGTGGTTTGGTGTTGATTGCCTACATCCACTTTGAATATTCTCTTTATTGCTTCTCAATTCACTTGATTACAATTACAAATAGCAAGAGATCAGAAAAGATGGAGGGAGTTAGTTACAATAATGGCGGAGTTTCACTAACATCGTAAGAGTCCCTAGAATGGCCCCATGTGCTTGTATTTATAGATGAAGACGGCCTCCGATCTGATTGAAACTTCGGCAACAGGACCTCCCCAACAATATGGGCCCACCATAGGGAGGTCTAGGCCCAACTCTCAATGGATAGGGATCGGTACCGATCCCTCCATGAGTCAAGTTCGGGCTAGCGATCCCTTTGGTAGCTCCCTTAAGACATAACATATTGGTGCTTCAGATATCAAGATGTTTGGATGTTTGGAGCTCCTATTCTTATAGTACTTTGGTTCGAATCTTAACTTGGTCAAGGAAATACCAATCCCTCCTGGTTCTCCAATGTATGCTGATCCATATCACACAGACCATACCATGCCGATCCATCCCTTATGAGTCATGTCATGCCGATCCCTCTCCCATTACCATCAACATTCCAATCCGTAATCCATAAGTCACACCATAATCCTTACGCCAGTCCATTCCCTTCGAAGACACCATGTCGATCCCTCTCTCACGAGTGCATCATGCCGATCCCTCTCTTATGAACGCATCATGCCAATCCCTTTAGCTTTACAACTCATACCGATCCCTCTATATTTCCATTCAAACTGACCATCCTACCAAGTGACCATGCGGACCCCCTATCATCTTAAGTGTATCCTGATCCCTTCATGATCTTATCCAAGTTGACCAATGACCATGCCGACCCCTTTTCCAACCAAACTAATCTCCATAGTTCCGACATCCTGCGTCGTCTATCTATTAACTCCGTCCAATCTGGGCTCCGCACAACTGTCCAGACTTTACATCTTGGTCATGCAGCCATTTCCTTATGATCGTCCTTCTCATCGGCAGTCAGGTCTGGCCTGCGCGATCATCCCAATATAGCCGGGTCAAGGCACCGGTAACACCGGCCATTTTGGCCTTCTCTTTATTAGCTTGTTCAAGATCTACTCTTAGAGCTTTTGCCTCCTCTGCCAGTAGTAGTTTGGCTTTCTCCTCCTCATCAAGGGAGGAGGCAAGTTTTCCCTTCTCAAGAATAGCATTATCTTTCTCCAAGGTAATACCAATCATTTGAGTTATAAGCAAAGAAACTTGCTCATTGAGTTCAACAACTTGATTGGAAGGCCCTTGAGAGGTCTGTTGAGGGAAGAACATATGTTTGGCCACCTAAAACATATAACGAACATAAACTAAATCAGGATATAGAAAGTTAAAAGTCTATATTAACTAACCAGAAGAAAAATCATACCAGTAATAGCTGCTAATAGATGATCTTTTGAGAAGGTCAAAGGCTATGGCGGCATAAGAGAAGTCAAAGTCGAAGATTGGGCGGCTAAACGAAGGAGATCATCAAAGCTCGTTGTCGAAGTCTGGGCATGTGCCTTCGAAGGGAGAGATTCGTTAGGGATAGGAGTCAAACCAAGCTTCTCATACAGATGACCGAAACCAGACGGAGAGGTAGGCAATGAGATGTTAAGCAAGGGATTCGGAGTCTGAACCCCTTCAGTGTTCGTTTGAATTTAATGGCTTGAAAAGTCTAAATGAATCACATCAGGGTCTTGATCCATCAAATTAATATCTGCATTTGAATCTTCAATAATTGCAATAGAAGGCTGATCATGCCTGAGCTTAGGCTTTTTGCTTGGGAAGAGTTGAAGCGTCAGCTGGGGCACTAAAGCTCACCTTTCTTTTTAAGTTGTAAATGGCTTTAGCAATGGAATATCTGATAGGAGCAGGTTTAGTTAGTCCGACCAAAGTAGAAGTGTGATCTTTAGTTTTCTTATGTTTGGAAGCCGCAATAAGCGTAGATGAATCTAAATCAAAAAGGGCTGTTTATAAGGTACCGACACAAGAAATTCCCTTTAAGTTGTAATGAAAATTTACGGAGGATTCAAGCTGAAAATGAGAGTAAAATAAAAAGTCTTCCAGTTACCAATAACCAATGATTGTTTCCCTTGAGCATTCGCTTTCATCATTGGGAGATCTCCAAGTACCTTGTGATTGTCTAAAATCAAAGAATGTTTATGGAGATTTTCTTTCGTCAACAGTTTAAACCTATTACCAATACTGTTAGAAGCCAGAGTCAAGGAATCAATAGTAGCAGCGACCGAAGAGCTAGGTTGTTTAGAAGAAGAATCTGAAAAAAAGCACTCATCAAAAGGAGAATGACGGATATAACATAGATTATGGAAAATAGAAACTTACTGAATATAGGGAAAGACCCCTTGACCTTAGGGGTGTAGCATCTATGAAAAACTGGCTCTCCCAGTCCTTCGTCTTATTGATCGGATGAGTGATTATGCTTTTTGGGAAAGGGAGAAGACGGTACACAGGACTATTTGCTTGTTCATTTATCCTTACAAGGTTTACCAGGGAATGGAGGGTCTCAGGGCTAAGAGAAAGAAGTTTAGCCTCCTTAGCAATGACTTCTAGATAGCTCAAGTATGTATATGAGTTAGGATTTAGCTGGATCAGGGCAATGTTCAGATGCTACAGGAATCTTAGAAGAAAAAATTCCAAAAGAGGTATGTACACAAAATGCCAGGTATGGATGGGAGTAAAAGTAAAAAAATACCTCTAGAGGATTGTCTATCTGACCAGAGAGACAAGCAGCCATGGCCTCTATATATGCGATTTCGAATTGTTGAAGGATCGTATTTACCTTCTCCTGAGTGGTAATGAGGGACCGGTCAAGCCTATAGTTTCCTTTATTTCTAGAAGGAGAAGGTTTAGACCTCTTGCTGGGCTTCTTGCTATCCGTTTGTCTACCAGGTGATATTACATGAAGTTAAGGAGGTATCTCATATTTTACAAAAAAAAATTTGATAGAAGCAAGACAAACAACTAAACGCCTAATCAATCGGTACTTGGTTAATTGATGGAATGATAAAACCAAAATTAACTACAAAACTTATAATATGCTAACAATTTATTGAATAGTACATCTCTAAGTATTTAATTTGTAATAAGATGTTGAACTTATAAAATACTAGGAAAATTTATAACAAATTGAAAATGCATTAACGACCATCGAATTCATGAATAGATGTTGAGTTTATGACTTACCAATAAGGTACAATCAAGATGTTGTATGTATAACATTTGGTAAAAATCATAATGGAATGTCGGGATAATAACCTAATATAAAATTTATAAGGTTATCAAATTCATTGATAAAAAGTAGGGTTAAACTTGTTTAAAAATATTTTAGCTTATGGTCGAACTTAAGGATGTTAAAAACTTAAATAGCTTATAGGTTAATGACACAATAACTACATTTCAAACTGAAGATATCGTATCAGACATCGAATTTCTACCCTATATATTAACTCTATAGGTAGTTATCGAATTTATAAAAGACTAATGACAAAATATAAGGACTTTAAATTTGTAACCTAAGCGACAACCCATCAAGACAAATTTCGTACTTCTAAATAGATACTAAATTCCGACACAATCAGGGTTTTGAATTTTAAATTGATTGTCGAAATTCTAAATAGATTCAAAGCTTCCAACTATTTGTTGAAACAATGACTTAGTGGTGAAACCTATAGGGTATCAGACTTCAAGTTAAATGTCAAGTTTTGAAGGGTTATTAACTTTGAAAACTAAGTAATTGTCGAGGGTTGAAGTGGGTTTTGGGTTTCCAATAGCCTACCAAGTTCTTAATAAAAATAGGAAAGCTCCAGATTTTCAAATTACTACCATTAGTTTTAATCAATCAACAAAGAGAAAACCCCCAAACAACATGCTAATATGAATATTAAGTTCACCCAGAAGCATAATAAATATTTGATTTAACTTACAATCCAAAAGTTACAACCACTACCCAATTAGTAAACCCTAAATTCAATTCAAAATTGAAAATCCTGAAATTCTTTCGATTAATTCAAATGGAAAAGGAAATCAAACCTTCAAATACACTTGAATGCCGAAGAAGATCGAAAATTTTCAAGTAGGATTGAAAATTTTGCTTTGAGAATTGATTCGCATGTAAAAGGAAAAAGAAAGAAAAAAGCAAATATTTATAGAGGAAAAAAGAAGAACAAGAGCCTTTGATTTTATTTTAAATGAACGACCTAGATTTAGATGGAATGCCAATAGGCAACAACAGATTTATCAGGCAGCAAGTGCTAATATCGAAGAGTTGACTTGAAAAGTCAACATTCTTTGAAAAGTCAACATTCCTTCTACACTAGAGGGGAAAATGTTAGTGTAAATAAAGATGCTGCATATGTAGAAGACATATCAAAATTCAAGATGTTGAAAGCAGTGGTACCTTTAGCAGGAGATATCGCATCGTTGAAAAATATCGAATATATATCCACAAGGTGGGTATATCGAAACTCAGAAGATATAGACCTTTACAATTATATCTATTGTAATGCATTACAAGCAACAAAGGATGTCGAGCTTCAAAGGTACGAGAGATACCGAAAATCCATAGCTATCAAAGATGCTACATATCATCAGTGCCATCAAAGATGTCAAAAGTCGACAATGTAAGTGAGGACACTGTGTTTCGCCAACATAACAATAAATGCCGTAAACCATAAATAGAGGAAAGACGTCGTAAACCATAAATAAATCAAAGATGTGGTGAGTCATCAATCTAGAGAAGGATGTTGCGAGTCATCAACCTAGAGAAGGATTCCATAAGTCATCAATCTAGAGAAAGATGCCATGAGTAATCGATGTTTAAAGTGTACCGTAAATCATTAATGTAACCGAATATGCCATATTATGAAGATAATGAATGATGTTGTTAATTGTCAATGACAAGAGGGTTGTAGTAAGTCACCAATATGAAGAATGTTACCACATGTCAGCAACACAATGAAGGACACTAAAAAACAATGATGCCGAAGGACACGTGGCAGGTAGTTGCATGCTGCAACTACTATAAATAGACTCCTAAGGTCATTCAGAATGGGGCGATTCATTCTCTCCACTTTCTTACATTTTTAAACTTGTAACCCTAAATCAATTTGGGGATTCTTTGTGCCTATTGTAAATTTTTGACTATTTGCAAATAGGGACTTATACAACTAATATTTCATAGCATATCAAATAAAGACTCTTGATTATGACTTGTATTGGACTCTCATGCACTTACGATATTCAACATGTATATGGCTTCTACATGGAACATGCAAATTTCTAGCAAGTTGACATAAGACTAGTTAAGTCTAGTCTTAACCAAACTTCACCTACTTTGCACTCTTTGGGGTTAACGATGAATGCCACGGCACCACCAAAACGAGTCCGAACACTCCAATAGAATGCAAATTTCGTGCCTTAGCCGTCCTCTTGCTATGTCACAATTTGAATTGCTAGACCGAAGATGCTATAGCCTATGCCATTCCACTCCACTTCGTACCAATCTTACAACCACAGGCTTTGTACCTAATCGTGGACTCTTCCCTAATCCACGACAATAAATAGTGGTGCTCGTCCAACCTTCGTCGAATCCGCCAACGCCTGCATAGATTCGAAGCTCTATTCACTATGAGTTCAACGAATTTTGTCTAACCGTCTATCGCGGCCCATAGCTCCTGGTTTAACTAGATGAAGAGGGGCGACTGCTTTTGAAAAAGAGCAGAAGAAAAAAAGAAATAAAAGGAAGAGATCTTAATATCAGTGTAGAAGAAGATTATTATATAATATAATATAATATATATATATAAATCATTTGATTTCTCAAATAAATCGCCACAAGTTTTGAGCTTATGCGATCACATGACACATCAGATCGCCACGAAATTCATATGTATATATTACCGCATTTTTTCTGGTCCCAATGGTATAAATTTTATCATTATCCGAGGCAACGCTCTAGAATGATAATTTCATGCATTTCGAGATCGTTTTGGTCATCGGATTGCCCGATTTCAAAAATTCCTCAACCATACTTCTTATAATGAACTTCTCATCCTAGAATTATAATCCATCGGTAGAGATCCCACCGGACTCAACTGCACATGTAATTTTATAAAATACATACAACAATACGTATATTGTAAAATTACTGTAACTCCAAATATTGCTATATTTATACTCATTTTAATTCGCAACATCGATCCTGACTCAAAGAAAGTGGTCTCGAGTCCTATTTTGTTCGTATGCAAAAAGTTAGATTTTGGACCTTCAATTAATTAATAATATAATATTTTAATTAATTATTTAAACATCCAGTCGTTAAAAAATGCGGGTTGTTACATTCTCCCCTTAAAAGAATTTCATGCTCGAAATTCCTATAATTAGGACAATGCTACCCGAACGACCAAAGCACAAAACATAGCTCCTAACCCTTAGGATTCTAAAGCCCCTTTCATTTTTGGAAAAATTCAGCAACAACTCCTTTGCGTGGCTTGCTCCGAAAAATTCCCAAAACAACATATACATATACATCTTATATCTAAGGCATCCCATATCGGAAGCATCTCATTTCTGAGGACATACAAGCATATATATATATATATATATATCCATACACACTACATTACCGATCTTATGTACCTCTTTTATAGCAAAAGCATGCGATTTCGATGCAAATCCAAGCGAATAAGCATCACAATAGCGCATAACTGCTTCCATTTATCATCTACTCAAAAAAGAGGATTAAACACGACTACAACATTAAACCATGGATTTAAACATGCTAATCATATATAGCAATCATATCAAATAAATATGTTATAATAACCATGCAACCTGCATTTCAAATAAACATGTTACAACAAACTGTGCAATAAGCACATTTAATGCAACTAACATCTACAATGCAACAAGCATTTCAAATAAACATGTTATGGCAAACTATGCAATAGGCATCTCTAATCAACATGTTACCATCGAAAATAACAAGCACACTTGTAAAATTAAAAGCAACAACAAAGCAAACCCTACACTATACTTTCTTACATTTAATAAAATTAAAAGGGAAATTTTGTTTCCTTCAGTTATTGGAGACATATCAATATAAAGCTCCATCAAACACAGACAAGCTTAACCCCATTAGTTTGAAGCCACATAGCCATATTCTTAAAAAATTAATAAGCTCCCAAGGTCTAAAGCCACATCCAGTCCACTTCTACTTTCTCCAGTCAACTCGTCACGATGACATTACTAGAATCACACAATTATACAAACATACAATCAATAAACAACAACTAAAAAATAATCAACAAAATTAAACAATCAATCGATAATCAAGCAACAACAAGCAATCAACCAGTCAAAGATAAATAATCAATCAATAATCAAGCAATAAAAAGCAATCAACAAACAACAATTATCAATCCATCAATAAAATAAATAATCAATTAATTAAACAAAAATCATACGAAACAAGAAATAATAATAAATCAACAAAATCAACATCATTCAATAACACACAACAACAAACAATAGAAAGCAACAATCAAACAATAACAGGGGACAATAAACAACAAGTAGCATACGAAACTGTGAAACATAACAAAGAGTTTATACTGACACACACGGTGACCAACAGTAGTCAAAACGTGCATGCCAAACTATAAACATTAATGAGTCTGCTCGACCACCAAGATGGGCAAAATGCTTAAGTGGTGAAACTCCTTTCACGAATACAGTATATGAAATACTATTACAACCCCCGCTATGAAAAGAAAAACTTATACGATATGCTAGATCATTGAGTCTCAAAACTCTCGAATAAACCAAGCGAATTAAGCCTCAATTTTTCCTTCTCTTTCAAATAGAACTCGTTCCCTAAAGGAGAAAACTCAATTAATTAAATCATTGTCAAATGACGATAAAAAATGCTAGGGTTCATTCGAGGTTCAAACTCACCTCAACGGTACAATGTTAATATGGTAATATGCTAAGTGTACTGCGATGCTTGCCCAGGCATGTATAATATTGTCACTTAGAAGATTATCTGAATCATCACAAAACTAGTTGATAGGTCCTTCCCCAAACTATTCCAAGCTATCCTAACTATACTATACTGTAAACAATTTTACAACGAATAAAGGTCACCCAAAATAAAAAAGATACCCAATCTAATCCTTTGTTTGCTTGTAAGGTTTCTTCATTAAGCTAGGGTCGACCACCTGACTTCTCTCATGCAAGCTCTGATACCAACTGGCATCACCTACCCTTTGAAACAACCTGAATCAACATTGAGTGACAATGTCTAACTCCTAAAGACCGCAAAAGACAGTCCATTGGGGTAAAATATAAAAACTAAACTTCACCAACGCACAACGATAGAATCTCACAATAAAATGATAATATACTGAATATACATGAGCGATAAGATAAACAATATATAAGAGACTGTACCAATGGAAGTAACTGATAAATGGATATCAGTATAGAAAGTTAGAATACAATATGTGATACTACAAATAAATAGCATATCTTCCATGTACTACCACAATATCAAATATATATATCCAAAGCATCGACTTCACCTCCAAAGTGCTCCTTCTGTCCTAAAAGTGTATCCCTAAAAGAACCGGCTTCCAAACTACTCAATGGAGTACCCAAGAGTTGTCATAACATAAACAGACAAAGTCAAAAGACGGGTCAGACATAAAGCCTGGTGTGAGGGGAACAATCTCAAAATATTGTATATCAAAACCGTATACAAATAAATAGGGAACTACTGAAGTACAGCGGGTCCTCTCCACAAACATAGCTTAGAGATTGCCCGGACTACCTATAAACATGTAAAGAAAACCCAAATTAAACGTAGGGAATTATACCATAACCTGCTATTCTCCTGTAATCAACAAGTCAACACAACTAATATAATGTGACTGAAACATAACGACATACCATGATAGAGGTAATTAACCCAACATACCAATGCAGGAGTAATATAAACATCCCAATAAGTCTAACACACAATGTTCAATAACAATAATCAACCAACCAAAATAATCATGCACAATCATAATAATAAGAGACACAAAGAGAATAAGTTGATACTTAACATTGCTGATGGGTGGACTCCGCTATGGATACCAATCGATTCAATGATTCCCACTGAAGCATCTAAAATGAAAAATAAATATGGTTATATAACAACGCTACTAACATAGCATCTCCATATCCAAAAACCGAAATATGGATATCTATAATTGATACCTGTCTCGAATTGCCATTGATTACCAAAGAGACCTATTATCGAGAGCCACACTATATTGTGGAACCCCCTGAAAACCAACACTTCAAAAGAAGTAGGCCTGTAAGTCCAGTGGTAGTACCCATCTGTACAATGCAACAGTAGGAAACCTACTATAGACTGGCATCGCAGTCTCTCCCCACCCTTTCTCTAGAACTGCTTCTATAGGTCGTGCGTCTTAATGGTTCAATGAATTCTTCTTTTAAAGCCAATATCATCCGATTACCTATGGATAGAAAATCTAGATTCAAGCTATCTGACGTACGCCCTTCCTACACGTATGCACAACACCGAAGTATTATCATCCCCGTATGGATTGTGATTCGTTCTTAAAGTGTCTCACACTACCCGGATGCCCCAAGTTAGGCATACCGAGCCAATATATATAAATCGCCTAGACCATGCATCTATAATTATATATTTATCGCTTAAACCATATATCTATATATTTGCATAATATATTTCGTCTATTATTCGATAACCGGCCCCAAGTCGAGCATACCGAACTATACATATGCTTAAATTGCATATCAATAAACCATTTCGAATTGCCATAAGCTACCAAAGAGACCTATTGAAAGCCACAACTATATTATGGTCTCCCTTGAAAACCAACACCTTAAAAGAAGTTGGCTTGTAGGTTTTGTTGTGGTACGTGTCCATACAATGTAGTAGCAGGTGACCTGCTGTAGACTAGCATCCCATTCTCTCCA
Source organism: Allium fistulosum (assembly GCA_030737815.1). NCBI lineage: Eukaryota > Viridiplantae > Streptophyta > Magnoliopsida > Asparagales > Amaryllidaceae > Allium > Allium fistulosum. The sequence goes on along the minus strand of CM060903.1, from coordinate 805,305,172 downwards.
TGCCCCAGCTCCGGAACCGCGTCTGCAGGTCATGCACCTCAATGGTACAATGGATTCCTTGCACCAATCGGTAGCCCCAAGTCGAACATACCAAAACCATATGTAAATGCTTTAAACCGCATATCAATGAACATGTATAAATTATCCTGTACATCTTCCAGTAGCCCTAAGTTAGACATACCATTATATACATGTATAACTCACATAAACTATATGCATGTGTATATATATACACCCAGTCCAACTATATGGAATTAATAAACACATATCGTGCAAATAAAATACACAGCCAAAGTGACAAATCTATCATCTCAATATCAATAACAATTAACACATACAATCATATACACAATTCAACAAAAATGCATCATACTTAAGCAACCGATCTAACAACAATATCTTCTTCGTATTATTTAATAGAAGTCTCACACTTATTTTATAAAATAATACACTTGGCTATTAATCATATTATAGTTTAATACAACTTAAATCTTCTATTAAATTAAGTCTAGTTATTTATAAGGCCTCAAAATGTTATATAGCTCATGTATGGTCTAAAGTTAATAAATCATATTATAACAAGGGATAGTTTGGCTCATATCCCTGTTAAGTTTTGAAATAGAGAAAAGATCCTACCAAAACTAAACTTATGTTTCTAGTCCATGTTTTCAAATCCGCCTACGCCAAAAGACCCAAGTACCCTTTACGTTTTTAGCATTACAAACGCGTATAACTTTCTGTAGAAACATCGGATCGACATACCGTTTTCACCAAAAAATCATAAATTTTATGATCTTTAAAATGAGATCCATTGTTGATCTAAAAAAAATCATATTTGTAGTAAGGCTGCAATTATTCCATATATTTGCAGAGAATTCTGCAATTTTTGAACATCATTGATTTTTCTTCAAATGTCAACAATTATTCCATATAATTGTAGACTTCTATGCAGTTATATAGAATAATTGCAGACTTCTCTACTATTATTCCATATAATTGCCGACTTTTCTGCAATTATTCAGTGTACTTGCTATTTTCTGCAATTATTCAGTATAGTTGCCATTTTTTGCAATTATATGAAATGATCATCAATTTTTCTTCAAATATCAGCAATTATTCTATATAATTGCAGACTTTTATGCAATTGAATAATTGTAAATTTTTCTGCAATTATTCCATATAAGTGCATAATTTTATGCAATTATATCGAATAATTGAAGAAAACTCTGCAATTATTCCAAGTAATCACAGAAAAGTGCAACTATACCATATAATTACAGACTTTTCTACAATTATTGCATATAATTGCTGAATTATCTGCAATCCTACTATATAATTGCAGATTTCTCTGCAAATATTGCATATAATTGTTGAATTGTTTGCAATCATACCATATAATCTGTGAGTAACTTGTTCTGCCATTGTTTTTACATATGCACAATGCCACTCACTAGAAAGATAATAAAATTTATGATTTAATGGTGAAAATGGTTTGTTAATCCGTCGTTACTACAAAAAGTTATTGCGTTTTAAAGATTCATAATTAATCGGGTGCAAATTTAATTATGGATGTGAGAATAACATCCACATATAAAGAATCAACGTTCAGCATTGGAGCTGAGGGGTATTTTAGGAAAGAAAATTGCAGTATTTGAAAACAGGGATGTAATTTATATCTTTTTTAGGGAGGATGTATCGTGTATTAAGTTTGATTCTAGGGATGTGTCCCTTATTTTCACTTATAACAACATTCGGAATTTACAACCTTAATCAAATCTTAATAAACAGTACAATACTTCTTTTGTGATTTCTACTTTCTCAAATCACCTTATAGATCGCTAGTTAGTAAATTGTTGATTTACACTATAATAAACCAATGTCAGAGTCATACAAACTTCAAAGTCATTTTAATCTAAGTTTAAGCTGCCTAAATAATTATTTCATCCTTACATCTCATTTTAAAGGTCATCCTTCTAAATTTTGAAAAGTAAAAAAAACACACACGCGCACACACACACATAGATATATATATAACTAATATAACTGCAAATTAGAGTTAAATTAGCTTATAACTATGTTATAAAGTGATATCAATTCCATCTAACTCAATTCAATAAGAATAGAACACAATATTTACATATACGAGATATTAATTAGTTCTCCAAAATATCTACTCAAACCAATCCACTCAAATGGAAAAATAATAACTTATATATATATAATCTTACCTCTATTAGGTAATAATTTTCAATATATATAATTATGGGGATTTATACTAAAATATAAATTCAGAGTTATAATTTCGCTCACCTAAGCTATAAATTCACAAGTGTTCGACTCCAGTCCAACCCTATACCAAGTCGTTGATAATCTCCCTACGCGTGCAATGGCAAAGACCACATCTCGATTGGATCTTGTTAACTGGGTTTTTAGCCAAGCAAAGTTCAACCGAAATTATAAGGTAAAGACAAAGGCGAAACAACTCAAAAACTTGGAAGCACATTTAGAAGGAATAGAGAGGCAACTGGGAGAAATTTTAGAGGAATTGGGACTAAGTAAATGACTTAATATCGAGTCATTTAACTTGGTGACGAGTTTCTTTCTCACCTCATTCCTCCTCCCAAACTCCATATATCTCGTATGCTACTCTAGCTACTCGTGGACCAGTAGTTTTACCATAGTTTGATGAGCAATTCTAAGGATTGATGAGAAGAAAGTGGAGAAAGCAGGAATATTCAAGTGTTATCGGGAAGATCATTAGAATCAACTAAAAGCCGATGGAAAAGAGCTTGGAACAGATTGAGTAGAAAATGAAAGAGCAAAAAAATGAGAGAGTTCACTTTTCACCAGGAAAAACAGGTCAGTACCGATCCATTTAGGTCAGTATTGAGTTATTTTCTCGGTTCGTGGGCCTTCATGCTCACTTGTATGACATTGGGCTATCTTCTGGACTTCATTGGAAGCAGGCTTCTAACCCTATACCTCTGTTTCTCTATAAATACAAAACTAGCTGCAAGTAGAAAGGGATCTTATGTTCTACTGGCATAAAATCTGTCATTTCTTCATCTCCTGCCTCCCTCATAATAGTCATATAGGCAGCTACTCTTAGCAGTATTAGGTTATAGAACCTATCAAGCCCTTGTACTAGTGATGTGTACTCTCTAATTCTCTATAAACAACAATCAATAAAAGCTATAAAGTGGACGTAGGCTAGATATAGCCGAACCACTATAAAAATCCTTTATTTCCCTTTTTGATTTCTTTTATTTCAATACTGTCTGCTAGATCTAGGTCTTACAGATCCCCTACAACTAAATCTTGGGTGTTGATCCATTTTTGGCGTCAACATTTTGGTACATTCACTGAGAATTATACTTAGGACTTAGAACTAGCTCTCTACTTTATATTGGATAAATCCAGAAGTTAGATCTGGAAAGCTTACTTGAAGAACTTGAAGGATTGCTAATAAAAGGTCATGGAACCAAGGAGATCCAATAGATCCTCAGGAACTGTGGCTGGTGGTGATAAAAGGGAATTCTCATCAAGTTGAAGTTAATAATCAATAGGAAATTCTAGGATCCTCAATAGGAAGTAGTTACCAAAGGAGAGTTTGATAAAATGCGTGTAACATCCCCAATTTTGTCACCCGAAACTAACCGCTACAAATGCCGCAGTCATCTATAGTATTAATTTCCAGTGACAAAATATCGTAATGTTAATGGTATCCATAATGTAAGAAGAACAAGAATATGAAATATTTCAAAACAATTTTTATCATTACATTTCAAATCATCATTTTATATTTTGTACATAATCCCATAATGTTGCCCAGGTTTTGATAAAATTTAATTAACACAAAATATGCGAAGAGCGACGTATGAAGATTCCCCTTGGATGATCGGAGTTACTAAATAGACAGTCATAACATCTGCCATTACATACAACATTTAATCACAATGGAATATATAAATAGATAATCTCCTACATAGCTAATCCTCGTCTCTTGCACGTCTTCAGAAGCTTTATTCACCAAAACCTACTAAACCTGAAAACCTTAAATCTCAACCTACTCAAATTAAATTTTGAGCAGCCGAGAGTTTAAAGGGAAAACATAAACTGCGAGTCAGACAAAAAGCCTGGTGCGAATAATAATATGATATCTAGATTTATTGATATTAATTAAGACCATGCTGTCTACCAGAATGGGTTTCCCCTCACTAATATCCTTTAAAAGCCTATCTTTTGTAATCAAAATCCTACAACCAAACTGGTTATGATAAACAATATAACAATAACATGTATGCATCTAATGTAGGTAATCAGTGGACTATCTGTCCCAACATCATAGTTTTATTAGGCTGACTATAAACCTATGGCTGACTCGGGCCTACTAGACATAAAATAGATTCTAACTTACTATTAGAGGAAAATCGGACGGTCTGTCCGTAACTTCTACTTCTAGGGTCAACTGATCCTAATGGTTCTGCAGGCTCAACAATAATTATCTCTACTCTGCGTATTCCTTTCTTTGTGCAACCTACTTTTAGTCTTACCCATGACAAAGCCCACACACTAGAATTTTGGAGTTATATAAGCTAGTGGCTACTAGCTAAAGTAATGGGGGTGACCCTACACCAGTCCCATCTAGTTTTCTAATCTCTGAGTCATTCTCTTAGTAAAATTCTGGGATAACTACCCTATCCATATTTCTTTGAAAATAAAATCTTTCCAAATGATTTATCCCTTGAAATCATACTTAAAACAAGTAAAATATCAGTCCTTTACTTTACTCAAAATACTTATGCCATGATATACGCTTTACAACACACTATTGATGAAACTCGAAATCATTAGGATCTTCGACCCTCTCAAAACTTAGGCTACAAGGCCAAAACTATGTAAAATCTTTACAACTATAAAACTCAACGATGTCATCGCCTTAAAGATCTTTGCCTATTCTAAAGCATATCGAAGTCTTTTATTTGAAAATATATGGGGATGATGTCGAAGTCATAACTTCACAAGTCATAGTGTTAAACTATAAAAATTGTACTTTGATACCACATAAAACATTTTGCATCAATGCCTCATCGAAGGTATAAAATTTAGTTGATGCGAAGTCGATATCGGCATGGTTAAAAGCATTATAGGTTAAACTCGATGATTAGTTAAGAAGGGCAGGGGCTAAGCTCGATGACAAGTTAAAGGCGACATAGATTAGGCTTGATGACAAGTTAAAAGTGGCATAGAGTAGGCTCGATGACCATCTGGATCGGCGAAACAGTGAATAGTATATGCGACAGAATGCTTTCTAGTGTAAAATGCGGCATCATGAGCATCGACATGACCATGTCGAGTCCTATCTCTTTGTCTTTATTACTTCGGTTGATGAGGTTCAAACACAATCCACTTCATGCCAAACTTGTTGACATCATGCAGCATTCCTTTGTTCCACATTGATGACTCTAGGATGCGATGAGATGTGGCTCGACATAGCCAATAGCGACATGGCAAAGTTGTAATTATCATGCAAACTGCAAAATTACCATAAAAGTAGTTTTCTTTTCACCAAACCTATATAATTTGTCAAAACCTTATTGGCTGTCAAAACCTTATCAAATTTCTACTGAGGAAAACTGCCGCATGCCCTAATTTTAAATGCTAAATATTTTTACAATTTAACCCTTATCATAAATATTTTACTTAAACAAATAAGCCCTTTAGACGTAAACAATTTATTTATCATTCCTAAACACTTAGGAAAAATCCCCAAAAATCAAAATAATTCAAATTAACCATACTCTTTGACATATAAAAATTTCAGGCCCAAAACGTATTTGAATTATTTTTAATAATTAAAACCTGAAATTAACCAATTTCTCTACTTAGAAAATTCATATAAAATCCATACTTGCTTAGAAAATTATGAAATTAAAAACCTACTTCTAAAATGGTATTTCTAACATCGTATCGAAATCTCAAGTCATTTGGGTATCATATGATTGGTTTTCCAACTCAAACATGTCATTAAATTTCATATTTAAATTCTAGAAAATCGGCACCAAGCATATAATCATTCAAACTACTAAAACATGGCATAATACTTGCAAAAGAAATATATTTACATTTAAAAACAAAAAAAATCGAAAACATGAGATATATATTCATTATTCACCTTGATTTAGATGAGAAAGAAGAGATTTGGTGTAGACTTGATTCCTTTTAGGTTTGATTCCTTAATCTTTTAGTTTCCTTCTTGTTTTCCCTTTGCTATGGCTAGCCTCTCTCTATGTTTAGTTTGTATGTGTGTGTAAAATGAATGAAGGTAATAAAGGTAGAAAGGTTTAAGGGGTAGGAATGAAGGCTATTCTCATTTTACCCTTATCATTTTCCTCTTTCTTATCCTAACCTTTAACTTCTCTGATTGGTTTATTAACTAAGGCATGGCCTAAACTTAATTATCAAATCTCAATTTTCTTATCCCTTTACATTATTTCATTTAATTTATCTAATTAAATGTTCTAAATATTAGTCAAAATTAGGGTCTTTACAGGCTCCCTTCCTTAAAGAATTTTGTCCTCGAAATTACGATATGATACACACATCAATCAAACATAAACGTAAAACATACCATCAAATAATTCAGGATAAATGTCACTCATCCCGCTCTCTGTTTCCCAAGTACAGTCTCTCTCGTCGTCACTCCATTGGGCCTTTACTAATTTGACTATCTTATTCCTTAATTTCTTCTCACCCCTAGCCAATTTTCGAACTACCATCTTACTACGGTCATATCTGGTTACACTACTAAGTCTTCCAACACCTATGAACTAATGGTAGTCTCTAGGTCTCGAACATAAATCCTTACATGAGAAACATGAAAAAAATTGTGAACTCCTGCTAAACTATTCGGTAACTCTATCCCATAAGCAAGTTTCCTAATCCTTTCTATAATAGGAACCGGTCCAACAAATTTAGGTGCCAATTTCCCTGACTTCCCAAATCTTATTACGCCTTTCATCGGCGATATTTTGACGAAGACCAGATCTCCAACTGATAACTCTAAACCTTTTTATCTTTTATCGGCATAACTTTTCTACCTAGATTGAGCTTCCTTCATTCGAGCCCGAATTAACTCAATGTTTTCTGCGGCTTCTCTTACTCAATCTTGAGCAAGAACTAATCAATCTCCGGTCTCTAAACAACATACATGAGATTTGCATGGCCTTCCATACAAAGCTTTAAAAGGTGCCATCCCTATACTAGTCTAATAACCGTTGTTATATGGAAACCCGACTTGGTGCGGGTGGTCTTCTCATGATCCTTCAAAATCCAGCACACAAGCTCTTAACAAATCTTTCAAGACTTTGTTAACTCTTTCCGTTTGCCCATCGGTCTGCGGATGGTAAGGGATTCTCATCTTGAGCCTGGTACCTAAAACTTCCTACAGAGTTTTCCAGAATTCACTAGTGAACACGGAATCTCTGTCACTTACTATACTATTAGGAATCCCATGCAATCTAACTATATTCTTAATGAATAACTTAGCTAGTGTCGTTCTAGTCGACTTAATGGGTATAAAGTGTGAGCTCTTAGTCAGTCTACCCACTATAACCCAGATACTCTCATTTCCTCTATTCGACCATGGCAACACGTCTATAGAATCCATGGATATAGAATCCCACTTCCAAACTGGAATATCCAAAGGTTGAAGCAATCCACTTGGCTTTTTATGCTCGGCTTTTACTTGTTGGAAGTTAAGACACTACTTTACCCATAAGCCTACATCTCTTTTCATACCTTCCCAAAAGAAACTTCTCTTCCTGTCCTCATACATCGTAGGTCAAGATTGAATTCCTTTGGATCATCAAGGTCGATCCACTCTTTAACCTTCGGATCCGTTCAACTAGTAATGGATCATCTCCTTGCTTAGAAGCAATCCTTTCGATCATTGCTGGTCGAACTTCTAAGCATGACAACATAGCGATTTCTTGACTCGAACTTGCCGTAGATCTTAATTACACACCGTATGCAGTCAATGCTTCTAAATCTTTCCACTCAGTTATCACTGCTAACACTGCATCCTGATGCCTTCTACTTAGCACATCTACTACTCTATTTCCTATCTCAGGTGTATACACAATTCCAAAATCATAAGCGGCTAAAAAATCTAGCTGTCTTTGCTATCTCATATTCAACTCCTTTTGATAGAATATGTATCTTAATGACTTCTGGTCTGTAAACAACTTGAATCTCTCTCCCAAAAGGTAACATCTCCACACCTTTAGTGCAAATATTACTACAACTAACACTAAGTCATGCATCAGATATCTAACCTCATGTTGTCTGAGCTATCAAGAAGCGTAGGCAATTACTTTACCCCTTTGCATTAAGACAGCTCCTAATCCAGTTCCACACGCATCTGTATAGACTACTAAATCTTGATTCCCATCCAGAATAACTAACACCAACACATTGGTCAATAAATATTTCAGCTTCTAGAATGCCTCCTCGCATTTATTGGTCTAAACATACTTCGCGTCCTTCCTTATTAGCTTAGTCATTGGTGCTGCAAATCCACGAGAGATCCTTGATGAATATTCAGTAATAGCTAGCTAATCTAAGAAAACTCTTTATCTCGATCACTGTCTCGGGTCTCTTCCAGTTATTAACTGCCTCGATCTTAGCTAGATCTAACGATAACCCTTTTTCTAAGACTACATGACCAAGAAATTTCACCTCCTGCTTCTAAAAGTGACACTTTGAAAACTCTTCTTTTAACTAATGCTACCTCAGTGTCTCAAGCACTATCCTAAGATGAACTTCATGGTCTCTTTCATCCTTCGAATATATCAAAATGTCATCTATGAACACCAACACGAATCTATCCAAACGCTCTCGAAAGATCTAGTTCATTAAGTCTACAAAGAAGGCTGGCACATTAGTCAGTTCGAACGGCATTGCTAACCATTTGTATGATCCATACCTTGTCCTAGACATCAGCAAGGGAATACTATCCTCTACTACTCTTAGCTGATGGAACCTTGTTGCTAAATCGAACTGACAGAATACTTTGGCTCCACTCAACTGGTTGAACAGATCATCAATTCTTGGTAAAGGATATTGGTTCTTTATTGTTTTCTCATTCAATTTACGATAATTGATGCACAACCTTAACGATCCATCTGGTTTCTTAACAAACACTGTAGTTGCTCCCCAAGGTGAACTGCTTGGTATAATATAACTTTTCCCATCTAAATCCTCCAGTTGCACCTTTAACTCCTTCATCTCGGCTGGTGTCATCCTACTTGACAGTCTACCAACAGGTTCAGCTCCCGGTACAAGGTCTATTTGAATTTAGTAGCTTGTTTCGACGGTAGTCCTATCACCGATTCATAAACATCAACAAATTCTCTAACGACGAAAACTAGATTCAACTCATCTTCCTCCTCCATTGCACCCAACAAAGCACAAACATCTAAATTCAGTTTTTCTACTAAGTATAATCCGATTGCTACTACTAGGTTGTCTTATTGATATTTTCCTACCGTGGAAAAATATCCTAGAATCATACTTACTTAACCAGTCCATATGCAAAGTAATTCCAAAGCCTACAAAATCAAACACATGCAAACTGCAAGAAAATATATGATCTAATAATTCAAACCCTAAATGGTCACATCTCTTCCCAAGAATTGCATACCCTCCTATCACATTTACAACCCTTAAGGAAGTAACTAGGTATAAGGGTTCTAGGTTAAGCTTATATACCAAATAATGAGATATGAAATAATTTGATGCACCAGTATTAAAAAGAACTCTAACAAGTATACCATAAATAAAAAATGCACCTCCCATCGTAGCTTTTCATTTCTCCTCAATTGTTGGTCTCGTGGTAGCCGGTTCCAATGTAAACACCTTGCCCTTCTTAGCTTTGGTTGGCTCCTTGCACTGGTTCTTATAATGACTGATCTGATCCAATTGAAGCACTCGATGTTCTTCCTCCTAATCAACTTCTTTCCTTCTCTAGAATGCCATTCATTCACGAAATGTCCTTTCTTATCACACTTGTAACACACGACCTCAGACTTTCCTACCTTGGCAGCTCCACTCTTCTGAGCTCCCATCTTATGAAAGAATTTTCTCTTCTAGTTCTACCAACCTTAAGCCTCCACTACTTTGTTACACGTTTCTTATATCCATCTCAACAACCACATCACACGGATCTATGAGATGTGTTAAAGTTGCCTTAGCAAGTTTAGGTCCCAATCCACGGATAAATTTCTCATTCCTCTTAATTACTGTATCCATGGTAGCATACCCATACTGGGACAATTCCTCAAACCTCATAGCATACTCCAACACAGTCATGTCTCCTTGCACTAACTCAGCAAACTTCCTCAACAGGGTAGACCTAGCGATTTCCTACATGAACATTTCCTCGAACCTTCTTTTAAATTCAGCCCATGTCAAAGTCTCCTCTTTTACTCCAACAGTTACACTGTTCCGCCAGTACAATGCAGCTCATTGCAGTTTTCTAGACACTAACCTCCTCTTATATTCGTCATTTAGTCCAAGATTGGCAAAAATGCTCATAAAGAAGCAACCAGTTCTCCACTTCGATAGCATCTTCTGTTCCAATAAATGGCTTTCCTTCCAGTCTTGCATAGTCTCTACTCAGCACAGTTGTTGAAAACTAGAGCTTCCCAATTTACTCCTCCAGCATTTCCACCCACTAATGCAACAACAGCTATTGCTTGCAATATGTTGACAAAAAGCTGATACATAGCACCCATATCCACCTTCGGTGTTCAAGTACCTACATTTGTAGTTGTTTGCCGACCCGGTTTCTCTTAGTATTGGGCCTAGCATTTCCATTAGTTGTGGTGCTTCCTCCATCGAGATTCACTCTTCTATGTCCTGCCTCCATATCTTACTTTGCTTTAGTATGCATTCGAACCTTAGTAAGACGCGGAAGAACGATCTAAGAGAGATAGGAAAATAGAGATAAAGCGTATACTTATATATAACAAATACAAGTACGTTACTATAGCGTTATGCTATACCCTAATCTTATTCTCTGATTCATTTGGATTATGTTTTAAAACCTCTTTCTAAGTTCCAAACTATTTTAAGCTTTGCATAAACCTATGCTTTGATACCCAGTTGTAACATCCTCTATTTTGAGGCCCGAAACAAGCCACTACAGATGCTGCAGTCATCTATAGTATTAATTTTCGACGACAAAATGTGGTAATGTTAATGGTGTTCATAAAATCATAAGCACAAGAATATGAAATATTTCAAACACAATTTCAAAACAATTTTTCTCATTACATTTCAAATCTTCATTTCATATTCAGTACATAATCCAATAACGTTGCCCAGGTTCTGATAAAATATAATTAATACGAAATATGCCAAGAGCAACATATGAAGACGCCTCCTTGGATGATAAGAGTTACTATATAGACAGTCATAACATCTGCCATTACATACAACATTTAATCACAACGGAATAGATAAATAGATAATCTCCTACATAGCTAATTTTTTCCTCCTACACATCTTCAGAAGCTTTATTACCAAAACCTATTAAACTTGAAAACCTTAATTCTCAATCTACTTATATTAAATTTTGAGCACCCAAGAGTTTAAGGGGAAAACATGAACTTTGAGTTAGACAAATAGCTTGGTGTGAATAATAATAAGACATCTCGATTTATTAATATTACGTAAGACCACATTCCCTAGTGGAACGGGTTTCTCCTCACTAATATCCTTTAAAAGCCGATCTTTTGCGATCAAAATCCTACAACCAAACTGGTTATGATAAACAATAAAACAATAACTTATATGCATATAGTGTAGGTAATCATTCAAACTACTAAAATATGGCATAATACTTGCAAAAGAAATGGGTTTACTCCTAAAACCGAAACAAATCAAAAATGTGAGATGTATATTCATTATTTACTTTGATTTGGATGAGAAAGAAGAGATTTAGTGTAAACTTTATTTCTTTTAGCTTTGGTTCCTTAATCTTTTAGTTTCCTTCTTGTTTTCCCTTTGCTATGACCGGGGCCTCTCTATGTTTAGTTTGTATGTGTGTGTAAAATGAATGAAGGAAATGAAGATATAAGGGTTTAAGGGGTAGGAATGAAGGCTATTCCCATTTTGCCCTTATCATTTTCCTCCTTCTTATCCTAACCTTTTACTTCTCTAATTGGTTTATTAACTAAGGCACAGCCTAAACTTAATTATCAAATCTCAATTTTCTTATCCCCTTACATTATTTCATTTAATTTATCTAATTAAATGTTCTAAATAAAGTTAGTCAAAATCAGGTCATTATAATATGACAGGAATTGAACCAGAAGATGGTGGATAATCAGAAAGCTTTGATGGATATGATGGTAGCTTTGCTAACTCTACAACCACCAAGGACAAGGAGAGTCAACAGGGAAACTACTTCTACAATAAAACAAGAGAACTCTTCAGTTTATGGCCAAAATAGAAGGGATGGAAAGCAAAAACAGAAGGAAGCAGTTCCTGGAGTTGCCGAAATTGTTGCAAGGGAAAGAAGAAATCTGCCATCCATAAGAAAACTAACCAATACCTAAAGGATTTCTCTCGGTACCGATAGAAATATGCAATTGGATAGCGCTCTAGAAGGTGGTGCCATGAATATCTTTGATGAGGAAGTGGATGCATCTTGATGGTGATGATTTGGAGTTGGATGTTGATGCTGATGAAGGTGGAGTTCAAATAACCGTAGCACAACCAACTGTGCATCCATGAAATACTAAAGGAATGGTTCTCCTAGAGACTGGAGGACCTAGATGTCAACCGGCAAACCATGACCATTTGTAGAGTCAAATACTCTGCGCAGCCTTTGAAGGTCGACCTTCGTATTACCATGCCAGCGAGGAGTACATTGCTGACATGGTCAAATGATTGGTGGAAGAAAGTAGAGGGGGGAAGGATGGAGACCAGGGTTCCGCGGCAAGCTGAACTCCATTTATCGAGAGAATTCTGAGAGAAGAGTATCCCTGTAAATTCACAATGCCGACCATGCCATCATACAACGAGACGACTAATCCTATACAACACTTACTTATATACGAATGACATATGGATGGAGCTAGAGCTACAAATGCTATTCGTTATAGATGTTTCCCTATCTTCTTGGAAGGAGTTGCTTCTATATGGTTCATTGGGCTTGCGTTGAAGTCCATATCAACTTTTGATGAATTGCCAAAGAAGTTTCTAGAGCAGTTTAGGCTCCACGCTGCCCGACCAAAGGACATAATGAGCCTTTCTGGCTTATCACAAGGACCCAATGAGTCGCTAAAGGCTTTCTTGAATTTATTTAACATCTTTGTTACGAAGGTTAGCAATCCGAAGGAAGATCTTGTATTCATGGCTCTGGTCTGAGCATCCACCATGATACTAATTTCGGTAGATGGGTAAACATGAAGCAACCCGCTACCTTGGAGGAATTCCATTGAAAGGTGAATCAGTTCCTAAGGCTGGAAGAAGCAGTACTGGCAGAAGGAAAGGTCAATGGCGGACAGTCAAAGGAAGAAATCCAGAGAAACATCGTAATAAACGCTGAAAACACTAGTAATCAAAAGAAAAGAAGTCAAAACTCTGGTAACAGGCGTAACACGAATGCGAAGTATCTGTAGAACTTCGGATCAGAAGATTACATGCTCTTGAATGACACACCTGATAATATATATCTTACCACTCAAGGAACCGAGCAATCCAAGAAGCCGTCAAGGATGGAAGCAACATAGTAAGATAAACATTCGGGAAAGTACTGTTACTTCCACGAAACCCATGGGTACAACACTAATGAATGCCAACATTTGAAAAGTTTGCTCAAGGAGCTGATAAGAAAAAACAAGCTCCAGCAGTATGTTAGGGAACTGCAAAATAATGGAGAAACTACAAGAACCCAAGGTCTACCTGCTCATGGAAACTGCCTAGACCCTGTGGAGCGAGGCATAGGTGAGCTCACGAAAGACTGGTCATCAAATAACGTTCAGGCTAGCTAGTTACCTAGGAATGAAGCGACAACCTAAAACAATACAATTTCATTTATCCTTATCTAATTTCCTTTCGCAAATAAGCCTCATAGGGACACTAGGCATTGTAAATAGGCAGGACTTGCAATTTTTTCTACTCATTAATAAAATCTGCTTCTTAAACCAATGGAACCGTGTTATTGCAAGCAAAACTCCTATGCCGCACAACCGAGAAAATTTTCCTCTACCCTTGAATGATGGATGGGGAGTGCAGACTAACTAACCGTCGGATTAACGAGTCGTCTCAATCCCTAACCTTATAAGAATTGGCATTGTCCCAAGACCGGCAAAGTTGTGAAGGTCATAAGCATCAGGTCGATGGAGAAAATCAACTCAAATAGCCGGATCGACGGGGAGAGTCGATCCCAAACTTCCAAAAACCAGCATGGCCCCAAGACTGGCAACATCAGGAAGATCAAAACCGTCGGGTCAACGGTCACATCGACCCCTCGCCTTTTGAGAACCGACGTTGCTCTGGAATTGTCGAGAAGCTCAAAACCACCAGATCAATGGGTCGTATCGATCCCCAATTTTCCAAGGACTAACGTTATCACAAGATTGGCGACATCGAGAAGGTCAAAAACACCAAATCAATGGGTCATATCGATCCCCGACCATCTAAGAACCAGTGCTGTCCCAAGATTGGCAATGTCCGGAAGGTCTAAATCGTTGGATCAATGGGTCGTATCGATCCCCCACCTTGTAAGACCGATGTTGTCCCAAGTGTGGCAACGTCGGGAAGGTTTAAACTTCCAGATTGATGGGTCTTATTGATCCAAAACCTTCTAAGAACCGACGTTGCCCAAAGACTGGCAACGTCAAGAAGGTCTTAACTACCGGGTCCCCCCCTCACCTTTCGAAAATCGGCATTGCCCAAAGGCTAGCAATGTTGAGAAGGTCTTAGCCGTTGGGTTGATGGTCACATCGACCCCTTGCCTTCTGAGAACTGGAGTAGCTCCGGTAATGTCGGGAAGGCCCAAAACCGATGGGTTGATGGTCAAATCTTTCCCTACCTTCTGAGCATTGGCCTTGCTTTAGCAACGTTGGGAAGGTCCAAACTGATGAATCGACAGTCACATTGATCCTTTACCTTTCGAGAACTGGAATTTCCCTAGCAATGTCGGAAAGGGAAGCTAACTTCGAGAAAGTCATTGCTGCCTAAAGACTAGCATGAGCACACTATCACCTGAAGATTAGCGAAGATATAAGGATGTTTGAAAACAAAATCATCGATGCACTTATTTCCAGAGATAGAATCATTTGCTCAACTAAATTTTCAATTATAACTCTCTGTAATCTGGCATTGGCCGAAGACAAGCGACGTTAGGAAGGAAAAACTTTAACCTTCAGGAATCTGCCATTGCCCATAGATAGACGATAACGAGGGAAAGAAGCACCTAGCCCTTAAGAATACATTGATACCCAAAGATAGACGGTGATGAGGAGATTTGATAACAAAAATCTACCTTCTAGAATTCGTTGCTACTCAAAGATTGGCTATATTGAGAAGGTTCCCAAAACTGGGAACCGAACAGGTAATTCGGCTTTGGCCTTCAGGAATTTTCAATTGCTCAAAGTCCGTTGATGGCTAGAAGGATTAGTAACCTGCTTAAGGATCGACTAGATCATTCGGTCCAAACTTGCAGGAATGTTCCATCGCCCGAAGATTGGCGATGCTAAGGGGAAACCCTGGAATGGAAATATCGATACACTGGCTTACAAAGGCAGAAGTGGCTGCTCGATCGAATCTTCAACCCAACCTTCTGGAATCTTACCCTACCCAAAGAGGAAGGTACCATCTTGTAAAATTCAGAGGCCTGGCATCACCCGAAGATAGGAAATGTTAGGATGACGTAATCATAAAATCTTCAGAAATTTGATGTTGCCTGAAGATGGGCGACATCTAGAAGAAGTATTAACTTTCGAGCCGAACGAATAATTCGACTCTGACCTGCAGATATCATCTATTACTTGGAGATAGGCAACATCAAGAATGAATCCTTGGAACTGAATCACTAATGTGCTAGTTTTCGAAGATAGAAACTGGTGCACAACCTGATTTCCGACCTTGAATTTTAGGAACTCAATTGTTGCCCAAAGATAGCTAGCGTTAAGAAAGGAATGCCCATAATCAAGCAATTAAACTGCTGGTTCCTGGAGTCAGGGACTATTGTGCAGATTGGATTCTGGAGATCGCAAAGGGAGTGGCATCATGAACAAACCCCAAAAAGGACTATTTTCTCATAGGAGTTCTCCCGAGAGACAGGAATGATCGAAAGAA
Organism: Allium fistulosum; assembly: GCA_030737815.1. Lineage (NCBI taxonomy): Eukaryota > Viridiplantae > Streptophyta > Magnoliopsida > Asparagales > Amaryllidaceae > Allium > Allium fistulosum. The sequence goes on along the minus strand of CM060903.1, from coordinate 805,288,798 downwards.
ACTTCACCGGAAAGCACCATGGTTCATAGTATAAGACGGAGTGCTATATAGGAGAGGATTCTCCACCCCCTCCTTCGATGTGTAGCCAAGGATGAAGCTAGAAAGAACCTCATGGAAATTCACGAAGGCTGCTGTAGTGATCACACCAGGGGCAGACATTTTGGCAAATAAGGTGCTTCCTTATGAATATTTCTAGTCAACAATAAATCAGAATGCTGCTAACTGCACCAAACGGTGCCATCGGTGCTAGAGATTTGTGAACATCTTGAGAGCCTCATTGATGAAACTTACATAAATGGTTAGCCCATGGCCATTTGCAATTAGGGAATCGACATTGTTGGTGTGCTACCAATGAAGAAGGAAGGAGCTAAGCATACTATCATTGCAGTAAACTAGTTCATAAAATGAGCTAAAGCAGAAATACTTTCCACAATCATGACAAGGAAGTTAGACAAACACGTGGAAGCATTAAGAAAAAAAGGTCTAGATACCGAGAGGAAACACTCAGTATGGAAAGGCTCGGAATTGATTCATTGATATACCAGTTTTCGAAGATAGAAACCAACACACAGCTGGAGTGTCAACCATAGTCATCGGAAGTTTTACTTTTGCCTGGTAATAGACAACTTAAAGAAAGAGTAATTAGAATCGTATGATCCATGAGCTAGTTTCCGGATATTAAAACTAGTGTCTGACTAAATTTCAAATATAGCACTGGCGACCAAGCAAGATACGCTCGATCAAGGATAAGGCAAGGGTAGTTGTGGATGATTAAAAAAAAGTATTATCAGACAGGGGCAATCAGACAATCAGCCCTGCATGTTTAACTCACACTAACGCCCGAACTCACAACAGAAAACTTCATAAATAGGGTTATTTATGATATAATCATATGAATGAGGAGTAAATATTACGGACAATGTTCCCTACGTTAGGGAGTAACGCAAAACATGGACTACTCATAATAAAAGTCTGCCAAGGGAAACTCGACCTAAATCATCAAGAACTTGACGTTGCCAGGAGATAAACAACATCAGGGAGGAATAACCACACAAGGGTCGATCGGATAATTCAACCCCACCTTGCAGGAATCAACCGTTGCTCGAAGGTAGGTAACACCAAGAAGGATGCTCAAAATTGAAAAATTCACACGCTAGTTTTTGGAGATTGAAACAAGTGCACAATTTAATTCCCATGAAAATGCTAGCCGCTAAGTGGGACACGCTTGGTTGGGAATAAGCAAGGATAATCGTGGATAATATAAGGCGGGTATTATTGGACTTTCCAGGTCCATGACCGGGATAAGGAAAACACACTTAGATAGGGGGAAATTGAATAATCACCCCCAACATTTAGCTATGCCTAGTGCCTAGAGCCAGACATTTTGAAAATGGGTTCCGGCAATAGGATTTAGTTCACAACAAAGATCATACAAAGAGAGGATGAACAACCCAACTACTGCTCCAAGACAATCAAGAGTGGAATGGGATTCTTCACGACTAATAGTTGGTCGAAAGGAACATAAACTATTTAAAGGGAAAAAAGAGTACGGACTATACGACCAAAAGGAAGACTGACAGGCTAGCAAGCTTCAAGAGATCCATGCTTACTCTTCCCTCTTCGTCCAAGACCCGTAAGGTCATGTACTCATTTAGAGGAGGAGGCGGATTTAGCCACAGCTCTGTAAGCGCAATTGTGCCTTGTAATCCAGTTGTGATCGATCATCCAGACATAATAGTAATAAAAGGTGAAGCCTAAGCTTTGGAGGACCCATCTTCAGGTGGAGTAGACGTGTCATCACCAGACTTGAAGCGAGGCGATCGACGAGTCATTCTAAAAATGGAAACTTGATTTTCAACATGATCGGGTATGTTTTATTTGGAAAATTATAACTCATGTGACCAATGTCTGGTGTCCAAAGGATATTGATGTATATTAACCAATCGGATTCCGAGCATTGACCAGGGCAAGTGAGAAGTGTCAATCCATGCAGTATGAGTCTATTGTCCCATATGCGACAAACAGACCGTTTTGCGTAGATGCTAGCTTATGCTAGAAAAACAAGCTATGTCATACTGTTATATTATATGTTGGAACTTACTCGTTATGAATAATCGATAACGGAGTCGCTGTCTTGAGCGATGCAGAAAGCTTTTCTTTTTAAGGAACATAAGTAGTGTAGCAAGAGGAAAAGCAATGCGAAGGAATTATTCATCACGACTATTTTGGAACAAGCTGTCGCGATAGAATTCAAACGACAATAGGGATGTAGCCAAGCCTTGACGAGAGATAGCCAAAGTCATGGAACCAGAGTTGTCTTCGGGTTGGTGTGTGCACCTGACTAAGGAAAAACCTGAATTTCACCATGGTCAAATGCAACCAAAACTTCAATTATCTCCTCTCAAGGGCCATCGACTTCACCATCATAACCAATTCCAATGCCACGCTAAAGCCAAAATTCGACCATCCACCTAAGGCAACAGAAGTCAGTGCTAGGGTTTTAGATTCTCGAGGCCTAACTATTTGGATAGTGACGAACTGGTGGTGGCTCAAGCTAGTGATCGGCGGCAGTTGGAGATAGTCGATGGTGGGTGGATAATATTGGCAGTAAGGCAAGATGGCGGTAGAACTTAGATCGGACTAGTGGAAGGTAAATCTAATTTGGGCAAGCGGTTTTACTCGGTGTAAAGTTGAAGTAGGAAATAAGAAGTAGAGAAATTTCTAAGTCCTAGACTTAAATAGGTCAGTAGAAAACCAAATAGATCGATACCAAGTATAATAACTTGGCACCAGGTGAATTTTATCTCCCTTGAATCTTCCCGAAAGCATAGTAGTGGAATGTCGTGCTGACCTAAGGTGAGGAGTGATCTCCGGAGTGCAAAGGAGTAGAAATCCAACTATAACTAAGCAAAATGGTTAAGGGAAATTTTACTAAGCAAAAGCAACATTTCATGACGACACTCGAACGATCAACTAGAATTCAAAGATAACATTCAAGAACTTGTCTTGATCTAGAGCACACTTTTATTTAACGAAAGTGTACTCTATGGGGCAAGTGTTGACTAGGTTATAATCAAGCAAAGTTCAACCGGAAGTATATGGTTAAGACGAAGACAAAATGACTCGAAACTTGGAAGCACATTTAGAAGGAATAGAAAGGCATCTGGGAGAAATTTCAGAGGAATTGGGACTAAGTAAATAACTTGGTATTGAGTCATTTAACTCGATGACAAGTTGTTTCCTCACCTCATTCCTCCTAACAAACTCCATATATCTCATATACTACTCCAACTACTCATAGACAAGTAGTTTTTCTAGAGTTTGAACGAGCAATTCAAAGAATTGATGAGAAAGAAGTGGAAAAAGCAGGAAAATTCAAGTGTTATCATGAAGATCACAAGAATCAACTAAAAGTCGATGGAAAAGAGCTTGGAACATATCGAGTAGAAAATGAAAGAGCAAAACAAGTAAGAGAGTTCACTTTTCACCAAGAAAAATAGGTCGATACCGATCCATTTAGGTTGGTACATTTGTTGTTTTCTCAATTCGTGGGCCTCCGTGCTCACTCTTATGACATCGGGCTATCTTCTAGACCTCAGTGCAAGCAGGCTCCTGACCCTGTACCTCTGTTTCTCTACATATACAAACCCTAATACAACTAGAAAGGGATCTGATTTTCTACGGGTATAGACTCTGCCATTTCTTCATCTCCTGCCTCCTTCACAATAGTCACCTAGGTAGCTATTCTTGGCAGTTCTAGGTTATAGAACATGTCAAGCCCTTATACTAGTGACTTGTACTCTCTATCTCTATAAACAACAGTTAATAAAAACTATAAAGTTGACGTAGGCCAGAGATTGCCGAACCACTATAAAAATCCTATGTCTCCCTTTTCTATTTATTTTATTTTCAATACTATCTGCTAGATCTAGGTCTTATAGGTCTGCTTCAACTCAATCTTGGGTGTTGATCCATTTTTGGCGTCATTAGACCTCGTATGCAAGAGATGAATTAAATACAAAATGAGATAATCGATTAATTAATTGTCTTTAATTAATTACCTAATTACCTCACCTTAACCTGTCTTCCTCAAACATCAACTTGTACACATACATGCATAACAACCCACCCCTACCGTGCACGCTAACCTCCATCTCTCAAGCTACGACTAACAGAATCGATCATAACCTCCACCAATCACCTCGTGGAGAAATGACGAATTCCATGGCACTATCGAAACAAAGTCTGCATCCCTCAATAAAATGCGACTTCCATGCCCTAGCCGTCCCTTGCCAGGTCGCAATTTGAATTGCTCGATCGGAGATGCTATAGCCCATGCCATTCTAATCCACTTCCCACCAATTTTACAACAATGGCCTTCATTTCCCAAACCGCGGCCTCTAGCTCTGCCATCTCCTTCCTTAACTCACGGCAGTGAACAGTAGAGCTCGATCGACCTTCGTCGAACTCGCCATCGCATATATAGATTCAAAGCTCTCTTCACTAGGAGTTCAACGAATTAAATCTAGCCATCCAATGTAGCCTGTAGCTCTTGGTTTAATAAAATCAAGAGGGGCGACTACATTTGAAAATGAGCACGAGAAAGAAAGAAATAAAAGGAGGAGATCCTAATATTAGATGTAGGGGGAGGTTATTATATACTTGATTAGATTTCTCAAATAAATCGCCGCACGATTCAAGCTCGTGCGATCACTTGACACATCGGATCGCCACGAAATTCGTCTATGTACATTACCTCATTTTTTCTTGTCCCAATAGTATAAATTTTGTTGGTATCCAAGACAGCACTTCAAGATGATAATTTCACACATTTCACAGACATTTTGGCAATTGGATCACCCGATTTCAAAAATTTCTCAACCATACGTCTCATAATGAAGTCATTATCGTAGAAACATAAGCTGTTTGTCGAGATCCCGTTGGACTCGACTGCACGTGTATTTTATAAAATACGTATAATAATATGTAAGTTGTAAAAATACCATGACTCTAAATATAGAGAAATTCATACTAATTTTAATTCGCAATGTTGATCCTGACTCAACGAAAGTGGTCTTGAGTCCTAATTCATCTATATGCGAAAAGGTAGATTTTGGATCTTAAATTAATTAATGATCTAATATTTAAATTAATTATTTAAATATCCAATAAGTAAAAACTACGGGTTGTTACAATCTATATCTTTAGACCATCTGAGTAGGTCTAGGTCCTAACCATCTTTGTGTGCTAGGATTCAAGCATTGATGTAGCAGCGATGTTGAGTAGTCATTGACCATTCGACGGTGGTAATTTGTGTCGTTATATATTTAACTTCTCTATGAATATGAGAGATGCTTGTTTGTTTGATGGTTGCTATGATATCCATGGGTTGTAAGGTACTATCTAGTCTAATACCCCGACACCGTAGCATGTATTAAAAGAGAGTAGTTATAGCGATCCCCAAATTTTACGCTTTTAATATTAAATTAATTAAAAATGAATTTCTAATAGAAATGAGAATTGGGTGTCGTATTTATAACCATTGCGAAGGTATTTCTAAGCCGTCAATTAAATATATAATTTTGATATATTTGGAGTTATGGTTTAAAAGATATTGACTTTATGAGTGTAAAAGATTTGCACCTATGACCAATAATTTCATTGTTCTAATTTTGTAAACAAAAGTATGTACAGTGTAGTTGGTTAAGAGAGTGACTTCACTTGGAGAGGTCGTGGGTTCAATCCTAGGTAGCAGCACATTTTAGTTTTTACAGAAAACAACAAAAAGATAAATATCCATGCAGAGAAACGATGTGTGTGTGTGTGTATATATATCTACAAGTATGGTGGCACGTCCGTTGGACGTGTGCAAAGAAGGAAGTGACATATTTTGTATTTGTTACAGTTATGATATTGTGAGAGATTATAGTAATGTTTTCGTTAATTACGGGAAAAAAGAGGAAGAGGATATGACAAATAAACAGAAATAAGGTGTTGTAAGAAAGACGTGCATATAAAAAATATAAAGTTGGCAAGATTATTTGATCTTACAACACGACATTGAAGTATATGTAATGTTGTATGCTTGACGTATATGAATGCACAGATCGTGGTTCGTTGAATTGTAAGTGGCCTAAGTTAATTCCAGGAAATAATAAATCAAAACAAAAAAGTAGATCTTGAAAAAAAATTTGTATGGTTCGGATATTAAGAAATACTACATCTGCGGATAATTATCTACGAATTTGAAATGGTGAAATACCATCCATTCTGATATTACTCGTATACATATTTGTTGGATGTGTGCAAAGTAGAAAGTGAGTAGATTTATCATCTAGCAAAATTGTGATAGTACAGAGGATAATACAAAGAGTACATGCATTGAGGAAAGAAAAGTGGAAAAATAAAGGACAGTCAAACAAAAATAATTGTACGGAAGATGAAGGGAATACATGATGATACTGAAGCCCGTTTGAGGTACATCATAATATAAATTATCGTGATTATTTCAAGTTCAGTAAATAAGAAATTAAGGCATATTAGTCTTTTAAATTTTACTCGCAGCATGGTCATTTTTACTTTCAGTTAATCAGTGTACATATATCTAGTTTATTTAAATCGTCATTCAAATTAAGAAAACAAATGGTTAAGCTATTTATTAACTTGAATTATAAATTTGGTCAATGGATATCAAAATCTTAAGTAAACTAAATAAAGTAATGAAAAACACAGACAACTTAAAGTCCATTTGCCACTTCTCCAAAAGAATAATGGATACATATATCAGTATAGTTATAGCACATATATATGATGACAAAAGAAAAACCCTACACAAATTGAATTTTCTTTCAGACTATAGCACGACAAATTTCATGGATATACAAATTTCATATTCAAAAATAGAAGATGATAGTCTTAATTCATTATCGGTGAATCTCTTAAAGCTTCAATAGTGAATAATACCCAACATCTCAAGAAGGCTTTCTTTTCCCCATATTTTTTTTGATGAATCTTTGCGAAAGTTGTTACTATGCATGAGGTAATTGGCTGTGAAAATAAAATACGGTATTTTGTATGTAAAAGGAGAGTTATATGGTGGCACGTCCGTTGGACGTGTGCATAAAAGGAAGTAAGAAAATTTTCTCTTTGGTACAATTATAGTATTGTGAGATATTACAATAAGTTTTCGGTAGTTGCGGTATATTTTTATTTAAAATGCTAAATGGTACTGGAATAACACCAACTTCCATCACACTGTAAACTTCTAGTAAAAGACTTCCTATTTGTAAGTGAAGCAAGCTTGAAAACCGCTGAAAGACTTCCTATATGTAATTGAAGCAAGCTTGAAAACTGCTGTAAAGGTACAACAATCATACGTAACAAAGAAGCAGTATATGGTTATTAATGTATTATATACCACAACTTATCAGTTGCTAGTAAATATACGGAAATCTTAAAACATGTGTCATCTTAACAAATTCTATGAATTGGTCACACATATATTTAAATACTAAACGACTGGATATATTCATTGGCTCCAACTATTCCTTTTTCATCTTATATGCGCAAATGGAAGTACAAACTATTGGTTTTCCAATAAAAAAAGTAACTGAAGTAAAATTTGTGACAAATTGTATTTGTTCATCACAGGTATGGAGTAAGAAAGCAGTACTTACTCTCTGCTTTTATTTTTCTCACACCATAATAGATCATAACAAACTGAATTAAAAATGTTACAGAGAGAACAAAACATTAAAAAAATCCTCAATTGCCTTGTTAGATGATATACTGTGCGACTTGCAGCAGGACATTCTCTCTTCTACACACTTCATCCCTAACCATGCTCAGCCTCTGTACAATGCTTCTGATGGATTGCTTCAAGGATGAAGTAAACCTGGCATGCTTCTCACTCTCGCTAATACAACTGAACACTCATTAACAGCATCACCTTGTCATGTTGCATCATCACCCATTCTCAGTTCTGGTCACTTACGCATCAGCTGCCCACATTCGCATGCTATTCTATCGGTACTTGTCATGCATGTTGACATAAAAAAATAACCACTTGCTTCACCTGATGCTTAACATCACATGATGAACTTACTTGGAGCTTCATTTGCTGATCCATCTGTGCACTGAGATGCAAGGATTTTGGATTACCTACGTTTCATGTTGAACCGAAGACAACTGATGGCAACAAACAAAGCCTGTACATTACTACAAATCAGGACAGCGAGCAGATTCAACACCTGAAATGGCACATCTCAACTCATTTCTTACTGCATCAGTTCAACCATGACTACACTCTCGGTGTTGAATGAAAGCAACTCACTGACTCATCACTGATTGCTTTGTTTATAGCGCCCCTGCACAAACATATATCCCCCACAAAGAGGTTCAATGAGATAAGAACCCAGTTATACCATATATCTGCAAAAGATGCAAATACTTTAATTGAAAGGGACAAATTTTAATGCTTACTGGTGCCATTTTTAGGAAAGTTAAACAAATCTGAAGACAACAATATTGAAGTAATTGCAATAGCTAAAAGCAGCAGGGAATAACCAAATAAATATAAAAAAGGTGAAAGAGAAAATCGTACTTAATAACCTCTTTTCTCCTTAACAAAAGTAAATGATTAGAATACGAATTTCCTTGCTAAGTAATCGTTACTACTTATGATAAGCATAATAGTAAAAACATGCCATTAAGGTTATTAATCATTGTAATTTGGTAAATTCTTGTTTATACTATAACACTGAAAATCAAGGCTGTGATATCAGTCTGTATAAAGCTAATGACAGATGAATTTTGGATAAAGTTACAATATCAACATAAATATTCTAATTGCCTATTCAATTTTTATTTGTTGACATGTAAGAATACTTGTTTGACCATATACTTTTAAAAAATACAGTATAAGAAACTAAAGTGTTGATAACGACAATGGAAAAAGTGTTATTTACATGCCTGACCTATAAAAGGTAAATAAGCTGTACAAAAATTCAACATTATTTAACCTGCCCGATTACAAACTTGCTGCCTCATCTGACAATGATAACGTTAAAGTGTGTTAGACATTTGAGAGTAAATTAGATACAGAAATTCGGCATCAGACAATACTGGTAAGATTAAAATTTCTTTAATTAAAAAAGAAGCAATCCTCATTTGACGTTGCAACAACATTCTCATATCTTAGAACATGGAAGCACATTATATTTGTTGAAAGTGGGCATACATAAAATCACCATGTGAAAATCAACGTACAAACATATGTGTACTAAGAAACTTGTATAAAACATGAATATCAAAATGGAAATAATCAAATCAAATTAAATAAACATAATGACCTGCTCCAAGCCACAAAATATAAGCTAATGATGAGCTTTTCCCCCTCAGGTGTGAAGCACCCTCGTCTAATGTCCGGTCTTAAGTAATTTATCCATCTCAACTGACAGCTCTTTCCACATCGTTGCAGTCCTACAATACATATGTTTAGACATTCAATTGCAGTTAGTGAAATAAGCTGGTAAATATTAAACCGTTAATTTTTTTTATAAAAGTCGAACCTTTCTTCGCAGCTATATCTGTTGGACGCATATATATATATATATATATATATATATATATATGTTGAGCTTCAAATAAAAGTCAAACAGAGTTTCCAGGATGCACACAAATTTGAAACCTAAAAATTTCAAGCAACAGAAGCAATGTTTGTGTAGAAAATGTTGTAACATGGGATTTTTGGAATGAAGAAACACTATAGTAATTAAAATATAATATAAATCAGAGCGATGTAGCTTGGTGAAATGCAAATGAAGGAATCGTGTAACCTATTACACTGATACTATTTACCATGTCAAGGCAAAGGAAGTAGTTGAGAGATTTAACTTCCATTCAAAGCTATATATTCGATTTATTAAAGAAATCATTCAAAGCATATACCAAAGCTATGAAATGAGAAATCATCTTTTTTTCCAATATAATGACTTATAAGACAACTGCCCTATTGTTGCATTCAAAATCAAAATGATCAAATGAAAATAAAAGTCAAACAGAGTTTCCAGGATGCACACAAATTTGAAACCTAAAAATTTCAAGCAACAGAAGCAATGTTTGTGTAGAAAATGTTGTAACATGGGATTTTTTGAATGAAGAAACACTATAGTAATTAAAATATAATATAAATCAGAGCGATGTAGCTTGGTGAAATGCAAATGAAGGAATCATGTAACCTATTACACTGATACTATTTACCATGTCAAGGCAAAGGAAGTAGTTGAGAGATTTCACTTCCATTCAAAGCTATATATTCGCTTTATTAAAGAAATCATTCAAAGCATATACCAAAGCTATGAAATGAGAAATCATCTTTTTTTGCAATATAATGACTTAAAAGACAACTGCCCTATTGTTGCATTCAAAATCAAAATGATGAAATGAAAATAAGTTTAGACTATAGCGAATTATCCACTCCATACCATACTATCTTGGAATAGCAGAAGATGGATATATTTTTGTCAAATAAGACTAAAATCGCTTAGCAACCTATTGCTAATACATAAAAAATGCTAAAACTAAAATTAATAACCGAGCGAATATATAAACAACTTCAAATAATAAACTTGTGTTCTGTTCAAACTCTTGCATAATCGAAAATCCCATTGACTATAAGATTAACCACTCCATTTACGCTTAAATGTGAAGAAAGTAAATTTAATAAGCTAATTTTATCTCATATAAAATAAAATTTGAATAAGTTACGTTGGGGTTGGTAAGCGAGATACGTCAAATTTATTGGTGCCAATATTTCCTAAACCAATCTAACAGTGCACTATTATATCAGTAAGCTCTAACGTAGAGTAAACAGAATATTCATAGTAAAAATTCAAATCATACATGTAATATTTAATCAATAATTCATCAAACGTTGAAAATCTTTTAAGGAGCTTTTTTGGCCATAGTTGAATAGTTTTCAATACGTGTGGCTATTTCATTCGTTATAAATATAGGGTCGACTATATGTGATAACTAATTGGTTATTTTAGTGAGAATTTAACAGATTGGGAAAACAATGCATTAATTTTTTCAGAGCAAGGACGGTTTTTAGATGTCTTGTTTATGGGTTGCATGGAAAAGTAAAAAAATTAAAATAGTTTGTTAGCAATGTCCACTGCTTGCAGTGTTTCATATAACCCACTTAAAAAAATAGCATATTGAAAAAGTTAGAAATTTTCGAGTATGTTAGCAAATGGTCGAAAATAAATACGTTCTACTCTTATGCAATTTAAATAACAAACCTTAATTGAATAATGACAGTACCGATTTTACAATGTGATAATTCATTTTCTGATGAATAATGTTGAATTTGTAACTTATAGTAATTATAGCTTAAGGCACATACTTTACGGCTACAATTCAACATCTAAATATTTTAAACAAAGCATTAGCATATTGTTCATAGTGCATTAATCCACAAAATACTATTGTAAACATTCATAGTTCCTAATCTTCTTGCTTAAAATAGTTGCATTCAAGTAGTACATGTTTGGAAACAGTGATTTAGTTGTAATAATTGCATAAAATTGAATATTTTAGAAACAAACATAACCTAAAATAAAGTAATTCAACATCCAAAGTAGATTTCAAATGTCTAAGTAGTTGAACATAAAACATGAAACTTAGAGGGGTTAGTATACTAAATATTTGTATTTTTTTAATAAGTGTATACCTTAACCCACTACTAATCTCTAGCTACTGACTGTCCAGACTAAATTACAACGTAACCACTAAGATATAGTGCTCCTTAAACTTAACACCTCGTTGTTGATGAATGCATAATGCATGCTACGCACTACGTACTTCACATAAACTAAGATTTAAAGGGCTATTGTTGGAGGTTTTGAAACTATGAGTAACGTAAAATTACTACAAAAATAAGAATGTAAAAAAAATGGATTGGACACCTAGACTCAAAACCAAGTAGTCCCCTTGTTGAAGAACTCCAAGCTAATGTTATTTGAGTTAGAGGACAGTTTGGTTTCCTGCCAACTTCTAAACTTCTACATATATAATGATATTAATTATTTTCCTACATTTTAATTCTAAGGTGGAAGGACTTAAATAATAGTATACAAATAAACAACTAAATCTAAGTAATAGTTCTTACTTTATAAATGTAGGATGTAACATGTGAAATATTTAAAATGTCAAAATAACACAACTATTTTGATGGAAAGTTGGCTATTATATCAAAATTTTATACCATACGGAAAAAATTCTGTTTATACAGCATAGGCATTTTTTACAAAATAGTTTAAACTATGGATCTAATAAGTGTGTTGAATTCAAATCACAATAGAGAATTAAACACTAATATATGAAGAAAGAAGTGATATCCACTGTTGGACGCATATATATATATATATATATATATATATGTTGAGCTTGAAATAAAAGTCAAACAGAGTTTCCAGGATGCACACAAATTTGAAACCTAAAAATTTCAAGCAACAGAAGCAATGTTTGTGTAGAAAATGTTGTAACATGGGATTTTTTGAATGAAGAAACACTATAGTAATTAAAATATAATATAAATCAGAGCGATGTAGCTTGGTGAAATGCAAATGAAGGAATCGTGTAACCTATTACACTGATACTATTTACCATGTCAAGGCAAAGGAAGTAGTTGAGAGATTTAACTTCCATTCAAAGCTATACCTTCTTCAAAACTCTACAATTTCAATTTCTCTTTTAGGTTTCCAACATCGTTTCTTTCACACTAAATTGGATGCTTTTACCGTTCTGAAGGACCGGAAGCCGCGCGTCAGTGCTCGTATCTGGAGCCGGCTGGTTGATAGCGGTGGAAGAAAAGAATTTGGAAAATTCAGCTTCAGCGGGTGAAGAATTGGAAAACACGATGGGGAATTTTTTGAACGGCGAAGAAAAGTGAGGAGGGGGACTAAGAAATGCGCAGAGGAATAAGGAAAGAGAAGGGGGAGAGGAAGTTAGGGAGACGTGGGATAATGGCGGTTGTGGCTTGTGGGACGGGGGATGAGTCGGTGGTCAAAAGACAGGTGTGCCCTCGTAGCAGTTTGTACTTGGACTGGGGAGTATGGGCAAGATGGGAAGTCCAAAAAAGGCTTCACTTTGACCACTTTGACCAAGGTTTTGCATTATAGTATAGATATGTAGTTATGTAGTTAGTCTGATGTAAGAAAATATAAATTTGGCAATTGTGCAAAAGGTTGAAATATATATATATATATATATATATATATATTATGGATAAATGAGTTATGTATGTATATGTATAATATGACAAATGTACTCAATGTACCTTGATTGTTGAATTTATGTGTATAAATATTTGTGCATTAATTTTATGTTCTGTAGGAAGCTAATTATGAAAATTAACAATTAATGACACACTAAATGACGTAGAGGTATATTAACCTATTTATTTCGGGAGAATAATTCCCTGTATATATTGGGAATCAATCTTCTTGTTTGAAAGGTAATTTTCTACGGGATTTTAAAGGAAATTCATTTGTTACCCTCTTTAAATGGTAGATTTAAATTTACTTTTACCCAAGGGATGGATGAAAATAAAATTTTGGGACCACAACCTATCTTCACCTCTCTCTACCTTCTTATCTCTATATATTCAGTTATTTCATATCTTTAGGAGGACTAGGGAAAATATCCTAATTTATTCTTAGCCTCCACCTCTATCTTATTCTTTTTTTAAAGCAAAGTCTAGCGGGGTTAACAGGGCCCTACCTGATTTTATTGCAAGCAGACAATAAAATAAAGAAACTCGAAACAAATTCAAGCTTCAAAAATACACACATGGATACACTAGAGATATACAAACAGGCACACATGAGGACAAAGTAAAGAAAGGAGGGAAACACTACAAAACCCGAAGCAATCAACAAGCTACCTCCAAGCAGAACTCAAAGCAGTTGGAATCTCAGGCAGCCTCTTCAAAGCTTCATGTATTTCATGCTTAAGAACCTTCCAAATTACATCACCATCCCTCCTCTTCTTTTCAAAGCAAATCTGATTTCGTTCTAACCACACAATGATCAAGTATTTCTTCAGGTATATATTCAGAAGCTTAGCTTTCATGGTTCTCCACCTAGTAGATTTGTAAATCATATTAATATTAATTGATGATAGTGTAGACAACAAAGTGCTGCCAGCAAGCATCATCATTCTTCTAAATAGAACCAGATTCACATTATAGTCAGAGAACAAGTGATGAGGGTTCTCTGGAAAGCTTGAACAGAAGAAACAAATTTCACCATGATTAAGTCCCATACTCAGAATATTCATTCTAGTTAACAAAGCATTATGTACAACCTTCCATAGCATTAAGTTTTATTTAGGCACTGAATCAGATGACCATATTATTTTCTTCCACTTACAATTAGGCATGCTGTCAGTTGTAGTGAGGAGCTTGTACACATGAGAAACAGAATGAAGCTTGGATCTTCACAGTACAAAATCAGCCTCCACTGTAGGATAACTGTTTCCTTGAATGTTATTCCAAACTATCCTTATGTGTTGATTAGAGGAGTATGGCAGTTGAAGGTGGCCTTGACAAATAAAGTCAACTGCCTTTGCAGCATTGTGTATTCCTGATTGCATTACTTGCTGATGGTTCAATAGGTTGGATAGAATCACACCAGTGGCAACCCAAGGATCAAACCAAAACTTCACATCAGAAGTGGCAGCCATCTTGTAGACTATCATGGAAAGGAAGGTGATATGCAACCCCATCAACTTTCTCCAAGTCCAACTATAGGATTGTGGAACTATCACACTCCAAAAATTCTTGCTTCCTTTTCTATGAGTCCAAACCCAGTCTACCCATGCACTTTCTTTCCTAGCAATGATTGAATTGAAATGTGAACTGAAAGCAGCTACATTCCATTTCATAATATTTATAACTCCTAACCCTCCTTTATTTCTTTCTTTCTTTCTCAATAAGACTAAAAGAGCATGGCATTGGTTTCCTTTTTTGTACGGTTCCACACCAAAAAAATCTCAACATGGCACTTCTAATCATTTTCAATAATTTAGTTGGCAAAATAAATGCTTTAAACCAATAAACCACCATAGAAAAGAACACTGATTTGATAAGTACTAGTCTACCTGCCTGAGTTAAGAATCTATTAGCCCACCTGTCCGTAGAGGAAACTATCTTAGTGTAAAGAGGCAGGCAGTCAGAGAGATTCAGTCTTGATGATAAAAGTGGGAGGCCTAGATATGTCATGTTAGAGTCCATCAGGTAAAGCCCAGAAGCTTGCAACAGTGAAGTGGTAAGTTGTGAGTTGATACCAAAGAAAGTTATGCTGGATTTGGAGCAATTAAGAATTAAAGCAGTCATAAGGTAGAATGTGCTCAAGGAGGATATGACACACTGAATAGAAGAGTTTTGTGGCTTTGTGAATATCATTATATCATCAGCGAACATGAGTGATGTTACATTATGAAATTTACACTTCGGGTGGTAGCTTATCAGTCCAGAACTGAACTTGATATTCAGGAATCTAGTTAGGACTTCCATTATAAGAAGAAATAAATATGATGAGATGGGATCACCCTGCCGTTTCCCTTGGCTACTTTTAAAATAACCAACTGGCCATCCATTCAGTACTAGAGAGAAGCTAAGAGTTGATATACATTCATAAACCCATCCCACAAAAGGCTTTGGAAAATTCATTAATGCCATAATTCGAACTATAGAAGTCTAGTGGATCGAGTCATATGCCTTCATTAGATCAAGCTTTAACATAGCAGTCGGAGTTGCATTAGACCTTCCACAAAGAAGCTCTTGAGCTAGAAGAATGTTATCTAAAATACTTCTATTAGGTAAGAATGCAACCTGATTCTGAGATATTAATTAGGGTAGAACTCGAATTAATCTTGAGGCAATGAGTTTGGATACACATCTATATACCACATTGCAACATGATATGGGTCTGAATGAAGAAACAGAACTTGCATCAGAAGTTTTAGGGATCAATACAATATTTGTAGAGTTAACTTCAAAGAGAAGTAAGCATTTATAAAAAAAGTTATGAACAGCCTTGCAAAAATCAATATGAATGATGTCCCAGCATGTAATGAAGAAGTGCACGTTAAAACCATCAGGGCCACCACTAGATTTTCTATTCATAGCAAAAAGAGTTTGCTTTATTTCTTCATCAGTGACCTTTTCAACAAGCATAGAAGACTGTATACTGTTGAGATTAGGGAGAGGAATTTCATCGAACATGTTGAGGTCTGGTCTAAAGTCAGTGGAGTTACCAAGCAAATCCTCAAAATAACTAAGGAAAGCTGCATCAATTTGATCAGAAGTGGAGACCAGTGTACCATCAAGAGCACGTATCATACGTATATTTTCTTTAGCTTGCTTAATTTTTTTAAGAATGAAAAAACTCAGTATTTTGATCACCAAAATGTAACCACTTACAATGCAACTGTTGTTCTTTCATACCACTTTCAATATCAAGCGCTTTGTCGAGTAATATGTAGAGTTTCCCTTCTTCCTCAGCAGCCTGTGAGTCATCAGGGTTGTTCATCATATGTTCCTAAGCCAATATATACCTGTCCTTCAAGAGTGTTGTCTATTTCGTCCCATCACCATGCGGTTCACTAGCCCAAGCTTTAAATGATTTTTTTAACCAGTTTAAGTTTCCTACACAGTATATATATTGGGTTACCATAACAACAAGATGACCAGGCATTACCTACTATTTGTTTAAAATCAGTGGAGAGAGTCCAATCATTAAAAAATTTAAAGCTTCTTTTTTCCTTTACCACAGTTGAACCAGTTGAAATAATTACAGGGGAATGATCAGAGAGAATTGGGTGAGAAAGAAAGATAGATAGGATGGGCCATTGTGAGAGAGATTTCAAGTTGCGGAAGGCATGATCAATTGTGGTGAATGTTCTCACACCACTTCTACTTCTGTTATTCCAGGAAAATCTAGCTCCAGAAGATTGAATTTTGATGAGATTAGAATCGGTGGTGGCATTATTTAGAGGAAGGATATGCTTTGAATGTAAAGGCTGACCACCATGCTTATCATCTAAATAATAAAAGCAATTAAAATCACCCATTACAATCCATTGGTGAGAGCCTTGTCTAAGATGTGGTAAGAAGTCAAGTAGATTTTGCCTTGATGATTAGGAGTTATCTGCATATACAAAGGTTATATAAAATGAAGAGTGAGTTTGAAGTCAAGAAACTTGAGTGTGAATGTATTGCCTAGAAGAAAGGATGGAGGAAATAGAGAAGGTGGTAGGATCATAAATGATAAAAATCCTACCATATTCAGCATTAGAAAGATTATGTGTGAGCTTCCAAGAAGGATTTATATAATTAGCAGCTCAAATTGTTAGAGGATAGTTAATTTTTGTTCCTAGAATATCAATAATTTTTAGGTTATGAGAGAAAATGAGATTCTTGACTTGATCTAGTTTCAAATGGCTATGAGCACCTCTTATGTTCCACACTCCAATATTTTGTATCATCATAAACTAAGGAGATTGGTGGTTTGTGTTTTTTTTTGCTCCTAGTTGCAGGAGATTGAGAATCTGCAGGAACCGTTTTGATTTTGGCATTTTTCTTTGAAGTTGATCTTTTATTACCATCAGTTTTACCAAGGCTTGTGTCTTCACACATTTGCTTTCCTTTATTAACCCACCTTGGAATAATAGAATTGTTGACATAGGATATAGAGAAGAAGTTGTAGGAGGAGAAGAGGTGGAGGGCATGGGTGATGATTGTTGAAAAGGATTTGGCAGAGAAGTTGTATTTGATTGAGAAAAGGAGGGGGGAATAGCAACTTTATTAGCATGGAGCAAACAAGGTGGAAAATTTGATTTGCAAAAGAGATGGTAATGTTTGAATCTGAAACATTTATACCATGAAGATCATTGGCTTCCATTTGATGTTGTTCCAGTTCAGGATGTTTAAATGAAGAGTTAGCACTATCTTTGTCTCAGGCAGAAAGGATGTGCACATGCACATCAGTATCACTGTGCACGTTGGTGAGCTCGTGTTTACTTCCACCTGAAGTATTAGCATCTTCGGGGTTTCTTATGAGAATGACTGCATTTGCCTCAGGAAAGACCTCATTCCCATTTATGGCACAATCAACTAAAGGAAGGGTTAGTGTCACATTTGGTAAAGTATGACTTCGGTTAGAACCACCAGCCACTTCGGGACAAGTTGCTTGAATTGCTATGTCTGCTTTGAGAAACTCTCCCTCCTCTACATCAGTGTCCTTTTCATTTTCATTCTCATTTTCAACCTGATCTAATATTTCAAAACAATTGTTGTTGGGTGAATTCTTACCCGGAAGACCTCGAGACCCAGAGACGTGATTCATTCGGCAGCTCTCCCTCGAGTCCATTCGGCATGACCCATTCGGCAGCCCTCCCTCGAGTCCATTCGGCAATCCTCCCTCAAGTCCATTCGGTAGACCTTCATCCGGCAACTGCCACCGGTCCAACCTCACCATTCCACACTTCACCGGACGAAGCCCAACCGGACCAGCTCCACACTTCACCGGATGAAGCCCAACCGGACCAACTCCATACTTCACCGAACCAAGAGAATGCCGAACCAGACTGCCAGGCCAGATCACTTCAGCCCAGGCCCACCAGCAGCTGTATACATCCAAGACCCCTGCCCCCAACCTCACTCTATAAATAGAGAGGCAGGGGTACAACAATGGGGGAGAAGTTTTGAGAGCTCAAGTACGGAGAGAACTTTCAAACAACTTTCTTTTACTTGTATCAAAGCTTTGTACTTGTAATCAAAACAAAAGAAGAGAAATAACATATAAAGTGGACGTAGGCACATTCTGGCTGAACCACTATAAATCTGCGTGTCTTTTTACAGTTTAGCCCCTGCTTTTCATATATTTGCATAAATCACCCAAATCACTAAGAATAACATAAGATCTACTAAATCATACAACTTTGAGGTGTTTGTCCATTTTTTGTGCAAACATTTTTGGTGCTTTCATTGAGAGATTGAAGCTCGAAGCTCCAGTTTCATCCGCTTGACAAGTTTTCCTAACAGCATCATCCGCCACTTGGAAAACATGCCTCCCAAACAGAGAAAAGATGTTAACAAAGGAAAAAACATCGCATCCAGTAGCCTTCCTGATCCAGCTATCGCAAATCAAGTAAATCCTCCTCCTCCAGCAACGGTAACAAATGGAGGACAGGCTAACCCCACCACTCCTGCCACAGAACAGCCTGCAGCAATTACTAGGGCAGATTTGGACAGAGTTGTTGTTGAAGTAACTAACCGCTTCACGTCCCAGCAGGAAGCCTTGGTGGACCATCTCATGTCACGCTTGAGGGACGCTGAAGAATCCAACCGCAACACTGAATCATGGGGCGAGTCCCAATCTGGAGGATCTCAGAGACAGCAAAGATCTTCCTTCTTCGAAGGAGCTAACGGCAGGAGTAGCCGTGGTAGGAGCCGAGACCGAGCTCAGCCCGAAGTTAGGCCTGAGGAAACGTTTGGTGCCGAACCCAACGGGGAAGGTACCGGGCGGAGGTCAACTGCAGCTGAGCCTGTCATGCTGCCTAACCACAGAAACACCAGTGAACGGGGCCGAGCTAGAGTTCAGCCCGAAGTTGGACCCGAGGAAGTGCTTAGATCAGAACCCAACAGGGGAAGATCAAGGCAAGGGCCAACTGTAGCTGATCCAAGCATGCTCCCAGAAGACCAAAGGCGGCCACTGGAAAATATGAGGAATGATAGACGATACCATCCCTACAGGTTGTCTGGTCGGAATCAACCCCACAGAACGGAACCAAACTCATTTCTGTCCGCTCCAAATTCTGATGAAAGGATGGCACGCTTATTCAGAGAGTGTGTCCAACGGGAGCAAAGAGATCGAGGGATAGGCGCTAGGGTAACCAGCCCTTTCGCCCGCAATATCGAAATTGCTATCACCCCCCGAGAATGGAAGATGCCAACAATGGAACCCTACAAAGGAACCTCCGATCCCGTTGTACACTTACAGAGGTACACGCAGCATATGCTCATGAGTGGAGCAACAGAGGGAGTGCTGTGCAAATGCTTCCCGCTCTTCTTAGCAGATCTTGCTACCTCCTGGTTCTGTCATCTACCCCAAGGATCCATCAGCTCATGGGAAATGTTGAAAGAAAAATTCATCAGTCAGTTCCGCATTCATGTGGAGCAACCTAAGGACGCTTATTCCTTATCCAGCGTCAAACAGAAACCTGGAGAAAAGCTGCAGCAATACCTAACCAGATTCAACGCCGCAGCAGCCGCAGTTCAAGATGCCGATGAGAAGCTTATCCTAATGGCCCTCTGCAGTGGGGTGCATCCGGACACTAAATTTGCTAGGAGATTGACAAAAGAAAAACCAGCTACTTTACCCGATTTCTTCCATGAAGCCGGGAAATACATGAGGCTTGAGGATGCCGCCATTGAGGGGCAGTCAGGACAGCAAAGTAAGACGACTCATGGCAACGCCCCTGCTGTGGCAAGGGACGTTCGAAGAAATGATTCCAGAGACAATGCTGGGGGCAAGAAAGTAGAGAAACGCCTATATCGGCCAGGACCAAGATTCGACTCTTACACCCCTTTGAACGAGACCGTCGAAAACATCTTCCTTGCCACCCAAGGCGAAGTTAGATACAAACGCCCACCATACAAGAAGGAATCAGATAGCGCACAGAAATCTGGAAAATTCTGCCGCTTCCACGAATCCCACGGACATGATACCAACGAATGTCATCATCTCCGAGATCTGATTGAGGAACACATCAGAAGAAAGAAACTGGAGCGCTATGTAAAAAGTCAAGACAGGACTCCAGCTCCTGCCAATGAAAACCCAAGGCTACCCTCACCAGGGACCGGCAGAGGCGACCGCAACGCTAGCAGCTCTAGTCAAGAGAAGATAGTGGTCCATACCATCTCAGGAGGTCCACACATCGCAGACAGAAGTTGGAAAGAGATGGAAAGATATGGGAAGTCGCTCAGAGACAATAGAGACTGTGTCAATACGGTTATAGAAGAGCGCCACCCAAAGCGGAAAGAAAGTGATGACATCACATTCAGTAAACGCGACCTAGAAGGAAGGCAGTACCCTCACATGGATCCCATGGTTATCTCTGCCCGACTCGGTCCCGCCGAAGTTTACCGAATCCTGGTAGACACTGGAAGCTCTGTAAATATCCTGTTCAAACACGCATTCGACAAAATGAGGTTGTCAATGAAGGACGTATCTCCCTGCGATAAACCGCTACACGGTTTCACTGGAGATGCGAAAATGCCCATCGGGCAGCTGGACCTCTTCGTTGAAATTGGAAGCCATCCCCGCTCCGTTGTAAGGAAACAGACGTTTGTGCTGATAGAAAACCATTCGGCCTACAACGCCTTCCTAGGAAGACCAGCCCTATCTGACTTCCAGATTGTCCTAGCCCCGTGGTGCCTGAAAATGAAATTTCCAACAGACAATGGGGTAGGGGAAGTGGAAGGAGACCAGGATATTGCACGAGACTGCTATGTAACCGAACTTCGCAACAACCACAGGAGAGATAAAGGGAAAGGTGTAGAGATTGCCCTCTGCACAAAAAGCCTTGAAGCATAGCAACTAAAGAAAGCCCCTCCTCTTCGATACACCAGCGACCCTTTCAATGAATTAGACCCTAGGGACAAAGAGGAGGAGGCCACCGCCGAGCCTGCAGAGGCTATGGAGTTTATATCTGTAGACAAGCACGACTCAAGTAGGCTACTGAAAATTGGGTCGCAGCTGAAAACTGAATTGAAGGAACAACTCGTTGATTTTCTCCGCCACAACTTGGATGTATTCGCTTGGTCGCACGCTGACATGACCGGAATCTCCCCCAACATAGCGTGCCACGTATTAAAAATTGATCCTACCAAGGCACCCGTAAAACAAAAAAAGAGAAGTATGGGGGCAGAGCGATCAGCAGCCCTCGATGAAGAAGTAAAGAATCTACTCGCCAATGACTTCATACGAGAAGCTATTTACCCAGAATGGATCGCCAACCCGGTACTAGTAAAGAAGGCTAATGGGAAGTGGCGGACCTGCATTGACTTCTCCAACCTAAATGACGCCTGCCCAAAGGATTGCTTTCCGCTTCCCAGAATCGACCAACTTGTAGACAGCACAGCCGGGCACGAACTCCTGTCTTTTATGGATGCATACTCAGGATATAACCAAATTCCTATGCATGCTCCCGACCAAGATCACACTAGTTTCATCACCGACCGGGGTTTGTACTGCTACAAAGTGATGCCCTTCGGACTTAAAAATGCAGGAGCCACCTACCAGCGCCTCGTCAACAAGATGTTCGCAGGGCTAATGGGACGAACAATGGAAGTATATGTAGACGACATGCTGGTAAAATCACGGAAAGCCAAAGATCACGTAAGCCACCTGGGCGAAATGTTCCAGGTACTTCGACAGTATGGAATGAAGTTGAATCCACTAAAGTGCTCCTTCGGAGTGTCATCAGGAAAATTCTTAGGATTCATCGTCCATGCCCGAGGGATAGAAGCAAACCCTGAACAAGTCCGAGCATTAAGAGACATCAAGATACCTTCCACCCGAAAGGAAATGCAAAGCCTAAATGGAAAAGTAGCTGCCCTAGGCCGATTCATCTCCAAAGCAACGGACAAGTGCGTCCCCTTTTTCGAAGCTCTAAAGAAAGATAAAGGAAAGTTCGAATGGACGGACGAGTGCTTGACCGCTTTCCTTAACCTAATCGAACACCTCCAGAAACCACCGGTACTCTCGACCCCAAGCGAAGGCGAAGAATTATACCTATACCTTGCTGTGTCATCTCACGCTCTAAGCGCTGCCTTGGTAAGGGAAGATAACCGCACGCAACGACCAGTTTACTTCGTCAGTAAAAGGTTTACTGGGGCAGAAGTCAGATATCCTAAGCTTGAAAAGTTAGCATACTGTTTACTAATCACTTCACGAAAGCTACGTCATTACTTCCAATCCCATTCCATCAAGGTTCTAACCGATCAACCACTAAGGCAGGTACTCCATCGTCCCGACACTTCCGGGCGACTACTTAAATGGTGTATTGAGCTGAGTCAATATGATATCACCTATCACCCTCGCACCGCCATCAAGGGACAAGCCATGGCTGATTTCATTGCAGAATTCACTACCAACGAGGATAAGGAGCAACTGGAAATAACAGAAGATATCAAGTGGAATCTCTTTGTGGACGGTGCATCTAACGAACAAGGCTCGGGGGCAGGTGTGGTAATCATCACTCCCAGGGGAAATAAACTGCACTATGCTATAAGGTTGGAGTTCACTGCCACCAACAACGATGCAGAATACGAAGCAGTAATAGCCGGATTAGAAATTGCTATCGAGATCGGAGCCAATTCTTTGTGTCTTCACAGCGATTCTCAGCTTATTGTTAATCAAATACTAGGGGAATTCCAAGCTCGAGAAGAACGACTCATAGCATATCTAAAGAAGACCAAGTTACTTCTCAGCCGATTAGACCACTACTTAGTCAAACACATCCCTCGGGAAGAGAACCAAGAGGCCGACGAATTGGCAAAGCAAGCAAGTATGAGAGACGTCGCCATCTTCGGAGCAGTAACTGTTTCAAAGCAAATGATCCCAAGTTTTGAGCAAGTGAATCTGATAGCTGCAACCGAAGAAGCAACTTGGATGACTCCCATCCGAGACTACCTACAAAATGGCACACTACCCGACAGGCGTAACGAAGTCAAGAAAATCTTGAGGAAAGCGTCCCGCTACACCATGCAAGGAGACATCCTCTATCGGCGCGGGTTCTCTAACCCATTATTAAGGTGTGTCGCCGGAAGGGAAGCCAAGGAAATCTTATCCAACATTCATCAAGGAAGCTGCGGAGATCACACCGGAGGGCAAACGTTAGCAAAAAAGATACTCCGATACGGATATTTCTGGCCCACCTTAAGCAAGGACGCCTTAGATTTCGTCAAGAAGTGTGACAGATGCCAAAAGTTTGCTAAGATCCCTCGGCTACCAACAACCGAGATTACCCAGATGACCAGCCCTTGGCCCTTTGCAGTATGGGGAATTGACTTAATCGGTGAACTGCCAATGGGTCGAGGCGGCGCCAAATATGCTATAGTAGCAGTCGACTATTTCACCAAATGGGTGGAAGCAGAACCTCTAAATAAAGTATCTTCAGCGAAAGTTATCAACTTCTTAATCAAAAATGTTCTGTGCAGGTACGGAGTCCCACTAAAAATCATATCAGACAATGGACTTCAGTTTGACAGCGAGGAATTCGCCAACTGGTGCCAAGAACACGGAATTCACAAAAGCTTCTCATCCGTAGCATATCCCCAAGCAAACGGACAAGTCGAAGCAGTCAACAAAATTCTGAAAACTCTGATCAAAAAGAAGCTCGAAAAGTCAAAGGGCGCTTGGGTGGATGAACTCCCTACGGCACTATGGGCCTACCGCACATCTTTCAGAACATCAACAGGGCACACTCCTTTCTCTTTGGCATACGGATCGGAGGCTATGCTCCCAGTTGAAACCATTGTGCCTTCCCACCGTAGGATCCACTATAACCCAGAAGAAAACGAAGAGCTCCTCAACATGTCTTTGGATCTAGTCGAGGAGAGAAGGAATGATGCAGTCCTAAAAACAGCAGCCCACAAGCAAAAGGTGGCAGCACAATACAACTCCAAAGTCAAGCATCGTACCTTACGAGAAGGGGATCTTGTCCTCAAGCGAATCTTCCCTCGCCCCGGAGCACTAGACCCAATCTGGGATGGACCATATGTAATTCATAAAGATCTCCACAACGGAGCCTATATTTTGTCAACAGTGGACGGAGAGGTGTTCCAGAGGGCATGGAACATCCAACACCTCCGTCGATACTTTTCTTAACTTGTATTGCCCATATGAAGTGAATTAACGAAGAGAATCAGTGGACGTAGGCATTTTTTCGTGCCGAACCACTTTAAAAAAGCCTTGTCTCTTTTTTAACTTGTTCCTTTGTATCTTGGCTGCTTGTTAACTTTATCCTTTTCTGTTGAACAAAATCCTGAGCATATAGCATTTCTATTCAAAGCACTCCACAATGCAACTTCACGTGAACAAGCCCCAACAGGTACTATGCGAATCTATGCCCTCGCCAATGAGACACTTTTGCTCCAGCATCCCTCTGCTGCGGGTTAACTCATTGCTCGCGACGGCCCTTAAAGCCAACTGTAATGAGCCGATTATAAGCCACCGAGAAGGCCGACTATAGCCGAGGCAGCTCATTACGGCGTTAGGCTCGCCGGCGACTGTGAACCGATTATAAGCCCCAACATAAGGTGTGGCCAGCCAGGGGCAGTTCACAGTTGACGATCGGCACCCACGCTAGCCGGCCACAGTAAATCGAATAATACCCATGAGTACGGGCCATAATGGCCCGGGTAGTTACTGTGCGCGATCTCGGCTCCGGTGTGTCTTAAGTGCGGCTGTGGTAAAAAAGAATTAACTCCCCGCGGAGGCGTAAGATGGGTGACAAATGTCTCCAAGACCCACAGCTAGGGAAAGTGACTACAAAACCCGTTTGCCACGAACTTAAGCACATCGAAGGCCTTCCGTGACTGGAAGTTTTACTATTTCACATATTTCAATTTTACTTAAAAAACTTTCCTCCTATCCTCTATAACAAACCATAAAGTACAGGATGCAGGGTAAGAGATACCCGCCAATGGATGCAGAGATTCACAATCAGATGGCGAGGCAGTCAACTGCTCTCCATGCTTGGTCATACAAGATATTCGAAACTGCCATTTACAAACAGAACATGAAAGGCGGTATTTTCTTCCTTTATGTACAAATGCATGACTATAATTTGATTTTTTCACACCACACGCTAACATTGCAAGTCATGAGATTATGATTTAAAACCAGAATCTGACATCAAACACAATTTAATTACAAGAATACACATAGCTACATTTCTCATACGATATGTCGAAATAGCAACAAATATTCAAGAAATGACAAAATCAACTTAAGCTAAAAAATTACACGTCAAGAATAATGTTATTACAAGTAGCAAGAATTACAACTTAGAAGTTACTCTACTGTCTTAAGACTAACAGATACAACGATGCCAAGCCTACAAAAAGAATTTTTCAGGTTCAGTCATGGAGCTGGTTGCGTCGAAGTCTTGTCCTTGTTCTTTTGCCCGCCTGTCCGGTCATAAAAAGGATTCATTAGTGATGAGTAACCAAGTTAACAGAAAGACTAGAAAGGAAGACTTACCAGTACTAGCTTCTTGACCATCCTGGTCGTCATCTTCTACCTGCACACCCGCCTCTTCAGCAGCAAGCAGCCGCATACCCTCCTTTACCGCCACTTTCTCCTCCTTGGTGAACTGGGCCGTGACCACATCCATACTGAAGACCGTTCCACCCTCTTTATCTGCATCAGCCTTAGCCTCCTCCAAAGCCCGAAGATATGTCTTGGCCATGACTCTGGGATAATCATCCATCCAAGAGAGGTTACCCTGCTTCCAAGTCCGGAAATACATGTCCTGGAGCATGTCATCCATCATTCCTTCATTCTCCTCAAACTCCCTCATCCGGGCATCGGAGGCCGACAACCTTTCCACGGCAGCATCTCTCTCCAGTCTGTATCTCGAGCAATCAGCTTGAAGGGACCTCCGCATCACCGCCATCTCTTCCCTCAACTTAGCTTGAGCAAGCTCTGCAGCCTCAAGCTTCTCGGACAATTCCTCCACCTGCTCGAGATCCGCTCTCCGAACCTCATCCACCGTGGTAATAGCCATGTCAATCCGCTCTTTGCAAGCAGCTTCCATTTTCCGCAATTCGACCCGACTAGCCTCTTCCATGGTTCTCCTTAATCGCCCAGTGGCAGCCTCATGCTGAGAAATCTGGATAGCCTGGTCCGCAAGCTGCTTGGCCTGATCCGAGACCACCAATCGAAGTCGGATATTGGCGCTCCCTATCTCCTCTCCGGCCTTAACCAGCCGAGCGTGATGCCCCATCAGCTTCTTGGCCTCCTCCGCCACCCGATCAATGTTAGCCTTGGCCTCGTCTCCCATAGTGACTATACGAGTGGTGAGTAGATCGAGGTCTAAGGACTTGGCTTCGTCAAGTACTCGTACCATGGGGTTACGGGGGAGAAGGTGTTCACCAGTAACTTCGTCAAAATTAATATCCTGAGAACCCGGATCCAGATCAGGATGACCGGCAAATGGATTACGGGCCAGATCGGGACGGTCGATATGAACAACAGAAGGGTTTCCGGACGGGTGTGGAGAAGATACAAACTCGCTGCCCTCCTCAGTAATATCATGAATAGGCTGAGCCGGAGGCTGAGGACCGAGCGAAGTTTCGGATAAAGGATGACTCCTCTTCCTCTGCTGAATACCCTCTTCGATGACCCCAAGAAGAGGACGGTACCCGACTACATCCCCGGAGCGTTGGGCTGAGGGCTTCGGCTTAGCAGAAATTTTGGAAAGTTTATATTGCTCGAGCCTGTGTCGAAGGTCTGAAGCTTTGGGCGTCTTGCCTGCTCCTGATATAAAGAACAAGTGTCATAATCTTACATTACAATATGATTCAAGGAACGCGGTAAATTACAAGGTTAGAAAAGGAAAAGAAACACAGCTGTGGTTGTACAAACCCTGGGGAGGAGTGGGATACTGCAATAAGTCCCGGATTTCATTCCAGGACGGGAGCGGGTCATAAAATATTCCTAAGTCCCTATCATTAGTGAAGCATGCAGGGGTCAAGAGTTCACCTTGAGTTGTCAGAGCCACCTTGGCCGGAATAGTTGGAGAAGACTCACTTGCACCAGTCCCGGTTTTGTCCGCCTCCCCGGTCTTCTCAACCAAAGCCGGATCATCACCCAACCCCTCAAAAGCTTGACGGAGAGCATCATCCGTCCACTCTTGCATCTCGCCTACTTGCCCAGAAGACAGAGCCCTGGAACCATCACCACCCTGTCCATCGCCACCCTCGTCACCAAGACGCTCAACGTCACTTCCGCCCTCCGCCTCACCTCTTTCCTCCTCCGCGTCTATCTCCCCCTGAGTAAGTGGACAATTGCTGGGAGAAGGACCGTCTGACCTCTTAAGCTTCTTACCTCCAACGGCTGGAGGTTTCATGAATGGTTTTCTCTTTCCACCCTCTGCCGCAACGCCTCCCTTGGCCTGAGCAGCCGCCCTCTCTTCCGCCGTTTCCCTCAACTTAACTACAGACTGCTGCGGAAGGATCAAGTTGTATTCTAGAAGGATCGCATTTCTAATCAAGTAAGCAGATGATCTGTATTTCCCAAGAATGCCTTCTATCTCCGCCGCCGTCTGAACCAGGCGGTCAGTCTCCACAACAGGAAAGCCACCTGTCGCTAGCAAAAATGAGAAAGTATGAGAAGAAGCATCACAATCAGGATAGAAATTATAAGTAAAAGCATCAACTTACATCCAGAGGTAAAGCGCCGGATAGAGACGGAGTCGTCCCTAACAAAGAACCACTCTTTCTTGAACATGCTGAATTTGGAATAAAGGTCCAGGACCGGCTTGAAGGTCACAGCAGATTCCAAGTTAATATATGGGGACCCCTTCTTGTAGCCCCTTAAATTGTACAAGTACCGGATCTCCCGGTTGGAGGGAGCGCGACCATACTTCCTCCGAAAAATAACGAAAAGGCTCACCAGTATGGCGTAAGAGTTGGGCTGAAGCTGAAATGGGGCCACCTTCAGGTACGTGAGGAAGCTGACTATCCAAGCATTGAGAGGCGGGATAGCACCACACATGCAATGGTACCTGCTATAAGCGAAGTATCCTTCGGGAGGACTGTATGGCATGACTCCTGGACCCGGCAGCAGCATGAGGGCTCTATCAATCCCAAAAGAACGAGATATAACATCGAGTTGCTCCTCTTTGAGAAGGCTAGGAAAGCAGTCAGGCGGGGAATCCAGCAACTCCTGGGGACCATATCCATCCACTAATGACCTCGGGGCGGGCCCATGACGCTCCGATCCTGATTGAGCTGGGGGCACAGCCGATGACTCTCCTTCACCCACGGATCACTTCTTGTCTGATCGAGTTTCTACTTTGCGAGACATTATCTACAATACCGGAAAAACACATTTAGAACAGAGGATATAAACAAGTATATGACTTCATTCGGTAAAAACATATTCAGTATCAGTTTCATTCGGTATCATTTTCATTCGGAATTTAAGTATGGGTTCATTCGGTGTCTCGAGTGTAAGCAAAGAAAGTTCAAAGTGCTCAAACTCCCATCGTCATTCGGTAAAGACAATGAAAATTCTCGTTCGATATTCGAACTCTCAAGGTCCATTCGGTGGTTCAAGTATGGGTTCATTCGGTGTCTCCCGTTCCCGTCCGGTAATACGAGAATAAGATCTCATTCGGCAAACACTCATTCGGCAGAACAAAATCTCACCTGATTCGGCAATGATAAGGGTCTAGTTCGGAAAGAATAGGAGTCAAGTGGTTCGGCTATCTCGAAAAGTGAAGAAACAATAGTAGAGTGGCGCCCTTATTTATAAGCGAAGCACATCGACCGGACCAACTGGCTCGGCGCAACCAAGACCGAACGAAGGAAGACAAAGCACGACATATGTTAGACATATGCCCTACTTTGGGGGGCAAATGTTGGGTGAATTCTTACCCGGAAGACCTCGAGACCCAGAGACGTGATTCATTCGGCAGCTCTCCCTCGAGTCCATTCGGCATGACCCATTCGGCAGCCCTCCCTCGAGTCCATTCGGCAATCCTCCCTCAAGTCCATTCGGTAGACCTTCATCCAGCAACTGCCACCGGTCCAACCTCACCATTCCACACTTCACCGGACGAAGCCCAACCGGACCAGCTCCACACTTCACCGGATGAAGCCCAACCGGACCAACTCCATACTTCACCGAACCAAGAGAATGCCGAACCAGACTGCCAGGCCAGATCACTTCAGCCCAGGCCCACCAGCAGCTGTATACATCCAAGACCCCTGCCCCCAACCTCACTCTATAAATAGAGAGGCAGGGGTACAACAATGGGGGAGAAGTTTTGAGAGCTCAAGTACGGAGAGAACTTTCAAACAACTTTCTTTTACTTGTATCAAAGCTTTGTACTTGTAATCAAAACAAAAGAAGAGAAATAACATATAAAGTGGACGTAGGCACATTCTGGCTGAACCACTATAAATCTGCGTGTCTTTTTACAGTTTAGCCCCTGCTTTTCATATATTTGCATAAATCACCCAAATCACTAAGAATAACATAAGATCTACTAAATCATACAACTTTGAGGTGTTTGTCCATTTTTTGTGCAAACAATTGTTTAGCACATTTGCAAGCACTTGAAACTTATTCACTGAAATGTTAATCGCATCATTATGGATTAGTGGCTAAACATTCTCATTTTCAGTCAAAACCGAGTTAACCACCTCTTCATTTTCATAAGAACACTGCATGGTCCCAGCATCATTAAAATCCTTCTACTTATCACTTTCTACCATAACACTATTCCCCTTGTTTTTCTTTTTATTATAAGAAACTTTTTTCCATAGTTGCTTCTGTTTTCTAGGCTTGCTCATTACCTCATGTTTCTCTTTTCCACACCCATTATCACATGGAAGATCAGTGTTGTCAAATGCCACCACCTCATTCACCTTAGGAGCTAAAAGGTAAATGAGATCAGTATGGCCAAACTTAGTGTATGCAACACATATCTCTGGCTTCCAAAGATAGCTCACTGTTACTAGCTAATCACTTCCATTTATCAATTTAATAAGAAAATTATCCACAAGCTGTCTGTCTAGTTTAACTTCTACAAGACATTTAGCATAAGTTATACTCTCCAGCCTCTCTGTAGATTGATCCATACATAAAAAAATTCCTACTCTTGATGCCAACCAGTTAATTCCATAGTGTGACCAGGCATAAAGAGGAATATTACTTAATTTGATCCAAACTGGTACTGAGCGAATAGTACCACAACTATTACCAACAGAAGCATCACATGGTTTCAAGATAAATAGTTTGTTTCTCATTATGATTGGATCAGACTTAGAAATTCTATGTCTATCATTAGTAGAAGTAAAACTAAAAAGAAAGAGGAATCCATCAGACTTAACTGAAACGTCACCTTTAAGCTTCCATACCATTTTCAGGTGGTACACAACAGTTGAGTACGGCAGTGGCTTATCTAGAAAAAAACCACAAGACAGTCCTTCCAAACCTCAGAACCTGCTTTGATATGTCAGATGAAGGCAAGAGAACATCACCAGAGAAGTTAAGAGGAATTTCTTGAGGAAAATAACTACCAGCATTTCAAGCCTGGATTTGAAAAGTGAAGACCATGGCAAAGAGTTTAGATTTAGACATACCTTTAAGCATCCATACCTTTATTCTTGCCAAAACTAAAATATTAGATTTAGAAAATGAACATAATTATTCAATCAAAAGGAAAAGAGGCTAGGAACTCATTCAATAATGTATACATCTGGATTTTTTAAAATGAATTAGGTGGAGATAAAGGGAAAAGGTTATTCTTCATTAATTAGGAATAGATCTATATTAATCTTTATTTGAGGTGAGTACTTATGTATCTTTTATTATTTATTTTGATTTATATTTATACAATTGAGATTTTTTTTGAATGATGTTTCAAAATATGAAAATAGATGAAATTTAATATTCAATTTTGGTGGACATAAGATATATATAGTTCAATCAAGATTTTTGTTGGATTTACATTATTTCTTTGGGTAGAGTATAAGCTATACATAAAAGAGATTTATTTCTTAAACAAGAGATTTTTTATATATGAAGAATGTTTTTAAATTATGTAAATGAGATTTATTGTTTAACAGTGTTTTCATTTGATGTTTTATTGCTGAATCTTGTTTAAAAATATACCCATCGATGAAAATTTTGTATTTGTTGACATATGATAAGTTATATAGATGATTATTTTGTTATTGCAATATTTAGATATGTTGTGTTTCGATTTAATTATTTACTGTTAATTGATGTACCATTGAGTGTTGAGTGTATAATTGTTATTAATTGTTGATTTAAAATGGAAATATTAATTAGTTGAAAGTGACTAAAACATGTAATTTTGGAGGGTACGATTATTTACAACCTTGAGGATTATTTGTAAATAATAAGGATTTGACAAATTATACTTAAATTAACGTGAGAAATTTAATAAGGTTACTATTTATGAGTTTCTGAGGAATTCGTAAATAATAACAAAAAATTACAATTAATTTAAATCGAGGATTTTATCACTATTTATAAAATACAGTAAGTATGTTTTTTATAAATTATATTGTTTTGATTAAATGGTAATATAATTGATTTTATGGTGTTTATAGAAAAGATATTATCGTTTCGATTATTTAAGTAATAATAATTTACACCTTATGTTGTGTTGAAATATAGTATGAGAAAGCGTTTGATTGAAAATTATATGCTTCGCATGTATGGGTTGTTTGTTAACCACTGCTACCTTACCTTACAATGGTGTTTATTTATAGTGATGGAAGATAAATAAAGTAGGAGTGGGTTAGGATGAACACTTATAAGAGGAGTTAAGTGTTAATTATAACCCAAGTGGCATACATCCTCTATTAAATTATAATTTAAACCTAGCCTTAATAAGATGAAATCACTTTTTATTTTAAAGTGAATAATATTTGTTTGGAAAATTTGTAAAATATACACTTCTGATTCCAAGATATATTATTAAAAAGGGAAAATAGTTATTTTTGGAAGTTGAAGTGATTTACTGAAATTTTTGACGAGAATATAGTATTTAATTTGAAAATAAAATACTTTTATGAAGATATTTTCGAAAAGGTAATGTGAACATAGTAAAAATATTTTGTTTGAAATACATTTAGTAAAAAGATGTTTTAATTAGATATTGAAAGTTTATTTCAATCTTTAAAGAAACATTTTTGAGAGAAACTCTAGATGTTTTAAAACTTCCTTTAGAGTGCATTTCTATAATAGTATTATGATTTAGAAATGTTTTGTTAGATATGGACAAAAAATTTGAAGAGAAATTTTGTTAATGAATAATTTATATGAAAATATTTTTATAAAAGGATGTTCAGTTTAAAATATTTATTTATACATGAATATTTTAATCGGAACATTTTATTTAAAATTGTCTTTAATTTGGGAACATTCTTTGATAAGGGTAATTTTTAACCTCATTATGATTTAGAATTCTTAGCAAAAGTATTTTGTTAAGAGGTATTTTGAAAAGAAATATTTTTGTTAAAAGGATATTTTAAAGTATATACTATAAGGTTTGAGGAGTATTTATTTAATACTATGTTTTGAAGAAGAGAAAACTATTTTGATAATGGTATAGAATTTAAATTGTGTTTTTTGAAGTGCCCCGTTGGAGAATATTTAGTTACAATCCATACGTTAAAAGAAAAGAATATTTTATTAAAACATTCTTTACAATAAATATTATATGAGTTGGACAAGATTTAATACAAGGAGATTATTTCCATAAAAATATTTTATGTTTTGAAGGAATTATTTTCTCAAAAGAAGAAATTTGAAAATAATACAGTTGAAATATTTTTATCTAAGAAGTTATATTATTGGCTGAAATATTTAAAAATAATTGATGGAAGCATTTTATTTGAAAAGTATCTTTTTAAATAAAGAATGTAATAAAATATTTATTTGAGTGGAAATTGTAATAAAGAAGTATATTTGATTTCAGAAGACTTTGTTTTGAAAATTGATTTTTGTTGTAAGGATTTTCACTTAATGGGTACTCTTTAAAAAAATGATGTTTGAAAAGGAAAGCATTCTTGATTAAAGGGTTTTAGTTAAAAAGACTTTTAAATTGAGAACTGTAAAAGTAGATTTTATAACATATGGTTTAAAATGACGGGCATGATGAGTTTTAAGCCACCTAACACCCACTATGATAATGTTACATTTATGACTATTGTGTGTGACTTTCCCTAAAGAGCTATACGAATGTCTAGTTATTCCTTTTGATGGGGAAGGAGGGAATGTGATGTAGAGACTGTCTATTTCGATGTGTAGGATAGTGACCTTATACTTATGTTGGCTAGCTTTGGTTGAATTGTCTGTATTGCATTATTGTTTGTTAAAAGTTTCCCAATTAAGAAAATTTAGCTGCTCATTTACCCATGTCTTCTTATTAATTTGTGCCTTGCTCGTTTAGATTAATTTCTTATGCTTGCATTATGTTGTTGATTTCTTGTTTAACTGTGATTGATTTTAATCATTTCTTTATTTAATTGTTTGTTTAATGTACACATATTAATTCATGTTATGCTTGTTTGGATTAATCTCTTTTTCTTGTATTAGTTGTTGTTGATTGTTTGTTTGTTATAGATAGTTTGTTTGTTGCTTGTTATTTGTTTATCTGCTATATATTATAACTTTATGATGAAGTAGTTATCCAACGTTGACTTTTAGTAGGGTTCACATTGTAGAAACTAGTAGGATGTTCAAGGGCATATTAGATTTAATCATAATGGAATAGTATAGTTTTTTAAGCCGAGGAAGACTATATATTCGGATTGACTAAGCTATTTGAAAATGTTCGTTAAAGATGAAGTAATAGTGATTAGAGGATTTTGGTGACTAAAGACATAGTGGGTACCATTTGGGAATCAAAGCGATGGGCAAGAAGTTTGTTATATAAAGGAATTTTCAAAACATGCATTTCAAAATTTATTTTATATAAACAATTGCCAACTTTCATAAGTGTTTTAAAAATAGAGGTTTTCTATTTTGGAGGGATTTTTACGGTTTAAGTTTCTAATAAAATTATGTCTTTTCCAAAAATATTTTTAATTGATTTAAAATGATGAATTTTTTTGAGAAATTGTTTTATAAAATGGTGGCGATATTCTTAGGAAGAAAAAGATTTCTGATTTAGTGGAAGATGGAAGCGTTCATTTGAAAAAAAATATTTTTATAAATGTTTTGTTGTGTAGATGTATTGGAACTCTCCGTGCTGGGAGATCCCTCTTTTGGTATTTTGGGTGAGTCAACCCTATCATCAGATGAAATAATCACTATAAGAGGATATTGTAATCATATTTTTCGATGTGATCTGGAGATTGGAACAAGATAGGTTCTGATATGGGTATGTACTAATGGATCGTTGATGCTCGAAGGTTTCAATGTTGCTCGCAAAGCAAGAGTATGTGAGGATGCTTACCTAAGTAAACGATAGTCCTTGGATCACGTGATGTTTCGATCCATTTTACTTTGGGTTGTTTATGTGGATGCAGTGTAGTTCTTGGCCCTCTAAGTGGCACAGATGTGAGCAAGGAAATCGAACGATGATAAGTACTCATATATCCCAAAGTATAATAATCTAATGATGGTGAGTATTTAATTGACCTTATGATAGTGGTCATTTGGAAGAGACCTTATGATGTGGGTCTGAGGATCATGGATTTATGCAGCTATAGTATGAGTAGATGTCCATAATAATTTGAGGATTCATCCATGACTAGATATATTATTTTGAGGATGTAGCCATAACTAGGCACATGTTATTTTTAGGATGTAATTATAAGTAGGTGCACGGGATATTCGAGATGGTGTGAAAACGGAATGGTACACCGATTATTATGAAAATGGGACTATGGGGAAATTCATCGATAGTTTTGAGGATAAACATATTATAATGGATGTGTAGCTAGCATAGGAATTAACACATACGTGTTATTGGTTGGTAGGTTAGTATGGTGATTATACAATATTATTTTGAGTATGTGTGTTTATTTTAATAGTTTATATTGGTTAATTACTTATGTGTATTCATTTATTTGTACATGCATGTTTTATTGTAAACTATTGTCATGTTTGAATTATGGAGATGCATAATTTAGGCTAATCTATGATTGAGATTGTTTCACCTTTTTGTTGGTACTTTTGCACACTATAGTTTAGATTGTGTGATTGAGGAAGTGCATGTGGTATTATAGTATGTAGAAAATTGAGTTCATTGTTGTGAATGAATTGTGGTCGTTTTTTTATGAGAGAGTGGTCCTCGTAAGAGGAGAGCACTTATAATTTATTAAACTTGAATCAGAGTCCAAACAAATGTTCGCTGGTAATTAGTTAATACAATTGTATATGATCATCGCTATGATGATCAAATAAGCAAAAAAGAAGCAAAGAGACCAAAAATTACGACTATATGATTGTTGACAATATCCGCCAACTAATAAAACTATAGTAATGCGGCAGTTGGCTAGACATTCAAAAGGGCGGTTACAGGAGATACTGCTGTTGAAAGGTCGAGTGTAAAGAGGATCTTAGCTGCAATTCAGGAGACAGAGTTTTCAGCTTGCTAATAAGACATGGTGAAAGCCAAAACAAAAAACGAAGCACTACAGTCTTGAACCAAGGCTATAGCTGCAATTGAGCAGCCATCCAGTGCTTCAAATCTCGCCGATGAGAGGTCGGGTGCAACTGAGATGCCATACACTGAGGCACCAAATAAATGCAAGGGTGTGGATACGTTTATGCATATGCTTGCAAAAAGGGAGATACTGCCGCTGAGAGGAAATGTGCAGGTAGAGTAGTTGCAATATGCAACTAGGCTGGTTGCAGGCAGAGATGATGTATAGTGCAGCTTGAAATATTTTAGGCAAATGGTGAGGATTCGAAGTTATGGTGCAGGCAGAGTTGATGTAAAGCGCGGCTTGGGAAGTAAGTTGATGTATAGTGAAGCTCGAATTGAGGTTAATGTTGAAACTAAAGTATTAACATAAGAGTGAGAGCTAGAACGGTGAACTTGTAAAAAGCTATAGGTGACCGAGCAGATATTTGCTGGTCTTCTGGATATCATTACTGGCCAAGCAAACAGAGATTGGGAACTACTGCAATGTGCCAATGCCCTTGGCTATCCATGGAGTTTTGTTGGAAATCTGAGGTGAGAAGGACAAGTTGTTGCTGGCCATCTGAGTTGAGGCGCTAATAGCTGTGGAAAATGTTGCCCCTGAAGAAAAAGTTATGTATGTGTTTATATGTATATACTCATATATATACATATAAATAGCGAAGTGACATAATTCAATATAGAAAATGGATGTGGAAAATTAGATTTATGCCAGATTACGGGTTTTGAGAATGAATATGAGAGTATTAATACAACCTTAATGAGTTTTAGCTGATCATTCTAAATCTATTTGGCCAAATGCAATCCTATCTCTTTGTTGTCTACTATATTGTACATATAATTTTACACACAAATCTGAATATACGAAGATAGTATATTAGACTTACTAAAGGTTATGGAAAAAGATTTACGAAGTTGAAAGTTCGTGTGTACGCCCTCTCAAATGCATAAGTTTCTACTGGTTTTATATATTACGAAATTATACTTAGATGCTTATATACAAGTCTATAATGATTCTTCTGCTTTTACCTATGCTTATGCTTTTACCTATACATGTTCCACTATATCTATACTTATCTGTATAAATGTTATATGTTTATATATATGAAAATTAACGAGTTTTATTTGTGCTATAGCTATACTTTCATTTAAATTATTTCTTAATACATGAGATTGGAAAGTGGTTGTTGAAACAAAAGATTATGATACATAAAATTCAGCAGAAGTATCCTTTGTGAATCACTTTAATGAAGTTGAATAAAGATGAGGTGAGTTGGGAACTAAATATGAGTCGGACCTGTCGTGATCAGGGTAATCAATCCTACCAAAACAAGTATGGTGGAATGTGTGTCTATGATCTGGGTCAGTCCAGAAAGAGATGTACCAAGCAGTGGAATAAATTATAGCATTGGGGTTCTTATATGTGTTGTTAAAAATGCGTTGGTTTTTTTTGATCCATAAACTCCAACATGTGATCATATAGATTAAGTCTAACGTTTTCCTAGTAGGTAGGGTGTAGTTTGATCTAAATTTATTCCAGTAATCTATAGGTGAAGGGACAGAAGGAGCATTAATTATGTTAAATGCCTCTAAAATCTTATTGATAATAAAATGGGATAAAGGGCTTTTAAAAAACAACTGGGAATTAGTCTTAGGCATCTGATTGCATAGATAGCATGGATGCATATTATTATTGAAGGTAATTAACGAGTTAAACTTAGTACTTGTATTTAATTTGTCATGCAAAATGATCCACATAAATTTAAACTTCAAGAGGAGCCTTGTTCTCCAGATGGGTTTAAAAGTAGCTAAAATCCTTTGTTCATTAAAAGGTTAAGAAATTGTACATCGATTTAGGGGTATATATTCCTTTTCTATTCCAGCACCAGACTAGATGATCATGGTTGTCTCTGATGTTATATTGTTCAATCATGTTGATTGGTTTTAGGTATTGAATAAGAGTATTCCCTATCAAATTTTGACTAAAAGAGATGTCCCATCTAAACGGTGATCCCGCACTATAAACCTCTTTGGTAAGATCATATTTGTTGTTTGAGTTTAGAAACAGATCAGGAAGCTCATGTTTCAAAGCAATGTTAGAGATCCAAGGATTGTTTCAGAAAGAGATCTTGTCGGCAGAGTTAACAATGAACTTAGTTTCGATTTTAATTATGTGAAATAGATTGGAAATGTTTTTCCAGAAGGAAGAGAATTTCTAATTATTTTGATTATTTAGGGTTTTTGACCTATTGTAATAGTAGTTACTACTGATTTCTTTCTAAGGGTAAGACTCTTCCCTCATAAACTTCCAAATCCATTTATAGAGCAAGGAGGAATTTAAGGTTTAAGTTAATGATGCCCAATCCTCCTTATGATTTGGGTTTGCAAACAAGGCTCAGATTGATGAGACAACTCAAATTAGATCTATCCGCTACTCCTTTCTATAAGAAATTTCTTTTAATACAGTCAATTTTGTTAATTACCCAATTAGGGAATTTGTAGTACGACATCTAGTAAACCAGAACAGTTGATAGAATCGAGTTAATTAGTACCACCCTACCAGCTTTGGAGAGGTAGTTAATTTTCCATGAAGGTAACTTATTGTTAATTTTATCTATAATAGAGAACCGGACTTCTTTTTTCAGTTTCGTATATCTAATTGTTATACCTAAATAGTTAAATGGAATACTCATTTTTTTGCAGTTTAGTGCATTGGCTAATACAGTCATATTATTTGAGGTATTGTTAAGAACGAGGACCAAACTTTTGTGAAAGTTGATTTTAAGGCCTGATAGGAGTTCAAAGTTATATAATATTAGCTTAAGCCAAGCAATATGATGTGGGAGGTGAGAGAAAAATAATAGGGTGTCATTTGCATACTATAGCGAGGATCCCCCTTCTACACTGATTGCATTCCCTATGCTGGGAAATATGTTGTTTCTGATAGCAAGGGATATAACTCTAGAGAAGAATCAACCGCAAGGTTAAGTAGGAAGGGTGATAGGGGGCCACTCTGCCGAAGTCCTCTTGTCGACTGAATTAAGTTTCCTTTGATACCATTGACCAGTAAAGAGGATGCACTAGATTTCAAGATAAGGCTAATCCAAGCGGTCCATTTGTTTGTGAATCCTCTAGCCTTCAAAACTTTAAGTAAGAACCTCCAGTCAAAGGTCTTGGTGAAGTATAATTTTAGAAGAATGCATGTGATTGTTTCATTGTCACAGTAATTGACGAATTCTTGACACCATATATAATGCATGTACCTTGAATGAATGTTGTCTATGGTTTGTCGACATTTGTCTATTTTCAACCTAAGTCTATTATCTAACACCTTTGTGATAATTTTAACAGAACAACTAATTAGAGAGATAGGTCTAAAGTCCGATGTAGCTTCAGGATTCTCCATTTTAGGGACTAAGATAACATCCGCCTGGTAAAATTTACCTAGTTGAAGGGTACCATTGTAGAATTCTTCAAAAAATTTCATAATATCACTTTTAATATGGGTCCAGAATTTTTGATTAAAAAACATAGGAAAATCATCAGGTCTAGGGGCTTTATTGCTCGCTAGACCCTTAATAGCAGATCAAATCTCGTCCTCTGAAAACGGATCTTCTGGCTTGGTTAGGGAGCGGTCCAAGTTAGGGTAAAGGGCTGGCCAGTCTTCTCGAACTCTAAGACAATATCTATTGTCGTATATCTCTTTAAAATAGTTAGTGAATATATTGTTTAACTCCCTCTAATCAGTATATTCGATATCATTAACCTTTATAGATTTTATAGTGTTCATTTGTCTTCTTCAATTAGCAATTCAGTGAAAGAATTTGGTGTTTTTGTCCCCCTCGTTAATCCATTGGACATGAGAGCATTGTTTTCACATAGTTTCTTCTTGGTCCATTAGTCTATTTAGTTTCATTTTTAAGGAATGTAATCTAGATTTTCCGTCTGTAGTTAGATTTCTTAGTTCTCCCAATTTATCTAAATTTAAAATTTCATTAAGAGTATTTTGTTTTTAGTGTTTATATGCCAAAACATTTATGTTTCAAAACTTCAGATAGTTTCTTAACTCTCTTAATTTAAATACTAGATTTTTAGCGGCATTGTTTGAAAATATGTTATTTAAGTACTTCCATTTCGTAATTATAAGGTTATCAAAGTTCTCTTCTTTTAGCCATATTTTTTGAAATTTAAAAGGTCTATGCAGAGGTAGTTGATCCTTGGGGCAGCGATCGAAGAGGATGCTAGCTAAACCAATTACCTTCGACAAAGGGAAAGTGTCTTCCCAGTCCTCACTAATGAAAAACCTATCAATTAAAGCCATGGAAAAATTCCGCCTAGCATTAGACCAGGTGAACCTTCCACCAATAAGTGGCAATTCAATAAGACTACTTTGGTTTATAAAATTGTTATATTCTTCCATGTCGATTAAGCTACCCTCTCTAGGAGATCGCTTACCAATAAATCTAGTCACGTTATAATCTTCTCCTAGTAGCCAAGGCTATAGAAAAGGCTTAAGAAGTTTGAACATTTCATCCAAAGAAGTTGTCTGTAAGCTCTATTTTTAACGACCCGCAAATATATCACTTTAAATAAATGATCGTTTAGCTTTATCGATATAACGATAATTTTGTAAATAATTATTTATATTATTTTATATTATTTTATAAATAAAATATGATCATTTTAATTAGTTAAGAATGATAAGAAAATTTATTTTCAAAGTTTGTTTACAAAAATATGCATATTAATTTAAAAGAGTAAATATGACCGAAAATCGGAATCGAGATTTGTAACGATACAACGTGTGGAAGTTGTGCAACGTTGTAGGAATATGTAACATACACATACACATGTACATGTGCATACATGAGAACATTCACATAAACACACACACATATATATATATATACACACAAAAATAATTAAGTATAAAAGTATAATATATAATATATTTTAAGATTTCTTACTCCTTAAGCATATATAAGTCAACATATGCATACATGAGAAGATGGAAGTGATGGGCACAGGAGGGGAGGCTTTTTTCGTGCCTAGGAAGGGGGGAGGTGTGTTGGTGAAGCCATGAAATGGTGATGAAGATGATGATTTATGCATGGATACTTTTACACTCTTCTTTTCATATAAATACCCTACCCTCTTCTCTCCATTTTCATTC
Source organism: Allium fistulosum (assembly GCA_030737815.1). Classification (NCBI taxonomy): domain Eukaryota; kingdom Viridiplantae; phylum Streptophyta; class Magnoliopsida; order Asparagales; family Amaryllidaceae; genus Allium; species Allium fistulosum. The sequence continues at coordinate 805,247,127 of CM060903.1, read as the reverse complement.
ATCTTCTTCTTCATATTTCTAAGCTTTGTCTTCCACTTTAATGGCTTCCATCCTAAGAGAAATAATGTCAAAATTTATTTCAAAAGGAATTTAAATTATAATATATAGTTATATATACTTAAACACCTCAAAACAATCCCAAAACTCCACCTTTTCTCCTTGTTCTTCACAAACTCCACCCCACTTCATCATTAGGCCGAGCACTTCTTTGCTCCACCCTAGGCCGTGCACCCCAAGCCATCTCAATTCTTGGTCGAGGCATCTAGGAGCTAAAATCCAAAAAATAGTGAGCTTTGGAAACCGAGTAGCGAAGCTATAGCGAATTTTTAATTAATCGTTGAAAACTCAAGGTGAGAACTCCTGAACTAATATATTTTATTTTGGATGATGATATGATGTTTGCACATGGATGTTTAATATGTTTTGATCATCAAGTCTGGATGTTTTCATATGAATAATGAATATATATGCAAGTCACGGAAATACACATCGATAAGCAAAAAGGAAACCACTTTCCTTGAATTAATGAAATGGTGTGTATGGAATGTTAAACAACTTTAAAAATAGTTTGAAATGAGTTTGAAATGTTTTATAAATATTTAAAAGTGTTTTGGTGAAGTTTGAATGAGAATTGAAAATATAGTCAAAAACAGGCGCGTCGTGTAACGACAGCTTGCGATTTCGAGCCATAAAAGTCAAACAAGTGTAAAAGCTGGAGTATGGCTCGAAATTCTTCGAGATAAGAATTTTCCAAACTATTATACATATTTTTCCAATAAAGAAAGAAAATTTGATATTTCAATAAGTAGATTTTGAAATATGAGTAAAATAAGTTTTGGAAAAATCGCAGTTTTGCAGTTCGGAATCCAAAACTGGATTTCTTTGGAAATGATGTTTTAAATTTGTTTAAAAATATGGAATAAATCTTATAAATGTTTTAAAATTTGTTAAAATTGATTTTAGTAATAAAAATGAATTTTCAAATAATAAAAAGTCGTTTTGATCAGTATAGCTAAAATGAGCACTTTTTGCAGCACTTTTCTATAACTTTTAAAATATAGCTTTAAACTTAACAATTCTTTTCCAGTTATTATATAAAAAAATTAAATGATTAATAAAGTGCTTTAAAGATGGTTTGAAGGATTTTTGGAATTATTAAAGATTTAGAGTCGATCAAACAACTTGACCGCCTTTTGGGTGTCAAAGAGATAGTGTCTAGGCTTGAGTTTGGAAAACCAGTTTCCTGCTCTCTCTGGCTATCTGGACTGGCCCGACGGAGGGGATAGTGAATTTGGTTTATTCGGATCAATATCTTCCTAAATGAAAAATGAAACGATTTCGAATTTATTCTTAGTAAAAAAAGTTTAAAAGTTATCAAGGGATTTTATAAGAGAGGTTCAATATCTCCGTGTACACCGAATAGAATGTCTAAGAAATATGTATCTCCAAAAGAGATTTCGATAAAAAGAACTATATCAGTTAAAGAATGATTATCTAATTTTAGGACATCGTTTTATCGATGATTATTTCGAAGGAACCGGGGTCGGATTTGGATGATTCATATCCAAAGACCACTTCGAACCAATTTACGTTTTCGAAGTGAAGATATGGATATGATATTTGGGATTTTCGTAATGAAGGACTACTTGTTGATCATTTGGGGATAAACTCCCAATATACATATAGTAGCAATAGTCACTTCGTTATGAAATATCTAATGCAAGGACTAATCGCTACTAATCCTAGGGTTACTCCCGACAGGATGTGGTAGGAGAGTGCCTTCGGTTTGTCCTATACCTGGACAACTTGTATGGATGAATGTCTGAAGTTACTTTTCTAGTTACATAAGTGATCTCTATGAACGTATCATCTGTTTGGTGGCGAAGAAGGCAACTTCTCTTAGCTTAACACCCTTTCCTGAAACGTATAAGCTTAGGAGTTAATACGTTTGTAGAAATCATTTGTGTGACCATGGAATGGCAGTGTGGCATTCAAAGAATGATGAAGTGTTATATGAAAGGTAATCGTTACCTCAAGCCTCACATCCGGAAATGGCCGAAACCGGGTAGATGCGGCAAGACTATGTTGTTCGCAACCATTAGGGTATGAAAATCCCTTCTAGATATATTTCTACCCGCTATGACGTTCGGGTTTAAATTATTGTGGTGTGCGCTAAGAGACGTCTCAGATAGGTCGGTAACTACCGGGGTGATGACATATTCGGTACTATCTAGTGAGAAAGGCAAGCCAGTCTTGTGTTGGTAGAGGTGCTGATGTTCTGTTGACCTCGGTACATTCTTCTAGAGATGTATTGCCGGAAGGTAGTCCTTTCACTTGGTCATTTGTATGGAAACCCATTCTCCAATAAGATCCCATACGATTTTAGATGTAGAAAGCCTTGTATTACAAGGTGGTATGCTGGAATTTAATAATGTAACAATTTTGGCTAAGATTAATAAGCTTACTTGCAAACGTTTTCAAAGAATGTCATTAAAAATAATATCAAGTATTTTTATGTAAGAATGTTTTTGTTATCATAAGGTAAAAACCCTTTCTGTGTTTATGTGCAACGTGGTCTTATGAGATACATTTTTGTTTTCAAACAACGTATTTTGAGTTCTCACACCAGTCCCATGACTGACCTGGAGTTTATTTTCTTTACTTTTAAACTCTAGGTGCCATATTTTTCCGGCTAGCCAATTAGTCAGGATTCTGTTGGAGTATTTTGGGGAAGAGCATGCTGGAAGAGATTTTTGGAGCATGGACCTGGAGCACCCGATGTGGATGTCAATCTATATATTTATTTTATTTTTCCATTGTGTCTAAATTAGTTAATACCGGCAAGTGTGGGAGCAGGCAGTTATAACTGTTCCTGGCTGGGTTAGTTTATACAAAAAACTCTGATGTACCCTAGTGAGGGTGGTTGTATGTACTATCTATCTATTTAATGTAATGTGAGAATTTGTGTCTCTATCCTTTACTTTACTTTACCCTTGAAAATCTGTCTCTCGGCACTTGGATTTACAACACCTGAATACCGTGGATGTATTAGTATCAATTTTCAAGAGTCGAGGAGACGGGTCTTCACATTTGGTATCAGAGCTGAAGGTTAAACGAGAATCTTGGCTTTGGTGGGGTATAACTTGTTAGAGATAGGGTTAGCAATACCCTAGAATGAGTTTAATCTTTGAGAGTGCGTGTTTAGAATCTTTATCTGAATAAAAGTTATGCTATATACACATTCCCAAAGATAATTTTGCCTTTTGTATTCTAAAGATTTCTCACTAAATTCAGGTAGTAAGACATGAGTACACGTAGAGGACGAAGGAGGGGAAATAGCCGCACCACAACAACCAACGATCAAGCTCCAACTGCTGCCATAGAAGAAATAGCTCCCGTACAACCCCGGTTTAATTTTGCCACCCTATGCAAGAATTATACCAGCTTAGGGGGAATACCATTCAAGGGAACAGAAGCTATCATTGAAGTACAAGCTTGGATTAAATCATGCGAAAGGATCTTTAAAGCATTGTACATTAGTGATGAGAAAAAGAGATTTTTGGCCTCGTGGCAACTTTAGGAAGGGGCTCTAGCTTGGTGGGAGTCTATTAACCTAATTGATTCGGAGGAAAATTTCACTTGGGAAAGGTTTATGGAGGTTTTGGGGGAGCAGTACATGCCAATATCCGTGAAATCTCGTCTTTACAGGGCTTTATGGATGTGAAGCAGGATGAAATGACTATTGAAGAGTATGCTAATATGTTTAATGAATTATCTTGTTTTGGGCCAGGTCTAATCAACACGCCTTTAAAGAAAAACGAGATGATCATTTCCGGGATGAACGAGAAGTACCAGAGCATGATAACTGTCCATGTTAAAGGATCATTTATAGACTTGCTGGATATGAGATTCTGTTATGAAATATTGGACAAGACGAAGCTGGTAATAGCTCAGACCAATAACAACAACAACAACACCAACAATTGGAAGAAGAGGAAGTTCAATAACAGTGGGAAAAAGTTGTGGCCAGGAAAACCCGGGGAAGGATCTCAAGGAAACCTCTTCAAGGATTATACTTGTAACAATTGCAAGAGGAAGGGCCATATTGCAAAGAATTGTAGAAGTCCAAAGGTCCAGGATTCCACCTCTCCCATGGTTTAGAATAGCCTCTACTATAATTGTCATCAACCGGGGCACATGATCAAGGATTGTCGATCATGGGGAAGGGAGAGCAAGCCAGTGTCTACACAATAAAGGATGAGCCTTCAACCTCTCAGGATGTGAAGGGCAAGGGAGTTTTGGAAGGTAATATTTTTATCGAAGATATTTTAGTTAGAGTATTGTTTGATATAGGCGCTTCTCATAGTTTTATTGCTAAGGAAACCATAGAAGAATTAAAACTTGAACCTAAGATAGTTGATACCCCTATTTGTGTGACGAATCCTGTAGGTGGTACCACTAACCTTTGTATGAATTGTGAAATGGTCCCAATTTCCCATTCTTCCCGTCAATTTCCTTTCGACCTATTTGTCTTAGATTTTATTGGATTCGAAATTTGCTAGGTATGGATTGATTAACTAAGTATAAAGCTATTCTCGATTGCATTAGCAGGACGATAACCTAATGGACAAGTTTCAGGAAGTTTATAGAAATATCTTGTTAAGATCCTAGTCCAAGGAGGGGAAGTTTCCTATATGCATTAGATTCATCCCATGAAGGATTAGGAATCATACATGTTGTTAAAGAATTCCCTAGCATCTTTTAAGAAGTAAAGAGTTTACCCCAGTATCAGGAAATCGAATTTCATATTGATTTGATTTTTGATGCAAGACCAATTAAACAACATAACCGAAGGATGGCTCCAAAGGAGAGGGAAGAGTTAAATAACCAAACACAAGAGCTATTAAAGAAAGGGTTGATAAGACCGAGTTGTTCAAGTTGGGGATCGGTAGTAGTTTTTGTTGCCAAGTCGGATGGATCTCTAAGGTTGCGCGTAGATTACCGAGATCTGAATAAACAAACAATTAAGAACTAGTATCCTCCTCGAATGGATGACTTGTTTGATCAGTTACATGGTGCTCGGGTATTCTCGAAAATGGATCTAGCTATAGAATTCCATCAACTAAGAATCATAGAAGAATGCATCTATCTAACTACATTTAAAGGTCAAAACACTTTCTTCGAGTGGTTGGTTATGCCTTTTGGGCTAACCAATGCGCCCGCTTATTTTGTAGACCTTATGAATAGAATATTTAGAGATGTACTCAATAAATTCATGTTAGTCTTTATCAATGATATCCTTATCTATTATAAGACAGAAGAAGAACACGAAAGGCATCTAGAAATTGTGTTAGAGATATTAAGAAATAATGTGCTTAAAGCCAAATTCTCAAAATGCTATTTCTGGGAAAAGGAGGTAAGATTCCTTGGACATATATTATCAAGGGACGAGATTTTAGTAGATCCTGTAAAGGTTGCAGCTGTTCTAAATTGGAAGCAGCAACAAACTCCTAAAGAGATTCGTAGCTTCTTAGGTCTGGGAGGGTATTATAGAAGATTCATTAATTCAAGACTTCTCAAAGATTGCCTACCACCTAATGAAATTGACCATGAAAGATGCTAAATTTATCTAGACTCCTAAATGTGAAGCAGCATTCTAGAAACTCAAAACGAGGTTAAAAACTGCTCCAGTTCTAGCAATTATAAATGGAAGTAGTGGATTAACCGTTTATACAGATGCTTGTGGAGAGGGAGTTGGTGCAGTTATTATGTAGGAAGGGAAGGTGATTGCTTATGCAAGTAGACATCTAAAGACTTATGAGAAGAATTATGCAACGCACGACTTAAAATTATTAGCTGTGGTGTTCGCATTAAAAATATGGAGGCACTATTTGTTGGGTAAGAAGTTTTCATAGTTTGTTTCAATTAAAACTTTGAATTGACCTTAGTAAATAATATTCCCTCTTTTAATTAGGTGAAAAGTTTGAGCTCTTTATGGATCATAAATCTTTAAAGTATCTTTTCACTAAGAAAGATTTAAACATGAGGCAACAACGTTTATTGGAATTTCTCGCATCTTATAATCTAGATATTTTTACACACCCGGGAAAGCCAACATAGTAGCAGATGCGTTTAGTAGGAAATATGTCGTTGTTTGTTATTTGGTAGTAACTCCAACTCTTATGGAAAGAATTTCCAGTGTACAAAAGGAAGATGGGTTTTTAAGAAAAATTTATAAGAATGTACGGCAAGGGTAGAATTCAAGCTTTGAGGTAGATAAAAGTGGAGTATTGCGGTTGAATGGGCGAGTTTGTGTTCCAGATGTGGAAAATCTTAGGCAAGAGGTATTAGCTGAATGTCACAAAACCAAACTTAACATTCATCCGAGAATTAACAAAATGTATAAAGATATGAAGCGTAGATTTTGGTGGAAAAGCATGAAAAGGGACATATCCATCTATGTTAGCAGGTGTGCCAATTGTTAACAAGTCAAGAGCGACCAGCAGAAAATTACAGGATTACTTCAACCTTTGTAGATTTCAACTTGGAAGTGGGATCAAATATCAATGGATTTCATTAATGGTTTACCTCGAATGAGGAAAGAGAATGAAGGCATTTGGGTTATCATAGACCGATTAACTAAAAGTGCACACTTCATTCTAGTAAAATCAACAAGGACCGCTGCAAGCCTTGCCGAGATATATATGAAGGAGGTTGTCCGATTGCATGGAGTTTTGAGTAGAATAGTAAGCGATTGGGAACCAATCTTTACTAGTCAGTTTTGGAAAGCATTATAGACCGCTTTAGGAACAAGGTTGAATATAAGCACTGCCTATCGCCCCCAAACTGATGGACAGATAGAGAGAGTCAACAACGTTTTGGAAGATCTTCTCAAGGCGTGTATTCTGGACTTTGGAGGCTCCTGGGAAAATCATTTGCATTTAGTAGAGTTCTCTTATAACAACAGTTATCAAACTAGTATCGGCATGGCACTGTATGAAGCTCTATATGGCCATCCGTGTAGGTCACCATCATGTTGGATCGAAACCGAAGACCGGTTAGTACTTGGTCCTGATATGATACGAGAAGCTTCAGAGAAGGGCGATATGATTAGAAAAAAGCTAAAGGAAGCCCTGAGCAGACAGAAAAAGTTATGCAGACCAAAGGCGTAGAAATCTGGAATTCTTAGTTGGAGATTCAGTCTTTTTGAAAGTCTCTCTAATGAGAGGAGTAGTGTGATTTGGAAGAGCTGGGAAGTTAGCACCTCGATATGTTGGACCATTCCCCATTCTTGAACGAATCGGCTCACTAGCTTATCGAGTGTAATTACCAGAAAGGTTGGCAGGAGTGCACAATGTTTTTCATGTATCTCATTTAAGGAAACATGTGCATGACCCAGAGAAAATCATAGAAATAGCTACTCAGGAAGACTTGGAGGTGGAACCGAATTTGGCAGTTATTAGACGACCTGTTCGAATCGTTGATCGTGATGAGAAACGATTAAGAAGGAAGGTAGTAAGGTTAGTCAAAGTTTAATGAAGTGGAGATGTTGAGGATTGCACTTGGGAAACGGAGGATAGAATGAAAAAGGCATATCCTGAGTTTAGAATTGAAGAATGAACTATATAAAACATGTCGTTGTAGTGTACTCACCGCCTGTGATGTAGTCACTTATCCATATTTTTGTATATATTCATTATATCAAAAATATTTCCTTTTGAGCTATTTTCTACTTATCTTAATTTCGAGGACGAAATTCTTTTAGGAAGGGGAATCTGTAATGACCTGTAAATATATCACATTAAATAAATGATCATTTAGCTTTATCGATATAACAATAATTTTGTAAATAATTATTTATATTAGTTTATATGATTTTATAAATAAAATATGATCATTTTAATTAGTTAAGAATGATAAGAAAAATTATTTTCAAAATTTGTTTACAAAAATATGCATATTAATTTAAAAGAGAAAATATGACTGAAAATCAGAATTGAGATTTGTAACGATACAACGTGTGAAAGTTGTGCAATGTTGTATGAATATGTAACATACACATACATAAGTACATGTGCATGCATGAGAACATGCACATAAACATATATATACAAAAATAATTAAGTATAAAAGTATAATACAAAATATATAATATATTTTAAGATTTCTTACTCCTTAACCATATATAAGTCAACATATGCATACATGAGAAGATGGAAGTAATGGTCACATGGGGGGGGCTTTTGCCGTGCCTAGGGAGGGGGGAGGTGTGTTGGTGAAGTCATGAATTGGTGATGAAGATAATGATGTATGCATGGATACTTTTACACTCTTCTTTTCCTATAAATCCCCTACCCGCTTCTCTCCATTTCATTCATCTTCTTCTTCTTCATATTTCAAAGCTTTTTCTTCTACTTTAATGGCTTCCATCCTAAGATAAATAATGTCAAAATTTATTACGAAAAGAATTTAAATTATAATATATAGTTATATATACTTAAACACCTTAAAACAATCCCAAAACTCCACATTTACTCCTTGTTCTTCACAAACTCCACCCCACTTCATCATTAGGCCGATCACTTCTTTGCTCCACCCTAGGTCATGCACCCCCAAGCCATTTCAAGTCTTGGTCGATGCATCTAGGAGCTAAAATCCGAAGAATAGTGAGCTTCAGAAACCTTAATTAATCGTTGAAAACTCAAGGTGAGAACTCCTAAACTATTATATTTTATTTTGGATGATGATATGATATTTGCAAATGGATGTTTAATATGATTTGATCATCAAGTTTGGATGTTTTCATATGAATATTGAATATATATATATATATATAAATATATATATATATATATATGCAAGTCACGGAAATACACGTCGATAAGCACAAAGGAAATTACTTTCCTTGAATTAATGAAATGGTGTGTATGGAATGTTAAACCTCTTTAAAAATGGTTTAAAATGAGTTTGAAATGTTTTATAAACATTTAAAAGTGTTTTGGTGAAGTTTGAATGAGAATTGAAAATTTAGTCAAAAATAGGCGCGTCGTGTAACGACAGTTCACGATTTTGTGCCATAAAAGTCAAACAAGTGTAAAAATTGGAGTATAGCTCGAAATTCTTCAAGATAAAAATTTTCCGAACTATTATATCCATAGTTTTCCAATAAAGAAAGAAAATCGAGATTTAGATAAGTATATTTTGAAATATGAGTAAAACAAGTTTTGGAAAAATCGCGGTTTTGCAGTTCAGAATCCAAAACTGGATTTCTTTGGAAATGATGTTTTAAATTTGTTTAAAAATATGTAATAAATCTTATAAATGTTTTAAAATGTGTTAAATGTTATTTGGGTAATAAAAATGAATTTTCAAATATTAAAAATTCGTTTTGATCAGTATAGCTAAAATATGCACTTTCCGCAGCACTTTTTCGCAGCACTTTTCTATAAGTTTTAAAATATAGCTTTAAACCTAACAATTCTTTTCCAGTTATTTTATAAATGTTTTTAAATGATTAATAAGGATGTCAAAGAGATAATGTCTAGGCTTGAGTTTGGAAAACCAGTTTTCTACTCTCTCTGGCTATTTGGACTGGCCCGGTGGGGGGTAGTGAATTTGGTTTACTTGGATCAATATCTTCCTAAATGAAAAATGAAATGGTTTCAAATTTATTCTTAGTAAAAAAAAATTTAAAAGTTACCAAGGGATTTTATAAGAGAGGTTTAATATCCTCATGTATACCAGAAAGAATGTTTAAGATATATATATATATATATATATATATATATATATATATCTCCAAAAGATATTTTGATAAAAAGAACTAAATAGATTAAAGAACGATTTCCTATTCTCCAGACAACTTTTTTATCGGTGATTGTTTCGAAGGAACCGGGGTCAAATTTGGATGATTCCTATGTGAAGACCACTTCGAACCAATTTACGTATTTGAAGTGAAGATAAGGATATGATATTTGGGATTTTGTAATGAATGGCTGCTTGTTGATCATTTGGGGATAAACTCCCAATATACATATAGTAGGAGTAGTCTCTTCGTTATGAAATATCCAATGCAAGGACAATCGCTACTAATCCTAGGGGTACTGCCGACAGAATGTAGTAGGAGAGTGCCTTCGGTTTGTTCTATACTTGGACAACTTATATGGATAAATGTCTGATGTTTCATTTCTAGTTACATAAGTGATCTCTATGAATGTATCATCTGTTTGGTGGCGAAGAAGGCAACTTCTCTTAGCTTAACACCCTTTCCTGAGATATATGAGCTCAGGAGTTATACGTTTGTAGAAATCAGTTGTGTGACCATGAAATGGCAATGTGGCATTCGAAGAAAGATAATGTGCTATATGAAAGGTAATCTTTACCTCAAGCCTCACACTCCTTAATGGCTGAAACATGGTAGATGCAGCAAGGCTAAGTGGTTCGCAATTAGTAGGATATGATCATTCCCTTCTAGATATATTTCTACCCGCTATGACGTTCGAGTTTAAATTATTGTGGTGTGTGCTAAGAGACGTCTCAGATAGGTCGGTAACGACCGGGGTGATGACATATTCGGTACTATCTAGTGAGAAAGGTAGAACGGTCTTGTGTTGGTAGAGGTGCAGATGTTCTGTTGACCTTGGTACATTCTTCTAGAGATGTACTGTCGGAAGGTAGTCCCTTCACCTGGTCATTTGTATGGAAACCCATTCTCCAATAACAGCCCATATGATTTCAGATGTAGAAAGCCTTGTATTACAAGGTGGTATGCTGGAATTCAATAATGTAACAATTTTGGCTAAGATTAATAAGTTTACTTGCAAATGTTTTCAAAGAATGTCATTAAAAATAATATCAAGTATTTTTACGTAAGAATGTTTTAGTTATCATAAGGTAAAAACCCGTTCCATGTTTATGTGCGTTGTGGTCTTATGAGATACATTTTTGTTTTCGAACAACGTACTTTGAGTTATCACACCAGTTCCATGACTGATCCGGAGTTTATTTTGTTTTTCCTTTAAACTCTAGGTGCCCTATTTTTCCAAGCAGCCAAGTAGTTCGGATTCTGTTTGGAGTATTTCGAGGTAGGGCATGCTGGAAGAGATTTTGGAGCATGGAGCTGGAGCACCCGATGTGGATGTCTATCTATCTATTTATTTTGTTTTTCCGCTGTATCTAAGTTAGTTAATACCGATAAGTGTGGGAGCAGGCAGTTTTAACGTAATGTGAGAATTTGTGTTTCTATCTTTTACTTTACTTTACCCCTAAAAATCTGCCTCCACGGCACTTGGATTTACATTACGTGAATACCGTGGATATATTAGTGTCGATTTTCAAGAGTTGAGAAGATGGGTCTTCACACTATTAGTAGGAGTGTACATGTAAGAAATGTTAATAATTTGATTATTTTGAAAGTCTTACAGGATTACATGAAGAGAGTGACAATCAGCTATTACTTGAAGCATGTTAAATTTGTCCCCATGCTATACTGATAAGATCCCCCCCCCGAACTACTATGAGTTGGGACGAACTCCCATTTATTAAGAGAGTTACCACCGATCGACTTTAGAAAGATATAGCTAGGCATTTTTGTTTTAGATTCTTGAATTAGTGCTACGTCTGCCTTATTATCTATTAGAAATCTTTTAATTCTAGATCTTTTCGTAGGTGAGCCTAGGCCTCTTACAATCCAACACAAAACATTCATCTAATGATGTTGCTATCTCTTTTAATTTCTAAGTTTTTGATGTAATCAATATCAATTTCCATTTGGTCATAAATAAATCCGGTTTCCTTAGCTATATGATATGCTTGAACATGACTTAACGAGTTTAAAACTACCAGCGTGGAACTTCTAAAGAACATGGTCACCTGATGAAGACGAATCTGATGCAGAATCCGGGCGAAGGTGCCTTGCACTCCTACGAACTATTTTGCTTGATTTATTTCTGCATCTACGCCTACGCCTAGAGCTGGATAATCTTGCTGAGAAGGGAGTAGTCTCAGAATCATTTGAAGGACAAGGAATGCACTCTGTTTGTGTAAGAGAAGCAAGTACCTCACAAAACTGGCGATATCAAACTTTGCTATAGTAGTTAGGGCCACACCAGGGCTGTCTTCAAAAACCGAAACTGCGACAAGAAAGTGATTAGCCTGCATGCAGTCATTAACAACTCTAACTGAACTACAACACCAATGGATGTCCGGGTCGAATAGCAATAGGTCTGCCACTCTCCCCTCATTCTCAATAGGGTGGGGTTTATGCAAACATGAGAACAGTCGGCACTATCCCTAGGCCCGACCACTTCTTAGTGTTACTTCAAAACTAGAGTTTTTCCTGAGCATTTAATATTTTCTAAAGATATAAAATCAGACACCATATAGGAAATGTCCATAAGAATTTTGTTGGTTTGTTAAAGAAGATCAAGATGGGAATTTCCTACCATGGAGCTACGGATCTGGTTCCTCATCTCCAAAAGAACTCAAAGGACAGGTCGTAGCCAACATCTGAAGGTGAGAGTTTGCTGCTATCAACCTGAGAGCGATCTTCTTCAGTGCACCGGCCGGTTGAGGTTGAAGTTATAAGAGTATGATGATCACAATTGCTCTACATATAACCAAATTTCAAACAATAGAAAAAGCGGATAAGGTCTTGGCACATTGAAGCGTAATGGCTTTTATCACCATAACGATAGCAAATCAATCTTCGGTTTCAGCACTCACAAAGGATTCAAGGGTGGGGCTAAGCTTGGTTGGGCTAGAGCATGGGTATGACTGAATTAGATGGAGACAGAGGATGTTGACGTTGTGCGAGGTCGTTTGACAACATCGGCAATGCTACGATAAACGGAAGGGAACAAGAAGAAGGGGACATCATCTATTGTAACTAAGGATTTATTAGGCAGTGGATTTTGGGAGGGATGCCTTAAGAGTGATCTGACGAAGGCAGCAGTATCAGATGACGGCTACGGGTTGGGGTTATTGGTCGGAGACGGTATAGGGTTACACGGATTTAAGTTATAGTGAAAGATCTGGTTAGCCGCTCTCAATAGTGGAGAAATATTGCTATTCAACAATGTGTTTTATCATCACATTTCTGACAAAACCCCTTACAAATTCCTTTTTGTTAATGACAAAGGGGGAGAAATATTAATCATTCTGCTATATAATATGGTCATGTTGACAGGGGGAGCAAAAGGTATGGTTTATACTAACCGTTGATTTATATAGTTGTCATCATCAAAAAGGGGGAGAATGTTGGAACCTGCCTTCTTTGATTTTAATGCGACAACTATATATTTCAACCTATATACTATAATGTCAAATATTCTTGCAGGAATCTACAAGAGAAGCTATTATCATATCATCAACAAGATCAAGTTCTCAAATTTTATTATTTCTAAGTTAGATATTTTTGTAAAATCTCTGATATGATGATAAAACACACACACACAAATATACTTTTGAAAATCATGCTTTAAAATAATAAATATCTTTAATTATTTAAAGATATAAAAAGGTATTTTCATAATTATATAATATCTCAAGTTCAAAAGTGCTAAAACAAAGGAAGGAACAAAACAGTACAGATTTAGACGTCTATATCTTAATTCAGACGTCTGACATCAATGTCAGACGTCTAAAGATAAAATAACAGACGTCTGAACCCTCTGTATAAAGTGCTTCTATTTCTATATGAAATAGACGTCTGTCAATTTAATAACAAACGTCTGTCATCCTAGACAGACGTCTGAATTAAAAGACAGACGTCTGAAATGACTGTTTTTTTTGTTTCTTCTATTTTTTTGAATTTCAAACTTTATTCAGACATCTGTCACTTTTCTCTCAGACATCTGAACTTGACGAACTGAAGCATCTCTTCATGAAAATTCAAATTTTGAAGAGTTGTCTTCTTCACCAACAGTTGCACTCCTTCTAATGGTTGCAACTATTGAATTAAAACTATTCAATACTATAAATAGAGATGAAAATCCACTATTTCAACAACTAATTCTTTCTATCTATACTTGCTTTGTATTATCATAATCACAAGCGATTTTCAATCTCTACTTCCTACAAATTGCACGTTCAAATCATCATATCAAGAAGATTATAGGAAGGGTATACTACATTGACTATATTCGTGTTATTCAAAGAACACACAAGTCAAGAAACAATTTACCAAATTGTATTAGAAGTCATATTCGGTTGTTTAGGCGGAAAAGTCCTGTTCGGTTGCTCAGGCGGTGTAATACCTGTTCCTCCGGGTTAAGTGAGGGTTGTTAGAGAAATTCCAGAAGGAGTCTGGGACTGGACGTAGAACGGGAAGTTCGAACCAGTATAAAAATCCCTGGTGTCATTTTTATTACCGCTATTTACTATTATTTATAATTCCGCACTTGCTAGTTGTAGTTTAACTATATTATCGATCAATATAAACTTTCAGTAGACTTCACTTTGAGAGGTCCCGAGTTTAATCTTACCTAGCATCACATTTTTGAATTTTACAAAAACCAACAAAAAGATACATATCCATGAAGAGAAATGTATGCATATATGAAAGACAGATAGAAAAAAAGTATTGTTAAAATGTATAACCAAAAATATGTGTATTTATATATATTTATATAAGGATATATGTATGTATATGTATTTAGTTATGCAGTTAGTCTAATGTAAAAAAATATAAATTTGGCAACTGTGCAAAAAGTTGAAATATATATTATGGATATATGAGTTATGTGTGTGTATAATATAACGAACGTATTCACTGTACCTTGATTGTTTAATTTATATATATATAAATTGTTTGTGCATTAATTTTATTTATTGTAGTAAACTAACTATGAAAACTAACAATTAATGGCGCATTAAATGACGTAGAGGTAAATTAACCCATTTATTTCGGGTGAGTAATTCCCTGTTGTTATTGGAAATCAATTTTCTTAGTTTAAAAGGAAATTTTCTAATAGATTTTAAAACATATTCATTTTTTGCTCTCTTGAAATGGGACGTTTAAATTTCCTCTTACCTAAGGGCTAGATGAAAAGAGATTTGGGACCACAACCTATTTTTACCTCTCTCTACCTTCTTACCTCTATATATTCACTGTTATTTCATATCTTTAGGAGGGCTAGGGGAAAATTCTAATTTATTCTTAGCCTCCACCTTTGTCTTATTCTTGCAAAAACTAAAATACTATATTTAAAAAATGAAAAGGATTATTCAATCAAAAGGAAAAAGGCTAGGAATTCGTTTGATAACATATACATCTGGATTTTTGAAACCAAAATAGGTGGAGATTGAAGGGAAAAGGCTACTTTTCACTAATTAGGAATAGATATGTGTTGATCTTCATTTGAGGTAGGTACGTATGAATGGTTTATTAGATATTTTGATTTATATTTTATAACTGAGATTTATTTCCTTAGATGAAGATTTCTTTTTTGAATGATGTTCTAAAATCTAAATATAGATGAAATTTGTTATTCAATCTTGTTTGACTTGGGGTCTATATAGTTTAATTAAGATTTTATTTTGGATTTACGTTATATCTTTTGGTTAGAGTATGAGCTATACGTAAAAGAGATTATTTCCTTAAACAAGAGATTTTTTTTATATGAACAATGTTTTGGAAATTACGTATATGAGATTTATTGTTCAATGATGTTTTCATTTGATGTTTTATTGTTGAATCATGTTTAAAAATTACCCATCGATGAAAATTTTGTATTAGTTGATATATAACAAGTTGTATTGATGATTATTTTCTTGTTGCAATATTTGGATATATTGTGTTTTGGTTTGATTGTTTAATATTAATTGATGTAGCATTTAGTGATGAGTGCATAATTTCAATTAGTTGTTGATTTAAAATGGAAATAATTAATTGGTTGAAAATGACTGAAACTGTCTAATTTTGGAAAATAACATTATTTACAATCTTGATGGATATTTGTAAATAACGGGGATTTGATAAATTATACTTAAACTAATGTGAGAAATTTAATAAGGTTACTATTTTGTGAGTTTTTGGAAAATTCATAAATAATAATGAAAAATCTACTTTTAATTCAAATTGAGGATTTTATCACTAAAATAAGGTAAATATGGTTTTTGTAAAAATTATATTATTTTGAGTAAATGGTAATGTAATTGATTTTATGGTGTTTATAGTATTATTTTTATGATTGTTTATATAATAAAATAAAATATGTTTTTAGAATAATAATAGTGGTGGTAGATGTGTTTTTAAAAGTTTTTTTTGGTTTATGTTATTACTATTTTGAAGTGAATAGCAATATAAATGAGTTTTAAGGTTTGAAATACAAATAATATTATCTTTGAGATAAATAGTAATAAGTGAGGAAAATATTAAAGTGGTTTTAGTATATTGTTATTTAGATGTAAAATAATAATATAATTGTTTTGAAAAGCAATTTGACAAGAATTACAGTTTTTGACTGAATAACAATGTTGGACAAGTATAATAAAGGATTTTTTCGGAATATATTATCATTTTGTAAAGGTTATTATTGTTTTCGACATACATAAATAAAGATGATTATATAATAAACAATAATAAAATGATTTTATACCTAAGAGTGGAACTTTAGTCGTAAATAAACCATTATGGATAAATGTAATATGTGATATGTTTGTTTTATGATGATGAAATCGCATTAGGTTGAGTATGCGATGTTTTACGATTATTACTACTAGACAATGGGTAGTTAATTATGGTTTCTTGATGATTGATGTTGTGTTACTAGTATTGATTGGATTATTACACGCTTGATGATTGATGTTGTGTTACTATTGTGGAATGGTTAATACACATTCGATGAATTATATTTGCATTGATGATGATGTATGTAAGTATGTTTATGCATTATTATTTTCTTATTTAATGATTGTGCTTGACATTATATGTTGTTGATGTTGATAAGTATGCTTTTATTATTGTGCCCCATATGATGATTTGTTGAGAAGGATGAGTATTGTAACAACCCTATTAATAATTATCTAATTAATAAATGATTAATAAATCTAGTTGTGAATTTAAGAATGTAGGCGAGAAATTTAATTTTAATTTGGATAAGTGATTTGAATTTATTAATAATAAAAATGGAAGTCAATATCAAATTTAGATATTTTATAATGTCAATAAAAGTTAAAATTAAAAATATCATATAAATTGCGTTAATTTGTCCATTGAGAGTTTTAAGAATTCTGATCGACGCGTTTTTCCATCATTATTGATAGAGACTCCTAAACACTAGAAAAAGACATTTCGACACGATGATTTGTGTAACAGCCCACTATTTTGGACCATTCAAATCGACAATAAGTCCACACATGTCGGACTTGAATGCTTCAAAACAGTGGATTGTTAAGAAAATTTGGAGCAAATAAAATCAAACACAGAATATCAGAATAACTCGCAGCGGAAATAAAATACCATAGTAGTTCATGAAGCTACTATATACAAACTCTCAAAACATATACAAAATATCATAGTCAAAATAAATATAATAGAAGTCAGGATACATAAGTCAATAATACAGAGACAATACTGAATAGAAAATAACTGCAATAGAAGTCGATGAACCGATAGACAAATGAGCTCCAACAAATCTCTAGCTCCAGAAGGTGAATCCAAAGCTGTGATTCTCAGGCTGACCCGAGCGTAAAGTAAGACACAAACACTCGAGTCAGGACATACATACTTATATAATGTAAACCAACTCAAGTGAACGGTAATAGCAATGCACAATAACTTAAAGGATGCTTGGGATCGCCCATCCTTTAAGGATCAGTCAAACCATCAATTAAGTAGTAATTGACACTATCATAGAAATATCCATATTAAAGTAAACAATGAAAATAACAGTGTAAATGTGACAAGGGTAGCGCAGAGCTACAGTAATCGTCCACCTCTAGCCACACTCTCAAATTAAATGCGTTCATCCAAATAAATCACAAGGAAATAATATAGCATACAAATAAGTGTACCCATGGTTATAGATTTCAAAAAATGGTTTAAAAATTCGAATTAAAATCATTCATTTAAACCATTAAAAATAAAGTCATTACACCTTCAAATCAAATATTCAATTCCCAAAATTTTAGCCTTTTTCTAAGCTCATTTATTCATTTAAATACTTTAAAACATTGAAATTTCAGCTTTCGCAGCACTTAGAAAATGCTACGGTAAGTTATTTTTGAAAACAATTCAATTCAGTAAAGACAGCATTAAAAACTGCTGTAATAGTTCAGTTTTAGTTGCAAAATAGTTCAATTCGGCAAAGACAACTTTTACAAACTGCTTTAATAGTTCAATTACATTCAAAATCACATTTCAGCAAACTACAGCACTTAACAAGTGCTACAATAGCTTTGTTATAAGTTTCAGTTTTAAATTTAGTTTCCGCGACTACAGCACTTACAAAGTGCTGTAATAGCCCTTAGTTCATTTTAACCTTTTAGTTCATTTCTGCAACTACAGCACTTACAAAGTGCTACAGATTCACTTTAGTTCAGATTTTAGTTATTATTCAGAAACAATAGCATTTTTGAGGTGCTATTAATTAAATTTCCATATTTACCCTAAAATTTCAGAAACAATTAAACTTCAATTTAAACCATTTTAATTGTATAAAAATCATATTTTTCCACTTTAAAATGGTCATTTAAATACCCTTTAACTTTTGATTTTTATAAAGTAAATTTCACAAATAAATATCAAATTTTTCATTACTTCACTTATTAAATTCAAGTGTACAATTTTCCTATTCTTTGCATTCACATAACACTTTAATTTAAATTTATCATTTCACAAAATAAAACTAAATTTCCATTTTATTTTCTTTTACTTAAACTTCCATTTTTTAAAAACCAAATTTCACAAATTCCAAGCCAAGTTAAATTCCAAATTACCATTTTAAGCATTCATTTGTTTAACATTTTATATTCATAGAAAAATCAATAACACTTTAATAAATCATTTTAAATTCAAATTAAATCAAAATGTCATGATTTACATTTTTAAAATAAAAATATCCAGAGAAATATATAAAATAACCACGAGTCTGTATACTATTTTCTAACCTGTCAAGTGAAACGGATAATATATCATTTCAATCCGTAATTTACAAAGAAAAATCCGGATTCTATCATTTCAAACCCACAATCCCAAGTTAAACAAAAATAAATAAAAATCGCTCAGGCCTATCATTTCGGCCCATAACGATTTTTCCCTATTCTAAAGTTCGTTCGGGTATGTATCATTTCAACTCATAGTGATTCTATTCTATAGGGAACTTGTAGTGTGATTAACAGAAATAAATAAACAGTAAAATAAAATATAACATAGCAGATGATGTGACCAGTTTATAATAGGGTTTAACATCATAAAATACATATCACAGGCAGGTATAACATGATATAAAATTCTACACATTCACTTGTTGTCACTTCACAAATTATATAAGTATAAATGTCATGAGTGAATACTCACCTTTTCAAGCTGGAGTTAGCAAATCAAAATACACAAACTAATTCCAGAAAGCACGATACATCACCATTAGATTCAAGTGGAGAGAGAGCCAAGATATTAATCTTATATGCAAAAATAAAAAAAAGCAATATATAAATATATTTCAACACAAAATATATTGAAACAAATTTGAAATAAAGTTAACAAAGACATCACCAAGCTTTTATTCAAATTTTCTTGACCAATACTCAACATTTGCTCGACCATAAGGCTTTGTTGGTTCGGCCACACATGATTTTAGGTTGGAATGGATCAGGTATGGACTCATATAGGCACGGCTACTAGGAGAATATGAAGAGTTTTTGAGTTACAAGTTGGTCAGAGGTCAAGTCAACAAGTGGTGGTGGTTCTAGGGTGGTGGTCGTGGCTACAAAGAAGGTGGTGATGAAGACAAGCTCGGCTATGTGCATTTTCAAGGGGTTTTGCATTGTTTTTTTTGTGGAGTTTGCATCATGGGGTGGTCATGGAACTTGCCGGTCAGAGGAGATGGATGGTGTGCCGTGGATAGTGATGAGGAGGAAGTGGTGGAGGAGATGGTGGAGGGTATAGGCCGAGCAACATATGAGGAAGGCAAGCAAAATCCATGGAAAAGCAATAGAAAAGTGAAGAGAAAAAGTAAAAAAGAAGAAGCGGCTCACCAAAATTTTCAGAAATGTCATGGCTGAAAATTGTGATGGAAATGAAAAGCCTTCACGTGAAAAACAAAGTAAAACACACGACCTATAGATGTTTGAACGGCCAAAGAAAAATGAAGAATCTAAATGATGAAAAGTCACCAGTTTCAAAGCTTTTTTGTCTCTTCAAATTTCCACTTTCTTTTATTCAAAAGAAACAAAATAAAAATCAATAAATAAAGATAAAAGACAATAAAAATAAAGTGAAAAAGAAAATAAATAATTAGTCTTAGGAAATATAGGAAAATAAATAAAGAATATAGTTTATTTTATTGAAACTAGAATTTAAAATTGTAAACAAAATACAACTGACATTGGAAAATTTCAAGTACACTTTTAAAATGTTTCAAAATAAAATATATATATACATAACATGTCATGTTACACATGTAAACATAAATTAGAACATTACATGACAAACAAAATATCATTTATGTAAATTAAAATAAACAATTTTGTTAAATAACCAATTTACATACACTAGTGTAAAAAGCATAACTTTCACAATATAAATCAGATTCCAACGAAACGAAAAGCAGTATACTTAAAATTTTATTTACTTTCATAAAATAAAGATAAATTTCAAAAGTTCAAAATTTAAATTTTTTTTATTTAAAAGTCAAAGTTTGACCACATTTCTGGAAAATATCCTATTTATTCATGTTTGGAATTATAATTCTCATAAATCAAAATTTATATTTAAATAACAAAATTTATTCATAAAAAAAAGTTTTTAAATCAGGAAATTCAATTTAAAAATAATTACAAAATACAGGGTTGTTACACTCTCCCCCACTCAAAACTTTTCGTCCTCGAAAAGGAAGAAGACAGGAGAATAGGAATAGCCAGCAAGAAAAATAAGAGAAATAGGAATAGCAAGTAGGAAAAATGGTGAATCGGGATTGCTAGGAGGGAAAATAGGTCGAAAGACAAGGATGAGCCATTAATTTAAAACCATATAAATTCAATCAGAATTCTTTAATATTTAGTAACTTGGTTAAATCCATTTTATTAAATCCATAAAAGTCATTTAATTCAAATTGTTAGTTAAAGAGGTAAACAATATTTAAAACACTTTAAAATCTTTTAGAAAGGGAAAATAACTGATCAAAATATCCTTTATATAACACTTTATCAAAATACTTTTATAACTCGATGTCTTAACAAGTTTATCCTCGTTCCTGCAAACTCTGGCAGTGCGTTGATCAGGCGTAAAGCTAGAATTCTCCAGGTACTTAGTAGACTTGTTTCAACACCCAATGAAAATATTGGAAAAACCCTTTTAAAAACAGATATGGAAAGTACAATCCAAACAAAACAACCAAAACCTTTGTCTAACCATGGATCGCAGATACACAATGGTTACGCCTGGATCCCCTAGGAAACAATCTGTATCCGTAAGCTTTCTCAGCCCTGCGAGTTACGCCATGATGACTAGTAGAATGCAAGATACACAATGGTTACGCCTAGATCCCCCAGGAAACAATCCATACCCCTAGGCCATCTCAGCCAGGTAGTTTCGCTACTAATGCGACCTACATAGATTGCAGAATACACAATGATTACGCCTGGATCCCCCAGGAAACAATCCGTACCCCTAGGCCATCTCAGCCAGGCAGTTGCGCTATGTAGTCGCGCTCGTAAGACCATGGGTAATGCCATGGAATTCGATGGAAACTCGAGTATCATATCCGAAAAAACAAAATCAGAGAATAATATTGATAGAATGAATCCAAGATGTGGCCACAAATCGGATATCAAGCAGAAGGCACTTTCCATATCTTTACTTCGAAAATATGTATCATATAGTACCTTTTCAAATAACTTTCAAATATCATACTTATATAAAGTCCATTATATATAAGATTTTATTTTCAAATCAAATACCTTTCCAAAATCAAAAGTATATCAAATCACACTTATATAGACTTCAATTATATAAGATTTCACTTTTCAAATTGAGTACCTTTTCAAATTCATAGTTTTCGAATCAACATCATACTTATACAAACCAATTTTTATATAAGTTCGATAACTCCAAATCAAGTATTTAGTAACACAAGGTTCTCAAAATTTCAATTTGTTTCAATATCAATACAATTTTCAAAATCATATACACTTTCACCAAATTATTCTTCCAAATCAAATGTCTTCAGTTTCAAAGTTTCAAAAATAATAGGTTTGGAGAATAATCCAACTTTCTAAATCAATATAATTTA
This sequence comes from Allium fistulosum, assembly GCA_030737815.1. Classification (NCBI taxonomy): domain Eukaryota; kingdom Viridiplantae; phylum Streptophyta; class Magnoliopsida; order Asparagales; family Amaryllidaceae; genus Allium; species Allium fistulosum. The sequence goes on along the minus strand of CM060903.1, from coordinate 805,224,676 downwards.
AGCCAACCAATTCATTTTCAAAGTCAAATGTTTTCAAAATCATCTTATACTTACATAAGGCACTTCTTATATCAGGGTCAAAAATTTTCAAAGATAAATTTCGTTGCATGAAGAGCCATATGGAATTGAACATCTTTGCTTTATAAAAGATTTTTAATTTAGAATAGTTTGTATATAAAATAGTTTGTAAAATAGTTTGTATGTAAAATAGAATAAAACAGTTTGTTTAAGAAGAATAAAGAAAAATAGTTTTGAAAAAAATGGTTTTAAATTGATAGTAGTTTTTCATAAAAGAAAAATTCCAATTAAATTACAAAGATATCTAACCCAACAACTTCCAATTTCAGCATCAAGTATATCAATGATATTAGAATATAAGATGTACACATGTCATCATTTCGCAACATTACATTCGATCGCTCGCTCGATCACACAAGTTCGCTTTCGAACTAGTATTGCCCATTCGACTTCCTTAATGCGGATTTTGATGTGGTTTCTTGACTAGAAACCATCAGTCTCCTTGCATAGCCATATACTATGATAGAGAATTCTAGAATCAAGCCCAAAATCCATATCAAATATTCGCCATCAAGAATCAAATGAAAAATCCTAACACGAAATGGTGTAATTCACCCGAACTTGTGTATTCAAACTTGGATCAAATTAATTATGCGAATAAAACAGCATATGTACAACTTATGTATCTATTCCAACTTGTTAAATATATAGTTTTATAAAGATGTTACTAAGTTAAAACATTTAAACTAAATTTTATTCAAAATATTTTGAAGACCAAATTCTTTTCAAAACATTTCAAATCTAGATTTCATATTAGAAAAATTCAAAATAGCCTTATTCATTTACTTAACAAAACAGTTTCAACTTATTTAAATCATATTACTACATACTTTAAACATACATACCAAACTTATATACATTATACTTTTCAAAATTACTTAGCTTTGAAAAGTTAACCTTGATTTGGAAGTGCTCGAACCTTCAAAATAGTCGAAGAAATCATATTTCAATCCAAGAGTTGGAAATCACTAACAAATCAATACATCAATTCCAAAAGATAGGGTTATATCAATCGAATCCGAAACTCAAGGACTAAACACCGGCTCATTTCAGCTGTTTCAAATATATATATATATATACACATATTTCTTTCGAATATCAAGTCACACTTCGGAATTTGAAATCAAAATTGGTTTCACAAATCAATCGCATAGCAAAGCTACCGAAGTGGCCTCTCCCCCACTCTAAAACTCGAAAATCAATGTCGATGATGCATGCATTCATCACCGAAATTATTTTCCAGCGACATAAGTGGGTTCTGGACTTCTCTTTTCTCAAACTTCTTTTGAAACTTCTTCTAAATCATTTGAAACTCATTAAAATCATTTGAAACATTCCATATTCGGAAAATACTTTCAAATCATATTATTATATATTTTTCAAGATCGTAAACCAATTTCAAAATGCCGGAGTTCAATCTCTCAAAATTTCAAATTCAAGACCCTTCAGTTATAAATCATTTTATATGAATCAATTTTCTTATATAATTTTCAAATTTTCAAATCCTTTCGAAACTTCAAATTTTCATTTTAAAAGGGTATATAATCTTTATCGAAACATCTCATTTTTATATAAAAATATGGTCATCCTTATCAGAATAATAACTTCGATGAATATACAATTTTCAAAAGACAATCAACCACAAATTTTCCAATGGATTATTCAAGGATGGATTTCAAAACAAAATAGAGATTCAAATTTTTGAGGAACCCTAATCAAATTGAATTCTGATTCGAAGATAAGCTCGGACGAAGATGGGATAAACAAATTACCAAATAGAAGATGGATAAGCCCATATAAATCGCGGGTGACCTTAACTAGTCAACTGTGACTTCAGGAATATAATCGATGCGAAAATCTAAGGCAAATCGACCTTCGATTGCCAGAAATAGAATCCAGGCATAGCGGAAGATAGAAAACATCGTAAACCGAGGATACAGAAATCTCCGGTGAAACAATGCCAATTATAAGGGAGTTTCACCCCATTTTCAAATCATTCAAAGATTGGCGGAATCACTGATCTTTATAGAGGTCATTCAAAGGGGGGGTTATGTAATGCTCCAAAATCAAAAGATTACATATATGGGAGACAGGAATATATCTCAGGACAAGTGGGAGCATTCCAAAGTTCAAAGGAATCCTAATCGATAAGAATCCAAACCAAATTAGAGATAAATAACCTATATCAATACAAAAGAATTCCCATTCATAATATGGAAAAGGCTCAAATTCATATCATACGAAAACAGGGGCATAAATATTCTTAGTTGGACAACTTCAAATAAGCAAAAGATACAATAGAGTTTACTCTAACATACTACTGATTTTGCCCTACCCAAAATAGATTCCTATCAACAATGGATCTAGATCAAACAAGCTAGAAGTTCAAAATTTAAGAGGATCCTAATCAAAGAAATTACTAACAAGATGGATACAAAAGGAATGAAGTTTAGAAAATTTTTACCTTCAAAGCAAGAAAATTTATATCAAAATAATCTCTGAAAATTCTTTAAAATCATTTGAAAATCATTTTATACTTCGAAAATACGTTCTCTCACAAAGAAATGATTCTGAGATTGATTTCACTCATTCTAGGGTATTTCTACCCTATCTCTAATGAGTTTTTGCTCCGCAGGCTAAGGTTTGCCTAAAAACAAAGCTCTGATACCAAATGTAACAGTCCACTATTTTGGACCATTCAAATCGACAATAAATCCACACACATGTCGGACTTGAATGCTTCAGAATAGTGGATTGTCAAGAAAATTTGGAGCAAATAAAATCAAACACAGAATCACAGACACAGAATATCAGAATAACTCGCAGCGGAAATAAAATACCACAGTAGTTCGTGAAGCTACTATATACAAACTCTCAAAACATATACAAAATCTCATAGTCAAAATAAATATAATAGAAGTCAGGATACGTAAGTCAATAATACAGAGACAATACTGAATAGAAAATAACTGCAATAGAAGTCGATGAACCGATAGACAAATGAGCTCCAACAAATCTCTAGCTCTAGAAGGTGAATCCAAAGCTGTGATTCTCAGGCTGACCCGAGAGTAAAGTAAGACACAAACACTCGAGTCAAAACATACATACTTATATAATGTAAACCAACTCAAGTGAACTGTAAAAGCAATGCACAATAACTTAAAGGATGCTTGGGATCGCCCATCCTTTAAGGATCAGTCAAACCATCAATTAAGTAGTAATTGACACTATCATAGAAATATCCATATTAAAGTAAACAATGAAAATAACAGTGTAAATGTGACAAGGGTAGCGCAGAGCTGCAGTAATCGTCCACCTCTAGCCACACTCTCAAATTAAAGGTGTGCATCCAAATAAATCACAAGGAAATAAAATGGCATACAGATTAGTGTACCCATGGTTATAGATTTCAAAAAATGGTTTAAAAATTCAAATTAAAATCATTCATTTAAACCATTAAAAATAAAGTCATTATACCTTCAAATCAAATATTCAATTCCAAAATTTTAGCCTTTTTCTGAGCTCATTTATTCATTTAAATACTTTAAAACATTGAAATTTCAGCTTTCGCAACACTTAGAAAATGCTACGGTAAGTTATTTTTGAAAACAATTCAATTCAGTAAAGACAACATTTAAAAACTGCTGTAATAGTTCAGTTTTAGTTGCAAAATAGTTCAATTCAGCAAAGACAACTTTTATAAACTGCAGCAATAGTTCAATTACATTCAAAATCACATTTCAGCAAACTACAGCACTTAACAAGTGCTACAATAGCTCTGTTATTAGTTTCAGGTTTAAATTTAGTTTCCGCGACTACAACACTTACAAAGTGCTGTAATAGCCCTTAGTTCATTTAGCCTTTTATTTCATTTCTATAACTACAGCACTTACAAAGTGCTACAGATTCACTTTAGTTCAGATTTTAGTTATTATTCAGAAACGATAGCATTTCTGAGGTGCTACTAATAAAATTTCCAGATTTACCCAAAAATTTCAGAAACAATTAAACTTCAATTTAAACCATTTTAATAGTTTAAAAATGATATTTTCCACTTTAAAATGGTCATTTAAATACCCTTTGACTTATGATTTTTATAAAGTAAATTTCACAAATAAATATCAAATTTTTAATTACTTCACTTATTAAATTCAAGTGTACAATTTTCCTATTCTTTGCATTCACTTAACACTTTAATTTAAATTTATCATTTCACAATTAAAACTAAATTTCCATTTTATTTTCTTTTACTTAAACTTCCATTTTTTAAAAACCAAATTTCACAAATTCCAAGCCAAGTTAAATTCCAAATTACCATTTTAAGCATTCATTTGTTTAACATTTTATATTCATAGAAAAATCAATAACACTTTAATAAATCATTTTAAATTCAAATTAAATCAAAATGTCATGATTTACATTTTTAAAATACTTAAAAATATCCAGAGAAATATATAAAATAACCACGGGTCTGTATACTATTTTCTAACCTGTCAAGTGATACAGATAATATATCATTTCAATCCGTAATTTACAAAGAAAAATCCGGGTTCTATCGTTTCAAACCCGCAATCCCAAGTTAAATAAAAATAAATAAAAATCGCTCAGGCCTATCATTTCGGCCCATAACGATTTTTCCCTATTCTAAAGTCCGTTCGGGTATGTATCATTTCAACCCATAGTGATTCTATTCTACAGGGAACTTGCAGTGTGATTAACAGAAATAAATAAACAGTAAAATAAAATATAACACAACAGATGATGTGACAAGTTTATAACAGGGTTTAACATCATAAAATACATATCACATGCAGGTATAACATGATATAAAATTCTACACATTCACTTGTTGTCACTTCACAAATTATATAAGTATAAATGTCATGAGTGAATACTCACCTTTTCAAGCTGGAGTTAGCAAATCAAAATACACAAACGAATTTCAGAAAGCACGATACAGCACGATTAGATTCAAGTGGAGAGAGAGCCAAGATATTAATCTTATATGCAAAAATAAAACAAAGCAATATATAAATATATTTCAACACAAAATATATTGAAACAAATTTGAAATAAAGTTAACAAAGACATCACCAAGCTTTTATTCAAATTTGCTTGACCAACACTCAACATTTGCTCGACCATAAGGCTTTGTTGGTTCGGCCACACATGACTTTAGGTTGAAATGGATCAGTTATGGACTCATATAGGCACGGCTACAAGGAGAATATGAAGAGTTTTTGAGTTACAAAAGGTGGAAGGTCAATAGGCAAAGCTAACAAGGGGTTTGGTTCAACAATTGGGCTCGACCAAAGGCAATATGGCTCGGCCATGGGCTGCTACAGGTCTGGACAAGTTGGTCAGAGGTTAAGTCAACAGGTGGTGGTGGTTCTAGGGTGGTGGTCGTGGCTACAAAGAAGGTGGTGATGAAGACAAGCTCGGCTATGTGCATTTTCAAGGGGTTTTGCATTGTTTTTTTTTGTGGAGTTTGCATCATGGGGTGGTCATGGAACTTGCCGGTCAGAGGAGATGGATGGTGTGCCGTGGATAGTGATGAGGAGGAAGTGGTGGAGGAGATGGTGGAGGGTATAGGCCGAGCAACATATGAGGAAGGCAAGCAAAATCCATGGAAAAGCAATAGAAAAGTGAAGAGAAAAAGTAAAAAAGAAGAAGCGGCTCACCAAAATTTTCAGAAATGTCATGGCTGAAAATTGTGATGGAAATGAAAAGCCTTCACGTGAAAAACAAAGTAAAACTCACGGCCTATAGATGTTTGAACGGCCAAAGAAAAATGAAGAATCTAAACGATGAAAAGTCACCAGTTTTAAAGCTTTTTTGTCTCTTCAAATTTCCACTTTCTTTTTATTCAAAAGAAACAAAATAAAAATCAATAAATAAAGATAAAAGACAACAAAAATAAAGTGAAAAAGAAAATAAATAATTAGTCTTAGGAAATATAGGAAAATAAATAAAGAATATAGTTTATTTTATTGAAACTAGAATTTAAAATTGTAAACAAAATACAACTGACATTGGAAAATTTCAAGTACACTTTTAAAATGTTTCAAAATAATATATATATATATATATATATACATAACATGTCATGTTACACATGTAAACATAAATTAGAACATTACATGACAAACAAAATATCATTTATGTAAATTAAAATAAACAATTTTGTTAAATAACCAATTTACATACAATAGTGTAAAAAGCATAACTTTCACAATATAAATCAGATTCCAACGAAACGAAAAGCAGTATACTTAAAATTTTATTTACTTTCATAAAATAAAGATAAATTTTTCAAAATTTAAACTTTTTTATTTAAAAGTCAAAGTTTGACCACATTGACAAAATTCACATTTCTGGAAAATATCCTATTTATTCATGTTTGGAATTATAATTCTCATAAATCAAAATTTATATTTAAATAACAAAATTTATTCATAAAAAAAGTTTTTAAATCAGGAAATTCAATTTAAAAATAATTACAAAATACAGGGTTGTTACAATTTGGAAAATTGGATAATTAAGATTTGAGATTTCTTATTTAAAATGGAAAGAATTCTAAATTTTTGTAAACAAAGTGATTTAATTATGTAAAAAATTAATGAATAAAAATTTATTTTTTCATTTGATTAGAATTTTTTGTTAAAAGCTAATTAAGTTAAAGAGCAATTATTTTTATTATATCGGGTTAGAATATTTTGTTAGGAAGATTTGTTAGGTTTAAAATATTTACTAAACAATGTAATAACATTCTTTGAGAATTTTGGGATTTAGTAATCCAAGTCCATTAGCAAATTCCTTAACCAAACACTCTAAATTCCTTAACCCATTACTAATTCAACTATTACTCATTCTATTACCGTATCTTCTCTAGGAAACAAAGTAAATAAAAGAGGCAAGTGAAGAAGAATTTCAGCCTTAGTTTTAATCTTAGAAAATCAAAAGAAATCCTATAAATTATTAGAAAATAAGGTATGATCTTCTTGTCTTCTTATCTATATTTTTATACAATCAAGTTAGGGGTTTTAAATTAGTAATAGATCTCTGAAATTAAAATAAGGGCTGTTTGAAGTTGTTTTGGAGATTGAGAAAAGAGCAGTGTTCATAGTTGTTTCAGCAGATCACTTTTAGCCTAAATTCAAGTCAATCCATCTTTTCTCTTCTTATATTCAAGGTGAGATTTCTATCTCACACAACTACATCTAGTAATTGATGTCGGGATTGATTGTTTATTAGATTGATAAGTAAATAAATTGGTTGTTTGGTAAATGAGATTCTAGATCATGAAAGTCTGATAGTATAAATTAAATACTGTTAACTTTGTTATACAAAATCCCTCTTAGTACGAATACAGTGTGATATTGATTGTGTTAGAATGTTTGGCTAAACCTGATATTGCATCTATCATCTTTTGCAACTCACCTGAACCAAATAAATCGGACCTCAGAGTTAGAACGGCAATCAACTGGGCAAAACATGCCCAAAAATTCATGACGACTGGTCGACCAGTCCAATACCACCGGTCGATCGGTGGTGCTAAAAATAGGGCAATTTTGCCCAGTTCTTGATCATAAAATTATTGTTAATCTAATTGTTTCTTTTGCTTAGTTCCTTAGCTTGTTTGGATGTGTTATCTTCTGATTTCCGGGAGCATTTGATTGTTAAAATATTGAACTCTATTTATATATAATTAAAAAAAATCTATGTGGTTAAAAAGTTATAAATTTTGAAAAGAGTTGATAATTGATTTGTCAAAAGTTGCAATTTATTTTAGTATTATTAGATATATATATATATATATACATATAGGTTTTATTTTAAAAAGTATAGGTAAATGAGATTTTAAAGCTTTTATGATTTTATGAAAAATACTTATATTTATTCATATACATACATACATACATACATATATAAATTCTAAGAATAAAGGAAATTATTAATTTTGGAAAATATTAGTTTGATTTCTAGTTTTAAATAAAGAAACTCCATTTTTATTAGAAATCTTCTAACTCTCATCATTTGAAATATATGAGAACAAGCTCAAACTGAATTTCCATTGAATTTTTATGTGATTTTCCTTGAAACAAAGAATTTTAATAAACGATTGAATTGTTGGATTGGTATGGGACATTTCATACAATTCTTTTGCTTATTATTATAATTTGTTAAATAGAGTCTAGTGGAATTTACTAGCTTCTACTAAATACTAGAGTTTCACTTTTTGTTATAGGATAGTTAGTTAGATTCTAGTGATTATGAAAGTGAAAGTGAGCTACACTTAGAGTTATATTATCTTAGGGTCTTTGGATTTCAGACCGATAGATCCCTGAGAGACGATAACTTATTTTTATCGACCTGAGAGTCGAGACATTCTTAGATTTGGCGTTGGCAAACCTATTTCTTTTAGTTAGGTTTGTTATGGTATGACACGGCCGACCTTTCTTTTTTTGGGTAGGTGTTATATGGAGGCCTATCAGTTTATTTCACTACTGGACAAGGTTTACCTATTTATATTCGTTAGGTAAATTCACATAGATTTTTCATAACCACGACTACCTATTTCTTATCGTTAGGAGTCGGGTTTTTACCCGATAGCCTATTTCTTTTCGTTAGACTATTGCGTTATGTGGTGGGGTTTATTTATTTTAGTTAGGCCCCGTGTTGCACTGTACCACTTTGATAGTTGACTACCATTAGTATTTCATTAGTAATGGTTATTTCTTCAAAGATTTGGGATAGATATTTAGTATCTTTTGGGCTCTAGAGAATTTTGAAATGCCTTTTTATGATTTTGGGTTTCAGGTATAACTTAATTATGACTTGTTATTCGTGTTAAGTCATAAAATTATGATACCATTATCTCATCTCTCTATTAGATATAGTCTAACCCGTTTATTTTATTAATACTCGGGTCAGGCTGAGACTCTACAGGTACAGGGACTCATTGACCTTTGGATTTGGGCTAGCATTGAAGTAGTATTTTGACCATTTTAGTTTACTTCACACTTATGTATATTGACATTTAGGAGTTATGTCATGCATATTATCCAATAGTCATTGTATACCCGATAGTACTTTTGGATGTGATGTATATATTATGTGGGTCTAGTACTGACATTTTATAGGCTCACATTTTATTATGTGTATGATGTATATTATTCTGTTGTGATATGCGATGCTGATTCCGATTTATTTATATTTTATACCATTCTGAATATTTTAAATCGATGTGTTTATTTCTTTGTATTAATATTGTACGCGTCAAAACTTTTTAGTTTAGATCCTCAAAAGGTAATAAAGATGCATTAGTGTTAGTATAAAGATATATTCACATTCTATCGCCCTTAACCAGCCATATTCTCCATGTTATTAGATGACATTACTTGTAATGTTCTTTAATAATATGGGTATAGCGGTGGGGTCGTTACAGCTTGGTACCAGAGCTGGATTCAAAATATTATAGAATATAAATTGCACAGAGTCGAGATCTAAACCTAGATGATCTAGAGTCCCGTCCCTTGGGAGTGTGGTAGTTAGTAATTTAATTAACTATTAGGGATAGGAATATAATATGATTACTGGGTAATCATTGGGTCGTATTTGAAAATTTCTTTAAGTATAAATATCTTATATATATTATATAGGAGTAAATTTCTAATCTAGAAATTGAATTTGCAGCTTTGAGTCATGGCTAGTGGTAGACCTCCTAAAGCTACTATAGGATCGACTAGTGGTCCTGGTACAGGAGGAGTGACTTTGACTCCCAAGCAGATCACTGTGATGGTTCAGACTACCCAAACTCAGGTCCTTGACAATCAGCAAGCTCGTCCCGATTTTGCCTGTCTTTGCAGTTATTTCGAATGGCTGTGGGGCAAACCATTTAAGGTGACCCGGTATATTGGAGAGGTTCAGGCATAGTTGAAGACTTGTGAGCGTATTTTCTTTAGTATGGGGCTTGAAGATATTCAGAGAGTTTGTGTAGTAGCCAATCAGTTACAGGAAAGAGCCTTGGACTAGTATGATCAATTAGAGGTAGATGCTGTAGATGCACCACTTATATGGGCTCAGTTCATATATTGAATTGAACTGAAGTTTCTACCAGATGCAGAAAGAGAAGCGATGGCTAGGAAATTCATCGATCTCAAGCAGGATCAGATGTCAGTCATGGAGTATGTGGCAATGTTTGAGGCGTTGTCCAACTATGGCTTAGAGTACATCAATACTCCAAGGAAGAAGAACCGGAATTTTATACATGGTTTGAATAAGCCATTGAGAAAGGCTGTATTGCTTCAGTTAGATGTATCCTTCGAGTCTGTCGTCGATTCAGCACTTTGTTCCGAGAAAGCAGAAAGGACAGTGATGGAAAAAAGCTGCTCAGACTCAACCCAGTTCTTCTCAGAAGAGGAAGCCGCCTTGGAATAATGCAAGAAGGGATTTCAGGGCAAGAAGGGAAAGAGTGGTAATCCAGTTCAGGAAAGGGTGCGTACTATAACTGTGGAGAGCTGGGTCATTTTTCTAGAGATTGCACTAAACCTCGCCAGACATCTTCTGCACCTTCTACACCTTCAGTCATAGTCTGTAGTTATTGTAGAAATCTAGGGTACTTGATTTCATCTTATCGTAAGCTAGCTAAAAAGAACCAAGGTCAGGTGAATGCAGTTAGTTCAGCGGGTGGTTTAGCTCAGCAGCAGCAGCAGAGAGGTATATCTCCTTCTATTTTAGAGGGCATGATTTTATCTAGAGGATTTGCAAATACAGATTCTCTTCGATACGGGCGCTTCTCTTTCGTTTGTAATGAAGGATCACGTTGATTCTACTTCATTAGATTATGTTTGTTTTCTTTGAGGATTGCAAATCCTATTAAGGGATCTACAACTCTTAGTTTTCTTTGTGAGCACATGGAATTATTTTAAGTGGCGCATCTTTTTTTGCCGATCTTCGTGTTATTCAGCTCTTGGGTTTCGATATGATACCGGGGATGGATTGGTTATCTTCATACGAGGCTCATATTTCATGTCCTGAGAGAACTATACTTCTTCGACATCCTTAATCTGGAGAGCGAGTTGCAGTAGCTCTCGATGAAGCTACTCCAATTCCATATGTTTCTTTATATGCTATAGAATCTTCAATTGAGGAAGAGATCTCTCATATTCCAGGTTTTTCTACTTTTTCTTATGTTTATTAGCCTATTTCGAGATTATTAACAAGAGGGCTATCGAATTTTGGATTGATCTTGTTCCAGGAGCTCGACCTTTTAGTTAACCCCCCTACCAGAATGTCACCTAAGGAGAACGAGGAGTTGATTAAGTAATTGACTGAATTAGAATCCAAGCATTTAATTCAGTCTAGTAGTTCTTTGTGGGGGTACCGCTGTGGTATTTGTGAAGAAGGTGGATGGTAACCTTTGTCTTTGTGTTGATTATCAAAACTGAATGAGCTTACCATTAAAAACCGTTATCCACTGCCCAAGATTGACGATATGTTCGATCAATTATGTGATGCTAAGGATTTTTCTCAGCTCAACCTAGCTACCAGTTTTCATCAGCTTAGAGAGTGGCATAGGATAGCATTCCTCTTACAACTTTCCGTACTAGATACAAATCTTATGAATGGCTAGTGATGCCTTTCAGGTTAACGAATGCACTTGCATATTTCATTAACCTGATGAATTGAGTTTTCCGAGAGTATCTCGATAAATTCATTTTGGTATTTATTGATGATATTCTTGTATATTCCAAATCTAAGGAGGAGCATGTTGAACACCTTAGAATTGTTTTAAAGACGTTGCAAAAGAATAAGTTGAAGGAAAAATTCTCGAAATGTCATTTTTGGCAACAACAAGTGAAGTTTTTGGGGCATGTAGTTTCTACTGAAGGTATTTCAGTCGATCCCTCTAATGCTGAAGAAAATCAGGACTAGAAGAGACCGGAGACCGTTATAGAGATTAGAAGCTTTCTTGGTTTAGCTAAGTATTACCGCTGTTCCATTAGAGATTTCTCGAAAGTGGTTCTCCCTCTCACTACCTAGACTAGGAAGAACGTGAGGTGCCAGTGGATAGATAAGTGCGAATCAGCTTTTCAAAAGTTAAAGGATCTTCACACTCATGCATCTATTCTTATTATTCTTGATGGGAATCAAGATCTGGATGTTTATACCGACGCTTGTGGATCGAGAATTAGAGCAGTTCTTATGCAAAGAGATAGAGTAGTTGCTTATGCTCTTGGACAACTTAGACTGAGTGAAACTTAATATGCTACTCATGATCTAGAGCTAGCAGCTATAGTTTTTGCACTTAAGATCTGGTGTCACTATCTTCTAGGAGAGAAGTTTATCTTATATACAGATTATAAATTATTGAAATATTTATTTTCTCAGAAAGATATGAATATGAGATAGCAGAGGTGGTTAGAGTTTTTAACTACATATGAAGTGGAGATTCAGTATACTCCCGGGAAGGGAAATCGTGTAGTCGATGCTCTTAGCCGCAAGCACCTAACAGTTGTTTCTGTGATGATGCTATAGTGGAAGGATCTAGAAACTTTATCTATTTGTGATATCCAAGATAGAAGTCCAGATTTGAGATCAGATTTGGTGCTTACTAGTTTAGAAGCGCGTTCATCAATATTAAACTGCACGGCAGATGCTCAGAAGCAGGATTCTTCTCTGATTGATATTTTCCAGTTGTGTTATAGTGGCAGTCGGGAAGTGACCGAGTATGTAGTTGATATCAGAGGTTGCCTTTGGAGGCATGGCAAGCTGGTAGTGCCAAACACCAATAATCTCCGTAGGGAATATCATGGAGGATTGTATCGCTCTAGATATACTATCCACCCAAGGAAGCAGTAAGATGCATGCTGATATGAAGAGGCTGTATTTCTGGAAAGGGATAAAGAGTGATGTGGGGAACTTTGTGAAGCATTGCATGACGTGTCAACTTGTTAAAGCTAAAGATCAAAGGCCTAGTGGACTTCTACAGCCGTTAGAGCTTCCATTATGGAAGTGGGATCGGGTATCCATGGATTTTGAGGATGGATTACCTCGTTCGAGGAGTGGATATGATAGTTTCTTGGTTATTGTTGATAGGTTGACTAAATCAGTTCATTTCATTTTGGTGAAGTCAACCAGAATGGGTCCATATCTGGCGAAGCTGTATGTTAAGGAGGTGGTCAGACTACATGGCATTCCTCGTGCCATTAATCGAGATCTGTTATTCACCAATGAATTCTGCAAGAGTCTTCAGACCGCATTAGGTACGAAGCCGAATCTTAGTACTGCATATCATCCTTAGATGGATGGTCAGACAGAGCGAGTTAATAAAGTGGTTGAGGATTTTATCCATTCTTGCATATTAGATTTTGGAGGTAGTTGGGTCGATCAAATCTATTTAGTGGAGTTCGCCTACAATAACAACTTTCTATGATGACCCACCTTTTAGGATGATTAAAGTCGACAATAAACCACACATGCTTAACCCAAACCATTCAAAAGGAAGGATTGTCAATGGGGTTTAATAAGAAAATAAGAGAAAAGAGAGAAAGCAAAAACATAGAATCTCGTAGCGGAATGACAAAATATAATAATCAAATAAACAGTTCATGAAGTTGTTTTACAATATACATTTGATTACACAATTTTTACAACGTAACCATAGTACAATCAACAAACATATCAAAATAATGTAGCGGAATAATACTAATAACATAATATACCAAACTCGGCCTTCGTCCTCCAGAAATAATGTCTTCAAATACTAAAATGCTCAGGCTGACCCGAGCGTAATCGAAAGACAAAACACTCGAGTCAGAACTAAAATTTCTTTTGTAAGTTAAATCGATAACAATTAAATATGAGTGTAATAGCTTCAGAGATGTTTACGGGATTTTCCATCTCCTATCAAGTGTACAACGTGAGTGCAAAAACTTAAGAGATGTTACGAGATTTTCCATCTCCTAAGAATCCGTTAAACTATCTATATGTAGTAAGATATGTTATATATGTAATGTCTATCAGTAAAGTAAAGTATTAAAATAGAATTAAGGCTTTACATTGATCCCCATTAACACATTTTTAAGTAGGTAGTCTAACCCCATGGCCAGACATAGGCTCCTGTTTTAGTCATTTCAAATTGCCACAAGTGTCGGGGTCATCCATCATCGTTCTCTTTCTTCAATCCAGTAAACATCGCCAATTCAACCTCTATATTCTGGATAACATCCACCGCATACACGATTGTTAAAGTGGTTCTGGTAGAATGACAGAGAGTATGTCATTCATCCGGCCCCGGTCTCTTTAACAACCAATCGTCCATTTTACACACTGGTCGGTTCTTCTAAATTTCAAGAAAAAGTCATACTTCATATCAAAATATCAGATTTTCTCCAAAATCATTTCGAATTCAAATAGGTTATACTTTGAAAACCTTCGTATTTAAATTAATGATTTAAATCTAAACAATTCCCACTTTTAAAACTGTTTGAATATTAAAAATGGTTTTGAATAATGCAATTCTTCGACTTTTAATTAAAGTAAATTTCATATTCAAAATTCAATTTAAATTAACCTCAATTCAAACGATTTCCAACTTTATTTCAAATTCAATTTAAACGATTTATTCAAAGGTTGAAAATTTCAACTCAAATTCTCATTTTTAAACAATTTAGTTTAGATCCATTTCACATCCAAAACTTTGAAATACCACTTTAATTATAGAAAATTCAAATTTTAACCTTTAAAATAATCCACTTTCAATAAATTTAAGTCATTTCTCAAATTCAACTTAGGATTTCAAATTAAATCCTTTAAACAATTAAATTTCAACATTTCAAAACTCAAATTTAGAAAATAATTTAGTTCATATTAATCCAATTTTTATTTTCTTTAAAACAATAAAATTTAAACAAATCCAAATTCAAGATTTTAAAACCATTTAATTCAACCAAATCCGGTTTCCATATATAATTTTCTACCCTACGGCCAAGTGATCATTTATTTCAATTTAAATACATTGATGGATATATATCATTTCAACCCATAATTAAATGACATAGATATATATCATTTCAACCTATTTCTTAGTTCATTTCAATTTATTACAAGTGACAATTTATAAGATGTCAAATAATTAATAGGGTAATAACAAGAATATGTCCAAATAAATAACAACCATTCATCCAGCATATCAATCAATAGACATCCAATTGCAATCAACATCCAAATCTACCAATATATCACAACTGTTACTAGTTATCAATTGTCGGTGTTTAACTAGCAATTAAATTCAATATTAATTTAAATGTCAATTTAATCCAATAAAAATTCAAATTCAATTTAAATGTCAATTTAAATTACCAAACAGCAATCACTAAAATTTTATCACTTTATGATTTCAATTTAACTAACATAAAAAATTATAGTATTGCGTGAGTGAGTTAAATCACCCACCGTTGATTTAAGCCAATTAAAAATCCAATAAAACCAAAAAATCTCAACAGTCTCCGAATTCAACCAAATCAGTTTCATATTACCCGGAATTTCAATACGAGTCCAAGGGAAGAAATCACGCGTCGATCAAAGTTTGTATGCAAAAGATATTCATGTTATAAGAAATATAATTAAATAATAACCGATACGTATTAAAAAAACAAACAAACTTTAATACTCACATTTTTCTCAAGATGAGGCTTCAAGCAAAGATGGAAGAACAAACTAAGATGATGGCAAGACGTGTAGAAAAAATGAAAAATGAAACTCATGTTTCATAAAAGAAAGCTTTTTGTTTGATTTATTTTAATTTTCTTCCTGTTTATATTATATATTTAGAAGGTTTTAAAAAAAGGAAGAAGATTTGAAAAAGAAGAATTGGAAAATAAAAGGATTAAAATAAGAAGGATTGAAAATGAAATAGAAGATCAAGATTTGAAAAGGAAGAAGAAAGTTTGAAAAAGCAAAATATTTGAAGAAGAAAAAGTAGGTTTGAAGAAGAAGGAAAAAAATAGAGAGAAGAAGAAGATTTGACGAAAAAAAAGAAAAGAAGAAGAAGATTAGAATGGAGGCTAGGTTTTCATTTGCATCATACCTTAATTATAAGGTTAAAGTTAGGTTTAGGGCCATTGAAATTTGAAAAGAGAGACTGCTATTAATTTAAAATAAATGAAATGAGGCTTCAGGAAATGAAGTTGAAAAATGAACGTAAAGGTAGTAAAGTAAATATGAACAAACTAGGTATTGAAATAAAGTAAATACGAGCAGCCTTTTTAAAAGTGGCATGTATTAAAAAGAGGTGAAGGAAGGAATTAAAAGCATGAAAAGTAATTCACATTTGCGAAATGAGAAAAAAAATTCAGATAGTGTAAATGGAAAGGAGTAATGGAAAAATGAGGAAACAATGAAAAGAGTGTGGCAATTATTAATTAGAAAGGAAATGAACGGACCAACTCTACACTATAAATAAACTTTTGGAATTCAAATTTCAAAAACACATTTCTTCACTCAATTAATTTTGTTAACTCCAAACATACTAAAATTGACATCCATTAAAGATTTAATTATCACACAATAAATGAAAATAAATTCTGCATACAAATTTGCGTAATTAATTAAAAGAATATACAACATTAAAAATATAATAGCATAAATGAGGTAATATAAAGTAAATAAAGAGGACCAGCCATACACACCTACCTACTTTTAAGATCTAATTCTAGAACGTATTCTCCACTCAATTAATTCATTAACCTCTAAAATACTCAACTTGCACCTATTTAAATTTTTATTAACACATAACAAATAAAATTCGAACACACCAATTAACGTCATGGAGACCGCCACTACACACAAATAAAGATAGCTCGGGACTCCAAACTCAAATTTAAAAACAACGCCTTTCTTAGCGCACAATCAAGAACTCATATATTTAATTTATCTTAAAATATAAGGTTAGCATTAAAACTACTTTTGTACCGTCTCCGACTGCTATTTAATTACCGTGAAATGTTGTTTCAAAATTAAAATTTTCTCTTTTCATACAATTATACTTAATTACAAAATGAAAACATTCATTTTATTTTATTTTCTAAAACATTCTTTTAATTTGATTAAAAATATTCCTTTTTATTACATCAAATTCTCTTTTCAATTAAAACATATGTTTCCTTTTTATTTCCTCAACTTTCTCTTTTATTTTAATTCGAACGTATGTTTCTGTTATTACATCCATAAATTACAATTAATGTTCTCTTTCCTTTTATTGAAAGATTTCAATTACATTAATTGCAATTAATCCAAAAGTTAAATTTAAAAAAAGAAATGAGACAATTCAATTCCTGTTTATAGTAATTTAACGTATTTATGGAATTATTGCATACAAACCAAAAGTTATTAATTTTTTAATTAAATAACTAATTTCTTACACTTGTAATTGATCTTTCAGCTACCAATCATTTCAAATGAATAAACATATGATTTCTTCTTTAATAAAGAAACATTTATTATTCTTTTTTAACATTTATTATTCCAATCAATTGGAAATTTACATTAATAAAGTTATCAATTTCATTCAAACCAATATCATTAAATACACACTATCCTATGTTATTATTCTTACCTAACTGCAAACATATGTCATTAATAGACGTTTAAATTTAGCTCATAACTTATATATTATAATTTAGTTTGTGTCAATGAAATCTTAGATATTTTTTTCTAACAATTTTATGCAAAATCTTATTTAATTTAACATTTTTAAATGGTTAAAATACGGGTCGTTATAATTTCAGTGGAGTATTAGTATGTTCCCTTTCGAAGCATTACACGAAAGAACGTGCCATTCTCCATCTTGTTGGGTAAAGGTTGGAGATAGAAATGTTCCTAGCCCAGATTCTATTCGAGAAGCTTTAGAGAAAATAGAGATCATTAGACAAAGAATGAAAAAAGCCCTAAGCAGGCAGAAGTCCTATGCAGATCAGAGGAGAAAGGACTTTGAGTTTGTTGTTAGAGATCTTGTTTTTGTACGAGTATCTCCATTGAAGGGAGTAATTTGATTCAGTAGTTCTGGGATGTTAGCTCCATAGTTCATAGGACCATATCTTATTACTGAATGCATCGGTGATGTGGCATATTGTGTTGCTCTACCTGATCATTTATTTGGAATACACGATGTGTCCATGTAACTTAGCTTTGTAGATGTCTTAGAGATTCCGAGTCAGTTTTAGAGCCTCCGCAGATTGAGGAACTTGAGATTTCTCCTAACTTGACTTATGCTCAGATGCCAGTATAGATTGTGGCAATGGAGATTAGACGACTTGAAAATAAAGAGGTTCTGCTAGTAAAAGCGCAATGGTTCGGGAATCCCAAGGATTGTAACTGGGAGACTCGAGAGTATATGCGGCGGATCCATCTTGAGATATTTTCGAGGCATGAGTTAGGTAAATTCTTTTCTCTCTTTAATAATCTGTTAAATTATTAGTTTAATTATTAATGTTAGAGATTCCATTTGAATTAAAATTGCGATGAAGCAATTTTCTTAAAGGGGAGTCTGTAACAAACCTGTTAATAATTATCTAATGAATAAATGATTAATAAATCTAGTTGTATATTGAAGAATGTACGTGTGAAATTAATTTTAATTTAGATAAGTGATTTGAATTTATTAATAATAAAAAGGGAAGTTTATATCAAATTTAGATATTTTATAATGTCGATAAAAGTTAAATTAAAAAATATGATATAAATTGCGTTAATTTGTCCGTTGAGAGTTTTTAGAATTCTGGTCGAATTGTTTGGCCAACATTATTGAAAGGGATTTCTAAACACTAGAACGAGACATTTCGACACAGTGATTTGGAAAATTGAATAATTAAGATTTGAGATTTCTTATTTAAAATGGAAAGAATTCTAAATTTTTGTAAAAAAATTGATTTATTTATTAAATAAAGTAATGAATGAAAATTTATTTTTTCATTTCATTAGACTTCTTTGTTAAAAGTTAATTAAGTAAAGAGAAATTATTTTTATTATATTGGGTTAGAATCTTTTGTCAGAAAGATTTCTTAGGTATAAAAAATTTACTAAACAATGTAATAACACTCTTCTAGAATTTTGGGCTTTAGTAATCCAAGCCCATTAGTAAATTCCTTAACCAAATACTCTAAATTCCTTAACCCATTCCTAATTCAACTATTACTCATTCTACCGTATCTTCTCCAGGAAACAAAGTAAATGAAAGAGGTAAGTGAAGAAGAATTTCAGCCCTAGTTTTGATTTAGAAAAATCAAAAGAAATCCTACAGATTATTAGAAAATAAGGTATGAACTTCTTATCTTCTTATTTATCTTTCTATACAATCAAGTTAGGGTTTTTGAATTATTTATTGATCTCTAAAATTGAAATAAGGGATGTTTAAAGTTGTTTTGGAGTTTGAGAAAGGAGTAGTGTTCATACTTGTTTCAGCAGATCACTTTTAGCCTATTTACGTCGGTCCATCTTTTCTTGTTTTGAATTAAAGGTGATATTTCTATCTCGCACAACTACATCTAGTAATTGATGTTTGAATTGATTGTTTATTAGATTGATATGTAAATAAATGGGTTATTTGATAAATGAGATTCCAAATGATGAAATTCTGAACACCGTTAGTATAAATTGAATACTTTTAACTTTGTTGAACAAAATCCCTCTTAGTGTGAATACAGTGTGATATTGATTAAGTTAGAATATTTGGGTAAACCTGATATTGCGTCTATCATCTTATGGAACTCACCTGAACTAAAGAAACCCGACCATCAGAGCTAGAACGGTGATCAACTAGGTAAAACATGCCTAGAAATTTATGACGATCGGTCAACCAGTCCAATACCATCGGTCGACCGGTGGTGCTAAAAACTGGGCAGTTTTGCCCAATTCTTGATTATAAAATTATTGTTAATCTAATTATTTCATTTGCTTAGTTCCTGAGCTTGTTTGAATGTGTTATCTTCTTATTTCCAATAGCATTTGACTATTAAAATATTGAACTCTATTTAATTTAAAGAAGCTAATTGGTTAAAAAGTTTTAAATTTTGAAAAGAGTTGATAGTTGAGTTACCAAAAGTTGCAATTTATTTTAGTATTATTAAATCCATATATATATATATGTATATATAGGTTTTATTTTAAAAAGTATAGATAAATGAGATTTAAAGCTTTTATGAAAAATACTTTTATATATACATATAAATATAAATATATAAAAATTCTAAAAATAAAGAAAATTGTTGATTTGGAAAAATATTAGTTTGATTTCTAATTTTTAATAAAGAAACTCCATTTTTATTAGAAATCTTTTAACTCTCATCTTTTGAAATATATGAAAACAAGCTTAGACTAAATTCCCAATGAACGATTGAATTATCAAATTGGTATGAGACATTTTATACAATTCTTTCGCTTATTATTATAATTGGTTAAATAGAGCTAAGCAGAATTTACTAGTTTCTAGTAAATACTAGAGTTTCACTTTCTGCTATGGGATAGTCAGATTCTAGTGATTACTAAAATGAAAATGAGTAACACTTAGAGTTACATTATCTTAGGGTCTTCGGATTTCACACAAACATATTCTTAAGAGATTATAACTTATTTTATCGACTTGAGAGTCAATACATTCTTAGATTGGGATAGGCAGACCTATTTCTTTTGGTTAGGTTTGTTATGGTATGGCACGGCTGCCCTTTCTTTTTTTGGGCAGGTGTTATTGTAGGCCTATAAGTTTATTTCACAACCGGACAGGGTTTACCTATTTATATTAGTTAGGTAAATTCACATAATTTTTTCGAAAACATGACTACCTATTTCTTATTGTTAGGAGTCGGGGTTTTTACCTGATAGTTTATTTCTTTTTGTTAGACAATTGTGCTATGTGGTGGGTTCTATAAATTTTAGTTAGGCCCTGTGTTGCACTGTACCACACTGATAGTTGACTACCATTATTATTTCATTAGTGATGATTATTTCTTCAGTGATTTAAGATAGATATTCGGTATCTTTTGGGATCTAGAGAACTTTGAATTGCTATCACCGTATGTTTGATGACATTCCATTTTAGACTTGATATGGATTTATGAAACAATGATTTGGATTGAGAAGGCTTTTATGATTTTAGGTTTCAGGCATATTTCAATTATGACTTGTTATTTGTGTTAAGTCATAAAATTATGATATCATTACCTCATCTCTTTATTAGATATAGTCTGACCCGTTGATTTTATAAATACTAGAGTCAAGCCGAGACTCTACAGGTACAAGGACTCATTGACCTCTTGATTTGGGTTAGCATTGAAGTAAACTATTTTTGACCTTTTAATTTACGTCACACTTATATATATTGACATTTAGGAGTTATGTCATGTATATTATCTAGTAGTCATTGTGTACCTGATATAATACTTTTGGATGTGAAGTATATATTATGTGGGTCTAGTACTGATATTTTGTAGTCTCATATTCTATTATGTATATGATGTATATTATTCCGCTGTGATCGGTGACTCTGATTTTGACTTATTTCTATTATTTATATTTTAAATTTGTGGGTCTATTTCTTTGTATTAATATTGTATGTGTCAAAAAAATTCAATTCAGATCCTTAAAAGGTAATAAAGACGTGTCAATGTTAGTATAAAGATATATTCACATTTGATCGCCCTTACCAGCCGTATTCTCCATGTTATTAGACGACATTACTTGTAATTTTCTTTAATAATATGGGTATAGCGATGGGGTCATTACAAGTAGTAATACTATTTTCTGCTTCTACTATTTGCATTGGTTATTGTAACATCCCGCCCATTGTTGATTGGTACATACAGAAATCGAGAACAACATAACAGTGGAAAAATATAAGATACGTGAATATGTTTTGGAGAATGCAGCTCGTCTCCCGAAAGCTCTAAAGTATCCATCTTAATCTGGAAAATATGCTCGGGCTGACCCGAGCATTATAGAAAACAACGCCTTAGTCAATCTGGTAAAACAAGCGTGAGAAGCTCAAATCACAAGGAATTTTATTTATTATAACTTGTAAAATCCTTTAAAATCAAAGGCATCTCGTAAGAACACGCTGCATATAAACACAGATGGGATTTTACCTTACGATAACCAAAACTTTTATATCAGAAAATCTATGCTATAATAATGGCTAAGGGTGAAAATAATAACAATCAAGTAGCTATGATGCTTGTGAGTGTACATCACAACAATACTGGGTATATAATCAAGGTGCTCTTGGTACTTTGAGAAACGGTCCTCCTGCATAAGGATTTGAGGTATCCTTTCGAAGTAGCATACATCTCTAGTGATATACCATAGGAAAAACATAGCCGGTCTCAGTAAGACCGAGTGCATCGCTCCATGCATGCATAACAACTGTAGGTAACGTCAAGGTCGAGCCGACTGCACCCTATGGATTTGCCTACCCTACTAACCATGCTTCTTATCTCTGGTTTTAGTCATTACCGCTGGTGAGGCTACATCCGGCGTTCCAACTCGCGCACCACCATCAAAACAGTTCATGGAATCCCATATGGATTCCAATACCCCAATGGGTCTTGAATCACACATGGATTCCCATATCTCAAATAGTTCTTGGAATCACACATGGATTCCCATACCCCAACGGGTCTCGGAACCACACATTGATTCCAACATCTCAATATATCACAAAACTCCTCCATAGAATCGTATATGGTTTTTGGAGTGGTTACAGTACGAGTCATCTCTTAAGAGTACAGTCCCCCGCTTACCAGGTGCCCCAAAAATCAATCGTTGATTTACCGGAATGCTTAATACCGGTTCTTTAGGAAATAATCAGACAATACATAAGAGCGGAGATCACCTCCTAACCGTTTAAGTGGACGGATCTCCTTATCATTTGTCCTAGAAGAACAAAATGATTTTATACGTACAGTATAGAACCACTGAAGGTAACTATACCATATAATCCCTATGTTTCTCCTAGATATCTCCAGAGTTAAAATCCTTCGGTGTTAAATAGGGAATATTTTCATACCACCAAAATTAAGAAGGATTGCATATTTAGGTTTAGATTTGATAGTCGGTTATTTAACTATCAAACAAACAAACATTCAAACAGAGATTATATTTCCCATGGAAACCACTAAGCCTCTTAAAATTAATCTTTCATTAATCAAATCACTTTCCAAATATTTATTAAAATATCCATATACTTATCTCATCGGTATAAGTATATTCACAAACCTTTTCGCTTTCAAACTTGGAAAACCTTTTTCATATACTTATAAAATGTTATAAATATTATTTACAAAACATTCAAGAAAGATTTCTTATTTCAAAAATAATATTCAATGGATCAAAAACAAATGTCATTTCAAATAGAGACAACGATAACCCAAAACACCATTCCTGTTAACCTAAAAAATGGATCAACACCCTGGATTGAGTGTGAAAGCATCAGCCCTGTTCTTATAGAGTAATAATATAGAGAATAAATATAAAAAGAGCCGAAATGGTAAAATGACAAGAAGATTTTTATAGTGGTTCGGCTGTTAATGAAGCCTACGTCCACTCATAAATTTCTATTAACTGACTGCTGTTACAAGTTGAATCAGATTACAATATGATTGAATCTTCTAAGTTAGATCAGAAGATCCCATTTATGTTGCTGGTAGGATTGTATTTATAGGGGTTGGAGAGCTATTGGGCTAGGCCTTCTTGCCAGATGCTTGCAAATGACCGTACGAAGGTGCACTGTAAGTTTCACCATGAACCGAACCAATTTGATGGATCGCTAGTGATCCATAGTTTTTGGCTTGCTGGCAATCCAATTGCTTGAGATGCTCCTCATCATCCTCTCCTTTGAAGATTGTGGCAATCTGGCAAAAAGGTATGGATCGCTAGTGATCCATAGTGCATGGATCGCTGTACTTAGTGGATTTTTGAACTCTGTCATTTGGATCACGTATATTATCTTGCGTTGGTGTTCCCCATGTAATTTTGTAGCACCTTGCCTTGTTTTGATGTCGATCCATACACTGGTTGCATTAGATTGCTAATTGAACTCGACGAGTGCTTTCTTCTCGATTTAACTAGCTCAAAATTCCATCAAACCTAGCCATTGTCCTTAGAATACCCATTGGACGATGATGCAAGAGGATTCATGGATCTACGAGCGAACATCATGGATGGCTAGCAATCCACAAATGATGGATGGCTAGCGATCCATCACCTTAGTGTGTTCTCGCTTTACTTTCCTCTGATCTTTCTCGGTTAGTTCCTTTAGTCTTTTTGGTTGGCTCTTGGGCTGTTCTGACTCGATGAAGCTGTTTCGACTTCTTTTGGATTCTGCTGGGTTAAAAACCCGAATAACATTTGCCCCCTAGAGTATGCCTTCATTGAAAACAAGGCGTGCTCTGGAAGTAATTGCTTTAAGTTTCTACTTGGCGAGGTTCAGGTAATCGTGTTAAGGCCACGCGAATTTGACTTTGGCTATTCAGCTACTCGATAAGTTTTGACTTGAAATGTCGTTGCTTGTTATAACAAACCAAGTTTGATCCCATAACTATTAGAATGCCTTTAGACAGCACATGGATCATAAGTATATTGGCTAAATTTGGAATTGATCGAGCGCAATTCGATGGATCACTAGCGATCCATAGCGAATGGATGGCTAGCGATCCAATGACTTGGTGATTTTTTCCTCATACAATCTTCTATATATTCTTCTCGAGCCGATCCATACTCCATTCTTACCTTTCTCCTACGACCCAAGCCTGCTCCATGCGATTCGATCCAAATCTCAACCAACCCTAAGTCCCTCCACATTATCACCGTCGTCGACCATCTTCCACCTTACGTCGTTGATCTATTTGAAGCTCGTCGTCGCTTTGACTTCAACCTTAACTCCTGAAACCCAGTTTCTTTGGATCGTCCCCGACCCTACCCTTCTGGATCGCTAGGTCGCTAGATCACTGGATCTCCATTGTCGAAAACTCCAATCATCTTTGCCTTTTGATTCTTGATTCAAGGTGGGTGATGTTGATTCTGACGTTCGTTTAGCCGAGTCTTGAGTTGATTGTGATTTTATGGAAGAAGATAGTAAACCGAGTCTTGAGTTCTTCACAGAACGACACTTGGGCCTTGTCCCGGTGCCTGACATGTTTCGCCGTCTTCATCCATAGAATCAAAATTGACTTGTACTAAGTTACATTGCTGATACAACACGACGTATCATGAACTGGTTTTGATCCTTCCGGAGGGGAAAATAGCTTAAAATAGCATCTCACAAGTAGCTTATGTTGTTATCGCCTTCCGGAGAGTTCGGAATGGTCTCGTTATTGCACACTCGATGTACCCGAACTGGAAAGAGCTTTCGCGTCATTCCAGATAATGGATCCATTATCGATCATTGATCAATGATCGATAAAAGGTAAGTGTAGAAGGAATAATTTCAAAAAACGATATGAAAATCCCTTTTCATTATTTACTATGAGTGAGCTATCTACACGGGATAGAACATTCGTTGTGTTCAGGACACCGGGCTCATCCCTTATAGATAACACACTGCACTTGTTCCGGTATATACTTGAAATCCGATGGGTCGGTGTAAATAGATATTCGTTCGGAATTCAAGTATTGTAAGGTATTTTTTAGTTAAAGATCAAATTACCTGACCGCATTGGGTGCAAGTTTTGTTGTATAGAATGAAGTATCTGTCTTTCCGCAGTAAGTCCAGTGGAGGAAGTCTAGCACTTTCAGAAGCTGAATCGTCGTCTATCGCCCCTTCCTCTTCTGCTTCGCGGGCTGAGTACGGTCAACTAGTCCCAGTCGGTCCGGTCGTGGACTGAATTTTAGAGTGCTTCTTAATCCACTAGAGAGAGCTTCCTCCGTAATCTCCGCTAAGGTTTTGCATAACATTTGCTTGCAACATGGCATTCCGGAGGACGACATGCGCCTTTCGGAGAAGAATGGATTTGCTCATATACCACCTTTGGGATACACTGCTTGCCATCGATATATGTGCCTAAACGAAGCAGTGCCCCCCTTCAATGACTTCTTGAGAGAAACTCTTTCAAACTTTGGAATTGCCCCATTCTAAATTCATCCTAATGGATATGCGACCTTGACTTGCCTGCATGTTCTGTTTATGCGGATATCTAACCGTGCTCCAAGTTTCGACGAATTGAGATATTTTCTCTTGTTTAAGAGGAGAGACGAGTGCCCATCTCTTGTCATCATCGATGCCCATATGAATCGCAAAATTGTGCTGCAACTTCAAAGCAATTTGTCTCAATTCAAGACTCGGTACTTCTTTGTTAGGTGTCCCAAAGGGTTTAACTGCCTTTGCACAACAGGGGGCAAGTTCTCTTCTTTACTTATTGAGTTTCGATATGTCACTATAGGGTTTCTAACAAGTCAAATGCTTCCTACATTTATTCTGAGGCCGAATAAAGACTTATCGTTTCACTAAATTTTCCATACCTTGAACGCCGTAGGCGCTGGGGAGAGATCGGTTAAATTTATGCTAACGGACGAAAATTTGCTCCGGTATATGTTGTTGCATCTAGGGAGATCCGCCGTAGCAGTTGAAGTTCTGTCTCCTTCCCATTCTAAAATACGAACGCGCTCTACTTCTTTGTCATATGGTTCTAAAGAGGGTGTTTTTCAAGAAAAGGAGGGCTTGTTTGGCGAGTCAGTTGAAGAAACTTATAAGAGAAGAGATGTCGCGACTGAAGCCGGCTATTTGGCCAGAATACCCCCGATTCCAGAGGAAGGGGAAGAAAGTTCAAACAATGGGAATGCAAGGCTGCATTGACAATAGAAAAAGAGGAGGGTGAAGTTGAGAGTAGCAGTAGTTATGATTCCTACTCTAGTGATAATGATTTTGACGTAGATTCTGGTGACGGAGACTCTGAATCGTGTGACGATACTCCGACAATGAGTCATATTCTTCCAAATTCGCCTCACTGAGAGATCTGCAATAAAGATGCTTCGCCAGTAGCCTAGCGACGTCAGGATCCCCCGATTAAAGATGTCGACGTAAACTTCAGGGATTTTAGCAACGTCTACGTGGATATTGACGAACTTATAGGGAAGATTTCAGATTCGAAGAGACGTCTCCTCGCCCGGGCCATGTTGCGCCCGAAATCCGCCCGATTTTTACCGCAATGACTTCTCGATCTGGTTTGTGACATCATTTTCGGCCCTCCAAACACATTACACTTTTCATTAGGGTCACATTCACTTACACACACATTATTTAGGCCTATTTCTTGTTACTAAAGCTTTTTTTTTATCCGTCGTGTCAGGTACCATGAGAGTCGTTGTCATTACGATGATCTCAAGCAATTCATTGATTCGCGGCGTTGGTCAAAACGGTCCACAAGCCGTCATCAATCCCGCGAGACCGAGGAGGAATGGAGAAGGAGAAAAGACTTGGAGGCCGAAGCTCGTCGCCGAGATGACAGGGAACGGGGTTAGACGTATAAGAGTGGCTATGAGAAGAGAAAAATGTCTGATGATCGAGGGGAACCGTCTTAGAAGTCAAAGGTTGATCATGGTTCTCATCCTTCTGAGCAACAGACCTATGCCCCGGATCTAATTTCTATCAGTCCTGAAATTTCAGTTTCTTCCATTCCAGCTCCGTCTTCGTCTCAAGTCCCATCGACCCACATGGTGCCCGCTCCTGGTTCCTCGCGCCCTCATAGGAGGCCGACTTACATTCTTCCGTCTATTCCCCCTAGACTTGACACTGTGCTCCTCGGGTGGTTTTTAAAGGGAGTAAAGTTTGACCGCGAACTTCACCCAGTCCACAAAGATTCCTATATGCCCTACCTTTAGGCGATTCAAAGCGATTTAGAGCAAGCCGAGGGATGGGAAAAGCTATGCAAGTAGCTGTTAGATACGAACCGCAATAATTACCAAGAGATCCTGTCCTTTGAATCGGAGAAGGACGATTTCGAGAAGGCGTTAGCGGAGCGTGACGCTAGAATTGAACGACTGGTACAAGAGAGGGACGCTGCGCTCCGGGAGAGTAAGAATAACGTCGGTTTACTGAAAGTGCTAAATGAGGTCCATGCAAAAATAGAGCGTCTTTCGAGATGAAATTAAGAAGGCCCATGCAGACGAAGTTAAGTTGAAAGAGGAGCTCAAAGCTCGCAACATCCAACGGTTTGGATCGATTTGCTTCCGTCGACCCGACAGGTAAGTGGGGCGTACTTGAGCTTGATTCCACTATCTTAAGCAGGGACTAGATAGTTTGAGCCGATTTGACACTGTCGACTCAACATGTTACTTTTATGAAAGCAGTTTTATTGGTTCAGAAAGCAAAGCAATTTTATTAAGAAAGGTTAGGCAAATTTCACGTATTTACAATGCCCTTGGCTTTCCAGGATGGCTTATTTATTGAAAAATAGGAAGTACATAAGATATTTTCCGATAAAGTAAGGATGCATCGATTCACTATTCCATGCGTAGGGAATTTGGATTCCGTCCATGGTTGTCAGTTTGAAAGTTCTGTCCCCTAACTTTTGACTGATCACATACGACCCTTCCCAGTTTGGTCCGAAGGCTCCTGGTGCGGGATAGACTTGTTTGAGGTGAGGTCTCCTACTTTGAAGGTTTGGTATTGAACTCTGAAGTTGCAGTACCGTGCGACCCTTTTTTGTTGAGCAACGGTCCTCAGTTCGGCTTCTTTCCTTTTCTCGTCAATCATATCAAGCGACTCGAGTAGGAGCTACTCATTTTTCCTTTGATTGAAATTCTACCTTCGATGGAAGGTGACTTCTAGTTCAACGGGGATCATTACTTCTTAACCATATGCCAAGGCGAACGGGGTATCCCTGGTTGCTGCTTTGTGTGTTGTTCTATAAGCCCACAGTGCGAGTGAAAGTTCATCAACCCAATTTCCTTTAGCTTTAGTTAGCCGCTTTTTGATGGTGGACTTGATGATCTTGTTTATTGCTTCCACTTTCCTATTTGCTTGTGGATGAGCGACCGCGAAGAAGCTTTTCTCGATTCAGAAGATTTGCAAAAGTCTTTGAACTTGACACTTTCGAATTAGGTCCTATTATCAGCGATGATTTTTTGTGGCACACCAAACTTGCAAATAATGTTTTTAGTAACAAAATTAATGACTTTCTTTGTAGTAATGGTGGCCAGCGGTTCCCTTCGGCCCACTTTGTGAAGTAGTCAATGACGACAATAGCATATTTAGCCCCTCCTTTAGCTATTAGCATTACGCCAATTAGGCCAATTCTCCATATTGCGAACGGACATAGGCTGACCATCTACATTAGACCCGTTGAGGGAGTTCTTTTAATCTTGTTGAATCTTTGGCATCGGTCACACCGTCAGGTGTAATCTACCGCATTGCGATTTACCGTTGGTTAGTAGTATCTGTATCGGAGGTTTTTCTTCACAAGGGTTTGCCCCTTAGTATGGTCTCCGCAGTCGCCTTCGTGAACTTCCTTCAAGATCCGCCGAGCTTCATCGTCGGTCACACATATGAGCAAGGTGGTAGAGAACCCCCTTCGATAGAGTATCCCATCCTATATTATAAATCGCGATGCCTTCCGGAGAAGCTTTCTCTGTTGGTTCCTATCTACGGGAAGAGATCCTGTAAGTAAATAGTCTTTGATTGGCATCATCCACGTTTCTGGTTCGGCGGTGGTTTCAAATATCCAGCTGACGTCCATTTTGCTTATACTTGGAGTGGTCAGGGTCTCAACCGGGACTAGTCCTAACGCTTGAGCTTCAACGGAGCTGGTCAATTTAGCTAAGTAGTCAGCCTTCATGTTTTTCTCCCTCGGGGTGTGAATTATGATGTAATTCGAT
Organism: Allium fistulosum; assembly: GCA_030737815.1. Taxonomy (NCBI): domain Eukaryota; kingdom Viridiplantae; phylum Streptophyta; class Magnoliopsida; order Asparagales; family Amaryllidaceae; genus Allium; species Allium fistulosum. The sequence goes on along the minus strand of CM060903.1, from coordinate 805,194,736 downwards.
GTCGTTCAGCAACTCTTGTAATTTAGATATATATGGGGCAAGGTTCTCCCCTCAAGCCTGGTATTCACCTTTCACCTGGCATATGACCAGTTGAGAGTCGCTGTGGATGTGAACGGACTTTATTCTGAGTCCTTCACGACTTTCAGTCCCGCAATCGATGCTTCGTATTCCGCTTCATTGTTTGTTGCAGGGAATTGCAAGTGTAGGGCATAGCAAATGACTCGACCTTCAGGGGTTTCAAGCACTACTCTTGCCCCCGAGCAGAGGTTATTTGATGCGCCATCGACAAAGAGTACCCATTGTGTTTTCACTTCCAGTGATTCTTCTTCTTCATCATCCCGCATGGTAAATTCGGCGATGAAATCTGCCAACGCTTTCCCATTGATTTCTTCTCAGATGGTGAGTGATTTCATATTGGCTCAATTCAATATTCCATTTGAGGAGCCGCCTTGATGTCTCAGGTCGGTACAATATTTGCTTCAAAGGTTGATCAGTCAATACGTTGATTGGGTAAGCCTGGAAATACGGTCATAACTTCATAGATGTGATCAAGAGGCAATACGCTAGCTTTTCCAATTTCAAATAATTTTTCTTGGCTCCAGCGAACCGCTTGCTAATGTAGTATACAGGTCGTTGAATTCTAGCTTTTTCACGTACAAGAGCTGCACTCAACGCGTAAAGTGAGACTGCTAAGTAGATGAACAAGTCCTCTCCATCTACTGGCTTTGATAGGATTGGCAGGGTTTCCATATGTTGCAGCAACTCTTCAAATGCAGTTTGAAAAGCCTTATTCCATTCGAAGTTCTTATTTCCTTTCTTCAATGCATCAAAGAACGGTATGCATTTGTCGATTGCTTTCGAGATGAACCTTGGATTGAATTGTTGAATTTAATAGTTGAAATTGTTTAAATAATTGAATCTTGGATTTTAATTTGGATAAAAATGATTTCAAAGCTTATTTAAATTCTGTTGGATAAGAATGGTAATAAGAACTTTCTAATGTAAATATAAAAGCGATTAATTAGGTTTTAAAAATAATTCGTTTTAATTAACCTGTAAAAATAGCCTTCCGGGGCACTGTCTTCGATTTCGACGAAACTAGTTTCATTGGATCCGTAATAGTGAGTTATTGTATGCCGATGATTTTCGTGGCCATCAGATGTACCGTTTGGTAGTGCGAGATCGAAACGCGTAGAAATTTATTTCAAAAATTATATAATATAATTAGGTTTGAAAGGCTATCTTCTGCATATGATCGAATTAGGCCTCGAGACTAGTTCCATTGCATTTGGAATAGGGGTATGACATATAGAACGCTAGGTGGTACATGTCGTTTGGAGTTCGAAATTTTTGAATGTTTTATAGCTTGATAATTTAAATATAAATAATATATATACAATATTGCAATCCATCCCTTCAGCCATCCCCTATCTCATACCTAGCCATGTCTTCTACTATTTGAACCATACTCTCCCTCAATTATAAGTTGCGACCAATACCAGAAAGCATTAAAAAAATTCAAATCAAATCCACTATCATCCTATGGCCTTAATTCGCCGGCGCCATTAGAGCTAGCAATAGGCCAAGGTCCCTGTTTGTACCAAAAATGGGCACAACACTCTTCGGAAGTTTTTGAAGAGATAAAAGTGAAGAATGAAAATTAAAACTGTGGATTATCTAACAAAAACTCCAAATAACAGAAAGTAAATTGCAAAGACAAGCGATTTAGAGTGGTTCGGCGTTTTGCCTACGTCCACTATGAAGTTTGAAGATTTTATTGCTCGATACTTGAAGGTTACAGTAGTTTATAATGTAATACAACTGAATTTATAAGTTAAGTCTCAATCTAAAGCAGCGGCGGTGTTCTGGAGTAGATCTGGCAGAATCTGGGCGCTCTTCAGTACTTAGAATTCTCCGACCCCTTTTCTGAATGACTAGGGGCTCTATTTATAGGTGTAGGAGGCTGATATTTCGCCTAAAATGAGGGGCACTACACCACAAAAGGCTTTTAACAGCGTTTGATAAACGCTGTAATACGATACAACAGCGTTAGTTCAAACGCTGTATAACGACATGCTGTCGTATATATAGAACTTACAACAGCTTTTCGATAAACGCTGTTGAAACATCACTTTGACAGCGTTTATTACAAGCTGTCAATAACGTTTTTACAGCGTTTTCAAACATGCTGTATTATGTTTCTACAGCGTTAATAATTTAGTTGTCGAAGATGTTTTAATTCTACTTTAACTGTTTACAACAGCTTTTTATAAACGCTGTTATTGAATCATCAACTATTTCGACAGCATGTACTAAACGCTGTTATTGACTATTTTAAGATAATTACAGCACGAATTGAACGCTGTTGTTTCTTCATTGACAGCATTAATCAGACGCTGTCTTCTATTTATATGACAGCTTTAATATTCCACTCTATTTTTGAATATTCCAGAACTATATTTTGAGTATATTCAAGCAACTAGTATATATAACAGGTTTTAATAACTATTAATTAGTTACATAAACTAGTTAAGACAATATTAATAAACAAAAGACATCCATAAACCAAGTTTCAATAATATCCATAAACAAAAATAACAATAATATTCCACTAAAGTATTTACTACACACAAATCTTTAACACTTCTTTACTCACCAGCCCCCAACACCCCACTGCATTGCATTTGAATTCATCACTTCCTCACTTCAACAACCTTCATCACAACACATATAACATACAAACTTCCCTGCTTTTAACTAACTACCGTTCTACATTCATCAGCAACATAACAGCACGCAAATAACCACCAAACTACCTACATAACTTCCACGCACCAGTGCACATATACCACTGCTCTGCAAAACTTCCTGCCAACCCATCACAAGCATCCATTATGGAAAATTTCAGTTAACATATCACTCATTTACATACCAGTGCACATATCACCACATTTACAAGCATCACATAATTCATCACTTCCTGTTAACATTACATCAACTCTCACTGACATCAGCAGCCAAACCACCCATATATTGTAACTGCACATCTGTCAACATATACCACCCAAATATTGTCACTAGCTTCAATACTTCATCACTCACAATCACAAACTTCCCCAAAGTTCATCACTGCTCATTTGCCTTACAACTATTCAACCTTCACATGACTGTGCAATCCTTCATATCACTTCTATCATCTACAATTACTTCATCCACTGCATAAGCCTCTCCATACCACAGATACATTCACCACTCACACTTCATATCACATACATCCTCATTTAATATACAAATCCATATCTGGCAACTTCTTCCACTCGGTCACCTTCCACAGTCCACAACAACTCCCCAAACAAAACTGTCTACCTCCACCTCCACTGCCCCATCAACTGTTACACTGAAACTCCTCCACAACCCACCACTATAATCAATACAAACCACCCTGCCACTTCTAACATCCTCTGCCCCTTCATCTTACCATCACTCATCACTGCCACCAACTTGCCTGCCTGCACTGACCCAACGAGCTTGTCACCATACCTCATTGCATTGCACTTCATCCCTTGCCCATCTGATCAATCAACCTCCATCACCATAACCTGCCTTCAATATAACAATTGCTGCACCTCATTGCCTGCACCACAAATCTTCCACTATCATACAAATCCGCCAACAAGCTTCACTTCATCACTGCAACATCTCTTCAGACTACACATTCATCACCACACTTCATTTCATCAACTACCAGCGCCACAAATTCCAGACTTCTCCACACATTCACAAACCACATGTGCACATCAATCGCCGGGCATACATATCTCCCAAAACTATAACACTCCCCTTTTCTTACAACAGTCCCTTCACCGCCACACTTCATCTGTCCACCATCCAACCTCTCATGTCAACACACTCTTCATTTTCCACCCTCTGCGCCTCAAAACGCTGCTGCAATTTCATCCCCATATCACGGCTCCATTCACCTCCCCCTACGACCACTGTCCATACTCACAAAACTGCTGCTATCACTGTGACAACTTCCACTGTAAACTTACAACTGCAGTTGATCACCAACCGTGCCAGACAACTTCATTAAACCATTCTCAGTAGTAGGTGGAAGCAGTTGAACATTTAAAAACAATTGTATATTGCTGTGATTTCGGTAGGAAAACTGATCAATCATCAATTTATTTAGTTAAAAAGCTCCACTTTCAAGTTTCAATAGCTGAAATGACAGCTTCTTTTTCACTAGTAAATTACATTTACTGCTTAGTTTTCCCTTTCTAAATGCTATGAGCTACCGCAGTCTCCCATAAGATATCATCATTGCAAACTCTTTTTCATATATCATGGATGTATACTATTTTTCTGATAGGGACTGTAATCAGCATATTAGTTTTGATACGCTATTGTAATAAAAACGTCTATATGTCAAAGATGGCACCAAAGATGTAGACGGTTAGACCAAAGACTTAATGATCAATTGATGCATTTTTGTTGATCTAATATTACTAAATAACATGCATTGGTTGCTCCTAGCCATTCGATCTGTAGGTGAACTCCTACTTGGGTTTTCAAACATAACAGGCGATTGATTCTTTTACTATTTAATTGGTTGTAGACATTCACCGTTGGTGCTACAATTTAAGTTAAATTACATATAATATTGGAAGGAAAAAAAAATAGTTGCAGATGAGATGGTAATGCAAAACCTGTGATGCCCATTGATGCGCCAAAATCCCCTTCCCACTTTTTCCGATTCTCTCTTCAAAATTGTCCGGGCTCTTCCAAAATAACCTATTTCAAACGCAGAACCCGTAAACATACACCCCGTTCAAAACTTAATACGAAAATAAGCACTTTTTCTACTTTACGTCTACGCACTTTGAATTTGCTCGAATACAGCTAAAATTTTGTTTTTAGCATTTTCAGAATGCACTAAATGTAAAATGATGACAAGTAAAAAACATGCATATTCTTATAACAAAATTCGAATGGAGAACTAAACTTGTAATAACTTGTTTTCTTCTAGCCTTTTTTACTTTTTTCTTAATTTTTTTCATGCTGAAAATAATCTTGCTTCATGCAAGCCATGTAAATCATAAAAACTTTACATTGTTTAATATTTAAGCCATTTGAAAATTTTGAGTTTCTTTATTGGACTGTAAAAGGGGAATCCTGAAAATTTTGAGTCTCTTTGTCAGGCAATGTCAAAAGGAAATACAATTTTAAATAATGAATTATACCATAAAAATTGCCTCCTCCATCCCTTCCATAAAAATTTCTGCAACCTCTTTCACTATTTCTAAGACCACCTACCGACAGATCATCTCCCATCAAAAAGACTATGTCAACCGAAGAGACTACCAACAGAGCTACTAGGTGGAACCATCAACTTCTCTTTCTGTCTTTCTTCTTCTTGTTTCTGTAAAATAGACTATCAAAAGATATTTATGTTTCAGTTATAGTAGCCAAAAAAAGACTGTAAAACTGGATGTACAATGGTGAGTGAACGACGGTAGTTAAATAAATTTTATTTCGTCATTATCTCACTCATTTACCACTTCTACACTGATGTAGGCTAATGTACACGTATAAAAACAAATTAGCGTCCGCGTCACATTGATAACACCATTAATACTTATAGCAGCAACTGCACAGTGATTTTTAGGATGAGGAGGAAGCATAAAAAAAGTCAATTCCTCTCAGTTCTAAAAAAAGGGTTCATCAAACCTTGATTTTACATTTATTTTACTTCATTTGTTTTTAACTGTTCAGAAATCAATTTACAAAGAAGAATTGATGATCACAACAATAAATAGGTTAGATAGGGCATGATAATATTTACTTCATCAGGTTGCTGGATACACTACAAGACAGACACTCATATAAGTGTTATATATTTACAACTAAGCAATTTGATAGATAGGTTTAAAACTGTAACATTCTATTTATGTCATGAACTGATAGATAATAAATTTGACTTTTAACAAAACTAAGCAATTTGATAAGTCGTAAATCTTTTTGTACATGTCCAAGCAATTTCAAAACAAATCAACTTATTAAGTGACAGTTAGTTTATATTTAAGCTCTAATTTATTCACTTTTGAAAATTGTGAGTTAAACACTGATTAGGGAAAAAGGGTAAATCATATTTTCCTTCCCGAAACATGAGTTCATGCTCTCTAATTCACCACTAATTTTGTCTCAAAGCTTCTCATTCATTATTAAATGCACGCTTATTCATTACAACTAAGAATTTCAAAATTAAACTATCTCAGATCGAAAATTGAACACAACTGCAGTTTTTTTCCAAAAGGTTCATTTGGTTGTTGAAGACATTAATACAGTATCATGTTAAATCGATACTAAACTATAACAACCACAGAAGAAAGGGAAAAACTCACCATGTGAATTGGGTGTATTACATTGCACCTTGATACTTTGCTGTTGCGTCTGTTGTTTTGGTTGTTGCTGTACAAAATCCATCATCTTACAAGCTCCAGCAGTCTCTCCCATGCCTAAAGGGATTTATTTGATTCTCGATTTGATTGAGCTCATTAGTGTTGGGTTGGCCGAGGTCCTCACCAAGTAAATTTCTGATGCCAACTCTGGGAACGCTGCATAAGCTCAACTCTAGTTTTTAACTTTGGACAGTCCAGGTAACTGCTCTGCACTGTAAAACAAGATGGAGACTAGTTTAAGGTATTAATTTTCCTCAGCAGTGCAATATTTAACTCCTTGCTGCTGATAATTCGCGTAGACTGTAAAATAGGCATTTGTTCACTTTGATACAATCGTGCAATAAATGAAACATGATTTTATTAAATAGATACAAAAAAATATGTGAAAACTATGCCATCATGAAAATAACCATTACAAAGATATAGTTTGATACCATGTTGTTTTGCCCACGCCCACATACAACCAACCATTTCTTTGGTTTGATTCGGAAACCATCATGCAATAACTCAAACATGATTTTATAGAGTTTTTTAGATGAAGCGTGGAAAAAATAATGTCTGTATATATCTTAGCATGTGAACTTATGGGGCATGCATTCAATTTTGTTATAACTTGCATATACATGTGCATCATACAAAAAATGACAAACTTTGAAAAAAAATCAAGGCATTGACGACTAGTAAAACATTGGTTAAAAAACTTTGAGATGCAAAAGAGCATAGGCTATAACAATGTTTGGGCCAGACAATAAATTATATAACTAGTATTTGAACTTATGACTTTAGCCAGAGCTGTAGCCTAGAGCCTATCTGTGCTATATCTATTCCAGTTGCTATATCCATTTTAACCTGATGGACATGGTAATATAATGTACTGGGTCCATTAGTGTACTGAATTAATTTCTGTTTTCACTTTGCAATACATGGGTCCATCAGAGTATATTGAATTGATTTCTATTTCCACTTAGCAATCCTCTATTTTTAGAAGATAGAGCTGCAAGCTTTTGTCTATCCTTAAGAAATGAACAATTTGATGCAATACGATTCAAATAAAAAATACGAAAAAAAATCCAATAAAAATGTATGTTAAATATATCTTTCCATTTTTGTTTATTGTGCTTAAAGTTTTATAACAGTGTGTTATCTCGCAGGCACATGTTTAACTAGAAAGATTTTCTATGTTTGATTTTTTTTAATTCAACCATACATGTAATTAAGTTTATATAAAGGTTTACCGTGACATTTGAAGAAGATTTAGTCTCCAATCCAAAAAAATATTAACCCGAAACAAACATTGCATTAAATATTGATGTAGGACATAAGGCTGCACCTGAAAATTAATTAGCAATGAATTTAGCTATACGGTCAAATACTTAAAATGAAATTTATCAATAAAATACCTTGCATAAAGTGTAAGGCAGAAGTATGAACTGAACAACAAAAAGCTTCCATGTAGAGAGATGATACTAACACTGTTAACGAAATAGTTACTTCAATATAACAGTTTACAAAGTAACCGTGTTAAGTTACCATAACAAATACTCCCAATCAGAACCATGAAAATGTTTTAAGAATCCATTATCAAGAATGATATGCATATTATAATGCAAGTTTTGTATATGAACATCATGCATCATCATTTATACCAAATAATTATTTGGAATATTAGGCACTGGAAACACACATTCATAGGATATGAGTAAAAATCTAAAAAAGAAAAGGAGAAAAAAGGCATGTATTCTGCACTTGCGTAAATACCTGAATGTAGCTCGATACACTTTGGTTTTTGAATCTAGCAGTAACCAATACGCTAAATACACATCTTCATAGATAATATCTTTTGTAAGTTAGACATGAGATGTGATAAATTGTAAAAATTAAAGGAACGAAAAAATCAAATGTGTCTCATTTATTATTTGCGCAAATGCATTTTTTTCAACATAATCATGTCAAAGAGAATAGATAACAAAACTGTATATAAACCAATATGTCATATTAAACTACAAAATACCTTGAGCCTTGAGAATACACAGAATCTTGCTTTTGGTGATGCTCTTAACCTGAGGGATACCAAAAGAATCATGAAGAATGCAACAATTTGAGATGGAGTCGGTCCTTGGCAAATTTGCAAATTTTCTCTTAAACCTAAACATTGTATTTAGAATTATATTAAGTCGGGATTCCACGAAAAGAATTACTGGTGTATGATAACAAAAGGGAAACTGTTTCCAGGCCCTATAAGTTATAATGACTTGTTTTAAAGACTATGTTGCCGTAAAACAAACATGCCTAGTAAAACAGTGCCTTATACAGTTTGTTTATTTATTCAATGAACAATGCTACTTTTGTATCATGGAATTAAACTTCAATCTACTCGTGGATATTTTCTAAATGCCCTAATGCCTCTTCAAACTATGTCTGATTTATACATGGTCATATTTATCATATTATTTTGTCCCTTGTGCACTACTTTGAAGAATTATATGCAATTTGTATAAAAAATGAATCGATGCATCTTACATTTAATTGATATAATTTCTCCCAGCCTAGACCGTAATACAATTAGATATTTATGTGAAGCGGTGTTAACTGATATTACATCGTTGACTAATATATGAACTTCCATCTTTTATGATTCCTATTTATATAAAACTATAGTGTTTAGTTCACGCATCCATTAGCTTTGTAATTAATCAATACAAGAAGAAGAAAAAACAGTTGAATGTATCTCAAAAGCTCAAATAGACATGCTTGATTAATAGCCACATTAGGCATTTTATTTGATATCTTATGAGTGAAACAATTAGTAAACAAGGGTGATATAAGAATATTGTAAATGCACTAGCATATGGTTTATAAGGGACTCGAAGGAAATTCGGTATTAAAAACAAATTCATGTCATTTATTTATTCATCAATGTCATATGAGTTATGAGGGGGGACGCCAATTTTAACAAATAAATACCCATTTATTTATTCAGCAATGTCGTGCATTTGTATTTATCATAATTCAATGCTAATATATTATCTATTCAAATATCATAAATATATTCTATATTACTCTAATAATTTCACCTAATAAGTTTTACTTTTATAACTTATCACTATGAAATCCCAATTTAAATTATAGTTATTCATTCTTTATGAATATCGAAAGTCTGCATACCGAAGTGTGACATTGGAGTAGATTGCCAGGTGTTTTATCTCCAAAATCTACATACCGAAAACCTCCATAACAAAGATAAAAAATGTAGTAATAAAAATATATATCATTGACGTTCTCTTCGTTGTTTTGTTTTCTACTGGTGGTGATTTCAGTGTATCCTTCGTTTGAGAAAAAAAAGTTTATAGAAATTTATTACATATTCATCTCTCCAGGTGGAAAAATAAGCAACTTCTGCTATTTTTTACCTAGACTTTAAGTAAAATATGTGGGTATGGATCAGGAAAATGCGATGTCACTAGGCCTGAAGATAAAACAATGTTAAAGATTTGTGTATACTTAGCAAAACCACAACAAATTAAAACAAAAAAAATTAGATATATGACATGAACCCATATACCCTAGTAACTAGATTAGAACCAAAGTTTACAATGTGTTGTACTGGTAAGATATTATGATTTAATTCAAGAGCATGAAATAAGGATTTGCCAACGTAAAACTAAATATAGAAGGGAAATAATCAAGCAGGTGGAAAGTGTAAACAAAGCTTAGAAGGGAAATAATCAAGAGCATGATTATATTACTCATATTTTCCAGTATAATACTTGACCAAGCACGGCTAATCACAGTAACTAGATCACATATAAAAGTACATTTTAAACCTAAATAACAAAATCGAAATTGATGTATGAATAAAGAAACACATACTGAAAAAACAAAATCGAAATAGACGTTGATTAAACTAATCGAAGAACCCATTTTAAACCTAAATAAAATCGACAAATCGCTGGAAACAGGTACCTGCAGAGGGAGCAACTAGCGGTGATGATTCAGATTCGAAAACGAAAGAATGGTGAAGGGAGATGTCTGAACGACAGAGCGGGGGTGATGAAGGCAAATTTTGGTGATTGGAAGAGAGATTTAATTTGGTTTTAGGTGGTGAAGGCGTTAACGAGATGAAAGGCTAAGAAAAGTAATTTGGAGAAGTGAAAAAATGAGGCGGCAAAGTTATATTATTTACGTTTTCTCAGCGTTCGGACGTAAAAGTTTCCCTCCAGTTTTATTGTCCACCGCATTCAAGGCATAAACGCTGAGAATATCTGTTGTCAATGACGTTTTTTCTTGTAGTGGGGAGACCAGTTCTGGTACGTCAGGGGGCCCACATGGCCGAAATCTGGAGATCCGGGCCCACTTTGGGATCGATTCGACCCTTGGTTCGAATCGATCAAGAAGTCATCCAATCGAGCTGAAATTTGGTGTGAACATTCTTCATCATGTGCTTAAGCTTCTGTGAAAATTTCATGACATTTGGACTTGTAGAACTCGAGTTATGATCGATTCAAGGTTGGATACTTGGCTGAAATGTCTCTTCGAATCGATCTCCTTCGACTCGGTTCCTTCGAATCGATCGTCTCGACTCGATTCAGCATGTCTTCGCGATGACGCGGCGCGCCTCCTTCGTTTCGATCCGTCTTGTGCTCCGAGTTGCCCGGGTCGACTCCACGTTTCTAGCTGCCGTGGCCTAGTGGATTCGAGGTAGTGGGCTCGTAGTCATACTCGTTCGAATCGATCAAGGCTTACCTTGGTTTAATTGATTCGAAGTTACCTTAACAGGGTGGACTCGAAGTAGCTTATGGGATGGAGTCGAGGTGCATCTACTATATGGATTCGAAGTAGAGGAATGCCTAACGGGTTCGAACTGTTGGATTTTAGTGTAGTCTGTTTGGATGGATTCGAACTAAGGAGTGCTCGATGGATTCGAAGCCAGGCAAAAAGATGGATTCGAAGGAAGGCTTCCACGATGGATACGAAGCACGTAAAACTTGATGGATACGAGGATGATGGAGTCGACCTTGATGGATTCGAATGGGTCCTGCTCTGATGGATTCGAATAGCATTCCTACCTCATCGATTCGAACATAGGGCCTTTTACGGATTCGAATACAAGGCTGTCTCCTCCATTTTCCGTTGGTGACATCTTGAGTGTACGAACTCGGATTGACCCGAGATTTGGAACATTGGTTCTCAAGACTCTACTTGTCATGTCTTATCAATTGTAGCCCGATCCGGACTTGAACAAAATTCATCGATATCCATAGCGACCCTTGCGCGTAGCTAGCCTCCGAGACAATCTGTCACTGGTTTCTAGTCAAGTCCTTGGTGTCACGGCCTTGCCAAAAGGCGGGATAACATTTGCCCCCCAAAGTGCGTCTTGTGTAAACACGACGTGCTTTGAAAAGCTGCAGTCTCTCACTGGACGGCTATGACATGCTTTACCGAAAGTTGCATTCTGTATCGCAGTAATCGACCGTCGTATAATTGTGACTGGCTGTTAGGTTTTTGAGTCATGACGAGATGAACATTTGATCCCTGTAAATGATAAAGACCAAAACATTAGTCAGAAATACGTGCATACGTGTATTACCTTGACTTTGGTTAACGTTGCGTGATCGCAAGTCGTTGTCAGTTCGGTTTGCTATCGAAATCTGCATCGGTCCTCTCCTGAACCGGTTTGAGACTCGAGTTAAAACATCGCTTTTATGATTGCCTATGATCATCCTCTTGTATTGATCCTCTCCTGAATCGGTACAAAGAGTGGACAAGCAATTTTTCATATTGAAACGATTCGTCCATTTGATCGGTGGTATTTGATGGATTCGAAGCTATGTTTCTTGATCCGCTTCGAGTTGATGGTTTCGAAGTAGGTACATTGAATCGATGGTGCACAGTGACCCAGGTTCATCTTCTGTTGACTGCTTTGAATCGATGGTTCCTCGAATCAATACTGTGTGGATTCGAAGTTCTCTGAGTTGGTGGAGTTGAAGTCGTGAATGCTCGAACCGATGTCTTTTCGAAACGATGGTTCGTGGGGTTTGTGCTTCGAGTCGATGTTGTCTTGTAACGATGTTGCTGAGATGGATTCGATCGTGCAAGAAGATTCGCAGGAGATGGATTCGAAGTAGTGGGTTATAATCGATTCGAAGTCGCCGTAACAAATCGAGTCGATGCCCTTACCTGTTGAAGCCGGTCAGTTGTACCGGGAGGCGAATCGTCATGTTTCTCCTATATATACCGGGGTCCTATTCATTTCTCACTTTTTACTTTTTACTGTTGCTCTGCTCCTTCTTCGAATCGATAAAAAAACCCTTGCAAACAAAGCCATTCGTTCTTCTTCGAGTCAATCCAACCCTTTCCAGTTCCATCTCATATTTAGGTAGGCGGTTCGACTAAGTACCTTATGTCTTGGGCTCTGACGAATTTTCCTTATCTCACGTTCGTATCGATCTGGAGGGAGTCGAATCCAGGGATGAAAAGAGAGATAACTCCTTCGTATCGATCTTGAATAGTGTTTTTCGAATCGATCTCAGATGACCAGCTTTTCCGTGGTGCTTGCATCGATTCGTGGAGGCATGTCGATCGAATCGATTATAGGTAGTGAATTGATCGTATCGACCCGAAGTGGTCGATATGAGAAGTTGTGGGATATTTGCCCACGATCGATTCGAAGATTATACCAATACAATCGATACGAGGATACGTTAGTTGATATGTTGTTTTTCCAGAGATCGATTCGAAAAGTAAACTTGTAGTGGATTCGAAAGTTTTTTGCCTTCCACCGTTCCAATTCGAACTATATCGATCCGAAGAGTATCGATTCGTTCAGGATCAATTCGAACGGTATCGATCCAAGCAGTATCGATTCGAATGTTATCGATTCGAACGCACACTTCTCAAATCGGTTCGAAGCTCCATGGATTCGAACCTTGATCGATACTAACGAGCTCCCATGGATACGAGTACTTCATATAATTACTGCCATGACTCCGACGAGCTTCATCTTTGCATATTTGGACTAAGTTGTTGTGCATATTTGACTGCCTTTCGTAGCTCGTCGATGAAACCGTAACTTTGAAAAACCAATTTGAACTAAGCAATCATGAATTCTGGGCAATATGTTTTAAGATGGTCAGCGATGACGGTCATCTTAACCCACTTCATAATTTCTGAAGCTTGCATCTTGTCTTTAGTTTCGCTGAATCTGCTAAGTAACGCACAACACTTGCACTGCACGTCATGTTCATACACTTCACACTGGGGAATGCACGGGCTCTTTATGTACTTAATTTTTCTTTATGATGAGTTAGTTAATTATGGAATCTTCGAGCTCCCAACAACAAGAGGTACAGAGCTCGACTCCCCCGGTGCTTGAGATTCCCGATATTCCTGCCGATGCGATCGATCCAGCTCCAGATGAATTGCCAGAGGCAATATTTATTGAGGACCCCGTTGACTCTGTCCAATCTAACATTTCCGAATCCTTATTGGGCCGAATTTTCTTGAAACATAACATATCTCTGGACGATGTGTTATTACCCAGTGCCGCTGATAGACCGCACAATCCGCCCGAAGGATATACAGCTTTCTATCGTCATGCTTGCGTGGCCGGAACTCTCCCTCCTTTCAATCAATATATCAGAGGGATGCTATCATATTTAGGAATCGCTCCTTCACAACTTCATCCCAACGGGCACGCATTGCTGAACAGTGCCTTTGTCATATTTATGGACTGTCTCTTTCGCCTGCCAAGGCCCACCGAGATCAGACACATATTTAACTTCAAGAGTAGGGGTGATAGCCCGTCTTTTACATTTCTGGAGGCAGTTAGGAATTGCCAAGTTGTAGTTGGAGCTTGGACCCGACTGAGTTATTTCAAGAACGAGTGGTTCTATGTTCGGTGCCCTCCGGGTTTCGCTAGGCGATGGTTGTCTAGACGTAAGCGCCTTAACCTGTTTTCTTGACCAATAGCTCTTTGGTGTTAAAATTGACATTTCATTCCCTTTACAGCCATTATCTTCAGACCCGATGGATGGCGTTTCAAGGGTATCGTCCGAAGTCTTCAAGAAGTTCCAAGCGAGTTGAGACATATTGACTCGGTGCTGAACGATTATAACTTAAGAATTCTTGGTTTGATCGACATCAATCAAAGTATAGTCGTCGAGGGATTGGCAAAGCCTGCCTCCAAGAAGGAAGATAAGAAGAAAACCAAGAAGAGAAAGGTGAAGAAGTCACTCGGAATCAGAATAATCGAGGCGAGTGACGAAGAAAAAACCCACACGGATTCGAAGCCGATGTCTGACCTCTCGGGAAACTTGGAGGAGTCGGGAGAAAGACGGAAAGGCAAGTCCGCCGTTTCCAAAAAACTTAAGTCTAAGGGGTGGAAATCTATGGATGTGTCTCCTCCCATTTCCGGAGTTATGATTTCTGAGGCCGCCCCTTCTCATTCGAGAGACATTTTCAAAGGGCTTGACGATATTCCCATCCCAGATTATATATCGATTTCTCATAATCCTGGGTTGGAGGAATTTCAAGATGTCCTAAACATGAACGAGCCCTTTCCTTTAAGTGCGGTCAACACTTCCGGTCGGTTTGGGGGTTTACACATTTACACACACTTCCACAGCACTTCATGACTTTTGCATAGTAAACATTGCTTTATGGGATCTTAATCCGTAATTCTTTCTTATCGCAGGTGAGATGTCAGGACGTGGCTCTACTCTAGATAGGCTTCGGAATGTGCGCCAATCTTCTCCATTTTACGATTCCCGTAGGAGAGAGACAGATAGGGATCATGGGCGAGGCTATTCAAGTCAAGAACGTTATGATAGAGATAGAGATTACTCGCGTGGCCGTTCTGGCTATGATTATTCTGACAGAGACCGGGGATACCAGCACCGACCCCGATCTCGCTCTCCTCCGCCTCCTAGGGCCCCAGTAGACCTCCCAGGGCCTTCTCATCAACAACAGCCGCCTTCTCAATCTTCTCGGCCTGATGCTCAGCGGCCAAGAATGGAACCGACAGCAACCGCTATAATAGAACAAGCTCCGGCTGAGTTGACAAGTGAGGGAGCTGCTAAACTCGCCCAAATGAAAAATGACTACCCTGAAATTTGCATGGATGGCTATGTCTTCCCTCTTAACTTTAAAAGAATTCCTTCGGACGCTGAGACCACTGCTCATAGCTATATCCGCGACTTCTACGCTCAGTATAAGGAGTGGTACAAGGCAGCCGTGAAGGCTTCTAGAGTAGCTTTTGACCGGGCGAAGATTATTGCTGAACGTGATGCTGACATCGTTAAACAGAAACGCATCATTCAGGTTCTTCAATCCGAAGTGGAGACGTCCCGGAAGTCAGAACTTGAAACACTTCATAAACATGAGGATGTCGTGGCCAAATTGGCGAGGATGCAACAGGAACACTGCGCCACGGTAGAAGAGATGGGCCACCGCAACACCACCATTGCAGCTGAGCGAGACTTAGCCGTTAAAGAGCTGAACGAGCTCAAGGCCAAATTCACTGAAATGGTGAAGGAGAAGGACGATGCAAACGCCACTGCTCAAGAGGCTTGCGACCAAGCAGTATCTCTCAGGGCCGAACTTGCTGCGGTGGCGGTCAAGGCTAAGTCTGTGGAAGCAGAAATTCAAGAAAAGATTTTGGAGGAGAGGTCCAGGCTAGATGCTGAGTTTGATGATCTCTTAGTCACGTACAACGCTAATGTGCTGGAACACAGAAATTTAGCGTGGCTGGGAGATGACTCCATGATCTTGTACAATGCCTGGACCCGGCTGGTGGATGAGAAGAGAGCAGCGCATCCAGATGAAACACTTGACGACTTTGAGCTGGAGATGCGTTTGCTCACCGAGGATGAGAGGAAGATCCTTCATGAGGCGGTGATCTCTATGGCGAAAGAAAAGCTTGGTGTTCAATCTCTAGAGACAGGCGAAGGCTCGGGGATCGCGCATCACGAGGCAAGTGTTGAAGCTGTAATTCCAACATTGCCCGAAACTACTGGTGCGGTAGATCCCCAGTCTGTTCCTGCATATAATCCTGACCAACCGTTATTATCTTCCGCCGATGATTCTGCCCACATTTCGGTCCAGACTAAGGAAGGTATTTGAACGCTTCTCGTAGTTTAGTTGTGAAGAACCTTAAGCAACACACTTGGCTAACAATCTTCGCTTTGTCGCATTTCAGTGACTGAAGTCGTTGTTTCTGCGCCTCTTGCTCTATCAGTTCCACATCAAACACAAGGGGTTGTTTTTACTGAAGCCATCACGACTTCTACCTTGATCGGCGAAGAGGGAGATGCAAATATGTTTTCTTTCAGCGCTCAAATGATTGAGGAGCTTCTTAATGAGCCCATCGATCCCTCCGTCAACCCGTCCGATGCTATGAGTGGGGCTGCTCCGGCCGTTAGTTCATCTATGCCAGCTATTGGCACATCCGATGCGGCCCAAGTATCCCGTGAGGACGACATTATTGCTGAGATTGATGCCGAGATGGCAGCAGGGAATGCTGGTATGAATCCGCCCGGGCCTGCCCCGTTAATGGTGATTTCACCGGGCGGTACTGTAGTGATTGAAACTGCTCATGTCCCTCCTCCTGCTACTACTCCTATGCCTCCAGCTCGACCTCCTAGAAAAATTTCTGTCGCCTCCAGTTCTGAGGAAGACGTTGACATTATATCGCTGCCGGAGGGCAAGCCTGAAAAGAGTAAGCGGGTGAGGAGAAAATCAGGCAGCGGATCTGGTGGAGCTACCCCGAAGAAGAAGATAAGGAAGAAGAAAGATTGAACTCTTTCTTTAAATCTCTGTTGTGTAGGGTAGCATTTTGTTGATTTTTCTATAGCCGTGTATAGATGTGGATTCGGCTCCCACTAGCAGAATTTTTTTTTTGAAACACTTTGTAATCAGATTCTTTTTGTTGATAGTGGAAATGAAAATTTATTCCCTTTCTGTCTTCAACTTGTTATGTGTTATGGTTCTGCCCCCAGTATTGGGGATAAGTGTGGAGTTGACGTATGTTTATACTCCGTCTCGCGCTCTGGGAGTATGGAGTTGAGTAAATGTTTATACTCCGTCTCGCGCTCTGGGAGTACGGAGTTGAATGAATGTTTATACTCCGCCTCGCGCTCTGGGAGTACGGAGTTAAGAAAATGTTTATACTCCGCCTCACGCTCTGGGAGTACGGAGTTAAGAAAATGTTTATACTCTGCCTCGCGCTCTGGGAGTACGGAGTTAGGAAAATGTTTGTACCCAGCTCGCGCTCTCGGGGTACTCTGGGATTTTGTAAATGTTTATACTCCGCCTCGCACTCTGGGAGTACGGAGTTAGGAAAATGTTTGTACCCAGCTCGCGCTCTCGGAGTACTCTGGGATTTTGTAAATGTTTATACTCCGCCTCGCACTCTGGGAGTACGGAGTTAGGAAAATGTTTATACTCCGCCTCGCACTCTGGGAGTACGGAGTTACGTTAAATGTTTATACTCCGCCTCGCACTCTGGGAGTACGGAGTTAAGGAATGTTTATACTCCGCCTCGCACTCTGGGAGTACGGAGTTAAGGAATGTTTATACTCCGCCTCGCACTCTGGGAGTACGGAGTTAAGTAAAAAGTTTGTACCCAGCTCGCGCTCTCGGAGTACTCTGGGATTTAGGAAAATGTTTATACTTCGCCTCGCACTCTGGGAGTACGGAGTTAAGTGAAGGGTTGTCGTGTATCAACCCATTTCTGGCCTGATGTGATGGCTTGCCCCCGAACCGGGTTTCATTTAGTGAGTGGTTGATTGCTTCATAGCCACTCCCTACTTGAATAAATCCCATTGTGTGATGGAATTTAGCTCTTCGTGCATCGTGATGTTGTACATTGTATTTAATGAATCACAGCTCTGGCTCGAAGAGATGGCATTTTATTGCTGAAATAAGAAAACATGGCAAAGTCAGTTGCCTTATTACAAATTCTAATTTCGAAATGCAGAAACAAAATTTAAAATAGAATTTAAACTAAATAAATAAACATAGCCTGTTATTTGGAGTAGCGACGAAGACTTTCGCTATTTTAAGCCCTTGGTAAGGTTAGACCGTCAACGGCTGCTAACTTAAATGTATCATCCCCGAGTTCTTGCTTAATTTCGTGTGACCCTCTCCATGTTGGTCTTGCGTGTGGGAGTGCTGGATATTCTTTTTTAATGACAATCTCATTGCGTTCAAAAGTTTTAAGTCGGTCCTCGGCATTGCGTAATCGGGCGACTCGATTTTGGCGAATGATTGTCCTTAAGTCAACCTGGTCGCCCTGGACGACTCCGACTCCGTTGACAGTAGGGAACTTTAAAGTTAAGCACCACGGGGCAATTACGGCTCTGAATTAAGCAAGGGAAGGTCGTCCTAAGAAAGCGTTGTATGGCGAGACTATGTTCAACACAGTGAACTGTAATGTCCGAACTCTCCTATGTTCCTTGGATCCCAACATAACTGGTAACTTCACCATCCCAATAGGTATGGTAGCGCTACCGTTGAATCCATGGAGGTGAGTTTGGCAAGGTTCCAAATCCCTGGCTTTCATCCTCATTTGATTATAAGCGTGTATAAAAAGGATATTCACAGAGCTCCCGCAGTCAATCAGTATCCTCTTCATCCAAGCTGGACCTACTTGTGCCGATATCACGAGTGGGTCAGTAGTCGGGCTTCCGACATAATCAATATCGTTGTCTCGGAAAGTGATGTCGTTAACTATCGCTCTCTTTTGTTTGGTCGAAAGTTTATTGTCCAAGTTATCATCATACTCAAAGTCTGTTCGTCTAGCTAAGTTGTTATATGATTTCATTTCTTCCCAGCTTCGCTTCGCTGGATGAGGATTATCACTTACAACATTAATTACCAGTCTTCCTCCGACACGACCTGGTTCTTCCTGTCTTTCTGGATTCTGTACATGATTTTGATTTGAGGGGCCCGCCCCTCAGACTGCGGTGCCCGCACAAACTGGTCTAACTTCCTTTCCCTGATCAACTTCTCGATGAGGTCCTGCAAGTGTCGACATTCGTTGGTATTGTGGCCATAACTTTCGTGGAATCTATAGAACTTCCCCGTTTGAATCTGCCTCTCCGACGATTGCTTCGGAGCCGGCTTCTTGTATTGCATAGTATTGCAAGTCTGTAGGTACACATTTTCCAATGATGTATTCAATGGTGTGTAATTATCGAACATTGGAGCCTCACGCCGTGGGCCTCGATTTGAGTCTCTTTTCTTATCTTGACCACTGTTGCCTCTTGGCTGAGTTTGTTTATTCTAGATATTTAATTGAACTTTTCCGGAATTTTCACCGGACTATTTAACTGCTACATTGCTTTGTATTCCTTCACTTCCGGGCTTCGCATCGTCCTGCTTTCTAGACTGTTTCGCGTCCTCTTGCCGTAAGAATTGAGCGGCTTTGGAGTAGAAACGGTCCAACGATGCGGGTGGTTTTCCGGCTAACCAGTTTCCAAATTCAGAATCGGGATCAATTCCCTTTGTCAATGCCATTAAAATTGAGTTATCGTTGGGATTGCTAATCTCCACACATGCCGCATGGAATCTCTCCAAGTAACGCCTTAGTGTTTCCCCACGAGCTTGGGTAACACTGGACAGGGTGTTAACATCTTTGGGTCTAGCGGCATGCATGCGAAATTGTTCAACAAATTTCTTAGCCAATTGGTCAAATGAAGAGATAGATCTTGGAGGTAATCTTGTAAACCACATTGTTACAATTCCTCCCAATGAGATGGGGAAACTTCGACATTTCACTGCATCGTCGGCCCTTGCGGCGCTCATTGACCATTCATATTTCAATATGTGCTGATTGGGATCAGAATCTCCTTCGTACATAGGGAGAGTTGGCATTCTGAATCGCCGAGGAGGTTCAGCGTATAGTATCTCGTCCGTGAAAGGAGTATGACTTCGAGAAATCCCCCAATCGTCGTTGGTAAGACCTTGGCTTTCGTGGATCATCTGATGTATCATAGTCGAGATGTCTGGCATTGCTACATTTTGAGCATGCTGAGCTAAGGTGTGGTCGGGTTCCACAGTGCGAGTTTGGACCGGGCGCTGTCGATGGTCCAAGTTTCGCCTCCTTGGCTCAACATCTTCCGGGACGTATGGTTCAGAAGTACGTCCCTGCTGTTGATTACTTGAATCTGGAAGATGTCGGGTATCAACCCTTGTTTCTACTGTGGCAGCTGTGACATGATTGTCCGTAGTATATTGTGGAGTACGACCACCTCGTGCTGATGGCCCAGCCTGGAAGCTGGTTGACGGTCCTACCCTCAACTGTCCGACAGTCAGGGCGGGTTGATATCCAGCAGCTTGAGCATGACTTCCGTCCAATCGGGGACGGGTAGATCTATGATGATAGTCAGATGAGGCAGAACTTTCAGTGGATGAGCGGGAAACATCATCCCTTCTGGACCTCCTACGGCCCTGGCAGTTCAGTTGGTTTGTCAATTCAATATTAGCACGCAACTGTTCGGCCAATTGTTGCCGACTCTGAGTCAACTCTTGAAGCAACACATGGAATTCTTATCTAGTGACTGCCCCAGACGGATCTGAATGGGCAGTGTTGTCTTGGTTGGATGGCTGCTGTTGAGCAGGATTCTGTCCATCCCTACCTTCCTGTCCAGCAGCTGTAGAAGTAGTTCTTGTGCTAACCATTTTCAATGATGAATCCTTTTCCTAGACTTTATGCAAATCTGAATAGAATGGAAGGACGATGAATTAGAGATCTGGATCTTCCTCTTGGATTTATGCAATCCGGTATCGATGGTAGATCCAAGGAGCAGGAGAAAAAAGCTGGTTTTTTCTCAGTGGAAGCACCAAAGTGTTTGTACCAAAAATGGGCACAACACTCTTATGAAGTTTTTGAAGAGATAAAAGTGAAGAATGAAAATTAAAACTATGGATTATCTAACAAAAACTCCAAATAACAGAAAGTAAATTGCAAAGACAAGCGATTTAGAGTGGTTCGGCGTTTTTCCTACGTCCACTATGAAGTTTGAAGATTTTATTGCTCGATACTTGAAGGTTACAGTAGTTTATAATGTAATACAACTGAATTTCTAAGTTAAGTCTCAATCTAAAGCAGCGGCGGTGTTCTGGAGTAGATCTGGCAGAATCTGGGCGCTCTTCAGTACTTAGAATTCTCCGACCCCTTTTCTGAATGACTAGGGGCTCTATTTATAGGTGTAGGAGGCTGATATTTCGCCTAAAATGAGGGGAGATCAGTTCTGGTACGTCAGGGGGCCCACATGGCCGAAATCTGGAGATCCGGGCCCACTTTGGGATCGATTCGACCCTTGGTTCGAATCGATCAAGAAGTCATCCAATCGAGCTGAAATTTGGTGTGAACATTCTTCATCATGTGCTTAAGCTTCTGTGAAAATTTCATGACATTTGGACTTGTAGAACTCGAGTTATGATCGATTCAAGGTTGGATACTTGGCTGAAATGTCTCTTCGAATCGATCTCCTTCGACTCGGTTCCTTCGAATCGATCGTCTCGACTCGATTCAGCATGTCTTCGCGATGACGCAGCGCGTCTCCTTCGTTTCGATCCGTCTTGTGCTCCGAGTTGCCCGGGTCGACTCCACGTTTCTAGCTGCCGTGGCCTAGTGGATTCGAGGTAGTGGGCTCGCAGTCATACTCGTTCGAATCGATCAAGGCTTACCTTGGTTTAATTGATTCGAAGTTACCTTAACAGGGTGGACTCGAAGTAGCTTATGGGATGGAGTCGAGGTGCATCTACTATATGGATTCGAAGTAGAGGAATGCCTAACGGGTTCGAACTGTTGGATTTTAGTGTAGTCTGTTTGGATGGATTCGAACTAAGGAGTGCTCGATGGATTCGAAGCCAGGCAAAAAGATGGATTCGAAGGAAGGCTTCCACGATGGATACGAAGCACGTAAAACTTGATGGATACGAGGATGATGGAGTCGACCTTGATGGATTCGAATGGGTCCTGCTCTGATGGATTCGAATAGCATTCCTACCTCATCGATTCGAACATAGGGCCTTTTACGGATTCGAATACAAGGCTGTCTCCTCCATTTTCCGTTGGTGACATCTTGAGTGTACGAACTCGGATTGACCCGAGATTTGGAACATTGGTTCTCAAGACTCTACTTGTCATGTCTTATCAATTGTAGCCCGATCCGGACTTGAACAAAATTCATCGATATCCATAGCGACCCTTGCGCGTAGCTGGCCTCCGAGACAATCTGTCACTGGTTTCTAGTCAAGTCCTTGGTGTCACGGCCTTGCCAAAAGGCGGGATAACAGTCCCAATAGAAGAAATGATTGTGACGACGAGACGAATGTAATCAACAGTCAAGATGTGCTAAGAAATGTCGTGGAGGCGGAGATCCTTAGATGAACGTCGTGGGAGATATTGGCCGGTTCAGGCGACTATGATCATCGATTGGTCGTGGGGTATGAAGGAAAGTTGTAGGGCATGAGACAAGCCACCTTCGGTCGAAATTTGGTGGCCTATGGTGGTCGAGTTCATCAAAATTTCTTAGTTGAATGGAATTTGGGTGTTTTTGCCTTTTTGGCTCGTGGCAAGGCTACGCGGCGACAAAGGGGGTGAGGTCAGTGCTGGAAGGCGCGGCGGAGGCTGGGCTATCAGTGGAAGTAAGGCGGTAATGGCTGGATGGCCGTGGTGGCGGCAGCAAGCAAAAGAAGGAGGTGGCCTGGGTTTTGAGCTCAAACGAGATAGTAAAGGAGAGAGAGGTAGGTTTAAAATTTTTAATTAGGTTAAGTTAAGTTAATGATGGTAATTAAGAAATAAAATTATATTATTAAATTCCATAAACTTGTAAATTTAGTATCTTGTTCATTTTAGTTCGAAATCAAACGTGGCTGTTCGTCGACGGAAATTCTATCGGTTTAGAAAACCGTCGAACGAATTTAGATTAAAAATAACCGCAAGCGCACGACGTACACTTGTAGTACGTGGCGAATACGGATCGATCCGCAGGGAATTGTTAGAGTTTAAAAATCTATTCAATCAAATTAGACCAAATGGAGGAGGAATTGTTAACTAAAAATGAAGTTAAAACTAGAATTAAAATGTAATTTAAAAACAATTAGACTAGAAAACAATTTAGAGGCAAATCCACTCTCATATTTTTGTAAATCAATAAACAAATAATTTATGATCTCTAGCTTTGATATTAAGTGAAATAATTATTGTATTTATCATAAGTATGATTTGTTTATGTTATTAATTAACATAACTCAAACCATCAAACTATAACACAACAATTATACCACTTATAATTCTTATGAAAATGAAGCCAAAGCAAAAGCTATTTTAAGTATGATCTATTCACTATTGTAACTAGTAATATAGATCATCAAATTTCATTTTTACTTTCATTTCAAAATCAAAAATTAATTAGCAAATGATGATGTAAATTGTGTTTATGTTGAATAAGAATAACTAATTTGCATAAGCAACATAAGCTATCAAATCCACTTGTATAAACTTACATCAAATTTACTTTCATGAAGCATAGACAAAGAGATCATAAATCATAGAAATGTTGAAATCACATAATATTTGAGAGCTTCATTACCCCTAAATTGAAGAGGTCTAGCTACTCCTTTGTGTTATCATTTCAATGCATAGAGATTTCAACATTGAAAATGAAGTAAAGTAGAGAACGAACAAGAAAAAGAAGATTAACCACTAGAAGGAAGTGTATTAAACTAGTGCATAAATGTAAATCTAAACTATGAACATGAAAAGAAAGAGAACCTAAAAATAAACATCAACATAAAAGCAAGGAAAAGCATGTAGAAAAAGGAGAAGAAAGAGGCTTGGAAGCCATTTTTATTTCATAAAACATTGAGCTTACAATTTGATCTCTTAATTTCCTAAGTAAAATGAAAGAGTAGAAGATAGTTTCATGTACATAAGAGGGCTATATATACATGCATAAAACCCTAATTCTATTTTTAGGGGGCTTCCTAAAATGCCCTTTAGGAAGTGTGGCCACCAAGTAACCATTAGCCACTAATTAATCCATTATTTGTTGTGCATGAAGCTTTAACCTCCACTTAGTTGTCCATTAGCTCATAATTGTACATTTAGGTAAGTGGGTGGGGTCCTCCATGATCTTGAACTTGAATTATTTCCTCTTCATTCCTTTGTATTTCATTTGTGCATGCATGTATCTTCATATAAGCCACTTCCATATGCATTCAAATTCCTATAAAAATTATCAAAAAATGTCCAAGTAAAAATTCTTAAATTGACATAAGCACAAAAATGACCATTTTGCCCCTGAATGAATATGAAAATATGATGGTTTGAAAATAATTGAATTTTGATTTTAAACATGTTAAAATGCCCAAATATGATGTTTATTTAAATAAAAAGAGACAAAATATGGATGTAAATATATGCATATTTACATGCACATCAAATACCCCCACACTTATCTTTTTATTCGTCCTCGAATAAAGGAAAACTAAGATAAATTCATTTTCGTAGGGAGCACGATTGCATTGAGCGTATGCAAGAAGCCGTTAAACCTCTGGGTGTCCCTAGTAGGACGAGTGTTGTCTCGTGAGGATTTTCAACGGATACTACCCACAAAATCCAAATGCAAAATGAAAATATTTACAAAATGCAAAATTTATTTACAATGGGATGAATGCAAGTTTTTGAAAATATTTAAAAATGAAGGATTCACTTTCAATTCGACACTCATAAGTTAAATATAGTTTTGGTTATTGTTTTGAAAATTTTAAGTCATTTACTTGTCAAAATTTCCAATAAAAATCAAGTTATCATAGCAAATAGACAATAGTTTAACTCGTTGTTTCAGTTGATTACAAAGTGTAACTATGAAATGGATCTTTAGTTGATTATTAAAGTTTATTAAAGTGGTATTTTTCATTTCTTTTCAATAACAAGTTAAATCAAATAAGTAAAAATAGTGCTCAGATTTCAATTGCTTACTCTCTCTTATTTGAAAATTTTATTGATATTAATAATATTACATATGCCTAACTCAGGTAAACTAAGGCCATATATATTACCTGTGCACTGCCTTGCGGACTGATGTGAGGGGAATACAGAGCGTGGCAAGTGAACACACAAGTGTGAACACTTATCGACTGTAGGCGTTATTAAAAAGAATTTTTATTTATATACACCTAACTCAGATAAACTAAGGCCAGATATACCGATCATGCACTGCCTTTCGGGCTTACATGAGAAGGGTACATAGCATGGCGAGTGAACACACGAGTGTGAACACATGACTCTAGGTGCTAAATATATATATATATATACATATATACAAATGTGTTGTTTTTTTATCAATTTATATTTAGAAAGAAAGAGTTTTGCAAAATCATCTTAGCACCATTTAACTTAGAAGATAAAAATGTTACATCCTTTACTTTAAATTTACCACTTTTTTAAACAAAGATTTTCAATTAGAACATACTTCATAATTAACACTTATGAACCTTCCTATATACTAGTTAAACCGTTGTTATTTATAATCAAACTTCATTTTATTTTTGTTAAGACAAATAAATTTTCAAAATTTCAATATATTAACCAAAACTTATACTTATCCCATAGTGTTTCTTCAAAAATAAATCAAAATGCTAAAAAGAAAATGTTTTTGAGATTTTGAAATTTTTAGATTTTTTTTTAACTTAAAAAAAATGAAAATTCAAAAATGCCATGAAACCTAAAAAAATGAAAATGAGACTCCCCCACACACTTAATTTTGACTGTGTCCCCATAGTCAATGCATGATATAATGAGTGTAACGGGGAAAACTATGTACATATTTACAAAAGAGGGTTAACATTCTTACTAGACGTAGCTTGGCTCATGAAGGATCTTGAGCTCCTCCTCTTGGTTATTTGGCAATTCCAAGAAAGGTTTTAGACGATGACCGTCAGTTCATACCACAAATGGTCCGGTCCATCTCGATTTAAGTTTCCCAGGGAATAAATGAAGTCTTGAGTCATATAAAAGAACTTTTTGGTTAGGCGAAAACGTTTTCCTTAGGATTGACTTGTCATGAAAAACTTTGGTTTTTTCTTTGTAAATTTTCTCGTTTTCATACGCGTCATTCCTAAGTTCTTCTAGTTCATTGAGTTGTAGTTTTCAGTTTTCGCCAGCTTTCTCGAGATCAAAGTTTAAGTTCTTAATTGCCCACAGCGCTTTGTGTTCGATTCAACGGGTAAATGGCAAGTTTTACCGTAAACTAAAAGAAATGGGGACATCCCAAGGTTAGTTTTAAAAGTAGTACGATAAGCCCAAAGCGCGTCGGTCAATTTCTGAGACCAATCCTTTCGATTTTTATTGACAGTTTTCTCCAAGATTTGTTTTATTTGTCGATTTGAAACTTCAACTTGGCCACAAGTCTGAGGATGATACGGAGTGGATAACTTGTGGGTTATCGAGTATTTTTTCATTAAAGTTTCAAAAGAACGGTTGCAAAAATGGGTCCCGTTATCACTGATTATTGTGCGAGGTGTGCTGAACCTCGAAAAGATGTTTTCTTTGAGAAATTTCACAACAATTTTATGGTCGTTGGTTTTGCAAGGAACGGCTTCGACCCATTTTGAAACGTAATCGACAGCAAGAAGGATATACAAGTTTCCAAAAGAATTGGGAAAAGGTCTCATAAAGTCTATACCCCAAACATCAAAGATTTCGATCGTAAGAATGGGGCTTAGAGGCATCATATCTCGTCGAGAAATTCTTCCAACCATTTGACATCGATCGCAAGTTTTGCAAAATTCAAACGAGTCTTTGAAAAGAGAAGGCCGATAGAAACCACACTGAAGCTCATTTTTCGCAGTTTTTCGAGGACCGAAATGTCCACCACACGCTTGATCGTGGCAAAATGAAAGAACACTCCTAATCTCATTATCCAGAATGCAACGACGGATGATTTGGTCGGGACAATATTTGAACAAGTATGGATCGTCCCAATAGAAATACTTCACTTGGGACATGAATTTACATTTGTCCTATTTAGACCACGATGAGGGAGTTTCTTGAGTGACTAAGTAGTTCACTATATCAGCGTACCATGGGTCAATAGAAATCGAAAGGAGTTGTTCATCGAGGAAGTTTTCATTGATTGGCAAAGAAGATGGTGTGTTCGGAAGACGAGACAAGTGATCGGCTATGACGTTATCGGATCCATTTTTGTCTTTAATTGTAAGGTCAAATTCTTGAAGTAAAAGGATCCAACGAATCAAGCGGGATTTGGCATCCTTTTTAGCGAAGAGATATCGAAGCGCTGAGTGGTCCATGTACATAGTAATGTGTGACCCTATCAAGTATTGTCGGAATTTTTCGAGAGCAAAAACGACAGCTAGAAGCTCTTTTTCGGTTGTTGTGTAGTTAAGTTGAACGTCGTTCAAAGTCATACTCACGTAGTAAATGAGGTGAAGGATCTTGTTGATGCGTTGTCCTAAAACAGCACCAACGGCAAAGTTTGAAGCATCACACATTATTTCGAAAGGAAGATCCCAATTGGGCGCACAAATGATTGGAGCAGAAATGAGTTCGTTCTTAAGACGTTTGAAAGAAGAGATACAATCAGAGTTAAAATCGAAAGGAACGTCTTTTCCAAGAAGAGTCGTCAAAGGACAAGAAAGTTTGCTAAAGTCTTTCACAAAGCATCGGTAAAAGCCCGTGTGTCCTAGAAATGATCGAATGTCCTTAACAGATTTGGGAATGGGGAGATTTGCAATTACGTCGATTTTTGCTTTGTCTACCTCAATGGCTTTATTTGAGATGATATGTCCAAGGACTATGCCTTGTCTAACCATAAAGTGGCATTTTTCCCAATTCAAAGTCAAATGTTTTTCTTTACATCGATTTAGAACCAATTCGAGATGACATAAACATTGGGAAAAAGAATCGCCAAAGATTGAGAAATCTTCCATAAAAACTTCTATAAAGAGTTCAATCATGTCGAAAAAGATTCCAACCATGCAGCGTTGGAAAGTCGCAGGAGCGTTACAAAGTCCGAATGACATACGTCGATAAGCAAACGTACCAAATGGACACGTGAAAGTTGTTTTCTCTTGATCTTCGGGAGCGATGGGAATTTGGTTATAGCCAGAATAACCATCAAGGAAGCAGTAAAATTCGTGGCCGGCTAAACGTTCGAGCATTTGGTCGATAAAAGGAAGGGGGAAGTGATCTTTTCGTGTTGCGGCATTTAGTTTTCGGTAGTCAATGCAAACACGCCAACCTGTTTGAGTACGAGTTGGAATAAGTTCGTTTGAATCGTTCTTGACAACGGTTAGCCCAGACTTTTTCGGTACAACATGAATTGGGCTAACCCATGAACTATTGGAGATTGTGTAAATGATTCCGTTGTCGAGAAGTTTAAGAATTTCATCACGCACCGCATCTTTCATTTTTGGGTTAAGCCTTCGTTGCGCATCATGAACAGGCTTGGCATCGTCGATTAAATGATTGCGATGTTGGACAAGAGCGGGACTAATTCCCTTTATATCGGAGATCGACCATCCAATCGCTTCCTTGTTTTTCGAAAGAATAGAGAGAAGAGAAGCTTCTTGATCAAGAGAGAGAGTTGCGGAAATTATGATGGACAACGTTTAGTTATTACCTAAGTATGCGTACTTAAGGTGATCGGGAAGTGGTTTGAGGTCCAACTTCGGGAGTTTTTCGATCAAAGAATTGGGTTGAGATTCGGACTCTACTGGAATCGATTCAAAGGGAAGAGTGTATTCAATTTCGCTGGGAATTTCGTGAAATAATTTTTCATATTCAGCTTTGCGTTCATCGCTAAGGTCAATTGTCTCGTTTTCGTGAATGGCACTAACTTCCAACGTTTGGTCATGAGGTTCGTTCGATTGGCTTTCAAGATTGAAAATGTTGAGATCCAAAGTCATGTTTCCAAAAGAAATTTTCATCGATCCGTTACGACAATTGATTAAGGCATTTGATATGGCTAAGAATGGTCGGCCTAAAATCAATGGAATTTGACTCGAGGGATTCGTTACGGGTTGTGTTTCGAGAATGATAAAATCAACGGGGAATATGAATTATCCTACTCGAATGACACGTCCTCGATTTCTCCTACGGGTTTCTTAATCGAGCGATCGGCAAATTGAAGCGTGACTTTTGTGGGTTTGAGCTCACCTAAGCCTAATTGTTCGTACACAGAGTATGGAATCAAATTGACACTCGCGTCTAAGTCTATCAGACATTTGTTAATAGTCTTGTCTCCAATTGTGCATGAAATCGTAGGGCAGCCAGGATCTTTGTATTTTACGGGCATGGATCGGGACAAGACTTCACTCAAACTGGCAGCTAAGAAGACTTTTTTGGGCACTTGAGCGTGTCGCTTTTGGGTACACAAGTCCTTAAGGAATTTCTCGTATGTTGGGACTTGCTGAACGATGTCAAGAAGCGGAATGTTAACTTTGACTTGTTTAAAAATTTCCAACATCTTTTCCATTTGGTCCGAGTGTTTCTTAGGTCGAAGACGATGTGTAAATGGGACACGATACTCGGTAGGCAGGTCTACTCGAGTAGAAGAAGAAGAGTTTTGACTGGCATTCGATTCAACGTTTGGCTCCACATTCTGTTCTGATTCATTCGTTGTTTTAGAAGTATCGGGAGAAGTTTCCGGTAAATCGTTTGGATTAATGACTTGATTATCGATTTGTTTCCCGGAACGAAGAGTTGTGATAGCATTCAATTGGGTGACATTGCTATCTTGAACAACTTGGGCTTGATTTGAATTTGCGTTTTGATATCTGGGATTAGAAATGGGTTGGCTTGGGAATGTTCCTCGTTCACGTTCGCTCACAGACGTGGCTAATTGACTCATTTGCATTTCGAGTTTTCCAATTGATTGGTTCGTGTTTTGCATATATGAAGTCAACAAATTTTGCAAATTGCTGTTTGATTGAAGGCTTTGAGTGGTTGCTTTAGCCAACGTTTCAAGAGTTTTCTCAGGTGAAGTTAAACGTTTATCGTCTTGGGGAGGATGAGCAGCATTTTGTTGCGGTTGATTATGCGACGGACCCACATGGTTTGTTTGAAAATTGTTGGGCTGAAAGGGAGGATTCGAAGCATTATTCGGAAATGCTTGAAAATTGGGACGAATCGTATTTGTGTTGGGATTTTTTTGGTTCCATGCAAAATTCGAATGATTTCTCCAACCAGGGTTGTACGTTGGAGAAAACGGGTCATTTTTGGCTTTATTGAAAGCATTGGTTTGTTCGACAGAATTGGGACACTTATCAGCTATATGATTAGGATCGTTGCATTTATAACACATCGATTGGGAAGTTTGGTTCATTTGATTCGATGAGAAAACGTTATTGAATTTTTTAAATGTTGCATCGATCTTAGCTTCCAAAGCAACAGAAGATCCTATCGAGTGTGCACTCGATCGTGAGTAAACTGATTTTTCGTTCGATCGTTCCCATTGGGATGATTTTTCGGCGAGGTTTTCAAGAAATTGCCAAGCATCGTCGTGATGTTGGGCAAGAAAGTTGCCTTGGCACATTGATTCGAGCATGGTACGTGAGCTATTTTCGAGTCCATCGTATAAAATTTGGCAAATCGTCCATTTTTCGAAATTATGGTGTGGACATTTTATCAAAAGCTCTTTGAATCTTTCAAAATATTTTCCGAATGGTTCTCCCTTGAATTGATGAAAGTTTACAATTTCGTTTCGGATTCTACTTGTTTTTTCCAAAGGGTAGAACTTTTTTAAGAAAGCTTTTACGAATTCTTCCCACGTTTTAATCGAGTTCGATGGTAAGCTGTACAATCATTTTTTAGCGTAATCCGTAAGAGCGAATGGGATTAATCGAAGTTTGATTCCGTCATCAGAAAGATGTTGAAGTTTAATGGTTGCGTAAACTTGTTCGAATTTAGTCAAGAAAATGTATGGGTCATCGTGCTCAAAATTGCCAAATTTCGGAAGCGTGGCAATATGGTTCGAGTGAATTTCGAAATGGTTACCCGTAGGGGCGGGTAATGTGATGCAAGATGGAAAAGAAACTCTATCGGGAAATATTCTATCCATAAGAGTTTGAGGGGTGTTTTCGTTTGCCATTTCGGGAGGATCGTCTGTTCGAGTTAAACGGTTTGTTGAAGGGTCGCGAGTCCAACGATTTGTTGTTGTGTCACGAGTCCAAGTACTCATGCACAAGTGAAAGTCGAGAAGAGAAAGAAGTTAGAATCGAGTTTAGTGAATGAAAGAAGATTTGAAAATCGAAGTGAAATTTTGTTTTCTTTTTTAGAGGAAAAAATATATTTACCAAGTGAAATTTATTTTCAAAAGAGATGTTTGATTTTTTGCTTTGTTTTTGGTTTTTCAAATTTTTTTTTTCTTTTTTTCTTTTGAATTTTCAATTTTTTTTTGTTTTTATAAACTAAGTTAAGAAAATTTTACAATTTTTTTTTTGGATTTTGGATTTTTGATTTTTTTTTATATATGCATGAACTAATGCAACTAAATAAATGCAAAGGACTTAATTACAATTGTCTGTCCTTAGTAGCCCCTAACCCAAAATTGTATAATCACACTTTGTCTTAAATCAATAAAAATATTTCTCAGCCAGGTAACGGGCAGGGGTTATCGGTGCACCACGAATCACCGTAGCAATACAGCCGAAGGTTTAAGTACCTTCAAAGGAACAACCAGTATAATATTTACGTATCACCGTAATTTTTATAACTTCTTATTACCCTGTCGTAGCCTAGACACCAAGAAATAAAATTGTTCAAAGAAAACAATTGTGAAGATACAATTAAGCCCTAGATGAGCTCGCGACACCCTTAAGTCGAATGTCTAACATTTATTATTAGTCAAATTCTATGATGAAATGCGTTTGTGGGCTAAGGAAAGGGTAATGAAATCCCTCATCTTATGTGAATTGGGGTATTGCCCTTAGAAAGGAAAATAAGATGAGATGGATGCAAAACAAAAATTAAACGTGAATTTACAATGCAACTAAAATGAAGTTTGTTTTTGTTTTTGGATTTTGAATTTTTTTTGTATATATAAATGCAAATGCAAGCAACCAACAATACACTAGAGATGAAAGCACAATACCAGAGCGTGCAGATTATTAGCATTTTTTTAAGCGGCAATTTTTTATAAGCAAGGAGCAATTTTTTTTTGGGCAAGCAGTTCTTCCTTTTAATCTGCTTTGGCAACCTGAAATGAAAAACAAGATATATTCAACAATTTTTTTTAGTATGTTTATCAAAGATAAAAAACAAAATAAGCGAAAAACAAAACAATTGAAAATAAAATAAATGAAAACTAAAATAAGTGAAAACAAATGAAAAAGGAAAATTAAACAAAGTTGAACTTGTTTTTTTTTTGGATTTTTCAAAAAAAATTTAGGTCGAAATAAAAAACGTGGCTGTTTGTCGACAGAAATTCTATCGATTTAGAAAACCATCGAATGAATTTAGATTAAAAAAATGCAAGTGCACGACGTACACTTGTAGTATGTGGCGAATACGGGTCGATCCGTAGGGAATTGTTAGAGTTTAAAAATCTATTCAATCAAATTAGACCAAATGGAGGAGGAATTTTTAACTAAAAATGAAGCTAAAACTAGAATTAAAATGTGATTTCAAAACAATTATACTAGAGAACAATTTATAGGCAAATCCACTCTCATATTTTTGTAAATCAACAAACAAATAATTTATGATCTCTAGCTTTGATATTAAGTGAAATAATTATTGTATTTATCATAAGTATGTTTTGTTTATGTTATTAAGTAACATAACTCAAACCATCAAACTATAACACAACAATTATACCACTTATAATTCTTATGAAAATGAAGCCAAAGAAAAAGCTATTTTAAGTATGATCTATTCACTATTGTAACTAGTAATATAGATCATAATTTCATTTTTACTTTCATTTCAAAATCAAAAATTAATTAGCAAATGATGATGTAAATTGTGTTTATGTTGAATAAGAATAACTAATTTGCATAAGCAACATAAGCTATCAAATCCACTTGTATAAACTTACATCAAATTTACTTTCATGAAGCATAGACAAAGAGATCATAAATCATAGAAATGTTGAAATCACATAATATTTGAGAGCTTCATTACCCTTAAATTAAAGAGGTTTAGCTACTCCTTTGTGTTATCATTTCAATGCATAGAGATTTCAACATTGAAAATGAAGTAAAGTAGAGAACAAACAAGAAAAAGAAGATTAACTACTAGAAGGAAATGTATTAAACTAGTGCATAAATGTAAATCTAAACTATGAACATGAAAAGAAAGAGAACATAAAAATAAACATCAACATAAAAGCAAGGAAAAGCATGTAGAAAAAGGAGAAGAAAGAGGCTTGGAAGCCATTTTTATTTCATAGAACATTGAGCTTACAATTTGATCTCTTAATTTCCTAAGTAAAATGAAAGAGTAGAAGATAGTTTCATGTACATAAGAGGGCTATATATACATGCATAAAACCCTAATTCTATTTTTAGGGGGCTTCCTAAAATGCCCTTTAGGAAGTGTGGCCACCAAGTAACCATTAGCCATTAATTAATCCATCATTTATTGTGCATGAAGCTTTAACCTCCACTTAGTTGTCCATTAGCTCATAATTGTACATTTAGGTAAGTGGGTGGGGTCCTCTATGATCTTGAACTTGAATTATTTCCTCTTCATTTCTTTGTATTTCATTTGTGCATGCATGTATCTTCATATAAGCCTCTTCCATATGCATCCAAATTCCTATAAAAATTATCAAAAAATGTCCAAGTAAAAATTCTTAAATTGACACAAACACAAAAATGACCATTTTGCCCCTGAATGAAGATGAAAATATGATGGTTTGAAAATAATTGAATTTTGGTTTTAAACATGTTAAAATGCCCAAATATGATGTTTATTTAAATAAAAAGAGATAAAATATGGATGTAAATATATGCACATTTATGTGTACATCAGTCGCCAGTCGTGTTGCGCTTGTATCAACGAGATGTACGAAATGGAACTAGTTTGGACGAATTTGGAGACAGTTGAAATTGGGCTAAAATTGGACGTCGTTTGGTTTTAGGTTTAAACCGGAACACCTCGGCAACAATAGAAAATTTCGGTGAGTTAAACTCACCTTTTTGGGTAACTAGTATGATATAAAGTTTTAAAATGTGTTGAATGATTGTTAGGATAATTTATTAAATTATATTGTTGGTTTGGATATTGTTTGTACCAAAATTGGGCACAACACTCTTCGGAAGTTTTTGAAGAGATAAAATGAAGAAATTAAATGGAAAAAGAGGATTATCTAACAAAAACTCCAAAAACAGATAATGAAGATAATAAAAACGCACAGAAACACAAGAATTTAGAGTGGTTCGGCGTATTGCCTACGTCCACTATGAAGTTGATCACTTTATTGATTTTTCTTTGATGATTACAATTGATTGCAGCAGGTTACAGCAAATAACAGTGAATTACAGCAGTAAAATTCGTTAGCAGCAGCAGCAATGGACTTTAGAACTGAATCCGGCAGAGTCTGGGCGTTGGAGAATTCAAAGATGAAGAAGATCCTTTCTCTGTATGCCCTGGGGCTCTATTAATAGGCATAGGAGGCTGATATTTCGCTCAGATCTCGAGAGATTTCTTCTGGCACGTGAGTAGGCCCACCCGACCAAGCCCGCGAAGTTTCGACCCGATCCGTGATCGATACGAACGGATTTCGTATCGATCAATATTTCATCCAATGGAATCGAAACTTGGTGTGGACATTCCTTAGCACGTTCGTAAGCTCCTGTGAAAATTTGGTGGCATTTGGACTTGTGGATCTCGAGTTATGATCGATACGAAATGGAGACTGTCGGTAGTTCGTCTGGTTGGAATCGATCTATTCGACTCGATCATTTTGAATCGATGGTTGCACGTGCCTTGGTGATGACGTGGTTTGCACTCTTCGGATCGATCCACCTTATACGTCGAGTTGACCGAGTCGTCCTTGAACTTCGTCTTGTTCATAGTTGCTGCCTTGTTCGCATCGATGAAGGATGCACAGTTCGTATCGATGAAAGTCCCTTAGTTCGTATCGATTGTCATGCTCTGTTCGTATCGATGAAAGTGGTGTAGTTCGAATCGATGGAGGTTGGCTCGTTCGTATCGATAAGAGCGCTCCAACTCGATGGATACGAAAAGCGCGTCTTGATGGATTCGAACAAAGGCTCTTAGATGGATACGAAGTCGATCGATACGAAGTGGACTCTGGTGATGGATACAAAGTTGATCAATACGAAGTAAACTTAGGTGATGGACACAGAGTCGATCGATACGAAGTGGACATTGGCCGATCGATTCGAACAAAGCTTTCCCTAATGGATTCGAACTAGATCGATTCGAACAGCGGCCAGTCGGTGGATTCGAACTCGATCGATTCGAATAGTGGCCAGTCGATGGATTCGAACTCGAGGTTGTTTTTCATCCAATCTTGCATCGATCATAACCTGAGCATATGAACTCGGATTGACTTGAGATTTGGAGTGCTGACTTTCATGGCTTTAATCGTTATGTCTTGTCGATTATAGGTTGATCCGGACTCGGACAAAATTCGTCGATATCCATAGTGAGCCTGTGTATAACCGATCTCTAAGACGAACTGTCATTGGTTTCTAGTCAGGTTCTTGGTGTCACGGCCTTGCCAAAAGGCGGGATAACATTTTCCTCCCAAATTACGTCTTGTGGAAACATGACGTGCTTTGAGAAGTTGCAACCTTCATTCCGAACAGTTTTCGTCTTTTCGATGAAAGTTGTAATCTTTGACTGATTTCCTCAGTAATGTAAACTGTTGCCTGTCAACTGTTGTACCCTGTATTGTTGTAACTAATTGCTGCTTGACTGAGATTAGCTATTGGTTGTTGTAATCGTTATCAGATAAGTATCCAATTCCTGTGAATGTTAAAAATCGAATATTAGTCCGACATATATGCATATACGTTAATCTGACTCTCGCTGACGTTCACGAGTCGTTGTCAATTTATCTCGTATCGAATTCTGTATCGATCCTCTCCTGAACCGATGTGAAATTCGAATTGTAACAACACTCGATGGTTGTTTTTGAATGTTCCTTCATATCGATCCTCTCCTGAATCGATGTAAAAGGTTGGAACATTATCTTTGCATCATACATCGCATTGATGGATACGAAATGAAAATTTCGAATCGATGGATGTGAGGTTTAATGGATACAAAACAATCGTTCGTATCGATGGTGTTCAACGCCTTCAGAACAACCCTTGCTGTGTATTTTGAATCGATGGACCTGGTGTCATTGGATACGAATAGACAATTCGTATCGATGGGTATTGGCCTTTGAGAGCTATGATTCGATGGATTCGAACTGCACAGTTCATATCGCTGCACTGGGGATGGAGTCGAAAATGATCGATACGAACAATGGCTTCGTATCGATGGATTTGGGTGACTCAGAGAAGCCTTCGTTGGCAATTCCGCTTCGATAAAGGCTCGAGTTGATGGATTCGAATAGCTTGTTTGAATCGATCCCGTGGTGACATTTTGCAACCGGTCGAGTTTACTAGGAGGCGAATCGTTTCTCCCTACACACTCAAGTCCATATAAATACTGTGGACTTGGCCGTTTTTTACTTTTTACTCGCTCATTTCTTCTGCAGCCCTTCGTATCGCTCCAGAGTCTTGGAAAAAGAAAAGTTCTTGCCTTCGAATCGATTCAAATCTGTAACTCCTTGAACCAATCTTTGAAATCAGTTAAATGAACGGCTAACCCACATTGTTGCGACGAGATTCGAAATCGATTGCCAATCTATTTGCATATACGATCGATCTCTGGTGATTCCAAGACTGGAGTCGGCTATTCGAAAATTGCCATGGTGTTTGAACAATTTGGGGAAGAAGATATTGTGCGAGGTCGAGGAAGGAGAAGATGGAGTTCGAATCGATCTTGTATCGATCCCGATGGGAAGTCTCGTATCGTTGTCTTGCTTTGGGCTTCGTATCGATCATGGAACAGTTGCTTAGCATCGGCTGTTTCGAAACGATATTGATCGATACGAAGTAGACGTTTTCTGATCGATACGAAGTACGTGTCATGGGATCGATACGAAAGTGTCCTTGAACGATCGATACGAATTCGAATCTGTATCCCTGATGGATACGAACAGCTATGCAGATCGATGTGAACTCGAACTCTAATGATCGACAATGAGTCTAACTTTGATGATCTTGAAAACTCTTGTGCATTTGAACATCTAACTCCGACGAGCTTCATTTTGGCATAATTGGACTTGACCGTTGGACTGCATATTTGACTTCCCTTCAAAGCTCGTCGATGACACTGTAACTTAACTAAACTTTCACAAACTTTAACTCGTATCGGTCTCTAAAGTTAGGATGGCATGGTTGTGACGGTCAGCGATGACGGTCATTCCAGCTGAATTTCGAAGTCTCATCGTTTACATGCTTTCCTTAATTCTGTAGAATTTTTCAAGTGATATACAACACTACACTGCACAACACATTCGCACACTTTACACTGGGGGTAGCGCGAGTGTTATTTTTGTCTAATGATGATTTCTCATAAGCTAGCTAGTCATGGAACCTTCAAGTTCACAACAGCAGGAAGTTAAAGGTCCAATTCCTTCAATAATCGAGATACCGACCATCGAGGCCGAAATCATAGATCCAGCTCCGGACAAGTTTCCAAGCGCCCGGTTCATTTGCAATCCACAAGACTCTGTGCCATCCGACATTTCTGAAGATATGCTGGGATGGATTTGTTTAAGACATGGCTTGTCGCTTGACGACGTATTACTACCAGAGCCAAATGACAGACCACATGCTCCCCCGGAGGGGTTTACTGCTTTCAATCGTCATGCTTGCACAGCGGGATCACTTCCTCCATTTAATCAGTACATAAGAGAAATGCTGTCATTCCTTGGAATCGCTCCATCCCAGCTACACCCCAACGGATACGCCTTGTTGAATAGCACTTTCATCTTGTTTATGGAAATTCTCTTTCGACCACCAAAGCCGATCGAGATTAGATATCTTTTCAACATTAAGAGCCATGGAGACAACCCTTCTTTCACATTCTTGGAAGCAGTTAGGAACTGTCAAATAGTAACGGGGTCTTGGGGAAGGCTGAGTTACTTTAAGACGGAATGGTTCTACGTTCGATGCCCCCCTGGATTCACTAGGCGATGGTTGGATAGACGTAAGTGTTGCAGTCCTTCTTATGAATTATTGGGACAATAACAATCGTTCTCAAAACTAACATACGTTACTTCTTTTACAACCGCAATCTCGCAACCTGATGGTGGGTATTTCAGAGAGTTAGTTCGGATCCTCCAAGCAGTTCCGGGTGAAGAGAGGAACATTGACTTGGTTATAACCGACAGAAACTTGAGAACTGTCGGGCTGATTGAACGGAGGCAAAGCATAAGGCTGGAAGGGACACTTAGGGCGGTCTCAAAGAAATGGACGAAACACAAAGCGCCTGGTGTCATAATAGCTGAAGAGGTCGATCCGGAGAGAACGCCCACTGATAACGAACTCCAAGCTAGGCCTTCTTCCAGTGTTCAAGAATCAGGAGGAAGGAGAAAAGGCAAGGCAGTTACTCACAAGCATTCTAAATCCATGAGATTGAAATCTGTGGTCATGTCTTTGCCTGTTCAGGGGATTAGAATTTCGGTGGCTCCTCCCCCATAAGTAGAGAATCCTTTCGAAGGGCTTGCTGATATTCCGATTCCGGATTATGTGTCGTTTTAACACGACACCGGGATGGAGGAGTTTGACAATGCTCTTGATCTGAGCGGGTCGCTTGCTATGAGTGCCGCCGACATTTCCGGTTGGTCGGGGGGTTGCACATACATACACTTCACTACACTACATGATTCATAACTGTAAATCGTCCAACCCAAGAGATAACTAAATTTTCCTTCGTTTCTCATTTTCAGGTACGATGTCCGGGAGAGCACTACAACAAAATGCACTATCTATAGCACTAATCCATAGCGTTTCCCTATTAAAGGCATATGAAATAAACAATTATATTATTTCCAACGCTATTTGTCAAATTTCCAACGCTATGTGTCAAAAGGCGGGAACAAATTATTTAGCGGTGATTTCGTGAGCTAAGTGCCGCGTATCTCCCTCTTTTCATCATCTCCTGTGATAAAGAATGTCCCCCTTCTCTTTAAAAAAACCCTAAATCAAATCATGTTATCGTTCAAAATTCAATAAACCAAATCAAATCACAACCGCCTTTATTTTGTCTTGCTGCTTCAATCAGAGGAACCGCTCAATAACTATCACCCAACGCCCTCCAATCTGAAGAGTTGCCGTAACTTCATTTCGTCGCTCCAATCCAAAGAACCACCAATAGTGGAACCGCTTCAAAGGTACCTATTTAGTTGCAAAGTTTGATTGTTATCAACCTTTTCATGTTCAATAAAATGGATTATTTATATTTAGCCATGTTGTTTCTCGAATTTGTTAAGCATTGTATCTCAGATTTGTTCTGAAACTAGAATGATTTGGGTGAAATTTTGTGCTTTTTTATTATTCTAAATTTGCATATGATTTAAATTGCTGAAATTGAAAATTGAAATAGTTAATGTTAATTTTTAAAATCATGCTTTTGGGTGATCGTATCATATTGATTTGCAAATTAATCGCCTTGGTTGAAATAGCTGATGATTTGGGTAGGTTTGATTTGTAGACTCTTTGATTGAGTTGATTTCGGAATTGGGTTTGAGGTCCAGGAGTTATTTTTAAAGTGTTTGATTGGGTTGATTTTGGATTAGGGTTTGTGGTATAGGAGCTTTTGATGATGAATTAGAGTAATTCATGCACCTGATCATCAATCTTATGTATCTGAATTTTATAATTCAGGGAACATCTGTAATTAGTAATTACCTACACTTGAGAAGTTATAAAACTTTAAACATATAATGTTCATATTCTATATTTGTAAGTTTTTCTTAACATGTCAGGTTCCTAAAACTCTTAGTTTTGTTTCAAGATGTGGAATCTGCTATTACCTCTACATGAGAAGCTATAAAACATATAATATTCACAGTGTATACTTGTATGTTTTTCTTGACATAATAAGTTCCTAAAACTCTTAGTTTTGTGTCTAGATATGGCTAATTGTAATTGAGTTTTTGAAACAT
The DNA here is from genome assembly GCA_030737815.1 of Allium fistulosum. Classification (NCBI taxonomy): domain Eukaryota; kingdom Viridiplantae; phylum Streptophyta; class Magnoliopsida; order Asparagales; family Amaryllidaceae; genus Allium; species Allium fistulosum. Next base: position 805,154,043 of record CM060903.1, on the reverse strand, counting down.
TTACTGTGGTATTTCTTAAATTGTTTTGTTCCTAAAAGCTTCTATTTTTTGCTACACTTTGAGATAAGCACATCTTTTATTCAAATCTCAGTGTATTAGAATCAGCAAAATAGGTGATTTAAAAGAAAGATAATTGGCAGCAATGTGCATTTTAAAGCTAAGTTCAACTCACGTTGACAAACATTGTTAGTTTTGACTTCAGCCTTGCACAAGAAATCATTGTTTACTTTCAAAACATTGTTAGAGGTGTGTTTTCTATTCCCAAAATAGTACAATTACTTGATTGGTATGCACAAAGTACACCTTCAAGATGATATTTCTTAGTAATGTCATGCAGACCTTAACTCTGTTCTATTTAATGGCGTTTTGTATTACTTTATTATGACACTTTAATTGAAGATTTTGCTTCAAAAAATGTAAGGAGAAGCATTTTTCTTTGAACTTCTTGAAAATTTGTAGCATTTTGTATAAGAAACTAGTATTTGATATATTTTTTGAATCAACTATTGTCATCCATTTGATTGCGTGTGATATTTTTTTGTTTAACATTATATTAGCTTGCAAAAGAAATAATAGTTAATGTTGTTTGTGTCGGAGGGCAACCAAAATCAATTATGGCTCGGGCAGCCAATTGGTTGGGCCGCCACTGATTACATCCGATGTATATATGTAGTATTTTGGTACCCAAATCAGCTTTTACAAATCGTTTTAGTACATTTTGATACCAACTTGTGCGAATATGTTCTTACTCATTTTCTTTTCATATTTTACGTGTATTTTACGTGAACGTTGAAGTGTTGCATCCAAAATTTAAATTAACTAATAATAAAGTGGTTTGGTTCTAGGCTCTATGGCATCTAAAAACAGCGTTCATCAAAAATAAGATGTGATCGCATGAATGAAATAAAGCATTTAAATATTGCTGTTACTGTTCAAAATTTACAGCTGCAGGATGCTTGGTTCAGTTTACATCAATTTTCAATATTTGTCGCAGGAGAGTATTCTTCTATCTCCAGTCCCCTAACTAGAAAAGTAAACATTTGAGCTTGAGAATAGTCCCGTAAAACTCAATAGAAGTACCATTAAATTAGACGAAACAACAAGCAAAGAAACGCAAATTCAGTAAATTTAGGCGACAATCGATCCAATCCAATTATAATTGGATAATGATTTTTTGATCGGCATATAATCCATTTGATGTAAATTAAAGTTATAAGTGAAGATTATTTTATTACTGAATTCTCTTGTTACATTGATAATGCATTGTACAGATTGCATCCCTATATATGCAAATTATGGTTTCTAACGTTGAGATAAATTGGTATGTACGCTCAACGCTATTCGAAAACGCCAATTACTATTTTTTATAGCTGCTTTAAATTAGTATCTAAATTTGTTGTTTAAACAAGCCAAATCTTTAAATTAGTATCTCAACTTTTGCACTGTCTGAAGACTACAGAGGTTTGAAAATGACGACATTAAAACTTCTCTAAGTAAAGAAAACAAACCTTACCTATACTGATACCGGTTGTCATGTTGTAATAACAAATATTTGCAGCACAATGAGTTAACACACAATCAAAGTGTTTGGGTGTTGTACAGTAATTTGCATTAAATCAGTAATGTGATGATTTTCAGCTTAAAACACATACTTTTTATTCACATCACTAAATGATTCAGGCATCGGTTCACTCATGACTAATGCCAGTTTCATGCAATGTATTAATGATTGGTGACATTGTTGTATAAGTTGAAAAAATTATTGTTAATGGCGCATGCCAAGTATCAGGAGAGGGGTAATGCATAGACATTACTCCGGTGCTACAAAATAGCGCCGTTGTAATGGCAAATTTTTTGGAAACAGTTTGGTGCTAATGTTGTATATTGTTCTGACATTGTTGTATATTTGTATCCATGCACCTTATAGTACTCAAGTTTTCCATATGAATTCTATTCTTTTTTGGGTTACATAGTTTCAGCAGGATGGTAACAATACATAAATACAGCCGGTAGATGTTTCATTTTGTTAATAAACTTCTACATGTCAGTTAGGCTTCAGTTTCCCTTTAACCTTAGATATTTAAATTAACTGATGTAGAGTTTTCCCGAAATTCACATTTTGTTTTTGCTCCATAAAAACGTTGTTGCATCTAAGTATTTTGCCCATGTTTGCTCGAGAGTACATAGGTTATGTTTGTATGCATTTTTTGTGATATTGACATGACCTGCAATGATATATCCTGAAAATTTCACTAGATACTTTGTGAGATGGCAAATTCTCTCCCATTTAGGAAGACTAGGGTGACCAATATTGCGTTTACCTTTGCTGTTTAATTTTCAGTGAATGCACTTAAACTATTTCTGCATTAAACTAAATTGAATTATACGATAGTTGTAAATGCAAATATTTTTTCTAATTGTTATTTCGATTTTGCTTATTTTTTTCTTAAATTTAGCAATATGCCATGTTGGAAAAAAGAAAAAGAAAAAAGAAACAGTGAGTGTATACTACCTTTTCCACTTCAGCCTACTGTTTTTGATGTCTTATAAATGTTTATCATTTCAATTATATCTTCCCCTAGTTGCTTTATTTTCTGAATAAATAGATTACCCATTTATAAAATTTGAGATACAAATATGGAAAACTTGTGTGTATATTGTTTGACGTCATTAGTTGCATCTTCCAAAACATGAGTAACGATGCTACTGTTGTAGTAATTGCTGTTTTTGCTAGTGGAAGCAATTTTTGTTATATAAAGAATGAATGAATATGTGTCAAGAGAGAGTTACTGTTCGTAAATCTGATACTTTTTTCCATTTGAAAAGACAAGAAATGATGGATAAAGACTGGGTACGTCTAAACAGGTAATTATATGGTACTTCAGTATAATATTGAATTTAAAACATATTTTAATACCCAAGGTTATTATTTGTTTTTTATTATTATTGTAGAACCACTAAAGAATACGAGCAAGCAGCTTGGAATTTTGTAAACGATGCAAAACTAAAGCTGCAAAATGTGGAAAAAAATTTATGCCCTTGTGTAGATTGCAGAAATCTTACCTGTCATCATGGAGAAGTTATTGTTGAGCATTTGATTATAAGAGGAATGGATCCTAAGTACATGGACGGTGAGTGGTACAATCACGGCGAGCGAATAAATAAAAGCAAAAATACAAAGCCGGGTGATGCGTATGATTTGCTTAAAGCCATTATTTATGAAGACGAAGATTTTATTAATCATACTTTCTTTGATGATGATAAAAGTGAAGATGATGCACAGAGACGAGAGGATGAATTACACAAAAATTTGGAAGATGCAGAGACCCCATTGTATCCTGGTTGCAAGGATCAAACAAAGTTATCTGCTATCTTTGCCTTGTATAATCTTAAATGTGAGACTGGATTGTCTGATAATGGTTTCGATAAGCTTCTAACTGTGCAGCAATTGTTGTTGCCAAAAAATAACGTACTTTCCAAGTCGTTATATGAATTGAAGAAATTCCTTAAAATATTTGACATGGGTTTCGAGAAGATTCATGCATGTGAGAACGACTGTTGTCTTTTTAGGAATGAATATAAAGATTTGAATAATTGTCCAAAATGAGGATTTTCGAGGTGGAAAGTAAATCAACGGACAAAGGAGATTATGCATGGCATTCCAGTTAAAGTGTTGCGTTATTTTCCAATAATTCCAAGGTTTAGGAGAATGTTTAGATCCAAAAGGATGGCGGAAGATTTACGGTGGCATTTCAATAACAAAAGCACCGATGGAAAAATGCGACATCCGGTAGATTCTATAACATGGAATGTAGTGGATGAGAAATTCAAATCATTTTCAGCAGATCCACGCAATCTTAGGCTTGGCCTTGCAACAGATGGCTTCAATCCATTTTCTATGTTAAGTTCCAAATATAGTTGTTGGCCTGTAATGCTCGTGACATATAATCTTTCGCCTATGTTGTGCATGAAGAAAGATAATATTATGTTAACATTGTTAATTTCTGGTCCGAAGCAACCAGGAAACGACATTGATGTATATTTAGCGCCATTGGTAGAAGATTTATGTCATTTATGGAATACCGGAGTTGAGGTTTATGATGCATATAGTCAATCAATCTTTAATATGAAAGCAATTTTGCTTTGGACAATAAATGACTTTCCGGCATATGGTAATCTTGCTGGATGCTGTGTAAAAGGTAAAAAGGCTTGTCCATTATGCGGTGTCAACACTCATCATCGATGGCTAAACCACAGTAGAAAGACCGTCTATATGGGCCATAGAAGATTTCTATCTCCTTCAAACCCTTTGAGAAAACAGAAGGCCTTGTTTGATAACACCGTGGAGGAAGGGTGTAGACCTAGGATTCTAACTGGGGGAAAATTTTCTATCATTTTAAAAGATTTTCCGAATAATTTTGGAAATGCAAAGAAGAACCAAAAAAAGAATAACAGAAAAGGTAAAAAATTGAATGAGCAAAATATAATAGGAAATAAAAGAAGAATTGAGCATAGCAAGAAAAATGAAGATGATGAGGATAAAGATCCCGTGAGAATGGAGCTATTAAGGTGGAAAAAAAAGTCCATCTTTTTTCAGTTGCCATATTGGGAGGTTAGTGCATACGTTTTATTTTATTCTATTAGACTAACATTATGGAATCATACAACTAAATTGTTCCATTATTGAGTTTTATAGGAACTTACAATACGTCATAATGTAGATGTAATGCATGTCGAGAAAAATGTTGGAGAAAGTCTACTAGGCACAATGTTGCATGACAAGAAATCAAAAGATGGAGTTAACTCTAGAAATGATTTGAAGGATTGGGGAATTCGACATGGTCTTCATACACAACCCCGCGGGAAGAAGACATATCTTCCGCCAGCTCCATATACATTATCGAAAGGAGAGAAAAAAAACATTTTGCAAAAGGTTGTATGATTTTAGAGGACCTGATGGTTATTGTTCAAATTTTAAAGGTTGCGTATCATTAGAGGACTGCAAAATTAGTGGCTTGAAGTCTCATGATTATCATGTTTTAATGCAACAATTATTACCCGTTTTAATCAGAGGATTGCTTCCAAAGAAGCCAAGGAAAACAATAACTCGTTTCTGTTCATCGTTTAATAAATTATGTCAACGTGTTATCGATAGAGAGAAATTAAATCAACTTGACGACGAGATTATTGTAACTTTGTGCGAGCTTGAAAAATACTTTCCACCTTCTTTTTTTGACATAATGATACACTTGACAATTCATCTTGCAAGAGAAGCACGATTGTGTGGGCCAGTCCATTTTCATTGGATGTACCCCTTTGAAAGATACATGAAGATACTAAAGGATTATGTAAGAAATCATGCTCGTCCTGAGGGGTGTATTACAGAATCTTATCTTGCAGAAGAATGCATGAGATTCTTTGGTGAATTTTTAACAAAATCACAGAAGAAAGAAGTTAGAAATGAAGATTACCAAAGTAATGTAATACTTGAAGGATGTCCAATATCAGCACATAAGACAATCACATTGTCTTCAAATGAGAAAGAATCTGCTCATTTGGCTGTGCTAATGAATATGACCGTGGTAGAGCCATTTTTAGAGTAAGTGCATATTCCCTCTTTTTCATTGTTTGATTGTTTGTAATTTTAAATATAACATAACATCTTTTGTTATACGCTAGTTTGCATTTGGAGGAGTTACAAAATTCAGACAAGCGCATGGAAAGAAATGCAATGTTACTTTCGAAAAATCATATAGCAACGTTCTCTAATTGGATTAAAAAAAGGTCAATTGAATTCTTAAATGTTACTAATTAACTTAAAACCGTATAAAGAATATTTTAATTAAATGAAATTATTTTTTGTAGGTATCTGTTAGCTCCGAAGATCACGACGACATGTTAAAATGGATTGCTTATGGTCCAAAGAACGATGCTTTGTCCTACACAAGATACATCATTAATGGACAACGTTTTCACACAAAAGATGTTGGGAGAGAAACCCAAAATAGTGGAGTGACTTATGATGCAACAACCATGTGTAGGGCAAGCGCAAAAGATGTTTCTCAAGTGGTCGATGTTGTCAGTTATTATGGGATAATTACCGATATAATTTTGTTGGACTATAATATTTTTTATGTTCCGATCTTTAAGTGTGATTGGGCAAACATAAGAAATGGTGTAAAGGTTGAAGATGGATTTACGCTTGTCAATTTACATCAAAGTCAAGCTTCATTTACAAAAGATCCATATATACTTGCATCTCAAGCAAAGCAAATTTTTTATTCAAGAGAAAATGATTCTTCTAATTGGTATGTGGTAATGAAAGCACCTTCGAGAGTTTTTGACGATTTAGAGATCCACGACTCCTTTGAGGAAGTAAGCAATGTTGGGGAAGATTGCCAAGAAATCAATATGGATGTTGATGAGCATGTTGAGGATGTTTCTTTTGTTAGAGATGATTGTGAAGGCATACTTGAGTAGTCTTGAAATGTGTCCTTATATTTTCTTATAAATCTTTCTTTTTTTGTTGAGGAAGATTGCCAAGAAATGTGTCCTTATATTTTCCTTATAAATCTTCCTTTTTTTGTTGTTTTTTCCAACACTTGTTTAAGAACTTGCTTGTTTAAAGCTTAACTCACACATCACAAGAATGCATATTCTTGTATTTTGTTGATCACATCTTGATCTATATACAAAAGTGGTTCACCACATCTTGATCTATATACAAAAGTGGATTAGAAGTCAGAAGTAGTTGTCAAAAGTGGCACAGTGGTGTTATGGTGTTGTTCAGACAAGGAAGTAAGGGATGTGAATGATTTATTTGTGACAGTAATGTGATGACAAAGATAGTTTGGGGCGACTGGTGTAGTTGCAGTTAGGTTGTGGTTGGTTAAAAGTTGTTGTGAAGTGTGTATAATGTAGTGGATTGGCTGGTAATGGAAGGATGATCAGTAAGGTTGATGATAGGGTTGATGTTTGTGTAGGTTGGTGAAGTTTTGGTGTGATAGAATGTAGTGTGCAATTGTGACTGTAGGCAGAAGAAGATAAAGGATGAGTGGTTGAGGTTGTGCAGTATTGAAGGAGGAAGGATGATTGGTCGTAGTTTAGTGAGGAGTATGGTCGTTGAAGTGATACTAGGAGGTTATGCACTTGCTGTGCATGTTGATGGTCTGGTCAGTTTGAATGGCAGAGGATGAACACAGTACACAGGTTTCTGAACACAGTACACCAAGTAAGAGAGTAAGAGAGCATACTATTCAATTAATTTTTAGGACAAAATCAAAAGCGCATACAACTTACATACTCTAGCATCAATAGCTTAATTTTCTAAACACAGTACACCAAGTAAGAGTGCATGAACATTCATCATCGATGAAAGCATTTTGTGCGATTCAAAATCTGGAACATTGGATTTGATTTTCTTCTGTTAATTTCCTGTACACAGGTTTTGTATCTACTAATAGCACTGTCTTTAATACAATGATATTCCAACTAAAATGGATGCAAATGAGAACAGTACTGTCAAGACGCATAGGTTAATAGACAACGGAGGATACTTGCATGCCTTCATTCTACTGCTTCATATGGATCAACATCATAAGAATTCTGATGTTTAGACAAAAAAACATTAGGATAGATGACCTACAAGTCTTTGATTTTGATCTGCATATTTGTACTACAGCAAAAGTTGCTCTATTCATCATGTTTAACCAATGCAAATTCTTTTTCTTGCTTGATTTATAGTCAAAATTCAAAGAAAAATGATATCTTTGTACTAACTACAGGATATGGCAAAGAAGAGGAAGATTACTCGCAAACAAAAACAAGCCGAGGAACCAAAAGAAGCAAATATTGAATCCAACGAGCAACATGAAGCAAATGTAGAAACTAATGAGCAACATGAAGCAAATTTAGAAACTAATGAGCAACATGAAGTCAATTTAGAAACCAATGAGCAAGGAATTGAAGCATGTACACACAATATGATGCAAGTTGAAGAAAATATTGAAAACGAATTTGATGCGATGGAAAATGAGACTGATATTCAACACACAGATGAAAGTACGATTCAAAAGAAAAAAGCTAGAGGCCAAACTAGAATGAAAAGACTTCCTTCGGATCATGTGTCTCAGATTAACGTTGAATTTAATGACAATGTAGTACCAATAGGAGAAGGTTCTATAAAACTATCTTCGTACTTAGAACCGCTCGTACGAGAGCATGTTCCATTCACGATTGATGATTGGCGGAATATTGGCGATGATTTAAAACATGTGTTGTGGAGATCCATTTAGGTATCACTATACTAAGTACTGCTTATTAAAACTGAAAAATTGCATGAATCATTTGATATTCATATACAAGTTATCTCCCATCATAAACCCACAGTCAAGAGATGGAAAATAATAAAATTTGATAGATTTAACTTGTTTGAAATATAATAAATTTTCTTAATCCGTCAATAGAGTTGGAATTTATAACATACAATACAAATTACAGTTGACTAGATCGATGCTTTCCAATTTTTTATACCTTGTAATAATGTTTATGCAATAATTAATGTAAGCTAAAAACAAGTAGAATCCTCACCCTCGTTATGCTACAAGTCAGATCTGGACAGTGAATAGTTCATGCATGCCGCTAAAGCTACTAGTAAAAATCACGTAACCTGCTCATTACATATCTCCTAATCTTTGACATTATTCATTCTCCAAATGTGTTTGGATTTGGATGATCTGATGTTGATGAATTCTCGTATTTGCTTACATATTAACTGCTATATGTTATGACCACGCTTGAGTACTCCGTTATTCCTTTCCCTCCAAATACACCATACTGTTGTTGATATGATAAGTTAGCTGTACCAAAAATCTTGTTATTTTTCTTAAACTTGTTTAGTATATGCTCAATTTCATACTGCTGTACCATACTGCTGTACCAAAAATCTTTACACATTTTGCATCATACTGTTGTACCATACTGCTATATCCAAATACATCATACTGCTGTACCATACTTGTTTACTATATGCTCAATTTCATACTGCTGTACCAAAAATCTTGTTATTTTCTTAAACTTGTACCATACTGTTGTTGATATGATAAGTTAGCTGTAACAAATTTGTTGTTTGAATGTGTTTAATGATATTAATATTACTAACATTCAATGTATATATAAAATGTACTGATTACCAATCGTTTTGCATTTTGCAGGCTAGATTTAAACTGGATGAGGAGTGGCAGAAAACGCCTATTTTTCAGCAAATGGGATGCATATGAAAAGCTTCAAAAAGCAGGTTCGTTAGGCAAGTACTGGAAGCGAAGAACATGGAGGAAAGAATTAAGCTCAAACCTGGTAATGTCGAAAATATGAAGGACTGGAGGGATTTTCTAAGAAAGAAAACAGACTCAAAGTTTAAGGTAAATAAATACCAAATTCAATTGTATTACGTAATAATTATAATTATTCAGTGTATTATGCCTTTTCATCTTAGGCACAAAGTGATCAATTCAAAGCTATTAGAAGTTTTCAAGTGCCACATACAGTAAGTCGCAAAGGAATGGCTCGATTAGCGGAAGATATGGTGAGAAAGAACAACTAGTTTAATTTGTGTAACAAATTATGATTATGTATTTAATACAACCACGTTCACTTTATCTATCATTTTTAACATAGAAACAGGAGAGTGGTGGCCACATCTCCATTCCTAGAAGTCAAATTTGGGTTAAATCCCGCACTCGAAAGAATGGCGAAGCAGTTAATACATATGTTCTAGAGACTATTGTAAGACACCGCAATATTGATAAAAATTGTATAGTATTGTCTTTCTATCGATTATTGGCATTCTATCTATTACTTATATGTGAATAACGTTAACTTTTGTAGGAAAAGGTTAAAAAAATTGAAAGTGAATCAAACTCAACCAACAGTTCTTTGAGAGAAGATGCTCTCTCCCAAGTGTTGGGTCAGGATAAACCTGGACGACTACGAGCAATGGGAAGAGGTGCAAACTATACCAAGTTCTTGCTCTCACAAGCTAAAGATGATAGAATTTCACAATTGGAAGAGGAGGTTCGCATGCTAAAGAAAAATCTGGTATATAACATATCAATCTTTACTTGTTATTCTACTTGTGTGGTAATATTAGAGATATTGTTCGATTTTTTTTTTCATATGGTTTTTTAATCCATCGTCCACACTTGATTTTTTAGGTTACTGCATGTCAAAGAGAAGAATCAATGCCTCAGGTAAACATCGAATATTAGCATATGCATAATTTCACATTTGCATATGTGTGCATATGATACTTTGCTATTAAACATCAAATGCATTATCATTGTGATATTATCTAAAAATTAATTTTAATATACTATTTAACTTAAGACGCTTCTAATTAATTGCAGAGCAATGGAAATACATTTGATAAATGTGATTTATTGGATTGGAGCGGAACCAATGAAATAGTTGCTGAAGGAAGAGTCGTGTCAAGTGATCCAAATGAGCTTGTACATAGAATTCCTCTAGGACCAAATGCAAAGATAGTTTTGATTGAGTTTCCAAGGAAATTGGATGCTTTTTTATGGAGAGCCGTGTTTCATACGATACATATTGGAGAGGCTGCCGGTATGTCAGTAGCATGGCCTGCCGATAAAGTTATTTTGCATAAGCTAGATCAAATCGACAGCACGTTAAATTAAGTATCACTTTATTTATAATTTTTATTTCAAAATACAACTATTAATTTCATAAATACATATTTTTTGGAATAGACTAAAAGTATCAGAACTGAGCCTTCATGCAAGCTATATGATTGGGTTGGAGGTGAAGAAGTAGTTGCTGAAGGACGCTTGTACTCTAGCGATCCAAACCAGCTTGTGAATGGCGTTCCTATTGGACCATCAGCTATGGTAGTTGCTATTGATAATCCAAACAACCCCAAGGCCTTTTTATGGAAACCAATAAATAATATGATATATGTTGGAGATGCCGTTGGTAATAAAGTTGCTTGGCCAAAATCAAAAGTAGTTGTCGAGAAAGCTAAGGCACCATCATTTGTTTCTAATAGTGGCAACGTAACATCTCATACGGTAATATGTTTAAACATAATTATAGCAACTTGTTATCAAATTTATATATATATATATATATATATTAAAACCATCACTTTTTTTTTCTTGTTTGATAGAGTGGAAGGCCAGCCCCCAAAAGCAAATGCAGGCTGATTGATGTTGGTGGAACAGCAACAATAGTTGCCGAAGGGGTTGTGGCTTCAACCGATCCAAATGAAATGGTCCATTTTGTTCAACTTGGAAGAGACGCCGTTAAAGTTTGGGTAGTGAATGCTATAGTTCCCGATGCAGTTCTGTGGAGACCATCTTCTGATCTTGTCTGCATTGAAGATGCTGTAGGCTCTACAGTGGCATGGCCAACCTCAAAAGTTGTGATAGAATCAAGTTCTAGTAAGTATAATTTTTTCATACATATATACAAAATTTCAAAATGTATTCATATTTGATTGTATGGTTTAATTCTTGACATTATACGGTTTTCTTTTATATAGGTAACCATTGTCAAAGTTTATTGACTGATCAGAAGAAAAGAAAGCTTCACAACTGCACTCTAGGTAAATATACGAATAATACATCATGCATAAAAGTCATTTTATGTTTTTCGTTTGATATGCATAAAAGTCATAAAAGTCAACAGGCAATATGCATAAATATATGAATTTAATGATAGGGGATGTTTACTTGGGGTTAACTGATTTTGAGAAGAGGATAGGGGGTGTTTGATGGTATTTGAATTGCAATGTGGCAGAGTGCTGTCAGAGGGAGTTGAGGTTGTGGTTGGTTTCGCGTTTGGAGGTTCGATGATTTTTGGATTTGCGATTACAGAGAAGTATTGATCTGATGCACAAGGAAAGGCAGAAGGTAACAGAGATGGTATGGATGAAATGCACAAAAATGGTTATGTGCACAAGGAGGTTTTTAAGGTATGTTTGAAGGAGGAACAGAAGTGAATGGTTATTCAAGGGTAATGTTGATAGTGGAGTGGATGGTAGTTGAAGTAGATGGCAGTGGTACAGGGAGGAAGTACTATTGTGATTGTGATGATGTTTTGATGTTTGTTGAATGGTTACTATGTGTTGATGCTGCAGTACAGGGAGGAGCAGTGGTGATGGTCACTGTGGAGAGGCAGTGCAGTTTATGGGAAAGTTTTTGAAATTAGTATATGCAAAGTGGACGATGGTTGTGTATGTTTTGTGTACCAGTGCTATGGGTTCGTGGTTCGTGAGTTTGCAGAATTGGACTTGGGGATGGCACTAATGTGCAGGTGATTACTGCACTGGAGATTGGTATGTCTGAATGATTTGTGAATGGAATGTTGGTCTGAAAGTTTTGTGAACTGGAATTGTAAAAGTGATGTATGTCAACAGTTGAAGGTTAGGCAAGCGGGAATGGTAGCATGGGTAGCTAGCAGTTGCTACTGGTGGATGAGACAGTTGCAATTTGACAGTTGTGGGGTGACACTTTTAGTTGATGGAGGTGGTGGATGGGCTGTAATGTTCAAGTGGATTGCTTATTGTCACGGGCTGTAATGTTCAAGTGGATTGCTTAATGGAAGGAAAATGTTTACCGAAATGGGTGATAAAATGTGATCCTAGCAAGTTTAAAACGCAGCATAAGGATTTATATTCTAGCAACCTGAGCTAATCACATTTCAAAAGAAAATTTGAAATTAACAAACTGAAGTGAAGTTTATCAAAACTTCTTTAGTAACCAAATGGCAGCTTGTACCTGTCCAAATGGAATTGATAACTTTACAAATATGAACTAAAACATTTTTAACATAAAATAAATAAAGTTAAACTGGTTTATAATTCACATTCAAATTCATAATGGGGTATAAATCAACTCTAGTACACAGGCTTTGTCTATATGTGTAAGTAAACTGGTTTATAATTCACATTCAAATTCATAATTGGATAAAAATAAACTCTAGTATACAGGCATTGTCTCTATGTGTGTGTTCAAATCCCAAAAATTACACCAAATTATGTTAACTGAAGTATACAACATAACAATATGACATTTCAGTTTTTTTTAGTTTCTATACAACATTTCATAACCAATGTCTATAACATGAACTCGATAATTTGTGAAGTGCCTCTCTCCGTTTTGGTTGCTAGCACAGTTTCCATTTGCAACACATAAAGCACCGGGCTGACTTTCTAACCTTTGTTTGCTTAGACAAATATAGAGAAAACGAACGTTACATGTTTATATTCTGCTGTTGTTAAAACCAAATTTAGCAGTGTAGCATCTATAGGCTAGTACCCATGTTAATGAAAAGAAATTCAATATGGTTATACATTGAATGCTAAAAATGTAATTATTCATGTGAAAATTGTAGCTCACTCATAAAATGAATATTTAGAAAGACGTCTTGCATGTATTTAGTAAAATGAACTTCAACCCCAACAGTAGTGAAAAATAATACCTAATGTTTATAGGTCTAGAAATTAATTTTACAGTACTGATCCAGATATATGTAAAGGGTTTTTTTGTCCTCTGGTTGACGATAGTTTCATGATGTTGAGAGATAATTCGGTAGATTGTTTGTGTCCAGATCCATTGGTTCTTGATCCAGATACTGTATTGTTTCATTCGAATGTTAACCATCGAAATTTGTTGGAAGATTCTGTGGGGAATTCACAATGTTTGGATGATATCTCAGTTGCTGCATCATCTTTCTATTATGATTGCATCTTATCTATTGATAGTTGCAGTAAGAAAGTTTTAAAGCAAGTTTCAGATCCGCATCGAATTTAGGCTATACTAGAGCCATTGTTGACTGTTCGATAAGTCTGGTAGATCGTTATTGTGAAGTGGCTGATCATATGAATCTGGTGGTTCATATACCGGACATGGTCAATTATTCTAATGAGTCTGAATGTTAAAAGGAGGTTGATTTGCATAATAACTTGTTCATAATGATGGACTGTGATAAAGTGCTATTGTTTAGAAATAGAAGTGATTTTTTAATAGACGGTGTTTGTTTGGATGGGGATGTAGTTGCACTGATTTCTGTCAGTGGTGGTTCTGATATGAGTTTAGTTATTCATATCACTGACATGGTATTGTGTTCCGGTAATAACATGGCTGTTGATAAACGTAGTATCATATATGAGGTTGCTGCAAATTTAGATGTTAGAGTTAAATATTCATCTATGAGTGATTTGGCAGAATATAGAGAGGATTTGGCAAAGTATAAAGTTGGTATTGATATGAGTACAGAGATGGGTGAAGACATTTGCATTTCTCATAATGGTTGCGTGTCTCTGCGTACAAATAGGGATCAACATGCACATGCTACCGATAGTTGTGTTGGTGTTTGTTCCCTTGGGGATGGAGTGGCACTGCGTACTGATAGAGCTGCTGACAAGATTAATGCAGTGGTTGTGCATAATGCAGGGGATGTATAATTTGAGTAGAGAAAGGGTTTGGTGAGAACTTCAGAGAAGCTAAAGAGAGAATGGAAGAGGGCCAGATTTTTTCTCATAGAAATATGAGGTGCAACTTGAGGCAAGAATGAGAGGATAATCAGAATGGGTAGGGAAGGGAGTTGCTGTCACGGGCTGTTGGTGAACTGTAAAGGTGAAGTGACAGTTTGGTCAAGTGTTTAAGTTGTGAAGGGTGAATGAATTGTATGTGCAATGGTGGTATGAAATGTAGGTTGCAAGCACAGTGTTGGTTTGAATGGGAGTCGAAGTCTGATGTTTTGGAAGGCTAGGGGATGTTGTTGTAGATCTAGTCTGAAGTATGAGTTTGGTTTGGTTGTAAAACAGTGAAGTAAAGAACAGTTGTCCACAAGCAGTGATATAGTCTTGTTTGTTTGTGCAGTTGCACAGCAGTGATATAGTCTTGTTTGTGAAGTAGACATATTAGTTGTTTTGAAAAGTATCAGCACTTTTATACTTTGTCTACTTTGTCATTTAATGCAGGAACTTGGTTAACACTGAAGCAACCTGGAGCAATGTTTAAATCCTTAGAAGAATCTTCTGTAGCAGCCATTTTCGTATAATCGTCTCCATAACTGAGTATTTGTGTTCATTTGTTAGACTATTTTGAGCTATTATCATGTGACCATATCTTGTACTATTTGTGTTCATTTGTTAGACTATTTTGAACTATTATCATGCGACCATGTCTTGTAGTATTTGAAATATTAGCAAAATTATTTGAAACTTTTCCACTGGTTTGATTGTGTGTTTCCAAATTAGAATTCACTGCAACGTTATCATTGTTACATATAGTTGTTGTCATCTTCTCGATTTGTTATTTTTGGGATCCACATTTTAATATATATATATATATGTATGTATGTATGTATATCTGTGTGCATATATATATATATGTATATCTGTGTGCATATATATATATATGTAATATAATAAAATGAAAATTGAAACAAATGCTGAAAATTAATATTATATAGGATAGCGTTTGAAAAATGCTATTGATTCATCAAACTTAAACGCTATGCAAACATGACAAGAAATGCTATCGTAAAAGATTGTAACGCTATAACAAGGTTTGATGAAACGCTATAAAATGTGATAAAAAACGCTATTGATTCATCAAACGCTATCACAACTCTATACGAGATGTAAGATTTTTCCACCAAAAACACTATAATAGAACAAAAAACGCTATAGTAGTAAACAAAAACGCTATGCAAACATGAAAAGAAACGCTATCGGAAAACATTGTAACGCTATAACATGGTTTGACGAAACGCTATAAAATGTGATCAAAAACGCTATAGAAGTTAAATGAAGGATTATAATTCCCTATAGCGTTTAAGTTTAATAACAGCGGAAAAACGCTACTGTAGGTTGCAAACGCTATGAACTTTTGTAAACGCTATTAGATATTATAGCGTTTACCTTCCTGCTATGTAATGTTGCCGGCCTACCATAGCTTGTCGTTCCACGGCGTTCTCTGAAACGCTATGGTAGCCTGTTATAGCGTTTTTCAAACGCTATGAAAAGCATAAACTGTTGTAGTGGAGGATCAATGCTTGGGAGCCTTCGCTCGGCCCGAAAGTCTTCTACCTACTATGATTCCCGCTGGAGAGATTTGGATAGAGACCGCGATCGCGGGTACTCTAATCAAGAGAGGTATGACCGGGACATGGACAGAGAATATAGACACCGATCTAGGTCTCGCTCTCCTCCTCTTAGAATTCCATCTCCACCTCCTGTTCATGTTCCACACCCGACAGAGCCTCCACGACATAGACCGTCTTCTCAAACTTCAAGGTCCAAAACTCATCACCAGCGAGTTGAAACCGTGCGCCCCATAATTGCAGAGCAGGCCATTACTGAGCCCATGGGGGAAGGGGCTATTAAAATTGCTCAGCTGAGGAAGGAGTTCCCGAACATATGCTTTGATGGCTACGTCTTTCCACCTCACTTAAAGAGAATCCCATCTGGGGTGGAAAACATGATGCATGATTACATTCATGACGTCTACATCCAGTATAGAGAGTGGGTAAAGGCTGCAGAGAAAGCTTCCAAGCTGGCCTTTGAGCGAGCCAAGACAATTGAGAAAATGGAGAGCGAGATCGCCCAATGGGACCGGATCATTCAAGTGCTCAATGCTGAGGCCGAGTCTTCTCGAAAATCTGAAATTAAGGCCACCAAAAAAGCTGATGAAGCGACTGTGGTGATGGATAGGTTGAGGCAGACACACGTTGCCTTGGTGGAGGAGATGGGCCACCGAAATACCACAGTCATCGCTGAACGGGATGCGGCGGTCAAGGAACTGAACGAGCTTAAGGCCAAATTCTCTGACATGGCCAAGGAAAAGGATGATGCGAATAACGCAGCCCAGGAGGCGTGCGAGTAGGTTGTCTTGCTCCGGGGTGAACGGGATGTGGCCATGGCTAAGGTTCGCAAGGTGGAGACTGAGGTTGAGGAGAAGGTGAAATCGGTCGAGTCCAGGCTAGTAGCTGATATTGAAGTCCTTCTCGTTGTTTACAACGCTAACGTGCTGAGGCACAGTGGTCTAGCCTGGCTCGATGATTATCCGACACATCTATACAACGCCTGGGGCCGATTGGTTGAGGAGGAGAAGGCGGTGCATCTGGGTGAGTCTATTGATGAGTTTGAGCTCGAGAATCGTCTACTAAATGAAGACGAACGGAGGATTCTCCACGAATCAATGATTTCTTACGAAAAGGAGAGACTCGGCACCCAGCACCTGGAAATAGGAGAAGGCTCTGGGGTTGAACACCACGACGCAAGTCTTGAAATTCTAGCGTCAACCCAGCCTGAATCCTTGCCTGCGGTCGATCCCCAAGTTGTTCCTACCTACAATCCGGATCAGCCCAAATGTCTCTGGCTATAGAGCAAGTTGTTGAAGTCGTTCAGCCGCCTACGAGTCAAACTGAGGAAGGTATTCTGAACATTCCACATATCTGTCTTAAGTCGGAATCTTCACTCGAATTAAGTTCTAACAGTTCTCTTATTTTTTGTCCAGTGATTGATGCCGCACTGGTCGTGCCTCCTGCTACTCAAGAATCATATCAGACGCGGGGGGTTATTGTTACTGAAGCGACCATCGTAACTACAACTGCGCCACTCGACGAAATGCAGGGAAGCTCACTTGTTTTTGATGAGCAACTGATGGAGGAACTCTTTCGCCGTCGTGGCGATCCTTTTGCCGACCTACCATTTTTCATGGGTGGAGGTGCTCCAGCTACAAGCTCCTCGATGCCAACTACCGATGCTCCCAGCGAGGCCCGAGTGATTACTGAAGAGGAAATATTGGCCGAGATCGACGCTGTGATGGAAGCAGCGGCACATGGTGGCAGTTTTGGAGGTGGGATGGTGGCACCTAGACCAGCTCCGCTCAGAATGACATCTCCTGGTGGTACAGTTTTCAACACTAGTGTGCCCATTCCACCTCCTACAATTGATCATGTTCCTCCAACTCCACCCGCAGGAAGCATCCCTTTTCATTCGAGCTCGGAGGAGGATGTCGAGATCATGCCCCTACCTGGAGATCGACCACCGAAAAGTAAAGGTTCAAAGAGGAAAGGTAGTGGCGGCTCCGGTGGGTCTACACCGAAAAGGAAGCCGAGGAAGAAGAAAGAGTAGACATGCTTCCTTGGTTCATTTTGATTTTCATTTTGTTGGTCGTGTATAGATGCGGGTTTGGCCCCTGCTAGTAAGAATTTTTTGGAACAAACTTGTGCACGAATTTCTTTCATAAATAGTAGAAATGAAACTTTTCTTTTCTAGCTTCTTGTGTATTTGCTTAAGTGTTTCAATGTTTGAAATGCACTTGTAAAGTTCCAGCTTCCGAGTCAAGTTTGTCTTTTTGCACCAAATCTGGAAACTGTGGACATGGTTCGCGACCGGGAAGCGAGTTGAATTTTGACGTCACACCGCTTCAGTCAATGGTCAATGCTTAAGTCCTGCCCCCCCCAGTCTTAGGGGTGAATCGTAGAACATCAGTCAGCGGTTGCTTCCCACTTACAACATGTTGAGTCTAGTGCTACTGATCGGATGTCTGAGACAAGCAGAGATTGAGTGGTTCATCCATACTTGTTCGATTATCGATGATCATATTTGCACTCCAGGGACTCCCCTTTGCTTACTGGCGGTTAGTCACGCCGGCTTAGGTTTTAATTATACGTCCACGCTCTGGGGACTCGGAATCGACATTTATACTCTGACTCGCACTCTGGGAGTCCGGAGTTGGTATTTATGCTCCGTTTCGCACTCTGGGAATCCGGAGTTGATGTTTATACTCCGACTCGCACTCTGGGAGTTCGAAGTTGGTATTTATACTCCAATTCGCACTCTGGGAATTTGGAGTTGATGTTTATACTCCGTTTCGCACTCTGGGAATCCGGAGTTGGCGTTTATACTCCAATTCGCACTCTGGGAATTTGGAGATAATGTTTATACTTCGACTCACACTCTAGGAGTTCGGAGTTGGTAAACAGACGGTTAGTCACATCTACTATATGTTTTTGGATTTCGCTCGCACTTTGGGAACGAAAGGTGTATCAGGATCGTGGATGGTCAGATCACATCCACCCTGAGTCAACAAGCGAGGTCGTTAGATGGACGGGTCCACCCTCCTCAAACTTGGTTCAGATACGGACGAAGTCGTTAGGAGGACGGATCCACCCTCTTCGTAGACGTGTTTTTATACTCCAGTTCGCACTCTGGGAACCTAGAGTTAAGTGAAGGATTGTCGTGTATCAATCCTTTTTTGACTTTGGTGTGATAGCTTGTCCCCGAGCTTGGGTTTCACTTAGCGAGTGACCGGTTGCATCACAATTGAATAAATCCCACCGTATGGTGAAACTTAGCTCTCCGTGCATAGTGATGATCATATGAAGCATTTCAAGTAAATCACAGCTCTGGCTCGAAGAGATTGCATTTTATTGCTGAAATAAGAAAATATGGCAAAGTCAGCTACCTTATTACAAATTCTAATTTCGAAATGCAGAAACAAATTGCAAAAATGGAAAATAAACTAAATGAAATAACATAGCCTGTTATGTGTAGTAGCGACGAAGACTCTCGCTATTCCAGGCCCTTGGCATAGTAAGACCGTCAACGGTCGATAATTTGAATGTGCCATCTCCGAGCCTTCGTTCAATGACATACGGTGCTTCCCATGTCGGCTTCATATGCGAAGGAACCAGATAGATTCTTTTAAGGATGAGATCGCCTAGTTCAAAGGTTCGCGGGCGGACCTCGGCGTTGTACAATCGGGCGACTCGACTTCGATGCGCGGCTGCCCTCAAATCAGCCTCTTCACGCTTCTCATCTAGTAAATCGAGAGATTCAGCAAGTAATATAGCATTTGTCTTCGGATCATAATATGTCACACGATGAGAAGGCACTTCTAACTCGACTGGAATAACAGCTTCTGAACCGTAAGAGAGAGAGAATGGAGTGTGACCGGTCGCGGACTTGTGGGTGGTTCGGTAAGCCTATAAAGCCATAGGAAGTTCGTTGACCCACTTGCCCCTGACCTTTTCCAGTCGTTTTTTCAGAATGGACTTTATAACTTTATTGACTGCTTCGACTTGTCCGTTCGCTTGAGGGTGTGCAACTGCAGAGAATTTCTTTTGGATGTGAAACCATTTGCAGAAATCTTTAAATTCAACACTGTCGAATTGGGTCCCGTTGTCAGTGATAATGGTGTGTGGGAGTCCGAATCGACAGATAATATTGCGGACTACAAAGTTGATTACTTTTTTCGTCGTTATGGTAGAAAGAGGCTCAGCTTCAGCCCACTTTGTAAAGTAATCAACTGCAACGATGACGTATTTCGCACCTCCTTTTGCCAGAGGTAAAGTACCAATGATGTCGATGCCCCATATTGCAAACGGCCATGGGCTGACCATTTGTGTTATCTCGGTAGGAGGGGCTCTAGGAATTCAAGCATGCTTTTGACACCTATCACATTTCTTTGCATAATCAGACGCATCGCGATTCACAGTCGGCCAATAATATCCGTATCGAAGTATTTTCTTGGCAAGTGCTTGCCCCCTGGTGTGATCGCCATATTCTCCCTCATGTACATCGTGTAATACTCATTTAATCTCATTGTGAGCGATACACCGGAGTAAAGGAACAGAGTACCCTCTTATGTACATGATTCCATTCTGGATTGTTAATCGTGAAGCCTTCCGAAGGATTTGTCTCTTTTCACTCCTGCGCTCCAGCAGGGTTCCGTGCTCAAGGTAATTTCTGAGTGGAGTCATCCATGAATCCTTATCGGGAACGGTTTTGCATACCCAGTCTATTTATGCCCGGTCAATGCTTGGGGAAGATAACGTCTCTACGGGAACGAGTCCCATTTGCTGAGCTTCACCTGTGCTGGCTAACTTCGCCAATGAATCGACTTTCTGATTGCGTTCTCGAGGTATACAATAAATGGCATAATAATCAAACTGATTCAGTACTTCCTGAGCTTTAGCTAAGTAAGCAGCCAGTCTTCGATCTGTCGCTTGATATTCTCCCCGTACTTGACACACAACTAACTATGAATCACAATAAATTTCCACAGCGATAATTCTCAAATCTCTGGAAAGTTTTAGTCCAGCTAAGAGGGCTTCATATTCAGCTTCATTATTGGTTGCATGAAAATCGAACTTCAAAGCATAACATATAGATCGGCCTTCGGGAGTTTCAAGTACAACACCAGCGCCCGAACACCGTTCGTTTGATGCACCATCAGTATACAGCTTCCAGACGTATTCGGGGGATTCACTGGTTTCGGGCAAGTCCTCTGGAACGGTAAATTCAGCTATGAAATCGGCTAGGACTTGTCCTTGAATGGATCGTCTTGGAGTGTAAGTAATATCAAACTGGCTCAGTTCGATGTTCCACTTGAGTAACCTACCAGAAGTCTCAGGCCGCATAAGGACCTGTCGTAACGGCTGGTCGGTGTAAACAATAATAGGATGTGCCTGGAAATATGGTCAGAGTTTCCTTGATGTAATAACAAGGCAATAAGCCAACTTCTCTAGTTTCGGATAATTCCTCTTAGCTCCAGTTAATCGTTTACCGTAGTACACGGGATTCTGTATCCTGTCTTCTTCTCGAATTAAGGCAGCGCTGATAGCGTTTCCTGATATCGCCAAGTATACGTACAACTTCTCATGATCAATAGGCTTTGACAGGATCGGTGGTGTGGATAGATGCGGAACTAGTGCTTAGAAAGCGCCCTCACACTCCGTGGTCCATTCAAAGTTTCGTTTTCCTTTTCGGATCAGATCGAAGATGGGAATGCATTTGTCAGTGGACTTTGAAATGAACCTACTCAATGCTGCTACTTTCCCATTGAAACTCTGGACTTGATTTATAGTTTTCGGAGTTTCAAGATTTCTGATTGCCTAAATCTTTTCAGGATTAGCTTCGATTCCTCGAGCATTGACGATAAACCCAAGGAATTTTCCGAATGCGACTCTAAAATGACATTTCAGTGGATTTAGCTTCATTCGGTATTCTCGAAGTATGTTGAACATAGTTTCCAGGTCTTTGATATGGTCAGTGGAAAATCGTGACTTCACAAGCATGTCATCTTCATATACTTCCATGGTTTTCCCGATTTGATTGGCAAACATCCGATTGACCAATCGTTGGTAAGTAGCCCCGGCATTCTTGAGTCCGAATGGCATAACTTTGTAGCAATAAAGTCCTAGATTGGTTACGAAGCTGGTATGTTCTTGATCAGGTAAATGCATTGGTATCTGATTGTAGCCAGAATACGCATCCATGAAGGATAAGAGTTCATGTCTAGTTGTTGAGTCTACGAGCTGATCAATTCTGGGAAGCGAGAAACTGTCTTTAGGACAAGCTTTATTCAGGTCAGAGTAATCGACACATGTTCTCCATTTTCCGTTCGACTTTCGGACGGGCACGGGATTCGACACCCATTCGGGGTATAGCGCATCTCGAATGAACCTGTTCGCTTTGAGCTTTTCTACCTCTTCTTTAAGGACGGAAGATCTCTCTGGATCCATACCACGCCTTTTCTGTTTGACCGGGATATGCTGCGGGTCAATATTCAGAGTGTGGTTCGCGATGTCCGGCGAGATCCCATACATGTCGGAATGCGTCTAGGCGAATACGTCAAGATTCGCCCGTAGAAACTCAAACAATTCCTCTTGAGTTTGCTGGCTTAGCTGAGACCTAATCTTTATCATTTTCGAATCATCGTCATTGTCAATTGGGACATCAATCGTCAGTTCGGCCGGGGATGCTTGACTTTCTTTAGATTCTCCTTCGTCTTCGGTTTCTCTTGGGTCAAGATCCCTTTTGGAATTGGCTGGGGTGCCCGAGCCTAGGCCCAGGCGTTAATTGTCAATTATCGGAAAAACGGACGCAGAGAGATTCCTCTACACCCTTTCCTTTCTCCTTTCGCTGCGCCTCTCGCAGCTTGGCAACATAATAGGCTCTTGCAGCAGCCTGATCTCCTTGAATGATTCCCACTCCACGATCAGTGGGAAACTTTAAAGTCAAACACCACGAGGCAATGGCTGCCCTGAATTTAGCGAGGGCCGGTGGGCCCAAGAAAGCGTTATAATGGGAGCCTATGTCTAAAACAACGAACTATAATATCCGTACTCTATGGCGTTTTCCAACTCCCAACTCCACTGGCAGTTCCACTAATCCAGTGAGTATAGTAGCACTCTTATTGAAACCATGGATTCGAGGTTGACAAGGTTTCAAATCTTTGGCTTCCATTCTCATTTGATCATAAGCTCGTTTAAACATAATATTTACTGAGCTTCCACTCTCAACTAAGATCCTCTTCATCCAAGCAGGACCTACTTGAGCTGAGATGACCAGTGGATCGATAGTGGGGGCTTTGATTTTATCAGCGTCTTGTTTCTGAATACGATGTCATCTGTCATTGTCTTCTGTTGTTTGGCCGGAGCCCCTTCATCAAAAATACTATAACACTCGAAGTCTGCATGCCTGATAGAGCTGGCATACGACTCCATTTCCTTCCAGCTTCGGTCTGTTGGATGAGGACCACCACTTATTGTATTAATAACCAAACTCTCGCCAGTTCGAGCGGGTTCCTCCTACCTTTCTTGATTTGGTGCACGATTCTGATTTGACGGGCCCGCACCTCCTGACTGTGGCGCCCATACATACTGATCCAACTTTTGTTCACGTATCAGTTTCTCAACGAGATCTTGTAAATAACGACACTCATTTGTATTATGGCCATAACTTTCGTGGAATCTACAAAACTTCCCTGTTTGGACTTGTCTTTCTGTCGACGGCTTCGGGGCAGGTTTATTGTGTTGCATGGTATTACAAGTCTGCAAATACACATTTTCCAGTGACGTATTCAATGGAGTATAATTTTCAAACATGGGTGCTCTACGTCATGGACCGCGACTTTGATCTTGCTTTTTACCTTGATATCCACTGTCCCTCTGCTGATTCTGTTTATTTTGTATATTCAACTGAACTTTTCCTAAACTCTCCTCTGATTGTTTAACGACGATGTTACTCTGAATTCCTTCGATGTTGGGCCCTGCATCATCCTGCTTCCTAGACTGTTTCGCATCCTCCCTTCTCAAGAATTGGGCTGCCTTGGAATAGAAACGGTCCAATGACGCAGGTGGCTTCCCAGCTAACCAATTTCCGAACTCGGAATCAGGATCAATCCCATTAGTCAATGCCATCAGGATAGAGTTGTCATTGGGATTGCTTATTTCTGCGCACGCAGCATGAAATCTCTCCAAGTAACGTCTGAGTGTTTCCTCGGGAGCTTGAGTGACGCTAGACAAGGTATTAACATCTTTAGGCCTCGCTACGTGCATACGGAATTGTTCAACAAACTTGGTGGCCATCTGGTCAAAATTAAAAATGGATCGCGGTGGAAAACGAGTAAACCACATAGTTGCAATGCCCCCCAGGGAAATGGGGAAACTACGGCATTTTACTGCATCATCAGCTCTCGCAGCATTCATCAGCCATTCATACTTCAGGATGTGTTGATTGGGGTCAGAACTTCCTTCATAGACTGACAAAGTTGGCATCCTGAAGCACCGAGGTGGTTCAGCATATAATATGTCATCGGTGAAAGGGGTATGACTCCGGGAGATTCCCCAGTCGTCGTTAGTGAGACCCTAACTTTCACGGATCATTTGACGAATCATCGTTGGTATATCCGGCATCCGGATATTAGGAGCATGCTGTGCCAAGGTGTGGTCGGGTTCCATAGCATGAGTCTAGACCGGACGCGGTCGATGGTCCGTGCCTCGCCTCCTTGGTTCAACATTTTCTGGGACATAAGGCTCCGGAGTGTGCTCTCGTTGGCTACGATGAGGATTAGTTTGATTTCTAGCATCAACCCCTTGTTCGGTAGTAGTGGTGGTAGCGAGGTTGCCTATGACGTGGTAAGGAGCAGCACCTCCTCGGGATGAAGGTCCAGTATGATGACTAGTGGATTGTCCAGTTCTGGGTTGTCCTAGATTCAAGGCAGGTTGGTGTCCTGTGGCCTGGGTGTAGCTTACATCCAGCCGTGGGCGTGTGGATCGGTGATGATCATCAGATGAGGCTGAACTCTCTGTGGAAGAATAAGAACCTTGATCTCTTCTGGATCTTCTACGCCTTTGGCGATTCAGCTGGTTGGTCAACTCTGTGTTGGCGCGCAGTTGTTCAGTTAGTTGTTCCCGACTCTGGGTCAACTCTTGAAGCAGCATCTGAAACTCTTGTCTGGTAACCGGGCCTGATGGATCTGAAGGTCCGGCGGCATCTTGGTTGGATGGAGGCAATTGCACGGGATTCTGTCTGTTCCGTCCTTCTTGATCAGCAGTTGTAGAAGCAGTTCGTGTGCTTACCATGGTGAATTGATGAAGTCCTTTCCTAGATCTAAGGCAAATCTGAATAGAATGGAAGGGCTTCAAAGTTTGAGATCTGGATCTTCTTCTTGGATTTATGCAATCCGGTATCGATAGGAGATCCAAGGATCAGGAGAAAAATTGGGTTTTTTCTCAGTGAAAGCACCAAAGTGTTTGTACCAAAATTGGGCACAACACTCTTCGGAAGTTTTTGAAGAGATAAAATGAAGAAATTAAATGGAAAAAGAGGATTATCTAACAAAAACTCCAAAAACAGATAATGAAGATAATAAAAACGCACAGAAACACAAGAATTTAGAGTGGTTTGGCGTATTGCCTACGTCCACTATGAAGTTGATCACTTTATTGATGTTTCTTTGATGATTACAATTGATTGCAGCAGGTTATAGCAAATAACAGTGAATTACAGCAGTAAAATTCGTTAGCAGCAGCAGCAATGGACTTTAGAACTGAATCCGGCAGAGTCTGGGCGTTGGAGAATTCAAAGATGAAGAAGATCCTTTCTCTGTATGCCCTGGGGCTCTATTTATAGGCGTAGGAGGCTGATATTTCGCTCAGATCTCGAGAGATTTCTTCTGGCACGTGAGTAGGCCCACCCGACCAAGCCCGCGAAGTTTCGACCCGATCCGTGATCGATATGAACGGATTTCTTATCGATCAATATTTCATCCAATGGAGTCGAAACTTGGTGTGGACATTCCTTAGCACGTTCGTAAGCTCCTGTGAAAAATTGGTGGTATTTGGACTTGTGGATCTCGAGTTATGATCGATACGAAATGGAGACTTTCGGCAGTTCGTCTGGTTGGAATCGATCTATTTGACTCGATCATTTCGAATCGATGGATGCACGTGCCTTGGTGATGACATGGTTTGCACTCTTCGGATCGATCCACCTTATACGTCGAGTTGACCGAGTCGTCCTTGAACTTCACCTTGTTCGTATCGATGATGCTGCCTTGTTCGCATCGATGAAGGATGCACAGTTCGTATCGATGAAAGTCCCTTAGTTCGTATCGATTGTCATGCTCTGTTCGTATCAATGAAAGTGGTGTAGTTCAAATCGATGGAGGTTGGCTCGTTCGTATCGATAAGAGCGCTCCAACTCGATGGATATGAAAAGCGCGTCTTGATGGATTCTAACAAAGGCTCTTAGATGGATACGAAGTCGATCGATACGAAGTGGACTCTAGTGATGGATACGAAGTTGATCGATACGAAGTAAACTCAGGTGATGGACACGGAGTCGATCAATATGAAGTGGACATTGGCCGATCGATTCGAACAAAGCTTTCCCTGATGGATTCGAACTCGATCGATTCGAACAGCAGCCAGTCGATGGATTCGAACTCGATCGATTCGAACAGTGGCCAGTCGATGGATTCGAACTCGAGGCTGTTTTTCATCCAATCTTGCATCGATCATAACCTGAGCATATGAACTCGGATTGACTTGAGATTTGGAGTGCTGACTTTCATGGCTTTGCTCGTCGTGTCTTGTTGATTGTAGCTTGATCCGGACTTTCAAAAAATTCATCGATATCCATAGTGAGCCTGCGTATAACCGATCTCTAAGACGAACCGTCATTGGTTTCTAGTCAGGTTCTTGGTGTCATGGCCTTGCCAAAAGGCGGGATAACAGATATATTCCCGCCCTTGGAGCGGTTGGGACCCTATTACATCCCCATGTAAGAGCGGATGACCCTTTGTATATGAATCCCGTGTTGTAGCAGTTGATTTATATTATTTGATTATATGAGCTGTGATGTAGGGGGACAGGTTGGAGGGATCCAATAGAATTCCTCACCACTGTTGATTTAATTACATATGTATGTGCTAATATATATGAGCTGTGATGCAAGGGGACAGGTTGGAGGGATCCAACGTAATTCCTTGCTATTATCGAATTATTTCAATAATATTCCTTTTATATGGATTATTGAATAATGAACCTAATTGTGAACACTATGGTCATAACATTGTTATATGTTTAGAAAATAAAAGGCTTGTAGTGATAGAAAAACCAATATCGATATTGGTTAAGCATTGGGTAGCTATTGGCCTTAAACAAGTATTTTGAAATACTGTAAATTGCCATTGAGTAGGAATTAGTTTTGAGATGAGAAATGATTTTAAATCCGAAATTGGGTTTTGGAAATATATTGTTTTAAAGTTATTTAATTATATTAATATTGTTTTAAAGTTATTTAATAATATCAGTATTGGTTTAAAGTTATTTAATTATATTAATATTATTTTAAGGTTATTTAATTATATTAGTATTGTTCTAAAGTTATTTGTTTATAATTAATATTGTTTTAAAGAATTTATCAAAATGTTAATAGTTTGAAAGGTTAATTATTTCAAGAATAATTATGGTTTGAAATTAATAATAAGGATTATTAATAAGGTTTTGAAAATTAATTGTTATTATTTATAAAAATGGTAAAGATTAATTATTATTGTTTGTTTAACAATATTTTGAAATTATTAATTATTATTTTTAAGATGTTTTAAAGTTAATAATTTTTATTTATTTTCAATGTTTATTGTTAATAATAATTATTATACAATGGTGTTTTGAAGTAAAAGACTTTTAAATATTTATAAATGTTTTCGAGACCCATAAATAGAGTTGAAAGACTTGGATTTTATAAAGGAGTTTATAAAATGGTTTGAAGACTTAAGGGAAGATTATTTACAAGGTGAAAGAGTTTATAAATGGTTAGATATTTATAAACGAATTTTAGAAACGGGTTTATAGATTTATAAAAGGAGTTTTATAAATGGTTTTATGAATTTATAAAAGGTTTATAAATGATTTTTGAAATGTATAAAGAATTTATAAGCGATTGAATTTTTATAAAGGGATTATAAATAGTTTTTCAAAGATTTGTAAAATGGTTTATAAATGTTTTGGAGAATTGTAAGGAATTTATAAATGATTTAAGAATCGAATAAAAAGAAAATCCCCAATTTTGTAAATATACTTGTACCATAGAGATAAGTATGTGAGTGCATTTTCTAAGATGCGAGGTGTAATGTGTGTGAATATACTTATACCGTTGAGATAAGTATATGAATATTTTCTAAGTACTGAAAATATAGGATTTGTAGATATACCTTTGTAAAAGTATTTCTATACAAGTAATTTACAGTGTTTTTAAATGAATGAAAGATCTATTAAAAAGAGGCTAGTGATTGCTTATGTTGCTTAACCAATGTTGTTTTTCCCTGTGGAATAAATCTTTGTTTGAATGTGTGTTTGTTGATAGTTAAATAACGGACTATCAAATCTTGGTCTAAATATGTAATCCTTCTTAATTTTGGTGGTATGGAAATATTCCCTACTTAACACCGAAGGATTTTAACTCGGGAAATATCTAGGAGAAACACGAGAATTATACGGTATAATGAGCGCCGGTGGTGTTATACTGTGCGTATAAACTCATGTTGTTCTTCTAGGATAAATGACGAGGAGATCTGTCCACTTAAACGGCTAAAGGGTGATCCTTGCCCTTGTGTATTGTCTGATTATTTAACAAAGATCCAGTATTGAGCATTCCAGAAAATCGATGATTGGATTTTGGAGCGCCAGGGAAATGGAAGAGTGTACTCGTAAGTGATGACTCGAAAACCATGACCACTCCAAAAACATATACGGTTCTATGGAGGAGTTTTGTGACATATATTGAAATGTTGGAATCCATGTGTGGTTCCGAGACCAATTGGGGTATGAGAATCCATGTGGGATTTTGTAATCTATTTTGTGGTAGTGCGTGAGCTAGAATGCCGGACATAGCCTCATCAGCGGTAATGGCTAACACCAGAGATAAGAGGCATGGTCAGTAGGGTTGGCAAACCCATAGGGTGTAGTCGGCTCTACATAGACATTTCTTACAGTTGTTAGGCATGCATAGGGCGATGTATTCGGTCTTACTGAGATCGGCTATGTTTTTCCTATGGCACATTAATAGGGATGTATGCTGCTTCGGAAGGATATCTCTGATCCTTGTGCAGGAGGACCGTTCTCAAAGTACTGAGGGCACCTCCATGAAATCCTATACAATTAGCGAATGAGCCTTATCGATTTTTGATTATATACTTAGTATTGTTGTGATGTACAATCATTAGCATCACAGCTACTTGATTACTATTATTTTCACCCTTAGTCATTATTATAATATCAATGGATTTTCTATAGAAAAGGTTTTGGTTATCGTAAGGTAAAAACCCGTCCGTGTTTTTGTGCGGCGTGGTCTTACCAGATACTTTTGATTTCAAAGATTTTTATAGCTTTAAAATCCAGTTGGGTGCATTTTCTCACGCTGGTTTTCCAGACTGACTTGGGTGTTATTTTATTATAATGCTCGGGCCAGATTGAGCATATTACAGATTTGTTTGGATGCTTTAGAGCTACGGGAGAAGAGCTGGAGACCCAGAGACGTATTCAGGTAGATGGTTATTTTTCCACTATATTCATTATTGTATTAATCAATAATTGTAAGGACAGACTGTTATAACTGTTTGGGCTGAAATAGGTTAGTATACTATGATTGATGCCTGTATATACATATATTACAGTTTGTTTGTGTAAAGATTTAATGTATATTATAGATTACTCGTTCTACTGTGAGATTCTTTGTTGTTTAGTTTTCTTCTTATCTTCTTTCTTTTTCCTTAACAATTGGGTTTTCCGGCATTCGATTGCTCAGCACGCAATACAGTGGACGTATTAGTGTCGATTTTCGAGGGCCGAAAATTTTGGTTGTCACATGATTAACCAAACATATGAATTAATATCCCATTTTTATACAAAATAAATTTTTCCACCTTCCTTGTAGTAATTCTACTATTGAACTCACTATAAGTACTTATTATCAATATTGAGCAGGTTTCAACTTTCAAGTGATGGTTCCTACTCAATACAGGTTTTAACATTTTGTTATAATTTCAAACAACCAAGCATCAATCAACCAATCAAACATATATATATATATGACAATCCAATTAATATGCTCAGTGAAAAATAGTCTATCAGCTTCCGCTGCGCAACTCTGATAACTAACAAATCAGGACACAACTATTCAATAATAAGTCATCTAAGGTCCAATCTATGCTATTCATTAAATCTCACTATTAAAAAAATTAAGTTCCAACTTTAGCAAAATTTTCATAACAATAATTTGTATAGTAATTCAAATTTTTTACAAATACGTCCCGATGATTATTCTCTAATAATAATTTATATATTTATATCCTAAATAAGAAATAACTTCTGAATTCTACCCTGCACCCAAAGGGATGGAACTCTAAGCCTGTCAAGGTCAAGATCCGTGTCCCTTATATTCTATATTGTTCTAAACTTAGCTTCGATACCAAGCTGTAACGCCCCACCTTATACCCATATTTACTAAGAAAATTAGAAGTAATATCATCGAGTAACACGGGGAATACGGCTGGACAGGAGTGACCGCCCGTGTTTATTCACTTAGGCTAACACTATCATGTCATCCTTTACCTCATAACACAATATAAAGACATGAATAGTCTCAGTATAAATTAATAAACATGTTGGCTAATATAGAATAGAACAACACAACTTATAATATACAACACAGAATCATAGATCGCAATGGAAAAAATATGATATAGATCATCTTAGATAACATAAAGTGATTCTACAAAGGAGAATACTAAACCCATTCACACACACACACACACAGATATATATATATATAGACATAGAAGCTCAATAGTTAGACAAGTACAAATACATCAAAAGACACTAACTCTCATACAAGTGTAATACAAAACATATATATATATATATAAGGACTAGAACAAATGATAAATATAATATTTATATATATATATATCTCCAAATCTATCCCAACATCCAAGGTCACTGAATCCTTGTACTTGACAAGTCTCGGTCTGATCCGAGTATTAAGAAAATAATAAATGGGTCAGACCATCTCTAAATATAAATGGTGAGATTACATAATAAACATGTATGCTCAGGATACGCCACATCAATAAAAAGGCGTTAATACCAAATCACCATGTCAGAAAGTCATCTCATGTCTATCAACGACAATCATCTCAAATATGGCGATAAAAATATACTTAAAAATCATTAGGATAAAAGAGATTGCGTGAAATAAAGTCAAACTCCAAAAATATAAGACTGCATGAAAGCGAGTCAAAATTAAAGACTAGCATGAAAGGGAGTCAAAACTCAAAGACTAGCATAAAATCGAGTCAAAACCAAAGGCTAGCATGAAAGTGAGTCAAAACTCATAGACTAGCATGAAAGCGAGTCAAAACTCAAAGACTAGCATGAAAGAGAGTCAAAACTCAAAGACTAGCATGAAAGCGAGTCTAAACCAAAGACTAGCATGAAAGCGAGTCAAAACCAAAGATTAGCATGAAAGAAAATCAAAACCAAAGACTGGCATGGAAGTGAGTTAAAACCAAAGACTAGAATGAAAGCGAGTCAAAATCAAAGACTAGCATGAATGTGGGTCAAAATCAAAGACTGGCATGAAAGCGAGTTAAAATAAAAGACGAACAAGAAGCAAGTCGAGCAACATAACTGATCCTATAGATATCTTGATTATAAGGGAATTCTTAGTGTGAGTTGCTCTCTTACAAAGGGAGACCAATACGAAAAGCTCTAGGAGTCCAAGAAGAAATGAAACTACTAAACTCTAACGATCGATATACCCGATTATCATAACACGTGTTCTGCCTATTAATGCACTTGTGAGGTGCCACGTCTAATGACACGTGACACAAGCGTTATGATATCGAATTTTAGCCAGTGGTACTGGCTGCTGGCCTTTGTGGTATAGGGCTAATAACTGAAAAGATACCATGACTCCGGTTACGTTCCCGTAGTCAGCCACTAGGGTGAACAACTAGCCTACAAGGTCAAGTAAAGAAATGCACTAAAGGATATGGTGAACTATAGAAATAGAATGCATCCCCAAAATACTATTTAATAAAAAAGTGTTATATACTTGAATATTTACTCGAGTGTCCCTAAATGTCCCATAACCACTTGGTGACACTTGAATATTTACTAAGGGATAGTAAATTTCACTCAAGCAAAATATTTTATCCAATGAGTCAAAGAATTAAGCGATAAAGGGGTACAAGTGTTCCATACCACTTTTACTACTAAACCTTTTAATTAGAGTTCTCATTTTATAAAAGAAATAATTTACATGAATGCAATAGCTTAAAAGTCATTAGAAAGACCCATGGAAAGGTTAAATAGCCCGAAGGCAAATTCTCAATATATTATTTTGAAGAGAAGTAATTGTTTACAAAGTATAGGTTTCGAATTTTTAAACATAAGAGATACTTTTCAGTAGACTTCATAACATTTTAAACCCTTTTATTTTAAATATGTAACCTTTTCTTTCTCAACTACATATATATCTTACATGGATATAATAGGCTATACTTTAATTTAGTATTGATTTGAGTGTATATATCCATACATAGTTGTATAAAGCTCCAAAGAGTTTGATAGGTTTATAAAGTATACTACTATATATAACTTAAAATCCAAACATATACATAGTTTAGTTCACATTTTTTAGCATTATTATTATTATAATAAAACTCAACAATAATCTTTCTTTGAAGACATTTGTAAATTTGTACTTTGAAACCATAATTTGAAACCTGAATTTGGAGTAATTAATACAGATATATTTATATTTATATAAACTCTAAAAGTGATTTCCAAATAATATATTGTAATATAACTAGTTTTGTAGTTATAAACCACACATATTTAAACATCGCTTTTAGAATTATTTCCAAATATAAATGATTAGTGAAAGAATGAAATTTAGCTTAGGAAATCATGTTTTCAAATGCGAGAAGAAAACCATAGCAGACAATAAAAAGAAAAAAGGAAATTAAAAAAATGGCAAACCAAGGTATTTTGAAAATGTATACATATAGCTGTTTGGAATCTTTGAAAGTTTATAGCTAAAACATAAATTTCTATATACCTATTTATAAAATATTTTACTTAATAAATAATAAGCTAAAATTTCCATCAATATGTGTCGCAATAAGTCATCCAAGTGCATAGAAACAATTAACATCAAATAAGGCGACAAACGGGCGAACCGGGAGGCTTTACCTGGAAATGAAATAACTCCATGTTGCTGCCACCGGTCCACCTGTGGAGCACCACAAGTTGACAGGTGGTGGCGAATTATAGAGCTATTCCAGCTCCAAAAATGCTTTCGATCAATCTTCGGCGATGACGTTTCGATCCTGGGTTGTGTGCAGGTGTTCCCATGTGTGCATGCTTCAATTTCAATCCGAACATGACATTATAACATCAATTTGAATATCAAGTTTTCTAATTACAAGAGAATAAAACTTTCAGCAAGCAGGGATTTCAAATAACAGCAAAGAGATTCAATCTAACATCAGAAATTATCGGTGGAGTCGATCTAACAAACATACAACCCAGTTTAGAAATAGTGGTGAGGATTACTAACCTTTAATCCACAAACAAACTTGTTAAATACTCTCATTTTAACTCTGCATTATATTTCAGCAAGCCCTAGAAAATAGCCTCAAACCAAAAGAAGAACACACGAATCAAAATGTTGTAAAAACAAAAACCGATTAGTCTAAAAGGTGTATTAGGGTTTGAAAAAAATAGCTGAATTTTCTTTGATTTTCTAGCAATTTATTAGGAAATAAAATATGTGATTTTGCTTTAGGGTTTGAAGGGAGGAAGAGAAAATTTTTTCCTTCATTTTTGAACTGAAAAGGATCTTGTAGGAAAAAGAAATTGAGAAGAGGAATTTTACTCTTGGTTGTTACTAATATGGGTTTTGGGATGAAAATGAGCCCAATAAGCCAAAAATTTGTTTTTTATTTCCTTTATACTTTTTACTAAGGCATTTTTCTTCCTGTTAAAGTTATTTTATTAAATCATGAAGTAATTTCCCTAACCCAATTCATTTAACCCTTTTCAATTCTACTTACTACCCATTTTTAAATATTAAAAACAAATTTTATATTTGTTATTATTAGAAATAAAATCTCAATCAATAATTTAGAAATGATTTCTTATTATTCATACATCTTTCCAAACTTCTCTTTGTAATATACCAATTGATCCAACAAGATAAAATTTCTATTTTCCGTACAAAAGTAGATTTATAATTATTTATTTCATTCATAACTTCCCAATATAAGCAAAATTTAGAATTCACATTCCAAAAGGATTCATTATCTTTTACGAAAGAAGACAAATTCAAATTTCTCATTTTAATCTCCAATTTAAATCATTATTTATCTTTATTAAAGTAGTTCTAAAAGTCTGGGTTGTTACAAAGTGATATATATATAGATATATATATATATATATATGTGTGATAAGTTATTAATTGATTGCATTGTTTACGCTTAAAGATTTCCCTTAATCGATTGGGTACCATTGCAGCGGTATTGCTTTATATCGATACTGGATATTAGAGGTGGAGGGAGGTTGTCCCACAATCTCTTAAGGCCATAGTTATAAAGATTACTAACACTAAAAGTGAAGTTAAAATCAACCTTAACTAGATTTTCAGTAACTAATATATTTTATTTAGAGACCACTGTCCTTGTGAGGTTAAAGTCGTTACCAATAATGTTGAATTCTATAACAATAAAATTTGTTTCAAAAAGTATGATATTTTCATTACAGGAAAATAGGCGCAGGGAAGAAGTTGCAAAAAAAATTTATTTTCAAGGATAAAAAGTTTGCTTTTTAGTCTTATGGACACTTTTTAGTGTAAACAGAAAATGGTATACAACTATCATTCTGTGATTTACACTAAAAAGTGTCCTTTAGACTAAAAAGAAATCTTCTTGTCCTTAAAACTAAAATTTTCTCTAACTTTCTCTCTGAGCCTAAAAACCTCTTTTCATTATTTGTGTTATAATGTTAAGTTTTGGTTATATAGGTTAATTCATTACCGTGGTTTTGCCAAATATAAAGAAAACATTTAAATAATGGAAGCAATAATATCATTACATATGTGGTTGTATTCAATTTTAAAGTAACTATGATTGACATAAGATATGATAGGCATAGGTGTAACATCTAAATTTATCATAAATTATATAATAAATGAAACAGAGTATAATAGAACGAAAAATTTATATAGGCTTCACTATTGTGAATTTTGCCACAAAGTGTTGGAAATTTGATGTATCAATGCTATATAAATGTAGTACTAATACGGATGCAAAGTCTAACAACAATAGAATAAAAGATAAAAGTTCGTTGATAATAAATTAAAGACTACAGTAAAGTTACCGTGCGACGACATTGTGAAGCATATAAAGAATATACTCATTAAGAGAAATGAGTATTTCTTGGATTTTTGAAATAAATTATCTAGACATACACATTTGTTGTTTATATTTAAGCATAACTTACAGAGCGTCCTCTTTTAAGTTTTGAAGTCATGTGATAATTTGCATATTGAATAAATTGAAGTTGGATTAGAAGTAGTGTTATTCATAAGATTTGCACATTGCACATGTTTGAAGCTTTACGATGATAAATGTATTAATGCTCATTAACATGTGGTTCTATCATTGCACATAAAGTACAATCAAAAAAACTGTTTTTAGAATAATAATGGAACTTTATTGATGGGTGAAACCATATGCACCCACTAATACAGTCCCCAATGTCGCATAAAGATGTAAATAAAGAATAAAAAACAACCTTACACATAATTACTGTGCCCGTCACCCTATTGTAATGGGGCAATTCATTTTGGTTTTAATGAATCCGAAACTCAAGGCATCGAATATGACTTGTTGTCCATTTACCTGGATAACCAGCAGCCCTCGGAAAGAAGTCATTATTCTTATTCCTATTTTTCACAATAAGGTAACCATTGAACATTGTTAATAGAAGAAATTTAAATATTTACAAACTTTACGAAGAATCGCAAGTAAAATATATTTATCAACTTGAACCATGACTTCTTTATAGGTCGTCTTTGCCATATCGTTAATTTATTGGCTTGGAAAGAGATTTCAAATGATCGTTTAACATCATAGTATACTAAGCTTCGAAAATTATCAAATTAACTACAGTTTTCCAATTAATTTTTATACCGATAAAGATTTGTGAAATTGATGATTGCAATTGAGCAGCCCTAACTTTACGATTGTTATTTACAGATATATTTTTAAGAAGATGAAACAGTGAATTTTTTTTTAATTAAAAAAATGAGAGATGTGTGTATAGAAGAGAAAGAATAATTTTACAAAATATTGGTTGATGAAGAATGAGGTGCGCATGAAAATGGAAAAAGTGATTGTAGATAGTAGCACCATTATTCAATCAGAGCAGTCATTTTCATGTTTTGAGAGATCAAGCGGAAGACCTCCAGAACTTTATTTAGAGCATATTACCAATTAACGCTTAAGCTAGTGATCATTTACTATAATCAGCAAAACGTTATGATACCAATTTGAGTCAAGTGTGAGAATGTTAGAATTTTATATATTCCAATATGCGTGACTTTGTATTATCATATTAATTAACATAATATGCGTTAATATTTGTATGATAGTTCTTTATTGGAGAAGTAAAGCCACCGACTTATTATATATATCATTTGTCATATAATGTTTGATTACATAGGAGGAAATCACCTAGACCCAAGTTCAGTATCCTAGTTTGCCCAACCGATCATAGCGCTTTAAATTTTAAAAACAAGTCTAAACAACTTTTACTTTGGGATCTATTTGCAAAATAAATTTATATGTATCATTTGCCGATTTGCTAGCCACACCAAAATTTGCAAGGTGATTTAATCTATTACATGTTTGTCATATGTTAAGTAAATATTGGTTGCTTGTGTCACTTGGCATATAAGATATGTGAAATTTGTCCTTCATGAATAAATAACATTTGTCATTTAGATGAATCAAGTAGTCATGCGATATGACATGTGTATAACACTTGTCAATCGAGGATTAAATATATATAGTAGTTATTATAATAACTACATGATGGTCGGATTTATATACAGTGTGATTTATATAAAAGGATCATTTGCCTACACAAATATATGATAATGACTAATAAAGCAATGGCTAATTAACAAAGTATTATTCTCTATTAGGAGTGTCATTCAAGGAATTGAAGTGTGTAAGAAATTGCAATAGGATAAATCACATTTCTCTTATTGTTTTAAGTCCATAGTAAATGGAATAAATCGAGTTTACAGTGAAAATGTATATAGTATGCTCCTAAAAGCCTATTACCTACGAGTGCTCTCCTCATAAGATGGTTGCTCTTTCATATATAAAAAAGCCTATTAGCTAATTCTGAATTATTCTTCGAGGTTGGAGAATTGCAATTTTGCTTTCTGCTTTCTACTCACAACTGACTGATGCAAATTTTACAAACCTAATTTTCTTTTTTACATCGTAAGTGGAACTTGTTATTATTGTAGAACCAATTAGCAGTCGAAATATTAAATTTGGGTCCCTATTTATTGTTGTAAATGTAAAGCGGGTCTCTATCTATAATTTTTTTATAAATTAGGTTCTTACTCCTTTAACACCACGTCCAAAAAATACCACCATTCGCCAACTCATTTAATTATAATATTTAAAATGTGATATTTTTTGTAGGTTAATCAGATTTAAGAATCGTTTTCGTCACTAAATCACAAATTTAATAAACTTTCAATGATATCCATTGTTGACACCTAAAAATAAATGTTTGGAAATTATAATTTTACATGGAAGTTTTTGTTACATTTACATAATGCAATTATTTATATCACTACTTTATATGACTATATTTATATGACTGCATTTATTATGGATGACCATAATATATTTTATATAAGTGTTTTAACGATAATAAGATAATACAAGTATTATCTTTTAACCTAATTCCAAGAAATTTGTTTTTGGGTAGCATATATTAACACTTGGAAAAATGCCTTACACAGCCTACCATTTTGTAAAAAGTTTCACATCCTACATAATCCTTTTCACCCCCCATTAATTTCGCAAATACCCTTCTTCCTCATCTATTTTTTGCCAAATCTAATAATTTTCTCTTTGACTTCACTCACTTCCTCTCTTTTATGTAAGCAATATAATTTTTTAAGAAAAAATCATACTTCATGTCTAGAAGTGATACAAAAGGAAAGGTGTTTGACTCAGACCAGCTCGCAACGGAGTTAATGGGTAAAATTACACACAAAAATTCCTAATTTGAATCTATTGAATCTATGAAGTCTAAAGGATTTATTAGATTCAATATAATATAATTTAAATAAAATTATATTTTATTAATTTTTCCTTAATTTTATTAATTTAATTCTAAATTAATTAAGTGTAAGATATGAAAAGTTTGAATATGTCAAATATATTGATATTTTAATTGTGTGACAGAATTTCTAAATATAAGGCAAGTATGGTTAATCGAAGACAATATATAGAAATAAACAAAAATAAATCTAGATATATTCACATAAGGATCGAATAGGGAAGGAAATAAAAGGTGGCGGTGTTGATTGATTCCACCTTCCCTCTTTAGCACATTTAATCGATACATTATTGAATTAAAAATGCAAGAGGTATATGACACATTAACATAAACAACAAACAATAATTAATATGTATACATTATTGCCTCACTTTTAAATTATTTGATAAAAATAAAAGGGTTTAAATCATTCTTTAGCAATTTGAAATACAAATATTAAATGTTTATATGTACACATATATAGATATAATTATGTGTATAAAAAGACTAAATCAAAACTTTCTAATTAATTCAAAATAAACTTCCATGCATAATTAAATTTTCAGATGCATTTGTATACTTATGTATACTTGAGTTAGTTAACAAAAATACATACATACATATATATATATATATATATATATATATATATATATATAAATTAAGAGATTTAACCTAAATGAAATTATTTTACAAAACAAAAGTGGAACACAACAAATTAAGCAATATATTAACAATCCTTTAAAATACTTGAATAAGGACATTTGAGATAATAAATTGGGTAATAAATTTAGAATATTATTGTAATCAATTTTAAAGCTTAGACTCATTATCAAAACATTCTTTTAATCATATGAAAATTTCTATTACAATTCAACAGATTAAGAATAAAACAATTTATTCAACAAAGAATTCAAATTGCATGATTATTTTTCAATTCAAGATGAAGTGACAACATGTGTATACAATGTTTATGTTTCAACACAAATACAAATGATATGCACATACCGACTTTCTGATCTAAAAAATTACACTTTGATTTGAGGGTTTAAAACATAGATCTATAATTAAAACATTGTTTTAATCATATACAAATTTATGTTTCGATTTATCAAAATAAAATTCAAATCAAATCATTCAACAAATGATTCAAATTACATAAAAAAATTCAAATCAAATGAGGCAATATTATATACATGCTAACTATGATATTCATTTTATATTTAATAGAATATTTAAAATAGAAAACACCTCGCAGGTCTAGCCAAAAGTCATACCTTGATTTATGCTTTCTCCTAAGATCGCCAAGATCCACATCCAATCCTTACAAGAGATGGATGAACCACCTTTGTTTTAATTTAATTTGACATTTCATTTTAATTTTTTATTAGTTTTAAATTATTTTAAAGGAAGATGATGGCAGTTATTGCTTTGGAGAGGAGGAGGAAGAATTTTCGGTAAAAGAGAAAGTGATATGAAGAGATTTGTTTTAATGGGGTAAAAGAATATTTTTCCCATTCTCCTTATTTAACTTCCTTATTTTATTCAATCAATTAATCCCTTTTTTTCTCCTGGCTAGTCCTAACATGCATCCATAGTAGGAAAAGTTTCCAACAAAATAAAACATTTATGTAATTATCATTAATAATAGTTGTAATACCTTTGGTGTGACACTTTTTTGGTGTTAACGCAAACTACCAAAAACACCCCTAATATCAAATCTTAGTGTTGCTTGAAAATAAGATCTAATAATTTTCTTGTACAAATTCAAAACGTCTATCTACAAATATTACCAAATCTCTTTTTTTTAGCAAATCTGGCGGGGTTGACTGGGCCCCTACCAGATTTTATTGCAACTAAAACAATAAAATAAATTAGCTCAAAACAAGCTTTGAGCTAAGAAAAGACAAGATAACAAACTAGAAGAACCGCATTTACACAAACAAAAAAGGAAAAAACAAAAAGGTTAAAAACAAATAAATAAATAAAAGGCTAATTCCAAGCAAAAATTTAGGCAACAAAGAATGCAGCTATCCTCTTCATGCTTCAAACCACTTCATTCCTTAATTCATGCCATAGCATCGCAATGCTTCTCCTTTTGTTCTCAAAACATATAAGATTCCTCTCCCTCCAAATAACTGTCAGGTATTTTTTCAGACATAGAGCTTTTAATTGAGATTCATGAGTTCTCCATTTTGTTGATTTATATATCAGGTCCCATTCAATATCAGATACCTTGGACATACCAGTTCTTCCAGCCTTCATCATCAGTCTTCTCCATAAAGGGAAAAGAACATCACAATTGAAGAAGATATGCCTGCAGCTTTCATTCTGGGCCTCACAAAATACACATAACAAGCTATGATTAATTCCATACATGTTCAGAACATCCTTTGTAAGTAAAGCAAGGTTAATCACCTTCCACAACATTAGATTATCCTTCAGGGAAGTGGCGGTATTCCATATAATTTTCGACCACCTACAAGTTGGCAATGTTTTGAATTTGGCCATCTCATTGTAAACTAGTGCAATAGAATGAGGCTTGTCATTCCAGTCAAACTAGTCATGCTCCACATAAGGATATATATTAGCCTGTAGTTGATCTCATACTGCTCTGATGATCTGATTGGAAGAATAAGGCAGTTGTAGATGGCTATCCATTATAAATTTACTTGCCTTAGCATCCCTACTAATACCCGATTGCAAGATGTGCTGATATGTCATATGTTTAGACAGAATCAAACCCTTATCTCCCCATGGCTCATCCCAGAAATTAACACTAGAAGATAAAGACAGCTTCAACCTAATAAGGGGAAGGTAAGTTGATCTCATCCCTAATAATTTTTTCCACGTCCAGCTACATGACTATGGCACATCCATACACCAGAAACTTTTGTTGCCTGTGTTATGTACCCATATCCATTTCACCCACACACTTTCCCTCCTACTAAGAATTGAGTCAAAATGAGAACTGAAAGCGGCTACATTCCAATGGAGTATATTCTTCACACTTAACCCACCATTAAACTTAGGACTTTTAAACTTATTAAATGAGCAAGGCAGAGGTTTCTTCGAGTGAATACTATCAGACCAAAAGAACCTTAACGTTGCACTTCTTATCATCCTTAGCAATTTATTAGGAAGAATGAAAGCTCTGGCCTAGTATACCATCATGGAGAAACTGACAGAGTTAATGAAGAGCAGACGGCCAGCTTGAGACAAGAATATATTCGCCCAGCTATTCATGGTTATTGTGATTTTATTGTAGAGAGGAAGAAAATTAGATAATGTGATCCTGGAAGAAATGAGGGGTAAGCCTAAATAATTCATGTCGTATTCCATCATTTGAAGACCAGTGGATTAAACAAGACCAACATCAAGGGGAGATGGAACTCCAGATATGATGATACTGGATTTATTGAGGTTAAGCTTAAGACCTGTCATGCAAAAGAAAGAGTTCAAAGTAGCCAATATGCATTCAGTAGAGGCTTGATGAGGTTTAGTAAAGATCATTATATCATCAGCAAACATTAGAGTGGAGACATGGGGTTGCCTACATCTGGGGTGGTACTTTATAAGGTTATCATTATACTTTTGAGTGATCAATCTGGTAAAAACCTCCATTACAAGGATAAATACATAGGATTAAATCGGATCACCCTACCGTATACCATGTTTGGTTTTAAAATAGCCTACAGATCTACCATTATATTTTAGAGAGTAATTTCGAGTTGAAATACATCCATAAATCCAACCAACAAAAGGCTTAGGGAATCCCATGAGAGCCATAATGTGAACTATATATGACCAGTGAATTGAGTCGTAAGCCTTCTTTATATCCAGTTTCATCATTGCAACTAGGGAGGAATTAGCTCTTCCATAACCTCTAAGCAGCTCTTGGGCAAGAAGAACATTATCCAGGATATTTCTCCTAGGAAAAAATGCTACTTGATTTTGGGAAATAAGATCGGGAAGCACAGATACAAGTCTAGAAGCAAGTTTCTTAGATATACACTTGTAAACAAAATTACAATAAGAGATTGGCTTGAAAGAGCACACTAAAGTAGCTTGGGAAGACTTAGGGATTAGAACAAGATGTGTGGATATAATCTGATCACTGAGTAGTTTACACTTATCAAAAAAATTATGCATGGCTTTACAAAAAATCCTTTCGTATCAAATCCCAGCTATTTGTAAAGAAAAGAACATTAAAACCATCAGGTCCCCCATTTGACTTTTTATTCATCGAGAACAAAGCTTGTTTAATCTCTTTATCGGTTACCTTAGTGGTCAGCATAGTAGCCTCTTCAGTCTTAAGACAAGGGAAGTGGATATCATTGATTAAGTGAAGATCAGGAATGAATTTAGTTGAGTTACCTAGAAGGTTAGAGAAGTAGCTTAAGAAAGCATTATCCACTAGATCAAGAGTTAAATTAAGGCAGCCATCCACGTCAGTAATAGAATTGATTTGTTCCCTAACTTGCTTGATTTTGATTGATGCATGAAAAAAGCAGCATTTTTGTCACCCTCTTCTATCCATTTATTGTTTAACTGCTGCATTTTCATGTTTCCTTCAATGTTAAGAGCTTGGTTGAGAGAGTTATATAACCTTCCTTCCTCATCTCCTGGATTGTTCATCATTCTTTCTTGGGCTTCCTTAAGTTGCACCTTTAATTTATTTGACTGTAGGGATCCATCACTAAATTTATCATGTGCCCATGTCCTTAGAGCAACCTTAACACTCTTTAACTTCCTACAAAATATATACATAGGGTTACCATAACAGTTAATTGACCAAGCATATCTCAATATATTGTTATACTCATGGGCCTCAATCCATGCATTGTAAAATTTAAAACTTCTTTTCTCTTTAAATTTTGGACAACCAGAAGAAAAAATTTGGAGGGAGTGATCAGACATGATTGGATAAGGGATATGCATAGAGAGAGATGGCCAAAAAGAAAAGGAGCAAAAGTTGCAGAAAGCATGATCAATAGTGGAGAAGGTTCTAACTCCACTTCTACTTCTATTGTTCCATGATTACTTTGCACCTGAAGTACTAATTTTGATGAGGTTAGAATCAGAAGTAGCTATATTTAGAGGTTGAATGTCCCTAGGCATAAGGGGAAGACCACCAAGTTTATCATCTAAGTCAAGACAATAGTTGAAGTCACCCATGACTAACCATGGATGGGTTTCCTGCCTTAAGTGGGTTAGGGAATTAAGCAAGTTTTAGCTTGAGACAATTGAGTTATCTGCATAAATTATGGTGAGATAGAATGAACAGATGGGATGGGAGCATTTCACATGAAAGTGAATCAACCACCTAGAAGAAATGATAGTTGTCAAGGTGAAATAGGATGGATCATGAAGAACAAGAATTCTTCCATATGGGGCATCAAGAAGGTTATAATTCAGAGACAAAGAAGAGTAGATATAACTGGCTGCAAAGTTGGATAAAGAAAGATTGAGTTTTGTTTCTAGTATGGCAACAAGTTTTAGTTCATGAAGTT
This sequence comes from Allium fistulosum, assembly GCA_030737815.1. Lineage (NCBI taxonomy): Eukaryota > Viridiplantae > Streptophyta > Magnoliopsida > Asparagales > Amaryllidaceae > Allium > Allium fistulosum. The sequence continues at coordinate 805,109,785 of CM060903.1, read as the reverse complement.
GGATGATAATTTTAACTTGATCAAGCTTCAATTGGTTATGAGCACCAAGAATGTTCCACACCCCTATGTTTTGAATCATCAATAAAACTAGAGAGATTGATGGTTGAGATTTTTCTTGCTCCTGGTTGCAGGAGATTTAGAGTTTGCATTATCAAGAGATAAGTCATGAGTTGACGTAGTTGGAAGCTTCTTTTTTTCTTTTAATATTAACATTCTTTGACAGTTGGCAATCATCAAATGGAGCAGGCACTGAAACCATGCTTAACAAAGAAGGAGACACCCAACTAGGCAAGAGCAACTCATTTGCATAAGGGCAGGAAGGTATAAAGATGTCACTGGTTGGTTCATTGAGAATATAAGAAGAAGATGAGAAAGGATCAGAAGGATTTGGAGTAGCAGAAGATATAAGAGAAGGTGGGACCGTTTGTGCATGCATGGATAGCACTACATGCTTTAATTATGATTCCAAAATATCCCAAAAGGATACTTCAGCTTCTAAGAGGCTTCCTACATTAATACCACCACTACAATGTGAAATTAAATTTTGTTGCTGGTCCCCATGGGCAGAGGATGGAAATAATCTTTCATTAATAATCTCATTCTCATCCACAGTGTGCACGTGCACATGCTTTTGTTCTTCATTATTCTTGCCTTCATTCAATTTCTCATTCAATTCCTTTTCCTTTTCTCCAGTTGTCTGAAATGTAGTTACCAGTTCAGTCACCAGAATTTCACCATCCTCCCTCGCATTAACTCCTACAATTTCAACTACCTCACAATCCTCCTCACCTTGATCATTCTGTAGGATAGCAAAACTATTAGACATGTGAACAACTTTGTCAGATTGATGTTGATTAGAAACGTTATCTACACATTCATTATTCCCAACAACTTCTTTCTCTACCACTACCTTACCATTTTTAGGTATTTCAGCATTAACATTTTAATAAACTACATCAGTATTCTTCTTCTGCTGCTTATTGTCCTTCTCTTTATTCTTTAAGTGTGACACCTTCTGCCATACTTGCTTCTTCCTGACTGCATTGCTCAATACTTCCTTTTCCATATTTAGTGCTTCTTTTTGTACTATTATGCCAGTCTCCCTACCCATTTCCTCATCCTCCTTTCTGCTTACTTGGAGGCACGTATTCTCAGAGTGCCCAAACTCCTTGCAGTTAACACATATTTCAGGCTTCCAGAGATAACTTACTTGCACCATTTGATCACTTCCATCTAGCAACTTCACCAGAAATTGGTCTAGTAATTTTTGATCAGGAGTTACTTCAACCATACGTTTGGCGTATGAAATTCTCTCGAGCTTTTCGGCAGACTCATCCATAGAGAAAAACTTTCCTACCCTTGATGCAAGCTAGCTAATTCCATAGTGTGACCAAGCATAGAGGGGAATGTTATTTAGCTTAATCCACACTGGGACAGATCTTAATGTTCCACAATTATTACCAACTGTGGCATCCCAAGGTTTTACTATAAAAAGTTTATTCCTCATTATGATTGGCTCTGCCTCGGCTATCCTCTTTCTATCCTCCACACAGGAAAGATTAAATAGGAACAAAAAACCATCAGATCTGACTGAAATTGACCCTTTAAGTTTCCACACCTTTTTAAGATGATATATGACTGTAGGGTAAGAAAGAGGTTTATCAAGAAAGAAGCCTACTAAATAATCTTTCCACACATCATTTCCAGCCTGAATTATTTCCTTTGATGGCACAAGCATCTCACTAGAGTAAGTCGATGGAATTTCTTAGGGGCTGTAGCTACCAGCATTGCGAGGTTTGGATTTAAAAAGGGAATTACATGGAAGAAGATTCAGAGAGGATGGAGAGGGAGAAGAAGACGAAGTAGAAGGAAGAGAAAGATGGGGAAGAGGGACGGAAGACGGGAAGAGCAAGGCGAGGGAGATGGTGGAGGATTAGGGGCTGGTGGGACAAGGATCGGAGCAGTAGAGGAAGGTATGGCGGGCTGGTACGATGGTGAGGGGAAAGGCAACAAGGACGAAATAGGGGAGGAGAGAGAAGCGGGAAAGGTTCCCATAACAAGTTAATATTTACCAAATCCTTGTATCACTTAAAAATAGGATCTAAGAAATAAATATCTATCTACAAATACTATCGAATCTTAATATCACTTAAAATTAGGATCTAACAAATAAATTATTAATTAATAATATAGATAAAAATTCAAAATTAAAAAAAAATTAGATGTCGTAACTTAGAAATAAAATTTAAACTAACAACAAATGATTTTAATGCAAAAATATGGTTAAATCTTTCTACAAATCATTTTCTCTTGAATGTGCTAAACATATACAATTTGCAGAAAAATAATTCACACACGAAGCGCATGCCATCATCAGAGGCGAAGCACGTGCCGCAACAATCGTTTATTTTAAACCCTATTTAAATGGTGCATTGATATAGAATATCGATATTTGCAAATATAAATTTTATACATACATTTAAATAATTGCTAACAACATTCAGAAACATTAAGTAAATCAATTATAATTAGTATATCACAAGTGCGATTATGCGATTTAGAGGTGTGAATTTGATCAGCAATTAACATTGAACAATTCAAATATTATTGTTCATACATCACCTTAGCTAGTGGTATGATAGTTTGGCCGAATTCATCGCTTACAGATCTTTTTGGTAAAATCCAATTTTACTTTTTTCTTAAGCAGTACCCAATAGTAACGATTATTTACACCAATTCTCTTTGTCAAACTATATCACATTAGGACATATGGAATTTGATGAATTTGTTTATGGTCAAAATTCTAATATCGTCCAAATTCAATTTTATAATCCAAACACAAGTCTTTGGTTTAATTATAACAATTATTATTAACTAAACTACTCTTGCCAAATATTTTGACTTTGTGTGGACTTTAGTTGACCATAATACTAAACCCGTGTAACCGAGGAGATGAATCCTCTCTTGAATAGTGTTTCACTTCCAATATTTCCACAAGACCCAACTATAGTCGTTTAATGGACGTTGTGCCATGATTTAACTATAATCAAAGCGAAACTTTCATATTGAAGATCAATAGTATTCTCAAGTCAGGAGAACTGTGTAAATTAGTCACTTTGATATTTTCTGTTTGACCATAGTTATATTAAACAACATAAAATTATTGAGTGAGTCATTCCATAGTTATCCAATAACCATCAGTACGCAACCCTTGGTGCCCCCAACAACCATGAGTAATACACTGCCCAACATTTGGAGAGCGCTACATACTCTAGTCTAAACTGATTCATCGATGTCCAGTATCGATACATCTTGACTAGGTATATTTAAAATTATATGCTTACCATATAGTGATATAATACTCATGGTTAAAACTATTTGTAACTGCTATCACAAACACATCTTTAATGGACTTTCTGACATACATACTTAAATTAACTAATTAATTATTTTTAACAATTTATAGCAAGTATATAATAGAAAGGAAACGCCTTGTATTTTGAGTAAGATTGGTCATCGAGTTAGATTTATGTCAAAAATTACATAATCACCCCAAGCGCATAACCCTAATGTAACGACCGACCTACACCTACGGTGCAAAACAACTGTCAATGGAAATAAAAGAAGTAAAGAAGAGAAAATTGAAGAGAAGGGAATGGAAAAGAAGAAAAAAGAAACATCAAATAATCACATAACCTGTCATATATCTCACATCGCATCAGATAAAATAAAATAGTCAACACATATATAAAACAATCGAGATGGTAATAACAATGTGAACTAATCATCAGAGTATAAGATCTACAGAGTTATACAACACGGCAATAGAGTTTATATGACTGGAAAGTAAACTCAACCAATACACTGTCTCTAATAATAGTAAATCAAATACTGTTAAGGCTCCACAATATCACATAGCAGAATCTATAATAACTTCTCAGATATAAGTATAAGTAAATGTCACCTCCTGCTAGTCCATCTGCAGAACTCCATATGTCATCCACACCTGCTCTCTAATCTACTCATTTAAGAGTACCCGAGATAATAAGAAGCAAAGCATAAAACCTTGGGTAAGACAACAGTCTGGTGTGAGCGATAAACAATCTCAAAACACTAAAAAGGTCGATATAGTATACGGAACAGAAAGTATACGAATCATACTTGACATGTCCATACAACTAAAGATTCAGCACATAACATCGATAATATGCTACTCTACAACATCATTACAAGGGTACTCTGTACTCAATAAACTATCGAGGTGCCTAGGTATCTCCATCTACAATACCTACTCCAAACTAAGTAAATTGTCATGGTGTCTAAGTATCCCTATGCACAATACCAACCTCATGTGACATCCCTAGGGTGACAAGTGGCTAGTGAAGCAACCACAACAACCATAGCATCCATTAAACAATACTATCTATTACCCAGTGTGCTCTAGATATATGATAACTCGTATGGCCTCCTTTCTACTAGGGGCTAGTGGAAATCTCAATTCTCTATTGTACTCTCGTATCTCGCAGCCCAAATCTGGATACGTGTATCGCTGTCCAAAGATGGACACTAGATCTAAAGGGTCCAGGGTATACAGATCCTCGCTACCAACCCATGGGCGTCCCCACTATACAATACCCCTGCTTCGAGTACAACAGAAAACACTCTGATTCTTCAACGATCCCTTAGCACATACACATCCATTTGAGCCCTACTAGCTCAATACAATTTCCACTATTTGGAACCCACCACGTTCCTCCACTCCACGACTCCCAAAATGAGCCTCTTCAGTACCTACTACCCCCACGAGCCACAAACCAAAGATATGGTGTGTCTAATCTTCAGTACCCGCTACCCCCAAGAGCTACAAATAGAAGATACAAGACTTTCCATCATGTTGTACATCGCCATCCCCCATGATGCGAACGAGCCAACACCTCCGGCACAATCTACATAGTCCAAAAAATATCTACCTGGGAACCTACTCCTAACACGAGCCCATAACCGAAGTACCAACTCTTATGTTGAAGCATCACATCATCGCCTTGCTATCTAAATCGCTCACCGTGGAGCAACAACATCAAGACTCTAAGTCGATTGCACGAACAAACCATCAAATCGCGCGCCACGAAATCTCCATAATGTCCAAACCAAAGATCAGCTAAATCACCAATCAACAATAGTGATGGACATTGACCACTCTACAGTGGTCAATACCAACCACCTTGTTCTTTTACTTAACCAAAAATGGATAAGTACAAACTAAACGGAAACATCCAGCATACATCCTAAAGTCTAAAGCCTCATCTTCCATCTTCAGATCCATTGGTACGTATCCTAACACTAGTCTACAACTTATCACAATCGTTAGATTTCCGCATGTACGAAACCCCAACGTACAAGATATTCCCCTAACACCCGATTATCGCTAATCGGTGTTTTCAAACAAAAACAGCCAAAAAGCCCAAACAAGCAACCATGCAACCAACAACCATGCATACATCCAAAACATTATACATACAACATGCATAATACATCCATATCAACCAATGGAGAAACCACAGCCCAAATCTAATAATTCCCTAACAATGGAACGTCGATGGAAAATAAGTGATATTCTATATAAATCATTTTAAAGTACATTTATTTTCTTTTATTAAAATCCGACAGGCATATAAGTGTAGGAAAATCAACATTTTAAAACCAAAAATCATTCTAGAACATCAATCTAATACTATACAACCAATCATAGTATGGTGAGAAACAATATCACCCACCTCAATAAAATCTGTTCAAACTAGTGCCAAAGCATAGATCTCTCCATCATGAGCGCAACCCAAGGAACCGCATCCAAAACGAACCTCATATGCAAAAGATATTGCCAGTATAAGGATCGAGATTATCGATTAATTAAATAATAATTAACCCTTAATTACCTTAATTAATGCTAACCCCTCTTCTCTTACATCTTTCTTGTATGTACATGCCATCTCAACCCATTCATGCGTGCACTGATTTGGAGTGATACGAAGCTACGCTCCACGAAATCGAGTGTCGTTTGTGCCACCAGTCTCGTCTTCGAATGCTCGATCCATCGATACCAATATCACGGACTCTGATGCCTCCTATCAAATCACATCAATGGACCACCTGCTTGTTGTCCCAAAAGTCGTGCCTACCATTTGAAGATTGGATCCAAGATCGACGACATAGGCAAATGCTATTCGATAAGAGAAACACAACGGTATTCTCCAATCCGCCTATCGTTGCCCGTAGTTCCAGCGATCTCAAACCCAAGCTGTGACCTTTGACGTCAAGATTCGCCAATCACTATCGATTAAAATTCCTCCATGGTCATCGCGAAGCTCTCATCTATACGATCTCAATGGATCTGGTTTCACAATTTATCATTGAGCGGATTGATCAAATTTATTTTTGAATGAGATTTGAGGAGCATCCATTAATTTCTAATAGAACGGTAAAGTGGATACTGAGATTAGAGGGAAGAGAGGATTTTGAGTAGTCTTTATATTATTTTAATTTGCTAATTTCATGCATTTCAAGATCATTTCAATCATCAAATCATCCGATCTCCAAATATAGCAATCCTTATACTTATTTTAATTTGCAATATCAATCCAAACTCAATGGAAATGGTTTTGAATCCTGATTCGATCGTATGCAAAAAATCATTTTTTTGGCCTTCTATTAATTAAAAATTGAATATTTAAATCAATTATTTAAATATCCAATCGTTAGCAATATGGGTCGTTACATTCTTCCCTCTTTAAAAAGATTTTTTCCTCGAAATTACAAAGCAAAGAGAATGTCTCCTAATCCATAGGCCCTTAAAAGCCTCTCAGATTCCGAAAAAAATTCGACAACATCTCCTTTGCACGGATAGGTCCGGCAAAAATCCCATTAGAGTAAAGATATATGTACATCATATATTTAAATATACCAGATCATATATAGCAATTGTCTCAAATAAATATGTTATATCCAACCATAAATATCCCATATGCCTAACAATCATACAACCATAGGCTATCATCTCAAATGCCAACAATCCAATCAAATATGCATACAGAACAGCAAACGTCCAAAAGTAACATCCATGCCTATCCTAGCATGTAGGATACTAAACTATCTAGTATAAAACATCGAATATGATTTCTAATATGAAAGCCGATGATAAAAATAAAATTCCACCATCTGAAGAGCTCCCGACAAGCAGTCCTCATGCTCTTCTCGGTCTCCCATATACAATCGTCTTCGCTTTCACTCCACTGAACCTCTACTACTCCACACCCTACTCCTAACCAAATCACATCTATCGGTATGAATAGACCTACAAGGCCTTGAAGTCCATGGTTCAGTCTCAATATCATATAATCAATTCGGTGCCAAATTCCCAAACGTCTCTTCTAAATTCTTCCACAACCCACTATCGAACAACGGGTTTCGGCCACTTACAATGCTCTTGGCACACAATGGAATCACACTATCCATCCCACATATAACTCAACAAATATGGATGCCGTTCTACTGGACGTAAGGAATAAAAATCTAGCATTATTCGTCAACCAATCGACTGTGACTCAAATGTTATCATACTATCCTCAATCATCGACAATCCATCGATGCAGCTTATAGATATCTGTTCCCACTACTTGAGAACAACCAATCTCTCATAGCTACGGAACCAACAATCTCGGTTGGGTCCGCACTGCATCAACTCTACAGACACTACTCATTCTCCTAATTTAGCCCCGATATCCACTAGTCTAGCCTCATGCCTCTGATTAGTACCGATCCGCTAAATTAATGTAGGTCTGACGGTCAAACTAGCCATCACATTTGGCCATCGCTCATTGAGTTATGAAGTCATAACCAGTAATAAGCTTGAGCAATACCCACTCTAGGACTACTACTCTCAAACTAGTTGCCTTCCACTCAAAGCATCAACAATTGCATTTCCCCTATGATAGTATAGGAAATGTCTAAGTCATAGGAGGCTAAGAATTCCAGCCATCACTACTGGCGAAGGTTGAGATCCTTCTTGGAAAAAAAGTACTTCAATGATGTGAAATCACTGAACAACTCGAACCCCTCTCCTAATAGACACTGCCTCCAAACCCCAAATCGAACTCTATCGCCACCTACTCCAAATAAAGAGTGGGATACTTCCTCTCATGCGGTTTCAGTAGTCGACTAACGTGTGACAACCTTACCTTTCAATATCAATACTGCATCCAATTACGTACCACAGGCTTGTGTATACTATCGTCTCCTCATTTGTAACAACCCGCAAATTTTGAATATAATTATTTTAAATTTCTAAATTGGGAAATTTTAATGTATAATTTTGAGTTTGATGTGAAAAGTTCTTCCAAATTTAATAAAATAAAGACTTTTCTTAAATTTTAAATTTTTGTCAAATTTGGTCAAAGTTTGACTTTCTGTGTTAATTTTAGATTTTAAATTTTTTTAATTTTACTTTTTTTTATGAATATGAATTTAAATTCTAACCTTTTCCTATGGCCGAACCCCCTTCACCCAAAATCCCTATGGCCGAACCCCCTTCACCCAAAATCCCTATGGCCGAACCCAAACACTAATAAACTAGCCTATAGCCAAGCCTATGCACCCCTAGTCAAGCCCTGTTCACATGTTTATATCTATAATTTTATTTTATTTTCTATTTATTTTTCTATGTAAAATTATTTGTTTACGTATGAATTTTTTTTCAAGCGTCGGATTTGGATTCTCCTCTCACTCAAACTGGTCCGTAGTTTGTTGATTTTTAGGTTGCGCTTTGAATCACTTTTCCAACCAAAGAAAGGTGAGAAATCACACTTGACATACGTACTTATTTATTTGATGAATTGATGATAATTGAACCGTATGGATATGTATATGCAAGTTTGACATTTCACCTATGATTTTATCATATTACTTCATATGTTATATCATGTTATTTCATATTTTTATATTATGTCATTCATATGATTTTATTTTGTTATTTCATATCATATTATGTCTGTTTGATCATATGTCATGATATGTTGAATATTTTTATGTTTATTTAATATTCTGGAATCACACTGCAAGTTCCTTCACTATGGGTTGAAATGATACATACCCGAACGATCTTTAGAGTAAGGAAAAAAATTTATGGGCTGAAATAATAGGCTTGAGCAATTTTATTTGACTTGGGATTGCGGGTTTGAAATGATATAAAACCCAGAAAATTAATAAATTGCGGATTGAAATGATATATGTCCGTAGTTACTTAACCCTAGGGTAGAAAATTTTATACAGACTCCGTGGTTGATTTAAAAATGATTTTTCTAAAAATTATTAAGTATTTTGGATTTTTATATATGAACCTCAACTAAAATTTAATGTAAGAATTGCTGAAGAAAATTTTGTTTACATGTGTTAAGATTTTATAAGAAATAAATAGTTGGAAATGTAAATTTTGGAATCTAACTTTATAGTATGATTGATTGAATTTTTATAAGCCGGTTTGACTTAATAATAGTATTCATTCTAACCAATAAATTGTAAGTTTTAATTCATGTAATAGTGATTAAAATAAAGGTTTTGTGAAAAGAAATGTAAGTTAAAACGTACATTTGACATGTAAGTTTTAACAAATGAAAATGGTATGATTTGGGAAGTAAAAATGATAAATGTCATTTACTGAAAAGAAATAAAAAGGTAAGTAAAAAAATACTTTTAACTTGGTATAAAGATTTATGCTTTAAAATTTGATGTTTTAGTGATAAAGTTATTAAATCAAAGGTGTGATTTCTTTAAATGACTAAATAACTTAAATTTGAGTAATATAATAGGAAGAATAGAATGACTTTGATAAAAACTGTAAATATATATATACTATTTGATTTTATAAAATATTGTAGTGGGAAGTACTACGGTAACAATTCAAAACTGCGGCGATTTCCTTACTGCAACAATTATGCTATACTGCGATTTCCTTACTGTAACAATTCTGCACTGCTGCGATTTCCTTTCTGTAACAATTCTGCGCTGTCGCGGATTCTTACAGTAGCATTTCTACACTGCTGCGAATTCTTACGGTAGCACTTCTGTACTGCTGCGTTTTCTTAAAGGTGACATTTTCTGAATGCTTCAATTTTCTTAAAGGTTATATCTAGGGTTATAAAAGTTACATTTTTAAAAGTGCTATGATCTCCAAACTTTTATGTTTAAAAAGGGTTATAATTAAATGAATTTGGAAGTATTACTACTTTGGGAAAATGAATATTATTTTAAAAGAATAATGATATGGAATTTATATGGTTTAAAAAGAAATATGTTTGATATGAAATATAAACCGTTTGAAATTTATATAACCGCGGGTTATAATAACGATTGGCTGTCAAAGAGACCGGGATCGGATATGGGCATACTGTCTGTCGATACCGAAAACCACTTTAACAACTGTGTACGCGGTGGAGATTCCAGAATGAAGTAGGATGGTGGCGACGATCCTAAAGGTATCTTTACGTGGAACTAACTCCCGTGAGTTAGCATAAGGTGGCTAAAACAGGAGCAATTGACGGGCCAAGGAGGTAGCTCCTCTAATCGGACACACTTCATCGTTAGCCATTCTATTACTTTGTGATTGATTTGGTGCGCACCTTTGATTCGGGAGTGTGGATCGAGTTGGGCGGTAGTTGCGGCTATGCGTTACCAACAGTCCGGAAGTGTAATTGGTATATCTACCCTGGCATTGCCTAGTTGTGTCGTGTCACCTACCCTAGCACGCCTTCTACGAGTTTGTTTTATGTCGTACCTATGTGGTATCCTCTGGTGGCTCTAGTTTCCGGTGAGCTACGGTACTGTATAGACTATTGGCATACCTAAAAATGTGTTAAGGTGGAAAATCTAAAGCCTTAACGCTATTTTTAAATAGTATACTTTACTTTAGACCCTATTATAGTAGCGTATACTACTACATAGTAGATAGTTTAATAGATCCTTAGAGGATGGGCGATCCCAAGCATCCTTTAAGTTACTGATGCGTTTCTTTTACAGTTCACTTGAGTTGATTTACATTTTATAAGTATGTATGTCCTGACTCGTGTGTTTTGTGTTTTTGATTTACGCTCGGGTCAGCCTGAGTTTCACAGCTTTTGTTTCATCCTCTTTCGAAGCTAGAGATCTGCTGAAGATTCAGTCGTCTACTTGATATCTTATTCCAGTTATTCCCACGCCACGTTTGCTTTTGTAGTAGCAACTTATGTATCTATCTTTACAAGTATATTTGTTTCCAGAATTGGTATTATGTATTGGTTTTGAGACTTTGTATCTAGGAGCTTCATGAACTCCTATGTTTATTTATTCCACTGCGAGTTATTCTGATATTCTATGTCTGCGATTCTGTGATTGATTTTATTTGCCCCAAATTTTATTAATAATCTGTTGTTTTGAATTATTCAAGTTTGACATGTGTGGTTTTATTGTCGATTTGAATGGTCCAAAATAGCGGGATGTTACATAATTCCCGCTCGGAATGAGTAACATCGGTGCACTCGTCAGCCTCTTAGTCAGACTCACTGACGCATGTCCACACCTCACATCTTAAATAAAAGTTTGATCCTCACCCATTGAATCGGTTAATGGTGTTGCTACCTTGGGTCTATTCAAATTCGATACTACCATGACTACAGGATCTACAGTGATGTCCTACTCTGAAACAATGTAATGCAAGCATCTCACTTCCCTCCTTCAAAAGTGATACTACCAAAATATCATCATCAATTGATTTCTTCTCAACACTTATCATACAACTATCGATTGTGCCTTGCGCTCTTCTTTCGTCCACGTGTAGATGAAAATATCATCATCGAGCACAAGCATAGAATTACTCTAGTGACCCCTCGAAATATGGTCCATGAGATCAACAAGGCATGCCGAAACATTGGTTAGCCCGAACGGTGGAACCAACCAATCAAAAATCAAGGTAGCGTATGAAACATTATAATCGGCACACTCTCTCTAAATACTCTCAGTTGGTTAAAACCCATTGGAAGGTCCAACTAAGAGAACATCCTCGTGCTATAGAGCTAATCGAACAAGCCATCAATAAACGGGAGTAGAAACTTTTCTATGATCTCATTCAGCTCATGACAACCAACAAACAACCCTAAAGAGTCATCCACCCTAGTGGCGAACATTATAGATGCATCCTACCCAAATATGCTCCCATTAATGAACCATCATCTCAATAGATCATATGTTCGCACCTTTGGTTTCCTATGCTCTTTGGGCATCATATTCCTTAAAGGCATAACTATTGGCTTAGCACCTCTAACCAGATCGATATAGAAGTCAATCCCTATATGGTGGTAATCCGGTCACCTCATCAAATATGTCCAGACGCATTTAGCCATAGGCATATATGGCAACTCATCATGTGGAATATCAAGCGAATATAGAATGCAAACTATAACCCCTTACTCCATAGGTAGCCAATCACTATTATTCGCTCCTCCACAACCCCAATCGTCTCCAACAGCCTCTCACATTCCACTACTATTTCGTACCCCCTTCAGCTAATCCATTCCCAAACTATAATACTGAACCCAATCAAAACCCAAAACAAATCAATAGCAAATGAACAAACAAACATCCATGACTCATTAAGAGAAAGTCTTGACAAACCATGTATAGGCTTGATGAGCCCCTAATTAAGTCTGTCTAAATTGAAGGTCGATTAACTATCTCGAGTCTTAATCCTAATATCTCCATCAAATCTAGATATAAAGGAAAATGAAACCTCGACGTCAAATAAAATACGCATGGAAATGCTATAAGGGGAAAGCATACCTCAAATGGTAATGCCATTTCCCTTCTCTTTCATCGATGGAGCATTCAAAAAAATCGAAACAACAACCAATGCATATGCTTCCATGGTTTATTCCTACTCAACTTTTTTCGGAACAACCCTTCTAAACTAGGTATAGGCTCTCTCTCATCATAAAGCCTTCACGATCATCTTCTTGAAGCCCTCGTCAATATGACCAATCAATCGCTTCCTAAGATGATCACTCAACCCAATGGTAAATTCTTCATTCTTTCTATATGGGGTATCATTGAAAATAAACCGTACTTCGATATCACATCGAATTCGGCTACATACTCTGACACAGACATATCGCCTTACTTCAAATTGACGAACTTCGTAACCAACACTGACTTCAGAAAAGTCAAGATAAATCTTCTTCGAAGTGAACTATGAACTAATCCCAAGTAAAGCGATCCTCGAAATCGAAGCTATAGGGCACTTTACTAATTCATTGTTCGTCCCTGGAGTCGACTAGAGGTTAACTTCTACCTCATTACATCATCTAACTCCAAGTCATAAAAGATCCTCTTGCAAGTAACCATCCAATCTTACCTTTTAATAGCTGACTCCATTCTAAGGAATGGTCTGCCTCCTGGACTCTCGTAGTCTCTATACAGCTCGACAAAGTTGACTCTAGCCATTTGCACTTGAGCACCATTATCATCCAGAACAACTTGGGCATTCCAGGAAATGATTCATGATTCGCACCATCTTTACAAACATATCTTATCAATCAGGGTTAGTGGCCCCAATCCTGCCCACTCCTCTACTCCAAGGATGCAGTTAACAGCAGTATTTCTCATATGTCGTATCATTCCTACTCTATAATAAGGATGATATGTCACTCACAAAGAAAACTACATCAAATAGTGCTCATGTGTGCAACACAACTTATATACTATACACACTACCATACAGTTTTGAAAATCAAAATATATAACAAATACGAACTCTCTCATACATTCATACACTCTAGATCCAGTCTAAGGTAATAAATTCTACCCTATCTCTACTGGATCACGGTATCAACTCAGGTTAATAAGTAACATACGCTCTGATACCAAATGTAACGACCGCCCTACAGCTACGGTGCAGAACAGTTGTCAAAGGGAAGAAAAGAAGTAAAGAAGAGGAAATAGATGAGAAGAGAATGGAAAAGAAGAAAAACGAAACATCAAATAATCACATAACCTGTTGTGTATCTCACATCGCATCAGATAAAATAAAATAGTCAACATAGATAAAAAATAGTCAAGGCAGTAATACCGACGTGAACTAATCATCAGAGTATAAGATCCAAAGAGTTGTACAACACAGTAATAGACTTTATACAATTGGAAAATAAACTCAACTGATACACTATCTCTGATAATAGTAAAATAAACACTATCAAGGCTCAATGGTGGAATATACAATAACAACTCAAATCAAAGTATGAGTAAATGACACCTCCTGCTAGTCCATCTGCAGAACTCCATATGTCATCCATACCTGCTCTCTAGTCTACTCATTAAAGAGTACCCAAGATAATAAGAAGCAAAGCATAAAACCTCGGGTCAGACAACGTTTCGATGTGAGCGATAAAAAATCTCAAAATACTATAAAAGTCGATATAGTATATGGAACAGAGGGTATACGAATCATACCTAACTTGTCCCTGCAACCAAAGAGTCGGCACATAACATCGATAATATGCTACTGTACAACATCATAAAAAAGGGGTACTCCATACTCAGTAAATTGTCGGGGTGCCTAGGTATCTCCATCCAAAATACCTACTCCAAACTAAGCAAACTATTGGGGTGTCTTGGTATCCTTATGCATAATACCTACCTCGTGTGACATCCCTAGGGTGATAGATAATTAGTGAAGCAACCATAACAAACATAACATCCATCAAGCAATACTATTTATTACCCAGTGTGTCTAGATATATGATATCTCGTATGGCCTCCATTATACCAGGGACTAGTGGAAATCCTAGTTCTCCGTTGTACTCTCATATCTCACAGCAAAGCTGGATACGTATCTCGCAGCTCAAAGCTGGACACTTGCCACGGGGTCCAGGGTACATGGATCCTTGCTTCCAACCCATGGGCATCCCCACTATACAATACCCATGTTTCGAGTATAATAGAAAAGCCTTCGAGTCATCAACGATCCCTTAGCACATACACATCCATCTGAGCCCTACTAGTTCAATACAATTTCCACTATTTGGAACCTACCACCTTCCTCAACTCCGCGACTCCCAAAATGAGCTTCTTTGGTACTGCTACCCCCAAGAGCCACAAACCGAAGATATGTGTGTCTAATCTTCGATACCTGCTACCCCCAAGAGTCACAAAGCAAAGATACAAGACTTTCTATCATGTTGTACATCGCCATCCCCCATGATGCGGATAAGCCAACACCTTCAACACGATCTACAGAGTCTAGAAACTATCTACCTCGAAACCTACTCCCAACACGAGCCAATATCCGAAGTACCAACTCTCATGTTGAAGCATCACATCATCGTCTCACCATCTAAATCGCTCGTTGTGGAGCAACAACATCAAGACTCTAAGTCGATCGCATGAACAAACCATCAAATCGCGCACCACGAAATCTCCATAATGTCCAAGCTAAAGATCGGCTAAATCGCCAATCAACAATAGTGGTGGACAGTGGTCCATACCAACCACATTGATCTTGTACTTAACCAAAAATAGATAAGTACAAACCAAACAAAAACGTCCAACATCCATCCAGAAGTCCAATGCCTCATCTTCCATCTTCAGATCCATCGATATGGATCCCAACACTACTCTACAACTTATCTCGTTCGTTAGGTTTCCATGTGTACGAAACCCCGATGTATAAGATATTCCCCTAACACTCGATCACCACTAATCGGCGCTTTCAACCAAAAATAGCCAAAAAACCAAAAAAAAAACAAGCGACCATGCAACCAACAACCATACATACACCCAAAATAACATACATACAATATGCATAATACATCCATATTAGCCAATAAAGAAATTGTATCAAAATAGCCCAAATCTAATAATTCCCTAATAATGGCATGTCGATGGAAAATATGCGATATTATATATATATATATATATATCATTTTAAAATACTTTTGTTTTCCTTTATAAAAATCTAGTAGGTATACAAGTATAGGAAAATAACATTTTAAAACCAAAAATTATTCCAGAACTTCGATCTAATATTATACAACCAATCATAGTATGGTGAGAGACAATATCACTCGCCTCATCTATCCAAACTAGTGCCAAAGCGTAGATCTCTCCGTCATGAGTGCAATACAAGAGACCGCATCCAAAACATACTTGGTATGCAAAAGGTATGGCCAATATAAGAATCGAGATTATCGATTAATTAAACAATAATAATTAACCCTTAATTACCTTAATTAGTGGTAATCCCTCTTCTCCTACATCTTGCCTACATGTGCACACCATCTCAACCCATTCACATGTGCACTAATTTGGAGTGATATAGAGCTACGCTCCACGAAATCGAGTGTCGTCTGCACCATCAGTCTCCGCTTTGAATGCTTGATCCATCGATACCAAGATCATGGACTCTGATGCGTCCTATCAAATCATGTCAATGGACCACCTACTCACGATCCCAAAACTCATGCCTGTCATTCGAAGATCGGATCTAAGTTCGATGGCATAGGGAGATGCTATTCGACAAGAGAAACACAACGGTATTCTCTGATCCGCCTATCATTGACCATAGCTCCTACGATCTCAAACCTTAACTATAGACTTTGACGTCAAGATTGGCCAATCACCATTGATCAAAATTTTGCCATGGTCATTACGAAGCTCTCGTCCATACGTTCTCAATGGATCTGATTTCACAATTTATCGTTGAGCGCTTTGATTGAATTTATTTTTTGAATGAGATTTGAGGAGCAGCCATTAATTTTTAATTGAACAGTAAAGTAGATAATGATATTAGAGGGAAGAGAGGATTTTGAATAGTATTTATATTATTATTTTATTCCATTAATTTATTCTATCAAATAAATTGTCGTATGTTTCGAGTCCGTACGATCACACGACGCGTCCGATCGCAACGAAACTCGTCTGGATACATCATCTCATTTTTTCGAATCCAACGATATAAATTTCATCACTATCCGAGGTTGTGCCCCAGGATGCTAATTTCGTGCATTTTGAGATTTTTTGGTCACTGGATCGTACGATCTCCAAATATAGAAATCCTTATACTTATTTTAATTCGCAACGTCAATCCGAACTCAACGGAAGTTGTCTCAAGTCCGGATTCGATCGTATGTGAAAAAACATATTTTTGGGCCTTCTATTAATTAACAATTAAATATTTAAATCAATTATTTAAATATAGAATCGTTAAATATATAAGTCGTTATAACCTAACTCTATCAATCTCCCACTTGCACTTGGGATCAAATATGGAATCTTATTCCAACTTCTTCAATTTATTTCTTTAAAACCAATTATGTCAGTTCCTCAGTGAATGAGTATGTTATTATGTTTAAGTTGTCTACTATGTCAACTAACTCTTTCTAACATGGACAAACTGCCTTTATCTTGTGGAACAATTCGGAGTATGTCTCTCGACCTCTGGTTAGTTCTAAGTTCTATTACGAATTATATCAAGACATTGTTATCATTTGATAATGTTATGGGATTCTCAACATTTGGAATCATCCACAGCTCGATTATAAATTTGTGCATTTATTATGTATATATCTTATTTTTATTGTGGCACTATTCAAGGCGATGTACTTGGCCTTTTATTGATCCCCCACAATCTCTCATTTGAAGCATTTCCAACATAAGGCTTCTTAACCATGCTTTGAAAATGAATTTTATATTTACATACTATACTCAATATCACATCTGAAATCTGGGTCTGAATACTCCTTCATGAGGAGTGTGTTGTTTCTATAAAAAATTCTCTTGTATTTCATAAATAAACGAGAACACTCTAAACTACCAATTAGTGACCTTAATTTGGATTTGATATTTGTTTCATCATCAAATACATAAACAAATCACGATATCGTAGACCATGTATGATAATTTCTATTGCCAATGCATAAGGAATCCATCTTACATGTTTCATATTAAACATTTTAATAAGGTGTTTCCACATATCATCTGGGATATTCCCAATGTCCTTTATACTCACTATAAAAGACATCATTTGCAAATCCAACGTCAAGTATTACAATGACTAAAAGCTAATTTTAACATAAGTACATCATTAACAATCAACAGCATGTTGTTTTCTTAGTTTAGAAATATCAATGTATCTTCAACATTCCTTCTTATGGACACACGCTTCCTTTGCATTTTTGAATGAAATCAAACCATTTGATATTTCTATCAAAATACTTGTTCCATTTTGATGCTTGTCGAATGATACTTCCATATCGGTTCTTGGACAATATCTAAAACCCACAAATTTAATATTGCTCCCACTGACTTCGAGACACTTTGGTTATTATGTGCAAACAGTATAGTCTAAAAAATTTATTTAGAATTTTCCATTTCAGCACATATGTATCAAAACACGAGGTCATATAACGCGATCATTTTGTAGGTAGAATCCGAATCAACTTGAGCACAATGAATGGAGAATTTGTTACGCTAATTTCAATAATTGAAATTCACGATTTTATTCTTATCAATATGACTAACCGTATTCCAACTACATTTTACTTTCTCTTAAAGACTGATTTGCAACCGATGGATCATATCCCTTTGGGTCGAACTATCAAAATCATATTTTGATAATGTACTTGGAATACGTTTCAGTTTTTCGCACCGTACTATATCATAGAGTCAATACTCTTGATGGTTTAACTAAATAATCGAGAATTATTTATTCTTGACATTGATAAGAAACTCATAGTTTCTTCTTCAATGTGGAGGAATAATCATTAGACACTCTAACGCTATGCATTCATTTATGTTCGATTAATTTCATTTCATCTCTTGTAATTGGTTTTGTCATTGGATCGTACCCAAATCATTTTGTTACAGATAATTTATTAAAAAAATTCCTTTGTTATGAAGTGGTTTTTTCTTGAAACAACTATTGTTTCTTATTGCAATGGAATGGTCATTCATAAACATTTTATGAATTCCCATACATAAAACTAACTTGGTATTAGTTCACAATATTTATCTTCATTATCAGTCACCTAATGACTATCATCTCCAAACTCCTTTGAGGCGATTCATACAAGATTTCTTTTGTACAAATATTACATGCAGTCCTTCAACTCACACAACCCGCAAACTCCTTGGCTTGGGACATGATGGGGTTTTCTTATAAACCCTTATCTTATATGACTTTGTAAACTATTCTTTGGATGATATCAATCTTAACCTTTTGTACTACTCTTAAGTACACACCTTATAAAAAGAATTTAACTCAACTTCACTCATCATTTAATCGTCCTTTGTCCAACAAAGTTCAATTACTTAGCAACACATCATTATGTATCATAGACAGGCTCCATATGTATCAAATACATAAATTCATGCTTGTGTTAATTCATCGGTGGATATAATGAAGTACGAGGAACCATTTTGGTATTATCAGATTTGTGATTGCATAGATCTATATGTATCAACCTGAAGAGTTCGTCAACTCTTATGATGCTCCCACTGAATGGCTGATTTTCCTTTAATTACTTAAGGTATAATTCACTAGTCCCATATGATTCATAATCATATAATCGAAGACTTACTTCTTAGAACCACGACTTAGTCTATAATTAACAAATAATTGTAAATAATTTCAAATACTTTGGTATTTTCCAATGCATCACTTTTGTTATGAAAACAAACATCACATTATAGTTTTATTTCTTGATGAATATACGTAATATTCTCATTAAAATATAGCTATGTTTATTCTTCGGTCATCACCAATGAACAGATTTTATTTCATAAATAATGTGTGGTACGTTTTACGAAGTTAATTTTTGTAACTTGATGCAACCAATAAGTGCTTGTGGCATGCTCCCATTATTTCCACCATTACTATAATAGCATACTGAATATGGAGGTTCATCATCCATTTAATATAGACTATTTATTTCATGTACTGTAAATAGTTTATAGTGGGGAGTTCTTTGATCAATTATCTTGAGCTCAAAGAAATAAATCTTATAGAAAACAAATTTCTATATGAAAATACATTTCGAAATAGAAATCATATTTCTTATTCTAATTTTAAGTATCAATTATTATGTTACAAGTTTAGCCTCTGATGTTTCTTTACAAAATAGAAATGACCATTCACTCTCTTTATCCTAATTGTACCTTAAACCACGTCTACTCTTGTACATTCATTTCCTTATTAAACGATCGAACCATTCAAAAGAAAGCCTTACTATAATATCATAACGAACTCTTTACAAAAGTGCATTCGATCATCATTAACATTTAAGGACATTAGTTATGTTGCACTTTATGTAAGCTAATCAAAACCAACATTTTAACAATCGAGTTCTTAGATCTTTTTCGTAGTTTTGGTCTAATGTTACATTTAACACAATATGATCTTCATTGTAATCAATCAAATTAATTACTTAATCTTATAGTACGGTTTATTCACTTATTTCGAATGAACTAATTTCATCGAAGTATCGTACATTCGAACTATGACCGTTTGCCATATAGCACTTATATATGATAGTATATGGATCAAATATCCATAGTCTTGTATTGCTTTACAGCTTGAAACTCATAGTATGCAATACATGGTCTCGACCAAATAAACATATATGCGACGAATTCACGAACATATTTAGTACCTGTAAAATTAGGCGCTTGCATGGGTATTGAAACTTCAACATGCAAGAGGTATTTATTAGTAAGTATATATTATATTTCTATTTGTCAATCTTCAAATCAGTTCATTTGTATATTTTAATTGACAAACTTTTATCAGTCATATTAAATGCATAAATTTATTAATGTAGAATATTATAACATAATATAGCATATGTTCTTACAATGTTAGAAAGGTAAAATGTTATCATTTCATTTTTATAATAAGGCTCACACTAGTCTTTTATGTTTCTCTAAACTCTAAGTCCAAATATAGAAGTCTTTCGACTTTACTAGTAGGTGTTAAGACTCGTACGTCTTAGGATTCCAATCTTGAGGAAAACTCAACAAATCATACTCCCACGTACGATGGATAACTCCATATCGGTTGTATCATACACAACTCCTAACCGTGATGCCTTGTCCTAATCTCATTTTTACCTGGAGGAAAGCTCAACAAGTAAAAGAGATTATTCTCTCATACCCCCATTTCGTGAATGGCCTAAATATACTATAGCTACCTCAAGGAAAGCTAAACAAATATGTATAAGTATCTTACCTCGTCTAGGTTATATATTAATAATACTACACATAACATCTCTAGCTTAAGGAAAGCTCAACAACTAAAGTGTATGCAAGTGACTTATTAAAGTTTAAATAGTAGAGGGTGACATTATATTAAAGATTTATAATCTTCAATATATTTATAGAGTGATGTCGACTTATGAAATAATGTATTTCTGATGAAATACCCTCATAAATCAAGTGTCGGACATTGAATTATTTAATAATGTATTTATAACATTATGTATATATTTATTTCTTAATTCTATTTGGGGTTTCTACAATGTTCTACCTTTAGTTTATACATTTATATTATATAAGTTTCATTATCATATAACTTTTATATTTTAATTCGTTATATAATAATCTTATGTATAACATTGAATTAATTAAATCCTATTTAATAATTTTAATTAATTAACTCTTTAATTAAGTTTATATTATTATTCCAATATAACTTTTATATTGGACATGTATACTATAACCTTTAAAGTATATACTATAACCTTTATTTTTTTTAGAAGGCAAGCGGGGTTAAATGGTCCCCTACCATCTTTATTATAAATGGAAAATTATAGAGAACATGAACAACACAAACAAAAAGAAGCTATAAAAGAAAGAAAGGAATGATGTGAAAAAACATTAGAAATATAGGATCAAAAATCATTTGCAATACGCCATCTAGAAAGCGAATTAAGGACGCTATAAGTCCTATGCCTATTAAGAATAGCCCTGATTCCTTTCCATATATTCTGAAATAGCCAATATTCAGAAATAGCAGTGGAATTAAATATACGATTATTTCTTTCCTACTATACTTTCACAATGAATACTTTAAGAACAATAAGAAGCATCACTAAGTCACAGTCCTTATGTTTAGTTCTATTGTATATCCACTTCCATTATAATTCAGCCTGGTATAAATCTAAGTAATAATGTTCTTTGTCTAGGATTTTCCTCCAGATACAAAAGATGACCAGACATTCAAAAAATAGAAGGGTCTTTGTTTCGAAATGTAGGTCCCATATTGCACGGTTAGGATCAATATTCATACATCTGGCTACAAGTTTATCTCTTGTTAAGCTGGCATTGTGGACAACTTTCCAAAGCATAAAGTTGTGTTTTGTGTGAGCTATATTTGTTCCACGTCCTTCTACACCATGCGTCATCATTCGGGGCTTTCATATTGACAAGAATACGATATATCAGTAATACATATATATGTATATATATTGTATATGTGTGTATCTTTAGTTTAATTAATTAACCTTTAATTAATTAATTTAATTAAACACTTTAATTAAATTACATTAGTTTTAAAAGTCATTTTATATATACATAGATGTATATTTATACTACCTTAATCATTTAAAGATAATATATATATATATATCAATATATATAATGCATACATATATACATATGTATGTGTACACCCATTCTCGATCACGGTATATGGAGCGCAGTCCAATTAATAAAAAGAACTGCAAACTATAGTGAAACGACCCAAAAAACATGTAACAGACTAAACAAATCCCTAGAAAAAAATGAAGTAACATGATTAAAAGTTCAGCCAAGCCCATAACATAGTAGTCTCACAGAACATCAAGTAAGCCTTACCATGAAATGTAGTGGATATATCCAAAGCATTTAAAATAAATATAACACAATAACAAAACAGAAAAAATACAAATGAGAATTGTGTTACCATAAAGCTAAATGAAAACTCAAACATCTTGAAGTTAGCGCAATTTGCATACAAGACTTAACTGCCATCTTCAATAGACACTACACCATCATACCGTCAGAAGGCACCATCATTTCCTAGGCTAAAATTTGCCTCCAGGATGTGCACCGCCATTTACAAAAAAAAGTAAAACTAATAACATAGTTATGTTTCATGATTTACTTGATTGTCCAAATTCCAAGTGCAAAAGCAGGCCACTTGAATATATATAGCGCAGCACCAAGGTCGAGCCAAATGCCCAAAACGAGAGTCAAGATAGGGAAACTACATTGCATTTTCTAACTGAACTAATACGTGCATCGACGACTCCAAAAATGGAAACCACTCCAACACATAAAATTGTGCAACCATTATTCTGTCAAAGCCTTATTACAATAATTAGACCAAGAAGACGGATCGCACTATAACATCATTAAGGTGAAACTGCTCCACTATGAGGAAACTGGGTCACATCACCCAGACTCGGCCTCAAACACTACCACCACATCAATTACGGACTGTGTCGTCCTTCCATACTAGAACAAGGCCCAAGCAACCCAAGCACAAAGCATAGTATTGAACCATTAGGATGCATATGGAACCGAATCAACCACAAAACAACCAATTCAACAATTTCAGACAACAACATTTCTAATCCCAATCATCCCGCCTAAACCTAAATCTTCCCACTAAAAGAAAATTTTCCCGCCAATGGCTACATCAACAATCTATGCACATTACAACTATCAACAGATGGAAGACACATGGCAACATCGGATGGTAAGGGAGAATATAGAGGAGTGACATCAACAATCCATGAGAGAAATCTACTACAAATAGTAAAGTACTATAGTAGAGGAATTGACTTTGGAGGAATTCTCAGAAAAATTACCTAATATTCTTATATTCTTTTCCGCCATTAAAATCAGTGTACGAGGAAGAAGAGAGATAATAATGGATTTGACCCATGGACATAGGATTCTCTAAAATATGAACCATGTAAATTTCTATGTCCTTTACTTTACTGCGCTTATCATTTTCTGTTTTCAGTAGATTCTATTTAGCTTTTACTTTGCTAAGTCTGGCATCTAAATTAATCTAGGCATTTTAACATATAGTTGAAGTGTCTCTTCATAATTGTGTAAGAAAACAGTGACATAATTACTAGCTTAAGGCAAATTTGACACCAACTAAATTTGTTGATTCATAATTATAGAAGTGATTGGCCCCATACTTATTTTGTAAAGTGTTTGCGCCAAAAATGGTCACAAACCCCGAATGTTGTGAAAGCACCAGTGTATGAATATAAATCAGCAATATTCAAACACAATTCTCAGATCTAAGCAAACAGAATATCATAATTCAGAATAATGAACAGAGACACGAGATTTATAGTGGTTCGGCTATCTCCGGCCTACGTCCACTTCAAAGGTTTTTCTTTTATTTGATGTTCTTCGCTGATTACACTTGATTACAGCGGGTTACAATGGACTTTAGCTCTGTAATTCGAGTACAACGGTGGTAATGAAGTGAAAAGTAGAGTCTGGCAGAGTCTGGGCGCTTCAAAATCGAGAGATCCCCTTTTCCCGAATGACCTGGGGCTCTATTTATAGGCGTAGGAGGCTGATATTTCGCCTAAATTTAGGGAGACCACTTCTGGCACGTGAGTGGGCCCAAATGCCCGTGTCCAGGAAATTGGGGCCCGTTCCGGGATCGATTTGTACTCCATTCGAATCGATCAAGAACTCATTCGATGGAGCTAAAATTTGGTGAGAACACTCATCAACATGTATGTAAGCTCCTGTGAAAATTTCATTGCATTTGGATCGGTAGATCTCTAGATATCGTCGATACGAAATGGAGCTTCTCGGTGGATGTCCGGTTCGACTCGACCAATTCGAATCGATTCCTTCGAATCGATCACCTGCACGTGCTCTCGTGGTGATGTGGCGCGCATACTTCGCATCGATTCGTTCTTTACTCCGAGTTGATCGGGTCGACTCCATGAATTTCGCCTTGCGCGTATCGATGCATAACACGTCATCCAGGCTCGTTGACTCGATGGATACGAATAAGTCTTCGCACATGGATTCGAACATGGTCCCATGATGGAGGCTAAGAGCAGTTTCCTGATGGATACGAATAGCTCTGTCCAGATGGATTCGATCAGGGGCTTCTATGATGGATGCGAGGTAGACATTGGCTGACCGATACGAAGTCGATCGATACGAAGATGATGGTTTCGAACACTGACAATCTGACCGATACAAAGCTGACTGATACGAACATATGGCATGCCAATGGATACGAACTTAAGGCTACTCTGATTGATGCGAACTGTGGGTCCGCGATGGATACGAAACTAGGTTATTCTCTTCCAACTTGCATCGATCATAACTTGAGCATACGAACTCAGATTAACCTGAATTTTGAAACGCTGGCTTCCATGGCTTTGCTTGTCATGTCTTGTCAATTGCAGCCCGATCCGGACTCGGACAAAATTCATCGATATCCATGGTTATCCTGAAATGCATAGTTGATATTCATGACTAGTTATTATTGATTTTCAGTTAATTTTTGGGTATCTCGGCTTTGCCAAAAGGTGGGATAACACTTTGCCCCCCAAAACATGCCTTTTGGTAAAAGGTGTGTTTTGATCAGTCTCAAATTGAATGCAGTGAGTTCATGTTTTATTCAAAGCTTATAGCATTTTCAATCAAGTCCATGGCTGTTCGAAGCCAAATCGTTATCAATTTCTTCCATTGGAAGTTAAGAATGAAATTCTACAGTCTCTCCATACTATCGATGGTCACTCCAGACCCTTGCCAAGCCCATTCCAGACTTAGCGATCTAATAGAAAGATCTTATTGCACTCCGGCGTTGCTTTCTATTCCTTGCACTCTGGCCCCAGCTAGGGCGTAAAGCGATGTCTTGGTCATTCTGGACCGATGGTAGCCTCTCCGGGCTCCTGCTGGATCCCATCCTGTCACTCTCCGGTGAAGGGGAAACAGTGTTAAGTGAGTTAATCCTGTCGCTCTCCGGTGAAGCGACTCACTTCTTGCACTCCGGTTCAGTGTATCTGAACATTAAGCGATGTCATGGCCCAAACCGTGAGCCGATCATAGCCTCTCCGGGCTCTTATCGAATCCCGATCCAATCACTCTCCGGTGAATGGGAAACGACGTTAAGTGTGTTGATCCTGTCGCTCTCCGGCGAAGCAACCCACTTCTTGCACTCCGGACCCCGTCTCTCCGGGTAGGGTCATAAAGCGATCATTTTTATATTGTTATTTAATACTCATCCTTTAACTCTTCGGTCAAAGGTTTATTTCAAGAAATTCAAGTTTATTTATTAAATTTAGGTCCTAGATGTTCAATCTCAAACATCAGGAAAAAACTATCATTGCCTCTCCGGGCAGATCGGTCTATCTCCATCTCAGTTTATGCCTAGGGATCTCTCTGGTTCCCGTACATGAGTAAGTGGAGTAGCCGTTTATTCTGAAAACAAATCTAATGAAATTATTTGACCGAAGTCCAAATCCTGAACTTGGCCCTTGCCATCTTAATCAGTTGATGACGAGTCGTGATCCCGATCCAGGATTGTTTCTGTTAGGTGGAGGCGGTAGTTGTTCAGGCCTTACCGCCGCTGCCCGTTCTCTGACATATTGTGGCAATCTACCACTCCTGGCATGTTCTTCCACCTCATCCTTTAGGTGGCAGCATTCGTCGGTTGTGTGCCCATCCAGCTCATGGAATAGGCAAAATTTTCCGGTTCTACGTTCCCGCTCTGTGGGATCTCTCCTGGGTGGTTTTCGATAGGGGAGTTGCCCCCGAGTTTCAGTGTAAATTCGTTCCAGGCTTGCCGCCAAATCTGTGTATTGCCTGAATCTGGGCTCTCGGAATTTCTTCCATTTATCAGGACCATTGTGTGCGTCATCCTGCTTTCTCTTTCCTTTGTCCGCCCTGGGCTGTTCCCTGGCGGTTCCTTCGCCTTGTACAATGTTTATTTCCTACCTCTCGGCTCGTGATTCTTCTAGTCGAATGAACCTTTCAGCTTCATGGTAAAACTCTCTAAGATCTTGCGGTGGGTCTCTCGTTAAAGAATCTTTGAATTCAGTGCCTTCCTCAACTCCTTCCACTGCTGGCATCAAAATCATCGATGGATCCGGGCGATCTACAAAAGCCACGGTTGCATTAAATCGTAGCAGAAAATCTTTTATGGACTCTCCGGTCCTTTGTTTTACTGATGCCAAAGTCATCACACTCTTGTGTCGTGTCACGTGGACCCTAAACTGTCTCATGAAGCAATCTACTAGCTTGCCCCATGTTTTGATCGATCCGGTTTCTAATTGCCTGAACCAAAGTGCAGCCAAATCTGATAAGTATAGAGGGAAGCATCAAGCCATCACTTCCTCGGATGCCCCCAACACTTCCATGTGCCTGATGTATCGAGTAATATGCATTATTGGGTCTGACTTCCCGTCGTAAGGATCCAGCATGGGCAGTTTGAACTTTGGAGGGTTCCTTGCATTCCTGATATTCGGGGTGAACGGACTCCGACTGACTTCCTCTAGTCCTCCATTGGACAATCCTCCTCTCATCAGTCATCGGACTAATCCAGCCATCTTTTCATCTCCATCCTGGGGTTGCCCTTTTGGTCTTGAAGGGTATTCTGGTACGTACTCTTCGTGTGGCCTGTTAGCATCAACGTTGGCTCCAGCTTGTTGAGCTCCATCTGTAGGCCTTACAGCATCAGATCCTGAGGGTCTGCCCCCAAGTCCTTGTTAATTGCCTTCTGGATCTGCATCTTGACCTTGAAACTGACCTTCATTAGTTTCCGCAATCCTGACTCCTTGTCCCGCATTTGCGGCTGCTGTAGTTGGTCCAACGTTTTGCACATTTGCTGCCCTCATCTGCTCGAAGAAATTCTGCATCATTTCTTGCTGAGTCTTCATCATCCTCTCTTGTAATGAATTTGCTATTGCTTCCATTTCATCTCTGGTGATGTAAATTGAAGCTTGTCCTTCTCCAACACCAGAGGATGCTTCTTGACTTCCTCCTTGTTGGCTTCTCTCAGCTCTTTGTCTTGTTTGTCAAGTCATTGTCGAGTCAATCTGAGTCCTTCAAACTTTCAAATCTAAACTTTGAATCTGGTGTAGCGGGTGCTAGTTCTTCTCAGTGAAAGCACCAAAGCGTTTGCGCCAAAAATGGTCACAAACCCCAAATGTTGTGAAAGCACCAGTGTATGAATATAAATCAGCAATATTCAAACACAATTCTCAGATCTAAGCAAACAGAATATCATAATTCAGAAATAATGAACAGAGACACGAGATTTATAGTGGTTCGGCTATCTCCGGCCTACGTCCACTTCAAAGGTTTTTCTTTTATTTGATGTTCTTCGCTGATTACACTTGATTACAGCGGGTTACAATGGACTTTAGCTCTGTAATTCGAGTACAACGGTGGTAATGAAGTGAAAAGTAGAGTCTGGCAGAGTCTGGGCGCTTTAGAATCGAGAGATCCCCTTTTCCCGAATGACCTGGGGCTCTATTTATAGGCGTAGGAGGCTGATATTTCGCCTAAATTTAGGGAGACCACTTCTGGCACGTGAGTGGGCCCACATGCCCGTGTCCAGGAAATTGGGGCCGTTCCAGGATCGATTCGTACTCCATTCGAATCGATCAAGAACTCATCCGATGGAGCTAAAATTTGGTGAGAACACTCATCAACATGTATGTAAGCTCCTGTGAAAATTTCATTGCATTTGGATCGGTAGATCTCTAGATATCGTCGATACAAAATGGAGCTTCTCGGCGGCTGTCCGGTTCGACTCGACCAATTCGAATCGATTCCTTCGAATCGATCACCTGCACGTGCTCTCGTGGTGATGTGGCGCGCATACTTCGCATCGATTCGTTCTTTACTCCGAGTTGACCGGGTCGACTCCATGAATTTCGCCTTGCGCGTTGTTTGCGCTAAATTTGGTCACAAACCCCAAGTATTGTGAAAGCACCAGTGTATGAATACAAATCAGCAATATTCAAACACAAATATCAGATTTAAGCTAGCAACAAACATCAATCCAGAAATGATGAACAGTGACACACAATTTATAGTGGTTCGGCTATCTCCGGCCTACGTCCACTTCAAGGTTTTTTATGATTTTATTGCTCGATGCTTGAAGATTACAATTTCTTATCGCGTAGTACAACAGATTTGATGATTATAATCTGAATCTAAGGCATCGATGGTGATCTGGAGTAAATCTGGCAGAGTCTGGGCGCTCTTTAGCTCTCAAAATTGTCTGACCCCCTTCCTGAATGACCAGTGGCTCTATTTTAGGTGCAGGAGGCTGATATTTCGCCTAAATTGAAGGGAGACCCGTTCTGGCACGTGAGGGGGCCCACATGGCCGCTCTCAGGAAATCCGGGCCCACTTTGGGATCGATTCGAAGTCCATTCGAATCGATCAAGAAATCATCCAATCGAGCTGAAATTTGGTGTGGACATTCTTCAACATGTGTGCAAGCTTCTGTGAAAATTTCATAGCATTTGGACTTGTTGATTGCGAGATATGGTCGATTCGAATGGCCATCCTTCGGTAGTTTGTTTGCTTCGACTCGATTCGTTCGAATCGATAGGCTCGACTCGATGGCCTCACGCGCCTTTGCGATGACGTGGTGCGCATTTCCTGGGTCAATCCACTTTTCACTCCGAGTCGACTGGGTCGACTCCATGCTTTTCGAGTGTTTTGACTTAGTAGATTCGAGGGAATGGATTCGAAGGTGTGCTCGTTCGTATCGATCATGTTACGCTACAACCAATCGATTCGAAGTCATTATAGTAGGATGGGTTCGAAACTAGGTCACTGGACGAGCACGGAATGATTCGACTTCATGGATTCGAAGTGCCTCGCCCTGATGGATTCGAAGGTCTTCAATCTGAAGGTTACGAAGTGAAGTAGCTCCGTGGATTCGAAGTACTTTGTCTTGATGGATTCGAAGCAGATTGACTTCGTGGATGCGAAGGAGAGGAAATTTGATGGATTCGAACAAAGGCTTAGCTTATGGATTCGAACTTAAGGCCATTTCCTCCAACTTGCATCGATGGTATCTTGAGCGTACGAACTCGGGTTGACTTGAAACTTGAAATGCTGTCTTTTATGGCTTTGCTCGTCCTATCTTGTCAATTGTAGCCCGATCCGGACACGGACAAAATTCATCGATATCCATGGTGAACTTGCGATGCACAATCGATGTTCATGACTTAGTAATCATTGATTTTCAATTAATTTTTGGGTATCTCGGCTTTGCCAAAAGGTGGGATAACACTTTGCCCCCCAAAACATGCCTTTTGGTAGAAGGTGTGTTTTGATCAGTCTCAAATTGAATGCAGTGAGTTCATGTTTTACTCAGAGCTTATAGCATTTTCAAACAAGTCCATGGTTGTTCGAAGCTGAATCGTTATCAATTTCTTCCAGTGGAAGTTAAGAATGAAATTCTACAGTCTCTCCGTACTATCGATGGTCACTCCGGATCCTTGCCAAGCCCATTCCAAACTTGGCGATCGATGGTCACTCCTGGTCGTTCTGGACCGATCGTAGCCTCTCCGGGCTCCTGCTGGATCCCATCCTGTCACTCTCCGGTGAAGGGGAAACAGCGCTAAGTGAGTCAATCTTGTCGCTCTCTGGCAAAGCGACTCACTTCTTGCACTCTGGTTTAGTGTATCTGAACATTAAGCGATGTCATGGCCTAAATCGTGGGCCGAATATAGCCTCTCCGGGCTCTTATCGAATCCCGATCCAATCACTCTCCGGTGAATAGGAAACGATGCTTTAGTGAGTCAATCCTGTTGCTCTCCGGCGAAGCAACTCACTTCTTGCACTCCGAACCCCGCCTCTCCGGGTAGGATCATAAAGCGATCATGTTTATATTGATATTTAATGTTCATCCTTTAACTCTCCGGTTAAAAGGTTTATTTTAATAAATGTTTCTTTATTAAATTCGAATCCTTGATGTTCAATCTCAAACACCAGGAAAAACAAGACAATGCCTCTCCGGGCGGAGCGGTCTATTACCATCTTAGAGCATGCCTAGGGATCTCTCTAGTTCCCGTACATGAGTAAGAGGGATAGCCGTTTTATTTTGGAAATCAAATCTAATGAAATTATTTGACCGAAGTCCAAATCCTGAACTTGGCCCTTGCCATCTTAATCAGTGGATGACGAGTCGTGATCCCGATCCAGGATCGTTTCTGTTAGGTGGAGGCGGTAGTTGTTCAGGCCTTACTGTCGCTGCCCGTTCTTTGACATATTGTGGCAATCTACCACTCCTGGCATGTTCTTCCACCTCATCCTTTAGGTGGCGGCATTCGTCGGTTGTGTGCCCATCCAGCTCATGGAATGGGCAATATTTCCCGGTTCTACGCTCCCGCTCTGTGGGATCTCTCTTGGGTGGTTTTCGATAGGGGAGTTGCCCCCGAGTTTCGGTGTAAATTCGTTCCAGTCCTGCCGCCAAGTCTGTGTATTGCCTGAATCTGGGCTCTCGGAATTTCTTCCGTTTATCAGGACCATCATGTGCGTCATCCTGCTTTCTCTTTCCTTTGTCCCCCGTAGGCTGTTCCCTGGCGGTTCCTTTGCCTTGTACAGCGTTTATTACCTGCCTCTCGGCTCGTGATTCTTCTAATCGAATGAATCGTTCAGCTTCATGGTAAAACTCTCCAAGATCTTGCGGTGGGTCTCTCGTTAAAGAGTCTTTGAATTCGGTGCCTTCTCCAACTCCTGCCACTGCCGCCATCAAAATCATCGATGGATCCGGGCGATCTACAGAAGCCACCGTTGCATTAAATCGTAACAGAAAATCTTTTTTGGACTCTCCGGTCCTTTGTTTTATTGATGCCAAAGTCATCACGCTCTTGGGTCGCGTTACGTGGACCCTAAACTGTCTCATGAAGCAATCCACAAGCTCGCCCCATGTCTTGATTGATCCAGTCTCTAGCTGTCTGAACCAAAGCGCAGCCAAATCTGATAAGAATAAAGGGAAATATCGTGCCATTACTTCCTCGGATGCTCCCAGCACTTCCATGTGTCTGATATATCTGGTGATATGCATGGTCGGGTCTGACTTTCCATCATAAGGATCCAGCATTGGTAGTTTGAACTTTGGAGGGTTCCTTGCATTCCTGATATTCAAAGCGAACGGACTTCGACTAACCACTTCCAATCCTCCACCTGACAATCCCCCTCTCATGATCCGTCGCACTAGGCCAATCATTCTTTCATCCCCATCCAGGGGTTGCCCCTTTGTAATGTCTCTGTCTTGCCCTTCGAGTCTTGTAGGGAATTCTGGTACGTACTCTCGGGTGGCTCGTTAGCATTTGTGTTGGCCCTAGCCTGTTGAGCTCCGTCCATTGGCCTTCTAGTATCGGATCCTGAGGGTCTGCCCCCAAGTCCTTGTTGACTGCCTTTTGGTTCTGCATTCTGCCCTCCATTGGATTCCGCAACCCTAGCTCCTTGTTCCACATTCACAGCCGCTGTAGCTGGTCCTAGGCTTTGCATTCCTGCAGCTCTCATCTGTTCAAAGAAATTCTGCAGCATCTCTTGTTGGCTTTTCATCATTCTTTCATGCATTAGGTTATTCATAGCCTCCATCTCATCTCTAGTAATGTAGATCGAAGCTTGTCCTTCTCCAGCGCCAGAGGATGCCTCTTGACTTCCTCCCTGTTGGCTTCTCTCGGCTCTTTGTCTTGTTTGTCGAGTCATTGTAGAGTCAATCCGAATCCTTCAAACTTTCAAACCTAAACTTTGAATCTGGTGTAGCGGGTGCTAGTCCTTCTCAGTGAAAGCACCAAAGTGTTTGCGCCAAATTTGGTCACAAACCCCAAGTATTGTGAAAGCACCAGTGTATGAATACAAATCAGCAATATTCAAACACAAATATCAGATTTAAGCTAGCAACAAACAACAATCCAGAAATGATGAACAATGACACACAATTTATAGTGGTTCGGCTATCTCCGGTCTACGTCCACTTCAAGGGTTTTTATGATTTTATTGCTCGATGCTTGAAGATTACAATTTCTTATCGCGTAGTACAACAGATTTGATGATTATAATCTGAATCTAAGGCAGCAATGGTGATCTGGAGTAAATCTGGCAGAGTCTGGGCGCTCTATAGCTCTCAAAATTGTCCGACCCCCTTTCTAAATGACCAGGGGCTCTATTTATAGGTGTAGGAGGCTGATATTTCGCCTAAATTGAAGGGAGACCAGTTCTGGCATGTGAGGGGGTCCACATGCTCGCTCTCAGGAAATCCGAGCCCGCTTTGGGATCGATTCGAAGTCCATTCGAATCGATCAAGAAATCATCCAATCGAGCTGAAATTTGGTGTGGACATTCTTCAACATGTGTGCAAGCTTCTGTGAAAATTTCATAGCATTTGGACTTGTAGATTGCAAGATATGGTCGATTTGAATGGCCATCCTTCGGCAGTTTGTTTGCTTCGACTCGATTCGTTTGAATCGATAGGCTCGACTCGATGGCCTCACGCGCCTTTGCGATGACGTGGTGCGCATTTCCTAGGTCAATCCACTTTTCACTCCGAGTCGACTGGGTCGACTCCATGCTTTTCGAGTGTTTTGACTTAGTGGATTCGAGGGAATGGATTCGAAGGTGTGCTCGTTCGTATCGATCATGTTACGCTACAACCAATCGATTCGAAGTCATTATAGTAGGATGGGTTCGAAACTAGGTCACTGGACGAGCACGGAATGATTCGACTTCATGGATTCGAAGTGCCTCGCCCTGATGGATTCGAAGGTCTTCAATCTGAAGGTTACGAAGTGAAGTAGCTCCGTGGATTCGAAGTACTTTGTCTTGATGGATTCGAAGCAGATTGACTTCGTGGATGCGAAGGAGAGGAAATTTGATGGATTCGAACAAAGGCTTAGCTTATGGATTCGAACTTAAGGCCATTTCCTCCAACTTGCATCGATGGTATCTTGAGCGTACGAACTCGGGTTGACTTGAAACTTGAAATGCTGTCTTTTATGGCTTTGCTCGTCATGTCTTGTCAATTGTAGCCCGATCCGGACTCGGAAAAAATTCATCGATATCCATGGTGAACTTGCGATGCACAATCGATGTTCATGACTTAGTAATCATTGATTTTCAGTTAATTTTTGGGTATCTCGGCTTTGCCAAAAGGTGGGATAACACTCGTATCGATGAATAACACGTCATCCAGGCTCGTTGACTCGATGGATACGAATAAGTCTTCGCACATGGATTCGAACATGGTCCCATGATGGAGTCTAAGAGCAGTTTCCTGATGGATACGAATAGCTCTGTCCAGATGGATTCGATCAGGGGCTTCTATGATGGATGCGAGGTAGACACTGGCTGACCGATACGAAGTCGATCGATACGAAGATGATGGTTTCAAACACTGACAATCTGATCGATACGAAGCTGACTGATACGAACAGAAGGCATGCCAATGGATATGAACTTAAGGCTACTCTGATTGATGCGAACTGTGGGTCTGCGATGGATACGAAACTAGGGTATTCTCTTCCAACTTGCATCGATCATAACTTGAGCATACGAACTCAAATTAACCTGAATTTTGAAATGCTGGCTTTCATGGCTTTGCTTGTCATGTCTTGTCAATTGCAGCTCGATCCGGACTCAGACAAAATTCATCGATATCCATGGTTATCCTGAAATGCATAGTTGATATTCATGACTAGTTATTATTGATTTTCAGTTAATTTTTGGGTATCTCGGCTTTGCCAAAAGGTGGGATAACATAAACAATTGGGTGTTGTGAGAGGAAAATTCTCACTAACAATTTAGCACTAGAAGGAGAGCTCCTCCCAACAAGCTTAATCGGAGTCATAAGCTAACCCATTCCTTAAAACTCCCTAAGGAACCCTATACAGTGCAACCATGAAATTATTCTACTCCCCCACCATAAGAACATAAGCACTTAGTTGCAAAACTGAACAAACCCTTTGCCATATCATCAATAACAAACTGTCCACCCCAAAAAATAGCCTCAGACCCCATCCTTGACACACTCAACATCTTCATTCCTCAAATCAATGAAAGGATGATTGGTATCGAGAAGTTATAGCTCAAAATTAAAACAAATCTTCAAACTACTATAGCTCCACAACCCATCGTCAAACTTCTCCAATCACATAGAAAGCGCAAGTAGGAGGAGGACGTGACACTCTCATTAAAGAGAAAGGTGGCATCAGAGTACTCAACTTAGGAACAAAAAAAAGGCAAAACACAAATAAACCCAAATATTAAAGGAAAACCTACGAATATCAACCCACTGTTGTTGGAGAAAAACAAGAACTAGACTACCCAGGAGAATGAAGCCAGTTCAGCCTATAGGGATGCCCCATCATGCATTAGTGAGAAGGATGAGGAGATAAGAGAACTAAAGGCTCGCACGGAATACTTGGCAAGAATGTGTGAGCAAGGCGATAAGGGTGATGGAAAGGAGAAGATCTCATCTTTGTTTAATGATGACATTATTGAAGCAGATTTTCCAAATAGCTTCCGGGCTCCAACCATTGAAAAATACGATAGGTTAACAAATTTGATTGATCACTTATGCATATTTGAGTACTATATGGACATCCTAAAGGTCGGAAAGCTGGCCTATGGCAAACTGTTCCCAATATACCTTATAGTGGTAGCGTCAAAACGGTTTAGAAGATATACCTCGGAAGAAATCCATTCCTGGGC
Organism: Allium fistulosum; assembly: GCA_030737815.1. NCBI lineage: Eukaryota > Viridiplantae > Streptophyta > Magnoliopsida > Asparagales > Amaryllidaceae > Allium > Allium fistulosum. The sequence goes on along the minus strand of CM060903.1, from coordinate 805,073,998 downwards.
ACAGTTATTTGCAGATTTCCATAGACAGTTTCATGCTGATCGCGAAAGCTCACCATGTCCTTATACCCTATCCTTAGTTAAGCAATGAGAATGAAATCTTGTGATGTTTCATCAAGCGTTTCATAGAAGAAGCGATAAGAATTGGGGTTATGAGTGAAGAAGCACTTATGATGGCAACATATTCTGGAATAAGAAGAAATACTGACATATAGGATGAAAATAGTAAAAAGCCATGCGGGAGCATGAAAGCATTTTATTAGAGGGCCAGTGGTTACATGCGGACCGAGGAGTCCTAAGCTTCAAGAAGTACTCCGGTTAAAAGACCGTTCAAATTGCTGGGGAAAGGAAGCGGGGGGCATAAGCGTATAACAACCCTCCGACGAAGAGACCAAGGGAATTTAGCTCCACAGTAAATACTCTATTTACTCTTGCACTAAGCTAGATTTATGAAGTAACCAGGACTGAGTTAGCTTATAATGTACCAAACAAAGGGAAAAGGTCAGAGCCCAAAACGGGAGGTGCATATTGTAGATTCCACAGATTCAATAGGCATCATACCAACAATTGTCGCCACCTAAAAACAAAATAGAAAGGTTGATTCAAAAGGGATACTTATGAACTTATGTAAATGACGATTCCACTACTCTGGCATAGAACTAAACCCCTGACCACAATCAAAAGTTTAGCAGAAAACTCGACCGACCTAATTGCATCTATACATGGAGGACCTTATATAGCAGGGCAGAGTGAAAAGGCACATGAAAGGTACATGCGAGAGGCCAGCATGGAATATCGAACCATAAAGCGGTTCCAGACATCACTTTTACCTCTTTAGACTCAGCTAGGGTAATATTCCTACATCAAGATCCTCCCGTAGTAACTATGCAGATCTCCAACTACACAATGAAAAATGTCTTCATAGATTCAGGCAGTCTGTGAATGTTATCTTCAAAACAACTTTTGATGGATAGATTTACCAGAAGAAATTTTAAAACCAAGCCCTAAATCAATCTATGGTTTCAATAACCCGGGGACAATCCTAATGGGTACGGCAGGACTACTCGTGACAATTGGAACTTCCCTCTTCATAAGTCCTTCTACGCAAATGTTTTGATCATCGACCAGTTGTCTCCATACAATGCTTTCTTAGGGAAACCTACACTAATAGAGTTAGGCATAGTCATCTCACAAAAGGATTTTCTCATGAAGTTCACCACCTCAGCAGGGATAGGAAGTGTGAGAGGAAAACAGTTGTTAACTAGCAAGCTTTACAATGCAACCTTGAATTCTAGCAATAAAAATGTTTATAACTATACCGTTGTGTCTTCTAAGCCAAATAATAATGAAAGAAAAATAAAAGGCCATTTAAAATAATAGCATCAGAATTATGTTCCAAGGAAGGTACTAAAATATGTCATTTTATGACTGTGGTATCTGTGGCAAATTCTAAATGGACCTATATGCACATGATTGAAATAGATGAGTATGACTGTATATATAAGCAATATCTATCCAATAATCTCTTGATAGAAAGTACTGCATACTCACTTGAAGAGGATGAAGAAGAGAGCAAAGTAGACCCCGAGTTGGAAATGAAGGGAAAGGACCTAGAACCTTTAGATGATTTGGATAAAGTGGAGTAGGATCCATCTAACTCCTTGAAGACAGTAAAAATAAAAAAGAATCTAATAAATGAGCTGCGTGAAGAATTGATCAGCTTCTTGAAGAGATCAAAGGATGCATTTGCTTGGACCCATTCGGACATAACAGGAATTGATCCTCAATCATGTGTCATGCTTTCAATATGGACCCTGATGCACATCCTCTAAGACAAAAGCGTCGCATGCTGGACTAGGAGAGGTACAACATGCTTTATGAAGAAATCAAGAAGCTAAAAGAAAATGGGTTCATCCATAAGGTATACTATCCAAAGTGGATAGCAAACCCCGTGTTTGTAAAGAAGTCAAATGGAAAGTGGAGAACCTACATAGATTTCACAAACCTCAACAAGCCTACCCAAAGGATAGCCTCTTGTTGCCTAGAATAGATCGGTTAATGGAAGCAACAAGTGGGCATGAGTTGTTGACATTTATGGATGCGTACTAAGGTTACAATCAAATAGCAATGTTCAAACCGGACCAGATGCGCACAACCTTCATAACTGACAAAGGGCTTTACTTTTACAAAGTAATGCCATTTGGGCTTAAAATGCAGAAGCAGTATACCAAAGGCTGGTTAACAGGATGTTTGAAGATCAAATATAAAAAAATATTGAAGTTTATGCGGATGACGTGTTAGTAAAATCTAAAGTTGTGTCGGATCATGTGAAGAACATGAAGGAAACCTTTGTGACTTTAAAGTTATATGGGATGAAGTTTAACCTATAAAAGTGTGTTCGTAATACGATCAAGAAAGTTACTAGGGTACATAGTAAGCACCAGGGGGATAGAAGCCAATCCAAAAAAGATCGATGCAATAAAAATGATAAAGGTACCAGAGAAGCCTAAGGATGTGATGAGTTTGAATAGGAAGGTAGCTACCCCGAGCATGTTCATTTCCAAAGCCACAGACAAATGCATCCCATTTTCTAACTAGATCAAGAAGGGCGGGAACTTCGAGTGGACCAAGGAATGTAAAGAAGCCTTCGAGGTATTAAAAACCAATTTGGTTAATCACCAAATACTCTCTAAGTCGATCCTAAGCGAGGACCTGTACATATACCTAATAGTAACAGATCAAGCAATAAGCACACAGTTAAGGGAGTTCAACATCCAATATATTTTACAAGAAAATGCCATAACGGAGCAGAGTTGAGATACATAATGACTGAGAAGCTAGCGTGCAACCTACTTCTAATGTAAAGAAATCTCTGACCATACTTTCAAGTGCACCCTATAAAGGTACTAGTAGACAAGCTTTTGAAGCAAATACTACAAAGTCCAAAGACTTCAGGATGCCCTCTAAAATGGGCCATTGAAATAATCTAATATGACATCACATACTACCCCCGTAAAGCAATTAAGGGGTAGGTGTTAGCGAACATCATCGTAGAATGCACCTACAGGAAGAACAGTCCAGCATAGAACAAGAGGATGTACCACTAAGTTGGAAATTATATATCAATGGTGCATCCAACGAACATGGGGCAGGAATAGGCTATATGCTTGTTACCCCAAATTAGCAAAAACTCCATGGAGAAGTCTGTTAGAATTTAATGCAACTAACAACATAGCAGAATATGAAGCATTGGTCATAGGCTTGAAAATGGCGTAGGTAATAAAGGTAACCCGTACCAAAATTCATAGTGATTCTCAACTTGTAGTTGATCGAGTGCAGGGTAACTATCAAGCGAAATAGCCAATTCTGGCCAAATATGTGAAATTAGTTACAGAATTAATTTCTCAATTTGAGCAGTTCAGATTCTAAGAGAAGAAAACTCGCCCGTTGACGCCTTAGCCAGGACAACAAGCACTAAGGTTTCACATGAAATGTGGGCAATCACAGTAAGGCAGTTGTTGGAATCAAGCATTTCTAAAGCCCAACAAGTTATAGTACCGACCAGGTTACTACGGGCCAGGAACAATACAAAAGAAGGGAAGGAAAGACAAAACAAAACCCAAGAGGAACATACTCCATTAATTACAGTTCGGGAAGAAGTAGAGTCCTGGACGATCCCTATCAAGCGTTTTTTATTAGAAGGGGTCCTACCAACAAACAAAAATAATGCTAGAAAGATAAGATATCAAGCCACTTATTACAAATTCTTTGATGGGGCACTTTACAAAGGAGGATATCCCACCCCTTATTTAAGATGTGTAACCAAAGAGGAGGGAGCATAGTTATGAAAGAGATCCATGAGAGATACTGTGGAGATCATTCAGAAGGGACAAAACTAGCAAAAAAGATCTAAAGGCAGGGACATCTTTGTCCAATTGCATTGGCAGACTCACAAGAATTCATACAAAGATATGATAGGTGTCAAATGTTTGCAAACATTCCAAAACTTCCTTCTCATGAGCTGACCCTAATGTTCAGTCTATGGCTATTTGACGTATGGAGAATCGATCTTATAGAGCCTCTGCCTATCTCTGAAGGAGGATTGAAGTATGTCATTGTGGCGGTAGAATATTTCACTAAGTGTAGAGAAGTTGAGCCCCTTACAATAATTACAACAAAGAAGGTGGTTTTTGGTTCAAAATATCATCAGTAGATTTGGAATTCCTTATAAAATAGTGCCAGACAATGGGACGCTATTTAAAAGTAAGGAGTTCGTAGACCTATGTGAAAGGAATGGGTAAAAAATTTTTCCTCCATAGCTCACCCTCAAGCCAATCGGCAAGTTGAAGCCGCCAACAAAACAATAAAGAAACTACTAAAAAGAGGCTAGCTAAAGCTAAAGGCAGATGGGTAGGATGGCTCTATGGGAATATAGAACATCGATGAGATCCCCTACAGGACACACCCAATTTTCCCTCGCGTATGGATATGAGGCCATGCTTCCAGTGAAGTAGACATACCATCGCATTAGCGGCCATCTTATGTAGTAGAAAGGAATTCACGCTTGAAGGAAAGCTGCCTTAGACCATATTCAAGAAAGGAGAGACGAAGCTACAATGAGGTATGTTGTCTATAGACAGCGAATGGCAAAGACATACAGCTCACGTATTAAAGAAAGGAAGTTATGTAAGGGAGACCTAGTATTAAGAAAAATAATGGGTAATACCAAGGATTTCGCAGAAGGGGTGCCATGTCCAAATTAGGAAGAACCATTAGTTATCACAGAAGCTATGTCAAATGGAGCATATCATCTTCCCAGACCCGATGGGAATTTAGTTTCAATAACCTGGAACTTTGAATACCTCAGACCATATTATGTTTGAGATACTTTTCCCAGTTTGTAACCTTTTAAATATGTAAAAGATCATTAATGATCAGTTTGTGCAATAAAAAGTATTAACTGGATTCAGGGATAATAGATGGCCCGAACCAGTATAAACATCTGTGTATACAATTTTCTTTTTATATACTTACAAATTATAGGAGCTTTGGCTCCAAAGCTCAGCTTGTCGGCCATATACTGAGCTAGAAGTAAGGATAATAGACGGCCCAAACGAGCTGTTAAAAGACATGCACATTGTAACACCTCACCTTTATACCTATACCACCCAAGAGTATTACAGAGTAATACTGTCAGGTAATACGGAGAATGAGGCTATATGGGGTACACACTTGAATATTCCCTTAGACTAATATTGGTACGTATTCAAATATCAAATGCCGGACTCGTCTTGACATACATAGTATCAGTACAAAAAAATATACATGTGTGTCTCCAGGATAGAACAGTACATAATATATAGGATAAATAGAGAACACAGAGTCAATCGTAGCGATAATATATAATATCTCATATACAGTATATATATCCAATACAAATCACAATGATATACACATAGGTGATTATATGATACGAAGTTATAATCCACAATTATATATATATATATAATCTCCTCTAACCTAGAAAACACATAAGCTGGTCGCATGATCCATGTACCTGAAATGTCTCGAACTGGCCCGAGTATCGTATAAATAACACACGAGTCAGACTATATCTTAATCAAGGGTAAATAATATATGATATTTATAATATCAACAAATATGTAATATATAGGCATGATGTAAATCTATGCAGTTAAAATATCACAGACTGTCTCAAATAGATCGTATAACATCAAATATCAAAAATCATACATAAAGATGTCATCACCCATATAATTAAAAACGTCAAAGAAAAATCACTAAATCAATAATCAAACGGGTGAATCAAACATATCTAGAATTCACCATCAAATCTGTAAACCATCAATAACGAGATATCCTTAAGTAACGTCAGGCAACGACGAGGCAATGCCCACAGTCTACCTCAATCTCATATTATAAATATCATTAATAAGTCAAGAAAATCAATAAGTAAGATTTGAGTCAGCTCAAAATAAAATCATATATCTCGACTCACAGTCCTTGGAGAGTTGAAACCTCGACTGAACGACCCTGAGAGATATAAATAGCAAATCAATAATAAATAGGTTGTCTACCTGAGAAGGATATGGGGTTGATCATACTCGACACAGTCCTAGGTATAATCCTATCTATACATATTATATGTCTATCTACTACCTACACACATCTACATATACCTGAACCAAAAAGGAGATTGGCAACACGCCTGCTTGTTCTAGGAGCCACAGTGGTCCATATGACACGACTCTTGCAGTCATCGGTTACCATTACCTCTCCACTCTCGGTATCATGACAATGATCCACCATAGGGTCGACAACGTGTAACCTCTTCGGTCATGACTACCAACATATGCCCCTATGGTAACTGACTATTGGCCTATTCAACACAAGGGCAACCAACTACCAATATCTTGATGCACATCAAATTTCATAAACAACAACGATATCCCAGATCTGGGGCATGACCCCACGATCAGGCCACGTGCATGGATACTAGCCAATATGGTTCACTCCAGGGACATAAAGGGAGTCGGACAAAGGTAGACAGACATATAATGTACATAACTATGTTCTAACAAGTAGCCTCCATACGTGCTCACCGCAGCGAGTCACACACAACATACACAACATACCTTCGTATGAGTGTCGTGGACGAGCAAAGAATAACTGAATAAATAACACAACATCATCTCATAAGAATAACCGAAAAAGTATTACCGAATGCCCTATCCCAAATGGTATTACTAGCCCATTTATTTAGATTTCTCATCACATAGAATAAATACAAAATAATCAAACAAAAAGATGTCATCACCGTATCATATTCGAACCATCAACCAAATTGAACTCAACGGTGAATCACTCATAATATCAAAATCTGAATATAATACTAGAAATCGAAAGATATAGAAATCAAATTAAAACCTCAATTTTTAATTCCAATATTGAAATAATTTCAAAGTTCATTAACGTATTTCTTTTAAACAATCAAAACAAATATTCAAATATTTATATAAAATAATAATAGAACAATTTCTAAGCCAAATATATATATTTATAAGAGTTATATCATAATGTTTTGTAATTGAGTGTTATTTTATAATATATATATACACACACAAGTACTTTGGCACGTGCGATGCACGTGCGCAGAAGGAATTAGTTTTAATAAACATTATTTATAAGGTTTTTGGATCTTACAAAATGACTTTTACGTGTACATAAGCTTGCATTTTTTATGTACGTACATGCACAAATCAACAGTTTACCGATATGTGAATGAGACTAAGTTATTTCTGGAACTAATTAAACAGGTAAAGAAAGTAATTAACTATTACATCAATATCTAGAGAATTTTAACAAATATTAAAATCAGCATTTCCTGTAGTTTGAAATCTAGAAAACTTGCATTATCTCTCTTTTAAAAAGTAATCGATCGCCATATTAATATAGAGAATTTTCCTTGTCCACCATGGTGATCGCTCTTCCCATGATACTCTTTTCGTCATAAACCCTCAATATACTTGCTAAAGTATATAATTACTTAACGCTGGTGTATTTTGAATTTAAATTAATATCGTTATAAAAATTTCTAAGGCTTAAGTTGATGTTTCTCTCCACTTTTTCAAGGTTGATGTCAATAGCAATAGCTTGTAAGTAATATGTAAGAACTAAAGTACAGTTGTGGCAATCATTTTATGTAACAACCCGGAGTTTTATAACAATTAATTATCGTCAAAGGACGATTAATTTGGTTGTTAATTGCTGTTTGGAATTTTTAGTTGGGTTAAAATTCCTTTGATAATTCATTGAATATTGTGTGGGCTTTAAGATACAATCTGGTCCATTTTCATTTGTTGTTTGATGCTGTGATATTTATCAATACCGTTCCCCTTTTGTTCATTCGCAAACCCGTTCCCCTCTTTCATCTTTCATTTACAAACCCTACAAACGAAAAAGAAAAAAATGGCGGCATCGTGTTTATTCTTCTTCGTCCCAAATTTGAATTAGGGCTTCAATAAAAGTGGGGCTATCGCTTTGATTTTCTCGATCGAAGATTTTGAAGCCGCTGATTATGTGCTCGTTCACGGCTGCTTCTTCTTCGTAGAAAAAGGTGAGTAATTTATACTCACATCTAATTCAATTCTTCATTTCGTGACTTGGGTTTTGAATTGATCTAGCAGATGAGGTTGTGTTTTAAATAGGATTCTCGTCCCTATATTTCCGTCCATATTTCATATATGAACTTGTCTGATAATTTAAAGTTGGCCGTTTGATTATTTTCGAATGACTGTGATTTTCCCCGATTTGTTCATATGCGTATATATTGTGATTTCTTAGTACTCACGGCTTTGATCGATTTCCTTGGTCATCGTGGCTCTGACTTGATTTTGAACTGCATATTATTTTGGCTTTATTTGTTTTGAGCTGTTCATTTTCGTGGTCATCACTGTTCGATTTTGGTTTGACGATATTGAGTTCGCTCGTGACCACCACGATTTCGATTCCTGTTGACTTTGGTCACTTGAATTGTTCGTTCTTGTTCTGGTTGACTTCGACTTGTTGTGTGAATTTCTGGCTTCAGTGATCATTACGGCTTTGATTTTGTGGCCCCTGTGTACTTCGACTCTGGCCATTTTTGTGTTCATCCCTGAGCACTTTTCGACCTAAACTAGTCTGGAGTGATTGTACACTTGTGGCTTCACTTCAGTTCACTGAACTGGTCTTATGACTTTGTGCTTCTTTGTCTCGACTTTACTTCACTGTGCATTGTTGAATTTGGTTGACTTTAGCAGTTGTTTGAGTATTGCCTTCATGTATTTATGTGCTGTTGACATGTGCATTGTCTTTGTCTTTGTCTTTGTACCTGTTTGCAACTGTAATTTAATTTCTTGGAATTCAACAGCTTGCATTTGAGTTGTAGCCTTGAATTTATTTTCCTGTACATCTCCAGTCATGCTTTGTACTGGTGCACTTGATTTGAGTTCATTTCTTGTTCATGTGTACATCTGTGTGTCTTCTCTTGATCATAAATGTTGAGGTTGTACTTGAATACTGCTGCTATTGTTTCACTTGTGTACACCTCTGTTTCACTTCTGCTTACTTGTGCAGTGCCTTGTACATGCTGAGTTATTACTCTGGCCTGTTTCATGTTGCCTGTACTTTGATCTTGTTTCAATGATGCATTCAATTGTACCTCACTTGTTTGCCTCTTTTATTGCCTGCACTTATATCTGCAGCGTGTATATACATGTGTGGATTAATATGTGTGCATATATACCCTTGTATGTGTGTATGCATGCATAGTTGGACCTATACTTGGGTTCTATCTGCATACCCTATCTCTGTGCATTTTCTTTCTTGATGTAGAGCATTGTTTCTGGTATCAGTTCTTGACCATTTACTTGGTATGTGTTTCACTGTGCAGCCATATTCATTTGATACCCTGTTGAATTTAGGTTAGTGGCTGCATTAAGTTGTTTTCATTTGGGTGGCTTGACTTGAGTTCGAGTTGCTTCAATGTATATTTATGTTGGGTATGTCGACTTTGCATAAGCTCGAGCTCTATAGCCTTGCTTTGTTCAGTTGCATTATCAGCATTGAGATTATGCCTCGGTGATGCATTGCATTGTTGTTGGTTTGATGTTGAATCCACAGTGGTATTTGCTATTCGATGCTTATGTATTTATCCACTTATGTACATACGTGTATGTATGTATGTTTCTGAACTGTCTTTGCATTTTGGTTCCATTGGTGGCTGCAGTTTCATATTGTTGCAGTTGTGTTGAGTCATGCTAGTCGTGACTTGACCTCTGCAGTTTTGATTTACTATTAGCATTTGGTGTTGTGATGATTTCATGTGCTGTAGCGGCGATGCAGTGCACGCGTGCGTGTACTGCAGCCACATTTTATCGACGTTTTAATTGATATTTCAATTGCTTGAATTGTTTTATGTGTTCAATTCAATAATTTGAAAGCGTATTTTGATTTGGTTTGACTGGATTATTTTGTTGTCGTCTAATTATCTATTTGATAATTAGATTATGAGTTTCTAATTATTCATTTAATAATTAGATTTTGTCATTAAATTGTCGTATAGGCAATTCAGTTGTTTTCTAAATTATCTTCATTGATAATCTTTTTATTTATCCTTCTTGATGATTTGAATTTGCTGATTTGTTGTTTAACACTGTTTAGTGTTATATCTACCGTTATCCGATTTCCTTGTTAAAGGATTGGATAGACGAGATTTCTGTGACTGTCGTCTATTTGTTATTTATTATTATTGCTTCTGTGCATTAATAACTGAGTTTGAATTAGACTGACCCGTGTATTATTTTCTTTTGAATGTAATACACAGGTCAGACCGAGTTATTTCAGGTTGTTGATATCTTGCTTTGGGTCGCTGCTTGAGCTATGAAGTCTCTTTATATCTTTTGGTGTAGTCGTCGTCATTTTGTAGTAGTCAGTGTATCTGATTTAAGTTGATATGTATTCATGTATATTATTCGATAATGTAATTGTATATATAACTTCCAGAGTCGACAGTTGTAGTTGTATCATATGTATTGTGTCAAATGTATTGTAACTGACATCAGTTATATATATATATATATATATGAGACTTTTATTATCTGTGTTCCGCATTTAGCTTATCTGTGCTATTATTATATATATTGTCCTAAACTATTATGAACCATCGTAGTTCGTTTTATACTGGAATTGGGTATGTCGATGGGAGTAAATAAATAAGAGATAAAAAAATAAAAATATATACCACTCCTATCGAGGTAACCAATACTAGTGTAAGGCCCAACTACGGATGGCCGCTCCTATCCAGCCTTATTCTTCGTAATAACATACAGTATTTCTTTTAATACTCTTTGTTATTGTGAGCATAGAGGTGGGGCGTCACATTTTATCTTCTCCTTGTCTCAGACTTGAGACCGGCATCATTAAAATGTAACCGACAGAGTCGGAAATGTTGTATAAGGAATTTTTTTATGTAGACCATGATTCTATTTGAGTAATAAACTGGAAATTGTTTTTCATCTATATAATATATCCAATCTATAAAAGTACTGCTTGAAAATCAGGAAAAAAACAAAAATATGGAGAAAATGGTGTTAACTGCAATTCTTACCTATTTATGGTTATAAAAAAACCCATTATGTACTTGGAGTAATATAATAAGTGAGGAATACATATGACTATGCATGTTGAAGTATAATATTTATTGTAAAAGGCGTATGAAATAGTAAACTTGAAGTATAGTTAACTAAGTTCATGATTACATGTTAATAATACATCTTTGCATATTACATTTCTAGTAGGCGTAAACTTTCTATTTTGAATTTTTCCATTTTTCACCATAACATTTGTTGTTTTTCATCCAACTCCTCTAGATAAAGCAATATATAGTTGATCATGACCGAAAACATATTCGGGAAGGTAAATTAGATTAACCATAAATGACAGTGAAATTCAATTGGCGTCGAAAAAATGTAAAACAAAAATGTATAATACACCCTTATCTATTGAACATAATTAGTTCCAAAAGTAAAACAATCAAGTTTAAGAAATAAAAGTACAACATAGTATATAATTTATCAATTTGCTTGTATCAGCTAGACATGTCAAAATATGACCCAACCCATTAACCCAACCCATTTACCCTACTTATAAATGGGTTGGGTCAACCCATTTATGAATATTATTAAATGGGTTATGGGTTGGGTTGACCCATTTGTAAAAGGGTTATAAATGGATAACCCATTTACCCATTTATTAAAAACATTAAATTTAATATAAATTTGAAAAATAAGAATTTTGAACATACATTGTAGTATTTCATGGAGACTGATAGTTGTACCTAGAAAATAACAAGCTATCGCATCCCCATATTTGAATTCCGCCTAGTGTAGAAGCCACTATTTTTTTTGTTCAGACTGCAATAACTCCTTCATTCTAACTTGGAATCAGGCGAGACTTCGATTGATGAACTCCCACGTAAATTACGGACAGTATGGAACACTCGGATATTCATCGTGTGAACGCACATTGTAGTTCTCCAAGGGAACTGACAGTTGTACTTAGAAAATAATAGGCTACCACATCCCCATATTTGAACTCCGCCTAGTGCAGAAGCCGCTATTTTTTTTGTTCGGACTGCAATAACTCCTTCGTTCTAACTCGGAATCAGGCAGAATTTCCACCGATTAACTCCCACCTAAATTACGGACAGTATGAAACACTCGAATACTTCACCATGTGAATGCACACTGAGTTCTCCAAGGGGACTTACGGTTGTACTTAGAAAATAACAGGCTACCACATCCACATATTTGAACTCCGCCTAGTGCAGAAGCCGCTATTTGTTTTTGTTCCGACTGCAATAACTTCTTCGTTCTAACTCAGAATCAGGCGAGACTTCGACCGATTAACTCCCACCTAAATTACGGATAGTATGGAACACTCGGATACTTCATCGTGTGAACGTGCACTGTAGTTCTCCAAGGGGACTGACAATTGTACTTAGAAAATAATAAGCTACCGCATCCCCATATTTGAATTTTGATGAAAATTAGAATTTTAAATTTTTATCGGAACTCAAAACATAAAAATTAGAATTATTTTATATTTATTTGTTTTTATTAGTCAAATTAAATTTAAATCTTTAAATGGGTTAAATGGGTAACCCGCTTATTAAGTGGGTTAAGTCATAAATGGGTTGGGTTATAAATGGGTAAAAAAGAATGGGTTATAAATGGGTTGGGTCAAACTCGACCCGACCCATTTTGACCCAACCCAACCCGTTTGACAGGCCTAATATCAGCATAGTCTCTACCTAATTGTATATTTCTACATATTTTTACAAATAGCAACGTGAATAATTGAAAATATATATAGTATCAATAATTACCATTTTATATCACGGTATATACAATTTTATATCTCAGGTACAGTGGCAATCAATATGTTAACTTCTACGTTGTCTAAAACAACAATTGTAACATTTATCCATTCATGACTGCTTCCTTCAGATACTTCCTTGGTCTACAGGCATTACTATTTGGCTAATTACTTCGATAGAGCATAAACTATGGTTAATCACTAATGCAGTAAGGTCAGTTGGTTCATTGAGAATAGTAGGCACTGAGAACTCATGTATCATTGCTCTGTATGCAATTGATTCATGTTCTGCTTGGACATAGGAATAGATTACAAAATTTTGTCAATATTAACCAAACGCCATGGATAGATGGCCAACCTGAATCTCCATATTATTTCCCTTCTTATAGTATCTTCTCTATTTTCAACCTCCATTTTCTACTTAATTCATTAGAGAACCCCACTGCAAACTCTTTTGAATCTTCCATCACTATACACAAATATAAACAACTTAATTTATATACACAAATAATCAAAAATTTGATAACCCAAAAATAAAAACTCATGCATTGCGGGAATTCAGCACAGAAGACATAACATGAGTTATAAAAATTTAATTCGTAGATCACTTTCCCTAAAACACAACACCAAAAACAACATAAGGATTGCTTATATAAAATGAATCTTTATGTTAATTTATTCACATGCACATGATTTTAATAAAGGAAAATTACAGTCATGCTACCATTTAAGCTAAGTATCAGGAAATTACACTAATTTTACTATATTTGGTATAAAAATGTTGATGTATCAGTTGTTGTTGTCCTTCTTATATTCCGTAGTTGCAAGAGTACAATATATAAGGAATATGGAAAACATAATCTCAAACCCGAAAAACAAATTAGTAGGTTTTTACCAATAAGAAATTAGCAAGTAATGCATGCTCCTTGCTCTTCTTAGTTTGTACTTGATCTGCAAATAGAATGCCATTTTGTTTGATAACAATATAGTTTAGATATTACTTTTTCACTACATTCAAATGAATTAGTTGATGGATCAAAGTATTCACATGTGAAGAACAGTAGCCTTTACTTCAGAAGAGTCAATGGCTATATTGAAAAATAAGAAAGAAAAAAGATTCAAACATAACTTAGGAGTGCACAGTGTTGAAGTGGTCATCATCTTTGTCATTTAATGAAGCACCAATAATATAAAGGGTATTTCTTGTTTTATAATTGTAATCAACAATACCTAGAACCCAGTCCTACAATTAATGCATTTGAAGTTCTTTAAGGAAATTGAGTGTAAAGCTTCTACAAATATCTTATTGGGTGTAAGAGAACTTTTTTGACAAAAAAAGATAGCAATAGTAAGGTAACGTCAAAACATCAACGAAAAAAGCAAAACTAAAGCAAACTGAATTTTAATATCATATAAGTTCAAAATGAACTACAAACGGAAACAACTAAGTAAATTAAAAGCTAAAAAAATGTTTGCATCCAAATAAATTTGGAAGTAAACATCCATATCTACCTCGTTTTTTTAAATGTTTCACGAAGCTTCAAAATGAGAAGTAGAGTTACAGTGGGCCAGAATTATTTATTGATCTGCACATTCTTACGAAGTTAGCTTGTGCAATGTTGAATATGAAAAATATAATAAGACTTCTATAGATTTCCATAAGAAACCTTATTTATAAAGTAATATAATAAATATGAATATAGGTGATGGATCTCTTTATCTCCTAGAGCTGCTAATCTTACCAATCACCCTTACTGCAAAAAAGGATAACCATTATTTTGCAGTCAAAATTCGAGTATAACCCTCACTATAGAAATTCTAATAATGAAAAATCAACACCAAAAGTATGCATACATCCATTGACTTCTAAAGTCCCAGAAATGACATTAGTTTAATATATTTTCATATGCATGCATTGTCGATAATTACATTTGATTTGTTAGACATATGCTCACCACTCATGAACCAAATTTGATATTGCATCCGCAACTCAAAATGAAACATGACAGTAAATGTCATAAAATTCATTGGTTGTGCCTTTAATACTACAAACCTTCTTAATTTACTTAATTTAATTATTGAGTACAGTTGAAAGCATGAAATTGAATCCTTTAGTAAAATTTTCAGTTTCAATGGACATTAGGTTGTCTTCCATATTCATAATTATTGGCGATTGATAAGTTTAATGTATGACAGGCGCTGTAATTAAAGGCAGTAGTATTTGTACTTGGAACATTGTAGCAAAGAGTGGTAGCTTTTTGCTTAATAGAAGTATTTAGTTCCTTATTATAATAGTGTAGACATAAGAGAGTAGTATTTGTACATGGAATATTGTAACAAAGAGTAGTAGTTTTTTTCTTAATAGTAGTATTTGCGTACGCACGCATACACACAATTGCAACACATTGCCCAATTTTGGCTTTGTCAAATAATTTCACAACTACTAACTACTCTGCAAAGTAATATTATTTCTCTTTACAACACTATTTTTTGTATTCAAATGCCATATTTACTATATTACAGTTAAATAATAACATATACAACAACCAAATAAAAATTGAATTGTCATTGGTTGAACAAAGATTCAGAAAGAGACTAAATGGAAGGGAAAATGAGTTACTGTATGTTGTCTGTTGCAAATAATGTAAACATATATAATGGTGTATTACAACCTATTACGGGAATCAGTTAACAAATATTTATAAAATGCTTTAGATTCCTGTTTGTTGAAAGACGCAATAGTCATCAAGGCCCCTAGGTTTTTGGGAGTTTGAGCTATCAAAATGCAGAGAAGATGAAAGTACCTAAGTTGCCATAGAAGTCTAGATAAAGCTTTCAGCAGGTAAGGTTTCAAGGTCGTAGCTAGTATGATAGCTTCACCTCATTAAAGGATGTTGGAATGCGCAAATCCCACATCTGCCCCATAGACGGTGGTCATAGCCACAGTATAGCTAGTAAATGCAGGAGGCGGCGAGCCTATAGTCAAAAAACAACTCGGCGGTGGGAAAACAACTTCGTCGAGAGGTGGGGGTGCTCAGGCCCAAGCGAAGGCGGATGTAGATCTGAGTCTCATTTGTAGTGATAGATTCAAACTGCTATAGAACCATGCGAATCACATGATGCAATGCAATTATAATTAAAAATGGATTAGGAAGAAGAGTATAAAAATGGATTTGGAAAAGTGTTAAAAACGTGGTGCAGAGTGGATTGAAAACGTGGTGGACATTCAAAAAGACAAATTTACCCTTGGCACATTAATACGTTGTAGGAAGTAAAATTTTCTTTTCAAATAAGCAGAGGGTATTCTTGGCAACTCTAAATAGGCTTCACTACTCAAGTATTTGCTTTATATATAAGATATATATAGAAAAACATTAAAATATATTTTATTAATTTCAAATCATAAAAAAATTCATTTTCCTTACTTAACATAAAAAACAATCACAAATTTTGCTATTACAAGATATTCTATATAAGAAAATTTCCATATAATAATATCGACTTTCGTTTCAATAATTCTTATAAAAACTCTTAATCAATATCTTACTTTTCCAAGTATAATTTATAGAATAATAATACGTTGTGTTCTTTTTTTTTAAAATAATCAATTCAAAGCCACATTTACAATAAACAATTAAATTAATCAAATCAATCAACAATTCATTTCTCAAAAACAAATTCAATCACCAATCCAAATTAATTCAACTAAACAATTGCGCTAACTAACATGAAGCATATATATATATATATATGTTAATAACAACGAATATATAGTAACAACAATTCTACCAAGTCAGATATAGTTGTGAGTTGTAATTAACTTACCGAACGACTATCGTATAATCACAATCGCTGCCAACAACCGCTAAACTATGCCTCAACCATGTCGCAACCTCCCTCACCGACATCTAGAACCATAATCCACCTTGCTATCGATTCGCCACTCACCAGAAACCATCGCCCTCTTCCAAGGTGTGAGCCCAAATCACCTCTAAACGGCCGTGAAGTGTGATATTGAGAAATACTAGATTTGAATTTTGGGATAATATAAATTTTGTATATGGTTTAGTTTAGTTTTTAGAGAAGAGAATAATTTTGACTATTTATATTTTCAAGTGCAAGAGTGAATCGCTCCCTGTCTTTAGAAAATGAATGAAGTCAAACAGAAGGAATAAGATGTTTGGGCTGGGATGGGTATTAAACCAATTTGGGCTTCTAGGCTATAAAACTTAGTTATGAGGAAGATGATTTATTCTTAAGTTAATTTCAATTTAATCCAAGTTATTATTTTATTTCATCTTTATCGATTTCATAAAATATTATTGTCCACATTTATATCTTACTTAAATTTAAATATCACAATTTCGCAATTTAAATCCTTTTATAAAATAATTGCCAAACTATTCTATGAAATAAGCTATCACATTCCAATTTAATTAGATAAATTTCTATTATTAATGTTGATTAATTGTTACTTAAAATGGGGTTGTTATACACATGATCAAAAAAGGTTTGTAAATGCACGACCAGACTTCTCAATTAAAACACAATTAGTCCGCACCAGTAATGGAGTGGACCATGTCAAGCGCATGACAAAAAAAGGCGAGCTGAACAGAGCAGTTGGTTGAAGAAAGCTTAAGTAGTAGGAAGGAGGCAAAGGAATGCAGACCGAGTGCCATCTAAAAAAGAGAAAAAAGAAACAACAGCAATGCTGAGCTTGTTAGGTAAACACAGAAGTTATAATCCATCTTGATTTACAGCTACTCTTTTATGCACCTGTAATGACCCTAAAAATGAAAGTTATATTTACTTTGAGAATTTCTGAAGAAAAAAAATAATAGAGAAATATATATATATATATATATTAAATGACATATTAAAATGGAAAAGCTTGTTAATAAATTAAATATGCATGGGAGTTCTGCTGGACAAAAATGCAAGGGGTTAAGGTGATTAAAAATTGGGATTTAAAATAAATATAATTTCATGCCTAAAGAATTACATAAATACATATATTTAATATATGAGGAGTTTCCTGTTTTATCTAAAAATAAAATAAAATAGAGTTTTATAAGGACCAAATGACTTATGTATTTATGCTAGAAGTAATTAGCATGATATATGTGATTTATACCACATAAATGTGTATGAGGAGTTGTTGTTTTCAATTAAAGTCAGAATACAAACAAATGCAGGATCAAATAAGAATTTCTATATCTTATAATCATTCCCAGCAAAAAATATAGTGAGACAGATTTCTTACATCACATGATTATGTATGATAGTGTACCTGATTAAATGGAGATAATAGCTAGAGAGAAAACACAAGAAGTTTACAAATTCTTTAAACTTAAAAAAAAAGAATGAATAAAGGATCACATGCATATGGCATGAATAAAATGGAGACATGAAAATAGCATGCAGTGTTTAAAATGTTTGATTCCCGAAATAACCAATTAAAGTAACCTAACGTGTGCATTTCCAATTTAGGACCACACAGGAATGTGATATGTACATGAACATCTAAGGGTATCAGGGGAATTACCCATTTTCTTAAAACCTAGAATGATTTTATAAATAACTGCACATAACCATATCCATCATTCTCTCGGGATCAAAACAAAAATAAAGTAAACTAGGAGAAACATTAGCTTGAGACTTTGGAGGATTTGCTGTTCAAGGGATTAAGACAGTAAAAGAAAAACAGTAGGTGAGCATTAATCCTTTTTTATGCTATGGCACTAAGTCCTCTGGTAGGCAGCCTATAATGTTATGATTCATTTAAAAGAAAAAGATCCTTGAAATGATTTATTATCGGTGAGATGGATGTTTGGTTGTGTAACGACCCGATATTTTGGACCATTCGCATCCATTATAAGTGTATAGGTAGACACTCATGCCGGAGTTGAATTGCTCAAAATACCGCGTTGTTAATTTAAATTTGGCAAAACTGAACATATACAGTAAATAAATAATCACAGATCACAGACACAGAGTAATAAGTGCAGCGGAAATAAAAGAGATAGTAGTTCATGAAGCTACTATATGAATATATAAAATACATCAGAGTTTACAACAGAAGAGTAATACGATACATCAGAGTTAAACCAGATACAATGGAAGAGTAACAGATACAAATCAGAATACATCACTGGAATCATCGAATATCTGAAAGCTGGATAGATAGCTGGATCTCCAAGCGAAGCTCCAACTCCAAAGGTGAGTCTCGTAAGCTGAACTACTCAGTCTGACCCGAGCGTAAAGCAAAAACACAAAACACTCGAGTCAGGATTAACATTCTTATATTAATAAATCCAACTCAAGTGAAATAGCAATTGAAATACAAGTAACTCAAAGGATGTTTGGAATAACCATCCTTTAAGGATCCGTTAAACTATCTACTATGTAGTAGTGTACGATAAGTAGATAATGTCTATCAGTAATATAAAGATATCAAAATAGCGTTAAGTCATGGCCCATTCCACCCTTAACACATTTTTATTCCCACAAGCATATACAAGACCGTAGTTTCCCCAAAACCGGAAGTCACCAGAGGGCAATCCATATACTCAAGGTACAAAACAAATTCGTAGTGGTCGCGCATAAATGGAATACAAGTATGACAAGGCACATGAGGCTATACCCAAGGTAGTGATACTACCGTTCGCCTGATCCGGACTGGTGAGAACGCAACGCCGCAGCGCCCGCAACACCGTGAAACAACACTCCCAAAATCAAGGGTGCACCAATCGACAACAAGTATAAGTAGTTCGAAGAAGTGTGTCCACTTGAGGTATCAATCCTCCATTGGCCCGGCACAGCTCCTGTTTTAGTCATTTCCAATTTGACACAAGTGTCAAGGCTATCCATCATCGTTCTCTTTCTTCAATCATCACGTACATCATTCAACCACTTCATTCTGGATCATCACTCCGCGTATAGTTATTAAAGTGGTTTTCGGTTTAGATAGAGAGTATATCCATAACCGAATTCCGGTCTCTTTAATAACTTTCGTAATTATTACACCGATTGGTCGTTTGTTTATTTCAAAACCAAATCAATTTCAATTTCAAATAGAATTCGTAAATCAACATTTCATTTGTCTTTCAAAACCAATTTCCGGTAATTTACGTTTCAAAACTTCCAAATTATCATTTCAAAATCTTATAATTCAAATTCAATATCTATTTAAAACCATTCAAATATTGATTCAAGTTCGAATACGAGTTTCATTTCGAAAACATTTAAATTAAATCTTATTTAACATTCAAATCAATTTAAAATCATTTATCGATTTCATTCAATATTCGTTAAGTTACTATGCCATTCAAAACAATTTCCATTAAATTTCCAATTCATTAAATCAATTCTTAAGTTCAACTTCATTAAATCAAAATTTACAATTTTGAATTAAACTAAATTCGTCAAATCAATTCTTTCAATTAGAAATCTTACATTAATTCCAAAATATCACATTTTCATTTCTTGTTAAAGAAATTCCATTTCACTTATTTACTTACTTAAATACTTTTCCAAAAACTTAATTAATAAAGAAACTCAATTTCAATTATTTACGAAGTAAAATCCACTTATTCAAAGTTCAATTTTTCTTATTAAAGAATTTCAATTAAATTAAATCATTTAATAATTCAATCTCATTTAATTATTAAATAATTCAAAACTTAATTATTAAATAATTTCAAAGTTTAATAATTTCAAACTTAATTATAATTTCAAACTTAATTATTAAATCATTTCAAAGTTTAATAATTTCAAACTAAATTCAATTAATTTCTCAAATTAAACAACATACTTCCATCAATTTCATTGTTAACATTTTGTTTCAGATTATTAAATATTAACATTTTCCTTTCATTTAAAATTCAAATTTCAACTTCATTTCAAAACCATATTATTTGTTCAAATAAAATCTTCAATTATTTTCAAATCAAATTATTGACCAATCGGGTTTTTATTTAATTTTCTATCCTAGGTCAAAGTTTAATTTGGGTATTTATCATTTCAACCCGATTCCAATTCAATTCAAAAATCAAAGCATAACAAAGGGAACTTGCAGTGTGATAACTGGGATGGTGTCAAAGTAAATAAACAAGCAATAACAACAAACAATAACAATACCAATAATCAATTCAAATAATCCCGAAATAACCGTATTAATTCGCATTGTTATTTGTACGAATTAATATAATTATTTCTAGAATCTACACTATCATTTCATGTAGATTAAAGATTATTACATTACGGTTTTCACTTGTCGTCTATTTACAATTTCCTACATTATCAATTTAACAACATACATTCAGTGGTTCAAAATGAAATTAAACAAATCCTACGTGTCGATAATTTCAACAGTTAAAGGGGTCATATTATACAAATGTCAGTTAATCAAATTTAACATTTAATTATCCTATATCAAATTCAATTTCATACTATTTATCATTTTAACATTAACAATTTAACGTCCAATATAAATATCAACAATCAATCAATTATCAGCCAAACTGTATTATCATCGCATAAATAACTAACAGATAATGGTGTCAGATGTCACAGGTGAACTGATACAGGTAATAACATATATAACAGTGTCATTAACTAATAGCAGCATATTTCAATTGTCGTTTCAATTGAAATAAAATCTAATAAATAAAAGAACGTTAATCGTGAGTGAGTGCTCACCTTTCGAGGCTAGAGAGATTCGACAATGAGATGAGTTACAAATCCAAAGCAAAGCTAAATTGGCACGAATTCGACAGATAAAGCTGATATGAGAATTGACGAAGTAATTAGAATTAATTGATATAAATTGAACTAAATATATAAATTATTAACACTTATACATTAACCCCAAAATAGTATACTTGTATAAACAAATAGATATATAGACTAATATAGAAGCATATGTAACTTACATACCTATTTCATTTTATAATCAATGACTATAAATCAATATAACTTAATTCTTTATAACATAGAGTCATACTCAACAGATGTAATTTATATGACAAACAAATTGTACAAGTACGTATATAACTGTATAATACAATGCGAATAGATCTGCTGGCCAATTTTATAACTAATTATACTATACCATCTTTGAAGATACAGATGCGAACACTTTGTTAACATAAAATAAAATAATAACACATAACTAACCGAAAGATATATATATATATATATAATTACCTTGAAATCAAATATTACTGTATATATATATATATATATATATGTGTGGCACGACAGCCTTCATGCAGAACTTTGAAAAACATGCGTATATGTGTATTAAAACTATTATATCTTATACATTAAAACTAAATCTTCCTATATATATTTATAAACATTATAATTTTCGAAATATCAAATCCTTAAACCGAAATATATAGCCAACAGCTTGCAGTTCACCCATCACATATATAAAATAGACGTAGACTACAAATATCTAACATATATTAAAATTAAGTAGGCTTACCCACTGGAAATATATTTATAAAACAGAAACATGACGTAGTTTACAAAGCATAACATGGCTTGAATACAACTAAATATGCGAATAGAATACTCGCATGCTTTAAAACTGCGGTATATATTTCGAACTAATAATTGAAATCCTTACTTTAAACACCAGTATATATGCGATATATAACCAATATATATAGCTACTAACCGCGCCAAGAGATTTATATGAACTCTATAGATTTATATATTCATAAAGCAAGACAGTTCCAACACAAATTTCGAAACATCTATATAACCACGCTCTGTCATAACTTATATCACTTATACGCTAAACGAACAGACACCCATATAACATACACATATACATTTAAATTAAAGCTTAACAGACATTTTTTTATATCTATAACATATTAATACTCCTATATAAATATATATCATACGGTAACCGTTTGTAAAACATGGATGATATATCATCAAAACAGAAATTTTGTGGTAAGCTCGTATACTGTAACTCATATCCAAAGATATAAATAAATATATATACTAATCTAATATATTTTATATATCAAAATCGTACTATGAAATACTATAAACGCAAGATATATACTTCATAATATATGTACTTAAACAACCGCAGATCATATATATAAAAAAATCTAATATATATACAACTTCTATAAAACTATACATATAGCAGATCCTATATAAGTACCTTTAATTAACCAAAGGAAGTGAATGTTGCTCGATTTGTGGAACAGAGAAAATGGCTGGCGCGTCTGAGGTGGAAGGCTAGCGGCAAGTGGAGGAAGAGGAGATGTTGAGGCCGGTGGTTTAAAACTTGAGCTGAGATGGCGGAGTGGTGGATGGTGTAGGCCGATTGGGTGGAGAAGGTTGCTGTCAAAGAGGCGCATGTTGTGGTGGGAGCTGCTGGGTCGGGTTGCTCGTGACGTGGGGTGGGCTCGCATGGCAAAGGTGAGGGGAGTGGAGGTGGTCGGTAGGGCTGTTGGCTGGGCGGAGGCGGTGATTGCCTTGGCGTGAGGCGGGTGGGAGGTGAGAGTGCGCATGAATGAAAAGAGAAAAAAAAATGACAGAGGTTTCAAAAAGAAAGCATGCAAATTTGAAATGTTATGAGCTTTGCCCATTTCTTTTTTTCAGAAGGAATAAACAATGTAATGTAGGGAAGAAGATAAGTGGGCACGTAACTCATAAATGTAGGTTACATAATTTATAAAATACTGGCACTACTTTATATAAACAATGCATATATACACTTTATAATTATCACTATAAAGACTAGCACAGAAGAGAGAGCAACATAGGGAAGATAATACATGCAGTAGGTAGGGGAAAAGAAAATGAATAGGTTATACTGTTCAGTTTCAAATGAACGGACTCTCTTTTGGAATGAACAAAAAAAAACAAAGCGAAAAGACATAAGAATATATATACAAATAAATGAAATGTGAAGGGTCAAAAGTCGTTTCATAATTTAATAAAGGCAACAGGCTACTCGGTTGGGGAATTTTGAAAAGACAAAAGAGAACGAAAAGGCAAAATATGGTACCGATACATTGGACCGCTACGCAGCTTCGTTGCGTACCAGACGTTGAAATATAAGAATGAATATACTGCGAAGATCAGCACGACAAGACGGTCAAAACGGTATACAGATATCCGTGGTATGATTGGATTATAAAAATTCGAATTTTTCTACTGGCGGAAAATGCAAGAAAAACGCTGAAAAATAAGATCGACGGAGCCAAAGATGTCCGAATTTGGAAAAACGACAAACTGACATCTTGCTCAAAAGATGGTTTAGAATTTTTCTATGTAAAAATATTTAGGTTTCAGAAACATTTTATTTTCATCTCTTTTTAACTGATTAAATTGAAGTGAATTTACGCGCGAAATAAACTTTCATATTTTCGGATGAAAATTTACCGGTCGCTATGTTTAACTAAACGCATTCCAAATATCAAATTTATATTTCAAAATTTTATCGTTTAAAATTTCACAAAATTTCAACTAATTACGTTATTCAAACAGTTGAAATTTACGGGTCGTTACACTCTCCCCCACTCAAAACTTTTCGTCCCCGAAAAGGAACGAGGTAGGAGAATAGAAACAACCAGAAAGAAAAACAGATTTGAAATACAAAATAACAATTTATTTAAACCATATAAATTCAAATTTAAATTAATTGATATTCAATAACTGATTTAATCCATTTGATTTCACTAAAATCAATCTCAACTATTTCTAAATTCATTATCTTATTATCCCATTTTCTTAAATTTACAATTTCTAAAACCATAAATTTTGAATGGCCTTTTATTATAATCATATTTTCTTCAACAATTTTAAATTCTTCTTTATTCCAAATTACTACTAAATTTATTCTACTTAATATATCTACTCACATATATTTAACCCATTATAAATTAATTTAAACCATAAAAGTTTCGATTTAAATTAATTTATATTTACTAATTGCTTTCAAATTCAAGGTATTTTCATAAGTTGATCAAATTTCAATTTATTAATTCTTCAAAACAAATTTATTTCATTATTAGCTGAGTTTTATTTTATTATCCTATCTAACTCAATTAGCATCTTTATAATCAAAATTTAGTGTATAACATTTATTATAAACACTCAAATTTTATTTATAAATCCAATTTATCTTATATATTATCCAATTACATATTCAACTTCTGAATGATTTAGGTAAGTTGTATTAGAATGCAGTTGAACAATATACAAATAAAATTTTCCAAATTCAAATATTCGAGTTTAATTATTTATTCCAAATTTTGGTTTTATTTATAATTAAAATCATCCTTTAACAAAATTTAAGAATTAGGTTTCCGATTAACCTTTAAACATTTTAGAGATATATATAATATATTTATATCAAATCAAATTAAATTTTAAAATAAGATACTTATATATATAAATCAAATTATACTGAAGAAGTTTAAATCAAAATATTTTTCAAAACAAAACCGTAGCAAAGCTACAGAATAGTATCTCCACTTCGAAACTCGAAAATGAATGTCGATGATGCGGCCGCCATCACCGAAATTATTTTCCAGCGACAAAGAGAAGAGCACTGGTTTCAACATTTTAAAATTTCTTTGGAAACGGTTCCTATTTGAAAATACTTTCAATATATATACTTTTTAAAAAAAAAATTAAAACCAAAGTTCGAAATCACCGGAAACTAAATTCTCAAATTTCTGAATTAAATTCATTTCAAATTCCAAATCAATTTAAAAACCGTATTTATAAATTTATTTAGAACAATAAATGATAATCAAATATTATCATTTCAAACAAACAATTTAATTAACCTATTAAATTCCAGAAATTTTTTACTTATATTTTCACAATATAATCAAACAAATTTATTTCATTTTCCAAATTTGAAAATAATATTGTGTCAGTTTGCTCTGTTCAAGTGTTTTGGAAATCCTATCGATAGCGTTGATCAGACGAATCGATCGGAAACCCAAATCAACATCAACAACTCAAACAACACAATATATTTTAAACGTTTATATATATTAGTTTACAAATACATTTCTTTGCTCGACGATACAGGAATGAATTTTCAAAATAAGGATAGGGATTTCAAATTTTTGATAGACTCAAATCAAAGATAATTTCGATTCGAAGATAGGTTTTGAACAAAGACGAGATAATAAAATAACAAAATAAGGCGATGGATAGGTTTATATAAACCGCGGGCAACCTTAACCGGGTCGACCGTGACTTCAAAAATAAGATTGGTGTAGAATTCCAAGGTAAATCGACATTCGATCTCAAGAAATAGAATTCAGGTATAGCAGGTAATAGATAGCATCGTAAACCGAGGATACAGAAATCTCCGGTAAATCGATGCCTATTATAAAGGAGTTTACTCCTTTACGAATCATTCTAAGATTGGCGAGACCGCCGATCTATTATAGATAACATTCAGAATGGAGTTATGGGGTGCTCCATGATTGAAAGAAGACAAATAGTGAAGGACACGAATGAATTTCGGAACCGAGGGGAACGTTCCAAAATTCAAAGGAATTGAGTCAAAGGAAGGGATTGAAACTCGAATGAGAGTGATTCTGTAAATACATTTACCCTATATGCTAAGTTTTGCCTAGAGCTACCAAAGCTCTGATACCAACTGTAACGACCCGATATTTTGGACCATTCGCATCCATTATAAGTGTATAGGTAGACACTCATGCCGGAGTTGAATTGCTCAAAATACCGCGTTGTTAATTTAAATTTGGCAAAACTAAACATATACAGTAAATAAATAATCACAGATCACAGACACAGAGTAATAAGTGCAGCGGAAATAAAAGAGATAGTAGTTCATGAAGCTACTATATGAATATATAAAATACATCAGAGTTTACAACAGAAGAGTAATACGATACATCAGAGTTAAACCAGATACAATGGAAGAGTAACAGATACAAATCAGAATACATCACTGGAATCATCGAATATCTGAAAGCTGGATAGATAGCTGGATCTCCAAGCGAAGCTCCAACTCCAAAGGTGAGTCTCGTAAGCTGAACTACTCAGTCTGACCCGAGCGTAAAGCAAAAACACAAAACACTCGAGTCAGGATTAACATTCTTATATTAATAAATCCAACTCAAGTGAAATAGCAATTGAAATACAAGTAACTCAAAGGATGTTTGGAATAACCATCCTTTAAGGATCCGTTAAACTATCTACTATGTAGTAGTGTACGATAAGTAGATAATGTCTATCAGTAATATAAAGATATCAAAATAGCGTTAAGTCATGGCCCATTCCACCCTTAACACATTTTTATTCCCACAAGCATATACAAGACCGTAGTTTCCCCAAAACCGGAAGTCACCAGAGGGCAATCCATATACTCAAGGTACAAAACAAATTCGTAGTGGTCGCGCATAAATGGAATACAAGTATGACAAGGCACATGAGGCTATACCCAAGGTAGTGATACTACCGTTCGCCTGATCCGGACTGGTGAGAACGCAACGCCGCAGCGCCCGCAACACCGTGAAACAACACTCCCAAAATCAAGGGTGCACCAATCGACAACAAGTATAAGTAGTTCGAAGAAGTGTGTCCACTTGAGGTATCAATCCTCCATTGGCCCGGCACAGCTCCTGTTTTAGTCATTTCCAATTTGACACAAGTGTCAAGGCTATCCATCATCGTTCTCTTTCTTCAATCATCACGTACATCATTCAACCACTTCATTCTGGATCATCACTCCGCGTATAGTTATTAAAGTGGTTTTCGGTTTAGATAGAGAGTATATCCATAACCGAATTCCGGTCTCTTTAATAACTTTCGTAATTATTACACCGATTGGTCGTTTGTTTATTTCAAAACCAAATCAATTTCAATTTCAAATAGAATTCGTAAATCAACATTTCATTTGTCTTTCAAAACCAATTTCCGGTAATTTACGTTTCAAAACTTCCAAATTATCATTTCAAAATCTTATAATTCAAATTCAATATCTATTTAAAACCATTCAAATATTGATTCAAGTTCGAATACGAGTTTCATTTCGAAAACATTTAAATTAAATCTTATTTAACATTCAAATCAATTTAAAATCATTTATCGATTTCATTCAATATTCGTTAAGTTACTATGCCATTCAAAACAATTTCCATTAAATTTCCAATTCATTAAATCAATTCTTAAGTTCAACTTCATTAAATCAAAATTTACAATTTTGAATTAAACTAAATTCGTCAAATCAATTCTTTCAATTAGAAATCTTACATTAATTCCAAAATATCACATTTTCATTTCTTGTTAAAGAAATTCCATTTCACTTATTTACTTACTTAAATACTTTTCCAAAAACTTAATTAATAAAGAAACTCAATTTCAATTATTTACGAAGTAAAATCCACTTATTCAAAGTTCAATTTTTCTTATTAAAGAATTTCAATTAAATTAAATCATTTAATAATTCAATCTCATTTAATTATTAAATAATTCAAAACTTAATTATTAAATAATTTCAAAGTTTAATAATTTCAAACTTAATTATAATTTCAAACTTAATTATTAAATCATTTCAAAGTTTAATAATTTCAAACTAAATTCAATTAATTTCTCAAATTAAACAACATACTTCCATCAATTTCATTGTTAACATTTTGTTTCAGATTATTAAATATTAACATTTTCCTTTCATTTAAAATTCAAATTTCAACTTCATTTCAAAACCATATTATTTGTTCAAATAAAATCTTCAATTATTTTCAAATCAAATTATTGACCAATCGGGTTTTTATTTAATTTTCTATCCTAGGTCAAAGTTTAATTTGGGTATTTATCATTTCAACCCGATTCCAATTCAATTCAAAAATCAAAGCATAACAAAGGGAACTTGCAGTGTGATAATTGGGATGGTGTCAAAGTAAATAAACAAGCAATAACAACAAACAATAACAATACCAATAATCAATTCAAATAATCCCGAAATAACCGTATTAATTCGCATTGTTATTTGTACGAATTAATATAATTATTTCTAGAATCTACACTATCATTTCATGTAGATTAAAGATTATTACATTACGGTTTTCACTTGTCGTCTATTTACAATTTCCTACATTATCAATTTAACAACATACATTCAGTGGTTCAAAATGAAATTAAACAAATCCTACGTGTCGATAATTTCAACAGTTAAAGGGGTCATATTATACAAATGTCAGTTAATCAAATTTAACATTTAATTATCCTATATCAAATTCAATTTCATACTATTTATCATTTTAACATTAACAATTTAACGTCCAATATAAATATCAACAATCAATCAATTATCAGCCAAACTGTATTATCATCGCATAAATAACTAACAGATAATGGTGTCAGATGTCACAGGTGAACTGATACAGGTAATAACATATATAACAGTGTCATTAACTAATAGCAGCATATTTCAATTGTCGTTTCAATTGAAATAAAATCTAATAAATAAAAGAACGTTAATCGTGAGTGAGTGCTCACCTTTCGAGGCTAGAGAGATTCGACAATGAGATGAGTTACAAATCCAAAGCAAAGCTAAATTGGCACGAATTCGACAGATAAAGCTGATATGAGAATTGACGAAGTAATTAGAATTAATTGATATAAATTGAACTAAATATATAAATTATTAACACTTATACATTAACCCCAAAATAGTATACTTGTATAAACAAATAGATATATAGACTAATATAGAAGCATATGTAACTTACATACCTATTTCATTTTATAATCAATGACTATAAATCAATATAACTTAATTCTTTATAACATAGAGTCATACTCAACAGATGTAATTTATATGACAAACAAATTGTACAAGTACGTATATAACTGTATAATACAATGCGAATAGATCTGCTGGCCAATTTTATAACTAATTATACTATACCATCTTTGAAGATACAGATGCGAACACTTTGTTAACATAAAATAAAATAATAACACATAACTAACCGAAAGATATATATATATATATATATAATTACCTTGAAATCAAATATTACTGTATATATATATATATATATATATATATATATATGTGGCACGACAGCCTTCATGCAGAACTTTGAAAAACATGCGTATATGTGTATTAAAACTATTATATCTTATACATTAAAACTAAATCTTCCTATATATATTTATAAACATTATAATTTTCGAAATATCAAATCCTTAAACCGAAATATATAGCCAACAGCTTGCAGTTCACCCATCACATATATAAAATAGACGTAGACTACAAATATCAAACATATATTAAAATTAAGTAGGCTTACCCACTGGAAATATATTTATAAAACAGAAACATGACGTAGTTTACAAAGCATAACATGGCTTGAATACAACTAAATATGCGAATAGAATACTCGCATGCTTTAAAACTGCGGTATATATTTCGAACTAATAATTGAAATCCTTACTTTAAACACCAGTATATATGCGATATATAACCAATATATATAGCTACTAACCGCGCCAAGAGATTTATATGAACTCTATAGATTTATATATTCATAAAGCAAGACAGTTCCAACACAAATTTCGAAACATCTATATAACCACGCTCTGTCATAACTTATATCACTTATACGCTAAACGAACAGACACCCATATAACATACACATATACATTTAAATTAAAGCTTAACAGACTTTTTTTATATCTATAACATATTAATACTCCTATATAAATATATATCATACGGTAACCGTTTGTAAAACATGGATGATATATCATCAAAACAGAAATTTTGTGGTAAGCTCGTATACTGTAACTCATATCCAAAGATATAAATAAATATATATACTAATCTAATATATTTTATATATCAAAATCGTACTATGAAATACTATAAACGCAAGATATATACTTCATAATATATGTACTTAAACAACCGCAGATCATATATATAAAAAAAATCTAATATATATACAACTTCTATAAAACTATACATATAGCAGATTCTATATAAGTACCTTTAATTAACCAAAGGAAGTGAATGTTGCTCGATTTGTGGAACAGAGAAAATGGCTGGCGTGTCTGAGGTGGAAGGCTAGCGGCAAGTGGAGGAAGAGGAGATGTTGAGGCCAGTGGTTTAAAACTTGAGCTGAGATGGCGGAGTGGTGGATGGTGTAGGCCGATTGGGTGGAGAAGGTTGCTGTCAAAGAGGCGCATGTTGTGGTGGGAGCTGCTGGGTCGGGTTGCTCGTGACGTGGGGTGGGCTCGCATGGCAAAGGTGAGGGGAGTGGAGGTGGTCGGTAGGGCTGTTGGCTGGGCGGAGGCGGTGATTGCCTTGGCGTGAGGCGGGTGGGAGGTGAGAGTGCGCATGAATGAAAAGAGAAAAAAAATGACAGAGGTTTCAAAAAGAAAGCATGCAAATTTGAAATGTTATGAGCTTTGCCCATTTCTTTTTTTTAGAAGGAATAAACAATGTAATGTAGGGAAGAAGATAAGTGGGCACGTAACTCATAAATGTAGGTTACATAATTTATAAAATACTGGCACTACTTTATATAAACAATGCATATATACACTTTATAATTATCACTATAAGACTAGCACAGAAGAGAGAGCAACATAGGGAAGATAATACATGCAGTAGGTAGGGGAAAAGAAAATGAATAGGTTATACTGTTCAGTTTCAAATGAACGGACTCTCTTTTGGAATGAACAAAAAAAACAAAGCGAAAAGACATAAGAATATATATACAAATAAATGAAATGTGAAGGGTCAAAAGTCGTTTCATAATTTAATAAAGGCAACAGGCTACTCGGTTGGGGAATTTTGAAAAGACAAAAGAGAACGAAAAGGCAAAATATGGTACCGATACATTGGACCGCTACGCAGCTTCGTTGCGTACCAGACGTTGAAATATAAGAATGAATATACTGCGAAGATCAGCACGACAAGACGGTCAAAACGGTATACAGATATCTGTGGTATGATTGGATTATAAAAATTCGAATTTTTCTACTGGCGGAAAATGCAAGAAAAACGCTGAAAAATAAGATCGACGGAGCCAAAGATGTCCGAATTTGGAAAAACGACAAACTGACATCTTGCTCAAAAGATGATTTAGAATTTTTCTATGTAAAAATATTTAGGTTTCAGAAACATTTTATTTTCATCTCTTTTTAACTGATTAAATTGAAGTGAATTTACGCGCGAAATAAACTTTCATATTTTCGGATGAAAATTTACCGGTCGCTATGTTTAACTAAACGCATTCCAAATATCAAATTTATATTTCAAAATTTTATCGTTTAAAATTTCACAAAATTTCAACTAATTACGTTATTCAAACAGTTGAAATTTACGGGTCGTTACAGGTTGTGTATTCTTGTTTGGTTGTGCTTTATTGTTTGGAGTTTTTAAATCTATATGTGGGTTTTTCAAAGACAAAATGGTTTGGGCACTTTTGTTCTGCTTTATTATTATGAAGTATGGATCTACATTATTTAGGGAATAGGCAGCAAGACAGTGATCTAGCTTATGTCTATTTCTTAGATAATGAAGCATGAAGCTCAATATTCATATCACAAGTCAGAAGAGAATTTCTGGGTTTTTTTTGAGGGACTTCCTTAATAAAACCCTTATTCATTTATTCACAATAATATAGCAGGATCATGATGCTCAAATTATTTTTAGGAAGACCAAAGGAATGTTGTATTTCCTGTAATAAGGCTAATAAATAAAAATCATGGGGTTGAATCAGAAAGTATACAAGTAGTTATATCTTTCTGAAATATGAATGAATGAAAGAGAAACTAAATTGGTCACTTGGGAGTTAGTCAATGATCTGCTTGCTTCAGGTGGGAGCAAGTATATGCATGGTGCAACTGCACCCTGAGGCCTTTGTGTGTTGGAATAAATTAAGTAACCTGGGAGTTTCCTTCACAATTCATACATACTGTTCATTTGACAAGGAGATGTAGACCATAAAATAAATAAGGAATGGGATTTATAAATTTGGGTTATGAATATCTAGACAGGAAGTTCAATTAATCAGGATTAATGTGATGTTCTAATTAATTGCTGGGTGAGATTGGGAGAATAAAATCTGAGTTTATTTATCTAGAAATGGAAGTATGAATATGTGTATAAAATTTTGATTAATGTTCATACCAGTATAAACTGACCCTTTTGGTTGCCCTTGCAATCATCTGGGTGTCTCAAAAATTCTTTGGGGCAGCTAAATGAATTGCTTGCAGGAAATTGAAGTTGGCTTGATGAGTGAAGAAGGCATTAGCTGGTAGTATAAATAAAAGAGACTTGTTTTAAATTTGCAGATGCTTGTAATGATGTTAATAGTCAGATCACATGTGGTAGTTGGAGTTAATTGTAGGGAGTTTTTTTGAGTATTTGGATTAAAACTTGTACTTCAGTAAAACTTATTTTAAATGATTTTTGATGGAGTTTGATTACCTATTGATTTTATGATTATCTGATTTGGAGAAAACAAGGGGATGGACATAACACATAAATATAAAATGTGTATGTGATGATCTCTGGTTTTATTGCCTGATCTTATTATATAATTTTTGAAAAAAAAATGATGGAGTTGACAAGATTTGAATAAGAAATATTCAAGTGGAATAAATGTATGCATGGCAGATAATTGATACTGATTTGTGCATATATTCTGATGAGTCTATAACATTGCATTAATGTACCTGATTTCAAGATAAAAAAAAGATTATAAAAGAAACAAACCTGGAAGCATTTTGTGTTTTTGGTTGTTAGCATAAATGGATGAATTCTCAGGAATATACATAAGGAAGAAATATGCTGGTGTTAGGAGAAGCTTTTGAAGAAGTTTATTTGAGAAACATGGGTCTGAAAGTGGTAAATAAGGGACTATGGCCGGCCTAGATGGCTATGGGTCAAACTCTTGGAGCCTGGAACCACTTCATTTCAATTAATGTAGTGTAAGTGCTTCCGGAACAAAACAAAGAAAACACCAAGCAGCCCTTAAATAACACCAAGCATTTCTAGTAAAACACCAAGCATTTAAGTCTGCACCATGTTAAACTTAAAAATGCAATCTAACTTCAATTGTTTAATTTGAAATGGTGATTAGGAAATCAACTCTTAATGTTCATAACTGCAAGTAGGATCTTAAAATGATTTCATGCATGAGCTTAATAACTGTCACAAGAACAATTAAATGCTAATAGGTTTATTTAGGCAGGAAGTCTAGAAAACCAAGAAAAGAAGTAGAAAGATGCACTGTGCATGTCCATATCACACATGTAAGTATTCTAGGTGTTAAAGATCTACTTCATATAGTAGAATAAAACTTAGAAAAGAAATAAATGGCTATGTCAATTACTTGTATGGTATTTTGATTTCTGTTTGATTTAAATTCCCTTTGATAAAAAAAAACAATTGTATATCATCAAATATATAATTGTCTTAAAGTGTTTTATGAACTGATATGAATATATTGGTAATCCAGGGTCTTGGGGAAAATATAATTGGGAATTATCTAAATATTCAAATATAGAAAAAAAAATCTATGTGTTTTAGAGTGAGGGTCTCCACAGTTGGTATCAGAGCTATGTTTTAAAAAACATAGTAAATGTTGTTGTATGCATATGGATGTTTGAATGCATTGTTTGAATTATTGGTGTTGAATGCTTTTGTTTTATGTTAAAAAAAAATATGTGAGTGCATGTGATACACGCACAGTGTGCACAGGAATAAAAATGAACAAAGTAAAGACACCAAGAATGATGGGGGTAAATAAACTAACATAAAAATCACATTTATAGCATTATGGTAGGACCAAGGCATCACACAGGTGCAGGATCATCACGTGAGCCACCTGTGATGAGCATGGAGGATTTTGTGAGAGCTTTAAGGGATGGTATGGCACCAAGGCAAGACAATCCTCATGAGGAACTCTCCAAACTGCTTAAGACATGTACTACTTTGGGAGGAAAGGATTTTGAAGGCATTGAAGGAGCTATAGGTGTCCAAACTTGGATAAGAACTATGGAGAGGGTCTTCACAGATATGCAAATCAATGACCAAAGGAAGAGACAGATAGCTTCAAGGAAATTGAAGGGGGTTGCACTGGATTGGTGGGAGGTTGTGACAGCAGGAAGACAAGAGGATACCATCACTTGGAATAATTTCAAGGACATGCTTGAGGCCAGATTTGTCCCAGCATCTGCCAAGGCCACACTGCTTGAAGACTTTATTAGGTTAAGGCAAGGAGGCATGAGTGTAAATGAATACACTCAGAAGTTTGAAGCATTATCCAAGTATGGAATGGTGTTAATAGGGAATGCAGAAGCAAAGAATGCAAGGTACATTCAAGGCTTGAACCCTAGTCTGTCAAGGGCAATGTTGCCATACAAGGACAAAACCTTTGATCAAGTAATTGATCTAACTCTCTCATTTGAGCAACATGACACCGCAAGGGAGAAATTCAGGAATATGAAGCTCAATAAGAAGAAGGGTGGTCAGAACAAAGTGCAACCTTATGACAAGAGAAATGCAAGTAAAGGAGTTAAGAAAGGGGAAGGAGCAATAGCACCAGAAAGCAAGAAATTCACTCATTGTTTTAATTGTGGAAAAGCTGGACATTATAGTAACCAATGCCCTGACCCTAAAATACCTAGAGGAGGCTGCTATAATTGTGGAAAGATGGGTCATCTCAAGAAGGATTGCCCAGAGACCAATAGGGGAACAGGAAGGGTAGGAGCTTTGGCAGCAAGCAACACTGGGAATGTTGGGCAACTTGAAGGTATAATTCTAATTAATACCCAACCAATATCAGTAATATATGACACTGGTGCCTCACATTCACTAATATCTTTGGAAATTGTAAAGAAGTTAACACTTGCTTGTGTTTTTATTGAGCAACCCTTTACTGTACACAGCCCCATAGGGAGTCATTGTATATTAGGAATGAAGTGTGTGGGTCTGAAATTAATTATAGGGGGTTATGGCTTTGATTCAGATCTATATACTTTAAATTATCCTGGTATTGGGATTATTTTGGGGGTAGATTGGTTAATGAAAAATAAAGCAATTTTAAATTTAGAAAACCTTATTATTTCTTTGGAGACAAATGAAGGCAAAAGAATCACAGTTCTAAGTGAAACAGCAAAGAACACATGTTTTAATAAAATCTGGAGTATTAATGAAGTCTAAAAGGAATTAAAAATAGAGGAAATTCCGGTAGTTAATGAATTTATAGATGTGTTTGGAGAAGTGAGAGGAATTCCTCAGAATAGACTAGTAGAATTTAAAATAAAGTTAATGCCAGGAACAAATCCAATCATTAAGAAGCCTTATAGGATGGGTCCAAAAGAGTTAGTAGAATTAAAACATCAACTAGAAGAATTAGAAGAGAAAGGATTCATAAGATCAAGTAGTTCCAGTTGGGGTTCCCCGGTGCTCTTTGTCAAGAAACATGATAGAACAATGAGGTTGTGTGTAGACTATAGGGATTTAAACAAGGTAACCATTAAAAATAAGTACCCACTGCCTAGAATAGATGACCTATTTGATCAATTGCATGGAGCTAAAATATTTTCAAGGTTAGATTTAGCCTCTGGATTTCACCAAATGAAAGTTGCAGAGGAAAGCATTGAGTACACAGCCTTTAACACAAGATATGGCCTTTATGAATTTCTAGTAATGCCATTTGGCTTGACCAATGCTCCCTCCTATTTTGTAGACTTGATGAATAGAATTTTTAGAGACTTTTTGGATAAGTTTGTCTTGGTATTTATAGATGACATATTAATTTATTCAAAAACAGAAAATGATCATGCCATGCACCTACATTTAGTATTATCCAGGCTTAGAGAACATGAATTAAAAGCCAAGTATTCAAAGTGTATATTTTGGCAACATGAAGTGAAATTCTTAGGACACATAGTGTCACAGCAAGGGGTGAGTGTGGATCCAAGCAAGGTCATTGCAGTTCAATCATGGAGTAGACCCAAAACAGTGACTGAGGTGAGGTCATTCTTAGGTTTGGCAGGGTACTATAGGAGGTTCATCAAGGATTTTTCAAGAATAGCCGCACCAATGACCAAGCTAACAAAGAAGAACCAACCATATGTGTGGACTGAGTAGTGTGAACAAGCTTTTGAGAAGTTGAAACAAGCACTGGTGGAAGCTCTTGTCCTACAAATCCCAGAAGCAAATGAAGGAATGGTTGTATATACTGATGCTAGTGGGTCTGGGTTAGGTGCAGTGCTTATGCAACATGGTAAGGTGGTGGCATATGCATCAAGACAGCTTAAACCCAATGAAACCAAATATGCAACTCATGATCTAAAATTAGCTGCAATAGTGTTTGCATTAAAACTTTGGAGGCATTATTTGCTTGGAGCAAAATTTGAATTATTCACAGATCATCAAGCATTGAAATATTTATTTTCTCAAAAAGATTTAAATATGAGGCAAGCAAGGTGGTTGGAGTTTCTAGCTGCATATGATTTAGATATTTTGTACACCCCTGGAAAAGCCAATAGGGTGGCAGATGCCTTGAGTAGGCATCAAGTTAGGTTAGCAAGTCTAATGATTGATGAATTTAAAAACCTTGTAATGCTTGGGGAGGCAGATATATATAGCAAGAATGAGAAGAATTTTAGAAAACATGATGATATGGTGGAGTATGGTACACTGGGAATAATCACAGTGAAGTCTAATCTGGTGGAGAAAATTGGTGGCATGCAAGATCAAGATCAAAGTCTAAAGGAGAAGAAAGAAATGTTATTAAATAACATTGAGTCAGAGAATTTTAAAATAGATTCCCAGGGTTATTTGAGGAAAAATGATAAGCTTTGTGTACCAGACATTGCAGAGTTGAAGGAAGAAATCATGAATGAGCATCACAAGACCAAGTACACCATACACCCTGGTGGTACTAAAATGTATCATGATTTAAAAAGAAGCTACTGGTGGCCAGGAATGAAGCAAGCAGTGGCAAGATATGTGGAAAAGTGTTTCACATGTCAACAAATTAAAGCAGACTACCAAAAACCCTCTGGCATGTTGCAATCTTTGGAGGTACCTCAGTGGAAATGGGAGAGTATTTCCATGGATTTTGTGGATGGTTTTCCTAGAACTATGAAAGGCAATGATAGTATATGGGTAATTGTTGATAGACTAACCAAATCATCTCACTTTGTCCCTGTCAGGTCAGATAGAAATGCATCTAGGCTTGCACAATTATTTATTAAGGAAGTGGTGAGGCTACATGGTATACCCAAGACTATTGTAAGTGATAGAGACACTTTGTTCACCTCAAGATTTTGGGAGAGCTTCCAAGAAGCAATGGGAACACAACTTTGTTTAAGCACTGCCTACCATCCTCAAAGTGATGGGCAAACAGAGATAGTGAATAAAATATTGGAAGATTTACTTAGAGCATGTGTGCTTGATTTTGGGGGTAATTAGGAGGATCATATCCACCTGGCAGAATTCACTTACAACAATAGCTATCAATCAACAATAGGAATGGCTCCCTTTGAAGCCTTGTATGGGAGACCCTGCACGTCTCCTGCTTGTTGGTTGGAAGCAGGAGAGGGTGTAATATTGGGGCCAGATCATGTTAAAGAAACTTCCAACATGATTGAATTAGTTAGGCATAGAATGAAGGCAGCACAATCAAGACAAAAGTCTTATGCAGATAGAAAGAGAAAGCCAATGGAGTTTGAAGTAGGAGAGCATGTTTTTCTGAAGGTATCACCAATGAAGAAGGTGTTCAGGTTTGGGAAATCTGGTAAGCTATCACCAAGATTTGTAGGACCATATGAAATTATGCAAAGAATCGGTGCTATGGCCTACAGACTTAAGTTACCTGAGGAGTTAAGTGGTGTGCATCCAGTGTTTCATGTTTCTCAATTGAGAAAATGAGTGCATGATGAAGGGGCAATTCTGGAGTCACCTACTCAAATTCAAGTCCAAAAGAATTTGGTTTATACAAATGAACCAGTAGGGATAGTTGCCAAGGAAGAGAAAAAGTTGAGGAACAAGGTGATCAAACTGGTAAAAATTCAATGGAGCTTGGACACTAATGATTGTACATGGGAGGTTGAAGATAAAATAAGGGCTAAATACCCCAATTTGTTTACTAATGGAGAGGTATGTTTAAGCAGCTTATGATGATTTTTCTAAATATTCTTATATATTGTTTGCTTTCATAAAATGTGAGTATGGGGTTATGGAGTTAAAACAGGCTATAGATTAGTGCTTTTAATTGGAGAAATTAGGTGAAATTATGGGGACATAATTCCTTTAAGGGGGAGGGTATGTAATGACCCTAAAAATGAAAGTTATATTTACTTTGAGAATTTCTGAAGAAAAAAAATAGAGAAATATATATATATATATATATATATTAAATGACATATTAAAATGGAAAAGCTTGTTAATAAATTAAATATGCATGGGAGTTCTGCTGGACAAAAATGCAAGGGGTTAAGGTGATTAAAAATTGGGATTTAAAATAAATATAGTTTCATGCCTAAAGAATTACATAAATACATATATTTAATATATGAGGAGTTTCATGTTTTATCTAAAAATAAAATAAAATAGAGTTTTATAAGGACCAAATGACTTATGTATTTATGCTAGAAGTAATTAGCATGATATATGTGATTTATACCACATAAATGTGTATGAGGAGTTGTTGTTTTCAATTAAAGTCAAAATAAAAACAAATGCAGGATCAAATAAGAATTTCTATATCTTATAATCATTCCCAGCAAACAATATAGTGAGACAGATTTCTTACATCACATGATTATGTATGATAGTGTACCTGATTAAATGGAGATAATAGCTAGAGAGAAAACACAAGAAGTTTACAAATTCTTTAAACTTAAAAAAAAAAGAATGAATAAAGGATCACATGCATATGGCATGAATAAAATGGAGACATGAAAATAGCATGCAGTGTTTAAAATGTTTGATTCCCGAAATAACCAATTAAAGTAACCTAACGTGTGCATTTCCAATTTAGGACCACACAGGAATGTGATATGTACATGAACATCTAAGGGTATCAGGGGAATTACCCATTTTCTTAAAACCTAGAATGATTTTATAAATAACTGCACATAACCATATCCATCATTCTCTCAGGATCAAAACAAAAATAAAGTAAACTAGGAGAAACATTAGCTTGAGACTTTGGAGGATTTGCTGTTCAAGGGATTAAGACAGTAAAAGAAAAACAGTAGGTGAGCATTAATCCTTTTTTATGCTATGGCACTAAGTCCTCTGGTAGGCAGCCTATAATGTTATGATTCATTTAAAAGAAAAAGATCCTTGAAATGATTTATTATGGGTGAGATGGATGTTTGGTTGTGTATTCTTGTTTGGTTGTGCTTTATTGTTTGGAGTTTTTAAATCTATATGTGGGTTTTTCAAAGACAAAATGGTTTGGGAACTTTTGTTTTTCTTTATTATTATGAAGTATGGATCTACATTATTTAGGGAATAGGCAGCAAGACAGTGATCTAGCTTATGTCTATTTCTTAGATAATGAAGCATGAAGCTTAATATTCATATCACAAGTCAGAAGAGAATTTCTGGGTTTTTTTTTGAGGGACTTCCTTAATAAAACCCTTATCCATTTATTCACAATAATATAGCAGGATCATGATGCTCAAATTATTTTTAGGAAGACCAAAGGAATGTTGTATTTCCTGTAATAAGGCTAATAAATAAAAATCATGGGTTTGAACTAGAAAGTATACAAGCAGTTATATCTTTCTGAAATATGAATGAATGAAAGAGAAACTAAATTGGTCACTTGGGAGTTAGTCAATGATCTGCTTGCTTCAGGTGGGAGCAAGTATATGCATGGTGCAACTGCACCCTGAGGCCTTTGTGTGTTGGAATAAATTAAGTAACCTAGGAGTTTCCTTCACAATGCATACATAGTGTTCATTTGACAAGGAGATGTAGACCATAAAATAAATAGGGAATGGGATTTATAAATTTGGGTTATGAATATCTAGACAAGGAGTTAAATTAATCAGGATTAATGTGATGTTCTGATTAATTGCTGGGTGAGATTGGGAGAATAAAATCTGAGTTTATTTATCTAGAAATGGAAGTATGAATATGTGTATAAAATTTTGATTAATATTCATACCAGTATAAACTGACCCTTTTGGTTGCCCTTGCAATCATCTGGGTGTCTCAAAAATTCTTTGGGGCAGCTAAATGAATTGCTTGCAGGAAATTGAAGTTGGCTTGATGAGTGAAGAAGGCATTAGCTGGTAGTATAAATAAAAGAGACTTGTTTTAAATTTGCAGATGCTTGTAATGATGTTAATAGTCAGATCACATGTGGTAGTTGGAGTTAATTGTAGGGAGTTTTTTTGAGTATTTGGATTAAAACTTGTACTTAAGTAAAACTTATTTTAAATGATTTTTGATGGAGTTTGATTACCTATTGATTTTATGATTATCTGATTTGGAGAAAACAAGGGGATGGACATAACACATAAATATAAAATGTGTATGTAATGATCTCTGGTTTTATTGCCTGAGCTTATTATATAATTTTTGAAAAAAAAATGATGGAGTTGACAAGATTTGGATAAGAAATATTCAAGTGGAATAAATGTATGCATGGTAGATAATTGATACTGATTTGTGCATATATTCTGATGAGTCTATAACATTGCATTAATGTACCTGATTTCAAGATAAAAAAAAAGATTATAAAAGAAACAAACTTGGAAGCATTTTGTGTTTTTGGTTGTTAGCATAAATGGATGAATTCTCAGGAATATACATAAGGAAGAAATATGCTGGTGTTAGGAGAAGCTTTTGAAGAAGTTTATTTGAGAAACATGGGTCTGAAAGTGGTAAATAAGGGACTATGGCCGGCCTAGATGGCTATGGGTCAAACTCTTGGAGCCTGGAACCACTTCATTTCAATTAATGAAGTGTAAGTGCTTCCGGGACAAAACAAAGAAAACACCAAGCAGCCCTTAAATAACACCAAGCATTTCCAGTAAAACACCAAGCATTTAAGTCTGCACCATGTTAAACTTAAAAATGCAATCTAACTTCAATTGTTTAATTTGAAATGGTGATTAGGAAATCAACTCTTAATGTTCATAACTGCAAGTAGGATCTTAAAATGATTTCATGCATGAGCTTAATAACTG
Organism: Allium fistulosum; assembly: GCA_030737815.1. Lineage (NCBI taxonomy): Eukaryota > Viridiplantae > Streptophyta > Magnoliopsida > Asparagales > Amaryllidaceae > Allium > Allium fistulosum. The sequence goes on along the minus strand of CM060903.1, from coordinate 805,031,854 downwards.
TCACAAGAACAATTAAATGCTAATAGGTTTATTTAGGCAGGAAGTCTAGAAAACCAAGAAAAGAAGTAGAAAGATGCACTGTGCATGTCCATATCACACATGTAAGTATTCTAGGTGTTAAAGATCTACTTCATATAGTAGAATAAAACTTAGAAAAGAAATAAATGGCTATGTCAATAACTTGTATGGTATTTTGATTTCTGTTTGATTTAAATTCCCTGTGATAAAAAAAACAATTGTATATCATCAAATATATAATTGTCTTAAAGTGTTTTATGAACCGATATGAATATATTGGTAATCCAGGGTCTTGGGAAAAATATAATTGGGAATTATCTAAATATTCAAATATAGAAAAAAAAATCTATGTGTTTTAGAGTGAGGGTCTCCACAGCACCACACACATATATAACATGTTAAGAGTATAGGACACCAATACTTAGGCTTCATCCTAACGAAACTACATTCATCCATTCAACAAATATTACAAAACAAATTACATTATGAATCCAAATCTGAATCTGAATCAGAAGGATCGCTGACGATAACCCTTCTATCGTAGGGATACCTCTGAGTGCCAGCCTGTCTTCGAGAGGTGAGTGCAGGGGGCCTGGCAGAGTCTCTTCCAGAGTTAGACGGCTGGGGAAGACCTGTCGGGTCAGAAATTACCATTATCGAGTGGGGCTACCAAAGGTAACACGGGGATCGTAGTTGGCTCCAACCCGTGGTTACCAAGGTCACGCTCGTTAAGCCCATAGTCGGGTAGATTATAGAGAAAACTTAAGTCTATGGTCAATGTAAAATGCATAAAGACATCAAATGCACATTTTAGGGAAATCTCTACCACGACATGCTTAACCCTTTCCTTTTTATGACTCTCGACTAAATTATATTGTGCATACACAAGTGAGGCTGGACGGGAGGAAGAGGTTGTCAAGGTAAGTGTGGTTGGATATGAGCCTAGTATCTTCTCTTCAATACAATTAATCCGTTCAGTAGCAATATGGCGCACGCACTCAAAATCATCCAAGACTTCCACTTTTGTCTTTTGAGTTTTCTTTGAAAATGGGCCAAACAAATTGTAAGTGGAGGAGTGTCTCTCTTCCTTCACACCACTAGTAAAACCTTTCAGCCATTCTTCATAAATAACTTTCAACTTATCAAATTAGTTTTTATAGTATGTTATAAATCGGTTCTTCTACTGAGAAGCCTCATCCATACTCAAAGGAGGGGCAACAGCTGCTTAAGAATGAAGAGTTTTAGAGTCGTCTTCCTTGGATAGTTGGATAGCGACCTGTTGAGCCAAGTCATCATTTTCTTTTTTAAGTTTTTTGATCTCATCTTCATAAATGACCCAGTAACAATTTTCTGCATCTTTTAACAACTTTTCCAGTTTAACGATGCTACAATAAGCAAACTTAAGCTTCTTCTCTAATTCTTCTATTGCCAAACGCTGCTTACTGATGCAATTATTTGTTAACCCCTAGACATTGATTTTGATGACAACAACCATATAAATATAAACACTAATGTTTCATCAAGTTGTATAGTATATATTACAGAACATTACACAGGTACAGAACGATTAAGCTTGAAGACAGATCAATGTAAAGACTAAAGTTCAAGATTCACAGATGATTAAGACTCATGAGTTTAAAGACAAAGATTAAAAAACCTCAAGACTTTAGTGTATAGTTATGAGTCATTAGAAAAATTGTTAAATCCCTAATAGCAGATTTTGATCTTTATTGCCAATTTCTGAACTTTGATACTTTATCAAAATAAATTATTTAAAATTCAAAATATATTTTTACAAATATTTTGTAAATTTTTATGTGTTCAAAGTATTTAAAAACTATGTTTAAAAATATAGAAGTTTGAAAACAATTTAAAAGAAAATCATTTTCAAATTTTACAAGGGTATGTCGACATACCCCTCCTAGATATATCGATATAGTGACTGTTAATTTGCTTTATAAATTTAAAAAGAGGTGTCTTTTAGACATACCTCTTCATGAATGGATAAATCTATTCATTCACTGTATAAAAGGGAGTGTAAAGGATTTTTCCAACTAATTTTTCTTACTTTTTTCTTACTCCTTACTCCTTACTCCCATCAAATATTTCTTGAAAACTACTTATTACATTCTTCAAAACTATATAGAATCAATCCATACACTACTAGATTGATTCTTTGTAAATTATTTACTGTTTTGAAAGCACTCTCTATACAAACTCAAAGATCAAACTGCTATTAGAAGGACTACGGATACCTTGTATCCTAAGTACAACTGTTTGTATTTGAAAATCAACAACTCTACTCTTATTTGTTTGGGTGTGCTTGTTGCCTATTCAATTCAAGTGAGTGTGCTTTTTAGCCTGTCTAAATCTAGTGGGTGATCTTCTTGTCCTATAAATCAAGAGAGTTTACCTCGGCCTCGTGAGACAGGAGGGTGCATCTTGTAGCCTTGAAATCGAGATTGTATTCTGGTTTGCTTGCTACCTAGTTAAAGTAGGCAATTGAAAAGAAATCTATACAGTATTGTACGGGACTGGATGTAGGATTGGTTAATCTGAACTAGTATAAAATTCTTGGTGTCATCTCTCTTACTTTACCTTTTGTTATTTCTTTTATATTTATCTGTGATTGCATCAGTGACTGCTTGATTAATATAGATCCGAGTTGATATTTATGCTTTGATTTAAATCTTGAAACAAAGTTAAAAATATTCATAAAAATTATGAAACATTATTCACCTACCTCTAGTGTTAAAGTAGCCTTAAGATCCGTTATACCATAACTCATAGTATGTTGCCGAACGTTAGTCTGTTTCGATTTCTCAAACTACCGTGTTTGCTCCCTATGTTCTCTATGAAGCTCTTCACGAGTATCAATAATAGCATATTCTCTCTCTTTTAGGGGATGTGCATTGGCAGATTCGAGTAATCTAATTTGAGACTCGTAACTTTAGGAAACATTTGAAGGAGCTTGATCCTCATAAAGAATGTGGGTAGGAATATAGCCTTCAGGAAGATCAACTGATGTTATCCCCGTTGGAGAAATAGGGACAACCTATGAATGTGAAATGATTGAGTAAGGAGTCTACAAATAAAGAATATATACATAAAATAAGGGAAGAGTGTCTTATTCAAAATAATAATAATAATAATACATGAAGAACGCTCATGACTAAGCCTATTTTAAAACCATAATAAATGGGGGTTCCCTAAAGGGACAAGTTCGTTTTTTAATAAAGGACCACATTTACACAATACTAAGTCATAAAGCGCATCTCTTTCATGAATAACTCGTGTGATTCTAAACAAAAGTTGTTGAGACTTTCTCCTTAGCCATGCAATGGACTTTTCAAGTTCGGTGTCCCTAGTGTGTACAAAAGCAGCTCTTGCTGACAACTTCTCCGTTCCTGTTAGTCAAAACATTTTATACGCTCCCTTAAATGTTGGACTAAATTATTTTCCTCACAAGACTTTAACAGGTTTCTCAACACCCGTTTTCCTTACCTATAAAGGAAGGAAAGAAGAATACTAATTCAAAATATGCTGCTATGTTATATAAAAAGAGATGGAACAAAGAAAACTTCGTTCATAATTCATTATATTTATTAATAAGTGTCTAAAAGAATACTTGAGATAGGTAGTTCACATTCAGGACCATGACAAAACAAGTATGCTAAACTTTAAAAAAAAGAGGCAGAAAGACCTGAAACCAGAACAGTCAAACATTTACTTCTGCATCGGTGGGAAGATCTAAAGGAGCATTCTTGGGCCATGCACCAGCATCCGATTTCTCTTCCCCTACATCACAATCATCAAGCACACACGCGTTTCTTCAGAAGGGGAATCAGAAACACTCCTTAACTCTTTCGCCCACTTGTCTCTGTAGTATTCAAGAGCCTCCTAAACCAACTTAGGGTCTCCAAGAATTCTAAATTAACCTTTGCGTTAACGCCGTCAAGTTTATTCAGGAAGAACTGCATTTTTACTGTAGCATAGATCTGATAAAGAACATTGAAAGCTGTAGAGTCAAGCCGTTTCACCATCTTAGCAAGCTCCCTCTCTAGCCTTTTCTCCGCACTCCTCGAACTCCTAGCCTCTTTCTTAGCCTTAGAAGCAAGCGAATCCATGTCATCGAACTTCTTAGAAACTTCCTCCAACTTTGATTGGATATATGCTTCCTTCCTGTCCCTAACCGCAACGTCATCTCTAAGCCATGCATCGTCTTGCATTAGTTGTGTGTACTCTGCTTGAACCCTAACCAACTCTGATTCAGAGAACTCAAGCCCTCGGTGCAGTTCCATTCCAAGAGTCATACCTTGAGTAAGAAAGATATTATAGCACATGAGAAGTAAGAAGAGGGTGAAGATGGCAAGCGAAGAGAGTGAATAAAGAGCTATCGACAAATTTACCTATAAAAGACTTCGATGAAAGTTAGAATAAATGACTGTAGAAGGCCATGGGGGAAGAGGAAATAAAGTAAGGGCCAGTGCAACAACATCATTGATAAGCAAGTGCCCCATCCACTCCAAAAGATAAAAAAAAACGTCATCATCTCCAGGAATTACTAAAAAGCGAGATGAGGATCCAACCACATTTACCGAAGGAGCAGGAATCGAAATTGGAGGGGTTAGATTAGAAGAGGAGAGGGGATATACCTTCTGCTGCTTACGGACACTTTCTAGTGCCGCTAAGTCCTCCCCAACTCTCTTCTTCTCAATTACTTCTTTGCAAAAGCATCCTCCAACCTCGACATAGTACCTACGCAGTTAAGGAAACGAAGTATTCAATACATGAAATAAGCATGCGAAAAAATCCCAAAAAACAAACAAGAAGTAACATAAAAACGGAAATTTGTGTGATTAAAATACACCATGCGACCTTGTTGCATCAAAAGCATAAACAAAAATAGAACAATAAAAATGATGACATGGACGCAGGAAATTATGTTTGCGCGGTAGACCTTTCGTGAAGAGATTCGAATACTTATGAACCTCCATGCCAGAACTAAGCACTATCATCCTACGAGATGAGAAGAGCTTTCACTCGCCCTTAGAAAAGTAATGAAAATTAACTAAAAGGAAAAGGAAATTTAAGTCAATGCAAAAAAATTCTTAGGAGCCATAAGAAAAAGGAAGGTGCAGGGCAGTACCAGGTTCCCCGAACGAGAAAATGAAGTTATCTTGGTTCGAAATAAAAAAGAATTGGTCTGCCTACCTATAAGTTTCTTGCGTGGAGTTATCAAAATAAGAGACTTTGTAGCTTGAATAAAATAAAACTCAACGCATCTCAAAGTTAGGCTCTTGCCCATCGAATATAAAAAGGATAGTTCTCGACAAGAGGGAGGAGTTAAGTTTTCAGCATATAGAATGTAGGCACAAACAAGAAGTTGATAAGATATAGGGGCTAGCTGAATATAGGATAGACCTGCGATAGCCACTCATTTTTTAAATGATGGGATGTAATGAAATGTAAAGACCGCATCACATATGTTTCGAGGAGAGGGAAATATATCCCTCTGGTGGAAAATGAATATGCACAAAGGGTGTAGGAACCCTAAATGCATAATGTGACGACCCGCCTTTTCGACCCTCAGAAATCGACACTAATACGTCCTCGGATTCACGTGCCACAAATCCAAGTGTCAGAAAGATGGATCGATCAAGGGTAGAAAGAAAAAGAACACAGAATAGAATCTTACTCGAATGGAATAACATATATTATTTCAATATACATAATCTTTATAGTAGAAATTTTAAATACAAACATCAAAGCTATCCTAATCTTAGCCTGAACAGTTATAAATCTTTGGCCCTACTAATGCTGAATACAAACAATAAACAAATGCAACGAAAATGGAAATGGATAACCATCTATAGAGGACTTTTATCTTTCGTTCAAACATTTTTATAAAGATGCTTCTTTAAATATAATTATTTCTAAAAATTCATTCATCAAATATTTCTGTCTTCTTTCCAAAGAAACCATTTCAATTTCAACACTCTATATACTTAAACCCGTAAAAATCTTTGAGGAAAGCTTCATATTTTCCAAAATACATTTTATTGGGTCAAAATGAATGTTGCAAAAAAATCGTTACGACAATCCAAAAACACTTGTATAGGGATCTGATTAGTTATACTTAATATTAATTTTCGATGTCGAACTTAAACTATTTATTGGTTAACAATGAAGCCGATCAAGTTAGGGTATCATCACCTCTCAGACCTTAAATGGACGTCATTCTTAACTTAAAAATGGATATAAGTTACCCAGCTTGAATTTTGACATCAAATATAGGATATGTATAAATCCTGTATACTATATAAAATATCTCCTTTCGAAAATCACTTACTATAACAACAGTGTAATATTCTATGTCTTCCTTACTTTCCTAAAAATAGAGTCTTAAAAGCCTTCTTAACTTATTTACTTACAGGATAGGAAAAGATAAATGAGAGAGATTCACTAAGTACTAAAAGACTATATAATCATACCACCGGATACATAACATAAATATAGAGATGCCAAATCCCGGCCTTAGTACGTACTACGTACTTAAGGCCATATTATTCATGGTCATATAATACATAAACTACCTAATAGACTACAACACTAAAAAGGTCAACATAAAGATACTAAAGAAGGAGCTCCCCAAAAACTACCATCCAAACCGAACATCACTAATCGTCGGACTCTTTGTCCGACGAACCATTTATGTCTATGAAATTTGGTATCTCCTCTTCTTCTTTTGGCACATCTTCGAAGTCCTCATCCTGATGCAACAACTCCCATGCCAGTGGGTGCCATGGCTGTCCTGTCGGGATCCATGGAAGATAATTAGGCTCTGCTAGGACCTCCTGGCCAATAACCTCCCTGATTTCTTCGAATCCTAGATCCTCAATCTGCTTTGAGATTGGTGATCCTAACTATGGAATAGGAGAGCCCATCTCCTAAATGACCTCATCATCATCCTCCGATGGAATGTCATCCATCTAGGCATCATTTATGCCTAACTCCTGGCTATTTGGTTCCTCCACAACAAGCTCCTCCTGATCAAAATCCTCCTTATGATTCTCCTCACTTAAGGGATCCTCTATCCACAAATCTGGGTCCTCTACCTCTGTCTCGTCATCCAAAATCATAATTATCTCCTCGTCCTCATCATCTGATATGACTATCGGATCATCCAATGCTCTATGCCTAACCCAAAGGGATCTACTACCTGAACATCCTCTTCTTCCTCGTCACTAGTGATGGGCATTTCTAGAACCTCTAAATCATCATATTTTGCTAGGGCTTTCTTGAATCTCTCTCTCGTCTCAAGGTGCTCTACCTTCGTTGGTTTCTAAAATAAAACAAAATAGAAGTCTTAGAACTAGATACTAAGCCTTATAACTTAGCAAATTTGAAAGATTCTTTACCTTACTTAAATTCCATTTCAAAGAACTTTATGTAGATTTTAATTCCTTAACCGATATTTTAACAAGTCCTTTATAAATCATATAACTTAAGTCTACTTAATCCATAGTCCATTTGACCGTACAATTTACTAAGTGCATGATACCACTTTCCTAAGTAAATATTTAATACTTAGAAGATAATTCAGAATACCTTAAAAATGGTTCGAAACTTATCCATCCAAATGGATACCTTAAAATTCCTATGCTTAAGTTGCCTTTATTTATTTTTCAAATACCATTTCGATAACTTTTACGAAAATACTAGGACTTAAATTCTTACAAAATAAATTACCTTTATTATTATCCTAACATTTTCTAGCTAAACTAGGTTCCTTTTTATATACTAACCCTAACCCAATTTATTATTAACGAATGCCTTATGGTCAAACTGTGAAGCTTAATTCATAAGGTGTTCGTACATAAATTTTATTTAAAGCTATGAATGATACTAAATTTTCCTTTAACCAAAATCAAACAATCATTCATCCTAGGGTAATAACTAAAGGTTATCAAATAACTATATCTTTTGTAGGATTATCTTTTATATTCAAAATATTATCCTAGGAAAAATTATTTCATTTACCAAATTTTCCAAAAAAAATCATTTTAATATCATAATAACAAATACGCACTCACATATAATACTCTCAACGCATTCTAGGGTGTCACTTACCCTATCTCTAATGAGTTAATCATCCTAGGGTATTACTAACCCTATCTTTGATGAGACTTTACCCCTATTAAGCTCAGGTGTTCGCTCACCCTAAGCTCTGATACCAAATGTGATGACCCGCCTTTTCGACCCTTAGAAATCGACACTAATACGTCCTCGGTATTCGGTGCTGCAAATCAAATTGTCGAGAAGACGGATCGATCAAGGGTAAAAGAAAAAGAAGACAAAACAAAATATTACATGAATGGAATAACATATATTATTTCAATATATATAATCTTTATAGCAGAAATTTTAAATACATACATCAGAGTCTATCCTAATCTCAGCCTGGACAGTTATAAATCTCTACCCCTACTAATGTTGAATACAAACAGTAAACAAATGCAGCGGAAATGAAAATGGATAACCATCTATAGATGAAAATCCAGCTCCTGCTCCAAGCTCCTAAAAAATGTTCCAAGCTAGACCTAAACTACTTGGCTGCTCGTAAAAATAGAGCACTCAGAGTTAAGGGGAAAGAAAATAAATTACAGGTTAGTCATGGGACTGTGTAAGAAAACTCAAACGGCGGATATTTTTGAAATCAAAGGGTATCTCATAAGACCACGTCGCACATAAACATGGACGGGTTTTTACCTTATGATAACCAAACCATTTGCTATGCAAAATCATAGATATTACTTTTAATGACATTCTTTGAAAACTCTTCCAAATAAATATATACAATCTTAGCTAAAATGGTTACATTTATTAAATTCCAGCATATTAGATTCTATAACTAAAACTGTAAAGGCTCGTATTGGAGAATGGATTTCATACAATGACAAGGTAAGTGACTACCTTCCGATAGTACATCTCTAAAGGGATGCACCTTAGGCCCCGACCTCTACCAATATAGAACCAGCCTACCTCTACCATAGATAGTACCGAATACACCATCACCCCGGTCGTTCCCGACCAATCTGTGGCCACAACATACACAACAAACCGAAATATAGAGGGAAATCTAAATAGGTGATGACTATATCCTAATGGGAGCGACCCACTTAGCCCTGCTACATCTGCCCTGTTTTTTCCATTACCGATGTGTGAGGCTTGAGGTAGCGTTTTACCTTTCACATGACAAATCCCAGTTTGAATGCCACATTGTCATTTCCAACAACACAATTGATTTTCACAAAAGTGCAACCTCTGAGCTCGTACGTCTCAAAAAAGGGTGTTTAGTGTAAGAGGGGTTACCTCCTACATCACCAAACAGATTTACGTTTGTAAAATCAATGTACGTGGTCTTAGAAACGCAATGTTTGACACTTGTCCATATAAGTTGTCCAAGAACAGAACAAACCGAAGGCACTTCTCCTACCGCATCCTGTTTGGGAATCATCCCTAGGATTAGTAGCGAGTAGTCCTTGCATCAAAGAATTTAAATTAGAGGAACCACTTCCACCGTATATATGATAAGGGAATTTCCCCAGAGGTTAGTGGCTAATAGCCCTACATTACAAAGATCTCCATCTTCAAAAATCATTGTCTTCAACATATTTTCACTTTCGAACGTATATTGGTCTGAAGTGGTTTTTAGATATGTGTCACCCAAATCCGATCCTTGTTTCTCCAAACCAATTATCGATAAAAGATGTCAAGTATTTGGGTGATTATTATTCGATTTATCAATATCCTTTATCCAGATAAAATATCTTATAGAGATATACATCTTTAAATCGTATTCTGTTTTAGTATATACGGGATAATTAAACCTCTTTTATCAAATCCTTTGGTTAATTAAAACCCCTTTTCAACTCTAGATATACCCAAACATTTCATCTTTAATTACTTAGGAAAAGTATAATTCAAATCTTAATGAAGATTTCACATTTCTAAAACATACATTTAATGGGTAAAAAACAATGTTATTTAAGACATCGTTTACTGTGAACCCAGACCTGATAGTATTGAATAAAAGGAGTCCATAAATTTTAAATGATTATACCCAATACTAATTTCCATATTCAACCTGTATTATTCATCGAATAATGGTAAAATCGCCTTTTAAATTCATACGGATAGTACGAGTTCCCTCCTCGATATTTAATACGGAGTTTAACTAGAATGTTTTCTTTAATAACTAAAATCCTATTTTAAATCTTGTTTAACTTTTGGAAAGCTCCAAACCTCTTTTTATCTTAGGAAGATATGGTCCGAGTAAATCAAATTTACTATTCCCTCTGTTGGGCCAGTTCGGATAGCTAGAGTGGAACCCAAACATTGGTTGTCCAAGCTTAGGTCTAAAGACTATCTTTGTCACCCATAAGGCGGTCAACTTATTTGATCAACTCTAAACTCTTTAAAATACTTGATTTATTATTTGAAAATCATTTGCAAAAGGTTTGGGAAGAAAATCCCAAGTTTAAATCTTAATTTCAAAAGTTACCAAAAAGTGCTCCAAAAAGTACTTTGAATAGTGTTTTCAAAAGCTTATTCTATCAAAACATTACCTTCATTCCACATATGTCCATTTTTATAACTCAAATTGTATTTAAAATAATTTAACATATTTATAAAATTTATTTTGTATTTTTAAAGATTTAAAAATATCAATTTTAAAGCATTTACCACTTTGGTTCCCAAAACTGCCAAACCACGATGTTTTTAAAAAATTGATTTGGACATAACTCAAATTCTATTAAATGAAATCTTGGTTTTCTTTCTTCATTTGAAAACTATAGTTATAAAAGTTCGAAAAATTATTATTTCGAACCATTCCGAGCTATATTCCACTTTACATCTTGATTTAACTTTTATGGCGCGAAATCGCGAACTACCATTACGCAACGCGGCTATTTTTGACTCCAATTTCATACCTTGTCAAAACTTCTCTGAATTGATTTTTAATGTTTATAAGACATTTATAAACCCTTTTAAATCATTTTAAAGAGGTTTAACCATTCCGTAACACTTTTAGAATTCATATATGAAGGTGATTTCCTTTGTGTAAATTCGACGTGTCTTTAACATGAATTATTTCCACAACCAAACAAACATATTATCACATCCAAACATGATGATCAGCCATAGGAAACAATCATAGCAAACATATCATATCATTATATATTTTATAATAAATATATGTAGAGTTTCTTACCTTCATTGGTTTCTATATTTTCTAAATTTGACTATAGCTTCGCTACTATCTGACCAAAGCTTATGGAATCAACCCCGGTTCCCTTTAGAAGTCCACGACCTAGGCTTGTAGGAGAGGTGGGCTCGGCCTTGACTTGTGAAGGTGGTGGTCGTGGGTTTAGAAGAAGAAGAGAAGGAGTTTGAACTTGTTTTTCAAGTGGATTGATAAATTATATATATATATATATATATATATATATGTATGTATGTATGTATGTATGTATGTATGTATGTATGTATGTATGTATGTATACCTATATAAATTTACTTTCACTCTGCCATAACTTTCACCATTATTTCTCTAAGGTAAGTAGCCATTAAAATAGCTTGAGAGGAAGGAGAAGATGAAGAAGATTGGTAAGTAAAATTATGAGAGAATGAGTGGGTATTTATAGAAAGAAAATGTGTAAAATATATAATGGTACAATTACCATTCTACCACTCACCACACCCCTCCTCTTCCATCATGCACGGCCATCCCCTCCTCACCCACACCCCTCCCATGTGCTACTTCCATGTTGTGTGTAAGGTGATGTGAAGTCTTGTTTTATTATTGTATAAATATAATGATATTTTGTGATATTTATATATGTATATGTATGTATTTGGTATGTATGTATGTGTATATGTATATGTTAAGACATGCATGTGTATGTTATATATGTGCAAAAGGCATATAAACAACGTTGCAATCACTTTGAACAACTTTCGTTCGTTAAACCGTTGAAAATCTAAAAGCCCATTCCCGGTCACATTTTTGCTTATTAATTACATTACATATAAATGTAAAAAAAATTGAAAACTAATTTCTCATTATTTGCGATAAATTAAAACGATCACATTTGAATTATAAAACCGTATAAATCAATATTAAACAAGTGTTTACAAAAAGTGTTGTTATATCGATAAAGCGTTATGAATTTTCTTATATTTTCAAATCAAGTGTATATCTTTATAAAACTATTATAAATGATTTATTATCACTATATTACTAATTAAAATGTATTATTATCATTTTAAATCAATTATTTAATTATTTAAAATTATAGAAAATATATAAAATTAATGACATCCCTATTGATGTCATAAATATATTTTATTTTCAAAAATAAAATAAATAATTTTTATTTCATATTCTTGTTTAAATGGATAAATAAGTGTATGTATCCTGTTCCGTTCGCTTTAATATTGAGAAAATCTCAATTTTTCCAAAAACTGATTTTCGTCGTTTTTCTAATGAAAACCACCAAATATCCATATTGGTTAATATACTTTTAAAACAAGTTTACCATTATTATTTATGGTTCAAAACATTATAATCTATGTTATAAAATATTGTATTTGAATATTTCAAAAATTAATATAATTTATCGAAGTGATAAATTTGCGGGTCATTACAGACTTCCCTCCTTAAAAGAATTTCATCCCGGAAATTAGACCTAACCAAAAACTCGGTAAAAACATTATTTTAAATTTCAAATACAAACCCGTGTTAGCTCTTAGATTACTTGTATGAAATGTCTGATTTGATCTTAAATTCGAATATACCACTTTGCTTTCGAATTAGTATTGATCCTCTGATTCTCTGGTGTGGAATTTGATCAGACTCAGAAGCATTTATTTTCCTTGTGTAATGACCCTGAATTTTTGACATTTGAAATGTGAATATTTAATTGAGTTTAAATATTCGAATGATAGTTTAATTTGAAATTCAAATATCAGAATGAATTTGGAGGTCAAATTATTGAATTTAATTATTGAAACTGGGTAAAAATTTGAATTTTCAATTTTAAGCCGATTAAAAATAATATGAAGTCTTGGAAAATTCATATTAATAATACTGAAGGTAATAGAACTTTTAGAATTGAATTTGGAACTGTTCTGTTCAGTTTTGAATTTATATCGTTTAAATCGATAGTTAAAAATAGCGTTCCGGGGCACAGTCTCAGAATTCAACGAAACAAGTTCCATTGGGTCCGTAATATTGTATTGTTATCGGATTTCAAATTTCGTAGCTTTCGGAGCTATCGTGTGATCGTACGAGATATAAACGCCTAGACAATAATTAATCGATTTAACTTAAAAATAAATTTATACACTCTAATCAACAGCCGTAATTCCATCCACATCAAACCTTTTTCTTCTTTTCTATTACTACAGGATTCTCACGCAAAGGCCAAATCAAAATCGCATCCATCTTCTTTATTTCCTTTCAGTTCATTTCAAAACGAAGAGGAAAAAATATACGTATTCTAATGAAAACAAAACGAATGAAAGTTTTATCTCGTACGAATCATTCCTTCTTCCTTTATTTTCTTTTTTTCGAATCTCCCAATCCAAGAAAAAAATGGAAACCGAACTTCCCTTCCTTTTCAATTTCGTTCGAAATTCCCTTCCCTCACTTGTTCAAAACATCAGAATGAAAAAAAAATCGAGAAAGGCATCGTGTGGTCAGACTTCTTTGAGCAAGTTCTGGAGAGGGATTGTTTTCAGAAGTCAGGTGAATAAGGGAGATAGGCGAACGCTCGAACTCGAGCTGGGAAGGTTCGCGATCGAGACTCGCGACATTCGTCGCCGTGATTGGGTGGTGGTGGTGGGTCCTCGAGCAGATTTGGGCGAGGTGTATCGCGATTGGTTATTCGATTTTGAGAGGGCTCGCAGCATCGATCAAGGCAATGAAGCATGGAGGCCGAGGTTGGAGGCGCTAGGGTAAGCAACGGCAGTCTCTGGCAACGGTGGTCACGAGGTTCGTTTCGCGACTAGAACGATGGTGGTGGCGGTCCGACGTTGGGATTATGAGGGCTAGCAGCGAAGCAATTCGTTGTCGTGGAGGCGAATCTAGGGTTTCGTGAGATGGCGGCGACTGGCGTTAGCGCGTCGTGGTGGTCGAGCCTGGGTATTAACAGTAAGGTATAAAAACAATTTAAATTCTTCAATTTTAAATTTAAATTTTTGTAATGTATATATATGTTTATATAGAGAACAGAAAAATAACATCAGTAAGGCAGTTTCTTTTATCAATTTATATGTGTAGATATATATATATATATATATATATACAGAAAAAAATGTGTCACAGTAAAGTAAATTTTAATTTTTGCTGTTTACAGTAAAGAAGTATTTTGTTTTCAATTTATATATATGTGTACATAAAGAAAAATAATTGCAGTATGGAAAGGAAAATTTCTAGTTAAAAAAATTAAATCATTGGCTAATTAAATTTATCAAATGAAAATTGATTATTCGATTTTTTCGAATATTAACAAATTGTATAAATTGTTATACAAGGTCTATAAATGGAGAAAAACAAATTGGAATGGAAAATGGACTGCGAAATAAAATCAAAGGTGAGATTTTCTCACTCAAATGAAATTGGATTTTCAGTTATTGATTGCTATTGGATGTGATACTATATATAGTAGTATATAGCAATATATATATTGGCATATGTATATATTGGAGTTGTTGATTTCCCGCATTATATAGCAGATGAGACCCTATGCGCCGCATAATAGCGGATGATATTTTATAAATCCCATATACCGCGATATTCCACCTCGAAGTGGAATTGGTATTGTGCTAACATCTGTGGATGCAGGGAAATAGGTTGGAGGGATCCAACTGGATTCCTCAAAATTATATGAATTTGTTTCATATGTAGTATGAATTTGTTTCAAATGCTGTGTGATAATTTATTTATAATCTGTGAATGATTATATTTGTGATTGAATGTGTTGAAGGCTATAATTTAGCCGAATGTGTTTTTGGTATCATTGGATACTTGAAATAAATAAATTGGATTTGTGAAATTAAAGTTGGAAATTTTAAGTAAATTCTTTTTGAAAGAATTGGATAAATTTAAAAGAAGGGATTTAAAAGTGTAAAGTTGTTTTTTTGTAATCTTATCGAATTGTTTCCCAAGATATTGGAAAAGATATTAATAAGTGGATTTTGAATAGTATTATTCGAAAGTTGGGAAATTTATTAAGAATGGAATTTTAAATGGTTTGGAAGAGATAAAGGAATTTATTTTAAAAGGTGATAAATTTGTTTGAAATCCAATTGATAATTGATTTAGTATTTGAAGATAAATCTTTGGGAAATCGATATGAAAATTTATTTGATGTTGAATGAAAAATTGATTTGTGTTGAAATAAATTAGGAAATCGATTTGTAAAATGACTTGGGATTTGAAATAAACTTAGAAATCAATTTGTAATTGATTTGGTGTTGTGAAATAAATGTTTGGAAAATCAATTTGGGATTGGAAATTAATTTGAAATTGATTTGTGTTGAAGTAAAATTTGAAATCAATTTGGAAGTTGGTTTGGGGTTAAAAGTGAATATTTGGAAATTTAAATTCACTATAGAATTTATAAAGGAAAGGGAAATTTGTTTAAAAATAAATATTGATTTATTTTTAAAGTGTGGAAATAAATTTACAGATTTGGGATGTAAATTTGAAATAAATCGATAAGGA
This sequence comes from Allium fistulosum, assembly GCA_030737815.1. NCBI lineage: Eukaryota > Viridiplantae > Streptophyta > Magnoliopsida > Asparagales > Amaryllidaceae > Allium > Allium fistulosum. The sequence continues at coordinate 805,016,040 of CM060903.1, read as the reverse complement.
TTTATTTAATTGGTTTAAATGGACCATTTTGTGATGAAGTGTGAAATGTGATTTGAAATTGTTTTCAAAGTGATGAAGTGTGAAAATGTGATTTGAAATTGGTTTTCAAATGTTAAAGTATGGAAAAATATATATCTTGTAAAGATATTTTGAAAATAAATAATTTAAGAAAAATTATTTAAATCTAATGATTGTTGTGATAAGTGGTTGATAGTTAAATAACCGACTATCAATATTTGCCTTTGAAATGGCACTTGATTTGTTTTTTTTAAAACAAACGCTCACTATTCGGGTTAGCCGGGAAAAGACCTTTGTGTCATATAACCCATTCTGAATTAGTGATACGACGATATGGATCGTATTGAAGACCGGTGGTGAAGACCGGATATTTTCGAAAATGAAAGGACAACCTGCCGAATGTCTCTGCACCGAGTTGCTCCGGTATAGAGATTTATATCACTCTTCTTGTGATGGGAAGTCCGGACGTGATTAGTGAATATCCGGATAGCAAGGGCTTCTTTGGAAGTGCCTTCGGTTCCGTTCGATCCCGGAACGGACTTGTATGGATGTGTGCCTGACGTTACACTTTAAGATGTAAAGCTGGTTTCTATCAAATACATTTCTGTTGGTGGCGGAGAATTTATTCTCTTAGCTTAACACCCTTCTCTGAGACGTACGAGCTCAGAGGTTATGTAGTTGATGGTTACTAGTGATACATTCCCAATTTGGTAATGTGGCATACGAAGTGCTATTGATCATTTGTTGATCAAAGCGTGGCTTTGTGAAAAAGCGTGGCTTTGTGGACGAGACTTCGTCGAGCCTCACAACCCAGTAATGGTCTAAATAGGAATGTTGCGGCAAAGGTTTTAGGGGTAGCGCCCCTAGGGTATGTCATTTCCTTCTGGATAAAAGGTGATATCATGGTATGGAGCCTAGATATTTTACCTATGTTGATGCTGCAAATTTATTATACTTTGTGGTTGTTGCTTTGTGATTGAGGATCCTCGGATAAAGGTCGGTAATGACCGGGGGATGGCATAGCTCGTGTGTTAGCTACCTAGTTACAGCTTGGTTAAAGCGTGAGGTAGCGTCGGCCTTGTGTTTGCAGAGAGCAGGTTGACTCTCGGGGTGTCTTTCCAGAGGCGTTTCCATTTCGGTGTAAGGAAGTTCCTTTGCCTGACCATTTGTTGGAAATCCAAAGAAACAATACGCACCCTGTACGGTTCTAGTTGTATTACCTGCTATGGAATGTGGCGGTAACCTGCTACTGAACGTAGTAGCTATAGTAGGCATACAATAATGGTTGTATGCTGGCTAAGATTGATATTATAACTTCGAAATGTTTTCCACACTAGACATTAATAATAATATTAACTGATTTTGCGTAGTTAGCATTTTTGACTATCATAAGGAGAAATCTCCTCCAATTCTGCGTTTGCATTGTGTGTGTGGCGGGAGGCCTTATGGTAGTTTCATTTTCCAAAAGAATTGCAAAATTGTTTTATTTTCTTTGTGAAAATAACTGTTTTACGATCTCACACCAGTCACCATGACTGACTCGGAGTTTATTGTTCCCTTTCTAAACTCTGGGTGTCCATAATTTTCCACACGGGCAGCCTAGAGTTATGTTATCAGGATATTCTGGATATTCTGGAGCTTTAGAGATGAGCTGGATGGCGAGACGTACTACCGTACTTGTTTATTTATTCCGTTGTGTATTCTGTATGTGGACAAGTTTATATAACTGTCTAGTGATGTGTATTGTTGTATTTAGTTGTATATTGACTTTGATGATGTGTTGTATAAACTGATATAGTCTTTTGTTTTAAAGATTATTGATTCATCTATTATATATTGTTCCGCTGCGAAATGTGAGATTCTGATATTGTTTCTGTTTTTTGTTCTTTCTTTTCTTTTGTCTTCTTCTACCTCTTCTTTTTAACCCTAATGGTTCGGTTTTCTGGCATTTGATTGCGCGGCATTTGATATAGTGGACGTATTAATGTCGACTTTCGAGCGTCGAAAACTCGAGTCGTTACATGTGGTATCAGAGCTGTTGGTTAAGCGACAACCCTGGCTCTGTTGGGTGTTACTCATTAGAGATAGAGTCAGTAGTACTCTAGAATGAGTGTGAGTGTAATAATAGATATGAGCGCATATTTGTTAGTGAATACAAAATTGTTTTGTATTGTGTTGACTTATCGGTTGATTGTTTATAGATTTTGGTCGGTGCAGTCTGACCAACTGTAATCGATAGGGGTTTCTAAACTCTTAAACAAGATAAACTGACACAGTATTGTTTTAAAATAGGGTAAATGAAATAATTTTGCCCAAAACTATTTTTGTATAGAAAACAAATGATTTTCTATGAATTATTATAGTATATGGATGCTTGGTTGTTAGGAAGAGATAATATTGAATGTTATCATTATTATATGGAAATTAAATATAAAAATAATGGTATAACTAAAGATTGGAGATAAATTCATTTAACAAATGAAATTTATAAATATGAATTGAAAGTATAGGGAAATAAATTCATATATGAATGGGATTTGTAAATGTAAATTGTAAATGTGATTTATAATTGGAAATAGAATTCCAGGAAAGTATTTGAGAATAAATTCATTTAAGGAATGAAATTGTGAATGAACAAATGAGGTTACATTTGTAAATAAATGAATTGGAATTGAAAAATGAAATGAAATTTGATTTGAATCAAGTTGAAGAAAAATACAAACTTGGAAAAAATGAAATAATATGGATCGAATTCAAGTAAACTGACTGATAATTTATTAATTCATGAAATAAATGAATTGGAAGTTGAATTGGTCGTAAGCAATTTAATTTGTATAGAAACCATTGAATTGAATGTAAATTAGATGAAAGCAATTTAAATTGTATTGAAACCTTATGAATTGCTAATGGAAATTGTTTTGGATGTATTGCTTATGAAATCTATGTATTTACTATTGGAAATAAGTGAAATGTTAATAGATTTCCTATATTTGTCACTTACATATTTAAATTGAGTAAGTACAGGTTTTTGGAAGCCGTTTGGCTGCATTTTGGGTTGCGCAAATGTTAACAAATAAATTGCTTTGCTTAAACATGCTAAAAAGGTACGCCTACGCAATACAAAATAGGAAATATGAACTGTTTTTGCTTTTTCGACCGAGTGGGTCGATGTATACATATTTATATCTTTTGTCAAATTGCAAAAGCTCCTCCGTACAAAGGAGACTCCGCCAAAATTTTCCGAAAATTTTGGGAGTTATAAAAAAATTTGGAATTTTTGAAAATTTTCACTTAACGACAAGTGATTTCAAATTGAATTTGAGATAAAGGTAAATGAAACTCAATATTCAGAAATAGAAGATGAATCGAATTCAAGTAAAATTCGAAATGAAAATCTGAATGAAAAATTTGGAAATAAAAGTATTGAGATTTGAAATGAATTCCAAATAGAATTGAAATTGTAATTGAATTCAAATGAAATTGAAAATACAAAGTTGAATGGAAATGAATATATGACTTTGTTTGTGAAGTGAAAATAAATATAAGTATGTAAATACTTATGTTGAACTTAAGAAATAAAGAATGGAATTCTTAAGTAAATGGGTATTGTAAATCCAATAAGTAAATTTGGACATTGTTGTTAAGTAAAGTATATAGGGATTGTAAAGGCTAAGGAAAATGGAATTGGATTTAGATTTCGAAGATGAATTTGAATTTCTCAACAAAAAGGTATGTGTTTGAATTTCAGTATGAAATTTGATGAATTTCTGATTTTGCCACTTGGCATTTTGTTTTCTATTGGGATTAGGGAGTCCGTAGGGACATTTTGTAGTCGTACCGAGCTAGCCGCGCAAAGGAGACGCTGGCGAAATTTTTCGAAAATTTCGAGAGTTAGAAAATTTTTGAGAAAATTTTGAATTAAAAATTTGAATTTGAATTTAAATTTGAATTGTTAAGAAAATCATATTATTTGGAACTTATGGTTGATTGTGGAAAGTTAGTTAAAGTGATAATGAATCTTTAAATAAAAAGATTTGTTTTGAAAATTTGATAAAACTATTTGGATTTGAGAAAATAGTTAACGGGGATTAGATCATTCTTCTTAACTTGTAATTTCGGGACGAAATTCTTTCAAGGGGGAAGATTGTAACGACCCTGAATTTTTTACATTTGAAATGTGAATATTTAATTGAGTTTAAATATTCGAATGATAGTTTAATTTGAAATTCAAATACCAGAATGAATTTGGTGGTCAAATTATTGAATTTAATTATTGAAACTGGGTAAAAATTTGAATTTTCAATTTTAAGTTTATTAAAAATAATATGAAGTCTTGGAAAATTCATATTAATAATACTGAAGGTAATAGAACTTTCAGAATTGAATTTGGAACTGTCCTGTTCAGTTTTGAATTTATATCGTTTAAATCGATAGTTAAAAATAGCGTTCTGGGGCACAGTCTCAGAATTCGACGAAACTAGTTCCATTGGGTTCGTAATATTGTATTGTTATCGGATTTCAAATTTCGTAGCTTTCGGAGCTATCGTGTGATCGTACGAGATATAAACGCCTAGACAATAATTAATCGATTTAACATAAAAATAAAATTATACACTCTAATCAATAGCCGTAATTCCATCCACATCAAACCTTTTTCTTCTTTTCTATTACTACAGGATTCTCACGCAAAGGCCAAATCAAAATCGCATCCATCTTCTTTATTTCCTTTCAGTTCATTTCAAAATGAAGAGGAAAAAAATATACGTATTCTAATGAAAACAACACGAATGAAAGTTTTATCTCGTACGAATCATTCCTTCCTTTATTTTCTTTTTTTCGAATCTCCCAATCCAAGAAAAAATATGGAAACCGAACTTCCCTTCCTCTTCAATTTCGTTCAAAATTCCCTTCCCTCACTTGTTCAAAACATCAGAACGAAAAAAAAATTGAGAAAGGCATCGTGTGGTCAGACTTCTTTGATCAAGTTCTGGAGAGGGGTTGTTTTCAGAAGTCAGGCGAATAAGGGAGATAGGCGAACGCTCGAACTCGAGCTGGGATGGTTCGCGATCGAGACTCGCGACATTCGTCGCCGTGGTTGGGTGGTGGTGGTGGGTCCTCGAGCAGATTTGGGCGAGGTATATCGCGATTGGTTATTTGATTTTGAGAGGGCTCGCAGCATCGATCAAGGCAATGAAGCATGGAGGCCGAGGTTGGAGGCGCTAGGGTATGCAACAGCAGTCTCTGGCAATGGAGGTCGCGAGGTTCGTTTCGCGACTAGAACGATGGTGGTCGCAGTCTGACGTTGGGATTGCGAGGGCTAGCAGCGAAGCAATTCGTTGTCGTGGAGGCGAATCTAGGGTTTCGTGAGATGGCGGCGACTGGCATTAGCGCATCATGGTGGTCGAGCCTGGGTATTAACAGTAAGGTATAAAAACAATTTAAATTCTTCAATTTAAAATTTAAATTTTTGTAATGTATATATATGTTTATATAGAGAACAGAAAATTAACATCAGTAAGGCAGTTTCTTTTATCAATTTATATGTGTAGATATATATATATACAGAAAAAATGTGTCACAGTAAAGTAAATTTCAATTTTTGTTGTTTACAGTAAAGAAGGATTTTGTTTTCAATTTATATATATGCGTACATAAAGAAAAATAATTGCTGTATGGAAAGGAAAATTTCTAGTTAAAAAATTAAATCATTGGCTAATTAAATTTATCAAATGAAAATTGATTATTCGATTTTTTCGAATATTAACAAATTGTATAAATTGTTATACAAGGTCTATAAATGGAGAAAAACAAATTGGAATGGAAAATGGACTACGAAATAAAATCAAAGGTAAGATTTTCTCACTCAAATGAAATTGGATTTTCAGTTATTGATTGCTATTGGATATGATACTTTATATAGTAGTATATAGCAATATATATACATATATTGGCATATGTATATGTTGGAGTTGTTGATTTCCCGCATTATATAGCGGATGAGACCCTATGCGCCGCATAATAGCAGATGATATTTTATAAATCCCATATACCGTGATATTCCACCTCGAAGTGGAATTGTATTGTGCTAACATCTGTAGATGCAGGGAAACAGGTTGGAGGGATCCAACTGGATTCCTCAAAATTATATGAATTTGTTTCATATGTAGTATGAATTTGTTTCATATGCTGTGTGATAATTTATTTATAATCTGTGAATGATTATATTTGTGATTGAATGTGTTGAAGGCTGTAATTTAGCCGAATGTGTTTTTGGTATCATTGGATACCAGAAATAAATAAATTGGATTTGTGAAATTAAAGTTGGAAATTTTAAGTAAATTCTTTTTGAAAGAATTGGATAAATTTAAAAGAAGGGATTTAAAAGAGTAAAGTTGTTTTTTTGTAATCTTATCGAATTGTTTCCAAAGATATGGGAAAAGATATTAATAAGTGGATTTTGAATAGTATTATTTGAAAGTTGGGAAATTTATTAAGAATGGAATTTTAAATGGTTTGGAAGAGATAAAGGAATTTATTTTAAAAGGTGATAAATTTTTTTGAAATCCAATTGATAATTGATTTAGTATTTGAAGATAAATCTTTGGGAAATCGATATGAAAATTTATTTGATGTTGAATGAAAAATTGATTTGTGTTGAAATAAATTAGGAAATCGATTTGTAAAATGATTTGGGATTTGAAATAAACTTAGAAATCAATTTGTAATTGATTTGTTGTTTTGAAATAAATGTTTGGAAAATCAATTTGGGATTGGAAATTAATTTGAAATTGATTTGGTGTTGAAGTAAAATTTGAAATCAATTTGGAAGTTGGTTTGGGGTTAAAAGTGAATATTTGGAAATTTAAATTCACAATAGAATTTATAAAGGAAAGGGAAATTTGTTTAAAAATAAATATTGATTTATTTTTAAAGTGTGGAAATAAATTTACAGATTTGGGATGTAAATTTGAAATAAATCGATAAGGATTTATTTAATTGGTTTAAATGGACCATTTTGTGATGAAGTGTGAAATGTGATTTGAAATTGTTTTCAAAGTGATGAAGTGTGAAAATGTGATTTGAAATTGGTTTTCAAATGTTAAAGTGTGGAAAAATATATATCTTGTGAAGATATTTTGAAAATAAATAATTTGAGAAAAATTATTTAAATCTAATGATTGTTGTGATATGTGGTTGATAGTTAAATAACCGACTATCAATATTTGCCTTTGAAATGGCACTTGATTTGTTTTTTTAAAACAAACGCTCACTATTCGGGTTAGCCGGGAAAAGTCCTTTGTGTCATATAACCCATTCCGAATTAGTGATACGACGATATGGATCGTATTGAAGACCGGTGGTGAAGACCAGATATTTTCGAAAATGAAAGGACAACCTGTCGAATGTCTCTGCACCGAGTTGCTCCGGTACAGAGATTTATATCACTCTTCTTGTGATGGGAAGTCCGGACGTGATTAGTGAATATCCGGATTACAAGGGCTTCTTTGGAAGTGCCTTCGGTTCCGTTCGATCCCGGAACGGACTTGTATAGATGTGTGTCTGACGTTACACTTTGAGATGTAAAGCTGGTTTCTATCAAATACATTTCTGTTGGCGGCGGAGAATTTATTCTCTTAGCTTAACACCCTTCTCTGAGACGTACGAGCTTAGAGGTTATGTAGTTGATGGTTACTAGTGATACATTCCCAATTTGGTAATGTGGCATACGAAGTGTTATTGATCATTTGTTGATCAAAGCGTGGATTTGTGAAAAAGCGTGGCTTTGAGGACGAGACGTCGTCGAGCCTCACAACCCGGTAATGGTCGAAACAGGAATGTTGCGGCAAAGGTTTTTAGGGGTAGCGCCCCTAGGGTATGTCATTTCCTTTTGGATAAAAGGTGATATCATGGTATGGAGCCAAGATATTTTACCTATGTTGATGCTGCAAATTTATTATACTTTGTGGTTGTTGCTTTGTGATTGAGGATCCTCGGATAAAGGTCGGTAACGACCGGGGGATGGCATAGCTCGTGTGTTAGCTACCTAGTTACAGCTTGGTTAAAGCGTGAGGTAGCGTCGGCCTTGTGTTTGCAGAGAGCAGGTTGACTCTCGGGGCATCTTTCCAGAGGCGTTTCCATTTTGGTGTAAGGAAGTTCCTTTGCCTGACCATTTGTTCGAAATCCAAAGAAACAATACGCGCCCTGTACGGTTCTAGTTGTATTACCTGCTATGGAATGTGGCGGTAACCTGCTACTGAACGTGGTAGCTATAGTAGGCATACAATAATGGTTGTATGCTGGCTAAGATTGATATTATACCTTCGAAATGTTTTCCACACTAGACATTAATAATAATATCAACTGATTTTGCGTAGTTAGCATTTTTGACTATCATAAAGAGAAATCTTCTCCAATTCTGCGTTTGCATTGTGTGTGTGGCGGGAGGCCTTATGGTAGTTTTATTTTCCAAAAGCATTGCGAAATTGTTTTATTTTCTTTGTGAAAATAACTGTTTTACGATCTCACACCAGTCACCATGACTGACTCGTAGTTTATTGTTCCCTTTCTAAACTCGGGGTGCCCATAATTTTCCACACGGGCAACCTAGAGTTATGTTATCAAGATATTCTGGATATTCTGGAGCTTTGGAGATGAGCTGGATGGCGAGACGTACTACCGTACTTGTTTATTTATTCCGCTGTGTATTCTGTATGTGGACAAGTTTATATAACTGTTCAGTGATGTGTATTGTTGTATTTAGTTGTATATTGACTGATGATGTGTTGTATAAACTGATATAGTCTTTTGTTTTAAAGATTATTGATTCATCTATTATATATTATTCCGCTGCGAAATGTGAGATTATGATATTGTTTCTGTTTTCTGTTCTTTCTTTTCTTCTGTCTTCTTTTACCTCTTCTTTTTAACCCTAATGGTTCGGTTTTCCAGCATTTGATTGCGCGGCATTTGATACAGTAGACGTATTAATGTCAACTTTCGAGCATCGAAAACTCGAGTCGTTACACCTTGCATAGCTCTCAACTATGATAGAAAATGTAAGTATGCGACTACAAACCCTCATCAATGTTCGCCGTCAAGAATTGAGTGATAAATCCTTTTTTGGACCGGTGTAAACACCTTAAAGTCCTATAATCGAGTCTTAGATTAAAATCATGCAAAGAAATGATCTACCCTCACGCGTATTTATTAACTTTCCCAAAAAATTTATGAAAACATTGCATAATTTTTTTATCTTTTATTCAAATATTTTTATAAAGATTCTTTTTTATATATAATTACTTTAAAAAAATTATTCACCAAAAAATTATATCTTCTTTCCAAAGAAACCATTTCAATTTCAACACTTTGTATACTTAAATCTGTAAAAACCTTTGAGGAAAGCTTCATATTTTCCAAAATAAACTTTATTGGGTCAAAATGAATGTTGCGTAAAACATTGTTACAACAACTCAAAGACACTAGTATAAGGATCTGATTAATTATACTTAATATTAATTTTAGATGTCAAAATTAAACTATTTATTAGATAACAATGTAGCCGATCAAGTTGGGGTATCATTACCTCTCAGTCCTTGAATGGACGTCATTCTTAACTTAAAATTGGGTATAATTTACCTACCTCGAATCTTAACATCAAATATAGGATATGTATAAATCCTGTATACCATATAAATATCTCCTTTCGGAAATCACTTACTATAACAATAGTTTTATAGTCTATGTCTTCCTTACTTTCCTAAAAACAGAGTCTTAAAAGCCTACTTAACTTATTTACTTAAAGGATAGGAAAAGGTAAAATGAGAAAGATTCACTAAGTAATAAAAGACTATATGATCATACCACCAGATACATAACATAAATATACAGATGCCAAATCCCGGCCTTAGTACGTACTACGTACTTGAGGCCATATTATACATGGTCATATAATACATAAACTGCATAATAGACTACAATACTAAAAAGGTCATCATAAAGATACTAAAGAAGGAGCTCCCCAAAAACTAACATCCAAACAGAACATCACTAATCGTCGGACTCTGTGTCCGACGGACCACCTAGGTCTATGAAATATGGTATCTCCTCTTCTTCTTCTGGCTCATCTTCAATGTCCTCATCCTGATGCAACAACTCTCATCCCAGTGGGTGCCATGGCTATCCTGCCGGGATCGATGAAAGATGATTAGGCCATGCTAGGAACTCCTCGCCAATAACCTCACCGATTTCCTCTAATCCTAGATCCTCAATATGCTTTGAGATCGGTGATCCTAACTCTAGAATAGAAGAGCCCATCTCCCAAATGGCATCGTCATCATCCTCTGATGGAATGTCATCCATCCAGGCATCATATATTCCTGACTCTTGGCTATTTGGTTCCTCCACAACAGGCTCCTCCTGATCAAAATCCTCCTTATGATTCTCCTCACTTAAGGGATCCTCTATCCACAAATCTTGGTCCTCTACCTCTGTCTCGTCGTCTAAAATCATAATTATCTCCTCGTCTTCATTATCTGATATGAATATCGGATCATCCAATGCTCTATGCCTAACCCAGAGGGCTCTCCTACTTGAACATCCTCTTCTTCCTCGTCGCTGGTTATGGGAATTTCTAGAAACTCTAAATCATCATATTTTGCTAGGGCTTTCTTCGATCTCTCTCGCCTAAAGACGCTCTACCTTTGTTGGTTTCTAAAAAAACGAAATAGAAATCTTAGAACTAGATACTAAGTCTTATAACTTAGCAAATTTTCAAGATTCTTTACCTTACTTAAATTCCATTTCAAACAACTTTATGCAAATTTTAATTCCTTAACCAATATTTTAACAAGTCGTTTATAAATCATATAACTTAAGTCTACTTAATCCAGAGTCCATTTGACCATACAATTTACTAAGTGCATGATACCACTTTCCTAAGTAAATATTTAACACATAGAAGAATATTCTGAATACCTTTAAAAAAGGATCAAAACTTATCCATCCAACTGAATACCTATAAATTCCCATGTCTACGTTACCTTTATTTATTTTTCAAATATCATTTTGAAAACTTTTACGAAAATACTAGGACTTAAATTCTTTCAAAATAAATTACCTTTATTATTGTCCTAACATTATCTAGCAAAACTAGGTTCCTTTTTATATACTAACACTAACCCAATTTATTATTAGTAACGAACGCCTTATAGTCAAATTGTGAAGCTTAACCCATAAGGTGTTCGTACATAAATTTTATTTAAAGCTATGAATGATACTAAATTATCCTTTACCCAAAATCAAACGATCCTCCATTCTAAGGTAATAACTGAATATTATCAAATAACTATATCTTTTGAAAGATTGTCTTTTATATTCAAAATATAATTCTAGGTAAAATTATTTCATTTACCTCCAAAACAAAAATCATTTTCATATCATACTAACAAATACGCGCTCATATATAATACTCTCAACTCATTCTAGGGTGTCACTTACCCTATCTCTAATGAGTTAATCATCCTAGGGTATTACTAACCCTATCTTTGATGAGACTTTACCCCTATCTGGCTCATATGTTCGCTCAACCTAAGCTCTGATACCAAATGTGACGACTCGCCTTTTCGACCCTCATAAATCGACACTAATATGTCATCGGTATATACATGACGCAATCCTAGTGCCAAAAAGACGGATCGATCAAGGGTAAAAGGAAAAATAAGACCGAACAGAATCTTACGCGAATGGAATAACATATATTATTTCAATATTTATAATCTTTACAGCGGAGATTTTAAATACATACATCAGAGTCTATCCTAATCTCAGCCTGGACAGTTATAAATCTCTGCCTCTACTAATGCTGAGTACAAACAGTAAACAAATGCAGCGAAAATGGAAATGGATAACTATCTACAGAGGAAACTCCAGCTCCTGCTCCAAGCTCCTCCAAAATGTTCCAAGCTAGACCTAAACTACTTCGCTGCTCGGAAAAATAGGGCACCCGGAGTTTAAGGGAAAAGAAAATAAACTCTGAGTCAGTCATGGGACTGATGTGAGAAAACTCAAAGCATGGATATTTTTGAAATCAAAGGATATCTCATAAGACCATGCTGCACATAAACACGGATGGGGTTTTACCTTATGATAACTAAACCATTTGCTACGCAAAATCAGTGATATTATTTTTAATGACATTCTTTGAAAACTCTTTATAATCTTAGCCGAAATTGTTACATTAATTAAATTCTAACATACTAGATTCTACAACTAAAACCATAAAGGCTCGTATTAGAGAATGGATTCCGTACAATGACAAGGTAAGGGACTACCTTCCGATAGTACATCTCTAGAGGGATGCACCTGAGGCTCCAACCTCTACCAACACAGAACTGGCCTACTTGTACCATAGATAATACCGAATACGCCATCACCTTGGTCGTTCCCGACCTATCCGTAGCCACGAACACAACAAACCCGAAATATAGAAGGTAATCTAGAAAGGTGATGACTAATCCTATTGGGAGTGACCCACTTAGCCCTGCTGCATCTACCCTATTTTTTCCATTACCGATATGTGAGGCTTGAGGTAATGTTTTATCTTTCACATGACAAATCCCACTTTGAATGCCACATTGCCATTTACAACAACGCACTAATTGATTTCCACGAAAGTACAACCTCTGAGCTAATACGTCTGAAAGATGGGTGTTAAGTGTAAGAGTTACCTTCGACACCACCAAATAGATGTACATTTTCAAATATCAATGTATGTGGTCATAGAAATGCAATGTCAGACACTCGTCCATACAAGTTGTTCAGGAACAGCAAATTGAAGGCATTTCTACCACTACATCATGTTTGGGAATCGCCCCTAGGATTAATAGCGATAGTCCTTGCATCGAAGATTTGAAATTAAAGGAACCACAACCACCATATATACGATAAGGGAATTACCCCAGAGGTTAGTGACAAGAAGCCCTACATTTTGAAGATCTCCATCTTCAAAAATCATTGTCTTCAACATATTTTCAATTTAGAACGTATATTGTTTAGAATTGGTTTTCGGATAGGAATCACCCAAATCCGATCCCGGCTTCTCCTAACCAATTATCGATAAAAGATGTCAAGTATGTGGGTGATTGTGAAGACCCGTCTCCTCGACTCTCGAAAATCGACATTAATACATCTACGGTATTCACGTGCCGTAAATCCAAGTGTCGGGGAGGCAGATTTTCAAGGGTAAAATAAAGTAAAAGATAGAAACACAAATTCCCACATTACATTAAATAGATAAATAGTACATACAATCACCATCACTAGGGTACATCAGAGTTTTTAGATGCACTAACCCAGTCGGGGACAGTTATAACTGCCTGCTCCCACACTTTCTGACATTAACTAACTTAGACACAGCGAAAAACAATAGATGGATAGATATCCCCATCGGGTGCTCCAGCTTCATGCTCCAAAAATCTCTTCCAGCATGCTCCTCCCTAAAATGCTCTAAACAGAATCCTGACTACTTGGCTGCTCGGGAAAATAGGGCACCCAGAGTTTAAAGGGAAAACAAAATAAACTCCGGGTCAGTGATGGGACTGGTGTGAGAACTCAAAATATGCGTTTTGAAAGCAAAAAGGTATCTCATAAAACCATGCCGCACATAAACACAGAACGAGTTTTTACCTTATGATAACCAAAACATTTTACGTCAAAATACTTGATACTATTTTTAATGATATATCTTTGAAAACATTTGCAAATAAACTTACTAATCTTAGCCAAAATTGTTACCATTATTAAATTCCAGCATAGTAGGCTCTACAAACAAAATGGCAAGCGCTTATTGGAGAATGGGTTTCCATACAAATGACCAGGTGAAGAGACTACCTTCCGGCAGTACATCTCTAGAGGAATGTACCGAGTCCCAACAAATGGTTCTCTACCAACACAAGATCGGCCTACATCTTCCTAGATAGTACTGAATGTGTCATCACCCCGGTCATTACCGACCTATCCGAGACGTCTCTTAGCATACACAACAATAATTTAAACCCGAACGTTATAGCGGGTAGAAATATATCTAGAAGGGGATGATCATACCCTAATGGTTGCGAACCACATAGGCTTGCTGCATCTACCCTGTTTCGTTCATTTCCTGGTGTGAGGCCTGAGGTAGCGATTACCTTTCACATAGCACATCATCTTCCTTTGAATGCCACACTGCCATTCCATTGATCTTTATTGACTTCCACAAACATACAACCTCCGAGCTCATACGTCTCAGGGAAGGGTGTTAAGCTAAGAGAAGTTGCCTTCTCCGCCACCAAACAGATGTACATTTATAAAAGTCAACGATGAAATCTAAAAAATGCATTGTTAGACATCCGTCCATACAAATTCGTTCTGGGACTGAACGAAACCGAAGGCACTCTCCTACCACATCCTGTTGGGAATTATCCCTAGGATTAGTAGCAAGAAGTCCTTGCATCAAAGATCTTAAATGAAGAACTATTTCCACATAATATGATATGGAAAATTTCCTCGAGGATCGGTGACAAGTAGCCCTACATTCCATCTTCCGCAGATATCTTCATGTGTTCACTTCGAATACGTAAATTTGTCCGAAGTGGTCTTCGGACAGGAATTATCCAGATCCGACCTCGGTTTCTCCGAACCAATCATCGATAAAACGAGGTCAAGTGAATAGGGAAACATTCTTTAATTGATTAAGTTCTTTTATCGAAATCTCTTTTGGAGATATACATCTATAGAACATTTTTCCGGTAGATACGGAAATATTAAACCTCTCTTATAAAATCCCTTGATAACCTTCTAAACTTCTTTTTACTAGGAATTAATTCAAAATCGTTTCATTTTTATTTAGGAAGATATTGATCCAAGTAAACCAAATTCACCATCCTCTCCATTGGGCTAGTCGGATAGCCAGAGAGAGCAGGAAACTGGTTTTCCAAACTCAAGCCTATACATTATCTCTCTGACACCCATAAGGCAGTCAAGTTATTTGATCGACTCTAAATCTTTAATCCCTCCAAAAATTCTTCAAATCATCTTTAAAACACTTCATAAACCATTTAAAAACATTTATAAAAGATTCGTAAAAGAATTGTTAAGTTTAAAGCTATAATTCAGAAGTTATAGAAAAGTGTTGCGGAAAGTACCTTTTTAGCTGTATTGATCAAAATGACTTTTTACTATTCAAAAATTCATTTTTATTACTCAAATCACTTTTAAAACATTTATAATATTTATTCCATATTTTTAAACAATTTTAAAACATTGTTTTCAAAGAAATCTAGTTTTGGATTCCGAACTACAAAATCAGGATTTTTTTCCAAAACTTGTTTCACTCATATTTCAAAACCTACTAATCGGAATCTCGATTTTCTCTATTCGTTGGAAAAGTATGGATATACTAGTTCGGAAAATTCTTATCTCGAAGAATTCCGAGCTATATTCCAAATTTTACACATGTTTGACTTTTATAGCGCGAAATCAGGAACTACCGTTACGCGATGCGCTTATTTTTAACTAAATTTTCTATTTCTTTTCAAACTTCACCAAAACACTTTTAAATGTTTATAAAACATTTCAAACACATTTTAAACCATTTTTAAGAGGTTTAACAATTCCATGCACATCATTTCATTAATTCAAGGAAAGTGATTTCCTTTGTGCTTATTAGCGTGTATATTCGTGACTTGCATATATATATATATATATATATATATATATATATATATATATGTATGTATGTATGTATGTATATTCAATATTCATATGAAAATAAATGAACTTGAGGATCAAAGCATAATAAACATCCATTTGCAACATCATTTAATCATCCAACATATAGTGTAATAGTTTTAGGAGTTCTCTCCTTGGATTTTAAACGATTTACTTTAAAAATGAGATAAAGCTCCACTATTCGAGTTCCGAAGCTCGCTATTCTTCGGATTTTAGCTCCTAAATACCTCGACCAAGTCTTGAGAAGGCTAGGGGGTGCGTGACCTAGGGTGTAGTGATGATTGGGCTCGGTCTAGGGTAGAGTGAAGTGGAGTTTGTGTAGAACAAAGAGAAATGAGGAGTTTTGGAATCGTTTTGAGGAGTTTTACTATATATAACCATATATTATAATTTTAGTTTCTTTTTGAAATAATTTTTGACATTATTTCTCTTTGGATGGAAGCCATTAAAGAGGAAGCAAAAGCTTGAGAATATAAAGAAGAAGATGAATGAAAACGAAGAGGGTAGGGTATTTATAGGAAAAAAGAGTATAAAGGAAGACATGTACACATCACCTTTGCATCACCATTTCACGGCTTCTTCTACACACCTCCCCTCCTCCAAAGCATGGCAAGAAGCCCCCCTATGTGCACATCACTTCCATCTTCTCATGTGTACATATGTTGACTTATAAAGGCTTAAGGAGTAAGTTTGCTTAAAATATCTTATATATTTTATATTATACTTTTATATTTAAATATTTTCGTGTATATATATATATATATATGTGTGTGTGTGTGTGTGCATGTTGCATGTATGCATATGTACATGTATATGTGTATGTAACATACTCCTACAATGTTGCACAACTTCCACACGTTGTATCGTTACAAATCCCGATTTCGATTTTCGGTCATATTTTCTCTTTTAAATTTCTATGCATATTTTTGTAAACAAATTTTGAAAATAAATATTTCTATCATTCTTAACTAATAAAAATAATCGTATTTTATTTATAAAACCATATAAGTTAATATTAATAATTGTTTACAAAATCATTGTTATATCGATAAGGCTAAACGATCATTTATTTAAAGCGATAAATTTACGGGTTATTACAGACTCCCCTCCTTAAATGAATTTTGTCCTCGAAATTAAGATAAGAGAAAATATCTCAAAAGGAAATATATTCGATATGATGGAACATATACAAAAGTATGGATAAGTGACTACTCTATAGGCGGTGAGTACACTATAATGATACAGTTCATTCTTCAATTCTAAATTCGGGATATGCCTTTTTTATTCTATCCTCTGTTTCCCAAGTGCAATCCTCGGCATCTCCACTCCATTGAACTTTGACTAACCTTACCACCTTCCTCTTAATCGTTTCTCATCATGATCAATGATTCGAATAGGCCTTCTGATAATCGCTAAATTCGATTCCACCTCCAAGTCTTCCTGAGCTGCTGTTTCTATGATTTTCTCTGGGTCATGCACATGTTTCCTTAAATGAGACACATGAAAGACATTGTGCACTCCTGCTAACCTTTCTGGCAATTTCACTCCATAATCTAGTGGGCCAATTCGTTCAAGAATGGGAAATGGTCCAATATATCAAGGTGCTAACTTCCCCGTCCTTCCAAACTTCACTACTCCTCTCATTGAAGAGATTTTCAAAAAGACTGAATCTCTAACTGAGAATTCCGGATTTCTACGCCTTTGGTCAGTATAACTTTTCTTTTTGCTCTAGACTTCCTTTAGCTTCTTTCTAATTACATCAACTTTCTCTGAAGCATCTCGTATCATATCAGGACCAAGTACTAACCGATCCCTGGTTTCGATCCAACATGTTGGTGACCTGCACGGACGACCATATAAAGCTTCATACGGTGCCATGCCGATACTAGCTTGATAACTGTTGTTATAAGAGAACTCTAATAAATGCAAATAATTTTCCCAAGAGCCTCCAAAGTCCAGAATACATGCCCTGAGAAGATCTTCCAAAACGCGGTTAACTATCCCTGTTTGTCAATCAGTTTGGGGGTGATAGGCAGCGCTTATATTCAGCCTTGTTCCCAAAGCTATATGTAATGCTTCCCAAAACTTACTAGTAAAGATTGGATCCCGATCACTCACAATACAACTCGAAACTCCATGCAATCGTATAATCTCCTTCATATATATATCTGCCAGGCTTGCAACGGTCCTTGTTGGATTAATTGGAATGAAGTATGCACTTTTAGTTAATTGATCTATGATAACCCAAATGCCTTCGTTCCCTTTCCTTGTTCGAGGTAAGCCATCAATGAAATCCACTGATACTTGATCCCACTTCCAAACTAGAATCTCCAGCGGCTTAAGTAACCCTGCACTTTCTGTTGGTCGCTTTTGACTTGTTGACAATTTACGCATCGGCTAACATAAATAGATATGTCCCTTTTCATACTTCTCACCAAAATGTGCGCTTCATATCTCTATACATTTTGTTAACTCCCGGATGAATGTTGAGTTTGGAATTGTGACATTCAGCTAACACCTCTTGCCTAAGATTTCCAACATTTGGAACACAAATTCGCCCATTCAACCATAATACTCCGCGGCTATCTATTTCAAAGCTTGAATTTCTTCCTTCTTCAGTTGCCTTAATGAACTTTTCAAACTGTCTATCTTCTCTCTGTTTACTGGCTATTCTTTCCAGAAGAGTTGGAGTTACTACCAAACAAGAAATAAAAGCATACTTCCTAATTAACACATCAGCTACTACATTAGCTTTCCCGGGTGCGGATAAAATATCTAGATCATAAGATGAGAGAAATTCCAACCAACATTACTGCCTCATGCTTAAATCCTTCTGAGTGAAAAGATACTTTAAAGATTTATGATTCATAAAGAGCTCAAACTTTTCACCTAATTAAAAGAGGAAATTTTATTTACTAAGGTTAATTCAAAGTTTTATTGAAATAAACTATGAAAACTTCTTACCCAACAAATAATGCCTCCATATTTTTAATGTGAACACCCCGACTAATAATTCTAAGTCATGTGTTGCATAATTCTTCTCATGAACCTTCAGTTGTCTTCCTGCATAAGCAATCACCTTCCCTTCCTACATCAGAACTGCACCAACTCCTTTTCCACAAGCATCAGTATAAATAGTTAATCCATTATTTCCATTTATAATTGCTAGGACTGGAGTGGTTATTAATCTTTTTTTGAGTCCTTAGAATGTTGCTTCACATTTAGGAGTCAAGATAAATTTGGCATCTTTCAAAGTCAACTTCGATAGGTGGTAGACAATCTTCAAGAAGTCTTGAATGAATCTTCTGTAATATCTTGCCAAATCTAAGAAGCTACGAACTTCTTTAGGAGTGTGTGGTTGCTTCCAATTTAGAACAGCCGCAACCTTTACAAGATCCACTGAAATCCCATCCCTTGACATTATTTGTCCAAGGAATCTTACCTCCTTCTCCCAGGAATGGCATTTTGAGAATTTGGCTTTAAGTACATTATTTCTCAATATCTCTAACACAGTTTCTAGATGCCTTTCGTGTTCTTCTTCTGTCTTAGAATAAATAAGGATATCATCGGTAAAGACTAACACGAATTTATTGAGTACCTCTTTAAATACTCTATTCATAAGGTCTACGAAAAAAGTGGGTGCATTGGTAAGTCCGAAAGGCATAACCAACCACTCGAAGAAAGTGTTTGGAACTTTAAATGCAGTTAGATGGAAGCATTCTTCTGCGATTCTCAATTGATGTAATCCTGTAGCTAGATCCATTTTCGAGAATACCCGAGCACCATGTAATTGATCAAACAAGTCATCTATTCGAGGTAGGGGATACTTGTTCTTAATCGTTTGTTTATTCAGATCTTGGTAATCTACGCACAACATTAGAGATCCATCTGACTTGGCCACAAAAAGTATTGCCAATCCCCAACTTGATCGACTTGGTCTTATCAACCCTTTCTTTAATAACTCGTGAGTTTGGTTATTTAACTCCTCTCTCCTTCGGAGCCATCCTTCGGTCTCGTTGTTGAATTGGCATCGCACCGGAAATCAAATCAATACGAAATTCGATTTCCCAATATGGGGGCAAACTCTTTACTTCTTCAAAAACGTTTGGGAATTCTTTAACAACAGGTATGGTTCCTAATCCTTCCTAGGGTGAGTCTAATGCATATAGAAAACTTCCTCTCCTTGGACTAGGATCTTCACAAGATATTTCTATGAACTTCCCCAACTTTGTTTTTACGAAAACTATCCTTTTTACGCAATCTAGGATAGCTTCATGTTTAGTAAACCAATCCATACTGAGTAAAATCTCAAACCCAATAAAATCAATGACAAATAGGTCAAAAGGAAATTTATGGGAAGAGTGGGAAATTTGGACTTTTTCACAATTCATGTAAAGGTTAGTACTACCGCTTACAGGATTCGTCACACAAATAGGGGTATCAACTATTTTAGGTTCAAGTTTTAATTCTTCTACAATTTTATTAGCAATAAAACTGTGAGAAGCTCCTGTATCAAACAATACTCTAACTAAAACATCTTCGATAAAAATATTACCTTCCAAAACTCTCTTGCCCTTCACATCCTGAGAGGTTGAAGGCTCATCCTTAATTGCGTAGACTCTGACTTGCTCTACCTTCCTCGTAATTGAAAAATCCTTGATCATGTGTTCCAACTGATGACAATTATAGCAGTTTGGTGGTGGCCTATGAACCTTGAGGTTCTTGCAATGAGTCGATAGGTGGCCCTTTTGTCGGCAATTGTAACACGTAGCCTCTTTCAAATAGTTACCTTGGGCTCCTCCTCTGGATTTTCCTTGACCCGGATTTTTTCCATTTTGATTCAACTTCCTCTTCTTCCAATTATTGGTGTTATTGTTGTTTTTGGTCTAAGCTACTACCGGCTTTGTCTTGTCCAATGTCTCATAATGGAATCCCATATCTAGCAAATCTATAAATGTCCCCTTAACATGGGCAGTCATCCTGCTCTGGTATTTCTCATTCATCCCAGAAATGAAATTCTTGTTTTTCTTCAAAGGCGTGTCAATTAGACCCGGCCCAAAACAAGATAATTCATTGAACTTATTTGCATACTCCTCAATAGTCATTTCGTCCTGCATCAGATCCATAAAGCTTCTGTAAATACGATATTTTCCCGACGTTGGCATGTACTGCTCTTCCAGAATCTCCTTAAATCTTTTCCAAGAGAAAGTGTCCTCCGACTCACTTAGGGTAATGGACTCCCACCAAGCCAAAGCCCCTTCCTGTAACTGCCACGAGGCCAAAAACCTCTTTTTCTCATTGCTGATATCCAACGCCTTAAAGATCCTTCCGCACGATATAATCCAAGCTTGTACTTCAATGATAGCTTCTGTACCCTTGAATGGTCTTCCCTCTAAGCTGGTATAATTCTTGCACAGAGTGGAAAAATTAACCTAGGGTTGTATGGGAGCTGTTTCTTCTACAACGGCAGTTGGAGCTTGACCGTTGGTTCTTGTGGTGCTGCCATTTCCCCTCCTTTGTCCTCTACGAGTACTAATGTCTTACTACTTGAATTTAGTAAGATAACGTTAGAATACAAAGATGAAATTATCCTTGGGAATGGTTATATAGCACAACTTTTATTCAGATAAGGATTCCAAATGTGCACTCTCAAAGATTAAACTCATTCTAAAGCATTACTAACCCTATATCTAATGAGTTATACCCCACCAAAGCCAAGGTTCTCGCTTAACCTTCAGTTCTGATACCAATGTGAAGACTCGTCTCCTCAACTCTCAGAAATCGACACTAATACATCCATGGTATTCACATGCCGTAAATCATAATGCCGAGGAGGTGGATTAATTTTCAAGGTTAAAATAAAGTAAAAGATAGAAACATAAATTCTCACATTACGTTAAATAGATAAATAGTACATACAATCACCGTCACTATGGTACATCAAAGTTTTTGTATGCACTAACCCAACCGGGGACAGTTATAATTGCCTGCTCGCACACTTGCTGGCATTAGCCAACTTAGACACAGCGAAAAACAAAAATAGATGGATAGATATCCCCATAGGGTGCTCCAGCTTCATGCTCCAAAAATCTCTTCCAGCATGCTCCTCCCCAAAATACTCTTAACAGAATCCTGACTACTTGACTGCCCGGGAAAATAGGGTACCCAGAGTTTAAAGGGATAACAAAATTAACTCTGGGTCAGTCATGGGACTGGTGTAAGAACTCAAAATACACGTTTTGAAAACAAAAATGTATCTCATAAGACCACGCCGCACATAAACACAGAACGGGTTTTAACCTTCTGATAACCAAAACATTTTACGTCAAAATACTTGATATTATTTTTAATGACATATCTTTGAAAACATTTGCAAATAAACATATTAATCTTAGCCTAAATTATTACCATTATTAAATTCCAGCATACTAGGCTCTACAAACAACATGGCAGGCACTTATTGGAGAATGGGTTTCCATACAAATGACCAGGTGAAGGGACTACCTTCCGGCGGTACATCTCTAGAGGAATGTACCGAGGCCCAACAAATGGTCCTCTACCAACATAAGACCGGTCTACCTCTTCCTAGATAGTACCGAATATATCACCTCCCCAGTCGTTACCGACCTATCCGAGACGTCTCTTAGCATACACCACAATAATTTAAACCCAAACGTCATAGCGGGTAGAAATATATCTAGAAGGGGATGA
The DNA here is from genome assembly GCA_030737815.1 of Allium fistulosum. Taxonomy (NCBI): domain Eukaryota; kingdom Viridiplantae; phylum Streptophyta; class Magnoliopsida; order Asparagales; family Amaryllidaceae; genus Allium; species Allium fistulosum. Next base: position 804,993,546 of record CM060903.1, on the reverse strand, counting down.
TCATACCCTAATGGCTGCGAACCACGTAGCCTTGCTGCATCTACCCTGTTCGATCATTTCCTGGTGTGAGGCCTGAGGTAGCGATTACCTTTCACATAGCACATCATCTTCCTTTGAATGCCACACTGCCAATCCATTGATCTTTATTGACTTCCACAAACATACAACCTCCGAGCTCATACGTCTCAGAGAAAGGTGTTAAGCTAAGAGAAGTTGCCTTCTCTGCCACCAAACAGATGTATGTTTATAAAAGTCAACGATGAAATCTTAAGAATGCATTGTCAGACGTCCATCCATACAAGTTCGCTCTGGGACTAAACAAAACCAAAGGCACTCTCCTATAACATCCTGTCAGGAATTATCCCTAGGATTAGAAACCAGAAGTCCTTGCATCGAAGATCTTAAATGAAGAACTATTGCCGCATAACATGATGTGGGAAATTCCCCCCGAGGGTCAGTAACAAGTAACCCTACAATCCATCTTCCACAGATAACTTCATGTCTTCACTTCGAATACGTAAATTGGTCCGAAGTGGTCTTCGGACAGGAATTATCTAGATCCGACCCCGGTTTCTCCAAACCAACCATCGATAAAAAGAGGTCAAGTGAATAGGGATCGTTCTTTAATTGTTTAAGTTCTTTTATCGAAATATCTTTTGGAGATATACATTTATAAAACATTTTTCCAGTATATACGGAAATATTAAACCTCTCTTATAAAATCCCTCGATAATCTTCTTAACTTCTTTTTATGAGGAATTAATTCAAAATCGTTTCATTTTTATTTAGGAAGATATTGATCTGAGTAAACCAAATTCACCATCCCCTCTATCAGGCCAGTCCGGATAGCCAAGGAGAGCAGGAAACTGGTTTTCCAAACTCAAGCCTAGACACTATCTCTTTGACATCCAAAAGGCGGTCAAGTTATTTGATCGATTCTAAATCTTTAATCACTCTAAAAATTCTTCAAATCATCCTTAAAACACTTTATAAATCATTTAAAAACATTTATAAAGTATTCATAAAATAATTTTTAAGTTTAAAGCTATAATTCAGAAGTTATAGAAAAGTGCTGCGGAAAAGTGCTACGGAAAGTGCCTTTTTAGCTGTATTCATCAGAATGACTTTTTACTATTCGAAAATTCATTTTTATTACTCAAATCACTTTTAAATTTTTTTAAAACATTTATAAGATTTATTTCAAATTTTTAAATAATTTTAAAACATCGTTTTCAAAGAAATCCAGTTTTGGATTCCGAACTGCAAAATCGTTATTTTTTCCAAAACTTGTTTCACTCATATTTCAAAATCTACTAATCGAAATCTCGATTTTCTTACTTCGTTGGAAAACTATGGATATAATAGTTTGGAAAATTTTTATCTCGAAGAATTCCGAGCTATACTTCAACTTTTACACATGTTTGGCTTTTATAGCGCGAAATCGCGAACTGCCGTTACGCAACGCGCTTATTTTTAACTAAATTTTCTATTTCTTTTCAAACTTCACCAAAACACTTTTAAATGTTTATAAAACATTTCAAATACATTTTAAACCATTTTTAAGAGGATTAACAATTCCATATACACCATTTCATTAATTTAAGGAAAGTGATTTTCTTTGTGCTTATCGACGTGTATATTCGTGACTTGCTTATATTCAACATTCATATGAAAATGACCAAACTTGATGATCAAAGCATAATAAACATCCATTTGCAACATCATATCATCATCCAACATATATTATAATAGTTTTAGGAGTTCTCACCTTGGATTTTAAACGATTTACTTTAAAAATTCGCTATAGCTCCGCTATTCGAGTTCCTAAAAATGACCAAACTTGATGATCAAAGCATAATAAACATCCATTCGCTATTCTTCGGATTTTAGCTCCTAAATGCCTCAACCAAGTCTTGAGAAGGTTAGGGGGTGCACGGCCTAGGGTGTAGTGATGAGTGGGCTCGACTTAGGGTAAAGTGAAGTGGAGTTTGTGTAGAACAAAGAGAAATGAGGAGTTTTGGAATCGTTTTGAGGAGTTTTACTATATATAACTATATATTATAATTTTAGTTTCCTTTTGAAATAATTTTTGACATTATTTCTCTTAGGATGGAAGCCATTAAATAGGAAGCAAAAGCTTGAGAATATGAAGAAGAAGATGAATGAAAAAGAAGAGAAAAGGGTAGGGTATTTATAGGAAAAAAGAAGAGTATAAAGGAAGACATGTACACATCACCATTTCAAGGCTTCTTCTACACACCTCCCCTCCTCCGAAGCACGGCAAGAAGGCCCCCTCCCCATGTGCACATCACTTCCATCTTCTCATGTGTACATATGTTGACTTATAAAGGCTTAAGGAGTAAGTTTGCTTAAAATATCTTATATATTTTACATTATACTTTTATATTTATATATTTTGGTATATATATATATATATATTTATGTGCATTTTACATGTATGAATATGTACATGTATATGTGTATGTAACATACTCCTACAATGTTGCACAACTTCCACACGTTGTATCGTTATAAATCCCGATTTCGATTTTCGGTCATATTTTCTCTTTTAAATTTCAATGCATATTTTTGTAAACAAATTTTGAAAATAATTTTTTCTATCATTCTTAACTAATAAAAATGATCATATTTTATTTAAAAACCATATAAATTAATATTAATAATTGTTTACAAAATCATTGTTTTATCGATAAGGCTAAACGATCATTTATTTAAAGCGACATATTTACGGGTTGTTACACTGATTATTATTCAATTTATCAATATCTTTTATCCAAATAAAATATCTTCTGGAGATATACGTCTTTAAATCATATTCTGTTTCAGTATATACGGGATAATTAAACCTCTTTTATCAAATCCTTTGGTTAATTAAAACCACTTTTTAACTTTGGAAATACCACAAATTTCATCTTTAATTACTTAGGAATAGTATAATTCAAATCTTAATGAAGATTTTACATTTCCAAAACATATCTTTAATGGGTCAAAAATAATATTATTTAAGATATCGTTTACTGTAAACCCAAACCAGTTAGTATTTAATAAAAGGTATCCATAAATTTTAGACAAATTATACCCAATACTAATTTCCATATTCTACCCGTACTATTCATTGAATAACGGTTAAATCACCTTTTAAATTCATATGGATAGTACGAGTTCCCTCCTCGGAATTTATTACAGAGTTTAACTAGAATGTTTTCTTTAACAACCAAAATCCTATTTTAAATCTTGTTTAACTTTTGGAAAGCTCCAAACCACTTTTTATCTTAGAAATATTTGGTCCGAGTAAATCATATTTACAATCCCCTCCGGCGGGCTAGTCCAAATAGCTAGAACGGAAACCAAACACTGGTTGTCCAAGCTTGGGTCTAGAGACTATCTCTCTGTCACCCATAAGGCGGTCAAGTTGTTTGATCAACTCTAAACTCTTTAAAATAATTGGTTCATTATTTGAAAAACATTTTCAAAAGGTTTGGGAAGAAAATCTCAATTTTAAATCTTAGTTTCAAAAGTTACCAAAAAGTGCTGCAAAAAGTGCTACGAATAGTGTTTTTAAAAGTTTTTTCAATCAAAACATTAACTTCATTCAACATATGTCCATTTTTATAACTCAAATTCCTTTTAGCACATTTTAACGTATTTATAAAATTTATTTCATATTTTTATAGATTTAAAAATATCAATTTAAACACTTTGATTCCCAAAACTACCAAACAGCGATGCTTTTAAAAACTTGATTTGGACATAACTAAAATTTTATTAAATTAAATCTTGATTTTTCCTTCTTTATTTGAAAACTATAGTTATAAGAGTTTGGAAAATTCTTATTTCGAATCATTCCGAGCTATAATCCACTTTATACATTGATTTAACTTTTATGGCGCGAAATCGCGAACTACCATTACGCGATGCGCCTATTTTTGACTCCAATTTCATATATTGTCAAAACTTCTTCGAATTGAATTTTAATGTTAATAAAACATTTATAAACCCTTTTAAATCATTTTAAAGAGGTTTAACCATTCTATAAAACTTTTATAATTCATATATGAAGGTGATTTCCTTTGTGTAAATTCGACGTGTATTTAACATGAATTATTTCCACAACCAAACAAGCATATTATCACATCCAAACATGATCATCAACTATAGAAAACAATCATAGCAAACATATCATATGATCATATAATTTATAATAAAAATAAGTAGAGTTTCTCACCTTCATTAGTTTCTATATTTTATAAATTTGATTATAGCTTCGTTACTATCTCACCGAAGCCTATTGAATCAACCCTGGTTCCCTTTAGAAGTGCACGGTTTAGGCTTGTAGGAGAGATGGACTCATCCTTGACTTGTGAAGGTGGTAGCCGTGGGTTTAGAAGGAGAAGAGAAGAAGTTTGAACTTGTTTTTGAAATGGATTGATAGTGTGTGTGTGTGTGTGTGTATGCTTACATAAATTTACTTTCTCTGTGCCATAATTTTCACCTTTATTTCTCTAAGTTAGGTAGCCATTAAATAGCAAAAGAGGAAGGGGAAGATGAAGAAGATTGGTATATAAAATTATGAGAAAATGGGTGGGTATTTATAGAAAGAAAATGTGTAAAATATCTAAATGGTACAATTACCATTCTACCCCTCGCTCACACCCCTCCTCTTCCATCATGCACGGCCGTCCCCTCCTCACCCACACCCCCTTCCATATGCTACCTCCATGTGGTGTGTAAGTGTGTAAGGTGATGTGAAGTCTTTTTTTATTACTTTTGTATAAATATCATGATATTTTATTATATTTATATATGTATATGTATTTGTATTTATACATGTGTATATGTATATGTTAGGACATGCACTTGTATGTTATATATGTGCACAAGACATATAAACAACGTTGCAATCACTTTGAACAACTTTCGTTCGTTAAACCGTTGAAAAATCTGGAAACCGATTCCTGGTCATATTTTCACTTATTAATTAAATTTTATATAAATGTAAATAAAATTTGAAAACTAATTTCTCATCATTTGTAATATATTAAAACGATCGCATTTGAATTATAAAACCATATAAATCAATATTAAACAAGTTTTCACAAAAAGTGCTGTTATCCCTGATGATGTCATAAATTTATTTTATTTCCAAAATTGAAATAAATAATTTTTATTTCATATTCCTGCTTAAATGGAGAAATAACTATATGTATCCAGTTCCGTTCGCTTTAACATTGAGAAAATCTCAATTTTTCCGAAACTAATTTTCGTCGTTTTTCTTATGAAAACTCCCAAATATCCATATTTGTTAATATGCCTATAAAACAAGTTTACCATTATTATTTATGGTTCAAAAAATTATAATTTGTATTATAAAATCTTATATTTGAATATTTCAAATATAAATATAATTTATCGAAGTGATAAATTTGTGGGTCGTTACACATAACCCTCAATTCCAAACCTGGCCAAGATGCCCTCAACTTGATTTTCCTCGCTAACAGCCAAGGCTAACTCTAAAATAGATGAATTATGACCTGATGGGCTAGGGATATCGTCGGAGGCTATTGATAGCTAAAAAAAAGGAATGGATTAAAATCAAATTCACAAAGTATACATTAGTTTAAACAAAAGAAAAGCAATAATGATGAATTTTAACCCTTGAATTCACAAAGTATACTTGTATATTAACAATGACCAAAGCATGAAAAGAGAGGATTGAAATAAAAATCGTAAATCGTCTATGATTTCTTTCCGTTTGATGAGCTTGTAGAAGGGAAATGGAAAAAGAAAGGAGAAATAAGTACAAGTTAATTTAGAGAATCTCAACCCTTGAATTCAAATGACACTATTAAATAGAACCGATAGATGATAATGATGAGAATGGATCTTCATGAAAAACTAAGCAAATCTCCTGGAAACCAAAATGACACTCTGACCATGAAAGGAGAGCACGACCATCCATATAATGACACGTATAAGGAGCATTAAATGCGAGATGATTGATTGATTAGATGTATGAAAAATGAGTGTAGTAAATTACAAGTCTACACTAACGAGCGTTAGCGTAGACTTGGAAGGCAAGTGTAACACCCATTCTCAATCACAGTATATGGGGCACAATCGAATTAACAAAAGAACTGCGAAGTATAGTGGAACGGTTCAAAAGGCATGTAATGGACTAGACAGATCCCTAGAAAACACTATGTGCGAAGTCTAATGAAATGAAGTAAACATGATTAAAGGTTCAGCCAAGCCCATAATGCAGTAGTCTCCTGAACAGTAAGTAAGTCATACCATGAAACATACTGAATATAACCAAAGCATTTAAAATAACTATAACACTATAACAAAATAGATAAAAATACAAATGAGAACTGTGCTGCTATAAAGCGAAATGAAAACTCGAACTTCCTGGAGTCAGCGCATTTTACACAGAAGACTACATAGCCATCTTCTACAGAAACTGTGCCATCAATACCATCAAAAGGCACCATCATTTCCTAGGCCACAAATCATCTCTAGGACATGCGCTGCCATTTACAAACAAAACTAAAACTACTAACACGACTATGTTTCACGATCTACTAGATTGTCCAAATACCAAGTGCAAAAGCAAGTCGCTTAGATATATATGACGCATTAAGGTCGAGCCAAATGTCCAAAACTGGAGTTAAGATAAGGAAATTGTGTTGCATTCGCTAACTGCGCAAAACACCATTCGCTAACTGTGTTGCAATCGCTACTCACGTGCATCGACGACTCCAAAAAAGGAAACCACTCCAACACACAAAACCGCGCAGTCGTTATTCTGTCAAAGCCTTGCTACCTTAATTAGACCAAGAAGATGGAGCACACCGCAACATCTCTAAGGTGAAATTGCATAACCATGAGAAACTGGGTCACATCACCCAAATTTGGCCTCAAACACCACCACCACATCAACTACGGACTGCATCGTCCTTCCATACTAGAACATGGCCCAAGCAACCCAAGCACATAGCACAGTACTACCCTTTGGGGTGCATATGGAACCAAATCAACCAAAAACCTACCAATTCAACAATTTCAGACAACAACGTCTCAAATTCAAATCATCCCACCTAAACCTAAATCTTCACGCCAAAAGCAAACTTTCCCGCCAATAGCCATGTAAACAATCTATACACATTACAACAATCAACAAATGGAAGACACATGGCAACATCATACGATGGAGGAAGAATGTAGAGGAGTGACGTCAACGATCCTTGAGAGAATTTCTGCTATAAATAGAAAAGTACTGTAGCAGAGAAAAGGACTTCGAATGGATTCTCTAAAAAATTACCGAATAATGCCAGCGTCAACATGCAAAAGGTATTTAGGCACAATAACATAAACAACAAAAATAATTAATATGTATATATAATTGCCTCAATTTAAATTCTTTGATGATAATAAAAGGGTTTAAATCATGCTTTTGCAATTTGAAATATAAATATTAATTGTTTATATGTATACATACATATAGATATAATTATGTGCATATAAAGAATAAACTGAAACTTTCTAATTAATTCAAAACAAACTCCATACTGCACTAAAATTTCGGATACATTTGTAAACTTATGTATACTTGAATTAGTTAACAAAAGTACATATATACATATAAATTAAGAGATTTAACCTAAATGAATTATTTTTTACAAAACAAAAGTGGAACACAACAAATTAAGCAATATATTAACAATCCTTCAAAATACTTGAATAAGAAAATTTGAGATAATAAACTGGGTAACAAATTTAGAATATTATTGTAATTAATTTTAAAGCTTAGATTCATTACCAAAACATTCTTTTAATCATATGTAAGTTTCTATTATAATTCATCAGATGAAGAATAAAACAATTTATTTAACGAAGAATTCAAATTGCATGATCAATACAAGTTGAAGTGACAACATGTATACAATGTTTCGGTTTCAACGCAAATGCAAATAATATGCACATAAAACCTTTTTGATCTAAAAAATTACATTCTGATTTGGGGGTTTAAAACATAAATCTATAATTAAAATATCGTCTTAATCATATACAAATTTGTGTATTTATTTATCAAAATAAAAATCTAATCATAGCATTCAACAAATGACTCAAATTATATAAACAATTTCAAATCAAACGAGGCAATATTATATACATACAAACTATTATATTCATTTTATATTTAATAGAAAATTTGAAATAGAAGATACCTCTTAGATCTAGCCAAAAGTCACAGTTTAATTTATGCCTTCTCCTCAAATCGTCAAGATCCACATCCAATCCTTGCTAGAGATGGATGAACCATCTTTGTTTTAATTTAATTTGATGTTTTATTTTATGTTGTTATTGGTTTTATTTTTTTTAAAGGTAGATGATAAAAACCATTATTTTGGAGAGGAGGAGGAAAGATTTTCTGTAAAAAGAAAGTGAAATGAAGAGATTTGTTATAATGGGATAAAAGAATCTTTTTTCATTCTCCTTGTTTAATTCAATCAATTAATCCCTTTATTTTCTCCATGTATTGGTTGGTCCTAGCATGCATCTGTAGTAGGCAAAGTTCCCAACAAAATGAAACCTTTATGTAATTATTTATTTTAAATCTCGTTTAAAAGGTGTACCGATATCGAATATTGATATATGAAAATATAACTTTTATACATGCATTTAAATAATTACTAACAACATTCAAAAACATCAAATAAATTAATTATAATTAATATTTCACAAATATTAATTAATTTGACCAATTTATAACATTTCATAAATTAAATAAATCGTGTGGTTTTTCAAAGAAATAACAAATGTGGTTGTGCAACTCAGAGGTATGAATCAGTCAGTAATTAATATTGAACAGTTTAAATATTAATGTCCACACATCAACTTACCAAGTGATGTGACAGTTTGGCTGAATTCATCACGTATAGATCTTTTTGGTAAAATCCAATTTCACTTTTTCTTAAGCGGTACCCAGTAGTAACGATTATTAACACTAATTATCTTCGTCAAAACTATATCACATTAGGACCTATGGAATTTGGTTATGGTCAAAATTCCAATATCGTCCACATTCAACTTTATAGTCCAAACATAAAGTCACAGGTTCAATAACGATAATTATTATTAACCGAACTACTCTGGTCAATTTTTTTTACTTTGAGTCGACTTTAATTGACCGTGATACTAACCCCATATAGCTGAGAAAACAAATCCTCTCTTGAATAGTGTTTCACTTCCACTACTTCCACTTGACCCAACTATAGTCATTCGATGGACGATATACCATAATTTAACTATAATTAAAGCGGAGCTTTAATATCGAAGATCAATGGTATTCTCATGTCAAGAAAATTGTGTAAATTAGTCACTTCGATATTTTCTGTTTGATCTTAGTTATACTAACCAGAATAAAACTATCGAGTGGGTCATCCCATAGTTATCCATTAAGCATCAGTATGTAACTATTTGGTGCCCCAACAGCCATGAGTAATACACTGCTCGACATTTGGAGAGCGTTATGTACTCTAGTCTCAACGGATGCATCGATGTCCAGTCTCGATACATCTTTTCTAGGAATATTTAAAATGATGTGCTTATCATATTGTAATATAATACTCACGGTTACCACTATTTGTAACTGCTATCACAAACACATCGTTTATGGACTTTTTTACATATATACTTAAATTAAGTAATTGATTATTTATATCGTTTTATAATAAGTATATAACAGAAAGAAAATACCTTTTATTTTGAACAAGATTGGTTATCGAGTTAGATTTATGTAACAAATTACATAATTGCCCCTAGGGCATACCCTTAACTCCAAAGGAAATCCAATGGAAATTTGTAAATTTGTTGTTTGTTTTTCATGTTTGGTCTGATATATATATATATAGTATTTTTAATTTTCTTATTTGCTACTATTTCAAAATGAAAATATTTTATTAATAGGTCAATTTATTTTGATATCAAAATGGAAATATGTTGTGATATCCCTTATTTACATTTTTGCAGCTCTTAAATTCATTTCTTTTTGTTTTTATTTATGATTAGAGTTTATGATTTTAATTGTTTAAATTTGAATCTTTTTAAATATGTGGTAGAACAAAAAGGCAATAAAATGTTTATTATTTAAAATAGAGTTAGAAAGGCCATTTTTGCGATGTTAATAGAATCAGCCTTGTTTTTGAATTATGCAGTAATAATGGTATTTGAATATTTTAACTGCATTTATGTGATGAAGTAATAATTTTAATTGCATTTGATAATTTCATTCAATATTAGTGTACATTATAATTTAACTGCATTAAGAAAATACAGTGAAATTTTAATGATTTAAGAAAATGCAATTATAATTCAATAGCATGTTTTGAATTAATTTAACTTCATTTACGTGATTAAATATTTATTTTGGTTGCATCTGATAATTTTATTCAATCATAATGCACTTTATAATTGAATGGCATTAAGAAAATGCAGTTATATTCAAATGCTTTAAGAAAATGTAATTATAATTTAATAGAATTTTTGAATTGATTTAAATGCATTTGTGTGATGCAGAAATAAATTTGGCTACATTTCATAATTTTTATTCCATTTTAATACAGCTATAAAATTTAGATCTTTTAAGAAAATGCAATTATATTAACAACATTCTTTGAATTAATATAACTACATTTATGTGATGCAGTAATAATTTTGGCTACATTTGATAATTTTATTCAATATTGAAAATGGTAAAAGTAAAATATTATATTATTCAATACATCACTATTCAGTCAGTACATATACAAGCAATATTATATGGAGATATTAAAGCTCGGATCTCTTAACAGTTTGAACTAGTCATAAATCCATAACTCGAATCTTTCATCATGTTAAGATATTTTAGATGCTCTAACACCCTCCTACAATTCTAACGGCAGAGGCATGACGTTGAGTTTGGATCGTAATTTTGCAAATTTGACCCCAGCAAGCGGCTTGGTAAATATGTCTGTCGTTTGATCAATAGTGGAAATATAACGCACATCTAGATCTCGACGAGCAACTTTATCGCGTCAAAAATGGAAATCAACTTCAACATGTTTAGTTCTTGTATGAAAAACTGAATCCGCGGTCAAGTATATTGCTATGATACCATTGTTAGCATTTTGTAGTTTAGAGATACTTAGTGATTCACAAAAACCAATTGGTAAATGTGAATAGTAGTCTCTTAGTATTCATCGAGGATCTTCTCGATGTGGGACTAGTAGCTCTGATACCACGCTAGAGAACCACACATTGTCACAAAATCAATTGGCAATGTGAATGATGGTCTCCCAATGTTTATATAGAATTTATTTTTATTAATTGTCTGATGTGCGATTAATCTCAACACGCCTCCGCACGTGTGGCGTATCATGAGCCAAACATATGAACATACATATTGGATGACGTGGAACAGCTGTGAAGGTTAAACGCACACAAATTAAACCCGCTCTGATACCATGAAAATGGTAGAAGTAAAAGATTATATTAATCACTACAGCACTATTTAGTCGGTACATATACAAGCAATATTATATGAAGATCTTAAAGCTCAGATCTCTCAACAGTTTGACCTAGTCATAATATTCATAACTTGACTCTTTCATCATGTTCAGATATTTTATATGCTCTAACAAATATTAATGCATTTTATTAAAGAAAATGTGGTTAAATTCATTTTTAATGCAAAATTTAATTGCATTAAGAAATGCGTTTATAGCTGCATATCAAAGGTGAAATCAACTTTTAACTGCATATTGTTTGAACCTAATTATGAAATTTTAATTGCATTTGAACGATGCAGCTTTAAATATAAGTTATTTATATGAAAAATAAAAAAAAATTTATAAAGAGGTCAACGACCAGATATTTATATATATATATATATAATAGATCATAAAATCTGATATTTAATGGGAAAAATAATTCGTTGATACGATATTTTTTTTTTGCAAAAACTTATTGCATTTTAAATATTGAAATGCAAATAAAATGTGAAATATTAATACGGATTTAAGAGTAGCAGCTGCTTTTAAAGCTAAACCGCAGTAAAACTATGAGAGAGTACTCTGTGTATTAAAATAATTTGGAGAAATTTGATGTCCAAATCCCAGGTTAGCAGCCGTGTCATCTTTGTTCAAGGAAGGTAGAAGAATGTAGAAGTCGCACGGCACTCAAGCACGTGAAATATCAAAAGTTGGCCGACATTCAGTTCCACTACAAGTCTACAATGCGTTGTCTTTTAATGATGGATATATGTCTTCAGTAATTTACCATGCATTACTGCATTGATAAACGAAATAAATATCATATAAAGATGGATCCTGTGGTCGCTTGAACTTTAAACCGATAAGAACAGAAACTAGGCCGTTTGAAGTTTATTGCATCGTTGTATAATATCGTCTAGAGATCTCAAATCAAACTTTGAACCACCAAAACAAAATTATGCATATACGCACTCACCACACACTTACAATCTTGGTTCACAGTCGATTTATTTTCAGCAGATTCAATGAACTATGAAAAGATTTTTTTCCGCCTAAAATATTAATTTCATGGGCCTGACAGGCGCAAAAATGGGCTTTATTGCACTTAAACTTGGCCCGTTTAAAAATAACTTCGGAGTACAAGATTCACACAAGTTAAATTAGATCAGTCCTTTTGAACATACAAACTCTACAAAGCATGATATGGTGAAAAGTTATTGCGCTATAAATCTAGATTTATATTTGAAGTGCATGATACATGCTTAAAAAGAACGTACAGCTGCAGCATTTTTGTTTAAGCTCGAATATTTAAAAACTAGGTTACCTAGCACAGGATGTTCAAATAAATATAGAGATATTAAAATGATCATAGGCAAAACAACTTGAAGAAACTACTCTAGCTATCATCAGCATCGCTGCCATTAGTACTGGTATCGATGTAAAAATCTGCATCAACTCCATCCACTATCCTTCCTCTGTAAAAGAAGAAAATAAAAACATTAAAACACCTGAAAGTAAGAAATTTGGTATATGGAATGTTAGAAGCAGAAAACTGTACTCAAACCAACCTTTCCAAAACGAATTTTCCCTCTTTGTATTTCTGGCTCTTAAGATGTGCAGCTTCCTAAACATATATAGTATAATTATTTGATCAACAAGTATTCAAGTAGATGGTTCTACATTAACATAAGAAGAAACTTACATATTTCCAACCCACATTTTGGCCACAGCAGCAACAGTAAATGTCCGCCACAGTGTGATCTCCGGACAGCATTGTTCTCTCTTCTAACGCTCCAACAGTCACGTTTACACTGCTAATTTACATACGCATCTTACCCAATCAACAAAATGCGGATATACTAAAGATTTCTGTAGATTTATATAGTGTTATATATAAGAACTAGGATAATGATATATGGCACTGAGATACTGTTTACTAGAAATTGATCTGGACAATCAAAGATTGCTAGCTATGCGATTGTACTAAGAGCATCTCCAACAGATCCAACATTCTCGAATCCGCACCTAGAATTAACCCCAACAGAGTACGAGAATATACGATAGTGCAGAAAGGAAGGCCTTCGGGCTGAGAATTTGTTATTGGGTGGGCGCCTATTCAACAGGCGCCTCATTTTCAGGCGCCTGTTCAACAGGCGCCTGGCAACGGAATGACCCCACTTAAAAAACACGGGCGCCTAGTCCTATTTCCGTTGTGGAAATGAGGCCTCCAACATTTCGAAGTGCGGAAAATCCAATTTCCGCCCTCCGAACTGTTGGAGTTGCTCTAAAGATATTAATTGGAACAATAAATGGTTATTTGGATTGACCATATACAATAACTGTTTCATGCAAATCATCGACTAGCAAAATTTCTAAAATGAAGAAAATGGCTATGCACCATCTTCATGAAACTGTTCAAGTCGATGAAGCTTAATTTAACCACTTGCATGAATCTCTAGATCATTTGTGATGTCTAGTTATTTATATAAAGACCAATTTCCTAAGGAAACTGGATAAGGATCGAATTATACTTCTGAATCTCTGATTGCTCTTTGCATGAATGCCATATTTATATTGAAGGAATGGTTCTACCAATAAAATTATAAAAGATCAAAGAAACTTACACGTTGTTGAAAAGATATGCTTTCCCTCGAAGACAGTGGAATGACTGATACACATGCACACAAAAATATCAAACAACGCTATAATAAATCAAAATACTGTTAATACATCATTACAAAAGAAAATTTCTTGCATACTTATGCTTTCATCTTTCATATGTAAAAGGATAATATATCATAAAGTCTGTATCTTAATTCTTATACAAATTTTCTCTGCATAATGTTCAAGCTGAGCATACCAAATTCTTACTTTCCAGTCTCAACAAGGGAAAACAATACTAAACTAAGAAAATGGCTCCTGAGATATAATCAGCATGCAATCCCATTGTAAGGCAGCATATATTTTATATCAAAGTCAAATTAGCTGAGAACACACACATGCAGTAAGCAGATATACAAATTGTCGGATAACAGCAATAATCCACAACGAGTCCCAAATTGGCCTTAGTGGTTGAAATTTAAAGAATGATACCCCCTAAACCAATTTCTGATACAAAACCATAAAAAATCAACTTAAAAGGGGCTACTCATGATTATCTAGCAAGTTTTAACCTTAACAGCATAATCAACGAAAAAGTAAAAGCTTTCAAATTGGGTTAGTGACAAACTACTACATTTACCATTAAAACTAATAAAAGGTAAATAAAATTGCATACTTTGGAGATGATATCTTCAGCAAGAGCCAAATGGGTCTGACAAAATCGGCACTTGTAGATCCTTCCGTCCAATTCAACCGTAAATATTCGACCCATGAATTATCAGACCCTTATTCGTGAAAAAATTTGTAAAAAGATTGATTACTTATATTTGGTAAATTTGAAGAGGTATTATGAAGCAAAAGAGGACACGAGGGCACTTGCAATGAAAACCAGCTAATACAGTTACATCGAATATGTGTCATTATTCGGTGCATTTGTATGACATCTTTGGTACCATTGGATTAGGAAGAAAATCGCGTCCATCGTCCATCTAGGATTCCGGACTCGATAGATAACGTTGCGTCTGACGCTACTTAGGTGGACCTCACCATAATCCTCCGGTGGGGGAAATCGTTGAAAATCAACGGAGCAATAGTTGTTGTCAGATGCGTCTAACGTCAACCGGTAATTAACCCAAACATCATCGTAATTCTTTATAACTCAACTTCGTCTACTTCATTTCATCTTCATCTTCGTTTCATCATCTTCTTCATCATCACTCTATAACTCACTTTTGTACTTCATCCCACCATCAGTGGTCGAATCGTACGATGAAGGTGATCATTCAGATTCAAAAGTCGAGATTTGGCTGATACACAAGCTATTATGAGAATTAGAGCGATACCGAAAGCCCCAATTAACTGAATTCACAACTTCGAATGCATAGGAATTCATTGGGTTAATGATATACCGTCTGATCATGCAGCACATTGTCAACGAAACTTTCGAATGAAAAAAACTGTTTTCTGTGAGCAGTTGGAAGGTTACAAATTGAAATCAACGTACAATATTTGTGTTATGGAAATCGTAGTCATATCTTTGTATACAATTGCTTTGGCTCTTCCTACGCGGTAGGTTGTTGAAAGATTTCAACGATCGAATATCACGTTTTATGTTTAATTTCATGAAGTTTTGAAATTTTTTCTTTAAATATCTAAGGATATTATTAGATCGGTAGACCCTCAGTATAATAGGGTTGCAAAACAAACTACGACATCAAACTGATATTGCCAATTCTTTAAAAATTGTAATAAGGCTATTGAAGGTACACATGTAGTTGTATATATGTCTGCATTAGAGAAACAACGATACATTGGAGGTAAAGGTTTTGCTATGTAGAATATTATAGCTATATGTATGTTTGATTTTACATTTACGTTTGTATGGATAGAGTGGGAAAAAACTACACATGACGTTAAAGTTTTTCGTTCGGTATTAAATAGTAGAAATTTGAATTGCTTCATCCACTAGTAGGGCAATATTATGTGGTTGCCTCGAGTTATCCACTAATGGATGGCTACTTACTTCCATATCACAATGTTATACACCAATTCCAGATTTCATGAAATACATAACCAACCAAATACCGAAAATGAAATTTTCAACTATTACCATTCGAGTTTATGTATGGCCATCGATAGAACTTTGGAATTTGAAAGAAAAAGTTTGCAAACATACATCGACATACAAATATAACGTTCAAGTAAAGGTTGTGACTGCTACAATGGTTATTCACAGTTTCATATGAAGATATAACGTAACAGACCTTGAATTTATGGCATATGACAATGGTCTAGATCTACTTTTAAAAGAATTTTTACGAGAGTAATATAATATTCGAACGTCCGAGAATAACGATCATGAACCAATTAAAACAAATGCAACAAATTCCATGGCTATCGTTTAAGATAACATACGAAATGAACTAATTGCTACTGGACTACATTATGAACTAGTAATTTGTATTTTGTAATTGCACTTGTATCATTATTGTATCCATAATTGGAAATTGTTGTACTATTATAATTGTATATGTACCACTATTGAAGTTGAATTATCAAATTTACGGATTTAGTTACATTCTTAAAATACACCTTTTTTAAAACGGTACAAATACATTAACAATATAATTAGTAATAATAAAATTAATAATCTTCTTTCATGCCCTTTTCAAATGTCCTTTTTACATGCTCCTTTCATATACCAAAAGAATGCACTCTAAATACGGTTGTAGATCAAATTTTATTGAGAATCGATTATCCATTCCTAATTTCGATCCTAATTTTAGGTATTATATTAAAAATCAAACATCACATCCAAAATACTAATACTAAAAATATTTGTTTCTCATTATTTTAAATCAGTAGCGATGAAGTTGGTTTCATAAAAAAAATTACTCAAAAAAGCTTTAAAAAATCAACAAAATAGTACACAAAGGATAAAACATATTATGTGCTGTGAATAATTAATGTTCGGGTCTGACGGTATATAACCTTGATAATGTAACGCCCCACTCCAAGACCCTCATTAGCAAAGAGAATCACGGAGGTGATTCCGTCTGCTAATGCGGAGAATAGAGTATAATAGGAGCGACCAAATGTAACTATGCTATAACTATCTACCGAATACGTCGAAAGGTGGAATCTATTAAATTTTTTTTTTCAATCAGGTGGTTCGACATATTCGATAAATACTTATAATGAAATTACAAATGGCTAAAGATCTATCAGAACAAAGCATAATAACATAATGAAATAGCATCACAGAACAGTATCACATAATAGAACAGAGTCTCAGAACAATACATCGTCAATACAGATCCAAATATATCATAAGGTGGGTACAAAGCCACCACTCACACAAGTGAGTCAAAAATATGTACATAAGAGACTGAATAATCAGAGTATCAAAATAGTAGACAAATATAAAGAGCTATCTATCAGCAAAGCAGATAATGTCCAAGCGGAAGCACAGAAAGCTAAGTCCAGAGACCTAACCTGAAACAACTCGGTCTGACCCGAGCAAAAAACACTCTGGTCAGGCTAACTAAACAATCAGTTAATAAACTGAGATAAACATGATAGATAATGAGGCGATATATAACATAGTACTATAGACCACAAACTCTCACATAGAGAAAAAATAAACATCTAAGTAGAGATGTATAGCAAGCCTTATATCATGGGCATAACATAGTCACAAATGTCAAACAAAACATCTAAGTAGAGATGTATAATAAGCCTCATATCATCGGCATAACGTAAGCACAAATGCCAAAAACAAAAACATCTAAGTAGAGATGTATAATAAGCCTCATATCATAGGCATAACGTAAGCACAAATGCCAAAACAAAAACATCTAAGTAGAGATGTCAAAAACGATACATCTAAGTAGAGATGTATAACAGGCCATCTAAGTAGAGATGCCAAAACGATACATCTTTGTAGAGATGTATAACGGCCATCTAAGTAGAGATGCCAAAAACGATACATCTATGTAGAGATGTATAACGGCCATCTAAGTAGAGATGCCAAAACGATACCTCTAAGGGAGACAATCCGAAGACACTATCCCAAAGGTAATACAAGGAGTGTGTCGCGAACTTTTAGGAAGGAACCCGTAAAGTGTTAACGTGAGTCCCATACCCCACGTTCGCACTAAACGGTTTACTAACCAATCGTAAGCTTCCACACTGAAAACAGTACAAAGTTCACCTCATGTCATCGGTAAACTAGGCTGAAAGGCCAAAACGGTCAATCGAATAGGTCGGGGATTAACTGGAAAGGAAATACACACGGTTTCATAGGCCGTAGTTTTTCCCAACCGTTTAAGCACCTTTCCACATCACTCGAAGTGCTAAAGTATGAGTGTGGGATTTTATTATAGAAAATAATTACGGAAAACAGATTTATAATTGGTTTGAAATCACTTTAAAACGGCCTTTGAAAACTCTCCTATTATGGAGTGATTAATTTAATAATTAAAAATAATATTATATAATAATTTCGAAAGCCATTTCGGAGCGAAAAATCCTTTTAAAACCTTTTTATAAGGCCCGTGTACAAAATCCAGAGACAAATCTCAAAGAAATCGATAAAACCAGAAAATCACTGAAAATATTCTAAGTGTTGGAAAATAGTCCAAAACTGACGCGAACCCAAGTTCGGAAAATTATTCGGACCAGCAGACTGGATCCGAATGGCATGAAAATTTGTAGGAACGTAGTCCGACATTCCTACTTCAGAATGCAAAAAGAATTACTCAATTCCGACTTGAAACGAAGGCGTAGCGACGTTCCAAAGTCGGACTCAGAAACATGAAATGCACTGTTTTGCACAGCGATCTGGGTTCAACTCTGGCAGGAAATTCGAAGGGACTAATTAACTCAAATAATGACCAAACTTTCCAGATATGGAGTTCGTAACTCCATCTTTCCAACGAGACCAAAATCGTCAAATTCTACTAGCGGCTCAAAAGTTATGACCAAAATAGTTTCAGTTTCATCCACAGAGCTAATATGTGTATCGCTCTCGGGAAGATAGTAGAAAAATCAATTTTTGACCTAGTTAGCCCCAAAATTACAGAAAACTTACTAATCAAAAATTGTAGCATATGTTTTAAGCTTTCCGGAACATCCAAAATTATCTATTTCGGATCAAAAACGAGAGAGATACATGCAAAACAATATCAGATTGAAACTCAGGATAACTTGTTAAAGACAGAATTGGTCTTCTGTCTTTGAACGCATTTCAGGTCATCAAAATGGCAAAATTACAGAAAACTCACTGAACAAAAATTGTAGCATATGTTTTAAAATTTCCGGGACATCCAAAATTATCTAATTTGGATCAAAAACGAGAGAGATACAGGCAAAACAATATCATATTGAAACTCAAGATAACTTGTTAAAGACAGAATTGGTCTTCTGTCTTTGAACGCATTTCAGCTCATCTAAATGGCAAAATTACAGAAAACTCACTGAACAAAAATTGTAGCATATGTTTTAAGCTTTCCGGAACATCCAAAATTATCTAATTCGGATCAAAAACGAGAGAGATACAGGCAAAACAATATCAGATTGAAACTCAAGATAACTTGTTAAAGACAGAATTGGTCTTCTGTCTTTGAATGCATTTCAGGTCATCTAAATGGAAAAATTACAGAAAACTCACTGGAAAAAAATTGTAGCTTATGTTTTAAGCTTTTCGGAACATCCAAAATTATCTAATTCGGATCAAAAAAGAGAGAGATACATGCAAAACAATATCAGATTGAAATTCAAGATAACTTGTTAAAGACAGAATTGGTCTTCTGTCTTTGAATGCATTTCAGGTCATCTAAATGGCAAAATTACAGAAAACTCACTGAACAAAAAGTATTCTTTATTGAATCTAGTTTGCATCAAAAAAAAACCTGACCAAAAACGGATGAGAAATGATGAAGTTATGCCTGATTTCGTTTCAGCTATAATTCCAAAACGAAAATTATAGAAGCATCAAGTAAAAAAGGATTTAGCTAGCAATTTTACCTCACAAACAATATAGCAAGCAACTTGTGTGCAATGTCCAAATGGAAGAAATGATAATCAACAAGCTTTGATATTCATGCAACACAACAAATCAAGTGTTACTAGGCTAATTCCAGAAATTAAAGAGAGTTAGAAACGGATTACAAGAGGGTTTTTGCATTACCTTCCCTTACTTTAACTAGCTTAAGCCAATATAAGAGAGGATGGAGCTTTCCTAAGCATGGAGGGCATTTTTAGGTTTAGGGTTTTAGGAATTTGATTTGGATTGGAATGAATGAGGGTTAGGAGTTTGAGATGATTTATAGAATGGTAAGTGGGTTTGTGTTAGGCTAATGGACCCCTTAAGAGAGAGTGGCTCTAAACATGTATAAAAATTGTTTAAGTGTTAACATAGCCATGAAAACCCATACTTAACCAAATCCCCTTCTTAAATTTCCCATTAACTTTTAATTGTTCCAAAATAATACTTCGCCTCATTTCATTTTTTTTTCGGTAATGCAAATCCCGGGTTGTTACAGACTCCCCCCCTTAAGAAAATTGCGTCCCCGCAATTCCTTAAGATGGACGTCGTCTATAATGTCTAATCCACAAAGGAAATGATAGAAGATCAAATAGAGATTCTCACCCGTACTAGAAGATGGAAGAAAGCCAGGATAAGAACGCTCGATAAATTCTCTGGTCTCTCAAGTGCAGTCCTTAGGATTCGGTGACCATTGAATTTTCACAAGCTGAACCTCTTTGTTGCGAAGGTGTCCGACCTTCGAATTAAGAACACGAAGAGGTTGCTACTCCAATGATAAATCAGGTGAGATCTCTAAATCAGGCATGATATGTGGCTCAATAATAGAATCAGGATCGCGCACACACTTGCGAAGCTGAGACACATGGAATACATCATGCATTCCGGAAAAGTGAGCAGGTAGAGCCACACGATAAGCAACGGGGCCGATGCGTTCCGTGATAGGAAATGGTCCAACATAGCGAGGAGCCAATTTCCCTGTAGAGCTAAAACGCACAACCACCTTCATGGGAGAAATCCGAATAAAGACAAAATCACCAATGGAGAACTCAAGAGGCTTCCTACGGTTGTCCGCGTAGGATTTCTGGCGGTCCTGTGCCTCTCTCATTCTCTGACGGATAAGAACAATCTTCTCAGAAGATTCCCGAACTGAATCTGGACCAAGAATGAGCTTCTCGCCAGATTCTAACCAACAAGCAGGAGAGCGACATGGCCTTCCGTATAGAGCCTCGAAAGGTGCCATGCCAATACTAGACTAATAGCTGTTGTTGTAGGAGAACTCTACGAGAGGTAAGTGATCCTCCCAACTACCCTCGAAATCCAGAATACAACAGCGCAAAAGGTCCTCCAAAACACGATTCACCCTCTCAGTCTGACCGTCAGTCTGAGGGTGATAAGCAGTAGAGAGATTCAGCTTTGTGCCCAAAGCTGACTGTAGGCACTTCCAGAAGTGACTAGTGAAAATGGTGTCTCGATCACACACGATAGAGCTAGGAATGCCATGAAGTCGTACGATTTCCTTCACATAGAGCTTGGCCAACCGAGGTGCAGTCCGAGTGGACTTAATCGCAATGAAATGAGCCGATTTGGTCAAGCGATCAACAATAACCCAGATAGAAGTATGGCCTGACCTCGATCGAGGCAGACCGTCAATGAAATCCATGGATATCTGATCCCATTTCCATAATGGAATCTCTAGAGGCTGAAGAAGACCATATGGACGCTGATGCTCGGCCTTGATCTGTTGACAAGTCATGCAACCGCTCATATAACTTGCAACATCTCTCTTAAAACCCTCCCAATAATATAGCCGACACATATCGGCATACATCTTACTCGAACCGAGATGTATAGTGTACTTAGTGCGATGGCACTCGTCCAAGACGTCACGCCTAAGTGATAGATCAGATGGTACAACAATACGGTTCCTCTTACGAAGACACTGATGAAAATCAAGAGAATAATCCAGCAATGTCTCATCACTGGATCCCGACTCGAGAAGATGAATAAGATGCAATAAGTCTGGATCCTGCCACTGAGCATGGGCAATGCGATCCAATAAGATAGGACGAGCTTCCAAGCTAAATAATAAGACCGGAGAATCAGAAGATGGAGCTCGATCTCTAATATCACACAAAGATATGGTCTCAAGAATATCCTACTTGGCAATCATCATAGAAACTACCGCCGAGTGCTTGCGACTGAGCGCATCTGCAACACGATTACCCTTGCCAGGGGTATACTGAATATCTAAATCATATGAGGCGAGAAACTCAAGCCATCGCTGCTGCCTCATATTGAGATCCCTCTAACTGAATAGATACTTCAGCGACTTGTGATCGGTGTACAGAATGAAGCGTTCACCTAATAGAAAGTGACGCCAAGTCTTCAAGGCAAAGACGATAGCTGCTAACTCAAGATCATGAGTAGGATAGCGAACCTCATTTGGACGCAGTTGCCTGGAAGCATAAGCAACTACCCGATCCTTCTGCATAAGCACAGCACCTAGCCTGCTACCACAAGCATTGGTGTAAACAACAAGATCATGGTTACTCTCTGGAACCACTAGAATAGGAGCATGAGTGAGAAGTTCCTTCAGTCACTGAAAGGAAGCTTCACACTTATCAGACCAAATAAAGCGAACACCCTTACGAGTCAGCGTCGTAAGGGGAAGTGCAACTTGAGAGAAATCCTTGATAAACTGACGGTAATAACCCGCCAGACCAAGGAAACTGCGAATATCATGAACGTTCTCGGGCTGCTTCCAATTCTGAATAGCTTCGATCTTCGCAGGATCGACAGAAATCCCCTCAGATGATACAATATGGCCCAAGAACTTGACCTTGCTCTCCCAAAAATGGCACTTAGAGAGCTTGGCCTTAAGCTGATGCTGACGAAGAGTATCCAAGACGATCCGCAAATGATGAGCATGCTCTGCCACGGATCTAGAATAAATAAGAATATCGTCGATGAAAACCAGAACGAATCTATCGATGTATTCCCGGAATACTCAATTCATAAGATCGACGAAGAAAGCCGGTGCGTTCGTCAAGCCGAATGGCATGACCAACCACTCAAAAGAACCATAACGAGTGCGGAAAGCGGTAAGAGGAATGCTATCTTCCGCAACTCGGAGCTGATGAAATCCGGTGGCAAGGTCGAGCTGGGAAAAGACCTTCGCACCGCTCAACTGATCAAACATATCGTTTATCCGTGGCAATGGATAATGATTTCTGATGGTCAACTCATTAAGCTTGCGATAGTCAATGCAAATCCTAAGAGAGCCATCGGGCTTCTTAACGAAGACCACAGCAGCACCCCATGGCGAAGAACTGGACCGAATGAACTGCTTCACCTCAAGCTCTACTAACTGCTTCTTGAGTTCCTCATTCTCTTTAGTAGACATCCTCGTGGGAGGACGCCCAACTGGGTGGGAGCCTGGAATGAGATCGATGCGGAAATCAATGGCCCGCTTTGGCGGCAGGCCTGATACTGGCTCGAATACATCAGGGAAATCCCGAACAACAGGAATACGGGATATGTCCACATTCTCATCTCGTGAATCAAGAGCAAATAAAGTAATATCAGAAATCCCAACATCCTGAAGAGTAATAGCTAACGGAGCGGACGAGTCAGGATGACGAAGAAATAATATCCGCTCCGAACAAATGATTTTGGCGTCGTACTGAGCGAGCCAATCCATGCCAAGAATCATGTCAAAGCCCAAATACTCCATAACGTGCAGATTCGTACGGAAAGAAAATCCACAAAGATCGATATCTATATCCTCACAAAGCAAGCTAAGGGTCGTGGATCCGCCGATGGGATTCACAATCCTTAGTGAAGAAACCAAACAAGTAACATCCAAAGATAAAATATCAACTAGTTCCTTTGATACGAATGAGTGAGAGGCACCCGTATCAAAGAGAACTCTACAAGATCTACCATGAAATAAAATAGAACCTTCGAGAACGAAAGGATGCGTACCTCGAGGCTGAGCTAAAGATGTAGGAGCCTTGGCAGCATTAAGCTTGCCAGATCTAGGAGGTGCAGTGGGACAAGTGGAATTAAGATGACCCTCCTTCTTACAATAGCGGCAGAAAAGAGGCTTGGAACACTCTTTAACCATATGATAGGTAGATCCACAGTTGAAACACTTCCGAATGGAATGTGTTCCACTAAGCTGAGCAATAGACTGAGGCTGAGTCTGAGAAGTAGAACTGCCTGTCTTCTTCTTCTTATGCCAAGACTTGGACGTCTGAAATGGGCCCCGCTTCTGATTGGGATTTTTGGAGCCCTCACCATCCCCATCACTGTCTCTCTCACGCTCAACCGCTTCAAGGTGAAGCGCTGCGTCAACTAGCTCATCAAAAGGTAGCTTAAGCTAGAGCATAAGCTGTTTCTTCAAATATTTCTTCAGGCCTTCTACAAACTTGAGATTCTTCTTATAAGGAGAGCTAATGAACTCGAGGCCATACTTGGACAGGGCCTCGAAAGATGATGAATAGTCTGCAACAGAGGCCTTCCCTTGCTTAAGGTCAATAAAGCAGCGTGCAAGGGTTATCTTCTCGGACTCGGGGACAAACTTGAGCAAGAAGCGCTCTCGGAACTAGTCCCAAGTGAGTAAGGCCTCATCGGTCTCGGATACAAGCAGCTCGTACCAATCCAAGGCATGACCCTCAAGATGGCTTAAAGCAACAAGAACTCTATCGTGGTCGGGGATAGCTATGCGAGTACAGTTACGCTCGCAAACTCTGATCCAAGCCTGGACCTCCAGAATAGTCTCGGAGCCACTGAACGGCTTCCCTCCGAGATGAATAAAGTCGCTGCATAGACGCGCAAAAGCAGACTTGCGCGGTGCATCAGAAACTGGTGTAGGAGACTGAGAGTGCGACTGAGAGTTACGAACCAGCTCCATGATCTGGTCCGTGGTCATGTATACGCCCTTTGGGTGAGGGTTGCTGGACTGTCCAGCATCAGCAGAACGGAGGTTCCTACCTCTCCCAACCATACTCAAAGATAAGGTAAGATTTAGTTAAGCATGATTCAAAGATAGATAATTCATTAAGGAATATTATGGAATATAATAGATTCCTACACATATTCCTAACTTATTTATCTAAAGGTGGATATGTTCAATTTGGATCGTATTATAACGTATTGTACTACGTGTCTGTTCTGTGTTTGTTATGCTTAATTCTGAACCTCGCTCTGATACCAAGATGTAACGCCCCACTCCAAGACCCTCATTAGCAAAGAGAATCACGGAGGTGATTCTGTCTGCTAATGCGGAGCATAGAGTATAATAGGAGCAACCAAATGTAACTATGCTATAACTATCTACCGAATACATCGAAAGGTGGAATCTATTAAAAAATTTTTTTCAATCAGGTGGTTCGACATATTCGATAAATACTTATAACGAAATTACAAATGGTTAAAGATCTATCAGAATAAAGCATAATAACATAATGAAATAGCATCACAGAACAGTATCACATAACAGCACAGAGTCTCAAAACAATACATCGTCAATATAGATCCAAATATATCATAAGGTGGGTACAAAGCCACCACTCACACAAGTGAGTCAAAAATATGTACATAAGAGACTGAATAATCAGAGTATCAAAATAGTGGACAAATATAAAGAGCTATCTATCAGCAAAGCAGATAATGTCCAAGCGGAAGCACAGAAAGCTAAGTCCAGAGACCTAACCTGAAACAACTCGGTCTGACCCGAGCAAAAAACACTCGGGTCAGGCTAACTAAACAATCAGTTAATAAACTGAGATAAACATGATAGATAATGAGGCGATATATAACATAGTACTATAGACCACAAACTCTCACATAGAGAAGAAATAAACATCTAAGTAGAGATGTATAGCAAGCCTTATATCATGGGCATAACATAGTCACAAATGTCAAACAAAACATCTAAGTAGAGATGTATAATAAGCCTCATATCATCGGCATAACGTAAGCACAAATGCCAAAAACAAAAACATCTAAGTAGAGATGTATAATAAGCCTCATATCATCGGCATAACATAATCACAAATGCCAAAACAAAAACATCTAAGTAGAGATGTCAAAAACGATACATCTAAGTAGAGATGTATAACAGGCCATCTAAGTAGAGATGCCAAAACGATACATCTATGTAGAGATGTATAACGGCCATCTAAGTAGAGATGCCAAAAACGATACATCTATGGAGAGATGTATAACAGCCATCTAAGTAGAGATGCCAAAACGATACCTCTAAGAGAGACAGTCCGAAGACACTATCCCAAAGGTAATACAAGGAGTGTGTCACGAACTTTTAGGAAGGAACCCGTAAAGTGTTAACGTGAGTCCCATACCCCACGTTCGCACTAAACGGTTTACTAACCAATCGTAAGCTTCCACACTGAAAACAGTACAAAGTTCACCTCATGTCATCGTTAAACTAGGCTGAAAGGCCAAAACGATCAATCGAATAGGTCGGGGATTAACTGGAAAGGAAATACACACGGTTTCATAGGCCGTAGTTTTTCCCAACCGTTTAAGCACCTTTCCACATCACTCGAAGTGCTAAAGTATGAGTGTGGGATTTTATTATAGAAAATAATTACGGAAAACAGATTTATAATTGGTTTGAAATCACTTTAAAACGGCCTTTGAAAACTCTCCTATTATGGAGTGATTAATTTAATAATTAAAAATAATATTATATAATAATTTCGAAAGCCATTTCGGAGCGAAAAATCCTTTTAAAACCTTTTTATAAGGCCCGTGTACAAAATCCAGAGACAAATCTCAAAGAAATCGATAAAACCAGAAAGTCACTAAAAATATTCTAAGTGTTGGAAAATAGTCCAAAACTGACGCGAACCCAAGTTCGGAAAATTATTCGGACCAGCAGACTGAATCCGAATGGCATGAAAATTGGTAGGAACGTAGTCTGACATTCCTACTTCATAACGCAAAAAGAATTACTCGATTCCGACTTGAAACGAAGGTGTAGCGATGTTCCAAATTCGGACTCAGAAACATGAAATGCACTGTTTTGCACAGCAATCTGGGTTCAACTCTGACAGGAAATTCGAAGGGTCTAATGAACTCAGATGATGACCAAACTTTCCAAATATGGAGTTCGTAACTCTATATTTCCAACGAGACCAAAATCGTCAAATTCCGACTAGCGGCTCAAATGTTATGACCAAAATAGTTTCAGTTTCATCCACAGAGCTAATATGTGTATCGCTCTCGGGAAGATAGTAGAAAAATCAATTTTTGACCTAGTTAGCCTCAAAATTACAGAAAACTCACTGAACAAAAATTGTAGCATATGTTTTAAGATTTCCGGAACATCCAAAATTATCGAATTCGGATCAAAAACGAGAGAGATACAGGCAAAAGAATATCAGATTGAAACTCAGGATAACTTGTTAAAGACAGAATTGGTCTTCTGTCTTTGAACGCATTTCAGGTCATTTAATGGCAAAATTATAGAAAACTCACTGAAAAAAACTACAGTATATGTTTTAAGCTTTCCGGAACATCCAAAATTATCTAATTCGGATCAAAAACGAGAGAGACACAGGCAAAACAATATCAGATTGAAACTCAAGATAACTTGTTAAAGACAGAATTGGTCTTCTGTCTTTGAACGTATTTCAGGTCATCTAAATGGCAAAATTACAGAAAACTCACTGAACAAAAATTGCAGCATATGTTTTAAGCTTTCCGGAACATCCAAAATTATCTAATTCGGATCCAAAACGAGAGAGATACATGCAAAATAATATCAGATTGAAACTCAAGATAACTTGTTAAAGACAGAATTGGTCTTCTGTCTTTGAATGCATTTCAGGTCATCTAAATGGCAAAATTACAGAAAATTCACTGAACAAAAATTGTAGCATATGTTTTATGCTTTCCGGAACATCCTAATTATCTAATTTGGATCAAAAACGAGAGAGATACAGGCAAAACAATATCAGATTGAAACTCAAGATAACTTGTTAAAGATAGAATTGGTCTTCTGTCTTTGAATGCATTTCAGGTCATCTAAATGGCAAAATTACAGAAACTCACTGAACAAAAAGTGTTCCTTATTGAATCTAGTTTGCAGCAAAAAAAACTTGACCAAAAATGGATGAGAAATGAAGAAGTTATGCCTGATTTCGTTTCAGCTACAATTCCAAAACGAAAATTATAGAAGCATCAAGTAAAAATAGGATTTAGCTAGCAATTTTACCTCACAAACAATATAGCAAGCAACTTGTGTGCAATGTCCAAATGGAAGAAATGATAATCAACAAGTTTTGATATTCATGCAACACAACAAATCAAGTGTTACTAGGCTAATTCCAGAAATTATAGAGAGTTAGAAACAGATTACAAGAGGGTTTTTGCATTACCTTTCCTTACTTTAACTAGCTTAAGCCAATATAAGAGAGGATGGAGCTTTCCTAAGCATGGAGGCCATTTTTAGGTTTAGGGTTTTAGGAATTTGATTTAGGTTGGAATGAATGAGGGTTAGGAGTTTGAGATGATTTATAGAATGGTAAGTGGGTTTGGGTTAGGCTAATGGACCCCTTAAGAGAGAGTTGCTCTAAACATGTATAAAAATTGTTTAAGTGTTAACATAGCCATGATAACCCATACCTAACCAAATCTCCTTCTTAAATTTCCCATTAACTTTTAATTGTTCCAAAATAATACTTCGCCTTATTTTATTTTATTTTCGGTAATGCAAATCCCGGGTTGTTACAGATAATATCTAGTCGAACCGGGGTTTGGACTAGGTAACTAATTGTTAAATTCGAAGTCAGACTAATAAGGTGGATTCAGACTGAGTTTGCAAACATCCCACCGAAAACTATCCTTATCATACACATGGTCATCGTGAAAGCGCATGAAATAAAATACTTTTGAAAAAAATAAACATATACCAAAAAAGAAAAACATGCTTTCTGTTGATGCCAAAAATAGGCATCTACACCCATTAGAATTTAGTAGAGATTAAATGAAGATTGAAATTAAAATAGAGCAGAAAATAAAACATGAACATAGAATTTTTATAATGGTTCAGTAATCTTGACCTACGTCCACTTCATATTTTTATTGATTTTGCACTGCATTATGATTACAAGAATGTTTGGAACGGTTGGGATCCATTAGTACAAGAATGAAGAATAAAAATGGCAGAGCCTCGGTAGAGAAAGCAAGATCCCTTTTCTGACGCCATGCCTGCTGTATTTATAGGGGAGACAAAATTTGCAGGTCCATCGGGGCCTACAATAGGGATTGGTACCGATCACTATTAATGCATCCAAATGGGTTGCGATCCATATGAGGGATGCCCCATGATGTTAGCTACTTGCTCTCCAAATTTTGTATAATTCCGACGTACGGTTTGTGAGATATCACATTTTTCCGTGAAGTAGTGATGTTTGAATTCTGATTTCTACCGATCCCTCCAACTTGCTCCAAATTCCATGTGATCCCTATGGGGTGTTCTACCTGTCCTAATTAGCTTACACTCTAAGTTTCATGTTGATAGCATATGTAGATTTTGAGTTATTGGCCGATCATTGTTGCAAGATGCAGTGTAAGCTGAATATGGACGATCCCTTTTATAACGATCCTGTTTATACCGATCCCTTTTAATAGGTGAAGTAATTTTCCCATAACTTGAGCATACGAACTCCAAATGACTTGAAACTTGAAATGTAGCCTCATGGGGCATTCCTTATCACTCTATATCGATCTTACCGAGTTTGGGACAAAAATTGAGGATATGTACCGGCCCTCTATGGAAATGGATAGGCACTGGTCCCAAGCCTAGGGGAGGCATTATTCCATACTTAGAATATTCTGAAAAGTCTATCTCTTGGCCTCGGTTGATCGTTGCTTTATATTAGTTCCTACGATTGATCTCTGAGCCTAATAATTATCTCTCTGGGTTGTCTTCCTTGATGATTTTCTGGTCTAACTTGTCTAATCAATCTGAATACAGCCAAGCCAAAAGGCCAAATAACACTTTCCCATTACTTCTCAAGTTATACATACAAATATTCAACAAAATGTGTTTCCTTACTTTCTCAAAATATTATGTACATTAAGGGTACGAAAATCACTAGTCACATACAAGCCTGGTCCAAAGGAAAGTTGGGCCCTGGACAAAATAATGAGTTAAGAGAAGAGAAACAAAGATATTTGCAACATGTAATGGAAAATGGTGGATGTCAAATTCAAACTTGCATCTCAAAGTTCACTAAGAAGATGTCTAACCACTCATGCTACAACTTCAACCATAAAATCTTTGAATACACTACATATTCATTATATAGTTAATATAAAATTGGGCCCTATACCTTACTAGGCCCTAGGCGGTCGCCCAAGCAGCCCATGCCCAGGGCCGATCATGGTCACATATCTACAGCCTGCATCCAATGATGCGCACATCTCATCCTCCTTGGACCTAGCTCATTACAATACTTAAATTTTCATTCTATTCAAAAGATTACCCAGAGTTTAAGAGAATAAATAAACAACCGAGTCGAACCATCATTCTAGTTTTTGCTATGCTAAATCAGTATAAAATATATATTAAGTCTAGTCATTATTTTCATTCCTACACCCGTTATATGCTTCTGTATTGGTTTGCCATAATTATAAGGAAACACTAGTAATTAGTTGTCTTGAGTTTACCATTGCCATACCAATCATAAGTTCTCTAATTGTTCCACTTCCAGTTTACATAACCATTAATGAAGGGTTTATATGCCATTTAAATTGTCGTCATTATCCACATATAAAGAGCTAATAGTGAGGTCATATCGAAGTCCTTCTTAGGTCCTCTTTGAATTCTATATTCATTTGGATGGTACTCGGCCCGACTTGCAGCTGGTGAAATGTGTAAATTTCAAAAAATATATCTAATGGAACCTTGGTGGGCCTATGAAGTTTAGTATCGAATATTAGATCCAATCTACTTGCTTTTAGTAAAATTATATTTTATTTGAATATTTTTTCTTAATCATATTAATTAAATATATTTAATGTGAATATTTGGCCAACAGAAGCAGAGGAGGAAGTGGTCAGCCATAGATGAAAGAAGAAGTGTAAACCAAATTCAGTTTAATAAATGAGGAAGATTTTGTTTCATATAGAGAAAGAAACTTTTTTATTCCTCTCTTTTAAAACCAAACCATCCCATTAAATTTAGGTCTAACAATTAGACCAAATCTTTCCAAGTGTGATCAACAATGTAATGTATCATATATGCACTAAAATATCTAATATGCATTCATACATATATTAATTGACATATTGGGTACGCCATAATATATATATTTGTGTATGTGTGCGTGTGTGGATTTATATCTATGATGTATATATTCACCATTTATACATCCATTAATTGCCTTAATTTAATTGTTTAGTGTAAGATATATATGGATACAAAATATTTCTAAAATACATGTCTTAATAACATAAAGCTTAATTTGACAAAATCAAATATAGGTTGACTAAGTTGAGGTTTTAAATCTGAACTTAAGTTGAAATATATAAGTTTAACTTGGTAGAGTATATTCATATTCAGATCTAGATCAAGTTAACTTATATAAAATATCTCTAATTAACTATGTAGTGATATTATAATACACACCATGTGAATTAAAACATATTCATGGCTCAAACCATAATTTTATACACACACACCATAATTTTACACACACAAATATATATACATATATAATCATGATAAGAATAATATAACTAATGTATAAATATAAATTGAAATTCTGCCTCATAGATCTGGCCTATTTGTGACACTTTGATCTAAAAATCCTTCTTAAATTCTTTGAATCAACCTCAAGTACTTTACTAGAATCAGATGAACCACATGATTTCTTTATGTTTATTTTTTTTTCTTTTAATTTTTTTTCAACCTAAGATGGAGAAAATGGCCGTTATGGATGCATGAGCAGGAAAGGAAAATATATTTGAAGTAAGAAATGAATGAGATAATTATTTTGAAGGAGAAAATAATAATATTTCTCATTCTCTCTTTAAAACTTCCCCTTTTAGTTCCCTAGTTAATTCTCAGTCAGATCATATCTATAATTCTTCCTCTATCTCTCTCTCTAGTTGATCGACCACTTTATTCCATTACATGGATCATTGTTTTCAAATGCCTGTTAAGCAATTAACTATGATGACCCGGATTTTCGGACCAGTCAAAATTGCCAAAAACCTGCCTGTTCTAATATAAACAAATGACAACTACATTCTTAATACACATCATCATTTGATAAATATACAACACTACTAAATGTATAGGACACAAATTTAATAATACAACTTATCGGAGTAATCATTTATACTAATGGGTGTACTTTAATACAAACCAAACTCAAATACTGTAAATCTACCGCTGCACAACTCTGATGTGAGAGTCATCAATATCTAATCCTACAAACTCAATAAATTTGTCAATGTGGAAT
The DNA here is from genome assembly GCA_030737815.1 of Allium fistulosum. NCBI lineage: Eukaryota > Viridiplantae > Streptophyta > Magnoliopsida > Asparagales > Amaryllidaceae > Allium > Allium fistulosum. Next base: position 804,960,841 of record CM060903.1, on the reverse strand, counting down.
AAAATGGTAAGCAAGAAAGATACAACAACACATGATAAATAGCAAATATTGAACAAGAAAATGTTTCCTAATTATTGGAGCTGCATCACTGCCACTTATGACTGACCACGTACCTCTATCTAATTGTGTACCTAATTAGATATAGGATCAAGCCAATGTAGTTCTCCTACCACAAATAGGACTCAAGGAGCCCATGATGCACAAACAAATATGTAATTACCAAACTACGTAACATATAACATGTAAATGTAGCTTCCAAATCCACCAACTTAGGTTTATATCCTATCATTCATATTTCTGTATTCTAATTAACTTTATTGTTTTCAAAATATAATCCTTTTTGAAACTAATCTCTTCAAACTAAATTCTCAGTTTCATTTTAAATCCTTTTAAAATAATAATATATATCTTTTGTATCAAATCATACTTTTCTCCAGGATTTAAAACAAATCACTTTTGAAAACGATATCAAATACTTTGTATAATAATACGATGTTATATTTGATATACTTATATGGAAATCTCAAGTACACTACCATAAAAGCTCATCGAAATATATACAACCAAATCGGGAGGTTTTCTCCTATAACAAGATAATTGGGTCACAGCCCTTCCAAAATCAACAAGTATATCCCTCTTTATCAAGAGTGGACTATACCGAGGGTTACACAACCCTCCACCCACTTTTTAGTTATGGGTTACCCGAACATCGGTAACATAACAAATCATTTTGTTTCCCAAAGTGACAAATCATTTTGTACAAATATTCATAAATACTTCCAAAACACAATATTGTTTATTTCCTTAAAATTTTTGGAAAGCAATGTTAAAATCACTGAGGTTTTAGTCCTCGAAATTCTCTTTTCATTTATAGAACACATTTTTATAAATATCTTTATATAAATTACTTATATATTAGATCACTTCAAAAATATTTATTTTGAAATATTTCTATTTCTTTAAAAGAAAACATTTCATCTCAAAAAATAAGTATCTTTTCCCTTTAAAATTATAATAAACATCTTTTATTATAACTATTCCTTAATCAATATTATTACCGAACACCTTAAAGTCAAACTATGAAATTCTAATCATAAATTGTTCTTATCTACCCAACCCATGCATTAGAAAAAGGTTATTACTCCTAAATTAGCCGAACATAATTCAAACAACCAAACAAACAGTAATAACAAACACATTATTATCAACAATTAATATGTCATTAGCTAACACATCATATACTCATTTGATGCTGAGATAACTTACCTTGAAACCAAGTTAACAAACATCACAAGCCACTAGAATCAAAGAACAACTTCCTAACATAACCCTGAAGCTAAAGAAACCACCTTGATGCTAGAAAACACAAGCTCAAGCCTCCTACCCCTTCATGAATGCTCATGGCATGGGATTGATCTCCAATATCTCCACCATTTCTTCACTTTTTTGATGCTAAGCTATGTTCTCCAAGTGATTTAAGAACTGTGTGAAAGTTTGGAGGTGAAAGGAGTTGATTTGAATAAGATTTGGGAAAGTTAGAGAGGAGAAAGAGAGGATGAAGACATGACAAGGAGCATAGAAAATTTCATAAATCCATAAATGAATGTGTGATTATGAAAGGAGCTTTGCCCACTTATTTATAGCCTAGAAAATGAAGTGCCACAAGACCACAAACCCTCTCCACTTTCCTCCACTCACATGCACACCATGCTTAAGTACAAGTCCATGCCTTCTTATACACCATACCCCTAAATCAAGCCTTAAATCAATGGTCAATGTTTCCTCCTAGAAGCTTGCTTAGATTAATTAATTTTGCTGTCAACTTAAGTTTTTCAAATTGTTATTTATGTGTTCATTTGTTTCTAAGAGATGTAAAAGAAGTTTGAACACTTTTGTTTAGCAAAAAGTCATTTATCAATAAAATGATTTTCGATCATATTATCGATGTTTTTGCGAACTGTTTATTTTTATAAGCATTTTTTCAAAAACGAATTCCTTATCATTATTTATTAGTTAAAAGGGGCTAATAAGGTTATAAAATCATATTTATTCACATTAAATCCTAGATACAAATATTTAAGTAATTCGGATATTTAAATACGAAGTGTTCGAAATTTCGGGTCATCAAATTCTCCCCCACTTAAAAGAATTTCGTCCCCCAAATTCCATGGAGCAAAAAATACAATGAATGCCAATACTTGACAAATGTTAAGCACATCAAGAATAATATTACCCATAACTCCGATCGGAGGTACGGCCAAATTGTAACGATCGCCTTTTCAACCCTCAAATATCGACACTAAAAACAGCCACGATATTCGTGTCCAAGTGCCGAAAAGACAGAAAGTTAGGATAAAATAAAGAAAAAGAAACAGAACAAAAAGGAAAAACACAATATCAAAATCTCACATGCGGAACAAAAATATATAATATCTCAAAAATGTAGTACAAAGAGTTACTCTAACATACATAAATCTTAGAGTTGCAAAGTGACTATGTACTACAATCAGCTTGGATAGTTGTAACTGCATATCCTCAAAATGCTGAATACACATACGTAATAGTGAACAGAAACGAAAAGGGTAGATAGATAGTGTAAGACTGTTTAGTGTTTGCTATTTATCATGTGTTGGTGTATCTTTCCCGCTTATCATTTTATTCTGCATTGACATCTTTATTGAGTTTGTAAGATTGGATATTGCTATTTCTCACATCAGAGTTGTGCAGCGGTAGATTTATAATATTTGTGTTTGTTGTGAATTAAAGTACACCCAGTAGTATAAATGATTACTTTGATAAGTTGTATTATTAAAATTGTGTCCTATACATTTAGTAATGTTGTATATTTATCATATGATGATGCGTATTAAGTCGATAGTTGTCATTTGTTTATTTTAGAATGGGCAGGTTTTTGGCAATTTTGAGTGGTCCGAAAATCCGGGTCATCACATTAACTATATTTAAAACCCATTTAAACATATACCGACATCGTATATCGATATGTGCATATAAAAAGTTTATACTTTTATGGACATTTTCTCCCACAACATGATGAATACAGAAAGATGTCGAGAAACACAGAACTGACGGAAGGTATGTAATAAAGGTGTCACCATGTAATCACATTAGCAAGGTGAAGTGTTAGGGGAAAATTTGGCATAGTCCCAAAATAAACTCAAAGCATGTGTAAAATGTTCATATGGCTAGGACATGCATTTTGGGCCAAACCGCATCTCAATTCGAGCTACAAATTGAATGACATAATCATCTTAAAATCTGTCCAAAACCTAATCGACTTGGGTCCCACCATGGGGAGCTACTATCTACTCCAAGCAAATGTAACATGCAAAGGAAATGGAATATTCTGATTAACATTACAAAGCTATTGGTTCAAGTTTCACTCAGTTCCAACTTAAAACAAAGGAGTTATGGCACAAAGAAGGTCGGTCTGGAAAGGAACAGGAGAAATGGTTTGGTAGGGAACCTAACCATTTTCTACCGAACTATTTACCTAACCTTGCACCTATAAATACCTATGGATGAGCACAACCAAGAAGGAGATAATGATGAGCAATAATGGCAGTCAAGCTTAGAGCTCTAGAACCTACCTAACTGAATCTGCCTAATAGAAAATCACCTAATAGAATTTTGCCTAACAGAATCTTTACTTAATATAATCTTGCCTAACCAAAAATATGGACCACTTCGAGATAAAAAAGAATCATGTTAGCTTTAGCCAACCTCCTTCAATCATCCAGTCCATTATCCAACATCGAGTTTTGCAAGACCAACCTCAAGATTTACAGTATCAGTTCTTTGCCAATCATATATCTAACAACCCATAATTGTTGTGATGGATCTAGCGAGATCTAGCAAGCATTGTAGAAATCTAAAATCGATGCATCATCACTTGATCAAAGAGCTAGGATAGAAAGGTGAGAAGACCAAAAGATAACATGAAGAAAACAAGATGGAACAAATGTTAAGTGCTTGGTTCGACAAATAACCGAACCAATCAACCGGTTTAGCAGTCACCACCAGACTAACAAACTTGTCCAGTAGATGATTACAAAACATAATATCTTGTTTGGTGGTCTGCTACCAAACCAAGTAGCACTGAACCAAACATAGGGACCAAATCAAATACTATATGCTGAGCCAAGCACCACCTACCGAACCATAAATTCCAACCACCCTCTTACCAAACCAAAGACTCTGAGATGGCTATATATGTGAACTTTGAACCAAATCTTCCATACAAGGAAACTTCAGACCAAATCTTCTATACAAGAAAAGTACCAGATAAATATTGTAAATATAAGAATTACCTATTTTGTATACTTAGTCTCCCTATATCTTCACTCTTATAAATACATAAGTTAGGGATAATAATGGGGTGAAGTCAGAGAGGGAGCCAAGAATAGCCAAGTAGGAGTAGCGAACAAGAATAGCCAAACAAGAATAGATGAGCAAGAATGGTCGAATGGGAGTAGGCGAATAGACTTCCTTGGGGCCTACATTATACTAAGCGCTAGGTGAGGCGACAGAAGTCTCGCTTAATGTCACTTAAGTGCTGCTTAAGCATCGCCTAAGCGCTACTTAATTTTTAAGCATACATTATTCGTATCAATATAAATTTATTCAAAGAGATTATATTAAGTGGGTCCGTGTATGCATGAATTAATCATAAAGAATTAGAGTTTTACTTTGAAGTTCACTTACAAATTCATAGGTTGCAAAAGTTGGATTTGAATTTATTATTCAGTAAAAGTATGCATACTCGAGTTGAGTACAAACCATGCACATTTGTCTAATAAATAGTCATATCTTAATGTAAAAAACTACTCACCATCCATCAGCTCTTATGATAGAAAATGAGAAAATTTTGTTATGAAGTGTCGCTTTTATGCTATAACCTCATTTCTTCATATTTTAAAAATAATATATATTTTTCTTAGTAGCGCTTAATAATCGCTTAAATTTAAGCAAAGCGTAGATAAGCGCCAATTAAGTGCGCTTAAGCGCTCATCGCTTAATTCTATTGCTTTTTCAATAAGCGTTGTACATGCATTTAGCGCTTAAGCAACGCTTACGCGCACTTTTCATAATATAGCTTGGGGCTATAACTTACTTTCTATCACTATAAGAAAATATGCTTTTAGTAGCACTAAATGGTAGCATTTGAACATGAAATTCAACTATTTCACTTGATCTAATATAAGTGTAGCGTTTTAATTCTAAATGCACGCTACTATGGGATAATATTTTTAGGCGAGATCAGTTTCCATGTTCCCGCTTACTATGCCAGCCATTTTTTTACTCTCATTTATTCCCCCTCCCCTACCAAAATTAAAATAAAAACCCTAAACCAAATTTTATAATTCTAAATCGTCTCCTCCAATCTTTATGAAATTCAATCTAACATAAGCAGACTATAACCGAGTTTTCAATCTTGGATTTGGGATGAAGATGCTTATTTTTACTCTCTTTTGTTCTCTACCCCAAAGTGGAGTATCACAAGGAGACGGAGATGCTTATTTTTGGACAATTACAGTATCTTTGATCCCATATCATTGTTCTAGCTATTCAGGTATTTAGTACATACTATATTATGTTAATTATTATAATTCAAGTCTGCATATATAGTTGTGTAATAAGGGATGGGCTTGGTATTTATGGACAAAACAATCTATTGTTGGATGACTTAACATTTTATGAGCATTTCAAATGCAAAATGCATACTAACTATCATTTTTACCTTAATGAATTTGGTTGAGTTATGTTTCCAGGTTTTGTATACTTATAATCTAGTGGTATACATCCATTTTTCCTTAATTTGTATTGTTTTTGCTTAGCCTAAAGTTTTGACTATTAGTGTCCTATTTTGATTCAAAATTTCTAGATGGTATTTTAGTACGTATTATTATTCCAAAAATTCAATTTCTTTATAAGTATTTGACTAGAATTTTTTTACCTTTTATTAGCAGTAAGTATGTGAAAGTGGTAAAATATAATCAATTATCAAATGGGTGACCATATGTGGATTTTTCTTTAATTTATAGTATAAGCACATTTTTATTGGTTAGTGCTATGAAATACTCATGCTTCATATTCAAAAATTTATTTATGCTTCTTTGGTTTCATGTTATTAATTATCTTGTATTTTATTTATTTTTAAAATTTCAAAAATATATTTGATTTTTTTGTTATCCTTAGATATAAATTCCAATGCTATAGAGCAATTGTTATAGTTGAATGTGTATCTATATATAGTTCAAACTATCATTTTATATTACACTTCCAATAGGGAAGTGGATTTAGTAGAATAATCTATGAATATATAATTGTTTTCTGTTTTTTAAGGATATCTTATCATAGTGGGCTGCATGGGTGATTTCTACCTAAGTTTTTGAAGAAACTGATAGTTTGCAATTGAATAATTTTGCATGTGTTTAGAGTTCTAGTAAATGTGGCTCGATAAAATGTTGTATGTTTCTAATTAATTTTGTTGCAGTGTGATGGTGAATAACAGTTGAGACAAGGACCGTTGTAGAATTTTTTAAGCTACTCTTATTGTATTGCATGAATAGAAGGTGTTCACCTGCTTTTTAGCCAAGCCGATTTCAACTAGACTTGGAAGGCCAAAATAAAGACGAGAAGAGTAACAAACTTGAAAAAACATGCTTAGAAGAATAAAAGAATCATACTCAACAAGTTTATGGAAAAAATGAGCTAAGAGGACCACTAGGTACCGAGAGGAACCTATTAGTACTGAGAGGTTTTTCTTCCACTTGAGGCCTCCCAATCTCCTTGTACTCCAAGTACTTCTTCAAGCAATCGTGGTAAAGTGCTTTTTCCAAAAGATTAGACTCAAGAAGGTTAAAGAGGTAAAAATGACCTCTTGGTACCGAGAGGAACCTTTAGGTACTGAGAGCTTTTTGGTGCTCTTTTAATCCCCCAAGCTCCATACACTTCAAATGTAATCTCAAGTGATTATGATCAAGTGCTTTTCTTGGAGAATTTACAAGCAATACTAATGATTTGGGAGAGGAAAGAAAAAAGTAGGAAAAGACAAGCGATATTGGGTGAATCATCAAAAGGACTAGATCTTCAGGAAAAAGGAGTGGAATGCATCGAATTGAATATAGAAAGGCAACACAAATAAGATAAAGGACTTTCACCCTAAAAACACCACCTGGTATCGAGAGGTTTTTATAGCCAATTGGGCAGATGTGCTCAGTGGTGACTTCTTGGACCGATCTTTGGACTTCAATGCAAGCGGACTCTTGAACCTACACAACTGTTTCTTTATAAATGCCAATCCTGCATGCAACTAGAAAATGATCTTGACTCTGACCTAGGATTCACACTTTGCATCTTCTTCACTCTTATCTCCTTCCTCAAATATACTCTAGATTCTTTATTGTAAATCTGAGATCCATTAGATTATGGTCAGATATGATAAAACTAGTTGTAATCTGAAGAGAAAACATATAATAACAAAGATAGGCCGAAGAAATCACCAAAACACTATAAAAATTCTTGTGTCTCCTTTTACTTTCCTGTTATTTTTGCTTGTTTGATTTGGATCTCTACATTTTGGTGCTTTTATTTGATATTTGGTAGTTAGTGCCATTTTTGGCATTAATATTTTGGTGCTTTCACTGAGAAAGAGCTAGATTTCGCAACCTAAAGCTTGGATCTGAAGCTTGGAGAAGATTAAGAGGCCTAACACCATCTCTAGGATTGGAGGAAGTCAACCAAAGCATGGATGCAACCAGAAGGTGTCCTCAAATTATAATCAATCCATTCACGTGACTAAGGAGAAGATGGAGAGAATGATGAAAGAAATGCAAGATGGAATAATGGATTGGCAACATAAAGTGCTAAATGGATTCTTTAGATAGATTGATCAACAAAGAACAACTGGAGTAGCTAGAATTCAAAATCAAAGGCCAAGAACTAATGCAGGAGCATTTGGAATTGGAGTGGAGCAAACTAGAACAATGCCCCCTACAACTAGAACCAGTCGGTGTCGACCACAATCCTCTCGATACCGGGAGATATTTTCTCAGGGGCAATGTCGATTTGGATCTAGGATGAGCTCTAATGCTTGGAGTGGGTGATGCTGGAGGTAGGGAGGTGGGTCAGAATGTGAATACACAACAGCAAGAGTTGGAACCAGAAGTTCACCGTAGGAATGGGAGGCAAAACGAAGTTATGGATCAAAGACTTCCATTGGATGATAACCCCATAATCAAGATGGATTGGACTCATGCTCGATTCCTTTACCTCACCTTTTTTTAAATAAATGATGCAATATCACTATCAGGCATCTTACTCATGTAAGGGATCTTGATCGGTCCTTAGGCACGCTCTGAGTTGGAAGTCTAAAGGTGATCCTTAATAGGATTAGATGTTTTAATGATTGCTAGATGTTGATACGCTATATTTTGATCAATGACAATGTGCTTCAACAAAAAGGAAGAGATATGTGCAAGGCTAAAGGAAGGACTATGAAGACCAAAGTATAAACATAAGTATGATTTTCATAGGTCTAAAGTCTAGATTATTTGTTAAAATCTATCCTCAAGAGATTTGCACGAACACTAAAACACATTCATAAAACTTCATTTTTATTCACATGTTCACTGTGCATACTTTTATAGTTCAGTCGACTGAACAGGTATGGACAGTCGACTGAAACTGGCACACATTTACAAATATGCACAGTTTCAGTCGACTGAATTTCCTGCCCAGTCGACTGAAAGCATTCCTGAAAATTTCTCTTCATATTTTCAGTCGACTAAATTTCCTGCTCAGTCGACTGAATCTATAACTGCGAATTTTCTCTGAATAGACACCTTCCTCTTCCCAAGAGTTACAACCATTCTCTAATGGAAATGGAAGCATCTCTTGCATGCACCTCTTGCAAACAAATGCACCTCTTCTACAAGTATAAATACATGGTTTTAACATTTGCAAATTACCAATTCTAATTGCTTTAATCTTTCTATTTACTTGAACATACTTTCAGATTTCTTAAGTTTTCAAAAGCAATCACTAACTAATTGCTTGAATCTCTGTTTTAACTATAACACATTTTGATTCATAGCAATTCACATTTCCTAAATCATCACAAACACTTTATATACTCTCGAGGATAAGATTATAGGAAAGTTGTACTCAATTTGACTCATTAGTGTTATCAAGAACACAACTAGTCACAAATACCTTTTGTATCCAGTTTGAAGTCCTCTTCGGTAGTTGAAGTAGGAAATCCCGTTCGGTTGTTTGGGTAAGTTGTAAACCTATTCCTCCAGGTTAAGTGAGGGTTGTTGGTTAGTTGAATTCCTAAGAGGAGCTTAGGGACTGGACGTAGGACAAGAGGTCTGAACCAGTATAAAGTCTTGGTGTCTACTTTACTTACTGCTTACTACTATCTACCTAGACCATTTCACTATTCCATATTATACGATCCTACCGCATAGACTCTTTTCAATTGGTATCAGAGCGAGGCCGTCCTATAACCATAACACCGTTATTTGACATATTGATAATATGGAAAACAACACAAGCACAACATCTGCCTATAACTCTACATTTGCGGAAGGATAATCTACTCAAAGACCCCCTCTATTCAATGGACTAAACTATAATTATTGGGCTACAAGGATGAGGATTTATATGCAAGCAACAAGTTTTGAAGCCTGGAATGCAACACAAGCAGAACTCATTGTACCCACAACGGAATATTCTACATGGACACATACTCAGAAGAATGAAGCTAGTGCAAATGCCAAAGCTATGAATATGCTATTTTGCGCTTTGGATAGAAATGAGTTCAATCGTGTTAGCATTTGTACTACTGCACATCAGATATGGAGTACACTTAGAACCATACATGAAGGCACAAACAAGGTCAAACAAACAAAGATTTCCATGCTAAAGAACCAGTTCCAAAACTTTAGAATGCGACAGAATGAATCCATCAATGACATGTACTCGAGATTTCAAGACATTCATCATGCCTTAATAGGACTAGGAGAAAAATACACGAATTTTGATATTGTATCTAAATTTCTAAATTTACTCACTGATGAATGGGAGAGAAAAGTCTTAGCAATCTAAGAAGCAAACGATCTATCTACAATGAAACTAGAAGAATTAATTGGAAACCTTATGTCTTATGAAGTTAACATGCAAGCTAAGAAAGATCAAACACAGGAAAGAAAAAATGTGGCTTTTCACGCAGAAAAGGAAGAATCAGAGTCTGAAAATGAGGATCTAGAATTTATTGCCAAAAATTTCAAGAAATTCTTAAAATATAGAAAAGGAAATGAAAACGGTTTCAAAAAGAATTTCTTGAACAAACCTTCATCCTCAAATATGGAATGTTTTAATTGTCACAAGAAAGGTCATATGATAAAAGACTGTCCGGAGCTAAAGAAGGAGAATCAGAAAAACTTTAACAATAAGAATAAGAAAGACAAATGTAAAAAGAAGGCATTCTCTGTAACATGGGACGATTCAGATTCATCTTCATCTGAAAGTGATAATAATAGCGACAATGAACAAGCGAATGTATGCTTTATGGCTCAAGAATCTGAGGTTAGTAATTTAACTTTCGACGATTTAATTGATGTAAACACAGAACTTTTGAGCACAATAAAAACTCTTAAAAAGAAACTCAAGGAAACTCGTGAAAATCAAAACAAAGCTGAATTTGAAAGAGATATGTTAAAATATGAAAAGAAAATTCTAGAAGAAGAACTTGAAAAAGTTCAAGAGTCTCTTTCAAATTCGGAAACTCAATTATCACTTTTAAGTCAAGAAATGGAAACTCAAAAGACAAAGAATGATATAATTGTCTCTGAAAATCATGAGTTAAAAACTAAGATTAGACAAGTTCAGTTAGAAAATAATAGTCTTCAAGTTAGATTAGATAACATCACTAAAAATGTCTCTAATTTTAACAAAGGAAGAGAAAATTTATCTAAGATTTTAGAAAATTCTCAATCCTCCTCAAATAAACATGGATTAGGATATATAAAAGAGTCAAAAATTCCTAAAAAGAAAAATACAAATTTTAAGAGGAATATTGATTCAAAACAACAAATGTTATTAAGAGAACCTATTAGAACAAAAGAAGAAACTAAGATAGTTAAAATTTGGGTTCCAAAGACTAACAATATTTTAATTAGGAATAAATATATTAAAGCATTTATGGATAGTGTTCATAATAATAAAAATTATATTTATAAAAAGGATACTGAACCAAATTGGGTTTGGTTTCCTAAGTTCTAACTTTTAGGACCCTATTGAAAGGTGGGTACCAATATTGTATTTATTTTTTGCAGGTCCCACTCAAGAAAAGAAAATGGATTTTGGATAGTTGTTACTTTGTTTGACAATTATATACTTCTACAAATTATTACTTCCTTTTTGTCGATGACAAAGGGGGAGAAATCTATGTTACTAACTTTGTTTTGTAGGAAAGATAGTGCATATATTTAGGGGCAGGAAAGATAATTACATCTCTACAAACATAAATATTGTCATCAATCAAAAAGGGGGAGAATGTTGATACGCTATATTTTGATCAATGACAATGTGCTTCAACAAAAAGGAAGAGATATGTGCAAAGCTAAAGTAAGGACTATGAAGACCAAAGTATAAACATAAGTATGATTTTTATAGGTCTAAAGTCTAGATTATTTGTTAAAATCTATCCTCAAGAGATTTGCACGAACACTAAAACACATTCATAAAACTTCATTTTTATTCACATGTTCACTATGCATACTTTTATAGTTCAGTCGACTGAACAGGTATGGACAGTCGACTGAAACTGGCACACATTTACAAATATGCACAGTTTCAGTCGACTGAATTTCCTGCCCAGTCGACTGAAAGCATTCCTGAAAATTTCTCTTTATATTTTCAGTCGACTGAATTTCCTGCTCAGTCGACTGAATCTGTAACTGCGAATTTTCTCTGAATAGACACCTTCCTCTTCCCAAGAGTTGCAACCATTCTCCAATGGAAATGGAAGCATCTCTTGCATGCACCTCTTGCAAACAAATGCACCTCTTCTACAAGTATAAATACATGGTTTTAACATTTGCAAATTACCAATTCTAATTGCTTTAATCTTTCTATTTACTTGAACATACTTTCAGATTTCTTAAGTTTTCAAAAGCAATTACTAACTAATTGCTTGAATCTCTGTTTTAACTATAACACCTTTTGATTCATAGCAATTCACATTTCCTAAATCTTCACAAACACTTTATATACTCTCGAGGATAAGATTATAGGAAAGTTGTACTCAATTTGACTCATTAGTGTTATCAAGAACACAACTAGTCAGAAATACCTTTTGTATCCAGTTTGAAGTCCTCTTTGGTAGTTGAGGTAAGAAATCCCGTTCGGTTGTTTGGGTAAGTTGTAAACCTATTCCTCCGGGTTAAGTGAGGGTTGTTGGTTAGTTGAATTCCTAAGAGGAGCTTAAGGACTGGACGTAGGACAAGAGGTCCGAACCAGTATAAAGTCTTGGTGTCTACTTTACTTACTGCTTACTACTATCTACCTAGACCATTTCACTATTCCATATTATACGATCCTACCGCATCGACTCTTTTTTCTAGATGCCCTGACTTAGGCTTCATGAGAGATGACTGACGCCGATTAGAAAACCCCAACGGAGATTGATGACCCTTTGAAATCGATTAGGATTTTACAAACCACTTGAACGTGATGACCAATATTGATTATGGTAGTCTAATTTGAAGATACGGGGTGGTGACCGCAAGAAGTAAGTCCCTTTAATGGAGAGTAAGTGGATGGACTTGCTTGTCGTTGAGTCTCCTCGTCGAAAAGCGAGCGGATTGAGCTCAGCAAGGATCAGGAGGGATCAAAAGTGAGTCCCCTTATAGAAGAGTGAGCAGATGACTTGCTTGGTCATTGAATCCCCTTGTCGAAGAGCAAGTGGATTGGACTCATCATAGATCCGAAGAGGTCAAACCCTATATTAGATGAAAAACGATCCAGAGAGAGACCCCTAGATTGGATGATAAACGATTCGAAGAGATCGAACCCTAGATTGGATGACAAACAATCTAGAGAGATCGAACCCTGAATTAGATGACAAACTATCCTGAGAGATCAAACCATGTATTATATGATAAGCGATCCAAAGAGATCGTACCCTATATTGGATGAGTCCCTGGATAGGATGAGATCCGAGATTTGATAAGGCCCTAGATTGATGGAATCCTAGTTTGGATGTTAAACGATCCGAGGAGATCGGACCATAGAATGGACGTTGACTTGACCTTAGGATTTGAACGCCTTGTGATTAGACTAGAATAGATAAATCCTAGATTAACAAGGATGATTCTGATATAAAATATGATAACTCCTGATGAAAATGTTCTGATTATGATTTATGACTAACACTTAAGCAAGGTCTGGAGTCCTTAACTATAACAGGTCTGTAATGACCTTTGGTTTGTAGGAAAATCCAAAGGAACTGGATGGTTCACCAAGATTGAAGTAAATGGATAGCCAGAGATGTAACGATCTATATTCTACGTGTCAAAGGATCGTAAAATATTAATATTATTTTCATATGTGGTTGTATGATTCTATAACTATGGAAAATAACTAATAGGGTCATTTCTTTTCCTTAGGATTTTTGTTGAATTTTTCTATGACCGTTTTGCCCTTGGAAAATCTTATTTGGGCCATAACTTTTGACGATGTGGAATTAGATCCTAAAATCACTTCCATTGGATCGGGATGATGATATTCCTTTCCATAGAATGGTCACATAAAGAAAACAGGCTTATGGTTTGAGAGATATGGCTGTTAAAAGTTTTTATTGGTTTTAGACAACTTAAATGGGTAAGGGTCATTAGTTGATGGAACCATGACCCATTTCGGGTTTAGGGTAAGTGAGGGCTGCAACAGTTGATGGGACCTCTCCTTCCTCATTTGCACAACTCCCAAAATAGCTCCTTACCTCCATTAATCATCTTTTCACCCAAAAACCCACCAAAATCTTACTTAATTAGCCAAATCTCATCATTAGTAAGTGATAAGTGAAATCCATCCTAAAGCTTGAAGATTTGCTGCTGCGAACACATTGGAATCCGTGCATCTATTGTTCATAAGAAGATCTAGAGCTTAGCTTGGGTTAAGGTGAGTGATTAGTAGTCTCTCTTACTAATTAGCATGTATTAGGCTATAAAAATCTACTAAAATTCTCTATAGATCTTTATAAATCATATTATAACACATATGTGAATTTGGGTTAATTTGGATTAAGTTTGTGGAATTGTTATTTTAAGGATCCATGGTTGTACCCTATGAATATTTGGCTATTCCTTTAGTTTTAGGCTTTGATTTACTATGTTTCGACCATCTGCTTCTTGTTGTGTATTTTACATGTTATATGCTTGCGTAAACATGCTTGAATGGATGCAAACGCCGATCGAATGGCGAAAATAGCTTTAGAATGTTAGAAAGGGGCTATCCGAGAGGGGTCACTCTATAAGGGTCGGCTACGACCCCTACAGATGGATTAAAGGAGGTACGATCAGTAGGGGACAACAAGGGAAGTCCCAGGAAGCAACATGTCAAATTTCAAGTCATTTGGAGTTCATATGCACAAGTTACGATCGATTGAAGATGGATTATTATAGGGATTGGCTCATTTGGAGGAGTCGGCCTATAGCGGTCGGCTATGACCCATAGAGATGGATTGTAGGGGAGTGAGATAGTATGAGGTAATGAGATGTGTTGGAGTTGGCGTGTGAAGTTTGGGATCGGATGGAGTTAGCGTGTGGCGCGAAAAACGGGGAGAAAAATTTAAGGGATAGGGGTCAGCAGGAGAGGACTCGGTCCCTTATAGGGGTCGAACCCGACCCTTAAGGTTTCATCCTATAGGGGTGTGACCCTTAGGGTAGGTCAAGGGGTTCGGGAGGAGTCCTTTGGTGGAGTTTGGTTCATCGACGTTGGCGCGGTTTCTCGTTTGATGCTTGGTTTGATGGCGACCCTACTTCTCAAGGAATGACTTCGGCAATAGCTAACTTTACTCCGGGAGGCAAAGAAAGCTATTATGAGTCGGATTTAGGGAACTGTTGGAGGCAGTTATGGGATGCACGATGACACTTTATGACATACAACGACTATCTAGAGTAGTTCCCAACCACGACGACTTCAGAAGGGAGTTGGGTGGACAGTTCCGAGACAAGCTTTGCTATGGATGGCATGTGTAAGGGGAGGGATCGATGATACTCATAGGGTTGAGATGAATTGATACAGCGATGTATCTAGTCTCGAGTATTGAGATGGATTGACGCGGTGACGTGTCTAGTCTCCAGGATCGATTGATGTGGGAATGCATCTAGTCTCGTGATGATAGGGATGGATTGGTACGGTGATATGCCTAGTCCTTGAGTTTGCGAGTTATCCTATACCAATGCACTGAGTGAGTGAATGTGAGGATGGATGTTTCGTTTTTTCGTTTCTATCACCTTAAGGATATCATATGATGCAGATACTACTGATATAGATATCTAGACACCCTTGGTACCTTGGCACCCACATTACACCCATGATGATATAGTAGCTTATATTGTTTATGTGCTAACTCTACGGATGCAGGGACAGGTCAGGTTTGATTTCATGTACTGATTGTCCTATTCTATCTTTTTATAGTATTTGAGATTTCTATCGCTCACACTAGACTGTTGTCTGACCTAAGGTTTTATGCATTGCTTCTTATTACTCTAGGTACTCTTAAATGAGTAGATTAGAGACATGTTTGGTGAGCATGAGTATCTATTCAGGTGATAAGCAGGAGGCTGTTTCTCTTATTACTATATTTACTCTAGTGTTTTCCGTTGTTCAGTACTATGGATCTTATTAGTACTCTCATTTTTAAGACAGTTATTTAGGAGTTATTTAGGATGTATGACTGTATTTCTATCACTGTACTGTATGGATCTATTACTCTGATGTTGTGATATATTCGGTCATTTACAGCCTCACCTATTTTATACTTGTGATGTTGCTATTATATTTTGTTCAATGCACTGTGAGATATACGACGGGTTTTATGTTATGTTGTTTATTTTACCTTTAGATGACCGCTTACATCGGTTGAGCACCGTTATATTGCACTATCCAGGTCTTTTGGGTGTCGGCGGGATAGGGCGGCCATCTCATTTGGTATCAGAGCTTAGGTTGCGTTCTTTGACATAAGGGATACCGAGATCCAGTAGAGATAGGGTAGGAGTTCTCACCTTAGACTAGATCAAGAGTGTTTATAATATATATATGAGAGCGCATACTTGTTATATATTTTGGTTTTCAGAATTGTATAGTAGTATATAAAGTATATGAAGCCGCACTGCACACAAGAGAACTACTTTAGAGGAATTCTATAACGTCCCGCATTTTTAACCATTTTAAATTATTTAATTTAATATAATCATTCAATAAAAATGTTTAGAAATAATAATTTAATGATTTATTAATGTAGTTTATTGAATATGAACTTGAATAAAATTTTGAAATAACAATTTCAATAAGATTTAAGGAAATCATTTGTATTAGAATGAAGTTCAATATATTTACTGTGTTGTAATCAATAGCATGAATTGAATAATAAATGTTGAATTAATTAGATGAAAATAAAATAATTGATTTATAACTAGAATTCATTTAAAATCTAAAAGTGATTCGTCGCAAATTGAATTATTATGATGCTTTGATTTAAGAAGTGGAACTAAGTGTAGTAGCCGTTTTGTTATTTGAATTCGTTTTAATAGTTAAATTTTAAAAGTTATTTATAATTCAAATATAATGATTTATTTGATAATTGAATTGTTTAAATTTAATATTGGAAATTATTTAAATAATTGAATCCTGAATTTAATGTGAATGAAAATGATTTCAAAAGTTGATTTAAGTTTTATTTAAACAAGAATGAAAATTGTTAACTTTTAAAATTGAATTTAAAAGTGATTAATTTTTTTTTGGAAATTTCTTGTTTTAATTAACGTGTAAAAATAGTCTTTTTGGGCACTGTCTTAGATTTCGACGAAACTAGTACCATCGGATCCGTAATAGTGAATTATTGTAGGATTTCAAGTTTCTAGCGATCAGACTTATCGTTTGGCCGTGTGAGCTTGAAACACGTAGAACTTATTTTCAGAACTTTAATTAAAATAACTTGATTTTGAAAAACTACCTTCTGAATATGATGGAATTGGCTCTCGGTGCATATTCCATTGTGTTCGGAATGAGGGTATAATATATAGAATGCCAGACGACACGCTTCGTTTGGAGTTTGGAATTTTCACAGATAAATCAGGTCAGAAATTTATATAAGGCCACGTCTTGTTTTCATTTTCGCAAACCCTAGAGATAAAACTGCAGCTGCTCCATTTAAAACGTTTTAATGGCCGAAAATCGCTCCCTTTCTCTCCTCGTTTTTTCCTCATCCACTCAACGAAATCGAATGCCACCAAAAGGAAAACTGTAGAACTTGACGAGCTCTACGTATCCAACAGTTACATCGAGGGGATACGACTCGAGTTTGCTAGGATCTAGCTTCGAGTTTGCTCTAGGTTTTCTCGAATCGCGTGGCGGCGATGGAGGTTGCAGGTTTGCTGAAGGTGGTGGAGTTGGCCAAGACGCACAACGCGGCGAGGTCGGATCGGAGCTCGGTGGCTTGGGGTTGCATGCGTCTCGAGGGTTTGGTCGCGTGATATTGGGTTTCGCGAGTTCTTCGACCTGTATTGAAGAGATAGGGTAACAGTGTTTTAATTGTTAATATAATTAGGTTAATTAAACTTTAAGTATCTTGTTATATTAATAAATTCATAACGTTCTCGTATGAGGTCGGATTCGGGCGAAACAAGTCGCGTTGGATTCGTATCTACGACATGGATTTGGATTGGAATTTATTTGAAGCTAAAAAAAATTTCAGTTTCAAATAAAGGTGAGTGTTTTAAACCAGTCACGAAATACTAAAACATTTTTATGTCATTTAAATCAAAATAATGAAGTGTTTGTTTTTATTGATTGTTGTTTGGTAAAATTTACTGACATTTGAATTGACACAGGAATTTACTGTTAGGAATTAAAATTGATAGTTAAAGTGAAACTGAAATTAAAGTGCTAGTTAAAAATATGATATTTAATAACTAGTTAAGTGTTGTGATATATTGACTGTTTTGGATGTCGATTGTGATGGATGACTATTGGTTGATATTTTGGATGATTGGATGTTTATTTATTTTATATATATATATATATATATCTTGTTATCACCCTGTATATTATTGACAGCATATAAACTGCAAATTGAATAATTTCGAATAAATTAAGAAATATGTTGAAATGATATATACCTATGGCACTTTGATTTGGATTTAAATGATATATATCCATCTCTGCAATTAAAAATTGAAATAACTATTCAGTTGGCCATATTATAGAAAATTATATACGGACACCGGATTGGTTAAATTAAATGGTTTTAAAATTCTTGGGTTTTGAAATTATTTAAATGATATGTTTTTAAAGAATAAAATAAGTGATTTATGGAAATTGAATTATTTTCGAACTCGAGCTTGGAATGTTGAAATTGGTTAAAGGAAATTGTTTAAAGAATGAAATTTGAAATTTGAAATTATAATTGAAACATGACTTGAATTACGAAAATTGGACATGAAATTTATATAGATTGATTGGGTTAAATAAGAATTGAATTAAAATTTTAAACCATTGAATCAAATCATGGAATCGAATTTGAAGTTGAAATGAACGTTTCGAAATTGAAGTTAATTCGAAGTGAAATCGAAAGTAAGTTGATTTTAATTTAAATCGAAATTGGTATGATTTGAATTGAAAGATTTGGAATTGAATCAATTTGATTTAAATTTGGACCTGGGTCCAGATTTATTGAAATGGAAAGAAACAGTTTGATTTGAAACTATTTTCAAAATAAATTATTTAAAATCTATTTTTTAAATATTCAAATTATTTTGATTTTCCAAACTATTTTACTATATAAACCATTTTCAATACTCAAACCATTTTTTATCAAACTATTTTAAATCTCTAAACTATTAAACTATTTTAAACTATTTAAAACTATTCAAACTATTTTCTAAAAATTCAAACTATGCAAAGTTGGAATGTTTATATTTAAATCGTTGATTTAAATGCGAATGTGATTAAATGAGGTTATAACCAAAGTCGAAATTTGTTTGAAATGAAATTGATTACGAAGTGAATATGACAATTTTGAAATGAAAGATATTTTGAAGTGAATATGATATTTTGGTATCAAGTATAAATCGTTTTTGAAATGTAAAAGAACCAACCGGTGTGTAAAACAACGCTTGGTTGTTAAAGAGACCGAGGCCTCTTATTGGCACACTCTCTGTCAATATTGGAAACACTTTAACAACTGTGTGCGTGGAGGAGACTCCAGAATGAAGTGGTTTGATTTGGTGTACGTTTGTGGATTTGAAGAAAAAGAACGATGATGGATAGTCCCAACACTTGTGTCAATTTGAAATGACTGAAACAGGACGACTTGACAGGGCCAATGAGGGTAACTACCTCTAGCGGACATCCGTTCTTCGATTTTATTTTTGGACTTGGTCCATACTATTTCCTTGATGTTGGTTTCGATTAGTGCACCTTGATTTGGGATGACCTCCCTTTGACTCGATATGGGATGGATGGATGTGGTGGGCGATCGTGGCTACGATGCGTTACCACCAACCCTGCGACCCGAACTGGTAGTATTCTACCTTGGGCATTGCCTCACGTGCCTTGTCATACTTTTATCCTTATACGAGACCACTATGAGTTTGATTTAGTGTTGTCATATCATGGTGCATCCCTATCCCCCGACGTGCTACTGGGGCGTTATCTGCAAACTATACGACAATGCTTAAAAACGCGTTAAGGGGGATTAATGTAAAGCCTTAACGCTAGGAAAAATATTTATTTTATTGATTAGACATTACATATATAGCGTATTATACTATATATAGATATTTTAACGGATCCTTAAGAGATGGAAAATCTTGTAACATCTCTTAAGTTATTGTACGCACGTTATACACTAGATTGGAGATGTAAAACCCTGTAAACATCTCTGACGCTACTACACTCATGTTATACGTGATATTGATTTGACTCACATAAGAATATTTTAGTTCTGACTCAAGTGTATTGTTTTACTTTATGCCGGGTCCGCCCTGAGTATTTCAGTGAATTGAAGATTATTTTCTGGAGTATGAAGACGAAGATTTGGTATATTATATTAATAGTATTATTTCTGCATCATGTTGTTCTACTGCATTATTCTATTGTTCTGTTGTATATATAACTCTGATAAATGTTGTATAAATTATAATCAAATGTATAGTATAAACAACTTCATGAACTATTTACTTGATTACTATATTTGTCATTCCGCTGCGAGATTCTGTGTTTGTTTTCTTCTTTTCTTATTTTACTTAATTAACCCCTTTGATTATCTGTGTTCCAGATCGTTTTGAGTTGGACATGTGTGGTTTATTGTCAACTTAAACCTTCTAAAACGTGGGTCGCCACAGTTGGTATCAGAGCTTTGGTTTAGCGATAACCTTAGTGTTGTGGGGTTTGACTCATTAGAGATAGGGTAGCAATACCCTAGAATGAGTTTGTTTGAGTGTGTGTGTGTATATATATATATATATGAGAGCGCGTACTTGTTAGTGTTATAAAATGTTTTATATTGTGTTTACTTATTCGTTGAGTTGTTTATGAATTCTGGTCGGTGCGTGGGATGCTATGTTATCGATAGGGGTTTCTAAACACTTAAACGAGGCAAGTTGACATAATACTGTTTTAAAAATGGGGTAAATGAAATAATTTTACCTAAATTATATTTTATATATAAAATGATAACTTTCATAAACCTGTATGATTATCAATGAATGTTAGTCGTTAGGAGATGATAATATTTAGTTATCATCGATTATTGGTTGAATTAAACTTAAAACAAATACTTTGTTAACTTTACTTCACGAAGCGTTCGATAATTAGATTGAATTGAAATCTAATTACAATAAGAATTGTTTGCAATAACAAAGATGTAAATTAATGAAATTTTTTCATAATTATGTAGTGGAATTGTATAAGTATATTTATAACATAGCTTATAAATAAAAAGGATTTAAAAGCTGAGAATTTGAGAACTTAAATCCCAATGCTTTTGATATTGATTTCTAAGATGGTGAATAATAATTAGTGTCATAGAAGTGTTTCAAAAGGGATTAGAAGGAAATAACTCCTGTAACGACCCGTAAATTTCAACCGTTTTAATAACGTAATTAGTTGAAATTTTGTGAAAATTTTAACGATAAAATTTGAAATAAAAATTTTATATTTGGAATATGTCTAGTTAAACATAGCAACTGGTAAATTTTCGTCCGAAAATATGAAAGTTTATTTCGCGCGTAAATTCACTTCAATTTAATCAGTTAAAAAGCGATGAAAATAAAACATTTTCAAAACCAAAATATTTTTACATAGAAAAAATTCTAAACCATCTTCTGAGCAAGATGTCAGTTTGTCGTTTTTCCTAATTCGGACATCTTTGGCTCCGTCGATCTTATTTTTCAGCGTTTTTCTTGCATTTTCCGCTATTAGAAATTTCGAATTTTTATAATTCAATCGTACAACTGATGTTTGTATACCATTCCGATCGTCTCGTCATGCTGATCTCTACAGTATATTCGTTTGTGTGTAACGGCGTCCGGTACGCAACGGAAGCTGTGTAACGGTCCAATGTATCGGTATCCGTTTTAACTTTTGATTTCTGAGTCGATCCAAAATTTTCCAACGGCAAAAGAAAATAAAATCAAACAGTCATTTGCCTTTAATACTTCCTGAGTTTTGCGTGCGTAGCCTTTTACAATTCCCAGAAGTTATTAATATTGACCTTCATTATTTTTCAGTATTAACAAAAGTTTTGTTGGCAATTGATTCGTTTACACTTTCAAAAAGAAAAAGTAAATTATCTGTTCAATGACTATTCCTCTCCCCACATATCCTTTTACCTGCTCCCTGCAAATCGTGCTCATTCTCTTCCTTTTGTTTAAACTGCTCGTTTCCCTCTAACCCTTTCATCCGCCTCTCACTCTCATCTTCTATTCACCAATAGCCACCACGTTCATCCCGTCCACCTCACTGTCGACCGTACAACCTGCCAACCTCATGCTCCGCCCTGACCAAACACGCCACCGACCAGACATCCCCTTCCCTTTTAACCGACCCGCCTCCTACTGCCTTCCTACCGAAGTTCACCAACGCGCGCACCCCATCCTCCATGACGCGCACAACCAAAAACCACTCCGACCTCTCACATCATCCACAAGCGCCAGCAGCACCTTGAAACCCGACCATCCCACTGACCATCCCCATAGCTCCGCCCACCGTTGCCAAATACCCTCAACGCCTCGTTCACCAATCTGCATGTCCACCTTCTCGGCCTCTGCCACACTGACAGCCTCCGTGCCTCCGCCCTCCTTTAACAGTCGTTCCTTCCCCTTGTTCGCCATACACGTACCTCGCCGAATCACGTCTTGCAGCCCACGGAACAGCAGAGCAACCGCCTCCCCCTTCCAACTCCGAGCACCCAGTCACCATCACATCCACTCAGCCCCACGCCACCTCACTCCTCCCCTGCACCATCAATGAGCAGCCGAGCACCTCCTCCCACGTTCACAGCCTCCATCCGTGCTAGCTCAGCATCTCGCCTCTTTCCCCTCGACCAAGCCTTTAGGCCGTTGCCACCAACCTCCTCAGATCCGAAACCTTGCCCCTCCACCTGTTTTCTCATTCCACCCAGACCGATTGCCTATTTACATAGAGTAATGAAAGATTTCGTTATGGGTAAGTGTGCAGCTCCTCTTTTGCCTTTCGGTTTGCATATATGTTTTATTCCTGTAAGTCTATTTCATATATATATATGGGTTTAGTAATAATAATAACAAAGTATATTACATTTTATCTTCAGTAGATATTGTGTTTGTATTTATATGATAGTCTATATATTGATTTCAATAGTTATATACGGTATCTGTTATATATTGTATTATATGTATATGGTATATATGATATGCAGTTTATATAGGTTATGATGTTAGAAAGGTTTATTCGACACATATTTTTTTTTCCTGGTAATCAATGTTCTAATAATGATTTATATATAGATAGCTTATATATGTTTTGCTGGGTCCAAATATATATGTGTATTTATATAGTTTGCTAGTTTATTTTGTATATATATGTATCTATAAAGAAATACGTATAAGTTTGAATATATAAAATTTTATTTACATTGCAAAGTTTGTTAATATCCGAAATAGCTTTATATAACAGTTTAGTGTAAAAGTATACTTTTGAGTCAGCATACATATATATATTGTTAATATAATCTGTGAAGTTTATAAGTTGTATGCATCTGCTTATATATTAGTCATATATTTAAGTATTGTCGATAACAAAGTATTTGTTTCCAATTTCATTATGGTTACTTGAATCTATATAACGTGCAAGCTATATATGCGGTGGCACATATGTATAAATTTTATAGGTGTATATTTGGTTTTATATCTGTCTTGTTGATACTTCGGTTTCTTTTAGATTTCAAATAATAATAATAATAATAGATAATAATAATAATAATAAAAATGTATTTAAAGTAATTTGGGTATGTACTATGATTTGAAATATAATATGTAATTTAAATTTAATATGGGTTTTAAGAAATTAGTAATATAATATACTTTTGTTTTGATTATATCTGCATTGATCCAGTTCTAATTTGATTTTCGTCTATCCTTTAATTATCAGTTTCTTCGTCAAATTTGTGCCAATCTTACTTTGCTTTGGAATTTGTGCTTGGATTCATAACTTATCTCGTTCTCGTTCATCTCTAGCCTCGAAAGGTGAGCACTCACTCACAATTAACGTTCTTTTATTTATTAAATCTGATTTCAATTGAAACGACAATTGAAATATTGCTGCTGTTTGACATTACACTGTTATTACCTGTATCAGTTCACCTGTGACATCTGACACCATTATCTGTTATATATGCAATGATAATCCAGTTTGGTTGTTAATTGATTGATTGTTGATGTTTATATTGGACGTTAAATTGTTAATGTTAAAATGATAAATAGTATGCAATTGAACTTGATATAGGATAATTAAATGTTAAATTTGATTAACTGACATTTGTATAATATGACCCCTTTAACTGTTAAATCCATTGACACGTATGATTTGCTTAATTACATTTTGAATCACTGAATGTATGTTGTTAAATTGATGATGTATGAAATTGTAAATAGATGACAAGTGAAAAACCGTAATGTAATAATCTTTAATCTACATGAAATGATAGTGTAGATTCTAGAAATAATTATATTAATTCGTACAAATAACAATGCGAATTAATACGGTTATTTCGGGATTATTTGAATTGATTATTGGATTGATATTGGTTGTTGTTATTGCTTGTTTATTTACTTTGACACCATCCCAGTTATCACACTGCAAGTTCCCTTTGATATGTTTTGATTTCGAATTGAATTGGAATCGGGTTGAAATGATAAATACCCAAATTGAACTTTGACTTAGGATAGAAAATTAAACAAAAAAAAAAACCCGATTGGTCAAAAATTTGATTTGAAAATAAACGAAGATTTATTTGAATAAATATTATGGTTTTGAAATGAAGTTGAAATTTGAATTTTTAATGAAAGGAAAATGGTTAATATTTAAAAATCTGAAACAAAATATTAAAAATGAAATTGATGAAAGAACGATGTTTAATTTGAGAAACGATTGAATTAACTTTGAAATGATTAAATAATTAAGTTTGAAATTATAATTAAGTCTGAAATTATTAAACTTTGAAATGATTTAATAATTAAGTTTGAAATTATAATTAAGTTCGAAATTATCAAACTTTGAAACTATTTAATAATTAAGTTTTGAACTATTTAATAATTAAATAAGATTAAATTATTTAATGATTAAATCGAATTGAATTCTTTAATAAGTGAAATTGAACTTTTGAATAAGTGAATTTTACTTCGTAAATAATTGAAATTGAGTTTCTTTATTAATTAAGCTTTAGAAAATTATTTAAGTAAGTAAATAAGTGTAATGGAATTTCTTTAACAAGAAATGAAAATGTGATATTTTGGAATAAATGTAAGACTTGAAATGTAAAGAATTTGATTTGATGAATTTAATTTAATTAAATTTGTAAGTTTTGATTTAATGAAGTTGAATTTAAGAAATTGATTTAATGATTTGGAAATTTAATAGAAATTGTTTTGAATGATAAATTAACTTAATGAATATTGAATGAAATCGATAAATGAATTCAAATTGATTTAAATGTTAAATCAAATTAATTTAAATGATTTCGGAATGAAACTTATTTACGAACTTGAATCAATATTTGAATTGTTTTAAATAGAAATTGAAATTGAATTATAAGATTTTGAAATTGTGAATTTGGAATTTTTGAAACGTAAATTATGGAAATTGTTTTAGAAAGACAAATGAAATGTTGATTTACGAATTGAAATTGAAATTGAAATTGATTTGGTTTTTGAAATATATAAACGACCAATCGGTGTAATAATTACGAAAGTTATTAAAGAGACTGGGATCGGTAATGGATATACTCTCTATCTGAACCGAAACCACTTTAATAACTATACGCGGAGTGTTGATCCAGAACGAAGTGGATGGTTTTGGTGAACGCGTTGACTGAAGAAAGAGAACGATTTTGGATGACCCTTGACATGACTAAAACAGGAGCCGCGCCGGGCCATTGAGGATCGCCATCTCTAGCGGACACACTTCTTCGATACCATATCTATTACTTTTGTGATTCGATTTGGGTGCACCCCTCGATTATGGGAGTGTTGTTTCGCGGTGTTGGGGTAGTAGCTGCTATGCCCAACATCAGTCCGGATCACGCAACTACTAGTATCCAAGTTGGTATCGCCTCATGTACCTTGTCATACTGATTATCCTATTCGCGACCACTACGATTTTGATTTGTACCTTTAGTATATGGATTGCCCTCTGGTGACTTCCGGTTTTGGGGAAACTACGGTCTTGTATATGCTTTTGGGAATAAACAGGTTAAGAGGTGTATGGGCCCTGCTTAACCCTACTTTGATATCTTTATATTACTGATAGACATTATCTACTTATCGTACATTACTACATAGTAGATAGTTTAACGGATCCTTAAAGGATGGTTATTCCAAACATCCTTTGAGTTACTTGTATTTCAATTGTTATTTCACTTGAGTTGGATTTATTAATATAAGAATGTTAATCCTGACTCGAGTGTTTTGTGTTTTTGCTTTACGCTCGGGTCAGACTGAGTAGTTCAGCTTTCGAGACTCACCTTTGGAGTTGGAGCTTTGCTTGAAGATCCAGCCATCTATTCTGCTTTCAGCATTCGATGATTCCAGTGATGTATTCTGATTTGTATCTGATGTATCGTATTATCTTCCGTTGTATCTGGTTTAACTCTGATGTACTTATACATTTTTATAGTAGCTTCATGAACTACTATCTCTTTTATTTCCGCTGCAATTATCACTCTGTGTCTGTGATCTGTGATTATTTATTTACTGTATATGTTCAGTTTTGCCAAATTTAAATTAACAACGCGGTATTTTGAGCAATTCAACTCCGGCATGAGTGTCTACCTATACACTTATAATGGACGCGAATGGTCCAAAATGGCGGGTCGTTACAGTTGGTATCAGAGCTTTGGTAGCTCTAGGCAAACTTGACATATAGGGTAAATGTATTTACAGAATCACTCTCATTCGAGTTTCAATCTTTTCCTTTTGACTCAATTCCTTTGGAATTTTGGAACGTTCCCTCGGTTTCGAAATTCATTCGTGTCCCTCACCATTCGTCTTCTTTTAAATTCCGGAGTATCTCATAACTCCGCTTCGAATGATCTTTACGATGAATCGGCGGTCTCGCCAATCTTCGTATTATTCGTAAAAGGAGTGAAACTCCTTCACAATAGCATCGATTTACCGAAGATTTCTATATCCTCGGTTTACGATGAAATCTATGCCCTGCTATACCTGAATTCTATTTCTTGAGATCGAATATTGATTTACCTCGGAATTCTGCATCGATCTTATTCTTGAAGTTACGGCCGACCCGGTTAAGGTTGCCCGTGAATTAAATAAGTTTGTCCATCTCCCTATTCTGTTAATTGAATTATCTTATCTTCTGTTTCAAACTTATTTTCGAATCAAAATTCTCTTTAACTTGAGTCCATCAAATTTGAAACCCTATCCTTATTTTGAAAATTCATCCCTGTATCGTCGAGCAAAGAAGTGTATTTGTAAATTAATATTAAAAATGTTTTAATATATGTTGTGTTGTTTGAGTTGTTGATGTTGATTTGGGTTTTCGATCGATTCGTCTGATCAACGCTATCGATAGGATTTCCAAAACACTTGAACAGAGCAAACTGACACAATATTATTTTCAAATTTGGAAATGAAATAAATTTGATTGATTGTATTGTGAAAATATAAGTAAAATTTTCTAGAATTTAGAGGTTAATTAAATTGTTGTTTGAAATGATAATATTTGATTATCATTTATTATTCTAAATGAATTTATAAACTTGGTTATAAAATTGATTGGAATTTGAAATGAATTTAATTCAGAAATTTGAGAATTTATTAGTTTCCGATGATTTCGAACTTTGGTTTTAAAATTTAAAAGTATATATTATTGGAAGTATTTTCGAATAGAAATCGTTTCCAAAGAATTTTAAAATGTTGAAATCAGTACTCTCCTCTTTGTCGCTGGAAAATAATTTCGGTGATGGCGGCCGCATCATCGACATTCATTTTCGAGTTTCGAAGTGGAGAAACCATTCGGTAGCTTTGCTACGGTTTTGTCTTGAGAAAAAATATATTTTGATTTGAATTTCTTCAGTATATTTTGATCTTATTTTAAAAATTTAAATTGATTTGATATAAATATATTATATATATCTCTAAATTGTTTAAAGTTAATTGGAAATCTAATTCTTAAATTTTGTTAAAGGATGATTTTAATTATAAATAAAACCAAAATTCGAAATAAATATTTAAACTTGAATAATTTAATTGAGAAAATTTTATTTGTATATTATTCAACTGCATTCTAATACAACTTACCTAAATCATTCAGAAGTTGAATATGTAATTGGATAATATATAAGATAAATTGAATTTATAAATAAAATTTGAGTAGTTATAACAAATGTTATACACTTAAATTTTAATTATAAAATGTTAATAAAGATAAATAGAATAATAAGATAATTGAAAAATAAATTTTAAGGTTAATTAATAAATTTAAATTTGATCAACATATGAAAATACCTTGAATTTTAAAGGAACTAATAGATGTAAATTAATTCAAATCGAAACTTTTATGATTTAAATTAATTTATAGGGGTTAAATATATGTGAGTAGATATATTAAGTAGAATAAATTTAACAGTAATTTGGAATAAAGAAGAATTTAAAATTGTTGAAGAAAATATGATTATAATAAAAGACTATTCAAATTATGGTTTTAGAAATTGTAAATTTAAGAAAATGGGATAATAAGATAATGAATTTAGAAATAGTTAAGATTGATCTTAGTGAAATCAAATTTATTAAACCAATTATTGAATATCAATTAATTTAAATTTGAATTGATATAGTTTAAATTAATTGTTATATTGTATTTCAAATCTGTTTTTCTTTCTGGTTGTTTCTATTCTCCTACCTCGTTCCTTTTCGGGGACGAAAAGTTTTGAGTGGGGGAGAGTGTAACGACCCGTAAATTTCAACCGTTTTAATAACATAATTAGTTGAAATTTTGTGAAAATTTTAACGATAAAATTTGAAATAAAAATTTTATATTTGGAATACGTCTAGTTAAACATAGCAACTGGTAAATTTTCGTCCGAAAATATGAAAGTTTATTTCGCGCGTAAATTCACTTCAATTTAATCAGTTAAAAAGCGATGAAAATAAAACATTTTCAAAACCAAAATATTTTTACATAGAAAAAATTCTAAACCATCTTCTGAGCAAGATGTCAGTTTGTCGTTTTTCCTAATTCGGACATCTTTGGCTCCGTCGATCTTATTTTTCAGCGTTTTTCTTGCATTTTCCGCTATTAGAAATTTCGAATTTTTATAATTCAATCGTACAACTGATGTTTGTATACCATTCCGATCGTCTCGTCATGCTGATCTCTACAGTATATTTGTTTGTGTGTAACGGCGTCCGGTACGCAACGGAAGCTGTGTAACGGTCCAATGTATAGGTATCCGTTTTAACTTTTGATTTCTGAGTCGATCCAAAATTTTCCAATGGCAAAAGAAAATAAAATCAAACAGTCATTTGCCTTTAATACTTCCTGAGTTTTGCGTGCGTAGCCTTTTACAATTCCCAGAAGTTATTAATATTGACCTTCATTATTTTCCAGTATTAACAAAAGTTTTGTTGGCAATTGATTCGTTTACACTTTCAAAAAGAAAAAGTAAATTATCTGTTCAATGACTATTCCTCTCCCCACATATCCTTTTACCTGCTCCCTGCAAATCGTGCTCATTCTCTTCCTTTTGTTTAAACTGCTCGTTTCCTTCTAACCCTTTCATCCGCCTCTCACTCTCATCTTCTATTCACCAATAGCCACCACGTTCATCCCATCCACCTCACTGTCGACCGTACAACCTGCCAACCTCATGCTCCGCCCTGACCAAACACGCCACCGACCAGACATCCCCTTCCCTTTTAACCGACCCGCCTCCTACTGCCTTCCTACCGAAGTTCACCAACGCGCGCACCCCATCCTCCATGACGCGCACAACCAAAAACCACTCTGACCTCTCACATCATCCACAAGCGCCAGCAGCACCTTGAAACCCGACCATCCCACTGACCATCCCCATAGCTCCGCCCACCGCTGCCAAATACCCTCAACGCCTCGTTCACCAATCTGCATGTCCACCTTCTCGGCCTCTGCCACACTGACAGCCTCCGTGCCTCCGCCCTCCTTTAACAGTCGTTCCTTCCCCTTGTTCGCCATGCACGTACCTCGCCGAATCACGTCTTGCAGCCCACGGAACAGCAGAACAACCGCCTCCCCCTTCCAACTCCGAGCACCCAGTCACCGTCACATCCACTCAGCCCCACGCCACCTCACTCCTCCCCTGCACCATCAATGAGCAGCCGAGCACCTCCTCCCACGTTCACAGCCTCCATCCGTGCTAGCTCAGCATCTCGCCTCTTTCCCCTCGACCAAGCCTTTAGGCCGTTGCCACCAACCTCCTCAGATCCGAAACCTTGCCCCTCCACCTGTTTTCTCATTCCACCCAGACCGATTGCCTATTTACATAGAGTAATGAAAGATTTCGTTATGGGTAAGTGTGCAGCTCCTCTTTTGCCTTTCGGTTTGCATATATGTTTTATTCCTGTAAGTCTATTTCATATATATATGGGTTTAGTAATAATAATAACAAAGTATATTACATTTTATCTTCAGTAGATATTGTGTTTGTATTTATATGATAGTCTATATATTGATTTCAATAGTTATATACGGTATCTGTTATATATTGTATTATATGTATATGGTATATATGATATGCAGTTTATATAGGTTATGATGTTAGAAAGGTTTATTCGACACATATTTTTTTTTCCTGGTAATCAATGTTCTAATAATGATTTATATATAGATAGCTTATATATGTTTTGCTGGGTCCAAATATATATGTGTATTTATATAGTTTGCTAGTTTATTTTGTATATATATGTATCTATAAAGAAATACGTATAAGTTTGAATATATAAAATTTTATTTACATTGCAAAGTTTGTTAATATCCGAAATAGCTTTATATAACAGTTTAGTGTAAAAGTATACTTTTGAGTCAGCATACATATATATATTGTTAATATAATCTGTGAAGTTTATAAGTTGTATGCATCTGCTTATATATTAGTCATATATTTAAGTATTGTCGATAACAAAGTATTTGTTTCCAATTTCATTATGGTTACTTGAATCTATATAACGTGCAAGCTATATATGCGGTGGCACATATGTATAAATTTTATAGGTGTATATTTGGTTTTATATCTGTCTTGTTGATACTTCGGTTTCTTTTAGATTTCAAATAATAATAATAATAGATAATAATAATAATAATAAAAATGTATTTAAAGTAATTTGGGTATGTACTATGATTTGAAATATAATATGTAATTTAAATTTAATATGGGTTTTAAGAAATTAGTAATATAATATACTTTTGTTTTGATTATATCTGCATTGATCCAGTTCTAATTTGATTTTCGTCTATCCTTTAATTATCAGTTTCTTCGTCGAATTTGTGCCAATCTTACTTTGCTTTGGAATTTGTGCTTGGATTCATAACTTATCTCGTTCTCGTTCATCTCTAGCCTCGAAAGGTGAGCACTCACTCACGATTAACGTTCTTTTATTTATTAAATCTGATTTCAATTGAAACGACAATTGAAATATTGCTGCTGTTTGACATTACACTGTTATTACCTGTATCAGTTCACCTGTGACATCTGACACCATTATCTGTTATATATGCAATGATAATCCAGTTTGGTTGTTAATTGATTGATTGTTGATGTTTATATTGGACGTTAAATTGTTAATGTTAAAATGATAAATAGTATGCAATTGAACTTGATATAGGATAATTAAATGTTAAATTTGATTAACTGACATTTGTATAATATGACCCCTTTAACTGTTAAATCCATTGACACGTATGATTTGCTTAATTACATTTTGAATCACTGAATGTATGTTGTTAAATTGATGATGTATGAAATTGTAAATAGATGACAAGTGAAAAACCGTAATGTAATAATCTTTAATCTACATGAAATGATAGTGTAGATTCTAGAAATAATTATATTAATTAGTACAAATAACAATGCGAATTAATACGGTTATTTCGGGATTATTTGAATTGATTATTGGATTGATATTGGTTGTTGTTATTGCTTGTTTATTTACTTTGACACCATCCCAGTTATCACACTGCAAGTTCCCTTTGATATGTTTTGATTTCGAATTGAATTGGAATCGGGTTGAAATGATAAATACCCAAATTGAACTTTGACTTAGGATAGAAAATTAAACAAAAAAAAAACCCGATTGGTCAAAAATTTGATTTGAAAATAAACGAAGATTTATTTGAATAAATATTATGGTTTTGAAATGAAGTTGAAATTTGAATTTTTATTGAAAGGAAAATGGTTAATATTTAAAAATCTGAAACAAAATATTAAAAATGAAATTGATGAAAGAACGATGTTTAATTTGAGAAACGATTGAATTAACTTTGAAATGATTAAATAATTAAGTTTGAAATTATAATTAAATCTGAAATTATTAAACTTTGAAATGATTTAATAATTAAGTTTGAAATTATAATTAAGTTCGAAATTATCAAACTTTGAAACTATTTAATAATTAAGTTTTGAACTATTTAATAATTAAATAAGATTAAATTATTTAATGATTAAATTGAATTGAATTCTTTAATAAGTGAAATTGAACTTTTGAATAAGTGAATTTTACTTCGTAAATAATTGAAATTGAGTTTCTTTATTAATTAAGCTTTGGAAAATTATTTAAGTAAGTAAATAAGTGTAATGGAATTTCTTTAACAAGAAATGAAAATGTGATATTTTGGAATAAATGTAAGACTTGAAATGTAAAGAATTTGATTTGATGAATTTAATTTAATTAAATTTGTAAGTTTTGATTTAATGAAGTTGAATTTAAGAAATTGATTTAATGATTTGGAAATTTAATAGAAATTGTTTTGAATGATAAATTAACTTAATGAATATTGAATGAAATCGATAAATGAATTCAAATTGATTTAAATGTTAAATCAAATTAATTTAAATGATTTCGGAATGAAACTTATTTACGAACTTGGATCAATATTTGAATTGTTTTAAATAGAAATTGAAATTGAATTATAAGATTTTGAAATTGTGAATTTGGAATTTTTGAAACGTAAATTATGGAAATTGTTTTAGAAAGACAAATGAAATGTTGATTTACGAATTGAAATTGAAATTGAAATTGATTTGGTTTTTGAAATATATAAACGACCAATCGGTGTAATAATTACGAAAGTTATTAAAGAGACCGGGATCGGTAATGGATATACTCTCTATCTGAACCGAAACCACTTTAATAACTATACGCGGAGTGTTGATCCAGAACGAAGTGGATGGTTTTGGTGAACGCGTTGACTGAAGAAAGAGAACGATTTTGGATGACCCTTGACATGACTAAAACAGGAGCCGCGCCGGGCCATTGAGGATCGCCATCTCTAGCGGACACACTTCTTCGATACCATATCTATTACTTTTGTGATTCGATTTGGGTGCACCCCTCGATTATGGGAGTGTTGTTTCGCGGTGTTGGGGTAGTAGCTGCTATGCCCAACATCAGTCCGGATCACGCAACTACTAGTATCCTAGTTGGTATCGCCTCATGTACCTTGTCATACTGATTATCCTATTCGCGACCACTACGATTTTGATTTGTACCTTTAGTATATGGATTGCCCTCTGGTGACTTCCGGTTTTGGGGAAACTACGGTCTTGTATATGCTTTTGGG
Organism: Allium fistulosum; assembly: GCA_030737815.1. Taxonomy (NCBI): domain Eukaryota; kingdom Viridiplantae; phylum Streptophyta; class Magnoliopsida; order Asparagales; family Amaryllidaceae; genus Allium; species Allium fistulosum. The sequence continues at coordinate 804,927,004 of CM060903.1, read as the reverse complement.
AATAAACAGGTTAAGAGGTGTATGGGCCCTGCTTAACCCTACTTTGATATCTTTATATTACTGATAGACATTATCTACTTATCGTACATTACTACATAGTAGATAGTTTAACGGATCCTTAAAGGATGGTTATTCCAAACATCCTTTGAGTTACTTGTATTTCAATTGTTATTTCACTTGAGTTGGATTTATTAATATAAGAATGTTAATCCTGACTCGAGTGTTTTGTGTTTTTGCTTTACGCTCGGGTCAGACTGAGTAGTTCAGCTTTCGAGACTCACCTTTGGAGTTGGAGCTTTGCTTGAAGATCCAGCCATCTATTCTGCTTTCAGCATTCGATGATTCCAGTGATGTATTCTGATTTGTATCTGATGTATCGTATTATCTTCCGTTGTATCTGGTTTAACTCTGATGTACTTATACATTTTTATAGTAGCTTCATGAACTACTATCTCTTTTATTTCCGCTGCAATTATTACTCTGTGTCTGTGATCTGTGATTATTTATTTACTGTATATGTTCAGTTTTGCCAAATTTAAATTAACAACGCGGTATTTTGAGCAATTCAACTCCGGCATGAGTGTCTACCTATACACTTATAATGGACGCGAATGGTCCAAAATGGCGGGTCGTTACAACTCCTGTACTCCCCTTTTCTGTTGCTGGAAAATAATTTCAGTGATGACGGCCGCATCATCAACATTCATTTTCGAGTCTCAAAGTGGGGGAGGCCACTTAGTAGCTTTGCTACTCATTTGGTTCAATAAACATATTTTGATTTAAAATTTCTAAATATGATTTGATATATATATATATATATATATATATATATATATATATATAAGATAAGAGTATATATATTATTTCAAAATGATTTGGAATGAACCTGGTATTTGAATTCTTAAGTTCCTGTTAATTAATGATTTTCAGTTGTAGGAATAAATGAATTTTTTTGAATAGTTGGAAACTTCTAAAATAAGAAATAAGAAATTAAAGCTAAGTGTTTAAATGAAATATGAGAAGTTAAATTGTAACTCTTAAATTCCAAGATAATGGAAATTTAAACATGTAAATTATTGAACATTCCTGTTAACTAAAATGAATAAGATAAATTTGTATAACCCTCAACTACATTCTAAAAACATATATAAAACTTACCAGAAATGTTTAAAAAGATAAAATGTTAAATATGAATATGTAATAGAATATTATACAAGTTTGAACTTAAGTAATAAAAATGTTTCAAATTGAAATTGTGTTTAAAGAAAAAATCAAGTTGTTATAAGAAATGTTATACACTAGTTGATGTTCTAAGAAATGTTAAATAAATAACTTGAGTAGTAAAAAAATACTATTTAGATATGAACTTAAGAGAAGGTAAAAAAACAATAAATTAAATCATATCTTTGTAAATTGTTTGTAAAAAAAAATTTGCAAAGGAAATTTCAAGATTTAGTTGTAGCTTTCTGAGATAATTATAATTTGAATAATGTTGTGTAAAAGAAGATACATCTGTGTAAAATGATTATAAACTTAAGAAATGATTAATGAAATAAGAAAGTTGAAGTTTGAATTATGAAATGAAATTTTACTTAAGTCAAGGTTGAATGAAATGAATTAATGAAATAAGTTAATGAAATGAATTATAAGATGAAAGTTAACTTAAGAAAAGTTGAATGAAATTGATTGTGATAAAAAGGAAAATTTATTAATATGAATTTGAATTATAAAATAAAATTTACTTAAGTAAAGTTAATGATATGAATTATGAAATGAACTAATGAAGTGAATCAATGAATTAATATGAACTTAAGTTATGAAGTAATAATAAGCATGAGTTGCGTTTTATAAAATGTTCATAATAAACTTAAATGGTTTAAAAATGATATTAGTATTAAAGAGAATATACTAAGTGGTAATGAAATAAAATTTATCTTAAATAATATTAAATGAAATGATTTTATAAAATGGTCCATAAATGATTTGATATGAAATGTGTTAAGCAAAAAATGAAATAATTGAAATTTGAACAAATTGAATGTATATGAAATAGGTGTGAATAAATTGGAAGTAAACCAATTAAATGTTAATAAATAATGGATGTTAATAAGAAATGAGTGTATAAATTAGCTATGGACATTGGATACTGTAAATTCATATAGTTATGAATTAATTGGATGAATATTAATTGATGGATGGTTTCTTTGGTTGCAAATCATTATTATAACTGCTTTTGGTTGCATATGATTGTTATGTTGTATGTTTGTGCTCGTTCTTATGGTTTGGATTAAGAATTCATGTTATATAGTTCAATTAAACTCATACATGCTTTCTATATCCTTTTATATGCAACTAATATTATAAATTGAGTTGAGATAGGTACATATGAAGACCGTTTGGACGTATACGCGGTTTGATTTGCTTTTGCTTGCTTAATATGAGCGAACTAGCTTATATTATTAATAATAAGGTACATAGCTCGGATTACATACCGTACTTTTATATTTTTCCTTACGGGATGCCTCATCATTGAGATGAGATGTATATTTGTGTTATATATCTATATCGTAAATTTTTACGACCGAGCCACGCAAAGGAGACGCTGTCGAAATTTTTCGTAAATCCGGATGTTAGAAAAATTTTGAGACTTTAAAATTTTATAACTTGTTTTTATAAATAAGTTGTGATTTTTGTAAAGCCGGTATCAGAGTGGTGTAGCAGAAACATACTAAAGGTTTCCAAATAAGATTTTAATGTTTTATAAGTTGATTATTTTGAGTAAAATATATCATAAGTTAGATTCCTTACTTAATACCTTTTCGAGGATGAAAAGTTTTGAGTGGGGGAGATTGTAACGACCCATATTTTTAACTATTTTAAATTATTAAATTTAATATAATTATTGAATAAAAATGGTTAGAAATAAAAATTTAATGATTTATTAATGTAGTTTATTGAATATGAACTTGAATAAAATTTTGAAATAACAATTTCAGTAAGATTTAAGGAAATCATTTGTATTAGAATGAAGTTCAATATATTTAATATGTTGTAATCAATAACATGAAATGAATAATAAATGTTGAATTAATTAGATGAAAATAAAATAATTGATTTATAACTAGAATTCACTTAAAATCTAATATTGATTCGTCGCAAATTGAATTATTGTGATGCTTTGATTTAAGAAGTGGAACTAAGTTTAGTAGTTGTTTTGTTATTTGAATTCGTTTTAAAAGTTAAATTTTAAAAGTTATTTATATTTCAAGTATAATGATTTATTAGATAATTGAATTGTTTCAATTTAATATTGGAAATTATTTAAATAATTTAATCCTGAATTTAATGTGAATGAAAATGATTTCAAAAGTTGATTTAAGTTTTATTTAAACAAGAATGAAAATTGTTAACTTTTAAAATTGAATTTAAAAGTGATTAAATTTAATTTGGAAATTTCTCATTTTAATTAACGTGTAAAATAGTCTTTTTGGGGATTGTCTCGTATTTCGACGAAACAAGTTTCATCGGATCCGTAATAGTGAATTATTATAGGATTTCAAGTTTCGTGGCGACCGGACTTATCGTTTGGCTATACGAGCTTGAAACACATAGAATTTATTTTCAGAACTTTAATTAAAATAATTTGATTTTGAAAAGTTATCTTCTGAATATGATGGAATTGACTCTCGATCCATTTTCCATTATGTTCGGAATGGGGGTATAACATATAGAACGCCAAGCGGCACGCTTCGTTTGGAGTTCGAAATTTTCACGGATAAATCGGGTTAGAAATTTATATATAAGACCACATCTTATTTTCATTTTCGTAAACCCTAAGATAAAAACGCAGCCGCTCCTTTTAAAATGTTTTAATGGCCAAAAATTGCCTCCCTTCTCTCCTCGTTTTCTCCTCATCTGCTCAACGAAATCGAATGCCACCAAAAGGAAAAGTGTAGATCTCAATGACCTCTACATATCCAACGGTTAAATCGAGGCTATATAACCCGAGATCGCTGCGGGTTTACTCGAATTGCGTGATGACGGCGGCGACGGAGGCTGCGGGTTTGCTGGAGGTGGTGGAGTTGGCCGAGGCGCAAGACGCGGTGAGGTCGGATCGGAGCTCGGTGGCCTAGGGTTACGTGCGTCTCGAGGGTTAGGTCGCGTGATATTGGGTTTCGCAAGTTCTTTGACCTGGGTGGAAGAGACAGGGTAATGATGTTTTAGTTGTTAATATAATTAGGTTAATTAAACTTTAATTATCTCGTTATATTAATAAATTCATAACTTTCTCGTACGAGGTCGGATTCGAGCGAAACAAGTCGCGCTGGATTCGTATCGACAAAGGCTACGGCATGGAACTGGATTGCAATTTATTTGGAGCTAAAAAAATTCCAGTTTCAAATAAAGGTGAGTGTTTTAAACCACTCACGAAATACTAAAATATTTTTATGTTATTTAAATCGAAATCATGAAGTGTTTGTTTTTATTGATTGTTGTTTGGTAAAATTTACAAACATTTAAATTGAAACAGAAATTAACTGTTAGGAATTAAAATTGACAGTTAAAGTGAAATTGAAATTAAAGTGCTAGTTAAAAATATGATATTTAATAACTAGTTAATTGTTGTGATATATTGACTGTTTTGGATGTTGATTGTGATGGATGACTATTGGTTGATATTTTAGATGATTGGATGTTTATTTATTTTATATATATTCTGTTATAACCCTATATATTATTGATATCATATAAACTGCAAATTGAATCATTTCGAATAAACTAAGAAATAAGTTAAAATGATATATACCTATGACACTTTGATTTGGATTGAAATGATATATATTCATCCCTGTAATTAAAAATTGGAATAACTATTCACTTGGCCATAGGATACAAAATTATATACCGACACTGGATTCGTTAAATTAAATGGTTTTAAAATTCTTGGGTTTTGAAATTATTTAAATGATATTTTTTTAAAGACTAAAAGAAGTGATTTATGGAAATTGAATTATTTTCGAACTCGAGCTTGGAATGTTGAAATTGAAATTGGTTAAATGAAATTGTTTAAAGAATGAAATTTGAAATTATAATTGAAACATGACTTGAATTACAGAAATTGGACTTGAAATTTATATAGATTGAAATGGGTTAAATAAGAATTGAATTGAAATTTTAAACCATTGAATCGAATCATGGAATTGAATTTGAAGTTGAAATGAACGTTTTGAAATTGAAGTTAATTTAGATTGAAATCAAAAGTGAATTGATTTGAATTTAAATTGAAATTGAGATGATTTGAATTGAAGGATTTGGAATCGAATCGGTTTGATTTAAATTTGGACCTGGGTCTAGATTTGTTGAAATGGAAAGAAACAGTTTGATTTGAAACTATTTTCAAAATAAATTATTTAAATTTTTTTTTTTAAATATTCAAATTATTTTGATTTTCCAAATATTTTACTATATAAACCATTTTCAATACTCAAACTATTTTATATCAAACTGTTCTAAATCTCTAAACTATTTGAACTATTTTAAACTATTTAAAACTATTCAAACTATTTTCGAAAAATTCAAATTGTGCAAAGTTGGAATGTTTATATTTAAATCGTTGATTTAAATGTGAATGTGGTTAAATAAGGTTATAACCAAAGTCAAAATTCGAAATGATTTTGAAATGAAATTGATTTCGAAGTGAATATGATAATTTTGAAATGAAAGATATTTTGAAGTGAATATGATATTTTGATATTAAGTATAAATCGTTTTCGAAATGTAAAAGAACCAACCGGTGTGTAAAATGACGTTTGGTTGTTAAAGAGACCGGGGCCTCTTATTAGCATACTCTCGGTCAATATTGGAACCACTTTAACCATTGTGTATGCGGAGGAGACTCCAGAATGAAGTGGTTGGGTTTGGTGTACGTTTTATGGATTTGAAGAAAGAGAACGATGATGGATAGCCCTGACACTTGTGTCAATTTGAGATGGCTAAAACAAGACGGCTTGATAGGGCCAATGAGGATAGCTACCTCCAGCGGACATATGTTCTTCGATTTTCTTTTGGACTTGATCCATACTATTTCCTTGATGTTGGTTTCGATTGGTGCACCTTGATTTGTGATGACCTCCCTTTGACTCGTGGGATGGATTGACGCGGTGGGCTATCGTGGCTATGATGCGTTACCACCAGCCATACAACCCGAACGAGTAGTATCCTACCTTCGGCATTGCCTCATGTGCCTTGTCATACTTTTATCCTATATGAGACCACTACGAGTTTGGTATAGTGTTGTCGTATCACGACGCGTCCCTATCCCCCGAAGTGCTACTGGGGCATTATATGCAAACTGTACGACAATGCTTAAAAACGCATTAAGGGGGATTAATGTAAAGCCTTAATGCTAGGAAAAATATTTATTTTATTGATTTGTCATTACATATATAGCCTATTCTACTATATATAGATATTTTAACGGATCCTTAAGAGATGGAAAATCCCGTAACATCTCTTAAGTTATTGCACGCACATTATACACTGGACAGGAGAAGTAAAATCCCGTAAACATCTCTGACACTATTACACTCATGTTATACGTGATATTGATTTGACTCACATAAGAATATTTTAGTTCTAACTCGAGTGTATTGTTTTACTTTATGCTCGGGTCCTTTGATTGATTCAAATGCAAAGGTTGATAAGGCATATTTATCATCTTTTGATCCTGGAAAATTTTGTTTTTCTGTCTGTGGTTTGAAGAAATCTAATTCTGCCTGCCCACCACGGTTTCGAGCCAACTCTGATTGATAACTGTGGTAATTAGTAGGCAGCGTGTAATTATGTTTACTAAAGGTGATACTATTTCTAGAGATAGAAATACTACCTCTGTAATTAAGAATAAAGTTTAGTCCTAAGAGAAACTCTGTGCTTTTAATTTCTTTGGGTGTAATAGTACATTGTCCTAATTCGTATTTTGAACTATAATTTCCTGAAAAATCTTTAAACTGTATCATAGATTCATCTGGTAATTTATGCGTTAATGTCATTAAACTTTGATTGGCTGTTTTTGAAGTAATAATGTAATTTAGAGGCGTATGATATTGTGAAGGTATTAATGAATATGCAATCAAGCTTTTAGTGCTACATGTATCTATTATTGCTATTGTGTCTATGAATTTATTATTGTCGAACCAAACTCTTTAATTTACTGTAAGTAAAGATGTATTATACTTATTAATGTTAACTGAAAATTCTGTATTTTCTTGAACACTATTGTTTAAATTGTCTATTTGTTCTATTTCAGTTGTTTTGGATATACTTCCTGGTTCGTTTAGACTACATTCTCTATGTGTTATTTTTAAGAGATTGATGTCATTCTGTAAAGTATTAACTTCTAACTGTAGTAGTTTAATTTGGGCATCATGCTTATATAATATTTCTTGTAATATTGATTTTTTAGCTATTCTATTTTGTTTTAATGAAAGATCTAAATTGAATTGTTTCTTTGCACATAAAAAGCATATTTCTATAAAGCATATATCACATTGAAAACGTTTTGTTATTTCGGGATATCTATAGCATATAAAGCAAGGTATATGATCATTGCCTCTGTTCTGTATCCATTGGTGTTCGCATTCATTATTATTGTTCATTAATGTGTAGCTAATACTGTTTTTTTAAAGAACCTTCTTCGTTATCTGAAACAATACTATAGATTGATTCAGTATCATCGTTTTCACTAAGACTCTCTATTTCATATTCACCTATTTCATCAACCAGATTAGAACGTTGTTGATTATTTTGTCTATTAGGGCATTTGTTTGCTAAGTGATTTGGGTCACCACAAATAAAAAAATTACATTTCCTATTTGGTTTACTTCTTTTAACGTATTTTTCTTTTTTACGTTTATCGAAATATTTAGATTTTCTAAGATATTTTCTTGGTCTATAATAACCATAAGCCTGGGGAGTATAAATGGCTGTTCTGCAGAAAGCCCAAGCTTGTCTTTTGATCTGTTCTTGTAAAGTGACTTCTTTACACCGTTTTTCTAACTCTTGAAATACAAACATTATTCTTGGACCAATTCCTAATTTAGGTAATGATCCATACTGTAGATCCCAATCTTCTTGTAATTTTCGGCCTAAATCGCCTGGTAATTTTGAAAAATATTTATTACATAAATCTTCATCCATTGCTTTACCCGTTTGAGCTAAAGTAACTGCGAAGTCTTGGCTAAATTCTTTTATATATTTGAAGTCTCTTATACTTAATTGTTCTAAATTTCTTATTGCTGTATTTTGCATTAACGTGCCGCCCTTGCCTTGGGTCATTACCAATTAACAGTAATCTGATGAAACTTGTAAAATTATAAGGGTTGTTACCTATGGCTTTTTGTTCTGTAATTACGGCTGGGTTATCTGTTTTTCTACTTTGATATATTCCTAAGGCTAATGGACCAAGGGTAGTTTCTAACACTGCCCACATATCCATTTCTGGTTTTTTATTAACTTCCCAATAACGTACTACGTTTTGTTCCCATATTAAAATTTCTTCTGGCCATAATTGTGGTGATTGATTTTCTAATAATAACATATTGTTACTATATAGTTTTCCGTAAGGCTTTCGCATTCCCTTTCCTACGTATGGACTTTCTTGTATGTAATCTATTTCAGGTTTTGCCCACTGTTCTCTTTCTAATGGACCTTCTTTATATTGACTACTTGGTTCATTATCAAATCTGCTACGTTTATTAGCTGGTATCATTGTTTGGTCCATAAAATTGGTTTCAATAAAAAAAGTCGCTAAGAGGAATCTATTTATTTAAAATTTCTTTCACTAATGGTATATTAAAATATTTGGATAACGTTGTAAATGCATCTTCATATGTCATATCTAATTCTGTTATGCAAGCAATAATCATATTATCTGTTTCTTATCTTATGTTTTCTACCGTAATCTTTTTGTTAATTATTTCATGTAATGTTCTTTTACTTTCTATTTTAAATGTTTCTTCTATTTCCTCATTGTTTTCTTCGTATTGCTCTACATCTACCAAATATCCTAAAATATCAAACTCATCAATTTCTTCATTTGTTTCATAATGGTCGTAAACTGGTTTATCATCCCAATTCATAGTGTTAAAATGTTCTATTTGCTCATTCAAATTATGTCTCATATCTATTTCTGATTCTGTGTCAGTTTCTTCTTCGTTTTGTTTAAATTTATAATTTCCAAATCTTAAACTAGGTTCTCCAAATTTATTGTTGTATATTACATGTGTTTCTGGAATAAAAATATTTTTATCATTTTCTACAAAGTCTTTTAATTGCCATTCAAGACCTGCTAAGTCTTCTGGATTAATCCTTCGTGGTTCTATCATTTTAATTCCTTTACTAGCTATATTCTGCACTATTCCATTAAGATTGATTTTAAAGTTCATTCCAGATCTGTTGCTAGCTTTTCCAATTATTCCTATGCTAATAATCAAATTATTACCAACATAGCTTTCAAAACCGTTTGCTTTAAATCCTAGTTTTAAATGTTTTAAGTCTTTAATACTTTTAAGAATATCTGGTACATAGTAAACTAAGGCTGATTTATCATTTAGGTCTATCTCCATTCCTAAGAGTAACGCTTTTTCTATGTTTGATGTCCAGGATTTTTCTAAAACCAACGTAAGGAGTTTTGTGCCTAGACCTTTTCTAGTTAACGTTTTTATTCCTATAACTATTAATCCTAAATGGAAAAATCGTTTTCCTATGTTTTTTAATCTTTGTATGGTTTCTGGTGATAAAATATCTAAGGTTACACTATTGTCTATTACTCTTACTTCTTCTTCTCTAACACTTCTGATTAGGGTTGTATTTATATTTGTGAAATTCGTTTGATATAAAATTCGTGGATTTAACAGATCAAGTTGGTTATTATTATATAAGTCTAAATTTTTATCTAGATCTACTTCTTCATCTAATTGTATTATTTGTTTATCTTTTTTGGATTTAAATTTGGATAAAATACTAGAGATTTCGTCTTTAGATCTACTATTGGATGTAAATTATGTTAAAGTCCTACTGGGTCCAGAGAATGTGTAACGACCTGGTATTTTGGACCATTCAAATCGACAATAATCCACATATGTCTGGCTTGAATAATTCAAAATAATAGATTGTAAATAAATTTGGAGCAAATGAAATCAAATACACAGAATCACAGACACAGAACATATCAGAATAACTCGCAGCGGAATATAAAAAAACCATAGTAGTTCATGAAGCTACTATAACAAACTCTCAAAACATAATACATAATATCTGCTTGAAAACATATACAATAGACATCTCAAATAAATAGAAGTTTATGAATACCAGAACTAAAATAGAACAACTGAACTGAAAGGAACAGATAACTAGGCAAGCAGAATCTCCAGCGATTCCTAGCTCCAGAAAGAAATCCAAAGCTAAGCTGTAAATACTCAGGCTGACCCGAGCGTAAAGTAAAACACAAAACACTCGAGTCAGGACAATATATACTTATATAATGTAAACCAACTCAAGTGAACTGTAGTAGAAATGCAAAATAACTCAAAGGATGCTTGGGATCGCCCATCCTTTAAGGATCAGTTAAACTATAAATTAAATACATCCCGTGGTTAAAATTTCAAAATGGTATTTTATACTTCGAAATCAAATATCATTTCAAAATTCAATATCCTTATAAAATCCATTTCAAAATATCATATTTCAAAATAATTTATATTTCGAAACAAATTACTTCATTTTAAATCATAAAAATGAAGTTAGTATATTTAATAATTAAAATTTTAAATTTCCAAAAATTTAACTTTTCAAAGTTCATTCGTTCACTTAAATTAATTAAAACAATTAAATTTCAACTTTCGCAGCATTTAGAAAATGCTATGGAAAGTCACATTTAAAATAGTTCAATTTAACAAAAGACAGCATTTAAAATTCTGTAATATGGTTACATTAGTTTCAAATAAACTTAGTTAAATTCAACCATTATAACATTTACAAAAATGCTATAATAGCCTTTAATTAAATTTAGCCATTTGGTTCATTATTATCAACTACAGCATTTACAAATGTTGTATTATCATTTACATTAGAATTTAATAGCGTTTCAGAAATGCAGTTAACTAACTTCAAATATTCAGTATAATTTCACAAACAATTATATTTTTATATAAATCATTTTTTTTACTTATAAAATCATATAATTTCACTTTTAAAACAATTATTCAAATACCCTTATATTCATGATTTTATAAAGTTAAAACTCCATTCAAAAATCAAAATTTAATAATAATTCACTTATTAAATTCCAATTTTAAATTATAAATTCATTAAATTAAATTAACTTAACACTTAATTTTAAAATTTCAAAATAACTTAATTCCATTTTTATTTACTTAACTTAAAGTTCACTCTTAAGCCAAATTCACAAATTTCCAATTTTAGTTATATTTCAAAATTTCAACTTAAATATTCATTCATTTCACATTTTAACTTTATTCAAAATCATTAATATAATATAAAAATCATTTAAATTCACTTTAATCCAAATTATCATGAAGTTATCACATTTCATATTTAATTTAAATTCCAATTATCACCCAATTAAAATTTCCCAAAATAACTTACATTTCAAATTTTCTAGTTTTACCAATAATTTATTTCACTTATAAATTTTCAAAAAAATCAATAATGCTTACATAAATCATTTTTTTATTTAGTTTAAATCAAATATTATAATATTTACATTTCAAAAATATTTTTAAGATTTTTATAAAAACATATTTTAACAACGGGTCTGTATTTCATTTCTAGTCTAAGTAAAGTGATACGGGTAATATATCATTTCAACCCGTAATTTACAAAGAAAACCCGGGTTTGATCATTTCAAACCCGCAATCCCAAGGAAATGAAAAATAATTGAAAATCATTCAGGCCTATCATTTCAGCCCATAATGATTTTCTCCTATTCTAAAGTCCGTTCGGGTATGTATCATTTCAACCCATAGTGATTCTAATCTAAAGGGAACTTGCAGTGTGATAAACTGATAAAAATAATAGAACAGCATAATATAACAGTAACATATAATATAATAGGTGTTTAAGCATTGGTGAACATCATAAATCATAACATAGCAAGTGTAACATGATAATGCATTTTACAGATTCAAAAGGGGTCAATTTTACTAGTTATATATGTACATATTGACTGGTGAGAATAACTCACCTGTTAAGCTGGAGATTTGCCAACAAAGCTCACAACACAAAGATTATGAAGGCACGACAACTCTAATACAATTTGAGTGTGGAGAGCAAATCCAATGATATAGATCTTGTGTTACAACCCAAACAAAAATCAAAGCAAACCATAAATTTCAATACACTAGAAATGAAATAACTTTTAAATAAAAAGAGATACGAATGCCAAATCTTTTGCCTTGCTTTCTCTATTCTTTTGTCATGGCCTAGGGATGGTTTTGGCTCTGGTTTGAACAAGTTTGGCTCAGGTTTGGTCATGTGTATGCATGGCCTAGGTAGTAGAATATGAGGAGAAAGTTTATACAAAGGAATATGAAGAGTTTAAGGCAAAATTGGTGGGTTTTGTTCACAAAAATGGCTTGGCCATGGGCTTGTGTGGTCAGGTCAGAGAGGTATGGATCAGGTCAGTGGAAGGAAAGGTGTGTGGTGGTCTGGCCAGAGGTGGTGGAGGCGGCCTAAGGTGGTGGTGGTGGTGGAAAATGAAGTGGTGAACAAATAGTGGTCAAACAACATGTTTTTATGGCTTGTGTTGCAATTTTTGTGGAGTTTTGGCATCATGGTGGCTCGGCCTTGGTCAAGACTAGAGGAGTAGCTGGTGGTGATGGCAGGGAAGAGATGTAGGGGGTGGTGGCCGTGGATATGGAGTGGAGGCCATTCAAAGAAGCAATGAAAACAAGGCAAAATACATGAAAAATGAGAAGAAAAGTGTAAAAAAAGTAGCCATTACCCATAGATTTTCTTGAAGCCATGAATGAATGAGAAGGTAAAATGTTTTTGGGTGAATGGAGGCTGAAAAATCACGGCTACAAACCAAAAATGCACAGCCAAGATAGTAATTGAGGAGTTATGGCAAATGAAAGGACAAAGGAGATGAAAAGACTTAAGGTAAATAAGCTTTTAAAACTCTTCATATTTCTTTTTCTTTAAATTCAAATAAAACAAAAATAAAATCAGTAAATTGACTTTAAAACCGAAACAAAGTAATTTAAAATAAAAATAATTAATTAATTTTAAAGAAAATGGAAAAAGAATATAAGAAATTGCTTAAAAATTGAAAACAGGGTCCAGAAATTACAAATAAATCACGATTGTCTTTGGAAAATTATCTACTTCATTTTAAAAATATTCTAAAGAAAAATTTTGAAATAAAATAATTTCTAAAGTATTTTCAAAGTGAAATAAATAATTTAATTTAGAAAAAATAGAAAAAAAACTAAAGAAAAATGTTTAAAAATTGGAAATAAGACATGAAAATTACAAATAAGTATCACTAGCCTTATAAAATTTCTATTTCACTTTAAACAAATAAAAGGTCAAATAAATAACATAAACGAGGAACAAAATAAAGTGGGAATGAGAATAAAATAAGATTTTAAGAAAAAAATAGAAAAACAAATAAAGAATTACTTTAATTAATTGAAACTGGAAATTAGAATTTTAAACAAAATACAACTAACACTGGAAAATGCCAATTATATCTTTAAAATGTTTTAAAACCAAAGTATATACATAACATGTTATTTTACCCATATAAATATAAATTATAATATTACATGACCAAACAAAATATTATTTTTTTATAATTTAAAATAAATAATTTTGTTAAATACAGCAAATTACACACAATATTGAAAAAGGCATAACTTTCACATTATAAATCAGATTTCAACGAAACGAAAAGCATTATTCTTAAAATTTTATTTACTTTCATAATAAAAGATAAAATTCAAATTTTCAAACTTTCAAATTTCTAAATTAAAAGTCAAAGTTTGACCATATTGACCAAAATTCACTTTTCTGGAAAATATTCTTTTTAGTCATGTTTGGAATTCTAATTCACATCAAAATCAAAATTTATATTTAAAATAACAAAATTTATTCATTTTAATAAATAAAATAAAGTTTTTAAATCAGGAAGTCAATTAAAATAACCAAAATAAATAATTAAAATAATCACAAAATACAGGGTTGTTACACTCTCCCCCACTCAAATCTTTTCGTCCTCGAAAAGGAATGAGGTACGGAAAACACAGAAAAGATAAAATGGAATAGGATTAAGACAAGATGACAAGAAGATTAAAATTATACCTGATAACTATTGTTATGGGTAAGTTTAATAAGGTGGAGAATAGGAATAGCTAGAAGGGAAAATAGGACGAAAGACAAGGATGAGCCATTAATTTAAAATTGTTGGTTGAAGAGGTAAAATATTTAAAACACTTTAAAATCGTTTAAAAAGGAAATAACTAATCAAAGTATCATTTATATAATATTTTATCAAAATACTTTTATAACTCGATGTCTTAACAAGTTTATCCTCGTTCCTGTAGACTCTGGTAGTGCGTTGATCAGGCGCAAAACTAGAATTCTCCAGGTACTTAGTAGACTTGTTTCAACACCCAATGAAAATACTGGAAAATTTTTTAAAATAGATATGGAAAGTACAATCCAAACAAAAACAAACAAAACCTTTGTCTAACCATGGTTCGCAGATACACAATGGTTACGCCTGGATCCCCCAGGAAACAATCCATATCCGTAAGCTTTCTCAGCCCTGCGAGTTACGCCATGATGACTAGTAGAATGCAGGATACACAATGGTTACGCCTGGATCCCCCAGGAAACAATCCGTACCCCCAGGCAAGACTCAGCCAAGCATTTGCGCTACTATTCGTGACCTACACAGATTGCAGGATACACAATGGTTACGCCTGGATCCCCCAGGAAACAATCCGTACCCCTAGGCAAGACTCAGCCAGGCAGTTGCGCTATGCAGTCACGATCGTAAGACCATGGGTAACGCCATGGAATTCGAAGGACACTCGAGTATCATATCCGGAAAACCAAAAATCAGAGAGAATAATATCGATAGAATGAATCCAAGATGTGGCCACAAATCAGATATCAAGTAGAAGGCGCTTTCCATATCTTTACTTCGAAAATATGTATCATATAGTACCTTTTCAAATCACTTTCAAATATCGTACTTATATAAAATCCATTATATATAAGATTTAATTTTCAAATCAAATACTTTCCAAAGTCAATAGTATATCAAATCATACTTATATAGACTTCAATTATATAAGATTTCACTTTCAAATTGAGTACCTTTTCAAATCTATAGTTTTCGAATCAATTTCATACTCATACAAATCAATTTTATATAAGTTCGACAACTCCCAAATCAAGTGTTTAGTAACATAAGGTTCTCAAATTTAAATTTGTTTCAATATCAGTTCAATTTCAAAATCATATACAATTTCACCAAATTATTTTCTTCTCAAATTAAATATCTTTAGTTTCAAAGTTTCCAAAATAATAGATTTTTGAAAATAAATCCAAATTTCCAAATCAATATAATTTAAGTCAACCAATTCATTTCCAAAATCAAATGTTTTCAAAATCATCTTATACTTACGTAAGGTCCGTCTTATATAAGGATCAAATTTTCCAAAATAAATTTCGCTGTATGAAGAGCCATATGGGATTTGAATATCTTTGCTTTTATAGGTTATATATCTTTGTAATTTAAATTGGAAAAGTAAGCAAAGATATTCTAACCCGACAGCTTTCAATTTTAGCGTCAAAATATATCACTGATATTAGATTATAAGATGTACACACGTCATCATTTCGCAAATCACATTTGATCGCTCGCTCGATCACACAAGTTCGCTTTCGAACTAGTATTGTCCATTCGATTTCCCTAATGCGGACTTCGATATGGTTTCTCGACTAGAAGCCATCAGTCTCCTTGCATAGCCATATACTATGATAGAGAATTCTGGAATCAAGCCCAAAATCCATATCAAATATTCGCCATCAAGAATCGAATGAAAAATCCTAACATGAAATGGTGTAATCCACCTCGAACTTGTGTACTCAAACTTGGATCAAATTAATTATGCGAATAAAACAGCATACGTACAACTTATATATTTATTTCAACTTGTTAAATATATAGTTTCATAAAGATGTTACTAAGTTAAAACATTTAAACTAAATTTTATTCAAAATATTTTGAAGACCAAATTCTTTTCAAAACATTTCAAATCTAAATTTCATATTAGAAAATTTTAAAATTGCTTTATTCATTTACTTAACCAAACAGTTTCAACTTATTTAAATCATATTACTTCATACTTAAACATTCAAAACAAACTTATATACTTTATCAAATTACTTTTCAAAATTTCTTAGCTTTGAAAAGTTAACCTTGATTTGGAAATGCTCGAACCTTTAAAATAGTTGAAGAAATCATATTTCAATCCAAGAGTTGGAAATCACAATTAAATCAGTAAATCCATTCCAAAAATAGGGTTATATCAAATCAAATCCAAAACTCAAGGACTGAACACCGGCTCATTTCAAATTTTACAAATATATATACATATATCTTTCGAATATCACATCACACTTCGGAATTTGAAATCTAAATTGGTTTCAAAAATCAATCGCATAGCAATGCTACCGAAGTGGCCACTCCCTCACTCAGAAACTCGAAAATCAATGTCGATGATGCGTGCACTCATCACCGAAATTATTTTCCAGCGACACAAGTGAGTTCTGGACTTCCATTTACTTTGAAAACTTCTTTGAAATTCCTTCAAAATCATTAAAACCCATTAAAATCATTGAAACATTACTTATTCGAAAAAATAATTTCAATCATATTATTTATTATTTCAAAATCTTAAAACCAGTTCCAAAATGCCGGAGTTCAATCACTTAAATTCAGATTCAAAACCTTCAGTTATAAATCATTTTATATGAAACCATTTCTTATAAAATTTTCACAATTTCAAATCCTTTCAAAACTTCAAATTCTCATTTTTTTAAAGGTATATAATCCTTATCAAAAACATTTCATCTTTATATAAAAATATGGTCATCCTTATCAAAATAAAACTACGATGAATACAAAATTTTTAAAAGACAATCAACCACAAACTTTCCAAGGGACGATTCAAGGATGGATTTCAAAGCAAAACAGAGATTCAAATTTAGAAGGACTCTAATCAAATAGAATTCTAATTCAAAGATAGGCTCAAACGAAGATAAGATAATTAAATTACCAAATACAAGATGGATAAGCCTATATGAATCGCGGGCGACCTTAACCGGTCAACCGTGATTTCAGGAATATAATCGATGCGAAAATCTAAGGAAAATCGACCTTCGATTGCCAAAGATAGAATCTAAATATAGCAGAAGATAGAAAACATCGTAAACCGAGGATACAGAAATCTCCGGTGAATCAATGCCAATTATAATCATTCAAAGATTGGCGGAATCGCCACCCTATAAAGGTCATACAAAGTGGAGTGATGCAATGCTCCAAAATCAAAAGAATACAATTAGGGGAGATAGGAATGGATTTCAGAACAAGTGAGCATTCCAAAATTCAAAGGAATCTTAATCGATAAGAATCCAAACGAAGATTAGAGAAATATAACCTATATCGATACAGAAAAATTCCTATTCAAAATTTGGAAAGACTCGAATTCATAACATACGAAAACAGAAGCATAAATATCTTTAGTTGGACAACTTTAGCTAAGCAAAAGATACAACAGAGTTTACTCAAAGCATCCTAACAAACTACTGATTTTGCCATACCCAAAATAGATTCCTATCAACAAAGGATCTAGATCAATCAAGAGAGAAGTTCAAAATTTTAGAGGATCCTAATCAAAGAAATTACTAACAAGGTGGATACGAAAGGAATGAAGTTTAAGAAATATTTTACTTTTAAAGCAAGGAAATTTATATCAAAATAATCTTTGAAAATTCTTTAAAAATCATTTGAAAATCATTTTATACTTCAAAAATACGTTCTCTCACAAAGAAATGATTCTGAGATAGATTTCACTCATTCTAGGGTATTTCTACCCTATCTCTAATGAGTTTTTGCTCCGCAGGCTAAGGTTTGCCTAAAACCAAAGCTCTGATACCAACTGTAACGACCCGGTATTTTGGACCATTCAAATCGACAATAATCCACATATGTCTGGCTTGAATAATTCAAAATAATAGATTGTAAATAAATTTGGAGCAAATGAAATCAAATACACAGAATCACAGACACAGAACATATCAGAATAACTCGCAGCGGAATATAAAAAAACCATAGTAGTTCATGAAGCTACTATAACAAACTCTCAAAACATAATACATAATATCTGCTTGAAAACATATACAATAGACATCTCAAATAAATAGAAGTTTATGAATACCAGAACTAAAATAGAACAACTGAACTGAAAGGAACAGATAACTAGACAAGCAGAATCTCCAGCGATTCCTAGCTCCAGAAAGAAATCCAAAGCTAAGCTGTAAATACTCAGGCTGACCCGAGCGTAAAGTAAAACACAAAACACTCGAGTCAGGACAATATATACTTATATAATGTAAACCAACTCAAGTGAACTGTAGTAGAAATGCAAAATAACTCAAAGGATGCTTGGGATCGCCCATCCTTTAAGGATCAGTTAAACTATAAATTAAATACATCCCGTGGTTAAAATTTCAAAATGGTATTTTATACTTCGAAATCAAATATCATTTCAAAATTCAATATCCTTATAAAATCCATTTCAAAATATCATATTTCAAAATAATTTATATTTCAAAACAAATTACTTCATTTTAAATCATAAAAATGAAGTTAGTATATTTAATAATTAAAATTTTAAATTTCCAAAAATTTAACTTTTCAAAGTTCATTCGTTCACTTAAATTAATTAAAACAATTAAATTTCAACTTTCGCAGCATTTAGAAAATGCTATGGAAAGTCACATTTAAAATAGTTCAATTTAACAAAAGACAGCATTTAAAATTCTGTAATATGGTTACATTAGTTTCAAATAAACTTAGTTAAATTCAACCATTATAACATTTACAAAAATGCTATAATAGCCTTTAATTAAATTTAGCCATTTGGTTCATTATTATCAACTACAGCATTTACAAATGTTGTATTATCATTTACATTAGAATTTAATAGCGTTTCAGAAATGCAGTTAACTAACTTCAAATATTCAGTATAATTTCACAAACAATTATATTTTTATATAAATCATTTTTTTTACTTATAAAATCATATAATTTCACTTTTAAAACAATTATTCAAATACCCTTATATTCATGATTTTATAAAGTTAAAACTCCATTCAAAAATCAAAATTTAATAATAATTCACTTATTAAATTCCAATTTTAAATTATAAATTCATTAAATTAAATTAACTTAACACTTAATTTTAAAATTTCAAAATAACTTAATTCCATTTTTATTTACTTAACTTAAAGTTCACTCTTAAGCCAAATTCACAAATTTCCAATTTTAGTTATATTTCAAAATTTCAACTTAAATATTCATTCATTTCACATTTTAACTTTATTCAAAATCATTAATATAATATAAAAATCATTTAAATTCACTTTAATCCAAATTATCATGAAGTTATCACATTTCATATTTAATTTAAATTCCAATTATCACCCAATTAAAATTTCCCAAAATAACTTACATTTCAAATTTTCTAGTTTTACCAATAATTTATTTCACTTATAAATTTTCAAAAAAATCAATAATGCTTACATAAATCATTTTTTTATTTAGTTTAAATCAAATATTATAATATTTACATTTCAAAAATATTTTTAAGATTTTTATAAAAACATATTTTAACAACGGGTCTGTATTTCATTTCTAGTCTAAGTAAAGTGATACGGGTAATATATCATTTCAACCCGTAATTTACAAAGAAAACCCGGGTTTGATCATTTCAAACCCGCAATCCCAAGGAAATGAAAAATAATTGAAAATCATTCAGGCCTATCATTTCAGCCCATAATGATTTTCTCCTATTCTAAAGTCCGTTCGGGTATGTATCATTTCAACCCATAGTGATTCTAATCTAAAGGGAACTTGCAGTGTGATAAACTGATAAAAATAATAGAACAGCATAATATAACAGTAACATATAATATAATAGGTGTTTAAGCATTGGTGAACATCATAAATCATAACATAGCAAGTGTAACATGATAATGCATTTTACAGATTCAAAAGGGGTCAATTTTACTAGTTATATATGTACATATTGACTGGTGAGAATAACTCACCTGTTAAGCTGGAGATTTGCCAACAAAGCTCACAACACAAAGATTATGAAGGCACGACAACTCTAATACAATTTGAGTGTGGAGAGCAAATCCAATGATATAGATCTTGTGTTACAACCCAAACAAAAATCAAAGCAAACCATAAATTTCAATACACTAGAAATGAAATAACTTTTAAATAAAAAGAGATACGAATGCCAAATCTTTTGCCTTGCTTTCTCTATTCTTTTGTCATGGCCTAGGGATGGTTTTGGCTCTGGTTTGAACAAGTTTGGCTCAGGTTTGGTCATGTGTATGCATGGCCTAGGTAGTAGAATATGAGGAGAAAGTTTATACAAAGGAATATGAAGAGTTTAAGGCAAAATTGGTGGGTTTTGTTCACAAAAATGGCTTGGCCATGGGCTTGTGTGGTCAGGTCAGAGAGGTATGGATCAGGTCAGTGGAAGGAAAGGTGTGTGGTGGTCTGGCCAGAGGTGGTGGAGGCGGCCTAAGGTGGTGGTGGTGGTGGAAAATGAAGTGGTGAACAAATAGTGGTCAAACAACATGTTTTTATGGCTTGTGTTGCAATTTTTGTGGAGTTTTGGCATCATGGTGGCTCGGCCTTGGTCAAGACTAGAGGAGTAGCTGGTGGTGATGGCAGGGAAGAGATGTAGGGGGTGGTGGCCGTGGATATGGAGTGGAGGCCATTCAAAGAAGCAATGAAAACAAGGCAAAATACATGAAAAATGAGAAGAAAAGTGTAAAAAAAGTAGCCATTACCCATAGATTTTCTTGAAGCCATGAATGAATGAGAAGGTAAAATGTTTTTGGGTGAATGGAGGCTGAAAAATCACGGCTACAAACCAAAAATGCACAGCCAAGATAGTAATTGAGGAGTTATGGCAAATGAAAGGACAAAGGAGATGAAAAGACTTAAGGTAAATAAGCTTTTAAAACTCTTCATATTTCTTTTTCTTTAAATTCAAATAAAACAAAAATAAAATCAGTAAATTGACTTTAAAACCGAAACAAAGTAATTTAAAATAAAAATAATTAATTAATTTTAAAGAAAATGGAAAAAGAATATAAGAAATTGCTTAAAAATTGAAAACAGGGTCCAGAAATTACAAATAAATCACGATTGTCTTTGGAAAATTATCTACTTCATTTTAAAAATATTCTAAAGAAAAATTTTGAAATAAAATAATTTCTAAAGTATTTTCAAAGTGAAATAAATAATTTAATTTAGAAAAAATAGAAAAAAAACTAAAGAAAAATGTTTAAAAATTGGAAATAAGACATGAAAATTACAAATAAGTATCACTAGCCTTATAAAATTTCTATTTCACTTTAAACAAATAAAAGGTCAAATAAATAACATAAACGAGGAACAAAATAAAGTGGGAATGAGAATAAAATAATATTTTAAGAAAAAAATAGAAAAACAAATAAAGAATTACTTTAATTAATTGAAACTGGAAATTAGAATTTTAAACAAAATACAACTAACACTGGAAAATGCCAATTATATCTTTAAAATGTTTTAAAACCAAAGTATATACATAACATGTTATTTTACCCATATAAATATAAATTATAATATTACATGACCAAACAAAATATTATTTTTTTATAATTTAAAATAAATAATTTTGTTAAATACAGCAAATTACACACAATATTGAAAAAGGCATAACTTTCACATTATAAATCAGATTTCAACGAAACGAAAAGCATTATTCTTAAAATTTTATTTACTTTCATAATAAAAGATAAAATTCAAATTTTCAAACTTTCAAATTTCTAAATTAAAAGTCAAAGTTTGACCATATTGACCAAAATTCACTTTTCTGGAAAATATTCTTTTTAGTCATGTTTGGAATTCTAATTCACATCAAAATCAAAATTTATATTTAAAATAACAAAATTTATTCATTTTAATAAATAAAATAAAGTTTTTAAATCAGGAAGTCAATTAAAATAACCAAAATAAATAATTAAAATAATCACAAAATACAGGGTTGTTACAGAATGAATGTTTTGGATTCATTTTGGGATCCAAAATTTATATAATTCTGGTGTTTTATTTTTCTTAGCAACTGAATTTCCTAAACTTAGATTAACTAATTGTTCTGATATTTTATCTAATTCTTGATCAAAAATATGTTTGTTTTCAAGTTTTTCTAGTTTTTCTAGAATCTGAAGATTTAGACTAATTAAGATATTAAAAAGATTAGGATATTCCTTATCTGACAAACTATTTCCTGAATAAGTGGTAAAGCCTTGTTTTGGAACTGGTTGTGATGCAAATTTTTGTGCGTCGTCTAATGCTTTTTGAAGATGTTTATTCATAAAATTATCCACTAACAATATGTTTTACTTCTGAAAGTAACGTTTCTATTTGTCTAATTTTTAAATCAAATTCTAAAGTTCTAGTTTTTAAGTCTTCTAAAATACGCTTAGATTCTAATTCAATAACCTTCGGTTTATTAGTTTCTAATAAGTACTTTAATTCGTTAATAACTATTTTGTCTGGAAGATTATTTTTTAGGTTTACTAGGGTTTGAAGAATTTGTTCATTTTGATTTTTAACAAAATCAAAGTTTTCTACCAACAGTTTTAATGTTTTGTTTTTATCTCCGATAGATCTAGCTATTATATCTAATGTTCTTACCATTGAGTTATCGTAATGTTCTAAGGCTATTCCTAAATTTATAATTAAGTCTGTAACAGAATTAAACTGTTTGTTTTCTCCATGTAAAAGATGTTGAAATCCCTTTTCAAAATGACAAACAAACTTGTATTTATCAAGACTAATGATACTACGTTCCTTAAAAGTATATTCAAGATTCAAATAGTTTAGATGCTTTAATGTTGAAGGATCAATTTTATGAGGTTTATGGACTCTTAGGTTTAAATTTTCATTTCTCTATGTAGCTTCTTTTTCCTTTTCTTATATTTTCTTTTGTGAGAGTAATAAAATAATTTACATAATATTATTCTAAAATAATAGAGCATAATTAAAATCCCTGGTTACTGTCCAATCTTTATTTTAGTCATACTTGATTACCATATACTTTGAAGTTTACCATGTTCAGTAAAAGACGGGAATTACGTATCTTTACTACCCTAAAGACTGACTCAGAGGGTTCAGCATCAAAATAATATTTTTTATCACATACAACTATAATTCAAATCTTTTAGTAACACTAGGATCAACCTGGCTCTGATACCAAAGAGGTAAGAAAGGGGGAATTAAAACACTAATATTAGCGAAAACAAAATTCAAACCAACATAAAAACAAATTTATAATTTCTACAAACCAAATTCCGAAGGTAAATCCGGATACAAAGTCTATTACAACAAAATATACAAACCAGGTTATCATTTGATGTTTATTTATACATATGTTTATTATAGACATAATAAATAGCAAAAAAGGTATAAAGTTCAGTACCTTGTTGCTATCCATTACAAAAGTGGCAAAGAAACGCTGCGGAAACTTGAAGATGCTGCCGATACTCTTTATATATATATATATCTTAAATTATGATGTACAGAAGAAAAACTAAGCTTGCACAGAGAAACGATGAAGAATATTAAGCTGCCATTAAAATTTTCTGAAAGCTTACAATAATTTAAGGTGCTCAAGTATATCCTTTGAGCTTATAATCACACCTATTTATACATATATCTAGCCGGTCAAACCGGTTTTCATACAAACACTAAGCGGTAAAAGATTCCGCACTACTGGAATTAATAATTATAGATAAAGTAAAAGATGAGCCAGCACAACGTTTTCTGGAAGCTGCTACTCTGAGTGGAAAATAAAGTAAGGATTCTGTCTGCCATTCTTTTTGAAAAGTTATAACACGTTGCTGATAATATATGAGAATCTTTCCTTTATGTCCTAGTCGGTGTCTTTCATTTCGTCCATTGGGTTAAATTCTTCTAAAGCTCTTCTGTCACTATCGTCTGGACTTATCTCCATTTCTGGCTCGGATGGTTCTTGATCATAAATAAGAACATCATTATTTGGATCAAATATATGTTCTGCTGTGGGTGGAGGAAGAAGGATTTTTAAATCCATTTGTCCCCAAATCTGGTATCTTGGCGTTTCTGCTTGTAGAAATAGTTGATCTTTCCAATTCGGTAGAGGACTTAACGTTAGCTTAGACTGGTGGTATTGCCATGGTTTGTCTGCTCCAAACCAAATTGGCGTACCTTCATAAATCTGAAAATAATTTTTTAAACATCTAGATGCATTATGTCTTGTATATCCTACATGTTTGAAAATAGCCATACGATGCCTCGCTGGTGTTATCGTGTATTGTTTATCAAAATTAAATATTGGAGTTGTTGAACTTATACAAACTACAATAGCTGGAAAAATACGTAAGTACTGAGCTGCTACCATAGAGAATCGTTTACCAAATCGTTCTAGGGTTGATTCTTCTACTGGGCTTACGAAAGTAATTCTTGATAACATCCCGTGGTCGAATAAATCAATGATTTTATCCATCTCACATGGTAACTGTGTACTATCTACTCTTGCTCGTAACATATTGGAACGTCTGTCTTGTACTACTTTGAACTGCACTGTTTCTACTATCTTTTTGTAGTAAGTTGCCAAAAGTTTTTGTAAATCTGCTTGACTTTCATTCCATCGATCATAAGCTAATTTTTCTATCTTGAGGACTAACTCTTTTCCTCCTTGCCTGCATAATTCATCAAGAATTAGTGATGGTTTAAGCTTCAAGTGGTTAACTAGTTGTTCGTAGGATAAGGTTTTAGGACGTTTAAGTCTTTGTTCAAAGAGGTCTTCGTTTTCTCGAACCAGTTGTTGAGTCCTTTTTTCTAAAAGCTGGTTAGTTTTATGGACATAAGAGTTTTTCTGATTTTCTTCTTCTAAAATTTGATTTCCTTGGATGAGATGCTGGAGTTGGGTTTGACTTTGTTGATATAAGTTTTGTAGGTCATTTAGTTGTGAGGCTTGGGAATTAATAAGGTCGTTTGGTGATTGAGGAGTTGATGAGGTCGTTTGAGAGTATGTTTGATGGCAATCCGGATCAATATAATAATTTGGACCAAAGAAATTTCTTGCTTCGTCCAACGCTTGTTGCAGATTATAATGGCCTTTAAAAACTGGATTTTGAAAATTTTGTATAGCCATCTGCACTTGGCTATAATGTTTGAAAACACCTGTAAAATTGCCTCGAAAGACTATGTAACAGAAAAAGTTTTTGGAAAGAGGTTTTTGTTGAATTTTAGAAAAGTAATATGCAAAACAATTTCCAAGTCGTTGTTTATTTCTTCTTTCTGCTTTGACCGTTTTTAAATTCCAAAGATGGTCTAACAGACATTGTTGTGAAACATCGTTTACTCGAATCAAGGGTTTGAACTTTCTAGGATCGTCGTTTCTAAATTGAATAAGGGAGATTTGTCCAAAGGACATACATAGGGTGTTGGCCGCCATCGTTTGATTATTTGTTAATCTAACTGGAGAATTTACTGTAGGTGGAGAACTTGCTCCTGTAGGTGGCGTTCTTGGTGAATATACCTCTATTTTAATTGTTGGAGTTTTCACTTCCATAATCGTTTGATTACTTGTTTCAGCTATTCCTTTGTTTGTTTGCATCGTTTCTCTATTCATGAAATGACTATCCTGTAAATCACAAACACTGTTAGTATTAAAGGCCGAGAATAAATTTCTTGGATAAAATATCAACAAGATGGTTATTTTTACCCTTTATATGCTCGAACTGAATGGAATATCCATTACCTTGTATTAAATTTTGAAGATTTAGCCATCGTGTTTTATTTATCTTTTTAGAGTTTTCATTTGATATGAACTTTACAATAGCTTCACAGTCTGTTCGGACTGTAAAATCTTTATTTAGATGAATTTTATATTTGTCTAATGCGTTTATTAAAGCTTGTATTTTGTAATCTAAGCTTGTCCAACTTGAAACTGAATTAAAATTGCCGCTAGCATAAGCTGCAATTTTCTCTGTTGATTTTTCGCTATACTTTGATGATTTACATTTTAATACTGCTCCCCATCCTTCTTTACATCTGTCGCATTCTATAATGATATAATCTGATTCTAGTGGAAGTTCTAAAGGTTTTATTTTCTTAATTTCTTCTTTAATTTTTTGTACTAGTTTAATATCTTCTGTGTTGAATCTCGTTTCACCATTTTTTGAAAATTTTCCATATAGGGGGCCTACTAATTTTGCTAGATGTGGAACAAATTTCCTAGCGTAATTTACTAGTCCTAAGAATGCCTGAATTTTCTTTTTACTATCTAACCTGTCTGGAAATTCAATGTTGTATAAATTATAATCAAATGTATAGTATAAACAGCTTCATGAACTGTTTATTTGATTATTATATTTTGTCATTCCGCTGCGAGATTCAATGTTTGTTTTCTTTTTTTCTTTTTTCTTAGTTAACTACATTGATTATCTGTGTTCTGGATCATTTTGAGTTAGACATGAGTGGTTTATTATCGACTTAAACCTTCCAAAATGTGGGTCCACAAATTCCGTATAGAGGGACTGATCATCTTTATTATAGATTGAAGAATGAATCGTCAAACAAGGAATGCCATTAGGAACTCCGTCTTAGAAGTGGAGCTAGGAGTTGGTTCGGGGGATGTTAATCCCGATATGTAGGCCATGTTTAATAATTTGATGAGGAACATGCTGCAAAATGCTCAAGTAGCTGCTCCAAATGTTGTTGTAGAAGGTTGTGCTCCAGTGCAGGGCCTAAAGTCGATTTCGCTAAGCTAAGCTAAGCAAGGACTTTACTAGTCTTAGTGGCAAACCGTTCCAAGGAACGGAGTCGGCAATGGTTCCGGATTGGCCAGATATTTATGAGGGCATATTTGAGGATCTTGAACTTAATGATGCTATGAAGAGGAGATTGGCTTCCCGTCAACTTTAGGGGCGAGCCATGAATTGGTGGGATGCTGTGAGAGATGCCGCTCTGAGGATCAGTTCACTTGGGATCAGTTCAAGGCTAGATTTGAAGAGAAGTTTATTTCGACCGTCCAGAAGTCAAAAGTGTTTCATCAATTTATGGAATTTAAGCAAGGGGACATGACTATCTTCGAGTATGTAGCTGAGTTCGATGCTCTATCGAAGTATGAGATGTCCTTCATCGACACCCCGACAAAGAGGAATGAGAAGTTCATCACTAGCTTGGATGATCATTAGGGTGAAAATCTCATGAATCACCATGACGAGACTTTTGAGGCAATCGTGGGGAAGGCCCTAAGACATGAAAGCCTATATCCGAAACGAAAGGAGGTCATTCCTAAAGAAGAGCCAAAGCAGCAATCAGTCTGGGGAGGCAAGAAGAAGGGGAACAACAAGCGGAAGTAGTCTCTGAATAAATATGGCTAGAAAAAGAAAGTCAAATCCGAAGTGATTTTCTACATTGCGAGGAGAAGGGTCATTATAGTAGAGACTGCAAAGCCAAGGGGAAGAAATGCTACAACTACAACAAGCACAAACATATTGAAAGGAATTGTCCTGAGTTGCCTAAGCAGAAGCATAGTGAAAGCTTATTCTATCAATGTCGTTCCAACTTCATCGAATGCTCCATCGGCGAAAGAGAAGGGGAAGGGCATCGTTATTCAAGGCATGCTTTCTTTTTATGACGTTCACATTCGAGTTTTATTTGATATTGGGGCTTCACATTCCTTCATATCTAGGACCTAGTAGATAGTTTGGGATTGAGACCCGAAATTTTTAACCGACCTATGATTGTAACAAACCATGTTGGAGGCTCCACTAGCCTGTGTATGGTTTGTCATGGTTTGGTATTATCGAGTCATGGATTCACTTTAGATTGTGATTGTTTTGTTTTGGGGTTTGTTGGGTTTGGTATCATTCTAGGGATGGACTGGCTTAGTGGATATGGAATAGTAGTGGATTGTGAGAAGTCTTGGTAACGATAGGGATGAACGATAGGCAGAGGGTAGTGTTAGCTGCCTACCGGATGATGAGGTTATGGTTAGCTTTCTATATTCGCTCGATATCCCACACGATGGGTTATCGATAATACCTATTGTTAGGGAGTATCTGGACATATTTGAGGAGGTGACCGGACTTCCGCCACAAAGAGAGATCGAGTTCCGTATTAATTTAATTAAAGAAGCTAGACCGATAGTGATGTCGTTAAGGAGGACGGCACCTCGAGAGAAGAGTTAGTCTGAGGTGTAAGTGAATGACCTTTTGTGAAAAGGGTTCATTTGTAGGAGTATATCTGAGTGGGGAGCACCCATATTATTCGCCACAAAGGTGGACGACTTTCTTAGATTATGTATTGATTATCGTGGGCTAAATAAAGTGATAAAGAAGAACAAGTATCCACTCCCACGTATTGATGACTTGTTCGATCAACTTCATGGTGGGGTTTCAACAACTGAGAGTAGCGAAGGAGAGTGTGCCGATTACAGTGTTTCGTACACCTTCTGCTTTCTACGAGTGGTTGGTTATGCCATTCGGGCTAACCAATGTGCCGGCATACTTTGTGGATCTCATGAACCCTATCTTCAGGGATCAGCTAAATAAATTCATGCTTGTATTCGTCGATGATATTTTGTCTACTCATGGACAGAGGAGGAACACAAGACACACTTGAGGATTCTATTAGAGGTGTTGAGAGAGCACCGATTGAAGGTGAATTTTTCTAAATGTCACTTCTGGATGAAAGAAGTGCAATTTTTGGATCACGTCGTTTCTGAGCAAGGCATTGCTTTTGATCCTACAAAAGTTGCAGCCATCCAAGATTGGATTCGATCCAAACATGCCACAAATGTGAGAAGTTTCTTGGGTTTAGCCGGATATTACAGACGATTCATCCAGGATTTCTCAAAGGTAACAGCATAGTTGACTCATTTGAAAGAAAAAGAATCAGACTTTTACTTGGCATGTAGGATGTGAATAGGCATTTGTGAGTCTGAAGGAAAAGTTGACAAGTGCACCAGTATTGACTATTCCAAGCGGAAGCGAGGAGATAACGATATACATGGATGCATGTGGTACCAGATTAGGTGCAATATTGATGCAGAAGGGCAAGGTTGTTGCATATGCTAGTCGACAGCTGAAGCCACATGAGAAGGAATACCCGACCCATGATTTAGAGTTGGCAGCGATTGTGTTTGTGCTAAAGATGTAGAGGCACTATCTTTTAGGAGAGAGGTTCGAGCTATTCATTGATCATAAATCATTGAAGTACCTCTTTTCGTAGAAGGATCTTAAACTTTGCTAGCAGAGATGGTTAGATTTCCTAGCATCCTATGATTTTAGTATTGCATATACACCGGTTAAAGGTAATGCAGTTGCAGATGCTTTGAATAAGAGACATGCTAGCTTGGGAACTATGTTCCTAGAGTGAACATAGTTAGAATATATAGCCAGGCATGATTTCCGTCCAAGATACGAGTTAGAGCTAGAAATGTTGGCGAGCTTGACTATTAGGCCTACTCTCTTATAAGCAGATTGGTACTAGTCAGAGGTGTGATGCTAGATTAGTTGAGATCATTTCCTAGATTAAAGCAAGAGTAGGGTCTGAGGATATGAGACAGTACAAACTCGACCGAGACGGTTGGCTCCGTAAGGATGAGATATTATTTGTTCTTGATGTCGATGGGTTGAGGGATGAGGTGCTTTTCGAGTGCCATCATTCGAGATTGATTATTCATCTTGGCAATACTAAGATGTACCATGATATGAGGCATATCTACTATTGAGAGGGGATGAAGAAAGATGTTGGGACATTTATCTCTAAATGCTTGAACTATCAGTTGGTTAAGACAGAGCAAATGAAGCCTAGTGGCCTTATGCAACCGCTAGAAGTTCCTGAGTGGAAATGGGAGCAAGTATCGATAGATTTCATCCAAGGACCGCCAATGAGTCGAGGAGGGTACGACATCGTTTGGGTCATAGTCGATCGACTAACTAAGAGCACCAGATTTATACCCGTCAAGTCAAGCAGAACGATAGCCAAACTGGCTGACTTGTATATCAGATGGATTATATGATTCCACGGTATGCCAAAGAGCATTATGAGTGACCGAGACCCGTTCTTCACTAGTGGGTTTTGGAAGAGCTTATAGGAGGCATTAGGGATGGAGCTGCACCTCAGCACAGCTTATCACCCTCAAACTGACGACTAAACCAAGAGAATGAATCGTATTTTAGAAGATCTCATGCGTGCTTGCATATTAGACTTTGGAGGCTTGTGGGATGATCACTTGCATCTTGTTGATTTCGTATACAATAACAATTATTGGTCTAGCATTGGTATGGAACCATTTGAAGCTTTATATAACCGACCGTGCAACACTCCTTCCTGTTGGTAGGAAGTGAGCGAGAAGCTGATACTTGGGCCAGAGATGGTTAGGGAGGCTTCAGAAAAGATTGAGATCATTCGGCAACAAATGAATGCTGCCCAAGATAGACATAAGAGTTACACTGATAAGAGACGTCGAGATTTGGAATTCCTTATTGGCGACATGGTATTTGTCAAGATTTCTCCTTTGAAGAATGTTATTCTGTTCTGTAGTAGAGGAAAGCTGGCACCAAGATTTGTTGGTCCTTTTCTAGTATTAGAGAGGATTGGGAACTTGTTTATAGAGTCGACTTACCTCAAAGAATGAAGAAAGTGCATAATGTTTTCCATGTTTCTCATTTGTAGAAATTTGTGCATGACTCAGGCATGACTATCGCACTGGGTCAGCTTGAGGATATCAAGATTGAACTGGTGGCTTCAAGACCTCATAGGCCTATTCGTATCGTTGGACAGGATACAGAGCAGCTTAGGAGGAAGATGGTGGAGATGGTAAAGGTTCGACGGAGTGATGGTGATAGCAATTGCACTTGGGAGACCGAGGACGTCGTATCCAGAGCTCTTTATTGGTATGATATCTTGTTTATCGCTTTTACTTTCACTTATGATATCATTAAGTATGCGCCTTAGTATAGTATCCTATATGCTAGGATAGGCTTAGATAGTTCCTTTTTCTTTATTGCCATGTGTGTATGGTTGATGCATGATGGTTGCCTATGCTTGTATATGATTGTTAGGCATGCGGGATGACCCTATTGACTTGATTGTGGGATTTCGGGGGCAAAAGTCCAAATAGAGGGAGAATGTAACGACCTGTATACTACGGAGGATCGTAGAATATTAATATTATTTTCATATGAGGTCGTATCATTCTATAATTTTGGGAAATGACTACAAGGGTCATTTCTTTTCCTTAGGATTTTTGTTGAATTTTTCTGTAACTGTTTTGCCCTTGGAAAATCTTGTTTGGTCCATAACTTTATATAGGAGTGGAATTAGGTCCTAAAACCACTTTTATTGGATTAAGATGATGATTTTACTTTTCATAGAGTGGTCACATTAAGAAAATGGGCTTACGGTTTGAGAGATATGGTTGTTTGAAGTTTTTATCGGTTTAGACATCTTAAATGGGTAATTAGGGTCATTAGTTGATGGGCCCATGATCTATTTCGGGTTTGGGGTAAGTGGGGGCTGTAGGAGTTAATGGGACCTCTCCTTTCTCATTTGCTTAACTCCCAGAATAGCTCCTTACCTCTATTAATAATCTTTTCACCCAAAAACCCACCAAAACATTACGTTAATTAGCCAAATCTCCTCATTAGTAAGTGATTAGTGTAATCCATCCTAAAGCTTGAATATTTGCTGCTACGAACACATTGGAATTCGTGCATCTATTGTCCATAAGATCTAGAGCTTAGCTTGGGTTAAGGTGAGTGATTAGTAGTCTCTCTTACTAATCAGCACGTATTAGGCTATAAACACCTTCTAAAATTCTCTACAAATCTTTATAAATCATCTTAAATCATATTATGACACATATGTGAATTTGGGTTAATTTAGGTTAAGTTTGTGAAATTGTGATTTTAGGAATCCATGGTTGTACCCTATGAATATATGACTATTCCTTTAGATTTATGCTTTGATTTACTGTGTTTCGACCATTGCTTGTTGTTGTGTGTTTTACATGTTATATGGTTGTTATAAACATGCTTGAATGGATGCAAACGCTGGTTGAATGGCAAAAATAGCCGTAGAAAGTTAGAAAGGGGCTGTCTGGGAGGGACCACCGTATGGGGTTGGCTACGACCCCTATAGATGGATTATAGGGGGTGCGATTAGTAGAGGACAATAAGGGAAGTCCCAAGAAGCAGCACATCAAATTTCAAGTCATTTGGGGTTCGTATGCATAAGTTACGATCGATTGAAGATGGAACATTATAGGGATCGGCTCGTTTGGAGGGGTTGGCCTATAGGGGTCAGCTACAACCCATAGAGATGGATTGTAGGGGGTGCGATCGATAGTGGGAGGTGATGAGATGTGTTGGAGTTGGCGTGTGAAATTTGGGATCGGATGGAGTCAGTGTGTGGCGCATAATAAGGGGATAAAAGGTTAACGGATAGGGGTCAGTAGGGGAGGGCTCGGTCCTATATAGGGATTGAACCTAACCTCTAAGGTTTCACCTTATAGGGGTGTGACCCCTAGAGTAGGTTAAGGGGTTCGGGAGGTGTCCTTTGGTGGAGTTTGGTTCATTGACGGTGGCATGATTGCTCGTTTGATGGTTTGGTTTGATGGCCACCCTACTTCTCGACTTCGGCAATGGCTAACTTTACTCCTGGAAGCAGAG
Organism: Allium fistulosum; assembly: GCA_030737815.1. Taxonomy (NCBI): domain Eukaryota; kingdom Viridiplantae; phylum Streptophyta; class Magnoliopsida; order Asparagales; family Amaryllidaceae; genus Allium; species Allium fistulosum. The sequence goes on along the minus strand of CM060903.1, from coordinate 804,893,890 downwards.
AAGGCTATGATGAGTCAGATTTAGGGAACTATTGGAGGCAGGTTACGGGATACACGATGATACTCTATGACATATGATGACTGTCTTGAGTAGTTCCCAACCGCGATGACTTCAGACGGGAGTTGGGTGGACTGTTCCGAGACAAGCTCTGCTATGGATAGCATATGCAAGAGGAGGGGATCGATGTTACTCGTAGGGTTGAGATGGATTGACACAGGGACATATCTAGTCTCGAGTTTTGAGATGGATTGATGCGGTGATGTGTCTAGTCTTCGAGATGGATTGGTGTGGGGATGCATCTAGTCTCATGATGATTGGGATGGATTGGTGCGGTGATATGCCTAGTCCTTGAGTTTGTGAGTTGTCGTATGCCCAATGCACGGGTGAATGTGAGGATGGATGTTTTGTTTGTTCCTTTCTATCAGCTTAGGGATATCATATGATGTAGATACTGCCGACATATATCTCTGGAAACTCTTGGTACCTTGGCATCCACATTACACCCATGATGATGATCATAGAGCAGCTTATATTGTTTATGTGCTAACTATGTGGATGCAGGGACATGTTAGGTATGATTTCTTATACCGATTGTCCTATTCTATCTTTTTATAGTATTTGAGATTTCTATCGCTCACACCAGACCGTTGTCTGACCTGGGGATTCTTCTTATTACTTTGGGTTCTCTTAAATAAGTAGATTAGAGACAGGTTTGGTGAGCATGAGTAGCTGTTCAGGTGGCGAGTAGGAGGCTATTTCTCGTATTATTATATTTACTCTAGTGCTTTCCGCTATTTAGTACTATGGAGCTTATTAATACTCGTATTTTGTGAGACAGTTATTTTGGATTTATTTGGGATGTATGACTCTATTTCTACCACTGTAGTGTATGGATCTATTACTCTGATGCTGTGATCTATTTGGTTATTTACTGTCTCACTTGTTTTGTATCTGTGATGTTGCTATTATATTTTGTTCGATGCACAGTGAGATATACGACAGCTTCTGTATTATGTTGTTTATTTTACCTTTAGATGACCGCTTACACCGGCCAAGCATCGTTGTAGTGCACCATCCTAGTCTTTTGTGTATCGGCGGTGTAGAGCGGTCGTCTTAAGAGAGCTCGGCTACCGAAGATTGACTACTGCTAAAACTTGTTCTTGAGCAAAGCACACATTACATTCAAAAAGCGTACTTTTAGGGGCAAGTGTTAACCCGCTTTTTATCCAAGCTGATTTCAACTAGGCTTAGGAAGCCAAAATAAAGACAAGAAGAGTCACAAACTTGCAACCATGCTTAGAATAATAAAAGAATCATACTCAAAAAGTTTAAGAACAAAATGAGCTAAGTGGACCACTAGGTACCGAGAACCTCTCGGTACCAAGAGGTTTTTCATCCACTTGAGGCCTCCCGATCTCCTTATACTCCAAGTACTTCTTCAAGCAATCGTGGTAAAGTGATTTTCCCTGAAGATTGGACTCAAGAAGTTTAAAGAGACAAAAAGGGCATCTTAGTACCGAGAGGAACCTATAGAACCGAGAGTTTTTTGTTGCTCTTTTGATCCCCCATGCCCCATACACCTCAAGTGTAATCTCAAGTGATTATGATCAGGTGCTTTCCTTCAAGAATTGACAAGCAACTCTAAGGATTTCGGAGAAGAAAGCAAAGAAAGAATGAAAGACAAGGATTATCGGATGTATCATCAGAAGGAACTAGATCTTCAGGAAAAAAGATTTTGGAATGCATCGAATTGGAGATAAAAAGGCAAGACAAATAAGATAAAGGACTTTCACTCTAAAAAACACTTGGTACCGAAAGTTTCCTCTCGGTATCAAGAGGTTATTATGACCAATTGGGTCGGTGTGCTCAGTGGTGACTTCTTGGACCGGTCTGAACTTCATTACAAGCGGGCTCTTGAACCTACACAACTGTTTCTCTATAAATACTAGCCCTACTGCAACTAGAGAAGGTTCTTAACTTTGATCTACACACTCTGCATCTTCTTCACTTTTATCTCCTTCCTCAAATACTCTAGAAACTTCATTGTAAATTTGGGATCAACTAAATTTTGGTCAGATTCGATAAAACTAGTTATAATCCAGAGAGAAAATAACTAATAACAAATATTAAAGTGGACATAGAGCGGAGAATTTGCCGAACCACTATAAAAATTCTTGTATCTCCTTTTACTTTCCTGTTGTTTTTGCTTATTTGATTTGGATCTCTACATTTTGATGCTTTCATCTGATATTTGGGTGTTGGTGCCATTTTTGGCATCAACGGAAGGCACATAAAGAGAATGCACAGGCTTGATGCATATGTAGAAATGTTGCTGAAGATAACATGTATGGGCATGTGCAACTACAGTTCTTTGAGCTACTCGGGCAAACAAGAATGCATGTTTGAGCTGAATCTGTGTTGGACATGAAGTTGCATATGCATCTAATACTAAACATAGAGACAGAGAAAAATCTAGTGTAAATGATAGGGTGGACCAAGAGTTGAAACTGGATAGGTAACAAGCACAACATCGCTTGAAACCATGCTGGCTTATACAATTTAAATGAGAAACTTGTGGGCTTGTTTGTGCAATCTAAATTTGAGGCCTTTAGCAGAAATAAATGAATGAAAAGCACATCAGTCTGAAGCTGAACCAAAGAATGAACTGTAAGAGATGCTGCACTGTAGTGAATGAAGATAGAATGAACTAAAAGAGATGTTGCACTATGGTGAACAAAGATATTTGAAGCAAGACTATGTGGTTACTTGTGTTAAAAAGTGATGCAGGAGCTTAAGTGAATCAATTGCTTTGCTGAGTGAGTATGAAGTACTATAAAAGAAGGGATAAAGGCAATAACATGGACAATACACAGTAGGAATGTGCATCGAGTAAAAAGAAAACAAGCAATGCTATGTTGAGAGCAAACGAATGATATTGTGATTACCCAAGGCCAGTTGCATGGAATTGAGAGTGGAGCACATTCGCTAACAAAGGTAGTTTGTTGCATGAGATCAAATAGAAGATATTATGCAATGAAGGGAGCATGATGTGAACTAAGGTTGCTGCTGTGAATATGGCTTGATATTGAATGCATGACCACTGCAATAGAGTGAGGCATGTGACCAGGCTGGAAGAGAAGTTGCATCGTGCAAGACTGAGATAAATGGTTGTGAAATAGCATTGACAAGGACAAGGACACACTATATGGTATTATGTCATTCGGGTATTACATATATTCCCCAAAATCAATTTGAAGTATCAACTGTATCATTGACAACATTGCTCCAAGACTTGACAGTTCTCGTTCGAGAATTAAAAGGAGCATCAGGAGATGAAGAGGCACATGATGAAACTGAAGCAAATGTCCTTGGATCTATCGATCTGAAAAAACATGACTTGAGAAAAGGGTGTTCAGTTGAAATCTGTGCTTGTTTCCTTGCCAATTGGAACATAGAAGATGAAGGAAGTTGCAGCCCAATTTTTCTTCTTCATCTGTTAGATATTACAATATATCCATCATCATCTATGCCCGGAGGTTGCCTATTTAAAGCATCATAGTCGAAAGAAGGAGTTTGTGGCTGAGGGGATGGTCAATTTTGATGGAAGACAAAAAAGTTAGAATGTGGTAAATTTCTTTCATGTTAATATTAATTATATTAACAATAAGTTAGAATATGAGAGAGGCGGAAACCCTAGCCTCTATTTTATGTTACAAAAGCAGTTGTGGGTATCGGGCTCTGTTTATTATCCGGCCCAACAAAGTATTCAATTTGTATAATTACAGTCAGAGGCACTGTATCTATTGTATTGAGAAATAACAAAGAAAGTAATACAATTCATTAATCATTCTGCTATCCTCCTTTATCATAATTACTTTTACTCTCAATTTTTAACTTGGTATCAGAGCCAAAGAAAAAATCTGTCTAACGACAGTATCAAAATCTGCTCTCATCAGAGAATTCAAGCATCATCATAGAGCCATCCAAGGAAGGTGTCAGATAAGTATCATCATTCACCATCCTGGTTGCTCTCAGAATTTTCTACAATCTCATCATTTGAGAGATCTGCATAACCCACCTCTGAATCAATAAATTCGCACTGAAAGTGCCTCGCCAAAAGTTCTTGCATCAAGAACCTTGACTGCACCATTGAAGGTAATCAGAATTCTCATAACTCAACATGGCTGACGACGCTACATCATCAGCAACAAGTGGAGCCAAAAGTCAGGAAGGGTCAAGATCAAGAAATCAAGACTCATCATCCAGTGAAATGATGTCCTGCAAGATCATAAAGCCAAAAGACAAGTTAGTAACAACAACTCTCGATGAAAATAACTTCATACTATGGAAATATCAAATTGAAACCAGTATAAGAGGATATGGGCTAGAAGACTTCCTGTATGGAACAGCAACTGTCCCTGCAAGGATGATAACAGACACCACAGGAGAAAGGGTGGTCAACAAGGAATTCATCAATTATCAGAGACAGGATAGTTTACTTGCAGCATGGCTGTTGTCATCCATCAGCTCAGGACTTCTATCACAAATCGTAGGATGCAAAACTTCTTTTGAGATATGGTCTGCAATTCAACAGAACTTTAACACACAGTCAGCGGCAAGAATTATGTACTACAAAAGACAATTACAGAATCTCAGGAAAGAAGGTATGTCAATGAGGGAATATCTGACCAAAGTAAAATCATATTATGATCTTCTTGATACTACAGGGCACAAAGTGTCTGATACTGAACAGATCTTGACCATTCTAAATGGTCTGGATAATGAATATGAGTTAGTTGTAGCAATTATCTCATCACAATGAGATCTACCAGATATGCAACATGTCAGTTCTATATTACTATCTCATGAAGGAAGAATAGACCAAAGAAAAGAAAATAATACTGAACTATCTTTCAATTATGCATCAAGTTCAAGAAACAGAAATCAAGGGAAAAGGCAAGAAAGTCAAAATTCAAGACAAGAAAACTTCAATCAGAGAGGTAACAATATGCAGAGAGGTAGAGGGAGAAGTGGAAGATGGAATGGCAACAGAACTAAATGTCAGATTTGTGAAAGACCTGGACATACAACTAGGCAGTGCTACTTCAGACTCAATACTGATTCCTATCCAAACCAACAAAATCAAGCAAATCAAAGAAATCACAATTCCAGTGCAAATGTAGCACAAATAGATCAAAGACAATGCAATCAGGCTGAAAATTCAAAAACACATAACACAAACTCTGAAAGACTTATTAGATCTGATGAAATCTCAGAAGAAGACTGTTATCCAAACTCAGGTGCAACCAATCATCTCACAAACAACCTACAGAATCTCAACATTGGCAACAAAGAATACACAGGTATGCACTCCATTCATGTGGGAAATGGTGAAGCTCTAAAAATCACACATGTTGGAAACAGCAGTATCTCAGGTAAAAGATTTCTTTATCTCAATAACTTATTGAGAGTACCACAAATCAAGAAAAACTTATTGAGTGTATCTCAATTTGCTAATGACAACAATGTGTATGTTGAGTTTCACCCTAAATTCTGTCTAGTTAGGGATTTACTGAATCAAGATATATTGTTACAGGGTAAATTGGACAAAGGATTATACAAACTCAATCTTGGAAATACAAGAAAGGACAATACTAAGAATATGTGGTGTAACAGCACTGAGTCACATGATATAAATCAGAAAACATTTACTCAGTGGCACTATAGATTAGGACATCCCAATATAAGTACTGTAAAACAAATTCTTATGAGCAATAATATTTATGTTGATGTTTCTCTACCATATATATGTACTTACTGTCAATTAGGCAAAAGCCATAAATTACCTTTTACAGATTCTACTACTGTTATTAGTAAACCACTACAAGTAGTGGCAACAGATCTATGGGGACCAGCTCCCATATGTTCAGACTACAACTACAGGTACTATATATCCTTTGTTGATTTATTTTCTAGGTATACTTGGATATACCTTCTTAAGTATAAATCAGAGGCACCAGAAGCTGTTATACAATTTATAACACAAGCAGAAAAACAGTTATGCAATGAAGTCAAAATCATGCAAACTGATGGTGGCAGTGAGTATAAACCACTAAAAGAATATTTTCAGAGAAAAGGCATTGTTCACAGAACAACTTGCCCTTATACATCTGAGCAAAATGGGATAGCCGAGAGAAAACATAGACATATAGTGGAAACATGCCTTACATTACTTGCACAGGCCTCTTTACCCATGAAGTTCTGGCCAGAAGCCTTCAACACTGCTGTATACTTAATCAATAGACTTCCTACCAAAATTCTTAAACATCTGAGTCCCATAGAAGTGGCATTTGGGGTAAAACCAGAATATAAGGATTTAAAAACATTTGGGTGCTTATGTTTTCCTTATTTGAGACCATACAATAAACATAAATTAAGTCTTAGGTCTACCCCATGCACCTTCATAGGATATGGAAACAACCAGAAGGGATACAGATGTCTAAGTAAGGATGGTAGGATCTATATCTCAAGACATGTAGTATTTAATGAGAATATTTTTCTATTTGCAGATAAAAAGTCAAAAGCAACTGGAAAAGTATACAACAAAGAAAGTCTCACTATACAACCCATACCTGTCTTACCAGAATGGAACAGAACCAATGAAAGTGTGCAGAGAGACCATGGGTCGCAACACACTACATCCAACAGTGAAGCTGGATCAGGTCATAACTCACATGATCCCTCCAGCTCCTTTCCTAATAACAGTCAAGGGAGTGACATCAGTCCAAGTCCAGGAGAACCCTCATCATCAACATCTCTGCATATCAATGAGAGTACACCTTCACAGGAACAACAACCTGAAATTTCTAGACATCACATGATTACAAGATCTAAAGCTGGAATATTCAAGCCAAAAATATATAATGCTCAACTTGACTCTACTGAACCAAGAAACTACAGTGAAGCTATTACAAACAATAACTGGAAACAAGCCATGGACAATGAATATGAATCTCTCATCAGAAATAAAACATGGAGTCTTGTATTACCACCCAAGGATGAAAACATCGTTGGATGTAAGTGGACCTACAAAGTAAAGAGAAGACCAGATGGAAGCATTGCAAAATATAAGGCAAGGCTTGTAGCCAAGGGATATAACCAACAATATGGCTTTGACTTCAACGAAACATTTTCCCCAGTTGTCAAACCAACCACAATCAGAATCATGCTAACTCTAGCTATTCACAGAGGATGGAAGATTAGACAACTGGATGTAAATAATGCCTTTCTTAATGGGGAATTAAATGAAACAGTTTATATGGAACAACCAGAGGGGTACTACAAGGAAGACAGCAATAAACTGGTATGCAAATTACACAAAGCTATATACGGACTGAAGCAAGCTCCTCGAGTATGGAATGCAAAGCTCAAATCTACTCTAATGACACTGGGCTTTACACCAACTAAATCAGACAGCTCATTGTACATGAATAATAAACAAGAAAGACTCACCTACATACTTGTATACGTGGATGATATTATCATTACTGGAAACGACAATCAAACTATAAAACAAACTGTGGATCATCTTGACAAAACGTTCTCCATAAAGGATTTAGGTGACTTACACTACTTTCTTGGAATTGAGGTCACTAGAAGAAGCAAATCAGAAATGTTCCTATGCCAAAGAAGATACATACAAGATCTTCTAAAAAGAGCAAAAATGGATCAGGCAAAATCTCTTCCCACTCCCATGGTCAGTAGCCTCAGACTATCTAAAGACTCAGGAGAGGGTATACCAAATGAAACAGAATACAGAAGTATTGTAGGTGCACTACAATACATCACCATAACCAGGCCAGACATAAGTTACAGTGTCAACAAGGTCTGCCAATTCATGCATAACCCACTCAGCAATCATTGAAAAGCAGTAAAACACATATTAAGATACCTGAGAGGAACAATGGACCATGGACTTCATCTCAACAATAAGAAAGAACTATACATACAAGCTTACAGTGATGCAGACTGGGCCTCCGATCCAGATGACCGAAGATCCACCACCGGCTACTGTGTGTTCCTCGGGAGCAACCCTATCTCATGGAGCTCAAAGAAGCAGGCTACTATTTCGCGCTCCAGTATAGAGGCAGAATATAGAGCAATCGCAAGTACCACAGCCGAAATTACATGGATCATGTCACTGCTCAACGAAATTCAAATCAATTCCACAAAGACCCCAATTATTTGGTGCGACAATCTCAGCTCAGTCTCCCTCTCATCAAACCCTGTCCTACACTCACGAACGAAGCACATCGAGATAGATCTGCACTTCGTTCGCGAGAAAGTTTTAGAGGGCAAACTGAAAGTTAATCACGTTCCAGCGCAATTTCAAAGAGCAGACGTTTTAACGAAAGCTCTATCTACCAAAACTTCTCTAGATTCAAGAAAGACTTAAGAATCAGAGACGAGAAGGCAGATTTGGGGAAGGAAGAAGAAACCCTAGATAGAACTGAACGGGGGAGTTAGAATATGAGAGAGGCGGAAACCCTAGCCTCTATTTTATGTTACAAAAGCAGTTGTGGGTATCGGGCTCTGTTTATTATCCGGCCCAACAAAGTATTCAATTTGTATAAATACAGTCAGAGGCACTGTATCTATTGTATTGAGAAATAACAAAGAAAGTAATACAATTCATTAATCATTCTGCTATCCTCCTTTATCATAATTACTTTTACTCTCAATTTCTAACTCAATAGGTTTATGGTTATCATTTTTTGCCTTTTTAATTATATCCAAAGTTCGTGAATATTTTTGAATTTGAGTCCTTGTTGTTATGGCCTTATCATGTCCAAAACAAGCAGCCAAGCAAACATATATATAGAGTCATTGACAATAGTATTGTGGATTGTCAAGCTATTTATTTATCAAATATCAACTCTTCTACTTTAGTATCAATTTGTAGAAGAATGAGTGACAATGAGTATATGCCTAATACATGAAACGTGAGCATGCACTAATGTTCAGATTCCATCTGACAGTGTGTATCTAAGAAACTACTACCTCTAGCTCCATATGTTAATTTAATTAGCATTCCCCGATCCAGTTCCTAGTTACTTCCTACATTGCATAATAATTATGTTGATTACCCTCGAGTATTTATGCCTATTGTGAATACAAAATTAGTAAACTGAAATCATAAAGAATACCTTCTTTAGCAAAATTAGGAAAATCTTTAAGTGTATTATTTGCATGTTGTGTCTTTTTATTTCGTCCAAGTCGTCACTTTTCATCATATAGACTTCTACTTTTTACTTATAGTGATAAGGTTTATTTCTCTATTCTATTTGAAGCAGCTTTTTACAAAGGTTGCTGGTTGGGAAATTCTTTTACGTGCGCATGCATTGAGACTTAATGCTATGTACGTGACAATTCTTAGATCTTACATTTTGACAAGTGTTGGTAATTGATTTCTGATTAACCTGCATTGATGACCACTGTCCATGTAGATTTTTTCCTATTTAGTTGTTAATCTTCAAAGATTGATAACAGACAATATTGACCCATATATGAATATAAGCCACATCAAATTGATGCATCAGATTATGACTCTAAACATTCTTTTGGTTTTTGTATAAATTAGAAATACAAGGATTAGGGTGTAAGTCCTTAAGTAGCCGGTGGCTATGAAATTTCAAGGAGCATGTTTTTTTTTGTCTAATGCTTAAATTTTTTTTGCAAGCATTTGAATAAATTATAATCAAATTTTAAGTGAATTTTTTTGTAATTATGCAGAGTTTTTAAAGGTGGTAAACATTTGCTAAGTTGGTTAGATTGAGAAGTAAGGTATTAAATTGTAGTTTTGCTCGTTGGTTTTCAGCTTATTTAGATGCAATTTTTTTAAGAATATATTTAGATGCGGGAAATTACACAAAGGGCCCGTAAAATGTTCTTGACCAATAAATTATGAGATACTGGGATGACTTGTATAATGGAACAGACATTTAAACGGATGCATGGCTTTCATCACGTACTTTATCCATTATAACTACAATCTTTTCATAAAAAGTAATACTTGATAATTTCACATAAATGTTAATGATTTCAACTAAATGTTTTCATATCACCATGTATAATTAAGTTACTAATAGAACTTAATGTCTAATGTAATTGGAAATGATATAAATATAATTATTATATTCATCTTGGATTCAGTTGTTTGTAAACCTTACCGGTAGAAAAATCATGAGGAGACGTGTCATTTAGCTTGAGTGTGTGTAAGCTGATTCTTATAGCTAAGCATGATACAAAGTACAATAATATTCGGTTCTCTTTTAAAAGTTGAATTATAATGTTTGGTATAATGGTAACAAATATGAAATATCAAGAATATTTATCCTTTAGTTGCGTATTACGTTCTACATTATTATGGAGACCCCTAACTCATTGATCAAACTTCATCATCACTTCAGCCTTAACTCAATTGAATGAGGTCTACAATATCAGAATAAATGTGCATTCATGCCAGATTAAAATTTTAACTAAAATGGACATTCTTTGCTATTTTGATATGGAAAAATGGGTTTATATTTGGAACAGGCTCAATTTGTGTTTTCACAAGTTGTAACTGGGTTCATATTTTGGTTCATTTCCATTTTGGTAAATTAAACGAATCAAAACATATCTGATAGTTTAGTGTGTTTTCACAAGCCCGTACAAGTTCTCATTGTTAATTATAGTACTTGTCTACATATACATAAGCTTTTCCGAAGAAATGATTAGTTACAACAATGAATTTGTAATTGCCTTTAACTATCATCTATATTATAATATTTTGTTAGCACTAGTTGTTAAACTTCTCTATGTACGGTTATGAATTTTACGTTAACTTGGTTATCTTGGAACTACTATATCTGCACGGTTATGAATTTCATGTGAATGTGGTTATTTTTTTAAAATATTTTGTATCGAATTGCTTGTATATAATATTTTATTTTATGATTAATATGTTTTTGGTTGTTTGAATGTGATAATTATATGAGTGATTGTTGGTTTCATGCTGAAATACGTTAATTATTACTATATAATATATATATGTTGTGAACAAAATGAACCAGAAACTGAATGAGGTACCACAGCGATGGAAATTTGCACCAACAATTTTTAGCAGCGTTTAATAAATGCCGCAGAACATATATAGTGGCATTTATTAAAATGCAACAGTAAGGTTTGGGTTTTTAGCTGCATCTTCTATAACAACGTTTAAAAATACAAATATAATATTTTATAGGAGCTTCAACAATATTTTTTAGTGGCATTTATACATCTCTAAGATAAAAAAAATTAGTTGCGTTTGTGGAACACTACAATATGTTGCTTTTTAGTAGTGTTTATGAAAACGCAACAGAAAGTCCTGGACTTTTATTTGCATGTCTTCTAATAACGTCGTTCTCTAAAGCACTATTATAAGTTATGGTAGCATTTTTTGGATGCTACTAAATTTATTTTCTTTTGTAGTGTATTGAACAACAGATCACTGTATTTTGTTTCCCAAGCATTGTACTACAGATCTATAAGAAGGATAATGAAAATGGACAGTGGATGTAGGCATATTCTGACCGAACCATTGTAAATCTTTGTATTCTATACTTTACTATAATTTACTTTTTACATAACATATATGTGATATTCTCTCTGAAATTCAATCATAATACAAATATATTAGCTGTGTTATACACCCTCATTCATAATTCTACAACAAACGACTTTGAGGTTTTTGCCCATTTTTTGAGTAGACATATACATACGTCCAAATAATTACTAGTGGTACCCAAACATTAAATAAATTGTTAATTAATATTTCTTAAATTTTAGTTAATTTAATTAAAATTTTGTAAACTAATTAAATTATATGGTTTTTCGAAGAATTCATAAAGACGGTTGTGAGACTTAGTGCCGTGAATTCAATCATTGATTAATACTGAACAATTCAAATATTAACGTTTATACGTCACATTAGCTAGTGATGTAAAGTTTGGTCAGATTCGTCGCTTATAGATCTCTTCATCGATAAAATCATATTTTCTTAACAAATGGTGTCAATTATTTACACATGTTCTCTTTGCCAACACTATATCACATTAGGATGTAAAGAGCCAGATATTGGTCAAAACTCCAACATAATCCACATTCAACTCGGTCAGTCTATAAAAAATGCCCTAAGTTCAATAATGACATTTATTATTAATCGTTCTACTTTGGCCAAAGACTTTGACTTTGAGTTGACCATAGTTGACCATGACGCTTAACCTTATACTATCGAGGAAATGAATTCTCAATTGAACAGTGCCCCACTTTCAACACTTCAACTTACACATAACTATAGTCACTCGATGGTTCACTTTCCATGATTTAAATATAATTGAAGAGAAGTATTCACATTGAAGTTCCACGTTATTCTCAAGCCAGGGAACAATGTAGCATTGCCACCCTGGGATTTCTTGTTCGACAAGTTATTGTTAACCAATATAAAACTCTTGGATGAGTCATTCCATGGTTATCCAATAACTACGAGTACGTAAGCCCATGGTGCCCCCAACAACCATGAGTAATACACTTTCCAATAGTTGGAGATTGTTAAGTACTCTATTCTCAGTGGAGGTATCGATATCCTTTCTCGATACATCTTGACCAAGAATATTTAAAACAAAATTAATTTTATTTTGTGGTTAATTACTCATGATTGCAACTATTTGCAATTACACTCATATAAGATTGTATTTAAGGATTTCCTTATTAATATACTTAAAATTAATTACTTAATTAATCATTACACAATATAATAAAGTATATACGAGATAACAAACAGGCTCCATGAACATGGTTGATTAAAGAGTTAGATATATGTAAAAGATTACATGATTTTCCCTAGAGCATATCACTAACTCTTTAACATTTTCCACGATTTATGATGGTAACCACATCCTAAATCCAATATATCAAATTCACATTGTTTCGTTCATTATCCTCACAAGAAGCACACTATACATTATCCATAGCTTTGTTGTAGACAACACAAACCAAATTTTTGCATCAATTGGGGAAGTACATTTGTGTAATATCTTGAAAATTTAAAAATATAATTTAAACATTAATAATAAACAACAATGAATAAATCTAAAATTTATTAAAGGGTATTTTAAAAAAATTCAATGGAAGGACAAAACAATAAACTTCACATATAGTTGAATTTACTGATGGGAGTTGCACTACTGCATAACTCTTGTTTTTCTGGTTAAGGAGTAGTATTCATTTGTACGAATCGAACGTCATATGAGTAAGATATCAAGGATTTATTTAAGTGCTAAAATTTTAAAGTGCCATTTTTGGAAGAGTGACATCTGATTTCAAGGACATGTTATATCTGGGAATGGGTTAGCGGTAGACCCAAGAAAAGTGGCTGCTGTTAAAGCTTGGAAGGTTTAGAAGAATGCTTCAGAAGTACGTAGTTTCTTAGGATTAGCTGGTTTCTATCGGAAGTTTATAAAGGACTTTACAAAGATATCGGCACCACCCAAGAAAAGTGGCTGCTGTTAAAGCTTGGAAGGTTTAGAAGAATGCTTCAGAAGTACGTAGTTTCTTAGGATTAGCCGGTTTCTATCGGAAGTTTATAAAGGACTTTACAAAGATATCAGCACCACCGACGAAGCTTACAAAAAAGAATCTGGTTTATGTTTGGGATGAGGAGTGTGAAGAAGCATTTGTTAAGCTGAAGGAGGTGTTGATGAGCACACCTGTTTTGGTTATCCTTGGTGGTCCCAAACCATTTACCGTATACACTAATGCTTGCAGTACCGGTCTTGGTGCTATCTTGATGCAAGAAGGCAGGGTTGTAACATATGCGAGTTAGTAGTTGAGACGAATGAGAAAAAAATATCCTAAATATGCTTTGAAATTAGTTGCGATTGTATTTACTTTGAAGTCATGGAGATACTATTTACTTAGAGAGAGATTTAAACTATATACAAACCATAAGTCATTGAACTGTTTATTCTTATAAAAGGACTTGAACTTGAGATAGCAGAGGGGGATGGAATTCTTAGCATCTTATGATTTTGATATTGTTTATACTCTTGTAAAGGGTAATGTTACAGTGGATTCACTGAGTAGGAAACATGCGACATTGAGTGCTATTATGTTAGAGATGAAGTAGCTTGAGTATATTTCTGAATTTGATTTTCGACCACCAATAAATATTGCACCTGGATTATTGGCAACCTTAGAGGTTAAACCTATGAGAGTGGATAGGATTGGTATGAATCAAAGTAAGGACGTAGAGTTGGCTGAGATTATGGATCAACTTGAGAAAGGTGAGAAGTCAAGTCACTTGGAACGGTATACAAAAGATGGGAAATGATACTTGAGGAGAGATGGGAGGTTGTATGTGCCGAAGTTAAAAGATCTAATTGATGAGGTGTCAGAGGAGTATCATCATTCGAGGATGACCATTCATCCCGGTGTGACAAAGTCTATAAAGATATGAAGAGAGTTTACTATTGGCCAGGGACGAAGAGAGACGTAGCGAGATATGTAGAGAGATGCCTCAGTTATCAAAGGGTTAAGTCGAAACAGAGAAAACCCAGTGGATTACCAATGCCTTTAGAAGTTCTGCAGTGGAAGTGGAAAAGTGTTTCCATGGATTTTATAGATGGATTGCCAAGGAGTAGAAGAGGCGATGAGAGTATTTGGGTTGCGGTGGATCGACTGACGAATAGTGCAAATTTTATTCCTGCGAAGGGTATGATAATTGTAGCTTCTTTACCTACAATATATCATGGAAGTGGTGAGATTGCATGTTATACTGAGGAATATTGTGAGGGACGAGGACCCACTTTTTATGAGTGAGTTCTAGAGAAGTCTACAAGATAGCTTGGGTACGAAATTGAGTTTAAGCATGGCATACCACCCATCACCAGATGGACAAACCAAAAGAGTAAATAGGGTGTTAGAAGGTTTGTTGAGCGCTTGCATTCTGGATTATGGAGGCGCTTCAGAAGATCATTTACCATAGAAATTCATATATAACAACAGTTACCAAGCAAATATTAGGATGACACCATTCGAAGCATCATATGAAAGGCCGTGTAAATCACCTTTATGTTGGTGGGAGCCTACGGAAAAGGTGATACATGGACCACAGATGATAAGGGATACATCATAGATGGTAGATTTGATAAGGAAAAGGATGAAGGCGGCACAGAACATGCAGAAGCAATATGTCAATAAAAGGCGAAAGGATGTGGAATTCAAAGTTGGTGATCTTGTATTCGTGCAGGTACCACCTCTTAAGAATGTAACGAGTTTTATAAGTTCAGGAAAGTTAGCACTACGCTTTGTTGGACCGTTTAAAGTGATGGAGCATGTTGGAGGATTGGCTTATAGGGTTGAGTTACTGGACAAATTGGCTGGAGTTCATAATGTGTTACATGTGTCATATTTGCGAAAATGTGTACATGACTCAACTACGGTAATAGAGCCTAGTCAATTGGAGGATGTGGAAGTAGAAGCTGAAGCGAGTTCATCTGAAGGACCTTCACAAATAGTGGGGCATGGAATTCAAAGGTCGAGGAATAAAGTAATCAAGCTGGTAAAGGTGCAATGAGGAGATGATTTGACAGGGAGTACGTAGGAGCCTAAGGGGAAGATACAGGCTACTCATCCCGAACTATTTAACATATGTTCTTTTGGTTTATACGATTTATTAGGAGTTAGATTTGGTTGCTTGGATTGGATGTTTAGAATTGCATGCCATATTATATGCTATTTCTTATGTCACTAAAGTTGCATTTATATAGAACTGCTAGTTATTATATTAGGATTGTTATTCATCATGCCTATTATGCCTACTATACCATATTTGACTGCTAATGTTTTGATTAGGACACACACACACACAAGTGTGTATATATATATGTGTGTATGTGTGTGTTAGAATAGCCATGGATATGGATGGTTGCTTTATTTAAATGATTATGCGTATATACGACTAATACGGGTGTGTAAACGAAATAGTGAGCATATATTATATTTCCCGTTACTTTGGAATTTCCAGGATGAAATTCTTTTAAGAGGGGAGAATGTAATGCCTAAAATTTTATAAATATAATTTAAACATTAATAATAAACAATAATAAATAAATTTAAAATTTATTGGAGTATATTTTGGTAATTTCAATTGAAGGACGAAACGGTAGATCTTACAGACGTTGAATTTGCAGACGGGAGTCGCACCATTGCATAGCTCTTATTTTTTGATCAAAATGGAGGATTCATTTGTCCGCATCGGACATCATATGAGTAAGATATCAAGGATTTATTTTAGTGGGTTGGATTTGTGTGCGAACAGCGGACCAAATTGGGCTAATTTAGGCCGGGTTTGAAATCTAAATTCAAATAAGACACTATTTCAATTTCCATCCTAAAATATACGTATATTTTATTTCTCATTCTCATTCCTCATTTCTGAAAACACCGAAACCATCATCTTCCTCTTCAACTAATTCAACACTAAATTCACAATCTTTAACAAAAATTGACGAGACGAGTTGCATTAGATTCGTAGCAGAGTTCTCTATCACCTAGAATAAGAATCGAAGACTAATTTGGATATTTGGATTTTTGGAAATTTTGAATAACAAAGGAGATTTGGTTTTTTGGCTAGATTTGGTGAGTGTGGCTTCTCTGATCTTGATATAACATTATGATAATGTTATAAGATGGTTTGAGACTAACTTAGGGTTAAAATATGACACACACACAGATATATATATATATATATATATATATATATTAGCTTAAACAATAAAGTCGGAAACTAAGAAAATAAAGCGCATATACTTTTTTATTTAAAATTCATAGAAATCTAATTTTAACACTGATGTGAATCAATAACTTGTAGAAACCGTAATTTGATGCTTTAAACAAGTTAAGACCCTAGGAACCAAGTAGGTAACATATATATAATATAGAATCACCAAAACAAAGAACAAAGAAAATACTCAAAATCTGGAAACTAAAAATTACAAAATGGGAAGAAAATATCGTATCTGAAACGTGCACGGATCGACCAATAGGTGCACTCCGGTCCACCTATGGACGTCTTGGATTGGGAATTCGGGCTTCTTGAATGCCCGAATCAACGTATGTTGTTTTAACCTTTTGCATGGTGATCGCTGAGGGTTATTTAGGCCCTTTTATGGTTTGGTTGGCTGCTGTTTAGATGTATAGATCAATGGTAGTAATGATGTATGGATGTAGTACATGTGGTTTGCGATGGTTGTTGAATACTCAAGGCATATATGATGAGTAGCTATAACAATCCTGCTTTCTAAATAAAATGGTTTGAATGCGATATTTGATAATTAATATTTTTAAAAGTTAATATTTCTTTCATTGAAGTCCATGTAATAAAATATTTTATTTTAATGAATTGAATTAACTTAATAAATTCTTTTCAAATAATATACTAAAATTAAATAAAATGGTTGAATTAAATATAAAATATTTTTAAGGTGTAAATAATTCTTATATGATTGAAATAGTTGAAAAATGAATTTATTAGGTGGTAATGTGTGTGAATTTTCTTAGTTTTGCAAATATACTTATGCCATTGAGTTAAGTATATGAGTACATTTTCTGAGTTGTGAGGTGTAATGTGTGTGAATATACTTTTACCGTTGAGACAAGTATATGATATTTTCTAAGTAGTGAAAATATAGGGATAGGTGGGATACCTTTGTAAAAGTATTCTATACAAGAAAATTACAAAGTGACTTAACTAATGAAAGATTAATTAGGGAGGCTAGTGGTCACTTACATGTTTAAACAATGTTGGTTTCCCGATGGAATTCAAATCCCTGATTTGAATGTTTGTTTATTCGATAGTTAAATAACCAGCTATCGAATTTGGACCCAAAAGTAACTATGGAAATATTTAGGACAAACACATGAGTTATATGGCACAGTCATCTCCGATGATGTTGTACTGTGCATATAAATCTTGTTTCGTTTCCCTAGGACAATGATAAGGAAATCCATCAACTAACGGTTAGGAGGTGATCTCTATTCTTATCTTCGACTGTTTATTTATTAAATAACCGGGATTGAGTTTACCGGAAATTAGCGAATGTTGTTTCGAAGAGACCAAGATCGAATATGTTATCCGAAAACCACTTCGATCCAACAAATGCGTTTCGAAGTGAAGACATGTTGAAGATGATGGAAATTGAAGACGGAGCTCTCAAGTGTTTCATTCAGTCTCAGAACGAACTTGTATGGATGAATGCTAATATTGCATTTTTGCCAGGAGGGCAGTGTTAGCATTCCAAGTGGGAAGTGCTATAAAAAGGTAAAACGTAGCCTCCAACCTCATCAACTGAGAATGACAAAAATCGGGCATGCAGTAGGGCCAAGTGGGTCGCTCCCATCTGGGTATGGTCATTCCAAATCTAGATCGGTTACTATCTATTCATGTATGCTTTGTGGCCGAAGCGGGGTGATCATATTCGGTACTACTAGTCAAGTGGTAGGCTGGTCCTCTGTGGTAGGGGTACAAGATGTTCTTGTCACTCCCCGGTGCATTTATCTAGAGATGCACCTTCGTAAGGTAGTTCCTTACCTTGTCATAGCATGGAATCCAATCTCCAATACATGCCTTTACGGTTTTGATTGTAGAACCTATTATGCTAGAATTTAATTAATTTAATAATTTCAGCTAAGATTAATAAGTATTTGTATCTTAGACACTATTATAATAGCGTAGGATATCATATTTAATGTTTTGGTTATCGTAAGATAAAAATCATGTCCATGTTTATGTGCGGCGTGGTCTTATGAGATACTTTTGATTTCAAAGGTTTTTATAACTTTAAAAATCCAGTTGGGTGTGTTTTCTCATGCTGGTTTTCCAAACTGACTCGAGTGTTATTTTATTATAATGCTCGGGTCAGACCGAGTATATTACAGGTTAGTTTGGATGCTTTGGAGCTTCAGGAGACGAGTTGTATGCCCAGTGACATATTCATGTAGATGGTTATTTTTCCGCTGTATTCATTGTTGTATCTATTAGAAATTATAAGGACAGGCTGTTTTAACTGTCCAGACTGAAATAGGTTAGTATGCTCTGATTGATTTCTATATATACACATACTGCAATTTTGCTTTTGTGTAAAGATTTGTTGTATGTTATAGATTATTCGTTCTGCTGTGAGATTTGGTGTTGTTTAGTTTTCTACTTATCTTCTTTCTTGTTTTTTTGCCCTAACTTTCGGGTTTTCCAGCATTCAATTGCTCGACACGCAATACAGTGTACGTATTAGTGTTGGTTTTCAAGGGTCGAAAAACCCTGATTGTTACATAAACTGTTATTGATTGTGGGGTATTTGGTTCCAAAATTTATATTTTAGACAATGTATTGATTTTTCCATTTTAAAATATTTCTAAAAGCTGCGAAAAATTATTTTTGGTGTTTTAAAACTTATTTAAAGTATATTTATAAATAAATAAAAGTGGTTGTGAAATGAAATGATTGTTGGAAATTGCTTTGGAAATAAAGTTGTTTTAAAATGAAAATAGAGATTTTCTAGTGAAATTGAATGTATGGAATTTTTATTTTCAAAATGAGGGGTTTTTGATAATATTTTCGAAAGGGAAATTCCTAAATTGAATTTTTAATTGAAAAGATTAATAGGGGATTTTTGATTATAAAAATATTTTTTGTTTTGAAATATATTCCCATTTTATATATTTATTGGTTTGGAATGAGTTTATTTGATGATTTTGCATAACTGAAAAGTTTTAATAATATTTTTGAAACGGAATTTATTTTGTAAGCGTATGTTTAATAAATAGGATTCAAGAGATATTTGGAAAGGGGATTTTGATTATATATAACGCTATTTTAAAGTTAAAACAATTGTGAAATATTTTTGAATGTTTTTAAGAACTAAAATATAAATCCCTTTTCGTATATATGTTTAATGGTTCGAAATTGATTTGTTGGGTTTTAATGGAAATTCTATATGATAAGAATATTTGATTTATGGTGTGATTTAATTCTATATAATAAGGAGGTTGAATAAACGGATTAGTAGTATCGGGTGGTATTGGACGCTCGGTAATATTTTTATAGTTATTCTACTGACTCATATTATTAATTGTTGATTTGATGAGTGTTTCTTCTAGTAAACATATGAGTAATATTGACTGGCATGGGACACTCAAGTAATACTTTTCGATTACTATTGATGAGTAGATGTCACTTATATTATGGAGATGGGTTAGGAATTTTTGATATCATCTAGGGATGACTCCTTGGAGCTTAGTAGTCGAGAGTTATATCACTCTCCAAGGGCTATAAACTGTAAACATGGTGGGTTTTACAGATATACCCACTTAGGACTAACTAGCCGAGTTATATTATTATTTCCTCTTAGGGCTAGTAGTCGAGGAATTGTTCTGCAATATGCTCACATTAGGATGTATGGAGTCGAGAGTACTTATTATTATTACTCTCATTAGGACTCATCTCGTCAAGAGTATATATTGTTACATCCTCTAAGGACTAACTAGTTGAGTATCATTATCTACTATAGGGCTAGTAGTCGAGGATTTGTTATGCTGATACATTCTCATTAGGACTCATATAGTCGAGAGTAGTTGTCACTCTCACCAGGACTTCTAGAGTTGAGACTATTAGTTATTACTCTCATTAGGACTTATATAGTCAAGAGTATTTATTAGGAATCTACGTCATAGGGTTCATGCCACTATGGAGAGTACGTGAATTAGATCCACCAGATAGGTTAGTTATCCATCCTAGTGGTCCTAATTGCGTGGTCGTGCCCCTGATTCGTGATGTCACCTTATTGAGTTTGAAGGCCGAGAGTTATTTCTCTCATTAGAGTCATTGCCCCGACATCACTTAAGGACCAACAGTCCGTTACCAAGGGCAAGTAGGAGTCTGGGCAAATGTTGAGTATTGTTCTGTCTAGGTAAACCCACGTGTTTATTGCTTTGTGCCGATATCAGAAACGTATGGATGTGTTATTTGAGATTTTTAATACGTACTAGTTTTAGCCCAAGGGAATATTCACACGTAGTCGCTCCTAACAAACTTCATTCTCCGTATTACCAGACATGATTACATAGTAATTCTCTTTAGTAGTATAAGTATAGAGGTGGGGCATTGCAGTAGCTTGACGATGGCGAGGCTCAAAATTAGAGTATGCTGTTTGGGCAACTGGGTGAGTATGTAAGACCTATACGAAAATGACAAAATATGAATGTGGTATGTATGGCTTAGGATTTTGTAGTTCGATGAAGTATAAGTGTATATTTGTGATATGAATACCTGAATCTTGTAGTGCACGCAGTGGGTCCTTGATTCATGGTATTGACACGACGTTCTTCTATAGAGTAGTGAGGCTGGTCCATGAGGGTTTCAATATGGACAATAGTCGACCGGTATCGCATATGGGGGGACTAGGCTTGAGTCTAATATGTGACTATCCTTTACCGCAAGTGGCGAGACCGGATAGTTTTAGACGTGTAATCCTTTACCACAAGTGATGACACCGGATTACATTTAGGGTTATTTAGATGGTATAATATCTTTCTGTGGCGTGGCGTAGGCAGGTCTAGAAGATATTGTACTTAGACCTAAATCATGTTAAACCACTATCACAGTAGTATACCTATATTAGATTAGCTTCACTTACACAAACATATGTCTAATCCACTTCTATATTTTATCTCTATTTTGTTCAGGTTAATGGAGTTTGGAGATGTGATGGACCGGGTGGCATGATCTGTACATATTGTAAATAAATTTTTTATCAAAGACATGATGTAGCAATGTGATAACTTGGTTTGGGTTTGGATTGTACAGACTTAAGTGTTGATATCAGATATGTAATCAGATATGATGTATTTGTGTAATATGATATTTTGTGTGACTATTCGCTGTGAGAATCTGAAAGCTATCAGTTAGTTTAGTTCATGTCTTATACTTTCTATATATCAATATGTATTATGTCCTAAGGACTCACCGTTTTGGGACTTTGTTGTATAATTACGGGGTTTGGAAATGGCAAGTTGTTATAATATGTTCTTCAAAAACACATCAACTCATATTCTATAACCCAATTTAACATACCCCTTGGTCCCACTGTAAAATACCTCAGAGTAATCTCTTTTCCATGTGCTCAATGCTTATAAGTTCAAATATTTTTAGAGCATAAGATTCTGAAATCAAAATCCAATTATAATGGACCAAATATTCACTGTGTATATTACTCATACATAGAGTTTCTCTCCAAGTAAGAACATACACCTTCTATACTAATCGATAATCTCATTTAGACATAATCACAAGTAAAACACTACGTACTTTTTTAGTTTTCCCCAAAATAACACAAAAATCACCCTAGGTAAGACATGAAGAATACCCTCGGTTCTTCCTAAAAGATCACAAAAAGCATCTCAAATATGACATTAGGAACAACCCAGGCATCTTTAGAAATCACAAAAGGAAAGGCTTATGTTTCTAAATAATAAATTCGACATGCCTGTGATAATTACAAAGACAATAATCCTAGGTCCAACATCGACAATAAGTGTAACCAACTCGTTGACTTTCCTCTCACCTTAGTACCAGTTATTATTTCATTAACATACAAGTTCATTATTTCGATCTTCTCTTATATTGAGTTTTTCGTAAGAACAAGAGTTTAGAAGAATCCTTTATCTTTTCTTCCTATTCAGGTCGCACGGCTCTCAACCAAAGCCGGTTTCATTTAAAACACATAAAAACTTTACCTTTCAATTTGTTACTTTATCTTATTTGGGAGCGATGTTATTTTTGATGGAGTTTCTACTCTCTAATATGCCGACAAGACCCTATTATTTGCGCCCGCCTCCCTTACCATAATGCGTCACTAAAACTAATTTTATATAATCGAGACTTAAAATTAACTTTTATAAAAGCTTGATTTTAGTCATTAACGACATTTTAAACGATGCAAGTAAGGTGGCTAATACATTAATCTGTAAAACAGTGGATTATTCTGTAAACTACTTAGATGCACCTATAAGAAAAATGAAACCTAAAAGAAAAGACTAAAACATTGTCATTGATAAAGTTAACATACCACTTTCTTGGAAATCTAGCTGCCTTTGGAGGGTGGGCAGAGTGGTTCTTATTAACACGGTTTTGTCGACAATACCAATATTGGATTTCCTACCATTGTTTCCATAAATGGGTAATTACCATTATTGAGAATATCAGATGGAATTTGTTATGGATAGGGGGGGTCATAAAGCTCCAACTTAAAATGCCTCATTAATTAGGATTTGGTGTGCATGCCCAAATCATATGGCGGCCTAGGCATTACAAATCTTAAAGACCTTAAGTAAATGCTTTGTTCTAAACAATGATATAATACATGGAAATAAATGATTGGCAAATTTTATTACAATGGTTCCAAAAATCTGTATAAACACAACACATCACTCTTATCCTTCTTTTGGAAAAATATGTCTAATATATTCCACATATTTTAACTGGGTCTCCAATTTAATACACACTTAGGAAATGAAACATCCTTCTAGAGTTATCCCTGGGCTTCCTCGGTCGCTTTGAAACATGAATTTCCTAAACTTTTTTTAGCATCGAACAATGAGAATGATCTCATCATGGAGGTCTTTAGACCACACGATATCTTTAGTTGGAATATCTCTTTTGATTAAAATTTAATACGGAGTTTGTTTAGGAAATTCCAAAGCATTTTTAATATGATTGACAATGTTAATATGAACAAAAATAAAGAACATTTGGTTTGGTGCTGGGATAAAATGGAAAAGTATACTACTAAATCTAAGTATAGGTTTTTATCCTTTTCCAAAAAGTCAACCCTATGGTATTTCAATCATATTTGGCAAATTAACCCACCGCCTAATTTTAAAATTCATATGTGGATTATATTACACGATAAACTAAACACCATTACTAGGCTAAATACTAAACTTATAAATAATCCTAATAATAACCCTTGTTACTTTTGCAACATGGCATCCGAAACCTCATTACATTTGTTCTTCAAATTCCAGCTTCACTCAATATATCGTAAGAAATTAATTGATATTTTTGACATAGATATAAATACTGTTATATTATCCCCATACGATTGTTGGACCTATTTTAGATTTAACTACAACCATTCCTCTAGGAAATTTTTAGATTCATTTTTTCTGTTACTTTCTAGGGTATTTGGGATGAAAGAATCAACGTTTGTTTAACAATATGTATAAAAACCCATCTGCTATATTATACCTTATTGCATGACATATTTCTTTTTAGACATGAACCAGCAGATGTAATTTAGACTGGAAACTTCATCAAGATCAGATTATGTATACCACTTCTCATCTTTATGGACCTCCTCTCGTCCTTCTTGATAACCAGTTAGGTGATTAGTGAAGATTTGATTCACTTCATTTTCGCATTTGGGGTCTTTGCTACAACCCTCTATTAGCAATATACCTCTTTCCTTCTTCTAAAGCATTTTAGTTTTTAGCGCATTCCTTGCTTCTTCCTTAGCTTTAGCTCATAGTCGGTAGCGCACTTCTCAGTCTGTGCTCCTTGCTCAGATATCTCACTGTTGTAGTTATTTTCATGCTTTGATTTTGGCATATATTTCATCCATCACACTCCACTCACATATAGCTTGTTTTATAGCTATTATTTTTTCTTCTGTACTTTACGATCATATATGTAATAATCTCGGTCCTATTTTTGGTCGACGCTCACTGTGTATAGTCACTCATCAGACTTATTGGTGATTTTTTATATTCCTTTAATATAATAATAATAACAAGTGCTCTCCTCAAATTGAGGACCATTATTTAATATTAAAAAAATCTTATTTGTAGTTCTTTGCTAGTACTTACTGTACTTGGAGTAAACTCGCAATGATCACGATCTCGAGACCTTTACTTACCTCACTTATGTGAGAGGGGATATAGTGATAGATTAAGTAACTTAATTTATACTGCAGCAGAATGGATCTTAAGGCTAATTTACACTAGAGGGGGTGAATAGTGTACTTAAACTTATTATCAATACACTTGTAGATTCTGAACTTTATCACATAAACCTCAAATATAAACTGATAGTATAATCATAAAACAATCAGATAGCGGTAAGTAAATGTAGTATAAGTAAGGGTAAAGAAGACACCAAGAATTTTGTACTAGTTTGGATTCCCAATCCTACATCCATTCTTGTACCCTGTACAAAATTTCACTAATCACATCTTGACTTTAAATAAGGTAGTAAGAACACCATTTACACCTCTTAACTTAGACTCAGGTGGCAAGGACACTTGTAGGAATTTGACTAGGGTAATCAACACACCCTTTGGAATTTGGCTTAGGTAACTAAAATACATATCCGGTCTTTTGCTCAAAGTCATGATAACTATCTTTAGAATCACGTCTTAACTTTCACTCAAGTGGTTAGGATTGCCCTATTACAAGTTGTAGTATTGGATTATAAGAAATCGAATCTTCCGATCACAATCTCAAGTAATTTGTATCTCCTGTAGAACTTCAGTAGTTAAATATCTTTGTATTTGAGTGGAATTTAGTGAAGATTATGGAATTAGTGGTATAGAATAGAAGTGAATCTTCTTTGATCTTTTGTATGAATGTAGAGAGAGAGAGAGAGATTTGAGTCAGAAATCGGCAGCACTTTATTGAATGCCAAAGAGAATTAGAGAGAAGAAATAGATGAAGGAAAAGAAAGAACTTTTTTAAAAATTTAAAATTAGAGGCTTTTAAATAGATGTTGAAGAGTTGCGTTCATTCGTGAAAAATGGCGCCAAAAGTTGCTTCTTTTGAAATTTAAAAAAAAATCTAAATGGTTTATATGTCGACATTTAAAAAATGATATGTCGATATATAGATATTTAATTATAGATGTTAAAAACCACTTGGATTAAAATATATTTCTTTATAAAAACTTTATTAAAATTGATTTTACAAATAGATTAAATATTTATTCTTTTATAAAAACATTTTGAGTGGAAAATAATTTTCGAAGTGAAGATAATCAAAGATATGATACTACTCGGGTCTTTAACATTTAATCTCAAACTCGATAAAATACCGACACACATATCTTGAGCTTTTCGTGCTTTTGTTCTTGAATTCTTTAGAACTCGTGAGTCTCCAAATATATCTCAATCAACTCAGTATACCTTGATCTACTCTTGATTTATACCGATCAGTTCTCCAAGCTTTCATTAAATCAGCACTTGTATAAACCTATTTAATATTTTTGATATCTTGCACGATATACTATATAACTGGAGAAACATATGTAATAATAACTATATGGTTGTTGTTATCAAATCAATATTTTGGTTATTAACAATATCTCCCTTTTTGATGATGATAACCATTAAATATTTTGTTCCAAAATATAACAACGTTAAGTAAAAACTTCCTTAACTCCCCCTAAATATATGTTATATGAATCCCCTATCATTTTGCCAATTATACTTTATATAATTTCCCTTCCTTTGTCATCAATAAAAATGGGTGAAATAGTTGTGTAATAAGTTAGATAAGGAGCTATTATATTTCTATACTTAGTAAAGGAATTTATATAATTATTATAAATTATATTATAGTGTTACCAGTTTATTTTTGTGTAATTATAGTCTATTAAGCCATCAAAGATAAACAAAGCACTATTTTAATTAAAATATTTACAAATTACATAAGTATCAACAGTCATTAAAAACATAAAAATACATACACAAGTACAATAATTATATGAGTACATTATTTCAAGAAACATTCAAATACAAACACTACAAGAAAATATGATAATAAATACTTTGTGGAAACCATGGTTTCTGCGATGGAACATTTACCTATCCATTGTCTGGACCAAAAATTCCTTCAACAAAATTATCTTCCTAGTCATTGAGATTATTCATGTCCACTTCCATGTCCTCATCATCGATCTCCATATAACCAGTCCTTTTAGGAATGGACGAGCTTCGTTCCCTTAAGACATAAGCATAAAAATGATGCGATATGTCTTTCAAGTTCATGAATCATTTACTTTTGATTCATTTCTAAGTGTTTATTTATTCCTTAAATCACATGGGAAGCCTTCTGGAATGATTGTAATGTCGTTTCCATGTTGTCGCTTAAATTCTCTTTATAAACACCCTTTTCTAAATCCCTTTTTCATTGAAAATAAATTGAAATTTTTAGACAAGAAAACATGGTCTTTTCTTGTGTTTACTTGTGTATTTATAGAAGAGAAATTTAGTTAAATAACCATTGCCTCTTAAAATATATGAGATAAATATAGTTAAATGGTTTCTTATGAAGTTTTCCTAATTGACAAGCATCGTAATGATTGTTAACATTAAAATTCATTTTAGGAAGTCCTCTAACAAGTTCATATTTGGATAATTTTGATAGGTGTCTAAAATTTAGACGACCAAAATGATTACCAAATCTAGGGTCATTGGAATCAACCATAAGACAGAGGTTATCATTTGTGGTTTTCATTCCTAAAACATATATATATTTATTTTCCGAATTCCTTCAAAATTAGTTTTAGAGTCACAATCTATGATATAACAATTATCTATTTCAAATTTTATCCTAAATCCTTTACCACACAATTGACTAATATTAAGCAGGTTAGGTTTTAAATTCTTAACCAGTAAAGCGATAGAAATAGTAGGAGTTTAAAAGTTACCGACATTGGTGGCACTAATGACGTATCCGTTCGAATTATCAGTAAAGTTTACTGTACATCCGTCTTTGTAGATAATGTTTGTGTGTAGCTCTGGATTTCCTATCATGTGTCATAAGCATCCACTATTAATTATCCATTTGTTCTTCTTTTCAGCATTTTCCATGAAGTATACATCATTATTTTCTGCCTTTAAATCACTGCTGCTTAACATGGAGTTTGAATCATCCCATATTACATTGTAAGACCCTTTTCTCTTTTAAATTAAAGAGTCTGAATTTAGAGAGAACTTTGATTACCTTTGATATGGACAATCCCTTTGAAAGTGTCCAGTTTTGTTGCATCAAGCATTTGACGGTATCTTTGCTCCCTGATTTGTTCAGGTTTCCGTCAATCCTTTAGAATTTTTTTATTTTTCGATACTTTAGGAATTTTATAAAATCCTTGGTCATAAATGCCACTTTATCATCGTCGTTTGATCCTTCATGTCCATGAGAAGCATTAAATGCCAGTTTTTTATTTTCACCCGATTGCCTTTCCTTTCCGACCTGCAATTGAACATCGTCTGATATTAAATTACTTATTAATTCCTATGATACCATTATTTAACAACCTGCCTTTTTCGACCCTTGGTTTTAATGCTCTAACTGACATTAAATTCTCGAAGACCGAAAATGACATGTCGTTGTGATATGATAACAAGTAGATAAAACAGAATCTAACTAATTTCCTTTTGAACTCACATCACAAGGAAATAATATATAATATAAAACATCTTATACACAAACTATAGAACCAATAACATAGTTAGACATGTATAATAAATCACAATCTAATCCACAACACATGGAAATATACTGTTATAGGTTATATTTATAAGCTATAAAACATTTACAATATAATGTCTTCACCACTATGTCCACCACACCAATAGGGTCCATCAACCTACTGATATAAATATAAAGGAAAAAAGGAATAAGTAAGACATAAGTCTGCTGAATGAAACAAATTTATCTCATATATAGTACAAAGAGACTCACAAAACATCGTTAGTGTCTCCTAACCCATACACATACTCTAACTACTCCATTCACATAACTTAACCTGCCTACTTGCACCCGTTGAGTAGTATGAACGCTAAACTTAGGACGACTACCCAATTAAAGTTGTACATAGTTACATCTTATGTTGCACACAACTATATTTATATACTCAACTAATAGACTCTATAAAATTCACATCTCTAAGAAACATCGATTTCTAAAGAACATTAGATATTATCATTGAGGGAACAACCGTTTCCCAAATGATCGATATGACATACCGAGGGAACACCCATTTCCTCGGAACATCTATTTTCAAAATTCAAAATACTATTACTGAGGGAACAACCATTTCCTCGAAACAACTATTTCCATTTCAAATACTAAGGGAGTAATAATTTCTCTAGGATAATTATTCCCTAGACTATGTGTGCCTTCTACACACATTCAATACCCAATATCCAACGTCTAACCATTCAACGATCAATAGTACATCAAGCATCCCCAATATCCTACAACCAATCATACATATTCAATATAATATCCCAACATCACTATAAAAACCACACCTTAATGGGCTCGAATTTCGACCAAATTGAAACCCAAATCCATTAGGATACGAATCGTTGGTGTTGGTAACATGTAATAAACAAAAGTATATCAGAGAGAAAACTCACAGTGGAATAGAAAAATATAATAAAACACATATACTGACTAAATCTCTACCTTGGAATCAATATTATCCTTGGTTATCTAGTTCCCTTCTTAGTGCTAAGCATGAATGAGAAGATTTCTTCATCTGCTGTTCCTGTCTTGCACCAGTAGCTTGTCCCTATAAATCTATCTAGTGGGTTGTAATGAGGAGTCAATGTTCTAGTGATTGGTAAGTTACATACTTTATCCATAACACTTGTTTATGCCAATTGATTTCTAAATAAGTGTTATTTCTACAATTCATGGGATTATTCATTTAATTCCATTCGCACATATGATATATCCAACCTTCCTTGAGGTATAACTATATATGCGCATATTACCCAAAAGGAAACCCCATCCACTTAATAAATCTTAAATAGGGAGAAGGTAGAATCAATGGTCATTTAATACCTCAACCCCAAAGCGGGCCCTACATGACATAATCGATAATCAATCGGCCATAGCTGTAAAGGCCGATGACCCTTAGATACAGTTTTATAATTTAATCATCTGTATTACTAACGCATCTCAAAGACTTATCTAAGGGTTAGCTAGCCCACCTCTGACAAACAAACAATTAATTAAACTCTAAGGTCCTTGCATATCCCATATAGATTCTACACTAGTAGAAAGCGAAATCCATCAGGGCGTAACCCGAGTCTTTGTTAACGACCGCTCATGATCATTAGTAGTCAATGCATATATGTTAGCCCTACTTCTAAATACCAGTCTATCAACAACACTGACATAGCCCATCGACCCCATAGTCGAGATCCCATTTAGACTTACCTAATATAAGTCAAGGAAAATGAACACTCCACTTAGTTAAGACCTCTTGTTTAGAATTGAAGCAAACCTCATTTCCCAATTACGCATCGTCGTAGGTTATTAAGACTTCTTAAATAAGGAGGAGGCAGACCCAACGACCATTTAATACATAATCCCCGAAGGAAACCCATTGACATCCCTAAGGTACCGACCCATTTGACACTTCAAACTCGCAGCGAACCCCTAGTAAATTTTACCCAAACCCATAGAAAAACGTTTATCCCCCCGTGGGTCCTATAGTTGGAGATGTTCCGCATCAATAGTATGTATACACAACTACTGGTAGGCTCTAGGTGAAGGGTAGACTTCTATTGTGTAAATCTACTAACCTCGCATCCCAATCCATGCTAAACCAAGCCATTTATATTTAACCTAAAAATTGGGCTAGGTCCACTAAATCACACCCGTAAACATATTATTAAGGCCATATAATTTCCATTATGGGAATTATTATGCCTCTTAAGTTTGTTTATTAATATTCATATATATACTTGCTATGAACTTATTCTATCATATATGCTTATTTCCTTTATTCTTTATTTCCATTTATGTCACTTAAATGTCATTTACTTCCTTACTTCCAATTAATTGTCCATTATTGTAAAAATCCCACATCAGAACATGCCTAAATTCCAATCTAGAAAAGGCCTATTGAAACTTAGATCCATTCTAAGGCCAGTTGTTGGTTGGAAAGTAAGTAATAGTACATAGCAATAACTATTCTTTCAGAACTCGCAGCGGATGGAATAAAATATAATAGCAAATTGTACCCCATTTATTTCAAAACCATTTGAAATGTCGTAATACAAAACATCATCAAACTTTCAAGTAAAATCCATTACATCATTTATCCAAAATACATGGGTACAACATAAAACATCGTAAAAAAATAATAACTGCCACAAGCTTAAGTCACTCCACTTTCAAGCATCGTCACCGTCATCACTCAATCCTTAAACTGTGTTGTAATGAGGAGGGAGTCAAAACAACAAATGTCTGGTGAATAAAAACCTCGAGTCTTACCATTTCAGTACGTGGGCAGTATATTTCAAAATAAGAATATGTCTTACGTATATAAAAAAAATTAATACTTCTTACAAGGAAAGGAAGCGGGTCCTCAATCAACCACTTAATACCTTCCATTCCGAAGTAGGTTTCTAAATTCCATGACCCAAATCCCACATCATAAATATCTAATAATGCAAGAGATAGTAACTAAGCCACTTAATACCTTTTATTGGAAAATAGGCAGGCTCTAGCCATTTAAGACCTCAATTGAGGTAGACCCCATCATTTAACACCTATTCCCATGGCGGACCCCTCAATGGTAACTATCTAGCTGACATCACAAGGAATCTCTTGAGCCACTTAATACTTCTTTGTGGGAAGGCAGACCCTCAATCAGTTACTTAATACCTTATCCCAAAGCAGGCCCTTCGTATTATGACCCATACTCATAATGATGTCTCACATTAGTCCGATTATTCATAGGAACTGGTAGCCAAATTAGCTAGGTATATTTACCTTATAGAATTTGGGACTGACCTCACGTCATCACAAATATTTATCATAGGAAATATCTCACATCAGCCCCAAAGTCACACTGCTGGTAGCCAGATTAGCTGGGCAGACTTATGTGTATCTTTTGACCGACCTCGCATCCCTATGACTTAGCCATAATTTAAACACTCTCCATAGATATAATACTCATCTCACCGTTTCATAACCAAGCCATACATAGAATCTTCCTTATTATGCCTTAAAATATTACTTACCTTCCTAAGGGGGAATTAATGACAATTATTACCTAATTAACTACAAAATCATACACTATAATTAAACGTTTATTACGCTAAAAGAAATAAATATATATTCACGCATATAACTTCTAAGCGTGCAGTTCATACACCCTAAACTAGCATTAAATGTCAATTCCTTTAACCATAATACTAATACAAATCCTTTCTCTCCAGATTTCCAAGATTTCAATATCTGTACAAGGGATTCTAATATCATAACAACGATTAAATACTCATATCCAAAACTGCAATAAATAGACTTGTAAATAGAAATATAAACCCAATTTATTACATCAATTTAATGTACTACTCTAAACAATAGAAATTGCAATCCTAATTTAATATTATATTCAACTCCTCTTTTACAAAGAAATAAATGAAGAAATTTTATGTGGAATAAGTGGTGTAAGCTACGGATAGAATTCATACACCCTTATTTTATTATTGAAGATAAATAAGGAGGAGAAGTGGAATAGACTATGAAATTATCAAAAATTGCAGAAACAATATAAATTCCATCAAATTAACATAAATAATTGAGAATCTCCATCTAGAATTGATGTTTCGAAATAAAAAGAAATTTTGAGAGATTTTATCTATTTTGTTTTCGCAATCCCAAAATCCCCAAGGCATATTCAAATCCATATACATATACTAATCAATTACTGAAAAAGAAATTCTAAGGTTTCCACTCATAGAATATCTTTAGCTTTGCCTTCCTTGGATTTGCACACCTTACAACCCCTTCCAGAATCTCTCTTTTTATAAACACACACAGAGAGCAAGGGAGAGGTATATATGTTTATTAGTTTCAGAATAGTTGAAGAAGAATAAGAATAAGTTGGAAGGAGAAGAAATAAATAGAAAACTAGATTGAATTCTTACCTAAATTCCAAATGGAGTTTCTGAATCTAATTTGGAGAGACAAGGAATGGTAGAAGTTCGAGGAATTCTCCAAACATTTATAAATAAAAAGTGTTGAGGATGGGGTCTTATTTAGAGGAGTTGAAACGGAACAGAATCGTAGGATGAAGTTAGGTGAAAAATGGATAAATCTGGAGAGTTTAAACATGGAAAAACCCTAGCCGCCACCCTGAAAAGGGCTCGACCGCCCCCCTTAACCGGTCTAGGGGTCGATGGCTTCGGTCGCAGTTGTCGACCTCTCCATTGTTCTGGAGTGCGCTGATTTGTTTCCATTGCTCGTTTATTTTATTCCTTAACTAACTTTTAACGTTAATTGTTTAACATAACATAACCCTATGTAAACCTTAGTTAATTTTTGAAATTCAAACACTAAATTTAAATACTCATTGGAATTTGAATTCGAACTAAATTAATTTAAATCTGAAAACTTCAAATGCTCATAAATTCTTCATTTGAGCTCCGTTTTTAGCATATTATATATGAAAACAGATCAAAATTTCGCCACGAATGCAACATAATAACTTTCATGGTCAAAATCCAACTTTTATAAAATTTCCATTTTCAACCCTACCTTATTTAATTTAATTCACTCAATTTATTTATGGTTGATTTTACGGGATGTTACATTCTTCCCCCCTTAAAAAGGATTTTGTCCCAAAATCTTTCAAGGGATGAACAACGTAAGGTGCAATAACATCCATGTTACACAACCAAGTTATCTACATAACCATCCACTCAACCAAAATGCAATGTGATTATATACTGCAGACATACTAAAATAAGCTCAATCCTAGCGTGAGTGGGTAATCGTGTCATGCAAGTAATACCCTAAACATGCATAAAAATTTCTACACGAGTGTAAAGTAATTATGAAAATGCATGGCAACTATTTCCTACCATCCAATCTGGCAACCACAATGTAACCAAAATCTTTACTTTGGAGAGAAAATTTACCAGTGAAAAGCTCTGGATGAGCGATCTTCAGCTTCCATTCGGTTTCCTACGTGCTTTTTCGCCCGGTTGTCTCCCCATTGTACTCGGACCAGCCTAATTATTTTATTGCGGAGTCTCCTATTTTCGTGCTCCATAATGTGTGTAGTGACACAGGGCACTATTGGCCTCGTCTCTAATTCCCTCAGATGATTAGGATCAACTCTAATAGTGGCATCATGAAGGCATTTTCTAAGATGAGAAACGTGGAAAACATTGTGGACTCCTACCAATCTATCAGGAAGCTCCACGCGATAAGCAAGTTTTCCTATCCTTTCTAAAACTCAGAACGGCCTAACGAATCTAGGCACAAGTTTTCTAGATTTTCCAAACCTAACCACTTTTCTAAGAGGGGAGACTTTGACAAATACCATATCTCCAACCTCAAACTCAAGCTCTTTCCTTCTTCTATCAGCATAATATTCCTAATGGACTTGCTGCTTTCATTCGTTGCCTAATCAACTTTGCTTTTTCCATGGTATCACAGATCAAATCGGGTCCTAGCAAAATTTTGTTAGTGGTTTTCCACTAATAACTTGGCAATTTGCCAGGCCTCCCATAAGTTGGTTCAAAAGGGCCATGCGAACTCAACCAATGGTAGTTGCTGCTCCCAATGTCCTCTGAAATCGAAAACACAAGCACTCAACAAGTCTTCCAATCATATTCACCGTTTCCGTTTGACCATTAGTTTGTGGGTGATATGCAGTGCTAAGATTCAAAGAAGTTCCCAAAGCTACTTGTAGGCTCTTCCAATACTCACAGTGAACAAGGGGTCCCTATCACTAACTATGCTTGCTAGAATTCCATGCAATCGAACTACCTCCTTGATGTAGATCTGTGTGAGAGAAGTGAAGTTATATTATTCCTAACTGGAATAAAATTGGCATCCTTAGCGAGTCTATCCACAACAACACAAATAGCTTTATTACCCCTCCGTCTTCTAGGCAATCGTTCCACAATATCCATCAAAATATGCTCTCACTTCCAAGTTGGAATTTCCAATGGTAATAGTAATCCTCCAGGCTTCCTTTGCACAACTTTTATTCTCTGACAAGTGAAGTACTTATTAACAAATTCAGCTACACTCTTCTTCATTCCAAGCTAAAAGAAAATCCTCTTCATATCCTTGTACATCTTATCTCCTCCGGAGTGAATAGTCATATTTGAGCGGTGACATTTCATAAGCATCTCTCTAAACAAATTATCAACCATTGGGACACAAAGGCATCCATCTCTTCTTAAGCCTCCTTTCTCATCAACAGAATACCTACTAGTGTGGGTAAAATGCTCACCCTCTTAATTTCTCCAAAATCTCTACTATTTCTCATCCTTCAATTGCTCAAGCCTTATGCGGTCTATCAAGGCTGGCCTAATCTCCATAACTGCTAAAAACCCTTGGATGGGTTCTGTAAATGGCTGGAGTTAAAATTTGAGAGGAACTCCAATTGCCTCCTTTCATATATAGCAGTTAGGGTAGCATGCCTCCAAATAAGGGCATCGGCAATTACGTTCCCTTTTCCAGGGATGTATTGAATACTAAAGTCAAACGATGCTATATATTCCATCCATCTCTACTGCCTAACATTTAAATCTTTTTGGGAGAACAGGTATTTAAGTGATTTATGGTCAGTGAATAACTGAAACCTTTCTCCTAAGAGATAATGCCTCCACATCTTCAAGGCAAAGATGATAGCTGCCAACTCTAAGTCATGGACTAGATCTCTTTTCTCATGATCCTTCAGTTGCCTACTAGCATAAGCAGCTACTTTTCCTTCTTGCATTAGAACTGCTCCTAATCATGTGCCACAAGCATATGTGAAAACCATAAACAGTTTGGTTCCATTGGGAATAGTGAGCACAGGTGCACTAATCAATAACCCCTTAAGCTTCTTAAATGCTTTAGTACATCTATCATCCCAAGAAAAGATTAGGTTCTTCTTAGTCAAATGGGTTAAGGGGGCTACTATTCTTGCAAATTTCTTGATGAACTTTCTATAGTAGCCTGCCAACCCGAGAAAACTTCTAACCTCTGATGCATTACTAGGATCTTACCATCCTTGAATAGCTTTCGCTTTATTAGGGTCTACTGCCAGTCCTTGTTCGGAAACAATATGCCCAAGAAATCTAACTTCTTTTATCCAAAATGGCTTTTAACAAATTTGTCCTTAAGCTAGAGCCTTCTTAAGGTTCCTAGTACCTCTCTTAGGTGGTCCTCATGGTCCTTTTTTCCCTTGGAGAAAACCAAAATATCATCTACAAACACAATGATGAATTTATTGAGTTGCCCCTAAATACCCTACTTATCAAATCCATGGAGTATGCTGGGGCATTCGTCAATTCCAAAGGCATCACTTCCCACTTATAGAGTCCATCCGGTATGTAAAATGCAGTCTTCAACTTGCTTTATTCTGCAATCCACAATTGATGGAATCCAGTTGCTAAGTCTAGTTGAGAAAAGACTTTAGCTCCTCTAAGCTGATTAAACAAGTCATCTATCCTAGGTAAAGGGTACCTATTCTTCCTTATCAGCTGGTTCAATTCCCTATAGTTGACGCAAAGTCTCAATATTTGTCTGCCTTAGTGGAAAAAACAATAGGGGCTGCCTACTTCGAAGTATTCCGATGGAAGAATCCTTTCTTTAATAGCTCAGAGATTTACTTATCCAATTATTTTCTTCTTTGGAGGCCATGTGTCTTAAAGGTAAGGCGCCTGGCCTTACATCTTTTTCCAAATATATTCAGTTGCCGATCTCCCTTTGAGGTGGAAGACCCGAGACTTCCTCAAAGACATCAAGAAATTCACAAACTATAGATACAGATGGTAGCTCTCCAATAGATAGATTTAGTGAGTAGATATAGCTTAACTCAACTAAATCTTAGGCTGAACAAAGAATTTCTAGGTCACAGCCTCCATAACTTCTTAATCATACAACCCTCCTATCATAATCAAGAATTGCTCCATAATATGCTAATCAATCTATACCAAGATAAGTCCATACCCCTCAAAATTTAGGACGTACGCATTACATATAAAATCAATGTTGCATATGTCCAACGTTGGGTCTTTGCAGATTAAAGAGAGATGTGTTGAACCCCCAATAGGATTAGAGACCACTATTGGGCTAATGAAAATCTATGTTTGAAGGTTTAATAAGTTTACTACATTCCTAGCTATAAAGGAATGCGATGCCCCTCAATCAAATAGGGTACGAATTGTAACCCCTAAAATTGGAGTTATACCTTCTAATGCTGCATCCCTTGGTCTATTGATGATTTACTTACAATAGGGATGGCTTCAATAAGCTTGTTCGCTTGATCCTTTCTTTGCCAACTTAGGGCATTGATTCTTGAAATGCCCTTCCTTATGGCAATTAAAACACTTTTCTTTAAAAGCTTCCTTCATCAGACTCACCCTACAATCTTTAGCCTCATGACCTTTCTTCTGCCATTGCTTGCATAACTTACCATCCTTCTTAAACTTTCCCTTCGACTTCTTGTTAACCAAAAATGTAACAACCCTGGTATTGGCGATTACCTATGATATTAAATTATAACGATAGTTATCATTTAATATTGGAATAAAATGAAATAGAGAAGATAAAATTTGGTAAAATATGTTTATTTTAAATAAACAATATGTCTTGGTAATATAGATTGGGATTACATACTAAATGAATAAGTATTTGGTTAGATAAATTGGAAATATTGGGTTTTATTGTTTGAAGCTAATAAATTAAATAAGCGATATATTTTAACATTAAATTGTTGAAATAAATCTAAATTGATGAAAATAAAGTTTTAAAGACTTTATTTTGAGAATTTGGAGAGAAAATGATCATTTATTGATTTTATTTGAGTAAATGTTGTAATATTGGAAATTAATGCCAATATAAATCTTTTATTGATTTTAAAAGGGAGAAATATGAGGTAATTATGTATTATATTAATATAAAAGATGAAATATGGTTTAAAAATAATATTTTGATGATTTAAAAGAGTCAGAATGAATTATTGTAATTTATTTG
The DNA here is from genome assembly GCA_030737815.1 of Allium fistulosum. Taxonomy (NCBI): domain Eukaryota; kingdom Viridiplantae; phylum Streptophyta; class Magnoliopsida; order Asparagales; family Amaryllidaceae; genus Allium; species Allium fistulosum. Next base: position 804,855,751 of record CM060903.1, on the reverse strand, counting down.
GCAAGAAAACAATTTTTGTATAAATTATTGTATTAAAAATAGAGTTTTGTGATAAAACAGTGTAATTTGTGTAATATTGATAAAAAATAGGGTTTTATTGTTAAAAATAACTATTTATTATTAAAAAAATTTACTTTGTTTAAATAACAATTTTATTTTCATACCAAAGGTTGTATACATTTTATTTGGCTTTAAAATGAAGAAATTTGTGAATATAGTGATAAAATAAGAGGAAAAGTGTACATACCTTTATATTTCTGTAAGTAAAAATAATCTTGGGCTAATTGGGTAAGGATTGAGAATCCAAACCAATTATCTAGAGGTTTCTGGTAAGAGGAAATTAATAGTACGTTAACTTTCTTCTTCCTTCTCAAAAACAAACTTTACAGCAAAAGAGAAATAAAAATTTCATGGCTTCCTTCAACTAAATTCAATCTTCACTCAAATTACTGCAAAAAAAAGAAAAAAATTCACCAAACTAAAGACTATACAAGGTAATCAAACCCAATACTCAAAGATTTCATCAAAAATCCTTGAATTTGAGATATGATTGTCTGTAACAGTTTCTTTTGCTACTGCATGTTTCTTTTTAAGCTAATACAAGTTACTAGAGCTCCTTTTCTTCACCAAATTCACTGCTTGCTATCAAATTCTTGCTAAATCATCAAGGTGAGTACAATACTCATAATTTCTAACTAAAAACTTGTACTACTGTAAGAAATTTGGTTCAGAAAAGTTACTGTAAACGTTCAATTATCTATTTCTTGTTTCTGGTTGCTACTTTGAGCAGCTATAACTTCTTGATTTTATCTTGAATTGCTGCCAGACCTTTTCTGGATTGTATTTTAGTTGTTAAACTATGTGCATGCCAATTTTCACTGCAAAATACATTCGTTTGCTATCTTGAATCGCTGCTGGAAAATCAACACGAAGAGGGGAAAATGTGCTGGAGAAAGTACGTAGCCTAGGTCGACAGGCATGTCGGCCTAGGGGTCAACAATGGATCCATGAAGGTCAACCGTACGGTCGACCTAGAGGGGTGCAAGGTCGACCTAGAGGTTGACCATGGTGTCGACCTGGTGCCTGTTTGATTTTGCTTCTTCCCTCCTTTGTTTTAGAGCTTGTTCTACCTTATTTTGCTCACCATTGCACTTGATTTTGATGATTGTTTTGTGCTGTTTTGAAGGCCATGATGCCTAGCAATGGGCTAGCCAAATTTTGGGGAATTTGAAATTCAAATTTGAATTGATTTTGAGTGAAATTTGAATTGAATTTGAATATCGGTTTTGGAGTATTTTCTATGTTTTTCCTCGGTTTTGAGCACTGTTTCTTCCAAACAAATTTTGAAATAATTTTGAAATAATTTGGCTTTTAAAATGATTATAATATAATATTTTAAATTATTTTTAAATTATTTTAAAGTATTTAGAATGTAATTATTTTCTATAATAAGGAGAATTTTTAATAAATTGCTATCAAAATGATTTCAGAAAATTATTTTAAAATCCTGTTTTCTCAAGAAAATTATTTATAAATAATATATACTACTTTTACACTTTTTGGACGTATAAGGAAGAGAATTAAACGATTTAGTAAAACACGCGGTATGGAACACATGAGTTTACTTTTTCGGTAAATTCCGGACTTGTACGATCGAAACCATTCGAGTATATTAGTTTGAGTTGAGAATTGAGATTTGCCATTTTATGACGTATTTTTGAGATTTATAATTCCTATTTTTAGGAATTATCTGAGATAGCCAATATTTTGCGAGTTAGTGGTTCAAGATCTCATATTTTAGGAGTTATAATATATGAGAACTATATATATATATATATATATATTGTTTTACTTGCCGATGAGACGAGGCAAGTCTTGATTTGAGATTTCCCTATTTTGGGAATTATGGTTTATGAGAAACCATTATGAGATTTTACTTTACTTGCCGATGATACGAGGCAAGACATGAGATTTTTGAGATTTCTGAGATTTATGATTTATTTTTATGATGTGGAGTTAGCTAGCGGTTATAAACCGTTTAGTGCGAGCGTTTGGTATGGGACGCACGTTAACACTTTTTGGGTTCCTATCCAAGAGTTTGTGACACATCTACGAGTAGCTAGTGCTATAGACCTTTGGGTCATTTGAGTTATGTGACTTCGGTCACCACGAGTTATGTGACTTCGGTCACCACGAGTATGACCTTCGGGTCCATGAGATAGGTACCTAATTTATAGATAGCACTAGACAAGAGTTTGGCACGTGCAGCATTGTTTCGGCATTGCAATCAGGGATCTGGCCAATCCAGGTTTTTTGAATTTTATGACGATTTTACCATTTTTGAGATATCTTTGTTACATCGATAGCCTAGAGCTAAATGAGATGTTATGCATATATATGGTGATTTCATTTTTATGAGATTTGAAATCTTTTTAGAGTTCCCTGAGATTCGAGTTTGGAGGTTTTGATGATTTTCTCATATGGCTTTTGTATGGTTACTTACATTTATATTGAACGTCCTTGAGTATGAATTTCTTATAATGAACTAAATCTATTCATGCGACAACCCTTTGTGAATCTATACCATGGCATTGTAATTGAACCATACTTGTACCATTCCTTTATAATTAAAGGAAGGTTTCCCTTATGCACTTATATCCCTCTTATCTCAAGCTAATTTCATGTTCTAGTCAGCCTGACCCATGTATTTATTACTCGGGTTAGACCGAGTTGCAGGTTAGACTTTTGGACCTTGGCTAGCTATATCTTTTGGACTTCTCCTTCGACTTTGGATAGATGCATAGTTTTTGTGTAGTAGTCATTTTTGTTGGGAACTTTGTGTTGTATCTATTCTTTTGTGGGGATGTATGTATATATTGTGGTTGAATACCACTTATGACTTATTGTATTACATTCGATGTATGTGTATATGCATATTATCTATGTTGTCGTTCTGTGACTTGTGATTGTTGTTATTCTATTTGTTTCTGAATCGATCCTATAGCCACCATAGTAGTGTATTGGATAGGAATTAAGTATGTCGAATACTTGAGATGAAAAAAAATGAGTACCAAATCGACGTACTTAGCTCTCATCTAATGCAAGACTATGATGGTTGCCCTTAACCAGCCCTATTCTCCGCATTAGCAGACATAATTACCCAGTAATTCTCTTTGTTAATGTGGGTCATGGATGGGGCGTCACAGCTTGGTAGCAGAGATGGATTCAGAACAAAATGTAATAAACACAGAACAGTATACAAAATTACTATACATCAAGTATAATACAAGTGTAAACATCATCCCCAAATCGTAGTTGAACCCAACCTTGTCCTTAATCTCTTGAGTCCTTAGGGGGTAGATAGAAAGGAATATGTCTAGGAATGCTAATTTTAAATTCCATAGTATTCCTTATTTAATGAATTCCAATTGCTAATATCTACCCCTGTGAATAATACTAGCTTATCTTAACTTTCAGCAAATGGCTGGAAGAGGTAGAGGTCGCACTTCGGAGGCGGGACCATCCAGTGCTTCTCGTCCTGAAGGAGTTTATATGTCAACCGATCAGATTCTTGAGCTTCTTAGGAGCACTCAGCCTCCCGCTCCTACTCATCCCTCTCCTCCACTCAAATCTGCATTTGCGCGTATGTGTAGTGACTTTGCCCATCTCGGAGGCAAGCCATTTAAATGCTCCGAGACAGTTTTAGAGGTTCAAGCTTGGCTCCGTACATGCAAGCGTATTTTTACTCGTATGGAGATCTCCGATCATCAACATGTTCTTGTGGCATCGAGTATGCTACAAGAATGAGCACTAGACTGGTACGAGCTCCTTACTGCCAAGATGGATGAGTCCACCCTTACATGGAAACATTTCCAAGACCGTTTTGAGCTTGAGTTCGTGCCAGAATATGAGAAGGCTTTCCTTGCCCATCGCTTCCTCAAGTTGAAGCAGCGCAAATCATCTGTTTCTGGTTATGTATCCTCTTTCAAGTCCTTATCCAAGTATGGGCTCGAGTTTATTAGCACATCATACAAGAAGAATCTTAAGTTCGTTTCTGGACTTAAAGAAATATTTGAAGAAATCGCTCATGCTTCAGCTTAAGCTCTCATTCGAGGAGCTTGTGGATTCGGCGCTTTATCTTAAAACCGTCGAAAAGGAAAGGGATAGTAGTGATGAGGCCGAGGTTCGAAAGAACCCAAATAAGAAGGAATTTCCCTTTCAGAGATCCCAATCCTTTCCTCCGAGGAAGAAGGAAAAGCAAGGCAGTCCTGGTTCTCATCCTCATGCGGCACCTTCTTCAGCTAAAGTTTTAGCATGCTTCAATTGCGATTCTCGAGATCATCTAGCTAGAGATTGTCCTCACCCTCGCAAGTGCCTTTATTGTAAGCAAGAAGGACATACGATCTCTTCATGCCTTAAGAAGAAAAAGGATTCTCATTCTGGTAATTTGAATGTGGCAAAACCTTCTGTTAGTGCATCTCAGTCTCGAGGTATATCTCCTATCATTTAGAAAGGATCTATTCTTTTTCATGATCGTTCGATTTGTATGAGTGCTTGACATTTATCCGTATTGGAGAAATTTGTTAATGTTATTAGATGTTCCGGTCTTGTTGCTTACTCGAGGATTGTGAATCCTTTTGAAGGGATCCGCAATACTTGACGTGAGAATTTTGAGGATGTTCCTTGTAGCTTATCTTTCATGCGGGTTAGCATGATATTTTCTATCTAGATTCTCAATCTAGAGTTTGGAATGATTTGAGAGGGAGTGGTTTGTATTTATCAAGCCACATTCTGTTATTTGAAGGGTCTTATATTTAAATATCCTAATTCAGTTAGTTTGTTAATTCTTGTCCTCGAAATATTGATTATGATTCCGAAGTACCTGTATTCACTCTTGAGTTTCGAGATGTTGATGATATATCTCGAACTACAGTCATTATGACTCAGTTGATTTTTACGAGTCCGTTTTGGATATGATACCCAATCAGGCAATCGAGTATTGTATTGACCTCATTTTCGATTCTCAGCCTTTCGGTCATCCTTCCACATGGATCCCCACAAAGGAAATGAGGTAATTCATTAATTTTACTCAACACTTTCCATTCTTACCTCTTTTGAGATATCTTCTCAAGATACTCATTTGTTGACAGGCTTTGTGATATTACTTCATTCGGAGTAATGATTGTTATTAGTGTTCTTCTTCTCATTTGAGAAGTTGCCTTGCCCTTATCCTTAAATCTCATTTGTTTCTCTTTAATCTATTGAGTGGTGTTAGGATCATACATCAGTTTGGCCCTACACCGATCTCCTTGAGTTACGAGTCGTGGAGGATAGCGTTCCTCTTACTGCAATCCACACTCGTATGGGTCTTATGAGTGGTTCGTTATATCGTTCGAAATAACGAACACTCCAGTCTATCCCATCAATCTTGTGAATAGAGTATTCTGAGAATAACTCGATGAGTTCTTCTTGTGATTTTAATTTTAGGTGTATGTAATAAATTGTGTTTTCAAACTTTTCAAAAATTGAAGATATATATTTCTAAGAGAAATTGGATTTTTGTTTTGGGATAAACAAAGAATATTTTGAGAATTAAATATGAGGAATTTCTTTTAAAGTAAATGATCTTTGTGTTGGTTTGTCCATCGAGTGTTTAAGAATTTTGGTCGATGCGCCCGATCAACGTTATCGATAGGAATTTCCTAAACGCTGTGATGAGGCAATCAAACACGATAAACCGAGTTTTAATAAGATTTAGTTTGTAAATTAATTATTATTGGATTGAGAATTAAATTTTTATTTAGATGACATATGTAGCCATTGAACCATAATAATTGTTAGATAAGTGGCGAGGCATTTTTGATCGTTTAGTCAACTCTACAGCCAATTGAGGGTCATTCATCATAAAGACTGGCAAGGCAATGCCATTAAGATAATTAGAATTTATGAGTTTAAATATAGTTATGTTTTATTGCTGAAATGATGAGATAATACTTTGTTTGAAAAATAAATGTTTATTGAATATTTTAAAATGAGTTATACATGTTAAAGATGGAGTTTGTTATGCGAATTTGGGTATTTGAAAATAAAGAGTAGTAAATTTTAAAATTTTATCTTAAGGATTGTTGAGATGAAATTATAACATTCTTTTGAAAATTTAATTTTGGAATAAAAGGGAATATGAGTTTGAAATTATTTGTTATTTTATAAGTGCTATAGTAAAGAGTTTGTAAAATTTCCAAGTGTTAAAAATTGAGATTATGATTATAAAAATAATGAGTTTTGAAACTTTAAGAAGTTTTGATTGTAAACCAATATTTTGATTCCTTGTGTTTATCTTGCCTTAGTGCAATAGTCTAACGACTTGTGCTTTTGTGGTCGTTTGAGATTGGTGGCCTTCGAAGGAACCACCTCTCGTCGAGTTTTCATATCTCTCTTGTTGTCAAACCAGTATTGAAGTATCTCTTTCCGTAGTGACATAAAGAAAGTCATGTTGATGATCACCTTGTTGATTGGAATTTAGGATAAAAGTTGAATTAAATCCCAACTCTACTTGATAGTTTCCGAGAAATCAATCTCACTCGATTGATTTTTGGGTAGCATTTTGCTTTGCGTTCTTATTTCGAAGGAGAGATGCCTTCGAAATCATGAGTTATTGCTCATAAAAATTCTATAGTCCGCTAATCCCAACAAATATACTCAGGAAATCATAAAATTTATCGAGCAATTTTGTTTTGGTCTTCTTTCACCTTGAGTTGGGAGTAAGAAACCTTAATATCAAGCTTGTCTATCTTTCTTGTGATTGATGAAATAATTGAGTTGAATATAGTTCTTCCCTTAAAATTGCGAGGACGTAATTTTTCTAGGGGGGAGTCTGTAACAACCCTAGTATTGGTGATTTACCTATGATATTAAATTATAACGATAGTTATAATTTAATATTGGAATAAAACGAAATAGTGAATATAAAATTTGGTAAAATATGTTTATTTTAAATAAACAATATGTCATGGGAATATAGGTTGGGATTAAATATTAAATAGATAAGTATTTGGTTAAATAAATTGGAAATATTGTGTTTTATTTGTTTGAAGCTAATAAATTAAATAAGTGATGTATTTCAACATTAAATTCTAAATTGATGAAAATAAAGTTTTAAAGACTTTATTTTGAGAATTTGGAGAGAAAATGATCATTTATTGATTTTATTTGAGTAAATGTTGTAATATTGGAAATTAATGCCAATATAAATCTTTTATTGATTTTAAAAGGGAGAAATATGAGGTAATTATGTATTATATTAATATAAAAGATGAAATATGGTTTAAAAATAATATTTTGATGATTTAAAAGAGTCAGAATGAATTATTGTAATTTATTTGGCAAGAAAACAATTTTTGTATAAATTGTTGTATTAAAAATAGAGTTTTGTGATAAAATAGTGTAATTTGTGTAATATTGATAAAACAAATAGTGTTTTATTGTTAAAAATAACTTTTTATTATTAAAATAAATTTTACTTTGTTCAAATAACAATTTTATTTTCATACCAAAGGTTGTATACATTTTATTTGGCTTTAAAATGAAGAAATTTGTGAATATAGTGATAAAATAAGAGGAAAAGTGTACATACCTTTATATTTCTCTAAGTAAAAATAATCTTGGGCTAATTGGGTAAGGATTGAGAATCCAAACCCATTAACTAGAGGTTTCTGGTAAGAGGAAATTAATAGTACGTTAACTTTCTTCTTCCTTCTCAAAAACAAACTTTACAATAAAAGAGAAATAAAAATTTCATGGCCTCCTTCAACTAAATTCAATTTTCACTCAAATTGCTGCAAAAAAAGAAGAAATTCAGCAAACTAAAGACTATACAAGGTAATCAAACCCAATACTCAAAGATTTCATAAAAAATACTTGCATTTGAGATATGATTGTTTGTAACAATTTCTTTTGCTATCGCATGTTTCTTTTTCAGCTAATACAGGTTACTAGAGCTCCTTTTCTTCACCAAAGTTCGCTGCTTGCTATCAAATTCTTGCTAAATCATCAAGGTGAGTATAATACTCACAATTTCTAACTAAAAACTTGTGCTGTTGTAAGAAATTTGGTTCAGAAAAGTTACTGTAAACGTTCAATTATATGTTTCTTGTTTCTATAAGTATCTCGTTTCTGGTTGCTACTTTGAGTAGCTATAACTTCTTGATTTTATCTCGAATTGCTGCCGGATCTTCTCCGGATTGTAGTTTATTTGTTAAAATGTGTGCATGTCAATTTTCACTTCAAAATACATTTATTTGCTATCTTGAATCGCTGCTGGATAATCAACGCGAAGAGGGGAAAATGTCCTGGAAAAAGTACGTAGCCTAGATCGATAGGCATGTCGACCTAGGGTTCGACCATGGACCCATGAAGGTCGACCATATGGTCGACCTAGAAGGGTGCAAGGTCGACCTAGAGGTCGACCATGGTGTCGACTTGGTGCCTGTTTGATTTTTCTTCTTCCCTCCTTTGTTTTAGAGCTTGTTCTACCTTATTTTGCTCACCATTGCACTTGATTTTGATGATTGTTTTGTGCTATTTTGAAGGCCGTGATGCCTAGCAATGGGCTGACCAAATTTTGGAGAATTCAAAATTCAAATTTGAATTGATTTTGAGTGAAATTTGAATTGAATTTGAATATCGGTTTTGGATTATTTTCTATGTTTTTCCTCGGTTTTGAGCACTTTTTCTTCCAAACAAATTTTGAAATAATTTTTAAAAAATTTGGCTTTTAAAATGATTATAATAGAATATTTTAAATTATTTTTAAATTATTTTAAAGTATTTAAAATGTAATTATTTTCTATAATAAGGAGAATTTTCAATAAATTGCTTTCAAAATGATTTCAGAAAATTGTTTTAAAATCCTGTTTTCTCAAGAAAATTATTAATAAATAATATATACTATTTTTACACTTTTCGGACGTATAAGGAAGAGAATTAAACGATTTAGTAAAACACGTGGTATGGGACACGTGAGTTTACTTTTTCGGTTAATTCCGGACTTATACGATCGAAACCATTTGAGTATATTAGTTTGAGTTGATAATTGAGATTTGCCATTTTATGACGTATTTTTGAGATTTATAATTCCTATTTTTAGGAATTATCTGAGATAGCCAATATTTTGCGAGTTATTGGTTCGAGATGTCCTATATTAGGAGTTATAATCTATGAGAACCATATATACTGTTTTACTTGCCGATGAGACGAGGCAAGTCTCGAGTTGAGATTTCCCTATTTTGGGAATTATGGTTTATGAGAAACCATTATGAGATTTTATTTTACTTGCCGATTATACGAAGAAAGACATGAGATTTTTGAGATTTTTGATTTATTTTTATGATGTGGAGTTAGCTAGTGGTTAGTAAACCGTTTAGTGCGAGCGTGTGGTATTGGACGCACGTTAACACTTTTCGGGTTCCTATCCGAGAGTTTGTGACACATCTACGAGTATGCCAGTGCTATAGACCTTCGGATCATTGACTTCGGTCACCACGAGTTATGTGACTTCGGTCACCACGAGTATGATCTTCGGGTCCACGAGATAGGTACCTAATTTATAGATAGCACTGGATAAGTGTTTGGCACGTGCAGCATTGCTTCGACATTGCAATCGGGGATCTGGCCAATCCGGGTTTTCTGAGTTTTCTTAGTTTTATCACGATTTTACCATTTTTGAGATATCTTTGTTACACCGATAGCCTAGAGCTAAATGAGATGTTATGTATATATATGGTGATTTCATTTTATGAGATTTGAACTCTTTTTAGAGTTCCATGAGAGTCGAGTTTGGAGATTTTGATGATTTTCACATATGGCTTTTGTATGGTTACTTACATTTATATTGAACGTCCTTGAGTATGAATTTCTTATACTAAACTAAATCTATTCATGCGACAACCCTTTGTGAATCCATTCCATGGCATTGTAATTAAACCATACTTGTACCATTCCTTTATAATTAAAGGAAGGTTTCCCTTATGCACTTATATGCCTCTTATCTCTAGCTAATTTAATGTTCTAGTCAGCCTGACCCGTGTATTTATTACTCGGGTCAGACCGAGTTGCAGGTTAGACTTTTGGACCTTGGCTAGCTATATCTTTTGGACTTCTCCTTCGACTTTGGATAGATGCATAGTTTTTGTGTAGTAGTCATTTTGTTGAGAACTTTGTGCTGTATCTATTCTTTTATGGGGATGTATGTATATATTGTGGTTGAATACCACTTATGACTTGTTGTATTTGATGTATGTGTATATGTATATTATTTATGTTGCTGTTCTGTGACTTGTGATTGTTGTTATTCTATTTTGTTTCTGAATCGATCCTATAGCCACCATAGTAGTGTATTGGATAGGAATTAAGTATGTTGAATACTTGAGATGAAAAAAAGAGTTCCAAATCGACATACTTATGTCTCATCTAATGCAAGACTATGATGGTTGCCCTTAACCAGCCCTATTTTTCGCATTAGCAGACAGAATTATCCAATAATTCTCTTTATTAATGTCGGTCTCATGGTGGGGCGTCACACAAAAGCTTCGCTTCTTAGACTCCTCTTGCTTTTGGGTAGGTGAAGCCTTTTGCTTTTCTATCTCCTTATCGTCCACGTTGGGCATGTGTAGCATTGCCATCTCCACCAACATCTCGTATGTGGCACTAATGGGTACTTGGGTCAACAACATTTCTCTCAGCAGAGAATTTAGGCCCTTTACAAACTTCATGGCCCATTTCATAGGTGTATCTATCAAGCTCATCCCGAATTTAGCCAACTCTATGAACTTAGCTATGTACTCCTTTAGAGTGGAGTTCCTATGCCTAGGCTAAATGAATTTCTCTAGTTGTAGACTCACATCTGCCTAAGATATAAACCTTATCTCAAATATGTTTTTGAATTCCTCCCGTGAGAAAATCCTTCCAGCATTTTCCTTAGTCACCAAGTTCCACCAATCTAAAGCTTCTCCTTTGAGGTGCTAAGCTATGTCTTCCTCTTTAGCTGATCTTCCCAACCAACCTCTCTAAATACTTTCTCGTAGTCATTAACCCTTGCTTTAGCTTCCAGATATCCCTCAGTTCTAAAGTATGTCCTCTCATATTAAGAAAGTCCCTACACTATCTAGGAAAGTTAATAGGACAGGTGTTGTATCGGCAGGCGAGGCAGTATGTGCAACTGGTGCAGTTAGAGAAATAGGAAATTGCTCAATAGTCCTAAGATATTATTTAAACCATTCAAGCATTCCACGAATGGGGGGTCTTCCGCAGGCAGGGATCCCAATTCAAGAAGAAGATTGATTATCAACCATATTAACTATATAAGGTTGAATCTTTAGTAACGATTTCCTAACATAGTATTAGATGCTGAAGAAAAAGGGTTGCCTAGTGTGTGCGCGTATGTACAAGGAAATAGGGGTATATATATATAGTAAAAAAAATTTGAAAATCTATTTTGAAAAACCTTTTCAAAAATAGCAAGTACTCTACTCATACGTTGAGTTTTCCCGTTGATTGGGTAACCTAATCTCTGATACCAAATGTAGCAACCCACCTCGAAATAGGCCTGAATTTCGACCCAGAAAAGGTCCATCAAAAGTTAGATCCATTTTAAGGCTGGCTGTTTGTTGGAAAATGAAGTAACAGTATAGAGCAGTAACTATTCTTTCAAAGCTCACAGCGGATGGAATAAAATATAATAGAAAATTGTACCCATTTATTTCAAAACTATTTGAAATTTTGTAATACAAAACATCATCAAACTGTCAAGTAAAATCGGTTATATCATTTATCCAAAATACATGGGTACAACATAAAACATCATAAAAAGTAATAATAACAGCTACAAGCATAAGCAACTCCACCTTCAAGTATCGTCACCGTCATTACTTTGTCCTTAACTTGTAGTGTAATGAGGAAGGAGTTAGAATAACAAATGTATTGTAAATAAAAACCTCGAGTTTTACCATTTCAGTACTTGGGCAGTGTATTTTAAAATAAGAATATGTCTTACGTACATAAAACCATTTAATACTTCTTATAAGGAAAGGAGGCGGGTCCTCAATCAACCACTTAAAACCTTCCATTCCCAAAGTAGGTTTCTAAATTCCATGAACCAAATTCCACATCATAAATATCTAATGATGCAAGAGATAGTACCTAAGCTACATAATACCTTCTTTTGGAAAATAGATAGACTCTGGCCATTTAAAACCTCAATTAAGACAGGTGCCATCATTTAATACCCCTTCTAAGGCGGTCCCCTTAATGGTAACTATTTAGCAGACATCACATGGAATTTCTTGAGCCACTTAATACTTCTTTATGAAAAGGCGGACCCTTAATCAGTCACTTAATACCTTATCCCGAAGCGGGCCCATGTCGAGATACCACCTATCGTGCCTAATAACTAGCCCCATAGACATTTAATACTTCATTTAGGTAAAAAGAGGCGGGCCCTCAAACAGCCACTTAGTACATGAAGACCCTGAAGCAGGCCCTTTGTATTATGACCCATCTTTACTATTAATAATAAGAATTGATTGAACTATTTTCAACCGCGTCTTTTGGAACTTCCCAAATTACCCTTTTATCTACTTTCGCATGTTACACATTTCCTTTAATTTCACATTTGATGCCACCCTAAAAACCCTAATCGCCCCCAAATCAAACATCATTTTCATTACCGTCGACGATCCACTGTCGATGTCAGCCACCCACCTTCACTGCCTGATCACCAAAGTAATATCGGACATTACAATTACTCCATCGGTTCACAGTTTGCAACCGAAGGATTATGTGGACTAAGGTTAGCTTATTGTGTTGTGCTTCCTGACCTTCACTCATCAACTTCCCTAGATGAAATTAGATCTTCCATGGAACTGCAAATGTTTCCTGTGAATTTTAATTTGTTTTCATCAGCTTTCATGTGCCAAAATTTTTGTATTGCTTCTCTTTTATACTTCTTCTTCGGCAAATGATTTATCAGGTAATTGCTTCTCTTCTATCCTCCAATTTTGTTGTAATTCTCTAACTTTGAACTATAGATTTTTCCCCTCTATAATATCGTTCAATAATTTCTCAATTTTGGATGCAGCGTTCTTTTCTTTTCTTTTGATTAATTTTCTGAAATTTCAGTTCATGAAATTGTTGTTTGCAAATAAAAATAATTTCTTCACTATTTTTTTTCTTGAAACAACTTATTTTGCTTCCCTCAATATTATTATTTACAATTTTGGGTTACTTTTCATGTCTTTACATTTTCTTACATAGGCACAGTTAGTTGGTAACCGTACAACATTATTCTATTTTAGCATTTATGAATATATCACACTTGAGCTAATTACTTAATTAAAACTATCATATATAATAAGAGAGGGGTAACTAGGAAGTAAATATGACCTGATAGTTTTCACAAAATGAATGTTGATTAACTTCATTTAAGCTCTAATGGATGAAATTTTGCTACGGTTTATGCTCATTGAATATTTTCTAACAATTGATAAAACTATGATTTATCGTTCCAAATTTTGATTGGTTAACGAAATACATATACATATGTGCAGGTTACAACCTTCAGTTTTAAGAACAAATAGAAAACTATTACCTTCTTTTTCTCATATACATAGTTATATACATCATTTTAAACATGGTTCAATATATATGTATTTGTACATATGTGTGTATGCATTTCTTTCATTATATCCAACAGTCATTGGGTATTAAGACCTAAACCCAACCTCTAATAGACAATAATATCTTTATTTTATTTTGAGTTCTTCATTAGAACCCACCTTTTTTGTTCATGGTCCAATATTTATTTATTTCAGATGCCTTTTAAACAAAGTTCAGATATTTGTATGCTGAATGATTTTATGCATAGAACCTCATTAACTTGACCATATTTTTTGCTTCAGGAAAGAATTATCTTTTTCTGCCTATGTATAAGATATTTCATTTTGTCTCTTCACATTTAAAGAGGATAACAGTATATGATACAATTGACTAACTTACATTTTCTGAATTCAATTAGGAGCTTTTGGGAAGCTCTTCAATTATTTGTTTGACTAGAGATTTGGCTCCCACAAGCCATTTTTACCCCTTGGAATTTTAAAGGTTGGGTTATATTATTATTTACATCCATAGGAAACCTATGAATTTCAATTTGTTGTTGAATTATATTGATATACTTTCATTTTAATATTCCTATGTTATAAGTTATAACATACCCTACGATATTTACGTAGACACTTATACACATCTGGTGACAACACAAATGCAGAAAATCAATAATTCTGAAAGATTTTAGCAACACATAAATGAAATTAAATTACCCATTGTATGTTTTTTAGTTGACACTGATAAATTATTATCTTCAAATTATGCATCTACTTAGGTTTTTTGTATTTTTGCATTAATTCAAAATTGATCTTACTAAAAATATCACACCTCATATCAACTTTTTTTTACCACTTCACATTCAAACTTTAATTTCATACCTTGCATGTTTATCACTGTCGTTTATTTTTCATTAAATTAGGATGTCCAAGAATTTGGCAAGGGGATTGGTCCTACCATACTTTTTTTATGTAAGAGTGGTCCTCATGTGAGGGGAGCACTCATGAATTATTAGTTAAAAATCAAAATCCATACAAAAGAATGTTGGGCTATAACTATTACAACTATAAGGATCATCACTATGATGATCGCCGGTATGTGATGGGTAGAAGAAAATACAATAACAAGTTTACAATTATATGTTTAGACATTGATGAAAATGCACTAATAAAGCAATTAGGTGCTGGTGTTGCTGCAAGATTGAGAATGAGGGGATGTGTTGCACAATAGGGAGTGAAAAACTAGCTGCCGCTGCGAATGCCGAAGTGCTCATGCTACATGCCCTGAACCAGAGTTTCAGATGCACTAATATAGCAATTAAGAGCTGCTGTTGCTTGAACAGGTTGAGATGGAGGATGTGAAACCAGAGCAATGTTGTGTAATCAAGTATGCTGCATGACAGGCCTGCAACTGGCTATGATGAAGGATGTGTTCCAAATGACGCCGCCCTGTACTATGATGCTGCAGAATCAGGCTTGGGTAGGTGGGCTTACAGACAACCATGCTCTATGGTGTACCAGCCTGTACGTTGATGGTGAATTGGAGAGGTGAAAATGCATAACAGGCTTGATGTAAAGGTTTATATGTACCGAAGAGCTGGAGTGTGCAGGAAGAAGGGTGAAGTGAAACTAAAGTGTGCAGGGAAGAAAAAGGCTGGGCTCGGTTGCATGCCTGCTGAAGGTGCTAGCGTAGAAGGCAGGTTAGATTGTGATAGTTGCGTAGGATGCCGACCAGGTTGTGAAACGCCGAACTCTGACTCAGGTACTTCCTACCATACATTTTTATTACTCGAATTATCTATTTTATTTATCCTATAATTTATAACAAAAAATAAAACCTGAATTTGAATTTTTGATTTGTTTCCAAAGAGTTTGATTGACATTTTCTTAAAAATATATGCATTAAAATTGTAAACTGAAATAATATTCCATTATAATGTATTACCTTATACGTTAGTACCGAAAGTAGTAATACTGATTGTCCACTGACACACACACATATACTCACATTTAGTTGTGAATGTCTCCTTGCCACTGCCACATGCAAGGAGGCTAATCTGAAAAACTAGGACAATCTAAATATCAGGTACGTGTGCACACATTAGGTTCTTCTCTTTGACCAACAACTCCATTGCTTATATGATATCAGTTAAACAATCTCTTACATAGTAGTACTTTACATCAAATATTGTTTTTATTTTTCTACCAAATGATGTTGCTATATATTGATTCTTAATGACTATTTTATAGGTTGAATCAAAACATAATTTTATTAGGTGAGTATATATTATAGACGATACTTTGAATAAATTATCTATTAGACATTGTCCGTTGGTCTATATTTAGATAATCTTTCTAGCAACTCCTATATATAGTTATACACACACATATTAAGGAAAGATGGGATCGGACGTGACACTTGCCTTCTCTACGATTCGTTCACTTTCAACATTTCTTTGCGCTATCATAATTCATTTCAATATTTTTTTGTATTATCATGATTTAAAATTTATAATAGTCATTTTGTATACTAAAAGAATAAATAGATAAATGTGGTTCAGTGATAATAACTTCTGGATGAATTCAAATATCCTACATCATTTTTTTCAGTTTGACATCACATGTTTTTAATTCTAGGTTAGCAGATGATGATACATGATGATTTATACCATTTAGCATAATAAGGTGATTATCAACTTTGCTTTCTGGAGTATAGAGGCCAACTTAAAAATAAATCTTAACACGTGGCTTTGGATAAAGGTTTCAAAGGTAGATCTTAGATTATATTTTCAACATGTTTATTTGTTTATGGAATATTACTAGAACGCTTACTGATGCACAGTATAACACAACAGAAAATGAGGGATTTATGGAATTAACATTTTAATTATCATTTTGCTATTTTTTGGATATGAGGACTTGCTTTTAATCCATAAATTGAGTGAATAGATTTAACTATGTATAGTATCAACAATCTTTCTTTGTCTTTGTCACTGCATATATGTGAAGAAAAAGGGGTGTTGCTGAATGGAAAAGAAAATTCCAGTTAACTAAATCTATTTTTTGTTAGGAATTAACAAGGATACCGTAACTATTACTCTACAGATTAGCAGATGCTGCAAACCCCTACCAAGAGTATTACTCTATGTCTAATGAAATTTGGTAATATATACCATAGTCAAGTCATTGTTATAGTTAAACTTATCTCCAATATGTTTTATTTGTGGATATACATTGCTCACTATAGCATCATATTTTACCAAGCAATTTAGGTCAGTTGGGTCAATTTGCTCTTGAATTTAACTTTAAAGTCCAGGCCATGGTAAAGTTGTCTTAATGTGTATTCTGGATAGATGGAAATAATATTGACGTTAGAATGTGAAGGTTTAAGGGTTCACAAATTGATACGTAGCTTAGATAATGCAAAACAATGGCTGTCTCATTTATTTCATGTTAAATGGTAATAAATATAAAATAGACGACTTACATTATTATATTGATAATTTATGGAATCTCATGAGTAAACTCCTGTTAGTTGAATATTGTTAACTTACGCATTAGTATTTTTTGTTTTATTGCTTTTTTGTATGTTCAATTGTGATTGGGTGAAAGTTTTGTTAAAGTACAAAGTTACATGCTCAATAATAAAAATGTTGTTTTCTCTTTATGAAATTATTATATGCTGTTGTAAAACTTTTGCTTATTTCATTGTTAATTTGTGTTATCTTATATGTTTAATTTCTCAAATTTTGTTTCAAAAAATGCAGGTTGTTGTAGGCATGACTGGAAAGTCTATCAAGTTAGCTAGAATAACTAGCTCATTCATTGTATGGATTCAACTCTGTCTGCAAAAAATTTGGTTGATCTTACTGCTAGGTGACAGTGATTGTACAAGGGTTTCCAGAAATCATTGAATTGCATGTTTGTTAGACAATAGTTTGAGCATGACCGGTTGTTGTTTGATAATGCTTGTTGAATCTGTGGGTTGTATTATGTTTCACGTACTCGCGGGTTGTATTACTCATGTTGAATTTTTTGTCGATCGTATGTCAAAGCATCTTATAACTTGATTTTGTTGGTAGCTCATGAAATTTAGTTCATGTACTCCATGCCTTCCTCTCTCTCCTGTTCATATTGTTATATGCTCATGGTCTTATGAAGTCATATGATACACTTTTTATTGCTTCCAATGGTATACGTTACTGCTAAATTAGAACTCTTTCTTTGCTGCCTATGCTGGATGAGTAATTTTGTGTAAGAAGGAGATGTATATGACCACATTTCATGTGGGAGCCCAAGTAGAAGTAAGCTTCATCCACTCAAATTATATCTATCCTCATTTGGTTGAAGTCTGCCGTGAGAATGCAGCAACTCTGATAGAATCAGTTACTAAAAATACTCAATTATATACACAAAGAATTAACATAAAATCAAAATACATTAAGAAAGCATTGATAAAATAGTTTGATTTAAGTTCATGGACAACATATTTTGACAAAATAATTGGTTTAAACAAAAAGGGGTACATATAACATTATTATTTGTTTGCTACAAGTCGAATCTTTTTATTCATATACACTGAACCAGATCATGAGGCAATTCAAAGGCAGTTGTCTATATTTGAATGTGTTTATGTGACAATCGATCATTGCATCGATTTTACTGCCATTGTTTATTAATAGCTAAGCTATAGAAATATGGCTCAGCAATCAAATGCACGTCCACCTGGACGTGCGTATATACTCGTACTCATAATGACATCTCACATTAGTTTGACTATTCATTGAAACTGGTAGCCAGATTAGCTGGACAGATACCCTACAGAATTTGGGACTATATCACAAATATTTATCATAGGAGATGTCTTACATCATTCCTAAAGCCACACTACTAGTAGCCATATTAACTGGGCAGGCTTCTATGTTCCTTTTAACTGACCTCGCATACTTATGACATACCTATAATTTAAGTACCCTCCATATATAATACTCATCTCATTATTTCATAATTAAGGCCTTACAAAGAATCTTCCTTATTAAACCTTAAAATATTTCTTACCTTCCTAAGAGGGAATTAATGACAATTATTACCTAATTAACTATACAATCATCTTTACTACTAATAATGAGAATTCCTTGAATAGGAATTCAACCGTGTCTTTTTGAAATACCAGAAATACCCCTCATTATAATAATGGAAATCGTTCACTCTATCTTTATCTTTACTATCTTTACTACTAATAAAGAGAATTCATTGAATAGATTTACGCAGTGTCTTTTTGAAATTCCAAATATACCCTTTTACATCTTATCTTATAGAGAAATAGTATTCAAATATGGGAATATAGCCTGTTATTTTCTAAGTACAACTATCAGTCCTCATCGAGAACTATAGTGTTCGTTCACAAGATGAAGTATCTGAGTGTTTCATATTGTCCGTAATTTAGGTGGGAGTTAATCGGTCGAAGTCTCGCCGTATTCCGAGTTAGTATAAAGAAAATATTGCAGTCTGATCAAAAAAAATTGCGGCTTCTGCACTAGGCGGAGTTCAAATATGGGGATGTGGTATCCTGTTAATTTTCTAAGTACAATTGTCAGTGCCCATAGAGAACTACAGTGTGCGTTCACAAGATGAAGTATCCGAGTGTTTCATATTGTCCGTAATTTAGGTGGGAGTTAATTGGTCAAAGTCTCGCCGGATTTTGAGTTAGTATGAAGAAAATATTGCAGTCTGAACAAAAAAATTACGGCTTTTGCACTAGGCGGAGTTCAAATATGGGGATGTGGTATCCTGTTATTTTCTAAGTACAACTGTCAATGACCATGGAGAACTACAGTGTGCGTTCACAACACGAAGTATCCGAGTGTTTCATATTGTTTGTAATTTAGGTGGGAGTTAATCGGTCGAAGTCTCGTCGTATTCCGAGTTAGTATGAAGAAAATATTGCAGTCTGAACAAAAAAATAACGGCTTCTGCACTAGGCGGAGTTCAAATATGGGGATGTGGTATCCTATTATTTTCTAAGTACAACTGTCAGTGACCATGGAGAATTACAGTGTGCATTCATAAGATGAAGTATCCGAGTGTTTCATATTGTCCGTAATTTAGGTGGGAGTTAATCAGACGAAGTCTCGCCGGATTCCGAGTTAGAATGAAGAAAATATTGCAGTCTGAACAAAAAAAATAACGGCTTTTGCACTAGGCGGAGTTCAAATATGGGGATGTGGTATCCTGTTATTTTCTAAGTACAACTGCAGTGCCAATGGAGAACTACAGTGTACGTTCACAAGATGAAGTATCCGAGTGTTTCATATTGTCCGTAATTTAGGTGGGAGTGAATCGGTCGAAGTCTCTCCGGATTTTGAGTTAGTATAAAGAAAATATTGCAGTCTGAACAAAAAAAATAGCGGCTTTTGCACTAGGCGGAGTTCAAATATGGGGATGTGGTATCCTGTTATTTTCTAAGTACAACTGTCAGTGACCATGGAGAACTACAGTGTGCGTTCACAAGACGAAGTATCCGAGTGTTTCATATTGTCCGTAATTTAGGTGGGAGTTAATCGGTCGAAGTCTCGTCGTATTCCGAGTTAGTATGAAGAAAATATTGCAGTCTGAACAAAAAAAATAACGGCTTCTGCACTAGGCGGAGTTCAAATATGGGGATGTGGTATCCTGTTATTTTCTAAGTACAACTGTCAGTGACCATGGAGAACTACAGTGTGCGTTCACAAGATGAAGTATCCGAGTGTTTCATATTGTCCGTAATTTAGGTGGGAGTTAATCGATCGAAGACTCGCCGGATTCCGAGTTAGAATGAAGAAAATATTGCAGTCTGAACAAAAAAATAACGGCTTATGCACTAGGCGGAGTTCAAATATGGGGATGTGGTATCCTGTTATTTTCCAAGTACAACTGTCAGTGCCAATGGAGAACTACAGTGTACGTTCACAAGATGAAGTGTCCGAGTGTTTCATATTGTCCGTAATTTAGGTGGGAGTTAATCGGTTGAAGTCTCGCCGGATTCCGAGTTAGTATGAAGAAAATATTGCAGTCTGAACAAAAAAAATAGCGGCTTCTACACTAGGCAGAGTTCAAATATGGGGATGTGGTAGCCTCTTATTTTCTAAGTACAACTGTCAGTCCCCATGGAGAACTACAGTGTGCGTTCACAAGATGAAGTATATGAGTGTTCTATATTGTCCGTAATTTAGGTGGGAGTTAATCGGTCGAAGTCTCGCCGGGTTCCGAATTAGTATGAAGAAGTTATTGCAGACTGAACAAAAAAAATAGCGGCTTCTGCACTAGGCGGAGTTCAAATATGGGGATGTGGTAGCATGTTATTTTCTAAGTAAACTGTCAGTTACCATGAAGAACTACAGTGTGTGTTCACAAGATGAAGTATCCGAGTGTACTATATTGTTCGTAATTTAGGTAGGAGTTCATCGGTCGAAGTTTTGTCTGATTCCGAGTTAGTATGAAGAAGTTATTGCAGTCTGAACAAAAAAAATAGCGGCCTTTTCCTAGGCAAAGTTCAAATATGAGGGTGTAGTGTGTTATTTTCTAAGTACAACTATTAGTCACCATGGAGAACTACAGTGAGCGTTGAAGTGGGGATATAGCATGTTATTTTCTAAGTACAACTGTTAGTCACCATGGAGTACTACAGTTTGCTTTCACAAGATGAAGTATCCAACTATACCGTATTGTCCGTAATTTAGGTGGGAGTTCATCGGTCGAAGTATCGCCTAATTCCGAGTTACTATGAAGAAGTTATTGCAGTCTGAACAAAAAAAATAGCGGCTTCTGCACTAGGCGGAGTTGAAATATGGGGATGTGTTAGCCTGTTGTTTTCTAAGTACAACTTCAGTGTCCATGGAGAACTACAGTGTACGTTCACAAGATGAAATATCCGAGTGTTTCATATTGTTCGTAAGTTAGGTGGGAGTTAATCGGTCGAAGTCTCCCCGAATTCCGAGTTAGTATGAAGAAAATATTGCAGTCTGAACAAAAAAAATAACGGCTTCTGCACTAGGCGGAGTTCAAATATAAGGATGTTGTGCCATGTTATTTTCTAAGTAAATTGTCAGTCCCCTTGGAGAACTACAGTGTGCGTTCACAAGATGAAGTATCCGAGTGTACCATATTGTCTATAATTTAGGTAGGAATTCATCGGTCGACGTTTTGCCTGATTTCGAGTTAGTATGAAGAAGTTATTGCAGTCAGAACAAAAAAAATAGCGGTTTCTGCCTAGGCGGCGTTCAAATGTGGGGATGCTACTATCAAATCTATTTTCACAGGTACAAATAAAAATGCATGCACATTGTGGTTAAATGCAGGCCCATCTGGGCGTGCATATGTACTCGTACACTATAATTACGTTTACTATGTTAATAGAAATAAATATATATTCGCGCCTAAAAACTTCTAAGTGTGCAGTTCACACGCCCTAAACTAGCGTTAAATGTCAATTCCTTTAACCATAATACTAATACAAGTATGTTCTCTTTAGATTTCCAAGATTTCAATATCCATACAAGGGATTCTGGTATCCATAACAAGGATTAAATACTAAAATCCAAAACTGCAATAAATAGACTTGTAAATCGAAACAGAAATCCAATTTTGTATGGAATAAGTGGTGTAAATTACAAATTGAATTCATGCTCTACACCCCTATTTTATTACTGAAGAAAAATAAGGAGGAGAAGTGGAATAGACTATGAAATTATCATAAATTACAGAAGCAATATAAATGCCATCAAATTAACATAAATAATTGAGAATCTCCATCTAGAATGGACATTTTGAAATAAAAAGGAATTTTGGGAGATTTTATCTATTTTTTTCGCAATCCCAAAATCCTTAAGGCGTATTCAAATCCATATACAAATACTAATCAATTACTGAAAAAGAAATACTAAGGTTTCCACACATAGAATATCCTTAGCTTTGCCTTCCTTCGATTTGCATGCCTTACAACCCCTTCTAGAATCTCTTTTTTGATACACACACACATACATAGCAAGGGAGTTTTATTAGATTCAAAATAGTTGGAGAAGAATAAGAATAAGTTGGAAGGAGAAGAAATGAATAGAAAATTAGATTGAATTCTTACCTGAATTTCTAATGGAGTTTCTAAATCTAATTTGGAGAGACAAGAATGGCAGAGGTCCAAGGAATTCCCTAAATATTTATGAATATAAAGTGGAAAGGAAAGGTTCCTATTTATTGGACTTGATACGCACCAAAACCGTAGGATGAAGTTAGGTAAAAAAAAGGATAAATCCAAAGCGTTTAAACGCGTGAAAACCCTTGCCGCCACCCTAAATAGGGGTCGATCGCCCCCCTTGACCGGTCGACTGCTAGGGGTCGACCGCTTGGGTCGGAGGTGTTGACCTCTCCATTGTTCTCGGGTGCACTGATTTGTTTTCGTCGCTCATTTATTTTATTCCCCAATTAACTTTTAACGTTAATTTTTTAACTTAACATTTACTTAACCCCCAAGTAAACCTATAGTTAATTTTTGAAATTCAAACCCTAAATTTAAATACTCATTTGAATTTGAATTCAACTAAATTAATTTAAATCTGAAAACTTCAAACGCTCATAACTTCTTCATTTGAGCTCTTTTTTTAGCATATTATATATGAAAACAGATCAGAATTTCACCACGAACGCAATGGAATAACTTTCTTAGTCAATTTCTAACTTTTATAAAATTTTCGTTTTCAATCCTGCTTTATTTAATTTAATTCACATAATTTATTTATGGTTGATTTTACGGGATGTTATATTTATAAATGGTTATCATATTCATGTTGGACCATTACTAATGACATTTTATTCATTCATTTTGAATCTAACTTATTATGCCTATTCTATTTTCTCCATATATACCATGTCTAATTCTATGATTAATCCTATTAACACATTTATATTCCTATTTCATCTCTCTAGCTCCATAATAACTACGTATTTATTACCCATTAACATTGCAATCCTTATTAATTATTGTTAGATTTATTACCCTTTTTCACTTCAACCTCCTAACTCAACGATTTATTACGTTATTAATATTTAAACTTTCTAATTGTAATTAATATGAGTACCGACATGTATTTATTTATTACTCTTTATCCTTTACCTTATATATATATAAACATAATTTAGTAAGCGTGGTTATACGCATATATATATATAATTAATTTCATAGACATGGTTACAGGCATATATATATATATATATGTATGTATGTATATAACTCTTTAATTCCTACATTAAGGAATAACTGAATATACACTTATATGTAAATTCTACAAAGAATGTTTGTTTCTGCATTTTGATATATTGGGGCTATCCTTCCCTAAAAAGAAGGTTACTACCATTATAGTTTTCCATAAACTACCTAAAAATGGGACTTTTGCTTTGTTTGAAATTACAAGGAATTATCTTTTTTCATTTCTATAAAATAGACAGTACAAACTACGTAGAAGAACATCCATACTTTACACATCTCTTTCATTTAGGCGTATCACTTACTGTTCTAATGATCTCAAGTCTAATATAAACATTGGAGTCAAATCCTCTTCCTATTCGTTATTAAAAGAAAAGGTGTTCTTAGGAATTGATCCGAATGAGCATAAATGACGCACATTTTATACATAATTCTGAAGTTAAACAGGCTTTTGAAATTAACATGGAAATAGATACAACTAAATTATGCATTCAATGCTCCTAATAAATTAAAACATAGAAATTTATATTCCAAGTAAAACTAGGTCGTTCCTAATGAATGTTAAATAATTCACAACTGAATCAACATAAATTTAGAATAAACTTTACAATCTTATCATCATCACACTTTAAAATTTTAAGGACTACTTTCCCAAAATTTTCAGATTATGGTGTGTTTGCACCAAAATTGGTCACAACACCCAATATAGTTCTTGTAGAGATAAAATGAAGAATAAAATTAAAATACAGGAGAAAAGGTAAATCAGACATAAATTTTTATAGTGGTTCGGCAATCTTGGCCTATGTCCACTTGGTTCTTTTAATGACCTTGCACTAATTATTTGATTACAAGGGACTTAGATCAGCTGGGATCTAGTAATACAAGAATAAAGAATAGTAATGGTAGAGCCTTGGCCGTAGAAAGAAGGATCCTCCTTATGTAGAATGGTCGATGTATTTATAAGGGAAGACAACTGAGTATCTTCCTGAAATTTCGCAGGTAGAATCTCACGATGTAGACGAGGTCACCCAAAAAGTTTCGTGACCCAACTCCCAGTGATAAGGGATTGATGCCGATCGGTCTAGTTAACTTTATGGGCCATACGAACCCTCCTATGGGTCCGTCTTGATGTTAACTTCATGTTTTCAAAGTTGTTTGCATAGTTTCCTTCATGGTTTTGGAGATATCGATCGATTTTCGTTGAGTTGAACTACTGGGCTGATATGATCCGATCTCCTGCCTAGGAGAGTGATATAATTTGATCCCCTATCCAAGGGGTAGATCCAATCCCATGCCTAGGGGAGGAGATACGATCTGATCCCCTATATAGGAGAGGCACTAATCCATATTTAGAATATTCCAAAGAGTCCATCTCTTGGTCTCACTTGATTGTTGCTTCATACCATTGTATGCGCTTGATCTTTGGACTCCATGATCGCTTCTCTGGGCTGTTTGCTTTGTCTATCGTCAAAACTAACTTATCCAATCAGTCTAGATATAGCCGGGTCAAAAGCCCGGATAACACTTGCCCCCCCGAAGTACATATTGTCTCAAACATGACGTGCTTTGAATCGAAGCAAGTTAGAATTGCCGAAAAGGATTCCATCCAGTTTCCTGAACAATCATTATCTTTCCATCTAGTTGCCTTTCCAAAGAGTTTCATCTCTCTCTGTTCACTGTGATGCATGGTCGGTTTCTGACCGTATAAAACTAGACTGTGATCTCTTGGTTATTATCAATAGTCAGTTCCATTGAGCTTATCGATCGAGTTAGTATGCCTCGGTTATTTAAACCGGATCTCTCTCTAAGAAGTTGTCGGGTAATAATTCAATTTCTATCAAGTCATGAAATCAAATGTTGAGTGTGCAAACATGTTCATGCACACGCCGTGATCATCAGCTCCCAAACACATTCGTATGCTTATGGGTCATTGCTGACTCCACTAGTTCAAATACAATTGCATTGCTATTTTTTTAATTTTCAATATATATATATAATATATATATTTAGTGGTAGGGTTTGGTATTGGACCCCAAGAAGGAGGGATCGGATTCGATCCTTTTTTATAGGAACACTTAGCGATTTTGAGGCTTGTGGGTTCGTGCCGCATACGGTATATAAGCTAGCCATTTAGCTTCATCTCTCATTCTTATTTGCAACCGATCCCTTTATCTTTCTTATTTACATTTTTTCTCTACAAAGTAATCTAATCCCTTCTTTTACATTCTCTCACCGATCTCTTTCAAAAATCGAAACCATCCCATTCCTACGAATCTGACATCCTTCCATTTATCCACACTCCCCATGAACTCGTGTCTCCTTCCTACTCCTTACAGCCTCCGCCCCCGCTTTAGGTTGCATCTCCAACCAATCCGTCCGATCCTACAATTAGGACAACCCAAGCCCTATACCTAGCTCCAGTCCGGTGCTGAAGATCTTGAACTTAGATTGAATCATGCTTTTGCATAAAGGTGAGTTATTGGATTTGGAAAATGACGAGGTTGATTTGCGTTTGAGTTTCACGTTGATGGGAATGGAGGAATGAATTGGGAAGTGTAGTGCAAATGGATTTGGTTTATAGGGAACGGTTATGGCTGAATGGAGTTGAGATAGGTTGATCCATTATGGTGAGTTTGATTGTAGCATATTGAAGGAGATTAAGTGGAATGGCTACAAATATTGGAATCGGTCATTGGCATTTTGGATCGATTGTAGCATATTGGAGATGATGTCGAACTGGAAAATCACAAGCGGATGAAATATCAGCTTACTGGTGATACAGATCCAAGGCAAGTGCTTTTGCAGGCATTGAATTATTGATGAAACTGTGATGATTATATGGGATTGGACATGATATTCTATCTTTCGAATGAGAAATTGTTTGCCCATTCTTATAGAAAAATACTTGTTTTCGCTGAGATTCTTTTACCAAATGTAACCACGCTGCTTCAAATGTACAGCCAGTTCTTAATTTTGGATGACGTAAGTAAAACGTTTGAGTTTTTTTCAACTTGATGATTTCAAGTTGCATCTTATGGCATACACACACATGTGTGCTCTCCTCTACTTTAGAGGATCACACATTTCTCTCAAAAAAGTTGCATCTTGTGGCAATGTTTATTTTCTTCAATTAATTTCAAAAAAATCGGACCTAATTCTGTTTTGCTTGCATGGATCGCTAGTGGAGTATAAAATTAGACTTAATTTTTCATATATTTAGGGATCGGTTATGGCACGTGGTCAAGTGTTGAGGTGATTTTTGCATGACTTGCTTAGACAATGGGATCGATTGCAATTTCAACACTTAAGTGATTCAAAAATTGATATGCATACATAAACGAACTTGAATATGAACTTGGATTGTGGCATATGCCTTGAACAGATAGACTTTGAAGCAAATGCATATAATTCTGAACTTGAATGGACTGGACATTTGCACTCGTATGGATTTGAACATGGGAACTTGAAGTTGCCTCGAATGCATATGAACTTAAGATGTGAATATCGATCTCCTTTGTGCCGATTGCTAATCCCAGAGCTCAAATGAAATCCACAACCATTAACGTAAAAGCTGGTTGGGACAGTCGACGATGATGGTGACTTCGGTCGAACCCCCGAGTTTTTCCATGATCGTCGTGTAATATTGAACTGTATAATACTGCACAACACAACATCACACTAGATTACACTTAGCACGGGGGAGCATGTTAATCCATCTAGTAATGACTATCCTTTGAATTTGATGGTTATGGAGTCTAGAAGCTTTGAGCGATTATCTGCAATGGTTGAAGATCGGGCTTATAGGCAAATCGAATCAAATGCCGAGTAGAGTTCAGCCTTGTGTTGCATGCAACTGCATAGCTAGCTTTTGCTTTGACTTTGAATCTTCTTGTGTATTCGAGTAACGCACTTTCCATTCAATGTACTCGTGATCCGTTTCTCATCGTTCGGGTTAGAATGATAGTTAGTCGCCCATGAGCCTGGGTGTCGTTTCGATGATTCTATCTCTAGGCATCCTTTCGGTCGTAGCCTCAAGTCGTTGTAAACACTAGGCATGAGTCACAGTACTAAGCTGTTGTAGTCAGCTTTTGGATAATCACACTTCTTCCCCCAGTCTTGGGTAGATAGATATACTGCATGGACGGTCGAGTCTCGTCTTAGTTGTTTTTATGCTCTCGTCTAAGCTTCGAAGACTTAGAGTTAATTGATGAATGGTCGGGTCACATTCATCTTGATGCTTACTCGTGCCACCCCAAGTTAGGGGCAAAGTCGATAAGTGAACATGCAAGTTATGTCAGTTTTATACTCTTTCTGTCAAATCTGAGGTCAGAGTTAGTTGATGGGAGGCTGAGTCATGCCTATTTTGGATTGTATTCTAGTTTTTCCTTCCTCGGGGAAGCCTTCGATACTCCATAAGATTTCGAGCATGATCTGAGTACTAGATGGTCAATCACGTCCACTTTTGGTGCAGATGTCATGTCACTATACTCTAGGCAAGAACTAAAGAATGGTTGGTCGGTTCACATCCATTCCTTGATTCATGCTTCCCTTGACGAATCAAGGAAAAGAACTAAGTGGTGGATGGTCCGATCACATCCATTTTTGGTTGGTGTGGATCGACATTGACTGTCATTCCGGCAACATGATATAGAAGGTTTGGATCGATATGGACCGCCGATCTGGTGGTACAATATAGTCGATCATCCGTAACTTCGAACGTCATTCCGATTGATTTTGTTTTAAGGCCTTCTTGCAGTCATTGCCTTAATTTGTAAAGAACACCAAGCCGAAGCTATAGTAAGCTGTCATATTTATCTTTTAGTAGTTTCTACTCCTGCCCCCAGTCTTGGGTTAGCAGAGTTAGTTCATGGACAGTCGGTCATGTCCTTTTGAGTTTACACTCCTCCTTGCGAGTTCGGGTCGGAGTTGATGAATGAATGGTCGAGTCACATTCATTTGTTGTTTATACTCATATTAGCGCTTTGGGGACTAGAGTTTATCGATTGGAGGTCGAACTGCATCCATCCTTTTTGTATTTATACTTTGGTCTATGCTGGGGGAACGGAGCTAGTCAATAGGTGGTCAGTCACACCGGTTTTTTATTTTGGCTCCCTCTGTCGAACCAAGAGTGAGAGTCGGTGAGTGGATGGTCGAAGCACGTCCACTTGGTGAGTTTATAATCCATCTATCAAGGTAAAGATGGGAGTTGGTGAATGATTGGTCGAGTAGTATTCAGTTGTGGTCGAACGGGCAGTCATATCCACTCACAATTGAATGATCAGTCACGTCCGTTTGGCAAATTTGGCTCTTTCTGTCGAGTGAAGGAAGAAATTTAGTACCATATGGTTGGAGACATCCGCATGAATTAATGTTATGGGTCTCGCACCGAGGATAAGAACCAATGCACGGATGGTCGTGTCACATCTGCTTTGTACCAAATGGTCGGGTCGAACTGGATTTTGTTGTTTATACTCTGTCCTGCACTTAGGGAAAAGAGTTTGTTGAAGGGCAGTCAGTCATACCCATTTGGTGTTTATACTCTAGTCCACACTCCGTGGACCAGAGTTGGTCAGTGGACAGTCGAACCATGCCTATGCTTTTTTATACTCCAGTCCGCACCGGGGGACTAGAGTTGGTGACGGACGATCGAATCGCATCTGATTATTTGTTTGGATTTTGGGCTTGCTGATGTCTATGTAAGGCTTGAATAGTCCACCATACTTTAGATGCGAGCAAGGTCACGTATAGATGGATCACATCCTCCTTGGAATGGACAGTCGAATCACGTCTAATTTAAGCACAGGCTCTAAAATTGCTCCCTGCATCCAGGGCAGGATTCGATGCATGGACGGTCCTTCCACGTCCACTTTAATTTGGATCCTATTTCTACTGAGCCTTGGGAGTAAGATGAGTGTTCTGGCGAACTTTGAGCTTGAGCAGGGGAGCGGATGTCGGACCACATCCACTTTGAGTCATGTCTTTGCCCCTAAGTCAGGAGCAAGAGTTGGAGCGTGGATGGTCGGGTCATGTTCATTCGTGAAATGGAATTCTACTCCCCAATGCCAAGGACAAAAGTTGATGAGTAGACGGGCGATTCACATCCACTTGGTGATTGTAGATCCTCTTGTCAAGTCAAAGAAGGGTGTAAGCGATGGATGGCTGGATCACATTTAAGTTTAGGTTGGACGATCAGGTCACGTCCAATTTCTTCGTACTCCTCTCAGAAAGTCGAAGGAGAGAGTTCCTGGGTAAACGGTCACGTCACCTCCACCTCAAGCTGCAGTCGTGCCCCCGTGTCGAGGGCAATGGTTGATGAGTAGACGGTCAATCATGTCTACTTTAGGTTGAGCTCCCAAACTACCGCCTATGTCTAGGGCAGGATTCGATGTGTGGATGGCCAAGTCACATCCACTTCGAGTTGAATGTCGGTCTCGCTGAGTTTTGGGAGAGGCATAAGTATCTTAGCAAACATCAAGTACAAGTTGGGGAGTGGATGGTCAAGTCACATCCACTTCAAGTCTTTCTTTGGTTTCCAAGTCAAGTGCGGAGGTTGACGAGTGGACGGTCAGTCACATTCACTTTGTATTGGAGTTTGACCTTTCCAGGCTCCAAGCAAGGCACAGACGTTCTATCGGAATTGGAGCATGAAATAAGAGGTGGATGGTTGAGTCACACCCACTTTCCATTTTGAGTTCTTGCCCCAAAGTCAGGGGCGTATGGTAGCTGATGAGTGCTTGACTCGTGCTCATCTTAATGAAACTCCCAAGGTCCGATCATGGTCCGTGGAGGTTGTTTGGTGCCTAACTCTAGGTACTTGGTCACCTGCATCATTCGCATGTAGTTTAATTTAAGTTGGTCGTAGTTCACAACGTAATTACATAAAGATGGAAGTACACGACCGAAGGGCCATTTTATTCAAAAATAGGAATAACAAAGTCTATTTAATGAAGTAGTTTAATGCAAATCGAAATAAATATTATTGACAAGTGAATCAGCGTCCTGTGCTCGCTATTCCACTTTGCTTCAGCCCTTCTCAACAGGAAGTCGACCGTTGACGGTCCAGTTGATAACCAAAGGTCTTTATTGGTAAGGGTCAGACATGCCTGCCATCCTATGGGGCTTGCACATACTATTGAAGCTTTCCTTTTCAAATTAGCTCTTTGATCACATCTCAGAAGTGTCTGCAATCGCCAGTGTTATGGCTGTATGTCTCATGAAATATTTCCAGATTTCTTTTGGGTTTCAATGGACTCACTCGGGGTTGGCTTCCTGTATTGCTCCAAGTCGTGGGTCTCTAGGTGGATGTTTTCACTCAAATCTCGAGATCCTGGGTCGTCTCCTAGAATCCGAGTCCTCGTTTAGGGCATCATTATTGCTCTTGTTTTGAACCCCTTCGGCCAACCGGCCTACACTATTCTTTTCCCCAGCTAGCTTTCTCTCCTTCTCCCATAAATACTGGTTCGCCTCATAGTAAAAATGATCTAAGGTGGTAGAAGGCTTTCCAAATAACCAGCTGCAAAAAATCTGTCCCAAGGTCGACACCCCTTATCAACGCCATCAAAATGTTTTTCTTGCTGGGATTGCTCACTTCGGTTATGGTAGCGTTGAAGTTTTGCAAGTAGTCTTTGAGCGGCTCCCCCGATGCCTAGAACAAGTTTGATAGTGACACCACATGCTTGGGGCGAGTCGCTTCTATTCGAAATTTCACAATGAACTTTTGTGCTAGCTGGTCAAACGAGGAGATGGACCTGGGCAGTAGTCGTGTAAACCACATGGTTGCTTCTCCTTCAAGAAAGATAGTTGCATCCGTCGCTCTGGCGGAATCCATGTGCCATTCATATTTCATGAGATGTAGTCCAAGGTCGGTTTTCCCTGAGCATGCCGATATGGTTGGTATGTTGAATTTGCGAGGATACTTTGCACACTGAATGGCTCATTAAAAAGATTATGGCTCCAGGACTCTCCCCAGTCATCATCGGTTTGGTTTTGGCTTTCTCTCATGAGTCATAGTGCCATGGTCGCCAAGTCAGGTGTTTGGAAGTTGGTTAGTTGGGAATAGTCGTCGTCTACCCCGGAAGCTTGGCCTAGTAATTTATTCTGGTTTGTTCCATATCGCTTTGGTTCTGCGGCTTTTAGGAGTACCATTTGAGTAACGGTTTCTTGTTCATTCCTTAGTGGAAGTCTAGCAGTTGTCACTTGGTTCCTGATGCCCTAGTCATTCACTGGGAGTAGAGAGAATGCACCACCATCATGTTGAGTTCCAAATCTAGAATGAGGGAGCTGCATATCATCGCGATGGAGGAGGGGTTGATCCTTAATTGGAGGGATCGATACTTATCCCCAATTTTGTCCAAAACTAGGTGAGATCGATATGGAGTCACAAGGAAGGCCCTATATGGCTATGTTCAAATTTCAAGTCGTTTGGAGTTCGTATGCTTGAGTTATGGGCAAAAGAAGATGGATCGGTGTTAACGGATCGATGGTAATTTACTTGGAGTCTGATCCAATCTATTTTCTTGGAGTCATTTGCATTTTTGCTTGGGGTTCAGTAATGAACCTTGGGTATAGTTCGGTGATGAACACTACTTGGAGTCAAATTGAGGTTTGCTTGGAGAAAATCTTAGTTTTACCCGAGTTTAACTTCGGGCCAGAATTTCCGAAGTTTACTTCGAGTCAAATGGGTGATTACTTCTAGTCAACCCTGAGTTTTCCGACGACCGTTTTGATGATTTTCGACGATGACCACTCGTGACTCGACGATGAAGGTCCCATAATGGTAAGTACAGCTTTGATAATGGATAGATATACTTCGAGAGGCAGAGTAGGCGACGACGATTCGGATCGAGGTGACCACGAGAGACAGGTTATGAGGACCTTGTTCTCTTGGATTTGTTTTGGCGATTCTGCACGAGTCTCGTAGAGCTCTCACCGTAGTCTTTCCATATCAGCATTAGGGATCACATCAGAAGGGCATATGTGCCAAGGACTCCCTCTTTTGCTCCATCATCTAGAAGAGTGATCTCCGTGTTCTCTACTGCTTCATCGGTAAGTCGCGAGGAGGTAGCAATGGCCTTCTCCTTCCCATGAGGCATTGTAGGTAGTTTCCTTGTAGGCTTTTTCCAAGTCTAAATAGAACATGAAACTTTGTGAAAATGAATCTGGATCTCTTCCTCGGATTTGTGCAATCCAACAGTAGGATAAGGATCCATAGATGCTGATAATCGACTTCTCGGTGAAAGTACCAAAATGTTTGCAACAAAATTGGTCACAAAGACCCAATAAAGTTCTTGTAGAGATCAAATAAAGAATAAAATTAAAACAGAGAAAAAAGGTAAATCAGAGACAAATTTTTATAGTGGTTCGCCAATCTTGGCCTACGTTCACTTGGTTTTACTATTGATCTTGCACTAGTTGTTTGATTATAAGAGATTTGGGTCAGCTGGGATCCAGTAATATATGAGTAAAGAATAGTAATAGCAGAGCCTTGGTCGTAGAAAGAAGGATCCCCCTTATTGAGACTGGTTGCTGTATTTGTAGGGGAAGACGACTGAATATCTTCTTGAAATTTCACAGGTAGAATCTCACGATGCAGACGAGGTCACCCAAAAAGTTTCGTGGCCCAACTCCCAAGGATAGGGTATTGGTATCGATCGGTCTAGATGACTTTATGCGCCTATGTGATCCCTTATGTAGGTCCGTCTTGATGCATGCTTCATGTTTCAAAAGTTGTTTGATAGTTGCCTTCATGATTTTGGGAATATGGATCGATTTCCATTGAGTTGAACTACTGGGCTGATACGATCCAATCCCCTGCCTAGGGGAGTAATATGATCCAATCCCATGCCTAAGGGAAGGCATACGATCTGATCCCCTACCTAGGGAAAGGGATACGTACCAATCCCTTGCCTATGGGAGGCACTAATTCATATTTAGAATATTCCAAAGAGTCCATCTCTTGATCTCACTTGATCGTTGCTTCATACCATTGTCTATGCTTGATCTCTGGACTCCATGATCACTTCTTTAGGCTGCTTTCCTTGTCTATCATCAAGTCAAACTTGTCCAATTAGTCCGGATATAGTCGGGACAAAAGGCCGGATAACATGGTGTATATGTCATTCCTTCACAATTACATAACTTACAGAATATGTAGGTGAGATTTCAATTAAATAGGTTCATTTTAAGCCGACAATTCAACGAGTCTTGCATGGGCATAAATAAAATTCAAAAATATGAATTTCAGTATCATATATAAATCATATAATTTTCCACTCGCCTTTCTAGCTTTCCAAATCTCCAAATCCAAATTCATTCTTTTAATTAACTCTTTTTCTTTCCAACCCAAAAATATGTATAGAAAGATATATACATACCCATTAAAATTGTAGATCTAAGAGGATATTTGAGTTAAGTTTGAGTTTAGATTATAATTATAGAGTTTACCTTTTTTGCAGGATTGATTCACTCCTTCTCTTCTTCTCTTTTATTTTTTGCCCTTCTCCAATATATTGTAGTATTTTTATAGTTTCTAGAAATAGTGGAGAAGGAAAAATGGTAGGGCTCTGTTTAGAAAATATGAGAAGAAATGAGGGGCTAGGCCAGTATTAATAGGTGTCAAACTAATTTTATCTATTAGATTAATATTTATTAAATCTGAGCCATTAGACCAAGGTCCAACCCTAGTCACCAGAACTTGAACCGGTACAATGACTTTATGACTTTATATATGAAAGTTGCTTAGAAAATTGCCACAAACACAATGGTGCAAATTTCGTGGCCAAATTCTGACGTCTTCTTAAATTTCATTTTTGAGCCTTATTTAATCATTTACTAATTCCTTCTTAATCAATTTATTGTTTATTTGACTAGGTGTTCAATTCTCCCTCTTAAAAAATTTTGTCCCCAAAATTCCTCAAAGGCTGAATCATGTAACATAGCACACAACCATTCTAGACGTCCAACCAAGTAGTGTACAACCAATTTTGCGGCCAATTGTGTACAAGTGCACGTTGTGTCACAACAAATATGATATGTATGCTGAATAGTTCTATATCAGCGCCTCTTATATAAATCATTCTTTAAAACAATTTTTGAAAATATATAGCAAACAACCTATATATGCCGGCAGTTATATATATATGCAAGTTTTCAAAAATCAAAACCTTTGTCCTCGTACAAAAAATTCCACACTCCTACAAATAGGACAATGGTTCAACCAATTTTGCATCCAAGCCCTACCATCCAATACCTAACAAACTAACACCCAAAATTTTGAAAGTCCAGTTTTCCTAAATCTACACTCATCTCCCGGAAAAGTAATTTAAACGGAGGATGTTATATTTCCACCCTTCTTTTGTATACTAATTCAATTGTACCTTGGAACTTTCTCTTTTTCCCCCTAATATTTTCCAATTTTTCCAAGTATAATTCTTATAAGGAGGTTTATTTTTAAATTATAAAATATAATTATTAAAAAAACAGGCTTTGTTTACTATCAATATGGTATGGAATGAGCAATTTCAAAGCTAACACGTTGACCCTCCCTACGCTAAGCTGCGGCACTTGAAAATTAGAAATTTTCTCATTTTTCATTAAAAAAATCCTTTTTTCTTTCCTTTCAATCAAATTTGTAGAATAGTTATTTTTTTCAAAAGTATTTGAATGCAAATTTTCAAATCCATTTGCCATTAATCTTTAAAACAAAATCAAGCCACATCATAACATAATCGGGATTCGGTCAAAGGGTTAATGCATATGATTGACCCTAATATTTCACAATTCGTCTTAAATTTTGAAAATTTTCCCTTTTATTTCAAAACAACAAACAACACACAAGTATATTTATAAATTTTAGCTTTTGAGGCATACGGTAGTGACCCATGGTTTCACAACAACTCTTCCCTACCTTCACTTGCTATAATATTTTTTTTTCAAAACTCTAAAGTTTTTGGGATTTAAACATTCTTTATTTTTAGTTGCTAATTTAATTAATTTCCTAGTTATTTTATAAATTTCTAACTTACTTTACATTCATTGCTTGTTAAGTATTCTTATGAGATTTCCTTATTTCCACTGTTTTCCAATATATATAGCGGCTAAAGTTCATTCAGAAAATCAACACAGTAATAAAATAGGAACATATCTCATATCATATCGTATGATTTTTTTAATATCCAAAAAGAGACAACTAGAGATTATAACTCAAATAACCTAAAAGAAATAGCGCAGGAAGCTGCCCTTCAACAACAACTAGTATTAATGATGTTGTGGCCCTATCACTTCTTAGTCGACTAAGATGGACATTAATAGTATTTCATTCTATTATAACCCACATGTCTTAGCTTATCTTTTTGGATTCTAATAAATAAGGTCCATCCATTACTCCAATTATTACAACCAATTATGGGATAAACTACGCACTCCCATGATAAAGTTAGGGGTATGTCCTAGGGACAATTATGTAATTTGTTACATATATCTAATACGTTGACCAATCTTGTTCAAAATAAAGGTGTCTTCTTTCTATTATATACTTGATATAATGTGGTTATATTAATTAATTTAATTTAATTAAAAGTATATTTAATAAAAATCCATAAATGGTATATTTGTAATAGTAGTTACAAAGTGTTGTAACCATGAGTAATTTATCACAATAAAATTAAATATACCATTTTAAATGTTCCTAGTCAAGATGCATCGAGACTGGATATTGATGTATCCGTTGAGACTAGAGTACGTAACGCTCTCTAAATGTTGGGTAGTGTATTATTCGTGACTGCTGGGAGCACCTAGTGGTTATGTACTAATAGTTTTTGGATAATAATGGAATGACTCATTCGATAGTTTTCTATTGGTTAATATGACTAAGGTCAAACAGAAAATAATGGTGTAAATAATTTACACAGTTCTTTCGACTTGAGAATAATATGAATCTTCAATATGAAAGCTCCGCTTTGATTATAGTCAAATCATGGCACAATGCCCATCGAGTGACTATAGTTGGGTCGAGTGAAAGCATTGGAAGTGAAGCACTAGTCAAGAGAGGATTCGTTTCCTCAGTTATATGGGGTTAGTACCACGGTCGACTCATGTCAACCCAAAGTCAAAATCTTTAGCCAGAGTAGTTCGGTTAATAATAATTTTTATTATTGAACAAAGGACTTTATGTTTGGCCTATAGAGTTGAATGTGGATGATGTTGGAATTTTGACCGCTACCAAGTTCAATAAGTCCAAAGTGATATAGTTTTGACAAAGAAAATTGGTATAAATAATTGCCACAATTGGGTAACGCTTAATAAAGTGAAATTAGATTTTACCATAGCTGAGTAAATGATATATTTGGCCATAATGTCGCACCACCTGCTAAGTGAAGTGTAAACGTTAACATTCGAATAGTTCGATGTTAATCACTGACCGAATTTACGCCCAAGAGTCACACAACCGAAATGATGGATTCTTTTTAGACCAAACAATTTAATTAGTTTATAACTGTTATAAATTAATTAAATTAATAAATATATATGAAATATTAATTATAAAATTTGGATATGATTTGAGAAATAAAATTGTTGCATATATTTTTAAATGTTATAAATATATTGATCGATATTAGATATCGATAACAAATTAAGTTAAATATAATTGTGTATATTTAATTTAGGTTAAATGGGCTCATAATACATGCATTTTAGAGTGATATGCAGCTGGTCTAGTAAGGAGAAGGGGCGGCTATCATGTGTGCAATTAAGGTTTGGAGATGTGGGGTTGAGATCATTGTTTGCTCTCTTATCCTACCCATATAAATACTAATCTCAAAACCCTAATGATATGCTAATTTCATTTTTTTGAGCCGCCACTTTCTTTTTATTTTCTTCCTTTAAATGGCAGTAACTACTCTCTAAAAACATCTCAAAATCTCGAATCCAATTCAAGTTAAAACAAAAACTATTTGATAGTGAATGGTCGTTGATTCTAGACTAGCAATCTCACGAATCAAAGAATTTTAGAGAAAGAGATTTCATTATTTCAAAGTGGATTTTAGGGCATCTATTCCTTGTAATGTTTTCTACATATTAATCATATTATTTGGTTTTAAAATTTGTTAATCATTTAATCTTATGTATATAATTAGATTATTGTTATTTCATTAGTTATGTGAGATTTTTGTATGCGTTGTTGTCACAATGGAGATTGGATATGTGTATACGGTTTATAGATCTAATTCATGTTTTATGTTTGTAACCTGATATTAAACATTAAAATAAATTTTATTTTAAAATTATATATATGTATATATTTATGATTTAAATATTCACATGCAATTTGAATTAAAACATATGTTTTCATTTTATTGTATAATATTGATTTGAAATTTTCTTAACACTTTTTTTATGTTTATTATGAATTATAAGTGTTGAAAATAATTTTATTGTTTATTTATGTATTATTATTATTATTCAATGGTTATTTGAATCAATAAATTCATGTAAAATCATTTGTGTTTCCAAAATTAAATTTTATATTTTTAAAAATTATTTCATTATGTCTGGTACCTTAGGGAAAAAAATTTAGATTTTTTCAACTTAACTTTATATTTTTTTAAAATTAATTTATTTTTGGCCTACTATCTATTATTATTTAAAGATATTATTTTAATTGAGAAAATTCCAGAAATTTTTCCTAAGCCTTAAGTTATGTTTCTAGATTTTCTAAATTTAAAATAATTTAATTTTCATCATATAGTTATTTTATATTTATTTATTATGGCCGATACTATTTAATTCAATATAAAATATATATATATATATATATTAAATATTAAAATAATTGTAAATTCAGATCTGATATGGTTTCTAATTTGTAAGTCAAAAAATTAATTATTTTAATATATATGTGTTTATTGTTATTTATGGTACAATATTATTGGGTGCATTTCCTACACACCACCGGCCTAGGAAGAGGAGACCACCGGTCCACCATACTCCTACCACCGAACCAAAGCTCCACCGGTCCACCATACTCCTACCACCGAACCAAAGCTCCACCGGTCCACCATACTCCTACCACCGAACCAAAGCTCCACCGGTCCACCATACTCCTACCACCGAACCAAGGCTCCACCGGTCCACCATACTCCTACCACCGAACCAAGGCTCCACCGGTCCACCATACTCCTACCACCGAACCAAAGCTCCACCGGTCCACCATACTCCTACCACCGAACCAAAGCTCCACCGGTCCACCATACTCCTACCACCGAACCAAGGCTCCACCGGTCCACCATACTCCTACCACCGAACCAAAGCTCCACCGGTCCACTCATCTCCTTCCACCGAACCAAGGTAAACCGGACCAACTCCACCAGGCCAGATTACATCAGCCCAGGCCCGCCAGCTGCTATATACATCCAAGACCCCTGCCCCCAACCTCACTCTATAAATAGAGGGGCAGGGGTACAACAATGGGGGACAAGTTTGAGAGCTCAAGCATGGAGAGAACTTTCAAACAACTTTAAGATACTTGTATCAAATCTTTGTACTTGTAATCTAAGCAAGAAAAGAGAAATAATATATAAAGTGGACGTAGGCACATTCTGGCTGAACCACTATAAATCTACGTGTCTTTTACAGTTTAGTCCCTGCTTTTCATATATTTGCATAGATCACCCAAATCACTAAGAACAACATAAAATCAATTAAATCAAACGACTTTGAGGTGTTTGTCCATTTTTTGTGCAAACATTTTTGGTGCTTTCATTGAGAGTTAGAGGCTCGAAGCTTCAGCTTCTTCCACTTAACCTTTTTCCTAATAGCATCGTTCATCGCTTGGAAAACATGCCTCCCAAGCAGAAAAAAGATGTTAACAAAGGAAAAAACATCGCATCCAGCAGTCTTCCAGATCCAGCGGTCATGGATCAAGTAAATCGTCCTCCTCCAGCAGCAGTACCAAATGAAGGACAGGCAAATCCGACCACTCCTACCACAGAACAGCCCGCAGCAATTACTAGGGCAGATCTAGACAGGGTTGTCGTTGAAGTAACTAACCGCTTCACGTCCCAGTAGGAAGCCTTGGTGGACCATCTCATATCACGCTTAAGGGATGCTGAAGAGTCCAACCGCAACACTAAATCATGGGGTGAGTCCCAGTTTGGAGGATCTCAGAGACAACAAAGATCTTCCTTCTTCAAAGGAGCTAACGGCAGAAGCAGCCAGTGTAGGAGCCGAGATCGAGCACAGCCCGAAGTTAGGCCTGAGGAAACGCTTGGAACCGAACCCAACGGGGGAGCTACCGGGCGGAGGTCAACTATAGCTGAGCCGGTTGTACTGCCTAACCACCGAAACGCCAACGGAAGGGGCCGAGCTAGAGTCCAGCCCGAAGTGGGACCCGAGGAAGTGCTTAGATCAGAACCCAGCAGGGGGAGAACAAGGCAAGGGCCAACTGTAGCTGACCCTAGCATGCTCCCAGAAGACCAAAGGCAGTCACTGGAAAATATGAGGAATGATAGACGATACCATCCCTACAGGTCATCTGGACGAAATCAATCCCACAGAACAGAACCGAACTTGTTTCTATCTGCTCCAAATTCTGATGAAAGGATGGCACACTTATTCAGAGAGTGCGTCCAACGGGAGCAAAGAGATCGAGGGATAGGCGCTAGGGTAACTAGCCATTTCGCCCGCAATATCGAAATCGCTATCACCCCCCGAGAATGGAAGATGCCAACAATGGAACCTTACAAAGGAACCTTCGACCCCATTGTACACTTACAGAGATACACACAGCATATGCTCATGAGTGGAGCAACAGAGGGAGTACTGTGCAAATGCTTTCCACTATTCTTAGCAGATCTCGCTACCTCCTGGTTCAGTCATTTACCCCAGGGATCCATCAGCTCATGGGAAATGTTGAAAGAAAAGTTTATCAGTCAGTTCTGCATTCATGTGGAACAACCCAAGGATGCTTACTCCTTATCCAGCATCAAACAGAAACCTGGAGAGAAACTGCAGCAATACCTAACCCGATTCAATGCCGCAGCGGTCGCAGTCCAAGATGCCGATGAGAAGCTTATCCTAATGGCCCTCTGTAGTGGTGTGCATCCGGATACTAAATTTGCTAGAAGGTTGACAAAAGAAAAACCAGCCGCTTTACCCGATTTCTTCCACGAAGCCAGGAAATATATGAGGCTTGAGGATGCTGCCGTTGAGGGGCAATCAGGACAACAAAATAAGGCAACTCACAGCAACGCGCCTGCTGCGGCAAGGGACGTTCGAAGAAATGATTCCAGAGACAATGCTGGGGGCAAGAAGGGAGAAAAGCGCCTATATCGGCCAGGACCGAGATTCGACACTTACACACCTTTGAACGAAACCGTCGAAAACATCTTCCTTGCCACTCAAGGCGAAGTTAGATACAAACGCCCACCATACAAGAAGGAATCAGATAACGCGCAGAAGTCTGGAAAGTTCTGCCGCTTCCACGAATCTCATGGGCATGATACCAATGAGTGCCATCATCTCCGGGACTTGATTGAAGAACACATCAGAAGGAAGAAACTGGAACGCTATGTAAAAGGTCAGGACAGGACTCCAGCTCCTGCCAATGAGAACCCAAGGCTACCCTCACCGGAGATCGGGAGAGGAAACCGCAACACTAGCAGCTCTAGTCAAGAGAAGATAGTGGTCCATACCATCTCAGGAGGACCGCACATCGCAGACAGAAGCTGGAAAGAGATGGAAAGATATGGAAAGTCGCTTAGAGACAATAAAGACTGTGTAAATTCGGTTATAGAAGAGCGCCACCCGAAGCGGAAAGAAAGTGATGACATCACATTCGGTAAGCGTGACCTAGAAGGAAGGCAATACCCTCACATGGATCCCATGGTTATCTCTGCCCGGCTCGGTTCCGCCGAAGTTTACCGAATTCTAGTAGACACCGGAAGCTCAGTAAATATCCTGTTCAAACATGCATTCGACAAAATGAAACTATCAATGAAGGATGTATCTCCCTGCAATAAACCACTACACGGTTTCACTGGAGATGCAAAGATGCCCCTCGGGTAACTGGACCTCTTTGTTGAAATTGGAAGTCATCCCCGCTCCGTTGTGCGAAAACAGATATTTGTGCTAATAGAAAACCAGTCGGCCTACAACGCCTTCTTAGGAAGGACAGCCTTGTCTGACTTCCAAATTGTCCTAGCCCCATGGTGCCTAAAGATGAAATTTCCAACGGACAATGGAGTAGGGGAAGTAGAAGGAGACCAGGACATTGCTCGAGACTGCTATGTAATAGAACTTCGCAACAATCTCAGGAAGGATAAAGGGAAGGGTGTAGAGGTTGCCCTCTGCACAAAAAGTTTGGAAGCATAGCAACTAAAGAAAGCCCCTCCTCTTCGATATACCAGCGATCCTTTCAATGAATTAGACCCCAGGGACAAAGAGGAGGAGGCCACCGCTGAGCCTGCAGAGGCTATGGA
Source organism: Allium fistulosum (assembly GCA_030737815.1). Classification (NCBI taxonomy): domain Eukaryota; kingdom Viridiplantae; phylum Streptophyta; class Magnoliopsida; order Asparagales; family Amaryllidaceae; genus Allium; species Allium fistulosum. Next base: position 804,813,389 of record CM060903.1, on the reverse strand, counting down.
ATTTGTATCTGTAGACAAACATGACTCGAGTAGACTATTGAAAATTGGGTCCCAACTAAAAGCAGAGTTGAAGGAGCAACTCATCGACTTTCTCCGCCATAACTTGGATGTATTCGCATGGTCACACGCTGACATGACCGGAATCTCCCTCGACGTAGCATACCACGTACTAAACATCGATCCTACCAAGGCGCCCGTAAAACAAAGAAAGAGAAGTATGGGGGCAGAGCGATCAGCAGCCCTCGATGAAGAAGTAAAGAATCTACTTGCCAATGACTTCATACGAGAAGCCATCTACCCAGAATGGATCACTAACCCGGTACTGGTAAAGAAGGCTAATGGGAAGTGGCGAACATGCATTGACTTCTCCAACCTAAACGACGCCTGCCCAAAGGATTTCTTCCCACTTCCCCGAATCGACCAACTTGTAGACAGCACAGCCGGGCACGAGCTCTTATCTTTTATGGACGCATACTCAGGATATAACCAAATCCCTATGCATGCTCCCGATCAAGACCACACTAGTTTCATCACTGACCGGGGTTTATACTGCTATAAGGTAATTCCTTTCGGACTTTAAAATGTAGGAGCCACCTACCAGCGCCTCGTCAACAAGATGTTTGCAGGGCTAATAGGACAAACTATGGAAGTATATGTGGATGACATGCTGGTAAAGTCAAGGAAAGCCGACGATCACGTAAGCCACCTAGGCGAGATGTTTCAAGTACTTCGCCAGTATGGAATGAAGTTGAATCCTCTAAAATGATCCTTCGGAGTATCATCAGGAAAATTCTTGGGATTCATCGTCCATGCCAGAGGGATTGAAGCAAACCCTGAACAAGTCCGAGCGCTAAGGGATATCAAGATACCTTCCACTCGAAAGGAAATGCAAAGCCTGAATGGAAAAGTGGCCGCCCTAAGCCGATTCATCTCTTAAGCAACGGACAAGTGCGTCCCCTTTTTCGAAGCTCTAAAGAAAGACAAAGGAAAGTTCGAATGGACTGACGAATGCTTAACCGCTTTCCTTAACTTAATCGAACACCTCCAGAGACCACCGGTACTCTCGACTCCAAACGAAGGCGAAGAGTTATACCTATACCTTGCTGTGTCATCTCACGCCCTAAGCGCTGCCTTGGTAAGGGAAGACGACCGCACGCAGCGGCAAGTTTACTTCGTAAGTAAGAGGTTTACGGGGGCAGAAGTCAGATATCCTAAACTCGAGAAGCTAACATACTATTTACTAATCACATCACAGAAACTGCGTCACTACTTCCAGTCCCATTCCATCAAAGTTCTGACCGATCAACCACTGAGGCAGGTACTCCATCGTCCCGACACTTCTGGGCGACTACTTAAATGGTGCATTAAACTAAGTCAGTATGATATCACCTATCACCCTCGCACCGCCATCAAGGGACAAGCCATGGCTGATTTCATTGCAGAATTCACTACCAACGAAGATAAGGAGCAATTGGAAATAGCAGAAGACATCAAGTGGAATCTCTTTGTGGATGGTGCATCAAACGAACAAGGCTCGGGGGCAAGTGTGGTAATAATCACTCCCAGGGGAAATAAGATGCACTATGCTATAAGGTTGGAGTTCGCTGCCACCAACAACGATGCAGAATATGAAGCAGTGATAGCTCGATTAGAACTTGCCTTAGAAATCGGAGCCAATTCTTTGTGTCTTCATAGCGATTCTCAACTTATTGTTAATCAAATACTAGGAGAATTCCAAGCTCGAGAAGAACGACTCATAGCATATTTAAAGAAGACCAAGTTGCTTCTCAGCCGATTGGACCACTACTTAGTCAAACACATCCCTTGGGAAGAGAACCAAGAGGCCGACGAATTGGCAAAGCAAGCAAGTGTGAGAGACAACGCCATCTTCGGAGCAGTAACCATCTCAAAGCAACTGACCCCAAGTTTTGAGCAAGTGAATCTGATAGCTGCAACCGAAGAAGCAACTTGGATGACTCCCATCCGAGACTACTTACAAAGCGGCACACTACCCAACGGGCGTAACGAAGTCAAGAAAATCTTGAGGAAAGCTTCCCGCTACACAATACAAGAAGACATCCTCTATCGGCGCGGATTCTCTAACCCGTTACTAAGGTGTGTCGCTGGGAGGGAAGCCAAGGAAATCTTATCCAACATTCATCAAGGAAGCTGCGGAGATTACACCGGAGGGCAAACTTTAGCAAAACAGATACTCCGATATGGATATTTCTGGCCCACCTTAAGCAAGGACGCCTTAGATTTCATCAAAAAATGTGACAGATGCCAAAAGTTTGCTAAGATTCCACGGCTACCAACAACTGAGATTACACAAATGACCAGCCCTTGGCCCTTTGCAGTATGGGGAATTGACTTAATCGGCGAACTACCAATGGGCCGAGGCGGGGCCAAATATGCTATAGTGGCAGTCGACTATTTCACCAAATGGGTGGAAGCAGAACCCCTAAATAAAGTATCATCAGCGAAAGTTATTAACTTTTTGATCAAAAATGTTCTGTGCAGGTACGGAGTCCCATTCAAAATCATATCAGACAATGGACTTCAGTTTGACAGCGAGGAATTCGCCAACTGGTGCCAAGAGCACGGAATTCATAAAAGCTTCTCATCCGTAGCGTATCCCCAGGCAAACGGACAAGTCGAAGCCGTCAACAAAATTCTGAAAACCCTAATCAAAAAGAAACTCGAAAAGTCAAAGGCGCTTGGGTGGATGAACTCCCTACGGCACTGTGGGCCTATCGCACATCCTTCAGAACCTCGACAGGGCATACTCCTTTCTCTTTGGCATACGGATCGGAGGCTATGCTCCCAGTTGAAACCATCGTGCCTTCCCACCGTAGGATCCACTATAACCCAGAGGAGAACGAAGAACTCCTTCACATGTCTTTGGATCTAGTTGAGGAGAAAAGAAATAATGCAATCCTTAAAGCAACAGCCCACAAGCAAAAAGTGGCAGCACAATACAACTCCAAAGTCAAGCATCGTACCTTACAAGAAGGGAATCTTGTCCTCAAGCGAATCTTCCCTCGCCCCGGAGCACTAGATCCAATCTGGGATGGACCATATGTAATTCATAAAGATCTCCACAATGGAGCTTATATTTTGTCAACAGTGGACGGAGAGGTGTTCCAAAGGGCATGGAACATCCAACACCTCCGTCGATACTTTTCTTAACTTGTACTGCCCATATGAAGTGAATTAACAAAGAGAATCAGTGGACGTAGGCCTTTTCGTGTCGAACCACTTTAAAAAAACCTTATCTCTTTTTTAACTTGTTCCTTTATATCTTGGTTGCTTGTTAACTTTATCCTTTTCTGTTGAACAAAATCCTATGCGTATAGCATTTCCACTCAAAGCACTCCACAGCGCAACTTCACCTGGACAAGACCTAACAGGTACTATGCGAATCTATGCCCTCGCCAATGAGACACTTTTGCTCCGGCATCCCTCTGCTGCGTGTTAACTCATTGCTCGCGACGGCCCTTAAAGCCAACTGTAATGAGCCGATTATAAGCCACCGAGAAGGCCGACTATAGCCGAGGCAGCTCATTACGGCGTTCGGCTCGCCGGCAACTGTGAACCGACTATAAGCCCCAACATAAGGTATGGCCAGCCAGGGGCAGTTCACGGTTGACGATCGGCACCCACGCTAGCCGACCATAGTAAATCGAATAATACCCACGATTACGGACCATAATGGCCCGGGTAGTTACTGTGCGCGATCTCGGCTCCGATGTGCCTTAAGTGCGGCTGTGGTAAAAAAGAATTAACTCCCCACGGAGGGGTAAGATGGGTGACAAATGTCTCCAAGACCCACAGCTAGGGAAAGTGACTACAAAGCCCGTTTGCCACGAACTTAAGCACATCGAAGGCCTTCCGTGATTGGAAGTTTTACTTTTTCACATATTTCAATTTTACTTAAGAAACTTTTCTTCTATCCTCTGTAACAATCCCTGAAGTACAGGACACAAAACAAGAGACATTCGCTAATGGAAGCGGATACTCACAACAAGATACGGGACCACATTCCATACTCGGTCACACAAGACATTTAAAGCTGCCATCTACCAGCAAAATATAAAGGGCGGTATTTCCTTCTTTCATGAGTAAACACGTGGCTATAATTTATTCACACCTCACGCTAACATTGCAAGTCATGAAATTATGTTTTAAACAAAAACCTGACATCAAACACAGTTTAATTACAAGAATATGCATAGCCATATTTCTCATACAACATGTAAAAATAGCAAAAACATTCAAAAGACAACAGAATCAGCTTAAGTTAAAGAATTACACGTCAAGAATAGCGCTATTTATTACAAGTAGCAATAATTACAACCTAAGAGTTACGTTACTGTTTTAAGACTAACATATACAACCTTGTCAAGTCCACAAAAAAATCCAGGTTTAATCAAGGAGCCGGCTGCGTCGGAGTCTTATCCTTGTCCTGTTGCCCACCTGTCCGATCAGAGAAAGAATTCATTAGTGATAAGCAACCAAGTTAATGGAAAGACTAGAAAGGAAGACTTACCAGCATCTGCTCCTTGATCAACTTGATCATCATCCTCCACTTGCACACCTGCCTCCTCAGCTGCAAGCAACCGCATGCCCTCCTTCACCGCCACCTTCTCCTCCTTGGTAAACTGGGCGGTAACCGCATCCATCCTGAAGGCCACACCACCCTCCTTATCTGCCTCAGCCTGGGCCTCCTCTAGAGCCCTGAGATAGATCCTAGCCATAACCCGGGGGTAATCGTCCATCCAGGACAAGTTACCCTGCCTCCAAGTACGGAAGTACATATCCTGGAGCATCCCCTCCATCAGCCCCTCGTTCTCTTCAAACTCCCTAGTCCGGGCCTCGGAAGCCGACAACCTTACGACGGCGGCATCTCTCTCCAATTGGTATCTCGAGCAGTCAGCCTGAAGGGATTTCCGCATCGCCTCCATCTCCTCCTTCAACTTGGCTTGAGCAAGCTCTGCGGCCTCAAGCCTCCCAGATAACTCCTCTATCTGCTCAAGATCCGCTTTCCAAACCTCATCCACCGTGGCAATGGCCATATCGATCCGTTCCTTGCAAATAGCCTCCATTTTCCGCAGTTCGGCCCGGTTGGCCTCTTCCATAGTTTTCTTTAGTCGTCCGGAAGCGGCCTCGTGCTGAGAGATCTGGATGGCCTGATCGGCGAGTTGCTTGGCCTGGTCGGAAACCACTAACCACAGTCTTATGTTGGCACTCCCAATTTCCTCCCCGGCCTTGACCAGTCAGGCATGATGCCCCATCAACTTCCTGGTCTCCTCAGCAACCCGGTCGATATTTGCCTTAGCTTCGTCCCCCATAGCGACAACTCGAGTAGTAAGCAAATCAAGGTCCATGGACTTGGCCTCATCAAGCACCCTTACCATAGGATTGCGAGGAAGAAGGTGCTCACCAGTAACCTCATCAAAAGAGATGTCATGAGATGCCGAGTCCAGGTCCGGATGACCCGCAAACGGATTTCGTACTAAGCCAGGATGATCTATTGGGATGACGGTTGGGTTCTCAGACGGATGGGGGGAGGGCATAAGCTCGGTATCCTCCTCTGTAATGTCGTGAATAGGCTGGAGTAGGGCCGGGGGTTCAAGAAGAGGTTCAGACGAAGATCGACTCCTCTTCCTCTTCTGTATATCTTCTTCAATAACTCTGAGAAGAGGACGATAGCTGACTATGTCTCTCGGGCGGTTAGTAGAAGGCTTCGGCTTGGCGGAAGCTTTGAGGAGTTTGTATTGTTCAAGCCTGTGCCGAAGATCTGAGGTCTTGGCCGTTTTTTCCACTCCTAGAGTAAAAATCAAGTGTCACCAGTATGCATTGAGCCATCATTCGAGAATAAAAAAGAACCAAGGAAAATTCACCTTGAACCGCAGAGGTTGCCTCAGTAGAAGCGCTCCCGGAAGATAAATCGACGCTGGTCCCAACTTTCTCAGCTTTCCTGGACTTCTCTGTCCCCTCCAGACCTTCGAAGGCCTGGCGGAAAGCGTCATCCGTCCACTCTTGCATCTCGCCTACTTGCCCAGGAGACAAAGCCCCGACACCGTCGCCACCTCCAACGCCTTCTCCTCCATCTCCGCCTTGCTCCTCCTCCACATCTCCATCCTCCTGGATATCTGGACATGTGCTGGGAGAGGGACCGTCAGACTTTTTGAGCTTCTTCCCCCCGGCAACCGAATGTTTCGAAAAGGGCCTCCTTTTGCTGCTCTTCGACTCGGCCCCTTCTATAGCTTGGGCAGCCTTCTCTTCAGCCGTGTCCCTCTGCTTGACCACGGACTGCTGTGGAAGAATCAAGTTGTACTCCAAAAGTGTAGCGTTCCTGATCAGGTAAGCAGCCGACCTATCTCTTCCAGTAATAGCTTCTATTTCTGCTGCCGTCTGAACTAGGCGATCATTCTCCACGACCGCAAAACCACCTGTCGTTAGCAAAAAATAAAAACACATAAGAAGGAGCATTGCAACCAGAACGGGAATTAAAAATAAAGCTTTGACTTACATCCGGAGGTGAAGCGCTGAATAGAAACGGAATCATCCCTGACAAAAAACCATTCCTTCTTGAACATGTTGTACTTGGAGTATAAATCCAGGACCGGCTTAAAGGATACGGCCGATTCCAAGTTGATGTAGGGAGACCCCTTCTTATAGCCTCTCAAGTTGTATAAATACCGGATCTCCCGGTTGGAAGGAGGACGCCCATATCTCCTCTGGAAGATGACGAAGAGACTCACCAAAATGGCATAGGAGTTGGGCTGAAGCTGGAATGGAGCTACCTTTAGATATGTGAGAAAGCTGACTACCCAGGCGTTGAGAGGCGGGATGGCACCACACATGCAATGGTATCTGCTGTAGGCAAAATATCCTTCGGGAGGATCATACGGCATCACTCCCGCAACCGGCAATAACATGCGCGCTCGGTCAATCCCGAAAGAGCGAGATATAACATCAAGTTGCTCGCCCTTGAGTGAGCTAGGGAAGCAATCAGGAGGCAAGTTAAGAAGTTCCCGAGGACCGTATCCATCCACCAATGATCTCGGGGTGGGCCCATGATGGGCAGATCCTGGCTGAGCTGGGGGCACTGAGGAAGGCTCTTCTCTATCCTGAGATCTCTTTTTCTTTGATCGGGTTTCCACTCTTTGAGACATTTATCTGCAGACACAAGAAAGTATATTGTTAAGACACATAAACTATGTAATCTAGAATTTCACTGGTGATTCAAGTATAAAACTCCATCCGATAAAGGGTTCATTCAACACTCGGAATCCCCGAATTCATTCAGTAAGGCCCAACCAAGTGCTCATTCGGCATTCCAAATATGAAAGCTCATTCGGCATTCCAAATATGAAAGCTCATTCGGCATTCCAAATATGAAAGCCCATTCGGCATTCCAACTCTCGGACACATTCGGCGATCATACTCTCCAATACATTCGGTACTCAGAACCCTAAAGCCCATTCGGTAGTACAATATAAAAATTCATTCGGCGGCAAAGAGGTCTCACCTGGTTCGGCTAGCACTTTGATTAGGCGAAAATGAGAGTTTGAATCGGCAAAAGATTTGGCTCGGTTAGTGAGAAATATCGAAGGCATGTGGTCCCTATTTATAAGCAAACCGGATGGCTCGACGTTAGAGACCGGATGGGAATAACCACGCTAAAACAAAGCACGCCACATACATGCATATGCCCTACTTTCGGGGGCAATTGTTGGGTGCATTTCCTACACACCACCGACCCAGGAAGAGGAGACCACCGGTCCACCATACTCCTACCACCGAATCAAAGCTCCACCGGTCCACCATACTCCTACCACCGAACCAAAGCTCTACCGGTCCACCATACTCCTACCACCGAACCAAAGCTCCACCGGTCCACCATACTCCTACCACCGAACCAAGGCTCCACCGGTCCACCATACTCCTACCACCGAACCAAAGCTCCACCGGTCCACTCATCTCCTTCCACCGAACCAAGGTAAACCGGACCAACTCCACCAGGCCAGATTACATCAGCCCAAGCCCGCCGGCTGCTATATACATCCAAGACCCCTGCCCCCAGCCTCACTCTATAAATAGAGGGGCAGGGGTACAACAATGGGGGACAAGTTTGAGAGCTCAAGCACGGAGAGAACTTTCAAACTACTTTAAGATACTTGTATCAAAGCTTTGTACTTGTAATCTAAGCAAGAAAAGAGAAATAATATATAAAGTGGACGTAGGCACATTCTGGCTGAACCACTATAAATCTGCGTGTCTTTTACAGTTTAGTCCCTGCTTTTCATATATTTGCATAGATCACCCAAATCACTAAGAACAACATAAAATCAATTAAATCAAACGACTTTGAGGTGTTTGTCCATTTTTTGTCCAAACAAATATACAAATAAATAATTATTTTCTGCAATATTTTAATGATACAATATATTTTATACATACAAATTATATATATATATATATTATCATTTGAAATTTGTAACTATATGTTTATGTACATATTTGACAACATATAATACATAGAAAATGAGCTAATGTGTCTGTTGCGATGCAAGTCCTAGCATTTATATATAAGCATGTTATACCTTGCATAGATTGCTATATTACACTTGCACACACACATAAATATGTATATATGTATGTGGTGTATATATATATATCTGTGTGTGTATATTTATATAAGTAAAATTAAAATTAAATAAATCTCAAATTACAATTTAAATAAATCTTTGTTCACAATCTGATATATTGCACTTAGAAATACATTTGGACTTTGTCACATTTCATGCCATGAATAAATTGCTAATTAATAACATTTAATGAATCAGTTAATTTAATTAAAGAGAAAAAATGAAAGGTTTCTCTCTCCATTTAGGTATTTATGCTTTCAATTAATTACTTGTTTTAGGAAAAGAAACGAGAGTCTTTGTTCCCTAAATTAACTCTTATAAATAAATGCTAGGTGTATTTGATACACTGTACATTTAAATTAAATTTGTTTTAAACATCCTTTTAACTAATTTAAATAAAATACATGATTTTATTTAAACTAAATCTAGAAAAGCCCTAAATGAATTTAGACTTCATAGGCTCATTAAAAATCAAAAATGGTAAAAAAAATTGAAAATAATTTTATTGAAAATAGCTTCAAAGTCAAACCGATCCAATTCCAACTTCTCAATTCAAATTAACTTCGATTCCAGTTTATATTCAAATCAATTTCAATTTCGATTCCAAATTAATTCAATTTCGACCTCAATTCCAATTAATTCTCCAATTTGAATTAATTTCAATTCAATTCTCGAATTTTTAAATCATTTCGATTTATATAAATTCGAGTTCGATTTTCAAAATATCGATTTAAATCACTTAAATTAAATTTAACTTCAATATTCAATTTAAAATCCAATTTTCAAATATAATTAAATTCCAAGCTCAATTTCGAAATATCGTTTTATATCACTTTTACTTAGTTATATTCAAAGTTTGAATAAAAGTTCAATCTTTTAAAAACAAATCAATTTATGGAATTCAATCATATTCCGATTTTAACTTCAAAATCTTAACTTCAATTATTTAACAATTTCTTTTAACCAAAATTTTATTTCAACATTTCAAACTCGAATTCGTGATTAATTCCTATAAATTTGATTTTTATTTCTTTTAAATCAAAACCATTTAAATAATTTCAAATCAAAGATTTTAAAATCATTTAATTTAACCAATCCGGTGTCCGTATATAATTTTCTATCCTATAGCCAAGTGATCAGTTATTTCAATTTAATTTCAGGGATGTATATATATCATTTCAATCCAAATCACAATGTTATAGGTATATATCATTTCAACCTATTTCTTAATTTATTCAAAATAATTCAATTTACAGTTTTATACACTGTAAATAATATACAGGGTGATAACAGGATATATATAAACAAATAAACATCCAAACATCCAAATATCAACCAATTTGCATCCATCACAATCAATCATACAAACAGACAATATAATTCACAACAGTTTCATAGTTATTAATATTGGGTAATTACTAGCAATTCAATTTCAAATTTAACTGTCAATTTTAATTTATAACGGTTAATTCAAATGACAATCAAATTTATCAAACAATGACCAATAAATTCATATCACTTCATAAATTCAAATTCAACTAGCATAAAAATATTCTAGTACGTTGTGAGTATTATAAAACACTCACCTTGAGTTTCTGTTGTCGCCGAGACGTTCCGTTTTGGAACTAAAACCGGACGACGCCCGATTTTAGCCCAAATTTTGACTATCTCCAAATCCATCCAAACTAGTTTCATTGCGAAGCTCTCATCATCACGATTGCAACGCAAAAAGTCTCGTCCTAATCAGACCTCGTACGTAGAAGTTATACAATTTATAAATTCATCGATTAAATTAAATTAAATTAGAAACTAATATAATATATCTTTTAAAACCCATACCCACTAACAAACCCGGCCCGCTAAAAGGCTTCTTCTCCCCCATCAAAAAGCATGTACATGACATGGAGAACCCATGGTCGCGTGCACATATTCGAGTGATACGGAGCTCAGAGACTCTAATCGACATTCCGACTTCGCCAACGAACATCTCTCGACAAACTCATCTTGCCCACACCAAATTTTTTGAGCTCGCACCCCTTATTCAAATCACGACCTGGCCGCCCTCTTCGTGCTATAGTGAAGTGACGCGCGACCCTAGAGATGATCGGACCACCGCAAAATTCACCCATAGATGCGTTTTCCCACGACAAAATAAAAAACGATGCTCATCTCCCTTAATACTTCCCCTATCTCATGAAATCCCTAACTTAGCCTTTTGACTTGCTACTGTATGCGAGCTGAAGCAATGACAATCAATTCCGCCCCTCCCAAATAACATACCAAATCGAAGCTTGTGATGAATCTTGATTTTTAAAATTGGTTTTGCGATTTTCAGACAAGTGGATTTCAAATTTTAGATTTTTAAAGTTATGATTTTTATACTGGCTTCTACTGTACAATTGCATGCTATTTAAAATAAGCGAGGGAAGTGATGTTGACGTGTAGGAGGCTTGCTACAATGACTTGAAAGGAAATAAACGAAGCTCAGGTCAATTCAATGAATATATATATTATTCAAATTTTCAAATTATCTCAATTTTTGTAACTTAAAATCTCGAACCCCTATTGAGGCGTGCCGCTAGGCATTCATAATGTTATACCCCTATTCCGAACGCAATGGAAAAGGTTTCAAGTCCTAATTCGATCGTATGGAGAAGATAGCTTTTTGGATCCAATTATTATATTGAATTTTCAATATAAATTTCAAGGCATTTTTACCCCGTACGACCAAACGATAACTCTAAATGCTACAAGATTTGAAATCCGATAATAATACACTATTGCGGATCCAATGGGTCTAGTTTCTTTGAAATCTGAGACTGTGCCCCGGATCGCTATTTTTAACGTCTCGATTATAATATAAAATTTTCAATTTCTAATTATTCACTTTTAAATCCAATTTTAAATGTTATCAATCTTCATTGTCGTTTGAATAAAATTTACATCAACTTTCAATATCATTTTCAATCATATTAAATTCAGAATTCAATTATTCAAATAAATTTCCAATATTAAATTTAAATAATTTAATTATCCTATAAATCAATATTAACTTCCAAATAAATTTTAGATATCAACATCATTTCATTTCTATCTAAATAATTTACAGTTATTATTCAACTTTAGTTATTGATTATAAACCCAGTTAATATATATAATTTCATTTCAATCTCGTTATCGCCAAAACTTCAAAATTAGTTTATTTCAAAAAAATTATCCAAGTTCATATCCAATAATTTGCATTCAAAATCATTGAATTTTTATTTTTAAACATTTTTATTTAATAATTACATTAAATTTAATAATTTAAAATAGCTAAAAATACGGGTCGTTATAGGATATAAATCAAAGGTGAGTGATTAAACCCGCTCGCGCAATGCTAAATTTTCTGATGTTAGTTAAATTGAAATCATAAAGTGATAAAATTTTATTGATTTCTATTTGGTAATTTAAATTTACATTTAAATTGAAATTGATGTTGGTATTGAATTGAATTAACATTTAATTTGTTACTGGGATTTAATTGCTAGTAAAACAAGGACAATTGGTAACTAGTAACTGTTGTGATATATTGGTTAATTTGGATGTTGATTGCAATTGGATGCCTATTGATGGATGTTGGATGTATGGTTGTTTATTTATTTTGAAATATCCCTGTTATTACCCTATTTATAATCTGACATCCTATAAATTATCATTTGTAATATTTGAAATGAACTAAGAAATAGGTTGAAATGATATATATCTATGTCATTTAAACATGGATTGAAATGATATATATTCATCCATGTAATTGAAATTGAAATAACTGATTATTTGGCCATAGGGTAGAAAATTATACACGGACACCGGATTTGGTTAAATTAAATGGTTTCAAATTTTTAAATTGAAATTGGTTTAAATGATATTGTTTTAAAGAAAATGAAATTTTGATTTATATGAATTAAATTATTTTCTAATTCGAGATTTGAAATGTTGAAATCAAAACTGTTTAAAGGAAATTGTTTAAAGGATTTAATTTGAAATCTTAAGTTGAAATTTGAGAAATGACTTAAATATATCGGAAGTGAATTATTTGAAAGGTTTAAATTTTAATTTAAACTTTGAATTTACTTTAATTAAAATGGTTTAAATTGGTATTTCAAAGTTTGAATGTGAAATGGATTTAAACTAAATTGTTTCAAATGAGAATTTAAATTGAAACTTTCAGCCTTTGAATAAATAGTTTAAACTGAATTTGAAGTAAAGTTTCGAATCGCTTAAATTGAGGTTGATTTAAATTGAATTTTGAGTAGGAAGTTTACTTGAATTGGAAGTCGAAGAATTGAATTCGTTGTGATTTGGATTTGGAACATGAGTCAAATTGTTGTGAAAGAAAGAAACAATTTCAATATAAACAATTTTAATATATAAACTGTTTTAATAATAAAACTATTTTAATATATAAACTATTTTAATTATCAAAACTATTTTCAATATATATATAACTTTTAATTATCAAAACTATTTTTCAATATTCAAACTATTTTAATTACCCAAAACTATTTTCAATATTCAAACTGTTTGTAAATTGGGAATTATTTAGATTTAAATCATTCATTTAAATACGAATGTTTTGATATGAAAGTGTAACCTATTCTTGAATTCAAAATGATTTTGAAGCAAATCTGATATTTTGATATGAAATATGACTTGTTCTTGAAATTTAAAAGAAACAACAAGTGTGTAAAATGACGTTTGGTTATTAAAGAGACCGAGGCCACATGAATGGCATACTCTCTGTTATTCTACCGGAACCACTTTAATAACCGTGTATGCGGTGGATGTTATCCAGATTGTAGAGGTTGAATTGGCGGCGTTTACTGGAACGAAGAAAGAGAACGATGATGGATGACCCCGACACTTGTGTCAATTTGAAATGACTAAAACAGAAGCCTATGTCTGGTCAAGGGGTTAGATAACTTTAGGGGCCATCACCCCTTCGTATTACTATATTGATTTTGACTTGATCGGTGCACATTGATTTGATTTTGGGGGTGGTGGACTCGGTCGATAGTCATTGGAATGATGTGTTACGACCAACCAGAAAAGGTAAACTGGTAGAATTCTACCTTGGGCATTGCCTCACATGCCTTGTCATAGTTTTATCCTTATACGCGACCACTACGACTTTGTTCTAGTGTTGTCTTATCACGGCGCCTCCCTAACTACCGATGTTACTGGTGATGCTACTAAGGCAAACTGTAGGACAATGCTTAAAAATGTGTTAAGGGGGGTCAATGTAAAGCCTAAATGCTATTTTGATACTTTACTTTACTGATGGACACTACATATATAGCGTACCTTACTATATATAGATAGTTTGACAGATCCTTAGGAGATGGAAAATTCTGTAACATCTCTTAAGTTATTGCACTCACGTTGTACACTTGATAAGAGATGGAAAATCCCATAAACATCTTTGAAGCCATTACACTCATATTCACTTGTTATTGATTTAACTTACATAAGAACTTTTAGTTCTGACTTGAATGTTTTGTCTTTTCATTACGCTCGGGTTAGCCTGAGTATTTCAGTGTTTGAAGACATTAGTCCTTAAAGGTGAAAATGGAGTTGCTAGATCGTATTTACTATTATTATTCCGCTGTATTATTTTTGTATGTTTGTTGATTGTACTCTGATTATGTTGTAAAAATTGAAATCAAATGTATATTGTAAAACAGCTTTATGAACTGTTTATTTGATTATTATATTTTATCATTCCACTGCGAGATTTTGTGCATTGTTTTCCTTCTTTTCTCTTATTTTCTTATTAAACCACATTGATTATCTGCCCTTTTGAACGGTTTGAGTTAGACATGTGTGGTTTATTGTCGAAATGAATCGTTTTAAAAAGGTGGGTCGTCACAACAACCATCCAGGCTATTAAACATAATTGGTGTAACGTTACCTGCAATATCAGTTCAATGACACTCATCTCCAGATCAACTAAAATAAACTACTTTTACAATGATATCAAACAAAGAAGCATCCAAAATATCATTCGCGTTCATTCCTGATCATTACCACAATGATACGGAAAAGAAGAATCCAAATGTCAGTTATCCAAATTCTTGCATTATGGACCGACTTTTATTTGGGAATCGTTAATCCCATTGTTATTTGCTAAATTGAATTGTTAATCCCATTGTTAATTATTTTTAAATTGCTACAGATGAAATCAATTAACGAATTAACATGTAAATACTATTTTGCACTTTTTATTGATTTCAAACTTTTCTATATTACTAATTTGGGAATGCTTAGGAAAAATGACGAAGAACATTTATGATAAAAATCGAATTAGATTTCGAAAGAAAATTTCCGGAGCTTATAATAGAAGAGTTGAAGGAAAAAAGGGGAACTAGAAAAATACTTGTTGGCTCAATTTCTAATTTGCTTCAAGTAAATGTACAAAAATCTCAATATTCAATTCAAATATTATTGAAGAAAGTAGTGTTGAAAATGAAGATATTGATGAGAATGTTGAAACCAGTGAAGCAAGTGATGAAAATGAAAATACTGAAGCTAATATTGATGAAGAGGTTACAGGTAATGTTGAGGATAATGCGAATGAAGAAGACATAAATATTAACCGAAATGATATGGATCTAATTGTGTTTGATCTTGAGAAAGATGTTGATCTTAACTGTGATCCTGGTTTGTGGGGAAGGATAACCGATATTAGAAGCATAGTGTTGGTTAAACGAGGTTCTATCCAAATTTCGAAAGAAAATGGTAAATTTTCCAAAAATGAAGATAATAGACATTTTTCTTCAAAGCATGAAAGAAAGTGACTAGTTTACTCAAATGAAATGAACAAAGTATTTCGTTATTGTTGCAAATTATTTACAAGCACACAAAAGACATTAAAATTGGAAAATGAAGGAGTTAATTATTGGCATAATATTTCGAGAATGTTACGTGAGCATGAAAATAATTCAGAGCATATTGCAAGTCTTATTAAGTGGGTGGATTTGTACAAAGGCCTTAAACAAAAGGCAACAATTGACAGAATCTCTAATCGAGCAAGAGAGGCAACGTTGGTAAAAAGGTGTTAGTGCACTAATTGGCGACATAAAAACTCATTACATTTTGAACATTAAAGGGAGGAAATGAACACTGAAGATGCAATTACTAAAATAAAAGAACTCGTTGCATTTTTTGAAATATTTAGAGAACAAGGATATAAAACTTTGATAAATGAAGCAAGAGAACTTGTGGATGAAGTTGGTATTGAACCTAAATTTACAAAACAAAGAGTTATTTGTAGAAAGAAACAATTTGACAATGATGTGGAAGTTGATGCTAATGAAACTCAATCCTTGGAAGATAATTAGAGTTACATGCTTTATTCATATAATAGACCAAGCTTTAAGGAACGATTTGAAAATTTGAGCTTTACGAAGGAATTTATGGATTTTTGTTGAACGTAAAATTTAAAACCATAGAAGGTAAACAATTGAAAAGAGCATTGTATGAAACTAGAGACTTTTTCAAACATAACGAAAAGAGTGATATTTGTGGAAAATGATTATATTTTGAACTTACACAACTATGAAGAATTTTTCCATTGGAAATAACCAAACCAAATAGCATCCTTGATTTCTTAAGATCTTACTGTTATATGAGTGGATTCTAAATGTATAGGTTGCATATTGAATCATATTAACTATTCTAGTTATTGTAGCGTCGACAAAAAGAAGTTTATCTAAGTTGAAACTAATAAAAACTTATCTTCGAACTACTATAGCACAAGAAAGATTAAGTGAATTGACTCCATTGAAAAAGAATATTTAGATATGTTAGAATATGGTAACATAATTGACAAGTTTTCTTCTAAAAACTCAAGAAAAAAGTTGTTTTTGTTGGATGTATCATTGTCAAAGATGTGTAACATGTTTACATTTTTCTTTGAATATATTATATATATTGGGTGTTTTATTATGTATGAACTTAAAGGAAAAAGGTACATTATTGGTTTTGAATTTTTTATTTTTTGTGCAAATCAAATTGTTTTTTGCCTAGGACAACCCAATAATTCGAACTAGTCCTGGTCATTACATATATACATGCATGTACCGACCTTTACATTTTCTCTTACTTTGCATTTCATGCCATCGGTTACACACGCATTTTGTTTTGTGTTGTCGCGTTGCATCTATCGTGGTCTATATATGTGTGTGTTTTTTTTCAATGAATATGTGTATATACATTAAGTGTATATGTTTTCAATGAATATGTGCCAGCCTTCGTGAAATATTATAAACCTTCACTTCGTGTTATTTCTTTAATGCCTGACACACTTTATTTAGTTCAAATACTTTGTTTATGTGTTCGCTTTGCATGCTAGTTTACCTTTGGTCCTTTCCATTTTTCATGGTCTACGCCATGCCACATGTGATGTTCATTACCATGCCATCCACATGTTTTATGGTCAATTTGCATGTAGGCTTCGTTCCTTCGCGTTATATTTTCCATTAGTGCGATGACCCACCTTTCCGACCCCTAGGAACGACACTTAACACATCATATGTGTTCGTGTGTCGTTGCCCAAGCATAAAAAAGTTGAATTGTCGTAGGGTAGAATAAAGAACAGAATAGAAAACCTCACAACGAAACTGCTAAATAAAACATAACAGTCGATAGTACATCAGGTTGCTCCTTAACTGGGAGTTATCAAAGTTACACAAATGTACTACAAATCAGCTTAGCGGTTATAACATCCTGCCTTTGCAAATGCTGAAATAAAATACACTTACATAAACTAGATAATACAGCGGAATAGATAGCTAAGTAGATAAAAGCCTCCTGCTCGGACGCCGTCTTTAAATGAGCCTACAAAGACCTGCTACCCTCGGACTACTCAAATAAAATGAGCACCCAAGAGTTTAGAAAAACAAGCAACTCGGGTCAGACGATATGTCCGATATGAGTAATACTTTAAACAATAGGTGTGAAATTAAACACAAACATGTGAGACCATGCCATTGAACATGGAACAAAATTACTCTCACATAAATCAACATCCAAACATAAAGAATGGATAAATAATTAAACTCCACGAAGAGTGGTTGACTCTTCCTGGTGCAAATAAGGAAATAAATTTGAAGGTTTGAATCAAATCAGAAAGGAAAATCTCTAACAAATGACTAGGAATGTGCACCACCTTTGAAGTATATCTCTAGTCATATACTTTTGAGAAGCTCATATACTACATGACACTTCTTGGAAATGTACCAGCTGGACCCCACCAAACCTTACCGAATATCCAAATATTTCACATGTAAATGCACAAACGAATCTGATCTAGATGAGATGTGAAATACCCTTTTAATGGGAGCAACCCCAAATAGCTAGACGTCCTTTTACGCTTTGGGTTCAATCATTTACCGACAAAGGATAACAAAGCTCAACGGTGCAACAAATCGTCTTAGAATAATGAAAATAAAGAAGCTGAAGTAACCGATAGATGAGAAACCAACTATCGAGGATATAAAACGATTGTATATGGAAATTAAGTCTTGTATACTCACCACTACTCATCGAATTCAAACTTGTACTATTTCTTGGATAACACTACTACCGGACAAGTCAAGGTAGTGTTACCTCAAAGTCATGTCCCACGATTATTCTTAACTTTTGAAATAGCGACAAGTCTACTTCTTCGATGTTTAGTGCTAATTATACAAATAAATCGTTTCCATACAAGTGAATCGCTTTACGGAAATTAATTCATTTCCATAAACAATTGAAACTTTTCTTTTAAAACCCCGAATTCGTACTTGGCTTCATATTACAACTATTAGCTTTAAAATACTTTGTTAAATAGTTTACTAACTTTGAAACATCATTAAAAAGGGTTCAACAACTTAAAACAACCTTATTAAATTGGTTAATTAACTTTTAAAACTTTGTTAACTAGTTGATTAATTAACTTCAATAACCTTTAATTAAAAAGGGTAAATCACCTTTTAAACATCATTAATTCAATTAATTAATAATATAATTAATTAAAATAATTAAATTAATTAATTAAATATCATTTTTTTAAGCGATTAATTTATTTAAAACTTTATTTATGGAAATATTAATTAAGGTAAAATAGATTTATTAACCTTTAAAAGTCATTACTTAAAAAAGGTTAATTAATTTTAAAAACAGCATTAATTAATAAATTAATAAATCTTAATCCATCATAATCAAAAGATTAATTAGCCTTAAACATCATTAAATAAATGATTAATTAAATTTAAAAAATCATTAACTAAGTAATTAGTTAAATTTAAAACACATCATTAATGAGTTAATTAGTTAACCTTAATCCTTATTAATTAAATAATTAATTATTTAAATTAAATAATCATTATTAAAATAATTAATTATTTTTGAAAACGTCATTAATCAAAAACTTGCTTAACTTGTAAAATAATTCCAAGCACGACGATGAAACCAAATGGTTTCGATAAAGTGAAATTTTCCGTAAGTGCCGATATAGCGACTATCGCTATGCGGGCGGTTCGAAAATCAAGTATATTTCATTGGAGCACAACCAAACATCACACAGCAAGGGTAGGAGCATATATACATGGAAATTTACAATGATACAACATATAATGAACATTTACTTACTAATTAGTTAACTTTAACTACCAATCAAACATGTCGCTAACTATTTGCTTGCTAACATTCCAAAACGCCATCTTTTTGCAACATGAACCAAACCAATCAACAAATACATCACCAATAGATACAACTAGCATTAAATATATACTAATTTGACCGTGAATATAGTTTACAAACTTTGGTTTTGAGGGTGGAGTTTTACTCACCAAAACGCTTACTAACTTTACCGAATTTGCCTAAACTCTTAGCAACTTGTCTTAACTCCAAAATAGGACCTAGTGTTGGCTTGTAGGGTGCAACAAGTCTTGGCCAAGGGAAAAATTGGGCTTGGCCTGGGGATAAATGGGCTCGGTCCTTGGAGTTTTGAGGTTATATTGGCTTTGTTTTGGTAGAGGAGAAGTTGTAGATGAATATGTGGAGTTATGTAGTGAGGAAAGCTATATTTTGCCAACTTTAAACATGGACTTGGAAGCCATGGATGTTTATGTATATGAAGAGAAGAGAAGTGAAGAAGGAAACGAAAATGTAAAGTGGAAATGTGTGGAGATTTGGGGTATTTATAGGCAAGGGAGGTGGAGAAATAATTTAATTAACCCTATTAATATAAAATAATAAAAAGTCTTCATGTAGCATGCTTCCATACCCTCTCCACCTCTCCTAGTACACACTCACATCACTAGGCCCCCCCTCCTACCATGCCTCCTTGTCCAACCTAGGTAGTTTAGGTGATGGTGGTGCATGAGAGGTTATTTTATATTTTATTTTATTTCTTTTATTTAAACATATTGTGTCTTATCATGATTGCATTTAAATTATCATGGTTTATTACCATTAATACTTTACTTAGCTTACCACATGACATGTGTACATGTGTGTGCATGTATATATGAGTTATACAAAATGTGTACGACGTTTTCGATGACTTTCCGAGGCCAAAAAGTCATAATTTCGAAAAATGTTTTTTGGTCACATTTTCTATTTTTATTTGAACTAATTATTTTGGTAAACAAAATCTGAAAATGATTTTAATATCATTACTTAATATTTAAAATATTTTTATTTGGTTATTAAAATCCATTATTTAAATATTTAAAAATGATTTAAATATTCAAATACAAAGCGATTAATTTACGGGTCGTTACAATTAGTTTCAGTTTTATGAGCCATTGCGTACAATGTAGTAATATACTATCAATTTTATCTATATATATTGTGTCGTCACTGGAAGTGAATATGTATACTATGTGTGCTGTCATGTTTCAGTTTGTACTTCATTTTGTTTGCATACATTTGATCTGCCGCTGGGAATTTATGTACAAGCCTTCGTTGGGAATTTACGTACATGCTTTCGCTGGGAATTTATATGCGATCGAAAGGATAATTTTGGTTTATATATTAAAATGCTGGATCTCGTGTGTTGCCTACTACTTTTATTCTACCTTTCAGACATGGTTATTCCATACCCAATATAAAGTTTTGTCTTGGATGGTTGGTTTTACTTCAAAAATGACAAAATGATAGTTTTGTTATTAAATAAAAAAATGATTTATTATCCCATTAAACCGATTCTTTTCTACCAAACCCAATTTGTTATTGCTTTCTATTAGCCAATTCTCTTATCATTTTAGCAACTTTCTAGAAAATGTTAACACATATAATTAACTCAGTTAATTAATTAATTATATTTTTCTATAATTAATTAGCATTTTCCTTCACTATTTAGTACATATAAAATGGAAAATTAATAGGAATAATCCTAAAATTTCATCAAAAATATATTTAATTATTTTCTACCTCTAGAAATAATTTTGGACCAAAATAATTATTTTTCATATTTTTAATAATTAATTTCTGAAATTCAACTATTTTCTCATTTAGAAAATTCATAAGATATTCATATTAATTTCAAAAATTATGAAGTTTAGAACCTATATCCAAAATAATAATTTGAATGTCATATCAAAATTTTAGATCATTTGAAGATCAAAAACTTAGTTTTTCATATTAAAATCTTTTAGGAAAATTCCTAATCCATTCATCCAAAACTCATATCCATGATTATTCAATCCAAATGCCAGATACATGCATCCAAAAATTTGGAATTTCAGCAAACCAAATGTTAAAAACACATAAAAATATCATATAGTAATTTATTATTCACTTTAATCCTTGTTGAAATGTTGAGATTTACCTTAAGCTTTCTTTCCTTCTTCTTTTCCTCTTGAAATCTCTTTCTCCCTAATGGTGGCCAACCTTCCTTTTACTTTTTTTAGGAGATTGAATTAGGAATGAATGATGAAGAAGGGAGAGTAATATGTTATTTTCTTTTCCTCTTTTACCCTTCCTTATTCATGTTTCCATATATTTCTTATCAACACATTCCTTTTAGTATATTTATCAAGGCCAACCCATATTAATTAGTTAATTGATTTGTATGGAAAATCCCACATTTCTTAACTTGACATTTAATTATTCCATAATTAAAAATTCAAACTATATTCTATAAAAAAATTAGGAGTGTTACAGGCTCGTTCCCTTAAATAATTTCGTCCTCAAAATTGCAATAAGGAAAACAACAACAAGCATATAAAAATAGTAGTACTATCATAACTACAAGTCAGTATTTTATAAGACAATAGATTATACAATCAAAATAGATCGGGATACGCCTCCATAATCATGTCTTCTATTTCCCAACTGCAGCCATGTATATCGGTGCTCCATTAAACCTTCACTAACTTGACTATTTTATTCCTTTACTTCTTCGTATCCATATCGACTATACGAATAGATTGCCTAATGATAGTCATATCGGGCTCCACTACTACATCTTGCAAAACCACTGACTCTATAGTAGTATATGGATCACGCACGTACTTCCTTAGATGAAATACATAAAAAAATTATGGACTCCTACCAAACTGCTCGATAACTCGATACAGTATGTGTTAGCACCAAAATTGGTCACTAACCTCGTAGAGAAAGATTGTGTAGAGATATAAGTGATGAAGATAAATTAAACAGAGAAGACAATGCTAATTTAAATGCAGAAAGTAAGAACACCAAATTTATAGTGGTTCAGCGTAATTGCCTACGTCCACTTTGAGATTAAACTTTATTGATCTTTCTTCTTGTTGATTACAAATACAATTCGTGAATCAAATGCTTGAATGAAGTTGTTAAGTAGAGAAGATGAGTCTCAAAAATGGCAGAGTCTCCCCGGTGTTCTCTCCCGAAAAAAGGATCCTCTTCACTGTGACCCTGCCCCTCTATTTATAGGCAAATATGGGCTGGACTTCCCAAGTGGGCTTGGTGGCCGAACACTCTAGCCCGAGTACGGTGGTTGCTGCTCGCCGAACCAAGCATGCCGAACGCTATAGCACCGAACGGTCCTTTCCATGCCGAACGGTCCGTCTGATGTGTGGGAAGTGCAGGATGGTTGCAATGAAGACCGAACGTACTTCTGTCTGAAGCTCTCGACCGAACAATGCGTGCAAGCCGAACGATATTGTTACCTCGAGTAGCTGTGCATACCGAATGTCTTCAGAATGCCGAGTACTCCCGTTGCCGATTACTATCCCGAGTACCATGGGATGCCGAGTACTCTTGTTGCCAGGTTCTACTTGATGCCGAGTGCTCTTGTTGCCGAGCACTCCTATCGCCGAGTTCTATTGATGCCGAACGCTAGCTGACGCTGGGCATTGGTTGACGCCGAGTGCCGGTCGAAGCCGAGTCTTCTAGATGTCGAGCACTACTTGACGCAGGGTCTTCTGGATGCCGAGCACTACTTGACGCCGAGTCTTCTGGATGCCGAGCACTACTTGACGCCGAGTCTTCTGGATGCCGAGCACTACTTGACGCCGAGTCTTCTGGATGCCGAGCACTACTTGACACCGAGTCTTCTAGATGCCGAGCACTACGGATGCCGAACGCTATGGATGCCGAGTACTTCTCTGGGTACTAGTTGCCTGGTCAAATCTCCAGGAAACACTTGCCCCCCAAAGTGTATCGCGTGGCCGAACGTGATGCGCTTTGAATCTGGTGCAACTTTCCTTGGCGATGTCTCCTCGAAAATGCCTGCGACGGAGGCGTGTGACGAGCGTGGCCCGGACGCCGAACGCTGTGTTCGAAGCCGGACAATCCTCCTTTGCCGAACGACACTTTGCTCTGATGCCGAACACTGTGGCATTGACCGGTTCTACTGGGTATAGCCTTTTCGACTTCCACCTCCCTTCTCTATAAAACCAGGCCTTTTCCTTCTTCTCCCCTTTACTTTTTTACTTCTGTCGTTCCTTGAAGATTTTCAATTCTATTCAGTCGTCCGGATTTAAAGCTTAACTACTCCATCCCAATCTCCATTCTGCAAACTAGGTACCTTTTCTCGTACGATAGTAGTAGATTTCAAACGAGATAGCCGAGTGTGTCACGTAGAAGGCCTTTGAGTAGGTTGTCTCTATCGCGTCTTTATTGCCGAACGATGAGGCGAGGGGGAGTGATTAGGAGTATGTCCACCTATGGTCTTAGTTTCTTCGTGTCGAACTGTGGCTAAAGGGAAGAGGAAAGAATGAAGGTGATGGAGGAGGTAAGGGTGTTGTTTGGCGTAGCGCTGCTCCGGCGTATGTCGTCATGCGCCGGATGGAGGAATGGAAGGCTGCCGAATACTCCCTTGGCCGAACAATGACTTCAGCCGAACGAAGCTTTTAGCCGAACAATGACTTAGCCGAACATAGTTTCTAACTGGACAATGTCTTAGCCGAACAATGCCTTTAGCCGAACAATGACTTAGCCGAACAAAGCTTTTAACTGGACAATGACTTAGCCGAACAATGCCTTTAGCCGAACAATGACTTAGCCGAACAAAGCTTTTAACTGGACAATGACTTAGCCGAACAATCCCTTTAGCTGAACAATGACTTAGCCGAACAAAGCTTTTTAACTAGACAATGACTTAGCCGAACAATGCCTTTAGCCGAACAATGACTTAGCCGAACAAAGATTTTTAACTGGACAATGACTTAGCCGAACAATGCCTTTAGCCGAACAATGACTTAGCCGAACAAAGCTTTTTAACTGGACAATGACTTAGCCGAATGAGGCTTTTAGCCGAACACTTGACATGCCGAACAAACATACATGTTGACCTGTACTTAGGCCGAATAATACAATTGCCGAACAAAGCTTAAATGCCGAACAGTATAAATGTCAAACTACACTTAGGCCGGTCACTTTATAAATTATATGTTTTCTGAATCTGTAACTGTAATCACCACCAGGCGGGCTCTTTGAGACGGTCAGCAATGACGGTCTTCGAAGGCGATGATTCGAAGCTCATTCTTATATCTTTGAAATCTTTAGATTCTTATTGCTTGTACACAATTGCTTGCACTAGTTCACACACCACATGGGGGGAAACTCGTGTTGTTAATTCTAACGTCCAACGTTTTTTAAGTATAGTTTTCTCAAGCACTTAGCCAGGTTCGTTATTTATTGAGGATGTCAAGAAAATCTAGCTCCGCTACTATATCCGACAGGCCTGGGCCGTCATCAAGGCCAGAAGCTGCTGATACTTCTAATCCGTCGACTTCTCCTACTCACAACTTAGCACCTGATGCCTTGGAGGCAGCAATTCTTCTAGACAATCCGATCGATTCACAAGCTTCGAAGATCAACGAAGCCGCTCTTCGACGGATATGCTCCATTCATGGGATCCCTTTCGCCGACGTGTTGGTCCCTTCACGACAAGTTCATGTGTTGGATCTGCCCCCAGTCGGATATACCGCCTGTAACAAGTTCATGTGTTGGATGGGTAGCATGCCTCCGTTCAATTTATTTCTCCGGGATGTATTGCAGTATGTTGACATAGCTCCGTCGCAGCTGCACCCGAACGGCCATGCGCTTCTATACGGGACCTACTTACTTTTCATGGCCGTCTTCTCCAGACCTCCAACCGCTGGCGATATCAGATACATCTATATGATCAAGAGACGGAAAGACAGTCCTTCCTTTATGTTCCTCGAGTCGTACCACAAATGTCAAATCTTGACAGGGGCATGCAGTAAATTCGCCCTGTACAAACAGGAATGGTTCTATGTGCGCTGCCCTCATGGCTTCGCGAGGAGATGGGTTGAAGGCAGTAAGTCTCTCTGCCGAGTCATTATTCGCATTTAACCGGAGTCATGCTTTTCCTAACTCTTCGTTTCGTATTTTCAGGTATCAACCCGCGTCCGGAAGGCCGAGGATATTCTGAGGCTGTTGAAGCCATTAGAGCTCTTCCTGCCGAGGAACGAGACATCCGGACTATCATTTCAAATGAATCACTGTCGGGGTTTGGCTTGCTAGCCCCTGGTCGCCGGATCAGCCTTCCAGAAGGTGCCACCATTCCCAAACCTCCGTCCGGTAAAGGGAAAAAACAGGCCGGATCGTCGTCGCGCCGCACTCCCGATACACATGAAGAGGGTGAGCGCAAAGAAGACGAAGCTCTTGAGACTCAAGGCGAGAATGTGGGTCCCGCTTGGAATCCGGTAGTCGAAGTCCAAGACATTGAAACATCATCCTCCCCTTCGAAGGGAAAGAAGAAGTTAAAATATAAATTTCAGAAGGAGAAAGTTGGTGGCACTTCAAAAGTCATGCCTATCCCGCCTGAGAAAGAGGCTTCCTCGCAGCACCTGGAAAGTTCCCTGAGGGGCCTGTCGGACCTGTCTATTCCCGGTGATATTCTTAATTACGGGTTTGACGATCCTGAAGTCCTTAAGTTTTCTTTGCCTGCTAAAGGCAACGCAGGAGTTCAACTCCCGACTCAAGGAGACAATACTCCAATTACCAAAGACAAAAGAACTGGTCTGTCGGGGGAAACACTGGGACACACACACACATACGCATTCCATCATACACTTCAAGTTTTTTTTCTTATATTACGGATTTTTCTTAACTCGTTGTTATCTCCATTCTTTGCAGGTGATATGGGGCGTTCTCACGGACTCGATCGCCTTCATGGATCTTCCATACTTCATCACTCTGGTCAGGACTCTAGTTCAGGCAGACGCAGGGGCAGAGACGATTACGAAGATAGAGACAATCGTCCTCATGAGTCGTCTCACCGCAAGAAGGCATATTCTCAATCTTCGCAGTCCCGTGATCCTCTTCCTCCAACTGTGCCAGATAAAGAGAAAACTTCACAGAAGGGTTACCACTCTGATGCTCCTCGAGAACAACACTCCGGTTCATCGAGTACGAGGCAAGTTCGGGAACAACGAAAAAGAGCGGAACTTTCAAAGCCTCCTCCTCCTACTCCTGCGGTGGACCCAACTGTTGCGGAAAAAATGGTTGATCTTAAGGCCAAGTTTCCAAAAATTTGCTTCGACGGTCTGAAGTTCCTCCCGGCCATTCATCATATTCCCGGGCATGTGAAGCAGAGTGCCATTGCCTGCAATAACGACGTCTATGTTCAACATGACGTGTTTGTGCACTTGGTGGAGAAGATCTCAGAGGTATCCGTTGAGCGTCAACATGAGATTGATCGCCTGAAACTGGAGGCTGGCTGCGACAAAAACATCATCGAGCACCAAGACGTAGAGCTCGCTTCGTATAAGTCGAAGCTGGAAGCCGCTGAACAAAGCGCAAAAGATACTGCTGAGGCAGTTAATCGTTTAGAGGCGGCTCACAAAAAAGAGCTTGACGAAGCAGTCCAGCGCAGCGGTGCCCTTGCCCTAGAGAAAGACTCTGTCCAAAAAGAGAGGGATGCGCTCGTCGTGCAAGTCAGAGAGCTGAAAGAATTACTCTCCAAGGAGAAGGAGGACAGGGTAGCTGCTCAAGAAGAATCGCAGCGATACTATGATGAAATCGTCGCTACTCGTCTCCTGAAAACGAAGCTCGATGACAAACTTGTCGGGGTTGAGAAAATGAAGGATGAGGCCCGTGAGGAGGGCAAAAGAGTGACTGCGGAGGAGATTGATTCTCGCCTCGAGGCGGCCGCAGAAGCCGGCAGGGAAGAGGTCAAATGCATGTTTGACCCGTTGATTGCTGAATACGGAGCCCGCATCCTCATGCATCGCGACTTAACGTTCTTGGGCGACGGCTATCTCGAATCCCTAGCTGAGGCCTGGGAAACTTTGATAAGGATCAGGAAGATCGAGTCGGGCTCCGAAGAGGTCGATGAGGAGGCCTTGGTGAAGGAGTTCCTTAGGAGGAATGAGCCATCAGATTTATCCGCAGCATTGGCACTTTACAGCAAAGGCTCTCCCCTTCCAAAAGAGAAAAATGATGAAGCCGGCCCGTCCGGGGTCAATACTTCTGCTCCTCATATTGCTGCTCCTCCCGCTGCTCAATCGGTCGGTCGGCCGACACTTGATCCATTCAAGCAACATGCTGGTTATGACCCCGAAGATCCCGGGCTTGGTGCTCATGTGCTATCCCCTATCCTGGAGGGTGAAACCCCACGCGCCACCGATAGCCAACCGGAACCTGGTAGGAAATTCTCCTTTCTCTAAAAGTTGAAAGATCCCGTCATTTCAGCGGTGGTTACTCGTTCTAACGCCCATCCTTTATGTTTTCATGTAGGTTGTTCTGACGCCGAGCCAACTCCGAGGAGCGATGACGCCAAGGAGGAGGCAGAGAAAACTAGCGATGTTGTCCACGCGGGAGTGATTCCTGGTCCCGATGCTCAAGTGATTGGGGCGCTAGATGACGATAAGCTTGACACTTCATCTCCTGCCGAAGGTAGTGATGAAATTGAAATCACTGGCGCCTCGAAGCATACTTCACATATGAGCATGAAGGACCGCCTCGCCGTAGAGGAGAAGAAAAAGGCCGAGGTCAAGGTTGAACCTGGAATCCTGGAACTTACCGACCCGCGGAACAGACCTTTGAAAATCATTCTCCCGGGCAGGTCCAAACCACTAGATGTTCCGTCTCCTACTCCTGACTCCGCTTCTTTAGCAAGCAAGAAATCCAAGAAAAAGCGTGAGGGAGAGGAGTCATCGGACAAGACAAAGGAAGACAAGAAGAAGAAATCGAAGAAATAATCGATACACTCGTTCAACGAGCTTCTTGTTTAAGTCTTGTAGCTGCTTTTATCTTTCGTAGCTTGTAGTTTGTATAGTCAGGTCTGAGTTTTGTAGGAGTGATCATGTAATCCCATTTTGAACTTATCGAATAAAGTTTAGTTTCTTTTTGTTTGAATGATTCTCTTGTCTTTCTTTGGTTTGCTGACTAATTGTAGCCATAACTCAAGTTCTTATGAGTTGCATTATCTCCCGGTCCATTCTCGTGTTGTTCAAACATTTCTAGACATGGCGTACCTCTCGTCCCACATCTCTCGAGTACTTGGACTTTTTGCTGACTCTGTGCTCCGGGGACTTGGAGACTTGAAACCGTTTATACCCTAGTCCGCTCTCCGGGGACTTAGAGTACTCCGCTCCGCACTCTGGGGATTCAGAGGTTCGTATTCGTTTA
Organism: Allium fistulosum; assembly: GCA_030737815.1. Lineage (NCBI taxonomy): Eukaryota > Viridiplantae > Streptophyta > Magnoliopsida > Asparagales > Amaryllidaceae > Allium > Allium fistulosum. The sequence continues at coordinate 804,784,617 of CM060903.1, read as the reverse complement.
TACTCTAGTCCGCGCTCTGGGGACTTAGAGTACTCCGCTCCGCACTTTGGGGATTCGGAGATCTGAAATCGTTTATACTCTAGTCCACGCTCTGGGGACTTAGAGTACTCCGCTCCGCGCTCTGGGGATTCGGAGATTTGAAATCGTTTATACTCTAGTCCGCGCTCTGGGGACTTAGAGTACTCCGCTCCGCACTCTGGGGATTCGGAGATTTGAAATCGTTTATACTCTAGTCCGCGCTTTGGGGACTTATAGTACTCCGCTCCGCACTCTGGGGATTCGGAGATTTGAAATCGTTTATACTCTAGTCCGCGCTCTGGGGACTTAGAGTACTCCGCTCCGCACTCTGGGGATTCGGAGATCTGAAATCGTTTATACTCTAGTCCGCGCTCTGGGGACTTAGAGTACTCCGCTCCGCACTCTGGGGATTCAGAGATTTGAAATCGTTTATACTCTAGTCCGCGCTCTGGGGACTTAGAGTACTCCGCTCCGCACTCTGGGGATTCGGAGATCTGAAATCGTTTATACCCTAGTCCGCGCTCTGGGGACTTAGAGTACTCCGCTCCGCACTCTGGGGATTCGGAGATTTGAAATCGTTTATACTCTAGTCCGCGCTCCGGGGACTTAGAGCACTTCGCTCCGCACTCTGGGGATTCGGAGATTTGAAATCGTTTATACGAGTCCGTACGTCGTACAAGATAATGTAGTTCGTCATTCAATTACGAGATATAGAAACGTTAGTGATTCATGGAAGGTACGGCTTCAAGCCTTTATTAATGAAAATCAACTAAACTGCTCGATTACAACTTTTAAAAAGAAACTAAGTTATTACTGAATGGAAAGATGCAGGAAATAACAGTGCCTAAAACAAGAAAGGAAACATGCTAAATGTAATAGTGCCGCAGATGTTCACTGTTCCATGCTCGGGGGAGTGTCGTGCCATCAACGGTCGCTAGCTTGAATGTTCCCTCTCCAAGCTTCCATTCAATGGCGTACGGACCTTCCCAGCTGGGATTCATACGTGATGGTACCGGGAAAACTCGTTTCAAAACGAGATCACCCACATCAAAGATCCTTGGGCGGACTCTGCCGTCGTAGTAGCGCTTGACTCGGTGCCTATGCGCTGCCGCCCTTAATTCGGCTTCTTCATGCTTTTCATCGATGCAGTCCAGTGATTCCAACAAGAGATTCTGGTTCGTCTTGGGATTATAGTATGTCACTCGGTGTGATGGAACTTCAAGTTCCATGGGTATAACGGCTTCGGAGCCGTATGCCAAGGCGAATGGAGTGTGGACGGTCGCGGACTTGTGGGTAGTTCTATATGCCCATAATGCTGTCGGGAGTTCATCTACCCACTTACCTCCAACCTTCTCCAGACGATTCTTCAGTATGGACTTGATTATTTTGTTGACGGCCTCGACTTGCCCGTTAGCTTTCGGGTGTGCCACGGCGGCGAACTTCTTCTCGATGCCATACTTTAAACAGAACTCTTTGAACTCCCTGCTTTCAAATTGCGTCCCGTTGTCCGTAATGATGGTGCGTGGAAGGCCAAAGCGGCATATAATGTTTCGTACAACGAAGTTAATGACCTTCTTAGAGGTGATTGTGGCCAAAGGTTCTGCCTCAGCCCATTTTGTGAAATAGTCGACTGCAACTATCGCATATTTCGCGCCACCTTTGGATATAGGCAAAGAGCCGATTCTGTCGATTCCCCAGATCGCAAATGACCAGGGACTAATCATTTGTGTGAGTTCCGTTGATGGAGCCCTCAGGATTTTCGCATATCTTTGACACTTGTCGCATTTTCTTGCGTAGTCCGCGGCGTCCCGGTTTACGGTGGGCCAGTAATATCCATAGCGGAGGATCTTCTTTGCTAGCGTTTGCCCCCCAGTATGGTCGCCACATTCCCCTTCGTGAACCTCTCTTAAGACCCGCTTTGTCTCATCATGAGCGATGCATCGCAATAATGGGACTGAGAATCCTTTTCGATACATTGACCCATCCTGCATTACGTATCGCGCGGCCTTTCGAAGGACCTACCGTCTTTCGCTCCTTTTTTCTGGTAAAGCCCCGGTCGTCAGGTACAGTTTGAATGGGGTTATCCACGATTCCTTCTCGATCTCCATTTCCAACACATGATCGACTTTTATCTCGTCTATGCTCGGGGCATGCAAGGCTTCAACGGGATACAATCCCATTTGCTGCGCATCGCCAGTACTCGCAAACTTAGCCAACAAGTCGGCTTCTTTGTTCTGTTCGCGCGGGACATGTGAAATGTCATAACGCTCGAGATTCGAGAGTAGTTCTTGGACCTGAACAAGGTACGGAGCGAGCTTTCGTCCCTTTGCTTGGTAGTCTCCCCGTACTTGGTAAACCACCAACTGTGAGTCACAAAAGATTTCGATTGATTTGATCCCGAGTTCCCTGATGAGCTTCAAGCCAGCGATCAGTGCCTCATATTCTGCTTCGTTATTTGTAGCCGGGAAATCAAGCTTCAGGGCATAACAGATTGATCGGTTTTCCGGAGTTATAAGAACTATGCCTGCGTCGGAGCAACGGTCGTTTGATGCACCGTCAGTGTATAATTTCCATCGAACAGGGGGAATGATGTCGTGATCATCCGGTTTGACGGGTATGGTAAACTCAGCGATGAAATCTGCTAACGCTTGCCCTCGGATGGCTCTCCGTGGTAGGTAGGCGATATCGAATTGGCTCAACTCGATGTTCCATTTTAGCAACCTTCCAGAAGTTTCCGGCCGTTGGAGTACTTGCCTCAGGGGTTGATCGGTATAAACATCGATTGAATGTGCTTGAAAGTATGGGCGCAGCTTACGTGATGCAATCACCAAGAAATAAGCCAATTTCTCGATCTTAGGGTAATTCCTCTTTGCCCCCGTTAAACGCTTGCTAACATAATACACCGGCTTCTGGACTCGATCCTCCTCACGAACCAAAGCCGCACTTATCGCATGTGGGGATACAGCCAAGTATACATATAACATTTCGTGGTCAACTGGTTTTGACAGCATTGGTGGACTCTCCAGATGCCTCACCAGATTCTGGAATGCTTCCTCACAACTAGCCGTCCATTCAAAATTTCTCTTCCCTTTCTTTATTATATCAAAGAATGGGATGCACTTGTCAGTTGCCCTGGATATAAATCGACTCAGCGCAGCTACTTTTCCATTCAAGCTCTGTACTTGTTTTATAGTCCTGGGCGCTTGCACATCTCGAACAGCTTGGATCTTTTCTGGGTTGGCTTCAATTCCCCTAGCATTGACGATGAATCCCAAAAACTTCCCCGACGCAACACCGAAGGAACACTTCAGAGGGTTGATCTTCATCCCGTAATACCTTAGTATGTCGAACATTTCAGCCAAGTCTCGAATGTGGTCGTTTGACTGTCATGACTTCACGAGCATGTCATCCACATAGACTTCCATCGTTCTACCCAGCTGGTCCTTGAACATTCGATTCACTAAACGCTGGTAAGTTGCTCCCGCATTCTTCAATCCGAAGGGCATCACTACATAGCAATAAAGTTCGACATTCGTAACGAAACTGGTGTGTTCTTGGTCTAGAATATGCATCGGGATTTGGTTGTACCCGGAGTATGCATCCATAAATGATAACAGCTCGTGTCCTGCGGTGGAGTCGACCAACTGATCGATCCTAGGCAACGGGAAACTGTCCTTAGGGCATGCTTTGTTCAAGTCGGAATAATCTACGCAAGTCCTCCATTTCCCATTCGCCTTTTTTACCAGCACGGGGTTGGATACCCATTCAGGGTAGAGGGCGTCGCGGACGAACCCATTTGCTTTGAGTTTGTCCACCTCCTCTCCGAGGGCGGCGGACCTCTCCAGATCCATTCCTCTCCTTACAGCCATCAGAATTGCATGGTCATTGGGATTACTGACTTCAGTTGCCGCAACATGGAATCTCTGTAAATATTCCTTCAACGACTCCCCGGGATTTTGCACTACACTTGACAGAGACATTACGTCTTTTGGGCGTGTAGTGTGTATTCTGAACTGCTCAATAAACTTCCTTTCCAACTCTTCGAAATTCGATACGGGCCGCGGAGGAAGTCGGGTGAACCACATAGTAGCGATCCCAGAGAGAGTAATCGGAAAGCATCTACATTTGGTGGCATCATTTGCTCTAGCTGAATTCATCATCCATTCGTACCTCATGACATGCTGTCTGGGGTCAGTCTTCCCTTCATATGCAGGGATAGTAGGCATACTAAACTTCCTGGGGTACGCCGCCTGCAACACAACATCCGTGAATGGAGTATGACTTCTTGACACTCCCCAGTCATCATTCGATAAGCCCTGATTTTCTTTCATCAATTGCCTGATCATGGCTGTCAGATCTGGCGTTTGTATGGAAGGCGGGAGGTAAAGGTCTGTTCTACGTGCCTGTCCATGCTGATGCCTTCTCTCCTGGTGATCTGACAGTCGTGCGTCTTGGGGTTCGACATCGTTAGCGTTTTGATGGCCTGGGCCTCCATCCTCCGTTTGCACTCCGGTCCTGAAGTTTCCAGCTCTTGCTTGGTTACGGTCTCCAGCTGTTTGAACATCAGCTTCTGCTCGTGCAGCTTCAGTCTTACGTCGTCTGCGCCTGGGAGGTTCATCAGAGGAAGTCGAGCTGTCAGATGAAGAGTAAGGAGCGGGATTGCCCCAGCATTCTGTTGCTGCTGTTGAGTGAGTTGTGCCATCAGGTTGGCGTTAGCTTGCAACTGCTCTCCTAGTTGTCTCCTGCTTTCCCTGAGTTCTCCCATCAACTCATTGAACTCTATTCTGGTGACAACTGGAGTTTGTTCTTGAGCGGAAATTCCTGCACTCGGAATCGCTGGTTGATTGCTAGGTCCTGCTTGTTGCACGCTAGCAGTCTCATGGGCATCCACATTATGAGAAGCTGACCTGGTACGTGGTCCTGCCATTGTAGAGTTATCGGTATGAACTCTGAGTAGAATCAATGGATGTCCTATCAGTGAGTCGGATCTTCCTTGGGGGATTTGTTCAATCCAGTAGCTTCAAAGCAGATCCTTGAGGTCTGAGAATTCAATTCTCAGTGAAAGCACCAAAGTGTTAGCACCAAAATTGGTCACTAACCTCGTAGAGAAAGATTGTGTAGAGATATAAGTGATGAAGATAAATTAAACAGAGAAGACAATGCTAATTTAAATGCAGAAAGTAAGAACACCAAATTTATAGTGGTTCAGCGTAATTGCCTACGTCCACTTTGAGATTAAACTTTATTGATCTTTCTTCTTGTTGATTACAAATACAATTCGTGAATCAAATGCTTGAATGAAGTTGTTAAGTAGAGAAGATGAGTCTCAAAAATGGCAGAGTCTCCCCGGTGTTCTCTCCCGAAAAAAGGATCCTCTTCACTGTGACCCTGCCCCTCTATTTATAGGCAAATATGGGCTGGACATCCCAAGTGGGCTTGGTGGCCGAACACTCTAGCCCGAGTACGGTGGTTGCTGCTCGTCGAACCAAGCATGCCGAACGCTATAGCGCCGAACGGTCCTTTCCATGCCGAACGGTCCGTCTGATGTGTGGGAAGTGCAGGATGGTTGCAATGAAGACCGAATGTACTTCTGTCCGAAGCTCTCGACCGAACAATGCATGCAAGCCGAACGATATTGTTACCTCGAGTAGCTGTGCATACCGAATGTCTTCAGAATGCCGAGTACTCCCGTTGCCGAGTACTATCCCGAGTACCATGGGATGTCGAGTACTCTTGTTGCCAGGTTCTACTTGATGCCGAGTGCTCTTGTTGCCGAGCACTCCTATCACCGAGTTCTATTGATGCCGAACGCTAGCTGACGCTGGGCATTGGTCGATGCCGAGTGCCGGTCGAAGCCGAGTCTTCTGGATGCCGAGCACTACTTGACGCCGAGTCTTCTGGATGCCGAGCACTACTTGACGCCGAGTCTTCTGGATGCCGAGCACTACTTGACGCCGAGTCTTCTGGATGTCGAGCACTACGGATGCCGAACGCTATGGATGCCGAGTACTTCTCTGGGTACTAGTTGCCTGGTCAAATCTCCAGGAAACAGTATGCAAGTTTCCTAATTCCCTCAACGATAGGAAACTTACCAACATATTTAGATGCCGAGTTTTCCGTCTTTCCAAATCGTACAACACCCTTCATCGGTGATACCTTTATGAAAACAAAATCTCCGATTGAGAGTTCCAAATTCTTAAGCCTTTTATCTGCATAGCTTTTCTGCCTTAATTGAGTTTTCTTCAACCGTGCTTGGATTAACTTAATCTTTTCGGTTGCACCTTTCACTAAATCTGGTCCAAGTATCGGTCTATCACCTATCTCCAACCAACATGCCGGTGATTTACACGGCCTTCCATAAAGCGCTTTGAAAGGTGTTATTCCTATACTAGTTTGATAACTATTATTATAGGAAAACTTGAATAAGTGCATTTGGTTTTCCGATGACCCTCCAAAGTCTAGCACAAAAGCCCTCAACAAGTCTTCAAGTACCTTGTTAACCCTTTCTGTTTGCCCCTCGGTTTGCGGATGGTAAGCGGTACTTATCTTTAGCTTTGTACTCAATTTGTTCTGCAACTCTTCTAAAACATGCCCGTGAACGAAGGATCTCTGTCACTTGCAATGCTATACGGTATTCCATGTAGTCTCATAATATTATTCATAAATAACTTCGCCAAACTAGGTGCCATCCTTGTCGACTTAACAGGGATAAAGTGTGCACTCTTAGTCAGTCCATCAACTGTGACCCAAATCCTTTAATTTTCCTTACTCGACCTTGGCAACCATCTACAAAATTCATATATATAGAATCTCATTTTAATAGTGGCACTTCCAAAAGTTGAAGTAGTCCACTTGGCTTTTGATGCTAGGCTTTTACTTGTTGGCAATTCATACATTGCTTCACCCATAACCTACATATCTCTTCATACATTCACAGAAGAAACTTCTCTTCATATCCTGCTACATCTTCATACCTTTGGGATGAATGGTAAACTTTGATCGATGACATTCTCTAAGAACTTCCTTTCTCAAATTATCCACATCTGGAACACACAACCACCCCTTCTTCCTTAACCATCTTCTTTGGTCAAGTGAAAAATCTTTCAAATTGTCAATCTCACTTCCTGCTTCTAGTCTCTTTATTCGATCGGATAATATTGGATCATCTTTTTTCCTTGTCGTAATTCTTTCGACCAATACTAGTTGAACTTCAAGACAAGAAATCATCATGATACACTGACTGGAATTGGCCATCAACCTCATTCTTACTCCACACGAAGCCAATGATCTAAATCATTCCATTCGGATAACATTGCTAGCACCACATTCTAATGTTTTCTACTAAGTGCATCTGCCACTTTATTTCCTTTCCCCGACGTATACTCAATTCCAAAGCCTTATGATGCTAAAAACTCTAGCCATCTCTACTGCTTCATATTCAACTCCTTTTGAGAGAGTAAATACTTCAAGGACTTATGATCTACAAACAAATCAAATCATTCTTGCAACAAATAGTGTGTTCACATCTTCAATGCAAAGATCACCGCTACCAACTTCAAATCATGAGTAGTATATCTTACTTCATGCAGTCAAAGCCGTCGAGAAGCAAAGGCGATCACTTTACCTCTCTGCAACAATACAGCTCCTAAACTTGATCCACATACATCTGTATATACCACCAAATCTTAATTCCTACCCCGAACAACTAACATAGGCGTATTGATCAATAATTGTTTTAGCTTCTTAAATGCTTCTTCACATTTATCGGTCCAAACGAACTTTACATCCTTCCTCATTAGCTTAGTCATCGTTGCTACGATATGAGAGAAATCTTTAGTAAATCTCCGGTAGTAGCCAGCCAGCCCCAAGAAACTACTAACCTAGGTCACAGTCTTGAGTCTTTTCCAATTATTAATAGCTTTGATCTTAGATGAATCCACAAACAACCCATTCTCCGAAACTACATACCCAAGAAACTTTACTTCTTTTTTCCAAAAATGACATTTTGAAAACTTTGCTTTTAACTTATGCTACTCAACGTATGTAGCACTATTTTGAGATGAACGTCATGGTCTAATTCACTCTTTGAATATATCAAAATGCCATCTATAAACACCAACATGGATCTATCTAAATTCTCTCGAAAGATTTGGTTCATCAAATCCACAAAGAAAGCAAACGCGTTGGTCGACCCGAAGGGCATGACTAACCACTCATACGAACCATATCTTATTCAAAACGTCTATAATGGTATAATTTCCATCGCCGCTCTCAATTGATGGAAACCTATAGCTAAGTCCAACTGTGAAAACACCTTGGTTCCACTCAATTGATCGAACAAATCATCTGTTCTAGGAAAAGGATATCGATTATTTACCATCTTCTCATTCAACTTTTTATAGTCGATACGCAACCTCAATGATCCATCTGATTCATAAATACTGCTGCAGCAAGGCAAACTGCTTGGTCTAATAAAATTCCTCCCTTCCAGATCCACTAGCTACACCGTTAACTCCTTTATCTCGGTAGTTGTCATTCTTCTAGGTGGTCTACTTACGGGTTTAGCTCCATGTATGAGATCTATCCGAAACTCTATGGTACATTTCAGCAGTAGTCCCGTAACAAACTCAAAAAATATCAATATACTATCTTACTACGAGAATCCGTTTAACTTCATCCTCTAAGACATTATACCGATCCTTGAGACGTGGCATAATTTCCCTAACAATCTCCGATTTCAATCCCAGAATAACTTCTTATTTTTCTTAATCAGTGTATTAATGAGTGCCTGCTCATTCCTGGATAGCTCATCAAACTTCATTGCATACTTCAACACTAATATCTCACCTTGCTCTACTCTGAGACTTCTTAAACAATGTTGACTTAGCTGCTTCAGATAGAAATTTTGTTTTAATCATTATGTTAACTTTGCCAAGCTTTTATGATCTCGGCTTAACGCATTATAGTTATTGCGAGCAGCCACTTCAGGCACTGCAACTCTCACATTGCCACCGCCTACCTTCAGTCAAACTAGCAACTACTTCAGATTACATTATCAAATGGTGTGGTTCTAGCATTACACTTTCATTAGCGTTAGTTACACAGTTAGCATTCCTAGCATTAGCCCGGGTGTTTCCATTGGTTCCGGTGCTTCTGCCTCCTAATATTACTGTTCATTTCTAGTGTCATTCTCTTGTAATCTACATATGAGTCATCATCTGATACAGAAGAATGGTCCAAGATAGAGGGGTGAGTATAGATAGATATATGTACTTATATATATATATATATATATGTGTGTGTGTGTGTGTGTGTGTGTGTAATGCAAATAACAAGTACGTTATAATAACGCTATCCCAAGCCTTGATTTATTATTTCTCATTTCATTTGGGTTATATTTTTTAAAATCTTATTAATTTTTATGTAATCAAGTGCTTCGATACCAATTTGTAACATCCCTCGTTCTGAGGCTCGAAAATAGATATTATTGATACTGCAATCATCCTTAGTATTATTTCCCAGTGACAATGAGATCCCTTATTGAATCATTAACATCAAGAGCACTAGAATTTACAAAAATTTTAACAAAACATTTCATTCATTAATTTGCAAATTCATTACAATTCATTTCTATAACCCCACGAATACATCGTTCAGATAAAATATAATAATTACATATAGTTCCAAGAGCGACATATGAAGATGCCCCTTGGATGATCACAGTTTTAACACCTAGACAGTTATAGCACCCGTCATTACATACATTCAACCAAAATAAAAGGCAATTAAACTACTGCACATCGGAAATATATAAATCTTATATATAATAGCTTACCTCCTACACGTCTCCGGAAGCTTATTTGTCTAAACTCGAAAAAGCCCTACTTTAAGCCTACTTAATTCCAAATTGAGCACTCTAGAGTTTAGAGGGATATCAAAAACTTCGGGCTAGACAAAAAGTCTGAGGTTAATAATATTTTACCATCTTGAACCGAAATGGATACACAATGAGACCACGCCGCTGAGTAGAACGTGTTTTTCCTCACTATTACCATTAAAATCATATCATAATTGTAACCAAAATAATTAGCACATAATCATAATATAATCATGCAATTATGTGTAAAATGAATAGTCTGTCATTCACTAAGGCCATAGCGGTTACACAATCACATATTTACTCAATCCCAAAACTATCCATGACATACTTTTCTCAAGGTCACTACAAACCAATATAAGTTTTCTCAGGCTGACTAGAAACCTATAATAATTTTCTCAAGCTAACAAGGAATCTATAGTAGTTTTGCAGGCTAACTAAAAACCTATCAGTCTGACTTAGGCCAAAATATAACCAGATAAACTATAATGTCTCGTCCAACGAGAGGAAATGACCTTGGCTTCTGTTCAACAAAAGAAAATATAACCAAATAATTCATAATCTTTCGTCCAACGAGAGCAAATAACCTTGGCTTTTGTGCAGCAAAAGTAAATACAGTGATGAGCACATACAATTAGCAACAAGTTCCCTACTTTGTGTACTCGGTTTCGCATGTCCTTCGATTAGGCCCTACGCAATGGAAATTGTGGACTTGACCAACCGTGGGTTGAGCAGTTGGAGCATAGGGAGTGACTCTACACCAGTCTTCACCATTAAATATTAAATTTAGTTTTAAATCTTAAATCTGGTTTTGCATGTCGAGTCATGTCTTTTGATCATTCAAGCACCCTAACACAATTTTTGATTTTCACGATCTCCTGGATGCAATTATACTCGCTTAGGTGTTTAAGTCTGACTATACCCACTTTTGATACAACCCTAACTGGTTATATGTTCCCTAAATCCCTAAGTTCACAAAGTTGGATGATATCATATATCGGTACCATTCGCTGCTCTCCCGTTCCCTTTAATTGCCCGTTACTATTTTTGACGCGTCCGACGTAGTTTGGGAGCAATTCGTTTTGGTATGTTCAGGCTTTTATTATATGTTAATTATTTAAATTTAAAATTTTTAAAAATTTCTAAAATTAATAACTTGTGCAAATGAAATACGTTTGAGACGCGGTTTTTTGCATTGTGGTCGTACCAACGTGCTCTACATTATGAAGTTGGTTTGAACTAAATCCGAGCAATTTAAAATTTTACAAATTTATTTATTTTTGCATATTATTGATACATATTATTCATTAAAAAATAAATAATTAAATATAAATCAGTTTTATTTTAAAATATACATTTCAAATATTGTGCTCAGATTCTTCACTCGCAGCACACAAACGCATTCTCCGTTCACCAATATTCTCCGCTCGAATACCCCATTCAAATACCCTACTCAGACTCTCCGCTTGCTTTGCAAAGAACGGACCCATAATATATATAAGTGAACATGTCAACAATTCAGAATATGGAATAATAACCAATCAATATATATAAAAATGAACATATAACACATCACCAATCAATTAATTATATGTTCAATACGATAGCCAATTTATGCATAAATTACTTTTTCAAAGTAATAGCATCCACTTTAAAAGCTCTTTCAAAAATAGGCTAATACGCTTTTCTTCTTTTTTGAAATCCCATAAAAATACTTAACAAAATCATTTTTTTATTTAAGTAAAATTTAGCTCCAAAATAGAATGAAAATCTACCAATGGTCATAAAATAGCTATCTCCTATTCTTTTAAATCAAAGGCTGCCTTGTTTTAAAAATTCACTTTTTTCACACGTTAAATTATAGGCCGTCGGGTCTTAAAATTTTACTTATTTTTTCCACTCATTAAAATATAGATCGTTGCGTCTTAAAATTTTACTGTTTTTTTTTACGTGTTAAAATATAGACCGTCGCTGTTATAAATTTTCACAGCCATCGCACGTTAAAAATAATGGTCCATCGCGTTCAAACGTGCTTGGAGTTATCGCGTGTTTTATTGTCATCGCATGCTAGAAATGGAGGTCAACCCATGTTTTATACTCATCGCGTTTAAAATAAGTCGGCTTCAAGTATAAAAGAGCCGCAGCGAGTTATAACCTAGACCATGTTAGCTATCGCGTGCAATTCCTCAATACAGTTTAATAATTCATAAATACTTCTTGCCTATTTATTCTTAGGCCTTGAATTTGTTTAGTGCCACGTGTCCATATAATCATCACGTATATAGTGTGTCGGCACATATAATATCATTTTACTTTCTGAAGCTTCATATGTATGAGTCATTACATATATACATACACGTACCAGCCTTTGCATTATCGGTTACACACGCAATTCGTTTTGTGTTGCCGCGTTGCATCTATCGCTGTGTATATACATGTATATGTTTTCAATGAATATGTGCCAGCCTTCGCGAAATATTATAAACCTTCACTTCGTGTTATTTCTTTAATGCCTGGCACACTTTATTCAGATAAGATGCTTTGCTTACGTGTTCACTTTGCATGCTAGTTTACCTTTGGTCCTTTTCATTTTTCGTGGTCTGTACCATGCCACGTGTGCTGTTCTATGCCATGCCATCCACGTATTTTGTGGTCAATTCGCATGTAGGCTTCATGCCTTCGCGTTATATTTTCCATTAGTTTCACTTTTGTGAGCCATCGCGCAGTGTACTGTCGCGTTTTATCTGTATGTATTGTGCCGTCGCTGAAAGTGAGTATGTATACTTCGTGTCATCGTGTGCTGTCATTTCCAGTTTGTACTTCATTTTTTTTGCATGCATTGGAGCTGTCGCTGGGAATTCATGTATAAGCGGTGATTGGGAATTTATGTGCCACCCCTAGACAAAAATAGATTTATACATCAAAATGCTGGATCAATGTTCGTTTTTATTCTACCTTTCAAGCACATTTTTTCTTTATCCGATATAAAGTTTAACTTAATCAAAAATGACTCGATGACGGTTTTGTAATTTAATTAAAAATCGATTTATTAACCTTTTAAATCAATTCTTTTCTTTCAAACCCAATTTGTTGTTGGCATTTTATTGGCCAATTCTCTTATCATCTTATCAACATTCCAGAAAATGTTAACCCATATAATTAGCTCAATTAATTAATTAATTAATTTTCCATAATTAATTAGCATTTTTCTTAACTAATTAATTCATATAAAATAGAAAACTAATGGAAAAAATCCCAAAAATCAACTTTATCATTTTCTACCTCAAGTAAAAATTTCGGACCAAAATAATTATTTTTCGCATTTTTAACAATTAATTTCTGAAATACAATCATGTTAGCACCAAAATTGGTTACTAACCTCGTAGAGAAAGATTGTGCAGAGATATAAGTGATGAAGATAAATTAAACAGAGAAGATAATGCTAATTTAAATGCAGAAAGTAAGAACACCAAATTTATAGTGGTTCAGCGTAATTGCCTACGTCCACTTTGAGATTAAACTTTATTGATCTTTCTTCTTGTTGATTACAAATACAATTCGTGAATCAAATGCTTGAATGAAGTTGTTAAGTAGAGAAGATGAGTCTAAAAAATGGCAGAGTCTCCCCGGTGTTCTCTCCCGAAAAAATGATCCTCTTCACTGTGACCCTGCCCCTCTATTTATAGACAAAGATGGGCTGGACTTTCCAAGTGGGCTTGGTAGCCGATCGCTCTAGCCCAGGTGTAGTGTTCGCTGCTTGCCGAACCAGGCATGCCGAACGTCATAATGCCGAACGGTCCTCCCTATGCCGAACGGTCCTTTCTATGTCGAATGGTATGTCTGATGTGTGGAGAGTACAAGATGGTTGCAGTTGGAGCCGAACATAACTCTGTTTGAAGCTCTTGACCGAACAATGCTCCCTGACCGAACAATGCTCCCTGACCGAACGATAATGTCATGTTGAATGATTAGGTACACCGAGCGTCTCCCGGATGCCGAGTACTTCCGTTGCCCAGTACTCCTGTTGGATGCCGGGTGCTCTCGTTTCTCGGATGCCGAGTGCTCCCGTTGCCGAGTACTCCTGTTACGCCGAACACTCCTGTTGTCGAGTTCTATTGATGCCGAGCGCTAGCTGACGCCGAGCAGTCTTGTATGCCGAGCAGTCTTGTATGCCAAGTACTGTCTGACGCCGAGCAGTCTTGTATGCCGAGTACTGTCTGACGCCGAGCAATATGGATGATGAGTACTTCGCCGAGCACTCCTAGATGCCGGACATTCTATGACGCTGAGTTCCACTAGGAAGCCGGGTACTTCGCCGAACACTCCTAGATGCCGAGCACTCTCTGACGCCGAGTGCTACCTAATGCCGAGCACTAGTTGCCTGGTCAAATCTCCAGGAAACACTTGCCCCCCAAAGTGTAGCGCGTGGCCGAACGTGATGCGCTTTGAATCTAGTTCAACTTTCCTTGGTAATGCTTTCTCAAGAATGCACGTGACGGAGGTGTGTGACGAGCGTGGCCTGGATGCCGAACTATACGTTCGAAGCCGAACAATCCTCATGTGCCGAACGTCACTTTGCTCTGATGCCGAACACTCTGGCACTGACCGGTTTTACCGGGTATAGCCCCTTCGACTTCCACCTCCCTTCTCTATAAAACCAGGCCTTTTCCTTCTTATCCCCTTTACTTTTTTACTTCTGCCGTTCCTCGAAGATTTTCAATTCTATTCAGTCGTCCGGATTTAAAGCTTAACTACTCCATCCCAATCTCCATTCTGCAAACTAGGTACCTTTTCTCGTACGATAGTAGTAAATTTCAAACGAGATGGCCGAGTGTGTCACGTAGAAGGCCTTTGAGTAGGTTGTCTCTATCGCGTCTTTATTGCCGAACGATGAGGTGAGGGGGAGTGATTAGGAGTATGTCCACCTATGGTCTTAGTTTCTTCATGTCGAACTGTGGCTAAAGGGAAGAGGAAAGAATGAAGGTGATGGAGGAGGTAAGGGTGTTGTTTGGCGTAGCGCTGCTCCGGTGTATGTCGTCATGCGCCGGATGGAGGAATGGAAGGCTGCCGAATACTCCCTTGGCCAAACAATGACTTCAGCCGAACGAAGCTTTTAGCCGAACAATGACTTAGCCGAACATAGTTTCTAACTGGACAGTGTCTTAGCCGAACAATGCCTTTAGCCGAACAATGACTTAGCCGAACAAAGCTTTTAACTGGACAATGACTTAGCCGAACAATGCCTTTAGCCGAACAATGACTTAGCCGAACAAAGCTTTTTAACTGGACCATGACTCAGCCGAACGAGGCTTTTAGCCGAACACTTGACATGCCAAACAAACATACATTTTGACATGTACTTAGGCCGAACAATACAATTTCCGAACAAAGTTTCTAACTGGACAATGTCTTAGCCGAACGAGGCTTTTAGCCGAACACTTGACATGCCGAACAAAGCTTTTTAACTGGACAATGACTTAGCCGAACGAGGCTTTTAGCCGAACACTTAACATGCCGAACAAACATACATGTTGACCTGTACTTAGGCCGAACAATACAATTGTCGAACAAAGCTTAAATGCCGAACAACATAAATGTCAAACTACACTTAGGTCGGTCACTTTATAAATTATATGTTTTCTGAATCTGGAACTGTAGTCACCACCAGGCAGGCTCTTTGAGACAGTCAGCAATGACGGTCTTCGAAGGCGATGATTCGAAGCTCATTCTTATATCTCTGAAACCTTTAGATTCTTATTGCTTGTATACAATTGTTTGCACTAGTTCACACACCACATGGGGGAAACTCGTGTTGTTAATTCTAACGTCCAACGTTTTTTAAGTATAGTTTTCTCAAGCACTTAGCCAGGTTCGTTATTTATTGAGGATGTCAAGAAAGTCTAGCTCCGCTACTATATCCAACAGGCCTGGGCCGTCATCAAGGCGAGAAGCCGCTGATACTTCTAATCCGTCGACTTCTCCTGCTCATAATTTAGCACCTGATGCCCTGGAGGCAGCAATTCTTCTAGACAATCCGATCGATTCACAAGCTTCGAAGATCAACGAAGCCGCTCTCCGACGGATATGCTCCATTCATGGGATCCCTTTCGCCGATGTGTTGGTCCCTTCGCGACACGATCGCCCTCATCTGCCACCAGTCGGGTATACCACCTGTAACAAGTTCATGTGTTGGATGGGCAGCGTACCTCCGTTCAATTTATTTCTCCGGGATGTATTGCAGTATGTTGACATAGCTCCGTCGCAGCTGCACCCGAACGGCCATGCGTTTCTATACGGGACCTACTTACTTTTCATGGCCGTCTTCTCCAGACCTCCAACCGCTGGCGATATCAGATACATCTATATGATCAAGAGACGGAAAGACAGTCCTTCCTTTATGTTCCTCAAGCCGTACCACAAATGCCAAATCTTGACAGGGGCATGCAGTAAATTTGCCCTGTACAAACAGGAATGGTTCTATGTGCGCTGCCCTCTTGGTTTCGCGAGGAGATGGGTTGAAGGCAGTAAGTCTCTCTGCCGAGTCACTATTCGCATTTAACCGGAGTCATGCTTTTCCTAACTCTTCGTTTCGTCTTTTCAGGTATCAACCCGCGTCCGGAAGGCCGAGGATATTCTGAGGCCGTTGAAGCCATTAGAGCTCTTCCTGCCGAGGAACGAGACATCCGGACTATCATTTCAAATGAATCACTGTCGGGGTTTGGCTTGCTAGTCCCTGGTCGTCGGATCAGCCTTCCAGAAGGTGCCACCATTCCCAAACCTCCGTCCGGTAAAGGGAAAAAACAGGCCGGATCATCGTCGCGCCGCACTCCCGATACACATGAAGAGGGTGAGCGCAAAGAAGACGAAGCTCTTGAGACTCAAGGCGAGAATGTGGGTCCCGCCTGGAATCCGGCAATCGAAGTTCAAGATATCGAGACGTCATCCTCCCCTTCGAAGGGAAAGAAGAAGTTAAAATATAAAGTGCAGAAGGAGAAAATCGGTGGCACTTCGAAAGTCATGCCAATCCCGCCTGAGAAAGAGGCTTCCTCGCAGCACCTGGAAAGTTCCCTGAGGGGCCTGTCGAACCTGTCTATTCCCGATGATATTCTTAATTACGGGTTTGACGATCCTGAAGCCCTCAAGTTTTCTTCGCCCGCTAAAGGCAACGCGGGAGTTCAACTCCCGATCCAAGGAGACAATACTCCAATTAGCAAAGACAAAAAACTGGTCCGTCGGGGGAGACACTGGGACACACACGCACATACACATCCCATCATACACTTCAAGTTTTTTCCTATCTCACGGATTTTTCTTAATTCGTTGCTATTTCCATTCTTTGCAGGTGATATGGGGCGTTCTCACGGACTCGATCGCCTTCATGGCTCTTCCATATTTCATCACTCTGGACAGGACTCTGGTTCAGGCAGACGCAGGGGCAGAGACGATTATGAAGATAGAGACAATCGTCCCCGTGAGTCGTCTCACCGCAAGAAGGCATATTCTCAATCTTCGCAGTCCCATGATCCTCTTCCTCCAACTGTGCCGGATAAAGAGGAAACTTCACAGAAGGGTATGCTCCTCGAGAACAACACTCCAGTTCATCGAGTACAAGGCAAGTTCGAGAGCAATGAAAAAGAGCGGAACTTTCAAAGCCTCCTCTTCCTACTCCTGCGGTGGACCCAACTGTTGCTGAAAAGATGGTCGATCTTAAGGCCAAGTTTCCAAAAATTTACTTCGACGGTCTGAAGTTCCTCCCGGCCATTCATCATATTCCCGGGCATGTGAAGCAGAGTGCCATTGCCTGCAATAACGACGTCTATGTTCAACATGACGCGTTTTTGCACTTGGTGGAGAAGATCTCAGAGGTATCCGTTGAGCGTCAACATGAGATTGATCGCTTGAAACTGGAGGCTGGCTGCGACAAAAACATCATCGAGCACCAAGACGTAGAGCTCGCTTCGTATAAGTCGAAGCTGGAAGCCGCTGAACAAAGCGCAAAAGATACTGCTGAGGCAGTTACTCGTTTAGAGGCGGGTCACAAAAAAGAGCTTGACGAAGCAGTCCAGCGCAGCGGTGCCCTTGCCCTAGAGAAAGACTCTGTCCAAAAGGAGAGGGATGCGCTCGTCGTGCAAGTCAGAGAGCTGAAAGAATTACTCTCCAAGGAGAAGGAGGACAAGGTAGCTGCTCAAGAAGAATCACAGCGATACTGTGATGAAATCGTCGCTACTCGTCTCCTGAAAACGAAGCTCGATGACGAACTTGCCGGGGTTGAGAAAATGAAGGATGAGGCCCGTGAGGAGGGCAAAAGAGTGGCTGTGGAGGAGATTGATTCTCGCCTCGAGGCGGCCGCAGAAGCCGGCAGGGAAGAGGTCAAATGCATGTTTGACCCGTTGATTGCTGAATACGGAGCCCGCGTCCTCATGCATCGCGACTTAACGTTCTTGGGCGACGGCTATCTCGAATCCCTAGCTAAGGCCTGGGAAACTTTGATAAGGATCAGGAAGATCGAGTCGGGCTCCGAAGAGGTCGATGAGGAGGCCTTGGTGAAGGAGTTCCTTAGGAGGAATGAGCCATCGGATTTATCCGCCGCATTGGCACTTTACAGCAAAGGCTCTCCCCTTCCACAAGAGAAAAATGATGAAGCCGGCCCGTCCAGGGTCAATACTTCTGCTCCTCATATTGCTGCTCCTCCCGCTGCTCAATCGGTCGGTCGGCCGACACTTGATCCATTCGAGCAGCATGCTGGTTATGACCCCGAAGATCCCGGGCTTGGTGCTCATGTGCTATCCCCTATCCTGGAGGGTGAAACCCCACGCGCCACCGATAGCCAACCGGAACCTGGTAGGAAATTCACCTTTCTCTAAAAGTTGAAAGATCCCGTCATTTTTCAGCGGTGGTTACTCGTTCTAACGCCCATCCTTTATGTTTTCATGTAGGTTGTTCTGACGCCGAGCCAACTCCGAGGAGCGATGACGCTAAGGAGGAGGCAGAGAAAACTAGCGATGCTGTCCACGCGGGAGTGATTCCTAGTCCCGATGCTCAAGTGATTGGGGCGCTAGATGACGATAAGCTTGACACTTCATCTCCTGCTGAAGGTAGTGGTGAAATTGAAATCACTGGCGCCTCAGAGCATACCTCACATATGGGCATGAAGGACCGCCTCACCGCAGAGGAGAAGAAAAAGGCCGAGGTCAATGTTGAACCTGGAATCCTGGAACTTACCGACCCGCGGAACAGACCTTTGAAAATCATTCTCCCGGGCAGGTCCAAACCACTAGATGTTCCGTCTCCTACTCCTGACTCCGCTTCTTTAGCAAGCAAGAAATCCAAGAAAAAGCGTGAGGGAGAGGAGTCATCGAACAAGACAAAGGAAGACAAGAAGAAGAAATCGAAGAAATAATCGATATACTCGTTCAACGAGCTTTTTGTTTAAGTCTTGTAGCTGCTTTTATCTTTCGTAGCTTGTAGTTTGTATAGTCAGGTCTGAGTTTTGTAGGAGTGATCATGTAATCCCATTTTGAACTTATCGAATAAAGTTTACTTTCTTTTTGTTTGAATGATTCTCTTGTCTTTCTTTGGTTTGCTGACTAATTGTAGCCATAACTCAAGTTCTTATGAGTTGCATTATCTCCCGGTCCATTCTCGTGTTGTTCAAACATTTCTGGACATGGCGTACCTCTCATCCCACATCTCTCGAGTACTTGGACTTTTTGCTGACTCTGTGCTCCGGGGACTTGGAGACTTGAAATCGTTTATACTCTAGTCCGCGCTCTGGGGACTTAGAGTACTCCGCTCCGCACTCTGGGGATTCGGAGATTCGCATTCGTTTATACTCTAGTCCGCGCTCCGGGGACTTAGAGCACTCCGCTCTGCACTTTGGGGATTTAGACGTTCGTATTCGTTTATACTCTAGTCCGCGCTCTGGGGACTTAGAGTACTCCGCTCCGCACTCTGGGGATTCGGAGATCTGAAATCGTTTATACTCTAGTTCGCGCTCTGGGGACTTAGAGTACTCCGCTCCGCACTCTGGGGATTCGGAGATTTTAAATCGTTTATACTCTAGTCCGCGCTCCGGGGACTTAGAGTACTCCACTCCGCATTCTGGGGATTCGGAGATTTGAAATCGTTTATACTCTAATCCGCGCTCTGGGGACTTAGAGTACTCCGCTCCGCACTCTGGGGATTCGGAGATTTGAAATCGTTTATACTCTAGTCCGCGCTCCGGGGACTTAGAGTACTCCGCTCCGCACTCTGGGGATTCAGAGATTTTAAATCGTTTATACGAGTCCGTACGTCACACAAGATAATGTAGTTCGTCATTCAATTACGAGATATAGAAACGTTAGTGATTCATGGAAGGTATGGCTTCAAGCCTTTATCAATGAAAATCAACTAAACTGCTCGATTACAACTTTTAAAAAGAAACTAAGTTATTACTGAATGGAAAGATGCAGGAAATAACAGTGCCTAAAACAAGAAAGGAAACATGCTAAATGTAATAGTTCCGCAGATGTTCACTGTTCCATGCTCGGGGGAGTGTCGTGCCATCAACGGTCGCTAGTTTGAATGTTCCCTCTCCAAGCTTCCGTCCAATGGCGTACGGACCTTCCCAGCTGGGATTCATACGTGATGGTACCGGGAAAACTCGTTTCAGAATGAGATCACCCACATCAAAGATCCTTGGGCGGACTCTGCCGTCGTAGTAGCGCTTGACTCGGTGCCTATGCGCTGCCGCCCTTAATTCGGCTTCTTCATGCTTTTCATCGATGCAGTCCAGTGATTCCAACAAGAGATTCTGGTTCGTCTTGGGATCATAGTATGTCACTCGGTGTGACGGAACTTCAAGTTCCACGGGTATAACGGCTTCGGAGCCGTATGCCAAGGCGAATGGAGTGTGGCCGGTCGCGGACTTATGGGTAGTTCTATATGCCCATAATGCTGTCGGGAGTTCATCTACCCACTTGCCTCCAACCTTCTCCAGATGCTTCTTCAGTATGGACTTGATTATTTTGTTGACGGCCTCGACTTGCCCGTTAGCTTTCGGGTGTGCCACGGCGGCGAACTTCTTCTCGATGCCATACTTTAAACAGAACTCTTTGAACTCTCTGCTTTCAAATTGCGTCCCGTTGTCCGTAATGATGGTGCGTGGAAGGCCAAAGCAGCATATAATGTTTCGTACAACGAAGTTAATGACCTTCTTAGAGGTGATTGTGGCCAAAGGTTCTGCCTCAGCCCATTTTGTGAAATAGTCGACTGCAATTGAACTAATAGTGGAAGTTTATGTTACTGTAATAGTCGACCTTCTTAGAGGTGAAATAGTCGACCTTCTTAGAGGTGATGGTAGATTTAATAGTGGAAGTTTATGTTATTGAAACTAATATAAATAAATGTAACTTAATATTACAGTTGATTGAAATCAGATAATAACTGAAACTGTAATTTGATAATGATGTTAACTTGTAATTGAACGTAAGTAAAGATTTAAATTTGAGTGTAACAAGTAATTGAAACGAATTGAATTTGATTGTAAACAGCGAAATAAATAAATTGTTACATTTAATATTGAAGTTATAATATTAAAATCAACGTAAATGAATGTAATTTAATATTACTGTGAATTTAAATAAGATGATAGCTGAAGAAAATTAAAGTAAATGAATTATAAACTATTGGTAATAATGTATAAGTAAATAGTTGATTCAATAATGAAAGTGTAAATCGAAATAAAAGAATTCAATTGGAATTAAATAACTTGAATTTGAATTACAATATAATTGAACGTTGAATCTAACGTAATCTTTTATACTGGATTTATAAGGGAAAACTGCATTGTAAAAGATTGTTAATTACTGTGAAATTAAAAATGAAATTTGTGAACAATTGAAATTTGATTTAAAAGTTAATAATTTAAAATTGGGAATTTTATATTGAAATTAAACAGTAGAAATAGCCATTTTTACAACTGTCTCGGATTTCGACGAAACCAGTTTCATCGGATCCGTAACAGTGAATTATTGTAAGGTTTCAATTTTCATAGCAATCGGACTTGTCGTTTGGCCGTGTGAGCTTGAAATGCATAGAAATTTAATTTCGAATTTAATTAAAATAATCGACTTCAAAAGCTATCTTCCGCATACGATTGAATTAGGCCTTGGGACTAGTTCCATTGCGTTCGGAAAATGAGTAAAACCTTATAAACGCCTGGCGGCACGTCTCGTTTGGAGTTCGGACGATTTTGGACCTACCTTTATAAATACGCACGCAAAACCGAGACAGTTTTATCATTATTTCATTTCAGAAACTCTAATTTCAAACCATGGCCAGAAATTAACGATCTTCTTTCCTTAATATCTCTCAATCCGTTCAACGAAATCGAAAAATTCCAAAAGCAAAAGTGTAGATCTCGACGAGCTCTTCAAATCCATATGGTTGATTCGTGCTAATTCATCACGAATTGGTCCAGATCTGGCTTTGAATGTCGTGCGTATTTTCTTGGTTTGCGTGCAAACGGTGGCGAATGGGGTGGCGAAACTTGGCGCGTAGGTGGAGCAAGGAGAGGCGCATGCGATGGCATCCCCTGATCAACGTCTGGTCATCGTTTGCCTTGTGCGTGGATGAGGATGAACGGCGTGAAGTGGGTCTCGGTTGTGCTGTGCGTGAGGGAGAAGAGGGTAACGTGTTTTTCTTCTTATTATTTATTTATTTTATAATAACATAAATCGTATAACTTTTAATATCAATAACTTTTGCATACGAGCTCGGATCGACGCGTGGTTTTCTCCATTGCGTTCGTATCAGAATTCCGGACAACATGGAGCTGGTTTGGTTGGATTCCGAGACTGTTCAAATTTGGGCCTTTATTTGGATTTTAAATCGTCGATAAATCAAAGGTGAGTGTTTATACGCTCACAATTGACTAAAATAATTTTATGTTAGTTAAATTTATATTCTGAAGTGATATGAAATTTATTGGCTGTTTTTTGGTAGGTTTAATTATCATCTGTATTGATGTATGAATTAATTGATAGAATTTAAATCGACCGTTAAAATAAATTTAAATTTAAATTGGCAGTATATTACTTGATATTGATAATTATAAAATTGTTGTGAATGTTATTGGCTTTATGGTTGATTGGTTGTGATGGATGCTATTGGTCGATATTGGTTGTTTATTTATTTTGATATATCATGCTATCATCATGTATATTGTTTATTGCATATAAAACTGTAAACTGAATCAGTTCGAATAAATTAAGGAATAGGTTGAAATGATATACCTATGACATCTATTTGGATTGAAATGATATATGTCCATCCTTGAAATTAAAATTGAAATAATTATCCACTTGGCCATAGGTTAGAAAATTATATACGGACACCGGGTTGGTTAAATTAAATGATTTTAAAAGTTGTTTTGAAATTATTTAAATGAATTGATTTTAAGAATAAAATCCAATTTATGGAAATTGAATTATTTTGAATTGAAGCTCGAGATGTTGGAATTTAAACTTGGTAAATGAAATTGTTTAATTATTCGAAGTTTAGATTTTTAAGAAAAAAAATTGAAATACGGCGTAAATTTTCGAAAGTTGATTTGTTTTAAAAGATTGGACTTTTAATCGAACTCTGAATATTTCTAAGAAAATTTATATGAAATGATATTTCAAGTTTGAGTTTGAAATTGAAAATTTATTTGAAATTGAGATTTAATTAATTTGGAATTGAATTGAAATTAAATTGAGATATAAATGGAATTATAAAATTTAGTTTTGAAATGTGAATATTTAAAGCTTTGAGATATATGGAAATTGAAATGGCTTATTTTGTGGTTCAAATATGTATTTGAAATTGATAATTTGAAATGGTTTATTGAGAAGCTGAATCGAGTTGAAATTGATGATTTGAGATTTGATTAAATTTTAAATTTTGGAATTCGAGTTTATGTGAACCGTTTTGTGGAATTTGAGGCGAAAATGATTTTTGAAATGAAATTGTATATTTTGAGTAGATACGATGATATTCGAAATGGATTTGATTTTGAAGCGAATATGATATTTTTTGATAATCAATTATGAATTGATTTTTGAAATTGTAAAAGAGCCACCGGTCTAATAATACGTAGTTATTAAAGAGACCGGGATCGGATATGGACATACTCTCTGTCGATACCGAAAACCACTTTAATAACTAGTATACGCGGAGTGTTGATCCAGAATGAAGTGGATGGTTTGATGAACGCGTTGACTGAAGAAAGAGAACGATATTGGATGACCCCTGACATGACTAAAACAGGAGCCCTACCGGGCCATTGAGGTTCGCCACCTCTAGCGGACACACTTCTTCGTTACCATATCTATTACTTTTGTGATTCGATTTGGGTGCACCCCTCGATTATGGGAGTGTTGTTTCGCGGTGTTGGGGTAGTAGCTGCTATGCCCAACATCAGTCCGGATGACGCAACTACTAGTATCCTAGTTGGTATCGCCTCATGTACCTTGTCATACTGATTATTCTATTCGCGACCACTACGTTTTGGTTTGTACCTTTAGTATATGGATTGCCCTCTGGTGACTTCCGGTTTTGGGGAAACTACGGTCTTGTATACGCTCTTGGGAATAAAAAATGTGTTAAGGGTGTAATGGGCCATGGCTTAACGCTAGTTTGATATTTTACTTTATGATAGACACTATTGTATATAGCATATTCTATTATATAGTAGATAGTTTAACGGATCCTTAGGAGATGGAAATCCCGAACATCTCTTAAGTTAATGCACGCACGTTAAACACTGGATAGGAGGTGTCTAAAACCCGTAAACATCTCCGACGCCGTCGCACTCATATTTACTTATTCGATTTAACTTACATGAGATATTTTAGTCCTGACTCGAGTGTTTTGTCTTTTCATTACGCTCGGGTCAGCCTGAGCATTTCAGATAAGGTTGAAGATCTATTCTGGAGGACGAAGACGGAGTTTGGTATTACATCATTTGTATTCTACTACTGTATTATTATTCCACTGCATTGTTGTATTATCTCTGATATGTATGTAACTCTGATTTATGATGTATAATAATAATCAAATTTACTTATTAACAGCTTCATGAACTGTTATTTTATTATTATATCTCGTCCCTTCCGCTGCGAGATTCTGAGTTTGTTTCTGTTCTTTCTTTTCTTTTCTTATTTAACCCCAATAACTATCTGTATTTTGGATTGTTTGAGTCGGCATGTGTGTATGTTTTGTCAACTTAAACGGTCAAAAATGCGGGTCGTTACAGTTGGTATCAGAGCTTTGGTTTAGATTACCTTGGCTCTAGTGGGGAATAACTCATTGAAATAGGGTTAAACCTTATGAATGAGTTTGAGTGTATATGAGAGAGCGTATTTGCAATTTTTATATAAAAATGATTTTATATTGTGTTAATTTGTTCCGTTGAGTATTTATGAATTCTGGTTGGTACTTGGGACGCCAAGGCATCGATAGTAATTTCTAAACACTCGAATAGGACAGATAGACATAATATTGTTTTGGATTATATTTTATATATAAAAGAATTATCTTGAAAGTTTATAAATTTTGATTGTATTGGTTGTTAGGAGATGATAATATTAGATTATCATCGTTTATTGTTGATTAGTCAATATTCTAACTATTGACTAATGGATGATTTTAAGAAATGAAACTTGTAAATATGATTGACAATGAATATAAATGGTAAATAAAATAAAATAAAAATGAATTTAAATTAAGATGGAGAATTTAAATTCCGGTGTTTTGAAAATTTATTAACAAAAATTTGAAATGTATAATTTAAGTATTATATGATAGTATATTCGATTAGAAATTGTTTTCAAAGGATTTTCAAATGAAGTAAGTGTTATACTCCCCACTTGACACTAGAGAATGATTTCGGTGATGAGTGCACGCATTATCGACGTTTATTTTCGAGAGTCCAAGTGGGGGAGATCACTTAATAGTTTTTCTAAACCCTGTTTTGATTAAAAATTGTAATTTTCTAAAGTATGAAATGAAAATAAGTATATATATATATATTTCAATGCTGATTAAAATTCTTCTAAAAGTATGATTTGAGATATAAAGATATTAGTATATATATATATATATATATATTTTTAAAAAAATGGTTTAAATCGAATCCGGTGTTGAAATTCTTAAGTTCTCTAATAAGGAATGATTTTAATTATTAAACTAAAGTAAATCTTGAATTGTTAGAAACTTATGAATTGAAAAGGTGGAATTGAATTTAAGTGTAAAAAAAAAATTTAATTTAAAATTGTAGTAGTAACCCTTAATTTGGAAAATAATAAATTGGAAATTTATTTAATAGGTATAACACTCAAATTGAAAGAAAAGAAGTTGTATATTGTTTAACTACATTCTATTTGCATAGCTATAACTTACCAAATACTTAAAAAGTTTAAAATGCTAATAAGAATAAGTAAATGAATAATATACAAGTGTGATTGCGAATAATAAAATGTGAAGATCTATTGATAGTTGTAAATATAAAGGAAATTTAAGTTGTAAATTGAATTAAATTTAAAATTAATTAAATATAAAATTATTAAATGGAAACTAATTAAATTTGAATAAAACTAAATGTCAATAAACTTGGAAGTGTATGAAATTAAAATTTTGACTTGGAAATGTATAATTGATTTAGTGTAGATTTTGGATGGATGTTAATGTTTGATATGCATTGCTTGTTAGATGGATGGTAATTGATTAAATAGAATTCATTAGTGTAAATGGAATTGAATAAACAGAATAAAAATTTTAAATAATTAAATTCAAATTTGAAGCAAAGTGAAATTAAATATAATTGAATTCAAATTAAATTGAAGCAAATCGACTTGAATTTAAATTATGAATGAAACAAACTTGAATAAATCGGAAACAAATCGAATGTAAACTTATTAATGGATAAATAAGAAAATAAACGACTTTGTGTTTATGATTGTTTCTTTAGAAAATTTGAAGTTTGATGGTTTGTACTTTGAAATAATAAAAGCTAATTTTTGGAAAAATCCAAAATTGTCCAATATATGCTGAAACGAAAACAACCATAACTTTTAAATAGCTGGACGAAATTTGACGATCTTAGACTTGTCAGAAAGCTTAGAAACTGTAGCACGACTTTTCTTTAGAGTGTCTTGAAAAATTCCTTCATTTACTTAGTTAAAAATTTGAATCTTATCGTTGGCTTGTGTAAAAAGGAAGCAAAATCAGTAGCATATACCCTTAGTATTTTCACCATAACCTTTTACTGGTTTATCGGATTTTGACGATCTTGCTATTTATGGAAAGCTGAGAACTTAAGTTAAAACTTTTGTTTTAAATGTTTTGTGTTTTTCGGTCATTTAGAGGGTCGAAACGTGAGTGAACGTCGCTGACCTGCGCAATTCATTGCCCAGGCTGAGGCGTATCCATTTAGTAAAACGGCCGTAACTTTTGAACGGATGGTCCGAATTTGATGATTTTGGACATTCCAGAAAGCCTGAAACGAATACAACAACTTTTCTTTAGATTCCATTGCCAAAATTTCATCGTTTAGGTGACTAAAAATCTGGATTTGTTCGCTGTCCTGAGACATAAATCTTGGTTTTGAAGTTAAAATATGTTATATAAATGTTGTATATGCTAAGTATATCAATCTACCTTTATATGCTTGGTTA
This sequence comes from Allium fistulosum, assembly GCA_030737815.1. Lineage (NCBI taxonomy): Eukaryota > Viridiplantae > Streptophyta > Magnoliopsida > Asparagales > Amaryllidaceae > Allium > Allium fistulosum. The sequence continues at coordinate 804,757,023 of CM060903.1, read as the reverse complement.
TCATTGGTTGCTGAGTATTTTAGTAGGTAGCAAAGGGTTGCGCTTCGCTTGTGGAGCTCGCTTCTGCGCTAAATGCAAAATGTAAGTTAAAATGCTAATAAACGCTTAATAAAAGGTACGTTCTTGGATTACGGTTTATGTTATGGTATATTATTGTGTTTCCCATGTTTTGGAATGCCTGATTCTTGTAATGAGATGTATATCATGCAATTATTACCACTGTAAAAAATTTCGGTCCTAGCCGCGCAAAGGAAGTGCTGCCGAAATTTTTCAAAAATCCGGGAGTTAGAAAATTTTGAGATTTTAAAAAATCCTATAACTAAATTTTGCAAATAAGTCGAATATTTTGAATGAATTATATCTAAATAATGGTTTCCCCTTCTCCGTTCCTTTTCGAGGACGAAAAGTGTTAAGTGGGGGAGAATGTAACGACCCGTATTTTTAATACTTTAAAAATACGAATTAAAATAAAAATTTTGGATAAAAATCCAAAGGAAATAAAATTTTGTGTTGTTAAATGTGAATTACAAGTTAAAATACAAAACTGAATTCTGAACTAACTTATTGTAAATTAAATATGGATGTTAACTTGTATTGAATATAAATAATGAATTGAATTTGATTGTAAACCAAATTGGTTATGATTGTAAACAAAGAATAAATAAAATGGTAGATTTAATGGTGGAAGTTTATGTTATTGAAACTAATATAAATAAATGTAACTTAATATTACAGTTGATTGAAATCAGATAATAACTGAAACTGTAATTTGATAAGGATGTTAACTTGTAATTGAACGTAAGTAAAGATTTAAATTTGAGTGTAACAAGTAATTGAAACGAATTGAATTTGATTGTAAATAGAGAAATAAATAAAATGTTACATTTAATATTGAAGTTATAATATTGAAATCAACGTAAATGAATGTAATTTAATATTACTGTGAATTTAAATAAGATGATAGCTGAAGAAAATTAAAGTAAATGAATTATAAACTATTGATAATAATGTATAAGTAAATAGTTGATTCAATAATGAAAGTGTAAATCGAAATAAAAGAATTCAATTGGAATTAAATAACTTGAATTTGAATTACAATATAATTGAACGTTGAATCTAATGTAATCTTTTATACTGGATTTATAAGGGAAAACTGCATTGTAAAAGATTGTTAATTACTGTGAAATTAAAAATGAAATTTGTGAACAATTGAAATTTGATTTAAAAGTTAATAATTTAAAATTGGGAATTTTATATTGAAATTAAACAGTAGAAATAGCCATTTTTACAACTGTCTTGGATTTCGACGAAACCAGTTTCATCGGATCCGTAACAGTGAATTATTGTAAGGTTTCAATTTTCGTAGCATTCGGACTTGTCGTTTGGCCGTGCGAGCTTGAAACGCGTAGAAATTTAATTTCGAATTTAATTAAAATAATCGACTTCAAAAGCTATCTTCCGCATACGATTGAATTAGGCCTTGGGCTAGTTCCATTGCGTTCGGAATATGGGTAAAACCTTATAAACGCCTGGCGGCACGTCTCGTTTGGAGTTCGGACGATTTTGGACCTACCTTTATAAATACGCACGCAAAACCGAGACAGTTTTATCATTATTTCATTTCAGAAACCCTAATTTCAAACCATGGCCGCCACCTATTCCATGGCCAGAAATTACCGATCTTCTTTCCTTAATATCTCTCAATCCGTTCAACGAAATCGAAAAATTCCAAAAGCAAAAGTGTAGATCTCGACGAGCTCTTCAAATCCATATGGTTGATTCGTGCTAATTCGTCATGGATTGGTCCAGATCTGGCTTTGAATGTTGTGCGTATTTTCTTGGTTTGCGTGCAAACGGTGGCGAATGGGGTGGCGAAACTTGGCGCGTAGGTGGAGCAAGGAGAGGCGCACGCGATGGCATCCCCTGATCAACGTCCGGTCGTCGTTTGCCTCGCGCGTGGATGATGATGAACGGCGTGAAGTGGGTCTCGGTTGTGCTGTGCGTGAGGGAGAAGAGGGTAACGTGTTTTTCTTCTTATTATTTATTTATTTTATAATAACATAAATCGTATAACTTTTAATATCAATAACTTTTGCATACGAGCTCGGATCGACGCGCGGTTTTCTCCATTGCGTTCGTATCAGAATTCCGTACAACATGGAGCTGGTTTGGCTGGATTCCGAGACTGTTCAAATTTGGGCCTTTATTTGGATTTTAAATCGTCGATAAATCAAAGGTGAGTGTTTATACGCTCACAATTGACTAAAATAATTTTATGTTAGTTAAATTTATATTCTGAAGTGATATGAAATTTATTGGCTGTTGTTTGGTAGGTTTAATTATCATCTGTATTGATGTATGAATTAATTGATAGAATTTAAATCGACCGTTAAAATAAATTTAAATTTAAATTGGCAGTATATTACTTGATATTGATAATTATAAAATTGTTGTGAATGTTATTGGCTTTATGGTTGATTGGTTGTGATGGATGCTATTGGTCGATATTGGTTGTTTATTTATTTTGATATATCATGCTATCATCATGTATATTGTTTATTGCATATAAAACTGTAAACTGAATCAGTTCGAATAAATTAAGGAATAGGTTGAAATGATATACCTATGACATCTATTTGGATTGAAATGATATATGTCCATCCTTGAAATTAAAATTGAAATAATTATCCACTTGGCCATAGGTTAGAAAATTATATACGGACACCGGGTTGGTTAAATTAAATGATTTTAAAAGTTGTTTTGAAATTATTTAAATGAATTGATTTTAAGAATAAAATCCAATTTATGGAAATTGAATTATTTTGAATTGAAGCTCGAGATGTTGGAATTTAAACTTGGTAAATGAAATTGTTTAATTATTCGAAGTTTAGATTTTTAAGAAAAAAAATTGAAATACGGCGTAAATTTTCGAAAGTTGATTTGTTTTAAAAGATTGGACTTTTAATCGAACTCTGAATATTTCTAAGAAAATTTATATGAAATGATATTTCAAGTTTGAGTTTGAAATTGAAAATTTATTTGAAATTGAGATTTAATTAATTTGGAATTGAATTGAAATTAAATTGAGATATAAATGGAATTATAAAATTTAGTTTTGAAATGTGAATATTTAAAGCTTTGAGATATATGGAAATTGAAATGGCTTATTTTGTGGTTCAAATATGTATTTGAAATTGATAATTTGAAATGGTTTATTGAGAAGCTGAATCGAGTTGAAATTGATGATTTGAGATTTGATTAAATTTTAAATTTTGGAATTCGAGTTTATGTGAACCGTTTTGTGGAATTTGAGGCGAAAATGATTTTTGAAATGAAATTGTATATTTTGAGTAGATACGATGATATTCGAAATGGATTTGATTTTGAAGCGAATATGATATTTTTTGATAATCAATTATGAATTGATTTTTGAAATTGTAAAAGAGCCACCGGTCTAATAATACGTAGTTATTAAAGAGACTGGGATCAGATATGGACATACTCTCTGTCGATACCGAAAACCACTTTAATAACTAGTATACGCGGAGTGTTGATCCAGAATGAAGTGGATGGTTTGATGAATGCGTTGACTAAAGAAAGAGAACGATATTGGATGACCCCTGACATGACTAAAACAGGAGCCCTACCGGGCCATTGAGGTTCGCCACCTCTAGCGGACACACTTCTTCGTTACCATATCTATTACTTTTGTGATTCGATTTGGGTGCACCCCTCGATTATGGGAGTGTTGTTTCGCGGTGTTGGGGTAGTAGCTGCTATGCCCAACATCAGTCCGGATGACGCAACTACTAGTATCCTAGTTGGTATCGCCTCATGTACCTTGTCATACTGATTATCCTATTCGCGACCACTACGTTTTGGTTTGTACCTTTAGTATATGGATTGCCCTCTGATGACTTCCGGTTTTGGGGAAACTACGGTCTTGTATATGCTCTTGGGAATAAAAAATGTGTTAAGGGTGGAATGGGCCATGGCTTAACGCTAGTTTGATATTTTACTTTATGATAGACATTACTGTATATAGCGTATTCTATTATATAGTAGATAGTTTAACGGATCCTTAGGAGATGGAAATCCCGAACATCTCTTAAGTTAATGCACGCACGTTAAACACTGGATAGGAGGCGTCTAAAACCCGTAAACATCTCCGACGCCGTCGCACTCATATTTACTTATTCGATTTAACTTACATGAGATATTTTAGTCCTGACTCGAGTGTTTTGTCTTTTCATTACGCTCGGGTCAGCCTGAGCATTTCAGATAAGGTTAAAGATCTATTCTGGAGGACGAAGACGGAGTTTGGTATTACATCATTTGTATTCTACTACTGTATTATTATTCTGCTGCATTGTTGTATTATCTCTGATATGTATGTAACTCTGATTTATGATGTATAATAATAATCAAATTTACTTATTAACAGCTTCATGAACTGTTATTTTATTATTATATCTAGTCCCTTCCGCTGCGAGATTCTGAGTTTGTTTCTGTTCTTTCTTTTCTTTTCTTATTTAACCCCAATAACTATCTGTATTTTGGATTGTTTGAGTCGGCATGTGTGTATGTTTTGTCGACTCGAACGGTCAAAAATGCGGGTCGTTACAAGAAGTCATCAAGGTCGATAAAAGTGATAACAACTAATCGGAGCAACTAGAATCGATAAACAATGGAAATTCAATCAAGAAAATCCTAAACAGGCAAAATTACCCAGCTCTAGACGTCTGGGGTCAATCCAGACGTTTGGGTTTAGATTCTGGAAATTCCAGAAAAACCCTTCCAATCGTCTGGTTCGGCAAACCAGACGTCTGAAACCTTTTCAGACGTCTGAACAAAAAAATTAGACGTCTGAATTTAGGTTCTGTCTTTTTTTTAAACTCCGCATGCATAAATTTTTGCTCCAGGTCCAAACCAGACGTTTGGACTTGATCACCAGACGTCTGGTCACCTGGTCTGGGCAACAATTTTGCCTAGGCCAAAGTAGCCAAAACATATCGAAAGCGATTGGACGAGCAATGACGACTAAGGATTTACGCCAAGCGACAACCCAGCCTTAACGGCTCTTCGATACACCCCGAATATCAATGTCCAAATATCCATAATAGGATTTTCATAAAATTGGACCAAAACACCAAAATTTGGAAAATTCACCAAATCAATTCAAATCAAAAGCAAATGAATATGCACAAATGTTAGGAATTCAATCCTAACAACAATGATAACTATAGACGTAGATGTGAGTTAAAGAACTCACCTTTAAAACTCAAAAACTCAAGAGAGAAGCTCTAAAACAAGCTAAGATCAATTCCTCTTCAACAACAACTCAAGAAGCTTCAATCTAAGCTCAAAAGAAGAATATTTCCTAAGTTAGGTTATAGGAAATTCTGAAATTGAAGAGAGATAGAGATGGAAAAAGATGAAGAGGATGCTTACCTATGCTTCTCCTTGATTTTGGAGCAAGAACTTGTGTTTCCAAATCAAACTAGGGTTTGGAAATTCTATTTCCAATTCTTTTCCCCCATTTCTCTTGAGCTTGAATGTTAGGAAAAGGAATGAGTGAATGAAGAGGAGTTGAGTGTTAGGGTATTCAATTGGGTTAGTGGCTGAAACCCAAACCCAAAGGCCAAAAATAGAAAATAGCAAAATTCTACTTAACTCCAAACATATCGATGTTTATACTCAAAAAAGTTGTAAACGCCATTTTGGACTCAATGGAAGTGGTCTCGAGTCCCAATTCGACTATTTACAAAAAGTAACATTTCAGACTTTAATCCGATTAACGATGCTATATTTAAATAAAACATTTAAATATACAATCGTAAAATATGCGGGTTGTTACAGACTCCCCTCCTTAAAGAAATTGCGTCCTCGCAATATTTAAGAGGAAAATTAAAAGCAACAACCATAAAAGCATATCAACACAAAAGAAGAAATTTTGAAATAAGAAATTCATAATAAAGAGCATGAAAGAGTAAGTCCGGATGTGTTTGCTCGATGAATCCTCAAGATTCCCAAGAGAAATCCTTAGGATTTGAGGACCATTGAACTTTCACAAGAAAAACATCTTTATTTCGAAGGCGTTTAACCTCCGAAGCATTGATACGAATAGAATGTTGCTCATAAGTCAAAGTTGGTGAAACTTCAATTTCTTCAAATACATCGGGCTCAAGAATAGAATCGGAATCCCTAAGGTATTTCCGTAGTTGAAAGACGTGGAAAACGTCATGAATAGCGGAAAATTGAGCCGGTAATAAAAGGTGATAAGCCATGGAACCAATACGTTCGGTGATGGGAAATGGACCAATATATCGAGGTACTAACTTTCCTGATCGACTGAAACCCACAACACACTTCATAGGTGAAACATAAATGAATACCAATAAAATCTGGACCTAAAACCAGCTTCTCACTGGCTTCAAGTCAACACGAAGGAATTCGGCATGGCCCTCCGTAGAGTGCCTCGAAAGGTGCCATACCAATACTAGATTGGAAGCTATTATTATAGGAAGACCCAACAAGAGAAATATGGTCTTCCCAACTTCCACCAAAATCAAGAACACATGCTCGAAAAAGATCATCAAGAGTTTGACTCACACGCTCTATTTGTCCATCGGATTGAGGGCGATAAGCGGTGCAAAAATTAAGCTTTGTTCCCAAAGCTTTTGAAGACCCTACCAAAATCCAATAGTAAAATAATGGATCACGATTGCTAAAAATAGAAGTAGGAACTCTATGCAATTTAACAATTTCTTTGACATAGAGTTTAGCCAAAAGAGGTACGGTCCAAAAGAGAAGGATGAGCCTTAAGGCTACACAAATCAAGAGATGAACATGAATTGGATTCACGATCTCGAATCTCACAAGTGGATAAAGTCTCGAGATCATTCCATTCGGATATCATCATTGAAACAACTACTTGTTGCTTTCGGCTAAGGGCATCGGCAACACGATTTCCCGTTTCCGGAGTATAAAGAATATCAAGATCATAAGATGCAAGGAACTCGAGCCAACGCTGTTGACGCAAATTAAGTTCCTTTTGAGAAAATAAATACTTCAAAGACTTATGATCGGTGTAGAGAACAAATTTCTCTCCCAAAAGATAATGACGCCAAATTCTAAAGGCAAAAACAATAGCCGCGAGCACCAGAACATGAATGGCATATCTAGTCTCGACAAGCTTTAATTGTCAAGAAGCATATGTGATAACACATTACCTTTGCAAGAGAATGACACCCAAACCAATACGACTAGCATCGGTACAAACAATAAAGTCTTGGTTCCCTTCGGGAATAACAAGAATAAAAGCATCGAAAAAGAATTCCTTTAATCGATCCTCTTTCCCGAAAAGCTAAGACTTTCAAAATTATAATTAACTTTATGTAATAATCTTTTTTTTCTTTAGAAAAATTTACTTATTACAAGTCAATTTACTGTGTTTGACTATCTCATCATAGCGTTTTGGAGATTCCTATCGATAACGTTGATCAAGTGCATCGACCAGAATTCTTAAAGCACTCAATGGGCAAAACAGCACAAAATCATCTTCTATATGATAAACATGTCTCTTAAAATTTTTACAAATATTCTCTGCTTGTTTTAAGAACAAAATCCAATCATGCTTATAAATATCTTATTAAAAAGATTTGAAAATTTTAAATTGTTGTTTTCATCCATAATCAATAAATACAAGGATAAACTCATCGAGATATTCGTAGAATACTCGATTCATAAGATGGATGAAATAAGGTAGAGGGTTCGTCAAACCGAATGACATAACGAACCACTGACAAAAATCATAACGAGTGCGGATGAGGTAAGTGGAATGCTACCCTCCGCAACTCGTAGCTGATGAAAACCGGTGGCAAGGTCGAGCTGAAAAGACCTTAGCACAACACAATAGATTGCTTAGGTGATAATCCTAAGACAAAACTCAAAAATACCAGAAAATTCACAAACTACTTAAATAAGAGAAATAACATTTTCCACATCATGTAGGTTTAAAGAATAAAATGATGCCACCAAATTGGAATCGAAATCATTAAGAAAAATAGAAATCTGCTTAACAGATTGAGGATGTCGAAGATAGATAGTCTGCTCAAGACATAGGATATGGGCTTCATAATGATCAAGCCAATCATTTCCCAAAAAATCAATTTCGAAGCCTAAGTAACGCATAACATGCAAATCGGCTCGAAAAGAATAATCACATAAAATAATCTCAGCATTTTCATAAAGTAAACTGAGTGTTGCGGATCCACCAACCGGATTCGCAATTCTTAGTGAAGTCATCAAGCCCATAATATTTAAAGAAAAAGTATCAACAAGTTCTTTTGATATAAAATAATGAGATGAACCCGTATCAAAAAGAACTCGAATAGGATAATCACAAAACAAATTAATGTCATCAAGGAAAGAATGGGAAATACCTTGACCAAGAGAAGTGCTAGTAGAGGCTTGCACAACCTTCAGCTTTCCCTCTTTCTTGTTTGGAAGTTTGGTGTATGAAGATAAAAGATGACCCAAAACTTTGCAATAGCGACAAGTAAGAGGTTTTAGACACTTATTTGCATAGTGGTCCGTAGAACCACAATTGTAGCATCGTCCACGACTAGTGGTAGGAGTCTTTGCTACCGAAATTGCCTGCTTCCCTTTCTTGTTGGGATTAGGGCTTTTGAACTTAATATGCCTCTTCTTGTTGATGTTGAAGTTTTGTTTGGCAACTTCAACATTACTTTCTTTATCAGCCTCTTCAAGTCGAAGAGTGATATCAACAAGCTGATCGAAAGGCACTTCTAATTTCGGAGGTAAAACCTTTTTGGGGTTTTTACTCAAAGCACAGATAAACTTTTGATTCTTTACAAGATCCAAAAGTTGTTGGGCAGACATGAATACGCCATCCAGAGAAGGACTACTGGATTGACTAGCGCTAGGACTGCCAGATCTAACCAGCCCTTCTTTAAGAAAGAAATAAGAGGAAAAAGGTTATTCACAAAATGAATATCAAACAAACTTGATTGGTAAAACAAGGTATCATAAAAAGAAATAGGATAGAACGGTACGAAGACTCGAATTAAATCCTATAGCACGATTCCTAAGAAAGACTTAGGACAATGATCCTTGCCAGATTATTCTACATTGTTCCGAAGTTTGGCTCTGATACCAAGCTGTGACGCCCCACCTCTATACTCACGCTAGCCAAGGACACTACGGGGTAATGTCATCGACTAGCACGAAGAATAAGGCTGTTGAGGAGCGACCATCTGTGTAATTGCTTTGTGCGAGTACCGATATGTCAAATAATATAACTTACATTTCATTTCAAGAGGAAATCTGACATATCAAATACAAACTCAAATCTACCACACAGTGGCTATGAGGCCTTCGGAAACAAATATAGAAATAAACATAACACAAATTAGTCACAGATATTCATATCACAAAGGCGGAAACAGATATGAATATATCACATAGAAGTGTACATAAAAGTAGTGGTCATACAAGATCCACTACATCACAAATGAATAGATACAAGTGCTAGACAAAAGAATAATTATACATCAAGGAGTCTATATCTCGAATGTATAACAACAAAAACTACTAAGCTAAAGTAGTTAGCCAAAAGTCAGGTGACGGACCCTGATAAGAAGTCAAGCAGGAGCCCCTGAAATAACTCGGTCTGACCCGAGTATTTTTTTAAGAAGAAAATAATAAAAGGATCAGTCTAGCTATAAATATCAGATAAAATGAGATAGGATAAGAGATATGACCAAAAACGTATGATAACAAAAATGCCATACTATGTCAAGTATACATTAAATATCAATAAAAGTCATACCATATCTCATGAATCTCAAAACACCAAAAAGAATCACATTCTTTAAATTATTCACCAAAACACAAATATTGATAGAGCTTATCAATGCAAACCACGAAAATTGGTGAAACGCAAATTCTAGAAATCACAACTAGAAATCCAGAAATCACAAAGGGGGAGGCCTATCACAAACGGGAGCATGAAAACTCACCAACACGTGTATCACAAATGAGACGCTATCCCATAAACCGAACATCGACGTACCTAAAAAGATACGCCCCATGCACAGTCGAACATCAACGCACCTGAAAAGATACGCCCCATGTATAAACTAACATCGACGCACCTTGTAACGACCCGGCTTTCCAGACCCGGAAAATCGAACCATTTTAGTTAAGAAGAAGAGGTAGAAGAAGAAAAATAGAAAACAAAATCAGAATCTAACCATCGCAGCGGAATAAAATATAATATATATTAACAGATCTTTACACAAATCAAAACTATATCAGTTTTATACAATATATCATCAGAGTACATCATCAGAGTACATCAACATCCATAACTTACAACTGAATACTCAGCGGAAAAATAATAGCAAGTACGGAAGTACGTATCGGCATCCAGCTCGTCTCCTGAGCTCCACAGCATCATATCCTAAACCTGTTTATCTCGGTCTGACCCGAGCATCATATAAAACAATACCCGAGTCAGTCTGGAATACCAGCGTGAGAAAATCACACTCAATTGATTATTAAAGTTTCAAAATCCTTTTGAAAATAAAAGCATCTCGTAAGACCACGCCACAAATAAACATGTCGGGTTTTTACCTTACGATAGCTAAAACACTTTTTATCAAATTCCTCTGATATTATAATAGTGTCTATATACAAATACTTATTAAAATAGCTGAAATTGTTACATTATTAAATTCCAGCATACTAGCCACAACGTGGGTAATACAAACAAAACTCGTACAAGGCACGTAGGGAGAATGGATTTCCAAGGAATGACTAGGCACTGGGGTACCACCTGTCACAGTACGTGGCCTAGATCACAGTACCGAGGAGTACGCCCGCTCCCCTGCAACACAAGACCGGAATCATCCCTTACTGGATAATTCCAAATAAAATCACCCCACGGTTGGGATCAGCAACCGCACCACTAAGCCGAAATAAAAGGGACATCTAGACAGGGATGACCTTACTCTCAAGTGGGTGCTACCCACGAAGCCTTGCTGCATAACCCCTGATTTTCAGTCATTCCCGGTTGATGAGGCTTGAGGCTAAACGATACCTTTTTTAGAACACATCCCTTAGAATGCCCATCGTCCACCTGACGATGTCACGAAAGCATTCGTCCATACAAGTCCGTCCCGGGTTCGAACGGAACCGAAGGCACTATTCCTACTACATCCATTTTGGAAATATCCTCAGGATTAGTAGCGACTAGCCCTTGCACTTCATAGCTCCATCTTCGACTCCGAACACGTTACACGAAACGTACAACCGGATCGAAGTGGTATTCGAGTCTCCAGACCTAGAATCCCGGTATACGGAAACTCGATCCCGGTCTCTTCGAAACGATCAACGCATTTGGCCAATATTGATAGTCGGTTATTTAACTATCAATTTACATCCACAAGCAACCATCACACAATAAATAATTTCCCACATTATTTATTTGCCCAAATATCTTTCCAAGATATATTTCTATTTTCAAACTCCGTTTGAAAACAATTTCAAACAGCTTCCGCTTACGGAATACATTTCCCCAAATATTTATTTCTCTGAAACACCAAGTACAAAATACTTTAGATTTAAAAACAATTTAAAAGCACTTTACTATAAATATACTTTATAATATTGAAATTTAAAAACTACTTTAATACCTTAACAAAATATATACTTAAGGAATATTTAAAATGAAACCATTTTACAAATATAAACTAAATTTCTCTTTTAAAACATAATAGCAAATCACTTTTATATAATTACTACAATAATAGATTTTTGAAAATACTTACTTTAGGCTTTAACATTTAGAAATAATCAATCTTCTAAAATATGCTTTTTAAAACATATTTAACTTTTAACTTGTATTTAAAATTGCCTTGGAAAAACGTACTTGGCAATCCAGAGAAATACACTTCTCATTTCCATCTTTTAAAAATAAACCAACATTTATTTTTAAACCAATCCATATCCTTTTATAAATTCCCATCTTGAATTTATATTCTCAAATATCCACTGATATTTTATTTTACTTTATAAACCCAGTTTATATCTCCAAAATCTCATTTCTCTTTAAAAAAAAAATCCAAGTTTTTAAACACTTAAATCAATTTCCAATTGATTTCCATTTACTTTACTTTGAAGTAAATTTCCCTATTTACTTCAATTATTTCAAATACATTAACTTTCATCTTTTATTTCCTTATTATGAGTTAAAACCCTTTTTTAACTAAAATACCAATTCCGGATTTCCAAACTTCTTCAATTAATATTTTAATTAAATTAAATCTTTAAATTTCAATAAAATCAATTCTTTTATATTTTTAAATAATATCACTTTAGTTAAAGATTTATTTCTTCACTATTAAATTCAAAATCCTCTTTTCCCATATTTGTTCGAATTAAGAAATTTCTTTATTTCTTTTACAATTCCTTATTTAATTTGTTCGAATCCACTAGAATTATTTAACTTAAATTTTACTCTTTTATTTCTTTCCAAAATTCAATTCAATTGCTTTTGATAATTCATTATACTGGGAAATTCAATCCAACCAGATTATCCAATATAAATCATCACAGGATATCAAAAATCATATCACAGAATATTTAAACAAAATTAAATATTTTGAGGAATCCAGTTGGATCCCTCCAACCTGTTTCCCTGCATCCACAAACGTTAGCACAATACCAATTTCACTTCAAAGTGGAATATCGCGGTATATGGGTTTTACATAAAATCATCCGCTATTATGCGGCGCATAGGGTCTCATCCGCTATATAAATGCGGGAATATCAACAACTCCAATATATATAAATGCGGGAATATCAACAACTCCAATATATACATATGCCAATATGTATATATTGCTATATACTACTATATATATATAGCATATCAATCAATGCAATCATCCAATCAATGATTTAAATTTATCCATTTAAATTTAAATTCAACTGAGTGAGATTAACTCACCTTTGATTCCTAATATGCCCTCTGATTCAATCCCGATTTGTCCCCTTACGGATTGGACCTTTAATAAATATTATATAAATTTATTAACACTTGTATTTTAAATCAAACAATTTATTATCATTTAACTATTAAATTTAACTGATTATTAAATTTAAAATTAAACCCATTTAAATAAATTAACTAGTTAACCATTTAATTTTAACTAAATAATTATTATTAAAATAAATGGAAACCATATCCGATAAAAATGATCATTACGAGTTTCAAAAATCCAACCTTTATATAAATTTAACAACATTTACAACTTCTATATTACCCAAATCTTTTATATACTATATTTGGAATAAAATGGCTTTTATCTTTTATTGTAAAAACATTATATATATTAAAACTAGACTGTTTTGAAATCACCAAAATTTAAAACCTACTGTTTACTATATATACGTATACTCCCTGCTTTACTTATATACACACTAGTTTTAAATAAAATAAAAATCCTTATGGGTGAAAATAAAAGCAGTAACTAACCTGAAAATTTTAAAACTGCTAAGAATAAAATTTCTTCTTTGCCGTTAAAATTGTCCACTAATATTTCTTCACTGTTTAAACATATTTTATTTATTTAAATCAAAAACAGAGACAAACAAAGAATTACCGAACTCGAGCAGCAAAATTAACATCAAAGACGAACTCATCCGCGAACTAAACCATCGACAAACCAATTCGATCACGAGACCCAAATCTGCAAACATCTCCACCAGTCTCTACCTCGACGCGACATGCCGCCAACGATGCTCAGCATCGCGAACTACTCCTCGACTTCGACCGCGCTTCCCAAAATCTGCTTTGATTCCATCGTGCTCGCGTGCACGCAAAACCCTTCCTCCCCACCATCGATCACCCCAACCCTAGGCGTAGCTCAAAACGTGTTGTCGTCGAATTCGCCCAGCTCCACCTCGCCTCTTCGTCGCCCAAAATGAAACGCGTCACCATCGATTCATACAACAAATCGAAGTTGGGCTTCGATTGAAATAGGGTCGGCTTGATTTAAAGGAGCTGCCTTTTTTTTTTTATTATTCGAACAAGAGACGAGTTTTACTTTTGAAAAGGAAGAGAGCTCGGCTTCATTATTTTTATTTGAAACGAAGAAAAGTTTCGTTTATTATTTACAAATGCTCGGCTAAAAATAAGGAGAGTTGCGTGATAATAGGCGTAATCCCAGGCGTGATTTAAGGATGCTGATATTGACCAATTTAAATTTAAATTTAAATGGGATTCATTTTAAAATTTCAACGTGTTTATACGTCGTACGCTCACACGGCAACTCCAAACACTACGAAATTTGAAATCCGGTAATAATACAATATTACGGACCCAATGGAACTGGTTTCGTCAAATTCCGAGACTGTCCCTCGGAAGGCTATTTTTAAATTCAAATTTAATCAGTATATTTTTAAAACTGAACAAATCATTTTCAAATTTAATTTCAACACTTCTATTATTTCCAGTATCATTTATATGAATTTTACGAGCTTTCAAAATATTTTTTTTTAATTAGCTTAGAATACCGGATTTACTATTTTATCCAACTTCAAATAATTCTAATTTAATAGTTAAATTACTCAATAAACAGCGATATTTGAAATTTAAGTAAATAATTAACCTCTGAATATTTAAAATTAATTAAATATTCCAATTTCAAATATACAAAAATTCCGGGTCGTCACACACCTAAAAAGATACGCCCCATGTATAGTCGGACATCGATGCACCTGAAAAGATACACCCCATGCCTAGTCGAACATCGATGCACCTAAAAAGATACACCCCATGCCTAGTCGAACATCGATGCACCTAAAAATATACAACCCATGCACCGACTTATCGAGCCGAATGCTCCACGAACGGTCCGAAGACCATGGGTCGCTATCCCATAAAAATGAGACAAAGCTCAACAGAATGGGGTATAGTCCCCCACGTGGACAAAGAGACATCGCACATCGCTAGTCTAAATCATAAAATGACCATCATCGATCATCAAGAAGTGTCGATTACACTAAGCTAGTAAATAAATGAGTTTAGCTTCATGTCCCATAATCACTAGCTTAACTTAAATATTTACGAACAAATTGTAGATTTCCACTCGAAAACTGTCATAAGAGTTCAATCGAACAAGTCCAAGAATTAACTGATGAAGTAAATGCAAGCGTTTCATACCACTTGTTTTACTAAGCCGTTTAATTAGATTTCCCATACGAATGAGGTAAAGGTTTGTATATACTAATAGATTGGAAAACGGTTTTGAAAACAAGCTTTATATTTAAAATTGTGTCGAAAATGTTTTGACGAAAGAGTTTGAGTATCTACTACTAGTATAGGAACCTTTGTATTTAGAAGTGAAAAATCACAAAAATGATTGTAGAAACAATCAATCACCAAAGATTCACATACGAAGACGTGAATTAAATCCAAAGAAATCAATACCAAATCCATCAAAATGGATATTCCCAAAAATCCCGAAAAAGAAGTCATCAAGGTCGATGAAAGTGATAACAACTAATCGGAGAAACTAAAATCGATAAACAATGGAAATTCAATCAAGAAAAGCCTAAACAGGCAAAATTACCCAGGTCCAGACGTCTGGGGGTCAATCCAGACGTTTGGATTTAGATTCTGGAAATTCCAGAAAAACCCTTCCAGACGTCTGGTTCGGCAAACCAGACGTCTGAAACCTTTTCAGACGTCTGAACAAAAAAATCAGATGTCTGAATTTAGGTTATGTCTTTTTTTTAAAGTCCGCATGCATAAATTTTTGCTCCAGGTCCAAACCAGACGTCTGGACTTGATTACCAGACGTCTGGTCACCTGGTCTGGGCAACAATTTTACCTAGGCGAAAGTGGCTAAAACATATTGAAAGCGATCGGACGAGCAATGACGACTAAGGATTTACACCAATCGACAACCCAGCCTTAACGGCTCTTCGATACACCCCGAATATCAATGTCCAAATATCCATAATTGGATTTTCATAAAATTGGATCAAAACACCAAAATTTGGAAAATTCACCAAATCAATTCAAATCAAAAGCAAATGAATATGCACAAATGTTAGGAATTCATACCCAACAACAATGATAGCTATAGACGTAGATGTGAGTTAAAGAACTCACCTTTAAAACTCAAAAACTCAAGAGAGAAGCTCTAAAACAAGCTAAGATCAATTCCTCTTCAACAACAACTCAAGAAGCTTCAATCTAAGCTCAAAAGAAGAATATTTCCTAAGTTAGGTTATAGGAAATTCTGAAATTGAAGAGAGATAGAGATGGAAAAAGATGAAGAGGATGCTTACCTATGCTTCTCCTTGATTTTGGAGCAAGAACTTGTGTTTCCAAATCAAACTAGGGTTTGGAATTTCTATTTCCAATTCTTTTCCCACATTTCTCTTGAGCTTGAATGTTAGGAAAAGGAATGAGTGAATGAAGAGGAGTTGAGTGGAGTGTTAGGGTATTCAGTTGGGTTAGTGGGCTGAAACCCAAACCCAAAGGCCAAAAATAGAAAATAGCAAAATTCTACTCAACTCCAAACATATCGATGTCTATACTCAAAAAAGTTGTAAATGCCATTTTGGACTCAATGGAAGTGGTCTCGAGTCCCAATTTGACTGTTTACAAAAAGTAACATTTCGGACTTTAATCCGATTAACGATGCTATATTTAAATAAAACATTTAAATATACAATCGTAAAATATGCGGGTTGTTACATGACTTTTATATATGCTTATATTCACAATATAAGTATTCCAATATTTAGAAAAATGTACTCATATACTTATCTCACTAGTATAAGTATATTTTACAAATCTTAAGAAAAATTCCATTTCCAAAATCACACATAATTGGTTTTAAAACAAATGTTAATTTTAACATTTATACCAATAAAACCAAAACATTCCTTTATTTTGTAGGACTCTTTCCTATTCACCACTCCATTCGTAAATTCATTTACAACACTTTACTTATAAATCTCTTTTGTGAATAAATCATTTATAAGTACCCACTATCCAATACCCTTTATAAACTCCTCTTATAAATTTGAAGTACATTTATAACACTCCTAATTAGTTTATAAAACTCTCTTAAAAACACATCTCCTTTCATAACTCTTTTATAAACTCTAAAATCATTTATAAAATTCTCTTTATAAACTTTCTAAATAAAATTTCCCACTTAAATTACTGTTATTTTCAATCCAAATATAAACACCAAATTCTAAGTATGGCCGAATCTTAAATACCATTTAGAACTCATTTATTACCGATAACATGATCATTTCATATTTTCAATAAATTCCCAAAATAGAATTTATTTCTAAAATTTATCAAATGATATTGATTTCCTTTTATAAGATATACTTATAAACCATTCCTTTATTTTATAAAATCCTTCTTTTGTAAATCTATTCTCCACTTATAATAAAATATTTATAAATCTACAACATTCTATACAAACAATTCATAAATATTATTTCAAATATTTCTATCTTCTTTGAACCTGGAAAATCCCTTTAAAATAAAAGATAACCTTTTCAAATTTTCCTTTAAAATAAATAATTATAATCATAATAATTTCTCAAAAAAACAATACTTCTAAAAAATTATTTAAAAACATTTACTTATATAAATATGAATTTAAAAAGAATAAATAGGAAATTGAAATTAAAATTGAAAGTTTTAAACACTCGTTTAAATTTAAACATAACGGAATTCCAAAACAGTGAGATCAAAAATCAATTTCCAAACCAAAATATTGTTAAACCAAATCAACACTTAATAGTATTCCAAAAATACTATATCGAGGCCAATAATTGCTATAGCACTTAACAAATGTTATTCTAACCTTTAACTCTAAAAGGTTTAAATTTAACATATGTCGGCATCACATCCAATATAACCAAACAGTCCAGTTTTAGCATTTAACAAACTATATCACAGATATATATAGCTGAAATAAACAACAAGTAAATAATTTGAATTTTATAATTAACAATATCGAGAAATCCGGATTTCTCAACTATTTTTCCATGTATTTCAAATTTAAATCTCCATCACTTTAAAAAGCAGATATTTTACCAGATCAGCTAATATTTTCAACCAAGTATAAACAATAAATTTTATCTACTAAAAACATTATTAGTTAACCAAAAGAGTGAGTTTTACTCACTAGAGTTCCCGTTGTCGCATTCACATTCTAGTTCCAACAAACATTCGATTTTAGCGCAAAACTCCAATAGTTCCAAATTCCATGAATCCAATTCCTAAGCATAGTGTTCAATGCTACGAGCGCAACGCGACAAACATCGTTCGATTTGGACCTTGCATGAGCAAGTTACGCAATTTATAAGATTACGATTTTAAATATACTTAATAAAATCATTAATTACAACTTAAGCCACTACCATTTTAAAACTAATTCCCCACCCAACTCTTCTTCCAACTCCACGCTATGTACATAACTCCCCTTCCATGGCTGAACACTACTTCACCTCCTCCTCCCTCTCCAATCATCGACACAACCCGCTGCCCTCGGCCATTGCTCTTCTCTTCAAACTCTCTTTCAGCACAGCACCACAACTCAACTCCAAGACCCCCAGTAGATCGCGACCTCCACCCTACTGTATGTGACGATATATTGTCACGATTCAAACCTCATGGCTCGCCCTTCAAAATCTCGACCATCGATGCAAAACGACCTCACGAACTAGAATCTAAACTTGCCTCGGCCCATCAATGACCACTATACTCGAAAAGCCTAACCCTAAACCTACTAAAGCGCACGGCTTCACTACCTACACATACCAACAACCCAGCAATAAGAAGACCTACCCCAAACAAAAATAAAGGTACCACTTTTTTCCTTTTGTTCTGATTTTGCTTTAAAATAATTTGGGATTTTAATTATTCGACCATGCTCATGTTTCCAAATATAGAAGAACGAATGGGGGTATAAAAATGAGACAGAATTGTGTGCGTGTTTGTACTAGTTGTCTCAAGCAAGTATACTTATAATTCAATTTTTCCAGTATCTCGCTGCACCGCTTTCCGTTCGCATACAGATCTCGAATCGACAAAACAAAAACACGATCGCTCTCAGATGACGCGGTTACAAAACAATAATAATATACATCGATTACTAGATTCTAAAAACCATAAAAACACTACTATTTTGCAATAAATCATCAAAGGAATTATTTAAATATTTCCCAAATTAAAAATTATGGAAAAATCAAATAAAATAAATTAAAAATACGTCAATAAAAACCGAGTCGAAATATTAACGATAAATTTTCTAATTATTTATTCGAATTGTTATCACTGCAGTTGAATTTACAGTTGAATTTACCATTACTATTTATTATATTAAAATGAGTTAAATAAGCCATTAAATTAATTAAATTAATATTCAATTTTAAATCCAGTTATTAGAAACACTATTCAAATATAAATTCAAAAATTAAATTTATTTAAACAATCTCTATATTTGAATCCCAGATATTGACTTTAATTTAAGGTCCTATATTTGGAAAATCTGAGTTATTTTACTCTTTAATCCAACATTTTAATTAAATCAATTATATATTTCAAAATCAAATGACCAAAATTCTGGGCCGTTGCAATTTAATACTTTAAATCTAAGGCAAACCCTTTCCCCTACCTATCCACAACGCATATCCTTTCCCTACAGATCCTATGGTTGGAGATGTCCCACATTAATAATATATATATACAACTGCCGGTAGCCTCTAGGTGAAGGGCAGACTTCTGTTGTGCAACTCTATCGACCTCGAATCCTAACCCACTAAATAAAACTATCCATCCTAGGCTTAAATATTGGGCTAAGGCCACTAATTCATGCTTGTTCTAATCATATAATTAATGCTTTATCATTTCCCACTATGAAAATCATACTGTCTCATAATATTTAATTCCTTCTTATCCGCTTATTACCTATATTTCATAAAAGTTAATTGTTCGTAATAAATGGTCATTATTACTCTAATTGGACAATTTCTAAAAACATTTGTTTATTCGTTCTCATTCAAATTATTATGCCTATTCATTCCTCTATAAATGCTATAATAAATTCTTTAAACAGTTCCATTAACACATTTATGTCCTCATTTAATTCCTATTACTCCCTATTAATTGCACATTTATTGCCCTGTTATTTTTTGGAGTTACTATATCTTCTCCATTTACACCTCCTAATCCTATAATTTAATACATTATTAATAACTAAACGTCCTAATTACAACTAATGCGAATATCGATGTATATTATGCTATAAATATATTTTATTTTTTATCGTCAGTGCGGTTATACGTGTGTGTGTGTATTCCTATTCTAAACACATTAATTCCTATACTTAGGAATTTTAGAACATTAATTTTCACATTTTAATTTATTAGAGCTATCCCTTTCAAAGAGGATTATCTTTATAATTTTCCATAAATTACCCAAAATGAAAATTTTGCTTCGTTTGAAATTACATGGAATTATCCATTTTATTTTATTAAAATAGACAGTGTGAACTATAGAGAAGAATATCCATACTTTACACATCTCTTTCCTTTTTGGTATGTTCCTTATCATTCCAAGTGACACACTTTTTATACATTTGTGGAATTAGATAATTTATGGAAATTACTCGATAATAGATACTATTAAATTATGTCCCGCTTTCAGTAAATTAAAACATAGAAATTCACATTCCAAGTTAAGTAGGGCAACCTAATTTACAATCCAATTATAAATCTAGAATAAACTTACAACTTTACAAACATTCTACAATAATAAATAATTGGGACTGATTTCAAATTTTCAGATTAGGTTGCACATACCATTCCAATTTCCTAATTTACAGAGTATGTAGGTAGGGTTTCAATTAAATACGATCGTTTAAGCCTACAACTCAATAGATTTAAATAGGCATGATAATTAAACAAAACTCAACGATATAAATTCCAATGTTATAAATGAATTATGTAATTCATATCCACCTTTCAAGCTTTCCAAATCTCCTCAATCTAAATCCATTACTTTACTTTCTAATCGAAAATAATATGTATAACAAGGTGTATACATACTATTAGAATTACAGATCCGAGAAGAGATTTGGAGTTAAGGAGAATGTAGATTTATAATAATGAAATTTATATTTTTCCGCATTATTGATTCTCTCCTTCTCTCCTTCTCTTTTATATTTTGCCCTCCTTCGATTACACACACACATACATATATATAATATTTTATAATTAATAGAAATAGTGGAGAATGGAAAATGGCAGACCTTTGCTGCTTTGATCAGAAAATATAAGAACAGAAGCAAGGGGTTAGGCTTGTATTTATAGGCGCACGAATCAATCATATCAATTAGATTAAAATAGTGAAATCCAAGCCGTTGAGAACTACAATTTTGATACATAATATGTTTAATTTAGAACACTTTTGCGTTTTACGCTTATTAATTAGAAGGAGATTATCTTTTGCTAATTACAATCGATAAAAATATGATTTTTTACTATCCAGCCACGGCGTACTACCGCTAATCATGTTTAAAATAAACTATCTTTTAATTATTATTTACATCATTTATAAATTTGGTTTAAGATCTTAAAGGGTGAATTACTTCGCCTTATCAATATATACATAAATATGATAAAACTCACTCACCAACTAACTGTGCATCTTCTCAGATCGGAGGTAAATCCTCCTCCTTCTTTGCTATTCAGAAATTCCCAACCTTGAAAATGCCAAATCTCTCGATAGCTTCAATTTATTTTTCTAGCACGCTTCGCGGTGATAGGTTTCATTTATAAATTTGTTTAATTTGGTTTTGATTTGCTGGATTAGGAATTGATTTAGTGATTAGGGTTTTATAAGTAGAGGCGAGATTATTAGAGCAATAGGAATAGGGTTAGAGATCTATTTATAGGCTGAAAATTATAATATATAGGCTAAAATATGATGGCCAATATATTACGAAAATACCACTGGGTTTTAGTTTCTTCCAATTTCTAGCCCGTTTAACCAAATTCAGCAAGTTATATATGTTTTTCTGACTGTAAACAATATTCCGGACGTAATGAAATATGTCCGAAAGCCTAATTCCACATCCTGATTTTTTTTACTGTTTTTCCCTTTATGTGAAATTACAATTTTACCATTTTTAATTTCATAAAATTATGGGGTGTTATATTCTCCACTTCAAAGAATTTCATCCTCGAAATTTTATGAGATGGATAATGCAACTAAGGTTACATCATACAAACATACAAAAAAGACATGATTATATCCATCTAGCATCCATTATACAACACAACCAAGATTATATAATATGTAGGATAGATAAAGTAAGATGACATGGTATGAGATGAGTGCAAATGCAACTAAATCAGCCTTCTTTATGAATGCATATGTAGTGCAACCAATATGTATACAAGCATCTTAATATACGCAAGTGTGTGTGTATCTCTCCCTTTAGACACACACAAACACACAATCCATATCTCCATATGCAACATCCATATCAAAGTGCAAGTAAACAACCAAGTCCATAAACACAATCTGTAAACGCGTGTATAAAAAAACAATAAATAGCATATATAAAATTATCTAGTATAAATTAGAACACCTAACTATGGGTATGTATCCTAGGTTGAAATGTATGAACTAGTATAATCCAAACAAAATAACCATAGTAACCAAAATACATTGTAAGGATATGCATTTAGTCAATCCTAGCATCCACACATCCATATCTATGTCAACTAGCTAGCTATAATAACCATGCAGACAAACAATGACCTAATGCAAACTAACATACAACTAACTAAAAGTGGAACTTATTGGAAGGGAGCACATGATGGGAAACATAGACTCTCTCCTTGAGCTCAATCATACTCTTATGCAAAAATAATTTCCCGTACTTGGACCAGTTTCATTTCCTCATTTTTATCTCGTATCACTTCAAGTTCTAAGATGTGAATACACCTAGGAGTATTCTAGACTCCATCTCCACATTCACCTCATAAGCTGACTAGGCTCGACACAACTGCTAAATCATCAACGTGCATTCATGGATGGGATAAACATAGAACATGTGAAAATCCACCAATTTTTCAAGAAGGCCACTCAAATGTGCTAACTTCCTTACTCTCCATAAAATCGAGAAAGACCCAACAACTTTTGATGCTAGCTTTTCCCCATAATATATCTCAATAGCAACTCCTTTACCTACCTAGCTACCCATTGTGAAATATAACACCCTACAAAATTAACCAATTTAAAATAAAGTTAAAAATGGAATCTAAGAAAACGTCAAAATTTGGATACAAACTTGCATTGTTGTGCTCGTTGCAATTTTCTGGGCAACTATCATAGATAAAGTTTAGTAATCGAAGTTCAAATAGAATAGTTATTAATTTTCAATGATTTGAAATAAAAAATAAATAAAAACATATTAAAGGGAGTAAATTAACAAAATTTGAATGTTAAATAAATTAATGTTAATAACTAACCGGTCAATAGCCAGAGAAGGATTGGTCGACCTTAGCGGTCGACTGCCTCTTTTGGACCGATCGATCGGTTGTCTTGTTTCAGCTAGGGTTAACCTAGGCTAAATGGCCTGGATTTTATAATATTAAATCAACGGTCGTCGTTAGTTCCTGCACTTATAAATAAAATGTAAATTCCTCATTGTAGTTATTTTGAAACTCTAATCAAGTCACCAATACATCTAAATTCTTCTTCTCTTCCAAATCTCTCTATCTCCTCCAAACTCTAAAACAAAATAAAGATTAAATTTAAGATAAGAATCAAAAATTAAAGAAGAAGGGAAGATTAAAGGCAAGCTAGGAAGATAAGGAAGCTCTAAGAGGTGAGTGGGTTGATTATTAAAACTTATTGATTCATAAGTAATTGGATTTATTTGTACCTCTACTTGATGTAGAAATTATATGATTTTAAATTATGATAAAAGTTTCTAATTCAAATTTTAATTATTTAGTAAACTGCAACTATATAGAGATACGATTGAAAAGTCGAAATTGTATGAATATAATGCCCTATTTGGTTTAACTTGATTAAAAATGAAGAAGTTGATTTGGATTTGAATTGAATATGAGATTTTAATATGTATACACCTCTTACTTCACCTTGATTTTAGTCTAAGATTTTAATATGTATACACCCTTTTTTATTTCACCTTGATTTTAAATCTGAGATTTTAATATGTATACGCCCTTCTATTTCACCTTGATTTAATTTCGAGATGTAAGTATACATATATAATTAAAAAATTGATAAGTTGAATTCGTGTAAAGAAATTTATAAATTACACATGAAAACTATTTTAATTATGGTAGAATTATAAATAGAAACAAGCATGAAAAATTTGGTGGGAAATTTGATATAATTAGCGTTATTAAATTAATTAACGAAAAATAATTTATTACTAACAGAACGGTCGACGGCTTACCCTAGCCGGTTTACAACAAGCGATCGACCACTCGGGTACAGATGGTCAACCGGTAACCTATTTTCGAACGTAGATTGAACCTTGGCCTGAGGTCTAGGTTTAATATATAGTTTATACGTGTATAAGAGATTAATCTCCATTTATTCAATTTTGGACACCATGGAATTGAAGCAGACATGTATGCGAGCAATTAGGCCTAGGCAATATCTATTATGCGAACTTGATATTTGATATTAGGGTGGTTTGATCGTGAGAGTGTGTAGAGCAGACAACACTAACGGGAGGTTCCTAAGTGGTACTTGGACACTATTGGTGGATGCTCGATATGGTGTATAGTTCGACACTAATGGGAGGTTCAACAGATGTACATGGGCAATTTGGCCTGGACACTACTGGTTGATGAGTGGAGCGGTGCATAGGAAACGTTACCATTGAGATCGTTACACGGATGCATAAGTCCTAAGTCATTGAGTCATAGGTTCGACGCGAGCCTAGCATTGCGATGTCTAATCAATGTGTAAGTTTGATAGTCGTAGCCGTGGTTTGGGTAATGCCAACCCAAGTGTGATATTCCATGCGATCTTATGCTAGGAGCAGTCCTAGAGATTATTAGTTGATCCATTATTCGATCCTTGAGTGTAAACCCCTACTAGATGTTTTGTGTGTAGATGTAATTGGAATTACATTCCTTTGGTTAAGATTACCAACCTTAGGTAGGTAATTCACAACAAAAATAGGAACACCCTGGGTCACATAGATTATAAATAAAGTTAATTACTTGTGAACACCATGCACTAGTAATACAATTCATTTACCAGACTCCTCTTCTTTCCTTTTTCCCACCACAAAAGGCAGGGCAATAGTTAATTTGGCCCAAGAAGAGTACATGGAGAAAGGAGCTAACCATTATTCTTCGTTGTTCTCCATGTAACTATTTGTTGTATTTATTATCTATTAGACTTATATGGTGTAACAACCCGCAAATTTTGAAAATATTTTAAATGAAAATCCATTTGAAACTTTGAATATAATTATTCTAAAATTTGATAAATTTGGAAATTAATGTAATATTTTGGGATTTGATGTGAAATGTTCTTCCAAATTTAGTAAAATAAAGATTTTTCTTAAAATGCAAATTTTGGTCAACTTTGGTCAAAGTTTGACTTTCTGTGAAAATTTTAAATTTTGAATTTTGAGCTTTTACTTTTTTTATGAAGATGGATTTAATTCTAACATTTTCTTTGTTTTTCGTTTGTAAAATTTTGATTTCTACTTCTCAAAACTTACAACTTTTGGCGTATTACACGCAGTTATTTCCCTTAACATTCATCTTATTTACATTGTGACTTTGGGCTTGTACTAATGAGCTAGGAATTCCTTTAGTAGATGAGAAGCCACATGATTGAGTAGCCTATATAATATACTAGGGTTTTGCTAGACCCTCATTTTTCATTTGTGCCTCCGCAGAAATTGATGTAAGTTTTCTTCTTCTTCCTTGCCTTCTTCTTCTTCCTCACCTTCTTCTTCTTCTCTAAAATTTTGTTTTTCTCTACAATTTTCCTCCTCCTCTCCTCTACAAATTTCGACCATGCTTGTCTCTACACCCATCTCCACTTCTCCTTCCTTTCTCCCTTTCCTCTTCACCAATTTTGGCCTCCACTTCCTCTTCCTCCAACCAAAAAACCCTATAGCTGAACCCCTTCCTTTTCCCCCCTTTCCTTCTTCATTTATTTCGGCCATCACCACCATCCTCCTCTCCAATTGCCAAACCCTAACCCTAGCCTTGCCATAGCCTATGGCCGAACCCAAACCTTGCCTTCCTCTAGCCTTATAGCTACAAACCCTAGCCTTGCCATAGCGGTAGTTGCGGCTATGCGTTACCAACAGCCCGGAAGTGTAATTGGTATATCTACCCTGGCATTGCCTAGTTGTGCCGTGTCACCCACCCTAACGTGCCTTCTACGAGTTTGTTTTATGTCGTACCTATGGGGTATCCTCTAGCGGCCCCAGTTTACGGGGGAGTTACGGTAGTGTATAGACAATTGGCATTATAAAAATGTGTTAAAGGGGAAAATGTAATACCTTAACACTATTTTAATAGTTTACTTTACTTTAGACATTATTATAATAGCGTATGTTACTACATAGTAGATAGTTTAACGGATCCTTAGAGGATGGGCGATCCCAAGCATCCTTTAAGTTACTGATGCATTTCTTTTACAGTTCACTTGAGATGATTTACATTTTATAAGTATGTATGTCCTGACTCGAGTATTTTGTGTTTTTGCTTTACGCTCGGGTCAGCCTGAGTTTCAGAGCTTTGGTTTCATCCTTTTTGGAGCTAGAGATCCGCCGGAGATTTAGCTGTCTACCTGATATTTCAATTCCTATTATTTCCACTCAGCTTTTGCTTTTGTAGTAGAGAACTTATTTATCTAAACTTTCCGTTATATTTGTTTTCAGACTTGGGTATTATGTATTAGTTTGAGACTATGTATCTAGGAGCTTCATGAACTCCTATGTTTATTTTATTCCGCTGCGAGTTATTCTGATATTTTGTGTCTGTGATTCTGTGATTGATTTTATTTGCTCCAAATTTTATTAACAATCTGTTGTTTTGAATTATTCAAGTATGGCATGTGTGGTTTTATTATCGATTTGAATGGTCCAAAACGGCGGGATGTTACATATGGTACTTTGGGAACTCTGCATATGAACTACGTATTTTTGAGATTGTGTTTCTGAAATGTTTATTTTTAGTACTTATATTTAAATTCCTTCCATCATGATATATGAAAATGTAGAATGCTTTAAATTTTATCATAGTCTCTATAATGCTTTAAAACCTGATAGCTCGTATTTCTTGGCACGACACGAGTTTGAAAGTTCACTGAAGGCTTTGGATCGGTGTGTTCAGAGGTACGGGTTGACACACGAACTCTCTATGCATGCCTAACATATGTGGTTCCTATCCCTGAATGTATCACTAAGGTGTCCTTAATCGTATAATATCCATGTATATCTTAGATTTAAATAGATTGCACTACTCGCATATTTCCATCATCAAATACCTTTCGCAACATACTTTGCCACTTGCTTCTTCATCATCGGCCAATAGAAAATCCTCTTGGTATCCTTTGACATACCTCACTAAATTCCTTCTTTAAGTCCATGGGCATGAAGACTCGATAACGGACAGTGTCCCCTCTAGTTGGACTAACATTTAGGATACTTAGACGAACCACGTACTCCATCCTTATTTAATTTATAGATATCAAAAATGGATGATACCTTATTTTTAGTGAACATAATGTTACTATTGACTAAATTGTGCACTTTTCATATATTATTCATGTGCATTGAGCACTGAAATAATTTATGAACAAAAAGATCACTATTTCGCAAAATTGAGTTCATAAGATATTTCTTTCAGTTCGAGTGATAATAGGAAAGAACTAATCTTACCTCTTAGTCAAATTTATTCCGAATCACCAAATCATACCTACCATAAAATTACCTTCTTACCATAGTAAGTGCAAGTCAAAACATTTACTTCATGTCTTGAAATCATCCAACACTATATACTTCAAAAATAATATTAACTTCATATGCTTGTGAAGTCCTATAAACCAATATATGGCTATAGAACCATATGTACATCGCGGTACTCCAAAAACACTTTACATAAATAAGTGTAGCCATCTGATATCGACAACTGCCTTATACAACCAATCTTCTATTATTCAACCATTTAGGAAACTTTTTATTTAACTACGCTCTCATGCTTCTCACGTCTTATATAAATGTACCTCAGCCCTTAATGTAAACATATATGTTAATTTCAAACAATCTTTAATCACATATGTCTTAACCAAGCTATGACACCCCATACCACACGTTCTCACTTAACGGTTTCCTAACCGCTAATCAATGCCATACTAGAAAGCAGTAAAAATATTTGCCTCATCTCATCGGCAAACACGACCAAAAGGTCAAAACATTCAAATGGACAAGTCAGGAATTAATCGATAAAGTAAATGCACGTGTCCTATACCACGTGTTTTACTAAATCGTTTAATTCTCCTTCTCATACGCTCGAATAGTGCAAAAACATGTATTTTATATAGAAAACAAGTTATAAAATCTATATATTCTTTATAATAAGGGAATTTTGCAGCAGCTCAGAAAACAGAAATGTGCCCAAGCCTGAAAACCATCTCGGGTTCAACTTACAGGCATGAAACAGAGGACCAAACGATCTCTAATTGAACTGAAAAATGGTATGCATATAGTAGAAAACTTCAACTTTCAAACAAATAAAATCAATGAATTCCAACAGGAAATGAAAAAGATACGCGGTCTGTAAACATGGCCTTTCAAAATAATAAATTAAACTTGTTATTTTATCTTAAGTATAAATCATCCCAATATTGTTTATTATAAAAATATATTTTTCTCTATTATCTCAAAATAGTTCTGTTTTCAAACCGATAATATAGTTCAAAAATCTTTTGCTTTCAACATATTATTTTAAATATCCCAAGCATCATTATTTAATTCAGAAATAACAATTTTCGTGAAATTACCTTCAAAACAATAATATTATTATCACTTTACATTAAAATAATATATTTTTTAAAACCATTTTATTATTATATAATAAAAAAATAACAACATTCTACATTAAATCCCAAAAATCCTTTTTATTGTTATTTATATCAAAAATAATAATAATATTTTCCAAAAATATTTGTGGACAATATCTCTTTATCATTATTCTAGTTCTCATAATACCTCTTATTTTTATTTCTTGAATAATAATAATGATTTTTTTCATAAACTCCATGCAATTGTTATAATAATATTTTCTCAAAATCTAACCAGCCTTCCCAAAAAAATCATATTAACTGTTTATTTAAATTCCACCTTTATAAATAATAGTAAATTCTTGATTCATAATAGATTTTTCCTTACTATTTTATAATTTTATTTTTCCAATATTCTTAAATAATGCCCTTATTAATTTTAAGTACAAGTCTCTAAATCACAAATCCATAACGTTCTTTTCTAACAAGTCCTAAGCACATTGACATATTGACCATCCTAACTAGTTCACCATCATTAATTCAAACTTTATAGACCACGTAATTCTTTCCTTGTTCCAATCAAATTCAGTTAAAAGTATCAATAACTTTTCAATTTGGTTTTTAAACTGAAATCAATGATCACAAATCTTATTCTTCACACAAATTATAGGATTTGAAAGCAATAAAATCCTTTATTAATTTTAATAAACATTTAATAAAATAATAACACATTTTTCTCAAACATAAATCTTTAAATTCCACGTGAATAAATTCTTAAAAAGTTTTTACCATAGTCATTTCTTATTTAACCATTTCATAAGAAATCATAAATCAAACTTATCTCATGTTAATCACTTCATATCAATTCCTAGGTCTTCCTATAAAATAAATAATATATTTTTAATTTTCAAAGCTAATTACTTTTTAGCATTTCTTAAAATATCATTACCTTAAAACATTTAACTTTTAAAACTCAATTCTTTATAGTTTAACCAATTCAATATTAACTACTTAAAATTAGTTTCAGAATAACTTCGGTTAATTTTCTAAAATAATCATACTTCGCATTTATAATCTTATTTCTTATATTTATAACCACTTTTTCTTATGTATAAGTATATATCACTTTATTTTATAATTACAAAATTTCCAATATCTTTTAACTAATACATCATGTATAAAATTATATTTTTAAAATTCATTTTTGCACATTAACTATGTTTATAATGAATTCAGAAAAAAATCCAAAATTTTAAACACTTTATTAATGCATATTCTCAAGATTTTATATCACAAAACTTCAATTTCCATTCGAAAATACAAATGTATTAAAATAGAAAAAATTCCAAAATAGTAATTTTTAATTTATTTTTTCCAATTTAATTTCTATCCAAAATGGTTTGATTTAACTTAGAGAAATAGGCATGTAAAACACATCCTTTTAAAATTTACTTTTACAAATAAGAAATGTTCACAAAAGTGTAAAGCGGTTGTAATGTTTAAATTTTATTTTTCCAAATTGTGGTCAAACGTATTTATAAAATAAAAGGCATTCAAAAGACGTGTTTTACTTGCTTTTTAATTTACTTTTTTTTCCTATTTACTTTCAAAAGTTCCTTTATCAAAAACCAGGCATACATCAAAATATAAGTGCAATCAATGTCCCTCATATGAAACTCTTATTTTTCTAAATAAAAATATTCATAAAAAATTACCTCTTATTAGAATTTCCTATATTTGAAGCTTAAATATGGGTTATTATTTCAATACGATAAAAAAAAGTTCAACTTCTATGTTTTTCCCTAAAGTCTCAGACGTTGTTATTTGCTTTTATCGAAAACAATTAAATAAGTTTAATTACTTTTATTGTAGTAGATCATAAATTACACAAACCCAACCGAAATCTAAAAAATGCTTAAGTACCTTCATTACGCCATATCAATATCATACTATTTTTTTACTCATTGAAAACAAGTAATTTTTCACAATTACTATTTGTTATAAGACCCTCTATCAGCAACTTTTTAAGGAATAAACTACAATATATGTGATGGATTTAATTTTTTACCCTAAAAAAACTTTTAATATTAGCATTTATTCAACTCATAGTTGTTTACTTCTATAAGGGATAAACCAAAAACTACCTCTATGAGTCAAAATATATGGGATGTAGCGTAAAATAATACAATATATGTAATATAAATATTAAAAATTACAAATATGCTCTCTCATACGCCTTAATTAAGTAGGAATTGCCTAACCTAGGCTCTGATACCAAATGAAACAACCTACCATCCACGATAGCCCGATCCACGTCTAAATATGGTGTTGGTATCACAGATTTCATTGACAGCAGATCATTTTTGGTCAAAATATATAAACGTATCACAGAGTTTTCTATAACATTATACACCTCCAAAAACTCATAGTGAAACAAATAAAATAAAATATAATCAATAATATAATAACCCCAGATGAGCAAAATAATACAACATCAAATATACTTCACTTACATATTGCAATAGTAACAAAAACAGTATAATGTTTGGGAATAACTGAGATAAAATAGTAGATAGCTAGTAGATAAATGTGCTGGTGTCCACCATACCATCACATCTCCAACTCACCACCAGTTCTCTCTAACGACCTATCAAAGTATAACTAAAAAGAAGAAATAATAGAGGGAGTCAGATATACATTTGGTGAGTGAAATAAGTGTATAATGCAAATAATCTAGTAAATCAACACTTGTGCTCAAAAACCATACCTTAACCTATGTCACCTGCACCTAACAAAACGTCTAAACATAATAATATACTATAGTGACATCATAAGCTAAGGTCTCACTAAAATGTCTATCGGGTCTAATCATATACCGAAACACTATGTCACGATTAAGCCCAAAGTCTTAACTCGCTATCGCCAAAAACATATGCACATGACCAAGTCCAAAGTCCTAGCTCATATGCTGAAAACATATGCAAACGACCAAACCTAAAGTCCCAGCTCGAATGGTGAAAATGCATGCAAATGACTGAGCCTAAAGTCAAACTCAAATGCCAAAAACGTATGCAAACGATTGAACCCAAAGTGCTAGCTTGAATGCCGAAAATGTAAGCAAATGACTAAATCCAAAGTCTTAGCTCGAATGCCAAAACCGTGTGTGACTATTGAGGTCAATTCCATGGTAGGCACTCGCCTAACGGTCAGCGATAGTATTAGGATCAATCCTAAAACTCGTTGCGCCATCCTTCACAAAGCTATTGGATCAAGCCCGAACTCGTCATTGGAAACTGTCACTAGTACAACCGAGAACTACTTTCCCCATATGTGTACCCAAAATGTCCTAGTAGAACTCTTATATAATGAAATCTACTAAAATAATACACCTTTTAAAAGTAGCTCAAAACACAACAAACAACATACCGAAGCGTTTCTCGTCTCGCCACGATCCCGCTGCAATGAACCGCACGTGAAATGCATATATGAGAGATATTGACATTTAAAGTAAACGGGCAATATCATAACTTACAATTTATTTACTATTATTAATATTATATATTTTATGTGCCTCCCTATAGTACTTTCAAGAACTCGATATCAGCCATTTCAACCTAATGTCACTACTTCTCATCCTCACCTTCGCGCCTCCAACCACCGTGTTACCAATCTGACCTGACCGCTATCTTCCACATTCGTAGCGCCATGCAATGCCATCATCACTTCATCTCCATACACCTAACTCAGCTTCACCACCGCCAGCTTTATGACTAAGATATGAGCCACCATACCATCAATCACCATGATCAGAGGCTGGTGTAGGGCACTACTCGACCTCCCTTACATGATGGAGCCCTCCGATCATTCCATCGTCATCATTTCATAGTTGGATAGAAATGGATGGTCCATGTTCATTGAACTTCCATCTTGTTTTCTGATCATTGTATGCCCAATCAAAGAATGAACACCACCGGTGTTTTTGCATCGTTGAGAACTACTATTTTTATATATATTATATTTAATTTGGAACACTTTTGCATTTTACACTTTTTAATTAGAAGGAGATTATCTTCTGCTAATTACAGTCGAGAAGAATTAGATTTTTAACCATCTAGTGTTGGCATACTACCCTAATCATTTGAAAAAAACTTTTTAAATTTCAATCTCATCATTTATAATGTGATTTATGACCATAAGGGATGAATTACTATATCTTACTGATATATACACAAATATGATAAGTCCCACTCACCGACTAGCCGTGCATCTTCTCCAATCTAAGATGAATCATTCTCCTTCTTCGCTGCCCAAAATTCCCCACTTGAAAATGCCAAATCCCTCGATAACTTTGATTTATTTGCATAGCCCTCTTTACGATGATAGGTTTCATATATAAATTTGTTTAATTTGGTTTAATGGATTAGGAATTGATTAAGTGATTAGGGTTTTATAAGTGGAGGAAATATCATTAGAGCAAAAGAAACATGGTTGGAGATCAATTTGTAGGCTGAAAAATATAAAATCTAGGCTACAATCTCGTAATCAATATATTATGAAAATAGCACTAAGTTCGACTTCTTCAAATTTCTAGCCTGTTTAACCAAATTCAGCAAGTTAGATATGTTTCCTAATTGTAAATGATATTTTGGATGCATTGGAATAGGTTCTGAAGCCTATTTCACCTCTTGTAAAATGTACTATTTTGCCCTTTATGTGAAATTACAATTTTACCCTTTTTAAATTAATTATTTAATTTCGTAAAATTACGAGGTGTTATAACATATGTTAAATTTGATTTCATTTAAACCATAATTTAGAATTCATAAAAGATATGAATAGGGAATGTACACCAACCTTAAATAGTTTAAGATGTGTGGTTGTCCAAATTACTTTATGAACGTAAGTTTCGCAAACTCAAAACTAGATCTATTTTATGAGAGTATATAGGCAGTTCATTAAATATTTTGAATGCATACTCCATTTCACTGAGAGAAAAATTATTGTTTCCAACATGCCACCTTCATGTCGAAGAAATTTCTTTCTAGAGAAATTAGTGATCGTGCGACAGACTTAGATGTGATCCAAGATTCTGACATAATGAATTAAATTTAACCAAGCCCAAAATAAACATAGCTCATTAGCTTGCGCATTGAAGAGAAACACCTAGTTTCTTTTCAATGCCGAGAAAATAAATTATTGGTGATAAAAATCTCCTCGGTTATCGACATGCCATAGAGAGTTTAGACTCTGCCACATAGAGCGATGCTTTAAATCTGAAATGGCTTCCAAGTATATTGGCAAAATATGTTTTTGGTAATTATAACCAAAAGGAATTATATAAAGCAGTATTGATAGGAAATAATTTCATCAATTTCAAATGCTGAAATTAATGTAGAAACTTCACTGGTCAAAATGTTAAGTCCATTTAGATTCCACTCAAATAATTGCACAATTTGACTTTGAGTTTTGGCACATAATTATTGAAGTAGAATTTCTAAAAGATGATTTAGAAGAGACTGATTGCACACAGTAGTCAAAATGTCTCGAAGTCAGTGAGAGTGATGATAAAGTTTGTAGGTTTATGGATATGATCTAAGAGCTGATACAATAATGGCATCCAACAAGCATCTAGATGTTGAGCAAATATTTTTATACATGAATCAAATAGTTTGGTTTAAGTCAAAATGTAGAGGAAGAATGTATCTGTAGGAAAGAAAACAAAAGGTGCTAAATCATTTCTAATATTATAAGCAAATAGCATGCTACTGATTGTTAACGATGTACTCATATTAAAACTAGTAAAAGTTTGTTTGTTTAATTGTCCATGAAGGATTCGAAAGATATAACTTTTATACTCAGTATACGAGGCTGTTGGGATTGTCCCGATCTACATACATAAACATCATATTAAAATGTTTAACATAGGACATACGATGTAGATCTATTATGGATAAGAAATAGGAATCATCATATATGCTATGTGGTATAATAGATCTTTCTTATACACTTAGTGTATTAAACGAATGTCATATTCGAGTTAAAATGCTCAATGGTAGTTAAGCGCATTCTCGAGTATTTCGAAATACTAAAGGATTGTTCTATGGAAACAACAAACTCCTTATAAAGGAGTGTTCATACGCGAACTTCATAAGTGACATAAAATATAGCAAGTCAATCTTAAGTCATATTTACCCTTAATTAAGCAGCTTTGAGTTGGAAAACGTTCCAAATGAGAGATTGTGGCGGAATCAACTGTAAATCCTAAGTACATCAGCTTGAACAACACCATAGTGAAAACATTATATGTGCGCAAATTTATAAGAAACATAGGAGTGGTTCCATCCACCATAATAATGCATTGTGACTACAATATGCAATATAGATTGCAATGGGAACCAACAGCTTGATAAAAAGTCGAGATATATTCTTCGTAATTAATACGTGATAAAAGAGTTCATCAATAATAGGAAAGTATAATCAAAAAGTGGAACAAAATAATAATATCACTGATCCATTCACTAAGGCTACTTTGTAGTCTAATTTTGGTAGACTGATCGTAGGTATGGGTATGAGGCACCATAATTGGCTCTAAGTGCAAGTGAGAGATTAATAGAATTGAGCGTGCGCCCTAAGGGCAATTATATGAATTTTTATGTAACGTAACTTAAAACAATCTTTTTTGAAATAAAATATGATTTTTCTTTTGGTTCTATTTTCTTTTATATATGTTGTTATATAAGGATGTAAGTAATTTTAATTAACACATTAAATATATATAAGTAGAAAATCCTTAGGAGAAGTATTTTATCGATTGTAGTCGCGAATGTGTTCATAACAATGAGTATTGAATCAATATTTAAATACCTAATTCTTAAATGTTTCTACTCAAGATGTATCGAGAAAAGGTTATCGATATGTCTATTGAGGCTAGTGTATCTAAGGCCCTCCATATGATGGACGGTGTATTACACATGACCGTTGAAAGAACCAAGGGGTTTTGTACTTGTGATTATTTGAACAATCATAGAAATACTCAATGAGAATCTTCTATAGTAAATAGTGTTTGTACCAAAAATGGGCACAACACTCGTTGGGTGTAATTAAAGAGATTAAAATGAAGAAGTAAAATGGAAAATGAGGCTAATCTAACGGTCACACCAAGAAAATAAGCAGTAACAGAAAGAAAATAAGAATTTATAGTGGTTCGGCATTATGGCCTACGTCCACTTTGAAGGTTTTGATTTTTATTGCTGATTAGAAACTGAGTTACAATAGTATAACAGCTAACACTTGAATTACAATGGAGTTTAACTCAAGCAGCAGCATAAAAAGTCCTTTTTCAGTTGCAACGAGGGTGCTATTTATAGGTGTGAAGCTGGAAATATCTGCCTTGAATCTCGGAATACCCTTTCTCAAGCCTAGGTGGGCCCACACAATCGGTCTGGAGTCATTTGGGATCGATCCCTGATAGATCCACATAGCCTTCATATCGATCAGAAATGGCTCCAATTGGGCTGCAATCGATCATGGACGTTCCTGAGATGATATGCAACCTTCTGTGAAAATCTCATTGCATTTGGAGTTGTGGTTGTGGAGTTATTGATCAATAAAAGTTGCA
The DNA here is from genome assembly GCA_030737815.1 of Allium fistulosum. Taxonomy (NCBI): domain Eukaryota; kingdom Viridiplantae; phylum Streptophyta; class Magnoliopsida; order Asparagales; family Amaryllidaceae; genus Allium; species Allium fistulosum. The sequence continues at coordinate 804,720,247 of CM060903.1, read as the reverse complement.
AATATGAATTGGTTGAGGCCTTCGTATCGATCCCTTCGTGTCAATGACGTGGCATGCGCGCATTATGGAGATCCATATTTTATGCATGGGGACTGTTTCCTCTGGGTTGACCGCTTCTTTTGTATCCATCTGATGCTTTGCCACCTGCATCGATGCTTTTCCTCCAACTTTGTATCGATTAAGCAGTTGATCGATACGAAATGTTTAGCTACTAACCAAATGAAATGCGATCGATTTGGGGAGTGCTAAAGTCCATCGATATAGGGTTGAACCTTACGGATACGAACAATGGATGTCGAGTGATGGAGTTAGTTCATTTTGTATCGATGCTGATGGATATGAAATGATGGATATGAAATGATGGATACGAAATGGGCATGTTTCACATGGATCTTGATCGTTCCATAACTTGAGCATACGAACTCCGATTGACCTGAAATTTGGAATGTTGTCTTTAATATCTTTGCTTGTCATACCATGCTAATTGTGGCTCGATCCGGACTTGGGCCAAGTTTTCTTGTATCCATCGTGAACCTGCAGATAACTGATTCCCGGAGCGGATTGTCTTCAGTCTCTAGTCAAGTCCTTAGTATCATGGCTTCACCAAAAGGCGGGATAACATTTGCCCCCAAAGTACGTCCTGTGCGAACATGACGTGCTTTGAAAAGCTGCAATCTTCATTCTGAAAAGGCTCTATCTGATTTACTGAACAACGTTTTCCTTTCATCAAGAGATGTAACCCTCGATTGATTTCCAATAGTATATTTATTGAGTTGTAGACTGCTAATGATCACACAATTTATGTTGTAGTTGAAGGTCAAGTTCTAGCAATTTATTGTTGATTGTTCTGGCTGTCACCAGGTAATCATTCAATTCCTGTTAACTTTGAGAATCAAATGTTAGTATAGCATGCATGCACGTATTTTAACCTGATTCCCATTCATGCTTGCACGTTCACGGGTTGTTGTCAAGTTCTTGCTTCTTCTCTTCTTCTTTTTTTAAAACCAATTTTGGTGAAAAGAAGTCCTTTCCATCGATTGATGGTCCCTTTTGGATCGAGTTTCATATCGATCCTCTCTTGGATCGATATAAAATCTGAGTTGCAACAACGATTGGTGGTTATTTTGATGTCCTTCTGCGTATCGATCCTCTCTTGGATCGACCTGGGGTGTATCAAGGTGTATTTAGTATCGATGGTGATCGACACGAGGTGGATTTACAAAAGGTGTGTTCCATAACAATGGATATGGTTTGGCTTGAATTGATGTACAATAAGTGCTTCGTATCGATGGATACGAGAGTTGTAAACATCAACGTATGGGAACGCTTCGTATCGATGGATACGAGATGGATACAAAATATTAGGGTTCAGATGCACTTCGTATCGATGGATACGAACGATCTAGACACAAGTGCGCAGTGCTCTTCGTATCGATGGGTTTGTTGACCAATTCAATCGGTGAGGAAACTGGGATACGAATCGTTTTTTCCCTGGATACGAAAGAGTATAAATACTTTTTGTACTTAGCATATTTTTCCACCTTGTTTATATTGCTACTTCATACCCATCAGAGAAAAAGAGAAACTATAGAACTTTCATCTTCAAATACCAAATCGTTAACCTTTAACCCAGATTCTTCGAGCTTGGTAAATAATCAATAGAATCGCGCCTAAAATGATGAGACTCGATCTTTATGCCTCTTCGTTCATCGTAATGGCCATCTTTGGTATCGTTGGCGCCGGAGTGTGAAATTGAGATGATCGGCAATGGCAATTGGGGGAATTGGAGAAGAAGGAGACAAGATGGTTCCATAGGTTTGAATTGATGACAGGCGTGCAACGGTTTCGTATCAATGGATACGAATACTGATGGGGGATCGATTTGGAAATCCACACAAGCGGGCGAAGCAGAAGTTTTGCCCCCTCGATGGAGACGAAATAGCTATGTCTCCTGAATCAATACGAAAGTTCGCTTCTGGAAGTGAGATGAGGAAGATGACTGATCGATACGAGTGAATCGACACGATCAGCATCGATACGAATGAAGGCCATGGTTGAAACGATCGATATGAATCGATCATCGATCTGAATGTTCGATCGATATGTAAAGGTAGTCAATCTGAATGCTTTGATCGATATGAATGTCAGCTTTAGGGTAATGATCCAAAGTGAATTATGATGGATACGAATTTTAGGGCTTTTTCCATATTCGAACACTTAACCCCGACGAGCTTTAGCCTTGCATATTTGGACTTTCCCGTAGAACTGCATGTATGATTGCCCTTCAAAGCTCATCGATGGAACTGTAACTTGTTGAACATAATAAATTTTAACATGGATCGTTCTCCGAAGTCAGAATTTCATGGTTGAGACGGTCAGCTATGACGGTCGCTCCGGTCGAATCTCGAAGTCTTGTCCCTTTTCTATCTTTTAACCCTGTAGAAATTTAGAGTACTATGCAATATTCAGTACACAACACGGTCACTCACTTTGCACCAGGGGGACACGGATCTTTTTTACCATCTAATGATGGTTTTTACTAAGTTCAATAGCTATGGATCCTGGAAGCTCAGAGCAGCAAGAAGTTCAAAGTCCTACACTCCCCCGAATAGAAAGGCCGGATATCCCGGTAGATATAGTGAATCTTACTCCGGATGAACTGCCGGATGCAGTGGTGATATTGAATCCGGAAGATTCCGTCCGCTCCAAGATTATAGAAGAAATGCTAGAAAGAATTTTCCTTAGACACGGGCTGTCTTTGGAAGAAGTTCGGTTGCCAGGACCGGAAGATAGAGCACACAATCCCCCGGAAGGGTTCACCGCATGCAACAGATTCATGTGCTGGACTAGAACAATGCCCCCATTCAACCAGTTCATTAGGGATGTGCTATTTTATCTAAGGATCGCACCTTCTTAGCTTCATCCTAACAGATACGTGCTCCTCAATAGCTTGTACATTATATTTATGGAACATCTCTTCCGTCCCCCGACTGTCAACGAGATCAGATATTTATTTAATATTAAGAGTCGGGCGGATAATCCATCATTAACCTTCTTGGAAGCTGTTAGGAACTTCCAAGTTGTGGCACGCGCATGGGGTAAGTTGAGCTACTTCCAGACGGAGTGATTTTATGTGAGGTGCCCACCGCGGTTCGCCAGGCGGTGGCTGGATAAATGTAAGTTCTATTACTTGTTTCGTTACTAACCATGACTGGATAATATAGATTGATGCTGAATTCATTGCTGTATTTCTTTTACAGCTACTATTCCACGGCCTGCATGAGCCCAATATAAAGAGCTAGTGAGGACACTCTAGGCGGTGCCTGCTGAATTAAGAGAAATAGACGAAGTTCTCACCGACGACAACTTGATCGCCACCGGGCTTTTAGAGAAAGGACAAAGCATAGGGCTCATGGAGGTACTGAGGGTGGCCCCGATAAGACAAGGTGGAAGACGGGCTCCTATCGTGCCCCCAATCGAGGGAGATCAGGCCACGCCCGACATAATAATCATTGAACCTCGCGATGACGAGGGTACAGAAGCTGGTCAGGGGTTCATGGTCGTGCCTCCGTAGGGCCCTTAATCATCTGTGTTAAAGAGAAAAGGCAAAACCCTTGTCCATAAAATCAAGAGGCAAAAGAGCACTGAAGCAATCCACCTTGTTACTACTTCCATAGGTCCCGAGACCTCTTCCCTGGAGACACAAAGCTCGCTAAAGGGGCTATCTTATATTCCCATTCTTGTGGACATACCGTCGTCCCCTGATCTTGGGTTAGAGGGGCTCCACTCCCATTCAAGAACCGGCATAGGTCTAACTTCAGTAAATATATAGGTGTCAACTCCAATAAGCAAAGCTGCTACAACCGGTCGGTTGGGGGGTTTACACATGCATACACTTCACGGCATTACACGACATTCCATTATGTGCTTCTCAATATCCAGTAGTGATTGATTTCCTTCTTATTTTTTGCAGATACAATGGTGAAACAAGGTTCTATGCTTGATAAACTCCGCTCTTCGCGCCAGTCGTCCGGATTACATTCTGAATTGCATCGCCGTGAGAGTGAGAGAGATTATGGCCATGGCTACCATTCTAGCCGGGAATGTGAGCGCTATGATAGGGAAAAAGAAAAATCACACCAAAGCAAGCGCAGTTCCTGGTCGCGCTCTCCGCCACCGAAAGCGCCTTCTAAACCTTCTGGCCCCAGTAGGCCCTGGTATCGTCCGTACGGTAGCTCGAGTGGGTCTACGCCGAAGGAAACTAGAAAGGACAGAAAATCGAAGGCATAGATTTGCATTTGGACTTCCTCTTTTATAGGTGGTTTGAATAAGTTTCTTTTCTTTAGCTTTTGTAGGCCTTGTATAGATGCGGGCTTGGCCCCCCGCTTATAGGAATTCTTTGGATAGATTTTGTACTTCTTTTCTAAAGAATAGTATGAATAAAATTCCTTTTTGTTTTTGGCATAACTCTGCGTTTATTTGTTTAAGTACTTAATCATTCACATTTCCATTCAATGTACTCATGAAGCTTAAGTCTCTGAGTCGAACTTGAGTTCGGTCTTTAAGTCTTGAGGTCATGGCCTTGGGTCATAATCAAACATTTAGTCGAGTTCCAACGTTGCATTGTCTCAGTCAGCGGCCGGTACTTGAGTTGTGCCCCCAGTTCTGGGGATAATTGACATAGTTAGTTGGCCGTCGTCCTCCACCTTTACTAAATTCGATTTAACTTAGTTGGAACCAAGTTAAAGTAACATGAGTTTGAGCGGTTAGATCACACTCGCTCATTTGCTGGCCTTTGCATCCACACTCTGGGGATTAGATTTGTAAGCCGACGGTCGATCACGCCTGCTTATTGTTTAAGATTACGCCCACACTTTGGGGATGTAAGTTATTTTGTGGGTGGTCGATCACACCCATTTAACGTTATACTCTAGTTCACACTCCGGTAATCTAGAGTCAATTGACAGACGGTCTATCACATATATTTAAGGATTAGGGTCTTATTCACGCTCTGGGAATAAGGAGTTGGTTAAGGTCGTGGATGGTCGGATCGCATCCTCCTTAATCCAGTAAGTGAAGTCATAGATGGACGGATCCATCCTCTTCGAGCTTGGAAAGAAGCGAGGTCGTGGATGGACGGATCCATCCTCCTCGAGCTTGGAAAGAAGCGAGGTCATAGATGGATGGATCCATCCTCTTTGAGCTTGGAAAGAAGCAAGGTCGTGGATGGACGGATCCATCCTCCTCGAGCTTGAAAAGAGGAAAGGTCGTGGATGGACGAATCCATCCTCCTCGAGCTGGATGGTCAATTCACGTCCTGATTTTGGAGTTTGCACTTAGCTCGCACTCTGGGAGCTGAAGTTTGTTAGAGAATTGTCATGTTTCAACTCTCTTTTAATTGATTGTTGGGTTTCATTTAGCGAGTGACCGGTCGGATTACGACCACTCTCTATTTGAATGAGTGCCACCGTAAGATGGAACTCAGCTCTTCGTACATCATGGCGGTCGCATGATGCATTTAGGAATCACTAATCTGGCTTGATGAGTCTGCGCTTTATTGCTGAAATAAGAAATCATGGCAAAATCAGTTGCCTTATTACAAGTAAAAATTCTCGAATTGCATAAACAAATTTGAAAAGGAAAGCAGACTAAATGAATGAAAGCCAGTTATATATAATAGTGGCGAAGACTTTCGTTGTTCCATGCTCTCGGTAGAGTGAGACAATCAACGGTCGATATCTTAAATGTGCCGTCTCCAAGCCTACGTTCGATGACATACGGTCCTTCCTATGTCGGTTTCATGTGCAAAGGGACCGGATAGACCCGCTTAAGTACGTGATCGTCGACTTCAAAGGTTCTAGGTTGGACCTTGGCATTGTATAATCGAGCGACTCGGCTGCGATGTGCGGCTGCCCTCAAATCAGCTTCATCACGCTTCTCATCTAAAAAATCCAGAGACTCTGTAAGTAGGATGGCATTCGTCCTTGGATCATAATAAGTCACATGGTGAGAAGGCACTTCTAGCTCAACTGGAATAACGGCTTCGGAGCCGTAAGAAAGTGCAAATGGAGTATGGCCAGACACGGACTTGTGGGTAGTTTGATATGCCCATAAGGCTATGGGAAGCTCATCGACCTACTTACCTCCAGCCCTCTTTAGTCTTTTCTTCAAAATGGACTTAATGACTTTGTTAACAGCTTTGACTTGTCCATTCGCTTGAGGGTGAGCTACCGCCGAGAATTTCTTCTAGATGCGATAACATCGGCAGAAATTCTTAAACTCGGCACTATCGAATTGGGCCCCGTTGACAGTTACAATCGTTTATAGAAGGCCAAAGCGAAAGATGATGTTGCACACAACAAAGTTGATTACTGTCTTCGTCATGATAGTAGCAAGGGGCTCAGCCTCCGCCCACTTAGTAAAGTAGTCAATTGCAACGATGGCGTACTTTGCATCACCTTTAGCTAGAGGCAAGGACCCTATTATATCAATATGCCATGTGGAAAATAGCTATGGACTAACCATTTGAGTAATCTCGGTTGGCGGGGCTCTCAGAATTTTGGCATGTTTCTAGCACCTATCACATCTCTTAGCAAAATCCGATGCATCTCGGTTTACGGTTGGCCAGTAGTACCCGTACCTGAGTACCTTCTTTGCAAGGGCTTGGCCCCTAGTGTGGTCGCCACATTCTCCTTCATGCACTTCCTGCAACAATCGCTCGATTTCATTATGGAAGATACACCGGAGTAAAGAGATAGAAAATCACCTTCTGTACAAAACTCCATCCTGGATAACGAACCACGAAGCCTTTCGGAGGACCTATCTCTTCTCGATCCTGCGCTCGGGCAATGTTCCATGTTCAAGGTAGTTTTTGATTGGAGTCATCCACGACTCCCTCTCTGGTGTTGCCTTATGAATCCAATCTATCTCCACCCGATCAATACTTGGAGCAGTAAGCATCTCCAAGGGGACGAGTCCCATCTACTGTGCTTTGCCAGTGCTGGCCAGTTTTGCTAAAGAATCGGCCTTCTGATTTTGCTCTAGGGATATACAGAATATGGTATAATAGTCAAACCGGTTCAACACTTCCTGGACTCGCATAAGATAGGAGGCCAACCTTCGGTCTCTGGCTTGATACTCTCCTCGAACCTGGCACACCACCAGTTGTGAATCACAGTAAATTTCCATAGCGACAACTCCTAAATCCTTGGCAAGCCTGAGTCCAACGAGAAAGGCTTCATACTCAGCTTCGTTGTTAGTTGCACGGAAGTCAAATTTCAAAGCATAGCATACGGATCGCCCCTCTAGGGTTTCGAGCACCACTCCAGCGCTTGAGCACTGGTCATTTGATGCACCATCGGTGTATGGCTTCCATATTTAATTGGGAGGTTCAAAGGTTTCAAGCAAGTCCTCCGGTATGGTGAGTCAGCTATGAATTCCACTAGAAATTGTCCTTGAATAACTCGTCTTGGCATGTAAGTGATATCAAATTAACTCAGCTCGATGTTCCACTTGAGCAGCCTACCAGACGTCTCAGGTTGTGTCAAGATCTGTCATAACGGCTGGTCGGTGTAAAAAGTGATCGGATGAGCCTGGAAATATGGGCGGAGCTTTCTCGAGGCCACAACAAGACAATAAGCCAGCTTATCTATCTTTGGTTAGTTTCTTTCCGCCCCCGTCAATCTTTTGCTGATATAATAGATCAGTCATTGGATTCGGTCCTCTTTGCGAACTAACGCAACACTGATTTCGTTTGCTGAAACCGCCAGATAGATATACAACTTCTCGTGATCAACCGACTTCGACAAGATTGGAGGTATTGCCAGATGTTGTACTAGTGCCTGGAAGGTGCCCACGCACTCCTCTGGCCACTTGAAATTCCGTTTCCCTTTTCTGATCAGATCGAAGAAGGGAGTGTACTTGTCCGTGGATCTGGAAATGAACCTGCTTAAGGCTGCCAGCTTCCCATTAAGACTTTGCACCTGCATTACAGTTCTAGGAGTTTCGAGATTCTGAATCGCCCAGATCTTTTCAGGATTGGCTTCAATTCCTCTGGCATTAACAATAAACCCAACGAACTTTCCAGAAGCGACTCCAAAATGGCACTTCAATGGATTGAGCCTCATTCTGTTTTGTCGGTGTATGTTAAACATCGTCTCTAAATCACTGATATGGTTGCTGGATAGTCGCGACTTCACGAGCATGTCATCTATGTATACCTCCATAGTCATCTCGATCTGGTTTGCAAACATTCGGTTTATGAGCCTCTAATAAGTTGCTTCAGCGTTTTTGAGTCCAAACGACATCACCTTGTAACAATAAAGTCCCAGATCAGTTGTAAAGCTAGTGTGCTCCTGGTCAGGAAGGTGCATCAAGATTTGATAGTAGCCGGAGTTTGAGCCCATGAAAGATAAGAGCTCATGTTAGGCTGTTGAATCCACCAGTTGATCAATTCTGAGAAGCAGGAAACTGTCTTTGAGGCAGGCTTTGTTCAGATCTGAGTAGTCCACACATGTCCGCCATTTTCCATTTGACTTTCTGACAAGCACTGGATTCGATACCCATTCCGGGTATAAAGCATCATGAATAAACCCATTAGCCTTGAGTTTAACCACTTCTTCCTTCAGGGCGGCAGATCTCTCTGGATCCATACCGCGCCTTTTCTATTTCACCAGGACGTGCCGCGGGTCGATATTTAATATATGGCTCGCGATGTTCGGCGAGATCCCACACATCTCTAAATGAGTCCAAGCAAATACATAAAGGTTTGCCCGAAGAAAATCAAGCGGTTTTTGTCTTATCTGGGGGCCGAGCTGAGGTCCGACCTTTACCACTCTGTAGTCATCATCATCATTGATCGAAACATCAATCGTTAACTCCACCGGGAAGCCTGGTATTCTTTGACTTCCCCTTCATCATCATTGTCTCTAGGATCAAGATCCTTAGGAAATTAGTCGTGGCGCCTGAGCCTAGGCCCATGCGTTAAATGTCAATTCTCCAGAAAACAAACTCAGAGAGATTCCTCCATGCCCTTACCTTTCTCTTTTCGCTGCGCATCCCGCAGCTCTGCAACATAACAGGCGCGTTTAACCACCTGATCACCATATATAATCCCAACCCCATTGTCAGTAGGGAACTTTAGGTCCAAACACCACGGGGAAATAACTGCCCTAAACTCCGCAAGGGCCGGTCGGCCCAAAAAAGCATTATATGGAGAATGTATATCCAACACCACAAAATTCAACATCCGAACTCTTTAGCGATCACCAACGCCTAATTCAACAGGTAACTCTACCATTCCAGCTGGTATGGTGGCGCTTCCATTGAAACCATGTATACGTGACTAGCACAGTTTCAGATCCTTTGCTTCCATCAACATTCTGTCATAAGCACGCTCGAAAAGTATGTTTACAGAACTTCCACTATCAACTAAGATCTTCTTCATCCAAGCAGGGCTTATTTGGGCAGAAATAACCAATGAATCAATGGTGGGGGTCGCGACTCTGTCAGCATCACAGTTTCTGAAAATGATGTTGTCTGCCATCATCCTTTACTATTTTGCCAGGGCCCCTTCGTCGGTACCATTACAATATTCGAAGTCCACATGCCTAATCGAACTAGCATATGATTCCATTTCCTTCCAGCTCTGATCAGCCGGATGAGGACCGCCACTCACAATATTAATCACCAACCTCCCATCAGTATGCACGGGTTCCTCAAGACTAGCCTGGTCTTGGCCCCGATTGGGGTTGGATGGGCCCGTTCCAGTATCCCGCGGAGCTCAGACAAACTGCTCTAACTTTATCTCTCTAATCAACCTTTCAATAATATCCTGTAAATGATGGCATTCATTAGTCTTATGGCCATAATAATCGTGGAATCTACAGAACTTCTCGGTCTGAATTTGCTTCTCTAACGATGGTTTTGGAGCTGGCTTCTTATACTTCCTTGTATTACAGGTTTGAAGATAAACATTCTCTAGCGATGTTTTCAAGGGAGTATATCGATCAAACATAGGAGCTCTCGGTCTCCTTCGATGGGGGTCTCTCTTCTTTCCTTGACCTCCGTTACCCTTCTGCTGGCCTTGTTTATTCTGAATATTTAACTGTACTTTACCGGAGTTCTCCTTGGTCTGCTTCACTGCAACATTACTCTAGATACCTTCACTACTGGGCCCCGCGACATCCTGCTTCCTAGACCATCTAGCGTCTTCTCTCCTCAAAAACTGGGCTGCCTTTGCATAGAAACGGTCTAACGAAGCGGGGGGTTTCTCGGCCAACCAATCACCAAATTCGGAATCAGGATCGATCCCTTTAGTCAATACCATCAGAATAGAGTTGTCGTTTAGATTGCTGACTTCGACACAAGCATCGTGGAACCTTTCCAAATAATGCCGTAGAGTCTCTCTTAGAGCTTGAGTAACACCGGACAAGGTGTTAACATCCTTCGGTCTTGTAGCATGCATACGAAACTGCTCAACAAACTTAGTAGCCAACTGGTCGAAACATGAAATAGATTTTGGTGGTAGACGGGTGAACCACATAGTCGCAATGCCTCCCGAGGAGATAGGGAAGCTTCTACACTTAACCGCATCGTCAGCTCGAGTGGCATTCATAAGCCATTCATATTTCAAAATATGTTTCTTGGGATTCGAATTTCCTTCATACATCGGCAAGGTCGGCATCCTGAACCGACGGGGCGGTTTCGCATGTAAGATATCATTGGTGAATGGAGTGTAACTTCTAGAAATCTCCCAGTCATCATTAGTGAGGCCTTGACTTTCTCTTATCATCTGGCGTATCATGGTTGGAATATCAGGCATCTGGTGATTCGGGGCCAAGGCACGGTCGGGTTCCATATCACAAGGATGGTCTGGTCGTTGTCTACGGTCCGTTCCATGCCTCCTTGGCTCCTGGGCTTCATGGAAGTGAGGATCCTGGGCATGAATGCGGTGACGAGGGGCTGGATCTGGTTGGTTCTGGATCTCGGCATCCAGATCTATAGCAACAACAGCATCGTCATAAGAGTGTTGCAAGGAAGAGCCCCTTCTCGGGAGAAGGGTGGAGCTTGACGCCCTGTAAAGGGACCTATCCCGGCCTGTCCAAGATTTGCAGCATACGGGTGCCCGGAGGCTTCTGTGTAATTCTCATCTAATCGGCAGTGTGTAGATATATGATTGAAGTCAGATGACTCTGAGCTTTCGGACAAGGAATAGGAGGTATGCTCCCTTCTAGATTTCCCACATCTTTCTTCGTTCAGCCGGTTCATAAGTTCCATGTTGGCACGGATCTGTTGAGTGAGCTCTTGCCGGCTTTGAGTGAGCTCATGCATGAGGGTCTGGTATTCCTCCCTAGTTACTTGACCGGATGGATCTGGAGCTCCAACTGGAGTTTGGCCTGTAGTAGTCAGCTACATGGGATTTTGCCTATCCCTTCCTTCTGGATCAGCGGTGTTGGAAGCAATTTTGGTAGTACGCACCATGTTGAACGCAGTTCTTCTTAGATCCGGAATGATCTAAATAGAATAGAAGGAACCACTGGGAGATGGATCTGGATCTCCTCCTTAGATTTTAGCAATCCAACAATAGCAGGGGATCCACAGAATTAGAGAAAAAGCAGAGTTCTCTTAGTGAAAGCACCAAAGTGTTTGTACCAAAATAAGCACAACACTCATCGGATGTAATTGAAGAGATTAGAATGAAGAAGTAAAATGAAAAATGAGGCTAATTTAACAATCACACCAAAAAAATAAGCAGTAACAGAAAGAAAACAAGAATTTATAGTGGTTCAGCGCTGTGGCCTACATCCATTTTGAAGGTTTTGATGTTTATTGCTGATTAGAAACTGAGTTACAATAGTACAACAGCTAACACTTGAATTACAATGGAGTTCAAATCAAGCAGCAGCATAAAATGTCCTTTTTTAGTTGCAACAAGGGTGCTATTTATAGGTGTGAAGCTGGAAATATCTACCTTGAATCTCGGAATACCCTTTCTCAAGCCTAGCTGGGCCCACACAATCGGTCTAGAGTCGTTTGGGATCGATCCCTGATCGATCCACATAGCATTCATATTGATTGGAAATGCTCCAATTGGGATGCGATCGATCATGGACATTCTTGAGATGATATGCAACCTTCTGTGAAAATCTCATTGCATTTGGAGTTGTGGTTGTGGAGTTATTGATCGATCAAAGTTGAAAATATGAACTGGCTAAGGCTTTTGTATCGATACCTTTCGTATCGATCCCTTCGTGTCAATGACGTGGCATGCGCGCTTTGTGCAGATCCATATTTTATGCATGGGGACCGTTTCCTATGGGTTGACCACTTCTTTTGTATCCATGCGATGCTCTGTCTCCTATATCGATGCTACGCCTCCAACTTCGTATCGATCATCGGCTTTACTCTTTTTTATCAATCAAGTAGTTGATCGATACGAAATGTTCAGCTGCTGACCAAATGAAATGCGATCGATCTGAGGAGTGCTGAAGTCCATCGATATAGGGTTGAACCTTATGGATACGAACGATGGATGCCAAGTGATGGAGTTATGTTCATTTCGTATCGATGCTGATGGATACGAAATGATGGAAACGGATGGATGGATACGAAATGGGCATGTTTCACATGGATCTTGATCGTTCCATAACTTGAGCATACGAACTCCGATTGACCTGAAATTTGGAATGTTGTCTTTGATAGCTTTGCTCGTCATACCATGCTAATTGTGGCTCGATCTAGACTCGGGCTAAGTTTGTTTGTATCCATCGTGAATCTACAGATAACTGATTCCCAGAGCGGATTGTCTTCAGTCTCTAGTCAAGTCCTTGGTATCACGGCTTCGCCAAAAGGTGGAAAAACAAATAAAACTAATTCAAAATAGGAGATCTCATGGTAATGACGTACAATAGCCTTCAGACTTGAGGGTACTGTCAATCTTAAGTGGCTAGGCTTTACTACAATTATGGTTAAACATATGGCATTGCGACAAGGTTACGACCATAGTTAGGTATACATTGAATTACTTGAAGTCAAACATTACCCAAAAGAGGATCCATCTCCTTTGTTATAGAATGTTAGTATCACCATAATTGGTAGCCAGTTAATGAAGTGAAACATTATGCAAGGGAGGATTCATCTCCTTTGTTGTAAAAGTTTTGCATCACTGTAATTAGTCAACTTAAAGACAAAATCTTTGGCCAGAGTAAATCTATTATTCAATAATTGTTATTGGATTGAACCAAGGACTTTAACATATTCTACACAATTAGATATAGATATAAATCTAGTTTTTAACCTTAGACCAAACTGTAGATATCTAAGTGATAAAGTAATGACGAAAAGAATGTGTATTAAAATTGATTAGAAATTAGATTCTATCTAGATGATCTATAAGCATTGAACTTATGCCTGATACTATACTTTAACAAATTCTGTATAGATTTCAATATTTACGTTGTTTAAATATTGACTAAGGATCGAGTTAACACCAGAGAGTCAATACAACCAAATTGTTAGTTATTTCCAAGTTCAACCAATGTAAAATTAATTTATAAATGTAAATAACTCATAAAATTAAATATAAATGTTGTAGTAAATTTTAATATATTTATTTGAAGCTAGATTTTTTTTATTTAAAACAGCACATAAAAATTCTACATTTATTTAATTGAAGATTGATTTTGGATAAATGAACTAAATAAATGCTTGAAATGTTAAATCATTTAGGCCTGATATATGGGACTTCATATACCCATATATGGACAAATATATCAAGTAGGCAAGGGATGAGATTTGATCTCCTAGAATCTGTGAGAAAGGTGCAAGATATTTGTGATCTAGTTGGTTATAAATAACTACCCCCTTCACATTATCTTTACACAAGGAATAGACCTACCCTAGCCTCTAAAGAAGACATTGGTGAAGCTAAGGTGATGAATTTGCATCCCGTAGCCAAAGGAGAAGAACAAGGTATCCAAAGAGGAAATAACCAATAACTGTGGTTTTCGACAATCAGCAAGATCACATAGAGGAGGTAATCCTCTATTTTAAACATATTCAAATATAAATATGTTTATATATATATACTTGTAACCATCATATGTATGTATGTATGTATGTCTGTATGTATCTATGTATGTATGCGCAACGATCCGGAATTTTGAACACTTGGTAATTAAATATCTAAATTATTTAAATATTTTAATCTTGGATTCAATGTGAATAAAATTGATTTAACAACCTGGTTAACTCCCTTCTTAATAATAACTAATGATAAGAAATTTGTTTACAAAATAAATAGTTTGAATCAATATCGGTAATGTAAACGAAAATCGTTTTATCGATAAACGGTCTCGAAATGCATGAAATTATCATTTTAGGGCACTGTCTTAGATTGTGATGAAACTAGTTCCATCGAAATCGGAATAATGAGATGATATGCACCGACGAGTTTCGTGGCGATCAGACATGCCGTGTGTTCATGTGAGCTCAAAACATGCATCGATTTAATTTGAGAATTAAAAATAATAAATATAATATTATAAATACCCTTCACTACCACACTTTTATCTATCAGTGCTCCTCTATCTACCTCTTTTATTTTTATAGTAAACAAATAAAACTATCTGCCATCTTCCTCTAATTGTTTCTTGAACTACAATCAATGAAATTCAACATTGTTTGATCCGTTGTACTCGTGGTGGCGAGGGCTTCAAATCTATATGAGTGTTGATAGGTGTGGTCGTGTTTGGGATATGTGACGTTAGCTTGCCACCGACTAGGGTTGTGGGTTGTGGTAAATTGAAGGTGGGTTGTGTGAAATGGAGAATACCATCATATTGCTCATGTCAAGGAGCATCTTCTTACAATATTTCACCATCTTCGATGGATCATAGCAAATCGCGACCTAACGTATTGAGGAGGGCATCACAGTCGCTTTTGTATAGAGGAGGCCGGAAGCCAAGTCGATTGTGGCATTGAGCTCCTAAGGGCAAGGGGAGTTGATCGACATTGGTTTGTAGTGGTCCGAAGCTCCATGGAAAAATGTGACAATTGGGAGGTAGGAGGAGGCAGCATGTCAAATTCTACAGGGGTTGAACGAGCTTGATGTTTCGGGATTCATTATGAAGCACGAGGGAAGTGGATTTTGTCGGAGGAGGTTGGAATCGATTTTTACGACCGAAGAGTGAGGTAGGTGGAGGGAAGTGCATGATTGTGTTGGGTTTTGCATTCTTATGCGTGTACTGGGAATTCCAATTGGGAAAGTTGGATGATTAAAAGGTAATTAAGTAATTAATTAGTTAAATTAATTAAATTATATAATCTGAATTCTTATAAAATTCGCAACTTTTGCATACGAAGTCCGATTGAGACGTCGTTTATGCCACTGCACTCATAATAGGATTATCTACAACTTGGTTTAGCTTAGCCTTGGGTGGGTTTACTCACCATCGATTTTGTATATGTTGTGTATATAATGTTGTCGTGTAAAATATAAATTAAAAATTGATAACAATGAAAGCTATTACTTTTGACCCCTACTTGTTTTGTAAAGTAAGTGAAAATGTTACAATATAGTATAATCTCTCTTATAACCCTCTATAATATGTATTGTGGCCAGGACTTATTGTATACATGTCTGATAAAGTATTACGAATGTTTGATGCGATATAGTCCTATAAACACACTTTGAAATCCCTTTTATTTAACATATGTTAAATTGTTTAAAATGTGGATATATTATGGATATGTATATATATATATGGTTGTTCCTTTACACATATTTTAGTGTATTTGACATAAAGGAACTCGTTTGGAAAGATATATAAATTGGGAATGGAAGTTGAAATAGTTAGAAGCAAAAATGTCGCTATGGATGCACTTTGAAATAGCTTTGTATTTATCGATTTTTAAAGTTAACTTTTAAAGGCATCCTAGGGATTTTCTATACCTGTAGCAAGTACTATAAGTGTACTTTTTACTAGAAAAATATCAAGATTTAAATATATTACTGATAATCATTTATGTACTTTTAAAGTAGGTTTTAAATTATAAAATAGGCTTTCTATGGTTTTTAAATAAATTATAAAATAAGTATTTTTAGGTAATATTTAATATAAATGTTTTAAACCATAATATAAGTATTTTTAAAGTATTTTTCAGTATATGCAGTATTAGAAAATTAGTTAAATATTTTATTAAAATAAATAGAAGCATATGTTACATAATATCCTTTTAAATTGTTTTTATTATTAAATATTTATCTTATAAATGAGTTAGTATACATTTAAGTATCATTTTAAAAAGGGTTTTTAGTAAATGTATAAGTTGAGAAAAGTAAGTTAAATATTTATAAATGTAGTAAAGGGAGATTGGATTTTAACCTTTAAGTTAAATTAAATTATTTTTAGAAGTTCAATTAAAAGTGTATTATCTTAATTAATTAGTCCGGATATGCTTTGAACTTTAAATTGAATATCTTAAAAATAATTATAAGTGAACAGTTTTGGGTTTTTGTGATAATGTTTTTGTAACACTTGTCTTAAAACCTTATAAAAGTAATTAGATCTTCAAAAGAGAGTTTTAAAGATAATGGTTAAGTGGAAAGTGATTTGAGTTTGTAGTAAACGGTGTTTTAGTAATAGTTGTTTTTAAACCTTTGAATTATATTTTAAAGTGGAAAAATATTGTTAAATGATTATGAATATACATCGATCTTTAATAATGGAATTTTAAGATAATAATAAGTATGAAATGTTTTGGAAAAAGATAGGAAAGTATATGTGTTATCCTGTCTTTTGGCAAGGCCGAGATATCAAGGGATTGACTGAGAACCGAGGATCGCTCATCCCGAATATCGAGTACACGCAGGTTCACCATGGATATCGAGAAATTTTGTCTGAGTCCGGATCAAGCTACAATTGATATGACATGACAAGCAAAGCTATGGGAGCCAACGTTCCAAATTTCAAATCAATCTGAGTTCGTATGCTCAAGTTATGATCGATGCAAATTGAAGGAAATAACCCCATTACGTATCCATCATCGAGCCTCAGTTCGTATCGATCGTATTCACATCGATCCAACCACACTGCTTCACATCCATCAGGGAGAGCCTTGTTCGTATCCATCGACCCACTCTTGTTCGAATCCATCAGGGAGAGCCTTGTTCGTATCCATCGACCCACTCTTGTTCGAATCCATCAGGGAGAGCCTTGTTCGTATCCATCAACTCACGCTTGTTCGAATCCATCAGGAGAGAGCCTTGTTTGTATCCATCAACTCACGCTTGTTCGAATCCATCAGGGAGAGCCTTGTTCGTATCCATCAACTCATGCTTGTTCGAATCCATCATGGAACTGCTATTCGAATCCATCAAGGCATCAGTCATTCACATCCATCAAGTTGGAACAGCCTGGATCGATGCGAACAAGCCAACACAATTGATGCGAACAGAGCACACTATTGATCGATACGAAGAGCACACTATTGATCGATTCGAACAAGACAACTACTTCAATGCGAACAAGGCGATAATCTTGGGATGACTCGGTCGACTCAGCATAAAAAGTGGATCGATCCAGAAATCGCGCGCCACGTCATCACCTAGGCACGTGCCCAGTATTGATTCGAAGTAATCTATTCGAAATCATCGAGTCGAACCAAACATCCTGCCGAGAATACAAGCTTGCATCGATCGTATCTCACGATCCACATGTCCAAATGCTATGAAATTTTCATAGGAGCTTACATACAAGCTAAAGAATGTTCACACTAAGTTTCGAATCCATTAGACAAAATCTTGATCGACATTAAAGACTCGAGCTGCAACAAACATTACTTTGTTTGAAGGGGGCACAGATGAAGCTATGCTCAAGCTCAATGGCGAGTAATTACTTCTCTATGATACGTACGGGGCCAGATGAAGCTATGCTCAAGCTTAATGGCGAGCAATTACTTCTCTATAAGGTCTCCCATTTTGGAGTAAGATATATGAGTTAGAGTACTTCTCTCGAGAGAAGTACTCTAGTTAGAGTACTTCTCTAGAGAGAAGTACTCCAAAATGAGAGACCTTATAGAGAAGTAATTGCTCTCTATGATACGTACGGGGCAAGATGAAGCTATGCTCAAGCTCAATGGCGAGCAATTACTTCTTTATAAGGCCTTCCAATTTGGAGTACTTTACGTTCGTATCGATCACGGATCGGGCCGAAACTTCATGGGATCGATCGCGTGGGCCCACCCACGTGCCAGAAGAAGTGTCCCGAGATCTGAGCGAGATATCAGCCTCCTACGCCTATAAATAGAGCCCCAGTGCCTATAGAGAAAGGATCATTTGACGCTCCAACGCCCAAACTCTGCTGGATTCAATTTCATACTCCATTACTGCTGTTGTACTCGAATTTCATAACCTTAATTCGCTGTAATTCACTGCAATCAATTGTAATCATCAAAGAAACATCAATAAAGTGATCAACTTCATAGTGGACGTAGGCAACACGTCGAACCACTCTAAATTCTTGTGTTTCTGTGCATTTTTATCATTTGTTTTTGAAGTGTTTGTTAGATAATCCTCTTTTTCCATTTAATTTCTTCATTTTTATCTCTTCAAACTCTTCCGAAGAGTGTTGTGCCCAATTTTGGTACAAACCTTTGGTGCTTTCACTGAGAAAAAACCTGGTTTTTCTCCTGCTCTTTGGATCTTCTATCGATACCGGATTGCATAAATCCAAGAAGAAGATCCAGATATCAAGCCTTAAATCCCTTCCATTCTACTCATATTTGCATCAGATCTTGGAAGGACTTCGTCAATTCACCATGGTGAGCACACGAACTGCTTCTACAGCGGCCGATCAGGGAGGACGGGATAGACAGAATCCCGTACAATTGCCTCCATCCAACCAAGATGCCGCCGGACCTTCAGATCCATCAGGCCCGGTCACCAGACAAGAGTTCCAGATGCTGCTTCAAGAGTTGATCCAGAGTCGGCGACAACTTACTGAACAACTGCACGCCAACGTAGAGTTGACCAACCAGCTGAATTGCCAAAGGCGCAGAAGATCCAGAAAAGATCAAGCTTCTTATTCTTCCACGGAGAGTTCAGCCTCATCTGATGATCATCACCGATCTACACGCCCACGGTTGGACGTAAGCTACACCCAGGCCACGGGACACCAACCTGCCCTAAATCTTGGACAACCCAGGACTGGACCATCCAGCAGTCATCAAACCGGACCCTCATCCCGAGGGGGTGCCGCTCCTTACCATGTCACAGGCAACCTCGCTACCACCACCACTACCGAACAAGGAGTTGATGCTAGAAAGCAAGCTGATCCGCTTCATCGCCGACGAGCACACACTTCAGAACCTTATATCCCTGAAAATCTTGAACCAAGGAGGCGAGGCACGGACCGTCAACCACATCCGGTCCAGCCTTGCATTGTGGAACCCGACCACACCTTGGCACAGCATGCTCCAAATATCCAAATGCCTGATATACCAACGATGATTCGTCAGATGATCCGTGAAAGTCAGGGTCTCACTAATGACGACTGGGGGATTTCCCGGAGTCATACCCCTTTCATTGATGACGTATTATATGCTGAACCACCTCGAAGCTTCAGGATGCCAACTTTGCCAGTCTATGAAGGAAATTTCGATCCCAATCAACACATCCTGAAGTATGAGTGGCTAATGAATGCTGCGAGAGCTGACGATATAGTTAAATGCCGTAGTTTCCCCATTTCCTTAGGGGGCATTGCTACTATGTGGTTTACTCGTTTGCCGCCATGATCCATTTCTAATTTCGACCAGATGGCCACCAAGTTTGTTGAACAATTCTGTATGCACGTAGCTAGACCAAAAGATGTTAATACTTTGTCTAGTGTCACTCAAGCTCCTGGAGAGACACTCAGACGTTACTTGGAACGATTTCATGCTGCATGTGCAGAAATAAGCAATCCCAATGACAACTCTATCCTGATGGCATTAACTAAGGGGATTGATCCTGATTCCGAGTTCGGAAATTGGTTAGCAGGGAAGCCGCCTGCATCATTGGACCGTTTCTATTCCAAAGCAGCCCAATTCTTGAGAAGGGAGGATGCGATACAGTCTAGGAAGCAGGATGACGCAGGGCCCAGCATGGAAGGAATTCAAAGTAACATCGTAGTAAAACAATCCGGGGAGAGTTCCGGAAAAGTTCAGTTGAATATACAAAAAAACAGAACCAGCAGAGGGACAATGGAAATCAAGGTAAAAAACGAGATCAAAATCGTGGTCCACAACGTAGAGCTCCCATGTTCGACAATTATACTCCATTGAATACGTCGCTGGAGAATGTGTATTTGCAGACCTGTAATACCATGCAATACAAGAAACCTGCCCCGAAGCCGTCAACGGAAAGACAAGTCCAAACAGGGAAGTTTTGCAGATTTCATGAAAGTTATGGCCATAATACAAATGAGTGTCGTCATTTACAAGATCTCATTGAAAAACTAATACATGAACGAAAGTTGGATCAGTTTGTGCGGGCGCCGCAGTCAGGAGGTGCGGGCCCATCGAATCAGAATCGTGCACCAAACCAGGAAAGGTAGGAGGAACCCGCTCGTACCAGCGGGAGGTTAGTGATAAACACTATTTGTGGTGGTCCTCATTCGGGAGACCGAAGCTGCAAGGAAATGGAGTCGTATGCCAGCTCTATTAGGCATGCGGACTTCGAGTGTTGTAGTAATTTTGATGAAGGGGATCCGGCCAAACAACATAAGACAATGACTGATGACATCGTATTCAGAAACAGAGATGCTGATAAAGTCGAAGCCCCCACTATCGATCCACTGGTCATCTCAGCTCAAGTTGGTCCAACCTGGATGAAAAGGATTTTGGTTGACAGTGGAAGCTCAGTGAATATTCTGTTTAAATGAGCTTATGATCAGATGAGGATGGAGGCTAAAGATTTAAAGCCTTGCCAATCTCGAATCCATGGTTTCAATGGGAGCGCTACTATACCCACTGGAGTAGTGGAGCTACTAGTGGAATTGGGAGTTGGAGAACGCCGGAGAGTCCGGATGCTGCAATTTATGGTGTTAGATATAGACTCCCCGTATAATGCCTTTTTGGGCCGATCGGCCCTTGCTGAGTTCAGGGCAGCCATTACCCCATGGTGCTTAACTCTGAAGTTTCCCACTGATCGTGGAGTGGGAGTCATTCAAGGAGAACAGGCTGATGTGAGAGCCTGTTACGTTGCCGAGCTGCGGGAGGCGCAATGAAAGGATAAAGGAAAGGGCGTAGAGGAATCTCTCCGTGTCCATTTTGCTGATAATTGACAATTAATGCCTGGGCCTAGGCCCGGGCACCCCAGCCAATTCCAAAGGGACCTTGACCCGAGAGAAACTGAAGGTGAAGGAGAGTCTAAAGAGAGTCAAGCTTCCCTGGTCGTACTGACGATCGATGTCCCAGTTGACGATGATGATGATTCAAAGATGATAAAGATTGGATCTCAGCTAAGCCAGTAGACTCAAGAGGAATTGGTTTAGTTTCTACGGGCGAATCTTGACGTATTCGCATGGATGCATTCTGATATGTGTGGGATCTCGCCGGACATCGTGAGCCACACTTTGAATATTGACCCGCGGCATGTCCCGGTCAAATAGAAAAGGCATGGTATGAATCCAAATAGATCTGTCGCCCTTAAAGAAGAGGTAGAAAAGCTTAAAACGAATGGATTCATTCGATATACGTTATATCCCGAATGGGTGTCGAATCCTGTGCTTGTCCGAAAATCAAACGGAAAATGGAGAACATGTGTCGATTACTCCGATCTGAATAAAGCCTGTCCTAAAGACAGTTTCCCGCTTCCCAGAATTGATCAGTTCATAGACTCAACAGCTGGACATGAACTCTTATCCTTCATGGATGCATATTCTGGCTACAATCAGATACCAATGCATTTACCTGATCAGGAACATACCAGCTTCGTAACCAATCTGGGACTTTATTGTTACAAAGTTATGCCATTCGGACTTAAGAATGCCGGGGCTACTTATCAACGATTGGTCAATCGGATGTTCGCCAATCAGATTGGAAAGACCATGGAAGTATACGTAGACGATATGCTTGTGAAATCACATTTTTCCACTGACCATATTAAAGACCTGGAATCAATGTTCAACATACTTCGAGAATACAGAATGAAGCTTAACCCACTAAAATGTCACTTTGGAGTTGCATTCGGAAAGTTCTTTGGGTTTATCGTCAATGCTCGTGGAATCGAAGCTAATCCTGAAAAGATCTGGGCAATCAGAAATCTTGAAACTCCAAAAACTATAAAGCAAGTCCAGAGTCTCAATGGGAAAGTGGCAGCACTGAGCAGGTTCATCTCAAATTCCATTGACAAATGCATTCCCTTCTTCGATCTGATCCGAAAAGGAAAACGAAACTTTGAATGGACCACAGAGTGTGAGGGCGCATTCCGAGCGTTAATTCAGCATCTATCCACACCGCCTTTTCTGTCAAAACCTATTGATCATGAGAAGTTGTATGTTTATTTTGCGGTATCAAAAAACGCAATCAGCGCTGCCTTAGTTCGGAAATAAGACCGGATACAGAAGCTGGTATATTACATCAGCAAACGATTGACTAGAGCTGAAAGGAATTATCTGAAACTAGAAAATCTATCTTATTGTCTTGTTATTGCATCAAGGAAGCTCCATCCATATTCCCAGGCCCATCCTATTATTGTTTACATCGACCAGCCGTTACGATAGGTCCTTACGCGGCCTGAGACGTCTGGTAGGTTACTCAAGTGGAACATCGAACTGAGCCAGTTTGATATTTCTTATACTCCAAGGCAAGCCATTCAAGGACAAGTCCTAGCCGATTTCATAGCTTAATTTACCATTCCAGAGGACTTGCCCGAAACTAGTGAATCCCCCGAATACGTCTGGAGGCTGTACACTGATGGTGCATCAAACGACCGGTGCTCAGGTGCTGGGATTGTACTTGAAACCCCCGAAGGCCAATCTATATGTTATGCTTTAAAGTTTGATTTTCATCCAACCAATAATGAAGCTGAATATGAAGCCCTCTTAGCTGGATTGAAACTTGCCAGAGATTTGAGAATTATCGTTATGGAAATTTATTATGATTCACAATTAGTTGTGTGTCAAGTTCGGGGAGAATATCAAGCTAGAGATCGAAGACTGGCTGCTTACTTAGCTCGGGTTCAGGAAATACCGAATCAGTTTGATTATTATTCCATTTATTGTATACCCAGAGAACACAATCAGAAAGCCGATTCGTTGGCAAAGTTAGCTAGCACGGGTGAAGCGCAGCAAATGGGACTCGTTCCCATGGAGACGTTATCTTCCCCAAGTACTAACCGGGCAGAAGCAGATTGGATATGTGAAGTCGCTCCCGATAAGGAGTCGTGGACGACTCCATTCAGAAATTACCTTGAGCATGGAATCCTGTCGGAGCATAGGAGTGAAAAAAGATGAGTCCTTCGGAAGGCTTCACGATTCACCATCCAGAATGGAGTCATGTACAGAAGAGGGTACTATGTTCCTTTACTCCGGTGTATCGCTCACGATGAAATTAAACGAGTATTGCACGATGTACACAAGGGAGAATATGGCGATCACACCGAGGGGCAAGCACTTGCCAAGAAAGTACTTCGATACAGATATTTTTGGCCGACTGTGAATCGCGATGCGTCGGATTATGCCAAGAGATGTGATAAATTTCAAAAGCATGCTCGAATTCCTAGAGCCCCACCTACCGAGATAACTCAAATGGTCAACCCATGGCCGTTTGCAGTATGGGGCATCAACATCATTGGTACTTTACCTCTGGCAAAGGGTGGTGCGAAATACGCCATCGTCGCAGTTGATTACTTTACAAAGTGGGCTGAAGCTGAACCTCTTGCTACCATAACGACGAAAAAAGTGATCAACTTTGTAGTCCGCAACATTATCTATCGATTCGGTCTCCCATACACCATTATCACTGATAACGGAACCCAATTCGACAGTGTTGAATTTAAAGATTTCTGCAAACGGTTTCGCATTCAAAAGAAATTCTCTGTAGTTGCACATCCTCAAGCAAACGGACAGGTCGAAACAGTCAATAAGGTTATAAAGTCCATTCTGAAAAAACGACTGGAAAAGGTCGGGGGCAAATGGGTCGATGAACTACCTATGGCTTTATGGGCTTACCGAACAACCCACAAGCCGGTCACACTCCATTCTCTCTCTCTTATGGTTCAGAAGCTGTTATTCCAGTCGAGCTAGAAGTACCTTCTCATCGTGTGACATACTATGATCCGAAGACAAATGCTATATTACTTGCTGAATCTCTCGATTTACTAGATTAGAAACGTGAAGAGGCTGATTTGAGGGCAGTCGCGTATCGAAGTCGAGTTGCCCGATTGTACAATGCCAAGGTCCGCCCGCGAACCTTAGAACCCGGCGATCTCAACCTGAAAAGAATCTATCCGGTCCCTTCGCATATGAAGCCAACATGGGAAGGACCGTATGTTATTGAACGAAAGCACGAGGATGGCACATTCAAATTATCGACCGTTGACGGTCTTACTCTACCAAGGGCCTGGAACAGCGAGAGTCTTCGTCGCTACTACACATAATAGGCTATGTTTATTCATTTAGTTTATTTTTCATTTGAAATTTGTTTCTGCATTTCGAAATTAGAATTTGTAATAAGGCAACTAACTTTGCCATATTTTCTTATTTCAGCAATAAAATGCAATATCTTCGAGCCAGAGCTGTGATTTACTTGAAATACTTCATATGATCATCACCATGCACAGAGAGCTAAGTTTCACCATACGGTGGGACTTATTCAAATAGGGAGTGACTGTGATGCAACCGGTCACTCGCTAAGTGAAACCCGAGCTCGGGGACAAACCAACACACCAAAGTCAAAAAAGGATTGATACACGACAATCCTTCACTTAACTCCAGATTCCCAGAGTGCGAACTGGGGTATAAACTTACAAATACGAAGAGGGTGGATCCGTCCACCTAACGACTTCGTCCGTATCTGAACCAAGTTTGAGGAGGATGGACCCGTCCATCTAACGACCTCACTTGTTAACTTGGGGTGGATGTGATCCGACCATCCATAATCTTGACACCCCTTTCGTTCCCAGAGTGCGAGCGAAATCCAAAAAACATGCAACAGATGTGACTGACCGTCTGTTTACCAACTCCGAATTCCCAGAATGCGAAACAGAGTATAAACTTCAACTCTAGATTCCTAGAGTGCGAATTGGAGTATAAACATCAGCTTCGAATTCCCAGAGTGCGAAACGGAGTATAAACTCCAACTCCAAATTCCCAAAGTGCGAATTGGAGTATAAACATCAACTTCGGATTCCCAGAGTGCAAAACAGAGTATAAACATCAACCAACTCCGAATTCCCAGAGTGCGAAACGGAGTATAAACCTCAACTCCAAATTCCCAGAGTGCGAATTGGAGTATAAACTTCAACTCCAGATTTCCAGAGTGCGAATTGGAGTATAAACATCAATTCCAAAACTCCTAAAGTGCGAGTCAGAGTATAAATGTCGACTCCAAGTCCCCAGAGCACGGACAGATAATTAAAACTTGAAACGGCGTAACCAACCACCAGCAAACAAATGAAAATCCCCAGAGTGAAGATATGATCATCGATAATCAAACAAGTGTGGTTGAACCATTCAATCTCCGTTTGTCTAAAACATTCATTCAGTGGCACTAAACTCAGCATGTTATAAGTGAGATGCAATCGCTGGCTGATGTTCTACAACTCATCCCCAGGACTGGGGGGCAGAGATTAAGTGTCGACCATTGACTGAAGCGGTGCGACGCCAAAAATTCAACTCACTTCCCGGTCATGAATCGTGTCCGTAATTTCCGGACCTTGCGAATAAAAACAAACTTGACTCGGAAGCTGAAACTTCACAAGTGCATTTCAAATATTGAAACACTCAAGCAAATACACAATAATTGAGAAGAAGCCAAAAAAAAGATTTTCATTTCTACTGTTTGTGAAAGAAATTTATGTACAAGTTTATTCCAAAAAAAAATTCCTACTAGTAGGGGCCGAACCCGCATCTATACACGGCCTACGAAAGGAAAACCAAAAATAAATTCCTATCTACTCAGAGCAGATTAAAGAGGCCTATCTATTTCTTTTTCTCTCTCGGCTTCTTCCTTGGTGTAGACCCGCTGGAGCTGCCACTACCTTTCCTTTTTGAGGCTTTACTTTTCGGTGGTCGGTCTCCAAGCGGGGGCATGATCTCGACGTCCTCCTCCGAGCTCGAATGTATAGGGATGCTTCCTGCAGGCGGAGTCGGAGGAACATGATCAATTGTGGGAGGCAGAATGAACGCACTAGTGTCAATGACTATACCACCAGGTGATATCATTCTAAGCGGAGCTGGACCAAGTGTCGCCATCCCACCTCCAAAACTGCCACCACGAGCCGCTGCTTCCATTTCAATTTCAATTTCGGCCAATATTTCCTCTTCATTAATCGCTTGGGCCTCGCTAGGAGCATCGGTGGTTGGCATTGAAGAGCCTGTAGCAGGGGCGCTTTCGCCCATAACAAATGGCAGGTCCGCAAAAGGGTCGCTGTGATGACTGGAAGTTCCTCCATCATCTGTTCATCAAAAACTAGAGTGCACCCTTGCGTTCCGTCGATCGAAGCTGTGGTCTTTGTGGTGGTGGCTTCAGTTATTATTGCCTCTTGCATATGATGTGATTCTTGAGTAACAGGAGGCACGACCGGTGCAGCATCAATCACTGGACAAAAACAGGAGAACTGTTAGTACTTAATTCGAGTGACGATTCCGACTTAAGATAGACATATAGGATGTTCAAAGTACCTTCCTCAGTTTGGTTGGTGGATGGCTGAACAGCTTCAACAACATGCTCTATAGCCAGAGACATATGCGGCTGATCCGGATTGTAGGCAGGAACAGCTTGGGGATCGACCGCAGGTAAGGGTTCAGGCTGGGTTGACGCTGGAATTTCAAGACTCGCGTCGTGGTGTTCAACCCCTAAGCCTTCTCCTACTTCCAAGTGCTGGGTGCCAAGCCTCTCCTTTTCGTGCAGAATCATCGACTCATGGAGAATCCTCCGCTCATCTTCATTCAGCAGACGATTCTCGAGCTTAAACTCGTCGACTGATTCACCCAGATGCACCGCCTTGTCCTCCTCAACCAATCAGCCCCAGGCATTGTGTTAATGTGTCGGGTAGTCATCGAGCCAGGCTAGACCTCTATGCCTCAACACATTAGCGTTGTAAACGACAAGAAGATCTTCAATATCGGCTTCTAGCCTGGACTCAGTCGATTTCACCTCCTCCTCAACCCTGGTTTCCGCCTCGTGGACCTTAGCCACGGCCGCATCCCGTTCACGCCGAAGCAAGACAGCCTGTTCGCACGCCTCCTGGGCCGCGTTGTTCGCATCGTCCCTTTCCTTGGCAACGTCAGAGAATTTGGCTTTAAGCTCATTAAGTTCCTTAATCGCCACATCCCGTTCGGCTATGACAGTAGTATTTCGATGGCCCATCTCTTCCACCAAGGTAACATGTGTGTGCCTCAATCTCTCCATCGCCACATTTGCTTTATCAGCTTTTTTGGTGGCCTCAATTTCAGATTTCTGAGAAGACTCGACCTCGGTATTGAGCACTTTGATGATTCGGTCCCTTTAGGCGAATTCAGACCCCATCTTTTCAATCGTTTTAGCTCGCTCAAAGGCCACCTTTGAAGCTTTTTCTGCAGCCTTCACCCACTCTCTATATTGGGCATAAATGTCATGAATGTAATCATGCATTGTATTTTCAGCTTCCAAAGGGATTCTCTTCAAGTGAGGGGGGAAGATGTAGCCGTCAAAGCAAATGTTTGGGAAATCTTTCTTGAGTTGGGCAATCTTTATTGCACCTTCCCCCGTGGGCTCGGTTATGACCTGCTCTGCAATTATGGGGGCCATAGTTTTGGCTCTCCGGCGATGAGTTTCAGGCCTAGAAATTTGAGAAGACGACCTGTGTCACGGAGGCTCTGATGGATGTGAAGCGTGAACGGGAGGTGGTGATGGAATTCTAGGAGGTGGAGAACGGGACCTAGATCGGTGTCTATAGTCTCTATCCCTATCCCGCTCGTACCTCTCTTGATTAGAGTACCCGCGATCGCGGTCCCTATCTGAATCTCTCATGTTGGACTCGTAGTAAGTAGAAGACTTTCGAGCCGAACGAAGGCTCCCTAACATCGATCCTCTCCTGGACATCGTACCTGTAAGTAAGAAACGAAAGAAAAGTTAGCGATCTCTTGAATTGGACAATTTACGATTAAGAAAATCATGCAGTGCCGTGAAGTGTATGTATGTGCAACCCCCCGACTAACCGGAAATATCGGCCGCACTTATAGCAAGCGACTCGCTCAGATCAAGAGCACTGTCAAGCTCCTCCAACCCGGTGTCATGTTGAAGCGACACATAATCCGAGATCGGAATATCAGAAAGCCCTTCGAAAGGATTCTCTACTTGCGGGGGAGGAGCCTCTGAAATTCTAATTCCAGGAACAGGCAAAGACAAGACCAAAGATTTCAATCTCATGGATTTAGAACGCTTATGAGCAACTGCCTTGCATTTTCTTCTTCCTTTCGAGCCCTGAAAACCGCTAGAAGACCTGGCTATAAGTTCGTCATCAGTGGGTGTTCTCTCCGGATCAACCCCTTCAGCTATTACGACACCGGCCGCTTTGTGTTTCACCCGCTTCTTCGAGACTGCCCTCAGTGTCCCTTCAAGCCTTATGCTTTGATTCCGCTCAATCAGGCCGACGATTCTCAATTTCTGTCGGTTAGAACCGAATCAATGTCCCTCATTTCATTCGGGACTTCTTGAAGGACCCTTACTATCTCTTTGAAATACCCACCTTCAGGTCGTGCAATTACGGCTGTAAAAAGAAAAGAAGATGTCAGTTTATATGAACTGCTATCATCTGGATAACTCCTGAAGAATACTGTAACACTTACGTCTGACTAGCCATCGGTTGGCAAATCTTGGGGGACACCGAACATAGAACCATTTTGTTTTGAAGTAACTCAGCCTTCCCTAGGATCCGGTTACTACTTGGCAGTTCCTGACTGACTCCAGGAAAGTGAAAGACGGACTATCTCCCCTACGCTTGAAGTTAAAAAGGTATCTAATCTCAGTCAGCCTTGGTGGTGGGAAGAGATTCTCCATGAATACGATAAATAGGCTATTCAGCAAAGCATATCCATTGGGATGTAGTTGTGATGGGGCGATTCCAAGGAAAGACAACACTTCCCTAATATATTGGTTGAACGGAGGAGTGTTCCTGCTGTGCACGCATGGCGATTGAAGGCAGTAAATCCCTCTGGGGGAGCGTGCGGTCTATCGTTTGGTCCCGGTAACAGTACGTCGTCCAATGACAAACCATGCCTTAGGCATATTCGTCCCAACATGTCTTCAGAGACATTGGACGGTACAGAATCTTGGGGATTACAAATGAACGTAGCGTCTGGTAGCTCATCCGGAGATGGCTCTAAAACTTCGGCCGCGATGGCCGGAATCTCTAGGATAGAAGAAGATGAATCCTGAACTTCCTGCTGTTGTGAGATTGAAGGTTCCATAACTAACTTACTTATGAGAAATCATCATTAGATGATAATAACACTCGTGCTTCCCCCAGTGTAAAGTGTGTGAATGTGTTGTGCAAGTGCAGTGCTTTACGCTACTTGAAAGGATTCAACAGAGTATGAATAAACATGCAAACGGCAAGACTTCGAAATTCAACTGGAGTGACCGTCATCGCTGACCGTCACAACCGTGCCATCTAGATGTTAGCGATTGATCCAAGTTAAAATTCGTTATCGTTTTGTTAAGTTAAAGTTCCATCGACAAGCTTCAAAAGGCAGTCAAGTATGCTATCCTATAGTTAAGTTCAGTTATGCAAGGATGAAGCTCGTCGGAGTTAGATGTTCAAATGTGCAAGGATGTTCAGATTCATCAAAGTTCAAATCATACTCGATCACCTAAATTCAAGTTCGTATCGGTTAGAAGAACGTGGATTTCGTATCGATCATGGTACACCTGCTCGTATCGATCGTTTTCGTATCGATGGATTTTCTTCATTTCGTATCGATCGATACTCTTCATTTCGTATCGATCAATAGTCTCCATTTCGTATCGATGGGTGAAAAGTCTTCCGTATCGATCACCAATCCGAGACTACGTATCGATCGCTCCGGATCGATACAAGGATGGGTCGGCAACCTATCGATGCGAATGATTAACTCTCCATCGTTGCGAAACAGTTTTGTCCATCAATACGAAATTATGTTTTGTCTGAATCGATACGAACTTGCCTCTCGTCCACAATCGATACGATGGCTCACAGACTCCTTCTTCTCCAGATGGCACAAACACCATTACCTTCTCTTCAACCTCACTTCGACCCCACTCCGGCCTCAACGACGCCGCAATAGGCCGCAACTTTGATTGGTTTGATGTTGGAAATCGAGTCTTATCGTTTTAACATGAATTCGTCATCTAATTACCTAGATTAGAAGTATAGGTTCGAAGGATTAAGAAGGTATGTTAGTTTGGATGGAGACATTTTCAATTTCTCGGTTTCTCAATCTATACGAAGGCAAGCTGAAAAGTAGAAGCAGATAAATAAAAAATGACTAAGTCCACGGTATTTATATGGACCCGAGTGCAGAGGGAAAAGGCGTTTCACCTCCCCATAGATTCAGCCGGTAGCAACGGTTCCACCAAAGAATCGATACTAATAAGCTATTCGAACCCATAAACTTGAGCTCTTATCGAGACGAAATTGTCAACGAAGATTTCTCTGAGTCACAAAGCTCTATCGATACGAAACTGTTGTTTGTGTTCGTTATTCTCGACTCCATCCACAGTGCATCGATACGAACTTCACTGTTCGAACCCATAAAGTCACAGCCTCCAAAGGCTGTATCTATCGACGCGAATTGGCTATTCGTATCCAATAACACAGGGTCCATCAATACGAAGTATGCAATGAAGGATGTTCTGAAAGCATTGAACTCCATCGATACGAAATGCTTATTTCGTATCCATCAGTGCTCAACCCGCAATAGCACAAGGTCATCGATACGAAATTACAACTTGATGCCCACGGCAATGGATTCTACCGAAACTTGTATCCATCGATGCAAACGCTTATTTCGTATCCATCATTGTGAATCACACCGATACGAAAACAACCTTTCAACCATTTACATCGATCCAGGAGAGGATCGATACGAAAGGACATTCAAAAAAAAAACAACCGTCAAACATTGTTGCAACTCGAATTTCACATCGGTTCAGGAGAGGATCGATACGGAATTCGATACAAGAGAATTGACAACGACTCGTGAACGTGCAACGTTAACGAGAGTCAGATTAACATATATGCATATATGTCGGACTAATATTCAATTTTCAATATCCACAGGAATTGGATACTCATCTGATAATGATTATAACGACAAACAGCTAATAACTACCATACAACAATCAGCTACAACAATACAGGGTACAACGGTTGACAATCAACAGTTCGCATTACTGAGGAAATCAGTCAAAGACTACAACTTTCTATAAAAAGACGATAACTGTTCAAAGTGAAGGTTACAGCTTTTCAAAGCACGTCATGTTTCCACAAGACGTACTTTGGGGGGCAAATGTTATCCCGCCTTTCGGCAAGGCCGAGATATCAAGGGATTGACTGAGAACCGAGGATCGCTCATCCCGAATATTGAGTACACGTAGGTTCACTCATGGATATCGAGAAATTTTGTCTAAGTCCAGATCAAGCTACAATTGATATGACACGACAAGCAAAGCTATGGGAGCCAACGTTCCAAATTTCAAATCAATCTGAGTTCGTATGCTCAAGTTATGATCGATGCAAATTGAGGGAAATAACCCCATTTCGTATCCATCATCGAGCCTCAGTTCGTATCGATCGTATTCGCATCGGTCCAACCACACTGCTTCGCATCCATCAGGGAGAGCCTTGTTCATATCCATTGACTCACGCTTGTTCGAATCCATCAGGGAGAGCCTTGTTCGTATCCATCGACCCACGCTTGTTCGAATCCATCAGGGAGAGCCTTGTTCGTATCCATCGACCCACGCTTGTTCGAATCCATCAGGGAGAGCCTTGTTCGTATCCATCGACCCATGCTTGTTCGAATCCATCAGGGAGAGCCTTGTTTATATTCATCAACTCACGCTTGTTCGAATCCATCAGGAGAGAGCCTTGTTCGTATCCATTAACTCACGCTTGTTCGAATCCAGCATGGAACTGCTATTCGAATCCATCAAGGCATCAGTCATTCGCATCCATCAAGTTGGAGCAACCTGGATCGATGCGAACAAGCCAACACAATCGATGCGAACAGAGCACACTGCAGATCGATATGAAGAGCAAGCTATTGATCGATTCGAACAAGACAACTACTTCGATGCGAACAAGGCGAGAATCTTGGGACGACTCGGTCGACTCAGCATAAAAAGTGGATCGATCTAGAAATCGCACGCCATGTCATCACCTAGGCACGTGCCCAGTATCGATTCGAAGTAATCGATTCGAAATCATCGAGTCGAACCAAACATCCTGCCAAGAATACAAGCTTGCATCGATCGTATCTCACGATCCACGTGTCCAAATGCTATGAAATTTTCACAGGAGCTTACATACAAGCTAAAGAATGTTCACACCAAGTTTCGAATCCATTAGACAAAATCTTGATCGATACGAATTACGTTCGTATCGATCACGGATCGGGCCGAAACTTCATGGGATCGATCGTGTGGGCCCACCCACGTGCCAAAAGAAGTGTCCCGAGATTTGAGCGAGATATCAGCCTCCTACACCTATAAATAGAGCCCTAGTGCCTACAGAGAAAGGATCTTTTGACGCTCCAACGCCTAGACTCTGCCGGATTCAATTTCATACTCCATTACTGCTGTTGTACTCGAATTTCATAACTTTAATTCACTGTAATTCGCTGCAATCAATTGTAATCATCAAAGAAACATCAATAAAGTGATCAACTTCATAGTGGACGTAGGCAACACGCCGAACCACTCTAAATTCTTGTGTTTCTGTGCA
The DNA here is from genome assembly GCA_030737815.1 of Allium fistulosum. NCBI lineage: Eukaryota > Viridiplantae > Streptophyta > Magnoliopsida > Asparagales > Amaryllidaceae > Allium > Allium fistulosum. The sequence goes on along the minus strand of CM060903.1, from coordinate 804,687,078 downwards.
TTTTTATCATTTGTTTTTGAAGTGTTTGTTAGATAATCCTCCTTTTCCATTTAATTTCTTCATTTTTATCTCTTCAAACTCTTCCGAAGAGTGTTGTGCCCAATTTTGGTACAAACAATATGTTTAAGAGATAAGGGGTTTATAGTAACAATGTTTAAGTAACATTTGTTTTCAACCTCTTTGATTATATTTTAAAGTAAGTAAATATTGTTAAGTTGATTTGTGAATATACTTAAACCGTTGAGATAAATATATGAATACTTTTGGAGTATTAAAAGTAGTATAAATAAATAATGAATTTTTAGAATACAAGTATATATCTTTTATAAAGGAGAAATTAACATATATATATATATACAAGTATATAAAGGAAGTTTTAATTAATAAAGGAGTATTAATTAATAAAGTATGTTTTAATTAATAAAGGACTATTATTTTATAAGATAGTTTTAATCAATTAGAAGTTTTGATTAATGATAGAAGTTTTATTAGATAAAAGAAGTTTAACTAATAAAAGAGGTTTAATTAATAAGGATTAATGAAATGAAAATGGGATTAAAATTCATTTATGTGACTTGATCGTTCTTTGTGTGCTTAATCGTACTTTGTGTGTTTACTTGTATATGGAAAGTATTTAGTCATGTACTTAGCACAAAGCATACAAAGTAGACTTGTTTTTATATTCAGGAGTTGAGAATGATGATTCGAGTAGGGTGTAGAAGCAATAATGCTCTAACCTACCAGGTTTCACTCTTGCCTGAGAGATAATGGAAGTTGAGAAGGTTGGAAACATGATAAGTATACAATAATTAGTTTCCATATGTGATCGTTCTCTATGACGACCCGCCACTATACCCATATTATTAAAGAACATTACAAATAATATCATCTAATAATATGGAGAATACAGTAGTTTAGGGGCGGTCGAATATATCTATATATTAACACTGACATGTCTTAAATACCTTCTTGAGGATCTGAACTAAATTTTTTGATGTGTACAGTATTAATACAAAGTAATAAACACATCGATTTAAAATATCCAGAACGGTATATAATATAGAAATCAGTATTAGAGTTACTCAGATCACAGCGGAATAATATACATCATATATTTCATCCAAAACATAGTATCAGTACACTGACTAAAAAATAATACATCTGACATGTCATCCTAGATGTCAATATATACATACAAGAGTAAACTAAAATAATCAAAATAGGCTACTCCATAGCTAGCACAAAATCCAAGAGTCAGTAAGTTCCTATACCTGTAAAGTCTCGGCCTGACTCGAGTATTATAAAATAATACACGGTCAGACTATATCTAATAAAAGGGTGAGATACTAATATCATGAATGTAACAACCCAAAATTCTGGTCACTAGATTTTAAATGTTTAATTAATTTTAAATATTTAAGTAATTGGATTTTAGAATTTAATAACTTATAATTCAAATATAGGGAATGATAAAATGTTTGAATTATGAAATAGAATGTTAATTAAATGGATTTAATAATTTCATTTATTTCCTTTTAATTAATAAATAATATTGGTGAATACAATTTGTAAATTTATTTACAAATACAAATAGATCGGATAAATATCAATAATTAAATATAAAACAATATTTAAATCTGTGAAATTGTCATTCCAGGGCACTGTCTCAAATTTCGACGAAACCAGTTTTATTGGATCCGTAATAGTGAATTATTTTATGTTGTCGAATTTTATAGCGATCAGACGTATCATTTGGTCGTGCTAGATCGAAATGCGTAGAGATTAATTTCGAAAATTTGATATAATAATTAAGTTTGAAAAGCTATCTTCTGCATATGATCGAGTTAGGCCTCGAGACTAGTTCCATTGTGTTCGAAATATGGGTAAAACATATAAAACGCCATGCGACATGCCTCGTTTGGAGCTCGAGATTTTTGGATATGTTTTGTTGAATATTTTAAAAATAAAATTATATATATATATATATATATATATATATATGTGTTCCTTAAATTCAACCCTATCTCTCTACCTCAATCCATACCTTCACCATACCCCCTTACTTCTACATATAGCTAGCCTATACCTCCCCATCCTTATAAATGAATGCTTGTACCAAGAAAATGGTTTCCCTTTTTAAAAAAGCAAAGTTAAAAATCCTAATCAAAATAAAGAAGCAATGAAAATTTTCAAAATTTGATTCTTTGGATTTGTTTCGAAGAAATCTTCAATTCGATATGAATTTTGGCATGTGCGATCATTGTTTAGCCATGACCGTTCCTTGGAGGAAGAACTAGGGCTCATGATTTTAGGCGTTATGGGAAGAGTTAGGTGATGGAGTCGGCGACAAAGCGGTTGTCGGGCCGAGGAGCTACAAGGGTGATTTTTTAGTGAGGTCCGATGGTGCATAGAAGAAAGTGACATTTCAGTATCACTATGGAGGGTGCAGGTTGCATCTTCGATGGCAGGTTCGGGTGCTTGGTGGATGGCTTGGGTGCGTCAAGCTCGCGAAGGGGGATAGGATGGTGGAGTCGAATTTTGATTTCATCGCCTGAGAAAAAGGATTGGCCGTGCGTGTACAGGGTTTGCTTGGTGCACATGTTTCCATCGTGCAAAGTGGTCTTAGATTGGGGAAGAAAATGGAGAGGGTAAAGTTGTAATTTATTTAAAATTAGTAATTTAATTTAATTATGTAAATTTGATAACTTATAAATCGAATAAATTTCTCATATGAGGTCGGATTCGAACGTCGTTTTTTACGTTGGACGCATGTCGTCGATATCTTCGCGATGGAGTTGGTTTGGCTAGATTGGGAGCTTGTGGGAATTTATGCAAAAATCGGACGACCGTTCGGTTTTTGTCTAAATCGGAACTTTTCGGTGAAAATGAAAATCAATGTGAGTTTAATTCACATTAAATTTTATTATAGCATATCTATGATGTTATAAACGTTTATTAATTGCTTGGATGTTAGTTAAATTGTTTGATTGATTGTTTTGTTGGAAAATGGATGAAATATTAATGTGATCATTATAAACCCATATGGTTATATATATATATATATATGTATGTATGTATGTATGTATTAACCATAACCACTATTTTGTAGGGAAAATCTGTAGAGACACGCTGTGGGGTTTCTCACCCATAAATAATTATTTACATCCTTATGCTGTTATACTGATGGCTAATTAAAATAAATCCTGATATTCCTTTTAATTTTTTTAGTGTCATTATAGCAATTTTGCTATATCGTCATTTATTCAATTTCATCCCCAAAACCCTATCGTATGAACTTGAGCTTGTGTTTTTGCTAAGCAGAATATTAAAATTCATTAATCATTTTGATTAATGATAATTAATCATTTTAACTAATGATTTTGAGATTAATTAACCAATTTAATAAATGATGTTTAAAAATTGGTTTATTTTTTATTTAAATGAGATAAGATCTAATTAATCATTTTAACTAATGATTTCTTGAGTTTAATTAATTATTTTAATTAACGGCCTTGCCAAAAAAAATTTATTTTAATTAATGAAAATTGAAAATAATCATTTCAATTAATAATATTTAAAAGTAATTAATCATTTTAAATAATCATGTTCAAAATTAATCATTTAATTAATGATTGTTTTAAATTTAACCAATTGTTTTAACTAATGATATTTGGAATTTAGTTAAATCATTTTAATTAATGATGTTATTTAGTTAAATTAATCATTTAAAAAATAATGTTTTAATTAATTGTCCTAACTAATGAGGTTTGAATTTAATTAATCCAATTAATTTATGATTATTTGAACTTAACTAATTGTTTTAATTAATGGTATTTAAAGTTTACTTATCATTTTAATTAATGATGTTTGAGATTAATAATTCACTTAATTAATGATTAATTGAATATTTTAATTCTTTTAAATATATGATATTTAAAGTTAATTAATTGATTTAATAAAAGTGATTAAGTAAATTAACTAATATAATAAAAGTGGTTTAAAGTAATAAAGGTTTAAAAGTTGATTTAATGATAATATAAAAGTGTTTGGAAATAATTATCTATTTTATTAAAGATAATGGATTTGTTTATTTAAAAGAGATTTTAAATGTGATTAATTATCTTTCGAGATAATTAATATTATTTTAAATTTATATATAATGGTTTATAATTGAGAAAATACTCTAAAGGTGATTAGTTATAAATAAAGCTGAGTGTGAATTGTTTTTGGGTTTATAGTAAACAATGTTTTAACGACAATGTTTTTGACCCTTGTTTTAATACACTTGGTATTATAAAATTTGTCTTATAAAAGAATGTTTTGAAAGAGTATTTCTAAAAAGATTTTACCAATATTGAAATATGGAAATCAAGCACTAGTTCAGTTGTGAAAGTTAAAGTTCGATTTCGGTTATGGAAAAATATTCCATAACCGATATCGCTTATATGGAGAGGAACTAGTCATTCTTTTAATGCTAAACGTTGAGGCTTGGACTCGTTTCTATCTCGAAGGCTAGAAATGTCGTCAAGGCGATGCCTAGAGGTAACACTACCTCAACTTGTCCGGCTTCGTTTTCAACCGAGAGATAGGACTTTTCTGGAATCGACGAGTAGTGGTAAATGTATGATATTTAATTTTCATATATGATCATTTTAATTATCCATGATAGTTGATTTATTAATTATCAGATTTAGCTTTCTTCATGGTTTATCGTCACCTTAAAAATGATTTGCTGCTCTTTGAACTTTGTTATCCTTTGTCGAAAATGACTAAACCAAAAGTGCGAGTGGATGTCCAGCTATGTGGGGTTGCTTCCATTAGGGTATTTTCACATCTCATCTAGTTTGAATTCGGTTGTGCACTTAGATGTGGAAATATTTGGATTCTCGGTAAGGTTTGGTAGGGTCCGGCTGGTACATTTCCGAGAAGTGTCATGGAGTATATGAGCTTCTCAGGAGTATATTACTAGAGGTATACTCCAAGAGGGGTGCACCTTCCTAGTCATTTGTTGGAAATTTTCCTTTCCATATTTGATACGAATCCTTGAATCTGTTTATCTTTAGTTTGCCACGAGAAGAGTCAACCACTCTTTGCGACATTTAAGTATTGATTTAGTCCATTCTATCAAGTTGGACCATTACCTTATTCTGTCATTCTATCAAGTTGGACTGTTAGCTTATTTTGTTCATTCTATCACGTTCGGACAGTTATCTTGTTTTGTCTATTCTATCAAGTTTGGACATGTATCTTGTTTTATCCATTCTGTCTAGTTTGGATTTTTCTCGGATTATTTTCATTCTTCCAAGTCCGATTTCAATATTTTTTATGCCCATTCTTATTGGGATTTGTTTCATGATGTTATTTCTGCTCTTGCCTATATGGATGTTATTCTTGTAAGGTAAAAACTCGTTCCGCATTAGCGGCGTGGTTTTACAGAACTTTTATATGATGCTCATTATTTGAGTCATCTCACGCTGGTATTTCCAGACTGATCCGGGTGTTATTTTCTTATAATGCTCAGGTCAAACCGAGTATTTTTCCCAGGTTGGCTTTGGTGATATGGAGATTTTGAAGGGAGTCGAAGATTCACCTATCGTAATGTTTTTATTTTCCGCTGTGTTATATAGTATCCCTATCAGCATTTGTAAGGTCGGGATTTTATAACTGTCCAGCTGATAAGGTTTGTTTTTAACTCTGATATACTCTGTATTTTTGGAGTGATAGTTTCTACTATCCTTGTGATATTATATGTTGTCGATTCTGCTATCAGATGTTGTTTCCTCTATCTCTGTTCTTTTCTTTTTATTTACCCTAACAATTTTCCCTTTTGTCGATCAGATGCGCGACATTGGAACACAATGGTAGTGTTATGTGTCGACTTTCGATGGCCAAAAAGGCGGGTCGTTACAATGAATGTATGACTTAATCATAATTAAGTCATCTCAAAATATGCCTAACTTTAAATAATAAATAAAAGGCATATCAAACTAATAGATACTGATATCAAAATGTATGACTTAATAGGAAAATAAGCCATAAATAAAATATGCCTAAAACCAATAAACATAAAAGGCATATCAATTGAAAAAACCATTTCACAAATCCATATCAAGTCTCAATTGGACTATCATAAAAAATATGATGAAAACAATTCAAAATTCTCTAGAGCCCGAAGATATTAAATATCTATCCCAAAATCTATGAAAAAATAATCATCACTAATGAAATAATAATAACACAGCGACATAGAGTCTAATGAAACAAAGTAGATCCCGCTATATAGTGTATAACGAAAAGAAGTAGACTAGATATGTGAATAGTCTAGCGACATGAAGTTGACTAACTATATGAATTTACCTAACGACCCAAAGTAGGTAAACATCATCTAACTATGTACCCAATAATGCAGTGACACAAAGCCTAACGACACAAAGTAGACCCACCACATGGTGCAGTGGTCTAACGATACGAAGTAGACCAGATATGTGAATAGTCTAATGACACGAAGTAGACTAACTATGTGAATTTACCTAACGCACAAAGTAGGTAAACATCGTCTACTGTCCAAACATTTAAAATGTGTCGACTCTCAGGTCGATGAAAAATAAGCCATCGTCTCTTAGGGATCTATCGTCCTGAAATCTGAACACCTTAAGATAATACAACGCTAAGTATTAATTACTGTCACTCGAGTAATCACCAGAATTTAACCAACTGTCACATACCAGATAGCAAATTCAAGTATTTACTAAAAGTTAGTAAATTACACTCAAACTCTATTTAACAAATTATAATAATAATTGAAAGAATTGTATGAACTGTCCCGTACCAATTCGACAATTCAATCGTTTATTAAAATTCTTTATTTCATAAGAAAACATGAAACCTCAATAAAATCCCAAATTCATAATAAATAAAATAAAAGTGTTTAAAATCTTTTTATTTGTTTAAAATAATTGAAAAGAAAAGGAAAAAGAAAATTTATTTTAAATAAAATTGGAAACTACTTTATTGCTCATTTTTTATACTACTTGTAGAAAAATTTATTTGTTAAAATAAATGACAAGTCAAGCTAAGTTAGGCTACATGCAATTAAAGTGATATGCATGTACATGTAAAATTCAAAATTTATATATATGTATTTTATAAAGTTAGCTACTAAACAATTTCAACACTATATAGTAAATGCATGGACAAAATATAAAAGCATGTACATGCACTAGTTTAAGTTCATTGGCAAAGTTATAAAACAAAAGCAAGTTGTTCTTACTTAAAGTAAAGTTAGCCTATAAAAGACATCAGGCTATATATGTACAAAGACAAGGTTATAATTTCAAAAGTAAAATGTGTCAGGTTATACATATACAAAGTTAGCCTATGCAAAAAAAGAAAGTGTCAAGCAATTAATATATACATAAACATAGATATTGAATAGTTAGGCTATATAACATATACAAAAACATGTATAGACACACGTTCTTTATGTACTTAAGAAATATCAGGCTATTAAATAAAACATGTACAAAGTCAAGCAATATATATATAGCACTATGCATTTTAAAAAGTGTCAGGCTATAAACTAGAAGCATGTAAAATTTCGAAACTTATATATATTGTTTTGCTATATAATAAAATATGAACAAAGCAATGTAAGACAAGCTAGGCGAAGGACAAGTAAAACTAGAATATCATGACCAAGGCAACCATAAAAATTTTAAAAATAAATAAAAGCATAAATGCTTTGTTGTATGTGAAAGTAAAGGCAATGAAGTACATACTAATGTGCAGGCATGTAAATTTATGTGTATTTTTAAAGTGACGTCAAGTCAAGGCTATTAAAACATGTACATGCTAGGAAATAATCAAGTTTAAAAATAAAAATAAAAAAGCATGTTGTCCGACTTTCTCAAATTAAAGCAACAAGTTGAAAGTTAAAACATTTGTAATAAAACATGTAAAACTATTAGTTCAACTTGCATAGAAAAAAATGTAAGCATGTTTTACAAATTGAAAAGTACATGGTACAACCATTTAAAAGCATCAGCCAACAAACATTTTAAAAATTACCTAGGGCATGAATCTTTGTGTGTGAACAAATTATCAAAACAAGGGACAAGTGTATTGATGTATAAAAAAAATATGCATACAAGGCAACATTCAATTCTCATCTTGTATTAAATAAGAGTTTCATGACTAATGCAACCATTCTTTTTGAATTTATCAAAGCTAGGCTAGCATACTTTGGTATATGAAAGCAAGTAAAATTGAAGAAGGATATGTACAAGCATACGAATATAGAAATTATCAACCAATAGAGGATTTGCTCACCGATTTTAGAAAATAGGTCATCTTATTCATAAAACAGAACTCGGAATTACTAAAAGGCAATAACACACATCTCAACCAAAACAATCATTTAATTCAGAAAATTAATTGAAACACCCCACACCCCTTAGTATACCCAAAAGGATACACTAGAAGGCGTGGTGCGTTGTAGGTATAAACTAAAACTAGTAGAGTCTAAGATTCACAAGACAGAAATAGGTAAAAACAGCGAAAACAATTTAAATAATAACTTATTTAGAACAGAACTTCATAATTGCTTTAAAAACCAAATAAGTCACCAAATACCAAATACATCATGTGTCAAAATACCATACATATATGTCTTATGAAATCAAAGGAAACCATAGTCTCAAAAATCATAGTACAACTATTCCCCAACATGTGCCAATACAATAAAGAACAAACAGCTGAAATAAAAGAAATGGAAGTACATAGTGGAATCTCCTTCAAAGAAACCTCCAAGCAACTGCAACCAACTGTCCTCTTCCTTGATTGCCTATGAGGGGGAAAGGGGGAAAATAGAGGAGTGGGTCAGACTAAAAGTATGATGAATGATAGTAATTACTAGAATCTTTAAGTAAAGTAAAGGTAATAGGCTTTACAATAGTTCTAGTATATAAAAAGATAATAAAGGAGATAGCTGGAAATAAATTCGAATTAACTATTAAATATGATTGGTTAACTTTGATTGTTTGCACTTATCCTTGATTGCTGTTTTGATTAGGCTGGATCCCTAATCCTATAATTAGGATGAAATCCTAATTCTACCCTTTTGATCGGACTGCTACTCCATAGTACCTACTATGGACTAGACGCTATATAACTCCCTACACATAAGGTAATGGCATCTATGAAAGACGCACAAAGTATAATGGTGTCTGCGAAAGACGCACAAAGTATCTATTGTGCACTAGACATTGTATAGCTCACTACATAGAAGGCAATGGTGTCTACGAAAGACACACATACTTAAGAGCTTGGAAGTCGCACGCGTAACTGCCACCATGCTCATGCTACATGTTGCTCCACCTATTAGGTCTTCTTATTACCTGTGCTCCAGCATAAGCGTGCCCATCGTCTCACTTCAGGATTATGTGAAACACCATGTCCATAGATAAATAGGGGAAATGTTGTTGGTACTGGCCCGTCATCCAAACAATATCTAGTTGCGCCCCTTGCCCAAATCCTCCATGATTTGGACTTCTATTTGACCAATTACTACCATTATTAGCATAAGCGTGCCCTCATCTCACTTCAGGTTAATGTGAGATCACCATTTTGTCTAATAGGGAATGCTATTTGGTACAGGTCCTGCTTTCATCTTTGCTTATTAACTTAGATAAATTATTTAAATAAGCCTTTACAATTTTCTCTACTATCTGTGCTTATTTATCCTAAGTCTTAAAATAAGCCTCATTATGTTCTTTTTCTTATTATAACCTATGTTATAATCATGCTTATTACTTAACACAAGGTCTAAGTGTGAAAATAAGCTTCTTTCAAACTTTACTCTTTCAGTAAAAATTTTAAGTTATAACTAGGCCGATCTCTTTAATTCAGTCCAATTAATATCATAATTAGGCATAATTTCAGTCTTAATTCCATTTTATTACTTTATAATTTACATCTTATCTTCCGTTATTTCAGAATTCTTATAATTTAATCCAATTTCACATTAATTCTATTCTAATCCATATGCGAAGAAGAAGGAGAAATAAAAGAAAACTGAAAATAGAAGGAAATCCAAAACGTAGGAAAAAGATGTAAATAACGCATAAATAACAGTAAATAAACTAAAATACTGTAAATAAACTGTAAATAAATGGAAAAGCTATAATTAATAGAAATGAACTAAAATTAACTGAAAGAATAGCTAGAAAGAAATAGACTGAAAATAATTCTAAAAATTGTAAATAAAACTGCTAAAAAGGTTATTCCAAAAATCGTAGTAAAACTACAACTATTGGAAACCCTATTATTTTAAATTACTTAAAGAAATCTAAAATAATTACAATCACTCACCTGTGGTCCTTAGCTCTTCCTAAGGCCTTCCTGGATCCACTTGGGGTTGTAAAATAATTTAATTTATAATGATTTTCTCCTTGGAAAATTATTCCTTTTAGGGTCCTTCCTGAAAAGGTGAACCCAAGCGGAGAAAATCTAGAATGAGAAAAAGTGTTAGGCCCTGGGTCTTATTTATAGGGGTAGAAGTGGATCTCAGACCATCAGATTTGGAGATTGAATAGGATGCGACCACGTCATAGGCTGAATAGGAGCCGTCGAATGGGAGCACGAAGGGACCAGATGAGCTAAAAGAATGCATATGACGAAGAAAATTCGCTAACAAACGTTTACAGGACGAAGGAAAATTTCCTTCGTCCATTACCCAAGGCAGATCGACCGCCCCTCCCTCTAGGTCGACCGGCCGGTCGACCTAGGGCGCGGTTGGGTCGACCTTTCGGTCGACCTAGCCCATTTTATTTCTTTTCTTGTTTATTTTGTTACTCTCTCATATTAACTCAGATTCCGACGTTTTATATATAAAAATTGACCAGAAAATTACCATGGACACAATGGTGCAACTCCGTGGCTCGATTCTGATAATTTCACAAAGTTATTTTATTATTTCATTAATTAACGAATTAATTATTATGGGTTGAATTCCGCACTTCGAGGCACAACAGGGTGGGTTAAATTTTAGGTTGTTACGTTCTCCCCTCCTTAAGGGATTTCATCCCCGAAATCTCTAAGGATAAGAGAATGAACTAAGTGTTTTCATCAATATCTATGACCAACTACTCAATCATCAACCATTCACCCATTGTCCTTAAGTTTTTCTAATGTTGTTTATGATACTTATGCAATTAGTGTAGTGTTAATGTCCTTAACTAATGCAAAAGATTAGGCGGTCCACCGATTCAGTTGACCTCCTTTTATGCAATCATGTTCGTGCCATGTATCCAAATGAATGCAAAAATTCCTAATGATAACTGATAGTTCTATATGTGTGCTACAAACATCATCCAAATGCAACGATCATGTGAAAATCATCCATTTATAGCAATCATTGAGAATAGAATAAAATGTGCATACATCCATATACATATGTTCTAGTGTCCTAGTTAGACCGATCCCTAAAGGAAAATAATGCCTAGTGTAAGTATATGCGTCTATAGCATCCACTAACAAACACTTGCAACCACTAGCATACATCATTCATAACATGTTCTATTAACATGTTTACATCAAATCCTACCATCCATAGGTTAAGTCCTAAGTTCTACCCTCCCAAAGGATAATAAAGGAAAGAACCTATTCAAAAATAAAGATGTAAAATAGGAAATTCCAAAAACTTACTATCGAAAAGATGAGGATAAGAAGTACGAATCTTCTCCTCAGTCTCCTACGAAGCGTCTACAACATCGTCTCCCCATTGTACCTTTACTAACGGAACTTCTTTATTCCTAAATCGCTTGGTGTCTTGTTTAATGATCTTCGTAGGAATACGCCAAACCGATGCTTCCCTTTCTACTTCCACCTCCTCTGACTGACTAGGCTCTACAACCACCGCTGGGTCATGTAAGCACTTTCGCAAGTGCGAAACATGAATAATGTCGTGCACTCCTGTGAGCCTCTCCGGTAGCTTCACTTGGTATGCCATCTTCCCAATTCTCTCTAAGATAGGAAATGATCCTACAAATCTGGGGGCTAACTTTCCATTCGGCCCAAACCTTACCACCTTTCTAAGCGAGGATACTTTAATAAAAACTAAGTCCCCAACCTTAAACTCGGTGTCTCTCCTCCGCTTATCCGCATAAGATTTCTGCCTGTATTGAGCTATCTTCATCCTCTATCGAATCAAATCCACCTTCTCTGATGTCTCCCTAACTATGTCAGGCCTAAGTAGCAACTTCTCCGCAGACTCCACCCAACATGAAGGTGACTTACAAGGTCTCCCATATAAAGCCTCGAATGGTGCCATTCCTATGCTTGCTTGGTAACTGTTATTGTACGCGAACTCCACCAACGGAAGATGATCCTCCCAAGCTCCTCCAAAATACAAAATGCACATCCGCAACAAGTTCTCAAGCACTCTATTAACTCTCTCCATTTGGCCATCAGTCTGAGGGTGATATGCCGTACTCAATCTAAGCTGCAGCCCTAAAGCCTCTTAGAAGCTTCTCCAAAACTCTCTAGTAAAAATAGGGTCTCTATCGCTCACTATGCTAGAGGGAACTCCATGAAGTCGGACTATTTCATGAACATATAAGGATGCCAAATAAGATGCCATAAGCTTACTCTTAAACGGAATGAAATGGGCGCTTTTAGTCAAGCGATCTAAAATCACCCAAATGCTAGTATTCCTCTTCCTAGAATGGGGTAAACCATCTATGAAGTCTATCGAAATGGTATCCCACTTCCATTCAGGTACATCCAAGGGCTGAATTAATCCTCCGGGCTTTCTGCTGCTCCGCCTTAACCCTTTAGCATATAAGACAGTTAGCTACAAACTCCATCACATCCTTCTTCATGCTATTCCAATAAAACATCCTCTTTATGTCCATATATATCTTGTCACCACCCAAGTGAATAGTCATACAAGAATGGCGTGCTTCCTCTAAAACCGCTTTCAATAAGTCATCAGCGTGGGGGAACACAAAGCCTTCCATCTCTCCTAAGCTACCCTCTGCTATCAATGTAATAACGTTGAAGATGTTTAGAGACCTCTCCTCTGCTAATCCTATCCATCACATCCATAAGTTCCGAATACTCTCGCAGCCTCGAGCCAATCTGATGTACAAGGGTAGGCCTCACCTCAAGTGTAGCTAGCAATCTAGGGGTAATGTCCATAGAGGGCTTAAAATAAAAAGTAGAAATAAACTCTAGGCTCTTCCAATCTACGAACAAAGGACTAAGGGTTGCTTTCCTCCTACTCAACGCATCTGCAACCACATTACCCTCGCCAGGGGTATAAGCTATCTCAAAGTCATACGATGCCAAAAACTCCATCCATCGCTGCTGTCTCAAGTTCAAATCCTTCTGTGAGAATAGGTACTTTAATAAATTATGGTCGGTGAAAAGCTCGAACCTCTCTCCAAGTAAATAATTCCTCCAAGAATTGAGTGCAAAAACTATAGCAGCCAACTCTAAATCGTGGGTAGGGTAGTTCTTCTCATGCGTCCTCAACTGCCTACTTCCATAACATACCACCATCCCTTCTTGCATCAACACCGCTCCTAGACCCATCCCACATGCATCAGTATATACTGTAAAAGGTTTAGCTCCATCGGGTAGAACTAATACTAGTGCACTAGTAAGGGCTCTTTTAAGTTTCCTGAAGGAATCCTCACAATCCACGTCCCACATGAATGCTTTATTCTTCTTAGTAAGGCGCATGAGTGGTGTTGAGATCTTGGCGAAATCTCTAACGAACTTCCTATAATAGCCAGCTAATCCTAGGAAGCTTCTAACTTCGGTGACGTTCTTGGGATCTTCCCAATCTTGCACCGCTATTACCTTAGCAGGGTCAACAGCCAAACCATCTTTCGAAACTACGTGCCCCAAGAAATGTACCTCCTCTCTCCAAAAGTGGCACTTCGAAAATTCGGCTCTCAAATGATGACTACGAAGCGTGCGAAGAACCTCTTCTAGATGAATAGCGTGCTCCTCCATACTCTAGGAAAACACCAAAATGTCGTCCATGAATACAACCACAAACTTATTTAGGACTTCTCTAAAGACGAGGCTCATCAAATCTACGAAGTAGGCTGGGGCATTGGTTAGCCCAAAAGGCATAACCAACCACTCATAAAATCCGTCTGGAGTCCTAAACGCGGTCTTATCAATGCTGTCATCAGCGACCCTAAGCTGATGGAATCCCGTGACTAAATCAAGCCAAGAGAATATCGAAGAGCCGACTAACTGATCAAAAAGGTCATAATTTCTAGGGAGTGGATAACGGTTCTTCTTTGTGAGCTTATTTAATTCCCTATAGTCCACGCAAAGTTGAAGAGAACCATCTGCCTTAGTAGCAAAGACGACTGGCGCTCCCCACTCCGATATGCTCCTTCTTATGAAACCCTTCTCAAAAAGCTCATGGATTTGCTTTCTCAATTCCTTCCTCTCCCTAGGTGCTATGTGCCTAACGGGAATGCCACTAGCTTAGCATTATCCATCAAGTAAATCTTAAAGTCAATCTCTCTCTTAGGGGGTAGTCCCCTAACCTCCTCAAAGACATCTGGAAAATCTCTGACGACAGTAACTGAATCTAACTCTGATGACAATGAATCGAGGGAATAAAGGAAGCTCAACATAACTGACCCTTGCGGGTTGCAAGAAACCTTGAGAGTCCTACCACTGCATGTCTCTAGTCTAACGACTCTCCTCTTGCAATCTAATATAGCTCCATATGGGGATTGCCAATCCATTCCCAAAATCATCCCATACCCCGAAAATCCTAAAACATAGGCGTCGCAGTCAAATTCTACGCCTAGCATATAAATTTTCAAACCCCTACAAACCATAGATAAGTGTGCAGATCCTCCTATGGGGTTTGAAACAACAATGAGGTCTACTACTAATGATATGTCTAAGTGAAAACAATCCACAAGAGAACTAGAGATAAAAGAGTGTGATGCTCCAGAATCGAATAGAGTCCGAATGGGAAAATCAGAAGTAGAAATCAAACCTTCAACGGTGACTTTCCTACCTCTATCTGGAATGCTGCCCGAAGGTGCCATGTCTAACGCCTGAATTTGCGCTGCTGGTGCAATCGTCCCTTTCCCCGCCCTCTGGGGACAATTCCTACTCAAATGACCGGACTGTCCGCAAGCATAGCACTTTCCCTTCACCTTATCTTTCCTGCAATCCTTGGCGATATGTCCAATAATTCCACAGCTATTGCACTTTATAACCTTCTTGATATGCTTCTAAGGGCCTCCACCTTTCTTCTTCTCTTTATTGTTATTCCACCATTTCTTCTTTGGACCTTCCGTCTTAACAACAACCTCTTTGAACTCTCCCTCCTTGACTGTATCAGACATGAGCGCCATCTCTAACAACGACTCATAAGTAGATCACATCGGCATGTGAGTCAGCAATAACCCTTGAAGGGGTTGATTCAATCCCTTCGCAAACTTCATAGCCTTCTTGTGCGGTGTATTTACCAACTCCATCCTAAACCACGACAACTCATTAAATTGATTGATGTACTCCTTCACAGCCAAACTCCCTTGCTTCAAATTAATGAATTGTTCCAACTGAACACTCTCTTCTGCTTGAGATAAAAACTTCCGATCACATCACTCCCAAAATCCATTCCATGTGACTTCCCTTCCTTCCAACTCTATAACTTCCCACCAATATGAAGCTTCCTCTTTCAGCTACCAATATGCTAGTTGAACCCGCTGCTGATCATCCAATCCCAATAGTCCGATTATCCTCTCCATGTTACGTAGCCAAGCCTGAGCCTCCACAAAAGTCTCCATACCAGAAAAAGTCTTTCCACCCAAATTCGCAAAGTCCTTACAAAGCTTAGATAAATTAACTGTTGCAGGTGGGTTGATGGGATTCCCACCCGCTGGTGCTGGATTAGGCGCTTGCCCTTGCACCTCTGGAGTCATGGCTTGTAGATACCTACGAAACCAGGCTGGTACTGGAATGCCCTCGGGAAGGTTCAGGGCATCCGCCATTCTACGAAAAGAAAGAGAGATAATTTAGGAAAGAGTCAAAAGGAGATTGTACTGGACCTTTGAGGGGATTTTTAAAGAAAACTATTCTTTATTACTTGTAAACTATTTCTAAGAGTTTTTCTTCGAAAATATTTTAAAACAAGTTATATTTGAAAAATACTTTTTTACTTAAAACAAAATTTTAGGAATCCTGTAACCTTAGGCTCTAATACCAAGTGAAACACCCCACACCCTTTAGTATACCCAAAAAGGACACACTAGAAGGCGTGGTGCGTTGTAGGTATAAACTAAAACTAGCAGAGACTAAGATTCACAAGACAATAATAGGTAAAAACAACGAAAACAATTTAAATAATAACTTATTTAGAACAGAACTTCATAGCTACATTAAAAACCAAATAAGTCACCAAATACCAAATACATCACGTTTCAAAATACCATACATATATGTCCCATGAAATCAAAGAAAACCATAGTCTCAAAAATTAGAGTACAACTATTCCCCAACATGTGCCAATACAAAAATAGAACAAAAAGCTGAAATAAAAGAAGTGGAAGTACATAGTGGAATCTCCTTCAAAGAAACCTCCAAGCAACTGCAACCTACTGTCCTCTTCCTTGATTGCCTATGGGGGAAAAGGGGGAAAATAGAGGAGTGGGTCAGACTAAAAGTCTGGATAATGATAGTAATTACTAGAATCTTTAAGTAAAGTAAAGGTAATAGGCTTTACAATAGTTCTAGTATATAAAAAGAAACAATGGAAATAGAAGAAGGAATAAGCTGGAAATAAATACGAATTAACTATTAAATATGATTGGTTAACTTTGATTGTTTGCACTTATCCTTGATTGCTGTTTTGATTAGGCTGGATCCCTAATCCTATAATTAGGATGAAATCCTAATTCTACCCTTTTGGTCGGTCTACTACTCCATAGTACCTACTGCGGACTAGACGCTATATAACACCCTACACATAAGGTAATGGTTTCTACGAAAGATGCACAAAGTACAATGGTGTCTACGAAAGACACACAAAGTATCTACTGTGGACTAGACGTTATATAGCTCCCTACACAAAAGGCAAGACACGCATACTTAAGTGCTTGGAACTCATAGCGATTACTGAGCACCGAAATGAATGTCGCATGCGTAATTGCCACCATGCTCATGCTACCTGTTGCTCCACCTATTGGGTCTTCTTATTACCTGTGCTCCAGGATAAGCGTGCCCCTCGTCTCACTTTAGGATTATGTGAAACACCGTGTCCATAGAAAAATAGGGGAAATGCTGTTGGTACTGGCCCGTCATCCAAACAATATCTAGTTGTGCCCCTTGCCTAAATCCTCCGTGATTTGGACTTCTATTTGACCAATTACTACCATTATTAGCATAAGCGTGCCCTCATCTCACTTCAGGTTAATGTGAGACCACCATTTTGTCCAATAGGGAATGCTATTTGGTACAAGTCCTACTTTCATCTTTGCTTATTAACTTAGATAAATTATTTAAATAAGCCTTTACAATTTTCTCTACTATCCGTGCTTATTTATCCTAAGTCTTAAAATAAGCCTCATTCTATTCTTTTCCTAATTATAACCTATGTTATAATCATGCTTATTACTTAACCCAAGGTGTGTGAAAATAAGCTTCTTTCATCCTTTACTCTTTTTAGTTATAATTTTAAGTTATAACTATGCCAATCTCTTTAATTCAGTCCAATTAATATCATAATTAGGCATAATTTTAGTCTTAATTCCATTTTATTACAGTCTTTATAATTTACATCTTATCTTCCATTATTTCATAATTCTTATAATTTAATCCAATTTCGCGTTAATTCTATTCTAATCCATATGCGAAGAAGAAGAAGGAGAAATAAAAGAAAATTGAAAATAGAAGGAAATCCAAAACGCAGGAAGAAGATGTAAATAACGCATAAATAACAGTAAATAAACTAAAATACTGTAAATAAACTGTAAATAAATGGAAAATCTATAATTAACAGAAATAAACTAAAATTAATTGAAAGAATAGCTAGAAAGAAATAGACTGAAAATAATTCTAAAAACTATAAATAAAACTGCTAAAAAGGTTATTCCAAAAATCGTAGTAAAACTACAACTATTGGAAACCCTATTATTTTAAATTACTTAAAGAAATCTAAAATAATTACAATCACTCACCTGTGGTCCTTAGCTCTTCCCGGATCCACTTGGGGTTGTAAAATAATTTAATTTATAATGATTTTCTCCTTGGAAAATTATTCCTTTTAG
Organism: Allium fistulosum; assembly: GCA_030737815.1. Taxonomy (NCBI): domain Eukaryota; kingdom Viridiplantae; phylum Streptophyta; class Magnoliopsida; order Asparagales; family Amaryllidaceae; genus Allium; species Allium fistulosum. The sequence goes on along the minus strand of CM060903.1, from coordinate 804,668,767 downwards.
GATCCTTCCTAAAAAGGTAAACCCAAGCGGAGAAAATCTAGAATGAGAAAAAGTGTTAGGCCTAGGGTCTTATTTATAGGGGTAGAAGAGGATCTCAGACCGTCGGATTTGGAGATTGAATAGGATGCAACCACGTCATAGGTTGAATAGGAGCCGTCGGATGGGAGCACGAAGGGACCAGATGAGCTGAAAGAATGCATATGACGTAGAAAATTCGCTAACGAACGTTCACAGGATGAAGGGAAATTTCCTTCGTCCATTACCTAATGCCGGTCGACCGGGTGGTCGACCTCCCCTCCCCCTAGGTCGACCGGCCGGTCGACCTAGGACGCAGTTGGGTTGACCTTTCGGTCGACCTAGCCCATTTTTTTCTTTTCTTGTTTATTTTGTTACTCTCTCATATTAACTCGGATTCCGACGTTCTATATATGGAAATTGACCAGAAAATTACCACGGACACAATGGTGCAACTCCCGTGGCTCAATTCTGATAATTTCACAAAGTTATTTTATTATTTCATTAATTAACAAATTAATTATTATGGGTTAAATTTCAGGTTGTTACATTAGTAATCATAGATTTATATATAGATGACTGAGTGTTAAAACTCACCTTAATCCATATGAAGAAAATCTGAATTCAATTAGGTTGAATACTAACAATCATCTTCTACAACTCTTACTCTAACCCTTCTTCTCTGATTACCTAAAATCAAATAACCCTTTTCAAATCAATTTTTTTAGAAATTACTAACTAATCAAAACACCAAATTGATTACATGAGAAGGTAGATAAATTAGCAAGGAATTCGTACTTTCTTTAATTGGGTTGTATAGATTTTCTTTGAATTGTTGTCATTAATTCTAGGACTCAAATTTGAATTTCCCCTTTCCACCATTTCGTTTTAGTTTGCAAAGAGAAATGTGAAAGAGTCGATGTTGTTTGTTTACTGGAATAAGGAGAAAAAACGTACAGGGTATTTTCTTTAGCTAAGGAATTAGGACAGGTTAGGCTAATGGGCTAAAGGCTTTTAGGCCCAAATAAATAAAACTCAAATTCTCTTTCTTTTGTTTTTGGCCTAATGCTTAAACAAGAATTAAATTTTTAAACTAGAATTCAAATGTTAATTATCCTAATTTTCAAAGAATATTTTATTACATCTCTTTAAATTAACATATATTGATATTAAAATAAATTATATAAATTTGGAATTAACTTCCTTTGTTAAACTTAATGATTTCAAATCAATTATTCAAATTTAAATTAAATTTCTCAATAAATCTTTAATTTCACAATTAATATTTATTAAACAATTATTAATCTGATGATTTATAATAGGATTATTACATTCCCATTATTGTTAGATTTGACCAAATTAATTTGGAAAGTAACTAGAAGAAACATAGGAATTTTACTGTACAGTTATGCATTTGGTAATGATATAACTTGCGTATAAACTTGTCTTACTCTTCTAGGAAAAACGATAAGGAAATCCACCCAGATAGAAGAGGATCTCCACCCTTATGTATTGTCTGTTTATTTTTAAAAGAATCGGGGTTGAGTTAACTGGAAATCTATCGATTGGATTTGGTGCGCCCGGTAAGCGAGGAGTGTACTTATATGAGATGATTCGAGACCATAACCACTTCAAAACTATATACGTGTTCTATGCTTTGGAAGAGGTTCGCGGTCTGTTCGAGATGCTAAAATCTATGTGGAGATTTGAGATCTGATTGAGATATTCAATCCCATGTAGAGGTTCGTAATCTTTTCAGGATATGGGAATCCATATGTAGTTCTGAGATCTGTTGAGATATGGCAATTCATGTGTGGTTTTGAGATCTATTCGAGTTAGGGCTCGTGTGTCGAGATCTTTTAAATTTATGTCTCATGGTTGTGATGCTAAACATGACTTCACCATTGGAATGGTAGAAACTAGAGTATGGGTGCATAGCTAGAAAGAAAGCCCATAGATACATGCGACTCCATATATAGCGCATGCGGGTGCAATGTATTCGGTGTTCATGCCTTGCAAGCGTGAAACAAGTTATGTTAACTTGAGATATATTTTACCTAAAGATATACACTGCTTTGAAAGGATATCTCAAATCCTTTTGCAAGAGATCCGCCTTGATGTACCGAGGGTGTCTCTATGGAAATCCTACACAATTATGCGAATGCGCCTTAGCGGTTTTGATTGTTTAGCTATTATTATTCTTTTGTACACACATGCAACATAGCTATTTCTTATTTATGTTCATCACGCTAGATATTATCTATTATATCAAAATATGTACTTATTGAATGATGGTTCTTTTGAGGAGATAACCGTTATGGCATTCCATATGGTCTCAAAAGTGTTGTTATATGCTGATCACCTATTTCTTCAGTTTCTCACACCAGACTTATGTCTGATAAGTGGATTTTGTTTTCCCTAAACTCCTTACGTGCTTTTTCAAGCACTTTGAGAAAGATAGGTTTTCATTAATGTTCATTGACCACTTGGAGAGGAGCTAGATGTTTACCCATTATAATATTGTTATTTCTATTGGATAACTTTATGGGTGTGTGTGTGTCAGCAATTGTAAGGAATGACTGTTATAACTGTCTAGGCAGATCATAGTACTCTGATAAGTAACTCTGAAATACTATGTATACTAGAATAGCTCTATGTATTACCTTTTGGTATTACAAGTTATTATTCCGCTGTGAGATTCTACTAGTTTAGTTTTTCTCTTTCTTGTTCCTTTTCTTTTCTTCTTTTTCTTACCCTAACGTTATGTCTTTCTAGCATTTGGGTGCTCGGCACATAAATACTGTGAATGTATTAGTGCTGTTATTCTAGGGTCGAAAAAGCCGATCGTTGAAGTATGTATGTATGAACTGGCCATATTTAAAAAAATGAAAGTAAATTATATTTTTAATAATTAATCAACGATGAAAAACATTTTTCATATACAATTTTTATTTATAAATTAATGTTAGATTTCATAAAAAACTATTTTATATTTATTTCAGATCCATATAAAGTTATATATATATATAATCTTGGTTATTATAAATTAAATCTGATTTAAAAATAATTTCTTGTTTCTATTTCAGATAATTGAATAAAATATTTTTACAAATATCTATATATATATATATATATGATGTGTGTATGTGTATCTCTTTGACGTCAAATTTTTTTTAAAATCAAATATTTACTTAAATCTATAAGGGTTTAAAAAGTTTCATTGGTTTGCTTGATATGAAAAAAACCTTATTAATTAGTTGAACTATTTTAAATCTTAAATTATTAAATACCTTAACCTTTCATTAAATATATGTGTTCTATTTAATCAAAATAACTTATTTTAAATATATATTTATATATAAATATGTAACAAAATATTTTATAATATATTTAAATGTTTAAAATAAAATTACAATATATATATATGTATAGACACATTTATGAATATAAATATTAACTACAAACAAATGGCTAAAAAAATAGTTTATATTAGTTTAGATATAATTATTTAATGTGCATGTGTGTGTATCCCTTTGACATCATAATTGACATATGACCTTAACCTATATACTCATTAACCATAATTCTAAATGGGTTAATTATATACATCTAACACATGTTCCTGTATTACCCTAGATTAGATTATTTAATATAGTTATAATGTTTATGTTACGAATACAAATATATCAAAACATTAGAACATAAAATTAAATTTAAACTAAATTAATAAATTATATTAAAATTAAATTAAAAGTAAAATATCATTACTAAACAATATTAATTAAATGAATATTTGAAACTAAAATTAAATAAATTTAGAATGTACTCCAATCTCTTTTATTAATAAATACAAAATATGATTTAGTATAAATTTATTATTCATATAAACACAAAATACGATCTTGTGCAAATTAATAACAGGTAATTTTTCAAATTTTCCCTTCTTAACCTCGTTGCCAATGCACGTGATCCAAATACGCTCCCTTAATGCAGTCCAAATGGCCAGTCTGAAGATGTTATTTGATGCCCCTACGTTGATACAAATAGGAGCGCATTAACTAGAAATGTATGACATAAAATTGAGCGTAATTGTAATAAATACCAAAATGTATATAAATGGATCTGAAAGTTTCACCGATCAGTCCTAATGCTAAAGTCAGAGAGATATAAGCTAATGATTCTTTAGTAGAGATAGTGTAAGGGTTTACCATAAAGACAAATTTGATATCATCATGGATAAGGTAAATAGCTTCAGAAGCGGTAAAGCATTTGTTGTCATAAATGAAACAACTGTGGGCCCAACAAATATAAGATGGAATGATGCAAAAAATATGGAAAGAACATATTTTCCTCAAGCATTGGACTACTAAGAAAGTAAGTGGCGCCTAAGAGTCGCTGAGACATGTTAGAAGTCCATAAGGCCCTCAGAATGTTTCCAAATGTTCAATGCCACCTCACTTTTGCCGAAAACATGAAAATAGATTCGGTCGAGGAATTAGTGCACTTCGACACTTGGAAACCACAATGATATTGATTTTGATTTGGTTAAGATCAGTGGAAGAGCATTATGTAGAAGCTTCCACATAAGGATAGAAATTTAGGCTGAATTCAAGATTCGCAGATCATGCAGAATGGAAGGCTAGTGGGTTAAATTCGACAGATGCCATCCCAAGCCAGTTTCAACTGAAAGCCACCGTGCAAGTGATGCATCATGATCGAAGGAAGTTCTAGATTTCTCCATGCATTACTAGTCTCATTAGAACTAGCAAAGTTTCATGAAATCCTTAGCCTACGAGTCTATGATATTTATGTTATACGACGTGTATACAAAAACAAAGATCAGTCGATTATAAACTCCTCACACAAGTTTATAAATCAGATTTCCACTACTTTGGAATTATGTATCAGTAATTTTGAACAATAACTATTGTTGTAATGAATTTACAACAACAAACTATATCAGCAACAACAACAAAGTGCTGTGTTAAACTATAGCGATAAAAAATCATTGTACTACTTCATAGAAATAGTATGACTTCGAAAGAGAAAGAATTACAAAATGATGTGTGTATAGATAAATAAACAAGAAATCTAACCGGATGAAGAAGGAAATTTCGTCTGAGGCTTGCCGTAATAATTTCCTTAAGACTTTATTCAAAGTCTCCCAATATATCACTGACGTGATCTGCTCGAGATTGTGGTGTGTATGAACTTCTATGTGGCACGGAGGACTATTTTTCAGAAAGGAAGAGGATGAAGAGAATTGGTTGGAATTGGAACGTAATCGGGTTTCCTTTTCCTTATATAGGAAAATTTCCAACGGCTACACCCATTGGAAAAAGGTCGCATCTCTTCAGCAAATTTTCAACAACTACATCCGTTTGAAGAAGGGCACGTCTCTTCGTTTCATTTTGCAACAGCAAATTCGCAACTGCTATATCCGTTGGAAACCGGTCGCGTATCTTCGTTTCATATGAAACTGGTCGCGTCTCTTCATTTGAAAAGCAACATCCATGTCCGTTCAAACATATGCGACTCTCATCTGTTCGAATTTAAACAGTCAAAAAACTGTCCACTTTTGTCCAGCAAAAATATAACACAGTCCGCTCTTATTGGACACGCACCCGGCCCGGCCCGGTCCGGGCGGGCGGCACGCGTGCATCTATGTTAGGTTATGGCCATATAGGTCCTCTCCCTCGCACAAAATTACCCGACCCTAAGGGCCAATATAGGTTTGAGAGATTTACTATATAAACATGAAAATGCACATATTTTTGGCGATGTGGGACAATATCTCATTCATCAATATAATGGTTTCTAACAATTTAAGAATGAGGAATTTGAACCAAAGGAATCATTTTGGAGGAATCTAACCCATAGTTTGTAAGTGTAATATTTACAAACATCAAAAAGGTCATGGATGCCTAAATAACTTTCCAGTTTAGGCCTACAAATGCGGTCCCAAAAGACCTAGTGATGTTTGTTATAATCATCAGAGGTGCCTCAAATTAGTTGGCGCAAAGACTTTGATATTCAAGGAAGAAAGACTAGATGGGCATCGTAACTGCAAAGATATGGGAGCCAAGAGAGCTCAATATCGAACTTGTTAGGATAAGTTCAGCTACCTAAGAGATAAGAGTGGAGCTTCACTTTCCTATGAGTTAGCAAGCTTTAGCATCGATACCATGAAAATAAAGATTAATCTTCCTTCCCTTCTAGATCCGGATACCTAGATAGGTAATGGGCAAGGACTTGATAGTGTGACCAGTCATCTCACAAAGTTCAGCTCTATGTGTTGAAGTAGTTTGGATGGAGGTGATGATTGACCTTTTGTTAGTATTGACTTTTGTCCAAATGTCCTTCCGTACTCCTAGAGGAAGCATGCTAGGTTATGAATGGATCATAAGTGATCATTCGTTAAATCAAGAATGTCATCGACAAAGGAAAACGATGAAACGAGTAGGGCTCCATTGGGATGGGTGAAGTGTCAAATGTTTCCATAAACCAAAAGGTCACTGATACCATAGTTAATGTGTTTAATAGCAATGACAAAGAGGGCATTTGATGGAGGATCACCCTACCTAACGCCTTTGCTAAATCTAAAGATGTAGATACACCATTTACAAGGATGGAATACCAACAGTTTGAGATAAGTCACGATACCATTTCAGTGAATAGCTCAAAGAAATCAAAGGACCTGAGAACTCTAATAATAAAGGACCATTATAGGTGATTATAGGCCTTGGCAATGACAAAATCAGAACAAAAGAATTTGTGATTGACTTGGGAGATGAGCTCTTAAGAACGAAGGATGTTATTGGTAATTAGCCAACCTTTAATGAAATCAACTTGCAAAGGTGAGATTATCTTTTGGAATATGGGATTTATTAATCTTACTAGAATTTTAATGATAACTTTATTGGTGAAATTACACAAGCTTATAGGTTTAAAATCAAAGCAACTTTTAGGATTTTTGGTTTTGGGGATGAGAAGATGTTAGTTGCAGTCCCACTTTGAGGAAGGGGGCTCCAAGAAAGAAGGCGTGCACTACGGAGATGAAATATGACCCTATGATCCCCTAAAATATTTGGAAGAAGTAGCCATTTAGCCTATCGAGCCCAATAATGTTTTTTATAAGTCAAATACTTCCATATCCACTTCATTAGTAAATAGAATAGCATATAAGATTGAGTTTTCAGCACTGTCAAGGAGATGGGGGATATGATCAGGACATTTGATCATAGTGGGTAGCAGATGATGATCCAAGGAGCTTATAGAAATAGGTAAAGTTCTCATCCTCTTTTCCTTATCAGATGTGAACCAAGAGCCATCTGATTTCTTGATTTTATAGAGGGAAACCTTGCTTTATCCTTGTTAACTATAGAGTGGAAGAGTTTGGAATTTGTGTCACCATGTATAGTCCATTTAATGCGATCCTTTTGTTTCTAGTATATTTTTTCAATTTTGAGCTTACAGTCGAATGTTTCCTTAGCTGGGATCCACTCTTGTCGGTGAAGAGTGGAGGGATCATCATCATAAATGGCCTTTTCAAGGCCACCTCTTTCACGACATTCATGATCTAACCAATAATGTTAGAGAAGGTTCCTTTATTCAAAGTTATTGCATGTTTTTTTTTGATAATTTCAAGCTTTGAAGCAAATAGGTTCAAGGAAGCCCTAGACGTAGGAAGGGTTCAAGCCTCCTTGACCATATCGAGGAAAGTATTTTGAGAAGTCTACATATTTAGGAACCATATTTGAATGCTAAGTCAAGCAGAGAATCATGGGATCATGGTCTAAGTTAGGATGATTAAGCTGATCAACCATAGAGGTAAAAGGATTGATTAACTAACTATCATTGCCTAACACACGATAAAGTCTGGCAGAAAAGCATGCATCTCCATTCCAGTTGTTACACCATGTGAAAGTAGATCCATAGAATGGAATTTGGTCCAAACCAGCTGAAGTGATTGTAGTATTAAAGTTGTTAATCGATTGACTACAAGAAGGATTATTGCCTATCTTTTCGTCCTTGTTAGCTATGACATTAAAGTCATTACCGACGACCCATGAGTCAAAGCCACAAGTAGATAGATAATTAATGTCCCACCAAATCCCACATCTTTCAATTATTTTCACTTGGCAGTACACAAGTGAATAGTTGGAAGGATATCGCGACCAAATTTTAATGGAGAAGGCAAGAGCTTTAACAGAATAAGGTACAACGAGGCCTCCCAATCAAGTTTCCATAGTACCCATATTTGCAATTTCGATTAGAGAGGCCTTTGAAAGCATGTTTCCTGATCAAAAAAGGCAAAATATGTGCCTCAACTAATGGTTCTTAGATAGCAATTACGCAAATATTGTGTTATTTTTAATACTCTTAAGCTTCTTGGTAGTGGGTCGTTATCTAGCCCCCGAATGTTCTAGACTAGAATAATAATCATAGGGACATGTGGGGGTTGTTTTATTTTTTGAGAGCTTAGCTAGAGCGGGTCATGTTTGAACTAAGGACTTTCCAGTTAGTCTTCGTAATTAGCTACGGATATTATTAGGGTCTTTGACCATCGAACATACTCTAGATATATCATCGATATAGTGATGACAAAAAGAAAACATGCACAGACATCCTCACTTAAGGGTGTATGTTTAACTAGATTAAAATATGATTTTCTTGGACTATTTGTAAGCAATGGAACTTGTGCCGTAATGCCACACCAATGAAGCCAAAACTAGTGAGGACTTTGATATCAAATTGTTTATTATTATTTATTGACCAAGTTCTCACCTGTGAGTCACACAACTGAAATTGTTTAAGTGAATTCCAAAAGCTATCAATTTATAAATGTCACAAATTAAAAGGAAAAATTAATGTAAATATTATATTAATTTATTTGAGATACTTAATATTGTTAGAGGGCTATAAATTAGTTAAATAATATATATACATGTTGTATTATATATAATTTATTTTATTAAAATAGCTGAATAACATTTAAATAAATAGAATGAGCATTTATATTGTTTAAAAATGATTTTAAACCACGACTGAAAATTAATTCTATTAATATAGATTGGCCCCTATTTCATAAAATGCATATTGATGTATTCTCTTATTTAATTTAAGGAATGGTTTTATTTACGGAGAGAAGGATATCATTTAAGCCCATATGGATGGGCTCTCCACTACTATATATAATAGTGTCCCCGTTAGGTTTTGCTAACCAAGAATAAAAGTTTGCAACTTTACTTCAAGTAAGGAAAAGATCTCCAATGAGGAAACACGATCAATTTCGAAGTATTAACGAACGACTGGAAACTAAGTAAGTTATCTCTAGTATAATAACATATACTCTTCAATATTACTTTATTTGGCATTATAATTGGTAATAAAACAATGAGTTCAGATTTATAGTTTGTATATACTTAAATATATATGTATATGTATGTACATATATACATATTTTAATTCGGCCTAAATAAAATAAATAACTATTTCTGATTTATAATAAATATTTAATATATCGAGATCATATATATATATATATTTGTATGCAAAACAAAAAATTATTATTTTGCATAGTCAAGCCCATTTTATAGTGATCGTAGCACTATCGCCAAATTATTACAAGTGTGAGGGAGAAAGTACTCGGCCGCTTTGTAAACGATCACATATATCATGCAAGATACCTAAAGCTCACAACTACACCGATTACACAAATAATCTAAAGCCAAACAAGGCTTATACAGAAAGTAGCCAAGCTACACATTTTCATCACATCATCTATGAGATTCTTACAATGACATAATGCAAACAACATATATTACACTCTGAAATCATGTACAAAAAGCACACACTTACAGAACTATGACAAGCCCACATAAGCATATAGGAGACAATGATAGTATTCAAAGCATTAGAGCCCAAACATTTCATGCTACCAACTTGATCCAGTGACAAGCCATTAAAGCAATAACAGATACCACAAACCCAACATCAAATCAGAATACATTTCAAGAAGGCAAGCATAGAATGACCCAAGACTAAAGATAAAAAATGATCAACATTACCTACAAAAACACCATCCACAAACATAGTCAAGGCATGCATATAAACATCATTCAAACAAACAAGTGTTGTAGTAAGTCGTCACCAAGTAGGGAGAATAATGTTTTTGAAAAATATAAGGATTGCTACAAGTTGAAGAGCACACATGTCATAAAATAATTTAATATATAATATATAATTATAATTATAATATACATATGTATTATATTTAATATATACATATATTTCCTAAATTGATTTAATTTTGTTAAAAAAATAGAACCTATCCTTGTAGGCCGAAAAATATTCAGGTCGAAATAATTTCAAAACCAAATTTAAAAAAGCATAGGAGTGAATATAGGATCTGAGATCTAATTATAAATTTAATACATATGTGTATTAATTTAAAGGTAATAAGTTTTGAATTAGTGTGTTAATGTATGCCCTATGTTTTAAATACATTGAAAGCGCATGTGAGTAAAAATATGATGTGAGATTTAATTACAAATTAAACATATATGTATATAGTTTTAAAAGGTAATAAGTTTTGAATTAGTCAAAATATTATTTCACAACTTAAAAACTATAATATAATTAGTAATTTACATTTATTTATATATATTAAGTATGTATCTAAATTAATATATATTATTAATAAATATATATATGGCCGCAAAATATAAAGATATACTAAGCTCTATATATATTATTTTATATTACACACATATATTTATATATGTATATGTATGTTTGTGTGTGTATTATATAACTATATATCGATATGCAAAACCATGTATATGTATATGTATATGTATTTTCATAAGTGCAAGTTCTAGTAGTGTATATATTATATATAATATATACTTATAAATCCGAACAACTATATTTGTATATATATTTTTGTATATTTTACATTGAAATATGTATGATGTATTGTTGCACAAGTTTCCCCATACATGTACACTTACCAATAGATTTTATGCTCACATATACACGTACGCATCTACAAATAGATTTAGGTGGGTGTGTGTGTTTGTGTAGATATTTGATATCCACATTTATATTAACATCATATAGATTTAAATAAAAATTTAAGGATTAGTGAAAATTTTAATATAACATGAACCTAACTATAACCTTTCAAATACCTTTTAATGCACTAAATATGATTTAATACACCAATTTATTTGCATTAACACAAAATAAGATTTAGTGCTTAAATTAGTTAGATTTTTTTTAATTTTCCCAAAATAACGGTTGCCCAATGCATTCGACCCAACAAATTTTATCAAAGCATGTGTTGTGTTAAGGTAAATATCTAGCCAACAATAATGTCCACTTAAAGAAACGATCACAAGACCAAGGTATGTAGAAAGGGTGTTTAACAAATATGAAATGAAAAACATCCAATCATTTGGCCCAACCTGGCTTGTTGAGTGATTTGAGTGCTGCGATGTGCCCTACATGTAAGGCCCAAAAATGCTTAGGCCTTGGGCTTAGTTCAAATATGCATATTTTAGATTTGAAGGGGGTTTTTGAATTCAAAATTTGAAACTTCAAATTTTGAATAAAATATTTATAAAGATTAAAAATATTAATTTTTAGAAGAGTTTGAATCAAATAAAATAATTATAAAAACTATGATTATAAATTAATTCAATATGTTTGAATTATAAAAAATTAAATTTTGATATTTTAATATATTACATTAATTAAAAAGTTTAATTAATTATCAATTAAAGGATAAATAATGAAAGAGATCAATATATAAGATTAATTAAAACTATTAATATTATAAATAAAATTAGATCTTATATAAATAATGTATGTACATAAACTTAAAACTAATTTATGATTTAAAAATAAATACATTTGTATATATGATTTACATATGTGTGTGTGTGTGTATATATACACACATTCGTACAAACGTACATACATACAAACACATGTACTTATGATACTTTATATCATATAAATATTTAATATAATACATGAATGATATTTCTATCGTTTATATACTAATGATTGCATTACTTATAAATCAATATCACTCTTAAATATATTTTGAAATAATGAATTTGAAATTTAAGTTGTCCTTTATAATTTACATTTAAGTAAGTACTTGCATGTGCATAGTTGTTAGTACTCTTCTAAGTATATAATATGCATAGCAATGTCTTAAATGTTTCTAGACCGACATGTATGATATATATCTTTGTTGGTACACTCAAGGGATTTATAATTAATACTTAGGATTTTGTGAAACAAGGGTCAACTAACAGTGTACTACATTGCTTATTGATACTCCCTAAGGTCATGTAGGGTTCAGGGGGGAAGATAACAGTTAGGAATTATAAATGATATAACTGGTAACATGTGACCTACCAATTCTGAGAGTTGTGATTTGAGGTTCCCCAAGGTTGTACGCAACATAATAAATGGATATTAACACCCATTAGAGAAACCAAAGGATACATGTATCTCTATAGGCTTTGAAGAGATATAAATTCTTTCAAGAGTATTATTAGATAAATGAAATGAATCACATTTAACCATTCTATTAAGTATAAGAAAATACATTAAGTATAGTAATATACTCGATTAAATTTATGTAGTAATGGTCGGTATTGAATGTGTTCGCTGATAAAACATTATAAATGGACCAAAACTACAACGAATGACTAAGGAATATCAAAATTGCACTAACATACGAAAAGTCGGGCATGTTGTCCCTGCTCCACCTAGGTCTAAACCCCAGACGATCGTTACCAAAGAAGAGCTCAGTGCTTATGCCACTAGGCCTACGATTTACATTACCACTCAAGCTTCCTTGCTCTCCCTTTGGACACTCTGCTCCTAAGGAAACACAAAAAGATGAAGGTCCATGAGATCTTCACTCACTTAAAATCGTTGTTCGATAAACAATCTTGTTCTATGATGTACGAGAGCTTGAAAAATTGTTTCATTCAAGGGAACAAAGGTGCCATTTCCTAGAGCATGTCCTTACGATAATAGGGTATCTTAAAAAGTTGGCTAAGCTTAGGATAAAAATTGATGAAGGTTAATAATTCGATTTGATTCTTAGATCACCGACTAGTCAATTTGATCCATTCAAATTGAACTATAATATGAATTTGTTAAAGGTGAGTGTCGTTAGGCTCCTCAATGTGTTGAGGACTGTTTAAGCCTCGTCGATGAAAGATTTAAATGTTTTACTTGATATCAATGCCTCTGCATCGAGAAGTTCGAAGAAAAGGAAGAAAGGGAAGGTTAATAAGGAGAAGTCCAAGGGTCCTTTACAAGGGCAAATGTCACCTTGTCATAATGCCTCCATTGTCATAAGAAAATTAAATTACTTCGACCTGATCTAGGAGGTGTGTAAATTAGATAAGAGCTACAACAATACTAAAAGATTAAGGGATTATCTCCATAGACATACCTCCATATACTCCACAACACAACGATATTTCAAAGAGAAGGGATAGACATGGTTCAATCGATGATGAGTGGCTTAGAGTAACCACTTTCGTTTTGGGTATATGCAGTTGATACCATAGTGCTTTTGCTAAATATGATACCGCTTAAATCTATCCTAAGATGCCATATAAGTTATGCATTGGGAAGTAATATGATCTTAAGTATCTTAAAGGGCGGGGTTGTCTGGCCTACGTTTAGAACATAAGTCTAGTAAGCTTGAGGCAAGATTAATTTTGTAAGTTTATAAGGTGTTATCCCGCCTTTTGGCAAGGCCGTGACACCAAGGAATTGACTAGTAACCAATGACAGCCCGTCCTAGAGATCAGTTATACACAAGCTCATTATGGATATCGATGAATTTTGTCCGAGTCCGGATCGAGCCAAAATTGGTAGGACATGCCGAGCTAAGCTATGAGAGTCAACGTTCCAAATCTCAAGTTAATCCGAGTTCGTATGCTCAAGTTACGAACGATGCAAAGTTGAGTAAAAACAGCCTTCCCCGACTCGCTCCAGTTCGAATCCATCAGGAGTGCACACTTCGACTCGCTCTGCTTCGAGCCTGCTTCGACTCGCTCCGCTTTGAGCCTACTTCGACTCGCTCCACTTCGCCTCCATCAGATGCCTTATTCGACTCGCTCAGTTCGCATCCCACAGGTGTTAACCCTCAGTTTTCTACGACTTAACGAGTTAAGAGTTACGCGACCTAACGACTCAAAGTACTTCACGACCTACGACTCAAGGTCTGAACGACTTAACAGCTTAGGGAGCGACCCTACGACTTAAGGAAGTCTACGACTCAACCAGCTGGCGAATTAACCTGCACTTCAACCTAAGGAAGTTAAGATGCCACGGCTTAACGAGTTAAGGAAGCTTACGACTTAACGAGTTAAGAGTTACGCGACGTAACGACTTAAAGGACTAGACGACTCAAAGTAGTACACGACTTAATTACCTGAGGGAGTTAACGACTTAGAGGTGTTGGCTAACTCAACTAGTTAACGACCTAAGGAATGCCTCGACTTAAGAGCTGCCGCGACTTAAGGGAAGTTCCGACCTGAGGGGTTAGGACGACTTACGACTTATGGCTATCTGCGACTCACGACTTAGCTTAAGTCGTCCACGACCTAAAAGCTACCGAGTTAGAATCCAATGCCTGGATACTTATGCAGCTTTTACCTACTAAGTCAGCCACGACTTACGACTTATCTTAAGTCGGCTACGACTCATGACTTGGCAAAGTTTTGGTCCAGAATCAACTCCTATAAATACCCCCCAACTCCTATGACAAGAGGACTTTTTGGCCGATCATTTCTCAAAGCATCGTTACTTTGCCGAACTCTCAACTCATTCGACAATTGAAGATCTTCAAACATTCGAGACACTACAACAAGCTTCGGGAGGAATTTCCTACATCCAACACGGATTCATCGGGTTTCATCATCGAACTTTGAGCTAGCAGTCGAGATCGTCTTTGTGATCAAATTGTATTGTTTTGATAAGTGTATTGTATCGTCTTGTAACCGGATTCAGTAATAAAGAGATTCAAAGTGGACGTAGGCTCGATCTCAAGCCGAACCACTATAAATTGCTGTCTTTTACCGCTTTTTCGCTATTTTACTGCTTACTTCTTGTTCCCGTCACACGGGTGGTGCTTTCACAAATCTACTACGCACACTGGGTGTTAGCGTTCACTTTTTAGCGTTAACATTTTGGTGCTTTCACTGAGAACCCAACTCAGGCGATCAGTCACCATTGCTTCACGGAAGTTTGTTGAAAGAATTTCCTACAAGACCAGAAGTCTATCAGACATAATGGCTCCTGGAAGAAAACGTAAGTCTATCAGATCTGAAGATGCTCATGATAATACAGCCACTTCTCCTTCTCCAAGTCAAGCAGCTCCGAGTGTCGGAGTGACGCGAGAAGAATTAGATGCTGTTGTATCCGGGTTGTACCAGCAATTTGAGACTCAGAATACTCTAATGATGGAAAAGTTGAATGCTCTGCTCGGGGCTAATCAAAGACCAGTAAATAATGAAGAAAACTTTGCTGATGTTGTTCCCAACTCCGAAGGGAAAAATATTCCTCAGGACAGATCCGGTGCCGTTGGAGGGGCACCTCCCCAAGCTGAAGGATCCAGGCCATCGCCAGTTCTCCCGAACGTTTGCCCGGACAAACCTCTGAGAAAATGGCCGAAGCCTATTCTGCAAAGTCACTAAACAATGAGGAGTATCTCTCCGGCATGATTCGGCAGATAATGAAAGAAAGCATGCAGAGAAACGAAGATGAGAATGATTGGGGATTCGCTCCGAGTAAAACTCCATTTACTGAAAGGATCCTAAAGGCTGAGTTTCCCAGAAAATTCATTCCTCCTACCATTCCTCCTTATCGAGGAACAAGTGATCCGAATCAATTCCTGTACAAATATGATTGGCACATGACTGGCGCCAGAGCAACTGATGAGATTAAATGTCGATATTTCCCGGTATACTTGGAAGGAGTGGCATTACTTTGGTTTACCAAGCTTCCTGTGCGATCTGTTGACCAATTTTCCGATCTGACCCGGAAATTCAAGGAACAATTCTGATTGTACATTTCAAGAGCAAAGGATATAATGTCTCTCTCGAGTCTTGAACAGAATTCTGGAGAGCCCATCAAATCCTTCCTGAATCGCTTTAATTTAGCCCTAGCAGAAGTTGATAATGCGGAACCGCGAATGATCTTAACCTACTTAATGCGGGCTATTGACAAGTCAAGCGAGTTTGGAAAATGGTTAAAAATGAAGGAACCAAATTCGCTCAAAAAGTTCTACAAAAAGGCTGATGAGTTCAAGCGCCTAGAGAATCTTTCCGCGTCAGCTAAAGTTGTGACAACAGTGGTGGAAAATAATGCTACAGTTCAGAACAAGAAAGAATCTGCAAATCAGAAAAGGGAGAGTAATGGTGGAAAGAAGCAGAAAGATCTCAAAAAGCCCCGCTTCCTCAAACCCTCAGATTTTACCCCTCTGACTGATACACCGGAGAATATTTTCATCGCCACTAGGGATGCTGTTGAATTTCCAAAACCACTGGCAGTAAAAGTTGGGAAAAATGCTGCTCAAAGTGGAAGATTTTGCAAGTTTCATAACCAACCAGGCCATGATACCAACGAGTGCCGCCACTTGAAAAGCCTGATTGAAGAATTGCTAAGAGAGAATAAGTTGCAGCAGTACGTTAAAAGAAATAGAAAAGACCCGTCTTCATCTAACCAAGGGCAACTACCCCCAGCTCATTCATCCGGTTCAGGAGAGAGGCCTGCTGAAAAGGAAAGACCTGTTATCAATGTGATCACAGAAGGACCTCATCCGGCTGGCAGGAGTTGGGGTGAGATGGAAAGGTATGCTAGAGCTTTGAAGTATGCCCCAGCTGAAGAAAGTGTTTTAATCTTGGAAGATGCTGCACCTCTAAAGCAGTAGAAGACTTTTCATGATGATATTATATTCAGAACCAGGGATTCTATTGATGTGGAAGCTCCTACTGAGGACCCTTTAGTTGTCTCTGTCGGTATTAGGCCGGCTATTATCAGAAGAGTGCTGGTTGATAGTGGTGCCTCATGCAACATACTCTTTAAAAAGACATTTGACCAAATGAAAATTCCAATGACAGACGTACAAGCTTCTTCACACAAGATTGCCGGATTTACAGGAGAGCTGAAACAGCCAATTGGAACGGTGGACTTGTTTGTTGAAATGGGCGAAGGACATAAGAAGTTGGTTCGGAAGCAAACTTTTGTAATTGTTGATGGATTCTCCGCCTATAATGCTTTCTTGGGTCAGCCTACTCTTGCTACTTTCAGGGTCGTCCTTGCTCCGTGGTGCTTAACAATGAAATTTCCCACTGATAATGGGGTTGCTGTCATTAAGGGAGATCAGAACGCGGGGCGAGAATGTTATCTTGTAGAGCTCCGAGAGGCCAGAAAAAGAGAGATGGGAAAAGATGCGGCAGCTCCGCTCCGCATCAAAGAACCAACCTTGTAGCAGCTACGGCATGGCCCCTGTACTGGCGAACACAGCAATGCAAGAAAAGAAATGGACCCCAGGTAGGGCTGCACAAAGTATGGGTTGGGTCGGGTCAGACCAAATATTTCATCCGACCCGCATAGGTATGGGTTTAAGGTAGCTCAACCCGTATCCGACCCTATATGAGGTTGGATATGGGTTGGGTCGGGTTTAGTAGGGTTGGGTTGGGTTGCATGAATCTAATAAAAAATGAGAATATAAGGGAATATTTTCAAAAAATAACATTAAAATGTTCAACATAATATATTAGATTTTAGCTAGCATAACGCGCTTAAACTAACTAATTCATTATAACATATATTTTATAAAATTTCACTGTAAAACACATCATATGAAATTAGTTCACTATATAGTAGAACAAGTGTTTCATTTTAAAATACATTAAAATGCCCTTTGAAATATCTTTGCCAAACTCTATCTTGTTTGGGTTGACATAAAATATGCTTTTTCGTATATTTACTGTAGAATACATAAACATTATTCTAGGATTAGACTATTATAATTTTAAGTGTATTGATATTAAATTAGGTTTTTAATATAGGGTTAGGTTGGGTTAAAGTAGGGTTGGGTTGAACAAAATAACACACCCGACCCATATATAGTATGGGTTACAAATTGTAACCCATATCCGACCCGAACTAGGATGGGTTGGGTTGGGTTTATATGGGTTGGGTCGGGTTGGTGGGTTGGGTCGGGTTGGATATGGGTTGTGTGCAGCCCTAACCCCAGGAAAGCCAGTACAGGGGAGAATAGAGTGGTACCTGTGGAAGTAACGGTACCAATATCTGTTGACCCGAAAGACCCAAACAAAGTACTCAATGTGGGTTCACAGCTAAGCATGGCAGTTCAAAACACGCTGATATCATTCTTAAAAGCCAATCTGGATATGTTCGCCTGGTGTCATGCTGATATGTGTGGGATCTCCTCGGAAATTGTTGTACATACTCTGAACATTGATCCAAAATTCACACCAGTGAAACAGAAAAGAAGAACCCAAGGTCCAGAAAGGTCGATAGCACTAAAGGAGGAAGTCGATCGGCTCATGGAAAACGGCTTCATCAGAAACTCCACTTATCCAAATTGGGTTTCAAATCCAGTACTGGTTAAGAAGGCAAATGGGAAGTGGAGAGTTTGCATCGATTTTTCAGATCTAAACAAAGCCTGCCCCAAAGATTGCTTCCCGCTGCCCAGAATTGATCAATTGGTGGATGGAACGGCTGGGCATGAATTGTTATCATTTATGGACGCTTACTCCGGGTACAATCAGATTATGATGCATGAGCCGGACCAGGAAGACACAAGCTTTATCACAGATGTGGGTCTCTACTGCTACAAAGTTATGCCTTTCGGATTGAAGAATGCTGGGGCAACCTACCAAAGGCTCGTCAATGCGATGTTCAAACCTCAGATTGGCAAAACCATGGAAGTTTATGTTGACGATATGTTGGCAAAGTCAAAGAAAGCTGTAGACCACATGGGCCACTTGGAGGAAATGTTTGCAATTCTTCAAAAATACGGAATGAAGCTCAATCCATTGAAATGTTCGTTCGGAGTAGAGTCCGGGAAATTCTTGGGTTTCATTGTGAGCGCTAGGGGCATCGAAGCCAATCCTACTCAAATCACAGCTCTAAGGGAAGTCAAAGCCCCTAAAACAAAGAAAGAAATGCAAAGCCTCAATGGAAAAGTCGCTGCTCTGAGTCGTTTCATTTCCAAGGCCACAGCCAAATGCATTCCCTTCTTTGACGCTCTAAAGAAAGGAAAGAAAATTTTTGAATGGACTCCCGAATGCCAGAATGCTTTCGATGAACTAATTCGTCATATGGAAACACCTCCGGTTCTTTCCAAGCCTACTGATGGTGAAGACCTTTTCATCTATTTAGCAATTTCATCTCACGCCCTCAGTGCAGCACTTGTACGAGAAGATATGAAAATACAACGTCCAGTTTATTACATTAGCAAACGGTTCACTGGGGCAGAGATGAACTATTCGAAGATAGAAAAGCTCGCCTATTGTTTGCTAATTGCTTCCAGGAAATTGAGACCATACTTTCAAGCTCATCCTATCAAGGTTCTTACTGATCAACCTCTAAAGCAAGTCATGTTTCGTCCTGAAACTTTGGGTCGTCTTTTGAAATGGAACATTGAACTCAGCCAATATGATATCACTTACCATCCCCGGAGAGCAATCAACGGACAAGCTTTAGCAGATTTCATCGCAGAATCTACTGACAAAGGTGATAGTGAGAATGAAACAACTGATGGCATTCCAATCCAGTGGAAGTTGTATGTTGACGGATCAAGAAATGATTACTGTTCTGGGGCAGGGGTTGTGCTCGAAACCCCCGATGGACGATCGTTGTGTTATGCGTTGAGACTCGAATTTCCTTCAACGAACAATGAAGCAGAGTATGAGGCTCTAATTGCTGGTTTAAAAATTGCCAAGGAATTAAACATCAAAGTGTTACAGATCTTCAGCGATTCTCAACTTATTGTTTGCCAGGTAAAGAAAGAGTTTCAAGCTAAAGGTGGAAATCTGCCCACGTACTTGTCAAAGGCATGTGAACTTCTCGAAGATTTCGATCATTATACGATAAGTCATATTCCTCGGTAGAAAACATGAAAGCGGATTCTCTGGCAAAGTACTCAAGTTCTGGAGAAGCTCAATTACTGGGATTAGTTCCTGTGGAAGTTTTGTCAGCTCCAAGCATTGATGAAATGGATGTTGATTGGATTATGGCTGCGTCTCAAGAGCATGAATCATGGATGACTCCTATCAAAGAATACCTACTCAATGGTTCCCTGCCAGAAAGTTCTAAGGAACGTTGAAAACTATTGAGAAAAACATCAAGATATATAATTCAAGATGGCCGATTGTACAGACGGGGATTTTCAATGCCACTGCTCCGATGTGTAACTAAGGAAGAAGCCAAGACAATTCTAGCTGAGATACACGGAGGAGAATGTGGAGATCATTCAGCCGGTCAAACTCTAGCCAAGAAAGTTCTCCGATATGGGTATTTCTGGCCAGATATTAATCGAGATGCTGCTATTTACTCCAGAAAGTGCGACAAGTGCCAAAGATTCGCAAAAATCCCAAAAGCGCCTTCCACCGCACTCACACAAATGGTCAGCCCATGGCCGTTCTCCATTTGGGGAATAGACTTGATTGGACCTTTACCGATCGCTAAATCTGGAATCAAATACGCTATTGTTGCTGTTGATTATTTCACGAAATGGGCTGAAGCTGAACCCTTAGCCACTATTACCTCTAAAAAGATGATAAATTTCGTAACTAAAAATATCATTTGCAGGTATGGTGTGCCGCAGAAAATAATCACAGACAACGACACTCAGTTTGAAAGTGAAGAATTCCAAGACTTTTGCAAACGGTTCAGAATTCGAAAAAGCTTCTCAGCAGTGGCTCACCCGCAGGCAAACGGGCAAGTGGAAGCAGTAAACAAAATCATCAAGTCAACCATCAAAAAGCAACTCGAAAAAGCAAAAGGTGGTTGGGTTGATAAGCTTCCATTAGCACTATGGGCATACAGAACTACTCACAAAACTACGACTGGGCACACTCCATTTTCATTGGCATACGGATCAGAAGCAATGATTCCAGTGGAAGTAGAAGTTCCTTCACACAGGAGAATTCATTTCAACGAAACTGAAAACGAAAAGCTGCAACTTGAAGCACTTGATTTTCTTGATGAAAAAAGAGAAGGAGCTAGGCTCAGAGTTTCAGCTTATCAGCAAAGGATAGCCAGGCACTTCAACTCTAAAGTTCGCCAATGCAGCTTTGAGATCGGAGATTTAGTCTTGAAAAGGATCATGACAGCAACTGGGGTGTTTGGGCCAAACTGGGAAGGGCCATATGTCATAGGCAGTAAACTTCTTGATGGCACTTTCAAACTCGTAACTGTCGAAGGAGATCCAATTCCAAGAGCCTGGAACAGCAACCACTTACGTCCTTATTTTACTTGAAAAAAAAGATTTGCTCAAAATTGTAAAATAGTGATGAATGTATCAGTTGTATTGAAAGACATTGTAAATCAGTGTAAATAAATGAAAGCTATAAAGTGGATGTAGGCCCGATTCTTGGCCGAACCACTATAAATCTTGTGTTCTTTATTATTTCATAATGCCTGTTTCATTTCGATATGTAAATACTTTAAATGTATTGCTAAAATGTCGATTCAAAATTGCAGGACATTAAAACAAGGCTTGCTCGTCACAAAGCCAAGCGACCTCTATAAATCACCTATTAAGCAAATACCAAGCGACAAAAATTCCAAATTCAAATCCTATACAAGAAGAACTTCGCATAAAAAGTTGGCGACTCCACTGTGGCAAGCCTTCGTTAACTGGTTGTGATTGTCGATATGAACAGTCATCCAACTAGGTAACTCGCGTTTGTCCCGTGAAGTCATTCAACAGTGAAGTCCACTTCTTCGGATAAGGCAATTTACTTGCAAAAGGAAAGAAGATGCGCTTGGAAACGATAATAAAAGATCGCTAATGAGCAGATGATAAAAGAACATGGCCAAGCAAACAAAGAAGCAGCCAAAAGGAGGTATGCCTCTCAATAAAAGGGCCGGTAGAACCACCAAAGGGACACCTTCCCAAGCAGAAGGAACAGGGCCCTTGCTAACTGATCGTGATGCATCCGATCAGGCAGCTTGCGTCCGTCCCGTGGATCTACTCGCCCCTGAGACACAACCTTCCTGGCACACCAACCAACTGACGCTCCTTCCCAAAGATCAACAAAGCCCTTTAACGAGGCACGCCAAAAAAAATGAAAGTGCTTCTCTCAATCAAAAAAGATTGGTGGAACCACCGGAGGGGCACCTACCCAAGCTGAAGGAACAGGGCCCTTGTTAATTGATTGCGATCATTTGTGCAAACGAACATCCAATCAAACAACTTGCGTCCGCCCCGTGGATCCATCCAACCATGAGAAAGTAACTTCCAAGCAATCAAAAAGCCCTCTTCGGAGGCACAAGCCCTCTTCGGAGGCACACGCCCTCTTCGGAGGCGAAATCCCTCTCCCGAGGCACCACAAGCCCTCTTCGGAGGCACAACTCTTTAAGAGGAGCCCACTCCGGAGGCATGTCCCAAAATAGAATACTAAAAAAAAGCCTTCTCCGGAAGCACATTTCAACTCTCAAAGGAAGGTTAACTTATTCATCTCAAAAGGTTCTTCCTAAAAAGTTGAAATGCTACAAAAAGACCTCTTCGGAGGCACACTTCACTATGCTCGAAATACCAAAAACAAGCCCTGTGACGCCCCACCTCTATGCTCATAATAACAAAGAGTATTAAAAGAAATACTGTCTATTATTACCAAGAATAAGGCTGGATAGGAGCGACCATCCGTAATTGGCCTTACACTAATATTGGTTATCTCGATAGGAGTGGTATATACTTTTTATTTTTCATCTATTATTTATTTACTCCCATCGACATATCCAATTATCAGTATAAAACAAACTACGATAGTTCATAATAGTTTAGGACATTAGATATAACAATAACACAGATAATATAAATGCGGAACACAGAATAACAATAATCTCATATATATAACCGATGTCAGTTACAATATAGTTGACACGATACACATGATACAACTACAACTGTCGACTCTAGAAGTTATATATACAAGTACATTATCGACTAATATACATGAATACATATCGTTCTATACAATGACGCGACTACTACAAAATGACACTGACAACTTCAGAAGATATGAAAAGTCTTCAAATCCTGAACAGCAACTCAAAGAAGAAAATCTACAACCTGAAATAACTCGGGTCTGACCCGAGTATTACATTCAAAAGAAAATAATACCCAGGTCAGTCTAATTCAAACCAGTTTATTAGTGCATATAGGCAGTAATAATTTAAATAGACGGCAGTCACAATAATTCCCGTCTATCCGATTCTTTAAACAAAGAAACCGGATAACGGTCAATATAACACTTAACAGTGTTTAGCAAAAATCAGCAGATTTAAATCATCTACAGAGATAAATAACAATTTATCAAATCGACTAATTCAATTTAAAGCAATTGAAATTGTCACTTTAAAACCATCAAAAATTCGATTGGCTGCCGTACACACACGCGTGTACGGCCTCGCCAATACGGCATAAAAGATCAATGCATCAGAAGCAAAAGAAAGATCAATTCAAAACTGTCGAGTTTGGGTGGCTGCAGTGCACGCACGCGTGCACTGCCTCGCCACTACAGCATATAC
The DNA here is from genome assembly GCA_030737815.1 of Allium fistulosum. Lineage (NCBI taxonomy): Eukaryota > Viridiplantae > Streptophyta > Magnoliopsida > Asparagales > Amaryllidaceae > Allium > Allium fistulosum. The sequence continues at coordinate 804,644,914 of CM060903.1, read as the reverse complement.
TGAAATATCAATAAGGCACAAAAGGCCAGTGCTCAAGAATTCATAGTGCCAACGAATGCAATAAGCAAGTGTATGATACAGTGAACTACAGTAAATACCACAAACTAATATCAAGGCAAAGACTCAACAATGTCAAAGCCCAGTGAAACCCATAAAATCAAAACCAGGCAGTAATATACCCAGTGAAAACATGCGCAAATGCTTAACAATGTAACAGTAATAATGTATAGTAGGATGAAGACTACACCAAACTTGAACATGTGACTGGCAACTATGAACAGGGAGAACAACCAGGTTAATGATGCAACAATTTATGTAGTGACAATGCACATGAACCCAAAACTGTCGACAATAAATGAGACCGAACTACATGTACAAGGCAACAACGTCAATTGCATCCAAGAACAGCAACAGTTTAAAAAGTGACACAGTGACATGCCCAATCCTCAAAACTATATACAGTGACACAGGCATTAGAAATTCGATACACTACAAGTACAACAGGCAAATGAAGTTGCAGTGAAGAATGTCCATGGGTAAAGCTACATATATACCATGTCAATTGCACTGAAACCAGCCATAACCAGAGAACAATACTCATGAAGTAAACATGGAGGTATGCACATGAATGCACAGTGCAAACAAATGTAACAATGCAGACAACATTCGAGTGCATCGAACCAGCAAGCCTCAGCATCAACAGTGCAACTCAATATGGCAACAGATCAAACAATGGACTACAAGATAGTGAATCAAAGTGTGGTTTAAACCAGGGCAGATAGCATCAAAAGAATGGATGCAACAGAAAAAATCATCAACTGGTTCATGCAGCCCAGAGAACATCAAGGCCAAGACTACAATGTCAAAACACAAAGCAATGCACTAACATACAGATATATACAAATGGTCAAGTAAACTGGTAGCAATGCAACATCATGAACACAGTGAACACAGTCAAGGCAGCAAGTAAAACAAGTGCATCACATGTGTACAGAGTAGCTGAAATGGATCAAGGAAGTGTCTGAATAAAATATAATGCCTTTCTAGTACATGACTACAGCTCGATATCAAGTCAATGATGATGAAGATAATACAAAGCAATGGAATACCATACACAAATGAAGTGGCCGAAGTCGAATGTAAATCAAGTCGATGTGGCCGTGAATTTCAACACTGACTTGATAACTAAGCTTGGCCGAAGCTAAATATTCAAGAATTCGAACCAAAACACAGTACAAAATCGTATGAAATAAAAATCAGGTAAGTTATCAACACCCACGAAACAGAATGGTCAACCCAATCAATTAACAACTGAAAGTCGATGGCTTCAAATCAATAACCAAGCTAAAGCTAAAAGCACGAAGCCCCAAATTTTCTTTTCAAAATCAAACCAGGTTGATAATCGAACGACTTCGATATCACAAAATCAGTGAAAGCCAAGGGTAACACAAACTCAAGTCGAAGACAACGAAATCAGTATCACCAAAAGGAAAATCAAAACCGAGACAATGATAACAGTGGAGAATAAGCAGTTCAAAATCGACAACAACCAAATCAACTGTCAAAGCATGAAGCTGAACTAGATGTGAGGGTTACTCACCTTAGCATCGACGAGCGGAAATTGAGCTTTCGATCAAGCTACTCAAATCGGCTGAAGCCCTCGTTCGAATCGGTGGCCACAATCCTTTGAGCGAGATCGAAGAAAGAACGAAGCTGCCCATTTTCCATCCTTTTGTATGTCTTAATTAGGCTTTCGCATGAACGAACGTGAGAATGAGGCCGCCATTAAATTTTGTACTTAAGTTATTAGGGTTAGAAGTGAACGAGAGAAAATGAAATCCAGGGGATCGGGTCGAATTGGGAATAAGAAGGGCACGACAAAAATGAAAGGAAAAAGTATTTGGGCCCTGATTTTTTTTTTCTCTTAAAGAATTTAAACTGGATTCAAACTCCACTGAAATTTGCAACTAATTTTAATCGTCTAAATGACGAAAATAAAATAATTGCATAACCCTGGGTCGTTACAGACTCCCCTCCTTATAAAAATTGCGTCCCCGCAATTTTCATAATTAAAGTTGTCAGTAACAATTAGTTTTCTAACATAAACCGGTTAAGCTAGAAAATACAAATCGGGAACACAAATACCAAAGAAATCTTTTAATCCCATATAAGAAATTCACAAATTCTCAACAAAGCCTACTTATCAATAGAGATAGAAATAGATAGAAAACAACAAATTAGCAAAACGATAATTAAATTTCCAATTCAACAAATATTCGATTATCAAAACGATAATCAAATTTCAAATTCAACAATTATTCGATTATCAAAAACGATAATCAAATTTCAAATTCAATAATTATTCGATTATCAAAAACGATAATCAAATTTCAAATTCAACAAATATTCGATTATCAAAACGATAATCAAATTTTGAAACAACAAATATTTAATTATCCCAAGCGATAATTAAATCTAAAATCAACAAATATTTAATTATCTGAAGCGATAATTAAATTTCAATCAACAATTATTTAATTATCTCAAGCGATAATTAAATCTCAAATCAGCAAATATTTAATTATCTAAAGCGATAATTAAATCTAAAATCAACAAATATTTAATTATCTGAAGCGATAATTAAATTTCAATCAACAAATATTTAATTATCTCAAGCGATAATTAAATCTCAAATCAACAAATATTTAATTATCTAACAGCGATAATTAAATCTAAAATCAACAAATATTTAATTATCTGAAGCGATAATTAAATTTCAATCAACAATTATTTAATTATCTCAAGCGATAATTAAATCTCAAATCAGCAAATATTTAATTATCTAAAGCGATAATTAAATCTAAAATCAACAAATATTTAATTATCTAACAGCGATAATTAAATCTAAAATCAACAAATACTTAATTATCTAACAGCGATAATTAAAAGCAACAAATATCCGATTATCAAAAACGATAATCAGAACTCATATCAACAAATATCTAATTATCACAAGCGATAATTAGAAACAACAAATATCTAATTATCAAAAACGATAATCAGAACTCATATCAACAAATATCTAATTATCACAAGCGATAATTAGAAACAACAAATATCTAATTATCAAAAACGATAATCAGAACTCATATCAACAAATATCTAATTATCACAAGCGATAATTAGAAACAACAAATATCTGATTATCAAAAACGATAATCAGAACTCATATCAGCAAATATCTAATTATCAAAAACGATAATCAGAACTCATATCAACAAATATCTAATTATCACAAGCGATAATTAGAAACAACAAATATCTGATTATCAAAAACGATAATCAGAACTCATATCAACAAATATCTAATTATCAAAAACGATAATCAGAACTCATATCAACAAATATCTAATTATCACAAGCGATAATTAGAAACAACAAATATCTGATTATCAAAAACGATAATCAGAACTCATATCAACAAATATCTAATTATCAAAAACGATAATCAGAACTCATATCAACAAATATCTAATTATCACAAGCGATAATTAGAAACAACAAATATCTGATTATCAAAAACGATAATCAGAACTCATATCAACAAATATCCAATTACCTGCAGATAATTGGAAGCAACAAATATCTAGAAATCAATTAAGAAGACTAGAAAATCAACATAAAAGCTTGGATCGATCCCATCAGATGGCGAGTTTTTAATTCGCCGCACGTGCAACAACATATGGCCGAAGCCTACCAAGTACTCAACATAATTTTTGGCGCCCAACAAATGACCCGAAGGTCCAACATATGACCCGAAGGTCTAGTACTGGTATTTGACCCGAAGGTCCAACATATGACCCGAAGGTCCAACATAGTGGCTCGAAAGCACACGAAAGCATCAAATATTTCAATTAACGAGTCCGGAATTAACCAAAATAGTAAACGCACATGTCCCATAACCACGAGTTTTACTAAATTGTTTAATTCTCTTCATCGTTTCCTTGAAAGTGTAGAATCATCAAAACAACAGATATTCAATTAACGATTCCGGAATTAACCGAAATAGTAAAAGTGTGGTTCCATACTCCGCACTTTTGCTAAATCGTTTAAATCTCTTCATCGTTTCCTTGAAAGTGCAAAATTGTGTATTTTTGTAAAAATACACTTTACATTCTCAAACAGACAAGTCCGGAATTAAGCGAATCAGTAAAAGAAAGGGGTCATAGTCCTCGATTTTGCTGAAACGTTTAAATCGCTTCCTCATTCTTTTGAAAGCGCAAACTGTTAAAATTTCTGAAAATAATTTTATTTATTTTGTAAAATAACAATTCACATTCTCAACTGGACAAGTCCGGAGTTAAGCGAAACAGTAAAAGAAAGGGGTCATAATCCTCGATTTTGCTGAATCGTTTAAGTCGCTTTCTCATTCTTTTGAAAACGTAAACTGTTAAAAATTTATAAAACAATTTTCATTTTAAAACGATTTTCCAATCACGTGATTAAAGCAGCAAATCAGTAACAATTTCGATAAGGAAATTGTACTTCTCAAAATACCGTAAAAACGGTTACAAATCAGCATTGCGGTATAACCGCTTGAAAATCCACTTTTAAAAGTTTGACTGTTACTGAAGTCAAAGCAACAGTAATTTTAAAACATCAAATATCTCATCAAAATAATTCACATCTAAATGTGACATCAGTGAATTTTCATTCATTAAAATTGTCAACAAAACACCGTGCTTCAAAAATCTAGCATTGGTGTAAAAATCCCGTTACAAAAATAACGGCAACAAAATACGTCTCATAACCAAGCATCGGTTCAACGTAAATAAATGCAGTAACGTGCAATTCAAATTTTTTTTTGCACGTACTACAGAATGAACAAAGAAATCATTCAAATGTATCTTCAATGAAGATAATCCAAAACAGCAAAAATCTAATCAATAGATGATTAATACAAAAGAAAGCCAGCGGAAATTTCAGCAAAAATCACATAACTGCAATTTCTTCGAATCCTCAATTCGGATTCGAAATTCTCAAAGAAACAAAATAATTACAGCTATGTAAACAACAATTGAAATTCATATCGATTTCGTATTTTGATTTTTAAATCAAAAAGATTATCAGTTGTACTCAGCGAAGACGGTTTCACTGTTTCCGCTGCGCACTCTGATAAATAGAACACAAATCAATCATATCATCAGAACACAATTTCACTATTATTTTTAAATAAAGATATTTAAAAATTTCATCCAAATTTCAAAACTTTAGTTTTGACTCAAAGTACAAATAAAACATCGACCAATAGTTGTAAGATATGTTCCATCCAAGTTATGTTTTATATTATGTCCATAAACCCCAAGCTCTGATACCAACTGTGACGCCCCACCTCTATGCTCATAATAACAAAGAGTATTAAAAGAAATACTGTCTATTATTACGAAGAATAAGGCTGGATAGGAGCGACCATCCGTAATTGGCCTTACACTAATATTGGTTATCTCGATAGGAGTGGTATATACTTTTTATTTTTCATCTATTATTTATTTACTCCCATCGACATATCAAATTATCAGTATAAAACAAACTACGATAGTTCATAATAGTTTAGGACATTAGATATAACAATAACACAGATAATATAAATGTGGAACACAGAATAACAATAATCTCATATATATATAACCGATGTCAGTTACAATATAGTTGACACGATACACATGATACAACTACAACTGTCGACTCTAGAAGTTATATATACAAGTACATTATCGACTAATATACATGAATACATATCGTTCTATACAATGACGCGACTACTACAAAATGACACTGACAACTTCAGAAGATATGAAAAGTCTTCAAATCCTGAACAGCAACTCAAAGAAGAAAATCTACAACCTGAAATAACTCGGGTCTGACCCGAGTATTACATTCAAAAGAAAATAATACCCAGGTCAGTCTAATTCAAACCAGTTTATTAGTGCATATAGGCAGTAATAATTTAAATAGACGGCAGTCACAATAATTCCCGTCTATCCGATTCTTTAAACAAAGAAACCGGATAACGGTCAATATAACACTTAACAGTGTTTAGCAAAAATCAGCAGATTTAAATCATCTACAGAGATAAATAACAATTTATCAAATCGACTAATTCAATTTAAAGCAATTGAAATTGTCACTTTAAAACCATCAAAAATTCGATTGGCTGCCGTACACACACGCATGTACGGCCTCGCCAATACGGCATAAAAGATCAATGCATCAGAAGCAAAAGAAAGATCAATTCAAAACTGTCGAGTTTGGGTGGCTGCAGTGCACGCACGCGTGCACTGCCTCGCCACCACAGCATATACTGAAATATCAATAAGGCACAAAAGGCCAGTGCTCAAGAATTCATAGTGCCAACGAATGCAATAAGCAAGTGTATGATACAGTGAACTACAGTAAATACCACAAACTAATATCAAGGCAAAGACTCAACAATGTCAAAGCCCAGTGAAACCCATAAAATCAAAACCAGGCAGTAATATACCCAGTGAAAACATGCGCAAATGCTTAACAATGTAACAGTAATAATGTATAGTAGGATGAAGACTACACCAAACTTGAACATGTGACTGGCAACTATGAACAGGGAGAACAACCAGGTTAATGATGCAACAATTTATGTAGTGACAATGCACATGAACCCAAAACTGTCGACAATAAATGAGACCGAACTACATGTACAAGGCAACAACGTCAATTGCATCCAAGAACAGCAACAGTTTAAAAAGTGACACAGTGACATGCCCAATCCTCAAAACTATATACAGTGACACAGGCATTAGAAATTCGATACACTACAAGTACAACAGGCAAATGAAGTTGCAGTGAAGAATGTCCATGGGTAAAGCTACATATATACCATGTCAATTGCACTGAAACCAGCCATAACCAGAGAACAATACTCATGAAGTAAACAGGGAGGTATGCACATGAATGCACAGTGCAAACAAATGTAACAATGCAGACAACATTCGAGTGCATCGAACCAGCAAGCCTCAGCATCAACAGTGCAACTCAATATGGCAACAGATCAAACAATGGACTACAAGATAGTGAATCAAAGTGTGGTTTAAACCAGGGCAGATAGCATCAAAAGAATGGATGCAACAGAAAAAATCATCAACTGGTTCATGCAGCCCAGAGAACATCAAGGCCAAGACTACAATGTCAAAACACAAAGCAATGCACTAACATACAGATATATACAAATGGTCAAGTAAACTGGTAGCAATGCAACATCATGAACACAGTGAACATAGTCAAGGCAGCAAGTAAAACAAGTGCATCACATGTGTACAGAGTAGCTGAAATGGATCAAGGAAGTGTCTGAATAAAATATAATGCCTTTCTAGTACATGACTACAGCTCGATATCAAGTCAATGATGATGAAGATAATACAAAGCAATGGAATACCATACACAAATGAAGTGGCCGAAGTCGAATGTAAATCAAGTCGATGTGGCCGTGAATTTCAACACTGACTTGATAACTAAGCTTGGCCGAAGCTAAATATTCAAGAATTCGAACCAAAACACAGTACAAAATCGTATGAAATAAAAATCAGGTAAGTTATCAACACCCACGAAATAGAATGGTCAACCCAATCAATTAACAACTGAAAGTCGATGGCTTCAAATCAATAACCAAGCTAAAGCTAAAAGCACGAAGCCCCAAATTTTCTTTTCAAAATCAAACCAGGTTGATAATCGAACGACTTCGATATCACAAAATCAGTGAAAGCCAAGGGTAACACAAACTCAAGTCGAAGACAACGAAATCAGTATCACCAAAAGGAAAATCAAAACCGAGACAATGATAACAGTGGAGAATAAGCAGTTCAAAATCGACAACAACCAAATCAACTGTCAAAGCATGAAGCTGAACTAGATGTGAGGGTTACTCACCTTAGCATCGACGAGCGGAAATTGAGCTTTCGATCAAGCTACTCAAATCGGCTGAAGCCCTCGTTCGAATCGGTGGCCACAATCCTTTGAGCGAGATCGAAGAAAGAATGAAGCTGCCCATTTTCCATCCTTTTGTATGTCTTAATTAGGCTTTCGCATGAACGAACGTGAGAATGAGGCCGCCATTAAATTTCGTACTTAAGTTATTAGGGTTAGAAGTGAACGAGAGAAAATGAAATCCAGGGGATCGGGTCGAATTGGGAATAAGAAGGGCACGACAAAAATGAAAGGAAAAAGTATTTGGGCCCTGATTTTTTTTTTCTCTTAAAGAATTTAAACTGGATTCAAACTCCACTGAAATTTGCAACTAATTTTAATCGTCTAAATGACGAAAATAAAATAATTGCATAACCCTGGGTCGTTACAAGCCCTTTACTGGGGCACAAAATCAAAACCTTCTTCAGAAGCTCATTTCACTGCATAGAGAAATCCACCTTTTAATAAATAAAAGTGATCATCTCTGAAAGTTGGAGTGTTCTTCAAGAAAGAAAGAGAAAATAAAAATTTCTACAAAGACGAGATATACTCTATTAAAAGCAGAATGATTCTTCCCTTAAAAGTGGAATAGTTATTCTCTGAAATAAGAGTATCAGTCTTGTAAAAGCTAGAAATGTTGCAATGCACTTGTGGTATGGGGGCAATACTATACAATTCAGTTATATTAATAAAAGTAACACGCAAGCAACATACCACAAATTCATTGCAATACCACGAAAAATAGATGTGGAATAAATGTATTCTCAAACACAGACAAAAAGTTTGTACAAGTAAAAAGAATCGTTTATTCTACACTAAAAATAAGAAACAGATGCATTCTCACACACATAAGAATTTGTACAAGTAAAATAACTATTTTATTCAGTACTATGAAAATTCTTTACATGTGCAGATATCTCAAAAAAGCAAAAGCGGGGACCGGTGCCTGCACAATCTCCGGTCAATACATGCAAAAAGCAAAAAAAAAAAAGAGAAGAGCCTAGCTTATCACTCCTTCTTCCCGCCTTTAGTACCATAGCCTGGTTTGATGATTAGTTTTGGAACCCGGCGTGGACGAGTCGGAGAAGGTGTAGACGGATCTTCTTCTGCTTTATCTTCTCCAGCGGAAGTGTTCTTCTTCTTCTTCTTCTTCATAACCCGCTTCCCCTTCCTCTTCGAAGAAGATTCGCTTCTCGGAGTAGTGAGCAGTGTAGAAAGTTTTGTATTGTCATCAAATGACTGCTCCAGAGTCTTTTCACTGTCCTCCGTCCCTTCCGCTTTTTGTTCTTGAGAAGCAAGTGGATCCTCCCAGCCTTGGAGAGCTTCTATCTGTTCTTCCTGCGACCCTGGTTGAGAAGCAGGAGTGACTTGAAGAGATGGAGGAGGAATAGCTGGAAGAGGGGAAGGGTGCACAGTGCTCGGTGCTTCCGCTACAGAAGAAAAGAAGTCAAAATTAATATTCTCCGAGAAAAGAGAAGATATCGGATCACCAGGACTTAAGTAATAAGCGAGAAATTCATCCAAGTCAATTGTATCAAATGAATAATCCACTTGAGCCAGATCTGATTTGAAGTTACCTGGAGGAGTCGGTTTGGCGAGATCGATCTCGAATTTCTCGGCCTCAGTATCATCCGGAGCCTCATCCTCAGTGGGAGTGGTCGCAGTTTCTTTGGCAACTTTAGCTGGAGGCAAAGAATGGGAACTGGAGTCCATAATGTTAACATCGGCCGAAGTCGAAGCATGAACGGGGGCAGTTAGAGGAGCTTCCTCCTTTCGATATTCTTCTCCCGCCGGTTCAGCTCGCGCTTTAGCGAGTTGTTCCTTCCCTTTAGCAAGAGCAGCACGAGTGTCGTCGTCAAGATAACGTGCCTTGAGCTCTGCCTCATCATAGCCGGCACCGCCTAACATATCAACTGCGGCTTCCCACACCTCAGCCAGAGTAATCTCATATTCAGGACCTAGAAAGGATAGGCTCCCATGACCCAGAACGCTGTGTAAATAAAAGTCGAATAAGGTAGAGCTGACGTTTGCTTTCGTTGCCTCATGTGATTGCTCAGCCGCTTCTTTTTCGGCAACGGCTGCAACTCGATCAGCAACAGACTCATCACGCTCTGTCTCAGCTTTAGCAAGTCGAGACTTTAGCAATTCGATCTCCACGTTCTAGGAGTTAACTGTTTCCCGCAACTGAGTGTTATTTTTGCGGTATTCTTCAACAACGAACTGCTCAGCCGCAAATTTCATCTCAGCATCCCTCTGAGCAGCGTGCGCATCCCGCACTTCTTTTTGAAACACTTCTTCTTTTTGAGATTGCGAAGCGGAAGAAGCGGCGAGATCTTCCTTGAGTTTTTTAACCTCGGACTCAAGTCTCGCATTGTCATCAGCAATACTCGTCATTTCCGCGTCATGCTGCTTGCAAATTTTAGCCCATTCAGTCTTATCATTCTCCATAGTCAGCATGTTTTCAAGATTCATATGGTTGACTCTTTGGAGTTCATCAACGAGTTTCTGCCATTGCGACATCCTCTCAATGTTAAGCCTAACTGTATCAAGACTTTTAAGCATGTCTTGCTTATCGATCGGGACCAAATCTAGGTCAAAGCGCACTCCTTTTAAGCACCAATTCAGAAATCGGCTTTGAAGCGTTGGAGGGCCATCTTTAACCTGATACTGGGGTCTGTTGATGATCGCTTGGATATCAGACTTCTTTAAAGGAGGAGAGCCATACGGGATATTAGGAAAAATGGGAGCATCAGTCTTTTCCGAAATTGCAGGCGCGTCCTTTTCACTAAGTCTGGTCCGCTTGCTAGAATCATCAACAATGTGACTCTTCCCCTTGTCATCGTAAGATTTCCTTTTATGAAGATCGTCACTTCTGCGGGAAGGGTCGTATCGCTCACCCCTACTCCCATAATGATGTTCATCTTCTCTTTTGCGGCGCTCTTCATAGTCCCGCCTCTCTCGAGCTTTCCTAATAGCTCATTCTTCGTCTGTTTCCCTCGGGGCATCAAGGTATTGCCTAAAGTCATAAACTCCGCGGCCTCCATAGCGCTGAAATTTGTCGTAATATGAGCCAGTGCGCCCCATCAGAGAATCTGAAAATAGAAAAGAAATGAAGTTTAGAAATTTCCGGAAAAAGAGGATAAGTGCGTATAAGTGTTGAGAAAATCCTAAGTGTGTGCGACGTGCAAACTACGTGCGTCAAACTACAAACCACGCTTTAATGTGGAAATGACTGGTGGTGTAGAAGGTGTCAAAGCTTGTTTCAAAGAGGAAGTCGCTTCAACAACAGGAGAAGTCGCTTTTTGAAAGTCGTCTTTAAAGAGCTCTCGAGAGGTTATCATTATATCACTCAAGTCATCAAAGGTGTCATCACCATGGTGCCCAGCAGAATTCTCCGTTTCAACTTCCACATCGGCTGACTTTTCAAAAATTCGAGGATTTTCTTCCTCTTCAATAATTGGAGCAAGTGTCGGTTTGCTGGACGGTCCCGCGACATCGGTAAGTGTGGGGCATTTTACCAGTGGAGTTTCAGTAACCGACTCCTTCAGTATGGGTTCCTCAATAGAAAGTGGGACGTCTGGTGCCTCCGTAGGAGAATTGGGAACTTCTTGAGGCTGAGTGGAGCGAGAGGGGTGAAGAAGTCCAAGCTGGCGAAGAAATTCGTCTTTCAACAAAAATTTCGCGTCCCGCTCTTCAACTGGTACAGCCAGGAGCCTCTCCAGAGTTTGCTTGTGACTGGGATCCCTAGAAGGAGGGGGGAGCGCTGAAATGAGAAAGCAAAGTTAACACTTGGTGATTTGGACTTCACAAAACTCAGAGGATATAAGGAGAAAAGATAGACAATCTTACTTCCTTCCCTCCACACAGCATAAAACCCAGGGGGACAGCGAACGTAAAAATACTGAGTTAAGAACCCATGGGCACTGTCAGGAAGGCCGATAATTAATTTACGATTTCTGGCGCTTCTCACAACAATGACCGAAGGATGATCTTTAGTTCTGATAAAAGTGCACAAGTAACAAATCTCTTCGAAGCTCGGAAAACAATTGAGCGTCCTCCTGAACAATACACACAATCCCATTAAGATGGCGTGGCCATTAGGGTGCAGCTGAAAGGGGGAGATGGTTAATCGAAGAAGAAGCTGTCGAAGGAAATCATTAAAGGGCGGAATGGCTCCGCTCAGGCACATCTGACGATTCACTGCGACAAAGCCAAGAGGTGGCCCGTCAGCAGTGTCGCTTGCTCCAGGAAGCATAGCATCTGCTTCGGCAATACCGAACTGGATGCACAGTTGTCCGAAGACTTTGTGGCTTAGTGTAGTCGGAGTTCTTTCCGGAGGATCGATCAGTGGATTAGCAATCGGGAAAGCTTCCCCGGCTGGTCCTGAATCTTCTTGTTGAGAAGTCATTCTATACAAGCAACTGGATATTCAAATATGAAGGTGCACGTTTCCTAAATAGTGTGAAGTGTTGTGCAAAACTAGTAAAGATAACAAGTGAATACAACTGGAATTAAGCTAGTCGGTAATTGATCGATTATCAAATTTCAGGACTTGTTAATTTAAAGTTTAAGTACAGTATTAGTGCAAATCGGTCATTTTCAGTTGACTATTTCAATGTTGCTTTAGTACTTTGCTTGGATTTGTTGATTTAAAGCGCTTCGTTCACACAATCTATTTGAGTTGATTATCTGTTATTAACTAATCTGTCATTTGATGTGGGTAGTCAGTGACAGTATATTCGTCCCAATTTTTTGTAAATGTTGCATTAAGCAGGTTGATAGTTTGCAAGTTAGAGTGATCTGTGGAAGAATGCAACAATTCAAAGTTCATGCAAAGCTTAATGCTAAGTCGCCAACGACTCAAGTGTTAACTCGCCAACGACTTAAGAGTTTGTTCCATGGGCTAAGTTGAGTAGTTGTGTTTTTGGCTAACTTATCCACGACTTAAGGATTTTAAGGCAAGTCAGGATAGGTCGTTTCAATTTTAAGTCATTAATGCTTTAAGTCGGTAGTACTTCAAGTTGTAAGTCGTGTAAAAGAAGAAAGAGGCTTCAGTTCAAAGTGAGGTAAAATTTCCCAAGTCCTAAGTCGCCCACGACTCAAGGCTTATATCGTAAGTGGATAGGTCGGAAAAGACTTAAGTCGAGAAGATTCATAGGTCGTGCAAGGCTGCTAAATCGTGACCAAGCTAGCATCTCACTTCATTTGACCCTTTGACTTTTCTCCTTAAACTCCTAACCCGTTATCCTCCTAACACGTTATCCTCCTAACCCGTTAACCCGTTAACCCCTCCGTGAACATAAGCTTTCATTTTTCACACTGATTAAATCATCCAAAAGGCCAATTTGGGATCACCGAAGCCTCGCCAATCTAATCAGTTAAGCCCAAAACATAATAACCTGTCATCTTCATCGCCCCAATCATCTAAAGCTAAATCAAGCAGAATCGAGTTCACGAACTGTCGATACAGCGGAATTCGCAGCAAGGCATTACACAAGGGGATGGATTAAGTACAAGAAGGAGAATTCACGAATTAACGATGATCAAGGATCGAGGAGGAAGCAGGAACACTTACGCAATAAAGGATCAGGGATCTGTGATTGGTTGATTGTTAAAGAAAGGGAAAAAATCGCCTTGAAGAAGCTCGAAGAAATGTTAATGGCAGACACGATTTAGGAGATAGGAAATGAGATGAAGGAAGTAGGGGGAACGACTCAAGACTTTTATATCTCAGGGCAGTGGAACACGAAAAGGCGCACACGAGTTAAGATAAGTCGAAGCACACGACCTACGACTTAGGAATGTACTTCGAGGGGCAAATGTTAACCCTCAGTTTTCTACGACTTAAAGGAGCCTACGACTTAACGAGTTAAGAGTTACGCGACCTAACGACTCAAAGTACTTCACGACCTACGACTCAAGGTCTGAACGACTTAACAGCTTAGGGAGCGACCCTATGACTTAAGGAAGTCTACGACTCAACCAGCTGGCGAATTAACCTGCACTTCAACCTAAGGAAGTTAAGATGCCACGGCTTAACGAGTTAAGGAAGCTTACGACTTAACGAGTTAAGAGTTACGCGACGTAACGACTTAAAGGACTAGACGACTCAAAGTAGTACACGACTTAATTACCTGAGGGAGTTAACGACTTAGAGGTGTTGGCTAACTCAACTAGTTAACGACCTAAGGAATGCCTTGACTTAAGAGCTGCCGCGACTTAAGGGAAGTTCCGACCTGAGGGGTTAGGACGACTTACGACTTATGGCTATCTGCGACTCACGACTTAGCTTAAGTCGTCCACGACCTAAAAGCTACCGAGTTGGAATCCAATGCCTGGATACTTATGCCGCTTTTACCTACTAAGTCAGCCACGCCTTACGAATTATCTTAAGTCGGCTACGACTCATGACTTGGCAAAGTTTCGGTCCAGAATCAACTCCTATAAATACCCCCCCAACTCCTACGACAAGAGGACTTTTTGGCCGATCATTTCTCAAAGCATCGTTACTCTGCCGAACTCTCAACTCATTCGACAATTGAAGATCTTCAAATATTCGAGACACTACAACAAGCTTCGGGAGGAATTTCCTACATCCAACACGGATTCATCGGGTTTCATCATCGAAGTTTGAGCAAGTAGTCGAGATCGTCTTTGTGATCAAATTGTATTGTTTTGATAAGTGTATTGTATCGTCTTGTAACCGGATTCAGTAATAAAGAGATTCAAAGTGGACGTAGGCTCGATCTCAAGCCGAACCACTATAAATTGCTGTCTTTTACCGCTTTTTCGCTATTTTACTGCTTACTTATTGTTCCCGTCACACGGGTGGTGCTTTCACAATTCTACTACACACATCGGGTGTTAGCGTTCACTTTTTAGCGTTAACAGCCTTCCCCGACTCGCTCCAGTTCGAATCCATCAGGAGTGCACACTTCGACTCGCTCCGCTTCGAGCCTGCTTCGACTCGCTCCGCTTCGAGCCTACTTCGACTCGCTCCACTTCGCCTCCATCAGATGCCTTCTTCGACTCGCTCAGTTCGCATCCCACAGGAAAGCATACTTCGACTCGCTCCGTTTGCCTACTTCGACTCGCTCCGTTTGCCTACTTCGACTCGCTCTGTTTGCCTACTTCGACTCGCTCCGTTTGCCTACTTCGACTCGCTCCACCTTCTCCGCTTCGACTCCAACACAGAATCACTCTTCGACTCGCTCCGCCTTCTCCGCTTTGACTCCAACACAGAATCACTCTTCCACTCGCTCCGCCTTCTCCGCTTCGACTCCAACACAGAATCACTCTTCGACTCGCTCCTCTACGACTCCATCAGAGAACCACGCTACGACTCGATCTACTTCACATCCACATAACAGAGCATGGCAATCGAGGCGAACGAAAGCATAGTCATCGATACGAATGAAGGGACTCACATCGATACGAACTGGGCTGATTCGTAACCGAGTCGAACAGAGCGAGTCGAACAAAACAGCCAACCGGAGACTCTAATTCGTATTGGTCATATCTCCTAATCTACAAGCCCGAATACTATGAAATTTTCACAAAAGACTACGTGCATGCTAAAGAATGTCCACGCCAAATTTCAACTCCATTGGATGAAATCTTGATCGATACGAAATCTGTTCGTATCGATAACGGATCGGATCGAAACTTCACAGGCTTGGGCACGCGGGCCTGGTCACGTGCCAGAGAGGGTCTCCTAAGATCTGAGTGAAATACCAGCCTCCTACACCTATAAATAGAGCCCCAAAGCCAACAGAAAAGGGGTTTTGCTTCCTCTTTGAGATCTCCAACGCCCAGACTCTGCCAGATCCAGATCTGTACTCCATTACTGCTGCTACTAACTACATTCACTACTGTAAATCATCATTATTGACTGTAATTTGCTGTAATCAACTGAAATCATCAAGTTAACATCAATAAAATCATCAACTTCAGAGTGCACGTAGGCAAAATCGCCGAACCACTATAAACCTTGTGTTTCTGTCTATTTCTCTACATTTTAAGTTCATTATTCTTCACTTTTTATCCTCTACATCACTTAGATCTAAGATCTGTGATTATATACTGCTGATTTGTGTTCATACACTGGTGCTTTCACGAAATTTGGGGTTTGTGACCATTTTTGGCGCAAACACTTTGGTGCTCTCACTGAGAAGGCTAATTCAGGATCCCATCGTTTGGAAGTTGAGTTCGAAGGCTTAGAGATTCAGATCTGAAAAGCTATGACAAGGCAATCAAATAGAAGGCAAAGGCCAGAAATAAGTCAGCATGAAGGAAGTCAAGAGGCTTCTTCAGGTGCAAATCATACATCAATCTACATCACCAGGGATGAGATGGAGACAATGATTAAAAGACAAGAGGAAATGATCCAGAACTTGCTTCTTCAGATTGGGCAACTTGGAGCACAGAATCAAGGAGCAACTAGAGTTTAGAACGGAGCAGGACCATCTAGCACAGCGCTAGAGCTAGGGGGCAATGAGCATGTTGGCCCGATCCCGGGCGGGGTACCAGATGGAACTATGCAACGCGGCGTTGATAGAGAATCAAATGCTCGTTCAGGAGAGCAGACTCCAGGAATCCCTCGTGAACTCCGGGGGAAAATCGGAAACGACGGACAAGGACTACAACTTGGAGATAGTGATAGGTTAGCGGAGATGGTCAGACGAGCCATGAGAGGCGGACTAGTGAATAGAGATCTGGAGGATGTGAATAGGAGTCCCTTTGCTCCTACGATCAGGCAAGCCAGGAATCCACCAGAGTTCAAGCTACCGACATTGGAGGTGTATGATGGAAGGAAAAACCCTGATGTTCATCTGACGAGGTATATGCGACACATGGAGGTACTGGGGGCATCAGAGGAAGTTATGGCCAGGTGTTTCCCGTTGTATCTGACAGACACAGCAGCATTATGGTTTAGACAACTGGAGAGTGGCTCCATAGGAACATGGACCGATCTGACTGAGAGGTTTATGAGGCAATTCAGAATGCACATTTCAAGACCCAAGAATGTGATGAGTTTGGCAGCGATAAAACAAAGAACCGGGGAATCTTTGAGGAACTTTCTGACGCGATTCAATGTGGCGGCAGCATCGGTGGATCGACCCGATCCATCCATGGTTTTGATGGCAGCTGTATCTGGCATAGCTGATGGCACAGAGTTCAATAATTCGTTAACAAGGGATCCCCCTATGGATCTAGGAGAGTTTTATCATGAGGCTGAAGAATTTTTACGATTAGAGGATGCAAATGCTGAAAGAGAGGAAGGAGAAGGAACCGAGGTTTACACGGTCAAAGGTGAAAATCCTCCTAGATCAGATTCAGGGACTGGTAAAGGGAAACAAAAGGCTGAGGATAATAGTTACGAACCGACGCGACCACGAAAGGAGCCAAGATTCACCTCTTACACGGAGTTGAATGAGACTTTGAAGCGAATCTAGGGCAAATTTCCTATCGAAGGCCAATGAGAAGGGACCCAACCAACAATGAAAGAAGATCCGACAAGTATTGCTTATTTCACGAGATGAACGGTCATAACACAAATGACTGCAGGCACTTGAAGGATGAGTTTGAGGGACATATCCGGAATGGTATGCTATCACAGTATGTAAGAAGGGGAATGACAGCGGTGGAACGGGAGCGACCACCACCTGCACCTGCTGGGGACGGCTCAGGATCGAGGCGTCAGCTTGTCATCAATTGATTGGGGTAATGATGAATAAGTAGCAAATTCCACACCAACGCGATTAAGTCATTTACACATGTATAGGACCGCGACGATCCTCAGGCATGCTCTGATATGACTACTAATCGCAACGGTGTAGGTGTTTGCACTTTGACGTCCTTGTTTTCCTTTTACTTTCCGTTTCTAATATTTGAACCTGATTTTGTTGAACATTTCTGTTGAAAAACTCGTTTTGAATAAAAGTATGCTATTTGTGATGCCATGACGGCTAAGCCACTTACACATGTAAGGGATCGCGAATGGTCCTCAGGCATGCTCTGAGACGGCGATAAACCGCCACCACAAACAACTCAGAAACTCACTCGAACGTGAAATCTGACATTGTTAATACTAAGTCCCCCCCCAGACACACAAAATTCGCCTCGAACAGCACCCGACCGCGAATGGTCACAATTCGCCTCGAACGGCACCCGACCGCGAACGGTCACAAATCGCCTCGAACAGCACCCGACCGCGAACGGTCACAAATCGCCTCGAACGGCACCCGATCGCGAACGATCACAAATCGCCTCGAACGGCACCCAACTGCGAATGGTCACAAATCGCCTCGAACGGCACCCGATCGCGAACGATCACAAATCGCCTCGAACGGCACCCCGACCGCGAACGGTCACCATTCGCCGCGAATGGCATCCGACTGCGAACGGTCACATATCACCTCGAATGACATACGATCCCGAACGGTCGTCATTCGTGGTCAAACAAAACTATCAATTTCTTTGCAGGTCATCAACATGATATGAACATCCAGCTTATGGCATTACAAAACACACATTCTTATCACAAGGCATGTTTTGGGAGGCAAATGTTATCCCGCCTTTTGGCAAGGCCATGACACCAAGGAATTGACTAGTAACCAATGACGGCCCGTCCTAGAGATCAGTTATACACAGGCTCATTATGGATATCGACGAATTTTTTTCGAGTCCGGATCGAGCCAAAATTGGTAGGACATGACAAGCTAAGCTATGAGAGTCAACGTTCCAAATCTCAAGTCAATCTGAGTTCGTATGCTCAAGTTACGAACGATGCAAAGTTGAGTAAAAACAACCTTCCCCGACTCGCTCCAGTTCGAATGCATCAGGAGTGCACACTTCGACTCGCTCCGCTTCGAGCCTGCTTCAACTCGCTCCGCTTCGCCTCCATCAGATGCCTTCTTCGACTCGCCCAGTTTGCATCCCACAGGAAAGCATACTTCGACTCGCTCCGTTTGCCTACTTCGACTCGCTCCGCCTTCTCCGCTTCGACTCCAACATAGAATCACTCTTCGACTCGCTCCACCTTCTCCGCTTCGACTCCAACATAGAATCACTCATTGACTCGCTCCGCCTTCTTCGCTTCAACTCCAACACAGAATCACTCTTCGACTCGCTCCTCTATGACTCCATCAGAGAACCACGCTCCGACTCGATCTACTTCACATCCACATAACAGAGCATGGCAATTGAGGCGAACGAAAGCATAGTCATCGATACGAACGAAGGGACTCGCATCGATACGAAATGGGTTGATTCGTAACCAAGTCGAACAGAGCGAGTCGAACAAAACAGCCAACCGGAGACTCTAATTCATATCGATCATATCTCCTAATCTAAAAGTCCGAATGCTATGAAATTTTCACAGAAGAATACGTGCATGCTAAAGAATGTCAATGCCAAATTTTGACTCCATTGGATGAAATCTTGATCGATACGAAATCTGTTCGTATCGATCACGGATCGGACCGAAACTTCACGGGCTTGGGCACGCGGGCCTGGTCACGTGCCAGAGAGGGTCTCCTAAGATCTGAGCGAAATACCAGCCTCCTACACCTATAAATAGAGCCCCAAAGCCAACAGAAAAGGGGTTCTGCTTCCTCTTTGAGATCTCCAACGCCCAGACTCCACCAGATTCAGA
This sequence comes from Allium fistulosum, assembly GCA_030737815.1. Lineage (NCBI taxonomy): Eukaryota > Viridiplantae > Streptophyta > Magnoliopsida > Asparagales > Amaryllidaceae > Allium > Allium fistulosum. Next base: position 804,625,260 of record CM060903.1, on the reverse strand, counting down.
TCTGAACTCCATTGCTGCTACTACTAACTACATTCACTGCTGTAAATCATCATTATTGACTGTAATTTGCTGTGATCAACTGAAATCATCAAGTGAACATCAATAAAATCATCAACTTCAGAGTGGACGTATGCAAGATCGCCGAACCACTATAAACCTTGTGTTTCTGTCTATCTCTCTACATTTTAAGTTCATTATTCTTCACTTTTTATCCTCTACATCACTTAGATCTGTGATTTGTGATTATATACTGCTGATTTGTGTTCATACACTGGTGCTTTCACGAAATTTGGGGTTTGTGACCATTTTTGGTGCAAACATAAGGTATCCCAAGAATGCTCTAGGATACCTATTCTATCATACCGAGGAACATAAGTTATTGTTTCAAGACATGACACCTTTTTGGAAAAGGAGTTTTTTTCCAAGGACACTTATGGTGGTACACTAGACTAGGATGAGATCTAAGAAGCTAACACGAAAACTGATAATATAGATGATCCAAAATTAACCATATAAGAAAAAATTTACCTATAAGAAGATCTAGTAGGGAGCCACGCATAGTGGAGATATACTATAGTTTTCCCGTTGATGGATATACCGAGGTTTGCATTATATCAGATGATAATCTCTACATTTATCGACAAGTACTAGAGAGTAATGACTCTACTAGTTGGCTAGATGCAATAATACCTCAGAGGATGTACCCGAATGGGTCAAACTCATTAGCTGCAATTGGATTTTTAAGAAAAATGCAGATGGAAAGGTAGAGACCTAGAAGGCAAGGTTGATCATGAAAGGTTTTCATTGGAATTAAGGTATCGATTATGATGAAATGTTTTAACCAAACGCCTTGTTGAAATTCATTCAGATATTACTTGCTATGTTGCTCAGTATAACTGCAAAAATATGGTAAATAGACATGAAAAATATTTTCTAAATGTTGACTTGGAAGAAATTATTTACATGTCATGGGCTAAGGGTTTCAAAGATAGAGTGAGAAGCAGAAAGGCTTGAAGACTCTTAATATCAATATACAGTCTTGATCAAGTGTCATGTGGTTGGAATAAGTGTTTTGTCAAAGTTATCAAACAATTTGGTTTGTGTAAAACTTGAAGGAAGCGTGTTGTTCCTTGATTTTTTTCGCAAAAGGCTAAACGAGCCCATCAATTCAAAGCTCAGTTGTATAAGCCCACGGGACACGACCCAACCAACATCAGTTTCGAACTAATTGTCTACTCGCCTTCAACATCTCAACCTTCAGAGAACACTTGCCGCTCTTTGAAATTGGGTCTCTGTCCGCCAAACCCTCTCCATAAACAAGGAGATTAAAGCCTCATGGACGACATCTTCTCACCCCGTCATAAAGTCATAATGGAAGAATCTCACCTTCTACATCTTCACATGTTTTCCACTCTCCTAGTCAACCAAAATCTTTATCTGATTCTCTTTTTTATGACCCACAGGGGTTCGACAAAAGTTCCTAGTTGCCCATACATAAAGTAGTGGCAATCATGTACTGTTCCTATTACCGACAAATTATTAGTATTCTTGGAATTGAAAAAATCAAGGGAAAATTATCCTTAATGGAAAATTATGAACATCTGTTAAAACTGCATCCACATCTGATTTACTATGACCAAAATTTCGCAGTTCGATGGTGGGTCATATGTTTTTTCTAGTTAGGCCACCTTAGGAAGCCTTTGGAATATTCAGAACATGGAGTAATAGAGAGTGCTAGAATATTCTATGAGATGATACAAGATGAGTGGTTCAATTCTCGGGAGAAATGGACTAAAAATAAAGGAGTTATGGATCAATCATCCTTTTCTCTCTAGTTTGTTTTGATGGATCAACCTCGATTCATCCTATCGTTCATCCTACCGCCCATATGGATGGATCACTACTGATTTATAGGGATGGATCACCGTCGATCCATATAAGTTGAGTTAATATTTTACCTCTTCTTCAGCCCGTTTATTACCTGAATTTTACCAAAGCGATATTTTGATGGAATTAGGCTAAAAATGTCAAGAAATGGACTCTTGACTTGATGAAGATCAACTACAAAGATCAAAGGAAGAAATGGAAAAAAATTCTAAGTCCACGAATTGGTACTAATCCATGAATAGACAATACCGATCCATCAAAAAGCCAAATTTTCCCTTAGGCTTTTGCGTAATGGATCTCTAGGTCAAGTAAAAGAAAAATACAAGCTTTGGTCATAGGGATGGATTGGTATAATCCATCAAAAAGGTGAATTTTCCCCTAACCTTTTTTACTATGGATATCTAGGCAAAGATTGCAAAAAAGAAAAGTTTTGGTCATGGGTATGATCAGTACCGATCCATCAAAAGACCATTTTGCCCCTTAAAACTTTAAATAGTTGAATACTTAGGTATTTTGGAGAAAAGCACATGTTTTAGACCAAGGACTTAGATCAGTACCAATCCATGGATAGATTGGTAACTATCCATCAAGCCTTGAGATTTAGTCCAGATCTGACCTAACCTTTCTCCTAATATTGTGGATCTTCTTGACTGACGATTTCAAATTAGATCTGATGAGTGTCTAGGTTGGGAACAACCTAATTCTACTATAAATAACCGTCATCTTCAACTGAGTATGGACTTTAGGATTATCAACTTTACTAAGGGAGGAGTTGCCAATGTCAAATCTACAACTCGTATTTTTGGAATTTCGTTGTAAGAATCATTAAAAACGATAAAGTCGACGTAAGCAATCAATTAGTCGAACCACTATTTCTTCTTACTTTTCTCTTTCCATTCTCACAAATTTATATTTTCTATTGATTAGGGTTGTTAGTCCAAAAATAAGCCTAACCTTTTTTTGTGCTTTCGTCAAGGAAAACTTAGCTCTAATCCGCTGAAGATGAAGAAGCCAACTGCTAGGAAAACTATTACTGAAGAAAACCAATCGGAGCATGGGTGAAGTCAGGGAGTGTCATTCGGTTTAAGCCTACCTTCAAATTTTGTGACCACATATGAGATTGAAGGAATGATAACAAATATGCAAATAATGCTCAATAGAAGGATATGTTTAAGAATTTTTTTCTAAAAAATGCAGCAAAAAAGGCAATTAGGATTGCTGGAGAATGAGGCCAAAGTAGGTAGAAACTAGAGGCGATGAACTAGAGGCCGGGAGACATAAGATGGGGCCTCCAACATAGCTTGGTCCCTAGCTAACTCTATCGATTGGTATCGTTCGACAGTTGAGGATCGGTACCGATACATCCGGATAACCTAGCAGGGTTGATCCAGAATTCAACCAAGGAATAGTACATCAAAGGAACAATGAGAGCTAGGAATCAAGACCTGAACATAAACATACAGCCGCATGAGGATGATCCAAAATGTCCCTGCATAATCTATCTAAGAAACAAGAGGAACAAGGAAGCCTTTGATCAAGGATAAGTAGAACTACAATGACTTTTACTAAATTAGGAAGATCGCATAGCTGAGATGATATGACTAGCGCTTCGAGGAAGAGACCTAAATCGAAGTTTGTAGGATGTGAAATAAAGCCCATTAACCCTAGACATTCGATACGCTAAGAACCCACCTGATTTCAAACTATCTATAATGGAGCAATATTATGGGAGAACTTATCCCACAATACATCTGATGAGATACACCTAGCACATGGGAGTGTTAGGAGCTATGGAGGAAGTAATAGGTCATTGCTTTCCATTGTATTTTACCAATTTGGCTACTATGTGTTTTTGCCAACTTGATAACAGATCAATTAGCAAATGAACCGATTTAGCTGAAATGTTTATGATCTAATCAGGTTTCATATTATTCGACTAAGGAGCATGATGTCACTATCAAATATGAAATAGAGAGGAATCATTGCAAAATTATTAACCAGGTTTAAAACAGCAGCCACTGTTGTTCACAAACCAAATACATCAATAGTTTTATGGCAGTTGTTTTAGGGGTTGATAATCAAACCAAGTTTAAAAAGGCATTGACGAGGGATTCACTGATGGATCTTGCAGACTTTTATTATCAAGCTGAATGGTATTTACAATAGGAAGATGCAGAAGCTAAATGTGCCAAAATTAATACTATTGAGGATGAAGGACCATCCAATGTAGGTTTAGAAAAGGACAAAGGAAAGGGAAAAGAAGATGATGGTTTTGGAGCTCCAAAGCATCCGAGGAGGGAGATGAAATTTTCTTCTTACACTGACTTAATCGAGACCCCAATGATGATTTACCTCAGTACTAAAGGACAAGTCCAATATCTGAATCTCCCAAGGAGAGCTAACAAAACGGGAGAGGAGAATTGGGAAATTCTATTGGTTTTATGAGCTGGATGACATGAGACAAATGAGTGAATGTACTTGCGAGGTCTGATAAAGAAGCAAGTTTGGAGCAACTGATTGGAGATGTATGTGTGAAACCTAGTAATCGTAGGATAAATTGCAGGGTTCCACAAACACAACCACTCGCTACAACTAACGAGCTCGGTCGTAGTAGAGGATATGAACATCATATGGTTATCCCATGAGCAGAATGGATTAAAACTAGATTTATTTGTCTATTTTACTCTATTTTTTATTTAAATAAACTTTAAAGGTTTACTCTTGGTCCGCTTACACATGTGCGGGATCTAGGTCAATCCATTAGCATGCTATGAGTTTAAGCCCACAAGAAACCCTTGATTGGACTATTAGTTTAGGTTTTTGTTTGAATCAATTTGATTTAGATGCAATAAGGTCATTTGAACAATCTGAAATTAATAGTAAGTTAGACCTAGTAGTAATGGACTCAATGAGATATGACATTTGATACGAATTTGATTCTAACAATGATATGGGATATTGCGTAAATTTGATTATCTCTTATATTTGACATGTCAACCAATAGGTTAGGGTTCTCCTGACCAATGATACGAGGTGATAAACCATGAACATACAAATCCCTTGCCGAAGAGTGAGTGGATGGACTTTTATATGATAGTAAGTCCCCACACCCAAGGGTGAGTGGATAGGCACACCTTAAACAATGAGCCTCCTTACTTGAGAGTGAGTGGATGGGATCAATGTAGATTTTTGATTATCTTATCCTGAGAGATTGAAACTTAACTTCAAAGTAGGAACACCTTCTGATTTAAATTGACTTGATTATGATTATCAAATGACTGATAGACACAATTTCCTTGATTTGGTTGGAAGTACATATAATGGGATGCTAAGAGATACTAGATTTATAAGTAATGCTTTGGCTTGGGGCAATATGCTAACACGTCACATAGATACATGATATATGGTTACTTACTGGTAATATTTTGATGTGGTCAAACTTGCTTGTAATGAGATGCCAGGATATACCAATTGATTTGTACGTAATGCTCCGTTTAGTGGTAAATCCAAACCCTACACATTGGAACATGATTTACTGTATGTTAGTAAGATTTATGATGTTTATGATATATTAACCATGATAAAACATGGATGACTATGATTTATGACTAACTTTTAAGCAAGGGTATAAGTCCTTGACCTTGATGGGTATAGAGTGACCTTTGATTTGAAGGTGAATCCAAGGGAAATGGGTAACTCACCACAACTGATTTGATAGAAGATTTGAGAACACTGCTGATTATTTGCCAATATCGATGCATTTTCTTAATCAAAGCATGCTTTGTATTCATAAAAGCATACTTTAGAAGGGAACATGTAACCGATAAATTTTTCGTAGTCTTAAAATTGACACAAATTAGTGGCTATACATTCATAATAGAATGATGAAGCTCGTCGAAATCACATCTAAATCTGAGTTACCGTGACCAAGGTATCACAGTTCAATGATGGATTATCTACTTTTCCTAGTTAGGCCCACCTTATAGAAGCCCTTCAGATATTCAGAAGATAAGGCAACGGGGAGTGCTAGGGTACTACTCTATAAGCTGATACAAGATGAACAGTTCAATTCTTAGGAGAACCCGACTTAAAAAAAGAGAATTATAAATCGGTCATCCTTATTTTCCCAAGTTTGTTTTAATAGATCAACCCCGATACATCCTACCGATCCATTAGGATGGATCACCGCTGATCCATATTGGTTGAGTAACATTCTAACTATTCTTTAGCCTTTTTGTTATCTGGCATTTTACAAAGTGAATTCTGAGGGAATTGGACAACAAAATGATGAAGGAATGGACTTTGGACTTAAAGATGATCAACTACAAAGATCAAAGGAAGAAATGGAATTTTTTTTCTAAGTCCATGGATAGGTACCAATCCATGAATGGATAGGTATCGATCCATGGATGGATCATCATCGATCCGTCAAATTTGAGCTGAAGCTCTTGCATAATGGATCTCTTGGTCAAATAGAAGAAAAGGACAAGTTTTGAACATGGGGATGGATGGGTACCGATCCATAAAAAATACGAATTTTCCTCTAAGCTTTTGTATTATGGATATTTAGGAAAATATTAAAAAAAGACAAGTTTTGGTCATAAGAGATGGATCAGTACCGATCCATGCACCCTGAAACTTTAAAGCATTATAGATTAAGGCATTTTGGATCAAAGCACATGTTTTGGACCAAGGCCATGGACTGGTACCAATCCATGGATTGATCAATACCAATCTAGAGATTTGTTCCACATCTGACCTAATCTCTCTCCTAATATTGCATATTTTCTTGACTGACAATTTCAAAGTGGATCTAACGAGTTTCTAGATTGGGAACATCCTAATTCAACTATAAATAGCCATTATCTTCAATCAAAAAGAGACTATGGGATCTATTATCAAGTTTGCTGGAGGAGAGGCTGCCAATTTTGAATCTATAACTTGTATTTTTCAGAGTTTTATTGTAAACTTGGTAGTTTTAGCAAAAAGTGATCATAAAAACGATAAAGTGGATGTAGCTCATTGATTAGTCGAACTATTATAAAATCTTTTATGTCATTCTTCTTTCTTTCTCTTTGCATTCTTACAAATTCATATTTTTTTTGTCAGTTGGGGGTGTTATAGTCCAAAAATAAGGCTAACAGTTCCCCTTGAATACAAGCATAAAACAACATTGTTCATCTAACACAAGAATCATTGTACAATAACTACTCTTTGTACAATGTAGCATATCTAGCAAAAGTGCCACTATTCTTCAACCACCCTCCGCTCCATTCCGCCTTACAGACACAAGCACGCCATTGTACTATCCGCCAACTGGCCTTCATCCGAACCATTCTTTACACACGACATCTGAGTTGGCTACCATCTGAACCATACAATACAACCAACAGTCTTGAGGAAACTTAGCATCCAAGGCACTAATTAAGCCCTCCAAAGCGTGACCTCTACAACTATAAAATGAGAACTCCTTGCACTTGTACAAGTGTTGAATTTTTGTGTCAAACAAGTAATATTATTCATGAAATTTAAGGATGTATGCCATAGTGAAAATATGACAACCACCCTACACCACCGGCACCCAATATACATAAGATAGCGTGTTGATGTCATGCCGATCGATGTGGAGCAATCATCAAGGTTTAAAATGAAACAAAACATCACAGAATCTGCAGTATATCTCATAGTGCATGGAATAAAATATAATATCATGGATATAAAACAGAAGAGATGGTAATAAGTGATCCAAATATCAGAGTACAGATACACAAAGTTATACATCATGAAATAGAGTTTACACAATGGAAGTACACTCATTTAATTGTCTCATACAAATAATAATAAGCAAGCACCGTCAAGGCACCACAGTGTTGCATAGCGGAATAAGCATAGAAATCCATATATAATAGGAGATAGCTCCCTCTACCTCGCCCTCTGCACTGCTACCGCGTCGCACCTAGACCTGCTATTTAGTCTACTCGTTTAAGAGCACTTGAGATAATAAGAAGCAAAGCATAAAACCTCGATTCAAACAACTATCTAGTGTAAGTAGTAAATAAGTCTCAAAATACTATACAAATCGATATAGTAAGGAAAAATGTTGTACGAATCATACTGACATGTCCCTATAACTAAAGAGTTAGCACATAATAGCATAATATGCTACTCTAAGTGTCATAAAGGTGTAATACAACTAAGTATGATAACGGGTGTCCATGTATCCCTATCTCTAATACCTATCTCCAATGACAACCCTAGAGTGATAGACTACGGGAAAAGAAAATCAAAGCAATCATAGTATTTATTAAACAATCCTCACTATCACTTAATGTACTCTGGATATATGATAACTCGTATGACCTTTCTATTGCCAGGGACTAATAGAAATCCTGGCTTTTAGTGTACTCTCTTTAGCCTGAAGCTGATAATAGACTCATTTAACCAGTCTAAGGTACAAGGATCCATTTAACTGAATCGGGGTAAATTTCAACATACCCATGAGCATCCTTACGATACCCCTGCTTTGAGTACAACAGAAATCACTCCGAGTATCAACGATCCCTTGGTACGCGTATCCGAGCCCTTTCCTTTGCTCCAACTTGCTTCCATTATCCTAGAGGAACCATTCTACATTCCCTTACCTAACGACCCCTTTCAACATCGAGCTATTACCTTCAAGGAACCATTCTACATTCCCCATTCTATGACTCCTTTCTACATTGTGCCGTCTTCTATGGAACTTAACTCCATTCAACGTCGAGTTACCATACGAAAACTCTAACTTTCATCATGTTGTTACATCGCCATCAGTCATCATGCGAACGAGCCAACATCTTTAGCATGACCTCTCGAACCCCAGTACCAACCCCTAGAAGTTCCATCCCTATAGGACTAAGCAGGAAAGCTCGGTATCGACCTATGAACTCGGTACCGACCTTTGAACTTGGCCAACTAGTGGCCAAGTCTCTTCCCATCTCATTCCTTACTTCTAGTGCTTCTTGCCCAAATGCTTTAACCCCGACCTTTCTGCTCCAAATAAAGTCGCCATATATTCAAAGCACCCTACTTTGAATCTTAGAAACAAGTCGCCATAGCCTCAAGCACTTGGCTGATCTCCAGTCCATCACATTAGACAAACTCTAGTAGTTAAAATCTCCTCGTTCCCCAAGTCTCTGTCGACATGGACTAACACAGAGAGCTCGGTACCGACCCCTCAAGTCGGTACCAACCTCGGTACTTGAAGAATTTGGAGTTGCGATTTGGACCATAAGCTCTTCCCATGGTCCAAAATTTGCCTTCCAAGTTTCGTCCAATTTCGACTAGTTTTACCTCTGATTTGCCCAATCTCTCAACCTACCTACCTAACATTTAAAACACTAGAAAACAACATCAAAGCACAACAAACAATCATGGAATAGCATGCATATACATCCTTTCATACAACCAATAAATGAGAATGTGATAATTTAACATGTTTTACTCTAAATCTAAGTTTCACATTAGCATATGCATGTATAAATGATGGGAGTTACACTAACATGTGAATATAAGTAAATATATTTCAAAACCAATTTTAAATCCATTTCAAATCTCTAGTTTCTGGTCATAAACATGTATGAGTAAGTGGTTAAAGTTAGAAAACCCTCTTTTAGATCAAAATTACGTTAAAAATAATTATTTTAACTATATAAACTAGTATAGATAAGAGGTCAAGAACCACTCACCAAATACCTAAACTACCCAATTCCTACTTAGATCTGAAGTGGACAGCAAGGAAGAAGGATCCAAATCAATAAAAATGATAATCTCTTAGTTCTACATGCTTATCTCCTCTCTAATCAATGATTTAGCTAAGATTAGTAAGGAAAAGATGTGATTTTTGATGAAATTAGGGCTAATGGAGGTTTGGATCTGTTTTGAAGAAGAAGGAAATGACTTAGGTCAATTCCTAAAGCCTGTTATTAGCACAAATTTTGAACTGGGTTAGTGGGCCTAAGCACGCGCTTAGTTAATTACCAACTAAAACATGCCAGCAGCAGCCAAAACTTAAATATGCAATAACTTTCAAAAGACAGGTTCGTTTCTCTATTATGACCACTCTATGGAATGGAAAACCATAATTTTGAAGCAATGGAAGTGGTTTGAGACCCTAATTCAACTCCTATCAAAATTTATAGTCCAAACAAGAATTTCGGGGTCAAAATGGTCACATAGAAATTCAAAAATAATCATAGATATGGAAAATAACCCTAAGAGTTACTTTCCAAAATCTTAGAGTCATACGGCCTCATATGAATAAAATAAAAATATTTTATGATCCTCCAACAAGTAAAACACTAGTAAACCTATCCTCCAACAAGTTACCCTGCATGCCTAACCATCATGTATATCTTCAAACATGTCAAACACGCAACCATGCAATCAATAATATAGGTAAACCTATCTTAGCATGTGGGATACTAAACTATTATATATGATATCGAAAGTGAAAGTATATATGATAAACAATGGGCCTTACCATGTGAGGAGCTCCGGATGTGTGGCCTTCATACTCTCCTTGATTTCCCATGTGTAATCGCCTTCACTTTCGCCCTATTAAACCTACATTAACTCTACCATCTCCCTCCTAAGCTATTTCGTATCGCCTTCAACAATACAAACCAGCCTACGAGGCCTCGAAGCTTCTGGTTCAATCTCGACATCATCAAGCAGATCCGGTGCAATCGTCACGCCTGAGTCATGCACAAACTTTCGCATATGAGAAACATGGAAGACTTTGTGCACACCTACCATTTTCGGAGGTAAGTTAACCCTATATGCTAGGTTCCCAATCCCCTCTGCTATTGGAAAAGTACCTACGAATCTTGGTGCCAACTTCCCCTTGCTACCGAATCGAATAACATTTTTCAAAGGAGAAATTTTCACAAATATCACATCTTCTATAGAAGATTCTAAATTTTTATGCCTTCTATCAGCGTAACTCTTCTGCCTATCTTGTGCAGCTTTCATCCATTGCCCAATGATCTCAATTTTTTTAGGTTTCTCTAATCATATCTGGCCCAAGTATCAATTTCTTGCCTACTTCCCACCAGCATGAAGGGGCATTACACGGTCGGCCATACAATGTTTCATATGGTGCCATGCCATTACTAGACTGATAGCTATTATTGTATGCCAACTCTACCAAATGCAAGTGATTATCCTACGAGCCTCTAATATCTAGAATGCAAGCTCGCAAGAGATCCTCTAATATACGATTCACTCTCTTGGTCTGCCCATCCGTTTATGGATGATAAGCCATACTAAGATGCACCACGATACCCAATGCCTCATGTAAGCTCTTCCAAAACCCACTAATAAAAAACGTGTATCGATCGCTCACAGTGCTCTTCGGCACACCATGAAATCATACAATCCATTTCATATACAACTCAGCCAGTTTGGCTGCCGTTCTGCTTAACTTGATAGGTATAAATCTGGTGCTCTTGGTCAATCGATCGACTATGGTCCAGATGCTGTTGTACCCTGCTCGAGTCCTTGGCAGCCCATCAATGAAATTCATCGATATCTCTCCCACTTCCACTCGGGAACTTCCAGCAGTTGCAATAGGTCCCTCAGTTTCTTTTGCTCTACCTTCTCCAACTGGCAGTTTATACACTTTGAGATGAATGTCCCGACGTCCTTCTTCGTCCCCTCCCAATAGTAGGTCTGCATCATTTCATTGAATATATTGTTACTGCCAAGATGTATGGTCAACCTAGAATGGTGGCACACTCGTAGCACCTCATCACGCAGTCTGTCAACATTGGGAACAACCAATCTCCCATTCTTACAGAGTCGACCTTCTCAGTCAAGTCTGTATTGCTTCATATCCTCAGACTCTTCTCCTCCTATTTTCTCCACGATCTATGCCGATCTAGCATCTCGCTTTTGACTGGTATCGATCCGCTCAATCAAAGTAGGTCTGATTGTCAAGCTTGTCAACATCTCTGGCTCTAACTCGCAATGAGGTCTGAAATCATAACCAGCAATATATTCTAATTGTTTCCACTATAGGAAAATCGCCTCCAAACTGGCATGCCTTCTACTTAATGCATTGGCAATGCATTTCCCTTACTAGGCATATAGGAAATTCTAAAGTCGTAGGAGGCTAAGAATTCCAACCATCTCCGCCGTCAAAGGTTGAGATCCTTCTGGGAGAAAATGTATTTAAGGATTTATGGTCCATGAAAAGCTCGAACCTTCCCCTAGTAAATAGTGCCTCCAAATTTTCAAAGCAAACACTATCGTCACCAACTCCAAATCATGGGTTGGAAACTTCCTCTTGTACGGTTTCAGCTGTTAACTAACATAGGTGACAACTTTTCCCTTCTGCATCAATAGCGCACCTAATCAAGTACCACAGGCGTTTGTGTAAACCGTCAGCTCCTCATTCTCACTCTAAATGGTCAGTACAAGTGTGCTCGTCAACCTTTCCTTCAGACCCACAAATGCCTGCTCACATCTTGCATCCCAAGTAAAAGTCCGATTTTTCTTTGTCAAATTGGTTAACTGTGCGGCTTTCTTTGAGAAGTCCATGATAAAGCGTTTATAACATCCCACCAGTCTTAAGAAACTCCCCACGTGAGTAGCATTCTTGGGCTAGCTCCAATCCTGAACCGCTGCCACCTTGATAGGATCTACTCAATGCCTTGCTCGGGGATGACATGTCCCACGAATGTCACTTCCCTTCTCCAGAAGGACATGTTGAAAACTTTGCTTTCAACTTGTGCTTCTGCAACACTTCAAGTACAATCCTCAAGTGTGCCTTGTATTACTCCTCTGTCCTAGAATATATCATAATATCATCAACGAACACATGTACGAACTTGTTAAGCCGATCCCTGAAGATGCCTTTCACTAGATCAACAAAGTATTCCGGAGCATTGGTTAGCCTGAACGGCATAACCAACCACTCATAGAAACCAGACGGCGTACGAAACGCAATAATCGACACACCCTCCTTCGCTACTCTCAACTGATGAAATCCCATCGCCAAATCCAATTGGGAGAACACCTTCGCACCGTGGAGCTGATATAACAAATCATCAATATGCGGAAGTAGATAGTTCTTCTTCATCGCTTTATTCAGCTCACGATAATCCACACACAACCTTAGAGAGCCATCTGCCTTAGCGGCGAATAGTATGGGTGCACCCCACTTAGATATACTCCTACGAATGAACCCTCTTTTCAATAGGTCATTATCTTGCATCTCTAACTCCTTCTGCTATCTAGGTGACATACGCCTTAAAGGTATAACTATAGATCTAGCATCCTTTGTCAAGTCTATAGTAACTCGATCTCCCTATGTAGTGGTAACGCGGTCACCTCCTCAAATACGTCTGGATACTCCCTAACGATAGGCACAAATAACAAATTATCCTGTGGAATCTCAAGAAAATATAGAAAGCTAACCATCACCCCATCCTCCGATAGCCAGCCAATCACTACGTCCGCCCGTCCACAACCTTAATTGTCACCAACAGCTTCTCGCAATCCATTACTGCCACATACTTCCTTAGCCAATCCATCCCAAGATAATCCTAAACCCAACGGTATTCAAAACAAAACAATCACAAACAAAAGAGCATCAATGACTCGATAATACCAAACCACGACAAACCATACATAGGCTAGTGGAGCCTCCAATAGGGTTCATCACAATCAATGGTCGGTTAACTATTTCGGTTGCAATCCTAGTCTATCACTAGGTCACTAGATATAAAGGAATGTGAAGACCGTTATCGAATAAAACACGTATGGGAACATTGTAAAGGGAAAGCATACCTTGAATTACAGTGCCCCTCCTTTCTCTTTCGCCGAGGGAGCACTCGACGAAGTCGGAACAACGTCTAAAGTATATGCCTTCACAACATTTTTCTGATGCACTGGTTCTGGACAATTCTTCAGTATATGCCCAGGGTTTCTGCAGTTGTAACACTTTTTCTTCCCATCGATTTTGCAATCTCTGATCAAGTGACCCTTATCTCCACAACCATAGCAAATAGGATCATATTTAACCTTCTTCTGAGCATCCTTCCCTTGAGATTGCTTCCTCTTTCCAAACCACTTCTTTTTTTTGCCTCCACCTCTTTGTTGTAGCTTTGGCTCTTCCTTAATGATAATATCTTATTAGGACCTAAGGTATAAACTCTCCCGGTGATGACCTTTTTCGATGAGTCTCTCCAAAGGCTCATCGATGTAACTCGCTAGCTTATCCGCTAAATAGTCGTCCAAATCCATAATAAACCCCTCATTCTTCCTCAATGGAGTGTCGATAAAAGAAATCCCATACTTTGATGAAGTGTCGAACTCGGCAATGTATTTAGAAACAAACATATCTCCCTTCTTTAAATCAGCAAATCTTCTAAATAACACTGACTTCTGAGCAGCCAAAATGTACTTCTCCTCAAACCTGGCCTTGGAATGGTCCCAAGTGGACTAATCCTTAGGTGTAGCAATAGAGCATTCCACCAGTTCATGGCCCACCCTTGAAACTGTCTAGAGGCCAGCTTCCTCTTCATGGCATCATCAATCTCCATATCGCCAAATATACATTCGCAAGTGTCCAACCAATCCTGCACTTCGATGGCAGACTCCGTTTTAAGAAATGACTTGCTTCCCAAAGTAGAGTAATCTTTGCGTAGCTTGGCGAAGTCAGCCTTTGATGCCTGCACTTGAGCACCACCACTAGCAGCAAAATTTGGAGTGGTCGACTGGGCATTTTGAAGCATGTTCGCCATCATCCCATTGAACATAGCTTGCAAGTCAGGATTTGCAGCCCCTGAACACGCTCCTTACTCAACTCCAAAGATGGAGTTCCTAATAATGTTTCTTGTTTGCCAGTTCATTCTTGATCTGTAACAAGAATGATCAGTCTCTGAAAAAGAAAATTATGTCAGTGGTACTTGTGTGTGCATGCGACTTATATACTATACATAATATATAGTTTTGAAAATAAAATGTATAACAAGTACACTCACTCATACATATATTCTCTCTCGATTCAATTTAGAGTGAGAACTCCTTTCCTATATCTACTGAATCATGGTATCCTTTAGGTTAAACAATGCAACCTAAGCTCTAACACCAAATGTAATGACCGCGTTACACCACCGGCACCCAATATACATACGATAGTACACTACTGTCGTGCAGATCGAAATCAATGTTTAAAGTGAAACAAAACATCACAAAATCAGTAGTATATCTCACAGCGCATGGAATAAAATATAATATCACAGATGTAAAATAGAAGAGATGGTATTAACTAAGTGATCCAAATATCATAGTACAGATACACAAAGTTATACATCATGAAATAAAGTTTATACAATGAAAGTAAACTCGTTTAACTATCTCATACAAATAATAATAAGCAAGCACTTTCAAGGCTCCATATTGTAGCACAACCGAATAAGTATAGAAATCCATATATAATACGAGAGAGCTCCCTCTAGCTCGTCCTCTGCGCTGCTACTGCATCGTACCTAGCTTGCTACCTAGTCTGCTCATTTAAGAGCACTCGAGATAATAAGAAGCAAAGCTTAAAACCTCGAGTCAGACAACAGTCTGATGTGAATGGTAAATGAATATCAAAATACTATACAAGTCGATATAGTAAGGAACAAAGACATATAAATCATATTTGACCAGTTCCTGCAATCAAAGAGTTAGCACATAATAACATAATATGCTACTCTAAGTGTCATAAAGGTGTAATACAACTAAGTATGATAACAGGTGATCAGGTATCACTATCTCTAATACCTATCTCCAATGACAACCCTAGAGTGATTGACTATAGGGAAAGAAAATCAAAGCAACCATAGCATCCATCAAAAAATCATCACTACCACTCAATGTACTATGGATATATGATAACTCGTATGACCTTTTGACTACCAGGGACTAAGGGAAATCGCGGTTTTCAGTGTACTCTCTTTAGCCAAAAGCTAATACTAGAAACATTCAACCGGTCTAGGGTACTTGGATCCATTCAACCAATTTGTGGTAACTTTCAACATACCCAAAAGCGTCCTCACGATATCCCTACTTTGAATACAACAGAAAACACTTCGAGTATCAACGATCCCTTGGTACGCGTGTCCAGGCCCTTTCCATTGCTCAACCAAGCTTCTATAATCCTGGAGGAACCATTCTACATTCCCTCACTCAACGACTCCTTTCAACATCAAGCCATCACCTTCGAGGAACCATTTTACATTCCCCATTCTATGACTCCTTTCTACATCGAGCCATCTTCTTCAGAACCTAACTCCATTCAACGTCAAGTTACCATCCGAAGACTCTAACTTTCATCATGTTGTTACATCTCCATCAATCATCATGCAAACAAGCCAACATCTCCAGCATGACCTCTCAAACCCTTGTACCAACCTTAAATGTTCCGACCCCATAGGATCAAGCAGGAGAGCTCGGTATTGACCTCTGAACTCTGTATCGACCTTTGTACTTGGCCAACTAGTGGCCAAGTCTCTTCCCATCATATTCCTTGCTTCTAGTGCTTCTTGTCCTTACGATTTGACCCAACATCTCTGGTCTAAATCAAGTCGTCATGTTTTCAAAGCACCCTAGTTTGATTCCTAGAAACAAGCCGTCAAAGCCTCGAGCACTTAGCCAATCTCTAATCCATCACATTAGACAACCTCTACTAGCTACGTCTCCCCCTTCCCTAAGTCGATGTCGACATGGACCAACATAAAGAGCTTGGCACTGACCCCTTAAGTCGATACCGACTTTGTACTTGACGAATTTAGAGTTGCGATTTGGACCACAAGCTATTCTCATGCTCCGGAATCTGCCTTCCAAGATTTATCCAATTTCGATCAGTTTTGCTTTCGATTTTCCCACTCTCTCAACCTACCTGCCTAACATCCAAAACACTAGCAAACAACATCAAAGAAAAACATACAATCATGGAATAACATGCATATACATCCATTCATACAACTAATACATGAGAATGTGATAATTTAACTTATTTTACTCTAAATCTACATTAACATATGCATGTATAAATGATGGGAGTTATACTAGCATGTGAATATGAGTAAATAGATTTCAAAACCAATTTTAAAACCATTTCAAGATCTCCAATTTCTTGCCATAAACATGTATGAGTAAGTGGTTATAGTTAGAAAATCCTTTTTTAGATCAAAATCATGTTAAAAACAACCATTCTAATTATATAAATAGGTATAGATGAGTGAGAGGTCAAGAACCACTCACCAAATACCTAAAATACCCAATTCACTCCTTAGATCTAAATTGGACACCAAGGTAGAAGATCCAAATCAATAAAAATGATAATATCTACCTTTTATATGTTAATCCCCTCTCTAATCAATGATTTGGCTAAGATTAGTAAGGAAAAGATATGATTTTCGATGAAACTAGGGCTAATAGAGGTTTGGATCTGTTTTGAAGAAGAGGGAAATGACTTAGGTCAGTTCCTACAGCCTGTTATTAGCATAAATTTTGAAGTGGTTTAGAGGGCCTAAGTACGAGCTTAGATAATTACCCACTAAAACTGGCTAGTAGTAGTTAAAACTTAAAACTGCAATAACTTTCAAATTTCAAGTCTGTTTTTCTATTATGACTACTCTATGGAATGATAAACCATCATCTTGAAGTAATGTTAGTAGTTTAACATGCTAATTTGGTTCCTACCAAAAGTTATGGCCTAAACAATATTTTCAAGGTTAAATGTTCATATAGAAATTCGACAAAAATCATAGATGTGGAAAATGCCCTTGAGAGTCACTTTCCAAAATCTTAGAGTCATACAACCTCATATGAATAAAGGAAATATTTTATGATCCTTTAATACATAAAACACGAGTCGTTACAGAAAATTATGTAATTGGTTACATAACCTAACTTTGAAACCAATCATATTAAAAATAAAGTATGCTTATGATGTTTGTTTTCTACGTGACGTCATAGATATTTGACCCCCGTTTGAAGCGTAGAAAACCGAGAGCGTCGACAAAAATGAATGACTGAACCACCCATAAATAGCATAATGTATCGGCAAGATAAAATATTACTTATAAAGTTATCGGGCTAAGATGTGATAGGATCGATATAATCAATGACATAAGCAAATATCAGAGTGGTGTATACTCATTGACTAAAATAGATGTACTCTAATCATCATGCAATATAAAATCATAACTAATACTTTCATAGGAATTCCTGCTTATTCTTTCCAATTTTGGTTCAGTATATGCTTGTCCTACAGTCTTGTTATATAAAGAAATATACATATACAAAAACTGAAATGGACTGTGTCATGGTACCATCATGATTGGCTAAGTACCCATTACAGGATCAAGCCTAACATAGTTCTTTTATCAAAATCAAGATCATATTCATCCTAGTCCACATCGGCACTCAGTCTACTTCACATGAATCTAAACCTTACACTCAGTTTGGATTAGATGCACTTAGTCTACTTCACATGGATCTAAACCGAACACTCGGTTTGGATTGGGTACTGGGATATTTTATCCTACTACGGTCGGCATCGGAACACTAAGTAATGACGTACTTTACTTGTTGCAGTACCAAAATGTACCATACAGTAATAGTGCACTGCCCAAGATCTATTGTCTTATACCACATCGACACTCAGTCTTTACATGAATCTAAACTGCACACTCGGTTTGGATTAGATCCTATTGCAGTCGACATCCGAACACCATTTAAGGATGTACTTTACTTCTTGTAGTACAAATATGTACCATAGAGTAATAGTGCACTACCTAAGATCTATTGTCCTATACTGCACATTCGAAGGTAACCATCATTAATGACCCATTCAAAAACTTTTTCATAAGTGTAAGCAAAGTATTCTCTCAAATACTTTATATTTTGTAATCATCTTCCAATATAGGTAACTCTTTTCTTTCTGAAAAAATGCAAACTTTTAATTTAAGAAATCATTTAGGAGGTATTAAGTATAAAAGTTTTGGCCAATAAAATTATCTTTTCGAATAATTTGGAGGATCAAAAATATTACATGAGTCAAAAGTTATGGTGTTTGCATTGAAAGGTGTCGAATTTGAATTATTAATTATGTCCAAAACATAGACCACTTTGCCATAGGTTTTTAGGGTAGTTAACATTCAAAATTTAAAGTGTGTAAAATAAAAGTTGTAGATATTTAAAATATCTTTCCAAAAAGACTAATTTAAATAAAATCCACTCATGGAGTTCAAAGATATGGTCAATATACAGCAAAATGTTTTTGGATGGTCATCATGTTCATTTTGGCCTGAGAACATGACCGACTTTGCTACTCGATTCAGTTGTGAAAACTTTCGAATTTGGAAAAGGCACAACAACAAAATTTGTCGATCTTTGAGTTGTCTTTCTAGAACAATAAAGAAATCAAAAATCCGTTTAGATTTTCAAAATTTGTGGTCAAATTACTAAGAGGTGTTCGATCAATTCCGAGCTACCACTATCCATACTAAACAATTTTATTATCACATCATGGAATAACATGAAAGCATATATCTAAATAGCTTTTCTCACCCCCAAGTTGTGGGATTTTGATCTTAGTCCAAAGTTCTAGAATCCTCTTATATTCCAGAATATAGACGTCCCCTTTCCTTTTCCTTTGCTTTTGTTCATATACATTCCCATAGACAAATTTGTTTCTAAAAGAGAATATGAATAGGAATGGAGCATGTATGCATTTGTTTTAAGCTATGCAAGATGTACCCAAATGAAGAAAGCAAGTACATATTTACAAAGGTTAAAATTTTGCTTTTAAGTCCTTAACAAAATTATATTGCATAAAATTCATACACTATTCAATAAGCCATGTGTTGTACGTTCTTGCCAAATGTCCCCCTTCCTTCCATTTGTCACATGGTTCAATTTGGTGAAAAGAACCTATGTTGAAGTTGCATGAGAGATGTGTTTTTATAGGCTTATTTTATATATAAAGGGTCCACTTCTAGATTCGATAAGTACACGCAATGCCTGCTTTCATCCATACGTTTATTAAAAGAATTATGTGCTTGTTCAACATAGTGTACTAATTACAATTCTACATAGTTTATTGAAATTTATCAACATTTAGTTTTTACATTAAATGCATCCCAAAATGTCGAATGAAAAATAAATAACTATATCCATAAACATGGTAAAAAGACGAGTTGTTGCATTTTATTTTGTACAATGTTATATTTCATTATTATAAATGGATAAAAAATCATTTAATGTAGAAAGTTTAGATAAAGTGATATACCATTATATTTAAAAATACTGTAACCATGAGAACAAAATCATAAGTCAAAAATATTTTGTTTTTTTATATTCTTGGTCAAGATGTTTCAAGAAATGGATATCGATCTATCCATTGAGACCAGAATACATAATACTCTCAAAATATTGGGCAATGTATTATTCATGGTTGTTAGGGCCACCAAGGGGTTACGTACTTGAGTTATTAGATGGTATAGAATGATTCGACCGAGTGATTCCTATAGGTTGACAATAACTAAGGTCAAATAGGAAATCTTATTGTGATGATGTTATGTGGTTCTTTCAACTTGAGAATACTGTGTAACTTCGATGTGAACACTCCACTTTGATTATAGCTAAACCTTGGCATGGTGACCA
Organism: Allium fistulosum; assembly: GCA_030737815.1. Lineage (NCBI taxonomy): Eukaryota > Viridiplantae > Streptophyta > Magnoliopsida > Asparagales > Amaryllidaceae > Allium > Allium fistulosum. The sequence goes on along the minus strand of CM060903.1, from coordinate 804,604,671 downwards.
TTAAACGACTACAGTTGGGTATGAGTCGAAGTATAGGGAATGAAACATTATTTCTATAGAATTTGTCTTCTTTATTACAAAGGAGTAGAATTACGGTCAACTATGATTAACTCAAAGTCAAAAGTCTTCGGCTGGGGCGTATTAGTTAATAATAAATGTTATTATTGAACCAAGGACTTTAGAGATGGACTAAATAGTTATATAAGGATATTTTTGGAGTTTTGTCATGACAAACCTCCATATATTAGAAGTGATACAATGGTGATGAAGAGAATATGCATATTATATATCTTGCTTAAAGTTGCTGCATAAATCAACCTAAAATATAATTTACCTTATTTCATCGATTACCAAACAAACCTGGTCGAATAATATATCACAGCCAATTAGTTTATATAAAGAAATTAGTCAGCATTTAGGATAACTATTAGGTTTTATTGTCCGATAAGTCTCAATGATGGAGTGTCTAAGGCTTGGGTTAGAGCAATCAACGCCCTCTCCTCTCTGGCTATAAACCTAGCTTAATAAATTGTTTAAGTATTCAAAATTGACCCAAGTGTAAGGCCTAAAATTGTTTATGGGGCTTGAGCTAATTAAGATAAGTATATTTGAATATTATGAAAGTATTTCAAAGTTAAATGTTAGATTTAAAATATGGAACTTCCTAAATTTAGAAAGGTTTTAATTTAAATTTTAAACATGCATATTATAAGGGTTACAATATACATGTATAGTGTATATATGTATAGAATTTTAAAATTTTCTAAATTAATGTGTGTTGTAATTGTTTTAACATACAAATTTCCAAAATTATTTTGGAAATACTGAACTGGAATTTAGATTGAATTTTGAATTTGATTTGATTTGAATGAAAAATTTAAAATTAAAATAAAGTTTAATTAAATTGGTTATTTAAAAATATATTAATTAAATTATAAACTAACTAACATATACATACATACATACATACACACACACATATGTATGTATGTCTGTGTGTGTATACGTATGTACGTATCTATGTATGTATGCATATAACTATAAATGCTATAGTTGTATGATATTTCTTAAATGTCTAAGAAAATAATTTGAAATGTAAATTTAAATGATTAATTTTTTAATTAAACAAATAATCAACGATTAATTAAAATTGTTTTAACTAATAAGATACATATAGTACGTAAGTTAATTGTAATAACCTACACCTTAATGGGACTAATATTCTGACTAAATCGAAAAACAGAAGTTCATTAGGGTACAGATCGTTGGTGTTGGTATCCTATAATAAACCTAAGTATATCAGAGAGCTTTCTATATGAATTCACAACAGAATAATAAAACATATACATACTAACTAAGGCTAATACCATGGAACTATTAACATTCCTCTGCTATCTAGTGCCCATTTCAGTGTAGAGCATGAATGGGAGAATCTGCCTTCTCATCATTCCTGCCTTGTACCAGTACTTGTCCTTCTAAATCTATCTTGTGGGTGGTAATGAGGAGGGGATCAGAAAAATGTTTTAATGATTAGTAAATTACATATTTTACCCATAACACTAGTTTATGCCGATCAATTTCCATTTCATGTTATGTCTACTATTCATAGCTTAGTCACTTTAACTTCGTATATACATACGATAAGTCCAACCTAACTACCTCAAAGTATGAAATAGATATGTGTGTGTCTATATATATATATATACATACATATATATATAAAAGCATCGTTGTTCCCCATGGACAAGGATGCGTCCTCCACTAGTATCTGCAACTATGCACCATATCAGGCATTCACAATAGTGTCTAGGCCGAATTGCCTAGATACACAGGGGAACTCCCATCGATGCATAATAATATCATTACAGCTAATTAACCGTATTACCAACTCGTCTTAAAGACTTATCTAAGGATTAACTGGCCTGCCTTCCAACGACAGACAAACAAATAAAATTTGAGGCAACTGCATATCCCGTACGGAACCTAGACCAGTAGAAAATGTAGTCCATCTCTAGCGTAACCCAAGTCATTGCTAATGACCGCTTCAGGACCAATGACGCTCTCGACCTAATAAGGAAAGGAAAATTTTTCAATAAATGACTAGGAGGATGCTCCTCCCTTACTAAAGGCATACCCCCAGAAATATATTTGATTACTACGATGGCTCTCGGGAACTCCAAGCCATACCCCACCAAAGGTTACCGAGTATCCGAGTATTTCACATTTCTGAAGCATACAACCGAATCCAATCTAGAGTAGATGTGAAGATGCCCTAGTGGGAGTAATCCCATATAACTTGGTCCCTACTTGCACTTTGGTTTTAGTCATTTCCGACAAAGGATAGCAACACTTAAATGAGTAACAAGTCGTCTTGGATTGACGAAGCATATAGAAGAAAAGATTAATTCCAAGGTTCGAGATAGGAACAAGGAAAATGAATTTATCTAACATAACTAGGAGGGAGCTCCCCGTACATCGAAAGTATACCTCTAGATAGAATATACTTGAGAGCCCATGCCAAACATGCAAGACTCTAGGGAACTTCCAAGCTGGATCTCGTTAAATCCACAGGCATTCGAATATACTCACATCAACGCATGAATGCTATCGACATCACTAGATAAATGTGAATATACCCTAATGGGTGCGACCCATATGGCTTGGCTCCCACTCGCTCTTTCTAGTTTCCACGATGTTGGATGCCAATGCTCAAAATAAGCGACAAATCTTCTTAGAATGACAAAGCACAACTATGACTAGGAGGGTACACCCCCCCTTTACACGCGCTTTGGTTTTAGTCATTTTTGACAAAGGATATCGAAACTCAAAAGAGCAACACATCATCTTAAAGTGACGAAATACAAAGAAAATAGCATAATCAAAATCGAGAGTCGATGAATCAACTATCAAGAATAACAAAGTGATTTGTATATAGGAATTAAATCGCATACGCTTACCACTACTAAATGAATAAAACTTTTAAAACATTTGACCCACACTTAGGCTTGATTTTCACATTTCAAATATTATAAAACATTTTTAAAATACTCTTTCAAATATAAGAGGGAAAATTATAATACTAAGTGTATTAAAACAAGGGTAAAAAACAAATGTAATTAAACATTGTTTACTATAAACCCAAAATAATTTACACTTGGCTTTATTTTTAAACAATTTCTATTAAAAGGTTTTCTCATTTATAAACCAACATTTATAAATTTAAAATAATATTTATTATCCCAAAGGAAAATAAATCAATTTAAATACCTTTATAAATTTAAAACAATATTAATTTGTACCAAAGGGTAATTTATATACAACTTTATAATTTTTTGATAAATTAATCAATTATCTTTAAAAACTTTTGTCAAATCAATTAATTAACTTTAAACATTTTTATTAAACCAATTAAATAACTTTAAAACATTTTATTAAATTAGTTGATTTACTTTAAACTCTTTTATTGAATTAGTTAATTAAAGTTTAAAAACACCATTAATTAAAATCATTAATTTAATCCAAATATCATGAACTAAATGGATTAATTACATTCAAACATCATTATATAAAATTAGTAATTAAATCCAAGTATCATTAACTAAAAATGATTAATTAGATTCAATCATCATTAATTAAAATGATTAATTAAATTCCAATCATATTAATTAAAATGATTAATTAATTTTAAATATCATTAATTAGAAATATTTACTAAATTCGAACATCATAAATTAAAATGATTGATTAAATTAAAATATCATCAAATCAAATTGATTAATGAATTTTAAACATCTATTTTGTGAAAATACAAGCTCAAGTTCAACACACAGAGGTTTAGGGAGATGATATTCAATAAGTGATGATGTAGCAAAAATCGCTATAATAATACTTAAACAATTCAAATAGACGGTCATTATTTTAACTAAACATCAATATAAGTAATAAAAGAATATAAATAAGATGCAGATGATAGTAAATAAATAATAGCGAGAAACCACTTTGGGTGTTTCTACAAATATCCCCTGCAATAAAATGGTTATTTATATCATCCGCTACTAAGTGAAAACAGACAATAATATATAGTTATATAAATTTCCAAAATGGGAATCCAATCCAAATAATCAATAAAACAATAATATAAACTAACATCCAAGTAGGCAATAAATAATTTTTGTCTACTATATAATGTACTCATTAACCAGAAAGGTGAGTTTAACTCACAAAAATTTCAGTTATTGCCGAAGCGTTTCGGTTTGAACTAAAATCGAACAGTAGCTTGAAATTCTATAAGCTCCAACTCCCATGAATATAATTCCAAAATGTTGCTAACGTTCCTTGGAGTACAACGCAACTGACTGTGTTAGGTTTTGACCTTATATGGACAAGTTATTCAATATATAAGACGTTGATTAAATTAAAACAAATTGATTTGCTTAATTACAGTATCTTTAAAGAAATCACCAAACTAAACTCTTCTTTCCCATTCAAAAATATAGGCCTCCTGAAACTAACACCCAACCTACCATGACTGACCTTTTGACCACCCATAACTCCTCCCCTAAGCCACCGTTCGACGACTGGACACCACCGTCCACTTTCTCTTCACAAGAGCTATACGCCCATGCCTATCACTTCACACTCGAGCCTCACCTATAAATCGTGACTCAACTCTTACCTCGCGCGACCTCACATCGACGCACTGCCCAAACATAAGCCTAGCTCCACCAAACTCTGGCCTAAGGTGTTATTTTGCCCCACGAATCCAAATCTAAACTCAAATTTCACAATAGTTGACCCAAAATTCCAGAAACTAAAACCCTAGTTTGCAAACAAACGCTTCATTTACCGTCAAACTCGAGAAGATGAAGCCGCACTCTATAATACTCATACCATCTTGTAGATCTAGGCTTCCTACACTCAAAGATACCGTTTTTCTTATTTTAATTTTAATTTTATACATTTGTTTTGGAATTTCTAAGAAGAGGATAAATATTATTTTCTTTGTTTTGGTTTCCAAGAGTATTATGGTAAAGGGAAGATATAAGGTAGGTGTTGACCTTTATTTGAGCTATTAGGTTGAGCTTGTTCACAATTTCCCAGCATTCTGTCACATAGAATTTTATTCGCGTATTAACTCTAAATGATAAAACAAAAATACGGTCACACTCGGAACGGTAACGCGATTCCAAAACAATAATAATATACACTGGTTTACTGATTTTGTAAAATCACAAAAACACCATCTTTTGCCAATATATCATCAAACGAATAATTTTAATATTTTCCAAATTAAAAATTATGGAAATATCAAATAAATCAAATTAAAAATACGTCAATAGAAATCAAGTTGTTATATTAACAATAAATTTCCCGATTATTTATTCTAACCATTTATTATTGTAAATAAATTTACAAAATGAATTCACCATTTATTATTTATAAATTTATAAAGAGTTAAACAAGTCCATGAATTAATACTCAATTTAAAATCTAAATATTTACATCACTACTCAAGTGTTAAATTCAAAATTCCAACATTTTAAATAATCCTTATATTTGAACCCAAGTTTAAAACATTAAAAACCAATTACTCAATATTTAAAATTAATTAAATATTCAAAATTAAATGACCAAAATTCCAAGTCGTTATATTCTTCCCCTTTAAAAGAATTTCATCCCCGAGATTCCCAAGGAAGAAAATGTCACCAAACCCTTTAGTTTAAAAACTATTAATTAAAATGAGTTATTAAACTTATTACTTAATTAATTCTCAAATATTACAAAAAATTTGGACAGCGTCTCCTTTGCACATCTCGATCGGGAAAACTACATATTACATATATGGTCCTCAAACCAATAAAAGTACACAAAAGCCAAGTGGCTTCCTATATCTGGGGCATAAAATCATCAACAAATTCCAATTTCTAAATCTACTACATACCATTTTGCGTTAAATTAACCTATTATCTTGATGCAAATGCAGGTGCATAAGAATCAAATAGCAATCACTTGCTCACTTATACTTACACAATCCAAAAGAGAGTCAGACTGACAAAAACAATACACTAGCTACCTCTATCATAAGCTCTAATAGCATAAACAATGTAACAATCATATGCAACAAGACAATATAATGCAACTACTAATAATGATGCAACTCTACATGTAAAAACTAGCTTGATATAAATCCACATGGAATTCTAGTATGGTATAAAGTCACATGCAACCAAAGCAACATAACAAGCATATCAATCAAATTATAGAGGTTATCCTATAATAAAACAATACGCATCCAATTATTTTCTAAAGATATATTTTGAACTTATTGCTCGGGGTTTTATATTCAAAATTTATTTACAAAATTCTCTAGAGAGAAATAAATCAAAATCAAAATCAATTATGACAAGGAGGAGCTTCTCCTATCGATGCATAACTCTAGAAGCAAACAACATGGAGCATCTAGCGGTATTCTGGTTCCTTCTAGACAACAACTAGAGAAAAAAATATACCCGACGAGTCCTCCAAATCGAAAAACTCACTTTTTGCCCAACTTTAGTCAAAACCCAAAAATATTTGAAAAATCATTTCAACCAATATTTTTTTTAAATATACTAAAATAATAATACTTTCCCAAAGTTTCCAAAATAATAATATTATTATTTCTTTCGCAAATTCTTTAGAAATCACTATTTTTTCAAAAGCAATGGGATTTAAGTCCTAATAAACAATAATTTTTATAAACCATATTCTATAAAATAGCACTATCAATTAAATCAAATCAATCAAATTCCATAAAGGAATAAACTAACACTTAACATCATTTAAAATGTCAAATGACTAACAAATAAGATTTAGAATTTTCGCTTAGACTAACACTTCCTTAAGTCACACACTAAGTATACCAATATACTCAAGCCCGTATAATATACATAAATCATCCGTATGCTATATTTGATTTGATCACTTGCTCTGATACATAAACTTCTACTTCCAAACTAGTATTGCTCACTTGACCTCACTAGGGCAGACTCCAATTAGGTTCCTCGATTAGAAACTTCCGTTCTCCTTATATAGCCATATACTATGATAGATAACTTCAGTATCATATCGAGAATAAGAATCAAGTGTTCGCTTACAAGAACCAAGTGAGAAATTCTTTTTCGGACTGGTGTGAATCACCCAAAAGCTATGTATTCGAACCCCCGCTCGAGAACCATGCCAATATAATGATCTACGTATATCTTACGTACTTAATTCAATTGGTTTCTTAATTATACCAATTTTTCCGAATCGCTTATATTTTTCATTTAGTATTTTATTCAATACTAACATTAATTATGAATTATTTCACAAAATTTTACTAAAGTTTATTAACGTTTTATAAAGTCTCATCTTTATAAACATTAGATTAAAACTTATTCCACTCTTATTTACTTGTATGATACTTCTCTACATCCTAAGAGTATATACAAAATATCAATTTTATTTATTTGTTATTTACCTTTTTACTTTTTGTTTTCTCAAAATTTTAAATTTGGAGGCTCTATAACACCAAACAGTTTTCAAAACTTATGATTAACAAAAACTATGGTTTTAATAAAATAAATTTACCAAAACCTCTCTATCTAATTTAAACCATTCAAAACTTGAGTAAAATTATCCCTTTTGTAATGGCCCGCAAATTTATTACTTTGATAAATTTTATTCATTTTTAAAAATTTCAAATAAAAAGTTGATAGTACAAATAATATTTTTTTGAGTGATAATAGATAATAGTAATCTCATTTTGAATAGATATTTATACAAATATTTTCCTCGGGATTTAAATCAATAAAATGGCCGAAAACCGTTTTTTCGATAACCGGCTCTATAATCATACAAAATCACGCACGGATCTGGATACATATACTTATTTTTATAATTGAGCAAGAATATGAAATAAAATCAATTATTTTATTTTTGAAAATAAAATGTGTTTCGAACATCATCACTGATGCTCTTATATTTAAATATAGATTTATGAATTTAAAATTGAGATTTAATGATTTAATAATTATTATAATTATTTAAATAATTATTTTAAAATGATGATAATTCATTTTAAATAGTTATAAAGTGTTAATAAATCATTTATAATAGTTTTATAAAGATATATACTTGATTTGAAAATATAAGAAAAATTTATATCGCTTTATCGATAGAATAGCAATTTTTGTAAATAATTGTTCATATTGATTTATTTGGTTTTATACTTCAAATATGATCATTTTTATTCGTATAAAATAAGAAATTGGTTTTCAAATTTTTTTACTAATATATTTATGTTAATTAATAGGTGAAAATATGACTGAAAATCGGAATTAAAATTCATAACAATTTGACATATATAAGTTATACAACGTTGTTTATGCAACTTGTACATCTTTATGCATGCACACACATTAACATATACATATAACAATGGTAGAAAAGTAGAAATATATTTGCATATGGTAAATGTAGAAAATATCTAAGTTTAAAAAAGCAAACATCTTCTCACATTATATCCACCTTACACCACCATCATCACCACCATCACCTCCACATCATCCATCACATGGGGGGGCAGGGAGGGGGGCTGGCGTGCGTTCTAAGGTGGGTTAGGAGGGGATGGCAAGCGATAGTTTCATCCATTCATATTATGGTATTTTGGTTTTCTAAAATCCTATAAATACCCCATCCTTTCTTCACATTTTTCACACAGTTTTCTTCACTTCCTTCTCCACACTATCAAGCTTAATAATGGCTCTCATGTTAAAAAAGTTATGGAGAAAAATATCTAAAAAAGAAATTAAATAAGTGCATTATATATATAGTAGCAAAATATCTCAAAACAATTTCAAAACTCCTCCTCTGCCTCTTTTATACCCACGGCCATCACTTCCCCAAGCAAGGCCAAGCCACTTCCCCAAGCAAGGCCAAGCCCACCACCAAGCAAACCCAAGTCCTTGAGCATCCAAGACTGAGACCAAGACCATTCAAGGTCAAACAGTTCGATTTCATGAAGTTTTATTTCATGATAACGAAGCTATAACCAACTTTAAATTAGCTAGAAGGTATAATGAAGGTGAGAAACCCCTAAACTATATCTATACTATTAGATGATAAATATGTTTGGATATGATTGTTAATGATGGTTGTTTAATATGGTTGTTGAATATATATGCAATTCACGTTAATACACGTCGATAAGCATAAAGGAAATCACTTTCCTTTGTTGAATGAAATGGTGTATATGGAATATTTAAATCTCTTTAAAATGGTTTAATATGATTTAGAAATGTTTTATAAACATTTAAAAGTGTTTTGGCAAAGTTTAAATGAATATTGAAAATTGAGCCAAAAATAGACGCGTCACGTTATGGTAGTTCGCGATTTCGCGCCGTAAATGTCAAACGAATATATAGAATGGAATATAGCTCGGAATTCTTTGAGATAAGAATTTTCCAAACTATTGCATCCATAGTTTTCAAACAAAGAAAATAAATCAAGATTTTGATAAGTAGATTTTGAAATACGAGTAAAGCAAGTTTTTGGAAAAATCGTGGTTTTGCAGTTCGGAATCCATAAAGGGATTTCTTTAAAAATAATATTTTAAATTTTTTTAAAAATATGAAATAAATTCTAAATATCTTTTAAAATGTTTTAAAAGTGATTTGAGTTATGAGAATGAATTTCCAAACGATGGAGAAGTCGTTTTGATCAATATAGCTTAAAAAGAACCATTTGCGACACTTTTCGCGGCACTTTTCTATAACTTTTGGAATATGGTTTTAGACTTAATGATTCTTTTCCAAATCTTTTATAAATGTTTCAAATGAATAATTAATTGTTTTGATAATGATTTGGAAGTTTTATAATTTATTTAAAAAGTTTTAAATAAATGATTTAAAGAAAAGCTATTAAAAATCAAGTGATTTAATCTTGGCTCTAAAAGCCGACGAGTAGACTGGATTTTTGTTTTCATGAGATCTGGGTAAGGTGATTAAACTAAAGAGATGCTCAGGAGCAACCAGTGCCCTAGCTCACCTGGCCTCTCCTGAGCGAGGGATAGATAAGGTCGAAATGTTGGAAACAAGTTAAGTATAAATGATTATATTTTCCAAATTTAGACAACTTGGATTTTATGGAGATAATCTTTTTATACTTGATGTTAAAGCCCAAAGAGGGACTCGTACTATTCATGGAATTTAAAAGGTGATTTCATAGTTATTCCGCCCATAGTACTTGGTGAATACAGGAATTGATATTAAGTAGAATTAGATGATTTCTATAGATTCTGCTCACTTAATATTTACTAGTTTTGGATTAGCATCCTAGATAACATAGTTTTTACTCAATCAAAATTTGAGTTTTGAATTAAGAAATCTTTGCTAAGATTTAAATGAAATAATTTGGAAATATTTTCCTAAGTGAAAAATGAAATGATTTAGAATTATTCCAAGATTTAAAAAGTTTTTAAGTAATCAAAAGATTTGATAAGAGAGGTTTAATGATTCCGTATATGCCGAAAAGAAATGTTTTAAAAGATATATATCTCATGAAGATATTTTTGATAAAAAGGAAATGATAAATCAAAAGAAAAATTCCCTATTTACTTAACATTTCTTTTATCGATGATTGGTCCGAAGGAACCGGGTCGGATTTGAGTGATTCCTATCTGAAGACCACTTCGAACCAATTTACGTATTCGAAGTGAAGACAAGGAAATGATTTGGAAGATGGAATGTAGGTCTGCTTGTCACTAACCCTCGGGGGAAATTTCCCATATCATATTATGTGTAGTAGTTCTTCAGTTAAGATCTTCAATGCAAGGACTTCTCGCTACTAATCCTGAGGGTAATTCCTGACAAGATGTGGTAGGAGAGTGCCTTCGGTTTGTTCTGTTCCTAGATGACTTGTATGGCCGAATATCCGGCGTTGCATTTCTAGTTACATTAATTGATCTCTATGAATGTATCATCTGTTTGATGGTGGAGAAGGAAACTTCTCTTAACTTAATACCCTTTCCTGGGATGTACGAGCTAAGGAGTTATATGTTTGTAGAAATCAGTTGTATGACCATGGAATGGCAGTGTGGCATTCAAAGTGGAATGTGCTATGTGAAAGGTAATCATTACCTCGGGCCTCATCGCCCGGTAATGGCTTAAACAGAATATGTCGTAAGGCTATGTGGTTCGCAACCATTATGGTATGGTCATCACCTTTCTAGATAACCCTCTATAAATCGGGTATGTTATGTATGTAGAGAGAGCTCTCAGATAGGTCGGTAATGACCAAGGTGATGTCATATTCGGTTTCCATTCAGGCTATGTATGAGTGCTAAATAGGGATAGACCGGTCTTGCCAGATGTGGAGGATTGTTTGTGTATCCTCGGTACATTCCTTTAAAGATAAACTGCATGGAAGGTATTCCTTACCTACCATTGTACGGAAATCCATTCTCCAATAAGTGCCTACGGACTTAATTGTAAACATATTATGCCATCAAATTTAACCAATGTAACAGTTTCAGCTATTTGAATATATTTACTTGAAAAGTGTTTTCAAAGAATGTCATTAAAAATAATATTACTAGATTTTGCGTAGCAAATGTTTTGGTTATCATAAGGTAAAAACTCATTCTGTGTTTATGTGCGGCATGGTCTTATGAGATACCTTTTCTATTCAAAACATGTATTTTGAGTTTCTCACACCAGTCACATGACTGATCCGTAGTTTATTTTCCTTTCCCCTTAAACTTTGGGCACCCTAATTTTCCCGAGCAGCCTAGTAGTCAGGTAGTTAGAAGAAATCTGCATGGAGCTTGAAGCATAGAGTTAGAAGATTCTTCTGAAGATTGTTATCCGTTTCCACCACACTCATGTATCATTGTATTCCGCATTTGTAAGGACAGATATTTATAACTGTCCATGTTTAACTCTGATAAATGTATTTAAAATTTCCTCTACAAAGGTTATATGTTGAAAATAATATATTTTATTCCATTCGTGTGAGATTCTATTCTGTCTTTATTTTCTTTCTTACCCATGATAATTCGCCTCTTCGGCACTTAGATTTTCGGCATGTAAATACCGAGGATGTATTAGTGTCGATTTTTGGGAATCGAGGCAGTGGGTCGTCTCACCTACTCTATCCAAAAGTTTAAAATTTTCATTTATCAAATTATTTATCAAAAAATCTTTTATTTTGAAATCAATTCCCTGTAAGGGAACTTAATAACTAAATACCCAATATTTATTTCAAATATCCTTTTTGAAAACATTCCGCAATTCTAAATGAAATAACTTCAACAGTTTATTTATTAAAACCCACTTTAGGTTCGTCCGGATTTGAACATATTTCAATCGCACAATAATAAAGAGAATAATTTACTAAGTGCCCCACAACATTTGCCTAAGGAAACATCCGATCGTCACTTAGAAGATTATTCAGATTACCACAAAACTAATCGAAACGATTTCCTCTAAATTACCCTAAAGAAAATGCATTCTACTTAAAATTTCTCTTCCAAAATATTTATATTTAGAAATACTTCCAAGTAGTACTACTATATTTTTTTTCAAAAACCTTTTGAAATTATTTCAAACTACCTCGGGTGTTTTAAATCAAAAATCCTTTTAAAATCACATTTTATAGATCAAATTTATATAAAATTACCCTTTATATAAAATCATTTAATATTATAAGAATCCTCCTTTGTTATATTAAAATTTTCTCAATTAATCATTCTCTAAATATCTTATCCTACCATTTAGATTATAATAAACAACTTTTGATTTAAAAATTTATTTTTAACTTAATAATTTCTCAGAACATCTTATAGTCAAATTGTGAAACTTAATTCACAAAGTGGTTCGTTCTAATATGCTCACAATTATCAATAAATGCTCATAATTGGACGAGCGTAAATTAACAAACAATAGTCGATGCTCCTAAACTAATTGAGCACGACAAATCAAACAATTATCATAATAAGTAAATATTATCATTTTAAAAACACACTATAATAACTATATAAATTTTGAAAATTATTCCTAAATATATATAAAATATAATCCTAGGTAAAATATTTCTTTTGCCAAATTTTCAAAAATCGATATCGTGTCTGTTTACGTTGTTTGAGTGTTTAGAAATCCTTATTGACACCGTGGCATCCCACGTCTCGACCAGATTTCATAAACGATTCAATCGACCAATTAACACAATATGTTTTTTCATAAAAATAACAAATACGCTCTCATATGTATTATACTCTCAACTCATTCTAAGGTGGCGCATACCCTATCTCTAATGAGCTATACCCTACCAAAGCAAAGGTTCTTGCTTAAGCTTCATCTCCGATACCAATGTAACGACCCACCTTTTCGACCATCAAAGTCGACACCAAATACATCCACTGTATTCAAATGCAAAACATTCAATCGTCGAAAAGGCAGATTGTTAGGATAAAATAAAAAGAACATCACAGAGAAGAATAGGGGAAACAGAATCTCACAACGGAATCGACAACATATAACATAATAAAGGCAGTATAAACTGCCACTCATAACTACAGAGTACATCAGAGTTAAAACAAATCCCATTAGCTAGACAGTTATAAATTTCTGACCATACAATTTGCTGATAGGTGTTTATAATACAGCGGAAAGTAAAATACTACGATAGGTGAACATCTTTCTCTACTCAATGAGCTCTATGTCCCACCAACAACAACCTAGAAAAATACTCAGTCTGACCCAAGCATTATAATAAAATAACACCCAGATCCGTCTAGAAAACTAGCATTAGAAAACTCAAGTAATAAGGCTAACATCTAATAATTCTATGAGACCATGCTGCTAAACACGGAACGGGTTTTTACCTCGCAAGAAAAACATCCATATATTAAGGAATGAGAAACAATCGGAATAACAATCCAAACAAGAAAGGATGTACATAGATAACAATAAAATCCAAACTTATAGAATGGACAAACATAATTAGACATCGAGTACAGCTTCAGACACTTCTCGATCAAATTACAAAACACAATTCAAAGATTTGAATTAAATAAGGAAAGGAAAATTCTTCAACAAATGACTAGGAGGATGCTCCTCCCTTACTAAACGTATACCCCTAGGAATATATTTGATTTCTACGATGGCTCTCGGGAACTCCAAGCCATACCCCACCAAAGGTTACCGAGTATCCGAGTATCTGAGTATTTCACATTTCTAAAACATACAACCGAATCCAATCTAGAGTAGATGTGAAGATGCCCTAATGGGAATAATCCCATATAACTTGGTCCCTACTTGCGCTTTGGTTTTAGTCATTCTCGACAAAGGATAGCAACATTTAAATGAGCAACAAGTCGTCTTGGATTGACAAAACACACAGAAGAAAAGGTTAATTCCAAGGTTCAAGATAGAAACAAGGAAAATGTATTTATCCAACATAACTAGGAGGGAGCTCCCCCTACACCGAAAGTATACCTCTAGATAAAATATACTTGACAACCCACGTCAAACATGCAACATTCTTGGGAACTTCCAAGCTGGACCCCGTTAAATCAACAAGCGTCTGAATATACGCACATCAATGCATGCATGCTATTAACACCACTAGGTAAATGTGAATATACCCTAGTGGGTGCGACCCACATGGCTTGACTCCCACTAGCTTTTTAGTTTTAGTTACTATGGTGTTGGATGCCAATGCTCAAAATGAGCGACAAATCGTTTTAGAATGACGAAGAACAATAATGGTTAAGAGGGTGCATCCCCATTTACACGCGCTTTGGTTTTAGTCATTTCGACAAAGGATATCGAAACTTAAAAAGAGGAACACATCGTCTTAAAGTGAAGAAACACAAATAAGATAGCATAATCAAAATCAAGAGTCGATAATTCAACTATCGAGAATATTAAAGTGATTTGTGCATGGGAATTAAATCGTATACGCTTACCACTAGTAAATGAATCAAACTTTTAAAACATTTGATCCATACTTGGGCTTGATTTTCACATTAAAATATTACAAAACAATTTTAAAATACTCTTTGAAATATTCTTTTAAGAGTGCAAATTATAATACTAAGTGTATTAAAATAAGGGTCAAAAACAACTGTCATTAAACATTGTTTACTATAAACCCAAAATAATTTACACTTGGCTTTATTTTTAAACAATTTCTATTAAAAGGTTTTCCCATTTATAAACCAACATTTATAATTTAAAACAACACTTATTATCCCAGAGGATAATAAATCAATTTAAATACCTTTAAAAATTTAAAACAATGTTAATTTGTCCCAGAGGATAATTTATATACAACTTTATAATCTTTTTAATAAATTAATCAATTATCATTAAACACTATTGTCAAATCAATTAATTCACTTTAAACATTTTTTAAAATCAATTAATTAACTTTAAATGTAAAAACCCACCCTGGAACAGACATAAATTTCGACCTAGAAAAGGCCCATCAAAACTTTGGTCCATTCTAAAGCAAGTTGTTGGTAGTAAAAAGAAATAACATTGCAGAGCCATAACGAAACTTTCAAAACTCACAGCAGATGGGACAAGATATAATAGTAAAGTGTACCCATTTATTTCAAAACCATAAAATGTCATAACACAAAATCCCATAAAAACCGTAATCTAATATCCGTTACAACAATTGTTTAAATCCATGAGTACACATGAAAGCAGATAATAATAAATACTGCCACTAGGCATGCTTCTCCATCTTTAAGCATCATCACCGCCATCACTCCATCTTTAAGCATCGTCACCGCCATCACTCCATCCTTAACCTGTGTTGTAATGAGGAGGGAGTCAGAACAACAAGTGTCTAGTGAATATAAACCACGAGTCTTACCTTTTCGGTACTTGGGTAGTATATTTCAAAATAAGAATACATCTATGAATATAAAACCATTAAAGTCATTTAATATTTCATTATAAGAACATGAGGCGGGTCTACCCACTTAATACCTTTCATTCTAGAAGTAGATCCCATATCCCAATCATACGTCATAAATAGCTAATAATGTGAGAGACGGTACCCAAGCCACTTAATACTTCCCAGTGGAAAATAGGCAGACCCTTTCATTTAAGACCAATTTCCAAAAGCATGCTCCTCAATGGTACTACCTAGCTGACATCATATGGAATCTCTTAGGCCACTTAATACTTCCAAGTGGAAAATAGACTGACCCTATCATTTAAGACCTATTTCCAGAAGTGGACACCTATAATGATACCACCTAAGGTAACACTTTGTCTATTTAATACTTCATCTGGGGAAAAGGCAGGTCTAACCACTTAATACCTCAAACCTCAAAGCAGGCCCATCGTCTTATGGTCCAAACCTATAATGACATCTCACATTAGTCCGCTATTCGTAGTATTGGTAGCCAGATTAGCTGGGTAGATTTCCCCTATAGAATTTGGAACTAACCTCGTGTTATTTCAAATATTTATCATATGAATATGTCATGTCAATAAAAGTGCACACAACTGCTGGTAGCCTTAAAGTAAAGGTCATACTTCCATCATGTAAGACCTCGCATCCCTATAACTTAGCCATAAATTAATTACTCTATATATATACACTCATCTCACCTTTCATAAATAAGGTCTTATAAGGAATCTTCCTTATTATGCCTTAAGATAATAATTAGGCTATATAAGAGTCTTCTCTTATTTTCGCCTCAAAATCAATTACCTTCCTATTGGGGGAAATAAATGTCTAATTAACTACGCCATATACGCAATAATTATATGTTAATTACGTAAATAGAAATAAATAAATATTTGCGCCTAATAAGTTCTAAATGCACGGATTTTACGCTCTAAACTAGCGTTAAATGTCAATTCGCTAACCAATTATTATTACAAGTCTTTTTTCTTCAATTTCCCAAGGTTTCATGGAATTCCAATGTCCAAAACAGGGAAGAAATATTCATAACCAAAACTGCAATAACAGACTTGTAACTAAAATAGAAACTCAATTTATTATAGTAATTCAATAGAACATCTTAAACAGTGAGAATTGCAATCTAAACCCCATATTCTATTCAACACCTCTTTTTGCAAAGAAATAGATATAATAAGTGGTGTAAACCACGAATAGAATTCGTAATCTAAACCTCTTATTTTACTGAAGGATAACAATTTGACCCAAAGAAGAAGGAGAAGTGGAATAAGCTATGAAATTATCAAAAATTGCATAAACGAAATAAATTCCATCGAATTAATATAAATAATTGAGGATCTCAACATAGAATTAACATATTCAAATCCAAAAGAAATATACTAAACAATTGATGAAAAGAAATACTAAGGTTTCCACTTACAGATTAGCCTTAGCTTCACTTAAATGGATTTGTAGCCTTCCGATCTCTTCCAAAATCTCTCTCTTTTGTTATACACACACACACACAATAGGGAAGATATATATATATATATATATATATTCATTAGATTCAAAATAATTGAAAAAGAATAGGATAAGAATAGATTGAAGGAAGAAGAAACAAATATGAAATAAGTTGAATCCTTACCTAAACTCCCTACAGAGTTTCTAAATCTTATTAGAGAGATAGCAATGGCAGAGTTTCGTCGTATTCCTTAAAATAATATGAATAAAAGTGGAGAGCATAGGGTTCTATTTAGAGGAGTTGAAACACACCAGAACTGTAGGATGGAAGTAGATAAGAAATGAGTAAATCCGGTGCGCACAACTGAATAAAACAAGACTTCAAACCCTAGCCGCCACTGGCAAATGTTGTTGCCAAGCGATCGACCACCCTTGGGTGACCTGTCGACCGCTCCTTTTATTCAAGGATGTTTATTTAGTTCCGTTGCCGCATTATTTTATTCCCTAATTAACTTTTTAACGTTAAGCATTAATTAAAGGTTTACTTAGCCCTTAAGCTAATTTTTTAAATTTAAACCCTACATTTTATTTCTCATTTGAATTTTAAATTTAAACTAAACTAATTTAAATCCGAGAACTTCAAATACTCATAACTTCTTTGTTTGAGCTCCGTTTTCAGCATATTATATACGGAAACATAGCAGCATTTCACCGTGGATGAAACGGAATAACTTTCATGGTCAAATTCCAAAATTTATAAAATTTCCGTATCCATCCATTATCATATTGAATTTAATTTACTTTATTTATTTATGGTTCATTTTACGGGGTGTTACATTCTCCCCTCTTAAAAAGGATTTCGTCCCGGAATCTTCCAATGGGCGAACGACGTAACTTGCAATAATATCCAGGTTATTCAACCAAGTTCTCTGCACAACCATCTACTCAACCAATAGTCCAATGTGATTATGTACTACAGACATGCTAAAATGAGCTCAATCCTAGCATGAGTGTGTAATCACGTCATGTAAGTATGTACGCATATATCCTAAACATGCATAAAAATTTCTATATGAGTGTAAAGTGATTGTGAAAAAATGTAGCAACAATCTTATACCGTCCAATCTAACAACCACGATGCAACTAAAAATCCAAATTTTGGAGAGAAAAATTACCAGTGAAAAGCTCTGGGTAAGTGTTTTTCATCTTCTCCTCCGTCTCCCATGTGATTTCCGCAAGATTGTCCCCCTATTGTACTCGGACCAACTTAATTATTTTTTTGCGAAGTACCATGCTCTCTAATGTGTGCGATGGCATGAGGCACTGTCGGCTCCATCTCAAAATCCTCTAACTGATCAGGCTCTACTCTGCTAGCGGGGTCATGAAGGTATTTCCTAAGGTGAGAAACGTGGAAAACATTGTGGACTCCTGCAAACTTGTCGGGACCGCACGATATGCCAATTTTTATATTCTTTCCAAAATTCTCAATAGCCCAATAAATCTACGCGCCAATTTTCCAGACTTGCCAAACCTAACAACTTTTCTAAGAGGGGAGATTTTAACAAATACCATATCTCCAACCTCAAACTCAAGCTCTTTTCTTCTTTTATCCACATAAGATTTTTGATGGTCTTGAGCTACCTTCATCCTTTGCCTGATCAACTCTACTTTTTCCATGGTATCGCATATCAAATCAGGCCTGAGAAATTCTTTGTCGGTGGTTTCCCACCAATAACTAGGCAATTTGCATGGCCGCCCATAAAGTGCTTTAAAATGGACCATACCAATCGTAGTTTGATAGCTATTATTGTACGCAAACTCAAACAAAGGTAGATGATGTTCCTAATGTCCTCCAAAATCCAATACACAAGCTCTCAACAAGTCTTCCAAAAATCTATTCATCCTCTCTGTTTGTCTGTCAGTTTGTCGGTGATATGTCATGCTAAGGTTCGAAGAAGTTCCCAAAGTTGTTTTTAGGCTCCTCCAAAACTCGCTAGTGAACAAGGGGTCCCTATCACTGACTATGCTTACAGGAATCCCACGTAGATGAACTATCTCCTTATATAAATCTGGATGAGGGAGGCGCTAGTCTTATTTCTCCTAATCGGAACAAAATGAGCACTCTTAGTGAGTCTATCTACAACAACCCGAATTGCCTCATTACCTTTCTGATTTTTAGGCAATCCTTCCATAAATTCCATCGAAATATGCTTCCACTTCCAAGTTGGAATTTTCAAAGGTAATAATAATCCACTAGGCTTCCCTTGCTCAGCTTTTATCTTTTGACATGTCAAACACCTAGCAACAAAATTAGTTACGCTCCTCTTCACACCATTCCAAAAGAAAATTCTCTTCATGTCCTTGTACATCTTATCTCCTCAGGGATGAATGGTCATCCTTGTGTCGTTACACTCCATAAGCACATCTCTCATCAAGTCATCAATCATTAGGACATAAAGACGTCCATCTCTTCTCAAATATCCCTTCTCATCAACCAAGTACCTCCTAGCATGGGGAAAATACTCTCATTTTCTTAGTTTTTTGAAAATCTCTACTAACTCTTCATCTTTTACTTGCTCGTACCCTATACGATCCGTCAAGGCTGGTCTAATCTCCATAATTGAAAGAAAACCTTGGATGGGTTATGCTGACGGTTGGAGGTTAAAATTCGAGAGAAACTTCAACTGTCTCCATTCATATATATCACATTAGGTAGCATGTCTCTTACTAAGGGCGTCGGCGACTACATTCCCTTTTCCAGGGGTATATTGAATACCAAAGTCAAAGGATACTACATACTCCATTCACCTACACTGCTTAAGATTCAAATCTTTTTGGGAAAATAGGTATTTGAGTGATTTATAATTAGTGAATAACTCAAATCTTTCCCCCAGGAGATAACGCCTCCACATCTTTAAGGCAAAAACAATGACTACCATTTCTAAATCATGCACTGGATACCACTTTTCACAATCTTTTAGTTGTCTACTAGCATAGGCAACTACCTTCCCTTCTTGCATAAGAACTGCTCCTAATCATGTGCCATATGCATCTGTGAAAATCGTAAACGGCTTGGTTCCATCTGGAATAGTGAGCATGGGTGCACTAGTCAATGACTCCTTAAGTTTCTCAAATGCCTTGGTGCATTTATCATCCCAAACAAAAACTAGATTCTTCTTAGTCAGTCGGGTTAAAGGGGCTGCTGTTTGTTCAAAGCTCTTAATGAACTTCCTGTAGTAGCCTACCAACCCTGGAAAACTTCTAACCTCCAATGCATTGCTATGAATCTTCCATCCTTGGACAACTTCCCCTTTAGTAGGGTCCACCGCCAATCCTTTCTCCGAAACAATATGCCCAAGGAACCTAACTTCATTTTCTCCGAACGTGGCATTTAGAAAACATGGCTTTGAGTTGGTTTCTCTTCAAGGTCTCCAATACCTCCCTAAGGCTGTCCTCGTGCTCCTTCTTGCCTTTAGAGAAAACCAAGATATCATCAACAAACACCACGACTAATTTATTAAGTTGACCTCTAAATATTCTACTCATCAAATCCACAAAGTATGTTGGGGCATTCATCAGTCCAAAAGGCATTATTTCCCACTCATAGAGTCTATCTGGCATACGGAATGCGGTCTTTGGCTTACATTCCTCTAAATCCTCAACTTATGGAATCTCGTTGCTAAGTCTAATTGGAAAATGACTTTAGCTTCTACAAGTTGGTCCAGCAAGTCATCTATTCTAGGTAGAGGGTACTTATTTTTCCTTGTCAACTTGTTCAACTCCCTATAATCGACGCAAAGCCTCGAAGAACCATCTGCCTTAATAGCAAAAAAACAAGGGCTCCCCTTCAGAAGTACTCCTATAGACGAATCCTTTCTTCAATAGCTCTGAGATTTGCTTGTCCAATGCACATCTTTCTTTGGGGGCCATATGACTCAAAGGCAGAGCGATGGGTCTTGCATCCTTCTCCAAATCGATTCGGCGCTCAATCTCCATATAGGGTGGGGGACCCAAGACCTCCTTGAAGACATCAAGAAATTCACAAACTACGGGTACAGATAACAGCTCTCGAACAACAGATAGATTTAGTGAGTATAAATGGCTTAACTCAACTAAAGTTTTGGGTGTACAAAGAACTTCTAGGTCATGATCTCCATAACTCCTTAATCATACTACCCTTTTATCACAGTTAAGAATGGCTCCATAATATGACAACCAATCATACCCAAGATAAGTCCATAACCCTCGAAATTTAGAACGTATGAAGTACATATGAAGTCAACATCACATATGTCTAACACTAGGTCTTTGCACATAAGAGAAAGATGGGTCGAACCCCTAATGGGATTGGAAACCTCTATTGGGTTGTTGACCATCTGAGTTTTAAGGTTTAAGGGATCTACAACATCCTTAGCTATAAAGGAATGTGATGCCCCCGAATCAAATAGGGTATGAATAGTAACCCTAAAAATAAGATTTATACCTTCTAGAGTTGCATTTCCTTGTTCTCTTGGTGGCTTACTGGCAATAGGGATTGCTTCAATAACATAGGCTTGTCTGCTTAGTTCTTCCTTAGCCATCTTGGGACATTGATTTATGTGATGCCCTTCCTCGTGGTAGTTAAAACACCTTCCTTTAAAGCTTCCATCATTAGACTCACCCTACAATCTTTAGTTTCATGACCCTTCCTTTGCCATCTCTTACACAACTTTATTTCATTCTTAAACTTCCCCATCGACTTCTTGTTGTTCCAAAATCTCCCCTTCTTAGACACTCCTTGCTTTTGGGTCTGTGCAGACTTCTCTTTCTCTCTCTTATCTTCCTCATTGGTCACGTGTTGTTTCTACCAACATCCCATACATTGCCCCCATAGGTACTTGGGTCAACATTTCTCTTACCAAGAAATTTAAGCCCTTCACGAACTTCATGGCCTTTTTCATAAGTGTGTCTATTAGGCTCATTCCAAATTTAGCTAGTTCAATAAACTTAGCTATGTACTCCTTAAGGTAGAATCTCCTTGTCTCGACTGAATGAACTTTTCCAATTGCAAGCTATCCTCTGCTCTAGCTAAGAATCTCATCTCAAATCGGTCCTTGAATTCATCCCAAGAGAATATCCTTCCAGGGTACTCATTAGTCACCAAGTTCCACCAATTCAAGGCTTCTTCCTTGAGGTACCAAGCTGCCATTCTTCTTCTTAGTTGATCATCCCAACCAAGTTCTCCAAATATCTTCTCGCAGTTACCGATCCATGCTTTAGCTTCCGAATATCCTTCAGTTCTAGAGTGTGTCTTCCCTCCCATATTGAGAAAGTCCTTACATAGCTTAGGAAAATCGGCAGGATGGGGTGCTGCATTAGAGGCCGGGGCAGCGGGTGCTACTAGTGCAGCTGGAGGAATATGAATATGCCTGACAGTCCTAAGATATAGTTTAAACCATTCGGGCATTCCACGAATGGGTGGTCTTCCGCGGGGTAAGGTTCCCATTTTTGGAAGAAGATTGATTACCAGCCATATCAACTATCTGTAGGTTAAACCTTTACTGACGATTTCCTAAGATAGTATATACATGCTGAAAGAAAAGAAATTATTTCCTAGTGTATGTGCGTATGTTCAAGGGGTGTATATATATGTATGTATGTATAGTAGGAATTCTTTTGAAAATTCTTTTTGAAAAACCTTTTTCAAAATAACAAATACATCTCTAATACGTATAGTTTTTCCTTGTTGATCGGGTAACCTAGGGGTCTGATACCAAATATAACAACCTATCCCGGAACATGCCAAAATTTCAACCCAGGAAAGGCCCATAGAAACATAGATCCATTCTAAGGCAAGCTGTTGATAGTAAAAATAAATAGCATTGCTGATCCATAACGAAACTTTCGGAACTCACAGCGGAAGGAACAAAGTATAATAGTAAAGTGTACCCATTTATTTCAAAACCATAAAATGTCATAACACAAAATCCCATAAAATATGTAGTATAATATCTGTTACAACAATTGTTTAAATCCATGGGTACACATGAAAACAAATAATAATAAATACTGCCACTAGCCAATCTTCTCCATCTTTAAGCATCGTCAACGCCATCACTCCATCCTTAACATGTGTTGTAACGAGGAGGGAGTCAGAACAACAAGTGTCTGGTGAATAAAAACCTCAAGTCTTACCTTTTTAGTACTTGGGCAGTATATTTCAAAATAAGAATATGTCTACGAACATAAAAACATTAAAGTCATTATTACTTCTTTATAAGGAAAGGAGGCGGGTCCAAAATACTTAATACCTTATATTCCAGAAGTAGATCCCATATCCTAATCATACATCATAAATAGCTAATAATGTGAGAGATGGTACCCAAGCCACTTAATACTTCCCAGTGGAAAATAGGTAGACCCTGTCATTTAAGACCTATTTCCAGAAGTGTGCTCCTCAATGGTATTATCTAGCTGACATCATATGGAATCTCATAGGCCACATAATACTTTCTAGTGGAAAATAGGCAGACCCCATCATTTATGACCTATTTCCAGAAGCGGATCCCTGTAGAGATACCACCTAACATAACCCCTTGGCCATTTAATACTTCATCTAGAGAAAAAGGCGGGTCCAACCACTTAATATCTCAAATCCGAAGCAGGCCCTTTGTCTTATGGCCCATACCCATAATGATGTCTTACATTAGTTCGTTATTCGTAGGAACTGGTAATAAATATTTCATGCCCATACCCTTAACTAATTATTATTATAAGTCCTTTTTCTTTAATTTCCTAAGATATCATGGAAATCCAATGTCCAAAACATGGAATAAATATTTATAACCAAAACTACAGTAACAGACTTGTAAATAAAATAGAAACTCAATTTATTACACCAATTCAATGTTTCATCTTAATAGAAACATTCTTCATTCCAATGAATTAAAATATAAACTTAAATCCCAATCAAATTTGAAACAACCTTCAATTCAAGTTGAACAACTTATAACGTTCAAATAACAAAATCTTGAATTAACACTAAATCTCATTAATGACTTATAACATAACTTTTAGAAACTACTTTCACCCATACATTTTAGATTTAGGTGAATACAACATTTAATCAAAGTTAACAAATCTACTGAATATGTAAGCAAGGATCTCAAGTTCATTTTTTATATATTTAAGTCTACAATCCCATAATTTATATATATTTAGGCATAAAAGAAACATATTTACAATGATATAAATTAAATATTACGTAAAAACACATAATTTCTGACTCGCCACTTTCCTTCCAGATCTCTAGATCTAAATTTGTTCCCTTTATTTAACTCCCTTTTTTCAACCAAAATATGTATCAAAAGCGCATACTTATTTATTAGAATTATAGATCTAAGAAGATATTTGAATTAAACCTAGTTTAAATTTAGATCTATAATTTACCACTATTTTGCAGAATCGATTCACCCGTATTCTTCTTCTCTTTTATTTTCCCATATTCTCCACTCACATCCACACACACAACACACACACACACATATATATATATATATATATAATATTTTATAATTTCTAAAATTCTTCGAATTAATGGAGAAGAGAAAATGGCAAAGCTTCGCTCATTAATTCAGAAAATATGAGAAGAAAAGTGAGGGGCTAGGACTGTATTTTTTTGTATTCGAATCAATTTTATCCATTAGATTAAATTATATTAAATTGGGACATTAGGCCGACGTTCATTCTCAACTACCACACTACCACCAATCGATCGATCAATAAGGGGCGGTCGGTTGTTAGGGGTCGACTGGTCCCTATATCGATGTCAACCGGTTAACATTATTTAACTAACGCGGTTTATTTCCTTTATTATATTTTGAAATATTTCAAACCTTTAAACGCTAATAACTTTTCTGTTTGAACATCGATCATAAAACTTTATATATGAAAGTTGATCAGAAAATCGCCACGAACATAATGGTTCAAGTTTCGTAGCCAAATCCCGACGTTGGTGAAAAAAAAATTGAGCTTTAATAATTATTTTTAATTCTTTTTAATTTATGGGATGCTACATTCCCCCTCCCTCCTTAAAAAAATTTCTTCCCCAAAATTCCTCATGAATTGAATCATGTAATATAGTACGCAATCATTTCTAAACTATCCAACCAATTAGTATACAACAATTTTGCAGCCAATTGTGTACAAGTGCATAGTGTATCACAACACATATGATATGTATACTGAATAATACTAAATCGACCCTCCTATATGAATGCATTGTTTAAAATAATTTTGAAAATATTATGCAAACAACCTATATATACTGGTAGCTCTATATGTATGCAAGTTTTCAAAAATCAAAAATCCTTTTCACACAACAATTTCCACAATCCGACGAATCGGAGTGCGTTTAATCAATTTTTCATCCAATCTCTACCATCCAATACCTAGTAAACAATTTCTAACATCCAAATATTTTGAAAACCCAATTTTTTTTAAATCCATGCCCTAATGCCAGAAAAAGGAATTTAGGTGGACAATTTTATATTTCTACCCTTCTTTTGTCTACCCATTCCATTGTACTGGGAACCTTCTCTTTTGACCCCAAATATTTTCCAACTTTTCCAAGTACAGTTCGCAAAAGGAAGTTAATTTTTAAAATTTTAAAATAGAAATATTTTATAAACAAATTTTTTTACTATTAACAAGGCATGGAAAAAGAAATTCCACTCCTAAAACAACTTTTTCCCTCG
Source organism: Allium fistulosum (assembly GCA_030737815.1). Taxonomy (NCBI): domain Eukaryota; kingdom Viridiplantae; phylum Streptophyta; class Magnoliopsida; order Asparagales; family Amaryllidaceae; genus Allium; species Allium fistulosum. The sequence goes on along the minus strand of CM060903.1, from coordinate 804,578,527 downwards.
TCATTATCTATGTTTTACATACTATCACTCTTGCTGAATAGTAAAATGCATATTTGCTAACTCTTCGACTTTCCTTACGCTAAGCATGTCGCATTTCTAAAGTTAGACATTTTCTCTTTTTCTGTTCAAATCCCCATTCCAATTAAATTTATAAATTAGTTAGAAAATTTTAAAATTAAACTCATTTTGGAAAAATTTAAAAAGTATTTTATATTTTAAAAATCAACGGTTTTTAAACAAAATGTTTCAAAACTATTTGTTTTTAACTTTTCTAAACAAATCAAGCCATATCCCAACGTAATCTAGATTCAGTCAATAGGTTAATGCATATGATTGACCTTAGTCAATTATGCAGTTAATATTTAATTTTTTGAAAACTTTTCTTTTATTACTTTAGAACAACAATCAACGCATAAGTACATTTATAAATTTCAGCTTTAAGGCATAAGGATAGTGACCCACAGTTTTGCAACAACCTTTTCTTACCCTTCGCTTGCTAAAATTTATTTTTCCTAAAATTTAACGCTTTTCAGACTTAACATTACTTACTTTTAGTAATTAATTTAATAAATTTACTAATTCATTTTATAAACATTCGGTCTTAGTTTGCATTAGTTAAATGCCTTTATGAGATTCCTTATTTATACTATTTTCAAATCTATATAGTGGTCAATTCAGAAAATCACCACAATAATAAAAAGGAATATTTCCCATAAAATATCGTATGCGTTTTTATACAAATAAAGACAAATGCTTATAACCCAATGCCTAAAAGAAATAGTAGCTAGAAGTTTCCCTTCAACATCAACCAAATTACTTCAGTTATCTTTTGAAAAGTTAAATGTCATGAGGATAAGGACAAACCTAATGTATACAGCTCTATTCTTCAATTGTATGGTATTAAAAGTGCTGACATAGTGTCGAGCTCTCATCCACCATCCAATTTAGATTGCTAAATGCAAACCAAGGAAATGCCCACCTAGTTACTTCATACCTCATGTTGGAATTGAAGCAGACCCCGTTGGCCATTTAACATTTCAAATCTGAGACTAACCCACTTTGGTATATTCCAAAAGCCTTTACATGAATGTGTATCCCCATGGGTCCTATAGTTAAAGATGTCCCACTTCAGTATAATGTACACACAACTACTAGTAGCCCCTTGTGGAGGGCAGACTTCTATTATGTAACAGTACTAACCTCGCATCCCGACCTATACTAATGACCGCATCATTTATAATTAGTATAAATACTAGGCTAGACCCAATATTCCACACCTGTCATAACATATTCATGAGGCTATATAATTTTAGTAGGAAAACTATTACGCCTCCTAAGTTCAATTATTAGCATTCATTTACTTACCATGAACTTACTCCTTATTTCAATTTCACAATTATCATTAAGTATCATTTACTACTACTTTCCAATTCATACAATTAAGTATAATATGTATAATGGCTGAAACAAACCCAACTAAGATTTCAGGAGTAGATACATATATATGGTACATATACCATGATATCAGATGTGTTAGACACATGTATCATGTGGGCATATTACAGATTATATTATTCCTTAAATCGATAGCACTCTTAATTATTATAGATTATGAATCTTAATAATGTTGCTCTATGTCATTTTTGTATTAGATAGATTTACCTGCACATGGCTGGTTGTTGAGCAAACTCAAGTCGGGAATGTTATGTGTAGTACTATTTAGTATATCTCTAAACGGGTAAGATAACTGCTTGTATTTGCTGAGCAAAGTCAAGGTATGAGCATCTATTCGAAGGTTGTCTTGAAATGATTGGTTTGAGTGACTAATCTCTCTTGGATTGTTGAAAAAATTCTAGGTCAAGATTGAAATTAAGGCAAAGACCACAGTTAGGGGTTATATAGGATATAATCGATAAAGTGCTATCCACCACTTATAGGGTCATGGCTTCTTGAGCAAACTCAAGGTTGGATTTACGATACAAGTTGGTCCTAATACCCATTAAAGGAATCGAAAGGTTCCTATTTTTCACTTAGGGTTTTAAGAAATATAAAAGTTGATCGGACATTACTACATAAATGAAATGAATATAATTAACTAATCTAATAAGTTTAAGATTGCATGTAATAATACAATATTTACTAATAAAAATTTCCGTAAAATAACTAGTAAAATATTTGTTAATTAAGATATTCGTAACTAAAATTAAAGATTATAAAAGAAATGTATATTCACCTAGAATTAATTCCTTTGGCATGTCATCACTTCAAAGCTCATGATAACAAGCCAATTATACAATCATTTAAATTTTTTAATCTAGGTCCATTTAAGTTTTAACCCGCTTATACTATTTATTATCCATATGAGTATGGACTCTATAGATAATATGAGAGTATGGATATTTGATACATATTTGATCACATATAATATTTGTATGGCAAATAACATTATCGTAATATACGAATTTCGAATAATTGTTATTTGAACAGAGCGAATAAAACTTAAAACGAGATTGTATACATAACTTGATTAAGTGTATTTTTCTTGTTGACAAACGAAGAAGTAAACATAGGCCCAATTAACTAAAATGTTAGCTTGGTCCAACTAATTAACTACAAGATTAATATCTTAATTTGTTATGGTTGAACAATAACAATTGAGCATTAGAATTAGGCTATGATCTCATAGTTAAATTTTCTCCTAAAGGTATGACATTTGAGGAATGAAAATGGGAATTTAAGACGATTGTAATAAAATTGGTACTGTTGGTATGCATTAGTGGTGAACGTTGCCGCGGATTCATGCAGAGACATTGGAACTTGAATTATACTAATATTAGAATATGCTTAAAAGGAACATGGAATACGATTTCAAGTTCCTGTAAAAGATTGTCATTTATAAGTTTTATGGCATAGAGCTTTCAGATATTGGATTAAAAATCTCGATTGTAAATTTGTTACGATGATTGGGATAGAAAGCCCATGGTAAAAGTAATAAAATTTGTGTTGTTAATGTTGCTATAGCAAAGGCGGAAACAGAAAGAGATCATCATATGAGTATTTCCAGTGGATACATCTAAGCTAGAATAGATATTTTCAAGAATACCAATATTATTGTGTGAAATAATTATTATTTTCGATTTGATAAAAAATAATCACATTTTATTTATATACGATATATAATAAACTTGCGAAGATATGTCTTGATAATATTCATATTTTTAATTAAGTAGCGTGTTAGCTTAAAATACTATATAACTGTCTAAATATTAAGTATAACTAATCTAAAAAATTTAGACTATGTTGCTGATCATTGAGATATATTGCACTATATATATGAACAATGTTGTTATATTTTTATGCTTGTGAATCGTGATGAAGTATGTCTCGAGTAATAGATGGTAGTGCTCATATTCAATGGGAGATGGCCAGAGTTAATACAACCTTAGTTAATATCATGGAGTATCATAATGTGTCGCCTCAAATGTGTTTAGGCCAGAGCAACCATTATGTTTGGGAAAGACCAACAATGATATCGTAGTATAAATTACCAAAATCAAATCCATCTAATTCATTTTACTGATGAAATGTATAGGATATTAATTTATGTATATTGATACACCGAGTCAAATCTTTATTGTGTGCATGGAAGTAAAACTGAAAACGTGCAAAAGGGTTAAAAAAATTCAATATGATCGAATAAGGTGAGAATATTGGATATAGAGTTCCAATAGATACCTAAAATAAAATATGGTTTTATCTCAAATGTTACTCCTCCATTATTACGATGTATAAGGAGTGATCAAATTCTTATTAGATTTACATGCGTAAAGTTAAGTTAAATCTTTCTTAAAGGATATGTATATATTAGTCGCTACATATATTAATCTAGTATTATCTAGAGCCAAGTATTTCATATATGATATGATATAGGAAAGGTTGCATCTTTCAAAGGTTAAGATACGAATTTTCTGACATAAGTTTAGAAAGTAAATCGTGTAAACTCAAAGCTAAGTTTATTATCATGGAAATTATACAAGACTTTGGAAGGTTATTCAATCGCATTAAGAAGTAAAACGTTGTTTTAAGACATAAAACATTGTATGAGTCGAGAGGCTGGACATAAGAGTCACTTGTAAAGGATCTTGTATGGACCACTCTTAAGGAGTTTAGGACATACCAACAATTGAAATTAGTGGTAATGTAGCGACCTAGAATTTCAGTCATTTGGAATTAGAATATTTATTTGATTTTAAATATTTAAAGGTTAATTTTATAAGTTGAATAACTTGAATTTCAAATATAGCGATTTATTTGATAATTAAATTGTTAAATTTAATATTTGGAATTGTTTAAAATTTTTAAATCTTGAATTTAATATGAATTAAAATGATTTCGAAAGTTGATTTAAATTCATTTGAATAAGAAGGGAGATAGTAAACTTTTAAATTGGAATTAAAAGTGATTAAACTGATTTTGGAAATAACTCATTTTAATTAACATGTGAAAATAGCCTTCCAGGGCACCATCTCGGATTTCGGCGAAACCGGTTTCATTGGATTTATAATAGTGAATTATAGTAGGCCATCAAATTTGGTGGCGATCGGACGTATCGTTTGGTTGTGCGAGCTCGAAACGCGTAGAGATTAATTAAAAGATTTAAGTTAATATAATTTGGTTTTGAAAGTTAGCTTTTGTATATGATGGAACTGGGTTATGATATATGTTCCATGGTGTTCGAAATAGGGGTATAACATATAGAACGCAAGGCAGCACGCCTAGTTTAGAGTTCAAGATTTTCGGAAGTTTAAAGATGAATATTTTAAAATTAAATAATATATATTCTTTCTTATGACCATACTTTTCCCATCTTCATAACAATGCTTGCACATTTATACTTAGACCCCTTCGTGTCTATATTTCACGTTCAACCAGAGAGGTTTTTTTAAAAATTTTAAAATCAAATAGCTCCATCCAACGGTAAACGTTGATCACCGAATTGGCCAACGACTTCAACTATGAACCTGTAGAGCTCGACCCCACGAGCAAGTTCAACGGTGGAGATCACCATCTGTGGACCACGACGGCAGCAAAGCTCGTTCAATGGAAGCATTTTTGTGGCTAATTTTCCAGCGATATAGGCTAAGTCGGAGATTATGACCGGTGGCAGAGGGAAGAGCGTGGATGGGGCAACTCACGGTGGCGACGTGGTGATGGGTGGCACGGTCTGATGACGGTAGCACAGCAATGAAGCCACGCCTGGAACGTGATGTTGTGAACCTGGGAATCACGAGTGTGAGTTCGGGGTTTTAGAGCTAAAGGTAAATTAAAAGTTAAAATTTTATTGAATGTTAATTAAAATTGAAATAATCTAAAGTTCATTTATTTATATCTAATTCATATAAGGTCCAAATCGAGCGCAACAAGTTGTGTTGCGATCGTATCAGCGAAATCTACGCTATGGAGTTGGATTGGATGGTTTCGGAGCTAGTAGGAATTTTGGTTAAAATTGAATTTGCTCAACTTTAATTCAAAACAGAACGTTTGGCGACTTCTGAAATCAATGTGAGTTAATCTCACCTTTGTGGCTAACTAGTAATATTTTATAGTTGATAAATTGTTGACTGAATGTTTGGAGGACTTACTAGTTTATATTGTTAGTTTGGATACATTCCCACTCTTAGAGCAGACGAGATCCTATTACGTTCCCGTGTAAGAGCGAATGACCCTTTGTATACAAATCTCACCTCAAAGCGGTTGATTTATATTTTATGATTATATACTGTATGTGATGCAGGGGGACAGGTTGGAAGGATCCAACAAGATTCCTCACACTATTGATTTATTTTCATATAAATTGATATATGATATGTTGGATGCTATATTTGATGATATATATATATATATGATTTTGCTTATTTGGTACTTTAGTAGCACTGGGCCTTATTTTTGGTATTTAAAAAAAATAAACTAATGATTTGATTTAAAAGGGACTTCAAAGTGATCTTGGAAATTATATATGTTTTAATAATTTTTCTTTAATTAATTAAAGAAGAAATTTATTTTAAAATAAAAGGTATGTTTTTTGGACATTATAAATTAATAGTTCTATAAAATATTTTAACTAGAGATTTTCGAACTGTAAAATAAAGATTTTTAAAATCTTAAAATAAGTCCATCTTTTATAATAAAGGGATATGGTTTTAAAGGAAAATAAAATATTTTGATATAAATATATTAACCATTTTATATATAATATATATATATATATGTACATATATTAAAGATTTATTACAAATGTGAGATTTATAAGTTTGATAAATTATAAAAGTAATATTTTACAAAGGAAGTGAAGATTTATAAAATAGTATTTTGTTAATAAAAGTATGGATTTATAAACGGTGTTTATAAATTAAAGGAAACTATCATCATTTAATAAATTGGTGAAATAAATCAAATGGTGGATTTATTATAAGATGTGGAATGTTGTTAGAAAATAGTTGATTCATTTTGGAAAAAATGAAAATAGGAATAGATTAAAAATGTTAACGATATTTTATAAAATAAACACGGAAGCAAAGTTATAAATGGATTGTAATTGATGTTCAAAATGGAATAAGCAAGATTTATAAAGAGATGGGGTTATGAAGGGGGTTAATAATAAAAGGAATTTATGAAAGGAAGTTTTATAAAATAGAAAGAGATTCATAAATATATTTTTATAAATATGGAGATGATTATGTGGGAATTTAAGTATGGATTTTTATCAAGGGAATATAATATTATTAAAACTTATTTATTTATATCTAATATTGTTATAAAGTTATTTATCAATATTTTTAATATTTTGAAGGTTAATTATTTAAATAATTAATATGGTTTGAAATTAATAACAAGGATTTATTAATGGTGCTATGGTAAGTAATTAACATTATATATAATAAAGTTAGAGATTAATTATGTTTATTCATAACGGTTGAAATTATTAATGATTATCTTTAAAAATGTTTTGGAATTATTAACTATAATTATTTATAATGTTAGTATAAATAATTATTATTATACAATAGTGTTTTGAAGTAAGGATTATTTATTTACTAATAAATGCTTCAAGATTTATAAATAGAGTTTTAAAAATGGTTTCAGGGATTTATAAAATAGCTATAAAAGATTTTATAGATTTATAAAAGAAGTTTTATAAATAGTTTACAGATTTACAATAACATCAGGAATTCAAGAGAAGAACTCACCTGACTTACTTGCACTTTCTACTCTTATACTCCGATATATACTTGATCTCTAGCAATCTATACTTGTACTCTACATTTCCAAATATATAGTTCCTTATAGACAACAATCTTTAGATATATATATTGGAAGCATTTGCACTATATAGTCAAAATCCGTGTAATAGAGAACACACAGTTGACAAAGAAACTCTGCTATTGTAAACCTGTTCCTCCGGGTGAAGTGAGGGTTATTCGGTGAAAGGAAATTCCGAAGAGGAGCTTCGGGACTGGACGTAGGACAGGAGGTCCGAACCAGTATAAAATCCCTGATGTGATTATTCTTATTTGCATATTTTAATATTAATACAATATAGTTTAAATTAGTCATATACTTGTCATTTGTATAATCGATCCACCATACTATAGACTTTCATTTGGTATTAGAGCAAGGTTTGATCAAATTACAGTAACATGTTTTTGAATCATTTTAATATGGCAAGTATTTTTCAAGAAGGACAGTCCACAGCACGACCACAACTTTTTAATGGCTCTAACTATGCATATTTGTCAACACGTATGAGAATTTTTATGGAAGCTAATGGTCTAGAAATTTGGTCAGCCACTCAAAATAAATATGAAGCACCTACTACTGCTATGAACACATGGACTGATGCACAAAAGACCTCAGCATCAAACAATGCTAAAGCTATGAATGTTTTATTTTGCTCTCTAGATAAAAATGAATTTTCACGTGTCATGTTATGTACAACTGCATTTGACATTTGGCGTACTTTACAAATCACACACGTAGGAACAACAAAGGTCAAACAAACTAAGATTTCAATTTTGCAAAACCAATTTTCGTCATTTAAAATGAAGCAAAATGAAACTATTGTTGATATGTATTCTATATTTCAAACTATCCAACATGATCTTATGGCATTAGGAGTTAAATTTACCGATTTTGATTTAGTGTCTCGAATGCTCAACTCTTTGACACCATATTGGGAAAGGAAAGTATTAGCTATTGAAGAAGCTAATGATCTCTCTACTCTCAAAACTGAAGAGTTGATATGAAATTTAATGTCATATGAAGCTAATTTGCAGGCACGAAAAGAATTAAATTCGAAAAAAAGAACATAGCATTTCCAGCAACCAAAAATGATGACTCTGATTTAGATGAAGAAGAGATAGTCTTCATTGCCAAGAATTATAATAGATTCAAGAAATTTAGAAAGATGAAAAAATTTCAAAAAGAAGGGAAGTCCAACACAATAAACTTATCTCAAATTAAGTGCTATGAATGTGATCAATACAGACATATGAAGAAGGATTGCCCTAAACTCAATAATGATAAAAAGAATAACAAATTTGTATAATTCAAGAAAAAGAAGGCTTTTAAAGTAACATGGGAAGACTCGGATTCTTCATCATCTGAAAGTGATAGTGATAGTGATGGAGAACAAGCCAATGTTTGTTTTATGGCACAAACTTATGAGGTATGTCCGAAACTTAGCTATGACGAACTATTAGAACTTAGCGTGGAATTAGATGATAAATTTAGACAAATTAAAAAATTGAACAAAGAATATATAGCTAAAATAAATAGATTAGAACTTGAAGTAGGAATGTTAAAAGATGAAAAAATTATCTTAGAAGAAGAACTAGAATTATCTCAAGAAAAAATTCAAAATAATTTGATAGAAAGTAAGGCTATTACTATTGATTTTGAAAATACTAAAATAGTAAAGGATGATTTACTAAAAGAAAAGGTCAATTTGAAAAGCAATATTGAAATATTGAAAATTGAAAATTTAGAATTAAAAGAAAAATTAGATAAAATCACGAATAATGTTTCAAAATTCAATAAAGGGAAACAAGATTTGGAAAATCTTATCAAAACTTCAAAACCATCAGGAAATAGAAATGGAATAGGATTTAAAAATATTTCTAAACAAAAAGGAAAAGATGAAAAAATATTTTGTATACAAAAACTAAAAGTTTATCTAAGTCTAATATGAATACCAAAACTATGAAGATTTGGATTCCTAAGACAAATAATAATTTGATTAAACAAAAACATATTGATAATTTTTTAGAGAATGTAGTTTATAATAAAAATTATATTTACAAAGGTACCAAACCATCATGGGTATGGCTACCTTCTCCTAACAATTAGGACCCTAACAAAAATATATGGGTACCAATTAAAACATCTTTTATTTTGCAGGTACCCAAAATAAAACATAAGGAGAAATGGATACTAGATAGCGGATGCTCCAAGCATATGACTGGAAATTCAAAAATGTTATCAAATATAACATACATCGATGGTGGAATGGTAACCTTTGGAGATAATTCAAAAGGATATGTCGTTGGCACTGGAGAAGTCATCAATTATGGTATTTCTAACTCTTCTATTATTACAAATGTTTTATTAGTAGAAAATCTAAAACACAATCTACTAAGCATTAGTAAATTATGTGACAAAGGCTTTCAAATAAATTTCGAAAAAGATAGATGTAATATTTTAGATAATAACAAACAACTTATATTTGAAGGTTTTAGAAATAAAAATATTTATGTATTAAACATGAATATAAATAAAAATTCAAATTTATGTTTAACCGCCAAACATAATGATCCATGGTTATGGCATAAACGTTTTTGTCACATCAGTTTGAAAAGTATTAATAAATTGGAAAAATATGAGTTAGTTAGAGGTTTACCTAAAATAAATTACAAAGTAGAAAATTTATGTGACGATTGTCAAATTGGAAAACTAAAGAAAACCTCTTTTAAATCTAAAAATAATATTTCTACAAAACAACCATTAGAATTATTACATTTAGATTTATTTGGTCCAACACAAATACGATCTATAAATCACAAAAAATATGTTTTCGTCATAGTTGATGATTTTTCAAGGTATACATGGACCTTGTTTTTAAAACATAAAAGCGATACTTTTGAAATGTTTAAAATATTTGCTAAAAGAATTAGAACACAAATGGACTTAAAAATTAAAAATATTCGAAGTGATCACGGAGGAGAATTCGAAAACGATCTTTTCACTAATTTTTGCAATAAGAAAGGAATAAGCCATAATTTTTCTTTTTCTCGAACACCTCAACAAAATGGTGCAGTAGAAAGATTGCGAAGCCGAATATATCTCAGCAACTCTAGCTTGTGCACAAGTAATATACATGCAACAAACACTTATGGACTTCGGCAAAAGTATCAATAAATCTCCAATATATTGTGATAACACAAGTGCAATAAATTTATCAAAAAACCCTGTCAATCACTCATGAACTAAGCATATAGATATACGACATCATTTTTTATGAGACAATGTTGAAAAAGGAAATATCTTATTAGAATACGTAAACACCAAAAATCAGATAGCTGACATCTTTACAAAACCATTAAATGAACAAACTTTTATTAAACTCCGACGTGATTTAGGGATTTGCTCTCTTCATGATCTTATTACTGAATAATTCTTGCTTCATATGGCTTATATTTAGTCAAGTATTTTTCTATCCACAAATTATAATCAGTAATTCATACACCCTTTGTTTTTTAGATAGTTAGTTTCTCTAAAAATAAATTTTTAACATATATAAAAAGCTATACTTCAAGAGAAAAATATATCAATACAATTCTTATTTTTTTCTCATCAAACAAAATATAGCCATGTCTTCTGATAACTCGTATATCTCCATCTCAATGCCTATGCCAGATAGCTCGGTTGATACACCCCAGCGACTTCCTACACCCACACCAATTCATGAACCAACGCATAGGTGGACTTCATATCATACGGGATTTACTCCCGATAACAAGAAGACTAAAAGATCTCTGTTTGTATCTCCTAACCCAAAAGAGAAAATTGATGAAATTCATCATTATCAGAAACAACAGATAGATCTTCAAAGAGAACTATATTTTGAGCAAAAAGTCACAACACATCGCCTAAGCTTTTTGGAACAAGTAGCGATGAAGTTTTGTTCGTCGTGAAAGAAAGATGTCCATGATCCACTCCCAAAACCTTGTAGTTCTTTAGATCCCTCATCTTCATATCGTACTCCTTCAGATCCGTCACCGAGACGATTTTCTGGCTCTCCAAGAACCCACGAACGTGGTAATATAAGGTCTCCACTTAAACCATGGAGGGATGACAACTCAGGAGATCGCAAAACTCCATCGCCTTCTAAATAAATTATATTTGTATGTATATATGCTTATTTGTTATTTTATTTCATAACAATAAAATTACTTGTTATAAGATTTCGAAAAATAAGCAAAACCATCAAATTTTAGGCTATTTTTAGCTACACTGCTTATTACAGACATCTTCCTATATCATTCAGACGTCTGACACAATGATATACGTCTAAAAATTAAGAACTGTGCATATGCAGACGTCTGATACACCCCCCAAACGTCTGAAATTTTGCTCTGTCTGCTACAAATAAATATCAGAACATTTCAAACGTCTGTACTAAGATCTAGACGTCTGCCATAGTTCTCTGTCTCTACAAATTTTCAAATTTGATAAAACCAGACGTCTACATCAAAAAGCCAGACGTCTAATTTTATCTGCTGCACTCAATATACGGCAAACCAGACGTCTGATTTCTAATCTAGATATCTGATTCCCAATCGACCGTTTATCATCGACCAGATAACATCATTTTTTCACTTTTTCTCAAAAATTATTATACCCTACGATTTTCTCAGAGACGATTATCCTTCTAAAGATTCATTTTTAAGCAAAACTAATCAAAATGGCTCCTCGCACTAAGAATGCCAAGATGTTAAAGAGAAAACAAGACCAACCGGCCTCATCTTCAAATCCTCAGGTATGCTCTGATGAACAGATCGAAAGGTGCATGAATAAAGCACCGCATTCCATCAAAAGGTACGAAGACATCCAAAAGAAAAAACTCCACATAGGTCCATTCTACAATCTTCTTAAAATTCCCTATGTATGACCTAGATGAACTATGTGAAAATGCCGGGTTAGAAACCCTAATTTCTTTTACCCCTAATGATGTCCAAATAGATCAATTAGCCATATTTTTATTCTATGCAAATTTAGACAGTACTTCAGTGTGGAAAGACTGAAGATGAGGATAACTGGCTCTGGTCTAGCGTGTATGGGAACACGATTAGGTTAACTCCAGGCATAATAGGTCGCACACTAGGATGCTCTGACAGAAGGGAAGATCTATACAATATTCCGGATATGCGCTTCAAGCCACGGAACAATATAACTCACCAAATTTGGGAGGACGAAATGCCAAAATTTGCCTCCAAATTTCTACGTCCAAAACCTCGACTTCTAACCTGAATGATAATTAACACAATTATTCCATGAATGGGTAGTCACGAGCAAATCACCGAATTAGAGCACAAAGCCCTATATGCTCTGTTTAGTGGAACAATGGTAAATTGGGCCAAATTTATCTTTGACGAGCTAAAGCATTTTTGGACTCGATCAAGGCCTTCAATTATTTATCCAACTTATATTATGAGGCTTCTTCGTTCACATAATATCCCATCCTATCTATCTACATTCGAAGAAATCTCGCCTAAGTATGCTTCCACCAAGTTCTTCTCTCTGATGCATCCACCCAAAACCCCTCCAGAGTACATGTCCTTCGAAGATTGGACGCACAATCGTCAATCTAGAAAAGTTGAGCCTCCTCCTCAACCTCACATTGATCCATCCCAAGAGGAGGAACAACATCGAGAAGTCACTCCTCCTCCTCCTCCCACACCCTTTGATTATCCGGGACAAGAGGAAATAATGGAGACTCAAACGGATACAAATCCAAACGAAAGCATTCGAGATCTCACTCTACGAAACCAACAAATTCTATCTCAAAATCAAAAGATTTTGGCTAAGCGAATTGACAACTTCGAAATATCATTTGCTACGCGCTTAGCCATTGTTGAAGAATCTCTTTCCACTGTCTTGTCGGTTCTTAAAGAAGTACTACAACGGGTTCGCGGTCCAACACCACCGTCTGAAGATTGGCCAACCCCAGTATCTTCTCCTCCCGCAAAACATTCAAAACTCTCTGAGGATGAACCTCTCAAAGAAGCTTTGACATCTCCTTTAAAGGCTAGCACTTCTAAAAAAGAAGAACCAAAGGAAGATGATCAAAATAAAGCTTCTCCAAAGGAATCATAGATTTAGGGAATCATAGAACTTAGGTTTTTGGAATATCAATTTTTGTACAAATCTATGCTTGTAGTCATACTTCAAGTTTAATGAAACTTTCTTTGTTTGTTTTGACGATTGGCTTCAATTTTATAATTCTTTTTGATAATGCCAAAGGAGGAGAAATATAAGTATAATCATAAAACAATCAAAATAAGCACATATTTAGGGGGAGATTTATAATCTATATATAAGTACATTGAATATTTGTCATCATCAAAACGGGGAGATTGTTAGGAAATCAATTCTATGGTTTCGATGATAACAACTATACAATGGAAATCGAATATACATATATATATCTATATTTACAGGTAATTGGTAAAGTAACATCACCAAAGAGACAATAACAAGACTTAAAAGAAGTATCAAGAGGCTACAAGTCGAGAGAATTGGAAAAGGAATGATACAGGCACAGGAAAAGCAACATGCACAAATCCAGACGTCTGAGTGCACTGACCAGACGTCTGACTAAATTCTCTGGTTCGCATATCAGTCAAAACTAGACATCTGGTTAATATACTCAGACATCTGACAAGCAACTATATACAAAAAATATATGAGAACCAGAAGTCTGAAATATTTTCCAAACGTCTGATTTTGAACTCGGCTCTGTATATTCAAAGTACAACTGTCATAATTGAAAAGACACGATCGCTCCTCTTCACTACAACCATTCATCACCATTGGAAGCGACTTTAGAGCACTTGCTAACAGATGCAACTACACAAAGGATCTCTCTACTGCTATAAATAACATCAAGAATTCAAGAGAAGAACTCACCTGACTTACTTGTGCTTTCTACTCTTATACTCTGATATATACTTGATCTCTAGCAATCTATACTTGTACTCTACATTTCCAAATATATAGTTCCTCATAGACAACAATCTTTAGATATATATATTGAAAGCATTTGCACTATATAGTCAAAATCCGTGTAATAGAGAACACACAGTTGACAAAGAAACTCTGCTATTGTAAACCTGTTCCTCCGGGTGAAGTGAGGGTTATTCGGTGAAAGGAAATTCCGAAGAGGAGCTTCGGGACTGGACGTAGGACGAGAGGTCCGAACCAATATAAAATCCCTGGTGTGATTATTCTTATTTGCATATTTTAATATTAATACAATATAGTTTAAATTAGTCATATACTTGTCATTTGTATAATCGATCCACCATACTATAGGCTTTCACGGGGTAGGCAGGTTCTGTGTAGGCAGGGGATCCAGGCGAGGTCCTAGATGTTATTTTATCTAAAGATGCCCCATGACAGGGGGTACCCCAGTAACCCAGTCATTGTATGGAATCCATTCTCCAATTAGCGCCGTACGAACTTAGTTTTGCCCAACTATGCTGAAACATGAGATGCCAGCATTTCAGCTATATTCATATTTTACTTTAACCCCTAGACAGTATTAGAATATAAATAGAATTTCTATAGAAAATGTTTGTGTTATTGTAAGGTAAAACCCCGTCTGTGTTTATGTGCTGTGTGGTCTTACGAGATAATTTTGATTTTTAAAGTTTTTTAACTTTAAATTGGGTGTGTTTTCTCACGCTTGTTTTCCAGACTAACTTGGGTGTTATTTTATTATAATGCTTGGGGTCAGACCGAGCATATTTACAGATTGCTTTGGATGCATTGGAGCTCAGGAGACAAGTTGGAGGTCTTCAAATCATATTCACGTATGTATTTATTTTTTGCTGTTTTATTTTTGAAATCATCAGCAATTGTGAAGACAGGTTGTTATAACTGTTCAGACTGATGATTGTGATTTGTTGTTGTACTCTGATGGATGTATGTTGTTTAACGACGGAAATTCTATCAATTAGAAAATTGCCGATAAATTTCAAATTAAATTTATACCGCAAGCGCACGACGTACTATCGTAGTACGTGGCGAGTACGGGTCGATCCGTAGGGAATTGTCAGATTTTAAATCTCTATTCAATCAAATTAACCAAAGTTGAAAATGTGATTAGCTAAAAATGTAGAAAACTAACAAAAGAAAATTGATAAAAATATGAGAGTGTTAAGACAATTTAGAGATAAATCCACTCTCTAGATCACATAGTTCAACACACACGAAATTATGATTTCTCTTTTTTAGTCATTAGTGAATTTAAATGATGTGTTTATCATAAATATGGCTTATTTGTGCTATTAATTAGTTCAACATAAGCCATCAAACTATAACACAACCTTTAAACCACTTTTAATTCTCATGAAAAATGACAACAAAGTTGAAAATAAAAATCTATTTTAAGCATGGCCTATTAACTATTGTTTAGAAATATAGGCCATCAAATTTGATTTAAACATTCACTTCTTTGCCATAATCATATATAGATGAAGAGGTAATTTGTGATTCATATGAGTAAGCATAGCTTATTTGTTTTGAACAACATAAGCTATCAAATTCAATACTAAACACAAAATTACATAAACATCATTTTTCCATGAAGCACAAAAAGAGAGCATAACATCAAAATGTTGCATCTAAATACTAGAGAGCTTCATTACCCCTAAATTGAAGGGATTAGCCTCTCATTTGTGTTATCATATCAGCACTTGTAGCTTGCAACATGAAATAAAACAAGATGAAAAGAGAGCAAGATGAAAAGCAAAACTAATCTACTTGATGAAAATAAAATCTACTCTACTTGCATGAAAATAAACTAACTACTAACAAGAAAGTAAAAGAAGAATGTAAAAGAAAAGAGAGAACTAATTAACATTGCATATAAAAAAAAGAAAGTTACATGAAAATAAAAATGGCTAAGTAGCCATGGAAAAGAGAAAGAGAGCTTGTGTTTTATTTTGAGCCTAAAACTAACTAAGAGGAAGAAGAGGGTTACATAAAGATATGGGGTATTTAAACAAGTTAGAAACCCTAATCCATATTTTTAGGGAATGCCTAAACTGCCCCTTAGGAAGTGTGGTGGCCAAGTAACCATTAGCATCCACTAATCATCCATTAGGCATGCATGAAGATTTAATGGCCTTTTAGCATGTGCATTAGCTCCTAAGTGTACATTAAGGTAGGTGGGTAAGTGGGGTCCTCCATGATCCATGAAATGAATTATTTACATTTCCATTCCTTTGTATTCACTCTTGTGCATGAATATATCTTCATGAAGCCACTTGTATTTGAATTTAAATTCCTACAAAAAAACATAGAAATTTTCAATTAAATTTTAGAAAATTAATATATGCACAAAAATGACCATTTTGCCCCTGGATGAAGATGAATATGTGACGATTTGAAATAATTTGAATTTTGGTTTAAACAAGTAAAAAACCAATTATGATCATTTATTTAATTTAAATAGATTAAATATGGTGGTAAGAATATGCACATTTACGTGCACATCAAATACCCCCACACTTATCTTTTTATTCATCCTCGAATAAAGAAAAACTAAGATAAATCCGTTTTCGTGGGGATCACGATTGCATTGAGCGTATGCAACAAGCCATTAAACCTCTGGGTGTTCCCAGTAGGACGAGTGTTGTCTCGTGAGGGTTTTCAGCGGATACTGCCCACAAAATCCAAATGCAAGATGAAAATATTTACAAAATGCAAAATTTATTTACAAAGAGATGAATGCGAGTTTTTGAAAGTATTTAGAAATGAAGGATTTACTTTCAAATTAACATGAATAAGTTAAATATAGGCTTCGGTCATTATCTTGGAATTTAAGTCATTTACTCGTCAAAATTTCCAATAAAAACGAAGTTACCGTAACAAATGGACTATAGTTTAACTCGTTGTTTCGTTCGATAATACAGTGTAACTATGAAATGGATCCTTAGTTGATTATCAATGTTTATCAAAGTGGTGTTTTCATTTCTTTTCAATAACAAGTCAAATCAAACAAGTTAAAATAGTGCTTGGATTTCAATTGCTTACTCTCTCTAATTTTTTATTTGAAAATTTTATTTATATTAACAATATTTACATATGCCTAACTCAGATAAACTAAGGCCAGATATATTACCCGTGCACTGCCTTGCGCACTGATGTGAGGGGAATACAAGGCGTGGCGAGTGAACACACAAGTGTGAACACTTATCGACTGTAGGCGTTATTAATAAAAGAAATTTTATATACATACACCTAACTCAGGTAAACTGAGGCCAGATATACCAATCGTGCACTGCCTTTCCGGCTTACGTGAGAAGGGTACAGAGCATGGCGAGTGAACACACGAGTGTGAACACATAACTCTATGTGTTTATTAAATATATATATATATATATATGCAATAAATATATTTTTTTGTTTTTTTTTTTTGTTTTTTTTTGAAGAGAGAGTTTTGCAAGATTATCTTAGCACATTTAACTTAGAAGACAAAAAAATGTTATATCCTTTTATTTGAATTCACCACTTTTTAAAACAAAGATTTTCAATTAGGATATTTCATAATTAACACGTATGAATCTTCCTATATACTAGTTAAACCATCGTTATTTGTAATCAAACTTCATTTTTATTTTGTTGAGACAAATAAATTTTTCAAAAATTTCAATTTAATTAACCAAAACCATATATTTATCTTATAGTGTTTCTTTCAAAAATAAATCAAAATGCTTTAAAAAAATTGTTTTTTTTGTTTTTTTGTGATTATTTTTTAAATTTTGGAAAGAAAAAAATAATAAATTAATTAATTAACCATGAAAAATCGAAGATGATGATGATTCTCCCCCCCCCCCCCACACACTTGATTTTGACTGTGTCCCCACAGTCAACCCAAGTTGAAGGAGAAAAATAAAAAAGATGACCTATATTTACATGAAAATGAATGGTATTTACACGAGATCAGAAAATATACAGTCAAAGAGTAAATGAAATGGTCTTCCAAAGACCGATTCAATTGTTTTGTTAAGTATGCAAGACACAGCTTAAGCTCGAAAAACCAAACTGTAAAAGATTTCAAAATTGAATGTTGATTTGGAAAAATGATTGCGGTTTTATTAAAAATCGTACGAGTTGTTTTATTTTCAATGACTTTTGGGGTCGATAAAACGATTGATTAAAGTTCAAGTTTATTTTCACCAAATTGAAATTCAAGTTGTTCATTGAAAAATTCTTCAGAATTATTGATTTCAAAATCAAAATGGTGATTTAAATCTTCCCCATCAAAATTCGACAACTCGTTTTCGAAAAGTCCAAAAAATTCGTGTTCATTAAATTTGTCTTCCTTTATTGAATTATTAACAACTTCATTGCATATGTCAAGTTCAAAATCCAAAGTCGCTGTATTCAAATTTTCAAAATCGAAAAAAGGAAGATCGAATTTTAAATCACGTTTCTTACCCTCAAAAGAATTGAAATCCAAGTCAATTACGAAATTTTCAACAACTTCGTTAAGATTTTTATTTCCAGTTTCAAAAGTTGTTGTTTGAAAATCGTCGATTTGGGTAAAAGATGGATTATCATTTGACTCGTCACATGTTGGAATTTGGTTTTGTTTTTCACGTTGTTTTCGTATAGGTTTCGAACAATAAATCCATGTGATCATTGTAGATTTCGTCCATTTGTTCAACAAAATCCAATTTATAGTTATTATCTTGAGAATTTTTGATTTGGATTTGTTGAGAACAAAAATTTTCACTCGTATCGTAGTCGAGATTAGTACCATTACCAAAATTATTTGAAAAGTGGGTCACATTTTCGTTTTGATTTTGAAATTCATTTTGGAGTTCAAAATTGAATTGGTATGGGTTATACCTGAAATCGTTTGAATTTTGATTTGAATTCAAATTTTGAAATCCTTGACTAGAGTTATTACATAAATATGAATTACACAAATCATTTATACTTTGACTTTGTGATGTAGAGAGTTCAAGTAAAGATGAAATCGTTTCAATACTATTTTCGAAATTCGAGGGTTGTTCATCATTTTGAAAATTTTGTGGTTCAAAATTCGAATCGTTTAAACAATAGTTGGTGTTAAAATATCCATATTAATTTGGAATGAAATTGTATGGATTATATTGATTTTCACAACTATTGTAAAATTCACGTAAGTGGGGAAACTCGGACATTTTCAAGAATGTTTTTTTTAAAGGAAAAATATTTACAGATAGAATTTATTTTTCAAAATGGAAAATTGATTTTTTTTGTTTTTGGATTTTCAGTTATTATTTTTTTTTTTGAAAAGATTTTTTTTTCTAAAAAAACGAAGTAAATATTTTTTTGGAATTTTGATTTTTAAAATTTTCAAATGAAAAGGTTTTAAAAAAACTAAGTTAAGAAATATTTACAATTTTTTAGTTTTGGATTTTGAATTTTTTTTTTTGCTTTTTTTATATTTTTTTATATATGCATGAACTAATGCAACTAAATGAATGCAAGGTTATAATTACAAATTATTTATCCTAAGTTAAACCAAAATTGTATAATCACACTTTGTCTTAAATCAACAAGATAGTTCTCAGCCAGGTAACAGGTAGGATTTATCAGTGCACCACGAATCACCGTAGCAATGCAGCCGAAGGTTTAAGTACCTTCAGAGAAACAATTCAGTATAATATTTATGAATCACCGTAATATTTATATCTGATTATTACTCTACCGTAGCCTAGACACCAAGAAATTAAATTGTTCAAAGAAGACAACTTGTCAATATACAATTAAGTGTTATCGATTTCTAATCGTTATTAATCAAAATTCTAAGATGAAATGCAAAAACTGAAATTAAACATGTATTAACAATGCAACTACGAATGGATTTTTGTTTGTTTTTGAATTTTTGAATTTATTTTATTATATAAGTGTAAATGCAAGCAATCAACAATGCAAGGCAAATAAAAACAATAGATAGGGGTTAAGAGCAGCAAAAATTTTTATAAGCAAGCAATTTATTTTTGGCAGCGGTTCTTCTCCTTCTGAAATTTTGCTTTGGCAACCTAAAATAAAAAAATATATATATAATTTTTTTTGATGATTAAACAAATTAAACAAAACTAAAACAATGTAAACAAAAGTGAATGTTTTTTTTTCTTTTTCTTTTTTGTTTTTTTGTTTTTGTTTTTTAAACTCAAGCATTTAAAGCTCCGGCCCAAACCAAACACAAAGATTTTTTTTTTCGTGAATCAACAACTACACAGAAGAACTTGAATCTCGTAGGCGGTCCACCACCTAAACACACCCGCAAAATCAAATAACTCAATATAAAATCGAGATCGAATCAATTTTATCTCACAAACTCAAAAAAAATAAAATTTAAAAAAAAATCACCGAATAAATTGTTATCGCAATTTCTGAGCAACTATCAAAGGAGATAGGGCAATTGTTCAATGGTCTCAGTTTTGGATGTGGGTTCGATGATTGGTTGTACGTTGTTGAGTTGATTGCGATTGGTCGAATAAATTTTGATTCGATTGGGTTGAGCAACTATCGAAGGAGTTGAGGATTTGTGGCAGTGGTCGAGGTGATTGTGAGTGTTGTTGGATGTGGTTGCGGGTTGGAGACGTGGAATTGTGGAGGCGGTGTGGATTTGAAGTTGTTGGTGGTTTTGGGTTTCGGCGGTGGTCGTGGTTCGTGATGATTGCTGACGAAGTTTGGGTGCAAGGTCGTTAGGTGTGATTGTTAAGGGGGTGATTTGTTCGAGTGGTTGTACAGCAGGTTTGTGAGTAAAAGTTGATTGCTGTGGCAAGTTTATGGTTGTAGTGACAGTTAGAGGAGGATGTATAAGTGATCACATATATGATCAGAGGGGGTTCACTAGTGGGAGGAGAACTGAATTGTATGGTGATATGGAAGTTACGAAATTGTACAGAGTTATGGACTGTGAAGTTTAACGAAGTTTAGTGGTTGATGCAATTAGAAAATGATGGCAGAATTGATGGGTGTGCTGGGCTGTTGTGATTTGGTGTAAGCAGGGGGAGTTGTGGTTTGTAATGTAGATGTCAATAGCAGTTTGGATATGAAAGCACTGTTTGTTTGATGGTTTAACTGTTGTGGAGGTTTCAGAGATGAAAGTGGGTGTTGTTATTTATGGGTAACCGTGGGTTTATTATGGCAGAGGAGAGAATTGTATTTGATCTGCAGTGGTGGAGTTGTAGTTTGTTGCAATGATGATGATGTTGGGCTGAGGTGCTTTGGTTTCTAATAGGGACAACAGTGGTTGATGGTAGGTAGATAGGTGGTGATGCAACAGTGGGGATGGTAGGTATGTAGTTGGTATATGTGATGAAGTTGTATGTAGTTATATGGTTTGAGGAGGATGGTCAGTAGCTTGGGGCAGAGTTACAGTGGATGGTCATCGATGAAGTATTGCTGTCAAGTTGAAAGAAGAGATGTGTTGAAAGAAGAGATGTGCAGTAATATGAGGACTGTGGAGTTGTTGGCAAGCAGTTTCTGTAGTGGCCTTGGTGGTGGTGAAATGTATGTATGCAGGTGTATCAGGGGGAGGATTGTGATCAGGAAAGCAATGAGGTGGAGTGACACTGTGCAGTACGGTATGTGTAGTATGGTATGTGCAGTGCGTTGTTTGGGGTTTAGTGACAATGCTGCACTGCCAAGGCAGTGATAGAAGAAGTTTATGGTATGTAGTTGTGAACTAGCTGTTATGGTTTGTGGAAGTGATGTGCACAGTCTTGTTTGTGCACATAGGCAGTTTGTAGAGATTTGTAGAGTTTTTGAATAGGAAGAGGCAGTGAACAGGGGAAGGGAGATGGATAGAATTTGATGAATAGAGGAGTTTGTGCACAGTGCACAGTGCACAGTTTGGGAACAGTGGCAGTGTCTCTTTTTTTTGTAAATGTAAAGAAAAGAAGGAAATGAAAATTATAAATGTGAAAATATAATGGAATGCAATAAAAAAAATTGTTTTTGAAATGAATTTGTGTATGTTTTTTTATATAGCAATGCAAATAGAAAAATAGAAAAAACACACAAAATGCAACCAAAATTCACACAAACGTAATTTTTTTTAAATAATGCAAACACACACAAAATAAACAAACAATAAAATCAAACGAAAAATAATTCGAAGAATAGAAAATTAAAATCAAAACAAATCCCCGGCAACGGCGCCAAAAACTTGTTTAACTGCGGAAATTCTACCAATATGAAAACCGCCAATAAATTTCAAATTAAATTTATACCGCAAGCGCATGGCGTACTATCGTAGTACGTGGCGAGTACGGGTCGATCCACAGGGAATTGTTAGATTTTAAATATCTATTCAATCAAATTAACCAAAGTTGAAAATGTGATTAGCTAAAAATGTAGAAAACTAACAAAAGAAAATTGATAAAAATGTGAGAGTGTTAAGACAATTTAGAGATAAATCCACTCTCTAGATCACATAGTTCAACGCATATGAAATTATGATTTCTCCTTTTTGGTCATTAGTGAATTTAAATGATGTGTTTATCATAAGTATGGCTTATTTGTGCTATTAATTAGCTCAACATAAGCCATCAAACTATAACACAACCTTTAAACCACTTTTAATTCTCATGAAAATTTACAACAAAGTTGAAAATGAAAATCTATTTTAAGCATGGCCTATTAACTATTTTTTCGAAATATAGGCCATCAAATTTTGATTTAAACATTCACTTCTTTGCCATAATCATATATAGATGAAGAGGCAATTTGTGATTCATATGACTAAGCATACCTATTTGTTTTGAACAATATAAGCTATCAAACTCAATACTAAACACAAAATTACATAAACATCATTTTTCCATGAAGCACAAAAAGAGAGAATAACATCAAAATGTTGCATCTACATACTAGAGAGCTTTATTACCCCTAAATGGAAGGGATTAGCCTCTCATTTGTGTTATCATATCAACACTTGTAGCTTGCAACATGAAATAAAACAAGAGAAAAAGAGAGCAAGATGAAAAGCAAAACTAATCTACTTGATGAAAATAAAATCTACTCTACTTGCATGAAAATAAACTAACTACTAACAAGAAAGTAAAAGAAGCATGTAAAAGAAAAGAGAGCACTAATTAACATTGCATATAAAAAAAAGTTACATGAAAATAAAAATGGCTAAGTAGCCATGGAAAAGAGAAAGGGAGCTTGTGTTTTATTTTGAGCCAAAAACTAACTAAGAGGAAGAAGAGGGTTACATGAAGATATGGGGTATTTAAACAAGTTAGAAACCCTAATCCATATTTTTGGGGAATGCCCAAACTACCCCTTAGGAAGTGTGGTGTCCAAGTAACCATTAGCATCCACTAATCATCCATTAAGTGTGCATGAAGATTTAATGGCCTTTTAGCATGTGCATTAGCTCCTAAGTGTACATTAAGGTAGATGGGTAAGTGGGGTCCTCCATGATCCATGAAATGAATTATTTCCATCTCCATTCCTTTGTATTCACTCTTGTGCATGCATATATCTTCATGAAGCCACTTCTATTTGAATTTAAATTCCTACAAAACAATATATAAATTTTCAATTAAATTTTAGAAAATTAATATATGCACAAAAATGACCATTTTGCCCCTGGATGAAGATGAATATGTGACGATTTGAAATAATTTGAATTTTGGTTTAAACAAGTTATAATACCCAATATGATCATTTATTTAATTTAAATAGATTAAATATGATGGTAAAAATATGCGCATTTACGTGCATATCAAATGTATATAACAGTTTCTAATTTGTGAAGATCATTGATTATATTATATATTGTTCCACTGCGATTGTGAGATTCTTTGTTGTTTTTAGTCTCTTTACCCTTCTTCTTCTCTTCTTCCTTCCTCTTTTCTTTCCCTAACAATCGGGTTTTCCAGCATTCGATTTCTTGGCACGAATATAGTGGATGTATTATTGTCGATTTTCAACGGTCGAAAATCCTAGTTGTTACACTTGGTATTAGAGAGCAAGGTTAAGCGAGAATCTTGGCTTTGGTGGGGTAACTCATTAAGAGATAAGGTAATGGAATGCCTTAATATGAGTTTTGAGTGTGTGTGTGTGTGTGTGTGTATGAGCACGTATTTGTTAGTGATTATAAAAATATTTTATATCGTCTTAATTTATCTGTTGGGTGGCTTATGAATTCTAGTCGGTATGTGAGACGCCACAATATCGGTAGGGTTTTCTAAACGGTTAAATAAGACAACTGACACGGTATTGTATTGAGAATTGGTAAATGAAATAATTTTACCTAATTATATTTTATATATAAAGAATAAATTTTCAGAAATTTTTATAGTTATATATGGTGTGTTTGGTTGTTAGATGATAATACCTGATTATTATCATTTGTTGTTGGTTGTTCTGATAAAAGTTGTTATTCTTATAATCTAAGCAAATATAAACATTTGTAAATGAGTTATATAAGAAAATAATTTTATAAATATGAATTATAGAGTATTGATTATAATTAAAATAATCAACATTTGTGAAATGATATTACATAAGAAGTGAGATTATATTAATGTGAATTATAAATGGAAAGGAAATGGAATTGCATAAGTATATTTATAAATATGAATTGTAAATAAAAAAATGGATTTAAAACAAGAAGTTTGAGAATTTAAATCCCAATGTTTGGAAATGGTTTTTCAAAGGTTTTAGAAAAATAATAATAGAATTAATTTAAAAATATTTTGGATAGAAATAATTTAAAATGGAACTTAAAATAAATAGAAAGTACTGAACTCACTTCGGTCGTTGGAAAATAATTCCGGTGATGACTGCAACATCATCGGCGTTCATTTTCGAGTTTCTAAGTCATGAATTTCTACCTTGGTGATTTTCATTAAAGTTGTGTTTGGGTAAAGCAAGTTCTGATTGTAAAATCCAAAGTTTGATTTGATAAAGATATGAAAATAAATTTTTAAAAGTTATAATTTGAAAATAGTATATATAAGAAATAAGTTTACAACTTATGAATTTGAAAAGGATAAGTAAGACAAATTTTTAAAAGTTATTGAAAATAAAATTGAGTAATGAAATGAAGTATGACATAAGAAAGGCTAAATGAAGGGTTTGAAATGGATTAGATGAATTAATAATGTGAATTAGTGAAATGGATATGAACTTAAGTTGTAGAATGCAATTCAACTTGAGTTATAAAATGAATTGAATATGTTGGGGTGTTTAATAGAATTGAATTTGAACTTAAGTTTTGAAGTTGAAATAAATATAAGAAGTGTTGTACAAAATATTTGAAATAAACTCAAGTAAATTGTTGATGGAATGGTTCTTAAGTGATACTAGTATTGAAAGAAGTATATTAAGTAGTAATTGTAACGACCCGATATTTTGTACCATTCATATCCATTATAAGTGTACAGGTAGACACTCATGCCGGAGTTGAATTGCTCAAAATACCGCGTTGTTAATTTAAACTTGGCAAAACTGAACATATACGGTAAATGAATAATCACAGATCACAGACACAGAGTAATAAATATGCAGCGGAAATAAAAGAGATAGTAGTTCATGAAGCTACTATATAAATATATAAGTTACATCAGAGTTAAACCAGATACAACGGAAGAGTAATACGATACATCAGATACAAATCAAAATACATCTCTGGAATCATCGAATACTGAAAGCAGAATAGATGGCTGGATCTTCAAGCAAAGCTCCAACTCCAAAGGTGAGTCTCGAATACTGGTACACTTAGTCTGACCCGAGCGTAAAGCAAAACACAAAACACTCGAGTCAGGATTAACATTCTTATATTTATAAATCCAACTCAAGTGAAATAGCAATTGAAATACAAGTAACTCAAAGGATGTTTGGAATAACCATCCTTTAAGGATCCGTTAAACTATCTACTATGTAGTAGTGTACGATAAGTAGATAATGTCTATCAGTAATATAAAGATATCAAAATAGTGTTAAGTCATGGCCCATTCCACCCTTAACACATTTTTATTCCCAAGAGCATATACAAGACCGTAGTTTCCCCAAAACCGGAAGTCACCAGAGGGCAATCCATATACTAAAGGTACAAACCAAAATCGTAGTGGTCGCGTATAAAGGAATACAAGTATGATAAGGCACATGAGGCAGTACCCAAGGTAGTGAAACTACCGTTTGCCTGATCCGGACTGGTGAGAACGCATCGCCGCAGCGACCGCAACACCGCGAAACAACACTCCCAAAATCAAGGGTGCACCAATCGACAACAAGTAATGAGTAGTTCGAAGAAGTATGTTCACTTGAGGTAGCTAATCCTCCATTGGCCCAGCACGGCTCCTGTTTTAGTCATTTCCAATTTGACACAAGTGTCAAAGCTATCCATTATCGTTCTCTTTCTTCAGTCATCACGTACATCATTCCAACCACTTCATTCTGGATCATCACTCCGCGTATAGTTATTAAAGTGGTTTTCGGTTTAGATAGAGAATATATCCATAACCGATTCCGGTCTCTTTAATAACCTTCGAAATTATTTCACCGATTGGTCGTTTATTTATTTCAAAACCAAATCAATTTCAATTTCAATCAGAGTTTATAAATCAACATTTCGTTTGTCTTTCTAAATCAATTTCCATAATTTACGTTTCAAAACTTCCAAATTACCATTTCAAAATCTTATAATACAATTTCAAATTTTATTTAAAACGATTCAAATATTGATTCAAGTTCGTATATAAGTTTCATTCCGAAATCATTTAAATTAATTTAATTTAACATTCAAATCAGTTTAACTTCATTTATCGATTTTATTCAATATTCGTTAAGTAAATTTATCATTCAAACCAATTCTATTAAATTTCCAATTCATTAAATCCATTATTTAAATTCAACTTCATTATATCAAAACTTACAAATTAAATTAAATTAAATTCATCAAATCAAATTCTTTAAAGTTCAAGTCTTACATTAATTTCAATAAATCACATTTTATTTCTTGTTAAAGAAATTCAATTTCACTTATTTACTTACTTAAATATTTTCCAAGACTTAATTAATAAAGAACTCAATTTCATTTATTTGCGAAGTAAAATTTACTTATTCAAAAGTTCAATTTTACTTATTAAAGAATTCAATTCAATTTAATCATTAAATAATTCAATCTTATTTAATTTATTAAATAATTCAAAACTTAATTATTAAATAATTTCAAAGTTTAATAATTTCAAACTTAATTAGTGTTGGGAGCGTTTTCGCCCCTACCGAGCCAAAAGAAAGGAAGGCACAACCGGACCAACACACCCTCCAAAGCTCCACCGGTCCACTTCCAAGCAACACCAAACCAGAGTATCCACCGAACTAACTTGCCTCCCACCTCGTTGCCGAACCAACTCCAACTGCCGGACCAAGCTTCTCCTACCACTGCCGGACCAAGCTCCTCCTACCACTGCCGGACCAAGCTCCTCCTACCACTGCCGGACCAACCTTCTCCTACCACTGCCGGACCAACCTTCTCCTACCACTGCCGGACCAAGCTCCAACTCCAACTGCCGGACCAAGCTCCTCCTACCACTACCGGACCAACCATCTCCTTGCTGCCATCGAACCAAGCTCCTATCGGACCACCTACTACCGGACCAAGACATTCCGAACCAACACTACCAGGCCAGATCGCGTCAGCCCAGGCCCATCAACAGCTGTACACATCCAGGACCCCTACCCCCAGCCTCACTCTATAAATAGAGGGGCAGGGGTACAACAATGGGGACAAGTTTTGAGAGCTCAAGCACGGAGAGAACTTTCAAACAACTTTCTTTTACTTGTATAAAAGCTTTGTACTTGTAATCTAAACAAGAGAAGAGAAATAACATATGAAGTGGACGTAGGCACATTCTGGCTGAACCACTATAAATCTGCGTGTCTTTTTACAGTTTAGCCCCTGCTTTTCATATATTTGCATAAATCACCCAAATCACTAAGAACAACATAAGACCTACTAAATCATACGACTTTGAGGTGTTTGTCCATTTTTTGTGCAAACATTTTTGGTGCTTTCACTGAGAATTAGAAGCTCGAAGCTTCAGCTTCATCCACTCAACATTTTTCCTAACAGCATCGTTCGCCACTTGGAAAACATGCCTCCCAAACCAAGAAAAGATGTTAACAAAGGAAAAAACATCGCATCCAGCAGTCTTCCAGATCCAGCTGTCACGAATCAAGTAAATCGTCCTCCTCCAGCAGCAGTAACAAATGAAGGACAGGCTAATCCTACCACTCCTGCCACAGAACAGCCCGCAGCAATTACTAGGGCAGATTTAGACAGGATTGTGGTTGAAGTAACTAACCGCTTCACGTCCCAACAGGAAGCCTTGGTGGACCATCTCATGTCACGCTTAAGGGATGCTGAAGAGTCCAATCGCAACACCGAATCATGGGACGAGTCCCAGTCTAGAGGATCTCAGAGACAACAAAGATCTTCCTTCTTCGAAGGAGCTAATGGCAGAAGTAACCATGGTAGGAGCCGAGATCGAGCACAGCCCGAAGTTAGGCCTGAGGAAGCACTTGGAACCGAACCCAACAGGGGAGGTACCGGGCGAAGGTCAACTGTAGCTGAGCCTGTCATACTGCCTAACCATGAAAACGCCAGTGAACGGGGCCGAGCTAGAGTCCAGCCCGAAGTTGGACCCGAGGAAGTGCTTAGATCAGAGCCCGGTAGGTGAAGATCAAGGCAAGGGCCAACTGTAGCTGACCCTAGCATGCTCCCAGAAGATCAAAGGCAGCCATTGGAAAATATGAGGGATGATAGACGATACCATCCCTACAGGTCATCTGGACGGAATCAATCCCGCAGAACAGAACCAAACTCATTTCTATCTGCTCCAAATTCTGATGAAATGATGGCGCGCTTATTCAGAGAGTGTGTCCAACGGGAGCAAAGAGATCGAGGGATAGGCGCTAGGGTAACCAGCCCTTACGCCCGCAATATCGAAATCGCTGTCACTCCCCGAGAATGGAAGATGCCAACAATGGAACCTTACAAAGGAACCTCCGACCCCGTTGTACACTTACAGAGGTACACACAACATATGCTCATGAGTGGAGCAACAGAGGGAGTACTGTGCAAATGCTTTCCGCTCTTCTTAGCAGATCTCGCTACCTCCTGGTTCTGTCATCTACCCCAGGGATCCATCAGCTCGTGGGAAATGTTGAAAGAAAAGTTTATCAGTCAGTTTCGTATCCATGTGGAACAACCTAAGGACGCTTATTCCTTATCCAGCGTCAAACAGAAACCTGGAGAGAAACTGCAACAATACCTAACCCGATTCAATGCCGCAGCAGCCGCGGTCCAAGACGCCGATGAGAAGCTTATCCTAATGGCCCTCTGTAGTGGTGTGCATCCGGACACCAAATTTGCTAGAAGATTGACGAAAGAAAAACCAGCTACTTTACCCGATTTCTTCCACGAAGCCGGGAAATATATGAGGCTTGAGGATGCTGCCATTGAGGGGCAGTCAGGACAGCAGAATAAGGCAACTCACAGCAACACCCCTGCTGTAGCAAGGGATGTTCGAAGAAATGATTCCAGGGACAATACTGGGGGCAAGAAGGGAGAAAAACGCCTATATCGGCCTGGACCGAGATTTGACACTTACACTCCTTTGAATGAGACCGTCGAAAATATCTTCCTTGCCACCCAAGGCGAAGTTAGATACAAACGCCCACCATACAAGAAGGAATCAGATAACGCGCAGAAGTCTGGAAAGTTCTGCCGCTTCCA
Organism: Allium fistulosum; assembly: GCA_030737815.1. Taxonomy (NCBI): domain Eukaryota; kingdom Viridiplantae; phylum Streptophyta; class Magnoliopsida; order Asparagales; family Amaryllidaceae; genus Allium; species Allium fistulosum. The sequence goes on along the minus strand of CM060903.1, from coordinate 804,548,424 downwards.
CGAATCTCATGGGCATGACACCAATGAATGCCATCATCTCCGGGACTTGATTGAGGAACACATCATAAGGAAGAAACTGGAACGCTATGTAAAAGGTCAGGACAGGACTCCAGCTCCTGCCAATGAGAACCCAAGGCTACCCTCACCGGAGATCGGCAGAGGAAACCGCAACACTAGCAGCTCTAGTCAAGATAAGATAGTGGTCCATACCATCTCGGGAGGACCGCACATCGCTGACAGAAGCTGGAAAGAAATGGAAAGATATGGAAAGTCGCTTAGAGACAATAAAGATTGTGTCAATTCGGTTATAGAAGAGCGCCACCCGAAGCGGAAAGAAAGTGATGACATCACATTCGGTAAGCGTGACCTAGAAGGAAGGCAATACCCTCACATGGATCCCATGGTTATCTCTGCCCGGCTCGGCCCCGCCGAGGTTTACCGAATCCTAGTAGACACTGGAAGCTCAGTAAACATCTTGTTCAAACATGCATTCGACAAAATGAAGCTATCAATGAAGGATGTATCTCCCTGCGTTAAACCACTACACGGTTTCACTGGGGATGCAAAGATGCCCCTCGGGCAACTGGACCTCTTTGTTGAGATTGGAAGCCATCCCCGCTCCGTCGTACGAAAACATACGTTTGTGCTAATAGAAAACCATTCGGCCTACAACGCCTTCTTAGGAAGGCCAGCCTTGTCTGACTTCCAAATTGTCCTAGCCCCATGGTGCCTAAAGATGAAATTCCCAACGGACAATGGAGTAGGGGAAGTAGAAGGAGACCAGGACGTGGCTCGAGACTGCTATGTGACTGAACTTCGCAACAACCACAGGAGGGATAAAGGGAAGGGTGTAGAGGTTGCCCTCTGCACAAAAAGTCTAGAAGCATGGCAACTAAAGAAAGCCCCTCCTCTTCGATATACCAGCGACCCTTTCAATGAATTAGACCCTAGGGACAAAGAGGAGGAGGCCACCGCCGAGCCTGCAGAGGCTATGGAGTTTGTATCTGTAGACAAGCACGACTCGAGTAGACTATTGAAAATTGGATCCCAACTAAAGGCAGAGTTGAAGGAACAGCTCATCGATTTTCTCCGCCATAACCTGGATGTATTCGCATGGTCACACGCGGACATGACCGAAATCTCCCCCGACGTAGCATGCCATGCACTAAACATTGATCCTACCAAGGCTCCCGTAAAACAAAGAAAGAGAAGTATGGGAGCAGAGCGATCAGCAGCCCTCGATGAAGAGGTAAAGAATCTGCTTGCCAATGACTTCATACGAGAAGCCATCTACCCGGAATGGATCGCTAACCCAGTGCTGGTAAAGAAGGCCAATGGGAAGTGGCGAACATGCATTGACTTTTCCAACCTAAACGACGCCTACCCAAAGGATTGCTTCCCACTTCCCCGAATCGACCAGCTTGTAGACAGCACAGCCGGACACGAGCTGTTATCTTTTATGGACGCATACTCAGGATATAACCAAATTCCTATGCATGCTCCCGACCAAGACCACACTACTTTTATCACCGACCGGGGTTTGTACTGCTATAAGGTAATGCCTTTCGGACTTAAAAATGCAGGGGCCACCTACCAGTGCCTTGTCAACAAGATGTTTGCAGGGCTAATAGGGCGAACTATGGAAGTATACGTGGATGACATGCTGGTGAAGTCAAGGAAAGCCGACGATCACGTAAGCCACCTAGGGGAGATGTTTCAAGTACTTCGCCAGTATGGAATGAAGTTGAATCCTCTAAAATGCTCCTTCGGAGTGTCATCAGGAAAGTTCTTAGGATTCATCGTCCATGCCAGAGGGATTGAAGCAAACCCTGAACAAGTCCGAGCCCTTAAGGATATCAAGATACCTTCCACTCGAAAGGAAATGCAAAGTCTGAATGGAAAAGTGGCCGCCCTAAGCCGATTCATCTCCAAGGCAATGGACAAATGCGTCCCCTTTTTCGAAGCTTTAAAGAAAGACAAAGGAAAGTTCGAATGGACTGACGAATGCTTAACCGCTTTCCTTAACTTAATCGAACACCTCTAGAAACCACCGGTACTCTCGACTCCAAGCGAAGGCGAAGAATTATGCCTATACCTTGCTGTGTCACCTCACGCCCTGAGCTCCGCCTTGGTAAGAGAAGACAACCGCATGCAGCGGCTAGTTTACTTCGTCAGTAAGAGGTTTACGGGGGCAGAAGTCAGATATCCTAAACTTGAGAAGCTGGCATACTGTTTACTAATCACATCACGGAAACTGCGTCACTACTTCCAGTCCCATTCCATCAAAGTTCTGACCGATCAACCACTGAGGCAGGTACTCCATCGTCCCGACACTTCCGGGCGACTACTTAAATGGTGCATTGAACTAAGTCAGTATGATATCACCTATCACCCTCGCACCGCCATCAAGGGACAAGCCATAGCTGATTTCATTGCAGAATTCACTACCAATGAAGATAAGGAGCAATTGGAAATAGCAGAAGATATCAAGTGGAATCTCTTTGTGGATGGTGCATCGAACGAACAAGGCTCGGGGGCAGGTGTGGTAATAATCACTCCCAGGGGAAACAAACTGCACTATGCTATAAGGTTGGAGTTCGCTGCCACCAACAACGATGCAGAATATGAAGCAGTGATAGCCGGACTAGAACTTGCCATAGAAATCGGAGCCAATTCTTTGTGTCTTCACAGCGATTCTCAACTTATCGTTAATCAAATACTAGGAGAATTCCAAGCTCGAGAGGAATGACTCATAGCATATTTAAAGAAGACCAAGTTAATTCTCAGCCGATTGGACCACTACTTAGTCAAACACATCCCTAGGGAAGAGAACCAAGAGGCCGACGAATTGGCAAAACAAGCAAGTATGAGAGACATCGCCATCTTCGGGGCAGTAACCATCTCAAAGCAAATGGCCCCAAGTTTTGAGCAAGTGAATCTGATAGCTGCAATCGAAGAAGCAACTTGGATGACTCCCATCCGAGACTACCTACAAAGCGGCACACTGCCCAACGGACGTAACGAAGTCAAGAAAATCTTAAGGAAAGCTTCCCGCTACACAATTCAAGAAGACATCCTCTATCGGCGCGGATTCTCTAACCCATTATTAAGGTGTGTCGCTGGGAGGGAAGCCAAGGAAATCTTATCCAACATCCATCAAGGAAGCTGCGAAGACCACACCGGAGGACAAACATTAGCAAAAAAGATACTCCAATATGGATATTTCTGGCCTACCTTAAGCAAGGACGCCTTGGATTTCGTCAAAAATGTGACAGGTGTCAAAAGTTCGCTAAGATTCTGCGGCTACCAACGACTGAGATTACTCAAATGACCAGCCCTTGGCCCTTTGCAGTATGGGGAATTGACTTAATCGGCGAACTGCCAATGGGCCAAGGCGGGGCCAAATATGCTATAGTGGCAGTCGACTATTTCACCAAATGGGTGGAAGCAGAACCTCTGAATAAAGTATCTTCAGCAAAAGTTATTAACTTTTTGATCAAAAATGTTCTGTGCAGGTATGGAGTCCCATTCAAAATCATATCAGACAATGGACTTCAATTTGACAGCGAGGAATTCGCAAACTGGTGCCAAGAGCATGGGATTCACAAAAGCTTCTCATCCGTAGCGTATCCCCAGGCAAACGGACAAGTCGAAGCCGTCAACAAAATTCTGAAAACTCTAATCAAAAAGAAACTCGAAAAGTCAAAGGGCGCTTGGGTGGATGAACTCCCTACGGCACTATGGGCCTATCGCACATCTTTCAGAACTTCAACGGGGCATACTCCTTTCTCTTTGGCATACGGATCGGAGGCTATGCTCCCAGTTGAAACCATTGTGCCTTCCCACCGTAGGATCCACTATAACCCAGAAGAGAATGAAGAACTCCTTCACATGTCTTTGGATCTAGTGGAGGAGAGAAGAAATGATGCAGTCCTTAAAGCAGCAGCCCACAAACAAAAAGTAGCAGCACAATACAACTCCAAAGTCAAGCATCGTACCTTACAAGAAGGGGACCTTGTCCTCAAGCGAATCTTCCCCCGCCCCGGAGCACTAGATCCAATCTGGGATGGACCATATGTAATTCATAAAGATCTCCACAATGGAGCTTATATTTTGTCAACAGTGGACGGAGAGGTGTTCCAGAGGGCATGGAACATCCAACACCTCCGTCGATACTTTTCTTAACTTGTACTGCCCATATGAAGTGAACTAACAAAGAGAATCAGTGGACGTAGGTCTTTTCGTGCCGAACCACTTTAAAAAACCTTGTCTCTTTTTTAACTTGTTCCTTTATATCTTGGCTGCTTGTTAACTTTATCCTTTTCTGTTGAACAAAATCCTATGTGTATAGTGTTTCCACTCAACGCACTCCACAGCTCAACTTCACCTGGACAAGACCTGACAGGTACTATGCGAATCTATGCCCTCGCCAATGAGACACTTTTGCTTCGGCATCCCTCTGCTGTGGGTTAACTCATTGCTCGCGACGGCCCTTAAAGCCAACTGTAATGAGCCAATTATAAGCCACCGAGAAGGCCGACTATAGCCGAGGCAGCTCATTACGGCGTTCGACTCGCCGACAACTGTGGACCGACTATAAGCCCCAACATAAGGTGTGGCCAGCCAGGGGCAGTTCACAGTTGACGATCGGCACCCACGCTAGCCAGCCACAGTAAATCGAATAATACCCACGATTACGGGCCATAATGGCCCGGGTAGTTACTGTGCGCGATCTCGGCTCCGATGTGTCTTAAGTGCGGCTGTGGTAAAAAAGAATTAACTCCCTACGGAGGCGTAAGATGGGTGACAAATGTCTCCAAGACCCACAGCTAGGGAAAGTGACTACAAAGCCCGTTTGCCACGAACTTAAGCACATCGAAGGCCTTCCGTGATTGGAAGTTTTACTATTTCGCATATTTCAATTTTACTTAAGAAACTTTTTCTCCTATCCTCTGTAACAAACCCTGAAGTGCAGGACACAAAACAGGAGACACTCACTAATAGAAGCGGATACTCACAGCAAGATACTGGACCGCATCCCTTACTCAGTCACACAGGATATTCAAAGCTGCCATCTACAAGCAAAATATAAAGGACGGTATTTCCTTCTTTCATATATGCCTATAATTTGTTCACACCTCACGCTAACACTGCAAGTCATGAAATTATGTTTTAAACAAGAACCTGACATCAAACGCAATTTAATTACAAGAATATGCATGGCTATATTTCTTATGCAACATGTCAAAATAGCAAAAACATTCAAAAGACGACAAAATCAGCTTAAGTTAAAGAATTGCACATCAAGAATAGAGCTATTTATTACAAGTAGCAAGAATTACAACCTAAAAGTTACTCTACTGTTTTAATACTAACATATACAGCCATGTCAAGTACACAAAAAGAATTCTTCAGGTCTAATCAGGGAGCCGGCTGCGTTGGAGTCTTGTCCTTGTCCTGTTGCCCACCTGTCCGGTCATAAAAAGAAATCATTAGTGATAAGCAACAGAGTTAACAAAAGAAGAAACTAGTGAAGTAGAGGTTACCAGCAACTTCCCCTTGATCGTCTTGGTCGTCATCCCCTACTTCCACGCCTGCCTCCTCAACCGCGAACAACCTCATCCCCTCTTTCACCGCTGTCTTCTCCTCCTTGGTAAACTGAGCGGTGACCACATCCATCCTAAAGGCCGCTCCACCCTCCCTATCCGCCTCAGCCTTGGCCTCCTCTAGAGCCCTGAGGTAAATCCTAGCCATAACCCGGGGGTAGTCATCCATCCAAGATAAGCTGCCCTGCTTCCAAGTGCGAAAGTACATGTCCTGCAGCATATCGTCCATCATCCCCTCATTTTCCTCGAACTCCCTCATACGAGCCTCAGAAACCGATAGCCTTGCAATGGCAGCATCCCTTTCCAGTCGGTATCGGGAGCAGTCAGCCAAAAGGGACCTCCTCATCACCTCCATCTCCTCCTTTAGCCTGACCTGAGCAACCTCTGCGGCTTCAAGCTTCCCCGACAGCTCCTCTACCTACTCAAGCTCCGCCCTCCGAACCTCGTCCACTGTCGAGATGGCCATATTTATCTGCTCCTTGCAAGCAGCCTCCATCTTCCGCAATTCCGCCTTACTAGCCTCCTCCATAGTCTTCCTCAACCGCCCGGAGGCAGCCTCATGCTGAGAAATCTGAATGGCCTAATCAGCAAGCTGTTTGGCCTGGTCCGAAACCATCAATCGTTGTCGGATGTTGGCACTCCCAATCTCCTCTCCAGCCTTAACCAGCCGGGCATGATGCCCCATTAGCTTCCTAGTCTCCTCCGCCACCCGATCAATATTAGCCTTGGCCTCATCTCCCATGGTGACTATCCGAGTGGTAAGTAAATCGAGATCTAAGGACTTAGCCTCATCAAGCACCCGTACCATGGGATTACGGGGAAGAAGGTGCTCACCGGTAACTTCGTCGAAGGTAATATCATGGGAACCTGGATCCAGATCAGGATGACCCGCAAATGGATTACGAGCCAAACCAGGACGATCAATCCACGTAACAGTAGGATTTTCAGACGGGTGCGGAGAGAGTACGAACTCAGTATCCTCCTCTGTGATATCATGAAGAGGCTGAACTGGGGGCTGAGGACTGAGTGAAGGTTCGGATAAGGGATGACTCCTTTTTCTCTTCTGAATACCCTCTTCAATAACCCCGAGAAGAGGACGGTAGCCGACTACATCCCCAGAACAGTGGGTCGGAGTCTTTGGCTTGGCGGAAGCTTTGGAGAGCTTGTATTGTTCAAGCCTGTGCCGAAGATCAGAGACCTTGGCCGTTTTACCTGCCCCTGATATGAAGAACAAGTGTCACAAGCTTACATTGATCCATAATTCGAGAAACGCGGTAAATTAAAAGTTAAAAGAAGAAAGGAAACACATTAGTTATACAAACCCTGGGGAGGAGTAGGATACTGCAACGAGTCCTGGATTTCATTCCAGGACGGGAGCGGATCATAAAATATTCCTAAGTCCCTATCATAAATGGAGCCTGCAGGAATCAAAAGTTCACCTTGAGTCGTCGGAGCCACCTTGGCTGGAATAGTCTGAGAAGACTCGCTTGCACCGGTCCCGGCCTTGTCAGCCTTCCCGAATTTCTCTACCAAAGCCGTTTCTCCGTCCAGCCCCTCGAAAGCTTGGTTGAATGCATCATCCGTCCACTCCTGAATCTCGCCTGCTTGCCCAGGAAGCAAGGCCCCGATGCCATCGCCACCATCACCACCTTCCCGGTCATCTCCACCCTCACCTCTCTCCTCCTCCACATCTTCCTTCCCCGGAGTAAGTGGACAAGTGCTGGGGGAAGGACCATCCGACTTCTTAAGCTTCTTACCTCCGACCATTTGAGATTTTGAGAAAGGTTTCCTCTTTCCACTCTCTACTGTGACACCTCCCTTAGCTTGAGCAGCCGCCCTCTCCTCCGCTGTTTCACTCTGCTTGACTACTGACTGCTGTGGAAGGATCAAATTATACTCCAGAAGAGTCGCATTTCTGATCAGGTAAGCAGCCGATCTATCTCTCCCGGGGATAGCTTCTATCTCAGCCGCCATCCGAACCAGGCGATCAGTCTCCACAACCGCAAAGCCACATGTCGCTAGCAAAAAATGAAAACGTATGAGAAGAAGCATCGCAACCAGGACGGAAATTATAATTAAAGCATCGACTTACATCCGGAGGTGAAACGCCGAATAGAAACAGAGTCGTCCCTGACGAAGAACCACTCCTTCTTGAACATGCTATACTTAGAATACAGATCCAAGACCGGCTTGAAGGTTACAGCTGACTCCAAGCTGATGTATGGGGACCCCTTCTTATAGCCTCTCAGATTATATAAGTACCGGATCTCCCGGTTGGAAGGAGCACGCCCATGCTTCCTCTGAAAGACGACGAAGAGGCTCGCCAGTATAGTATATGAGTTGGGTTGAAGCTGTAATGGGGCCACCTTTAGATATGTAAGAAAACTGAGTACCCAAGCATTAAGAGGCGGGATGGCACCGAACATACAGTGGTATCTGCTGTAGGCAAAGTACCCTTCGGGAGGGTCATATGGCATAACTTCTCTCCCTGGCAACAGCATGCGCGCCCTATCAATTCCAAAAGAACGGGAGATGGCATCAAGCTGCTCCTCCTTGAGGGAGCTGGGAAAGCAATCGGGCGGGGAGTTCAGAAGCTCCTGAGGGCCGTACCCGTCCACCAGTGATCTCGGGGCAATTCCGTGACGTTCAGGTCCTGGCTGAGCAGGGGGCACTGCGGAAGATTCTCCTTCGCCCTGGGACTTCTTTTTATCCGATCGAGTTTCTGCTTTTCGAGACATTTATCTGCAACACAAAAGCACGTTGTTAAAACAAAAGATGTAGAGACATAAACAGGCGAAAGCGTACAGTCCGGGATTTCATTTGTAATCCGAAACATAAAAGGTTCAGAACCCCATTCGACATCCTCATTTTCAAAAGGCCCATTCGGCATTCTCGTTCTCAAGAACCCCATTCGGCATTCTCGTTCTCAAGAACCCCATTCGGCATCCTCATTTTCAAAAGGCCCATTCGGCATTCTCGTTCTCAAGAACCCCATTCGGCATTCTCATCACGAAAAGCTCATTCGGTAGTGTAGTATCAAAGTTCATCCGGCTGTAAAAGGATCTCACCTGGTTCGGCTAACACAGCTGATTCGGCAAAGGGTAGAAATTTTGATTCGGCAATCAGTTGTTTCGGCTATCTCAGACGTTAAGGAAACAACGATGGCATAGCTCCGATATTTATAGGCAAGGAAGAGGCCACCGAACCAATCCATTCGGCACGCAGACCGAACAAGGACGATCGGGCTTAAACAAAGTAAGCTATATGCCAGCATATACCCCACTTTGGGGGGCAAATGTTGGGAGCGTTTTCGCCCCTACCGAGCCAAAAGAAAGGAAGGCACAACCGGACCAACACACCCTCCAAAGCTCCACCGGTCCACTTCCAAGCAACACCAAACCAGAGTATCCACCGAACTAACTTGCCTCCCACCTCGTTGCCGAACCAACTCCAACTGCCGGACCAAGCTTCTCCTACCACTGCCGGACCAAGCTCCTCCTACCACTGCCGGACCAAGCTCCTCCTACCACTGCCGGACCAAGCTCCTCCTACCACTGCCGGACCAACCTTCTCCTACCACTGCCGGACCAAGCTCCAACTCCAACTGCCGGACCAAGCTCCTCCTACCACTACCGGACCAACCATCTCCTAGCTGCCATCGAACCAAGCTCCTACCGGACCACCTACTATCGGACCAAGACATTCCGAACCAACACTACCAGGCCAGATCGCGTCAGCCCAGGCCCATCAGCAGCTGTACACATCCAGGACCCCTACCCCCAGCCTCACTCTATAAATAGAGGGGCAGGGGTACAACAATGGGGACAAGTTTTGAGAGCTCAAGCACGGAGAGAACTTTCAAACAACTTTCTTTTACTTGTATAAAAGCTTTGTACTTGTAATCTAAACAAGAGAAGAGAAATAACATATGAAGTGGACGTAGGCACATTCTGGCTGAACCACTATAAATCTGCGTGTCTTTTTACAGTTTAGCCCCTGTTTTCATATATTTGCATAAATCACCCAAATCATTAAGAACAACATAAGACCTACTAAATCATACGACTTTGAGGTGTTTGTCCATTTTTTGTGCAAACATTTTTGGTGCTTTCACTGAGAATTAGAAGCTCGAAGCTTCAGCTTCATCCACTCAACATTTTTCCTAACAGCATCGTTCGCCACTTGGAAAACATGCCTCCCAAACCAAGAAAAGATGTTAACAAAGGAAAAAACATCGCATCCAGCAGTCTTCCAGATCCAACTATCACGAATCAAGTAAATCGTCCTCCTCCAGCAGCAGTAACAAATGAAGGACAGGCTAATCTACCACTCTTGCCACAGAACAACCCGTAGCAATTACTAGGGCAGATTTAGACAGGATTGTGGTTGAAGTAACTAACCGCTTCTTAATATTTTGTTTCAGATTATTAAATACTAACGTTTTCCTTTCATTAAAATTCAAATTTCAACTTCATTTCAAAACCATATTATTTATTCAAATAAAATCTTCGTTTTATTTTAAATCAAATTATTGACCAATCGGGTTTTATTTAATTTTCTATCCTAAGTCAAAGTTCAATTTGGGTATTTATCATTTCAACCTGATTCCAATTCAATTCAAAATCAAAACATAACAAAGGGAACTTGCAGTGTGATAACTGGGATGGTGTCAAAGTAAATAAACAAGCAATAACAACAAACAATAACAATCCAATAATCAATTCAAATAATCCCGAAATAACCATATTAATTCGCATTGTTATTTGTGCGAATCAATATAATCATTTCTAGAATCTACATTGTCATTTCATGCAGATTAAAGATTATTCCACTAATTATTTATACGGTTTTTCACTTGTCATTCAATTACAACTTTATACTACAACAATTAATCCAATATACGTCGATGGTTCAAAGTGTAATCATCACTATTCTACATGTCAATTAATTTAACAATTAAAAGGGGTCATATTCACTAATCAAATTTAACATATAAATCAGTTTTAAAATTGTTAGCTATCCTATATCCATTTCGATTTTGCATACTATTTATCATTTAACACTAACAATTTAATGTCCAATATAAACATCAACAGTTAATCAATTATCAGCCAAACTGTATTATCATCACATAAATAATTAACAGATAATGGTGTCAAATGTCAAAGGTGGACTGATACAGTTAATAGCATAAATAACAATAGCATATTTCAATTGTCGTTTCAATTGAAATCAGATTTAATAAATAAAAGAACGTTAATCGTGAGTGAGTGCTCACCTTTCGAGGCTAGAGAGGATAGACAATGGAATGAGTTACGGATCCAAGCACGAATTTCAGAGCAAAGCTAGATGGACACGAATGGACGAACAAAGCTGATGAATAGAAATTGAAGAAATCAGATTAGAAACTATTCGATGTAGACCGAAACCAAATATATATTATTCTAATATATTATTTTCTTAACAAATATAAAATTTGAAACTTATTAAAATTATATACATATACGTTTCCAAAATCATGGTTTTAAACTAAAACACATATATAATCAACATATATACACTATGGATTTCAAATCATTGTTTATGTATAAACATGCGTCAGTATACATGAAAAAATATCTCATATAAACCAGAACTTGTAAAGTCGGATACATTTATATCCTTAGTGTACATATGTATTTAAACAAACTGAAATATCCCAACCACTAACTCATATACATATGAAGTTACTTTAGGCGAATGCAACTAATATGACTTAACACATATATTTAAAACTCAAACTTACTTACTTTATACTAAAACGACTTTATATATTTTATAGTGTAAACTATTGTAACCTTGTACAATAAAACTTAACACCCTGAACTGGTAATATAACAAAATATAGATGCAGACTTAATAAACGCATTGGTATACAACTTATGCCATAATATATACAAATCTATGTAAACAAATATGCAGACAACGTAAAATATATATAACTGAAACATATGTTTAAATAGGCTTATACACTAAAACATGACTTATAAAGAGACTTGTACTCTATCAAGCACAACATACAACATATAATTTAAGTCAAAATATATCTTAATCTATCCTATATTCTGAACACCTCAGCATATTATAACTATAAACAATGTGTACCTATAATTTCTTATTTTAAACACATGAGGCAGCATCTATACTTGAATACATAGGCATGAAACTACTAGATAATATATATACCAACATAACTCATTTATATATATCACATACCAAATGCAAATATAAGAACGAACTGGTAATATAACCTTATATAGCTTACAGACTTTATATAACTGTTATAAATGAACATCTCTGAATAAAATTTGGAAAGAAGAAAACGAAAACAAATAGAGAAGTTTGGCTACCATAAAAACAAAGCACGGTAGGAAAGGAGATGCTCGGCCGATGAGCTCGTGGTGGTTGCCGAGGTTCCATTGCGGTTCTAGGAGAAGATGAGTTGGTCGCGATCTGGGAAGAGGACTGCAGCTGGATGGTGCGGTGTTTTGGTGACTGGTGGGGCGAAGGAGTGGTGCAACAGCGGGCTCGGGCGGTGAAAAATGTGGACGAGCTAAGGCACGGATGCGTTGCGTGGGAGGGTCGTGCGGTGGTGGATCTGTTAATGGCCGAGGTGAGGAAGTGGTGGCGACGAGGCTTGGGGCGGAAGAATAGGTGGAGAAGGCCTTGCGTACTGAAAGGGAGAAAGGGTGGAGTGAATAAATAAGTGGAAGGAGGAAAATGGAGGGTGACAGAGAGTTTGTAAAAGAAGAAAGGTAGAGAGGGGTGGGATGGTTTTCAAAGAGAAGAAGAGGAGCATGCTTAATGTAAACGAAAAGAAGGCAGCAAAACAGAGAAGGCTATAAGGCAGATGGGTTGAAAACGTAAAGGAAATAAAGATAGATAAATGCGAAATAACGTATAGAGTTTTGTACGTTTTAAACTTTGAATTGGCATGGGATGGCAACAGCTGTACACTAATTGATAAGCTATTAAATCAATTTATTATTTTGCTTGGGATTCACGTTCAAGTTTTGAAAAGGCAAAAGGAGAACTAACGGTCATTCTTTATGGTACCGGTACGACGTACCGTTCTATTGTTTCCGTCGCGTACCGGATCTCAAAATTGACAATCGGATATACCATAGAGATCAGCACGACGAGACGATCAAAACGGTATTCGGATATCAGTGGTATGATTGAATTTATAAAATTCGAATTTTCTACCAGCGGAAAATGCGAGAAAAACGTAAGAAAATAAGATCGACGGAGCTAAAGATGTCCGAATTTTGAAAAACGAAAAATAGCGTTTGCTCAGAAGATGGTTTAGAATTTTTCTATGTAAAAATATTTAGGTTTCGAAAACATTTTATTTTCATCGCTTTTTAACTGATTAAATTGAAGTAAATTTACGCGCGAAATAAACTTTCATATTTTCGGACGAAAATTTACCAGTTGCTATGTTTTACTAGATGCATTCCAAATATCAAGTTTATATTTCAAAATTTTATCGTTTAAAATTTCGCAAAATTTCAATTAATAACGTTATTAACAGTTAAAATTTACGGGTCGTTACACTCTCCCCCACTCAAAACTTTTCGTCCTCGAAAAGGAAGGAAGTGGGAGAATAGAAACAACCAGAAAGAAAATAGGTTGAAAACAAAATAAACAATTAATTTAACATATAAATTTCAATTTAAATAACTTATATTCACAATTTGTTTTTAAATTCAAGGTTTCCATTAAATTGATTTGATTTCTCATTTATGAATGTTTTATACAAAAGGTTTCTTTCAAAATGAAATTCAATTTAAATTCCATTAATCCAAGATACTCCCTTAAGTTGATTTAATTCAATTTATTAGCTTTCAATACAAATTTTCTTCTATTAATCGTACTTATTATTTATTTAACTTATTATTCTATTTATCTCCATAAACATTTTATAGTTTAAAAATTAAGTGAATAACATTTATTATACGCACTCTTATTTTATTTATAAAGACAATTTATTGTATATTCTCCAATTTTCTTAAATTAACAATTTCAAAAATCCTAAATTTGAATAGTCATTTATTATAATCACACTTTATTCGACAAATTTAATTCTTCTTCATACCAAATTATTATTAAATTTATTCTACTTAATGTATCATATCACATATATATTAAGTATATTTACATTTATTTTAACTACTCAAATTTATTTAAAATTTCTTTGATATCATTTTCGGCTGTATAATATTCAATTACATAGTTAACCTTTGAAAATTTAGGTAAGTTATATTGAATGCAATTGAGTATTATACAAGTAAATTTTACAATTCAGTTATTTCAAGTTAAGTATTTATAGAAAGAATTTGGCTTCATTTATAATTGAAAATCGTCCTTTAAGAAAATTCAGAATTTAAATTTCCGATTAAATTTAAACAATTTAGAGATAAATATATACATACAATATATCCAAGTCAAATCTAAATTAAATACTAATATATATGTATATAATTTTTTTTTAAAAAATCAAGTCATACTTTAAAAATTCATTTCAAAACAAAAGTGTAGCAAGCTACTGATGGTCTCTACTCTTCGAAACTCGAAAATGAATGTCGATGATGCGGCCGCCATCACCGGGATTATTTTCCAGCGACAAAGAGAAGAGCACTGATTTCAATATTTTAAAATTCTTTGAAAACGGTTTCTATTTGAAAATACATTCAATAATATACATTTTAAATTTTTTTAAAAAAACAAAGCTTGAAATCACCGGAAACTAATAAATTCGCTAATTTGTGAATTAAATTCATTTCAAATTCCAATCAATTTATAACCAAGTTTATAAATTCATTTATTTATATTATGCAATAGTCAATGGTTTACAAAACAATAAATGAAAATCAATATTATTATTTCAGACAACAAATTCATTAATAATTTAATTTCAGAAAACTTATATATAATATAATCATACAAAACTTTATTTTATTTATCAAATTTGAAAACGATATTGTGTTAGTTTGCTCTGCTCAAGTGTTTTGGAAATCCTATCGATAGCGTTGATCAGACGAATTGATCGAAAACCCAAATCAACATCAACAACTCAAACAACACAATATAAAACATTTTAAAATTAATTTACAAATGCACTCTCTCGCTCGACGATACAATAATGGATTTCAAAGCAAGGATAGAGATTCAAATTTTATGGACTCAAATCAAAGAGAATTTTAAATTTCGAAGATAGATTGAAACAAAGCCAAGATGATTAAATAATCAAATAGGAAGATAAATAAGTTATTAGATCGCGGGCAACCTTAACCGGGTCGACCGTGACTTCAAGAATAGGATCGATGCAGAATTCCGAGGTAAATCTACATTTGATCTCAAGAAATATAATTCAGGTATGGCGGGAAATAGGTAGCATCGTAAACCGAGGATACAGAAATCTCCGGTAAATCAATGTCAATTATAAAGGAGTTTCACCCCTTTACAAATCATTCGAAGATTGGCGAGACCGCCGATTCACTATAAGGGTCATTCGAAGTGGAGTTATGTGATGCTCCAGAATTGAAAGAAGACGAATAGTGAGGGACACGAATAAAATTTGGAACCGTAGGGAACGTTCCAAAATTCAAAGAAATCGAGTAGAAAGGAAGAGATTGAAACTCGAATGAGAGTGATTCTGTAAATACATTTACCCTATATGTCAAGTTTTGCCTAGAGCTACCAAAGCTCTGATACCAACTGTAACGACCCGATATTTTGTACCATTCACATCCATTATAAGTGTATAGGTAGACATTCATTCCGAAGTTGAATTGCTCAAAATACCGCGTTGTTAATTTAAACCTGGCAAAACTGAACATATACAGTAAATGAATAATCACAGATCACAGACACAGAGTAATAAATATGCAGCGGAAATAAAAGAGATAGTAGTTCATGAAGCTACTATATAAATATATAAGTTACATCAGAGTTAAACCAGATACAACGGAAGAGTAATACGATACATCAGATACAAATCAAAATACATCTCTGGAATCATCGAATACTGAAAGCAGAATAGATGGCTGGATCTTCAAGCAAAGCTCCAACTCCAAAGGTGAGTCTCGAATACTGGTACACTCAGTCTGACCCGAGTTTAAAGCAAAACACAAAACACTCGAGTCAGGATTAACATTCTTATATTTATAAATCCAACTCAAGTGAAATAGCAATTGAAATACAAGTAACTCAAAGGATGTTTGGAATAACCATCCTTTAAGGATCCGTTAAACTATCTACTATGTAGTAGTGTACGATAAGTAGATAATGTCTATCAGTAATATAAAGATATCAAAATAGTGTTAAGTCATGGCCCATTCCACCCTTAACACATTTTTATTCCCAAGAGCATATACAAGACCGTAGTTTCCCCAAAACCGGAAGTCACTAGAGGGCAATCCATATACTAAAGGTACAAACCAAAATCGTAGTGGTCGCGTATAAAGGAATACAAGTATGACAAGGCACATGAGGCAATACCCAAGGTAGTGAAACTACCGTTTGCCTGATCCGGACTGGTGAGAACGCATCGCCGCAGCGACCGCAACACCGCGAAACAACACTCCCAAAATCAAGGGTGCACCAATCGACAACAAGTAATGAGTAGTTCGAAGAAGTGTGTTCACTTGAGGTAGCTAATCCTCCATTGGCCCGGCACGACTCCTGTTTTAGTCATTTCCAATTTGACACAAGTGTCAAAGCTATCCATTATCGTTCTCTTTCTTCAGTCATCACGTACATCATTCCAACCACTTCATTCTGGATCATCACTCCGCGTATAGTTATTAAAGTGGTTTTCGGTTTAGATAGAGAGTATATCCATAACCGATTCCGGTCTCTTTAATAACCTTCGAAATTATTTCACCGATTGGTCGTTTATTTATTTCAAAACCAAATCAATTTATATTTCAATCAGAGTTTATAAATCAACATTTCGTTTGTCTTTCTAAATCAATTTCCATAATTTACGTTTCAAAACTTCCAAATTACCATTTCAAAATCTTATAATACAATTTCAAATTTTATTTAAAACGATTCAAATATTGATTCAAGTTCGTATATAAGTTTCATTCCGAAATCATTTAAATTAATTTAACATTCAAATCAGTTTAACTTCATTTATCGATTTTATTCAATATTCGTTAAGTAAATTTATCATTCAAACCAATTCTATTAAATTTCCAATTCATTAAATCCATTATTTAAAATTCAACTTCATTATATCAAAACTTACAAATTAAATTAAATTCATCAAATCAAATTCTTTAAAGTTCAAGTCTTACATTAATTTCAATAAATCACATTTTATTTCTTGTTAAAGAAATTCAATTTCACTTATTTACTTACTTAAATATTTTCCAAGACTTAATTAATAAAGAACTCAATTTCATTTATTTGCGAAGTAAAATTTACTTATTCAAAAGTTCAATTTTACTTATTAAAGAATTCAATTCAATTTAATCATTAAATAATTCAATCTTATTTAATTTATTAAATAATTCAAAACTTAATTATTAAATAATTTCAAAGTTTAATAATTTCAAACTTAATTATAATTTCAAACTTAATTAGTAAATCATTTCAACTTAATTCAATCATTTCTCAAATTAGACAACATTCTTTCATCAATTACATTGTTAATATTTTGTTTCAGATTATTAAATACTAACGTTTACCTTTCATTAAAATTCAAATTTCAACTTCATTTCAAAACCATATTATTTATTCAAATAAAATCTTCCTTTTATTTTAAATCAAATTATTGACCAATCGGGTTTTATTTAATTTTCTATCCTAAGTCAAAGTTCAATTTGGGTATTTATCATTTCAACCCGATTCCAATTCAATTCAAAATCAAAACATAACAAAGGGAACTTGCAGTGTGATAACTGGGATGGTGTCAAAGTAAATAAAAAAGCAATAACAACAAACAATAACAATCCAATAATCAATTCAAATAATCCCGAAATAACCGTATTAATTCGCATTGTTATTTGTGCGAATCAATATAATCATTTCTAGAATCTACATTGTCATTTCATGCAGATTAAAGATTATTCCACTAATTATTTATACGGTTTTTCACTTGTCATTCAATTACAACTTTATACTACAACAATTAATCCAATATACGTCGATGGTTCAAAGTGTAATCATCACTATTCTACATGTCAATTAATTTAACAATTAAAAGGGGTCATATTCACTAATCAAATTTAACATATAAATCAGTTTTAAAATTGTTAACTATCCTATATCCATTTCGATTTTGCATACTATTTATCATTTAACACTAACAATTTAATGTCCAATATAAACATCAACAGTTAATCAATTATCAGCCAAACTGTATTATCATCACATAAATAATTAACAGATAATGGTGTCAAATGTCAAAGGTGGACTGATACAGTTAATAGCATAAATAACAGTAGCATATTTCAATTGTCGTTTCAATTGAAATCAGATTTAATAAATAAAAGAACGTTAATCGTGAGTGAGTGCTCACCTTTCGAGGCTAGAGAGGATAGACAATGGAATGAGTTACGGATCCAAGCACGAATTTCAGAGCAAAGCTAGATGGACACGAATGGACGAACAAAGCTGATGAATAGAAATTGACGAAATCAGATTAGAAACTGTTCGATGTAGACCGAAACCAAATATATATTATTCTAATATATTATTTTCTTAACAAATATAAAATTTGAAACTTATAAAAATTATATACATATACGTTTCAAAAATCATGGTTTTAAACTAAAACACATATATAATCAACATATATACACTATGGATTTCAAATCATTGTTTATGTATAAACATGCGTCAGTATACATGACAAAATATCTCATATAAACCAGAACTTGTAAAGTCGGATACATTTATATCCTTAGTGTACATATGTATTTAAACAAACTGAAATATCCCAACCACTAACCCATATACATATGAAGTTACTTTAGGCGAATGCAACTAATATGACTTAACACATATATTTAAAACTCAAACTTACTTACTTTATACTACAACGACTTTATATATTTTATAGTGTAAACTATTGTAACCTTGTACAATAAAACTTAACACCCTGAACTGGTAATATAACAAAATATAGATGCAGACTTAATAAACGCATTGGTATACAACTTATGCCATAATATATACAAATCTATGTAAACAAATATGCAGACAACGTAAAATATATATAACTGAAACATATGTTTAAATAGGCTTATACACTAAAACATGACTTATAAAGAGACTTGTACTCTATCAAGCACAACATACAACATATAATTTAAGTCAAAA
Organism: Allium fistulosum; assembly: GCA_030737815.1. Lineage (NCBI taxonomy): Eukaryota > Viridiplantae > Streptophyta > Magnoliopsida > Asparagales > Amaryllidaceae > Allium > Allium fistulosum. The sequence goes on along the minus strand of CM060903.1, from coordinate 804,529,444 downwards.
TATATCTTAATCTATCCTATATTCTGAACACCTCAGCATATTATAACTATAAACAATGTGTACCTATAATTTCTTATTTTAAACACATGAGGCAGCATCTATATTTGAATACATAGGCACGAAACTACTAGATAATATATATACCAACATAACTCATTTATATATATCACATACCAAATGCAAATATAAGAACGAACTGGTAATATAACCTTATATAGCTTACAGACTTTATATAACTGTTATAAATGAACATCTCTGAATAAAATTTGGAAAGAAGAAAACGAAAACAAATGGAGAAGTTTGGCTACCAGAAAAACAAAGCACGGTAGGAAAGGAGATGCTCGACCGATGAGCTCGTGGTGGTTGCCGAGGTTCCATTGCGGTTCTAGGTGAAGATGAGGTGGCAGCGATCTGGGAAGAGGACTGCAGCTGGATGGTGCGGTGTTTTGGTGACTGGTGGGGCGAAGGAGTGGTGCAACAGCGGGCTTGGGCGGTGAAAAATGTGGACGAGCTAAGGCACGGATGCGTTGCGTGGGAGGGTCGTGCGGTGGTGGATCTGTTAATGGCCGAGGTGAGGAAGTGGTGGCGACGAGGCTTGGGGCGGAAGAATAGGTGGAGAAGGCCTTGCGTACTGAAAGGGAGAAAGGGTGGAGTGAATAAATAAGTGGAAGGAGGAAAATGGAGGGTGACAGAGAGTTTGTAAAAGAAGAAAGGTAGAGAGGGGTGGGATGGTTTTCAAAGAGAAGAAGAGGAGCATGCTTAATGTAAACGAAAAGAAGGCAGCAAAACAGAGAAGGCTATAAGGCAGATGGGTTGAAAACGTAAAGGAAATAAAGATAGATAAATGCGAAATAACGTATAGAGTTTTGTACGTTTTAAACTTTGAATTGGCATGGGATGGCAACAGCTGTACACTAATTGATAAGCTATTAAATCAATTTATTATTTTGCTTGGGATTCACGTTCAAGTTTTGAAAAGGCAAAAGTAAAACTAACGGTCATTCTTTATGGTACCGGTACGACGTACCGTTCTATTGTTTCCGTCGCGTACCGGATCTCAAAATTGACAATCGGATATACCATAGAGATCAGCACGACGAGACGATCAAAACGGTATTCAGATATCAGTGGTACGATTGAATTTATAAAATTCGAATTTTCTACCAGCGGAAAATGCGAGAAAAACGTAAGAAAATAAGATCGACGGAGCTAAAGATGTCCGAATTTTGAAAAACGAAAATTAGCGTTTGCTCAGAAGATGATTTAGAATTTTTCTATGTAAAAATATTTAGGATTCGAAAACATTTTATTTTCATCGCTTTTTAACTGATTAAATTGAAGTAAATTTACGCGCGAAATAAACTTTCATATTTTCGGACGAAAATTTACCAGTTGCTATGTTTTACTAGACGCATTCCAAATATCAAGTTTATATTTCAAAATTTTATCGTTTAAAATTTCGCAAAATTTCAATTAATAACGTTATTAACAGTTAAAATTTACGGGTCGTTACAGTAATTGAATGTGAATAGTTAAATGTAAATCAATTAATGGGAATAAATAGAATGTAAATAAATTGAAACAGATCAAATTAAATGTTAATAAGAAATGAAAGTGTATAAATATAATGTTGACATTTGAAGATGCAAATTGATTTGTTGATAATTAAATTGGATGGATATTAATTGTTGGATAGTTTCTCTTTTTACATTTGCATATAGCATTGTATACTCTATATTAGATAATGATGTTGCTTTCTATAAACATATTCTCATTAGTTGTTGGGCGATTAGTAGGTGTGGATGGCGTATGCTTTGCATTTGGAGCTTGCTTTCGCATTATATTGGTTGTATATACTTGCTAATACTAAAATAAGGCACACATTTTGGACTACATATCGTATTTGTATATTTTTCCCAATAGGATGCCTCATCTTCGAAGATGAGATGTATATTTATGATTATATATATATATAAATATTGTAAATTTTTACGATCAAACCGTGCAAAAGAGATGCTGGTGAAATTTTTCGGAAATTTAAGGCGTTAGAAATTTTTTGAGAATTTTGGAAATTTTTTTATAATTAAAGTTTGGTTTGAATTATAACATAAAATGGTTGAATGGATGGAAATTAATTGGTATTGGTGAATGAAGTTAAATACTCAAAAGAGTTTGGAAATCTATTACCACTAAACGGTTTTGAAAAGTTAATGGGTTTTGGGCATTTTTCTTACTTTCTAATTTTGGGAATGAAATTCTTTTAAAGAAGGAAGAATGTAACGACCAAGAATTTCAATCATTTGGAATTGGAATATTTAATTGGTTTTAAATATTGAAAGGTTAATTTTATACGTTAAATAACTTAATATCAAATATAGCGATTTATTTGATAATTAAATTGTTAAATTTAATATTTGGAATTGTTTAAAAATTTTAAACCTTGGATTTAATATAAATGAAAATGATTTCGAAAGTTGATTTAAATTCTATTTGAATAGAAGGGAGGTAGTGAACTTTTAAATTGGAATTAAAAGTGATTAAACTCATTTTGGAAATAACTCGTTTTAATTAACGTGTGAAAATAGCCTTCCAGGGCACTGTCTTGGATTTAGATGGAACCAGTTTCATTGGATCCATAATAGTGAATTATAGTAGGCCTTCGAATTTCATGGCGATCGGACATACCGTTTGGTCGTACGAGCTCGAAACGCGTAGAGATTAATTAAAGGAATTTAAATTAATATAATTTAGTTTTGAAAATTAACTTCAATATATGATGGAATTGGGTTCCGATATTTGTTCCATTGTGTTCGAAATAGGGGTACAACGCCAGGCGACATGCCTCGTTTGGAGTTCGAGATTTTCGAACGTTTAAAGATGAATATTTTAAAATTAAACAATATATGTACTTCCTTATGACCATACTTTGCCCATCTTTGTAACCATGCTTGCACGTTTAAACCCTACCCCTTCATTTATATATTTCACGTTCAACTAGGGAGGGTTTTATTTAAATTTCAAAATCAAATAGCCTCATTTAATGGCCGACGTGGATTGGAGCCACCACATGTCAAATTTCCAATGGCTACAACTATGAACTTGTAGAGCTCGACCCCCCGAGCAAGCTCAACGTTGGAGATCACCATCAGTGGACCATGGTGGTGGCAAATCTCCTTCAACGGGAACAGTTTTGAGGCTAATTTTTCGATGATGTAAGCTAAGGTAGAGGTCATGACCGGTGGTAGAGGGAAGAGCGTGGATGGGGCGACTCACGGTGGCGACGTAGGGATGGGCAGCGCCGTCTGGTGGCGGCAGCACGGCGATGAAGTCGCATCTGGAACGTGGTGTCGTGAATCTGGGAATCGCGGGCGTGGGTTTCGGTTTTTAGAGGGAACAGTGAATTAAAAGTTAAAATTTTATTAATTAATGTTAATTAAAATCTAAAGTTCATTAATTCATATCTAATTCTACGAGGTCCAAATCGAGCGCAACAAGTTGCATTGCAATCGTATTAGCGAAAATGGAGTTGGATTGGGAGCTAGCCGAAATTTTGGTTAAAATCGAATGTCTGTTCAATTTTAATTCAAAACAGAACGTTTGATGACTTCTAAAATCAATGTGACTTAATCTCACCATTTTGGCTAACCAGTAATATTTTATAGTTGATAAATTGTTGATTGAATGTTTAGACGATTTACTAGTTTATATTGTTGATATTCCCGCCCCCAGAGTGGACGAGACCCTATTATGTTCCCGTGTAAGAGCAGATGACCTTTTGTATACGAATCCCGTCTCGAAGTGGTTGATTTATATTTTATGATTATATACTGTATGTGATGCAGGGGGACAAGTTAGAGGGATCCAACAGGATTCCTCACACTATTGATTTATTTCATATAAATCTACATATGATATGATGGATGCTATATTTGATGACATGGATTTGATTTTGCTTATTTAGTGCTTTAGCAGCACATGGCCTTATTTTTGGTATTTCAAAAAATTATAAACTAATGTTTTGATTTAAAAGGGATTTCAAAGTGATCTTGGAAATTATATATGTTTAATAATTTTTCTTAAATTAATTAAAGAAGAAATTTATTTCAAAATAAAAAGTATGATTTTTGGGAATTATAAATTAATAGTTTTATAAAATATTTTAAATAGAGATTTTCGAACTTTAAAAAAAGATTTTTAAAATCATAAAATAAGTCCGTCTTTTATAATTAAGGGATACGTTTTTAAAAGAAAATATAATATTTTGATATAAATATTTATTAACCATTTTATATAACGAAATATATATATATATATATGTATGTACATATATTAAAGATTTATTACAAATGTGAGATTTATAAGTGTGATAAATTATAAAAGTGATATTTTGCAAATGAAGCGAAGATTTGTAAAATCGTATATTGTTAATAAAAGTATGGTTTTATAAATGGTGTTTATAAATTAAAGGAAACTATCATCATTTAATTAATTGGTGAGATAAATCAAACGGTGGATTTATTATAAGATGTGGAATGTTGTTAGAATATAGTTTATTTATTTTGGAAAAAATGAAAATGGGAATATATTGAAAATGTTAACGATATTTTATAAAAGAAATTGGTAAACACGAAAGCAACATTATAAATGGATTGTAATTGATGTTCAAGATGGAATTTTTATAGATAAGCGAGATTTATAGAGAGATGGGGTTATGAAGGGGGTTCATAATAAAAGAAACTTATGAAAGGAAGATTTGTAAAATAGAAAGAGATTCATAAATATAGTTTTATAAATATGGAGATGATTATGTGAGAATTTAAGTATGGACTTTTATCAAGTGAATATAATATTGTTAAAACTTATTTATTTATATTTAATATTATTTTAAAGTTATTTATCAATATTTTTAATATTTTGAAGGTTAATTATTTAAATAATTAATATGGTTTGAAATTAATAACAATGATTTATTAATGGTGTTTTGGTAATTAATTAACATTATTTATAATAAAGTTAAAGATTAGTTATTTTTGTTTATTTATAATGGTTGAAATTATTAATTATTTTTTTTAAAATGTTTTGGAATTATTAACTATAATTATTTTATTGTTAGTATTAATAATTATTATTATATAATAGTGTTTTGAAGTAAGGATTATTTATTTATTAATAAATGTTTCGAGATTTATAAATAGATTTTTAAAAATAGTTTCAAGGATTTATAAAATAGATATAAATGATTTTATAGATATATAAAAGGGTGTTTTATAAATTGTTTATGGATTTACGGTGTGTTTGTAAAGGAGTTTCAGAAATGTATAACAAGAAATTATAAGTGGTGGAAATTTATAAAAGAGATTATAAATGATTTCCTGAGATCTATAAAATACTTTATAAATGGTTTTATAAATTTATAATGGAGTTTATAAATGATTTAGAATTGCAAAAAAAGAAATCTTCCTCGGTGTTTAGTGAGTATGCTTATGCCGTTGAGATAAGTAAATGAATATTTTACCAAGTATTGAGAAATAGGGAATTATATACATATATGTGTGTGTGTGTGTGTGTGTGTGTGTGTGTGTGTGTATGTATATATGTATGTCTGTAAAAAGCAATTTGCTACAATATATACAAAATGAAATTAATAAATGAAAGGATTTATTAAAGAAGGTTAGTGGTTGCTTTTGTGCTTAACAACCATTGTTGGTTTTCCTTATGGAATTAAATCCCTGATTGAATATTTGTTATTTGACAGTTAAATAACCGACTATAGAATTTGGACCCAAACGTAACTTTGGAAATATATAGGAGAAACACGTGAGTTATATGGCACAGTCATCTCCGATGATGCTCAACTGTATGTATAAATCTTGTTTCGTTCTCCTAGGGCAATGATAAGGAAATCCATCCACTGACGGTTAGGAGGTGATCTCCGCTCTTATCTTTGTTTATTTCCTAAAGAACCAGAGTTGAGTCTATCGGAAATAATCGAAAGTTGTTTCGAAGAGACCGGGATTGGGTATGTTATCCGAAAACCACTTTGATCCAACTCAAGCGTTTTGCAGCGAAGGCATCTTGAAGATGATGGAATTGAAGACGGAGCTCTTAAGCGTTTCGTTCAGTCCCAAAATGAACCTGTATGGATGAATGCTGGTATTGCTTGGTTGCCTGGAGGGAAGTGCTAGCATTCCAAATGGGAAGTGTTGTATAAAAGATAAATTGTAGCCTCAAGCCTCATCAACCGGGAATGACTAAAATAGGGAAGATGCAGCAGGGCTAAGTGGGTCGCTCCCAAGTAGGGTAAGATCATCCCTATCTAGGGTCGATAATATCTCTTATTACCCATTAAGGGTTGGATGATCATATTCTATACTATCCAGTAAGTGATAGGCCAGTTCTGTATTGGTAGGGATCCAGGCGAGGTCCTTGGTGTTATTTTATCTAGAGATGCACTGTGACGGGTGGTACCCTTGTAGCCCAGTCATTGTATGGAATCCATTCTCCAATGAGAACCTTATGGACATAGTTGTTCCCAACTATGCCAAAACGTGAGATGCAAGCATTTCAGCTATATTCATATTTTACTTTAACCCCTAGACATTATTATAATATAAATAGACTTTCTATAGAAAATGTGTTGGTTATCGTAAGGTAAAAAACCCTTCCGTGTTTATGTGTGGTGTGATCTTACGAGATACTTTTGATTTTTAAAGTTTTTTTTCTAACTTTAAATTTAAATTGGGTGTTTCTCATGCTAGTTTTCCAGATTGACTCGGGGGTTATTTTATTATAATGCTCGGGTCAAACCGAGCATATTTATAGATTGCTTTAGATGCATTGGAGCTCAGGAGACAAGTTGGAGGTCTTCAAGTCGTATTCGTGTATATGTTTATTTTCCGCTGGTTTGCTGTTGAAATCATCAGCAATTGTGAGGACAGGTTGTTATAGCTATCTAGGATGATGATTGTGATTTGTTATACTACTTTGATGGATGTATGTATATAACAGTTTCTATTTTGTAATGATCATTGATTATATTATATATTGTTCCGCTGCGATTATTAGATTCTTTGTGTTTTCTGTCTATTTTCTCTTCTCTCATTCTTTCCTCTTTCTTTCCTATCACTATCCGTTTTTCCGTTCGATTTGGGTTGGACATGTGTGGTTTATTGTCAACTCGGATTGTGCGAATTAGTGGGTTGTCACATGTATTGTGGTTGACTTGGTAAGATCCAGGATAATGAAATGAAAATAAATAGATTAAAGAATTAATATAGCTAAATAAGGACATGGAACATTAGATCGTCTAGTAAGGAGTCTCGTATGGAAAAATGAAAATGTGATTTTTCTTATTACAACAAAAGAAGATTGAATTCCAGACTCCTCTGTTGTCCGTAAGTCGTAAAAATATAGACTTTTCCACTTGGAGAGATACTGATAAAGTCTAGAATGGAACCTAATTATACCAACAAAATATGATTTTTGAGGTATTTTTGATTAGATATGATCCGTTAGACGCAAACAATTGTAATTGGAAAGTTATACACTTATTAAGCAAAGATAGTTGGAAAACGATTGGGTTGATTCAAATATTGAATTTAAAATAGATTTCTTCCAATCACCTTCCTTAAATCCATTAGGAATTCACCCATTGGTTATTGTGCTCAATTAATGCGAACATCAGATGCCTCGAGATCAGTGAGAGCGATGAAGATCTTATGAATCTGATGTTAAATTGTAGTCTTAAATCAAACATATTAAAACTGGAACATGTATTTTGACGTAAGAACAAAAAAACTTGATCAGAGTCAAGATGCAGAGGAAGTGTGCCCCTATAATAAAGAAAGAATAAAAATGGTACTAACTAATTTCTAAGACTATAAATAGACGGCATGACCGTTGACGATAATAGACTTTACATTAATGTCTCGTATATATGATATACTGGGATTTAGGATTATCCAAAACCTAGTATGTGATACTAGTATTGAAATTGTTTAGTATGAATCCCAAATGAGAAATGTTATTATGGACTAAGGTATAAGAGATACCTTAGTGCTGGGAGTAAGTTTCACCACACATGTTGTGTATTGAATTAGATTCGCAAATGTATTTGATAAAATAGGCAATGAAATCAAGTCCAAAAAATTACCAAGTGAAGTGTACCCAGATATTTATGAAATATCGAGAATTGTTTATGAAATAGTGAAATTCTTGTAAAGTATGATCATGCTAAAACTTAATTGGAAATATCGAGTGTAGTAAGACAATCATAAATTTTAAAAGGTTCAACCTTAAATATTGTTTTGTGATAAATGGTTTTCCAAATGAGAAAGTTGCAGTAAGTTCTAGTAGGATTAGCACATCACCTAGAATAATGCTGCAATAAAATGTGTAAATGCAAATTTATAGATGAGAAAAAATGGCTTCCTCGATTAAGTGTCCAATGACATATTGTAACATCAATAATGCAAATTTGATCAAATAAATAAATGGTTAAATAATCGTTTATCATATATATGAATAAAAACCATCAAATAAAGTATTATACGATTATAGCTACAAATGTTGTCGTGAGTACCGAATCGTAAATAAAAAATACTTTGTTTTTTAAATATTCTTGGTCAAGATGTTTCAAGAAAAGAATATTGATAAATCCGTTAAGACTAGAGTACGCAAAGATCTCAAAGTGTTGGGCAGTGTATTACCCATGCTGTTGGAGAAACCAAGGGGTTACATACCTACAGTTACTGAATGACTATTGAATAACTCGATTAAGAATTTCCTATTGGTTGATAATTACTCAGGTCAAATAGGAAATCTCAGTATGCCGATGTTATATAGTTCTTTCGACTTGAGAATACTGTGCAACTTTGATGTGAATACTCAACTTCAATTATAGTCGAACCATGTCTTGCCGACCACTAAACGACTATAGTTGGGTCTGAGTCGAATCGCTGGAAGTGAAACACTATTTATTAGAGAATTTGTCTCCTCTACTATGAGAGGTTAGTATCACGGTCAACGTTGGTCAACTCAAAGTCAAAAATCTTTTATAGGGGCATAACGGTTAATAATAAATGTTATTATTGAACTAAGAACTTTGGAGATGGAATAAATAGCTAAATAAGGATATTGTTGGAGTTTTGACTTTGACCGAACTTCAGATATCATAAGTGATATAATGGTGACCAAGAGAACATGCGTATAATATATCTTTCTTAAAGGTGTTGCTTAAATCACTCTAAAAAAATGATTTAAGCTATTCCATTCACTACCAAATGGACCTGACCCAACATTTAGCTCAAAGCTCTTGTAATCACTAATAAAACCATCTCTTATGACCGAAATATTAAGTAATAAAGTTAGTACCATTCCTAGCATAAGCAACGATATGTGGCTAGGCTTAATGAATGGGATCATAAACACAAGGAAAATAGCTAATGATCTGAATGAGCTCCGGGCTCGGATAGATGCTCAAGGTACCGTTAGTTATGGTCCAAGAGTCACAACTACTGTGGGTGGGACCACTATCCAACTTACACTCCCTAATGTTTTTAAGATCATGCATGATGCCCATGAGTGGGTCGTTCTTGAGACCACTATTGGGGTCACTTGTAACAACTCCCATTTGGAGTCCCAAAACTTACCGCTACGGATGCTGTAGTTATCCATAGTTATTAATTCTCGGTGACCTAATGTGGTAATATTAGATACATTGATATACCCGAAATACATGAATATGAAAAAAAAATTAAACTAAATTTAAAACAAATTCTCATTTCATTACAGATAGCATTTTAGATTCATTACATAATCCCATATGTAAGCCACGTTCAGAGAAATTACAATTTATTACAAAATACGCCAAGAGCGACATATGAAGATGCACCTCTTGGTTGATAAGAGTTTAAATATAGGCAATTAAACAACTATGCCATTTCATCCAGTTACACAGCAGAATCAAACAGAAAGAACTCCTAATAGCAAGCTTGCCTCCTGCACGACCTCTGAAGCTTATTCGTTTAAAGGAGAACCTGAAAACCTTAACTCTCAAACTACTCAAAATCAATTGAGCATCCAAGAATTTAAGGGGAAAATATAAACTTCGAGTCGGAGAAAAAGTTTGGTGTGAAAAATAACCTACCATCTCGAACCCTATAGATATCTAGTGAGACCACGCCGCTTAGCGAACGGTTTTTCCCCTAACTAGTATCCTAATTCAATTTATAATAACCATATACTACGCACCTACATCCATAATGGTTAATACATAACATAATAAAATGTATCGTGATGATATGCAAACATGCAATATGCTCTGGATTATCCATCCCCATTCACCTAACTATCTGTCTCAAGTTATAGTTTCTAGGGTCACTATTAACCTATTAGTTTTCATGGGCTGACAAATAAACTGTTCCAAGCTTACGGACTGTCTGACCGGTTTCATAGTTTTCATGGGATAACTATGAACCGATTGGTGTCTACCAATAACATCATCCAATCATAGTTTTCATGGGGTCACTATGAACCTATTAGATTCTCCAATAACATCTCTCATGTCATAGTTTTCATGGGCCGACTATGAACCTATTGATCTTTATCGATAACCTATTACGGACATAGTTTTCATGGGAACACTAAGAACCTATTGGCCCCTACCAATAAAAATTTCCATAATATAGTTTTCATGGGCATACTAAGAACCTGTCTAAACCAATAATCTTTTAATCAGTCTTGGGCATCCTATATTCTGGTCTGTCTGACCTCTTGGATGCAATTCTACTCACGCAGGGGTTAATTCAATGTATATTCACTACTGGGTCAATCTAGCCTATTATTCTGCCCTTAACATCCCAAAAATGCAGTTATGGGTTAATAATAAAGTAAATATGATTAAATAAGCATACATGATAATTGATCAAATAACACAACAACTTAAACATCCATGATTTAATTCCTTGTAATCATTTTCAAATGAAATTTGGTTAATACCCTTAACCCATTATTTTTAGCAAGGAAAGTTTCCTTTAAAATTTCAAGGTTAAATGCCATTTCGAAACTCTTTTATATTGCCATGTGTTTACTTTTAAAAATGAGTTAGGGATCTTTAATTCGAAAACTAAGGCTTTCGACCATATCCTTTATATCATTACTTAAAACTTTAGACATTCTCTTTCGAAACCATCCAACATACCTTTCGAACGCTTGGAAACGTTCCTTTCGAAACACTTAAAAAAACACCTTTCGAAACACTTAAAACATGCCTTTCAAAATAGTTAAAAACATACTCTTTGAAACACTCAAAAACATAAATTTCGAAAGCATTGAGTTCAAGTAAAAAGTTATGGAAGCATAGCTTCGAAACTAATTAAAAGTAAAACTTTTGAAACCATTGATTGAAAACAAAACAAACTTCAAAGTATAAAAGGGAACACTTTTGAAAGCTACCCTTTCGAAAGACCTATGGTGACGGCAACATGCTTCTGCATGTGTACTTAGGTATAAATAAGCGGCTTCAACCATGTCAAAAGGTATGGGAGTGGCACCTACTCATTCACCAGTATAAGTTAAAAGAAAAGCGGCTTCAATGGTTGTGGAAGGGTATGGATTGGAAACCCTACCCTTCGAACACATTGATTCAAGGAGTTGCAAAAGCGGCCTCTTAGTAAGGCGAAAGGTTTTAATGCGGCAGCTAGGGTATTGAAGGGGTTTAAAAGCAGTAACCCTTTCGACGACATTGAAACAAAGGTTGGTTTATAGATTTGAAACCAGGTTTTACAGCTTCATCCCTTACGCATGCATACTTTCGACACCTTTTCTACCTTTCATATAGGTCTAATACACTTCGTACTACTAGCTTGATACCATGTATATTGGCTCTGAATGGAGGCGGAAGGGTTAGAGGCGAGTGTGTATGAAGTCGAAAGCCAGCAGGGTCAAGTGGCGAAGATGTAATTTGGATAAAAACTGGGTAACACCCCGATATTTTATGGGAAATATATTAAAAAGAAATTAAAAGTGCATTTGGTATAGTGGTAAAGGCGCATGTTGACTTCCTTATTGACCATGGATCAAATCCCGCTGTCGCCCAAAATCTGGAGTGATGTTTTTTAGCTGGTTCGTTTCCAATGATTTTCCTACGTATTTCAGTGTTGTTTCTGACATGTGGTGGCTTCCCATTCGCTCCAGTGATGTAATAGGATGAGATGGCTAAATTTTATTAGTTGAGTGATGTGTATGGGCTAGAATGGATAACCATTAAGTGTATGAAAGAACCAAAATTAATCTAAAATAATCTAATGGATTATATTCACTCAAACAATCTATAAATAAACTATCTAACCTAAACCTAATCTCTTATTCAGCCGTCGCCATAATTCTACAGTAAAATTAGTGTGTATTATTCTTCCTCCTTTTATCGTCTAAATAAACAAATCTCTACCAAATTAAATTATCTATATATTCAAGCAATTTAGGGAATTTAGAAGAATCAAAGGGAGAAAGATTAAATCAAATTTTTTTCAAATTTATGCAAGCTCAAGTGCCAAGTGAGTGGGAATTAATATGAAATAGAAAAATAAAGTAGTTCAATTTCAGTTCTTTTCTGGCACGTTAATATGAATTAATTTCTGTTATTAATTGAGAATAGATGTAAATTATTGCAACTTCTTCTTCTTCTTCCACTTCTCAAATCTAATTCATGTTTGGTTTAAAATATGGGACATATAGATTGTCTATTCACGTTTTATGACATAAATAAGATTGAAATTTATGTAAATTATTGTGTCTTCTTCTTCTTCCACTTCTCAATTCTAATTCATGTTTGGGTGGAAATTTGGAACAAACAAACTGTTATTCACGTTTCATGGCGTAAATAAGATTGGTTTAATTAAATTGAATTAGAATTGTTATTCAATTTCTAATGGTAGAACATGTAAGTTGAATAAATTCAGAATATGTTACTTGAATAAAATTAAGGTTTTGATTGATATAATTACATAATTTTGAATATGGTTTTGGAACAAAATTGGGAAGTCTAATTGGCATAATTGTTTGTTTCATATGTGGTCTAAAAATGTAAAAGTGGAATTTTGTATAATTAAATGGTTTATGGCTATTGGATAAAAAATTTGTACAAATTAAATCTCTAAAAGGAGAACGTAAATTAGGGTGGAAAAAAATGTAAATTAAATGGACCCTAAAGGCTAGTGTAAATCTATAACAAAATGGCATAAAAACTACAGACAAACCATACGGACTGAACGGACGTGAAATTTAAATACCATTTATGTAAGAAAAAGGGAAATTGTGAAATAACCAAATCGGATGTAAAAATGGCCTAAAGAAGATTAATGGAAATAAATAGTATTTAAACTGTAACGGTAAAATTAATTAATCTGGAAGTAGTTTGGTATGAAGACCTTGTGAAGGTTTGGATAGGTGTTTCATGCAGTTAAGACCAAAATATAGTTTTGGTTGTACGTACTAGGAGCGGGCAAGTAGGTTCGCAAAGATGTTTGTTACCTTTCATAGGTTGCTAGTACGTAGGATAGATAGCATCCGCAATCGTAGGCTTCTTTAGGCAGAACGACGTGGACGAAACAGAACAAGTGTGCTTCGACGTAGGCTTCTTTAGGCAGATCGTTGGAGGATTTTGCGCAGCCGACCCAACTGCAGGCGCTCTTTTGGAGGACCGACACTTTGGATAGGGGCAAGTCCACATTGGTGACCAAGGAGACAGGAGGATAGGTGTCCAGTTTGGAGGAGCCTGAGCGCAACTTCGGGGTCCTGCGAGGTTCTCTGAGTCGATGCTGGTCAGACGTAAGAGGCATTTAGTCACAGTGCACGGGTGAAGAGCATGACTTTCATGCTGTAGCAAGTGGATAGGTAATGACAGCAGGTCCGACGGGCCGATTGACGTTTAGTATTACTACATGGTTGACTTCCCTAGAGTGACCACAGACTTTGGCTTCTTAGGAACTATATCTATGAAGGATTCACTACATTATATTATTCACCCTCTGCGATATCCGGGGAAGACCTGGAATTAAACTGCTTTATTCTTTCTGCTTCATTTTATTTCTCATTCACCAAACTTTATGTCTGACCCATTCCTATTTTTCCTATTTTCCCCAAATCACATTAGGGTAGGTCTAGGTTGCGATTCTTTGCAGCTTGGAGGATCATTGGAGCAGTTGTTATCTTCAACTTTTGTTTCTTTTGTTTCATATACTTCGTTTCTTTTTTCCGTACTTTACTCTATATATGGGGACCTATATTGTGAACTTTGTTATGTTTTATGTTTTGGTGGAGACTACTTGGTACTTTTGGTTTCAAAATTAAATTTGGGATAATGTTGTTTTTAATGAAGCTGTTTTGCTATTAATTTATAATTAGTGAAAGTTTTCTTCCGCCGTAATATTTTAATCATTTTATGATGTTGCTTTAGTCTCTATGCTATGTTGTGGATTTTTATTTCACCCGACCATCCGTGCTTCTAGTCATTTCCGATTTTCGGGGCGCCTAGAGGTGCGGGGTGTCACAATTGGTATCAGAGCTAAGGTTTTGATAATCCTAAAAATATTTTAAAAATATAAAGGTTTTCGAATAATTTTTAAAGGATATTCCAAATAATACTTTTAAAAGTATATGTATATATTTTGGAAAAAAAAAGAAATTTTAAAAATGGGTCCCTCATATCTCTTCCTCCCTATCTATTGAACTATTTGTGGAGTACCTAATCCCTTCATTTTAATATCCACAGATAGAAATGTCTGAACCGCAAGATATCCCCGAAGTTCTAGGCCTTAATATGCCTGCTTGGTTCAGTAGTTATTTGAAGGCTACTGCACGAGCAGAGCCACCAGCTAGGGATGCTGCTCCGACGGAAGAGGCTCCAGCCTGTCGGCTAGGCATTCCTGATTTTCCCAAGTTATGCAAGGACTACACCAGCTTAGGAGGCAAGCCGTTTCTTGGCACCGAGTCATATACTGAGGTGAGAGCTTGGATCCATAGTTGTGAGCGGATATTTGGACTTATGAGATTGGAGGACTTTGCTCGGAGGCAGTTGGCTCCATGGCAGTTGTAGGGAGAGGCTCTTTGTTGGTAGGTGTAACACTTCGAGATTTTCGACTTCCGAAAATCGACATTAATACGTCCACTGTATCAACTGCCGAGCAATCGAATGCCGGAAAACCGAATTGTTATGGTTAAAAAGAAGAGGTAGAAGAAGACAGAAAGAAAGAAAGAAGAAACAACAGAAACAATATCAGAATCTCACATATCGCGGTGGAACAACATATAATAGATAAATGAATAATCTTTAAATCAAAGAACTATATCAGTTTATACATTACATCATCATCAGAGTTTACAACAATAATATACAACACAACTGGACAATTATATGAACTTGTCCTTACAAATGAATTTTTACATCGGAAAAGATAATATCATATACAAATGCTACGTCTCGCCATCCAGCTCGCCACTTGAGCTCCAAAGCCTCCTGAAATCCAGAATGACTTGATAACCTGACTCTAGGCCGCCCGTGTGGAAAATTATGAGCACCCAGAGTTTAGGAAAGGAACAATAAACTCCAGGTCAATCATGGGACTGGTGTGAGAACTTAAAACAGTTATTATCTTTAAAACAACAACAAAGGAAGTAAAAGACATCCGCAATGCTTTTTGGAAAATGAAACTACCATAAGGCCTCCCGCCACACACACAATGCAAACGCAGAATTGGAGGAGATTTCTCCTTATGATAGTCAAACATGCTTACTACGCAAAATCATTTGATTTGATATTATTATTAGTGCATAGTGTAGAAAAACATTTCAAAAGTATAATATTAATCTTAGCCAGCATAGACATTTCGAACTATGCCTACTATAGCTACCATCTAAATAGTGGTGACCACCATAAGTAAATGGTCGGTTCTACAACTAAAACCGTACAAGGTTCGTATTGGGAATTGGATTTCCAACAAATGGTCAGGCTAAGGAACTTCCTACTGCCACATGGGTACGCCTCTGGATGGACGTCCAGAGAACTAACTAGCTCTCTGCCAACACAAGGCTGGGTTACCCTTTACACTAGGTAACTACTTCACGAATATGCCACCCCCGGTCCTTTGGGACCTTTATCCGAGGGCCCTCGATCACAACACAACAACCACATAGAAATGAGATTGGAGCAACCACATAGGTTAAATATCAGGGCTCCATACCTGACACCACCCTTTTCCAGAAGGAGATGACATACCCTAAAGGGCGCGACCCTCATAACCTTGCCGCATCATTCTTGTTTCGACCATTTCTGGATTGTGAGGTCCGAAGAGGTCTCGTCCACAAAGCTACGCTTTTTCACAAAGCCACGCTTTGATCAACAAATGATCAATAAATAATCATCACACAGCAATACTCAGCATGCCACATTACCAAATTGGGAGTATATCGCTGATAACCTTCAACTACATAACCTCTGAGCTCGTACGTCTCAGAGAAGGGTGTTAAGCTAAGAGAATAAATTCTCTTCCACCAACAGAAATGTATTTGAAAGAAATCTGCTTTATATCTCAAAATGTAATGTCAGACACGTAACCATACAAGTCTGTTCTGGGTTCGAACAGAACCGAAGGCACTTCCGAAGAAGCCCTTGCAATCCGGGTATTCACAATCCCGATCGAACTTCCCATCACAAAAGAAATCTCTATACCGTAGCAATGGTGCAGAGACAATCGATAGGTCATCCTATCGTTTTCACAAATACCCGGTCTTCACCACCGGTCTTCAATGCGATCCATATCGTCGTATCACTTATTCGGAATGGGTTAGATGACACAAAGGTCCTCTCCCGGCTAATCCGAATAGTAAGCACAATATTTTAAAACATAAGGAGGATTTCAATTAAGTCACAACTTATTACCAAAATCCTTTCTTTCAAATGGTTTAAACAAATTACCATTTCAAATCTTTAAACAAAAAGATTTACTTCACAAAGTTTACCCAGTTTCACAAAGATCCATTCACAAATTCCCAAATAAATTTCCATTTCAATTGGACTAACTCATTAAATCTTTAAATCAAGATTTAACTTATAGCTTTCAAAACTATTCACAATTCAAATCTTTTATAATATAAAAGATACACCTTTTAAAATCTTCTTTATTTCAAAACAAGATTTAATCATCGTCACAAGGGTTAATTCATAGTTTTTTTCCAAACTATTTACAATTTCATTTCAACTTGAAATGTTTCGATACAATTTGGAAATCTTTTCACATTATGAAAGCTATTATTATTTGAAAACAGATAGTTTTCGTTTAGGGAAAACTGGTTACAATTACACAGGTTAAAGCCATCCAAGTACAAATCTTGGATTTAAATTTAAATTTCCAAAACCATATTTTTAAAAACCCATATAAACACCTTTTATAACTTGTACAATCTTTTAGACCATAGTTCCCAAATCATTGAATTCAATTTCAAGTATTGAATTCAAAATTTAAATCAAATGATTTAAATTCCAATTTTTATTAAGTTATTTAAAATAACTCTTATTTTGAATCTCATTTTCAAAAACTTTCAATTCCAATTCCAAAACTATTTTTGACTCAAAAATTCAATCTTTAGAATTGTTAAAAATCTGTGACTTAACTAATTTCCACGTCCACATTTGTGTGTGTATTGTGTAGTCCAAGGGTTTAACACAATAGTGCAACAATATTCAACCATCACAGATCAAATATAACAATATAATTGATAAGCGGTATAAACTATAACGCTTATCTTCATTCACAGATCATAGATATATATATATATATATATATATATATCACAGATAAACAAATTACAGATCACAACACAAATCAGGATATATCACAAAGCATCACATATCAGAGATATCAAACAATTCAACATCCAATATAATCCAAACATCCATAAGTAGGATTAATTTAGTTATCTGATTAATTTAAAGTCAGATAAATTTCTACATATAATTTTTTGCTAGTTATGGTAAATTAATAATCAATTAATTACCAAAACATTTAATAAATTATCCTTTAATAGATCATTAATTAACTCTTAATTAATAATTAATACTAAATTAGTTATTCTTTATTAATTATTATAACCAATTAATTTCTCCTTATAAATTTCCAATGAAAATACAAAATCATTTCCTTTTTAAATAAATTTCTTTCTCTCTTCAAATCTATTTAAAAATCCAACTTTTTAATAAATTCTTCAACTTATAAATAATATTTTCGAAATCCATTTATTAAGCTCTTTTCCCCGTAATTTGAATTTTATTCAATATGGTTCAAAAATAACTTTATCTTTTTAAAACTCCTTTTTAATTTATCCAATTCTCAAAAATAAGTTTTATAATAAACTTTCAACTTGAATTTTAAAAATCCAATTTTTATTTATTTTCGGTATCCAAGGATACCAAAAATATATTCGGCTAACCTATAGCCTTCAACAATTTCAATCACAAAGATAATCACACAAAGATTATAAATAATCAACACACAACATATGAAATAATTTCAAATGTTTGAGGAATCCAGTTGGATCCCTCCAACCTGTTTTCCTGCATCCACAGATGTTAGCACAATACCAATTCCACTTCGAGGTGGAATATCGTGGTATATGGGATTTATAAAATATTATCCGCTATTGTGCGGCGCAATAGGGTCTCATCCGCTGTATAATGCGGGAAATCAACTCCAAATACATATATAATACCAATTCCACTTCAAGGTGGAATATCGCGGTATATGGGTTTAATATAATAACCTCCGCTTATTATGCGCGCATATGGTCTATTTCAAGTCAATATATACAACAATCATCATTCAAGCACATAATCACACAAACAACCAATTTTAAATTTAACTATTTAAAATTTATATCGAAACAAATTCGATTGAGTGAGAAGTTCTCACCTTGCTTCCAATAATAGTTGCGGTGTTTTATTTCGAATAAAATTAAACGCGTGTTTAATTTTACTCAAAATTCACACTAGCTCCAATCAATCCCAATCTAGCTCCATTGCATAGTGTTCGTCCATACGAACCCAACGCAAGTCGTTTCGTCAAATTCCGACCTCGTATGACAAAGTTATGATATTTAGAAGTTAATACAATTTAATATAATATAAATTTACAATTTTTCTTTTATTATTTAACCTAGCTATCATCTGGCCGTTCGTTTTAAAATCCCAGATCTCAGCCGCATGATTGCTTCTTCCTTCCCCAGGCTCTTCGTACGCGAATAGGAACCCACTGCAGCCGACAATCTTCGAATTTTACGCGCCTCTCCGATCAATTCCAGTTCGATCGAACACCACCGTTCGAACCACCTATGCGTGCTCCACCCCAGGTCGAAGACCGATTGAGCTCGGTCAACCACCTTGCACGAAAAACGTGTGCAAAGGTCGGCACTTCGTCGACCTGCTGCACCTCCAAATGATGATGATAGCTCGAATCCACCGTTGGATGTGTTCGTCTCTCCATCCTCTACAATGTTGTAGTTGAGGATTTTTCGAATAGGTGAACAGATTGGAAGATCTCAAGGAGAAAAGAATTGAACAACATCGGCCATTAAAATTGTTTGAAACGGCGGCTCACGAATTAGGGCTAGGGTTTGTGCAAACGTATATATATATACATATTAAATTAATATTAAATTCACTTTAAAACGACGTTTTCAAACGATCTCCAAATCCGACGTGCCGCCAGATGTTTAGAATGTTTTACCTACGTTCCAAACATAATGGAACATGTTTCAGGACCTAATTTGATCATATGTGCGAGTTACGGAATTAAACGATCAATTTCAAATTAAATCGATTAAAACGATTTCTATGCGTTTCAGCTTGCCCCGGACAAACCGTAAATCCGATTGACACGAAATTTGAAACCATACAATAATTTAACATTATGGATCCGATGAAACTGGTTTTGTTGAAATCCGAGACTATTTGAAAAATGACTATTTTTAGTCGTCAATTAAATATTAAAATAATCAATTATCACAACTTAACTTTTAATTCAATTTTAAAAGTTTACAAACATCATTCTAACTCCAATATGATTTAATATAACTTCATAAATCATTTTTATTCACATTAACCCCAAATTCCAATTATTTACGCAATTTCAAATATTAAATTGTCGATTTAATTATCCAATTAAATCTCTATATTCGAAATTAAATTTCTTCGACTTACAAATCTTACTTGTTAATATTTAAAATCAATTAAATATACGAATTTCAAATGATAGAAATTATGGGTCGTTACAGTGGGAGATTGTGGAGGCTGAGGCTTATAATTTGACTTGGGTGGACTTTCGTACTAGGTTCGAGAGGAAATTCTTATCGTAGGCTGAAGAGGGAGTGCAGCTAGAGAAATTTATATAGCTCAAGCAGGGGGATATGACAGTTAAGGAATATGTTAATCAATTCAATGAGCTTGCCAGATTTGGACTAGAGCTGATCAATACTCCTCACAAGAAGGCGCTGAAGTTCGCTAAGGGTTTGAGTTAGCCACTGCAGCGTTCGGTAGTGAGCCACATTCCGATGGGAGCCACTTTTAAGGGATTGGTAGAGATGGCTTTACTTGCTTATACTGAGAAGAAAGGAGATGTGGCGCAGAAGAGTGATGAGAAGAAGCAGTGGAAAGGAAAGAGGATAGGAGGAGGAGGAGGGTCAGGTGGAAAAAGGAAAGTTCCAAGGAAGGACTGGAAGTGCAATACTTGTGGGAAACCAGGTCATCTTGCTGAGGATTGTAGAGGGGTAGGAGAGCGACCGAGACTGAGGTGCTATCTTTGCGATCAAGTTGGGCATATGATAAAGGACTGTCCGTCGAAGCCCAAGGACAGTTCATAGACACCTTCACAGCCTGCTCAGGTTATGCTTTAGAGGCAGCTCCTTCCTCTAGTACTCGTCCGATTGTGGACAAGGTAAAGAAGGTGATCATCGAAGGTGTGTTATCTATCTCTGATTTTCCTGTTCGTACCCTATTTGATTCTGGAGCTTCGCACTCTTTTATATCTAGTACTCTAGTAGAGGGTTTTGGTCTTGATGCTTGCTTAGTGACCGACCCGGTAGTAGTATCAAATCCCATAGGAGGATCGGCCTATTTGTCCATGTTATGTCGGGATTTGAAATTGTTTATTTTAAGGGTTGTGTTTGATTGTAGTGCCTTTGTATTGGGCTTTTCCAGGTTCGATTTGATTCTTGGTATGGATTGGCTATCAATGTATGGTGCTGTTCTTAATTGCGATAAGAGGGTAGTGAGGTTAGGCACTTGTAGTGGACGTACCTTGGAGGTATCTTGTGATCCTAGAGGATCAGTCATGTTGAGCTACCTTTATTCTCTTGACTTATCGCCCGATAGTTTGAGTTTGGTACCCGTTTTTAGAGACTTTCCAGTTGTGTTTGAGGAGGTTGCTGAACTTCCACCTCGAAGGGAGATCGAGTTCAAGATTTATCTTGTCGATAATGCCAAACCGGTTGCTTTACCGGTAAGGCACATGCTCCTAAGGAACGTCATGAGTTAAGCGAGCAGATTGGAGAGCTTTTGGAGAAGGGCTTCATTCGTAGGAGCATTTCTGAGTGGGGCGCACCCGTCGTCTTTGCCACTAAGGCGGATGGCTCTCTCAGGCTTCGCATGGATTATTGGGAGCTTAATAAGCTGAAGAAGAAGAATCGTTGTCCTCTTCCCCGTATATACGATCTCTTCGACAAGCTAGTGGGAGCCAAGGTATTTTCACAGCTCGATTTAGCCATGGGATTTTATCAGTTGCGTGTGGCAGAGGATAGCATTGAGAAAACTGCGTTTAGGACTCTAGATGGGTTATTTGAGTGTTTAGTCATGCCAGTTGGGCCAACCAATGCTCCGACATATTTTGTGGACCTGATGAGTTGAGTATTTCGCGAATCGTTGAACAAGTTTGTGGTGGTGTTCGTCGACGACATTTTGGTTTATTCGCGAAGCAAGGAGGAGCATACTGTTCACTTGGAAGAAGTGCTTAGGACCCTGCGAGCACATAAGTTGAAGGCAAAGTTCTCCAAGTGCCACTTTTGGATGGATGAGGTTCTCTTTTTGGGACATATCGTTTCGGCGGACGGACTTGCAGTAGATCCGGCGAAAGAGGCAGTAGTACAAGATTGGCAGACCCCTAAGAATGCCATGGACATAAGGAGTTTCCTTGGTCTTGCGGGCTATTATTAGAAGTTCATTAAGGACTTCACTAGGATATCAGCTTCACTTACCCGCCTTTCCAAGAAGAACTCAGCTTTTGTTTGGGATGCCAAGTGTGTGGATGACTTTGGTCGATTGAAGGAAGCTTTAACTACCACGCCCGTATTGGTATTACCGAATGGAACCAAGTCTTTCTCAGTTTATACAGATGCTTGTGGTATAGGGCTAGGGGCGGTACTGATGCAAGAGGGTAGGGTAGTGTGCTATGTGAGTAGACAGTTGAAAACGCATGAGAAGAACTACCCGACGCATGATCTTGAGTTGGCAGCTATAGTTTTGGCTCTCAAATCTTGGAGGCACTATCTCTTAGGAGAAAGATTTGAACTTTTCACGGATCATAAGTCTATGTAGTATCTATTCTCTGAGGAAAACTTGAATTTGAGACAGCAAAGATGGATGGAGTTTTTAGCCTCTTATGACTTTGAGATTTCCTATACCCCTAGCAAGGGTAATGTAGTGGCAGATGCGTTGAGTAGACGCAAAGTGGTTTTAAGTCCTATGTTTTTGGAATGGAAGCATTTGGAGTACATCGCTACCTTTGATTTTAGACCTCCATCAGATTTAGCTCTAGGATTATTAGCATCCCTCGACGTCCAGCCTACTTTGATGGATCAAATTGGAGCATGGCAAGGTGAGGACGAAGAGTTAAAGGACATTTTAGATAAGCTTGGTAGAGGAGAGTCATCACCACATCTTAGGCGCTATACCATGGACACTAGGGGATGGCTTAGAAGGGATGGTAGACTTTGTGTTCCCCGTAGTGAGGATTTAGTAGATGCGGTTTTGGCCGAGTCACATCATTCTAGGATGACAGTGCACCCCGGTGGTGATAAGACGTACCGGGATATGAAGAAGGTATTCTATTGGCCCGGAATGAAGAAGAGGGTGGCAGAGTATGTATCGAAGTGCATTACTTGCAAAAGGGTAAAGGCGGAATAGAAGAAGCCCGGAGGACTGTTGCAGCCTTTGGATATTCCATTATGGAAATGGGAGAGCTTCTCTATGGAATTCGTGGATGGATTACCAAGGTCACGGAGAGGGAACGTGAGCATTTGGGTCATTGTGCATAGACCGACGAAGAGCGCTCATTTTATACCCATTAAAAGTAATAGGACGAATGCTTCTTTGCCGGCTCTTTATGTAAGGGAGATAGTTAGGCTTCATGGAGTTCCCGCCAGCATTGTGAGCGACAAAGATCCATTATTCACTAGCAAGTTTTGGAGGAGCCTTTAGCAAGCCTTGGGAACCAAATTGAATCTGAGCACGGCATATCACCTTAAGACAGATGGACAGACTGAGAGGGTAAATAGGGTTCGGAAGATTTGCTCAGATTGTGCATCATTGACTTCGTAGGTTCTTGGGAAGACCACCTACCATTGGTGGAGTTCGCGTATAATAATAGTTATCAAGCAAGCATTGGGATGGCACCGTTCGAGGCCCTCTATGGCAGACCATGTAGATCACCAGCCTATTGGTGGGATACCACTGATAGGATCTTGCTTGGACCAGACTTGGTGAGGGAAACTTCTGAGAAGGTGGATTTGATTCACAAGAGGTTGAAGACTGCACAAGATAGACAAAATTCATATGTCGGTAGAAGATGTTCAGATTTGGAGTTTAAGGTTGGAGATATGGTTTTTGTCAAGGTTTCTCCTCTGAGAAACGTTATGAGATTTGGCTCATTGGGTAAGTTGGCACCAAGATTTGTAGGACCCTTCCCTATTACCGCATTGATTGGAAAAGTGGCATACAGAGTTGATCTTCCAAATAAGTTGGCAGGAATTTATGATGTTTTTCATGTTTCGCATCTGAGGAAGTGTCTACATGATTCCGAAGTAGTAGTAGAACCCGATCAGCTAAAGGAAGTGGAGGTAGAGCGTGAATCACTTGTGTGTCATACACCCACCCGTATATTGGAACACAGCGTCAAGAGATTACGCAACAAGGAAGTTCATCTAGTGAAGGTTCAGTGGGGAGATGACCCCAAGGAGTGCACATGGGAATCTGAGGAGAGAATTCGAACTTCTTATCATTTTCTATTTGAAGGTACACTTCAAATATCCTATCTTTGATCTTTGATCTTTCCTTAGTTAGGGTATTTTCGATAATCTTTAGGTGAAACCTATGGATGGTAGCTTGGTTGTAAACTTGTCATTATGGCATGTTATGTTTGATGGATGAAAATGATTGCAAGTGGATGCCAATGTTTGCAAATGGATGCATTGCATGCATTAGATAGATATTTATTAGGACAATCGGCCAACTAAGTACACAAACCTGCATATGCGTGCCTGTTATCTATTGCATTTGCACATGGTTGTATGTGTGTTTATATATATACGTATGTATATATAAATGGATGTTGCATATGGATGGTGCATTTAGGTGAATGATTGAAACATACATATAGAATTATTAATTATACTAGGGTAATTACATACATTTGGTTGCATGGCATAAGCATACTTGCATTACAGGAGGTCAACTGAATCAGTAGACCGACTACCTTTTCGCATTCGGTAAGTTCATATGCATTTCACTTTGCATAAATCATAAATTGCATTAGTTAAAAATAAGGACAATGGTAGAAATGGATGATGGTTGAGTAGATGGATGTAGTTCTTGGATGCTAGTTGTTAATTACGTTCTTCCGTCTTTGGAGATTTCGGGGACGAAATCCTTTAAGGGGGGAGAATGTAACACCTCGATATTTTACAGGAAATATAATTAATAATAAATTAAAAGCGCATTTGGTACAGTGGTAAAGGCGCATGTTGACTTCCTTAGTGACCAGGGATCAAGTCCCGATGTCGCCCAAAATCTGGAGCGATGTTTTTTTAGCTGGTTCGTTTCCAATGATTTTCCTACGTATTTCAGCGTTGTTTCTGACATGTGGTGGCTTCCCATTCGCTCCAGTGATGTAATAGGATGAGATGGGTAATTTTATTGGTTGAGTGATGTGTATGGGCTAGAATGGATAACAATTAAGTGCATGAAAGAACCAGATTTAATCTAAAATAATCTAATGTATTATATTCACTCAAAACAATCTATAAATAAACCATCTAACCTAAACCTAATCTCATTTTCAACCGTCGCCATAATTCTACAGTAAAATTAGTGTGTATTATTCTTCCTCCTTTTCTCTACTAAATAAACAAATCTCTACCAAATTAAATTATCTATATATATTCAAGCAATTTGGGGAATTTAGAAGAATCAAAGGGAGAAAGATTAAAGCAAATCTTTTTTCAAATTTATCCAAGCTCAAGTGCCAGGTGCGTGGGAATTAATATGAAATAGAAAAATAAAGTAGTTTAATATCAGTTCTTTTCTCGCACGTTAATATGAATTAATTTTTGTTTTTAATTGAGAATAGATGTAAATTATTGCAACTTCTTCTTCTACTTCCACTTCTCAAATCTAATTCATGTTTGGTTTAAAATATGGGACATATAAATTGTCTATTCACGTTTTATGGCATAAATAAGATTGAAATTTATGTAAATTATTGTATCTTCTTCTCCTTCCACTTCTCAATTCTAATTCATGTTTGGGTTGAAATTTGGAACAAACAAATTGTTATTCACGTTTCATGTTGTAAATAAGATTAGTTTAATTATATTGAATTAGAATTGTTATTCAATTTCTAATGGTAGAACAGGTTAGTTGAATAAATTCAAAATATGTTACTTGAATAAAATTATGGTTTTGATTGATATAATTACATAATTTTGAATATGGTTTTGGAACAAAATTGGAAAGTCTAATTGGAATAATTGTTTGTTTCACATGTGGCCTAAAAATGTAAAAGTGGAATTTTGTGTAATTAAATAGTTTGTGGCTATTGGATAAAAATTTTGTACAGATTAAATCTCTAAAAGGAGAACATAAATTAGGGTGGTAAAAAATGTAAATTAAATGGACCCTAAAGGCTAGTGTAAATCTGTAACAAAATGGCATAAAAATTACAGACAAACTATACGGACCGAACGGACGTGAAATTGAAATACCATTTATGTAAGAAAAAAGGAAATTGTGAAATAACCAAATCGGATTTAAAAATAGCCTAAAGTAGATTAATGGAAATAAACAGTATGTAAACTGTAATGGTAAAATTAATTAATCTGGAAGCAATTTGGTAGACAGACCTTGTAAAGGTCTGGATAGGTTTCCATGCAGTTAAGACCAAAATATAGTTTTGGCTGTACGTACTAGGAGCGGGAAAATATGTTCGCAAGGATGTTTATTACCTTTCATAGGTTGCTAGTACGTAGGACAGATAGCATCCGCAATCGTAGGCTTCTTCAGGCAGATCGACGCGGATGGAACATGACAAATGTGCTCCGACGTAGGCTTCTTTAGGCAGATTGTTAGAGGATTTTGCGCCGCCGACCCAGCTGCGGGCGCTCTTTTGAAGGACCGACACTTTGGATAAGGGCAAGTCTACGTTGGTGATCAAGGAGACAGGAGGATAGGAGTCCAGTTTGGCGGAGCCTGAGCGCAACTTCGGGGTCCTACGAGGTTGCTTGAGTCGGGTCGGTCAGACGTAAGAGGCATTTAATCATAGTGCACGGGTGAAGAGAATGACTTTCACGCTGTAGCACCTGGATAGGTAAGGACAGCAGGTCCGAAAGGCCGATTGACGTTTAGTATTACTACATGGTTGACTTCCCTAGAGTGACCACGGACTTTGGCTTCTTAGAAACTATATCTAAGAAGGATTTACTGTATTACATTATTCACCCTCTGCGATATCCGGGGAAGACCTAGAATTAAACTATTTTATTCTTTCTGCTTCATTTTATTTCTCATTCACCAGACTTTATGTCTAACTCATTCCTATTTTTCCTATTTTCCCCAAATCATAGGAGGGCAGGTCTAGGTTGTAGTTCTTTGCAGCTTGGAGGGTCATTGGAGCAGTTGTTATCTTCAGCTTTTGTTTCTTTTGTTTCATGTAATTCGTTTCTCTTTTTCATACTTTACTCTATATATGGGGACCTATATTGTGAACTTTGTTATGTTTTATGTTTTGGTGGAGACTCCTTGGTACTTTTGGTTTCGGAAATAAATTTAGGATAATGTTGTTTTTAATGAAGCCGTTTTGCTATTAATTAATAATTAGTGAAAGTTTTCTTCCACTGTAATATTTTAATAATTTTATGTTGTTGCCTTAGTCTTTGTGCTATGTTATGGATTTTTATTCTGTTTGACCACCCGTGCTTCTAGTCATGTCCGATTTTTGGGGTGCCTAGAGGTGCGGGCTGTCACAAACTGCATTTTTTCTTATTAAAGAAAATACTTTTCGCCTACCATCAATATTTGTCTCAATTTTATTAGTTTAGAAAACTTTATCAATTTCCTTATTCAGAATTTGCCGCCGAAATCAAATATGGATTTGAAATAACTTAACACTTAAGCCCTTCTCTTTTAATAAAACATTTAAGTCCGCTAACTTAAATAATTTATTATCCATAGTAATACACTTAGGAAAAATCCTCCATAATCACCATAATTCATATAAAAATGTTTTCTAGCATATATATAAATTTCAAACCCGAAAACATTATTTAATTGCCTTAAATAATTTAAACCCAAAATTCACTATTTTCTCTCATAGAAAATTCATAATAAGTTACCATAGCTTGGACTATTTTGAAAATTTAAACCCATCTCCAAAATAATGTTTTACATAACATATTCAAAACTCATGGCGTTTGGAAATAATTTTGCATGATTTTTGCCTTAAAACCAAACTAGATTATTCCACAAAATCCTTGTTTAAATTTATAACATGGCATTTAAATCAAAACATATCATCATTCATCCAATCATTCGGTTTAAACCTCAAACCTAGATTTAAAACATTCAAGATGACTTATATGAGATGGTTTAGATCATTATTTACCTTGTTTGGATAAGAAGCTTGAGATTTGTTCTTCACTTTAATCTTCCTAGCTTGAATCTTAGCCTCTAATTGATTTTTGAGCTCCTTTTCACCTAGGGTTATAGCTGGCCTTGTATTTCCTTTTGTTTATGTTTTTTTAAGAATGTAAATGAGAATGAGAATGTTGTAAGGGGTTTTAGGGGTTATGGGGTTTGGCTATTTCCATATTGCCCTTACCATATTCTCTTAAGTATTTAACTTATAAACCATTCTTATAAATTCATTTAATTAAGGCATGACCTTAATTAATTTTCAATTCTCAATTCCCTTATAACCCTAGTCTCTAGATTATTCTATTTAATTTGTCTAATTAAATCTCCTAAATAAAGCTATTTAAAATTAGGTGTGTTACAGGCTCCCATTCTTAAAGAATTTCATCCTCGAAATTCAGCAAGGACTATATACTAAGCATAGCAATCATATGTAACATTTTCTAACTACCATACTAGCCCACCTAACTAGCAAGCAGTATATATAAAGTAAATATAGAACATACCCTTAAAGCAGATAAGGATAATTATCTTTAATCCTGTCTTCTGTCTCCCTAGTACAGTCCTTCTCATTTTCGCTCCACAAAACTTTTACTAACTTGATTGTCTTGTTTCTTGACCTTTTCTCATCTCTCACAACAACCGAACTGGTTGCCTAACAAAAGTCAGATCTGGTTCTACTATTAAGTCTTCCAATGCAGTCGGAGGGATAGTAGTCTCTGGATTATGTACATACTTATGAAGATGAGACACATGAAACACATTATGGACACCTGCCAAACTGCTCGCCAACTCTACTTTATATGCGAGCTTTTCGATCCTCTTTATAACTGGGAATGGTCCAACATATCTCGGTGCCAATTTCCTTGACTTCTTGAATCGCACCACACCCTTCATCGGTAAGCATTTAACGAAAACCCTATCTCCAACTGAGAACTTTATATCCTTATGCCTCTTATCTGCGTAACTCTCTAGACTGAGCTTCCTTCATCCTACCTCGGCTCATCTCAATCTTCTCTGTTGCCTCTCTTACCAGATCTGGCCAAAGACTAATCTGTCTCCAGTTTTCAATCAACATGCTGGTGAGTTGATGGCCTTCCATACAAAACTTCGTAAGGCATCATTCCTATACTAGTATGATAACTGTTATTATAGGTAAACTCAACTAAGTGTAGGTGATCTTCCCATGATCCACCAAAATCTAGTACACAAGCTCTTAACAAATCCTCGAGTACCTTGTTGACTCTCTCTATCTTCCCGTCTGTCTGAAGTTGATAAGCAGTACTCATCTTGAGCTTGGTACCTAACACACACTGTAGACTCTTCTAGAACTCGCTAGTAAACAAAGTATCTCTATCACTTACTATACTACTAGGAATCCCATGCAGTCTAACTATGTTCTTTATAAACAACTTAGCTAAAACAGGTGTCGTCTTGGTTGACTTAACTGGAATGAAATGGGCACTCTTAGTCAACCTGTCCACTATGACCCATATACTTTCATTTCCTCGATTCGATCTTCGCAACCCGTCTATAAAATCCTTGCATATTGAATCCCATTTCCAAACCGGTGTCTCCAAAGGTTGAAGCAACCCACTTGGCTTCTGATGTTCGGCCTTCACTTGTTGACAGTTCACACACTGCTTTACCAACAAGCCAACATCCTTCTTCATACCTTTCCAGTAGAAACTCCTCTTCATATATTGATACATCTTGGTCCCCTTGGATGAATCGTAAACTTTGATTGATGACATTCTCTAAGGACTTCTCTCCTTAAGTCCCCAACATTCGAAACACACAACCGTCCCTTCTTTCTCAACATCCCCTCTAGTCAAGACTAAAATCCTTCAGGTCATCAAGCTCGGTTCTGGCTTCTAGCCTTCTAATCTTCTCAGCTAACACTGGGTCATCCTTCTACCTATATGCAATCCATTCGATCAATCTCGGTCGAAATTCCATGCAGTATAACATGGCAATGCTCTGACTAGAACTAGCAGTTGATCATAGCTGCACACTATAGGTAGTCAAAGCCTCTGGGACCTTCCATTCTATTAACATACCTAACGCCGCATTCTGATGTTTTCTGCTAAGAGCATCCACTACTTTATTTCCTTTTCCATGTGTATACTCTATACCAAAATCATATGCTGCTATAAACTCCAACCACCTTTGTGGTCCCATATTCAACTTCTTCTAAGAGAATAAGTACATTAAAGACTTATAATCCATGTATAACTCAAATCTCTCCCCTAAGAGATAATGTCTTCATACTTTTAATGCGATGATCAGTGCTGCCAACTCTAGATCATGAGTAGGATATCTCATTTCATGCGGTCTAAGCTGTAGTGAAACTTAGGTAATAACTTTACCTGTGTGAACACAGCCCCTAATCCAGTTCCACATGTATCGGTATACACTTTTAATCCTTGATTCCCATCTGGAACTACTAACACAGGTGCATTGGTCAACAACTGCTTTAACTTAAGGAATGCTTCCTCACATTTGTCAGACCAATAAACTTTATGTCCTTCATGGTTAGCTTAGTCAAAG
Organism: Allium fistulosum; assembly: GCA_030737815.1. Taxonomy (NCBI): domain Eukaryota; kingdom Viridiplantae; phylum Streptophyta; class Magnoliopsida; order Asparagales; family Amaryllidaceae; genus Allium; species Allium fistulosum. The sequence continues at coordinate 804,498,672 of CM060903.1, read as the reverse complement.
GCACTGCTATCCACGAGAAATCCTTAATAAACCTCCGGTAGTAGCCAGCAAGCCCAAAAAAACTTCTGATCTCAGTCACCATCTCTGGTATCTTCTAGTTTTTAACAGCCTCGATCTTATCCAGATCAAATGACAAAACCTTCTCTGAAACCACGTGACCAAGAAACTTAGCTTCTTTCTTTCAGAAATGACACTTTGGAAACTTTGCTTTCAGTTGATGCTACCTCAGCATCTTAAGCACTACTCTAAGATGAACTTCATGCTCTCTTTCAACCTAAGAGTATATTAAAATATCATCTATGAATACCAATACGAACCTATCCAAGTACTCTCGGAATACTTGGTTCATCAAATTCACAAAGAAAGCTGGCGCATTCGTTAACCCGAGGGGTATCGCTAACCACTCGTAGGAGCCATACCTAGTCAAAAACACCGTCAACGGAATACTGTCCTGTGCCACTCTTAGCTGATGGAAACATGTTGTCAAATCCAGTTGGGAAAATACTCCGGCTCCACTCAACTGATCGAATAAATCATCGATTCTCGGTAAAGGATACCTATTCTTGATCATCTTCTCATTCAACTTACGTTAGTCGATACACATCCTTAACGACCCATATGGTTTCTTCAGGAACACCGCGGCCGCTTCCCAAGGCGAACTGCTTGGTCTAATGAAATTCTTTCTTTCTATATCCACTACATGCACCTTCAGTTCCTTCATCTCAGTAGGTGCCATCCTGCTAGGGGGTCTACTTATAGATTCCGCTCCTGGCACAAGATCTATCCAAAACTCAATGGCTTTCTTCGGTGGTAGTCCTGTGACTGGCTCAAAAACATCCACAAACTCCCTTGCTACCAACACCTGATCTAGTTCTTCTTCCGCTTCCATTGCATTCAGCAAAGCACAAACACATGAGTTTGACTTCTCTACCGAGTATATAATTCGGTTATATCGATATTTATCTATCTTGGAAAAATATATTAGCATCATACTTATCTAACCAATCCATACCCAAAATGATCCCGAAGCCTACGAAATAAAAAACATACAAACTTCATGCAAACATATGACCTAACAAATCAAGCTCTAACTGGTCACATCTCATCCCCAGAGTTACATACCCTCCTATTGGATTTGCACCCCTTAAGGAAGTAACAAGGTATGATGGTTTTAAACATAACTTATCTACGAAACAATGAGATATAAATGAATGCGAAGCACCAGTATCATATAGTACCCTAACTGGTATACTATGAATCAAAAGCGTACCTTCCACCACAGTCTTTCCCTTCTCAGCAGCTATTGGTCTAGAAGATGATGGTTCCAAGGCAAAAACCTTTCCCCTATCCACTTTGATTTGTTCTGGACACTGATTCTTATAGTGTCCAATATGGTCACAGTTGAAGCACTTTACTCCTTTCTTATCTGCAACCTTCTTCCCTTTTCTAGTTTGATATTCATGAGCAAAAATGTTCTTTCTTTTTGCACATGTAGCTAATTACATTGGCCTTCCTTTTTTGGCAGCTCCTCCTTTGTGAGCTCCTTTCTTCTTAAAGAATTTCCTCTTCTTGCCCTGAGAATCCTAGGTTTCAACCTGCTTCTCTTTCCCAAAAGTAGAAAGCATTTCTTAATTCCTGATTGTCATCTCCACTACAACTATACTTGGATCATGGAGATGTGGCATAGTCGCCCTAACAATCTTAGGTTTCAACCCTCAAATAAACTTCTCATTCCTTTTGATGACGGTGTCAATGGTAGCATATCCATATCTGGACAACTCAACTTCTTAGCATACTCAATCACCGACATCTCACCTTGCACTATGTCCATGAGCTTCCTCAGCAATACTAATTTGGCAACTTCAGACAAGAACATCTCTTCGAATCTCCTTTGAAACTCTTCCCAAGTCAACTCCTCCTCGGAACTCCCACAGTAATACCATTCCATCAATAAAGTGTCGCACCCTACAACTGTCTAGAAACAAGTCTCCTCTTCTGCTCATCATCTAATCCCAAGTCAGCAAAAAATTTTTCACAGTGCAATAACTAGTTTTCTACTTCAATAGCATCCTCTGTTCCCAAAAATGGCTTCCCACCAAGACTGGTGTAATCACTGCTCAGCTTAGCATAGTTATTTCCAATTGGGACCCTGGGATTAATTCCTCCAACATTCACGACATTTCCCTCAGCTACTCCTACAGCTGCTCCAACTTGCATCAAATTGATGAAGAACTGATACAACATCCCCATATCTACTGGCGGGGTTCCAACACCTACATTGGCATTTTTATTTGGATTAGCATTTGCCTATCAACCCGGATTTCTCCTAGTATTGGGTCGAGCATTTCCATTAGTTGTGGTGCTTCCTCCACCTAGATTTCCTCTTCCGTTTCCTGCCTACATACCTTCCTTTCTCGTACATCTTCATACGAGCCTTAGTAAGATACAGAAGAATCTAAGAGAAAATGGAAATACGTACATATATATATATATATAACAAATGCAAGTACGTTACTATAGCATTAACCCAAACCCCGGTCTAATTCTCTGATTCATTGGGTTATGTTTTGAAAATCTTTTAGGTTCAGATTTCTTTTAAATTTACATGAACCTATGCTCTTATACCAACATGTAACATCCCCCATTTGGAGGCCTAAAACGAACCGCTATGGATGCTGCAGTCATCCATATTTATTAATTTTCAATGACTAACTGTGGTAATGTTAGATACATTGATATACCAGAAACGCATGAATATGAAAAAAAATTAAACTCAAGTTAAAACATATTTCTCATTTCATTACAAATAGCATTTCAGATTCATTGCATGATCCCATACGTAAGCCAAGTTCAGAGAAATTACTATTTGTTACAAATACGCCAATAGAAATATATGAAGATGCCCCCCTTGGTTGATCAGAGTCTATATATAGGCAATTAAACAACTTTGCCATTTCATCCAATTACACGGTGGAATCAAATAGAAAGAACTCCTAATAGCTAGCTTGCCTCATGAACATCCCCGAAAGCTTATTCGTCTAAAGGAGAACGTGAAAACCTTAACTCTCAAACTACTCAAAATCAATTGAGCACCCGAGAGTTTAAGGGGAAAACATAAACTTCAAGTCAGACAAAAAGTCTGGTGTGAATAATAACCTACCATCTCGAACCATATAGATATCTAGTGAGACCACGCCGCTTAGCGGAATGGGTTTTCCCCTAACTAGTATCCTAACCCAATTTATAATAACCATATACTATGCACCTACATCCATAATGGTTAAGACATAACATAATAAAATGTATCTTGATTATATGCAAACATACAATATGCTCAAGATTATACATCCCTATTCACTTGACTATCTGTCTCAAGTTATAGTTTCTAGGGTCACTATTAACCTATTAGTTTTCATGGGCTGACTAATAACATGTTCCAAGCTTACGGACTGTTTGATCGGTTTTATAGTTTTATAGGATCACTAAGAACCTATTGGTGCCTACCAATAACATCATCCAATTATAGTTTTCATAGGGTCACTATGAACCTATTGGATTCTCCAATAATATCTCTCATGTCATATTTTTCATGGGCTGACTATGAACCTACTACTCTTTATCAATAACATGTTCTAGACATAGTTTTAATGGGATCACTAAGAACCTATTAGCCCCTGCCAATAACAATTTCCATAACATATTTTTCATGGGCATACTATGAATCTGTCTAAACCAATAATATTTTGATCAGTCTTGGTCATCCTATATTCTGGTTTGTCTGACCTCCTGGATGCAATTCTACTCACGCAGGAGTTAATTCAGTATATATTCACTACTGGGTCAATCTAGCCTGATATTCTACCCTTAACATCCCAAAATGCAGTTATGGGTTAATAATAAAGTGAATATGTTTAAATAAGCATACATGACAGCTGATCAAATAACATAACAACTTAAACATCCATGGTTTAATTCCTTGTAATCATTTTCAAATGAAGTTTGGTTAATACCCTTAACCCATTATTTTTAGTAGGTAAAGCTTCCTTTAAAATTTCAAGGTTAAATGCCATTAGAAACTCTTTTATATTACCATGTTTTTAATTTTAAAAATGAGGTAGGGTTCTTTAATTCAAAAACTAAGGCTTTCAACTATATCCTTTGTATCCTTACTTAAAACCTTCATTCTCTTTCGAAACCATCCAGCATACCTTTCGAACACTTAGAAATGTTCCTTTCGAAACACTTAAAAACATAACTTTTGAAACACTTAAAACATGCCTTTTGAAACACTCAAAAACATACCTTTCGAAACACTTAAAAACATACCTTTTGAAATCATTGGGTTCAAGTAAAATGTTATGGAAGCATAGCTTCAAAACCAATTAAAAGTATCACTTTCGAAACCACTGAATGAAAACAAAACAAACTTCGAAGAATAAAAGGGAACACTTTGGAAAGCTATCCTTTCGAAAGACCTAGGGTGACGGCAACATGCTTCCGCATGTGTTCTTGGGTTTAAATAAGCGGCTTCAACCATGTCGAAAGGTATGGGAGCGGCACCCACCCTTTCGCATGTATAAGTTAAAAGAAAAGCGGCTTCAATGGTTAGGGAAGGGTATGGATTGGAAACCCTACCCTTCGAACACATTGATTCAAAGAGTTATAAAAGTGGCCTATTAGTAAGGCGAAAGGTTTTAATGCGGAAGCTAGGCTATCAAAGGGGTTTAAAAGCAGCAAGCCTTTCGAAGACATTGAATCAATGGTAGGTTTATAGATTCGAAACCAGTTAATACAACTTCACCCCTTACGCATGCATACTTTCAACACCTTTGCTACCTTTTACATAGGTCCAATACACTTCGTGCCACTAGCTTGATACCATGTATATTGGCACCGAATGGAGGTGGAAGGGTTAGAGGCAAGTGTGTATGAAGTCAAAAGCAAGCAGGGTTAAGTGGCGAAGATGTAATTTGGATAAAAAATTCATTTTTTCTTATTAAAGAAAATACCTTTCACCTACCATCAATATTTGTCTCAATCTTATTGGTTTAGAAAACTTTAACAATTTACTTTTTCAGAATTTGCTGCCGAAATCGAATTTGATTTGAAATAACTTAACACTTAAGCCCTTCTCCTTAATAAAATATTTAAGTCCACTAACTTAAAAAATTTATTATCCATAGTAATACACTTAGATAAAATCCTCTAAAATCACTATAATTCATATTAAATATGTTTTCTAGCATATATATAAATTTCAAACCCGAAAACATTATTTAATTGCCTTAAATAATTTAAACCCAAAATTCACTATTTTGTCTCATAGAAAATTCATAATAAGTTACCATAGCTTGGAATATTTTGAAAATTTAAACCATCTCCAAAATAATGTTTTACATAACATATTCAAAAATCATGGCATTTGAAAATCATTTTGCATGATTTTTGTCTTAAAACCGAACTAGATTATTCCATAAAATCCTTGTTTAAATTTATAACATGGCATTTAAGTCAAAACATATCATCATTCATCCAGTCATATGGTTTAAACCTCAAATCCAAATTTAAAACATTCAAGATGACTTATATGAGATGGTTTAGATCATTATTCACCTTGTTTGGATAAGGAACTTGAAATTTGTTCTTCACTTTAATCTTCCCAGCTCGAATCTTAGTCTCTAATTGATTTTCGAGCTACTCTTCACCTAGGGTTATGGCTGGCCTTGTTTTTCCTTTTCTTTTTTTATGTTTTTGTTTTTTTAATAATGTAAATGAGAATGAGAATGTTGTAAGGGTTAATAGGGGTTATGGGGTTCGGCCATTCCCATATTGCCCTTACCTTATTCTCATAAGTATTTAACTTATAAAACATTCTTATAGTTACATTTAATTAAGGCATGACCTTAATTAGTTTTCAAATCTCAATTGCCTTATCACCCTAGTCTCTACATTATTCTATTTAATTTATTTAATTAAATCTCCTGAATAATGCTATTTAAAATTAGGGGTGTTATATCACTTTCGCCCATAACAAGGATGTGCATTACGCGTGCAGTCAAGACTTTTCCTACGACATTCCATTGCCCGAATATGTTGTTAGAACCTCATAGTTTGATATTTTTCTAGTGACAACTACACAAGAAATATTTCTATATATTCTAACTCTGTAGGAAAATATATTGACCAATAAAGAGATATGATGATGAAGCCAAGACGATGATGACAAACAAAGTTATATTAGTCATAGTGTTTAGTGTCTAGAAGTATATGATTGTTAAAATTTCTTCAAAGTTGTATACACATACACATATCACAAAAGTTGCATTTCCATTTTTAAAAATAGGATTACACAGTTTCTGTAGACTAAAACTCTTAAACCAGTCAACTAAAACAATATCAATCGACTGGTCATAAAGTTCTAGTAGACTTGTATCATATGCATTATATTTTTATAAAAACTGCAAAAACAGTAGACTAATGACCCAATCAGTCAACTGGCTACATAGTTTCAGTCAACTAAATAAAGGAAAAAATGAACTACTTATTTTCTGTTTGAAAATTCATGGTATAGACTTTACCCAGTCGACTGCTTAGTACTATACCAGTCGATTGGTCCGCCATAACAGCTATATTTTTGAATTTTCTAAAGAGTTCTTATTCTTCAATGAAGAAGCACTTCCTTACATAAAGAGTTGCAACTGTATTTAATGACTGCTACCTCTCACGAACACATACAACTCTTCAAACATTATAAATAACACTTTGATTCAAGATTCAAATAATCAATTCAATTGCTTTTCTCTTAAATTCTCTTTGAAATATCTCTTACATCCAAGTGCTTGCATTGCAATTTCTGATCACTTGAACATTTAATTTATATCATTTAAGTGGTCATCTACTTCCATTCTTCTACATATACACAATATACCACTTACGAAAAAGATTATAGGAAGGTTGTATAATATCGATTCATCTGTGTTATTTAGAGCACACGAAGTCAGCAGTTTACTACTTTTGTAGTTGAAGTCTTGTTGAAGATTTTCAGCCACGAAGTCAAATTCGGCTTTTTAGGCTGTTTTTGTAAGATACCTATTCCTCTAGGTTAAGTGAGGGCTAAAGTTTAAATTTAGAAATCCGGGACTGAATATAGGACGGGAAGTCCAAACCAGTATAAAAATATCTAGTCCACTTTACTTTATAGCATTTGTATTTCTGTCGCTATTATATACAAGTTTTAATTTAGTAGAACAATTCGTATTACTTGATCAATAGCGACTTTCATCTATCTCATACCAAGGAACTCAAGCTAGTCGTTGCTCCCCTCTCTTGAGAGACTCTTTGTATTTGAAGACTTCGGGCAGTGGACGAGTGACATTATCTTCACTTTAACCGCTAGTGTGGTGAAGGGTAGGCAAGGAAGAGCATAGGGAATATTCTTCTCACTCCCACCCCCAGCAAGAAGTGCCAAGGCCTTGCTCTTGTGGGAGGTAGGGCTACTACTCTAGATCTCCTTCCATGAACAAGAACAGAAGGCCATCTACCCTTATTCGCCGTCCCCACTCGTCGTTTCATACCAACATCACAAATCTCTATTTCCTTTGAGGCACGGGAGGAGCCCCTTCCCAGTAAGAGCCATGCATCATCCACATGAGGTTAATGCTGATCTTAGGGAGGAAATGGCATTGCTTATATGGGAACTGCTTAAAATACAGATTAGAAATCAAGGCAGCAAAGGCCTTTCTGATAATAAGAATAGAGAGCCTTTCTCTGAAGAAATACCGAGAACTTATATCCACTAGAGGTATGCTTTGCCTTCCATTGAAAAGTATGATGACCCCTCTGACCATGTTACATCTTTCAGCTCTGTCACCTAAGCCGGCCAACTCTCTAACAATGCTAAGTGCCTCTTATTGCCTCCATTCTGACCGGAACAACCTACTATTAGTTCTAGCACCTACATGTAGGCAGTATCTTCTCTTGTGTCCAGCTATCCATCAAATATAAAACCCATTTCTCTGCCTCGCAAACCCAAATCGTGTAATGGCTAGCGAACTGTGCAACATACGACAAGGACCGACTTGAGTCGCTCCGCTTCTATGTCAATTACTTCAACGAGGAGTCAACTTGGGAAAGGAGGTACATAAGTATAGCGTAGAAGTAACCCTTCATTCTGGAGTGAGGTACCGGTCCAATATGCGGAAGGAATTATAGAAAAAACCCGCCTTGTCCTGAACAAACTTCATCTAAGGAGCCAACGGTATTAAGCAGGTAGAGGAAGCCAGTTTGTCCGCTAGCGACAAGGACAATTGGCTAGCTAACAAAAACAGCTCACACGTTGAGTGCAACCTTAGGAAAAATAGTCACCGAGAGCACAATAAAAAAATGTCTTGGGGTCAGCTTCCAATTCAAGCCCAGGTATTCAAATTATGCCTCATTTACTAGTGACATGGAAACTATATATCTTGCCACCAGGGTTCACACCCAGTAACTACCAGGAAAATTGATATTGTAAATATTAAATTAATTAGAAATGAAATTTTTAATTAAAAAGTGAATTGGGTATTGCACTTATAACAGCTGCAAAGGCCTTTTCGAGCCGACCGGTTTGGTATATAATTTTGATGAGTTTTGTGAAATGGAGGCATTATAGTGTTAATTCGGGTACGCAACCACTTTTTGGGTAATCTATTATAACTAAACCTGCCTCATTGCCTATATAAATGATGCTTAGAAATCCTAGAGAGCGGTCGTCATATCGGTCTCTCTTCCTTAATCCTGAAATTCTTCTTAATCTCATTTTAGTGGAGGAGAATTTTGCTAATTACAAATTTTTATAAAATTCAAAGTGCTCAATACCCATCAAATTATATATCATATTGAAGCTCTCCATGAGGCTAATTAATAGTAAGTGTCCATTTTTTGTCAAAATGCTCGAGTTGACTAGATTTTGGGGTTAAAGGCGCTAGTGGCGAACTAGGGTTTGTAAATTTGGGGATTTTCGATCCAAGCAATAATTGATGAAATTAACGATACATTTGGGTAAAGATTAACCATATGAACTCGGATCTACTTTTATTTTGATGAAACAATAATCCTAACTCTGGGAATTAACAAAAGTAGCTTACGACGGCGCTTTTGGGAATGGCCAATTTCGATGATGATAACGGGAGGCGATGGTTGCGGTCAATGTGAAGGAGGTGCTGATTAATTCGGTGGTCAATCATCCTAGATTGGTGGAAAATATGGGTTACGGTGATGGAAGTGAAATTTAATCAAGTCCCTAAATTTTATTTAATTGCAGTTTAAACCTTGAAACTTCTAACCTCCACATATTTCACATACGAAGTCTAATTCACATTCGGTTTCTTCCGATAGACTCATTATGGAATTCCAGACAATTTAGCATAGGTTTTCCTAAGTTTTAAAGCTGTTTGAAAAATCACATTTTATGGTTTTTTATGCTAAATAATTAATGTTTGAAAATATTAAATGCATATATATTGATGAAAATTAATACGTATTGTCTATTGATATGTGATGATAACTGTTTGGCTAGTATGATGTTTTGGATGTGTTATGCCCTGGTTTGGATGTTTACTATTGATTTTCTATTATTAGAATTTTGATTATAATTGATTATGGATTTGGATGGAAAATAAATAGTTAATAGAAATTGGATGAAATTATGTAACTTTAGAAGATATGGATAAATAAATGCAGGTATGGTTATTTTAAGATTTTTGATTGGTATCTGTAAATAACAATAATTTAACAAATTTTACTAAAATTAAAGCAAAGAATTTAGTAAGGTTATTAGTTATGAAGTTCTGGGGAAATTCATAAATAATAACGAAAAAGCAATTTTTAAATTAAAATTGGTAGATATGGTTTTATTTACAAAATAAAGAGGAATTTCATAAATAATATTATGGTTTTGGTAAAATAGTATTGTTTTGAGTAAATCATAATATAATCGATTTTAAGATGTTTATATACGAAAATTATTATTATTATTATTGTTTGGTTAATAAAATAAGTAGGATATTTGGAATAATAATACTAGTAGTAAAAATGTGTTTTTAAAAATGCTTTGATTTAATTTTAAAATAAATAACAATAAAGGTACTTTTGAAATATAATATAAGATATTGTTATTTTTAAGGTAAATAGTAATAAATTGATTTCGAAAAATATTCAAATGGTTATAATACATTATTATTTTAATGAAAAATAATAATATTATTATTTGAAAGTAATTTGACGTAAATTACTAGTTTTGACAAAAATACGATGTTTTAAGGTATTTGAAGAAATAGAAGTATACAAAAGGTTTTTAAAGCATATTATCATTTTGGAAAGGTTATTATTATTAAGACATATATAATTAAAGGTGATTCTATAATAAACAATAATAAAAATGATTTACACTAAATAGAATAATGGTTGCAAATATACTATATATTGGTTATAACTATCACCTATTGTTGATATCTGAAAATAGTCGTAAACATATTCTAACGTCATTTATAACTGATTTTAGACATTAAAAATAGTGGGTCATCACACTTAGTATCAGAGCGAGGTTAAGTGATTCCATGAGCCTTAGGTAGGTCTGATCATTTAGGGTATGATGATCTATACCTTAGGTTGGGCTAAAATATAAAATAAGATAGCGTTTTGATTGATAATTGCATCCTTTGTGTGAATGGGTCTAACCACTATTACCTCACCCTAAAATAATATTTATTTATGATGACCCTTGTATGGAAAATAAATAAAGTAAAGGTAGGATGAACATTTATAAAAGAGGTTAAGTATTGGTTATAATTTGAGTGACACACACACGATGATAAATTATAATTGAAACCTGACCTTAATAAGATGGAATCATTTTATTTTTATTTTTTGTGAATAATATTTGTTTGGAAAATTTATAAAATATGCAGTTTTTATTTTTAAATAAATTTTATTAAAGAAGGGAAAATGTATATTTTTGCACATAAAGTAATTTGTTGAAATTGTTCCATAAGTAAAAACAAAGTATTTAATTTTGAAATAAAATATTTTTATGCAGATATTTTCATAAGGAAAAGTGGTTATTATAAAAAATATTTGTTTGAAAGTAATTTTGTGAATGAGTGTTAAGTTTAAAATATTTCTATATCAATAGGAGTATTTTAGTGGGAACATTTTAGTTAAAATTGTTTTCAATTTGGAAACTTCCTTGGAAAAAGGTACCCGTTTAAGGGTATTTTACGACCTTATTATGGTAGTGAATTCTTTGTAAAAATATTTTGTTCAGGGATACTTTGGAGAGAAATATTCTTGTTAACAGATATTTAAAAATAAACACTATAAGGTTTAAGGAGTATTTAAAAAAGATGTTTTGGTAGAGAAAACTATATATCTTTACTAGTATAAGATTTAAAATGTTTTTGTTAAAAGTACCTTGTTGGGGAATATCTAGTGAGAAACCTAATTTTAAATAGAGGAATATTTTGTTAAAACATTCTTTACAATGAATATTATATGATTTGGTGGAGATTTATTTTAATGATACTTTACATGAAGGTTATTTCCATAAAAGATATTTTATTTTGAAGGGATTATTTTTCTCAATTGAAGTATTTGAAAATAATATGGTGGAAATATTTTTACTTGGAAATTATTTTATTGGTGGAAATATTTGAAAAATGTTTGGGAAGTAACTTTTTGAGTAAGGAATGCAAGGAAATATTGATTTAAGGGAAAAGTTTTGTCCAAAGAGTATCTTTGATCTTAGAGAACTTTTTATTTGAAAATTTATTTTAGTTGTAGGGATTTTCACTTAAAGGATACTCTTTGGTAAATGATGTTTTGAAAAGAAAAAACATTTTTGGGTAAAGAGTTTTGGTAAAAAGTGACCTAAATTGAAAATTGTTTTATCGAGAATATAATTGAGGATATATCATAAAGAAATGATGTGTTATAAAGTATCCAGTTTTACAATACTTCAGTTGAGGATGATTTGATTTGGAAGTAAATGTTTGTAAAGGTAAAATATTAAAAAGATGTATTATTTGGAAATTTCAATTGAGAACTGTTAAACTAGACTTTGTAACATGCGGTGTAAGACAACTGGGTAAGATGAGTTTGGAGTTTGCCCAACACTAATTATGATAATGTTACTTTATAACTATTATGCATGATTTTCCTTAATGAGCTAAGGGGGCGTCTAGTTATTCTCTCTCATGGGGAGAGTTGGGATATGATGTAGGAACTGCCCATTTCGATGTATGGGATGGCAACGTTTTACTTGTGTTTTCTTACTTTAGTTTAATTGTTTATATGAATTTGTTGCTTATTAAGTTAAATAAAATTAAGAAAATTGTACTACTTGTTTGTTTATGTTTACCTACTTCATGTCATGCTTGTTTGATTTAATTTCTTTGCTAATATTACATCATTAATGTTTGTTTTACTATGGCTAATTTAATTATTTATATGATGTCTTGTCGCTTGTTTATTTGATTGATTGTTTGTTTGGTTGTTTGTTTGCTTGACATATTGTGATATTTTATACCGTGTGATAGGGTAAATTGATTCTTATGCATCAATAATTGTATGATGAAGTAGTTATCCAATGTTGTCTTTTAGTAGAATGTACATTGGAGAAATTAGCATGATGTTAAGGGACATGTTTGATCTAGTCACAACGGCATAACGTAATTTCCTAAGGTGAGGAAGACTAGATATTGGGATTGACTAAGAAATGTGAAGATGTTCCTTGAAGATAAGTAACAGCGATTGGAGAATTTTGGTGACTAAAGATTTGATGGGTGCGATTAAGGAATCAAGTTGATGGTTGGGAGGTTCATTATACATAGTTTTAACATATGCATTTCAAAATCTATTTTTATACAAAAAAATATTGGCTTTTATAAATATGGTACAACAAAGAGTTTCTATTTCATAGAAATTTTTACGATTTGATTTTGTTTCACAGAATGATGTTTGCTCAAAATCATTTTGAACTGATTTAAAATGGTGGAAAATATTTTGAGAAATTTTTTCATAAACTAATGTGGTATTTTTAGGAAGAAAAGGATTTATTTTAAAGAGAGATAGAAATGTTTTGCTTTTAAGATGTATTGGAACTCTCCTCACTAGTAGATGATCCCTTTAGGTATTTTGGGTGTGTCATCCCAGTTATTAAATGGAGATATCACTATAAGAGGTTATTGGAATCAGATCTTTTGACCTAATCTGAAGGTTGGAACAAGATGGGTTTGGATGTGAATGTGTACCATGGGATTTTTAGTGCGGTGAACAGAAATGTTTAGAACTTTGACAACTTGACATAGGAGTTGTGATGATGGTCTAAAGAGATAAGTTAGATGACTAAACTTGTGGAGTAAGATGTATGATGTGTTCTACTATGGGATGTGCATTATGGTATCGAGGATGACCAAAGGCTTTGATGAGTACTCGAAAATCAGGGAGTGTGAGGATGATCATTTGGATTTCATTGTATCCCATGTCTTTGATTGTAAATCTATGTACCCTCAACTTTTGGTTGTAAATCTTGTTTCCTGGTCGTCTAAGTGGCATGGATTTTCGCCAGCTGCAATGCTTTTGATGTTTAATATTCATTGATCTGATGATGGTGGTCATTTATGTCATCATATATACCAAAGTATAATACATTTATGTTGGTGAGTATTCATTGACATTATGATGATGGTTATTTGAAAGAGACCTTATGATGCGGGTCTGAGGGCCGAGGATTGATGCAGCTGCAGTATGAGTAGATGGTCATAACGGGCACATATTATTTTGAAAATGTAGCCATTAGCGGGCACATGAATTATTTTGGAAGGTGTAAAAATGAGGTGGTACACCAATTATTTTGAGGATGAGACTATGAGTAAGTTCATCGACAACTTTGAGGATACACATATTATGATGGATGTGTAGTCGGCAGAGGGATTAACATACGTGTTATTTGTTAGTATGAAGATATGAAGATTGCTCTTTTTGGGTGGTATGCGCTTTACTTTGATGGGATATGCCAACTGTTGATATTTATATTTGTGCATGCATGTTATGACCGATCTGAGCCTTATTGTGTATTTTTATTACGGGCAATTATGGTTGATGTTGAAATGCATGATATGACTTGTGAACTAAATATGATTGAAAATGTTACACTCTTTATTGATGGAGTATTATATTTACATGTTATATTTTGGATTTCATGATTGAGAAAATATATGTGTTGATATAATATGTGTGTATGGCTATGAATTCATTGTCGTGAAGGAGTTTTATTGTGTCATAACTGATTGTACTATGTGGTTGTTGTATACCACTTTATATGTAGTTACTTCACGATTGATATACTTCCCCATATTTTGTGATTAAACCTATTATAATGTTTTAATAACTAGGTCAAGGGCTGTATTTGTGGAATTACAAGCGCAATCCTTTTAAGGATGGAAATGTAACGACCCGAAGATATGACATTGTTAATATTAAACTAGTTAAAAATGGATTTTTGATTAAAAGGTGAATTGGGTATCATGTTTATAATTATTGCAAAGGTCTTTCTAAGCTGATTAGTTCAGTATATAATTTTGATGGGTTTATAGTTACGGTTTGTGAAATAGAGATGTTATGATATTTAATTAGAGTACGTATCCGCTTTTGGACCAAACGTTAAACATAACTGAACCCACCTTATTGCCTATATAAATAATACTTAGAAACCCTAGGAAAAAGTCGTCATATCAATCTCTCTTTCTTTATCCCAAAATTCCTCTTGATCTCATTTAATGGCATATATTTTTGCTAATTACAAATTGTTTTAAAATTCAGATGTTTGAAACCCATCGAATCATATATCATTTTGAAGCTCCCGACAAAGACGAATCAACAACAAGTGTCTGTTTGACATAAAAATGCTCGAGTTGACCAGAATTTACAGTCAAAGGTGTTGGCGGTGGTAAGGGTTCGCAAATTTGGGAACTTTCGATCCAAGTAATAATTGATGAAACAAGTGCAATCGGGTAGAGCTTGACCATACGAAATTAGGTCTACCTTTATTTTGATGAAATAATCATCCTGGCTCTAGAAATCGACAAAAAGAAGCAAACAGCGGCAGTTTTGGGAACGACCAATTTTGACGATAATTAAGGGAGGCGATGGTTATGGTTGATGGCAGAGAAGGTGTTGGTTCGTTTGGTGGCAGTTGCGTGTAATGTCATGGCCGAAGAAAGGCAAATTCGGCGGCCAAACATCCTAGACCAACAGCAAAATTGGGTTATGGTAATGGAAGTAAAATTTTAATTAAGTCCCTAAACTTTATTTAATTGCAATGTAAACCTTGCAACTTCTAATCTGCATGTCTTTCATATATGAACTCTTATTCACACATGGTTTATTCCGTTGGGCTCGTGGTAGATTTTCAGACAATACAGCGCTGGGTTTGCTGAGTTTTGAGGCTGTTTGCAAAGGTATGTTGAAATGACTTATTTATTTTAAAATATTAGTGTTTAAAAATGCTAATTGCATACATAGTGATGAAAAAATGTACTTATTGATATGTGATGATGAATGTTTGGCTAGTACAAAGTTTTGGATGTGTTGTGCCTTGGTTTGGATATTTGTTGTGGATTTTGTATTATTAGGTGTTTAATTATAATTTATTATGGATTTGAATGGAAATTAATTAGTTAACAAAAATTGGATGAAATTATATAACTTCAGAAAATATGGATGAATAAATGCATGTAAGTTTATTTACAGATTTTTGAATGGTATAAACAACAAGGATTTAACAAGTTTTCCAAAATTAAAGTAAAGAATTTAATAAAGTTATTGTTTATGGATTTCTGTTAAATTCATAAATAATAATGAAAAACTTATTTTTAGATCAAAATTGGAAGATATATTTTTATTTAAAAAGTGGAATTTCATAAATAATAATATCGTTTTGGTAAAATAGTATTGTTTAAGTAAATAATAATATAATCGATTTTATGGTGTTTATACGAGAAAATTCTATTTTTATTGTTTGGTTAATAAAATAAATAGGATATTTGGTATAATAATAATAATAATTAAAATGTATTTTCAAAGGTGTTTTTATTTAAATTATTACTATTTTAAGATAAATTGCAATAAAGGGAGTTTTGAAATATAATATAAATAATATATTGCTATTTTTAGCTAAACAATAACAAAATGTTTTGGACAAAATAATAATATTATTATTTTGACGCAAAATAATAATATTATTATTTCAAAAGTAATTTGATGTAAATTACTACTTTTGACTAAAATACGATGTATTAAGGTATTTGAAGAAATAGAATTAGAATAAAGGGATTTTGAAGTATATCATCGTTCTGGAAATATTATTATTGTTTAGAGATATATAAATAAAAGTGATTCTATAATAAAATATTTAAAAGGATTTATGCTTAAGAGAATAATGGTCGCAAATATACTATTTGTTGGTTGTAATTAATATATATGGTTCATGTTTGCTTCTGCTGTGAGATTTTCCATCTAAGTTTATTGTTTTAGACATTTTAATTTTATACACCCATGGTCCACTATCTTTAACATCTGAATTTAGTTGTAAGTATTTTGACGTCGTTTATAATAGATTTTAAATGTTAAAAATAGTAGGTCATCACATGACCCGTGTAACACCACTAATTTTGACTAACATTATTTAGGATATTTAATTCGATAAATAAAATAATATGGAATGATAAGAAGATTGAGATTTAGTAAATATAACGGGTCGAGCCTTAAGTAATGAACTAATGAGATGATTAGAACCTTAAAAAGAAGAAGGATATACGAGGAGGGCAAAATAGGAAAAGAGCATATTTCCTTAACTTAAACGTTCCTATTCCCATTCCTCCCTCACTTCACTCTTACAAATGAAATCAAAGAATCAAGGTCGGGCATTAACAAGGGTTTCAAGGGAAGTAAAGCTAGGGAAATAAGATCAGAGTTAAGGGAAATCAAATCAAAATACAAATCTTAACATTCTTCAACCATTCAATGTGAATAATAGTTATGCATCTCATGTTTTAATTTGTATTTTTTGTTTGAGTATAAATCCAAATGTTTTGAAATTATTATGTCATATTTTAAAGGATTTAATGATTATATGCTTATTGATGAATATTGGGATTTATTTATGAAATTAGTTAATAGGTTAAAGTGTGAAAACCTAGTATATGATAACCAAATGACTTGAAATTTTGATAGGATGTTAGAAACATTATTTTGGAAGTGTATTTTTAATTTCATAATTTTTAAACAAAGTATGAATTTATTATGAATTTTCTAAGTGGAGAAAATGATTTATTTTATGTTTTAATTATTAAAATAATTAAATAATGTAGTTGGCCTTGAAATTTTTATTTGTTAAAGAATATGGGAAATCTAATTTAACATGATTTTTGGTGATTTTCACCAAGTGTTAAAGATTTATTATGAATTACTTGAGCTAGAAAGGCTTAATTACTGTATTAAAATATTGATATGAAAGTTTAGTTTGCAAATTGTTTTGGAAATGATAATTCTGAACAGTTGCGGTTTTCTAAAAAAATTGTAAAGAAAGTTGTTATCTAATGGTATTTTGACAAATACAAGTATTTTGTAGAAATTTTTTACTTTTAAAGGCAAAATATCAGTTTTTATGTTAATTGCGATTGTATCATGCTGAAGTCATCATCGCCGCCTTCTACCTCTTTGTGTTCGTGCTCTTCACCGCCAACCAAAGGTAATACATATGATATCAACTTCAGTTGATATAGAATGGATTGGCGTAGTTGAGCTGGGAAGCAAAGAATTGAAGTCGACATCATGATCTTCAACATTGACATTGCCATAGGCTTAAGGGCCACGTGTTATATAAAAGGGGCATGGTGTCGCATGTCTTCAACATCGCTGACCCTATTGCTTTCGAAGTAACCTATAGCTGCGATAATGACGCTGCATATTTTGATAACGACTTCAAAAGGCAAGGTTGCCACATTTTATCCATTTTGACTTTATCCTTTGGCGCATGTTTTTAAAGAAGGCAATGATGTCGTATTTTACCATTTTGTCCTTAATGGTTGCCTACTTTAATCTTTAAAACTTGTTTTCTAAGAAGGGTAGGTTGCCGCCTATTATCACTTTGACCCTAATGATGCTGCTATTTTCTTTAAGGCATTGATGTTGAGACTCATCAATGTTCTCGAGTATCTTCTAAGATTTTATAATAAGCTATACGAAGTGGTTAGATTTGACTATATAATCTTGTATTTTGTAAATCAAAGACTTTAACATATTTTGATATTGAAGAGGCAAAGACCCTAAAGGCGATACTGACGCCAAGCTTTATTAATATACAAGGTTTATTGTTTTAGTCTGATGGCCTATGTTTTGAGGAGCGAAGACCTCCAATTGATTTTGAGATTCACCGATTTTGTTTTATAAAAGCATGTATCATGGCATAAATAGTTTGGATAAAGTAAAGGGCTATATTTTCCTTGTTTTAAAGTATGATTTCAAGGGTTAAATTATTTACAAAGAATTATGTTTTCTAGGAAATAAAGGGGTATTTAGCTCGGGATTTTACTAAAAAGATTATTGTTCTTATCATTTTTGGATAGATTGTGATAAGATGAATTGACTCAGAGAATAGAAAACCAGATGGGACTGGTGTAGGATAGCATCCTAAACTTCAACTGTTAGCTTGTAGCTGATATAAGTCCAAAGTTCCAGTACGTAGAGCTTTGTCAAGGGTAAGACTAAAAGTATTTAGACAGATAGTCAGGTAAACACTAGGATAAATGTATTTAGACAGACCATCTAATTTTCTTCTAATAGTCAGTTAGGAAAGTTGGCATATCTGGTAGGTTCGAGTCAGCCATGTAGGTTGGTAGTTACCCTACGAAAACTAAACATTGGGACGAATAGTCTACTAATTTGAGGAATATTCATGATTATCCATGTAGCATGCATGCACATGACCATTATATGGTCTATTTTAACCATTGTGGTTATAGGAGTTATTTTGCAAAAGATATATTTTAAAAGAGATATTAGTGAGGGGAAAACCTGTTCCGCTCGGCGGCATGCTCTTGTTGAATATCTATAAACCAAGATGGCATATTATTATTTACACCAGGCTTTTTGTCTAACTCGAAGTTTATGTTTTCTTCTTAAACTCTCGGGTGCTTAAAATTTGATTTGAGTAGGTCGAGATTAAGGGTTTACAAGTTAAATAGGTTTTGGCGAATAAAGCTTCCGGAGACGCACAGGATGCAAAGCTAGCTATTTAGGAATCTAACCATATTATTAATTCTCTATGTTGAAGTTATTTTGTTGAAGTGTGAAGTTTATGTAAAGACAGATGTTATAAATGTCTATTAATAACTTTGATCAACCAAGGGGCATCTTCGTATATCGCTCTTGGAGTATTTTGTAACGATTATATTTTATCTGAAACTGGGCAACGTTTTGGGACTATGTAATGAATATGAAAAATCATCTTTTAAATGTAATGAGAAAATTTGCTTTGAAGTTGTGTTTAAAATTATTTCATATTCTTGTGCTTTGGCGTTATTGAAACAATTAACATTACCATATGTTATCGCCAGAAATTAATATTATAGATGACTGCAGCATCTGTAGCGTTTAGTTTCGAGCCTCAAAATGGAGGATGTTACAAATTAGTATCATAACATAGGTATATGTAAAAAGTAAAAGAATTTTTTAACCTAAAAATGTTTTGAAAACATAATCCAGATGAATTAGAGAATAAGAGTGGGGTATGAGATAACTCTATAGTAACATACTTGTATTTACTATATATAAGCATACGCTTTACCTCTATTTTCCCTCTCTCTTAGATCGTTTTTCCGTATCTTACTAAGGTTCTAATGCATATTTAAGAAAGTAAGATATGGAGGCAGGGAATAGAAGAGTGAATATTGATGGAGGAAGCACCACTACCAATGGAAATGCCAGGCCTAATAGTAGAATAAATCGGAACCGACAAACAGTTGCTGATTCGGGTGCTAGAACATTGCGGGTTGATATGGGAGCAATGTATCAGTTCTTTGTCAACATGATGCAAGTAGGAGCTACTGGGGGATTAGTTGGAGGAAATGCTAGAGGAATTAATCAAGAAGTTCCCGTTGTCAACAATTATGCTATTTTGAGTAGAGACTATGCAAGACCTGGAAGGAAACCCTTTATTGGAACGGAGGATGCCATTGAGGTGGAGAATTGGCTACTTCATTGTGAAAGGATCTTTGCTAATCTTGGTTTAAATGACGAACAGAAGAGGAGATTGGCATCCAGGCAATTGGAAGGAACTGCATTGCACTGGTGGAACAGTGTTATTGTTGGATTGGCTGAGGAAACTTGGACTTGGGCAGAGTTTAGAAGGAGTTTTGAAGAGAGGTCTATGTCAAAAATTGCCAAGTCAACTTTGCTTAGAAAGTTTGCTGAGTTAGTGCAAGGAGACATGACTGCGTTGGAGTATGCAACAAGGTTTGAGGAGTTATCTAAGTATGGGTATGCTACAGTGGATACTATGATTAAGAGAAATGAGAAGTTCATCCGTGGACTGAGACCTGAGCTTGCTAGGGCAACTTTACCACATCTCAGGGATCCATGTGATGTAGTCTTAGAGATGGATTTGAGGAATGAAGAAATGATTTTGAACTTTGGGAAAGAGAAGTCGATGGAGAACCAGAATTCTCAGAATAAGAAGAGGAAATTCTTTAAGAAGAAGGGAGCTCGGAAAAGCGGGGCTGCCAAAAGGGGGAAGCTGATATAGTTTGTTACAAGTGTGACAAGAAGGGGCACTGTGCTAACAAGTGCCGATCAGGTGATGGCAAGATGGTTGTGGGAAAGCAAAAAGTGAGGTGCTTTAACTGCGACCAGATAGGGAATTATAAGAATAAACGTCCAGAAGCGGCAAAGGCTAATAAAGTAAAGGTGTTTGCTTTGGAACCATCATCATCTAAACCAATAACAGCTGAGAAGAGAAAGTCTGTTATGAAAGGTACGTTTTTGATTCATAGCATACCAGTTAGGGTACTGTTTGATACTAGTGCATCACATTCATTTATATCTCAGTGTTTGGTGGATAAGTTATATTTAGAACCATTATACCTTGTTACTTCCTTAAGGATAGCTAATCCAATAGGAGGGCATGCAACTCTAGGGATGAGACGTGACCATCTAGAATTTGAGTTGCTAGGTTATAATTTAGCCTGCAGTCTGTAAATATTTGATTTCACGGGTTTTGGGATTATTTTGGGTATGGATTGGTTGAGCAAATATGAAGGATTTTTGCTAGGATAGGAAAATATCAGTTAGACACCCTGATAGTAGTGATCGAATTATGTACTCAATAGATAACTCGAGTGTGGATATTTACTTTGTTAGGAGCAGTGGAAGTAGAAGACGAAGTGGATCGGGTTTTGGTTGCAAGGGAATTTGCAGATGTTTTTGAGCCGGTTACAGAACTACCACTGAAATGAGCTATTGATTTTCGAATATATCTTATACTTGGAGCTGAACCCGTAAGTAGATCACCAAGCAGGATGACACCGACCGAGATGAAGGAGTTAATGGTGCAGCTAGTGGACTTAGAAGGAAAGTATTTTATTAGACCAAGAAGTTCGCCTTGGGGAGCGGCCGCGGTATTTGTAAAGAAACCGAATGTGTCGTTGAGATTGTATAACGATTAATGTAAGCTGAATGAGGAGACGATATGGAACCGATATCCTCTACTGAGAACTGATGACTTGTTTGATCAGTTGAGTGGAGCTAAAGTATTTTTCTAGTTGGAATTTTCGACAGGGTTCCATCAATTGAGGGTGATGGAGGATAGTATTCCTTTGGCGGCGTTTCGAATGAGTATGGTTCATATGAGTGGTTAGTGATGTCATTCTGATTAACTAATACACTAGCTTTCTTGTGGATTTGATGAACCATATTTTCCAAGAGTACTTATTTAAGTTCGTATTGATATTCATTGATGACATTGATATTGTCTAAAGATGAAATAGATCATGAGATTAATCTTAGAATAGTGCTTAAGACGTTGAGGCAGCATCAACATAAAGCGTAGTTTTCGAAGTTTCATTTCTGGAAGATGGTAGTGAAGTTTCTTGGTCATGTAGTCTAAGAAAAAAGGTTGTCAGGGGATCCGGCTAAGTTAGAAGCTGTAAATAATTGAAAGAGACCCGAGAAAGTGACTGAGATAAAGTGTTTTCTTGGATTAGCTAGCTATTACCGGATATTCATTAAGGATTTCTCTTATATAGCAGCTCCAGTGACTAAGCTAACAAGGAAGGACATGAAGTATGTTTGGATGGATAAATGTGAGGAAGCAATCCTTGAGTTGAAGCATTTGTTGACTAATGCACCCATGTTAGTTGTTCCAGATGGGAATCAAGATTTGGTGGTGTATACGGATGCATGTGGATGGGATTAGGAACTGTGTTAATACAGAGGGGTAAAATGATTGCATATGCTTCACAACAGCTTAGATCACATGAAGTTAGATATCCGGCTCATGATTTGGAGCTAGCGGTAGTGACTTTCACATTGAAAGTGTGGAGACACTACCTCTTTGGAGAACGATTCGAGTTGTATATGGATCATAAGTCTTTGAGGTATTTATTCTCTTAGAAAGAGTTGAATATGGGATAGGAGAGGTGGCTGGAGTTTTTAATAGCTTATGATTTCGGTATTGAGTATACATCAAGGAAAGGAAATAAAGTTGCACGTGACCTTAGAAAAAAAAACCAGGATGCAGTATTAGCAATGATATTGGAGTTGAAAGATTTGGAAGCATTAACTACTTATGGTGTATGGTTAAGATCGATTGCCAGTTCTGGTCAGAGTACCGCAATGTTATCTTGCTTGGAAGTTCGACCAGTGTTAATCAAAAGGATTAGTTCTAAGCAAAGAGATGATCCATTGATAGCTGAAAGAGCTAGAAGATTGGAAGGTGGAACTTCGATGGATGATTTGAAGGATTTTAATCTTGACCAGAGAGGATGGTTATGAAATAAGGGACAAATATGTATTCTGAATGTTGGAAACCTAAAGAGGGAAGTTCTTAGGAGTGTCATCGATCGAAGTTTACAATTCATCCTGGTGGAACCAAGATGTATCAGGATATGAAGAGAAGTTTATCTTGAGAAGGCATGAAGAGGGATGTAGGCTTATGGGCGAAGCAATGTGCAAATGGCCAGCAAGTGAAAGCCGAACATCAGAAGCCAAGTTGGTTGCTTCAGCCTTTAGATATACCAGTTTGAAAATGGGATTCGATATCCATGGATTTTATTGATGGGTTGCCAAGGTCAAGTAGGAGAAAGGAGTATATGGGTCATAGTGGATAGACTGACTAAGAGTGGATATTTCATTCCCGTTAAGTCAACCAGGACGACATCTGTATTGGCTAAGTTATTTATAAAGAATATTGTTAGACTGTTTGGGATTCCTAATAGTATAATCGGTGACAGAGATGCTTTGTTCATTAGTGAATTCTAAAAGAGTCTGCAGGAGGTATTATGTACCAAGCTTAAGATAAGTACCACTTATCACCCACAGACAGAGAGAGTCAATAAGGCATTCGAAGATTTATTGAGGGCTTGTGTACTAGATTTTGGTGGGTCGTAGGGAGACCATTTGCACTTGGCTGAGTTTTCCTATAATAATAGTTATCAGACTAGTATAGGAATGGCGCCTTTAAAAGCTTTGTATGAAAGGTCGTGCAAATCTCCAGCATGTTGGTTGGAGACTAGAGACAGATTGGTCCTTAGTCCAAATTTGGTGAGAGAAGCCACATAGAAGATTGAGTTAATCTGGCATCGGAGGAGGGAAGCTCAGTCTAGGCAGAAAAGTTACGCATATAAAAGGCGTAAATATCTTGAGTTATCAGTTGGAGATCGTGTTTTTATTAAAGTATCACCGTTGAAGGTTGTGGTACGATTTGAAAAGTCAGGGAAACTAGCACCGAGATATGTTAGACCATTCCTTATTAGAGAGAACCGAAAAAATCATGTATCCAGTAGTGTTACCAAGTATTTTGGCGGGTGTCTATAATGTGTTTCATGTTTCTCATTTTAGGAATTATGTGCATGATCCAGAGACTACTATTTCTCCGACTGCATTGGAAGATTTAGTAGCAGAACCGAATCTGACCTTTGTGAGACAACCAGTTCGAGTTGTAGCGAGAGAAGAGAAGAAGTTAAGGAACAAGATAGTCAGGTTAGTGAAAGTCCAACGGAGTGACAATGAGATGTACTTAGGAGATAGAGGACAAGATTAGGGATACCTATCTTGAGCTGTTATGATGGTATGATCTACACTTGTTGAATATGGATTTTATAGCTGGTAGAATATATTAGCATTGTTTGCATGTTTGATATGCTTGTTTTGTAGTCCTTACTAAATTTCGAGGACAAAATTCTTTAAGAAGGGGAGCCTGTAACTCCCCTAATTTTGAATTACATTATTTAGGATATTTAATTAGATAAATAAAATAAAATATTGTGGAATGATAAGGAGATTGAGATTTGGAAAATATAATGGGTCGAGCCTTAAGTAAAGAACTAATGATATGATTAGAACCTTAATAAGAAGTAGGATATATGAGTAGAGAAAAACAGGAAAAGAGCATATTTCCTTAACTTAAATCATCCTATTCTCATTCCTCCCTCACTTCACTCTTACAACCGAAATCAAATAATCAAGGCCGACTTTTAACAAGGGTTTTAAGGGTAGTAAAGCTAGGGAAATAAGATCAAAGCTACGTAGAATCAAATCAAAATACAAATCTCAACCTTCTTCAACCATTTAAGGTGAATAATACTTATGCATCTCGTTTTTTAATTGCTATTTTCGGCTTCAAGTATAAATTTGAATATTTTGATGTTATTATGCCATGTTCTAAAGGATTGAATGATTATACGCTTATTGATGAATATTAGGATTTATTTATGGAACTGGTTAATAGATTTAAGTGTGAAAACCTATCATATGATACCCAAATGACTTGAAATTTTGATATGATGTTGGAAATTTTTTTTTGGAAGTGGGTTTTAATTTCATAATTTTCCAAGCAAGTATGAATTTATTATGAATTTTCTAAGTGGAGAAAGTGGTTTGTTTCTGGTTTTAATTATTAAATAATGTATTTGGCCTCGAAATTTTTGTATGTTAAATAATATGGTAAATCTAATTTAACATGATTTTTGGTGATTTTTACCAAGTGTTTACGATTTATTATGAATTATTTGAGCTAGAAAGGCTTAATTGTTATATTAAAATATTTATATAAAAATTTAGTTTGCAAATTGATTTGGAAATGATAATTCTGAATAGCAACAGTTTTCTTAAAAAGATTTTATAAAGAAAGTTGCTATTCAATGGTAGTTTGACAAATACAAGGATTTGGTAGAAAAGTTTTACTTTTATAGGCAAAATATCAGTTTTCATGTTAATTGCGATAGTGCCACACCGAAGTCATCGTCGTTGCCTTCCATCTCTTCATGATCGTGGTCCTCGCCGCCAACCAAAGGCGACATTATGATATCAACTTCAATTTATATGGAATGGATCGGTGCGGTTAAGGTAGGAAGCACGGTATCATAGTCAACATCATGATCTTTGACATTGGCATTACCGCATGGCTTAAGGGCCGCATGTTATATAAAATAGCGTGGTTCCGCATGTCTTCAATGTCATTGACCTTATTGCTTTCGAAGTAACCTATGGAGACGATAATGACACCGCATATATTGATAACGACTTCAAAAGGCAAGGTTGTCGCGTTTTATCCACTTCGACTTTATCCTTTGCCGCATGTTTTTAAAGAAGGAAATGATGTCGTGTTTTATGTTTTCGACCTTAATGGTTGCCGACTTTAATCTTTAACGTTTGTTTTCGAAGAAGGCTAGGTTTTTGCCTATTATCATTCGGTCCTAATGATGCCACTATTTTATTTAAGGCATTGATGTCAAGACTCATCAATGTCGCCGAGTATCTTCTAAGATTTAATAATAAGCTATACGAAGTGGTTAGCTTCGACTATATAACCTTGTATTTTATAAATCAAAGACTTTAACATATTTTGTGTAACATCCCGTAAAATGAACCATAATTAAATGGATTAAATTGAATTAAATATGATAAGATAGAATATGGAGATTTTATAAAAGTCGGAATTTGAGCACGAAATTTATTCCATTGCATTTGTCATGAAATTCTGATTTGTTTCCATATATAATATGCTGAAATCGGAGCTCAAGCAAAGAAGTTATAAGCATTTGAAGTTTTTATATTTAAATTAATTTAGTTTGAATTCAAATTCAAATGAGAAATTAAATTTAGGGTTTAAATTTCAAAAATTATCTTAGGGACTAAGTAAACATTTAATTAACGTTTAACGTTAAGTAAAATAAATTGTGCAATGGAATGAAATAAACGTTCCCCAGCGGTGTCCTATATAGGCCAACCGATTGACCGTAGCGGTCGACTGGTCGCACATAGACGATCGACTATTTGGAAATGAAAGTTGCCAGTGGCGGCTAGGGTTTGAAACTATGTTATATTGGGTTGAATGCTCCGTATTGATCTGTTTCTTACCTACTTCCATCCTACGATTGTGGTGCGTTTCAACCCCTATAACTAGATCCCTACCCTCTCCGTTTTTTATTCATCTTATTTTAGGGAATTCAACGAATCTCTGCCATTGTTATCTCTCCAAATTAGATTCAGAAACTCCATTGAGAATTCATGTAATAATTTAATTCATTCTCTAATTATTTCTTCTTTCTCTAACCTATTCTTATATTGTTCTTTCTCCAATTGTTTTGAATCTAATAAAAATATATACATCTTCCTTGTTGTGTAAATATTAAACGAGAGAGATTCTAAAGGAGATTGAAAGGCGTGCTAATTCAGGGCAAGCGAAGCGAAGGCTGTTTTGTGAGTGGAAACCTTAGTGTTCTTTTTTAGTAATTGTTTAGTGTCTCTACATGGATTTGAATATAACTTAAAGACTTTGGGATTGTGAAAATATGATAGACAAAATCCCCAAAAAAAAATTATTTCAAAATGTAAATTCTATGTTGAGATTCTCAATTATTTACATTAATTGGATGGAATTTGTATTGCTTATGCAATTTTTGATAATTTCATAGTCTATTCCACTCCTCTTTCTTCTTTGGTTCAATTTGTGATTCTTTAATGAAATGAGAGGTTTAGATTACAGATTTTATTTGTAGTTTACATCATTTATTCCATACAAATTTGCTTCTTATCTATTTCTTGGTAAAAGAGGAGTTGAATAAAATATGGAATTTAGATTGTAATTCTTATTGTTTAGGATGTTCCATTGAATTGGTGTAATAATTTACAAGTCTCTTATTGCAGTTTTGGTTATGAATATTTATTCCTTGTTTTGGATATTAGATTTTGGTTTGTTGAAAGCTTGGGAATTTGAAGAAAAAGTACTTGTAATAATATTTGGTTATGGAATTGACATTTAACGCTAGTTTAGGGCGTAAAATCTATGCATTTAGAATTTATTAGGCCCGAATATTTATTTATCTTTGTTAGAGTAATTAACATATAATTATTGTGTATATGGCATAGTTAATTAGGTATTTATTTCCATTTATTTCCCCAATAGGAAAGTAGTTGATTGTTAGGCGAAAATAAGAGGAAACTCTTATATAGCCTAATTACTATTCTAAGGCGTAACAAGAAAGATTCCTCATAAGGCCTTATTTATGAAACAGTGAAATGAGTGAGTGTGTGTGTGTATATATATATAGTAATTAATTTATGGCTAAGTCATAGGGATGCGAGGTCAATAGAGTTACATGATGGAAGTCTGCCCTTAACTTAGAGGCTACCAGCAGTTGTGTACAATTCCTATTAATGTGAGATCCATATTATATATATATATATAATGACGCGAGGTTAGTCCCAAATTTTGTAGAGGAAATCTACCCAGCTAATCTGACTACCAGTTCCTACGAATAGTTGGACTAATGTGGGTCGCCATTATGAGTATGGGTCATAGTATGAGGTGTTAGTTCCCGAGATGATGGTTTTGATGACAACAACCTTAGGACTTGTTATGAAATATAAATACTAATATTCTTGTCTAGATATATATGTATATGCAGGGTATATATATGCAGGTACTGAGAATGAAGACTGTATAGTATAGAGATTCAAGACTGACGAATTCAAGATTGAAGAAATCAAGACTGAAGACTCATGAGTATCAAGAGTTCAAGATATCAAGATAAGTAATAGAGTCTAGATTTATGTTAAAACTTCATAATAGCACTAAAATCTTTATTCGGATTTTTATTGTCGAATGGAATCCACCTTCTCGCTTTAATAGTGGGATGGAACCCACGACCTCTTTAGTGGGATGGAACCGAGGACTTTCTCTACTGGAATGGAATCCACGAAATTTTCAAATTGATTTATTTTAAAGATTTTTTTCAAAACTATCTTTTTAAAAGTTATCTCTCTAAGTTTAAATATTTTAGCCTTAACTATTTTTTAATTTCAAAATCATTTCTTGTTTTTAAACTATCTCCTGGATTTTATATTTTAGCTTTAAATCTCAAAATTATATCTATACTTAGTTTTTAATATTTTATAGATTATATATATATATTTAGATTATTTTCTAAAACTCTTTTATAAATTTATACTATATTCAAAATGGTTTACAAAGTTTAGAAATTGTCTTGACAAGTTTTAGAATAGAAATCATTTTAAAGCAAAATCAATTTTCAAAAAATACATAGGCATGTCGACATCCCCCATCCCCCATGTCGACATGGTAGCCGTAGAATTCAAATTTCAAATTTTCAAAAGAAGTGTCTATTCGTCATAACCTTTCGCGAATGGACATGACCGTTGTTCTCCTATAAATAATAGTTGTTTTCAACAAATTTTAAGTTAGTTTTTCTTCATTTCTTCACTCCTTCTCCACTCAAATATTCTCTTATATTTCAAATGCTTCAACAAAACTCTACCGAAATTCTAAGTGAATCAAACTCGATCATCTCTAGTTTGATCCTCTGCCACTCTCTCTCAAAGATCTCAGTGCTATTCAGAGTTATAGGATCATTTGTAATCAAAGATCGAAAGATCGAAGTGTATCGAGTCTCTCTCTTTCAAAGTGTGATTGGAAACGGTGTGATTGTGGCCCGTAAATCAATTAGGTGATCTTGTAGCCTGGTTAAATCAAGAGAGTTTGCCCTGGACTCGAAGACAGGAGGGTGTATCTCGTGGCCTTGAAATTGAGGTTGTAATATCGACATTATATTTGAAAAGAAATCTGCACAAGAAATTGTGTGAGACTGGATGTAGGGTAACTTCGAACCAGTATAAAATTCAGGTGTGTTCTTTCCTTTACTTCTTTTATTTACTATTTTCATTTGTGTATGATTCTGTGATTGTTTCTGTGTTTATGAATTGCATCTGTTTGGATTTAATTTGAAAAGATTTCAAAAAGATTCATAAAATTAATTAAACTTTATTCACCCCCCTCTAGTGTTAATTCTACATTAAGATCCGTAATCTGCATTTCCTACATTTGGTATCAAAGCATTGGTTTTCAGAGTTATCATAATCTGAATTTTGAAAAAGTTTAAAATTGCAAATTTTGGAGATTCTATTAACACTAGTTCAAAACTATCCAAATCATCATTGTCTCATAAGTTTGCATATTGTTATTATAGAAAATCAAGTTATCTACTGAATTGGTGTGTTGTGCAGGAACATAAGTGTTATATGGCTTTTGAAGAATCAACACTCAATAGACAAATGGTGCAAATCAAGAAAAACAAATTGATACTTGATAGTGGATGTTCAAGACACATAACTGGTAATTCGGAGATACTGAATGACATAATTTATGAAGATGGGGGAATGGTCAACTTTGGAGACAATTCAAAATGATATGTGATTGGCATCGGCAATGTCGGTAACTCTAAAACTCCTATAATTTCTGATGTTCTGTTAGTTAGGAATCTAAAACACAACTTACTTAGCATAAGTCAACTATGTGACAAAGGCTACAAAATTAAATTTAAAAAGGATAAGTGTCGCATCGAAGATAATAAATCAAATATTATCTTTGAAGGAGTTAGGAAGAAAAATATTTATATTCTCAATATGAAAATCTCAAATGATAACCTATGTCTTTTGGCTAATACAAGTGACCCTTGGATTTGGCATAAAAGATTTGGACATTTGAATTTCAAACTCTTATCTAGACTTTCAAAACATGATCTAGTAAGAGGTCTCCCTAAAATGGATTTTAAAGTAGATAGTATATGTGGTGCTCGTCAATTAGGAAAACTTAGAAAGAGTTCATTTAAATTGAAAGATATGATTTCAACTTCAAAACCTCTTGAGTTACTTCATTTAGATCTGTTTGGTCCATCTCAAATTCAGTCGATAAATCACAGTAAATATGTTTTCGTAACTGTAGACGATTATTCTAGATTTACATGGACAATTTTTCTAAAACATAAAAGTGATGCTTTTGATTTATTTAAAACTTTTACAAAATGTATTCAAAATCAACTTTCTTTAAAAATCAAAATTATTCGTAGTGATCACGGTGGAGAATTTGAAAATGAAAATTTTGAGAATTTCTATAATAAAAAAGGAATAACTCATAATTTTCTTTTCCAAGAACTCCACAACAAAATGGAGTGGTATAGCGTAAAAATAGGATGAATTAAGAGTGTGCAAGAACTAGGCTTTCAGATAGTAAATTACCAAGAAATTTTTGGGCTGAAACAATCGCTACAGCTTGTTACATTTTTAATAGGATTTTAATTAGACCTCTAACCAATAAAACACCATATGAACTTCTTTTCAATAAGAAACCAAAGGTATCTTATTTTAAAGTTTTTGGACGTAAATGCTTTATTCTAAATACAAGGGACAATTTGGATAAATTTGATCCTAAATCCGACAAAGGATATTTATCAGATATTCTAATAGAAGTAAAGCATACAGAGTTTTCAATTTAAAAACTAACACTATTTAAGAAACAATGTATCTATCTTTTGATGAAAATTTCAAAGATTTTGTTGAAATAAATGATGAAGATGATTTTGTTACTCTAAATAATGAATCAAATGAAACAAATTGTGAAACAATTCATCCTAATAAAAAGATCAGGCTTTTAAAAGAACATCCTGTAGAAAATATACTATGAAATATAGAATCTGTTGATAGAACTAGAAATCAGCTAAACAAGATGAGTAATGTAGCTTTTATATCAACTATTGAACCCAAAAATCCAAAGGAAGCATCATCTGACGATTCATGGATTCTTGCTATGCAAGAAGAACTGAATCAATTCACCAGAAATGATGTATGGGAACTTGTTCCTAGACCTGAGGACAAAACTATAATAGAAACTAAATGGGTTTATAAAAATAAAATGAATGAACAAGGTGAGGTCGTTAGAAATAAAGCTTGGTTAGTCGCGTAAGGTTATTGTCAAGAAGAAGGAATAGACTATGATGAAACCTTTGAACCCGTAGCAAGATTAGAAGCCATTAGAATTCTACTTGCTTTCGCTAACAACAACAATTTCAAATTATTTCAAATGGATGTTAAAAGTGCCTTTTTAATTGGCTTTGTTAAAGAGGATTTTTATGTTGAACAACCTCCACTTTTTGAAGAAGTAAAGTTTCCAAATCATGTTTACGAATTAAAGAAAGCTTTATATGGTCTGAAAAAAGCTCCTAGGGCCTAGTATGACAGACTAAGATCTTACCTATTACAATCAAATTTTGAAATTGGTAAAGTAGATAATACTCTTTTTATTAAAAGAAACAAAAATGATATCCAATTAGTACAGGTTTATGTAGATGATATAATTTTTGGATCAGCAAACAATGAAATGAACAAAGAGTTTTCTGAAATAATGACAAAAGATTTTGAGATGAGTCATATGGGTAAACTTACTTTCTTTTTAGGAATGCAAATAAAACAATTAGAAAGTGGTATTTTCATTAGTCAAGAAAAGTATGCTAGGGATCTAGTTAGTAAGTTTGGTATGACCACTGCGAGTGGAAAACCCACTCCTATGGCAACCAATGAAGCCTTAAATAAAGAAGACATGTCAAAAGATGTTGATCAAAAATTATACAGGGGAATGATTAGATTGCTACTCTATAAAACTACGAGTAGGCCTGATATCATGCATAGTGTCTGTCTCTGTGCAAGGTACCAATCTCAACCCAAAGAGACCCATTTAAAAGCTGTTAAACGTATCCTAAGGTATGTTAAACACACTTTAGACTATGGCCCATTTACCCCAAAAATGATTCATTTGATTGAATCTCATATTGTGATGCGGACTATGCTGGTTGTAAATCGGAGCGAAAAAGTACAAGTGGAACTTGTCACTTTCTAGGACATTCTCTGATTTCCTGGTTTAGTAAAAAGCAGAATACTGTCTCACTATCAACAACTGAAGCAGAATATATCTCTGCTGCTTTGGCTTGTTCTCAAGTTATATATATGCAACAGACCCTAAAGGATTTTGGATTAAATATTTCAAAATCACCGATTTATTGTGACAATACAAGTGCAATAAATTTATCCAAAAATCCTACTCATCATGCCAGAACCAAACATATTGATATCAGATATCATTTTCTCAGAGATAATATAAGTATATAGATTATTTCTCTTGAATTATCAATACTGAGAATCAAATAGCTGATATTCTAACCAAACCCTTGAATCAATCAACCTTTATTAAATTTAGGAAGAGAACTAGGTATTTGTTCTATAACTGATATATAGAATATAGATATAGTAACATATATATTTAAATAAATATAGAAAAACAAAATTGTCAAAATTTTCATAAGGATGTCGACATGCCTCTATCCCATATGTCGACATACAACGGTAAAATTCGAATTTTTATTTTCCCTCTAAAATCAGTTTGGTGGTTATATAAACCATAATATTTCGAATTCTTCTGTCTTCTCTCTTCATTTTCTCTGTAATAAACTTCTGAAAATATAAAATAATGGCCTCCTCTTCTAAATCAAACCAAAATGCAACCTTTTCCTTCCCTTCTCCTAATTCTGGTCCATTTCAACGTACTACATTGGCTCGAGTGAAGAAGATCAAGTAAACTTTGAAGGATTCCCTACAAATGCTGACTGAATTACAAGTCATGCAAATAAAGATGGCAGAGGAATAGGAGAAACAAGGCAAGATCCTTAGAAATTTGCAAAATTTTCTAATGGACAATCATGCAGATCCTATCATGATTAAAGATGATTCCTCTAACATACGTATTCATAATCCATTAGAGGATGACGAAGAAGAAGAGGATGAAGCGAAAATGGACGAGGACGATAAAATTATTTGCGTTGGAGAAGTCTATTTTGACAAAAATGGTAATTTGGTCGAACAATATGGAAACTTTTGTCTCTATTACCCTAGTTGTTTGATTCTCAAGTCACCAATTGTCAAGGACTCTTGTTAGATTGTTATTATATTATTAATGTTTTTATGTTTTGTGTACTTGTATATATTTGTGTCTATATATGTGTAATGTAACATCATATATAATAAAATTAGATTTATGTTTCGCTTGTTATACTTCGTTATTAGCATTTAGTTCCATAGTATTAGTTTAAAGGGGAGTTATGTAGTTTAGGCTTAGTTTTTGATTAATGACAAAGGGGGACAATTATAAAATAGGTTAGATAGGCTTAGATTAAGGGGGAGTTAGTAGATTAAGAGGGTGTTGTTGGAATAAGGGGGAGTCGGAGTAGAATCGAAGTTAGTTGGAGTAGATTTTATAAACATAGGTTGTCATCATCAAAAAGGGGGAGATTGTTAGTTCCAGAGATGATGGTTTTGATGACAACAACCTTAAGACTAATTATAAAATATAAATACTAATATTCTTGTATAGATATATATATGCAGGTACTGAGAATGAAGACCGTACAGTATAGAGATTCAAGACTGACGAATTCAAGATTGAAGAAATCAAGTTTGAAGACTTATGAGTATCAAGAGTTCAAGATATCAAGATAAGTAATAGAGTCTAGATTTATGTTAAAACTTCATAATAGCACTAAGATTTTTATTCGGATTTTAATTGTGGAATGGAATCCACCTTCTCGCTTTAATAGTGGGATGGAACCCACGACCTCTCAGTGGAATGGAACCCAGGACCTTCTCTAGTGGAATGGAATCCACGAAATTTTCAAAATGATTTATTTTTAAGATTTTTTTCACAACTATCTTTTTAAAAGTTATCTCTCTAGGTTTAAATATTTTAGCCTTAACTATTTTTTAATTTCAAAATCATTTCTTTTTTTAAACTATCTCCTAGATTTTATATTTTAGCTTTAAATCTCAAAAATATATCTATACTTAGTTTTTAATAATTTATAGATTATATATATACATATTTAGATTATTTTCTAAAACTCTTTTATATGTTTAAACTATATTCAAAATGGTTTAAAAAGTTTAGAAATTGTTTTGACAAGTTTTAGAATAGAAATCATTTCAAAGCAAAATCAATTTTCAAAAAATAAATAGGCATGTCGACATTCCCCATCCCCCCATGTCGACATGGTAGCCGTAGAATTCAACTTCCAAATTTTCAAAAGAAGTGTCTATTCGTTATAACCTTTCGCGAATGGACATGACCGTTGTTCTCTTATAAATACCAGTTGTTTTCATTGAATTTAAGTCGGTTTTTCTTCATTTCTTCACTCCTTCTTCTCTACTCAAATATTCTCTTATATTTCAAATGCTTTAACAAAACTCTATCGAAATTCTAAGTGAATCAAACTCGGTCATCTCTAGTTTCATTCTCTGTCACTCTCTCTCAAAGACCCAGTGCTATTCAGAGTTATAGGATCATTTGTAATCAAAGTTCGAAAGATTGAAGTGTATCGAGTCTCTCTCTATCAAAGTGTGATTGGAAACGGTGTGATTGTGGCCCGTAAATCAATTCGGTGTGATTGTAGCCCGTAAATCAGTTAGGTGATCTTGAAGCCTGGTTAATCAAGAGAGTTTGCCCTGGACTCGGAGACAAGAGGGTGTATCTCGTGGCCTTGAAACTGAGGTTGTAATATCGACATTATATTTGAAAAGTAATCTTCACAAGAAATTGTGTGGGACTAGGTGTAGGGTAACTCCGAACCAGTATAAAATTCAAGTGTGTTCTTTCCTTTACTGCTTTTATTTACTATTTGCATCTGTATCTGATTCTGTGATTATTTTTGTGTTTGTGAATTGCATATGTTTGGATTTAATTTTAAAAGATTTCAAAAAGATTCATAAAATTAATTACACACTATTCACCCCCCTCTAGTCTTAATTATGCCTTAAGATCTGTAATCCACATTTCCTACACGAGGGGCCAACTTCAGGGTCTTGAGGTATTAATTGGTTGTTTGATGGCCCGCCTCTTTTCCCCAAATGAAGTGTTAAATGGCCTAGGGGACACGTTAGGTGGTATCTCTATAGGGGTCTGCTTCTGGATAAGTTATTAACTGATTGATTGAGGGTCCATCTTTCCAAATAAAGAAGTATTAAGTGATTTGAGATTCCATATAATGCCAGCTAGATAATACTGTTGAGAAGTACGCCTTGGAAATAGGTATTAAATGACCAGATTCTGCCTATTTTCCAATAAAAGGTACTAAGTGGCTTGGGTACTATCTCTTGCATTGCTAGCTATTTATGACGTGGGATTAGGGTTATGGGACTTTAGAAACCTGCTTTTGGAATGGAACGTATTAAGTGGTTGGTTGAGGTCCTTCCTCCATTCCTTATAAGAAGTATTAAATGGTTTTATGTTCGTTAGCATATTCTTATTTCGAAATATACTGCCCAAGTATTGAAAAGGTAAGATCGAGGTTTTTATTCACCAAACACTTGTTGTTCTGACTCCCTCCTTATTATAATACAGGTTAAGGACGGATAATGGCAATGGCGATGCTTAGATATGGAGAAGCTTGGCTTGTGGCAGTATTTATCATTATTACTTGCTTTTATGTGTACCCATGTATTAGACAATTGTTGTAATGGGTTTATGATACGATTTGATGGTATTTTGTATTATGACATTTTATGGTTTTGAAATAAATGGGTACACTTTGCTATTATATTTTATTCCATCCGCTATGAGCTTTGAAAGATTAGTTATGGCTCTGTATTGTTATTTCTTTTCCAACCAACAGCCTTCCTTAGAACGGATCTAAGTTTCGATGGATTTTTTCTGGATCGAAATTCAGGCCTATTCCAAGGTGGGTTGTTACATTTTAATATTGAAGAGGGCGAAGATCCTAAAGGCGATACTAACGCTGAGCTTTATCAATATAAATGGTTTATTGTTTTGACCTTATGGCCTATGTTTTGAGGAGAGAAGACCTCCAATTGATTTCGAGATTCACCAATGTTGTTTTATAAAAGCATATAACATGGAATAAATAGTTTGGATAAAGTTAAAGGCTATATTTTCCTTGTTTTAAAGTATATTTGTAGGGTTATAAAGAATTATGTTTTCAAGGAAATAAAAAGGGTATTTAGCCCAGGATTTACTAAAAAGATTATTGTTCTTATCACTTGTGGATAGATTGTGATAAGATGAATTGACTTGGAGATTTAAAAACAAGATAGGACTAGTGTAGGGTAGCATTCTATACTTCAGCGATTAGCCCCTAGTTGATATAAGTCCAAAATTCCAGTGCATATGGCTTTGTCAAGGGTAAGACTAAAAGTAGGTTTACGCACATAAATGAATACATAAAGATAAGATAGGTTATAGGTTGGCCTGCGAAACCTTTAGGTTCACAGTAAGCCAAGCAAAACTATGAGATTTACAAATAGTCAGGTAAACACTAGGATAAGTGTATTTGGACAGACCGTCCAGTTTTCTTCTCATAGTCGGTTTGGAAATTTGGTATATTTGGTAGGCCTGAGTCAGCCATGTAGGTTGGTAGTTACCCAATGAAAACTAAACATTGGGATGGATAGTCCACTAATTTGATGGATAGTCATGATTACCCATGTAGCATGCATGCACATGATCATTATTTAGTCTGTTTTAACCATTGTGGTTGCAGGAATTATTTTTCAAAAGATATATTTTAAAAGAAATATTAGTGAAGGAAAACCCGTTCCTCTCAGTGACGTGGTCTCACTGAATAACAAACCGAGATGACATATTATTATTCACACCAGGCCTTTTGTCTAACTCAAAATTTATGTTTTCTCCTTAAACTCTCGGGTGCTCCAAATTTGATTTGAGTGGGTCGGGAGTACTGGTTTATAAGTTAAGTTGGTTTTAACGAATAAAGCTTCCGGAGACACGTAGGATGCAAAGCTTTCTATTTAGGAATCTAACTATATTATTAATCCGTTGTATTGAAGTTATTTTATTGAAATGTATGTAAAGACAGATGTTATAACTGTCTATTAGTAACTTTGATCAACCAAGGGGCCATTTTCTTATGTCGCTCTTAGAGTATTTTGTAACAACTATATTTTATCTAAACTAGGGCAACGTTTTGGGATTATGTAATGAATATGTAATATCTTCTTTGAAATGTAATGAGAAATTTTGCTTTGAAATTGTGTTTAAAATTATTTCATATTTTTATGCTTTGATGTTATCGATACAATTAACATTACCGCATTTTGTCACCATAAATTAATACTATAAATGACTATAGCATTCGTAGCGCTTAGTTTCGGACCTCAAAATGGAGGATGTTACAACCCGTTCTAAACACCTTCTCTCACTAACTCGGGAAGAAAGAAGGAGCCCTACGTCAATGTGAAATTTTGCAAGTCCCGTCAATTTAACCGACACACTACCACTGAGTTTTACCACCTAAAAGATGAGATAGAGCGGTTGATCCGCATAGGTATACTTATGCCATATGTGAGGAAATAGGTCAAATAACTAGCTGAGCAACAAAATCTTCCCGCCCTACCACAGCAGCCGGATGGATTTATATGGTTGCAATCAATACCTAAATCCTTCATGTATATGTGGTGGTCATCGTGTGGAAGGGAGTAGTAAAGGGTCCAAAGTTTGCTACAGAAGGAAGCTCGCCCAACCAAATCAAACATATGTAGTGGAAATTGGGGTCCTAAAGGAATTAAGAGTGGAGGAAGATGAAGCTAACATCACCTTCACAACCGAAGAAAAAGAGGCATCTGTGGGTTACGGGATTATGGATCTTAGGGCTAATTAAACACAAAAAGGTGGTGAATAGTGTTTTCTAACTTATGTAAATCTTTTTAAATTTCTTTCAAGATTAATATTAAATCACATATTATCAATAGAGAAATATCCCAATAATCAATCATAGATGCGATTGCAGATTAAATGTTAAAATAATAGAGTAAAGTAGAGATTTAAAGAGATGACACCAGGAATTATATACTGGTTCGTATTTCTCCTACATCTAGTCCCGTATAGTTGCATGTACATATTTCTTTTCAAATGCCAATCTTTAACCGGGTAGAAGGCAAACCCAAATACAATCTTAATTTTGAGGCTACGAGACACACTGTCCTGAATTTCTAAGCTCAGGGTAGACTCACTTGATTTGACTGGGCAACAAGCACACCCACTAGATTTCTGGACTACTAAGCACACCCACTTGATTTGAATGGGCTATAAGAACACCCAAAGAAAATACAAATAGAGTTGATAGTTTTTCCAAAGACAATTTCATGTACTTTGGATATAATGGATCTTATATCCTCTTGGACAACACTTTGATCTTTGAATCGAGAGAGATGTTTCCAAAATAGTAAGAAAGTTGTATTGAATCAATACAAAGAAATATGAATTGATTCTATGTGATTTTGAAGAGAATATAGTATATTTTTCAATGGAATTTTCAAAGGAGTAAGATGAGGGAAGAAAGTAAGTAATTAGTTGTCAAAAAATTCACTTGCACTCCCCTTTATATAGTAAATGAACACGTTCACGAAGAGTTACGATGAATAAATACTACCTTCCAAAATTTGAAAAAACCATTTGGCGGCATGTATGTCGACATACTCTATTCCTATATGTTGACATATACTAGTGTATTTTGAAAACTTATTTGTTTTATGATGTTTTGAAAATCCTATAATTTGTAAAATAATTTAATGCTTTGTAAATTAGTTTGAACATAGTTTATAAACATTTTGAACTTTGAAAAACTTTTATAAAATATTTTGAAATATATTTTTGGTTAAAAATATAAAAGATTAGAAAATTTGGAGATAGAGATCAAAAATTGTTATCAAGGACTTAACAATATTTACTATGACTCTATACACTAAATTATAACTTTGAGATCTTCATATCTTGGTCTTTAAACTCTTGAGTCTTCATGTCTATCTATGAAGGCTTTATACTACACAGTCTTCGATTCAGCATATATGTAATATTTTGCACTATACACTATATAACTTGGTAAAACATTAGTATCTATATATTATACGATTGTATAAGGTTGTTATCATCAAAATTGTTAACTGAGATATTAACAATCTCCTCCTTTTTTTATGACGAAAACCATAAAATATTCCTATATATAAAATATAATATAACTCCCCATGAGTTACATAACTCCCCTTGAATATATGCATGTGTATATTTTATATTTTTCTCCACCTTTATCATCAACAAAAATGGGTGAAAAATAAAACTCCCCCTAAATAAAATTCTTTTATAGAATATGAAGTCAAAATCAATAATGGTTGGTACTAAATAATTAAAGAATATATAATGATGTAATAAGAAAGGATTGTAACATATGATGATAATTAAAACTAGATATATGATATAATAATGATAACACGAACTATATTCATTAATTCAAATCCATTTGTTCGTATCACACTATTAATTCATACATAAAATCAAACCAAAAACAAACAAATCCAAATATCAATCTAGACAAATCCAAAGCTAAGAATATCAATTTACACAAATTAATAATAAGCCATATACATATTTATTATTTAAAACAAACCGAATAACTCTACATTCCTTGG
Organism: Allium fistulosum; assembly: GCA_030737815.1. Lineage (NCBI taxonomy): Eukaryota > Viridiplantae > Streptophyta > Magnoliopsida > Asparagales > Amaryllidaceae > Allium > Allium fistulosum. The sequence continues at coordinate 804,458,529 of CM060903.1, read as the reverse complement.
AACTTCAACCCAACCGTCAGATCCAAAGATTATATTTGCTTTGGTGGCATCACATCTTCATTATCCTTGTTGTTAGAGTATTCAGGGTTGTTGGTTTGATCATCTTTGATTAAGGAAGAAATCAACCATCAAAGGGTATCAAAATGCTTTTCTTACTCTTTTATCATTTGCATTCAACTTAATTCTAAATGTCTTTTATTTCTTAAGATAAAGGGGAGAATATCCTTGAAAGATTGAAGTGTTTACTCAAGGTTTTCACACAAGTTTCAATGCGAAGAAGACATGTTTTAAGAAGGAAGTTTGAAAATAAAGGGGATTAAAGGATGCGACGACCTACAAAAATCTTGAATCGACGACACGAACACAACCGTGCCCTCCAATCCCCATTCCGTGATCGTCAAATTCACACCAATATGAACACAGTCTAGTAAATGAACAATTTCGACCACCACCCTTGACAAAATGGCGAGCGATCATTTTTATAAAATACTAGACACAAAATCAAATAACTTTGTAGTTGGAAGTTTTCATAAATTGTGATGGTTTGGAAGAAATTGATTTTAGAAGTGGAAAAGTGGAGAGTTTTCATTTACTGGTAAAAGAAAAGAAGAAGGTGAAGTGTTGTCTGCGTGTTCCCTTGTTGCCACCTCATGCTTTTGAATATGCATGAATATATAGGCAAAGAGATGATGGTGCCTCATGCTTCCTTAGCCATGAAGTAATGGGAAACAACATCCCATGAATGAAGGGAAGAATAAAGGAAAGACAAGTGGGAATGGTGAACTATACTCCCCCAAAAAGCCACAATTCAAGGCAATAATCAAGGCAATAAAATAAAGAGATATGGACTTTTGTACTTGTGTGTATCTTATTATGTTGATGTGTGCACACTCATAAAGACACAGAGTATACTAAGTTATTTCAAAGCCATGCAATCACACAAGTAATTATTTTCCAAATTAAAATTTATAGGAAAATCCTAGAAATTAACTAAAAAACTACACTAAAAATCGGGTCGTTACATTTTTCCCTTCTTAAAAGAATTTCATTCCCAAAATTTCAAGGACGGAAAAATATAACGAAAGCCAAACAATTAATAAAAGTTAAGCACACCAAAAATAGTATCACCCATAACCCCGGTCGGAGGTGTGGTGTAACAGCCCGCTTTTCCGTACAATTCCGGCTGACAATAAAAAACACATGTCTAACCCAAATCAAATGGAAGACAGATAGTTAAGGGAAAGAAAGAAGAAAGAAGAAGAGAAAAGAAACTAAAAAAACATAGAATCTCACAATCGCAGCGGAACAACATATACTATAATATCAATGATCTTTACAAAAGAGAAACTGTTATATACATACATCCATCAGAGTACAACAACAATCACAATCATCAGCCTGGAAAACTAGCGTGAGAAAAACACACCCAGCTGAACTTTTAAAGTTATCAAAACCTTTCAAATATCAAAAGTATCTCGTAAGACCACGCCGCACATAAACACGGACGGGTTTTCACCTTACGATAACCAAAACATTTCATATGAAATCCTCTTATATTATAATAGTGTCTAATATACAAGTACTTATTAATCATAGCCGAAATTATTACATTAATTAAATTCCAGCATACTAGGTTCTACAACCAAAACCGAAGGCTCGTATTGGATAATGGATTCCAACTATGAAAGGGTAAGGGTCTACCCACCGAATCCGTACACCTCTAGATAAAATGTACGGGAGGCTACAACAAGTTGCACCTATGCTACTCAGGACCAGTACTATCCCCTTCTCGAGTAGCACCGAATATGATCACCCCTCGATTGCAACCAACAACCACACAATGGGATCCCAAAGCATACATGAATATCACTCTAGATTGGGATGATCATACCCTACTTGGGTGCAACCCACTTAGCCCTGCCACATGTCCCTGCTTCATTCATTTCCCCGAGTGTGAGGCTCGAACCTACGTTCTACGTTTTATATAGCACTTCCCACTTGTAATGCTAATACTGCTCTCTAGGTAATAATGCAATACCAGTATTCATCTATACAAGTTCGTTTTGGGACTGAAAGAAATGATTAAGAGCTCCCTCTCCAATTCCATCATCTTCAAGGTGTCTTTACTTCAAACACTTGAGTTGGATCAAAGTGGTTTTCAAATAACATATCCGATCCTAGTCTCTTCGAAACAACATTCGACGGTTTCCAGTAAACTCATTCTTTAAGAAATAAACAATCAAAGATAAGAACATAGATCACCTCCTAACCATTAGTGGACATATTTCCTTATCAGTGTCCTAAGAGAACGAAACGAGATTTATACGCACTGTACAGCATCACCGGAGATGACTGTGCCACATAACTCATGTGTTTCTCCTAGATATTTCCAAAGTTACGTTTGGGTCCACATTTGATAGTCGGTTATTTAACTATCAACAAACACACATCCAAATCAGGGTTTATTTCCAAAGGAAAAACCAACATTGGTTAAGCACATAAGCAACCACTAGCCTCCTTAATTAATCTCTTTCATTAATTAAAGTCATCTTGTAAATTGTCACGTACAGGAATTTTCGACTTTCGAAAATTCGACATCGATACTCACTTTATCGACTGCCGAGCAATCGAGTGCCGGAAAACTCCAATAGTGAGGGGTTTTAAGAAAAAGAAATAGAAGAAAAGATAGAAGAAAAAGAGAAGAAGAAGAAAGCCGAAGAAGAAAGAAGAACAACAACAGAAACAGAAAACAATATCAGAATCTCACATATCGCAGCGGAACAATATATAATAAATAAACACTAGTCTTTTAAAACAAAGAACTATATCAGTTTATACATACATCAATCAGAGTCATATACAACAATGGACAGTTATATAACTTGTCCTCATACAGAATACACAGCGGAATAAATACTATCAGATACAAATACTACGTCTCGTCATCCAGCTTGCTTCCAAAGCTCCAGAATATCCAGAATATCCTGATAATCTAACTCTAGACTGCCCGTGTGAAAATTTGTGGGCACCCAGAGTTTAGAAGGGAAACAATAAACTCCGAGTCAGTCATGGTGACTGGTGTGAGATCGTAAAACAGTTATTTTTAAAATAAACAACAGGAAAACTTTAATGTCAAATTCGCAATGCTTTTGGAAAATGAAACTACCATAAGACCTCCCACCACACACACAATGCAAACGCAGACTTGGAGGAGATTTCTTCTTATGTTAGTCAAAGATGCTTACTACGCAAAAAATCAAATCATTTTGGATATTATTATTAGTGCATAGTGGAAAACATTTCGAAAGTATAATATAAATCTTAGCCAGCATAGGTACCATTATATTATGCCTGCTATAGCTGCCTCCTGAGGAGACAGGTTATACAATTGAAATCGTAAAGGCTCGTATTGTTTCTTTGGATTTCCAACAAATGGTCAGGCTAAGGAACTTCCTATCCACGATGGGTACGTCCCTGGAATAGACGACCCGAGAACCTAACCGGATCTCTGCCAACACAAGGCCGGGTTACCTCTGCAAAAATAGGTAACTACTGACACGCGTATGCCATCCCCCGATCGTCACCGATCTTCCCGAGGATCCCCGATTCGCAACAACCACAAAGAAATAAATTTTGCAGCAACCACAGAGGTTAAGTATCTGGGCTCCATACCATGATACCACCTTTATCCAGAAGGAATGACATACACTAAGGGGCGCTACTCCCTAGAACCTTGCTGCATCCTTCCTGTTTCGACCATTTCCGGGGTGTGAGGCTCGACGAAGTCTCGTCCACAAAGCTACGCTTTCTACAAAGCCCTGCTTTGGGTCAAACAAAAATGATCAACCTATGATCACAAAGATATAAGATCAAACAAATGATCATATCGCAAATGATCAAACACTGATCATTTCACAGCAACACTCAGTATGCCACGTTACCAAATTGGGATATATCGCTGATAAATTTCAACTACATAACCTCTGAGCTCGTACGTCTCAGAGAAGGGTGTTAAGCTAAGAGAATAAATTCTCCGCCACCAACAGAAATGTATTTGAAAGAAATCAGCTTTATATCTCAAATTGTAACGTCAGACACACAATCCATACAAGTCTGTTCCGGGATCGAACAGAACCGAAGGCACTTCTCACGAAGCCCTTGCATATCCGGATAAATTTCTAATCACGTCCGGACTTCCCGTCACTAAGGGTGATAAAACCTCTAAATCGGAGATCAGCCGATGTAGAGTAACTCGACGGTAATCCTTCCGTTTTCAAAAATATCCGGTCTTCAGCACCGGTCTTCAAATGCGATTCATAACGACGTATCACATATTCGGAATGGGTTATACGACCCCATGGTCCTTTCCCGGCTAACCCGAATAGTAAGCGTTTATTCAAAAATAAGTGTGGCATTCAAATTCATCCAATTCACAACAAATACCTATTCAAGGTAATTATTGATAGTCGGTTATTTAACTATCAATAAAGATGCGCAACATCATCAGATTCCAAATAATTTTCCAAATTATTTTATCTTCCAAAATATCTTACTAGATATATAAACTTTTCCACACTTCAAAAATAAATCGACGTTTATTTTTCTAAACAGTTTCCCTTTCCTTTATAAATTCCATAGTGAATTTATATTTTCAAAATATCTACTGATATACGATTCTCAAATCGATTTCAAATATTCAATTTCATTTTATCTTTAAGAAGATAAAATCTCAAAAACGTTTCATTTCATTTTGGAAAACATTCCCATACTTATTTAATAATAAGTAATTCACAAATCTATTTATTTTTAACATTTGAAAATATTCGATATACTTAAATCAATATTAAGTATATATTCATTCTTTAAGGAAATCATTTATTTTAACAACATCTATTTGAGTCAAAACGAATGTTGCGTAAAACATCGTTACGACGACTCGAAATCACTAGTATAGGGATTCAGATTTTAAGATAGATATATATAAATCCCAATACTACATAAAACATTTTCTTTCGAAAATCATTTACTATAACAACAGTGTTATAGTCCATCATTTCCTTATCTCTCGAAAACGTCTATTTCAACAATGAATGTTGAAATCTATGTATTCGATACTTAACACGTTTTAAAACATCTTTTAAAACAATTACTTCATTTCGTAATATCACTTTTCCAAAACATATCCATTTTACTCAATAATATATTCACTGTCCAAAATCGTGAATATACTTCAATAACCAAATTTCAATCTTTTCTACACATTTATTTAAATAATAATCCGCTATCCAAAATCGCGAATATATCTCCTTTAACATTTTAATTTATCAAATCCAATTGATTTCGAATTTATAAAACAACGTTTATAAATTCTATTTCTATTTTCTAACGACTTCAATTTAATAAATCTTCTTTATTATAATTCGATCAATATTCCATTTAAAGGCAAAAAAATCCAATTTATAAGTAAATCTCTTATAAATCTTTTATTCTACAGTTTCATCCATTTTATAATTTCACAATTTATGAATCTATAAATTCCATATCCTCACGATTTATAATTCTATAAATTTCATCTTTAACACTTATCATCTCGTTTTAAAATTCCAATATTTTAAATTTATAAATATCAACTTTTTAAATCTTTTAAATAAACTGTTCACAAAAATCCGAAAATCTCAGTTCAAACCATTTTATAAATTGCTTAAACTATTTATTTCAAAAATCACCTTACGGTCATAATTCACAAAAATCTTAACTTTTATAACTTCAAAATTTTACGTTTATAAATCGATTCAAAAAATTCCATAAAACGTATATTTTCAAAAATCACTTTAAAAACCCTTTTAAAGTAAAAGTCGTTATTTTTACATTTCAAAACTGAATCCGATGATGCGACAACACCAATTAGTCCATCACAACAGTCAATATCATATATCAATATGATAACAGAATATATATCAATATCTGTAAATAAGTAAATACAGTTGAGGAATCCAGTTGGATCCCTCCAACCTGTTTCCCTGCATCCACAGATGTTAGCACAATACCAATTCTGCTCCAGTACGGAATTATCGCGGTATATGGGTTTTATAAAAATAATCCGCTTACTAACAGCGCAATAGGGTCTCATCCGCTATACGAGGCGGGAAATCAATCAATCCAATATATACATATGCCAATATGTATATACTGCTATATATATAGATATATCCTATCATATCTAATAGCACATTCAAACAAATCAATCAATAACTGCAATTCAATTATAAATCTGAGTGAGAAGATCTCACCGTGATTTTTAAGTCCCGTTCCAGCGTTTATTTCGAATAAAATTAAAGGCGCGTTTAATTCTACCCGAAATTCAAACTAGCTCCAAATGGCTCCAATTCAGTTCCGTAGCGAAGTGCTCGACCATACGAACGCAACGCAACTGGTTTCGTCGAATTTCGACCTCGTACGAAAGAGATATAGCTTTTTAAACATTTTACAAATTAAAAAAAAATTAAATTATAATAATTTTTTTTTCTAACCCTAAAACTATCTGGTCCATTGTTTTCAAAATTATCAGATCGTGGCCGCAACTCTTCTTCTCCCCATCGCGTTCCAACCCGCGTGAAGAAAACCCATGCCGCCACATTTCATCGATTTGCCCCGCCTTCCTCGATTGTATACACATCGATCAACCACCTCTGGGCCGTAGCCCCCACCGCCGCGCACCACCAGCTCGAATTTGAACGAGCTCGGTCGAGCCTAGCTCATGAAAACAGAGGCCAACTTCCACTCGTTCGAGCCCCATTTGCCGTCCATCCACCATACGAAATCCAATCATAACCGTTGGATATGTGGCTCGCTCTATGCTCTACGTTTTTTTTAGTTAGGAATTTCTTGAATAAATGCTTGGATTTGAAGAAATTTGAGTGAGAAGAAGAGATAGTTTCGGCCATTGATATAGATAATGGCGGCTGAAGCATTTTGAAACCCTAGTTTTTTTTTTTATTTAAAATTGTGAATAAATTGTCTATTTATAGAAAATATCGAACACTATTCATCTCGGTTTTCCAAACTCCGTTTTATGTGCGGTAACTGGCGTTTCTGGGGTTTATCCCGCGTTTTGGACACAATGGAACAGGTTTCGGAAGCTAATTCGATCATCTGTGTGAGATATGGCAATAAACGATCAATTTAAATTAAACCGATTTAAATCGATTTCGATGCGTTTTAATTTGTACCGGAAAAACGGTACATCTAATTGACACAAAATTTGAAACCATACAATAATTTCACATTACGGATCCGATGAAACTGGTTTCGTCGAAATCCGAAACTTTTTGAAAAATGACTATTTTAACTCGCCGAATTAAAATTAAAACGAATTCGATGCGTTTCGAGCTGCCACGGTCAAACGATAACTCCGATTGATACGAAAATTGAAATCCGATAATAACTAACTATTACGGATCCAATGGAGCTGGTCTCGTTCAATTCTGAGACTGTTCGAAAATTGGCTATTTTTACAGTCGATAATTAAATATTAAAATATTCAATTTTCACATATTAACTCTAAATTCAAATTTAAAAGTTCTATAACATCTCTATAACTTCAGTATGATTAAATAAAATTTTCCAAATCATTTTCAATCATTTTAAACTCGATTTTTAATTATCTCTGGAATTTCAATCATTAAATTATCGATTTAATTGACCAAATTAAATCCAATATCCTTTAAATAAATTATTCGACTTATTAAATTCATTTATTAATATTTAAAATTAATTAAATATTCGAATTTAAATTAATAAAAATTCTGGGTCGTTACATAAATTCTTGTATCAAAATACTTTCACAACCCTTATATTTTCAATACTTAGAAAATATTCATATACTTACCTCAACTGTATAAGTGTATTTACCAAACACTAAGGAAGATCTCCTTTTTACAAAATTATAAAATCATTTATAAACTCCATTATAAATTTCTAAAACCCTTATAAACCATATATAAATTATTTCTCAAGTCATTTATAAACCCTTTATAAAACCATGCGATTATTTATAAAATCTTTTTATAAATCTATAAACCCATTTCTAAAATTCGTTTACAAATATCCATCTATTTATAAACCTCTCTACCTTTTAAATAATCTTCCTTTAAACCTTCAAACCATTTTATAACCTCCTCTTATAAAAATCCAAGTCCGTTTGCAAAACTCTATTTATGAATCTCGAAAACATCATAAATAAGTCCTAATCACTTTCTTTAAAAACACTATTATATAATAATGTTTATTCATAATAAACATCATAAATAAATAATAATTATTAACTTTTAACCTCTTAAAATATAATAATTAATAATTCAAAACATTATGAATAAAACAATCTCTAATCTTTACTATACAAACTAATGATAAATTACCAAACTATTATTAATAATCATTATTATTAATTTCAAACCGTATTAATAATTTAAATAATTAACTTTTCAAAATTATTTAAATATTTACAAACAACTTTAAGAAATATTAACATGAATAACCAACTTTAAAACATAATATATTTCATTGATAAGAATCCATTCTTAAATCTTCAACCCAGTCATTTCCATATTTATAAAACTACATTTTAGAATCTCTTTCCATTTTATAAACACTTCTTTTTATAAAACCCAATTATTTATGAACTCTATTCATAACTTTATTTCCTTTATGAATCTCACTTATTCGTAAATCTCATTTTAAACATCAATCACCATCCGTTTTAACGTTACTTCCACATGGATAAATTCCTTCTATAAATCCTTTTCTATTTATAACATATCATTTAACATTCCAATTTACCCTCGCCTTCAATTTCCAAAATAGAGTCAACTATTTCTAAAATATCATTCCGTATCTTATAATAAATCCACCATTTGATTTATTTCTCCAATTTATTGAACGATAATAGTTTCCTTTAATTTATAAACCCCATTTATAAATTCATACTTTTATCAACAAAATACGATTTTACAAATCTTCACTTCATTTGTAAATTATTATTTTTATAAATTATCACACTTACAAATCTCCATTTCTAAATAATCTTTCATATATGTACATATATATATACATATATATATATATATTACTTGATATAAAATGGTTAATAAATATTAATATCAAAATATTTATATTTTCCTTTAAAACATATCCTTTTATTATAAAAGATGGACTTATTCTAAGATTTTAAAAATCTTTATTTGCAGTTTGAAAATCTCTATTTAAAATATTTCATAAAACTATCGATCTATAATATCTAAAATCATACTTTAATTTTAGAAAAATTATTAAAACATATAAAATTCCCAAAATCACTTTGAAATACCTTTTTAAATCAAATCACTATTTTATAGTATTTTATAATACCAAAATGAGGTCCGGTGCTACTAAAGCACTAATTAAGCAAAGTCATATCCATGTCATCAATATGGCATTCAACAAATCATATATCACTATATATATATATATATATGAAAATAAAATCAACAGTGTGAGGAATCTCATTGGATCCCTCCCACGTATCCCACTGCATCACATACGGTATATAATCATAAAAATATAAATCAACCGCTTCGAGGACGGATTCGTATACAAAGGGTCATCCGCTCTTACACGGGAACGTAATAGGGTCTCATCCGCTCCAAGGGCGGGAATATATATCCCAACCAATTAATAAATATAGTATATCATCCAAACAAGCAACAAACGACATAAATAAAATTATTTTCACTTATATAAAAATATAAGCAGGCCAGAGATGTGAGTTAACTTACAAAAATGCCAGAAATTGCCAAAGCGCTCCTGTTTGGATTAAAATTGAACGGTCGTTCAATTTAACCCAAAATTCCAACTAGCTCCAAATTCTTCCAATCCAACTCCATAGTGTAGTGCTCGTTAATACGAAACACAACGTAACTTGTCATGCTTGAAACAGACCTCGTACGAAGAAGTTATGAAATAATTAACGTTTGATATCATTAAATTATAATTAGAATAATTAATTAACTTAAGATTTAATTTAAACTTTCTTCCCATCTGCTCACTCACGCACGCACGCGAGTTCTCTCTTTTTTTCTCGATCAAATCGCGCCTGTTCATCCATGACATCACCGACCAACCTGTCGCGCCTCTACATGCTCCGCCACAGCCGCCTTGCGCCTCTCCTCACCACGTGTGCGTGCGAATGCTACGAAATCGAGGTTGAACCCACTAATTGCTGCTCGTGAACGGAGGAACATTGATGCCGCCTCGATCGAGGATAGCTCGATTCAACATGTAGATAGCTTTGTATCGACGTGCTCTACATTTTCCTAGTTGATGTGGTTGGCTAATTAGGCCTCTAGAGGCTCCGATCGTTGTTAGCCATTGGATGGTTAAGTTTAATGGCGGCTGAAATTTAGAAACTAGGGTTTGGTTGCAAATGAAAGAAAGTTGAGGGCTTTATATAGGAAAATTTTCATGGCACTATTCATCCGTGAAAATTTCAAACTCCAAACGAAATGTGCTGCCCGGCCTTCTATATATTATACCCATATTCCGAACACAATGGAATATATATCGGAAGCAAATTCCATCATATTCAGATGATAGATTTTCAAAATCAAATTATATTAATTAAAATTCCTTAATTTCTACGCATTTCGAACTCGTACGACCAAACGATACGTCCGACCGCCACAAAAATTATAAATTAACTTTTTAACATTTAAAATAATTAAATATTCTAAATTCAAATAACTAAAATCCTAGGTCATTACATACGGTGCCTTATCCTATTCATTTTTATTTATCAAATTAGGGTTGTTTCATTTAAAACTCTTAGGTCGATTAACTAACCAAGACAAATTTTACTTAGGCACCTAACCTAAGCTCTGATACCAAATGTCACGACCTCCAAAAATCTTGAATCGACGACATGAATACAACACAGTACCCTCCAATCCCTGTTCCGTGATCATCAAATTCACACCAATATAAACACAGTCGAGTATGTGGACAATTTCAGTCACCACACTCGACGATGGCGAGCGATCATTTTATAAAATACGAAACACAAAATAAAATAAATTTTTAGTTGGAAGTTTTCAAAAGTTGTTGATGGTTTGGAAGATATCGATTTTAAAAGTGGAAAAGTGGTGAGTTTTCATTTATTGGCAAAAGAAATGAAGAAGGTGAAGTTTTGTCTACGTGTTCCCTTGTTTCCTCTTCCTGCTTCTGAATATGCATGAATATATAGGCAAAGAAATGATGGTGCCCCATGCTTCCTTAGCCTTGAAGTAATGGTAGACAACATCCCATAAATGAAGGCAAGAATAAAGGAAAGATAAGTGAGAATGGTCAACTATACTCCCACCAAATAAGCCACACTTCAAGGCAATAAAATAAAGAGATTTGGACATGTGTACGTATGTGTATCTTATTAAGTTGATGTGCGCACGCACACACACAAATTATACTAAGTTACTTCAATGCCATGCAATCACACAAGTATTTATTTTCCAAATTAAAATTTATAGAAAAATCCTTTAAATTAACTATAAAAAAACTACACTGAAAATCGAATCGTTACAAAGGATGAAATGAATAATGAAATTTTCTAAAAGAAATAGGATTAAACAGGAGCAAAAAGTCATTTGGAAAGTTTGAATAAATGGTAGTTATAATATTTTTAAATTTCAAACTTGTGCCAAACAGCTAAGATATGTCGACATATGATATATATGTATGTCGACATATATACCTGAAAATGCAATATTTAAGTTTTTGTTATAGTTTTTGTTTTTACCTGTTATATTTATAATTTTCTAGTTTTCAAAGACTAATAGAACAATATAGAATAGCAAGAAATAAATTTCATTACTAATGATAGAAAATACATTGATTTCAAAGAAAAACAAAAGAAATACATGAAAACAACGTGAAATAAAGCTAGAAACACACATTACTAAGAACATAAAGTAAGATAGATAAGTTTAAAAGGATGATGATGATGATGATGAAGAGCCACCAAGCTTCCTAATGATCTTCTTATAGTATTTGTCCACTTTGTTGGAGAAGGAAGTAAATTTTTTACTAAAGGAACGTTTAAGCTTCTTTTGGTTTTGGAGAAGCTCCTCTTGGTTTTTTAGAAACTCTTAGTTGGAAGGGTGAGATTGTTTGTCGAAGCATTCTAAAGAAGTATCCATTTCCTCCTCCTCTCCTTCTTGATTTCCTTCTTCTACATCCATTTTGTCACCATCTGTCCCTTCTTCTTGTTGTATTTATCTCTCTTCTTCCCATTCCAATCCTTCTTCTTTTTCAAAAGAGTTTCATATAGTTCAAAATAGAGAGGAATATGCATAACAGAAATGTTGGCCTTGTCAAAAACCTTTCGACGTAGAGTTGGTTCTCCTTTTAAATCAACACAAAATTATATGAAAATTCTAGTATGATACACACCATGGTAAAGTATGTTCTCATGTCCAAAAATATTTTTTTGAACAAAGTCATCTAATAACTTATGCCCAATTGATCTCATAGTTTCTGTAGATGGCAAAAAGGGATTTGAAAACTTTTTGAGTATGGTTATTGTAATTTCCCGTCCTTGGAGTGATATTTTATTGTAAAATGAGACCCATAAGTCTTCATTTTGGTCTAAGAATTTTATGTTTAAAATCAAATTCTTCATCACTTTCAAAAATATCATGAAAAACTTCATGATTTTGTTCATCAATTTTAAAGTGGAGAGGTCAATTCCACTAGATTTGCAACCAAGTGTGTGATCCACTAGTTCACAATTTAAAATAATTTGAGTGTCATTTACACTACATCAAATTTGTCCCTCTTCTCCTTGAAAAAATTTTCCATTCAAATTTTCTACACACAATCATTTTGAGAAGAGTCGACTAAACCAAGAATTTTATTTTGAAAGCAAAGATCTTGAAGACCATAAGAGGAAAAATCATCAAACTTTGCAAATCTTTTAGGAAAATCTTTTTTGGAAATAGCAAACTTCATATAAGTATCAATGGCATATTTGTCATTGAAAAGAAAGCCTTTGGTTCTCTTTGAGAGCCTTATAGTTTTAGGAGTTTGACCTAAGGAGGCCATTTTTGAAGAGATAAGAGAATGAAGAGATATTTAAATTTTGAAATAAAATGAGCGAATGAATGGATAAAGAAAGGATGAATTAACAGAGAGTGAAATGACATGTTCTTTGGTCACAAAGATGCCTTTTCAGAAAATATGGGAATAAATGAAAAGGGAGGGAAATTCAAATTTTGAATTTGAAATGAAATTTCAAAAATTTGGCATGTATGTCGACATATAGGGTATGGGTATGTCGACATATGGGCCATAAAATCCAGAATTAAAACAATATAAAATATTTCTATGTATATATATAGCTATGGCATTCAATATTATTATTAATTTATATTTTATTCCTAGAAATATGAAATAAAAATTAAATGTAAAAGGTACCGCTTTTTGCTTTGTTCCTTTGATCTGCTCTGATTAATCTACTATTGCCGTGAAACACATGCTTGCATCCTCAATATCTGGTTCATTGTCACTTGAAGTGGTATCTAAATCATTTAATGTTGCTGTATAAGCCCTCTTTCTTTTTCTAGGTGAATGTATAACTGGCGAGATCTTAGATTTATTCTTATACGGACTGTCTCTTTACAAATGACCGGGTTCATTATAGTTGAAACATCTAATTGCAGTTCCAATTCCAGGAGTCTTGTTTTCAGGTCTTCAAAAGTTTTTCATCTTTCTATACTTCAGGAACTTTCTGAGATTTATGGTCATGATAGCAATTTCTTCATTATTGTCATCGTCTGAATCCTGATCGTCTGTTATTGCATTAAAAGCGATGGATTTCTTTTTTGTTGCCTTGCTTTCTCTTCTACCCTGCAATTGTGCTTTATAGGACATTAAATTGCCTATTAGCTTTTCAATTTTTAGATTACAAATGTCATTAGCCTCTTCGGTTTCCTGTGCCTTTTGATCCTACTTTGAAGAGAGTGAATTGAAGATTTTTCTAACTTGGTCCTCTTTAGAAATTTTTACCTAATGATACTAAAGAATGCACTATATCTTGAAATCTACAATACATGTTAGAAATAGACTTATTTGGATTCATTTTAAACAGCTGAAATTGACTAGTTATGAAGGCCCGCTTTTCCGTACCCTTTGAGCCGACAATAAACCACACATGTCTAACTCAAATTGCACGAACAAGCGAAACTTTAGAGGGTCAAAAGGAAAAAAAGATAGAACAGAATCTCACAAGAATGAAATAACATATAATATTGAACGATAATCTTTACAGCGGAAAATTTTAAAATACATATATCAGAGTCTAACCTAAATTCAGCTTGGACGGTTATAAACATCTATCCTTACAAATGCTGACAAACATCAAACAACTGCAGTGGATAATAGAATATGTTATTTGTAGATGAATATCTCCAGCTCTCCTCTAGAAACTCCAATCGTCTTCAACTAATCTTGAAACTGCTCGGATCTGACCCGAGTATTGAAAATACGCTGATCAAGCTAAATAAACCAGCGTGAGAAAAACTTAATAATAAATGACAGTGTCATATATCAGCCTTGGAAATAAAATCCTTTTGTAAAGAAAGAGTATCTCATAAGACCACGCCCACACATAAACACGGACCGGTTTTTCCCTTATGATAACTAAAACACTTTTATATCAAAACATTTGATATTATTTCTAATGACATTCTTTGAAAACATTTGCAAATAAACTTATTAATCTTAGCCGAAATTGTTACCATTATTAAATTCCGGATACTAGGTTCTACAAACAAATCCGAAGGCACTTATCAGAAAATTGATTCCATACAAATGATAAGGTATGGGACTACCTTCCGTACAGTACACCTATAGAGGGATGCACTTAGGGAGCAGATATTGCCCGCCTAAACCAACACAGAATCGGCCTACCCCTCTGCTGGATAGTATCAAATATGTCATCACCCCGGTCGTTACCGACCTTTAATGGGATCCCCAATCATACATTCACCACATACTTAGACATGTGTAGAGTAATCTAGAAGGGTGATGATATCTCATAATGGGAGCGACCCACTTAGCCCTGCTGCTTCTACCCAGTTTCTATCATTTCCGCGTGATGAGGCTTGAGGCAATGACTACCTTTTCATATATCACATCATCATTGAATGCAACGTTGCCATTTCCGTTGACTTATTGCCTTCCACAAAAATACAACCCTTGAGCTCGTACATCTCAAGGATAAGCTAAGAGAAGTTGCCTTCCTCGCCACCACAGATGTATGTTTGTAAAAACCAATGTACGTAATCTCAGAAAATGCACTGTCAGACATCCATCCATACAAGTTCGTTCTGGGACTGAACGAAACCGAAGGTACTTTCCTCGACCATTACTAGGCGAGAAGCCCTTGTGTTTTTGAGGTTTTTCATAACAAAGGGACCACTGCTACAATAAGTAAATCGGGAGTTTATCCCCAATTAATCAAAAAGTAGTCCTTCGTGATTATTCATCTCAATATCTCCGTCTTCAAACACCTTAATTCTTCGAACACGTAAATTGGTTCGAAGTGGTTTTCGGATAGGAATCGCCCAAATTCGACACTGGTTCCTTCGAAATCCAATTATCGATAACAAAAGTGAATATGAGTATATAGGATTTATTAAGTCTCTTATCACTTTAATTCTTCTGGTTAATTACAAATCTCTTTTTAATCTTACAGTAATTCTAAGTTAAATCACTTATTACTTGAGAAAACATTTCCTATTTTCTTACTTATCATCGATCCGGATTTCTTAACTTTTAGATGGGTCAAAAACAATGTTATTTAAGACATCATTTACTATAAACCCTAAAAACAATCTTAGAAAACATTATTGAATAATAGGATCATAGAAATCATTCTAATTTTACTCAACATTAATTTTCGTATTCAACAAGTGCTATGGGCGGAATAACGGTGAAATCACCTTTTAAATTCCACGAATAGGACGAGTTCCCTCTTCGGAATTTAATACCAAGTATAAGAAAATTATCTCTATGCAATCCAAGTTGTAATTTATTCATTTTGGAGATTAATCTTTTTATACTTAAATTGCTTAACTTTTGGAAAATAGTAATTCTCTTTTATTTTGGAAGAACTTAATCTTTTAGAGCATCCGGACTTTCCTTTCGATCTGTTCCACCCCTCGCCTAAGAAGAGAAAACATAGGCCAGGTAAGTTCAGGGCACTGATTGCTCCAATCCTAACCTTAGTTAAACACCTTGTTTTATCTTCTCAGATCTCACAGGCGGGACAAATGTACTAGTTGTTTCCGCATACTCAGTTATTAGCTTTTATTTTAGAATTGATTATAAAGATTCCAAATTACCTTTTAAATGTTTAAGTTTCCTTTTAAAAACATTCATAGTTGATCCTAGGACAAATCGTTAAGTTTATCCTCATATTTCAAAAGTTATAGAATTCGCAGTAGAAAAAGTACTGCGGAAAGTGCTATATAAGCTTATTTGATTTAAACAACTTTTTTAGTATTTGAAAATTCATATTTCCATTTCAAATCTATTCTAAAACATTTAAATAGATTAAAAAAATTTATTTCATATTTTTCCATAATTAAAAATGTTCGTTTAAACAGATTTTACGTTATGGTCACTTAAGTGCACAAGCGCGATTTTTCTAGAAAATTGAATTGGACATAATTCCAAATCTACTTAATGAAATCTTGATTTTATTTCTTCATTTAAAAGATATAGATATAGTAGTCCAAAATTTTCTTATATCAAAGAATTCCAAGCTATATTCCACTCTATACACTTGTTTGAGCTTTTCGGCGCGAAATCGCGAACTGTCGTTACGCGACGCGCCTAGTTTTAACTTGATTTACAATATTTGAAATAAATTCTCTAAATTGAATATAATTACTTATAGAATCATTATAAATCATTTTAAATCAATATTTTTCCTTTTTAAAGTATTTAAAGTGTATTTTCACTATTTCCATATTATAATATTATTTCATTCCTATTATTTTAATATTAAATTTTTAAATCCAATTTCAATTCAGTTTCAATTCTAACTTCAAATTAAACTTAATTAAAACTTAAATTTCAAATTTGATTTCAAATCCATCTTTAATTTCAACTTAAATTTCTATTTCTATTTCTATTTCTATTTCAATTTTAACTTCGATTTCAAAACCAATTTCACTTTTTAAATTCAAATTCTATTTTATTTTAACTTTAATATCAATTTTACTTTATTGAAAAGAGACTTATAAAATTTCCAAATATATCATATCACTAAAAATTGGTCTTTTTAACAAAGGTGATTACTTGGGTGAAATAAACATAATCACTATTTATAATTACCACTACCACATCCAACTCAACTAATCACATCACATAATCACTTTCAATATTTATTATTAACACAACATCCATTCTTATAGCATAGTGATTATCCATAAATGGGTATATTATCATGAATTAACTATTCAACCAACATATTCAATCAATCAATCAAATATCCATATCATCAAATGGTGATTATCTAACATAACAATTAAACTTGATAATCAATATAATTCAAATTGCGATGAGAATTTCTCACCTTTATTTCCACTCTGTCAATCTTTACTACGAACTAACGTGCCTTCCTTACGCGTCACAAATCCTTCCGAACCGCTTTCGTTTTCCTTTCTCTCTCTTTCTTTTTTTCTTTTCTTTTTTATTTTCTCTCTTTTTCGTTTTTTTATATGTGGCGTAGGTATATGGAGGGGGTATGGGCTCGGCTTGACTTGGGGAGGAGGGTACGTGGGTTTTTGAGGGGGGTGTGGGTGTTTGGAGCTCGAGTAGGTGGTGTGGGAGGCTTGGGTAGGCGGGTATGGGCTTGGTCCATGGGTAGGTGGAGGGTACGGGGTAGTGGAGCTTGGGTAGGTGAGTTTGGATGAAGGGTACGACCAAATGGAGGTGGGTGGAGGCGTGTAGGGTGGTTTGGGTGAGGGTATGGCCAAAATAGAGAAGGAGGAGGGGGGAATCCATGGAAATGGAGGAAGAAGAAGATGGAGAAAGTGAAGAAGAAGAGAAGAGTTTAAGTTGAGAAATGAAGTGAATGGCATAGGCTATTTATACTTGAGTTTTGGATGGCAAATGACTACAATAACCTTCTCGACTTCTTTGACTTTAGTTAAGCATGATAAGAGGTGCATTAATGGTGGATATGATGGTAGGATTTGATTCATGTACTTATGAAATGATTTTGCCTCTTTTTCTTACTTTTCAAATTACATAAAAACCCATTTGATCCTTTTCCATGTAAGATAAGACTTATGCATTAATGAGAAATGATATGTTATGTCCTTTAGTATTGATGTTGTTTAGTATAGATTTGTTTATAGGTTTATGTCAAATCATGTCCTTTTTAATTTATTTTATAATTTAACTTTTCCAAAATCAATTTTGTCCTTATGTGAAGTTTGTAAATGTGAAACATTGGTTAACATATGTTATACATGTTACAAAAAGTGACCAGGTTATCAAAATGTTGCGATAACTTGTTTCGGACAAAAACAGTGTTTTTATTGACATGTTTTACAGTCAAAATTTGACGTTTTTGTTAAGCTATATATTTAAGTAAACCAAACTTAAAAAAATGAACTTATTACTTCCTTAAATAAATTTAAACACGTCTATTCATATTATAAAACCATATTTAAATAATATCAAAATCCCCATTTGTACAGTGTATGTAAAACTGACAAAATGTGACAAAATCTGAACATTTTTGTAAAACGATTATAAACATATTTTTAAACCCTTTAATATACTTCTATTATCTTTATTAAGTGATTTTTAATATAATTTAAATTTTCAAATAAATTTTTAAACCTATTTATTTAAGCATTTATTTATTTTTAACAAAACTTAACTTTTGCCGATTTGTTCTAAAATCCAAATTTTATACTATAATTATTAACTATAAAAATAAATAATTTCTATATTATTATTTATTATATATAACTTATTTATTTAAGTTTTAAATCCTTTTAAATTCAAAATAAATAAAGTCTCTCATTTTCGAAGTAGTGAAATTACAGGTCGTTAGACTAGTTAACATGGAAATTTTGGTCTGATTAACTTTACTAGGCCCTCATGTGTAACTTGCAGCGATCTCCAAATTTCATATGCAGACTTACAAATAGACACTCTATTAAATTCATTTTTATCTAGTAAGAAAAATAAAATATTCATGGCTTTAGAATTATTCTTTGCAAGTGTCTTTTGGTCAGCAGTCCATTGTGCAAAGTTAGTCTAGGGTTCTGTATACTCATTCTGTGTAATATTCCAAACATTTAAACCATTAGACTGTAAATAAATTTTCATCTTACATGCCTAATAAGTACAATTACTGCCTTTAAAAAGTGGGGGTCTAGTAGTAAATTGTCCTTCGACAAAGGTGTTAACAAGTGTACTAACAGTATTGCTAGCCATTTAAACTTTTCAAAAATCAAATTACGAGTTTTTGAAAACCTATTGCTCATATACCAAATGTGGGTTGTGGAATTATGGATCCTAAGGCTAGTTAAACACTCAAGGGGGATGAGTAGTGTTTTCTAACTTATATAAATCTGTTTAAATTTCATTAATGATTAATGTTAAATCACAGATTATCAACACAGAAATATCTCAACAATCAACCACAAATGCAACTACAGATAAAGATAAAAACAATAAAGTAAAGTAGAGAGCTAGAGAGATGACAACAAGGATTTTATACTAGTTTGGATATCTCTTACATCCAGTCCCATACAATTGCTTGTATAGATTTCTTTTCAAATGTCAATCTTTAACCGAGCAGAAGGCAAACCCAAATACAACCTTAATTTTGAGGCTATGAGACACACCCTCCTGAATTTCCAAGATTAGGACTCACTTGATTTGACCGGGCTACAAGAACACTTACAAAATTTCTGGGCTGCTTAGCATACCCACTTGATTTGAACAGGCTACATGCACAACCAAAGCAAATATAAATAGAGTTGATAGTTTTTCCAAAGATAATTTCTTGAACTTTGGATCTAATGGATCCTATAGCCTCTTAGACGGCACTTTGATCTTTGAATTGACTGAGAGATGTTTCCAAAACAGTAAGATAGTAGTATTGAATCATACAAAAAAGTATGAATTGATTCTATGTGATTTCGAAGAGAATAGAGTATATTTTTTAATGGAATTTTCAAGAGAGCAAGAGGAAGGAAGAAAGTAAGTAATTAGTTGACAAAAAATTCATTTACACTCCAATTTATATAGTAAATGAATGGATGTGTCCGCTCATGAAGAGTTACGACGAATAGAAACTCCCTTTCAAAATTTGAAAAACCATTTGGCAACATATATGTCGACATACCCTATTCCTATATGTCAATATATGTTAGTGTATTTTGAAAACTTATTTGTTTCAAAATGTTTTGAAAATCCTATACTTTGTAAAATAATTTGATACTTTATACAGTAGTCTGAACATAGTCTATAAACATTTTGAACTATGAAAAACTTTTATAAAATATTTTGAGATTTATTTTGATTAAAAATATAAAAGATTAGAAAATTAGAGATAGAGATCAAAGATTACTATCAAGGACTTTAACAATATATACTATAACTCTACACACTAAATTATAATCTTGAGATCTACATATCTTGATCTTTGACTCATGAGTCTTCATGTCTATCTCTAGAGACTTTATACTGTATAGTCTTCGATTCAACACTTGTGTAATATTCTGCACCATATACTATATATCTTGGTAAAACATTAATATCTATATTTTATCCAACTGTATAAGGTTGTTATTACCAAAATCAATAACTGAGGTATTAATAGCATCAGCCACCCTCATTGTGATCCTATGGTCATCTCTATCAACTTCGCCAGCACTAATGTGCATCGGTTCTTTGTTGACGAGGGTGGATCCATTAATTTTGTGTTCAAGGATATCTACAATCAAATGAAGCTCTAGTCATTGAGCCTCACACTATGTTCTCTACCTATCTATGACTTTGGTTGGGTCGGGATTGGCCCCTAGGTTTGACCTCGCTCGTGGTCTCCTTTTGGGAGGAACCTTGATGTTTTTTGCACATTTTACCGGGTAGACAGTTGGTCGGAATAGAACTTTGATTTAGCCAGCCATAAGTGGGTGGCATGCTTATCCTGTGTGGCAGCACTACAGAGCAAGTCGCTCTTCTAGCCTCTATAGATATACTTCATAGTGGTAGCCTTCCTATCTACTTATAACATGCTTATAGGCAGGCCAACTCTAGCTGATCCAGATGCAATCATGGCATAACAATGACTCACTATAAAGTTCCCTATAAAGTTAGGTATTTGTTGCATTCGCAGCGATCAGTAAGTCACCAAAGAGTGCAACAACTTATTTCTACAACAAGCTAAGAAAGGAGTAATCATGCTCCTACAAAAGGTGATAACCATCTACAATGACCAACCTAAGAGGGTACGAGTGCATTTAATTAGTTCTACTCATGCTAGGGGTGATCCCAATACATCAACTCCCCTTGAGAGAGCGTGAATGCTCCACGAAGTTCGTGCACGACCACTAATCAAATTGAAGCATCAAAGAGAGTATGCGAACCCCACGCAATTCTCGACTCATGCTGGGTAATCATAGCTAAACAATACCGATGGGACACAGGAGAAATTCAATGCTCTTGTCTATGCCGTCAATCATGGGGAAACATCCGAGAGAGTGCGCAAAACTATTGAGTTTCCCACTCATATCAAAAACTTCATCTTAGTCATCGCAAATTCATCTCCTCAGCATAGTGAGCCCCCCTCAAGAGAACGTAAGAGCCAGACATCGGTCCTATTCGTGCCAGGGTTTAAACTTTTGTAAACTAGGTTTCCTTAGCTTATTTTACTAGGGCACGAGAACTAATCATTGCTCAAAATAGGTAGTCCCACCCATTCTAACAAATGGGAAAAGGTAATACAACAATACTTTCCCTCTGAATGCTGGAGGACTCGTTTGTGAGAACCGGGTGAAACGAGAACCCCTGTGCTCATGCATTGATATTTTCCCCGATCGAAGACAACATTGAACTCTTGGTCTATGCCCTTGACCAATGTTAATTAGATCTTAACACTGGGAGTGATAATGACAAGTCGTTGGGTCCCTGCATAGGACTTCAACCCAAGTGGCGGTCAGTTGAAAAACTTAAAACTATCATTCTAACTAATAACGACCCTCATACCATCATTCAAATAGATATAGAACCGAGCCCAAAGGTGGCGACAAAGTTGATATAATTCCTCAAGTAAAGCATGGATTTATTCATTTAGAGGCTTGCTGATATAACCAACATAGATCCCTCTGTCACATACCACGCCCTTAACATTGTCCCTAAAATCTCACCTTATTTGCTAAAAGGGAAGACCACTTAACTTAGAGATATATAAGGCATTGAAAAAATAGGTAGGAAATCTTCTCAACAATGGGTTTATCTAAGAATTCAAATACACAATATGAGTAGCCAATCCTGTACTAGTTTGAAAACCTAACAAGACTTGGAGAATGTGCATTGATTTCTCCAACCTTAATAAAGCCTCTGCAAAAGATAGCTTTCCTCTACCATGCATCGACCAGCTCATGGATATGACTAGAACACTAATTATTGACAATCATTGATGTCTATTTCATGTATAATTAAATTTCCATGCATGTTCCATATTAGAAACACATGTCATTTATAACCAATGCAAGACTATACTATTATAATGTGATGCCCTTAGGTCTTTAGGACATGGGGACAACCTAACACAACCCATTAATAAGATGGTCGCAGAACAAATTAAAAGGTCGATGGAACTCTATGTCGACAATATTTTAGTTAAGTCTAAGAAACCGGGGGGGCATGCGAAAAATCTTACCAAAATCTATGGCATTCTCCACAAATACAACAATTATGAATTCTATACTGATGAACTTTTATTCTTATGAAAACAATGCCTAAAATAATTATATTCAAAACAACAACCACATCACATAAGAAACAATTTTCAAGGCAAATTAAATAATTAATATATATAGTCTATTTATATTTACATATGCAAATATTGTAAAATTATAAAATAGTTGTTGAAAAAAAAAATAGTTTTCTTATATATAAAATTTTCAAAACAATATAAAATGGAATTTAACAACTTATGCACATGTAAATTTGTGATAAGAACATTCAGATCTAAATAAAATAGATAATAAAAAAATAATATCAAAGGAAACACAGGATCTAAATTATATCAATCATAATGATTATATAGTGAATGGAGATAAAGAACAAAAATGGATCTAAATCAAAAGACCACAATAAATATACTTTTTAATTAAGATGAAAAGAGATTTGAATTAAATGTTGCAAGATGAACAATTAAAAGATGAAATGAATCATATAGAGTCCAACTATATGAACAAGCGAAACATATAAACAAATTAAATCAGAGTAGTACATTAGGATGTTGCCAAAAGTTGCATCTTGGATGATGAATCGATGCTCATAAATAAATTGAATCGATCTCTGGAACTTGCAAGAATCAAGAGATAAGAAACACCATTTATTTTATTTTATTTTAGTTTTATTTTAGGGATTTTAAGCGGTGGAAGCCATGATGAATTTAGCCACTGAAGGAGAGGAGGAGAGCCAAAGAAAGAAAATAAATTTTGTCAGGAAGAATAATTATGAAATAAATGAATTTTTCTTAAGGGAAATGTTGAAACCTTTCAAGTCCCTCCTTTAAAACCTTCCTTATGTAATTCATTATTAAATATCATTAGGTCCTCCCCAATCCCTATCATATTTTTAGCATAAAAAATAGAAATAAAGAGAAAATGGCAAAAAATTATTTAATAAATGAGATTTAAGTGGGTCATAAAGAAGAGCAAAGTATGGAGATTTGTTTCCTTCTTTTAATTGCTCCTATGGATTTTCAAATCGCACTTAAAACCTCTACCCCCTCATCATACATTGCAAGCCATAAATGAGGCACATGGGGCTCAAAAATTTCCCTAAACCACTTTGTAATTAATCTATTAAAATCTAATTTGAATATTCTATCGATATCATATATCGATACACGCATGTACAACTTTTGTATAATGGTGTTCAAATAAATCAAATAAAATTTAATAATTAATATTTTACAAATATTAATAATGCCTATAAATTGATCAAATCGTGTGGTTTTTCGAACTATTCATCATTACGGTTGTACAACTCAAAAGTGTAAATTCAGTCAATGGTTAACATCAAACAATTTGAATATTAACATCCACATGTTACTTTAGTAAGTGGTGTGAAATTTTGGCTGAATTTATCACTTACGCATCTTTTTCTCAAAATCCAATTTTACGTAATTTAAACGATACCTGGTAGTAACGATTATTTGCACCAATTCTCTCCGTCTATACTATATCATATTAGGACTTATGGAATTTGATTTTTATCAAAATTTCAACATCGCCCACATTCAACTTGATTAGTCCAAACAAAAATCCTTGGTTAACTCTACTATTCCACCCAAAGACTTTGACTTTGAGTTGACTATAGTTGACAGTGATACAAACCACATATAACTAAGGAGATAAATTCTTTATTAAATAGTGTTTCACTTCCAATGCTTCAACTCAAACCTTACTACATTCATTCAATGGACACCATGCCATGATTTAACTATTATCAAAGTGAAGTGTCCATATTGAAGTTCAATAGTATTCTCAAGTCGAGAAAACTGTGTGATATCGTGACTTTGAGATTTCTGTTTGACCTTATTTATGTTAACCAACAGAAAACTCTCGCTGAATCATTCAATAGTCATCCAAATACTATTAGTACATAACCTTTTGATGCCTCCAATAGTTATGGGCAATACACTGCTCAACATTTCAAGTACATTATGCACTCTAGTCTCAAGGGATGTATCGATATGCTATCTCGAAACATCTTGACTAAGAATATTTAAAATAATATGATATTTTTAATGTGATGAATTTCACATGATTGAAATACATTGTAATTACTATCACATAGCATATCATTCAAGGATTTTCTATTTAATATACTTTAAATTGATTAATCTATTATACCACATTATAACTGTATATAATAGAAAAAACACATTTTATTTTGAACAAGATCGATTATCAAGTTGGATATACGTAATAAATTAGATAACTGCCCCAAAGGCATACCTCTAACTCTATCAACATTTACTTCCAAAGGCTATAAAATAAGAAACCATTGGTTTTTTATCAAAAAATAATTTGTATTATGTTTTCTTTGATAGTTGTCTTATCAAAATTTGATTTAGGATATAACATGTTGTTGCTGCTTTAGCCTAATTTTTTTTGCATAAGTTACTACCATTTAACATTTGCCCTAGCATGTTCTTAAATAGTTCTATTTTTATATTCTACCACCCATTTTGTTAATGAGTTCATAGAAAAGAGAAATCTTGTGTAATGTCTTTTTTATTATAAAAATTTCGAAGTTTTCATTTTTGAATTCTCCTTCGTAATCGCTCCTTAGAGTTTTAATTTTAATACATTTTTTATTTTGAACTCTTT
Source organism: Allium fistulosum (assembly GCA_030737815.1). Taxonomy (NCBI): domain Eukaryota; kingdom Viridiplantae; phylum Streptophyta; class Magnoliopsida; order Asparagales; family Amaryllidaceae; genus Allium; species Allium fistulosum. Next base: position 804,432,838 of record CM060903.1, on the reverse strand, counting down.
TAGTAGAAATTTAAAAAAATTCAAATGTTTCACTTTTATCTTTTTGAAAAACTATCCATGTATATCTTGAAAAGTAATCTACAACTACAAACACATACTTATTATGGTTTATTTACTGAATTTGAGATGGTCCAAAAAGATCAAGATGGAGAAGTTCTGGAAGGTGTGAAATAAAAATCATATCCTTATGCTTTTCCCATTTGATAAGTGTTACAAAGATTATCTTCTTTGAAGTTCATCTTTAGAAGGCCTCTCACAAGTTCATATCTAGCAATTTTTGATAGGTTTTTAAAATTTCAAATAACTATATCGTTTATACCAAATCCCAGGGTCATTTAATTCGACTATAAGACTTAGGTTATCGTTGGTACTTTCAGACTTAACATATATATTTCCATTTCTATTCCCTTCTATATAATTTTGGAATCCTGATCTAAGATGTGACATGTGTCTTTTCAAAATTTATTTTGAAGCCTTTATCAGATAATTGACTTATACTTAGTGCGTTATGTTTAAAATTCTTAACTAATAAAACATTCAAAATAATAGGAGTTTTAAAGTTACCAACATTGCCAATGCCAATTATGTATCCCTTTGAGTTATCTCCAAAATTTATTATTCCACCATCTTTATAAGTAATGTTCATTAATAGTTCTGGTTTTCTAGTTATGTGTCTTGAGCATTCACTATCTAGTATCAATTTGTCCTTCTTAATATTAGGTACATGTTCATTATTTGCCATAAAACATACCTTAGTGTTTTATATTTATAAATCAGTGTTGCTAATGTTGTATCATAATCATCCCATGTTGTTGTGTACACTGGCTTTCTTTTCTTGATTGAATCGGTGGTTGGTGAGTTCTTTGACCTCTTTAGATTTGGATAGTCCTGCTTCATATGCCTATATTTGTCGCATTCAAAACAGCTTGACAACGCTACTATTTCCTAAGTTTTTTGCATTATTGTCCATCCTTCGAAAAAATTTCCTTTTCTTTTACTTCAATAGTTTCTTAAAATTTCATGCCATGACTATGATTTCATCATCGTCGTCTGATCCTTGATCATCTGTAATAAACTCACATGCATATCAGGAATATAAATGCTTAAGCATATACATTTGTTTGAATATACAATAATATATGTATATGCTTTGTAAACACATATTGATAGTATCATATGTATGGGTGTATGTATACATATGTATGTATGTATATAGTTTAGACACACACACACACTCATATATATATATAATCTTTGTTGCCACTTATATTATATATTATAAGTATGAAAAAAGTTCTCAAAATTGATATTTCAAAATAAGAATGAATTTGAAGAATGATGATGGACAGGAAATTTATGTTACAATTAAATCTAATCAAATCAGAACCAAAAACAAAATAACATTAAGTATAATCCCACTTTACTTTTCTTCTACAATCACCAATTCAACAATTAATTTAATACCATATAAATTTCAAACTTAATTACAACAAAACATCTAAACCCTTAAATTGTAAATTTGAAAGTACACCCAATTAACACAAAGAAGAAATAAAAAGATTTTTCTAATTTATTGTCTCTAATGACATAATCAGATCTAAAACATAACATTTATACTTATATACATACATATATGTAAAAACAATGATTTAATTTCAAAACATGAAATTGAATTAATTTGAAACAATCAACCAAATAAAAGATTTAATTTTGAAGTTGGTTTACAACTTCAAAATAAAGATGAATTAGTTATAGCATATATATATATATATATATATATATATGCAAATACTTATTTGCAAAATTCAATCTATTAAAATTGGATCCATGTTTAAAGGAATAAACTGTAATAGCAACAGTAATTCACTGAAACGTAAAAGATTTATAACAATATGCAATCTCACATTCAATAGGAAAAAGATTTGTTTCATGTCTCAAACGAACTAAAACATAAATTGTTTGGTTAGACTAATAATTAATCGATTATAATAATAGATGGAAAGTTTTCAAACAAATCAATTTAACAATAATTAATCATTTTAGATCCAATTAAAAATACCGACATTCGAAAACCATACACAAATAGAATTCGCTTTTAGTTACAATATATAGAAGAATTTTAAAACGGGTTTTAATAAGTTGCTACAATATTCATATATGTTAACAACATCATTTTGAATGTCATGAAAAAATCATAAATAAGAAGAACATAACAAAAAAACATTGTTCTTTGTCACACCATGATTTATGACTTCTCCTTAGATTTCTAAGTGAATCAACACCCCACCTTACAAGAAAAAGATGAACCACCTTTGTTTTCATTTAATTTAATATTTGATTTGAATCTGTGGTTATTTTTTTTGTTTAAGGGAAGAGGATGGAAACCATTATTTTGGAGAGGAGGAGGATCTGTAAAGAAAGAATGAATGAAAAGATTTGTTTTAATGGGACAAAAGGAATCTTTCCTATTCTCTTCATTTAACTTCCTTATTTAATTCCACTTTAAATTTCAACTAATTGATTCGCTCCACATACATGGCTAGCTTTAGAACATTCCTTAATATGAAAATTTTCCAAAGAAACTCTCTATGTGATTATTTCATTATTTAAACCTTATTTAAATGTATACCAATATTGTATATCGATATATGCAAATATAACCATTATATATGCATTTAAATAATTAACAACAACATTTGAAACATCAAATAAATTGATAATAATTAATATTTCATAAATATTAATTGATTATCAATTTATAACATTTTACAAATTAATCAAATCTAGTAGTTTTTGGAGAAATCATAACTGTGGTTGTGCGAATCGGAGTTGTCAATTCAGTCACTAATTAATATTGAACAAATCAAACATCAATGTTCACATGTCGACTAAGCTAGTAGCAAGATAGTTCGACCGAATTCATCGATTATAGGTCTTTTCTATAAAATCCAATTTCACTTAAGCGGTACCTTTAGCAACGACTATTTAAACCAATTCTCTTTGTTAACACTATATCACATTAGGTCTTTGTGGAATTTGGTTTTTGGTCAAACTTCCAACATCGTCCACATTCAACTGGGTTTGTCCATAAACAAAGCGCCTGGTTCAATAATAAAAATTATTTTTAACCATACTACCCTAGCTAAAGATTTTGACTTTGAGTTGACTATAGTGGACTACAGTTGACTATGATACTAACCTCATATAATTAAGGAGACGAATTATCTATTGAATAGTGTTTCATTTCAATGCTTCAACCAAATCCAACTATAGTCGTTCGATGGATTTCATTTCACGATTTAACTATAATCAAACTGGAGTTTCCACATTGAAGTTCTACGGTATTCTCAAGTCGAGAGAACCATGTAATATCATCATTTTGAGATTTCCCATTTGACGTAGTCGTTATTAACCAACCGAATACTCTCAAACGAGTCATTCCATAGTATCCAATAACTATGAGTACGTAACTCCTTAATGCCCTTGGAAGTTGTAAATAATACATTTCTAATATTTTGAGAGCGTTGCGTACTTCGGTCCCAATGGATGTATCGATGTCCTTTCTTGAAACACCTTGACTAGGAATTATTTTAAATGATATATTATTTAATATTATGATAAATTTCTCATGATTACTTCTTGTAATCAATATTGTATAACATAGCATTCAAGGATTTCCTATTTAATTTAGTGAAATTAATTATCTAATTAATATATCACAATATAATAAATAGTAGAAAGCAAACAACTTTTATTTTGAGCTAGACTTTATTATAGAGTTAATAATGTACAATAAATTATAGAATTGCCCTTAGGGCATACCCCTAACTCTATCAATCTCCGACTTGCACTTGAGGCCAATTATGGAATATCATTCCCATCCCTTATATCGGTTTGCTTAGAACCAGTCGAGTTAGTCCCTTCATGAATGGATCTGCTATGTTTTCCTTAGTGTTTATCTTTCAATCACAACTTCTTCATTAGTGATAAATTCTCTGATTAGGTGGAATTTTCGATGAATGTTCCTTGACTTCTCATGAACTCTTAGTTCTTTTATGACTTGCATCTTGGCAATATAATGACATGACAACATCATGGGTTTCTCAACATCTGGAAACTCCCCTAGCTCAACTATAAACTTATGCATCCAAGTTGCTTCTTTAGATGCTTTGTTGAGGGCAACATATTCAGATTTCATCATCAAATCAACTAATGTCTCTTGCTTGGAACTTTTCCAATTGACTGCTCCACTGTTCAACATGAATACATAACTATAAGTCTTTAGTATTTCTCAAATACTTAAGAATACATTTCATTGTCATCCAATGCTCGAGATTAGACTGATATTAGCTCACGAATCCTAATGCATAAGCCATATATGGTCTAGTACATAGCATGACGTACATGATGGAATCGATTGCAGATGCATATGGTATCCTCTTCATATGCTCCCTCTCTTCATCAGTATGAGGACCGTCCTTCTTAGAAAAGACGATTCTAGACCATGTTGGAACATTTCCACACTTGGGATTCTCTCTACTGAACCTTTTTAGTATGGTATCTATGTACAATGATCGGGACAATCCTAAAAACCTCTTAGGTCTATCTCTATATATCCTTATACCAAGTATATAGGTTGCTCCTCCCGTGTCCTTCATGAAGAAGTTCTTGGACAACCATGCTTTCACTGATTGCAACAGCGCAATGTTATTTCCTATCAGGATTAGATCGTCGACATACAAGGTTAAGACTACGATGGTACTTCTTTGTACTTTTCGATATATGCATGCTTCCTCCGTGTTCTGATAAAACCCAAATTATTTGATAACTTTATCAATACACTTATTCCAACTCATTGAAGCTTGCTTAAGACCATAAATCAATTTTAACAATTTGCATGCCTTACCCTCACTCTTACTAACCTCGAAACCCTCGAGCTATGACAAGTATATGGTCTCTTCTAAATTGCCATTTTGAAAGGCCATTTTCACATCTATCTGCAATATTTCTATCACAAAACGCGATGATAAAAAGCATTATCTGTATGGACTTAAGCATGGCTACAGATTAAAATGTTTCATCATAATCAACGCCTTAAGTCTGACGATACTCTTTGCAACTGGCCTTCTTTATAGGTCTATACCTCTCAATCTACATTCATTTTTTTCACATCCAATTGCAACCGATGTATTTTATCAATTCAGGTATGTCGGCCGAAGTCCATACTTTGTTGTCATATATAAAATTCATCTCGAATTTCATAGCTTCAAGCCTAAGTGATGAGTCCTTACTCAATAGTGCTTACTGGAATTAGAGAGCAGTGTCATCTTCTTAGACGTGGTCCTCTTTCTCGCCATCTATGAGAAAACAGTAGTATCTCTTTGGTGTGCAAGATTTTCTATTAAATCTTCTAATAGGTTGCCAATTTTTGGGTAATGGTAAGTTTGATTCTTCTACTGGTTCAGCCCCCGTGTTTACTTCTCGGCTCTTATCCAAGTTTACAATAATTTCTTTTAATAAAAATTCATTTTTTAAGAGACGCAAGCTGAGAAACAATAACCTATTATTTATCGGTGTTATGTAAAATATATCCAATACAATTCTTGAGGGTATCCTATAAGTTTACACAAGGTCGATCTTGCCTTAAGTTCATTAAGGACAACGTTCTTAATGTAGGCTGGATAACCCACACACCTTCAAATGCTTGAGGTGGGGTTTCTTCCCATGTCACGTCTCATATGGTTTTTTCATCATAGATTTAGTAGGTATCAAATACAACATATATGTTGCGGTTCTGGCACATATCCCAATAGGAAAGAGATAACTTAGTCTTACTCATCATGGAACAAACCATATCTAATAAAGTTCGATTTCTATTTTTTGAAACACCATTGTGTTGCGGAGTATAGGTTGGAGTAACCTAAGAGATAATCCTATTAACTTTTAGGTACAATTGGAGCTCTTGTCCAACATACTCACTTCCTCGATCAAATCGGGGTATTTTAATTTTATGGTTCATCTGATTTTCAACCTCATCCTTATACTCTTTAACTTTCTTGCAAACATCAGATTTATTCGACATAAGATATACATATCCCAGTCTCGATAAATCATCAGTAATGGTTAAAAAGTAAGATGAATTATCCTTGGTCACTATAGGCATCAGGCCATATACATCAGTATGTATGAGACCTAAAAGACTGAAGGGGTGCTTAGTCATTTTTATTTTGAGACATGACTCACGGGTGTTAAAATGACTCATGATCAAATGATGATAGAAAACCTTTAGTTTTCAGTTTGTGCAGTCTTTTTTCACTAATATGACCTAGCGTACAGTGTCATAAGTAACAGTTATTAATGTCAACAGAGGATATTAAGAAAATAAATATGATTAAAGTTAAGTATATAAATTCTATTATCCAAAGCACCATCGCCTATATATTTCCATCAAACGTAATATTCATAATACTGTTATTGCAATGAAAACCAAAACCCATCTCAAATAGTTTATAAATAGATATAATACCACAAATAAAGTTTTTAATATAATACCAATTATTAAGAACTAAATCAAATCCACTAGGCAAAATAAAGTGATAGTCTCCAACTGCAGTTGCATCTACTATAGATCCATCGACAACTTAAAGCCTCATTTCATATTTTGCCACATGCCTTCTATCCCCTAAGTCCCTGTAATGAACTACAGATATGAGTCCCAGATCTATTATCTAAAACCCCAAGATAATTTATTAATTGCAAAATAGTTTTAAAACATAAACGTACCTTTAGGAGTAGAGGAATCAGATTCCTTTTTTCTATCCTTGACCATCTTCAAATAGTCTGGAAAATTGTGTTTCCAATGCCCCTTCTTATGACAATGGTAACATTCACCTTTTGTCGGTAGGGGCACCTCTCTTACCTTTCTTAGAACCACACTTGCACTTCTTTGAACCTTTCAAGGATGACACCTTACCTTTTACGGCTAACACCATGTTTTGATCCTCGAATGAACCCTCGGCCAATCTCAACAAATTGAGTAACTCGATAAGGTTTACACTCAACTGGTTTATATGATAATTCAATATTAATGACTCAAACTGCAGAGTCAGCTAGCCAAGGATCAAATCCACATGTATTTCATCGGTTAACTTAACATCTAGCTCAAAAAGCCTATGAATATAGCCTTTTATTATTAAGAAAAATCCTTAACACGACTACCCTTACTCATCTTTGTATTGAAAATCTTCTTAGTAATCTCGTACCTCAACTTTCTAAAGTAGACAGCATGAAAAATGGAGAGAATTCGTAATCAACAACCCGAGCATTATGATCTTTCATTATGTCGGCGTCAGCGGTTTCAGTGGGTTTCACTCTTAAAGGTTCATTGAGAGACGACCATAAACGTTCATATGTGAGTGTTATCTTAATTTTTCTTAGCCATTTAGTACAGTTTAGTCCAACGATCTTATCATTTTTTGAAAATATTCTTACGTGGATCATTTTGCTGCAAATATAATTTAAGTAGATTAAGACATTTTATACATAGCATATGTTCTTATATTATCGGACAGGTAAATGTTACATTTCATTTGTCTAATACACTCCTATTAGACTTTTATGTTTCTCAAAATCCTAAGATTGAACAGAGAAATATTTTGATTTCGCTAGTGGTTGTTAGGACTCACATGCCTTGTGATTATGACCTTGAGGAGTATCAATAAATAATAGCCTTGCATGCAATAGACAACACATTATTAGTGGTATCATATACAACTCCTAACCCTTGATCTTTGTCCTCGTATCATCTCAACCTTGAGGAATATCAGTAAATCGAAATAGATTATTCACTCATATCTACCATTTCACGATGGTCTACATATAATGCATATACCTTATGACGACCCGCTCCCGATCGAATTTGAGCTGACAATAAACCACACATGTCCAACCCAAATCGAACCGAAAGAAGGATAGTTATGGGAAAGAAAGAAGAAGAGAAAGAGAAACTAAACAAACACAGAATCTCACAATCGTAGTGGAACAACATATAATATAATACCGATGGTCTTTACAAAAGAGAAACTATAATCTTTAATAGACATGCATCAATCAGAGTACAACAACAAATCACTAATCATCAGCCTAAACAGTTATATTAACCCATCCTCACAAATGCTGATAATTTAAACAATAATGCAGCGGAAAATAAACATATACATGAATACGTCTCGAAGACTTCCAACTCATCCGCTGAAGCTTCAAAGCATCCCAATCTGAATTTGTAAATATGCTCGGTCTGACCCGAGCATTAAAAGGGAAGAATGCCCGGATCAATCTGGTAAACCAGCGTGAGAAAACACATCCAACTGAATTTTAAAGTTATAAAAACTTTTCTTTACCAAAGCAAAGGTATCTCGTAAGACCACGCCGCACATAAACACAAATGAGTTTTTACCTTACGATAACCAAAACATTTCATATCAAATCCCGTTATATTATACTAGTGTCTAGTGTACAAATAATATTAAAATAGCCGAAATTGTTACATTGGTTAAATTTGACGGCGTAATAGGTTTACAAACAAAATAGCAGGCACGTAATGGAGAATGGATTTCCATACAATGGCAAGTAAAGTACTACCTTCATACAGTACATCTTTAGAGGAATGTACCAAGAATACACAAACAATCCTCCGCATCTGGCAAGACTGGTCTATCCCTATTTGGCACTCATACATGGCATGGCCTGGATAGAAACCGAATATGGCATCACCCCGATCATTATCGACCTATCTGAGACGTCCCATAACATACACCACATATCCGACATATAAAGGGTTATCTAGAAAGGTGATGATCATACCCTTATGGTAGCGAACCACATAGCCTTACGGCGTACCCTGTTTAAGCCATTACCGGGTGATGAGGCTTAAGGTAACGTTTACCTTTCACATAGCACATTCCACTTTGAATGCAACATTGTCATTCCTTCAATCACTATTGACTTTCATGAACATACAACCTCTGAGCTCGTATGTCTCAAAGAAGGGTGTTAAGCTAAGAGAAGTTGCCTTCTCTACCACCAAACAGATGTACGTTTGTAAAAGTCAACGTTGTGATCTTAGAAATACAATGTCAGACATTCGTCCATACAAGTTGTTCAGGAACAGGACAAACCGAAGGCACTCTCCTACCACATCCTGTCTGGAGTTACTCCTAGGATTAGTAGCGAGAAGTCCTTACATATCATAGATTTTCATAATGAAGCACTACCGCTACCATATATATATAATATGCATTGTGGGTCTAGTGGCAAGTAGACTTGCATTATGAAGCTCTCTGTCTTCAAAATCATCATCATAAACCTGCACTTTCGAACTCATACATTGGTCCGAAGTGGTTCTCGGATAAATCCGACCCTGGTCTCTCTAGATCAACAACAATAAAGAGGCCTTTAACCTCATACGGAAACCAAGTCTCGGAGACTTATCACGTTTCCAACTCTCAACTTGCTATTCTTCGGCCAAGAAGGAAGCCTGGTAGATTGAAGTACCAAAAACATTATGCACTACTCGAATCAACATTCTTAATCCAAACGATAATCAAGCCTACTCAGTCGGCTTCGTGCTAAGTGCATGACTAATCAGTTCCCACGTCAAGTGAAGGAACCAAAAATGGCCAAATTTGATAGTCTCTTATTTAACTATCAAAGCAACAAACAATATCCACCACATAAGCAGTCACTAGGCCCATTTAATTAATCTTTTATTAATTAAATCAATTTTCAAATATATACTTCAAATTATCTTTAAAAGGATATCTTTAAAACCGTATACTTCAAATTATCTTTAAAAAGATATATCCTCAAAACCATTTTAATCTTTCGATATTGGAAAACATTTCCATATACTTATATCAACGGTATAAGTATATTTAACACTACCTTTTTGGAGGCACGCCAAATAGATTTCTATAACCGTACAACTCCAGAGTTCGTACACTACCGGATGGGTGTTAAGTATAAGAAACAATGCTTCTTATACCACTAAGCCTTTAGTACGCTCATAAGAACCAATTTGTGTATTTCATAATGGAAGGTCAAAAAATAATTTACTGGGTCAAAACGAATGTTGTGTAAAACATCTTAACAACAACCTGAAAACACTAATATAGGGATTTGATTAATTTTATATATATATAAATCCCATATACTATATAAAACATTTCCTTTCGGAGGTCATTTACTATAACAACAGTGTTATAGTCCATGCCTTCCATACTTCCCCGAAAACATCTATTGCAACAATAAATGTTGAAATCCATGTTTTCGATACATCACATTTTACATCTTTTTTCAAACTATTAAATTCCATTTGGAATTATTACTTTCAAAACTTTACTTTTAAAGATTATCACTTTAATAACCATTAACTTCATCCAAAAATATTCCTTTCAAAAAAATTCTTTAAAAGATTATCTAACTCTTAAAAACTTGAATGTATTTCTTTTATATAAAAATCCATATTTAAATCTCAACAAAAATCATTTCCATATTTATAAAACTATGTTTATAAATTTGCTTTCTATTTTATAAAACTTCTATTTTATAAAATCTCTTTATTTATAAATCATTCTTTTATAAAAACTCATTTTACTATCAAAATCCACTTATAAATCCATTTCTTTATAAGTCTAATCTATTTATTAAATCCATTTATAAATCAATTTAACAAATAAATTTCAAATCCATTTACAAAATATTTAAAAATTCCAATTATAAATCAATTTCTTTATTTATAAAATATCACTTTTATAAACCCTTTATATAAACTTATTCAAAAATTCCTAATCAAAGCATTTCTCAAAACTATACTTTTATAACATCGAAAATCATATTGTTTATTTATTTAAAAATAAATTCATTCCTTTTAATAATTTAAATTTATTAAAATATATATACTTACAAAATCACTTCGAAAATCATTTCAATTCAAAATCACTATTTTATAGTATTTTAAAATACTAAAAATATGGCCCAGTGCTACTATAGCACTAAATAAGCAAAAACATATCCATGTCATCAAATATGGCATCCAACACATCATATATCAAAATATATGAAAAGTAAAATCAAAAGTGTGAGGAATCTTGTTGATCCCTCCAACCTGTCCCTCTGCATCACATACAGTATATAATCAAATAATATAAATCAAATGCTTCGAGGTGGGATCGTATATAAAGGGGCCATCCGCTCATACATGGGAACGTAATAGGGTCTCATCTGCTCCAATAGGCGAGAATATATCCAAACCAACTAACAAATACAGTAAATCATCCAAACAAGCAACAATAGTCATAAATAAAATTATCCACACTTATATAAAGATATAAGTGGGCTAGAGAGGTGAGTTTACTCATAGAAATTCCAGCAATCGCCAAAGCGCTCCAATTTGGATTAAAATTAAACGGTTGTTCAATTTAACCCAAAATTCCTACTAGCTCCGAATCCATCCAATCCAACTCAAGAGCGTAAAGTTTGTTGATACAATCGCAATGCAACTTGTCGCGCTCAAAAGCGACCTCGTACGAAAAAGTTACGAATTAAAGAACGTATAAAATAATAAAATAAAATTAACTTTAATTGATTAATTTTTAAAAACAAACATTCTCTCCTCTTCCCTCTCGCGCTCATTTCCACCAGGCCACGACTTTCTTTCTTTTTTTATACGATCGAAAATTGATCGTGAACCACCAATCGCGCCGCCGCTGGCACTCACCTGCCGCTACCACCTGCCTTCGCTGCCACCTCGCCACGCGCCTGCACGAACCCATAAAAACTGCCTTAAAAGTGGCCCCTAGTCGCCGCCATGGTGTGTCGATCCACGGGTATAGATGAACTCATAGGGATGAGAGCAACAACTTTCGTGTTGAAGGTTTCGGCTAATTTCACTTCGATTGTGTCAAGAAACATGGGCCGTTGATTTGGTTTTCTTTTTAATGGCAGCTGAAGCTTTTAGGGTTAGGGTTTTAGCAAATGAAGGAAATGGATGTCCTTTTATAGAAAATTTTCAAAGCACTATTCACACAAAATTTTGAACTTCAAACGAAGTGTGCCGTCTGGCATTCTATATGTTATACCCCTACTCCAAACACAATGGAATATATATATATATATCGAGACCCAATTCCAACGTATACAGAAGTTAGCTTTTCAATTTGAATTATATTAATTTAAATTCCTTTAATTAATTCATACGTGTTTCGAACTCGCACGACCAAACGATTAGTCTGATCACCATGAAATTCGATAGCGTATAATAATTCACTATTCCAGATCTAATGAAACTAGTTTCGTCGAAATCCGAGACAGTGCCCCAAAAGGCTATTTTCACACTTTAATTAAAATGAATTATTTCCATAATTAATTTGAATCACTTTAATTCAAATTTAAAAGTTTTATATCTCCATCATTGTTTAAATAGAATTGAAATCCATTTTCAAAATCATTTTTGTCCACATTAAATTCAAGATTCAATTACTTAGACACTTCCAAATATTAAATTTAATAATTTAATTATCAAATAAATCGCTATATTTGAAATATAAGTTATTTAACTTATAAAATTAACTTTTTAATATTTAAAATCAATTAAGTATTTCAAATTCGAATGACTGAAATTCTGGATCGTTACAAACTCCCCTCCTTAAAAGAATTTCGTCTCCGAAATTACCAAGTAAGAAAAATACCCCAAACCCATTAAATTTCCATAAAAAATTAGTTGAAATGGATTAACAAATTCTTTTAAACCTTTTAACTTTTCGAAATCAATTCGTGGAAATTTTGTCATAACAGTTTCCAAATCATTAAATTCATAATTTAATTTCTAAAACCAACCAATACCATTCCAAGTTATGACACCAGAATCTGAATTTTAGCTATTAAATTTTTTTCCAAAATTCTCAAAAAAATTATAACGCTTTAAATTTACGAAAAATTTCACCAGCGTCTCATTTGCGCAATTCAATCGAGAAAATTTACAATATATATATATATATATATATATATATATATATAATCACAAATATGCATCTCATCTTCAAGGATGAGGCTTCCCGTAGGGAAAAAATATAAAAGTACGATATGTAATTCGAGATGTGTACCTTTTATTAGTATTAGCAAGCATATACAATCAATATAATGCGAAAGCGTGCTCCCAATGCGAAGCATACGCTATTTGCACCTACTAATCACTCAACAACCAATGAGAACAAGTATAGGGAAAGTAATATCAATAAATAGCATGTACTAGTACAATAACCATATGCAAATATAGCAAATGTAACCAGAGAAACTGTCAAACAAATAATATCTATTAGATTAACTCATAACCATATCAAATTACATTTTCCCATGTCCATATTTAATTTATTAAACATGTACGATGTACGTATATTATCTGTATGCAAAACCATACTTGATCGCTTGCTCGATCACACAATTTCACTTTTGAATTAGTATCATTCACACGACCACTCTAGTGCGGACTCGGATTCAGTTTCTTGATTAGAAACCACCATTCTCCTTACATACCATAAACTATGATAGAGAATATCAGAATCAATCAAAAGTGCATATCCAGTGTTCACCGTCAAGAATCAAGTAAAAAATCCTAACACAGATCGGTGTAAATCACCTCGAAATTGTATATTCGAATCTGGATAAAACAGTTATGCGAATAAAATAATATATGTACAACTTACGTATTTATTTAATTGGTTTCTTATTATATCCCATTCTTTTTATTTACATTCACTTCATTTTCATTATTCACATTGTTTTATTCACACTCATTTATTTACTTTCATTTTTCATATTCATTTCATTTACATTCATTTTATGTTTGACAACATTTCACTCCATACTAAATTCATTTATTAATCATTTTCATATTACTTAAGTTTATAAACATTTTCTTTAATACTACAATCATTTATAAACCATTACTTAAGCTTATTATAAACATTTTATACAACCACTAATGTTTATTCTCACTTTACAACTTTAGGTTCATATTTATTTCTAGCAAACAACATTCCAAAACATATTCAATCCATTTTACAACTTAAGTTGAATTTCATTTTATAACTCAAGTTCATATCCATTTTATTAATTGTAACATCCCCCTACTTGGAAGCCCCAAACTAACGGCTATTGTAACATCCCGCCATTTTGGACCATTCAAATCGACAATAAACCACACATGTCAGACTTGAATAATTCAAAACAACAAATTTTTAATAAAATTTGGGGCAAATAAAATCAATCACAGAATCACAGACACAGAATATCAGAATAACTTCGTAGCGGAATAAAATAACATAGGAGTTCATGAAACTCCTAGATACAAAGTCTCAAAACCAATACATAATACCAAGTCTAGAAACAAATATACTTGTAAAGTTAGACACATAAGTTGCTACTACAAAAGCAAAAGTGGCGTGGAAATAACTGGAATAAAATATCAAGTAGACGACTGAATCTTCAGCGGATCTCTAGCTTCGAAAGAGGATGAAACCAAAGCTGTGGAACTCAGGCTGACTCGAGTGTGAAATAAACACAAAACACTCGAGTCAGGACATACATACTTATAAAATGTAAATCAACTCAAGTGAACTGTAAAGAAATGCATCAGTAACTTAAAGGATGCTTGGGATCGCCCATCCTCTAAGGATCCGTTAAACTATCTACTATGTAGTAGTATACGCTATTATAATAGGGTCTAAAGTAAAGTATACTATCTAAAAAAATAGCATTAAGGCTTTACATTTTCCACCTTAACACATTTTTAGGTATGCCAATAGTCTATATAGTACTGTAGCTTACCGTAAACTAGAGCCGCCAGAGGATACCACATAGGTACGACATAAAACAAACTCGTAGAAGGCGCAACTGCCGCCCAACTCGATCCACACTCCCGAATCAAAGGTGAGCACCAAATCAATCACAAAGTAATAGAATGGCTAACGATGAAGTGTGTCCGATTAGAGGAGCTACCTCCTTGGCCCGTCGATTGCTCCTGTTTTAGCCACCTTATGCTAACTCACGGGAGTTAGGTCCACGTAAAAATACCTTTAGGATCGTCGCCACCATCCTACTTCATTCTGGAATCTCCACCGCGTACACAGTTGTTAAAGTGGTTTTCGGTATCGACAAAGAGTATGCCCATATCCGATCCCGGTCTCTTTAACAACCAATCGTTATTATAACCCGTGGTTATATAAATTTCAAATGGTTTATATTTCATATCAAACATATTCCTTTTAAACCATATAAATTCCATATCATTATTCTTTTAAAATAATATTCATTTTCCCAAAGTAGTAATACTTCCAAATTCATTTAATTATAACCCTTTTAAACATAAAAGTTTAGATATCATAGCACTTTAAGAATGTAACTTTTAGAACCATACATGCAACCATTAAGAAAATTGCAGCATTCAGAAAATGCCACCTTTAAGAAAACGCAGCAGTACAGAAGTGCTATTGTAAGAATTCGCAGCAGTGCAGATCTGTTACGGTTAGAATTCGCAGCAGTGCAGAAGAGTTACTGTAAGAATCCGTAGCAGTGCAGAATTGTTACAGTAACTGCAGCAGTTTTGAATTGCTACCGTAAGAAATCGCAGCAGTTTTGAATTGTTACTGTAATACTTCCTACTACAATAGTCTATAAAATCAAATAATATATATATATATATTTACAGTTTTTATCAAAGTCATTCTATTCTTCCTATTATATTACTCAAATTTAAGCTATTTAGTCATTTAAGTAAATCACACCTTTGATTTAATAATTTTGTCACTAAAACATCAAATTTTAAAGCATAAATCTTTATACCAATTTAAAAGTATTTTTACTTACCTTTTTATTTCTTTTAAGTAAATGCCATTTATCATTTTTATTTCCCAAATCATACCATTTTCATTTGTTAGAACTTACATGTCAAATGTACGTTTTAACTTACATTTCTTTTCACAAAACATTTATTTTAATCACTATTACATGAATTAAAACTAATAATTTATAGGTTAGAATAAAATACTATTATTAAGTCAAATCGGCTTATAAAGTTTCAATTAACTTTCATACTGTAAATTAACTTCCAAAATTTACATTTCCAACTATTTATCTCTTATGAGAATTTTAACACATATAAACAAATTTACAGAAATTATTACAATAAATTTTTAGTTGAGATTCATATATAAAAATCCAAAATACTTAATAATTTTTAGAAAAATCATTTTAAATCAACCATAGAGTCTGTATAAAATTCTCTACCCTAGGGTCAAGTAAATACGGACATATATCATTTCAATCCGCAATTTATTAATTTTCCGGGTTTTATATCATTTCAAACCCGCAATCTCAAGTCAAATAAAATTGCTCAGGCCTATCATTTCAGCCCATAACAATTTTCCTTAATCTAAAGATCGTTCGAGTATGTATCGTTTCAACCCATAGTAAAGGAACTTGCAGTGTGATTTCAGAATATGAAATAAACATAACAATATTAAGCATATCATGGCATATGATCAAACAGGTATAATATGATATGAAATAACAAAATAAAATCACATAAATGACATAATATAAGCATATGAAATAACATGATATAAACATACGAAATAACAAAATAAAATCATATGATTGACATAATATAAGCATATGAAATAACATGATATAAACATATGAAATAACAAAATAAAATCATATGATTGACATAATATAAGCATTTGAAATAACATGATATAAACATATGAAATAACAAAATAAAATCATATGTGAAATGTCAAACTTGCATATACATATCCTAACAATTCAATTGTCATCAATTCATCAAATAAATAAGTATGTATGTCAAGAGTGATTACTCGCCATTCTTTGGTTGGAAAAGTGATTCAAAGCGCAACACAAATCAACCAACTACAGACCTGTTTGGGTGAAACGAGAATCCAAATCCAACGCTTAAAAAAATTCCATACGTAAACAAATAATTTTACGTAGAAAAATAAATAGAAATAAAAATAAAAATATTGATATAGATATAAACATGTGAAGAGGGCTTGACTAGGGGTGCATAGGCTAGTTTATCAGTGTTTGGGTTCGGCCATAGGGATTTTGGGTGAAGGGGGTTTGGCCATAGGGGTTTGGGTTTGGTTAGACTAGGTTTTGGTGAAGGGGTTTTCGGCCTAGGGTTAGGGTTTTGGTAGAGGAGGGTCTAGGGTTTTAGGGAAGAGGTGGAGAATAGGAGAGAAGAGAAGAAGGTGAGAGGAGGTGGTGAAGGTGATAGCAAATTTTGGGAGAAGATGAGTGGTGGAGAAGAAGATCTAGGGAGAAGGAGAGAGGAGTAGTGGGTTTTTAGGCTAGGGCTCTGTGGTTAGAGGAAGAGGAGATGTTTTGGCTGAAATTTGCGGAGGAGGAGGAAAATTGTGGAGGAAGAAGAGGGAGAAGTCTAGGGTTTTGGAGAAGGAAGATGAAGGAGAAGAAGACTTACATTTTTCTATGGAGGCACAAATGAATGGATGTGGAAGCTAGCCAAAACCCTAGGAGATTATATATAGGCTACTCATCTAACTAAAGGTTTTCTAGCCCAAATGGTCTAAGCCCAAACAAATCACAATAAAAATAAAATAGAAGTTGTAGGGAAAATAACTACGTGTAATACGCCAAAAGTTGCAAAATTTGAGAAGTAAACATCAAAATTTAACAAAACGAAAAACTAGGAAAATGTTAAAATTAAATTCATCTTCATAAAAAAAAGTTAAAATTCAAATTTTAAAAATTTTCACAGAAAGTCAAACTTTGACCAAGGTTGACCAAAATTTGCATTTTAAGAAAAATCTTTATTTTATTAAATTTGGAAAAAAACATTTCACATCAAAACTCAAAATTATCCTTTAAATTTTCCAAGTTTCTCAAATTTAAAATAGTTAAATTCAAAGTTTCAAATAAATTTTAATTTAAAATATTTTCAAAATTTGCGGATTGTTACATTGTCCCACACTCAAAATTTTTCGTCCCCGAAAAGGAACGAGACACAGAAAACAAAGAAGGATAAGGTAGGATAACTAATAATACCTGGAACAAATATTTCCGGATTTGAAGCACGAATGCTCTCCTCCGTTTCCCAAGTACAATCCTGATCATCAGTGCTCCATTCCACTTTGACTAGGTTGACAGATTTTCTTCGAAGGTGCTTCGTACCTCTATCGATAATACGAAGTGGCTTCCTCTCGACAGTAAGGTTCGGCTCAACATCCAAACTCTCGAGAGCAAAAGGCTGAATAATCAAGGATGGATCATGGAGATAACGACGAAGATGCGAGACATGGAACACATTATGCACTCCAGAAAGTTTCTTAGGCAATTCCAAACGATAAGCTAAGGAACCAACTCTCTCTAAGATGCGGAAAGGACCAATAAACCTAGGAGCGAGCTTCCCTCTCCGACCAAAACGAATCACATTTCTCAATGGAGAGACCTTAAGGAAAACCTGATCACCAACCAAAAACTCCAAACTCCTCCTACGCCTGTCAGCACACTTCTTCTGTCTATCCTGTGCAATCCTCATCTTCCTCCTAATCTCCTCAACCTTCTCAGAAGCCTCTAGAATCATATCCGGACCAAGAACCAAACGATTACCGGATTCAATCCAGCAAGATGGAGATTTGCAAGGTCGTCCATAAAGAGTAGCAAATGGAGCCATTTCGATACTAGCCTGAATTTTAAGAGATGGAATAAGATAAACAAATGTTTAAGACAACCTTAAACGGATATTTGATATTATACCTGATAACTATTGTTATAGGTGAATTCAATGAGATGGAGATGATCTTCCCAAGATCCTCCATAATCAAGGACACAGGCACGAAGAAGATCTTCTAAAATATGATTTACCCTTTCCGTTTGACCGTCGGTCTGCGGATGGTAAGCAGTGCCCAGATTCAGACGAGTACCTAAAGATTCCTGAAAAGCTTTCCAAAACTGACTGGTAAAGATGGGGTTTCTATCGCAAACAATGCTAACAGGAACACCATGAAGACGAACTATCTCTCTCATATAAATCTCGGCTAAACTAGAAGTAGAACGGTTAGACCTAACCGGAATGAAATGGGCTGACTTAGTCAATCTATGCACAACTACCCAAATACTTTCATTACCTCTCCTAGTCCTCGGTAATCCATTAATAAAACCAAAGAAACTTGTTCCCATTTCCAATTGGGGACCTCGAGAGATTGCAATAGTCCAGCAGTCTTTTGATGATCAGCCTTAACATGTTGACAAGTCGCACATCTACTAACAAAAAGGGAGATATCACGCTTCATACCCCTCCACCAATACAACTTCTTCATATCATGGTACATCTTCGTCACACCTGGATGAATAGAAAGTCTGGACCGATGATTTTCCCGAAGTAACTCTTGCCTCAATCCATCGACATTAGGGACACAAATCCGATTATTAATCCTCAAAATCCCTTTATCATCGATCTGAGCTCCACTTACATCTTGGCTATTAACATCAACCCTGCTACGAACATTTTCCTTAATAAGCCTAAGCATCTTATCCTCATATTGCTTAGCAATAATACGATCCATAAGAGGAGAAGAAACAACAAGCTGACACAACATCGCCTTCTTCCTACTTAAAGCATCGGCTACAACATTAACTTTCCCGGGGGTATAGTTGATGCCGAGGTCATAAGAAGCAAGGAACTTAAGCCACCTAACATGCCTCAAATTCAAGTCCTTCTGGGTGAAAATATATTTCAAAGACTTATGATCCGCAAAGTGCTCAAACTTAGTTCCCAATAGATGATGTCTCCAAAGCTTCAAAGCAAAAACTACGACAAGCATTTCCAAATCATGGGCTGCATAATTGGCTTCATGAGTCTTCAGCTGGCGACTAGCATAAGCGATAGCCTTCCCATCCTGCATCAGAACGGCTCCCAAACCTTCACGACTGGCATCAGTGTATACCGTTAATCCCTCATTTCCATTTGGAACGGTAAGAACTGGTGCGGAAGTAAGCTTGCGCATCAACTAATTAAATGCAGCTTCACACTTATCATTTCATCTAAACTTAGCATTCTTACGAGTTAGAGCAGTGAGAGGTGCAGCAATCCGAGCAAAATTCTCAATGAATCTTCGATAATAACCGGTAAGGCCTAGAAAACTACGGATATCAGATGGAGTCCTAGGAGTTCCCCAATCCTGAAATGGAATAGGGAAGAATAAGAACTACAGAGAAAGAGATAGAATAATTAAATTCACAAAAGAAGGAAGAGAAGATAGACCTACATTGATCGCAGCGATCTTAACTGGATCAACAGAAACTCCATCACCAGAAACTATATGTCCAAGAAATCGGACTTCATCTTTCCAGAAATGGCATTTCGAGAATTTGGCTTTCAACTGATGACTTCTGAGAGTCTCGAGAACAGAATTTAAATGGACTTCATGTTCCGCCTTAGACTTAGAGAAAACAAGAATATCATCGACGAAGACTAGAACAAACTTATTAAGGACATCACAGAAAACCCGGTTCATATGGTCGACAAAGAAAGCTGGTGCATTAGTTAAACCAAAAGGCATAACTAACCACTCAAAGAAACCATCCTCAGAACGGAAAGCAGTTTTTGGAATACTTTCCTTGGAGATTCTAAGCTGGTGGAAACTGGTGGCAAGATCAAGCTGAGAAAATACAGTAGCTCCATAAAGCTGATCGAACATATCATTGATACGAGGCATTGGATATCTTCTTTTCATAGTGAGCTTGTTCAGCTCCCTATAATCAACACACATCCTCAAAGAACCATCAGACTTAGTGACAAAAACCACTGCTGCTCCCCATTCGGAATGACGGGGTCTAATCAAACCTTTGGAGAACAAGTCTTCAATTTGCTTCCTCAACTCAACCTTCTCACGAGGTGCCATTCTTCTAGGAGGAAGAACTACAGGTCGAGCTCGAGGAATAAGATCAATACGAAATTCGATTTCCCGTTTAGGAGGTAAAGAAGTGACTTCACCAAATACATCAGAATAGAGTTTGACCATAGGAGTAGAATCAAGATCACTAGGGGAAGAATCAAGAGAATAGATAAAACTGCCTGCATACTCCTGAGGCGTATGACACTGAATCACCAAACGATCACCCATATCACCAACTAGAGAAACAGTTTGGGCTTTACAAGAAATAACAGCTTCATGATTCTTCAGCCAATCTCCTCCAAGCAATAGATCAAAAGCATTGAAACCAAGAACATAGAAATCACCAGAAATACGATAGCCAGAATGGAAGAGTTTCACATTGTTACAAATCCTTCTAAGGTTTATGGGACCACTAATAGGATTAGTAACACACAAAGGTTCGGTTGCATACTTAGGTGAAAGGATATGCTCAAACTTATCACAAAGGTCCACAGAAATGAAACTATGTGAAGCTCAAACGTGAACATGAAGTTTGAACAAGGTAAAGGTGCTCTGAAGAGTACCTTGTGTATCACTAGGAGCAGGTGGAGTAGGCGGAGCATGAGTGGAAGAAGTCATGGCAAAGACTCCATGGAAATCCTAATCAAAGAATTCTATAAAACAAGGTGGATTCGAAAGGAAGGAAGATTTCTAAGAAAAGGAATTTTAAAACAAGAAAATTTTTATATCCAAAATAATCTTTAAAAAATCATTTTATACTTGAAAATACGTTCTCTCGCAAAGAATGATTCTAAGATTGATTTTACTCATTCTAGGTATTTCTACCCTATCTCTAATGAGTTATTGCCCCGTAGGCTAAGGTTTGCCTAAAACCAAAGCTCTAATACCAACTGTAACATCCCGCCATTTTGGACCATTTAAATCGACAATAAACCACACATGTCAGACTTGAATAATTCAAAACAACAGATTGTTAATAAAATTTGGGGCAAATAAAATCAATCACAGACACAGAATATCAGAATAACTTCGCAGCGGAATAAAATAACATAAGAGTTCATGAAGCTCCTAGATACAAAGTCTCAAAACCAATACATAATACCAAGTCTGGAAACAAATATACTTGTAAAGTTAGATACATAAGTTGCTACTACAAAAGCAAAAGTAGCGTGGAAATAACTGGAATAAAATATCAAGTGGACGACTAAATCTTCAGCGGATCTCTAGCTTCGAAAGAGGATGAAACCAAAGTTGTGGAACTCAGGCTGAACCGAGCGTGAAGCAAAACACAAAACACTCGAGTCATGACATATATACTTATAAAATGAAAATCAACTCAAGTGAACTGTAAAGAAATGCGTCAGTAACTTAAAGGATGCTTGGGATCGCCCGTCCTCTAAGGATCCATTAAACTATCTACTATGTAGTAGTATACGCTATTATAATAGGGACTAAAGTAAAGTATACTATTTAAAAAATAGCGTTAAGGCTTTACATTTTCCACCTTAACACATTTTTAGGTATGCCAATAGTCTATACAGTACCGTAGCTCACCGTAAACTGGAGCCGCCAAAGGATACCACATAGGTACGACATAAAACAAACTCTTAGAAGGCGCGCTAGGGTAGGTGACACGGCACAACTAGGCAATGCCAGGGTAGATATACCAATTACACTTCCGGACTGTTGGTAACGCATAGCTGCAACTGCCGCCCAACTCGATCCACACTCCCGAATCAAAGGTGCGCACCAAATCAATCACAAAGTAATAGAATGGCCAACGATGAAGTGTGTCCGATTAGAGGAGCTACCTCCTTGGCCCGTCGATTGCTCCTGTTTTAGCCACCTTATGCTAACTCACGGGAGTTAGGTCCACGTAAAATTACCTTTAGGATCGTCGCCACCATCCTACTTCATTCTGGAATCTCCACCGCGTACACAGTTGTTAAAGTGGTTTTCGGTATCGACAAAGAGTATGCCAATATCCGATCCCGGTCTCTTTAACAATCAGTCGTTATTATAACCCGTGGTTATATAAATTTCAAATGGTTTATATTTCATATCAAACATATTCCTTTTAAACCATATAAATTCCATATCATTATTCTTTTAAAATAATATTCATTTTCCCAAAGTAGTAATACTTCCAAATTCATTTAAGTATAACCCTTTTTAAACATAAAAGTTTAGATATCATAGCACTTTAAGAATGTAGCTTTTAGAACCATACATGTAACCATTAAGAAAATTGCAGCATTTAGAAAATGTCACCTTTAAGAAAACGCAGCAGTACAGAAGTGCTACTGTAAGAATTCCCAGCAGTGCAGAACAGTTACGGTAAGAATTCGCAGCAGTGCAGAAGTGTTACTGTAAGAATCCGCAGCAGTGTAGAATTGTTACAGTAAGAAACTGCAGCAGTTTTGAATTGCTACCATAAGAAATCGCAGTAGTTTTGAATTGTTACTGTAATACTTCCTACTACAATAGTCTATAAAATAAAATAATATATATATATATTTACATTTTTTTATCAAAGTCATTCTATTCTTCCTATTATATTACTCAAATTTAAGCTATTTAGTCATTTAAGGAAATCACGCCTTTGATTTAATAATTTTGTCACTAAAACATCAAATTTTAAAGCATAAATCTTTATACTAAGTTAAAAGTATTTTTACTTACCTTTTTATTTCTTTTCAGTAAATGACATTTATCGTTTTTATTTCCCAAATCATACCATTTTCATTTGTTAGAACTTACATGTCGAATGTGCGTTTTAACTTACATTACTTTTCACAAAACATTTATTTTAATCACTATTACAAGAATTAAAACTTACAATTTATAGGTTAGAATAAAATATTATTATTAAGTCAAATCGGCTTATAAAGTTTCAATTAACATTCATACTATAAATTAACTTCCAAAATTTACATTTCCAACTATTTATCTCTTATGAGAATTTTAACACATATAAACAAATTTACAGAAATTATTACAATAAATTTTTAGTTGAGATTCATATATAAAAATCCAAAATACTTAATATTTTTTAGAAAAATCATTTTAAATCAACCACGGAGTCTGTATAAAATTCTCTACCCTAGGGTCAACGAACATATATCATTTCAATCCACAATTTATTAATTTTCAGGGTTTTATATCATTTCAACCCCGTAATCCCAAGTCAAATGAAATTGCTCAGGCCTATCATTTCAGCCCATAACAATTTTCCTTAATCTAAAGATCGTTCGGGTATGTATCGTTTCAACCCATAGTAAAGGAACTTGCAGTGTGATTTCAGAATATGAAATAAACATAACAATATTCAGCATATC
The DNA here is from genome assembly GCA_030737815.1 of Allium fistulosum. Taxonomy (NCBI): domain Eukaryota; kingdom Viridiplantae; phylum Streptophyta; class Magnoliopsida; order Asparagales; family Amaryllidaceae; genus Allium; species Allium fistulosum. The sequence continues at coordinate 804,408,507 of CM060903.1, read as the reverse complement.
ATGGCATATGATCAAACAGGAATAATATGATATGAAATAACAAAATAAAATCACATGAATGAAATAATATAAGCATATGAAATAACATGATATAAACATATGAAATAACAAAATAAAATCATATGATTGACATAATATAAGCATATGAAATAACATGATATAAACATATGAAATAACAAAATAAAATCATATGTGAAATTTCAATCTTGCATATACATATCCTAACAATTCAATTGTCATCAATTCATCAAATAAATAAGTATGTATGTCAAGAGTGATTACTCACCTTTCTTTGGTTGGAAAAGTGATTCAAAGCGCAACACAAAAATCAATAAACTACAGACCAGTTTGAGTGAGAGGAGAATCCAAATCCGACGCTTGAAAAATAAAATAAAAATTTCATACGTAAACAAATAATTTTACATAGAAAAATAAATAGAAAAAAAATAAAAATATAGATATAAACATGTGAAGAGGGCTTTACTAGGGGTGCATAGGCTTGGCTATAGGCTAGTTTATTAGTGTTTGGGTTCGGCCATAGGGATTTTGGGTGAAGGGGGTTCGGCCATAGGGGTTTGGGTTTGGTTAGACTAGGTTTTGGTGAAGGGGTTTTCGGCCTAGGGTTAGGGTTTTGGTAGAGGAGGGTCTAGGGTTTTAGGAAGAGGTGGAGAATAGGAGAGAAGAGAAGAAGGTGAGAGGAGGTGGTGAAGGTGATGGCAAATTTTGGGAGAAGAGGAGGGGTGGAGAAGAAGATCTAGGGAGAAGGCGAGAGGAGTAGTGGGTTTTTAGGCTAGGGCTTTGTGGTTAGAGAAAGAGGAGCTGTTGTGGCCGAAGTTTGTGGAGAAGGAGGAGGAAAATTGTAGAGGAAGAAGAGGGAGAAGTCTAGGGTTTTAGAGAAGGAAGATGAAGGAGAAGAAGACTTACATTTTTCTGTGGAGGCACAAATGAATGGATGTGGAGCCTAGCCAAAACCCTAGGAGATTATATATAGGCTACTCATCTAACTAAAGGTTTTCTAGCCCAAATGGTCTAAGCCCAAACAAATCACAATAAAAATAAAATAGAAGTTGTAGGGAAAATAACTACGTGTAATACGCCAAAAGCTATAAATTTGAGAAGTAAACATCAAAATTTAACAAAACAAAAAACTGGGAAAATGTTAAAATTAAATTCATCTTCATAAAAAAAAGTTAAAAATTCAAATTTTAAAAGTTTTCACAGAAAGTCAAACTTTGACCAAAGTTGACCAAAATTTGCATTTTAAGGAAAATCTTTATTTTATTAAATTTGGAAAAAACATTTCACATCAAAACTCAAAATTATCCATTAAAATTTCCAAGTTTCTCAAATTTAAAATAGTTAAATTCAAAGTTTCAAATAAATTTTCATTTAAAATATTTTCAAAATTTGCGGATTGTTATAGCTACGGATGCTGCAGTCATCCATAGTTATTAATCCTCGGTGACCAAATACGGCGGTGTTAGATTCTTTGATACACAGAAACACATGAATATGGAAAAACCTTTTAAACTTCAAACAAAATCACATTCCATATCAAAACATTTCCAATTTATTACATAATCCCAATATTCACAAACCACATTCAGAGAAAATATATTTATTACAACATACGCCCAGAGCGACATATGAAGATGCCCCATGGGATGATCAGAGTATATACAAGTAATATAACAACTTTGCCATCACAGACAACATAGCAAAATCAAAAGAAAAGAGAACTCTAAATAGCCGCCATGCCTCGTGCACGTCTCTGGAAGCTTATTCGTCTTAAGAGGTACCTGAAAACCTCAACTCTCAAACTACTCAAAATCAATTGAGTACCCGAGAGTTTAAGGGGAAAACATAAACTTTGAGTAGGACATAAAGCTTGGTATGAATAATAATCTACCATCTCAAATCATTTAGATATCTAGTGAGACCACGCCGCTTAGCGGAACGGGTTTCCCCTTACTAGTATCTCAAAACCTTTATAAAACCATATAATATGCTCCTGCATCCACAATGGTTAAAACAAATCAAAACAGTATAATTTGATGATATGCAAAAACAAATGAATCTATTCTGGATTACCCATCCACATTCATTTTAGACTATCTGTCTCAGATATAGTTACTAGGATTACTATTAACCTATTAGTTTTCATAGGCTGACTAATAACCGGTTATACATTTAAGGACTCCCTGTCCATTTACATAGTTTTCATGGGATCATTATGAACCTATTAGTAACTCCAATATTGCTCTTATCCTAGTTTTCATGGGTTGACTAGGAACCTATTGGTTACCCCAATATCCTTCCTCTTATCCAAGTTTTAATGGGTTGACTAGGAACCTATTGACATCTAACAATATTTCATCCGGATATAGTTTATGGGCTAACTACAATCCTACTGGCCCTGCCAGTATCCAATCATAGTTTTCATGGGCTTACTATGAGCCTGTCTATCTGACATCTTCCTTTACACATAGTTTTCATGGGAAAACTATGAACCTGTCTATCTGACATCTTCCTTTACACATAGTTTTCATGGGCTAACTATGAACCTATTGGCCCCTGCCAATATCATACAGTTTTCAGGGGCTTACTGTAACCTATTGGCCTCTGCTAATATCTTTCCTATATATTTTAGCATCCTATATTCTGTTCTTCCTGACCTCTTGGGTGCAATTCTACTCATTCAGAAGTTTATTCAATTTATATTCACTCTTGGGTTAACCGAACCGGTTTTCCTACCCTTTATCCCCAAAATGCAGTTATGGGTCCATTATAAAGTGAATATAATCATATTAGAAGAAGCAATATAACAACATAGCGATACCACTCCTGTGGGTTTAAATATAACAAAAATAGCTTCTTCATAAAACCATCATAAAAACTCCTTTAAAATATAGCCATGGGTTTTTCCTTTAAAAATTAGAGTTTGGGTTATAAAACCTTTCGATACCTTCGAAACCTTGCTTTCGACTTCATAGGATGACCTCCTTCGAAAGCTCTTTAAAATAATTAGGCTCCTGCCTTGTAATACTTTAAATTCTACCTTTCGAAACCTTTTAAATATATTAAAGTATTAGCATTTTACTTTAGAAGCTTAGCTTCGAAACCAGTTGAAAGTACCCATTTCGACACTCTTGGAAGTAACCCTTTTGAAATCATTAAAAGTACCCCATTCAAAAGCATTCGGTTTATACTTAAAACATTATTTGGGTCAAAGTGAATATAGTTGAAAGCATCTGTTTTGAAACCATCCTTTATCATATAAAAATATTAGGTAAACATGATGGTGCCGGCACCATCTCTTTCGAAAGCATAAAACATCTGGGTAAAACATTGGAAGGTTGTAGTCGAAACACCTTTTCGAAACCACCACCTTCAAAACCCCTAACCCCTTTCGAAAGCTTTAGGAAGTGGCTTAAACTTTACAAAACAAAATACCTTTCGACAACATAGATACCTTCAATACCATCGAAAGGTCAAAGTATGGCAGCAGGGTATCGACTAAGTCGGAACCCCTTCTTTTAAAACATTCTTTCTTAAATATGGAACCTAGTCGAAAGCACTTATAATTTAATGGCAACCCTTTCAAAACATCTTTAAATCCTCTTTCAAAACCAATTGCTTCGACGCTGTCGAAGGCTAAAAACAAAACATATGCAGGCGCTTTTCATTTTAAAAACAAACCAAGGTTTCGACCCCTTCAAAAGCTTTTCTTTCGAAACTCTACCTTCCGCCTATCTTCAATACACAGCGTACCATCATACCGATACCTTGTGTATTGGTTTCGGCATAAGGATGGAGGTAGATGCTACTGCGTCGAAAGGCACTTTCCTAAGTAGGCGGAACCACTTTTCTGAGCAAACCAGATTTAATTCATGTTTAAGTAAACTTTTCTTTAACTAACCTGCCACATGTTAACACCAGATTGGTTGCCTTAACTTTTTCAAATTCTTTTCAAAAATTAACTGCCGCTAATCAGACCTAAACCATGGTTAAGTTGATCAAATCAACCCTTCCAACTTTTGCAAAGAAGTCCCTCCTCTAAAACAATTTATTTTGCATAGCAAATCTCTTTGGAAAAATCCCCAAAAATTCACATTAATTATGTTATCTAACATATCAAAATTCCAGACCCAAATTCTAAATATATTTTCCAAAATAAGTTATAAACCCAAATAACCATATTTTCTTTTGAAAATTCATAATAATCTTTCCATAGCTTGGAAAATTCTCAAAATTGAAACTCAACTCCAAAATCATGTTACTCATAACGTAGAATTTTCCCATGGCATTTAAACCTCTTTAAATCTCAGTTTTGATCTAAAACCGTGCTAAATCTTATTTAAACAACCTTGTTTAAATGAAGTAAATCATGAATCAAGCATATCATCATCCAATATATCATAAAAACGAATTTATCCCTTAAATCCGAAGATATATGATTTAAAACAAAACTGAGATGGAATTATTATTCATCTTGCTCTAAACAAGGAGATTGGATTGAGATTGATTTCCCTTTAGCTTGATTTTCTAGCTTTAATTTGATTTCCTCTTGATCTCTTAATGGCCGGCCATTCCTTTATATTTTTGTTTACATTTTAAAATGACATGAATGGGAAGTAAGAAGGTGGGAACGACAATATATAAGGGTGGAAGCTAGGGCAGAAATTCCTAATATACCCTAATGTGATTTAATTAACCGAAACCCCATTCTTTAGCCCATTAATTAGTTTATTAGGCACGACCTTAATTAATTAATTTAAGTCTCAATCCCCTTATCACTTAACATTTACATTATTCTATTTAATTTACCTAATTAAATCTCCTGAATAATGTCATCAAAAGTTAGGGGTGTTACAGGCTCCCTTCCTTAAAGAATTTCGTCCTTGAAATTCTGTATGGAATAAATATCAAACATATCAATCATCTGTAACGACTCCTATCAACCATACTAGTATACCTGACTAGGAAATATCTATATAAATCTAATATAGACATACCCTCAAAGCAAATCAGGATACGTATCTCGAATCTGATTCTTTGTCTCCCAAGTACAGTCCTTCTCGTTGTTGCTCCACTGAACTTTCACCAACTTGACTGTCTTGTTCCTCAACCTTTTCTCATCTCTCACTACAACCCGAACTGGTTGTCAAACAAAAGTCAAGTCAGGCTCTACCACCAAATCCTCCAACTCTGTTTGAGGGATAGTAGTCTTTGGATCATGCACATACTTGCAAAGATGAGACACATGAAATACATTATGGACACCTACCATATTGCTCGGCAACTCAACTCTTTTTGCGAGCTTTCCAATCCTCTCTATAATTGGGAATGGACCAACATATCTCGGGGATAATTTTCCTGACTTTCCAAACCATACCACACCCTTCATCGGTGATACCTTTATAAAAACCATGTCTCCCACTGAGAACTCTTGGTCTTTACGCCTCTTATCTGCGTAAATCATCTGTCTGGATTGAGCTTTCTTCATCCATTCTCGGATTAACTCAATCTTCTCTGACACCTCCCTTACCAAATCTGGACCTAAGGCCAATCTGTCTCTAGACTCCAACCAACATATTGGGGATTTGCATGGCCTTCCATACAAAGCTTCAAAAGGCGCCATTCCTATACTAGTTTGATAGCTATTATTATAGGAAAACTCAATCAAATGTAGGTGATCCTCCTAAGATCCAGCAAAGTCCAACACACAAGCTCTCAACAAATCCTCGAGTACCTTATTGACTCTCTTTGTCTACCCATCCGTCTATGGGTGATATGCGGTACTCATTTTGAGCTTAGTGCCTAACATATCTTGTAGACTCTTCTATAATTCGCTAGTGAATAAAGCATCTTTATCGCTGACTATGCTGCTAGGAACTCCATAAAGTCTAACTATGTTCTTCATGAGCAGCTTCGCCAAAACTGATGTCGTCCTGGTCGACTTTACTGGAATAAAATGTGCACTATTGGTCAACCTATCCACAATAACCCATATACTTTCATTTCCTCTCCTTGATCTTGGCAACCCATCTATAAAATCCATGGATATCGAATCCCATTTCCAAACTGGAATATCTAGAGGCTGAAGTAACCCACTCGGCTTCTGATGTTCGGCTTTCACTTGTTGACAGTTTACACACTGCCTAACCCACAAGCCAACATCCCTCTTCATGCCTTCCTAATAGAAGCTCCTCTTCATATCTTGATACATCTTGGACCCTCCAGGATGGATCGTAAACTTGGATCGATGGCATTCCTTAAGAACTTCTCCTCTCAAGTTCTCCACTTCTGGAACACATAATCGTCCCTTCTTTCTCAACCATCCTTTCTAATCAAGACAAAAATCTTTCAAATCATCGACCTCAGTTCCAACCTCAAGCCTTCTGATCCTCTCGGCTAATAATGGATCCTCCCTCTGCTTAGAACCAATTCTCTCGATCAACACTGGTCGAACTTCTAAACAGGACATCATGGCAGTACTTTGACTAGAACTAGCAGTCGATCTTAACTGCACACCACAACTGCCAAAGCTTGTAGATCTTTCCACTCTGCCAACACCATATTCTGATGTCTTCTGCTGAGAGTATCTGCTAATTTATTACCTTTCCCTGGGGTATAATCTATACCAAAATCTTAAGCAGCCAAAAATTCCAACCACCTCTGCTTCGCATATTCAACTCCTTCTGAGAGAATAAGTATCTTAAAGACCTTTGATCGGTATATAACTCAAATCTCTCCCCCAAAAGATAATGCCTCCAAATTTTCAAGGAAAAAATCACCGCTGCCAACTCCAAATCATGAGTAGGGTATCTTACTTCATGCGGTCTAAGCTGCCTAGATGCTTAAGAAATGACTTTACCCTTCTGCATCAACACTGTTCCCAATCCAGTCCCACACGCATCTGTGCATACTACCAACCCTTGGTTACCATCTGGAACTACGAACACTGGAGCATTGGTCAACAAATGCTTAACTTAAGGAATGCTTCCTTACATTTGTCGGACCAAATAAACTTCACTTCCATCCTGATAAGCTTAGTTAAAGGCGTTGCTATCCGCGAGAAATCATTAATGAATCTCCGGTAATAACCAGCAAGTCCAAGAAAACTTCTGATCTCAGTCACCATCTCCGGTCTCTACCAATTATTCACAGCTTCGATCTTATCTGGATCGACTGACAATACTTTCTCTAAAACCACCTGACCAAGAAACTTAACCTCTTTCTTCCAAAAATGGCACTTGGAAAACTTCGCCTTTAGCTGATTCTTCCTTAGCGTCTCTAGCAAAACTCTAAGATGTTCTTCATGCTCTTTCTCATCCTTAGAGTATACCAAAATGTCATCTATAAACACCAACACGAATCTATCCAAATACTCTCGGAAGACTCGGTTCATCAAATCCACAAAGAAAGCAGGTGCATTTGTCAACCCGAATGGCATCACCAACCACTCATAAGAACCATACCTAGTCTGAAATGCAGTCAAAGGAATACTATCCTCTGCCACTCTCAACTGATGGAACCATGTCGCCAAATCTAGGTGGGAAAACACTCTGGTTCCACTTAACTGATCAAACGGATCATCAATTCTCAGCAAATGATACTTATTCTTTATCCTCCTTTCGTTTGGCTTACGATAGTCGATACACATCCTCAACGACCCATCTGGTTTCTTCACGAATATCGCGGCCGCTCCCCAAGGCGAACTACTTGGTCTAATAAAATTCCTTCCTTCTAGATCTATTAGCTGCACCTTCAGCTCGTTCATCTCTGTCGGTGTCATCCTGCTAGGTGGTCGACTTACAGGTTCAGCTCTTGGCAAAATATCTATCCAAAACTCAACAGCTCGTTTCGATGGTAGCCCGGTGACTGGCTCAAACACATCTGCAAACTCTCTTGCAATTCGAACCTGACTTAACTCTTCTTTCGCTTCCATTGCACTTAACAAAGCATAGCTACTCCTGTCAAAATTCTCTACTGAGAATATAATTTGGTTATGACTATCTGGGTGTCTCAAAGATATTTCCCCATCTTGGCAGAATATCCTGGCCTCATATCTCCTCAACCAATCTATACCCAAAATGATTCCAAAATCTACGAAATCGTAAACATACAAACTGCATGCAAACTTATGACCTAACAAATTAAGTTCTAACTGGTCACATCTCATCCCCAAAGTTTCATACCCTCCTATTGGATTCGCAACCTTTAAGGAAGTAACAAGGTATGTGGATTCTATGCATAACCAATCAACCAAACAGTGGGATATAAATGAATGTGATGCACCGGTATCAAAAATTATGCTAACTGGTATACTCTGAATCAAAAACGTACCTTCCATCACATTTTTTCCTTTATCAGCTGTTGTAGGCTTAGCTGATGATCCAATAGCAAAAACCTTTCCCTTGTCTGCCCTAGCTGGCTTTGGACATTGGTTCTTGTAGTGCCCCACTTGATCACAATTAAAGCATTTTACATTCTTCTTGTTTGTAGATTTCTTCCCCTTGCCTGACCAGCACTCATTAGCATATTGACCCTTCTTGTCACATTTGTAGCAAACCAAATCAGCCTTTGCCTTCTGGCAGCATCCCATTTTTGGGCCCCCTTCTTCTTAAAGAATTTCCTCTTCTTTCCCTAAGGACCCTGGAATTCAACGTGATTCTCTCTAGCTGAAATAGCAAGCATCTCTTCATGGCGAATGGCCATCTCCACCACCGCATTACTAGGTTCTCTGATATGGGTCATGGTCATCCTAGCTAGCTCAGGTCTCAGTCCTCGAATGAACCTTTCATTCCTTCTAACATCAGTGTCAACCAAAGCATATCCATATCGAGATAGCTCATCAAACTTAGTAGCATACTCGACCATTGACATCTCTCCCTGAACCAAATCCATGAACATCCTAATCAATGCCGACTTAGCAACTTCTGATAGAAACCTCTACTCAAACCTTCTCCTGAAATCAGCCCATGTCAGCTCTTCCTCTGGTACCCCAGCAATAACACTATTCCACCAATGAAGTGCTGCCCCTTGCAACTGTCTAAAGACCAACCTAAATCAATACAGATTCTTTCACAACTCAGTAGCCAATTCTCAACTTCAACAGCATCCTCCGTTCCTACAAACGGCTTTCCATCCAAACTAGTGTAGTCTCTGCTTAGCTTAGCATAATTATTCCCAATTGGAGTCATAGGATTAGCTCCTTGAGCATTACCAGCAACTCCAGCTTGCAAAAGATTGGCTAAAAACTTATATACAATTCCAGCATCTAGTGGCGGATTTCTAGCACCAACATTGGCTTCAACATTTGGATTAGCATTAGCCCGTCGACCTTGATTCCTCCTGGTATTAGGTTAAGCATTACCATTGGTTGTGGTGCTTCCTCCACCTAGATTTCCTCTTCCATTTCCTGCTTCCATATCTTCTTTCTCATAAATCTACATATGAGCCTTAGTAAGATACAGAAAAATGGTTTAAGAGAGAGGGGAACACGTACTTTTATATATATATATATATATATATCAAATACAAGTACGCTACTATAGCGTTAACCCAAACCCCAATCATATTTTCAAATTCATTCGATTACGTTTGGAAATCTTTTAGGTTTAACTTTCTTTTAAAGTTTCACAAACATATGCTCTGATACCAACTTGTAACATCCCCCTACTTGGAGACCCAAAACTAATGGCTAAGGATGCTGTAGTCATCCATAGTTATTAATCCTCGGCGACCAAATACGGCGGTGTTAGATTCTTTGATACACAGAAACACATGAATATGGAAAAACTTTTTAAACTTCAAACAAAATCACATTCCATATCAAAACATTTCCAATTTATTACATAATCCCAATATTTGCAAACCACGTTCAGAGAAAATATATTTATTACAACATATGCCTAAAGCGACATATGAAGATGCACCCCTGGGATGATCAGAGTATATATAGGTAATATAACAACTTTGCCATTACAAACAACACAGCGGAATCAAAAGAAAAGAGAACTCTAAATAGCTATCATGTCTCCTAGACGTCTTCGGAAGCTTATTCGTCTTAAGAGGTACCTGAACACCTCAACTCTCAAACTACTCAAAATCAATTGAGTACTCGAGAGTTTAAGGGGAAAACATAAACTTCGAATCAGACATAAAGCCTGGTATGAATAATAATCTACAATTTCAAATCATTTAGATATCTAGTGAGACCACGCCGCTTAGCGGAACGGGTTTCCCCTCACTAGTATCTCAAAACCTTATGAAACCATATACCGTGTTCCTGCATCCACAATGGTTAAAACAATTCAAAACAGTATAATTTGATGATATGCAAAAACAAATGAATCTATTCTGGATTACCCATCCTCATTCATTTTAGACTATCTGTCTCAGTTATAGTTTCTAGGATTACAATTAAACTATTAGTTTTCATGGAATGACTAATAACCGGTTAAACATTTAAGGACTCCCTGTCCATTTACATAGTTTTCATGGGATCACTATGAACCTATTGGTAACTCCAATATTGCTCTTATCCTAGTTTTCATGAGTTGACTAGGAACCTATTGGTAACCCCAATATCCTTCCTCTTATCCTACTTTTCATGGGTTGACTAAGAACCTATTGACATCTGTCAATATTTCATCCAGATATAGTTTTCATGGGCTAACTACAAACCTACTAGCCTTGCCAGTATCCAATCATAGTTTTCATGGGCTTACTATGAACATGTCTATTTGACATCTTCCTTTACACATAGTTTTCATGGGCTAACTATGAACCTGTCTATTTGACATCTTCCTTTACACATAGTTTTCATGGGCTAATTATGAACCTATTGGCCCCTGACAATATCATACAGTTTTCATGGGCTTACTGTAAACCTATCGGCCCCTTCAAATATCTTTCCTTTATATTTTAGCATCCTATATTCTGGTCTTCCTGACCTCCTGGATGCAATTCTACTCATTCAGGAGTTTATTCAATTTATATTCACAACTGGGTTAACCTAACTGGTTCTTCTATCCTTTATCCCCAAAATGCAGTTATGGGTCCATTATAAAGTGAATATAATCATATTAGAAGAAGCAATATAACAACATAGCAATACCACTCCTGTGGGTTTAAATTTAACAAAAATAGCTTCTTCTTTAAACCATCATAAAAACTCCTTTAAAATATACCCATGGGTTTTTCTTTTAAAAATTAGAGTTTGGGTTATAAAACCTTTTGGTACCTTCGAAACCTAGCTTTCGACTTCATAGGATGACCTCCATCGAAAATCTTTAAAAACATTAGGCTCCTGCCTTATAAAACTTTAAATTCTACCCTTTTGAAACCTTTCGAATATATTAAAGTACTAGCAATTTACTTTTGAAGCTTAGCTTCGAAACCAGTTGAAAGTACCCCTTTCGACACTCTTGGAAGTAACCCTTCCGAAATCATTGAAAGTACCCCTTTCAAAAGCATTGGGTTTGTACTTAAAACATTATTTGGGTCAAAGTGAATATAGTCAAAAGAATCTGTTTCAAAACCATCCTTTATCATATAAAAATATTGGCGAAACATGATGGTGTCGGCACCATCTCTTTCGAAAGCATAAAACATCCGGTAAAACATTGGAAGGTTGGAGTCGAATACCCTTTTCAAAACCATCACCTTCGAAACCTCTAACCCCTTTCAAAATCTTTAGGAAGTGGCTTAAACTTTCCATCGAAAGGTCAAAGAATGGCAACAAGGTATCGACTAAGTCGGAACCCCTTCTTTTAAAACTTTCTTTCTTAAGTATGGAACCTAGTCGAAAGCACTTATAAATTAATGGCAACCCTTTCATAACCACTTTAAATCCTCTTTCAAAACCAATTGCTTCGACACTGTCGAAGGCTTAAAACAAAACATAGGCAGGCGCCTTTCATTTTAAAAACAAACCAAGGTTTCGACCCCTTTGGAAGCTTTGCTTTCGACACTCTATCTTCCGCCTATCTCCAATCCACTGCGTACCATCATAGTGATACCTTGTGTATTGGTTTCGACATAAGGATGGAGGCGGAAGCTACTCTGTCGAAAGGCAGTTTCCTAAGTAGGCAGAACCACTTTTCTGAGCAAACCAGATTTAATTCTTGTTTAAGTAAACTTTTGTCTAACTAACATGCCACGTGTCAACACCCGATTGGTTACCTTAACTTTTTCAAATTCCTTTCAAAAATTAATTGCCGCTAATCAGACCTAAACCATGGTTAAGTTAATCAAATTAGCCCTTCCATTTTTTGCTAAGAAGTCCCTCTTATATAATAATTTATTTTGCATAGCAAATCTCTTTGGAAAATCCCCAAAAATTCTAGAAATTCACTTTAATCATGTTATCTAACATATCAAACTTCCAGACCCCAATTCTCAATATATTTTCCAAAATAAGTTATAAACACAAGTAACCATATTTTCCTTTGATTTTTTTAAATAATCTTTCCATAGCTTGGAAAATTCTCAAAATTGAAACCCAACTCCAAAATCATGTTTCTCATAACATAAAATTTTCCCATGGCATTTATACCTCTTTAAATCTCGGTTTTGACCTAAAACCGTGCTAAGTCTCTTTTAAACAACCTTGTTTAAATCAAGTAAATCATGAATCAAGCATATCATCATCCAATATATCATAAAAATGAATTTATCCCTTAAATCCGAAAATATATGATTTAAAACAAAATAGAGATGGAATTATTATTCACCTTGCTCTAGATAAGGAGATTGGATTGAGATTGATTTCCCTTAAGCTTGATTTTCTAGCTTTAATTTGATTTCCTCTTGATCTCTTAATGGCCGGCCATTCCTCTATATTTTTGTTTACATTTTAAAATGACGTGAATGGGAAGTAAGAAGGTGGGAACGACAATATATAAGGGTGGAAGCTAGGGGCGGAAATTCCTAATATACCCTTATGTGATTTAATTAACCAAAACCCTATTCTTTAGGCCATTAATTAGTTTATTAGGCACGGCCTTAATTAATTAATTCAAGTCTCAATCCCCTTATCACTTAACATTGACATTATTCTATTTAATTTATCTAATTAAATCTCCTGAATAATGTTATTAGAAATTAGGGGTGTTACAATAATTCATTACCAATCAAATTCAATTTCATTTAACTTTGCTTAAATCAAATTCTATTTCAAAATTCATTTTATTTAACTTAACTTAAGTTAAATTTAATTTCATAATTTACTTTTATTAACATTTATATTCAACAAAATTAAAAATTTATTTTAACTCACTAATTCTCAAAATTTATAAGTTATAAAACTTAGTTTCTTATGTTTTCAACAAAATAATTAGAAAACAACTTTCAGAATTTAAACACACGGTTTTTTTATAATATTTTTCAAATCTTTTTGAAATCATATATATACATAATTCCTTTGTATATCAAATCATACTTTTTGGATCTTAAACAAACTTGGCTTACCAAAACAAAACCTCTATAGCAAATCACTATAGTAGCAATCCGTCACTTAGAAACTCGAAAATGAATGTCGATGATGCTGCAGTCATCACCAGAATTATTTTCCAATGACTGAAGTGATTTCAGTGCTTTTTATTTCTTTTAAATTCCATTTTATTTATAAACCATATTTATAAGTTTTTCTTATATATAATTTTACTTTGGTTATATAAAACCATTTCTTAATTGTTTATCTTTGTTTACATAATAATAATAACTTTTATTAGACTACAAACAACAAATTGATAATAACCAAATATTATCATTTCACTAAAAACCAAACACACCATATAGAACTATAATAATTTCTAAAAAATTATTCCTTTATATAAATATAATCAAAGTAAAATTATTTCATTTACCCAATTTTAAAACAATACTATGTATGTTTGCCTTGTTCAAGCGTTTAGAAACCCCTCTCGATAACATGGCATCCCACGCACCGACCAGAATTCATAAGCCACTCAACAGATAAATTAACACAATATAAAACATTTTTATAATCACTAACAATACGCTCTCATATCTATAATACACTCAAACTCATTCTAGGGTATTACTAACCCTATTTATAATGAGTACCCAACCAAAGCCTAGGTGTTCACACAATCCGAAGCTCTGATACCAACTATGACGACCCGCTCCCGACTGAATTCAAGCTAACAATAAACCACACATGTCCAACCCAAATTGAACATAAAGACGGATAGTTATGGGAAAGAAAGAAGAAAGAAGAAGAGATAGAGAAACTAAACAAACACAGAATCTCACAATCGTAGTAGAACAACATATAATATAATATCAATAATCTTTACAAAAGAGAAACTATAATCTGTAATATACATGCATCAATCAGAGTACAACACCAAATTACTAATCATCAGCCCGAACAGTTATAATAACCCGTCCTCACAAATGCTGATAATTTAAACAACAATGTAGCAGAAAATAAACATATACGCAAATACGACCCAAAGACTTCCAGTTCGTCTGCTGAAGCTCCAAAGCATCCAAATCTGAATCTGTAAATATGCTCGGTCCGACCCGAGCATTAAAAGGGAAGAACGCCCAGATCAGTCTGGTAAACCAGCGTGAGAAAACACATCTCAACTAAATTTTAAAGTTAAAAAAACTTTTCTTTATCAAAACAAAGGTATCTCAGAAGACCACGCCACACATAAACATGGACAGGTTTTATCTTACGATAACCAAAACATTTCATATCAAATCCTATATATTATACTAGTTTCTAGTATACAAATAATATTGAGATAGTCGAAGTTATTACATTGGTTAAATTTGATGGTGTAATAGATTTACAAAAAAAATGGCAGGCACATATTGGGGAATGGATTTCCATACAATGGCAGGTAAGGGACTACCTTCTGTATAGTGCATCTCTAGAGGAATATACCAAGGATACATAAACAATCCTTTGCATCTGGCAAGAATAGTCTATCCCTATTTGGCACTAATACATGGCCTGGATAGAAACATAATATGTCATCACCCCGGTCGTTACCGACCTATCTAAGACGTCTCATAGCATACACCACATATCTGTTATATAAACGGTTATCTAGAAAGGTGACGATCATACCCTTATAGTAGCGAACCACATTGCCTTACGGCGTACCCTGTTTAAGCCATTACCAGGTTATGAGGCTTAAGGTAATATTTACCTTTCACATAGCACATTCCACTTTGAATACCACATTACCATTCCTTTTATCACTATTTACTTTCATGAACATACAACCTCTAAGCTCGTACGTCTCAAAGAAGGGTGTTATGCTAAGAGAAGTTGCCTTCTCGACCACCAAACAAATGAATGTTTGTAAAATTCAACGTTATAATCTCAGAAATACAATGTCGGACATTCGTCCATACAAGTTGTCCAAAAACAGGACAAACCGAAGGCACTCTCCTACCACATCCTGTTGGCAGTTACACCTAGGATTAGTAGCGAGAAGTCCCTGCAAATCGTAGATTTTCATAATGAAGCACTACTGCCACCATATATGTAACGACCCGGAATATTGAGCAATTTAAATTGAAAATATTTAATTAATTTTAAATATTTGAATGATGGTTTGACTTGAATTTCAAATTATCAGAATAAATTGGCGATTAAATTATAAAATTTAATCTATTGTAAGTTGAATAAAAAAAATTTGAATCTTCAGTTTTAAGCTGAAGAAAAATATTTCAAGGCTTGAAAAATTCATATTGATGATACTGAAGATAATAGAAGCTTCAGAATTTAATTTGGAGATACTTTGTTCAGTTTTGGAATTTTATCGTTTGAATCGATATTTAAAAATAGCCGTCCGAGGCACGGTCTCGGAATTCGACGAAACCAGTTTCATTGGGTCCGTAAGTTCGAATTATTACCGGATTTCAAATTTCGTATTTTTCAGAGTTGATATGTGAGCACACGGTGAGTAAACACGTTGAAATTAAATCGGATTCAATTTAAATTTAAAATTAAATTTTAAATTTGGTCACATCAGTTACTTTCCGTTCCTTTAAATCACGCGCCTAAAATTACGCCTACAATCACGGAAGAAAATCGTGTAAGACATGCCCCGTTCGAATTTAATTACCTTGCCCCTCCTCTTTTAAATTCATTCAAACGAAAATAAAAACAAAACCAGCAGTTTAAAATTAATGGCCGAGCTCCTCCTCGTTCAAAATCGAACGAAATCACTTTCGTTCTTCCAAATCGCAAACGAAGGGGGAAGCGATGGCGAACGAGGGTCGCAGGCGAGATTGGTAGGGGAGGTCGTTCGCATATGGAACTGAGGCGGCTTCTTGAGGGAAGACGCGTGGGCGCGACGACGTCGAAGGCGGCTGGGAGCGGAGTCACGTCGAGCTAGGGTTAGTTTCGATCCAGAGTTAGTCGGCGATAGTCGCGAATTCGTTGTCGATCGATGGTGGGGACGAGGCATCGTCGCTCGATATGCGTGGGTTTTGACCTAGGGTTTCGCAAGCTCGGCGTGCGTTGTTAGGAGCGGCAACCAGGCGGAGGCGCGATCGAAACTGTCGAAGTCACGGTCGAGGTGGGTTCGAGCTTGTATATGAGGTAATTGCAGATTTATTTGCATTCAGAAAACAAATTTTAAAACAGTAAAAACAGCAAATAAAATTGGTTTAAAAATTTAAAATATTTTGTGGACAGTAAAGTGATTTATAATATATGAAAACAGTTAGTTTTATTGTTAATTAATATATATGTTTATTTGGGTAATTAAAAATATATGTATATATATAAATATATTCGTAGACATGTTTTAATTTAAAAACAAAAATATATTATGCAGGATTTATTTTTAACAGTAAGATACATAGTTTATTTTAAGATTTGAGAATTTTACTTATACAGTAAAGTATACAAACTCATATTTTAATCAAAAACAGTTAATATATATATATATGGGAATAAGATTAGAAAACAACAAAATGAATTTAGGTGATAAATTTATCAATTGGAAATTAATTATTCAAATTGTTCGAATATTAATAAATTGTATAAAATGTTTATACAAGGTCTGAAATCGAGAAAACAAGTCTGGAATGAAAATGGACTGCAAAATAAAAGCTAAGGTGAGATTTTCTCACTCGAAAGGAAAATTTGATATTGCAGTTATTGATTGATTGATTGCTATTTGGTTGTGATATTAGATATAGTAGGATATATCTATATATATAGCAATATATACATATTGGCATATGTATATATTGGATTGATTGATTTCCCGCATTTTATAGCGGATGAGACCCTATTGCGCCGTTAGTAAGCGGATGATATTTTTATAAATCCCATATACCGCAATATTCCACCTCGAAGTGGAATTGGTATTGTGCTAACATCTGTGGATGCCGGGAAACAGGTTGGAGGGATCCAACTGGATTCCTCACCAGTATTTATTTGATTACAGATATTGTGATATTTGTTGATTATCATATCGATATATGATGTTTGGATGTCGTGATTGACTAATTTGTGTGTTGCATCATCGGATTCATTTTTGAAGTTTAAAAATAACGATGGTGATTTTAAAAGAGATTTTTTAAAGTGATTTTTGAAAGTATACGTTTATTAAATTTTTGAATTGATTCATCTTAAATAAATAAACGTTAAAATTTTAAAGTTATAAAAATTATGATTTTTGGTGAAATATAACCGAAAGGTGATTTTTGAAATAAATAGTTAAAGTAATTTATAAAATGGTTAAATTGGGATTTTTGAATTATTAAAAACGATGTATATAAAGATGTACCAAATTGATATTTATAAATTAAAATACTAGAATTATAAAACGAGTTTTTATAAGTGTTAGAATGAAGTATAAATGGATTTCATCAGTGAACGGAATTTTATATTTATAGATTGTGAAGTTTTAAAGGAACGATTTTTGTAAATAAATGAATTATAAGTTATTAACTTATAATATGGACTTTTGGTATATATATTGAGTTATAAACTGAATTGGTCATTAAAGGAGATTTATAAATCGAAGTTGTTATGAAATATAAAGGTGAATTTATAAACGTTGTTTTATAAATCTGAAAATCAATCAAATTTGATGAATTTAATATAGAAGGTTATTAAGGGAATTTTATCCACGATTTTGGATAGTGGATAATTCTTGAAATAAAATGTGTAGAAAATATTGAATTCTGGTTAGTAAAGTATATTCACGATTTTGGACAGTGAATATATTATTAAATAAAATGGATATGTTTTGGGGAAGTGACATTAAAAATGAAGTAATTGTTTTAAAAGATGTTTTAAAACGTGTTAAGTATCGAAAACATAGATTTCAACATCCATTGTTGAAATAGACGTTTTCGAGAAATAGAAAGAAATGGTGGACTATAACACAGTTGTTATAGTAAATGATTTCCGAAATGAAATGTTTTTTTTAGTATTGGGATTTATATATCTATCTTAATTTCGAATCCCTATACTAGTGATTTTGAGTCGTCGTAACGATGTTTTACGTAACATTTGTTTTGACTCAAATAGATTTCCTTAAAGAATGAAATATATACTTAATTTTGATTTAAGTATATCGAATATTTTCCAAGTGTTGAAAATAAATGATTTGTGAATTACTTATAATTAAATAAGTATGGAAATGCTTTTCCAATATGAAACGAAGGGTTTGAAATTTTATCTTTTAAAGATAAATTGAAAAGTGAATATTTGAAATTTGTTTCCAAACGGTTAAGTGTGGAAATTTTATATCTAGTAAAGATATTTTGGAAAATAAAATAATTTGGGAAAATTATTTGGAATCTGATGATGTTGCGCATCTTTATTGATAGTTAAATAACCGACTATCAATAATTACCTTGAATGGGTATTTGTTGTGAATTGGATGAATTGAATGCCACACTTATTTTTGAATAAGCGCTCACTATTCGGGTTAGCCGGGAAAGGACCTTGGGGTCGTATAACCCATTCCGAATATGTGATACGTCGTAATGAATTGCATTTGATGACCGGTGTTGAAGACCGGATATTTTTGAAAATGGAAGGATTACCGTCGAGTTACTCTACATCGGTTGATCTCCGATATAGAGGTTTTATCACCCTTAGTGACGGGAAGTCCGGACGTGATTAGAAAATTATCCGGATTTGCAAGGGCTTCGTGAGAAGTGCCTTCGGTTCTGTTCGATCCCGGAACAGACTTGTATGGTTGTGTGTCTGACGTTACAAATTGAGATATAAAGCTGATTTCTTTCAAATACATTTCTGTTGGTGGCGGATAATTTATTCTCTTAGCTTAACACCCTTCTCTGAGACGTACGAGCTCAGAGGTTATGTAGTTGAAATTTATCAGCAATATACTCCCAATTTGGTAACGTGGCATGCTGAGTGTTGCTGTGAAATGATCATTGTTTGATCATTTGTGATATGATCATTTATCTTTGTGATCATTACTTTGATCATTTGTTTGACTCGAAGCATGGCTTTGTGACAAAGCGTAGCTTTGTGGATGAGACTTCGTCGGACCTCACACCCCGGAAATGGTCAAAACAGGAAGGATGCAGCAAGGTTCTAGGGAGTAGTGCCCCTTAGTGTATGTCATTCCTTCTGGATAGAGGTGGTATCATGGTATGGAGCCCAGATACTTAACCTATGTTGTTGCTGCATTATTATTCTTATGTGGTTGTTGGAAATCGAGGATCCTCGAGAAGATCAGTTATGATCGGGGGATGACATACGCGTGTCAGTAGTTACCTATTTTTGCAGAGGTAACCCGGCCTTGTGTTGGCAGAGATCCGGTTAGGTTCTCGGGTCGTCTTTCTAGAGGCGTACCTATGTGACAATGGGAAGTTCCTTGGCCTGACCATTTGTTGGAAATCCAAAGAAACAATACGTGACTTGTACGGTTTTAGTTGTAGAACATATCATTCACTTATGGTGGCGCCCCACTGTTTGGATGGTAGCTATAGTAGGCATAAGTGCGAAATGCCTATGCTGGCTAAGATTTATATTATACTTTCGAAATGTTTTCTACACTATGCACTAATAATAATATCAAAAATGATTTGATTTTGCATATCAAGCATTTTTGACTATCATAAGGAGAAATCTCCTCTGATTCTGCGTTTGCATTGTGTGTGTGGCGGGAGGCCTTATGATAGTTTCATTTTCCTAAAGCATTGCGAATAAATTTTATTTTCATTGTGAAAAATAACTGTTTTACGATCTCACACCAGTCACCATGACTGACTCGGAGTTTATTGTTTCCCTTCTAAACTCTGGGTGCCCATTATTTTCCACACGGGCAGCCTAGAGTTATGTTATCAGGATATTCTGGAGCTTTGGAAGCAAGCTAGATGGCGAAACGTATCATCCGTACTTTGTATTATTCCGCTGTGTATTCTGTATGAGGACAAGTTTATATAATTGTCCATTGTTGTATTGAGTTGTATATTGACTCTGATTGATGTATGTATAAACTGATATAGTTCTTTGTTTTAAAAGACTAGTGATTATCGATTATATATTGTTCCGCTGTGAATGTGAGATTCTGATATTGTTCTGTTTCTGATGTTGTTCCGTTGTTCTTCTTTTCTTTTTCTTCTATCTTTTCTTCTACTTCTTCTTTCTTAAAACCATAACGGTTGGGATTTCCGGCATTCGACCGGGCGGCATTCGATAAAGTGAGTATCGATGTCGATTTTCAAAAGTCGAAAATTCTTGAACGTTACAATATATATATAATATGCATCGTGGATCTAGTGGCAAGTAGCCCTACATTATGAAGATTACCATCTTCAAAATCATCATCATAAACTTGCACTTTCGAACGCATAGATTTGTCCGAAGTGGTTCTCGGATAAATCTGACCTCGGTCTCTCCAGAACAACAACGATAAAGAGGCCCTTAACCTCATATGGAAACCAAGTCTCGTAGACTTATCATGCTTCCAACTCTCAACTTGCTATCCTTCGGCCAAGAAGGAAGCCTGGTAGATTAGAGTACCATAGACACTCCACACTACTCAAATCAACATTCTTAATCCAAACGATAATCAAGCCTACTCAGTCGGCTTCGTGCTAAGTGCACGACTAATCAGTTCCCACATCAAGTCATGGAACCAAAATTTGCCAACTTTGGTATTCGGTTATTTAACTATCAAAGCAACAAACAATATCCAGCACATATGCAGTCACTAGGCCAATTTAATTAATATTTTATTAATTAAATCAATTTTCTAATATTTACTTCAATTTATCTTTAAAAAGATATACCCTCAAAACCATTTTAATCTTTCAATATCAGAAAACATTTCTATATACTTATATCAATGGTATAAGTATATTTAATAACACTACCATTTTAGAGACATGCCAAATAGATTTCTATAACCATACAACTCTAGAGTTTGTACACCTCTAGACAGGTGTTAAGTATAAGAAACAATGCTTCCTATACCACCAAGCCTTTAGTACGATCATAAGAACCAATTCGTGTATTTCACAATGGAAGGTCAAAACACAATTTATTAGGTCAAAACAATATTGCGTAAAACATCGTTACGACAACCCGAAAACACTAGTATAGGGATTTCTTTAATTATATATATATATATCCCATTTGCTATATAAAACATTTCCTTTAGGAAATCATTTACTATAACAATAGTGTTATAGTCCATGCCTTCCATACTTCGCCGAAAACGTCTATTACGACAATAAATGTTGAAATCCATGTTTTCAATACATATCACATTTTACATCATTTTTCATACTATTAAATTCCATTTGTAATTATTACTTTAAAACTCTACTTTTAAAGATTATCATTTTAAAAACCATTAACTTCATCCAAAAATATTCCTTTCAAAACATTCCTTTAAAAGATTATTTAACTCTTAAAAAATTGAATGTATTTCCTTTATATAAAAATCCATATTTATAAAACTATGTTTATAAATCTGCTTTATATTTTATAGAATTTCTATTTTATATAATCTCTTTATTTGTAAATCATTTTTTTTTATAAAAACTCGTTTTACTATCATAATCCACTTATAAATCCATTTCATTATAGGGCTAATCTATTTATTAAATCCATTTATAAATCAATTTACCAAATAAATTTCAAATCCATTTACAAAATATTTACAAATTCCGATTATAAATCAATTTCATTATTTATAAAATATCACTTTTATAAATCCTTTATATAAACTTATTCAAGAATTTGTAACCAAAGTATTTCTCAAAACTATCTTTTATAACGTCAAAAATCATACTTTTTATTTAACTAAAAATAAATTTATTCCTTCTAAAATTTATTAAAACATATATACTTCCAAAATCACTTCAAAAATCATTTCAATTCAAAATCACTATTTTATAGTATTTTAAAATACTAAAAATATGGCCCGGTGATACTATAGCACTTAATAAGGAAAAACATATCCATGTCATCAAATATGGCATCCAACACATCATATATCAAAATATATGAAAAGTAAAATCAACATAGTGAGGAATCCTATTTGATCCCTCCAGTTTGTCCTACTGCATCACATACACTATATAATCAAATAATATAAATTAATCGCTTCGACTGGGGATCGTATGCAAAGGGTCATCCGCTCATACATGGGAACGTAACAGGGTCTCATCCACTCCAATAAGCGGGAATATATCCAAACTAACTAACAATAGTAAATCATCCAAACAAGCAACAATAGTCATAAATAAATTTATCCGCACTTATATAAAGATATAAGTGAGCTAGAGAGGTGAGTTTACTCACAGAAATTTCAGAAATCGCCAAAGCGCTCCTATTTGAATTAGAATTAAATAGTCATTCAATTTAACCCAAAATTACTACTAGCTCCAAATCCATCCAATCCAACTCCATAGTGTAGAATTTGTCGATACAATCGCAACGCAACTTATCGGGCTCAAAACCGACCTCGTACGAAAAAGTTATGAATTAATGAACGTACGAAATAATTAATTAAAATTATTCCAAATATTAAATTTAACAATTTAATTATCAAATAAATCACTTTATTTTAAATATAAGTTATTTAACTTATAAAATTAACTTTTCAATACTTAAAATCAATTAAATATTTCAAAGTCAATGACTGAAACTTTGGGTCGTTACATACCTTGAGGAATATCAACAAATACATGCATGCATCTTACCCTATATAGTCAGTATATTAATAGTGCTACACATAACATCCCTAGCTAAAGGAATATCAACAACTAAGGAGTATGCAAGTAATTTATTAATATATAAATGGTAGAGGACAGCTTATACACTAAAGATACATAATCGTTAATACATACGTACATACATACATACATACATAATGATATCGATTTAGGGAACAATGTATTTCTTATTAAAGAATCTCATGATTTAAGTGTCGAACACATCTGAAATAACGATATACATACAATATGCATGTACTCGTTCCTTAAACCTAAGTTGGGTTTCTTGCATTACTACTTAAGGTTTATACATTCATATTATATAGGTTTATTTCATATATAACCTTCTATAATTTAATTTGATTATATAATATTCTTATGTATATTACTAACTAAATCATATTTAATTTATTTTAATTTATTAATTTAATTAACTAATTAATTAAATTATTTTGGAGTTTAAAATTTTATTTTATTCCTTCTAAACAATTTAAGATGAATATTAACTATAACACTTATAGTTTTACATACATATTTATTATATATATACACACACATCTTATTTTATTAATAAAATTTTAATTAATTTATTAATAATTAATTTTATTTAATTGAAAAGGTTTTAATCAAATAATTAATAAATTCCAAAATATTTGTTCATAATTTACCTTAAATAATTTAAGATACACACACACACATACACCCATACATGCAACTATACATCCATAAATACATATACATACATGCATATATATACATACATATATAGATACATACATATATATATATATCAATATATATATATATATATTTTTAATTAATTAACTTTTAATTAATTATTTATCTACTTAATTATATTATTAATTTTTTCAAAAATATTAATTTACTTTTAATAATAATTTTAAAAAATATTTTATAACATTTATAAAATATTTTTTATAATTTAAATTTAACTTTTAAATTCAAAATATATTTTTAGATTTCCAAACTGAATTTTGAAAACTAGCCTAAGGCCCAAATAAATTTAGGCCTTTACAATGGGGCCAACCTTTTTTATTTACTCTGTCTTTGAGTCAAACCGGTAGCCAAGGAGGGGAGTGTACTTGATTACCTAACTCCAAGCCTAGACACTACTATTATAGACACCCAAATGACAAGTAGGCTTTATTAGTTGGCCTTAAATTTGATAATTCAGACGGTATGGACCATTAGGGCTATGATATCATTGTAGGAATTAAGTCGTTCTACAGCGGGCTATATGGCTAGATTTCAAAATAAAACCCTATTTGGATCATAACGGGCCTACGAAGTCCAATGGATTTTACTAGATCCAATTTAGTTTTAAACAAAATCATATTTTATTTTATTTTAATTTTTTATTTGTTAATTAGTCGTACTGACATATCAATTAAATGTATAATTTAGGAATGCGTAATGTATACGTACAAGCGTACAACAACATGTATAATCTAATATAAATATATGTACAGTTATATATATATACACACACACATTTAGATATTAGGGATTTATATCTATTATATATACATATATATATTATACTTACATATACATGTAATACCTCACGTGCATATCAGGAATATAATTGCCTTTATATATGCAAATATAACCTTTAAATATGCATTTATGTAATTACCAAAAATATTCAAAACATCAAATAAATTAATAATAATTATATTTCATAAATAATAATTAATTTATAATATTTTAAAAATTAATTAAATCATGTGGTTTTCGAAGAAATCACAAATGCAGTCGTGTGACCCGAAGGTGTGAATTTAGCCAGTGATTAATATTAAACAACTCAAATATCAACATTCACACATCACCTTAGTTAGTGGTGTGACAGTTTGTCCGAATTCATCGCTTACAAATGTTTTCAGTAAAATCCAATTCCACAATCAGTTAAGCGGTACTTTTAGTAATGATTATTTACACTAATTCTCTTCCTCAATGCTATATCACATTAGGACTTTATAAAATTTGGTTTTTGGTCAAAATCCCAATATCGTCCATATTTAAATGGGTTTGTCCATAAATGAAATCCTTGGTTAAATAGTAACATTTATTAGTAACTGTATTACTCTGGCTAGAGATTTTGACTTTGAGTTTGCTATAGTTGACCATGATACTAACCTCATACAACTAAGGATATGAATTCTTTACTGAATAGTGTTTCATTTCCAATCATTCAATTTACAACCAACTATAATCTTCCGATGGATGACATGCCATGATTTAACTATAACCAAAGTGGAGTTTTCATATTGAAGTTCGATAGTATTCTCAAGTCGAGAGAACTTTGTAATAACGTCACTTTGAGATTTCCCATTTGACCTAATTATTATTAACCAATTGGACACTCTCAGATGAGCCATTTTATAGTTATGTAGTAACTATTAGTACGTAATCCTCGGTGCCTCTAGTAGTCATGAGTAATATACTACCCAATGTTTGGAGAGGGTTACGTACTCTGGTCTTAGCAGATGTATCGATGTCCTATCTTGAAACATCTTGTAACGACCCGGATTTTTTGTCGTTTGATTTTGAACATTTGAATGGTTTTAAATATTTGATTTGGAATATGAATTGGTTTTTGGATATGAAGATTTTGGTTGAAATTATAGAATGAATTTAAATTTCAAATATAGTGATTTATCGTAATATGGAAATGGTGAATAATTGAAATTTGAGTTGAATGTGAATTGAAACGATTTCTAATGTGAATGTAAATTCTATTTGAATTAGAATTGAGCTAGTAAGTTCTTAAATTGTAAATTCAAGGGATTTCGCTAATTTTTGAAATCGTCGATTTAATCGATGAGTTAAAATAGCGATCCGGGCCACACTCATGGAATTCAACGAAACAAGTTCCATTGGATCTGTAATAGTGTATTATCATCAGGTTTCAAATTTTGTAATGTTTAGAGTTACCATTTGGCCATACGGAATAGAAATGCATTGAAATTAATATGGATAATTTAATATAATAATTGGATTCAGAATCTATATTCTGCATACGATCGAATTAGGTCCCGAAACTTGTTCCATTGCATTTGAAATAGAGGTATAACATTAGAAATGCTAGGTGGCACGCCTTAATAGGAGTTCAAAATTTCATGATATGTAATATGAGATATTTTTAATATTAAACTAAATAAAATCAAATCAAAAACAGAGCGGCACCCTAACTCTGTGTACAAAGCCGACCTAGTTTGTTCGTATAGCCGCCTTCTCCACTTTTAAAATCGCGTATTGCTTCTCCTTCCTCTCTTAAATGAAATCATTCGTTTGTATATAAAAAAAATCGAAATCAATTCAGAGAAGAAAAAAAATATAAAGGAGTTATCGCGCGCAAGCACGAGCGTGTGCAGGCACAGGCGCGTGGAGGCTGCAACAGGTCAAGGGTCAAGCGGCGTTCGGTGAGGTTGTGGGGGTTCGTGCTGTCAGCGGGAGGTAGTTTAAGGTTGGGGCTGTCTTGGGTGAAGGTGGGGCGCCTGGATGTGCAACGTGGCGAGGGTGGAAAGTGATGGAAGGAAACGTTGGAGGGTTGGCTTGGGTTCAAGCTAGGAAATCATGCGGTGGAGGGAAAGAGAACGAACGGGCCAGATTTCTCCAATTTAGGATAATTAACGTTAAGAATGAAATTTGATTTAATTAATTATAATTAATAAATCAAAGTTTTATAAATGTTATAACTTTGTCGTACGAGGTTGAAATCGCATGAAACCGGCAGTGTTGGATTCGTAAGGACGTAGGCTACAATCTGGAATTAGTTTGGAGATTTTTGGAGTCAGCTAGGATTTTAGACTAATTGAACGTCAGTTTAATTTAATTCGAAATTGGAACGGATTGCAAATTAAAAATCAAGGTGAGTAAATCTCACTCATTTGCATTGCTGGTTTTAATTTATAATAATTAATTATTGGATGATTGGTTGAATTGATATATTATTATCAGTTGAATGTTATAGTATGTATATTAGTTTATATATTAGTAGTTGGATATATTTCATGCTGATTGGAGCTGATGAGACACTATGCGTCTTGCATAGTAGCGGATGACCCTATATTACCGCGATATCTTGCCTCTAAGCGGGACTGGTATTTTATGTTATATAACATCTTTGGATACAGGGAAACAGGTTGGAGGGATCCAACCGGATTCCTCAAATATATTGGTTGTTTTTCATATATAACAATATATGATGTGATTGAATAATTTGTTATGGATTGTTGTGTGATTTGATTTATTGGATGCTATACTAGCACTAACCATATTTTGGTATTTTAAATACCACAAAGAATATTTTTGAATTCTAAAAAGAAATTAAAAGGGGATTTGTGGAAATAAAAATACTTATATTGAATTGGAATATTTGATAAGGAATGAATTTGAATTAAATAAAAAGATTTTATTTGGAATTCACTTAACTATTTTACAAAGTGTATTCAAATAAATATTTTGAAATTAATTTATACAAGGAATTTGGAACGATAGATTTAATGATATTTCTAAAATTTTAAATGGAAGTTGAAATCGAGTTTTTGAATGGATTTGGAATAAAATTGGTTTTATTACAAATAAATTTATAAATGGGTTTTAAAACATAAATCGATTTATAAATGAGATTTGTTTAATATAAATCTGTTATTAACAAAGAACAGCCGGAAATGAGTATATAAATTTATAAACGATGTTTATAATTAAAGTGAATGATTATCATTTGATAAGTTGGAAATATTAATCCACCGTAGGAATTTAAAGTGAGATACGGAAATCGGTTTAGGGGAAAGATAGTGGATTCTATTTTTGGAATTTGGAAATAGTCATGAAATTAGAAATGAAAATCGATTGGAAATAAATCGAGAGGGATTTATAAATATAAGAATGGTTATGTTGAATTTTAAAAATAATTTTTTATCGAGAAATTAAGATTGTTTTTTAATGGGATTTTTATTTATTAAACTATGTAGTTAAAGCTGTTTTAGTATTGAAATATTTCGAGAAGTGGATTTTTCAAATATCTAATATTAACTTGAAATAATTCTAACTTTTAAAATAAGCTTTGTGAATCAATTAGTTTATTTAAAAATGAAATAGGAAATGAGTTATCGATGTTTATTTAAAGTGTTTTGATATTTTAAATAATTACTTAAACGTGTTTTAAAAATAAATTATTATTCTTTAAGAATACTTATCATATATATATATAGAGAGAGAGAGTTTTGAAATGATTTTAATTTATTTATAAATGCTCTCGAGATTTGAAAACGAGGTTTATTTAACGGATATGATTTTTTTATAAGAGAAATTGTAATGCCCCAAAATTTCATGGAAATCTTATGTTGGTTAAATTCTGAAAATATATGAAATTATTGCATAGGAATGTATGGGATTAGCTAAGTGCAAAGGTGTGTGCATGTGTGCACGTGCACACTGATATGGCACAAGGAAGAACCCCAAATTTCCTGAGACCAAAACAAGAATTAAAAAGCATTACAAACATGATTTTGTAATGAAAATTATTAAACCAAATATGGATATTTGATTTCTGGATTATATGAATTATTTTAGAAAATAAGACAAAGCAAGTTTTGTTTGAACCAGTAAACAGATTTTACTTAATTTAAACCCAGGATAAATTAGATAAGGATTTGAAACATGTATGCACATATATGTGTATGTCTTTCTGAAACTAAGGAGGAGTTAAGTAAGCCTAGATAAGATATGTATGCATATGTACATTTCTATAAGTACTGAAAGTATTAAAAAGAAATAAGCAAGGGAAAGCATAACATTAAAATAGAAAAAGACATATTGCAAGCAAAACAATTGCTTTAGGCAGAAAATAGAAAGGAGGATTTTTAGAAAATAAACAAGTGACAATGTCACACAATTATCATGATTTAGAAAGAGAACAAAATAGATATTCTGGAAAAGAAAAAGGGGAATAAGCATTACATGGCCGGGGTACTAAGGGTGA
The DNA here is from genome assembly GCA_030737815.1 of Allium fistulosum. Lineage (NCBI taxonomy): Eukaryota > Viridiplantae > Streptophyta > Magnoliopsida > Asparagales > Amaryllidaceae > Allium > Allium fistulosum. The sequence continues at coordinate 804,379,280 of CM060903.1, read as the reverse complement.
GAATAAGCAAATGAGAAATGCAAAATGCATGAGCACTGGCCAGGGTAAGAATGAGATTTTACATTTGTAAAACCCTAGAAAACCTCTCTTATAAATCCAAGTTTAAACCAGAAAAATCACTTTCTACCCGAGACATTTAAGAAAACAAAGAAGAAGAAAAAATATTTGCAAGAAGAAAGGCAAAGTTTCAAAGGGTTTCTTTTCTGGATTAAGCAAGAGGAGCATTTTTCTGTGAGTAATCTCACTAAATCCCATGGCATTAAGTCATGTTATAAGGCAGCCAAGTTTATGTTATTTTCCTACATATTTCTGATCTTATTACTATGGTTTTAATGGATGCTTTAATGGGTGTTTATGAATGCTTTTGATTGCTTTGATGGTTGAGTATTTGCTCTGTTTGGTTACACCCAGAAATGTTAAAGTATGAAATCATGAAAGTAAATAGAGAATACTTGTAACTGGTTTAGATATGGCATGAAAAATATAGAAATCAAAATGTATATGAGTTGCATTACACTTGTGTAAGTGCTTAGGCTCAAATGAAAGATTCAAGGGTGCAATGGAAATATCCAAAAGTGCTGAACCCTTGATCAAATAGAAAACCCATGAGCCAGAAATCTTGTTTAAGCTAGATCTTGAATTTAGTTCAAACATGGTTGCTTATGAAACAATAATAACCCACATGCCTAGTCTCTATTCACAGTTGTAAATATTCTTGTATTTTCTTTAAGCCAGAATATTTGAAAATATGATTTCCCCTGGATATGAATGTTAGCTTGTTTTTGAATTATGCTTGTAAGTTTTATGTAATGTTTCATGTACACTATGATTCAATCACCTAGCTATCTCATGATAGGATCAAACATGAACACTTAGTAAATAAACTAAGGATTGTGAGCCAAGAAGACTGCTGGAATGCTTGTTGTATTTAAAGTATGCAAGTTGGCACATGGCTTGTTTAAGCCCTGAGATCTTTCTGCAATATTGTGAATTATTTTATTGCAATGTGTCCCCGTGATTCCTTTATGGCAGATGAGGCTAGGAATTAATTTGGTAAATGAAACCCTAAATTGATGAAGTAGGAACTTGAGTTATTCCTAGGTTGGTTGGATTGGAGCTATGATAGTTCCTGAGTATCTCTGTTTGACATGTATGTTTGCATAGTTGAAAGTGTGTACATAATTAGTTTTAATACTGATCATATATGCACAATATATCAGAAACAAGTCAGGCAAATTGATTAAAGAAGTTATGCCAACCTATACAAAATGCTTATGTCTCACTTATCTACTTAATATCATGGAATTTTTTATATTGCTCATACCAGATCTTGTATCTGACCCTTGTTTGCTTATGGCATCTGGGGTGTCTCATTTAAAATCGGGCAGCCTCTAATGCTCTTTCAGGGAATGCTAGTTCTAAATAGGAAGCTGCTATGGCTAATGAGAATAATTGGATAAGCATGCTAAATTAGAATTAAATAAGAGCTTAGAATGAACTATTTGCATGTAATCTTGGAAGTTTTATAATTCTGCTTTTGTTGTTATGTAATGATCTTGAATGTTTGGATTTTATTTAGTTGTTTCAATTGAATCTGGTAATGTATTAAGGTTGGGAAAAACCAAAGACTTAGTTGAATCTTATGCAAGAAAATATATTTGAGTATTATGGTAGAAATATGTAGATGATATATGCCTATATTTGAGAAATGGATATATATATTTTTTGTATTAGTCAATCTTGAGTCACTTAAAAGCTTTAAGTTTTGAGGTTAAAAATCTGAGTTTAGCTAGAAGTAATATTTCAAGAATTTTGTGACTATATACAGAAGTGTTTTGATAAAAGAAACAATATATATATATATATATTTGTGCACTGTATAAAGATGTGTACATGTTTTAAATGATTTTTCAAGTATCTTGTATCTGAATTTACATTGCAATAGCCAGGCACTAATGTTTTGATGACCTAGTCATAAGGTTAACTCACCTCAAAAGGAGTGAGGTCTGGGTTGATCAAGATGACCAGAGTTTTTGGGTTTAAAGGAAGAAAATGCACTTTGTAAAATCTGAAGCTTTCTTTGCAAATGCATGTACAAAGACATTTTCAAATACTTGAGCAATTCACTTTGTGTGTTTTCTATGCTGGTTTTTCCAGACTGACTCAGGTGTTATTTTATTATAATACTCGGGTTAGACCAAGTATTACAGATTCAAGTTAGGATGCTATGGAGCTCAGGAGACAAGCTGGAGGATTTCAAGCATATTTCATGTACTTGGTTATTTCCACTGTGTTGTGTTATGTTGTATATTCAGCACTTGTGAGGACTAGTTATTATAACTATCCAGATTGATTTGTTGATTGTTGTACTCTGATGATTGTATGAATATTCATTGTTACAGTTTCTTTTGTATAAAGATCAGTTATTATATATTATATATTGTTCCGCTGCGATTGTGAGATTATGTATTGTTGTTTCTATTTTCTTCTATCTCTTTTCTTATTTACCCCTAAAGATTCGTATTCTCGTTCAATTTGAGTTGGACATGTGTGATTTATTGTCGACTCAAAGGGTACGGAGATACGGGCCTTTACATTTGGTATCAGAGCTTAGGATGAGTGAATACATAGGCTTTGGTGGGAATAACTCATTAGAGATAGGGTCAGTAGTACCCTAGAATGAGTTTGAGTGTATTATAGATATGAGCGCATATTTGTTAGTGAATATAAATTGTTTTATATTGTGTTGACTTATCGGTTGAGTGTTTATGAATTTTGGTCGGTATGGTCTGGAAAACTATATCGATAGGGGTTTCCAAACTCTGCACAAGTTAAATCGACATATTATTGTTTTAAAGTGGGTAAATGAAATAATTTTACCCAGATTAAATTTTGATATAAAAGAAATAATTTTCTGAAATTACCATAGTATATCGATGTGTTTGGTTGTTATTATTATAATCAAAACAAGATTATAAATTGGACTGGTCATATATACACAAATTAAAAAGAATAAGTATGAATTATACAAATGAGTTAAAACTAAAGTTTGATTCAAACCAGAATTTGGAAATTTAAATCCTGGAGATTTTTGGAAATGTTTTCCCAAGGCATTTTGAAATAAATGAAGGTAATATTGTTTTTGGAATAGAAAATGCTTTAAATTGGATTTAAAAATGGATTTTGGAAGTGATAAAGCATTGAACTCACTTCAGTCGCTGGAAAATAATCCTGGTGATGACTGCGCAGCATCATCGGTATTCATTTTCGAGTTTCTAAGTGACGGATTACTACTGTGATTATTTGGCTTTAGAATTGTTTTGGTAAAATCAGGTTTTGATTTAAAAATTCCAAAAGCAAGAGTTGGTATACAAAAAGGAATATATGTTTATATATGGGATTTTATAATGATTTGAAATAGAACCAGGTGATTGAATTCTGAAATTTCCAATTAAATGAGAAGTGAAACCAAAAGAGAATAATTTTTGAACTAAAACTTGGGAAATGTGAATTTCAATATGAAATTAAAATTGAACTTATGCAAGTTAAATAAATTAGATTTGTAAAAGGAAATTGTATGGATTTGAATTTAACTTAAGCTAAGTTAAATAAAAACTGGATTGGATTAGAAATGATATCAGATTTAATTGGATATAAAGTTTGAATTGTAAAGTGATTATATAACTATAAGTTATAAATTTTGAATGGAATAAAATTTAAGTGAAAAATTATGGAATTGTGAATAAATAAGTTTGAATAGCTTACAAAATTGGAGTCAATGAAATAAATATATATTTGAGCTATAAGTGATGTATAATCTTGAGTTAAAAATTTTAAATGTGAAAAAATTAAGTTGTGTAATTTATAAATTGGAAAAGTGGAATAGAAAAACCGAAATAAAGATGGTTTGATATTTTTGTGAAGAAATGGAAATCCGATTTTGAATTATAAAATCAAGTGAACTCAAGCCAACCCAATTGAAGTGATTTTTGAAATAAAATCAGATTTTGAATTATAAATGGAAGTGAACTAATAAATATATTAGTTAATTTAACATGGAAATGGAATCGGATTTGATTTGTAATAGGGTGAATGTGAATTCAAGTATAAATAGGATTCGACTTAAGTGGTTAGTAACTGAATATGTTTTGAATGTGTTAATGAAAATGGTATTAGTGGTGAATCGAGATGAATAGATTGAATGAGTTAATAATATAAAATGGGTAAAATATGAATTAAATACAAGCAAATTGAATATGAATCAATTGAAATTAAATAAGTGGTATACGAATCACTTGAAAGTAAATAAACAAAATGGGAATCGTTAAATTGTGAACAGACTTAAGTAAGATTTATGAATTTTAAGTGAATAAGTTGTATAACTTATAAATTGAACAGATTGAAAGCAAACCAAATTGAATAAATGGTAAAACATTTGTGTGAAGCAAACAAAATATGGAATTGAGTTATGAGGTGTAATTTAACTTAAGTAGTTAAATGAAACTGAATTTAATTTGGGATAAATCAAAAATATATTGGATATGAATATGAAGTGAATACAAATGAATTGTCTGTGAATCACTTGGAATTGAATAAAATGGTATGTAAATCGATTGAAATGAATAATCGAATATTGGAACCTTGTGATTATTGATAAATTCATGCTATAAAATGTTTGGTTATGGAATTTATGTGTTTAACTAGTAGAAATGAATGTACTACTATTAAATTTCATATATATGAAACTGATGAGATTTATTTAAGTAAGTACAGGTACAAGGAGGCTATTGGGCTAGATTTGGGTTGCGAAATTGCATATAAAGTGAGCCAGCTCGCTTAATAACGCCAAAATAAGGTACGCTTACGAATTTAGCGCGAAAAATAAAAATATTGATATATATATTGCGTATTTTGACCATGAGAGCCGATGTATATCTTTTTATCATATTTGTCATATTGCAAAAGGTTCTACGTCCAAGGAAGACTCTGCCAAAAAATTTCGAAAATTCAGGGTGTTAAGAAAAATTGGAAAATTTTTGTTAACCAAAATTTAATTTTGAATTGTAATTGAAATAAGGGATTTTGGTTTAGAAATAGAAACTAAATGTTTTGTATGGAACTAAAGGATTTAGAAAAGTGGAATATCGAGTTTCAACTAAGTGGGTTTTGGATAAGTTAATGGGTTTGGAGCATTTTTCCTACCTTAGCAATTTCGGGGGCGAAATTCTATTAAGAGGGGAGGAATGTAACCACCCAGATTTTCCGTCGTTTGATTTTGAACATTTGAATGGTTTTAAATATTGGATTTGGAATATGAATTGATTTTTGGATATGAAGATTTTGGTTGAAATTATAGAATGAATTTAAATTTCAAATATAGCGAGTTATCGTAATACGAAAATGCTGGATAATTGAAATTTGAGTTGAATATGAATTGAGATGATTTCTAATGTGAATGTAAATTCTATCTGAATTAGAATTGAGTTAGTAAGTTTTTAAATTGGAAATTCAAGTGATTTCGCCAATTTTTGAAATCGTCGATTTAATCGACGTGTTAAAATAGCGATCTGGGGCATAGTCTCGGAATTCGACGTAACTAGTTCCATTGGATCCGTAATAGTGTATTATTATCGAATTTCATAGTTCGTAACGTTTGGAGTTACCGTTTGGCTATACGGAATAGAAACGCGTTGAAATTAATATTGAAAATTTAATATAATAATTGGATTCAAAAAGCTATCTTCTGCATATGATCGAATTAGGTCCCGAAACTTGTTCCATTGCGTTCGAAATAGGAGTATAACATTAGGAACGCCAAGCGGCACACCTTAATAGGAGTTCGAAATTTCTTGATATGTAATACGAGATATTTTAAAAAAATCAAATCAAATACAGAGCGCCACCCTAACTCTGCGTACGAAGTCGACCTAGTTTGTTCATATAGCCGCCTTCTCCACTTTCTAAATCATGAATTGCTTCTCCTTCCTCTCTTAAACGAAATCGTTTGTTTGTATATAAGAATAAAATAAAATAATTGAAATTAATTCAGAGAAGAAAAATATATAAAGGAGTTATCGTGCGCAAGCGCGAGCGTGTGCAGACGCAGGCGTGTGGAGGCTGTAGCAGGTCAGGGGTCAAGCGGCGTTCGGTGAGGTTATGGGGGTTCGTGCTGTCAGAGGGAGGTAGTGTAAGGTCGGGGCTGTCTTGGGTGAAGGTGCGGTGCCTGGATGTGCAACGTGGCGATGGTGGAAAGTGATGAAAGGAAACGTTGGAGGGTCGGCTAGGGTTCAAGCTGGGAAATCATGCGGTGAAGGGAAAGAAAACGAACGGGCCAAATTTCTCCAATTTAGGATAATTAACGTTAAGAATGAAATTTGATTTAATTAATTATAATTAATAAATCAAAGTTTTATAAATGTTTTAACTTTGTCATACGAGGTCGAAATCGCATGAAACCGGTAGTGTTGGATTTGTAAGGATGTAGGTTACAATCAGGAATTAGTTTGGAGATTTTTGGAGTCGGCTAGGATTTTAGATTAAATTGAACGTCGGTTAAATTTAATTTAAAATTGGAATGGATTGCAAATTAAAAATCAAGGTGAGTAAATCTCACTCATTTGGATTGCTGGATTTAATTTATAATAATTAATTATTGGATGATTCGTTGAATTGATATATTATTATCAGTTGAATGTTATAGTATGTATATTAGTTTATATATTAGTAGTTGGATATATTTCATGCTGATTGGAGCGAATGAGACACTATGCGCCCTGCATAATAGCGGATGACCTTATATTACCGCGATATCCCGCCTCGAAGCGGGACTGGTATTTTATGTTATATAATATCCTTGGATGCAGGGAAACAGGTTGGAGGGATCCAACTGGATTTCTCAAATATATTGGTTGTTTTTCATATATAACGATATATGATGTGATTAAATAATTTGTTATGGATTGTTGTGTGATTTGATTTTTTGGATGTTATAGTAGCACTGACCTTATTTTGGTATTTTAAATACCATAAAGAATATTTTTGAATTCTAAAAAGAAATTAAAAGGGGATTTGTGGAAATAAAAATATATATATTGAATTGGAATATTTGGTAAGGAATGAATGTGAATTAAATAAAAAGATTTGATTTGAAATTCACTTAACTATTTTACAAAGTGTTTTCAAATAAATATTTTGAAATTAATTTATACAAGGAATTTGGAACAATAGATTTAATGATATTTCTAAAATTTTAATGGACGTTGAAATCGAGTTTTTGAATGGATTTGGAATAAAATTGGTTTTATCAGAAATAAATTTCTAAATGGGTTTTAAAATAGAAATCGATTTAAAAATGAGATTTGTTTAATATAAATCTTTTATTAATAGAGAACAGCCAAAAATGAGTTTATAAATTTATAAACGATGTTTATAAATAAAGTGAATGATTATCATTTGATAAGTTGGAAATATAAATCCACCGTGGGAATTTAAAGTGAGATACAGAAATCAGTTTAGGGGAAAGATAGTGGATTCTATTTTTGGAATTTGGAAATGGTCGTGAAATTAGAAATGAAAATCTATTGGAAATAAATCGAGTGGGATTTATAAATATAAGAATGGTTATGTTGAATTTTAAAAATAATTTTTTATCGAGAAATTAAGGTTGTTTTTAGATGGGGATTTTTATTTATTAAACCATATAGTTAAAGCTGTTTTAGTATTGAAATATTTCGAGAAGTGGATTTTTCAAATATCTAATATTAAATTGAAATAAATTCTAACTTTTAAAAAAAGCTTTGTGAATCAATTAGTTTATTTAAAATGAAATAGGAAATGAGTTATCGATGTTTATTTAAAGTGTTTTGATATTTTAAATAATTACTTAAACGTGTTTTAAAAATAAATTATTATTCTTTAAAAATACTTAATATATATAGAGTTTTGAAATGATTGTAATTTATTTATAAATGCTCTCTAGATTTGAAAATGAGGTTTATTTAACGGATATGATTTTTTTATAAGAGAAATTTTGTAATGGAATTCTGGAAACTTAAGGGAACTGCCAGAACGTTGAAATACGAAAACTTTGAAAATGAATTAGAATTCATAAAAGAAGTTAGAGATGGGTAGTTGGAATATAGATAAGTGTAATTGATTTTGGAAAATTTAAAGGAAGTTAATTAATGAATTCCGATATAGAATCCGTTATAAATGAGAGAAAGAATTTACAAGTAAATTGTAAAGGATTTGAGAAGTATGAAATAAAATGGAATATTTCCTAAGTATTGGAAATAAAATGATTTGGAAAAAAATACACTTATAAATATTTCCTAAGTATTGGACTGGGAGGATTTGAAATATTTTAACTACGAGATTATTATTATAGAAATATTTTCAAAGTGTTGAATTATAAATGGAATTGGAGAAAAATATTCTAAGTTTTGATATGATTCGAAAATATCCTGTTATGGATATATGTATTTGAAATTTTTTTCAATTATTGAATATACTGGAAGAGATTTTAATATATATCTTGGCAAAGATATTTTGAAATGAATGTTTTGAAAGATTTATAAAATTGGGTCTAGTGAATGCTTATGTGTGAAATTTGATAGTTAAATAACCGACTATCAAATCTGGCAAATTGGTTAATCGTTTTGGAGAGACCGAAATTAGATTTAATTATCCAAAAACAACTTCGACCTGATTTGTTCATTACGAATTATGATATCTCGAAGAGAATGGAGATGGTGATCTTAAAGGAGATTCGGTTTATTCAGACCCAAACTTGTATGGATGAATGCTATCATTGCATCGTTGCCTGGAAGGCAGTGTTAGCATTCCATGTATGAATGCTATTCATAAGGTAATTTGTAGCCTCAAGCCTCATCAACCGGGAATGACTAAAATAGGAGAGATGCAGCAAGGCTATGTGGCTCACTCTCATTAGGGTATGATCATCACTCGTCTAGAAGGGACATTTATCATCATCACTATTTACCATTTGTTGCGTTTCGGGGTCCATTAGTGATCATATTTGGTACTATCCAGTAAGGGGTAGGCCGGTCTTGTGTTGGCAGGGATGGATAGGTTCGATCTCGGTACATTTTTCTGGAGGTGTACTATGGCGGGCGGTACCTTAGTAGCTCTGTCATTGTACGGAATCTAATATCCACTACGAGCCCGTATGGTTTTAGATGTGCCCAACTATGCTGAAATGTGAGATGCAAGCATTTCATCTATTTTCCAATTTATTTTCTATAGGCACTATTATAATATCAGATGATTTTGATATAAAATGTTTTGGTTATCATAAGGTAAAACCCCGTCGTATTTATGTGTGGCGGGGTCTTACGAGATACCTTTGTTTTTAAAGGATTTTGATAACGGTAATAATTCAAATTGAGTGTGTTTTCTCATGCTGGTTTTTCCAGACTGACTCGGGTGTTATTTTATTATAATGCTCAGGTCAGACCGAGTATTACAGATTCAGGTTAGGATGCTATGGAGCTCAGGAGACGAGCTGTAGGATTTCAGGAGTATTTCACGTACTTGGTTATTTCCGTTGTGTTTTGTCATGCTGTATATTCAGCAATTGTGAGGACTGGTTATTATAACTGTCCAGATTGATTGTTGACTGTTGTACTCTAATGATTGTATGAATATTCATTGTTACAGTTTCTTTTGTATAAAGATCGGTTATTATATATTTTATATTGTTCCGTAGTAATTGTGAGATTTTGTGTTGTTGTTTCTATTTTCTTCTATATTTTTCTTCTTTACCCCCTAAAGATTTATATTCCCGTTCAATTTGAGTTGAACACGTGTGATTTATTTTCGACTCAAAGGGTACGGAGATACGGGCCTTTACACATCTTGACAGGGAATTATTTTAATATGTTATTTAATGTTGTGATAATTTTCTCATGATTACAACTCCTAGTATTTATTATCACATAACATATCATTCAAAGGTTTTTTATTAAATATATTGAAATTCATTATTTAATTAATATATCATAATATAACAAATGTATAACAAAAAACAAAAACCTTTTATTTTAAACGAGGCTTATAGAGTCAATAAATTACTATAAATTACAGAATTGCCTCTATGGCATATCCCTAACCATATTAGTCCTGCTTTATTCTCGTTTGCTTGGCTCTCCCTTCTTCCCTACAACTGTAATTCACATGGCATTAAATTGTCAATTACGTCTTCTACTTTCATTGTCCTAACATCATTGATTCCGTCGATCGCCAAAGTCTTTTGATCAAAATCATTAGAAAGTGAATTTAAGATCCTACGAACTTGCTCTTCTTTAGTAAAGTCTTTACTAATGATATTAGTACATGAAGTATGTCCTGAAATATGGAATGCATGTCAGAAATAGACTCATTTGGTTTATCTTAACAATTTGGAACGGTTTAGTTAACATAAAAATATTGGTTTGTTTTACTTCACTAGTGCCTTCATGTGTGACTTGCAATGTTCTCTAAATTTCATACGCGGTTTGTAAAAAAGACACTCTATTGAACTTAATTTTTATCTTAAGCACAAAATAAAATATAGCCTTTGAATAGTTGAATGCTTATGCCTTTTGTTTGTTGGTCCACTGTGCAATTAGTTTGGGGTCAGTGTACTCAGTTTGTGTGATTTTCTATATATCTAAATCGTTAGATTGTAAATAAATTTTCATTATACATGACCAATATTCATAATTACTACTATTAGAAAGTGGTGGTCTAGCGTTGGTTGACCTTCTATAAACGTATTGAAAAGGGTGTTACTGGTGTTGTTATCCATTAACACTTTTCCAAAAATTAGATGATGATTTTTTGAAATCCTTACTCCGATACCAAATATGGGTGATGTGAGATACACTAATAATTATGCAGGGTGGAACTTAAGGCAATTATAATAATTGAGGAGGAGATAATAGTTTATTTAAACTTCTTAATGTTTAATTTGTAGTTTTTAAATTATTCAGTTCATTACCGTAGATATAAGGGGATAAGTATAAATAACTATAGAAATAAAAAGCAGTAACTATAAAGAAACACCAAGAATTTTTATACTGGTTCGGATTCCCAATTCTACATATAGCCTTATACGTAATACAAAAATTTTACTATCAAAAACTTGTAATTCCCTGGGTAGAAATACAAATATAAAACTAGGCTTTGAATTAAGTATCTGTAAGGAATGAGATTTTTGATCCTTGAAAATTGACACTAATACATTCTCGGTATTCACGTGCCGCAAATTCAAGCGCTGGAAAACCGATTGTTAGGGGAAAAAGAAAAATAAAGATAGAACAGAATCTCAAAAAAATGGAATAACATATATTATTTCAACAATAATCTTTACAGTGAAACTTTTTGAATAAAATATCAGAGTCAAACCTAGATTCGGCCTAGACAGCTATAAATCCTATGTCCTTATAAATGCTGAAAAATATAAACAAATGCAATAAATGCAGCAGATAATAGAATACGTCCATACGTAGATGAAGATCTCCGGCTCTCCTTTGGAAACTCCAAGCGTCTTCAGCTAAACCTGAAACTACTCGGATCTGACCCGAGTATTAAAAATACCCGGATCAGGATTGATAAACCAGCGTGAGATACTCGAAATTTAATGTATAGATCATGCTGATGCCAATCAAAAACTTTGAAAAGAAGGGTATCTTATAAGACCACGTCCACACATGAATATGGACGGGTTTTACCCTATGGTAACAAAATCACTTTTATACCAAAATAATTTGATATTATTTTTAATGGCATTCCTTTGAAAACACTTTTCACAGATCATAAAAATAGCCGAAATTGTTACTCATAATTAAATTTTATGGCATACCAGGTACTACAAACAAAACTGTAAAGGTTCGTATTGGAATTTATTTGCAACATGATAGGGAACTAGTGGCCTTCCCTCGGTGGAACAATAACAGTATCCAACGGCCACTCATCCAAGGACTCAGACGTCGCTATACAATTTCTACTCCGATGGAACAGAATACTCAACGGCTACTCATCCAAGGACTCAGACGCCGCTGTATCTGCACATAAGGCTGAGGATCCAGAATCCACTGGACTCCCCCATACTAGCTTGAAATATATGCTACTAACCATATAGTATCATGTGTCATTCCTAGGATGTGAGGCTCCTGAGGCTACGCTCCACAAAGTCATGCTTTGCTTTTCCGCAAAGCTACGCTTTGATCATATCAGGTTCCACTTTGAATGCCACATTGCAATTCCTTCGATTACTATTGACTTTCATGAACATACAACCTCTGAGCTCGTAAGTCTCAGAGAAGGGTGTTAAGCTAAGAGTAGTTGCCTTCTCCGCCACCAAACAGATGTACGTTTGTCGAAGTCAATGTTGTGAACTCAAAAATGCAATGTCAGACATTCATCCACAGAAGTTCATACTGGGACTGAACGAAACCTAAGGCACTCCTCCTACTACATCCTATCGGGAATTATCCCTAGGATTAGTAGCGATTAGCCCTTGCAATCGAAGATTTTCATAACAAAGCACTATTGCCACCATAAATATATGATATGGTAAATTTCACTCCAAGGGACTAGTGGCAAGCAGTCCTTTATCATGAACATATACGTCTTCAGAAATCATCGTCTTCATCGTATCTTCACTCCCGAACGTATACATTGGTTCGAAGTGGTTTTCAGATAGGATTTATCCAAATCCGACCCTGGTTCCTCCGAACCAATCACCGAATAAAAAGATGTTAAGTTCATATGTGATTATCAATCATCAGTCAATTTAATTCATATGTTTATTCATTCATAAATATCTCAAAGAGACATTATTTTAAATTACTCCATTTATTTTCTAATAGTATATGGAATCATTAAGGCTCATCGATCAAATCCTTTTGGTTAATTAAACCTTTTTTTAAATCCTGGAATAATTCCAAATCATTTCACCTTTTATTTAGGAAAATATTTCCAAATCATTTATATAAATCTCATGTTGGAAAATATTATTGAGTAAAAAGGATCATGGAAACTATACTAATTCTACTCAATATCAATTTCCATATTTAACCTTTACTATCCATCGTATAACGGTGAAATCACCTTTTAAATTCACACGGATAGTATGGATTCCCTCCTCGGAATTTAATACCAAGTATAAGAAGATCATTTCTATGCAATCCATGCTATTTAAATTTGGAAAATTATATCTTTCATACTTTGGGAAATTATGATCCAAGCAAATCAAATTTAGTAACCCCTCCGTCGGGCTAGTCCGGGTAGCTAGGGAGGGTAGGCTCCCAAAGCCCAAGCCTAAAGACTACCTCTCTATCACCCATAAGGTGGTCAAGTTATTTGATCGACTCTAAATCCTTTATCATACTTAATTAACTTTTAATTATTTTAGAGCATTCGGGCTTTCCCTTTGACCTGTTACATTCCTCGATCGGATTTTCTACGACACTCGGAAATAGAACAAATGTACTAGTCGTTTTCGCATACTCATTTTTAAACCTCTTAATCATCTTTAAATTACTTAGTTATTTATTTGAAAAGTTTCACAAAAGATTCGGGAAAGAATAATTAAGTTAAAGCCATTGTTTACAAAAGTTATTAAAAAGTGCTGCGAAAAAGTGCTACGAATAGTGTTTTAAAAGCTATATTGATCAAAACGACTTTTCTATCTTTTGGAAATTCATTTATAAAACTCAAATCTCTTTTAAAACATTTTAAAATATTTATAAAATTTATTCCATATTTTTAAAGAATTTAAAAATATCAATTTTAAAGGAATTCCCTTTATGCATTTCGAACTGCAAAACCGCGATTATTTTGAAAGCTTGTTTTGGTCTTATTTAAAAATATAAAAGATGAAATCTTGTTTTTCTTTCTTTATTTGAAAGCTATGGATATAGTAGTTCAAAAAATTCTTATCTTGAAGAATTCCGAGTTATATTCCATTCTATATACCCGTTTGACATTTAAGGGCGGAATCGCAAACCAACGTTATGCGACGAGCCTGGTTTTGACTTATTTTTCAATTTCTTTTCAAACTTCATGGAAACACTCTTAAATGTTTATAAAACATTTCTAAATCATTTTAAACTCATTTGAACAAATACTTTTCGTATTTCAAACTCATTTTCCATTTCATTTCATATTATAATACTATATTATTATAATATTCATTTCAACTCTGTTTAGATATTTTAAATAATTAAGAGGCTAAACAACTCCATACACATATTATTTATGGATTAAATTTCCATTTAATTAACTATGGTTAATTACTAACCATTTTTCTTATCGTTTATCAAACCAAGTTATCAACCATATAACCAATCGTAATCAACCCATATTCAACATATTAATCTCTAATTTAACATGTATATTATCACTTTAAGTTTTATTTAAATAAAGCTAAGATTGAGTAGTCACTATTTGCCAAATCAAAACTTCCTACCAACATTCAAAGAATTAACAGTTCACTAATACCATCACCTAAACAACTCCTCCACCTTTTCCAAGTGCTCGACCATCACCATGATTCCACTTTGCTCTTGGCCATAGCCTCCTTAGCACGTGCCATCACCGCGCCTTCCTTCCTAGACTCCACGGCTAAAGCCCCGCCTCCACCCTCCAAAACTCACGGCCTAAGGCCATTAATAAGAGAAGAAAGGAGTGAGAAGAAGAGAAGAAGATTTGATTAGCTTTTGAAAAAGATAGAGAGTAATTAGTGTATTAGTGCTTAAGCACTTCCACCATTTTTAACCCTCCTACTTCATCTCAACCTTTAGAAAGGAGAAGAGAATGGATGTGTGAATTTGTGAGAGAATGGGGTAGGTATTTATAGGAAAAAAATTATAAAAATATCTAAATGTGATATTACCATCCTACGCCTTACCCACTCCCCTCCCATCCACTCATTCTACATGTTAGCCCTTCCCCCCATGTTCTCCATCATCTCAATTCACTTCCAAGCCATGTGCATTGACTTATGTATGCTTAAAGATTAAGTAAATGAAAAATATCTTAGATTTTTCTTTATATATGTGTGTATACATATATATGTGTATATATATTCATGTACAAGTTAAAGCATGCATATGTATGTTATATATGTGTACATGACATATAAATAAGGTTGCAACAACCTTTGAACAATTTTCGTTCGTTAAACTGTTGAAAATCGGGAAATCGATTACCAGTCACATTTTCACTTATAATTTAAATTGCATATATATGTAAACAAAAATTAAAAATAAATTTCTAATCATTTTTAATTAATAGAAATGATCTCATTTGAATTATAAAATCATATAAATCAATATTAACAATTATTTACAAAAATTGCTATTATACAGATAAAGCGATATCAATTTTCCTTACATTTTCAAACCGAGTATATATATCTTTATAAAACTATTATAAATTATTTAGTATCACTTTATAACTATTTAAAGTGAATTATTTTCATTTAAAAATAATTATTTGAATAATTATAATAATTATTAAATCATTAAATCTCAATTTAAATTCATAAATCAACATTTAAATATAAGGGCATCATTGATGATGTCATAAATACCTTTATTTTTCCCAAAAATAAAATAAATAATTTTATTTCATATTCTTGTTTAATTATAAAAATAAGTGTATGTATCTAGCTCCGTGCGTAATGTTTTACATTTATAGAGCCGTTTATTGATAAAACGGTTTTCGATCATTTTATCGCTATTTTTCCATAGTATATATTTTGTGAACTTTTTTCCAAAGTTAGTTCATTATTATTATTATTCATTACTTAAAACTTGATCATTTGTTGAAAAATAATCTATATTTGAATATTGCAAATAATTTAAAAATCTTTAATTAAAGCAATTAAATTACGGGTCGTTACATTATCAATATACATATCCTGACTTTTCACGGATGGCAGGACATACCTGACCTCTTGACTTTTCATAGGCAGTCAAGAACACTTATACAATCCTAAATTTCTATTGGTGACATGATACACCTTTATAGTTGAAGTATTAGTAGAGTAATTCCATAAATCATAATATATAAAGGCTTTGAAAAACGAATTTTTAGATATAGAAGATGAAGAGAAGTATATTTTGACAAATAGGTTGAAGGAAGTGTATTTTCATTTAGATTCAACAGTCACATTAACGGCTAGTATGTCGACATATCCTAGTCAAAAGTGAAAAACACTTTATAGAAATTGTTTTGAAGCTTATAACTTTTTAAAATCAATATTGTACTGTTATAAAAAGGTTCTAAAAATGAAAATAAAGCTTTTTAAAAAGAGATTTCAAATATGTGCTATGGGGTCTTTAGCAAATATTTCTAAGACTCTTTAAACACCATTTCGACTAATTGATTGTCTTGTGTTCTTCCCATCTTTGTTCTTTAAGTTTCTTATGTCCTCCTGGCCTTGTTCTTGAATCTTCTATATTCCTTAGTCTAGTTCTTGCCTTTCTAACCATGATTCATCTTGGTCTTCTTGATCTTCTCTTGAATCCTTGTATTTATCTATCTCGAAGTACAATTCATTTATACTTGTATATCCCTGTAGCATTTTTGAGTTGTGTGCCTATATTTTGGCATTATAGTCTACACAACTTGAAATGTCATTAGTTACAATATTTATATGGTTGTTCATCGAAATCAATACATGTGGTATTAACAATACTGACATTGTTGGTGTTTTGACCATTGACCTAGCTTTAAACATCTAAGTGATATAGTGATGACAAAGAGAACACACACAGTATATCGTTATAGAAGAGTGTAGCTTAATGACTAAAAGTATGACTTTACCTAGATGATCTATAAGCAACTAAACTCGTGTCCTTTGCCATTCTTCAGTGAAGTCCATACAGGCTTTCATATTTAAATTATTTAAATATTACTAAAGGATAATTTCAAACCTAGGAGTCTCATGGCCGTAACTTTTAACATACATCCAAAATTAACTTAAATAATAATTTGTAGATGTTATAAATTATTGTGAAGAAATTATACAATTATTAAATTAATTTAATTTTTGTTTCATTAATAAATATTATTAAAGGGTTCAAAAATTAATTAATAAAATATATAATTGTTATTTAAGTAATTAATTATCTAGGCCTAAAATAATTATTAATTAATGAACATTATATGGTGACCAAAATTATTAATATTGCTTAATAATTATAGGACTGGTCATATTGATAATAGTAAAATGGTTTATTATTTAATTTGTTTGATGAACCTAATTAACAAATAAAATTTAGCCTATGGGGAAATATTAGAAAATTATAACATCTGATTTTATATATAAACCACTTAACCTCTACTTACATGATTAGATTACTCCACTATCGAGTTAAATTTAATAATGGTTTTGCAAACTATTGATTGAATTAGAGAAAAAGTTCGATGATATTTGATGCTAATGATTCAACATGAAAACGAACATCATGATCAAGTAGGTAACCTTCTTCTAATTAATGTGATGCATGTAACAACTTTGTGGAATATAGGTAACAAGGTGCAAGATTGTTTGACTCGACCATACGAACCGACGGAGAGTGGTATCCTCCCTAGTAAGCAATTGGAGTGATTAGAAGAAGGAAATCTAGATCTGCAACCTCTAGTTTGGCCAATACTCGACTATTATTGAAGCAATGCTGGCAGGGATTAGAATAAATGTCGTGGTATCCTGATTCCATCCGTGATTGTAGCGATGGCCAACTCGACTGGAGACACCCAAAAAATGAGTATATGGCTTGATCGAGTTAACGTGTTCTAGCAACATTGTAGATCATCAGAGGAGGCGAGACAAAGGTAGATGAAGAAAGCTCGTCAAGTTGAAGTGATTGTTGGTGGCAGCGACATAAACGACAACTTTAGGTGACAATGGTAGCAGAAGCTTATAGGGTGGTGATGCTATTAGGGTTGAGGGAATTTTATTGGAAGTCTGTTAGGTTAATGGATATTGTACTGAAAATAGTTTTTTAATTAAGCCCCCATATTGCATTATTTGCAAATACACCCCTAAAATTTGCAACATGTATAACTTTCACATACGAGCTCCACTTGATGCTCAACTTGCACAATTGGGTTTGTACTCAAATTTTGAACGTATCGCCATTGTTTAATAGTGAATTGTTCACTTATACTTGACATTGTAAATTGGACATTAGTAATTGTACAGTTAATTTGATAATTGTATATTAACATTATTAATATGAATTGATAAATTAAGGTGTCATTCATTTGATTAGAGTATTTGGCATTCTAACATGAAATACTTTAATTGTTTATACATAAGATATTTCTTATTAAATATTATATTTGAATAAACGCTACTCAAATTAATTCAAACCAATTTTATATAATTGAGAATTAAATAACTAAATATGTATATACTTTTTGCATTAATCATGGAACACACACACACACACACACACACACATATATATATATATATATATGATACTCATGGTATTATTATGAAAAATTAAATTAAATTAATATTCTATCTATAATATAATATCAATATTTTAAAATTTATAATTTATAATCTTCAAATATCTAATAATACATTAAATATGATTTGTTTTTAACTATTTTATTCATGATAACACGCTAAAATAATTAGTGCATAATGAGAAAAAGAAAATTCTTGAAATTTTCCCTTTTTACACCGTTTTCAATGCACCTAATCCAATATATACATGTGTTTCCATCGACTTGTGTTACAATGCAAGAAAAAAATTTCAGGCATGGAAGCGGATTGTGATATTCGAGTGACATGCTAGGGAAGGATGGTGAAATGGCTTAGGCTTGTTGCCTTAAGACCATGCCTTGGGCTCTTTTTGCTATTGGGCCATGCGATTTTATGTGGGGCCTCCAAACTTGGGATGTGTGAAGGATTCGTGCAACAATAACAATAATATAGTTCGTTTTATGAAGATTTTTTGTGCAGGTCGTGATGATAAGCTGATAGAAGGATGAAAAATTTGTTACTAAATTTAACTACGAAGGTGCAGATTATGCAAGAAAGGTTCGGTTCTCTATTGGAAATGAAAGTTCAAAAGATTCAACCTTTAACATATCTGATATAATGAGGGATCCTTTTCCCTCAAGGTTTAGTTTACCCAAGCTCACATATGACAGATGACTCATAAGACTACTTGCATTTATATGATTTGCAGATGGAAGCCATACGAGCTTCAGAAGAAATAAATTATAAGTTCCTATTGGCTATATATACAGTTTCGAAATTAAAATGGTACCATTATTCTCCTATCTCCATAAGTTTTGGGAACAATTAAAATCTGATTTCTTGACTCAATTCTTTGTATCCTGGGATATGAGAGACGGAGCTAGGATGCTTACGGATATTAGAAAAGGAAGAAATAAACCACTCAAATATTATTGTAAGAGATTTAGCGATATTGCTATGAGGGTCAAACGAATTACCTAAGAATCAAAATTAATAACATCTGTATTGATTGGTTCATGAGAGCATGTAACAACCCCTATTTTGAGACCCGAATGAACCTGACGATGTTATAAGCATCACCAGAATTATTTTCATGCGACAAATGAGTTCAATATATTTTTTACAACATAAATAAACAGGGAAACTAAGTAATCATTTACATTTTCATAACATAATTAAATCTTAATTCGTTTCCCACACAAGGGAAAATATAATAAATCCAACTAAATATATTTTTATTTAAAAAAAATCAACGATATTGTTACCTTGTGGATGTAGGTCGTAGTAGCCGAATCACATTAAATCATTTGCGTTATTGCATTTCTTATATATATTTTTTACAAGTGTTAACCTACTTAATATATTAAAAATCATTGATTTATAAAATCATCATTGACAATGTTAACACTTTGGATATGATTCTTGGTTGTAAACTTAAAATCCAAGTTAGTATAGTTTATAACAAGGTTCAAAAATGTTCAATGAAAATATTTTATTCGGGTTGTCCAACAAAATAACTAGATGAATCGAACATAATTGCAGATCTCCTTTACAATAGACATACAAATATATGTATGTGTGTGTGTATGTATGTATGTCTAGATTCCCATTTTTTGATACTTTACATGTATATGCTAACTTATCGGAGATGTAATACGTCATATTATAGGTAATATGTGTCAGACGTAAGGCTTAAGTTTACGATGGGTTCTGGAATGCTCCATCGCTTGAAATTGAAGAGTTCATTATCGACATAGGTCATGCGTCCAATGTAAGCATGTCGCATCAGACTTAATATTAAATACGCTTTTTATATAAATTGGAATTTATTTCCAAAATTAAACATCCCTCTCCAAACTCTTCTATTTTCAACAATCTTTTAACTCGATTATATAAAAATAGTTATATCCTTGATTATGGAATTTGATTTGATGGATCTGGAAAATGAAGATGAGTGTAGTAAAAATGATTCAAATCTTTTGTTTAAATATTCTTACGAGTACAATGATAATCTTGAGTAACTTGTACTTCTTCTTTACACTTGTTAAATGTGGTTGATTGGCGTGAACCAGTTCAACAAGTGCAAAGTGATTTTGGTTCAATAAATGCACGACAGATAATGAAAATGCATGATGAGATTATAGCCTCATTGATTGCTCCAAGATGACGTTGATTTATTTATTTATATTGTGATGAGATTGTTATATGATGCTTATTGGGTGGTTGTTGTACTTTGATTTCGTAGTAGTTGTACTTCAATTTCATAGTTTTGTATTTGAATTTCGTATTTTTATATCTTGTACTTGTCTTTGTTGATATATGTAGCAGCAATTCCAATTTCATAGTTAGAGCTAAAAGATGTTGGAAGATATTCCAATATGTTTTTGCTCATTTCGTTGTTAAGGTTATAAGCTGTGGAGCTAAGAGATTATAGCCAAAAAATACCCTTTCTTCTCTCATCGTGCTGCTAACTACTAATATGATTTATCTTGCTTGCTTCTCTTTTATGGATATATTCTACTAATTCTTATTATTATTTTTGCTCATCATCGATATATTGTGCTGATTCCTCGTCTTCTTCAATATATTACACACAAACGTAAATCATTTCTAGCACTTAATTGTTTATCGCTTGATCTTATATTTTCTAATATCATTTTTCTTCTAATAATGTAATTTTTTTTCAACATATTATCATCATGTGTTTAACTGAAATTAATGAAAAATTACAATAAATATTTCTTTTTTTGAAATACATGCCTTAGTGGCCCGTTTGTCCACTGTCATGTGATTATGCTAGTTTTACATTCCAACTCAATATAAGCGTTTAAAGTATTTAAAAATGCAACATTTGGAGTTGAATTAGTGGTCTCAGATAGAAACGTTTCTTTAATAGCTTTGCTAGGCACAATCACCTAAAACCCGACTATGCCCAAAATTTTCGTTTATTGATCCTTCACAAATGGATGGTACACCCTTACATTAAAAGAAATGATTTAATCCAATCAATGCGTGAATCTCACTATGCTCGATGTACCCGCGAGTGCTCATAGAATAACTATTCTGTTAAAACTTTGAAAATGTTCGAGAATGTTTTTCTTTGCTAGAAAATTGATAGTGGTACCATGTTAAATTTCAATTGTTCATCATATTGATTTGATTAATAAATGGAGTGCATCATATCATAAATCAACGGTTCCAATGTAATTGGCCCATAGAAGACGGGAGAGTAAAAAATAAAATAAGAAGGTAACGGGAATCAAACTCAACGCTACAGGTTTAATGGAGATGCATTGTAGCACATGGTTCAGTTTCTTGGAACCATGCACATTAACCACCGGTGTAGATTACATAAATATTCTATTCAATGAGAAAAATATGGGTAGCAACTTTAAAAACTAGAAGAGCATACTTCAATTTCACTCAAAGCTTCGCACTAGTTAACAGTCAAAGCTTGCCGACTTCAAATATAAAAAACAAAACCATTTAGGCTCCACTTTACATCATATTTAATAACACCTTTATGCCTACAACGATTACAAATCGTAATGGCCTACAACAATAATTGATAAGAATCGACAAAAAACCACAGCTCATTCATGCTTAGCAGCATCCAATTTCTCACATGCATCTTTCTTTTCTTTCATTTTTTGCTCTGTGGCCCCCCATCTTCGTCATTTGCTTCCATCCACACTTTGCACTTACTACTGTCTACAGCAACGCCTGCTCTTTATCCCTCTGTCCATGCCCTGCATTATTTGCTTTCCACATTTTTTATCAACCACTCTTTTAACCTTCTTTCAAACTCATTGAACAAACAAACAACAAAATTAGGTACTCAAAGTTGAGAAAAATAAACTCTGTAAACAGAATATATATGTATATGTACTTTTTATCAGTTTTAAACGAAATTCTTGAACAGAGCTGTGTGGTACATGACACCTTTCTATGATCGCTATTACTCTCAAATGTACATACACAAAAAAACAAAATAATAATAAAATTTACATTCATATCATTGTCTTGTTCTCATCAAAGCCTTTCCAATACTCTTCAATTCGAACATCTTGATAGAAGCAGCGATTCCTCTGAGAGTTTCATCTCTGTAATAAGGTGTTTTCTCGTACCATATCTCACTCGAGTTAACAAACTCTTTGCAAGGTTCTCTTCGGGTAGCGATAGTGCCATGGTAGTGGAAGTACTTGATCCTTCCTTCGGTCTTATGGGTGGTCTTGCCTGTGAAATTCTGTGATAAGTGTACCCCAGCTGAGTAGGCGTTCCTTGGTTGTATGGCGTACTTTCTATCTCTCCTTATCCCTCGCTTCACGTCTTTGTATATCAGTTTCTCCATGCCCCACATTCTGAAATATACATATATATGCACAAGAGTTTAGAACCTTCATAAACTTGTCAAAATACTGAAGTTACATTATAACCCGGAGTTCGTGATGTCTAGACTCCATAGTTTCTCAAAGTTTACAAAGCATAACTTAGTTCTACGAGTATTCAAGAAAGAAAGAAAAAAACTAATAGACAATATGACCAATAAGACCTTTAACCTATGAATCTAAAGGTCAAAGCATCAAATCCTTTGAACATCGTTCCTAAATTTCCAAATATAAAGTTGCAATGTCAAAAATTGCCAATGAGAGTAGTTTAGTGAAATGTGACATCTCAACTCATGCTAGTAGCATCTGCATTTCTACCCACTCGTTATTAGAATCAATCAAAGAAAGTCTGATGGTAAATACAAGTTGGCCATAATGCATCAAAGTCTAACATCAAAGCATTACAATTGTAGGATAGAGAACGACTTTGATTGATGCCTACCAAATACATTCAAACAGGTGATAGTTTACTAGTCTAAACTATTTATCTGAACTTGTTATCAGTGACAACAATTCCTTACCAAACAATATAATACATACACAATAGACAAATGGAAGCCAACATGCAATTGGTTACGTGTAGCATATTCCACGACACAAATTTACATTGCTTTGTTTAATTAGCATGGTATCTATATAAATGTAATTAAATAACAATATAAGCAACGTAATCATGGTATAACTCCTAATGGTAGTCATAAATATAATAAAGTTGGTAGGTTTGCATCAACAAATAGTTTAAGCCCTAATAGTCACATGAACTGAAAGATGAGATTCTGATTAAGTTGAACATAAACAACAAGAGTTTAGCCGACATTAGATGGTAAATGACAACCAAAACGACAATTGCTAAATGCACCAATATCAAATTGTAGCACAAAAACTACATCAGGTATTCCTTTTACTAGCAGACTCCTTTCTATTTTTTGATCGTGAATATATTCCCACTGTGCATGTCAACTATATACAAAACTACTAAATAGTACCAAAAAAGAACATTGATCGTACTCAACCTACATACACTGATACACAATAATGTGTCATGCCTTGTGGTGATCAGCGTGCAGGTCTAAAGTGATAGCAACACTAACACGAGAATATATACTAAGCAATAAGCAACGAATAAAATGAGCATGTCGATGAAGGGTTGATTCACAACAATGGTAGCATTAAGATGTGCAAGTTTTATGACATGTTCATGTTTCTCTGATTATCGAAAATAATGGAGTAAAATGTCTCACCTTCCAGCTTTACCAAGATCATCCGTCAGACAAAGCTTGCTTGACATAGGCATCTGCTCAATCGTAAACTGTGTAAACCCTTCCATTGACTTCATAAACCCATCAAGATTTGATTTCTCATCAACATATATAAACTCATCCACGTCGAAAAAGAACATCCACTTAGCATCAAACCTGTACTTATGCAAGCAATCATTAACCACCAAAAATTGATTATGATAGTACCCATCGAACATCTCTTGATCTCTAACATCATGCAAAGTCACAAATCCTTTTTCAATCCAAGGCTTCAAAACTCTCAAAACCTCCCTATGAACACCTCCAGCATCATAAATCACAAAATGTGATTTCTTCCCAAACAACTTTACATGATAGGCGATCCATTCCCGTACTCTTTGCGGGCTTAAATTGCCGTACAATGGAGATCCACAATACAAGTAATCGTATTTTGGACCGGATTCAAAAATGCTAAAGTGCACGCTTTTTGGCTTTTCTTCCAATGACACAAACTCTTCCTTAAAGTCTTGGGCTCCACCGGTTGACGCGGTCACTATAAGTTCCCCGCCCGACCCATTAAGGCCAACGTTGCTATCAAACGTACAGTTCACAACCACGACAGTGTAAACCCTACCATAACCCCAATCGGGTAACATCTTTTGAGTCAAGCTGGCGTTGATTGCGGCACTGGAGTTGCCGTGTGGGACCCACTTGCAGGCAAATTTCGGGTCAGAGTACACGTGGATGGGCTTGGAAGCCAGCCCGATAACGGCGAAGGAGCTCGGGCCACCTCTGTATGCGCCCATTTGGATGAAAAGGTACGCGGCGGATCCGATTGGGTTGAAGGATCTTTTGATGGTGAAGTTCGAGATTTTGTCGAGTTGAGTCAGAGATTTTATGGATGAAGAAGAGGGCTTCGAAGTGGGATTCGAGATGCAGGACACGAAATTTGAAGGAGAGAGAATGATGAGGGATTTGTAGGGTAGGAATTGGATTGCCGTGAATAGAATGAATATTAGAAGTAGTGATGTAACTAGGAATTTGATATCTGCGCAATTGTAGATGAAACCCACCATTATTTTCTTCTCTTCTTTCAAAGGTGCGCTTTTTTGGGAGTCCTTCGCCATTTTCAAAGGAGCTTATATTTTTAGCTAGGGAAGGAGAGGGAGAGTCGAGACTGTATTAAAGGAGATACTGATTGATAGTAGAATTGGAGAAGAAAAGAAGCCAGGTAGATTTAGCTAAGAGCTACGGAAAAGAAGATGCTTTCTTCCTTAATAATGGTTAGTTGAGAGATTTCAAACTGTAATTATAGAAATTTGCGAGGAAAGAGTGAAGAGGATGGGAAAGAAAAGGAAAGTCGAAAAAAAAAAATTGTATTTTCTTGGGTGCTTTTGAAATTTTGAATATGCCCTTGAACTTCCTATATTCGCCCTTGAACATTGCATTAATGGTCTCACCTTTTCTTCTTCTTTTTTCTAAAAAAAAGCACTCGCTTGAAAGTATAAAAACAATTAAGGAAAAATAAGAAAAGAAATTGAAATCTAAAAATCAATCAAAGGGAGCAATCTAAATCCTTTGCTTCTTAATAATGCGCTTAATTTTCATAGAAAATGTCATCATGTGGAACTGCTTCTTCTTCATAATTGAATATTGTTGGAAAATGTTTTAAAATAAGTGAATTATTAAAAATTGACTAAGTGAATGAATGACTCCTATATGTGAATAGTCCCACATTGTAGGATTATATGAAAGAATCAAGTATTTATACTTGATTCTTTGAAGCTAAGTTGGGCTCTTTGGACACCCAATGATCCTCTTTTGTGAGGAGTGAGACCATGCTTGACCACCACACGCGCGCGCGCCGACCGACCCGACCCCGGGTTCGGGCTTGTAGTGGTGTAACACTTATATTTTTGGTGCAAATTTCTTTAACCGTTTTGACCGGGCTGAAACGTTACATAACGTTCATTATTTTGACCCGTTATTTTCTCAGATCCATTTTTCGAGACCACGTTCCCCAACCAGTAACGTTCTTTTGCTATTCCGCCTTCTTAACAGATAAGAAGACGAAACAGAAAGAACAACATTTGAATTTCTTAAAATCGGTAAATTAGAGCAAAATCTTTGAGTGCAAACAGAATCGATTCGTACGTGCAAACGAATCGATACCACCAAAAACTTGAGAGGTTGTTTTATCCTAGAGGCGGCGGCGATTATTTAGAACTGCTTTACACTGTACGGTAGATCGCCGAAACGTCTTCAAGAAAGTGACGTAGTACACGACTCAGCCGAAGACCGACATGTTTCCAACAATTTGAAGACGACGCCACCGACGATGACTTCCGCTGTAGATCTAGATGTCGCTGCTTCCGCTTCGCTCTTCCAGGTCCCGATGGTCACTGCTGGGCCTTTCAGGTTCGAAGGCCTCCACTTCAAACGCTGGAGACAAAAGATGGAATTTTTCCTGACCATGAGAAAGGTGGTGGCTGCGCTGATAACCGACAAACCACAGCTACCGGATAGGCCAGACGAAGCTGACACAGATCTCGTGTGAGCCTGGACAAAAAAATCAAATCAATTGCAGAACTGGCAGAGCAAGACTACCTGTGCAGAAACTTTATCCTCAACGGCCTCAGTGATGACCTCTACGACTACTACAACTCTGACAAGACAGCCAAAGAAATCTGGAAAGCGCTGCAAAAGAAGTATGATACAGAAGAGGCTGGAGCGAAGAAATATGCAGTCAGCCGCTACCTGAAATACCATATGACGGATGACAGGTCAGTAGAGATGCAATCTCATGAGCTTTAGAAAATTGCTCATGAGATCATCTCCGAAGGTATGAGTTTGGATGAACAATTTTAGGTTGTTGTTATTATTGATAAACTGCCCCCAGGTTGGAAAGATTTTAAGAATGTGCTTAGGCACAAGACTAAGGAATTCTCCTTAGAGAGCTTGTTCACTCGCCTCTATATTGAGGAGGAGGCTCGTAAGCAGGACTAGAAAGAGGAAGTGCTTGTTGTCACTAACAACAACACTAAAAAGTCCAAGCCCGCGGTTCTGAAACCGAATCCGAAAAACTTTAAGAATCAGAACCGCAACCGCAACAAACAGAATTGGAACCCGCAAGGAAACCAAAAGGGACAGCAGAAACCGACCCAAGAGAATGATTCTGGACAGTTGTTTCTGTGTTACAACTGTGGAAAACCAGGTCATATGGCACGCAAGTGTAGGAACAGACCAGGCCCTGCACCGTAGGCTAACCTAACTGAGGAGCCTCTTACGGCTATGATTTCTGAGATTCGTCTAGTTGGTGGATCAGAGGGTTGGTGGGTAGACACTGGTGCATCCCGCCATGTCTGCTACGATCGTGCTATGTTCAGTACATACACGGCTGCTGATGATAAGAAAGTGTTGTTGGGAGATTCTCACACCACTACAGTTGCTGGCATTGGAAATGTGGAACTAAAGTTTACCTCTGGAAAGACAGTTCTTCTGAAAGATGTGATGCATACTCCAGAGATGAGAAAGAATCTGGTTTCTGGATTTCTCCTTAATAAGGCTGGTTTTACTCAAGTTATAGGGGCTGATTTGTACACTTTGACTTATAAGGGGATGTTTGTAGGGAAGGGTTATGCTTATGAGGGTATTTTTAAACTTAATGTTGAATCTAATAAAGTAACCAGTTCTGCTTATATGTTATGTGATTTTAATATCTGGCACTCTAGATTATGTCATGTAAATAAACGTATTATTCATAACATGAGCACCTTAGATTTAATTCCTAAAATGTCACAAACTGACTTTGATAAATGTGAATTCTGTAGTCAAGCAAAAATCACTAAGAAACCCCATAAATCAGTTGATAGAATTTTTGAACCCTTAGATTTAGTTCATTCTGACATATGTGAGCTTGATGGCACTTTGACTAGACATGGACACCGTTACTTTATCACTTTCATTGATGATGGCTCTGATTTCACTTATGTATATCTTATGAAAAATAAAAGTGATGCATTTGAGATGTTTAAATTATTTAAAACTGAAATCGAGAATCAATCTAATAAGAAAATTAAGAGACTTCGTAGTGATAGAGGAACAGAATACGAGTCTAGTCCATTTCTTGATTTTTATAAATTGCATGGTATAACTCATTAGAGAACTGCACCTTATTCACCTGAAATGAACGGTAAAGCTGAAAGAAAGAATAGGACCTTTACCGAATTAGTTGTAGCTATTTTGTTAAATTCAGGTGCAGCAAAACATTGGTGGGGGGATATTTTATTGACTGTATGCTATGTATTGAATAGAATCCCTAAATCAAAAAGTAAGATTTCACCTTTTGAAATTTTAAGAAATTATAAACCGAATGTATCTTACTTTAGAACTTGGGGATGTTTGGCATATGTTCGTATACCTGACCCTAAGAGAATAAAATTAGCAAGTAGAGCATATGAATGTGTATTTATTGGCTATGCTGTTAATAGCAAAGCATATAGATTTTATAACCTGAATACACATAATATAGTAGAATCTAATAATGTTGATTTTTATGAAACTAAGTTTCCTTTTAAATTAAGGAATAGTGGGGGCATGTCAAATAACACCGTGCCTATTGGAACAGAACTTAATGAATCTTCTGAAATTGAACCTAGAAGAAGTAAAAGAGCAAGAGTTGATAAAGACTTTGGCTCGGATTTTTGCACTTTTACTATAGAGGAGGATCCCACAAACCTCCAAGAAGCCTTATCTTCTTTAGATGCCGATTTTTGGCAAGAGGCTATAAATGATGAGATGGATTCCTTGGAATCCAATAAGACTTGGCACTTAGTAGATTTACCACCTGGTTGTAAGTCTATAGGCTGTAAATGAGTACTTAAAAAGAAACTAAAACCTGATGGCACAGTTGATAAATATAAAGCCCGTTTGGTAGCTAAAGGTTTTAGGCAAAGAGAAAATGTAGACTTTTTTTATACTTTTTCACCCGTAACTAGAATCACATCCATTCGAGTACTAATTTCATTAGCATCTATTTATAATTTAATAATACACCAAATGGATGTTAAAACTGCTTTTTTAAATGGTGAATTAGAAGAGGAAATTTATATGGACCAACCTGAAGGTTTTGTAATTCATGGTCAAGAACATAAAGTTTGCAAATTAGATAAATCATTATATGGTTTAAAACAAGCACCTAAACAATGACATGAAAAATTTGATAACTTAATAATCTCAAATGGTTTCAAAATTAATGAAAGTGACAAATGCATTTATTATAAATCTGAAAATGACATTTGCACTATAATATGTTTGTATGTAGATGATCTACTTATTTTTGGATCAAACATTCATGCCATAAACACTGTTAAATCTTTGTTAAGTGCCAATTTTGATATGAAAGATCTAGGTGAAGCAAGTGTAATCCTTGGTATTAAGATTACTAGGTCCGAAAAGGGACTATCTTTGGATCAATCTCATTATATTGAGAAGATCTTAAAGAAATACAATTACTTTGACTGTAAACCTGCATATACACCATATGATCCTAGTGTAAAGCTATTCAAGAGCACTGGCGAAGGTGTAGGACAGTCTGATTATGCGAGCATCATTGGCAGCCTTAGGTATGCCACTGATTGTACTAGACCCGACATTGCCTATGTCGTGGGATTATTATGCAGGTTTACTAGTAGACCTGGTATAGAGCATTGGCATGCTATTGAGAGGGTCATGAGATACCTAAAACGAACCATGAACCTAGGGTTACATTATGAAAAGTTTCCAGCTGTCCTTGAAGGTTACATCGATGCAGACTGGAATACTTTATCCGATGATTCAAAAGCAACCAGTGGCTATATATTTAGCATTGCTGGAGGAGCTGTTTCTTGGAAATCCAAGAAACAGACCATTTTGGCTCAGTCTACTATGGAGTCTGAGATGATAGCACTAGCTACAGCTAGTGAAGAAGAAGAGTATTTAGAAATCTGCTAGCTGAGATTCCCTTATGGGAAAAACCGATACCAGTTGTGTTGATCCATTGCGATAGTACCGCGGCTATTGCAAAAGTACAGAACCGTTATTATAATGGTAAGAGACGACATATACATCGTAAGCACAGCACTATTAGAGAGCTACTCTCTTCAGGAGCTGTTAGAGTGGATCACATACGCAGTGATGATAATTTGGCAGATCCTTTGACGAAAGGACTGGCCAGAGAGAAAGTCTTTACAACTTCTAGGAAAA
This sequence comes from Allium fistulosum, assembly GCA_030737815.1. Classification (NCBI taxonomy): domain Eukaryota; kingdom Viridiplantae; phylum Streptophyta; class Magnoliopsida; order Asparagales; family Amaryllidaceae; genus Allium; species Allium fistulosum. Next base: position 804,348,900 of record CM060903.1, on the reverse strand, counting down.
TGGGACTATTGCCCTTAGATTGTTGAGTCACGCACAATGGTAACCCGACCTAATGACTGGAGATCCCAAGAACTGGGTTCATTGGGTAAGAACAAGTTGTGTAGTGATATGAGTTGAATATGCTATTTTTCATATATATAGAAGCATATATTCCTGAAGTGATTAGAGGTTGAGTTAATAGAAACTCTTAATGAGATCTGTACTCCATTTGGAGTGGAGTACCTACTTTCAGGAGTACTCTTGATAGACTCACCTGTGTGAATGTGGAAATTTGGCCGTTTCCTATGGAGTTTTGGGCAAAACTCCTAGAGCATTCACTAAACTGGGATGGACGTGCATGGCCATAAATGCACGGGCTTACTTGATTGCACTCTAGAAAGATTGTGTGTGGTCTAATGTCAGGAATAGAGTTCAAGACTACGTGTCACTCTAGTAAAAACTGAATCTTATCCACTATGCAAAGGTTCAAGTCAAAAGACACCTTTGTTTATGCACAATCTTATGTTTTTTCAGAAATTGCTCGAAATTTTTTTAAAATTCAAGTGAGGGATTGTTGGAAAATGTTTTAAAATAAGTGAATTATTAAAAAATGACTAAGCGAATGAATGGCTCCTATATGTGAATAGTCCAACATTGTAGGATTATATGAAAGAATCAAGTATTTATACTTGATTCTTTGAAGCTAAGTTGGGCCCTTTGGGCACCCAATGATGCTCTTTTGTGAGAAGGGAGACCATGCTTGACCACCACACGCGCGCGCGCGCCGACTGACCCGACCCAACCCCGGGTTCGGGCTTGTAGTGGTGTAACACTTATATTTTTGGTGCAAATTTCTTTAACCGTTTTGACCGGGCTGGAACGTTACATAACGTTCATTATTTTGACCCGTTATTTTCTCAAATCCGTTTTTCGAGACCACATTCCCCAACCAGTAACGTTCTTTTGCTATTCCGCCTTCTTAACAGATAAGAAGACGAAACAGAAAGAACAACATTTGAATTTCTTAAAATCAGTAAATTAGAGCAAAATCTTTGAGTGCAAACAGAATCAATTCGTACGTGCAAACGAATCGATACCACCAAAAACTTGAGAGGCTGTTTTATCCTAGAGGCGGCGGCGATTATTTAGAACTGCTTTGCACTGTACGGCAGATCGCCGAAACGTCTTCAAGAAAGTGACGTAGTACACGACTCAGCCGAAACATTGTTTCCAACAATCCATCGAGTAAAGAAATAAACTGTTGGTGAAACCCAACTATAGAGCACTATGTGCTTTCATTTTGAAAATTCTATCTCCTAAACACTTTTTCACGGGCATAAATAACATGTTAATGTTGTTTTCAGATAGGAAGAACTTGCACACTTCGAAAAGTTTTTCAAAAATTTAAGCTTTAATTTCATTAATAAGAAGTCAAAGTATGGTTTTATCACACTACTTGCTTTTACCATTATTCAATTATACAAGCGTTTTGAATTTTCCCAAATTGCAATTTAGTTTGCACATTGAGGCAGAAAAACAAAAACTACCTTGCGTTTTTAATCATTGAAAAATAATGGTCTAATTTACATACTCGTTATAGTAAAAAAATTTATTACAGCATCACTGAAAATTGGGATTTAATATTTTTCTCTTCAGGAAATTATTTATGTGCCAAGTTTATTCTTCCGCATGATGAACTAACAATTACTGTGAAAAAACCGAACAAATTAAAAATTAATCAGTCGAGGATAGTTTCACAATAACAACGGTCCAACTTCTTTGACTTTCATATTTAACACTCTTTATTTATTTTCTATCCAAAATTAAAAGGTGGAATTTCGATCCCTTCAAACTTAATAGTAGTCGAAACACCCTTCATGGTCAACTTTTGTACACCAACGCAAAATACTATTTTCAGCAATTTTTTTTAAGCATGAATCTAAGGGAAAAAAATCATAAATTTGTTTATTTACTGTAAATAGTTGCAAAAAACTATATTAGTTTTTTCCATAGGGTCAAATATTTTATTATCATTATGTACATTTAGTTGATATATGTAAAAACAAATTGAAAAAAAAATATAGTGGTATCGTTCATTGATTTTACACGAGTTTTTAAATATAATGGTGTGATTTATAAGGTTTTATTAAGAGGTGATTTTGCTTATTTTAGAAAAGATAGAGGCCTTTGACAAAAGTCCCCTCTAAAACAAAATTTATGCACTCCTTGTATTACTAGGGAACAAATCGATTCATTTGTACTCATTTGAAAAGAAAAAAATTAGAATGTACCATCAAGTTGAGAATCTTTTTTCAAAACCAATTTCAAATTCAATCAATGCTTATAATCAATGTATGTTCTTTCCAAAAGATATCACAGATATTGACTTGTTTTTGCAAAAGGTGCAATTTGAAATTGTAATCAGGTAATCTTTTTCCATACGATGCATTTTCAAATTTAGTTGGAGGATATTTTTTCCTCAAGGCTTTATGAAACATCTTTTACTTTATAAGTAGTTAAGGTTGATTATCCGTCTTCAAAACGAGCAAAAAGGAGAAAATGACGTTTTAGCGGGGTAAAATAAGTATACATTTTGGAACAAACACAATTTGGTTACACGTTTAGAAATTTTTTCCAGTAACACAAGATTCGTTCCGACCAATAAGGCATAAACATTGGTTTGTGAAGATAGTACAATTTAATATAATTTATAAGATAGTGCAAAGTACAACTTGGTATAACATCGCAGATAAAAGAAAATTTACTAATATAGATCACTTTTGGAATTTATCAGGTAGATGAATTTGCTTTCAAACTAATTGCTGAAACAAGCATGTTTCCGTCACGACGAGGTAAAAAAAAAAAAAAAAAAGTTATGACGCGTGAAGAAGCCAGTAGAAACAACATATATTGTGTTTCTTGAAATGGCTAAATCAAATATCTAATTATTGAGCGGGTATGGTTGAAGTATTGTAAATTAAGGTAGAGAGCACGAGAAAAGGAATTAACATGTGGTCATAGAGTCAAACAAGACGACGGCTGTCCGCTTGCGTGCCCCACTTCAATGACAATTCTCTTCGTCTTCGCGCCACTCAGTCGGTGCGCATTATTTTATTCCTAGTAATTATTGCTAATTCATTATTTTACTACTCTCTCAACACGCTTTAATTCTCCTGCATTTAATTACCTTTTTTTTCCGTCTTATTAATCTGCGCCGTTCAGAAATAGGTAGAGCCTCTTCTTCCTCCATACAATGCAACTGGCTGCTGCAATATCTGCATCTTCGATTTCATTTCAGCTTCGATTGACTTCTAATTTTGGAGGTAATGTTCATAATGACAGATGCAGGGCAACGGTTCAATTTACTTCAGGAGTACGTACAATACAGTGTTCTAGCTAGGGCAATGGATACCCGAACATTCTGACACCCGTCTACGTCCGTATTCGAGAAAATATAAAAATTCAACATTCGAAAAAAGGATATGGATGTGAATACGAAGACATTCGCATTCGAAATTTATCCGTTATCCGGATATGATAATTATCTGATATTCGTCTGTATCTCGGATGCGGATATTTGATATCCGATATCCCAAAATAGTTTCAGATGCAGATACGAATATGACACTTTATGATTTCTCGAAAGTCAATGCCTAAACATCGAAAAAGATGTTAACTTATAATTAATAATTATATTTTGCATATTTATCGCCAGATAAACAATATTTACTTATCCTCCAATTCCAAATGAACAAGATAATAATGCATAACCTTTTGCTCCAATGGAGATTATTGTAAATTGCTGAATAAGTAGCCACCAAACACAATCACTTTTCTTTAGAATTTATATGCGTTGAAATTATAAATGACTCAATTGTTTCAACATTTATTGTAATGCCATCCCCTTTCCATAAAACACTTTTTAAGTTACTTTTATTTATTTATTGGGTAAAAGAAATTTTTAGATTTTTTTTTTTTTTTACAATTTGAATATGCATTAAATCACGATTTAATCTAAGCAAAAAAATGCATAAATAAATAAACAAACTTTTATGCATTAAATCACGATTTAATCTAAGCAAAATAAATGCATTAATAAATAAATAAACTTTTCCTTTTCAACGTTTGTAATTTTTACTATAAGTATTTATAGAATAAAATGCAAATATTTATAAACCGCTGTGCTAAAACTTTTTTCTATTGATTTGGTTGTTCTGCTTGTTTTTATGTTTTCTCTCAGTGTGGAAATATATACGAACAGAAATTTGAATTGAAGTAGTTAATAACATCGTAGGTTGATTTTCAAATCTTTTACATTAGTTATGTGAGTTCTGAAAAATAGAATGTAAATACATAAAGTTGTTTTCCGAAGGAAATTCATCTATATTGAAACTTTTAAAGGGTATTTGTCAAAAGTTCCCGTTTTATTTTGTATGATACAACACATATAAACGTTACTGCATATTACCTTCTTTAGCATTTATCTCCTATTTAAATTGCATGATCAATTGCAAGTTAAATATTTCATAACGGTTTGATCGTCGTTGCTTGTGTTGGATTAGGTGCATTAGTAGCGCGACAAAAATATGCAATTAGCTTCTTCAATGTCCATCTTTTATTTAAATTATGTGGTCTTTGCAAGTTAAACATTTCACAGAGGTTTGATCATGGTCATTGCTTGTTTTAGACCAAGTGCATTGACATTGCGATAAAAATAGGTAATTTTTTAAAAAAAAACCCTTAATTAATTATTGCACTAGATCTTTAATGTTTATTACCGAGAATGTTTTGTTGTATTAAATCATATTTAATGTAGTTTTGATGTAAAAGTAGTTTTATGTTTAAATTTTATTTTACTTTGATTGTTTTAGATTAAAATTTTAGTTTTTACTTTTACATTTTTAAAGTTAAATATAGTTTTAAGTTTACTTTATTCATTTCGTGTTAAATTTGATAGTTAAACATTATATGTTCAGTATAATGTGTATTGTATAGTAAAGGATTGAATCTAAACAATAAACCAAATAGCATATAAATATGTTTATGTCATTATGCAAATGGTGAGATAAATGCAATACATCATCTCTACTATTAATAATGAGAATTCATTGAATAAGAATTCAACCGTGTCTTTTTGAATTATCAAAAATATCCTTTTTCTTTTACGATCTCTTTCACTTCTTCTATTCCATTTCATTCGCTTCTGGATCAAATCTGTCGATACGATCATTTAACAGCATCGCCATCATCCAACCTAATTCACTGTTATTATGGCTATTCCGTCAACGATCCTACCCGTTATTACTAACCTTGGCGATTCCAACCCTAATCGATTACTTACAGCTAAACGAAAAACCCTAATTCATCAACTTTGACAGTATTACCTTCTCTTGACCCTCAATCAGTCTTTTGCATTCATCGTCGAATTTCGGTCTGCAATTGAAGGGTTCCGCAATTGTCGAGTTTTTCTCTTAACATCAACCAAAGCTTTAAGTCCCCATTTTTAGGTACAACATCAAGTTCCTGGTTGACTGTAGGATTTTACTGAAGAAATGGTGCTCTTTTGAAAGCGATAAGTGATTTAGGTATGTTTAATCGCATGTATTAGTAAAAAATGTGCATTAGTAATTTCTTTTATAGGTTTTCATTTCATATTAGTGCTTATGAACAAACGACATTATTATTGACCGAACTTTTTTAACCAGTTTTCATTTGAAGTCATAATTCTTATCCAGTTTGATCTCATTCAAGTAACTACTTAGATTGATTTGGTGAGGATCAATTTCCACTTCTTTGTTGTATTAATCGATTTATTTCATGCTACTAACAATGAAGTCTAAGCACATAAACATTCCTCTTCCTTTCTTAATTTTTGTTAACTTAAGTTAGGTTAGGGATATTCCATGTCGTACCATAGGGGTTGTTAATTTTTGAATGTGATATGTTTTGGACTTCAAGTTGCTCTAAACTACTGATACATTAATACTCAAGCTTTTCATCTTTACCAAGTCCATTATATCGTGAAATTTGAGAGTCATGGCTTCTATTTTAAATAGATAGATCTTTGGAATAGCACCTTATCATGTTTGGTTGTTATGATCTTCATGCATCAAAAGAGAATTTATGTCTTTTTTGTTTCATTGTGATATAAATTGTGAATATTACCCTTAAAAGATAGAAATCAATAACTTTATTATAAACTTTTTTGGTAAGATGTTGTTTCAGAGTAACATGAGTATAGATTTTAAACCTTAGCCTCAATACGCTTGATTATGTATGTATTGTCGATAAATTGTCCAACCATAAAGAACGATGCTAGACTATATAGTAATATTCACGTAAATAGTGATTTAATATCTATCAACACTAGGAAAATCCTTATAACTTTTCCTCGACTTAAGATATCTGGGATCTCTTGATCCATATCAATTCTCTGTTGTATAATTTACTTTTAACACGATTAATCATTCAAAAGTTATACTATTTTTTCATTTAATTTGTTCAAAGCTATTTGAGTTTTGGACATTTGCATAAGGTTTCAACTGTGTATGCGGATAAAAGGTAGAACACATTTATATGCATTGGTTGGATAGCGGCAGAGGTGATATATTATCTTCATTAGCCATTTGATGCTACCATTGGACAAAGATATTGTAAGTTTTTGTCTTTTTATTACTTGGTCATCTATAATTGCATTTTCATATGCATACATTGTTGTGCAAAAATGATAGCGCTTTGCGGAAGCTTATATCAACGGATCTTTGTCATCCAAATCACAAAGAGATAACTTGGATTAAAAATAAGACGGAATTGAAATTAAAAGCAATAAGACAAGATATTCCACCCAACCACCCACTTTATTGATTCACCAATTTTTTTTTTGTTTACAATTAATAGAACAAAGCTAAAATAACAAAATACCATTGAATCAATAACCAAATTGAGAAAGGGAGCAAATATCTATATGGCTAAATTGTTGGAGAAGAAGAACAAAAATGAAGAAGAGAAAATTATCAAATAGATTTTCCACCATATGTTTATCCTCTCCTCTAGTCTCTATTTATATAATCAATTTACTTAATGCCCAAGTTAACATTAGAGGCAAAAAATAATTTGATTAGCAAATTAGAGAAAGAAATAAACATACTTAAATATGCCTATTTAATCAGAGGAAACAAAATCTTCTCTTTCTTTCTTTTGCATATTTCTTTCCCTCTATGTGTGATTTTGTATCACCAAAATTTAACACTCCACCTTGATGCAAAATCACATATCTCCAACATATCAAACATGCCATATCTAGATCTATCACAACTCCCTATATCTCAATCATACCAAATTACAAACCTCTACCACCGTCCGCAAGTGATGCATCTCCCACATGAGGTGCACCACACAAATCCGGTCTCAAAAACGTTTGTAATACCACAAAGATCTCCGTCTTGTCTTTGTGGATTTTGCAACTCGACACCCGTCTATCACTCGATCTGAGCTCATTACCTGATCACTATCGATCCCCCGAGCATCATCAACATGAAGACCCCTGTCTAAAATATGATCCTCAATGCTAGAATCATAAGCAGTGACCACATTAACCTCTCCACCTTGCTGTGGACTAGGTTCTTCAACCGTCACTCGCTTTCCATAGTCGACTACAGAACCAACCAAGCTATAAAGGTTTCCTTCTTCCAATACTCCTCTCATCCTTACACGACCACCTTTCTTCACTCTCAAAACTCCACCTTGAGTCTCATAAGTGCAACCACGGCGATCCAACTGACCGAGAGAAATAAGATTATGCGAAGAAGTGGGTACATGTCTGACTCCAGAGACTTCTCTAACCACACCATCATGCATACGAAACCGGATAGATCCAATACCACAAATCGGTAGCTTTTCTCCATTGGCTGTCCTAATCATGCCGACACTCTTCTCATAAGAAGAAAAATAATTCACATCTCTACATATGTGAAAACTAGCTCCCGAATCCATCTTCCAAGGCTTATTTTCACTAAAGAGGACATCATAAGAAGCATCACTATCGGTACCTTCAGCAAAACCTGCATGTGCATCACTGCTAGTATCACCATGCGCAGCCTTTTTCTGATCTCTTTTATAAGCATAACACTTGCTACGTATGTGACCTTTCTTATTACAATAATGACAAGTGATAACACCTTTACCATTAGCATCCTTCTTCTTCCAAATTGTATCTTTCTTCGAGTCCCTTGCCACCATAGCCTCACTTTGAATTGATTTCATACCTGACCCTTTTCTTCTAAGCTCCTCATTCAAAAGACTACTTCGAACAGTTTCCAAAGAGATAGTTCCATTAGCATTGGAATTACTCAATGAAACAACCAAAGTTTCCCAACTTTCTGAAAGCGAACTCATCAATAAAAGAGCTTGTAACTCATCATCAAAATTGAGCTTCATATTTGCCAATTGATTTATTACATCCTGAAATTCATTCAAATGCTCTACAACAGACTTCTCTTCATCTAATCTCAGTTGTACCAACTTTCGAACCAGAAAAGCCTTACTAGTAGCACTCTTTGACTCATACAAAGATACCAACTTGTCCCACAAAGCCTTCGCGGATTCACAACTAGCCACATGATGGAAAACTGAATCATCAAGATACTGGCGAATCAAAGCAATCGCCTTCTTATCCATCTTCTTCCATTTTCCCTCATCTACATCAGAGGGCTTCTTTCCATCTCCATCAATTGGATCATGAAGATCATTGAGGTACAGAACATCCTCCATCTTAGGCTTCCAAATACCCCAATTTTTCCCATCCAAAATAGCCATCTTCGAAAATGAAATCATATCCGACATCAATAATTTTTCAATCCAAAATTACTCTAAGCTTTGCGATGATCTGGCTCTGATACCAAACTGTTGTGCAAAAATGGTAGCGCTTTGCGGAAGCTTATATCAACGGATCTTTGTCATCCAAATCACAAAGAGATAACTTGGATTAAAAATAAGACGGAATTGAAATTAAAAGCAATAAGACAAGATATTCCACCCAACCACCCACTTTATTGATTCACCAATTTTTTTTTTGTTTACAATTAATAGAACAAAGCTAAAATAAACAAAATACCATTGAATCAATAACCAAATTGAGAAAGGGAGCAAATATCTATATGGCTAAATTGTTGGAGAAGAAGAACAAAAATGAAGAAGAGAAAATTATCAAATAGATTTTCCACCATATGTTTATCCTCTCCTCTAGTCTCTATTTATATAATCAATTTACTTAATGCCCAAGTTAACATTAGAGGCAAAAAATAATTTGATTAGCAAATTAGAGAAAGAAATAAACATACTTAAATATGCCTATTTAATCAGAGGAAACAAAATCTTCTCTTTCTTTCTTTTGCATATTTCTTTCCCTCTATGTGTGATTTTGTATCACCAAAATTTAACATACATAGTAAATTTTGTTGATTGGTTAGAACTCATTTGTGTTTTAGCTTCATTATAAATTGTATTGATGATTCAGTATGTGTTAATTATCATGAAAAATTTAACGATTCCTGAGTTAAAAGTTAAATTTCATTTTAGTGATATATTTATATTAATAGAAAAATGCTGGAAATTATCCTTAGTCATAAATTGTAATATTATGTGAGGATCCGAAGAATCAACATCATGCCAAGTTAGATAGACAATGTTTGTAAACATGGTGATTACTACTCTAAATATTATTATTTTTCAATCATGGCCACAATCAACGAGTAATTCAAATTTGAAATTCGATATTAGTATGGCGATTAATTCAATAATCAATTATCTATTGAAGATACTTCCTTATTGTTATTATCCTATATACATTGGTATGTATGTGTGTGTGTGTGTGTGTATATATATAACTATGTTTAGTATTTATGCATTACATTTGTTGACCTACGTCTTTGTAATATTATCATAGTTACACTCTTACGTGTATGCTTTTATTTCTCTAATAAGAATGCATATCAATTAAGAATTTTAAGAAAATTAAATACTTCTTTCATGTTGCCTGTTAAATAAATTAATAAAGTGCACTACTTCAATATTATGCATTGGTTTTTTCTAGCAGTAGGAGGCGTTGTACTACATAGTAAAGCTATGTCTAAATTTATCCTTTTTATGTCACTTAAATGAGGCGCTTCATCCTAAAGATGATTTTTTTATTAACTTGAAATGAATGAGTAAAGCATGTTGTATTGTTTGATTTATGGATTTTTTTTGAATATAAGATGTGGTTTTCAACAACATTTGCACAAATTTTCTTATCTCTACAAGGAAAGTATTTTTTGGCAGTAATCATTTCATTGAATAATTTTATTTCACGCTAGGAAATATTATGGCATTCTATAGTAATTTTGTATTTTTGATCAGTGATATGTGTACACTATAGGAATCATGAATGTACACTTAAACACCAATTTTCCCTCATATATTATTGCTTAAATTGCATTTGTAAACATTGTCGACACAGTTTAAAGTTACTTGCTACCATGCACGGTGGAAGCAATGAGCATAGATGTTACCATATGTATGGCTGTTACTATATATATATAGCTTATTTTAGAAATCACAGTATTTTTATTTTTCATCCAGTTCAATAGTTGTTACTATTATTTTAGAAATAACAATATATAGTTGTTACTTGCTACCTTGCTATTCCATTTGGGGTAACAATTTTGATGTTGGTCTCTTTTATCTTTTATAATCCGTAAACGTAATAAAAATATTGTATATTACTAGGTACCATGCCTTTACATCCTTTTTGGTTAAAAATTTTCCCAGTGCATAATGATAAGCGAGATTATAAACTAAAGGTGTAAAATGGTTACAAAGTTATCAACATTGAGTCCTACGTATATGAAAAAACAACAGCTCTGCTATTGTTACGATTATTTTTTCATCAAAACATATTGGAAGCTGCTATTGTTTTTTTGAAAAACTATATATAAATTAAATTTAATTGTCAAAAGTTGTAGGTTGTTACTGATCTAGACGCTAATTTTGCTTGATAAGCTCTTTTTTTTCCCGTCTAAATACCATTTTTCATTTTTTTAATACTACAAACGATTGTATTAAATAATCTGACCTTCATTTTATATATTTATTCTCATAGTCATCCAACACAGCTATTGTCACCTTATCGTTCCATATTTCTATCAATTTTTTATCAAGTTACTACAATCTACTTCCATAAATTAATTTTTTCTATGATGTTTTCGTATCTTTGCTAAGCTACTAACTTAGACAATAAGGCTTATACATGCTCAATAATATGCTTGTGCATATTAACTTCTTTTAGAGCATAAAAGAATAATGAAAATAAAATTAAATATAAATATAAAAATAATGTGTACATTGACATGTATATATTTTCGCGTGTTAGCATATAAACATATATATATAAGATATGTATAAATATATTTGTGCGAGTGTGCAATTGTAAGACTTTTTTGCACACAAGTTATGAAAATCAATTTATTATGTTCTCATTAGTTACAAATTTTGAAATCAAGTTATAATGTTGTTATTAATTTGATTTTCAGGTTTTGTAGGGTTGTGATGACGAAACCACAAGCTCCTTCAACTAACCTCTAACTTCTTTCCAACCTGAGGCTCAATCTTCTTGGCCATAGTCATCTACTAAAGAATAACATCCACCTCCACAAACTAAGATGGTAGGGCGACATTTTAAAATTTTAATGTTCGTACAACTTATCAGATAGAAATTTCATGTTCATATCGACCTTTATATTTGTAAACTGTTACATATTCCATATTTTTTATGTTCACTTTTAAACATGTGTACAAAAGTTAACTAAAAGCTTACCATTGTTTAGTGCCTATTTAGATTATACAATTATTAATAATAAATTGGATTATTAATAACAATTTAACTCAATGATTGTCCTAAAATCCATATGCAGACATATATATTTATTATTGATCTGCCTACAGTAAGCCCTGATGGACTAAGAAAATAGTTAAGCTACAGTGAAATAAAAGGAAGAAGATGTGTATTTGTCACATATATATTTGATATTCACTTGATATGCATTGTATAATGTTTCAAGAAGAAATGCTAAATTAGCATGTTGTTCATTGTATTGAGATGCCTATTTGGGGAAATGAATCAATTGCAATCGAGAATGGTAAAAAGGTGTAAATGGTATAATGATGATTCTAATCAGCACAAAGCTTGATTTAAAAGGATGTTAAGATGAACATATGAAAAATATTATATCCTTCTTTTACAGTCATTAAAATTCATGTATTATTATTATAAGAAAGATATTTTTTTATGAAAGTTTATTTTGAACTTATTGATGCACAATATCACAGTAAATGATTGGCTATGTTTTGGATTCATGGTGATGTAATTTAAATGTTTGATGTAAATTAACATCCTCATAATGAATATGTAACCTTTATTATTATTTTTAGAAATTCCTTTTTTGTGCTAATTGGAACTTAAACCATGATATTGTATTTAAATGGAAATAAGAATTAGAATCATCGAGGTCATACTTAACACACAATTCTTAGTCATGCAACATATAATAATAAATTTGAGCGAATAAAGGGTGTATTTGTTTTGAGTCTAGGACACGTTGGAAATAATTGTAAAAAATAAATAAACTAAAGAATGTAGAGTCACTGTATTATCAGTAACAATGAATTATTATGAAAACATCATCTATAGTCGTAAAATAAGTTGAGTGACATTTACATAGTAATTATAAAAAGTATACAATAAGCAAGTGGTATTATTTTTCTAAGTATGGTTATCCATATTCATGATAGAATAGATGAATAATATAGAATGAACGAGAGTTTTTGTTCCACCCCAAAGAGAATAGAATTAAGAAAGTGAGTGAAAAATTAATTTCAGTAATGAAATATGAGGCAAGAAAGAAAAGATAATTAACATTTAGGTCAACTGTAGTAAATACAAACTGTCAAATAAGTTGTACTAAAAGGGAATATAGCAACACGCTCATAGAAAATGATAGTATAAATGCTTTGGCATATAGTGATAAATGCAGGTCCACGAGGGCGTGCATATATACTCGTATATTATAATTATAATCCACATAAAGATAACTGGTCCTAAATTGAACTTATACATGTATAAATATAAATATAATATCTTAACCTTAAATATTTATTGATTTTTATTACACTACACTCACACATACATACACACACATAAAAGGCAATTTTTTCTTTCTTAGCAATAATGATAAAAGATCAGATTTAAATTTAAATAATATATAATATGTTTTAAATTTCAAATTTGAATTTTATACTTACATTTCTTTACTTAGTCTAATTAGTTTTAAAATGATATATGTATGTATGTATATGTATATGTGTATGTGTATATATGTATATGTATGCATGCATGCATGAACATATATTTAGAAATGGTTGAAATGAAGTTCCCTTTTTTGGTTATTTAAAATATGTATAATATCTAAATTACATCAAAAATATAAATTTGAATTTAAATTTGGCATTTATTTAGTTAATCAAACTAATTTAAAAGTTTAATGGATATATGTTATATATATATATTAACCCAAAAAAATCATTTTTTTTATAAATTCGAGGTACAGAAATATTAAATTATATATACACACACACACACAATTGCGCCCGCATGTTGTACCATAATTTTTACTTAACTATATCCAACTTTTAGCTACATAAGTCAAATCCCGAAAGGAAGATTCTTAGGTATCCAATGCATATGAATTTTGTAAGCTTCAACTCTCTGGAATAAGCCTATCAACTCTAATTTGTACTTTACCTTCAGTAGTACTAAATATCAATGACACTTTGTGTATAACCATGCATAGCTTCCTTTAGTATATTAGTATGAAGGTTATGCACACATGCCGAAGCATAGACAATGTCCAAGGGCTAGATGTCCATGAGAACGGCCAAGGCGTAGAAGGCTAGACGTCGAGCCCAAATGACCAAAAGTGGTCCACGATATTAAGACCTAAAGATCAGGTCCAGAATATAATGAAATCGAGGACTAAAATTGTCACTCGTATCGAAAGCGTGAGATCATGGCTTAAGTCAAGCCATCCCAAAATAATATGCACAATAGGGGCTCAACCGAAAGCATTGGTCACTAGGTTGACCTTAAACCGAGAGTATACGGCCCAAAGCAGACCTAAAACTGAAAGCATGAGTCATAAGGCTAACTTCTAATCGAAAGACAAAAGCATTAAGGTATGCTACTGTATTGAGTTTATATGTCACCTCCAATTAATATACCAAGACCTTGTGAGTGTCCCTACTTAAAGTCATGGCTCAAAGTGGCTAAAACTAAGAATAAAGGCCAAGAGTATTTGCTCTAAGCATATGAGACCGAAGCTATCTCTACCTAAGACCGAGAGCGCCTCAATGAATAACCGGGATTAATGACTGAGATGGCTTCTACATACATCAATGACTCGAATGGCCTAAAGCATATATTAAGTATAAAGGTTAAGACATCTAAAGTTATATATAGAGATGTCATGTCATCAATCAACGTTAATCTACAAGCAGCCAAATGACATTCAAATCTTAGCCCTATGAGTGGGCCATGTTAGCAATCCAAGAGAGAAGCTCTCCTCCAACAGTAGAGCAGCAAGATGCCTATGAATACAAGGCACTGACCCCATGTATAGGATTCTGATTTTGACCTGGTAGCAAATTGATTAATTAAGAAATCATATGTAACCATTTTAATTTTGAGGTTTAAGCTTTTAGAGAAGACTTATTATGGCAGACATACCCATTTAGAATTTGTGAAGCCAATTGCAGCTTATTGACGAAGTAGTAAAAGAACTTCTCAACAATGGACATAAGGGCAAGGCTCTTGAACCACTATCAAACTACATATAAATTATTTATTTCCAGTGCTTTTCTTTCTTATTGCTTACGGTCTAGGCATCTTGCTTTCGTTTGAGTTTCCTTTTTTACTTCTACTTCCGGAGTTTATCTTCGAAACCTTAAGGTGATGGTACGTGATGGAAAATCACATAAACATTTTTGGCTTTAGAAGGAGGGCCCCAACCTTCATTCCTTTCTATTGCTTTTCATTGTTTGCTTTGTATCAATCTTCAATCTGAAAATGAAGTCAAAGTCTATTTAGAGATAGGATCCACAGTCGCCTACGATTGAGGAAGAAGCTATGGATACCCCGGTTGAAACAGTACACCTTACCGCGACCGAAGTGAGAAGTCCCTCGGTTGCCACAGATGAAAAATTCTGGAAGATGATGCCGGCTTTTATGGAGAATACTACAAGGCGCTTGGATGAATACCAAGCTACAATGAAGAAGACAATTGAAAGTGTGGATAAAACTGTTGCAGTTCTTATTGATATAAAAGTTAGCCATCAAGGATTGATGGAAACCCTAGGAAAAGACCAATGTCCAAGGAAGAAATTGAATCTGTTAAAAATACCACATTTAATATTCGGGAAGAGGCCTCTTAAGTAGCTAAAGAGGGTCAACTCGAAAAGGATCTAACTCTAAACCACGAAAGGGTATGTAACGATCCGATATTTTCAACCATTCGCATCCGCACATGTCGGACTTGAATTGCTCAAAATACCACGTTGTAAATAAAATTTGGCAAATCTTAGAATATACAGTAAATAAATATAATCACAGATCATAGACACAGAGTAAAATAATGCAGCGGAAGTAAAAGAAATAGTAGTTCATGAAGCTACTATATAAATATATTAGAGTACATAAGATACAACAGAAGAAATAGAGTACAACAAAAGTCTCAATAAAATAACCAAGTACAAGCTAAGTAGAACAACAGAACTGAAATAGATAGGACAAGACAAGCAGATAATCTCCAGCGATTCAAATCTCCAAGCGAGTGGAAATCCAAATCTGTGAATAACTCAGGCTGACCCGAGCGTAAAGCAAAACACAAAACACTCGAGTCAGGACAATATATACTTATATAATGTAAACCAACTCAAGCGAACTGTAATAAGGGTACAAGTAACTTAGAAGATACTTGGGACCACCCATCCTCTAAGGATCCGTTAAACTATCTACTATGTAGTAATATACGCTATATAATAATGTCTAATATAAAATAAACATACTTTTAAATAGCATTAAGGCTTTACATTTTCCACCTTAACACGTAATAGTCCCAGTAGTCTATCCAGTATTAGCATACTCCAAAAATGGGGGCTACCCTCGATACTCCACAGGCTACGGGAGAAATCACAAATCGTAGTAAAGCTCGATATGGTAGGTGACACGGCACAACTAGGCAATGCCAGGGTAGATATACCAATTACGCACACGGACTGATGGAGCGCATAACAGCCACTACCGTCCACCTCGAACAACACTCCCAAATCGGAGGATGGCCATCTAATCAATCACAAGTAAGAGTATAATATCGAAGAAATGTGTCCGAGAAGAGGTGCTACCTCACTGGTCCGAGATCGCTCCTGTTTTAGCCACCTTATGCCAACTCACAGGAGTTGGGTCCACGTAACATACCTTAAGAACGTCGCCACCATCCTACTTCATTCTGGAATCTCCACCGCATACACGGTTGTCAAAGTGGTTTTCGGTATCGACAGAGAGTATGTCCATATCCGATCCCGATCTCTTTGCCAACCAATCGTTATTATAACCCGTGGTTATAACTTTTAAAAACAATACTTTACTTCAAAATAAAATATCATTTCAAACCATATCTTTATCAAAATAAAGATTAAATCAATTCCAAACCATTTCCATATATTTAAATTATCATATCCTTACAAAACTTCATTTCAAATCATTTTAATATAATAAAATATCATATTTTTACAAAACTTCATTTCAAATCATTTTAATAAAATAAAATATCCTATCCGTTAAAATCCATATATTCAACTTTAAATACCTTTAAATTCAAAGATATTGTTCATTTACTATCATTTCAAATCACCTTTAAATAGTTTATATTCCAATCAAAATAATTCATTAAAACCTTTTAAAAGTGTAATTATTATATTTTCAAATCAAGTATTCAATTTCCAAAGTTTCAAACCATTCTGAGTTCGTTTACTAAGTCAAAAACCCTAATTATTAAAAATTTTAGTATTTCACAGCATTTAAAAACAACTGCTATAAGTTATATTTGAAAACATTTTTAATTCAGCAAAGACAGCACTTAAAACTGCTGTTAAAACTCAGTTTTAGTTGAATTATAGTTCAAAACAGAAAACACAGCATTTCAGAAGTGCTGCGGTAGTTCAGATTTCAAAATAAGAGTTAAATTTGGTTTCAGCAAAGACTGCAGACCATTATAGCATTTCCAGAGAATGCTATAATAGGCCTGAGTTCAATATTAGCCTATAAGTTCAACTACAGCAACTACAGCATTTCAGAAATGCTGTAATAGCTCTTTTTTACACAATTTTAGTTCAAAACAGAATCTATAGCATTTCTGAATGCTATTAAAAGTTAATTTCAGGTGTTAGTGTATTTCCAGCAATTAAATAACTTTAATTTAAAACACATAAACATTTTCAAAATCATATTTTAACATTTAGAATGCTCATTTACATATCATTTAACATATATCTTTTCACAATAAATTTCTTATAATCAAATCCAATTTTCAACAATTTACTTAATAAATTTTAGTGTAAAAGTGTCCAATTCTTCACATTTCAACAAATAAACTTAACACTTCAAATTTAAATTACCATTTCCCAATTTAACTAAATTTCCAATTTTATTTAATTAACTTAAATCTTTAATTAAAACCACATTTCACATTTCCTAGTCAAGTTATATTTTAAAAGATCACTTTTAAACATTCATTTATTTAACCACTTAAATTCATAGAAAAATCAATAATACTTTAATAAATCACTTAAATTCAAATTTAATCAAATTATCATATTTTACCATTTTCCAAATATAATTAAATTTCCATTTTATTCATATAACTTAAATATCATTTTTAACCAAAATTCCAAATTCCAAACTTAAGTTATATTTCAATAATCCAATTTAACCATTCATTAATTACATTTTTAACTCATAGAAAAAAATCATAATTTCTTTATTTTAAACGTTTCAAAATCTATTTAAATCAAATTTCATAAATTTATATTTTTAAAAATACTTAAAATCATCCAAAACACTTTATAAAATAACCACGGGCCTGTATATAATTTTCTACCCTAGGTTAAGTGATACGGATATGTATCATTTCAATCCGCAGTTAAAAAAAAGAAAAATCCGGGTTCTATCATTTCAAACCCGCAATCCCAAGTTAAAATAAATTAAATAAAAACCATTCAGGCCTATCATTTCAGCCCATAATGATTTTTCCCTATTCTAAAGTCCGTTCGGGTATGTATCATTTCAACCCATAGTGATTCTAGTCTACAGGGAACTTGCAATGGTGATAACTGATATAAATAACAGAATAACATTAAATAACAGTAACATATGATATAACAGGTGTAATAACAGGTGTGAACATCATATGATAATAATATAAGCATATATAACATGATAATATATTTCTACAGATTCGCAGGGTGTCAATTTACTAGTTATATAGGTACATATTGTCTGGTGAGAATAACTCACTTGTTCAAGCTGGAGATGACGACCAAACACACAACACAGAATCTTTGAAGGCACGACAACATGAATATGATTTGAGAGTGGAGAGCCAAATATAATTGCCTTGTATACATATAAACAAAACAAGACAATGTATACATAAATATATAACACAAAACAATATCGAAATGATTTGAAATAAAAAGCAACAAAGGGCAAAGTGATTCGACCTTTCTTTAACCATTCAAGAGCTTGACCAAGGGGATCTTTTTATCAGCCATAGCTGGACATAATCTCAGTTTATGGCATCAAAATAGCATGGCAACAAGGAGATGATGATGGTAGGAGTTACATATGAATAAGACAAAGGGTCAAGGCAAAATAAGTGGAGTTTTTGTGCATTTTTGGCTCATCCAAAGGCAAGTGGGGCTCGGCCCTTGCATGGTACAGGTCTGGACAGTGGAGGGTGATGGTGCAACAGCAGCCAAAGGTCATGTAGCAAGTGGTGGTGGTGGCTAAGGGGTGGCCAAAGCAAGATATGGAGGGTAGGTGAGGATATGTGTGGTCTAGGCAATGTTTTGTGGAGTTTTGTGGTGATGGCTTCAAGTGGAAGGTCATGGCCTGTCTTGGTCAGAGGGAAGGGAGTGTTTGCTATAGTAGATGGAGGAGGTGATGATGGGGATGAAGGTGGTAGAGGCTAGGCCAAGCAAACATGTGAAGAGATCAAGGCAAAATTGCATAGAAAAGTAAGAAAAAAGTAGAAAGAAAAGAGGGAGATTACCAAATTTTTTTGCAAGATGGAGGCCATGATTTTTTTTAGGGTTTTGGAGCTTTGAAAATTCGTGAATAAAAGGAGGAAGTCGGCTGAAAAAAATAATGAGGAATAGTGAGGGTAAAATAGAATAAAAGATGTATTGATTGAAAAAGAAACGGTAGAATTCAAAAGGACTAAGCACACAAAAGGTATCAAACTCTTCATATATCTTTAATTCCTTTTTATAACTTTATATTTCTGGAAAAAAAAATCCCAGATAAAATTTCGAAATTTTATCAAAATATAATCATTTATATAAATATTTATCAGTTATATAAAGTTAAATTAAGAAAATAGCTAAAAATAGTAAACTAGTCTAGAAAATTTGAAATTGAATAGAATAAATGTTAGAAAATTCATATGAGCTTGTAATATATTTTTAAACATAAATAATAACATAAAATAAAAATATATTCACAAAATAAATATTCAAAATTAAATTTACATATAATTTTTAATGAAGAAAATAGCAGAAAATAGGAAAACAGCCTTTAAAAATGAAAAATAAATATAGTAAATGTTGGAAAAATTCTATTATCATTTTAAAAATATAAAAGACAAAAATATATATAAAATAACATATTAACACATATTAAAACAAAAATATAAGAAAGAAAATATGATTTATAAAATTTAAAATAGGCAAAATTGCACAATAAAACAAATTATACTTAAAATTGAAATGTACATAACTTTTACATTTTAACTCCGTTTTCAACGAAACGAAAAGTAGTGTTCAAGTTATTACATCTATTTTTATAATAAAAGATAAAATTTATAATTTCAAACTTTTAAATTTTTAAGTTTAAAAGTCAAAGTTTGACTATTTTAAAATTCACATTTTCTGGAAATATTAAATTTAGTCATATTTGGAATTCTAATCCACATACAAAATCAAAGTTTTTTATATTTACAACAACAAAATTTATTCTTTTTCATAAATAAAGCTTTTGAATCTGGAAAAATCAATTTAAAAATAATTGTAAAATACAGGGTAGTTACACTCTCCCCACTCAAAACTTTTCGTCCCCGAAAAGGAACGAGGTACGGGAAAGCACAGAAAAAGATAGAATGAAATGGAATTAAGACAAGATGATAAGATGATTGGAATTACACCTGATAACTATTGTTATAGGTAAGTTTAATAAGATGGAGGTGATCAAATCAAGAATATAAGCACAAAAAAGATCCTCTAGAGTCTGAATCTCCCTTTTCACTTGACCGACGGTCTATGAATGGAAAAACAGTGTTCTGATCCAGATGAGTAACAAAGATTATCAAAGATTACAGAAATATTTCTAAATAGACTGGTATAAGCAATAGCCTTCCCATTCTGTAACAAGATAAGAGAAATAAGGACAACCAAAAGATAGTTTGGAAAAACAAAATAAGATAATAAATTTGAAACCATAATGCTTTAAAATCATAACAATTTAGGGATGTTTATCATTTGGAAATCATACTACTAAAATCATAACACTTTGGAAATGTTATTCTTTTAAAAAAAAGAACATAATACTTAGAAAATCATAACACCTTTTAAAAATAATCTTTATTTAAACCATTTTAATTCAAGGTCAAATAATATTCATTTTAAAGTTGTAACATTTCTAAGTTCATTCAATTATAAAAATTTCCAAAACATTGTATTTTCAAAATAGCAGCACTTATAAAATGCTAAGTAGATATATTAATATTTCAAATCAATTTAATTCCAGAAATATTTATTTGGATATCATTTAACTTATGAATTATTAAAACAAACTTTTATGAATGGAATATCCAAATTAAACTATACTTCGTTTATTAAGTCAAAATTTCACTATTTTACTTAACTCTTAATTTAACACATAGCCTAACTCTTTATTTAAAATACCAATTTCATAAATAGATATTCCTTTAATAAGTTACACTTAAAATTCCATTTGAAAACCAAATTCTCAATTATCAATTTTTAGTGATGTTAAAATACATTTTAACTATTTAAATCATAATCATTCATTTTTTAAGACATATCTATTTCATAAATAAAATATTTATATAGCAAATATAACAATCAAATTTCTTTACACATTTATTCATTTAGACATCAATTAAACTATGAATTCAAGTTAAATAAACTTTATTACCAAAAGTCCAATTCAAATGTATTTTATTTTATCTATTCAAAGATACATTATTTATTATACAACATATTCATTTCAGGAAATAACCTTTATTAAAATTCCTAGGTTAGACTGAAGGTTCCATATTAAATCAATTTGATTATTAAGTTATTTAAATAAAATCTCTTTAAATTCCTTTTTCACTATTTACCTCTGTTAATCTTTTATAACTAAAATTTAAGTGTATAACATTTATTATAACCACTCAAATTTTATTTATAAAAATCCTTTCTATATTGTCTATTATCCAATTTCATATTCAACTTCTGTGTAATTTTGGTAAGTTATATTGGAATGAAATTGTATGTTACACAAATAAAACTTTCCAATTCAATTATCTCAAGTTTGAATCATTTATCCAAATTTTTGATTTCCTTTTTATAATTGAAATTATTCTTCAAGATGAAATTTAAGAATTAATTTTTCCAGTTTCCTTCAAACCAGTTAGAGATAAATAAATATATGTACATAATATGTCAAATCAGTTTAAATCATATATCTATATATATTATAAATCAAATCATATTTAGAAATTCAAATAAATTAAATCTTTCAAAACAAAGCTGTAGTAAGACTACAGAACGGTCTCTTCAGTTCAAAACTCAAAAATGAATGTCGATGATGCTGCAGTCATCACCGAAATTATTTTCCAGCGACAAAGAGAAGAGCACTAAATTTTTAAACTTAAAAATCCTTTAGAAACAAATTTCTACTTGGAAATACTTTGAGTAATATATCCTTTTAAAACTTTAAACACAAGGTTTGAAATCCATCGGAAATTAAATTCTTAAATTTCTTGTTTTAAATTCATTTCAGTTCCCAAATAAATTTATAAACAACTATTTATAAATTCATTTATAGAACTATAAATGATAAGTTCCATAAATTTACTTATATCTCAAAATTTATTTCATTAACCAAATTTTAAAATAATATTGTGTCAGTTTGTTCTGTCAAAGTGTTTTAGAAATCCTATCGATAGCGTTGATCGGACGAATCGATCGGAAACCCAATTCAACATCAACAACTCAAACAACACAATATTTAAACATTTTAATTCTAAATATTAGTTTACAAATACACTATACAGGAATTGATTTTCAAAGAAGGATAGAGATTCAAATTTGGTTAACTCAAATCAAATGAAATTCTGATTTGAAAATAAGTTGGAACAAGGATGAGAAGATTAAATAACAGAATAGGAAGATGGATAAGATTATATAAATCATGGGCAACCTTAACCGGGTCAACCGTGACTTAAAGAATAAGATCGATGTGGATTTCTAGGGTAAATCTACATTCGACCTCAAGAGATAGAGTTTGGGATAGTAAGCGATACTAGCATCTAAACCGAGGATATAAAATCTTTGGTGAATCGATGCTATTGTAAAGGAGTTTCACCCCTTTATAAGAAAATTAGAATATTGGCGAGACCGCCAATTCACTACAAAGATCATTCGAAGTGGAGTTATGAGATACTCCAGAATCAAAAGAAGATGAATAGTGAGGAACAATAATGGATTTTGGAACCGTAGGGAACGTTCCAAAATTCAAAGGAAATTCGAATCAAGAGGAAAAGATTCAAACTCGAACGAAAGTGATTCTGTAAATAAATCTACTCCATATGCTGAGTTTTGCCTCAAAGCCAAAGCTCTGATACCAACTGTAACGACCCGATATTTTCAACCATTCGCATCCGCACATGTCGGACTTGAATTGCTCAAAATACCGCGTTGTAAATAAAATTTGGCAAATCTCAGAATATACAGTAAATAAATATAATCACAGATCACAAACGTAGAGTAAAATAATGCAGTGGAAGTAAAAGAAATAGTAGTTCATGAAGCTACTATATAAATATACCAGAGTACATAAGATACAACAGAAGAAATAGAGTACAACAAAAGTCTCAATAAAATAACCAAGTACAAGCTGAGTAGAACAACGGAACTGAAATAGATAGGACAAGACAAGCAGATAATCTCCAGCGATTCAAATCTCCAAGCGAGTGGAAATCCAAATCTGTGAATAACTCAGGCTGACCCAAGCGTAAAGCAAAACACAAAACACTCGAGTCAGGACAATATATACTTATATAATGTAAACCAACTCAAGCGAACTGTAATAAGGGTACAAGTAACTTAGAAGATGCTTGGGACCGCCCATCCTCTAAGGATCCGTTAAACTGTCTACTATGTAGTAATATACGCTATATAATAATGTCTAATATAAAATAAACATACTTTTAAATAGCATTAAGGCTTTACATTTTCCACCTTAACACGTAATAGTCCCAGTAGTCTATCCAGTATTAGCATACTCCCAAAATGGGGGCTACCCTCGATACTCCACAGGCTACGGGAGAAATCACAAATCGCAGTAAAGCTCGATATGGTAGGTGACATGGCACAACTAGGCAATGCCAGGGTAGATATACCAATTACGCACACGGACTGATGGAGCGAATAGCAGCCACTATCGTCCACCTCGAACAACACTCCCAAATCGGAGGATGGCCATCTAATCAATCACAAGTAAGAGTATAATATCGAAGAAATGTGTCCGAGAAGAGGTGCTACCTCACTGGTCCGAGATCGTTCCTGTTTTAGCCACCTTATGCCAACTCACGGGAGTTGGGTCCATGTAACATACCTTAAGAATGTCGCCACCATCCTACTTCATTCTGGAATCTCCACCGCGTACACGGTTGTCAAAGTGGTTTTCGGTATCGACAGAGAGTATGTCCATATTCGATCCCGGTCTCTTTGCCAACCAATCGTTATTATAACCCGTGGTTATAACTTTTAAAAACAATACTTTACTTCAAAATAAAATATCATTTCAAACCATATCTTTATCAAAATAAAGATTAAATCAATTCCAAACCATTTCCATATATTTAAATTATCATATCCTTACAAAACTTCATTTCAAATCATTTTAATATAATAAAATATCATATTCTTACAAAACTTCATTTCAAATCATTTTAATAAAATAAAATATCCTATCCGTTCAAATCCATATATTCAACTTTAAATACCTTTAAATTCAAAGATATTGTTCATTTACTATCATTTCAAATCACCTTTAAATAGTTTATATTCCAATCAAAATAATTCATTTAAACCTTTTAAAAGTGTAATTATTATATTTTCAAATCAAGTATTCAATTTCCAAAGTTTCAAATCATTCTGAGTTCGTTTACTAAGTCAAAAACCCTAATTATTAAAAATTTCAGCATTTCACAGCATTTAAAAACAACTGCTATAAGTTATATTTGAAAACATTTTTAATTCAGCAAAGACAGCACTTAAAACTGCTGTTAAAACTCAGTTTTAGTTGAATTATAGTTCAAAACAGAAAAGACAGCATTTCAGAAGTGCTGCGGTAGTTCAGATTTCAAAACAAGGGTTAAATTTGGTTTCAGCAAAGACTGCAGACCATTATAGCATTTCCAGAGAATGCTATAATAGGCCCGAGTTCAATATTAGCCTATAAGTTCAGCTACAGCAACTACAACATTTCAGAAATGCTGTAATAGCTCTTTTTTACACAATTTTAGTTCAAAACAGAATCTATAGCATTTCTGAATGCTATTAAAAGTTAATTTCAGGTGTTAATGTATTTCCAGCAATTAAATAACTTTAATTTAAAACACATAAACATTTTTAAATCATATTTTAACATTTAGAATGCTCATTTACATATCATTTAACATATATCTTTTCACAATAAATTTCTTATAATCAAATCCAATTTTCAACAATTTACTTAATAAATTTTAGTGTAAAAGTGTCCAATTCTTCACATTTCAACAAATAAACTTAACACTTCAAATTTAAATTACCATTTCCCAATTTAACTAAATTTCCAATTTTATTTAATTAACTTAAACCTTTAATTAAAACCAAATTTCACATTTCCTAGTCAAGTTATATTTTAAAAGATCACTTTTAAACATTCATTTATTTAACCACTTAAATTCATAGAAAAATCAATAATACTTTAATAAATCACTTAAATTCAAATTTAATCAAATTATCATATTTTACCATTTTCCAAATATAATTAAATTTCCATTTTATTCATATAACTTAAATATCATTTTTAACCAAAATTCCAAATTCCAAACTTAAGTTATATTTCAAAAATCCAATTTAACCATTCATTAATTACATTTTTAACTCATAGAAAAAAATCATAATTTCTTTATTTTAAACGTTTCAAAATCTATTTAAATCAAATTTCATAAATTTATATTTTTAAAAATACTTAAAATCATCCAAAACACTTTATAAAATAACCACGGGCCTGTATATAATTTTCTACCCTAGGTCAAGTGATACAGATATGTATCATTTCAATCCGCGGTTAAAAAAAAGAAAAATCCGGGTTCTATCATTTCAAACCCGCAATCCCAAGTTAAAATAAATTAAATAAAAACCATTCAGGCCTATCATTTCAGCCCATAACGATTTTTCCCTATTCTAAAGTCCGTTCAGGTATGTATCATTTCAACCCATAGTGATTCTAGTCTACAGGGAACTTGCAATGGTGATAACTGATATAAATAACAGAATAACATTAAATAACAGTAACATATGATATAACAGGTTTGAACATCATATGATAATAATATAAGCATATATAACTTGATAATATATTTCTACAGATTCGCAGGGTGTCAATTTACTAGTTATATAGGTACATATTGTCTGGTGAGAATAACTCACTTGTTTAAGCTGGAGATGATGACCAAACACACAACACAGAATCTTTGAAGGCACGACAACATGAATATGATTTGAGAGTGGAGAGCCAAATATAATTGCCTTGTATACATATAAACAAAACAAGACAATGTATACATAAATATATAACACAAAACAATATCGAAATGACTTGAAATAAAAAGCAACAAAGGGCAAAGTGATTCGACCTTTCTTTAACCATTCAAGAGCTTGACCAAGGGGATCTTTTGCTCAGCCATAGCTGGACATAATCTCAGTTTATGGCATCAAAATAGCATGGCAACAAGGAGATGATGATGGTAGGAGTTACATATGAATAAGGCAAAGGGTCAAGGCAAAATAAGTGGAGTTTTTGTGCATTTTTGGCTCATCCAAAGGCAAGTGGGGCTCGGCCCTTGCATGGTACAGGTCTGGACAGTGGAGGGTGATGATGCAACAGCAGACAAAGGTCATGTAGCAAGTGGTGGTGGTGGCTAAGGGGTGGCCAAAGCAAGATATGGAGGGTAGGTGAGGATATGTGTGGTCTAGGCAATGTTTTGTGGAGTTTTGTGGTGATGGCTTCAAGTGGAAGGTCATGGCCTGTCTTGGTCAGAGGGAAGGGAGTGTTTGTTGTAGTAGATGGAGGAGGTGATGATGGGGATGAAGGTGGTAGAGGCTAG
This sequence comes from Allium fistulosum, assembly GCA_030737815.1. Taxonomy (NCBI): domain Eukaryota; kingdom Viridiplantae; phylum Streptophyta; class Magnoliopsida; order Asparagales; family Amaryllidaceae; genus Allium; species Allium fistulosum. Next base: position 804,321,895 of record CM060903.1, on the reverse strand, counting down.
GCCAAGGAAACATGTGAAGAGATCAAGGCAAAATTGCATAGAAAAGTAAGAAAAAAGTAGAAAGAAAAGAGGGAGATTACCAAATTTTTTTGCAAGATGGAGGCCATGATTTTTTTTAGGGTTTTGGAGCTTTGAAAATTCGTGAATAACAGGAGGAAGTCGGCTGAAAAAAAAAGAGGAATAGTTAGGGCAAAATAGAATAAAAGATGTATTGATTGAAAAAGAAACGGTAGAATTCAAAAGGACTAAGCATGGTAGATACAGCTATCATTAATATAATCTTTAAAAATGCATTTCGTAAAGTGAACCTATTCGAGATTATCATCAAACCAAGCCATACCCCATCTATGGCTTTAATGACGAAGGAGCCATTCCTCTCGTGGAATGCGGTATTTTTGTCAAGGTTGGCTCTAGTTCTTGTTTTAAGATATTTGAGATAGTTTTTGTTGTAATGAATGTACCTTCAATTTATAATGCCTTGTTCAAAAAGCTAACTCTCGATGCTATTGACGACTACATTTCAACAAACAGTTGCAGCTGAAGTTCTCCACCAAGAGTGGTGAGGGTTATGTTAACGGAGATCGGTGGATCTCAAGACAATTGTAATATGCAAATATAAACATGGTTAATAAAGGTAAAATTTCTATGTATGTGAATGGTATTAAAACAAAATAAATTGCAAGTCCCATCGTAGATAAGAGAAAAACGAAAAGGGGGCAATTAATTCAATTTACAGACTCGTATGGAAAAGCGATTGTCATTAAACACGAAGCCGAAGCGCCTAGTAGTCATACTAACTTTGAAGCTACCAGATATAACTAAAAATTTATGAGAATTCCACCGAGATATGAAAGTACACTATAGGAAGGATAGTTCAAGTGCACTGCTACCAAAAGAAGTTTGAAGATATATAGCTCAGCCGAAGTACTAAACCTTTCGGTCAAAATAGAAAATGCGCTTACGTAATAGATGGTGTTTCGGAGGAGAAACACGTTGAATTTGAATTAGATCCAAGAACCAAGGCTAAAAAAACTAAAGCAATTGATACTGTCGAGGAAATTTGCATCAATCTAAAGGACCAAACTAAAGTTATTAAGATTGAGACCTATCTTTCATCCATCGGTTCCAGAGGAACTGATAGTGTTTCTTCAAAATAGCTTAGATGTGTGGTCTCATGATGATATGATCGAAGTAGAACCTTCAGTTATATGTCATTGCTTGAATATTGACCCTAATCATCCACCCGTGAGGCAAAAGAGACGGCCTTTTGACAAAGTTCGATATATGGCACTCCAAGAAGAAGTTAATTTGTTAAGAAACAATTTATATGAAAAGTCCAATATCCCAAATGGATAGCAAATCCAATGCTAGTAAAGAAACCGAATGGAAAATGGAGAACCTGCATAGGTTTTACCACCTTAAACTAAGTATGTCCAAAGGATTATTTTCCTTTGCCAAAAATAGATCAACGGGTTGATTCCACCAGTGGACTTCAGCTTCTTTCATTCATGGACATCTACTCCATCAATAATCAGTTGGAATCGCACCAATCGGGCGCGAATGAAATAGTAGATTTCAAAATAATTTTCTATTTGGATCGTAGTGGGCCTATGAAGTCTAATGTCTAACACTAGATAAAATCTATTTGTTTTAATAAAATCAAAATTGATTTTGAATATGTACTGCCTTATTTAATTATTCTCATTAATCAAAGGCATTTAATGTGAATCAAATTCAATTTAATTGACGATTAATATCGAACTATTAGATATTCTCAGAAATACCATATGATTTAATTGATTTATAAATTGTTATAAATTAATTAGTAAATATTAGTTAACAATTTATTGATTTGATTTATAGGATCCAATTTAATGAGAATTAATTTATCATTTTCACATCTTTTCGGTAGGATCCAATTTACTTATTTAAACATTACTCGATAGTGGCAATTATTTAATCAATTCTCTTTGTCAAAAGTATATCAGATTAGAACTTATGGAATTTGGTTTTAGTCAAAATTCCAAGTCCACATTCAGCTTTGTAAGTGCAAACAAAAAACCCTTAGTTCGATAATAACAATTTTATCAACCGTACTGCTTTGGCTAGAGATTTTAACTTTGAGTTGACTTAAGTTGATCCCGTGATACCAACTTAATATAATTGAGGAGTTGAATTCTTTACTGATAGTGTTTCACTTCTAACATTCTACTTAGACCAACTATAGTCGTCGAAGGATGTCATGCCACAATTTAACTATGATCAAAGTGGAGTGTCCACATTAAAGTTCCACAGTATTCTCAAGTTGAGGTATTTGTGTACCGTCACTTCGAGATTGTCTGTTTGACCGTAGTTATATTAGCCAATAAAGAACTCTCGAGTGAGTCATTTCATAGTTATCCAATAACTATTAGTACGTAACCTTTTAATACCTCTAGTAGTCATGAGATATACACTAACCAACATTTGGGTAGCCTCATGTACTCTAGTCTCAACGGATGAATTGATAGTCTTTCTCGAAACACCCTGACTAGGAATATTTAAAACAATATGTTAATTTTGTCGTGATAAAATTTTCATGATTACAACACTTTTTAATTACTATCATATAACATATCATTTACAGATTTTTTTGTCTCTGTACATTAAATTAATTACTTGATTGTTTATATCATTATATAATATAAGTATATGATAGAAAGAAACACCTTTTATGAACAAGACTGGTCATATAGTTAGATATACGTAACAAATTATATAACTGTCTATAGAACACCCTTAACTCTATCAATCTCCCACTTGCACTTAGGGTCTATTATGTAACCTTATTCTAACTTCATCGATCAGTTTTCTGAAAAACTAATTGGTTCGGTCACCTAGTGAACGGGTATGCTATTTTTTTAATTATCTACTCAATCAATCAACTTTCTTCAACGTTGATAAACTGTCTTTATTATGTGGACATTCAGAGTATGTCTATCGACTCTAGTGAGCTCTAGCTTCAATTACGAACTATATCGAGACATTGTTTAGACCCACTCAAATAGTCTCATGCCAAGCGTCCCCTGAACCCACTCAGATAGTTTGGAATTTTAGGCCCACTCAGACGATCTCGTATCAAACAACCTTAGATATATGTAACTCATACGACCCTACTCAGATAGTCAATGAAGGCTCAGTGCCACATATACTCAATGCTTGAACTCACGCCACACTCAGATGGCTAAGAACTGGACACGCTCAGATGTCCAATGCATAGGTGCACTCATATTACCCAAAGTACTTTCAGATTACCCTATTCCTATTTTATGATCACATATCTTAACCTAGGAGTTGTTTGACGATCACTTGGCACACATCCATATCAGAATCCACCTTGTTCCAACCCTTAGATAACCTTGAATATCTGATTTAATAATCCTCTTGAAGTAACTTCTGCATTTGATGACAGGGAGTACTAACCTAAAATACCAAAGAGGGGTCTACTAGCCGTCACTGGCATTGAGAGTTCTAACACATTTATACTAAGATATTTTCATTTTCAAATTAAAGCTTCCATATTCTCTTCAAACCAAAATTTTATTTCTCAAAATATAATCATCATTCTATAAAATAATTTTTCAAACTACCATCACCATTATTTATTTATTTTCAAAATCAACTTAAAATAACTTTTGAGAAAACACCACTTTCAAACTGTGTAAACTTCTTTGAAAATAATTAAAATAGAAGTCTTTGTTGAAATCAAAACACTTAAGCAAGCTGGTAATTTCTCGTTTAAAAATAGATTTTGAAACATGTATTTGTTAAACACCTAATTAGTAAAGATGCGATGAACCTCCCACTATTGCCATGATCACTCAACCGACCCAGCCAAACCATTTTATAACCAAAACTCTTCAACTACTACCACTCATCCTTGAAGAACATCGTTGCATCTCTTAGTCAATCTGAATTCCTAGTCTTCCTCAACTTAGAAAACTATTTCACCCCACTATGACTAAACCCAATATGTTCCGTAGCAATCCACTAGTTTATCCAATGTACACTTCATTGAAACCCAACATTGGATAACTACCTCATCATACAATTTCCATAAAAGATAAGCAATTCAATCTAACATACAGGAGAAACAATCACAACAAGGCAAACAAACAATAAACAAATAAACAAACAAGATCATAGCTAAACAAGCAAACGACAGTAATACAATGCAAATAGAAGAAATTAATCGAACGAACTCATCATGGACTATAAAACAAACACAGTCAAACAAAGCAGTACAATTTTTTTATAATATAACTAATAATTTGGCAAGCAATAGAAAGATAAATACAATTCAAATATAGTAAGCAAACACTCCTGGGAAAAAAGGTCTCTACCCCATACGTCGAAATGGGCAATCATAACATCATATCTCAACTCTCACTGAAAGGGAATAACTAGACATCCCTATATCTCATTAAGAAAAGCCACACATAATAAGCATAAGGGTTGCATCATCATAATGGATGTTGGGAAAACTCAAACCTCGTATCATCCAGGCTCTCACATCCATCCTATTTGGTCTAACCTCACAGTCCTCAAAATGTTTTTCAATAAACTTTCAATATAAAATTCCCATTCAATAGAAGTACTTTTTAACAAATACCTAAAAAGTTTGTTTCTCATATTAAAATATTTTAATTTTTCAACTATGTACTTCTGAATCAAATTATTATCACCTTTATAAAATGTCTTCGTAAAGTATTTAAAACTAGATATTTTATAACATGTCCTTTTTCCAATATAATATTTTCAAATATATTTCTAATAAAACATTTTTCCTAAAATTAGGATTTTTCCAATCAAAGTCCTTTACCAAAAAAAATTCTTCCAAAAGATCAATTATCAAAAAGTACCCTTTAAATAAAAATTATTATAACCAAAAATAACTTCCAACAAAAAGTTTTCCAAACCCAAAGGTATCGATTTGCATAAAATATTTTTCTAAAATGAAAATTATCCTCACATACTTTACTCAAAAGGATATTTCTCAAATCAAAATAGTTTCAAATTCATTTTTGAACAAAAAATAATTTCTCAAAATGTTCTCCCAAAACCAAATACCTTTTTATCAAAATAGCTTTTCTATACAATATCTTTGAAATAAATACTCCTCAAATCATATAGTATTTATTGCAAGGTACATTTCAATAAAATATTTCTCAACAAAATACATTTACCAAAACATTGTAAATCTATATAATTTTACAAAAATATCTTTCAAAATATACATTTCCATAGATTGTTTTCGAACTAAAAAGATTTAATGTAAACATTTTTTATTAGAACATTTCTCTAAAGACTTCAAACTAATAAGTATTTTACCCATGTAAGAATATTTTGTTTCTCAAATCAAATGTATTATTCTTACCCATGTAAAATTTTGAAAAATCACTTTATGTAGAAAAATAAACATTTTCCCTTTATAATAAAATCCTTTTAAAACCTAAAATGTATATAATGTTCTCCGCTTTTACTATCTGGTTAAACTTCATTAATAAAAATTTATTACATCTATTAAGGTTATGTTTCAATTATAATTTAACATCATGTGTGTGTGTGTGTCACTCGGGTTATAACCAGCACTTAATCCATTTTATAAGTGCTGACCTACTCTACTCATGTTGTATTTATTTCTCACACAAAGGTTGTCATTAATAAACATTGTCTTAGGGTGAGGTAATGATATTTATACATACAACCCATACACAAAAACCATACAAACATCAATAAGAACACTCTCTCATCATATATTTTAACCCAACCTAAGGTGTAAATTACCCTACTCTAAACGTTTTACCCCTACCCTAAGCTCGGAGAATTACTAAACCTAAAATTTGATATCAAGTGTGATGCCCCACTAATTCTAACATCTAAAGTTAGTGGCAAATGCTATAAACATATGCTTGTACACTAACCATGGATATTATTGTAAGTAGTTGATTTTATAAATTACAAAACTAAAACTATGAACTAAAAGGAAAACCTCATAGCAGAATCAAACATCATATTTATATTATTTCAAAAATATAAACATTCATCCCTATCATGTACATCAACCAGTATTTGTTAATACCCTAAGTATTGATTTGATGGACAACCTTATAAATATTACTAACAACAAATCTCCGAGTAGTGGACTACTTTCAGATATATTATGGAGATATTTTACAGAAATAAACAAGGAGTCGGTGAAAGCAAATGAATTATATATATGATGATTAATCAAAGCAAATGAAAGAACAAAGTTGATTGTAGAAGAACGAAATGCAAATGTTGTAATGACTGAGATATTTGAAGTGATTGGTAGTTGTTTGAATCTTAGAATCTTTGCTAAAGACCCAATGACAATTATACTTGAAGATCATCAACCATTGACCTCAATCAAATCACAAAATATCCACAAACGTATAGAACTTTGAATTATGTAAATCTCACATGTATGTCGACATATCCCTTCAAAATATGTCGACATATCGACTGTTTTTCTATTTTTTAAAACTTAAATAAAGGGATTTTCCCTTCATCCCTTCACCAATAAACGTGTCTCTTCAGCCACTATAAAATGGCTCTAGAAAATGAAATTTTAAATACAACATTCTCATTTTCTCTTACTTTTTCATTTCCATACTTTTGTGACAAAGATTCATTACATATTTTTTCATCTTTTTGCAAATTCATACTCTTTTACTCCAATTCTTCAAGGATTTTCAAACCACACATGATCAAAGAATTTGTACTTGAATTCATATCATTCTGTCTTTGATTTCATCCTACTGCTGAAAGAGTTCAAAGATATACTGCTATTGGAGATCTATAGGATCATTGCACTGAATTTGCAAGAATCTGTATCAAAGATACAACTACTTGGCGTATTCTACTGTTGATTGTAAAGAGAAGAAGGCGTCCTTATAGCCTGTGAAATCAAGAGGTTGATCTTTTAGCCTGGTAAACTAAGAGGGTGCATCTTGTAGCCCGTGAAATCAAGATTGTAAAGGTATTCTTTCCACCTGTGGAAAGCAAGCGGTGATAGTGAAATTCTGTATGGTGTAGTGTAAGACTGGGTGTAGGGATGAATATCCGAACCAATATAAAAATTCCTAATGTTATTTATTTTATTGCATCTTACTTTACTACTTGCTTATTCTGTGATTATTTATTTCTATTTGCAGTTTGAGTAGTTCAAATTTTAAATTCATAAGTAAGTTTTAAATAGTTGAAATACACACTTCACCTCATCTACTATATAAATAGCCTTAATATCCATTCCACATTGTATTATAAATAACCCATTTTTCCATATTATTCAGTTTACCAATAATTCAACTACAAACATGAGAAATAATAAATAAATAGCTTCTAAGCATAACTGTAACATCCCGCATTTTTGTACGCTTTAAGCAGACACACGTGCCAACTCAAACCATACAGAATGGTGGATTGTTATTGGGGTGAATAAGAAAAAGCAGGGAAAGGAAAAAAAACAAAACAGAATCTCGCAGCGGAATGACAAAATATAATAATCAAATAACAGTTCATGAAGCTGTATACAAAACATTTGATTAAACTTATGCCATACAAAAATCAGAGTTACACATATCAAAGATAAATTCATAACATTGCAATGGAACAGTATGATGCAGTGGAATAATATAGTAAATATAATAATACAATCTTCATCTTCATCCTCCGGAAATAAGGTCTTCAAATCCTGAAATGCTCAGGCTAACCCGAGCGAATTGAAAGACAAAACACTCGAGTCAGAACTAAAAGATCTTATCTAAGTCAAATCAACGGTAAATAAATATGAGTGTAAACGGCGTCATAGATGTTTACGGGGTTTGACATCTCTTATCCAGTGTCTAACGTGAGTGTAGTAACTTAAGAGATGTTCGGGATTCACATCTCCTAAGGATCCGTTAAACTATCTACTATATAGTACAATACGCTATCATAATATGTCTAAAGTAAAGTAAACTATTAAAATAGCATTAAGGCATTACCCATATCCCCCTTAACACATTTTATATATTCCCATAGTCTATACAATACCGTAATCTCCCCCGTACTGGGAGTTGTCAAAGGGCACTCCATAGGTATGGTACAAAACAAACTCGTAGAAGGCGCGCTAGGGTAGGTGACACGGCACAACTAGGCAATGCCAGGGTAGATATACCAATTACGCATCCGGACTGTTGGTAACGCATAGCCGCAACTACTGCCCAACTCGAAACACACTCTCGAGTAAAAATCGAAGGGTGGCCACCAAATAAATCAAAAGTCAGAATATAGTACCGATCGAATGTGTCCGATCGGAGGAATGACCTCACTTGGCCCGAGAATCGCTCCTGTTTTAGCCATCTTAACCCAACTCATGGGAGTCGGGTCCATGTATATACCTCATATAGGATCGTCGCCACCATCCTACTTCATTCTGGAATCTCCACCGCGTACACAGTTGTCAAAGTGGTTTTCGGTATTGGCAGAGAGTATGACAACATCCGATCCTGGTCTCTTTAACAACCAATCGCTTATTACACACCAGATAGTTCTTTTACATTTCCAAAATCGTTTCATAATTGATATAAAATTATCATATTCAATTCAGACCATATCACTTTCGAAATTATTACTTACTTCCAAAATCATATTCACCTTTGAAATCATATTGCATTTGAAATCATAGTTCGATAATTTTATTTCCTTTCAAAAGTCATATTCACAATTTATACCAAATTATCGTATTCTCAAAACCATAATATTTTCGAAGTTATATCCACTTTAAAAGTCGAGAATTTGAATATAAACTCAACCATTTTACTTAGTTTGGAATTTGGAAGAAAGTAGTTTAAATAGTTATAAATAGTTAAAATACTCCAAAATAAATTAATTCTAGGTAAAGTACCTTTAAATTGATTTAAGATAGTTAAATAGATTTAATTTAGATTAAATATAATTAAAATAGATTAAATAGCTTAAAATAGATTAATTAGATTTAAAATAAATTATAATGGTTTAATTAGTTTAAAATAAATTAAATTGGTTTAAAATAGTCAAATAATTTATATAGTTAATATTAGTTAAATAGTTTAATAAATTTGAAAATTTTAATAATTATATATATATTTAAAACAGTTTATATTAAAATATGAGTTTGGAATTTATATCAGTTTAAACTACTCATTTCATTTCAACATATTTGGACCATTTCAAATTTCCAAATCGACAAACCAAATTTCAATAAACTATCGAATTTTATATCGTTTAAATCCATGTTCAAAATATCAATACGGATTACTCCAACTTCAGCATATTTCAAAGTTATTTTCAAAAAAATTCAATCACTCAATTTCGATAGAATTTCATTTATACATAAAAGTTTAACTTTAAACTTCTTATTTACTTTCTTAAAGAAATTCCTTTTTAAACCAACTCGCATTTCAACACAAACTTGATTTTTCAATAATACTTCAATTTACATAAATCAAATTTTATTTCAAAACATCAATTGATTAAATTCAAAAAATTAAGGATTTTACAATCATTTAATTTAACCACTCCAGTGTTCGTATATAATTTTCTACCCTAGGGTCAAGTGATACGGATATTTATCATTTCAATCCGCAATTTAAAATTTTACGGTTATATATCATTTCAAACCGCAATCCCGAATAAATAATCCATAAGGAACTTGCATTTTATAATGATATAAAATAAAACATCCATTCAACCAATATCAACAATCAACATCCAAATCAATCAATAAATACCAATATAGAACTGATAATCAATAACGGGTATTAAACTGGCAATTTATATTCAATAATAAATTAAATAACAATTTAATTCAAATAAATTCAAATTAACTGAGATGATGATTAAAATATACCTAACAGCCATATAAATAATTTCTAATCACATCATAAATTTAATTTAACAAACATAAGAAATTTTAGAAGTTGTGAGTGGGTTAAAACACTCACCTTTTGAATTTAAATTCAAAATAAGCCCAAAATTCAAACAGTTTCAAAATCCGTCCAAACCAGCGTCAAAATGTCTAGAATTTCAATACGATCCTAGCGGGGAAAACCGCGCCCAAATCCGAGTTCGTATGCAAAAATTATGTTAGTTAGAATGATTGGAAATCAAAATTCAAATAAATAAATAAATTAAAGAATCACCTAGTCAATAGCGGCCACGTCACCTATTTCTTCACCCAGAATCCATCGCGTTCACGCTCAGCAAACCACCACGTCGCCGCCCCTTTGACCGGCCATCACGCATGCCTCCGACCACCTGGGGACCTCGCACCACCTACGATCGAACCGTGTCGCCATCTTCCTCCCTCTGGCACCCTTGCCGACGCCTAAAACCATCTCTGGCGCCTCCCCAAATTCCGCCACCGCCAGAGCTAAATAAACCCTAATCTAAGGAATTCGACCACCACCAACACCTATATAACCTCCAACCATTGCCATATCGCCCCTTTCGACAATCTCTACGATACTCATAAATCAATTTCACCCATTAGCGACAAAACCAGAAAACCCCAAATCGAACCCTACATCCGCGTTTCCAATTTTGACTGCGATTCCAAATCGACTCGAGCATCGTTTCCAAAAACAAACAGTTGACGCAGATTCAGATCGTTGAAAGCTTCAGAAAGGTATATAATATGATAGGGTTTGGAGAAGATTGATTTTTGGATTTAAATTTGATTTGCAATTTGAAATTGAATTGAGAATTTGTTTGTCGGCTATTGGAATGAGTCTGTAACGCCCCACCTCTATGCTCATAATAACAAAGAGTATTAAAAGAAATACTGTCTATTATTACGAAGAATAAGGCTGGATAGGGGCGACCATCCGTAATTGGCCTTACACTAATATTGGTTATCTCGATAGGAGTGGTATATACATTTTATTTTTCATCTATTATTTATTTACTCCCATCGACATATCCAATTATCAGTATAAAACAAACTACGATAGTTCATAATAGTTTAGGACATTAGATATAACAATAACACAGATAATATAAATGCGGAACACAGAATAACAAAAATCTCATATATAACCGATGTCAGTTACAATATAGTTGACACGATACATATGATACAACTACAACTGTCGACTCTAGAAGTTATATATACAAGTACATTATCGACTAATATACATGAATACATATCATTCTATACAATGACACGACTACTACAAAATGACACTGACAACTTCAGAAGAGGTGAAAAGTCTTCATATCCTGAACAGCAACTCAAAGAAGAAAATCTACAACCTGAAATAACTCGGGTCTGACCCGAGTATTAAATTCAAAAGAAAATAATACACGGGTCAGTCTAATTCAAACTCAGTTATTAATGCACAAAAGCAATAATAATCAATATCAAATAGACGACAGTCACAGAAATCTCGTATATCCAACTCCTCGATGAGAGAATCGGATAACGGCAGATATAACACCAAACAGTGTAAATCAACAAACCAGCAATCTCAAAATGATTAATTACATCAAATTTCTGTGTGGCTGCAGTACACGCACGCGTGCACTGCCTCGCCACACAGTACGTGAAATCATCACGACAGTGAGTACTAACAGCGATCAAAATTGTAGAGTCAAAGTGAAACCCAAGACAACAAAACAGCGTAAACAACAAAAATCTAATTATCGATACGATAATTAGAAAACATATAATCTAATTATCTAAAAGATAATTAGATATCAACAAAATCATTAGCTTAAACCACAACAGAATGCCACTTCAAAATATTGAATTGAACCAACGAATCAATTCAACAATCGAAATATCAATTAAAACTGTCACTTTTGCTAGGGCTGCAGTACACGCACGCGTGTACTGCCTCGCCACTACCATAATGCAAGTGAAACACAAACCAGCGGAATAGAATAAAGCAAAAGAAATATACCCTGGTGCAACTGCATACATATATTTATGTATGATCATAGATGTATGTAAATACATGTTAGCTAACTCAAATGACTCGAACCCAAGTAAAACAAGAGCCAGTGATGTACACTTATACTAAATGTCTCAAAGAACAGAGGACAGAACTAGAGGGCAACATGAAACTGAACAGTGCAAAAGTAATATGGACCTGACACTGTCACGAGGTAAATAGTCTCAAAACAACACTGGGCAGTGCCATCAGAGATGAACACTTCATATATGCAAACCAGGCAATAGTGAGTAAGACATCACTAACATATGTGAACTCAAGTAATCACGTGAACACAATACAGCAATGAATTAAGTGAACAAGTGTGTACATGTATACACGCAACTGAAGTGCAACTGCGGTTGCAATATGACTCGAATGCACAGATAATATGAAGTGTAACTGCTACTGAATACTTAACATGTCAAGGAAGCAAAACCACAAACCAACAAGGATGCGCCAGTGAACAGCACACAACAACCCTGACTCAAAGCGTATACAATGAGGACTACAAGTTCAGGTCCAGTTACAACCAAGAACAAACCCAATGCAAATATATACTCGGATACAAAGGAATGCAACTACCAATGCAGACTAACTTATATTATACAATGAAACCAGAAGAGACCGATATCAAAGCAAGGGGGTTCGAATCAAAATGTAGTTGCAAATTCACACAGTGAAACAGTTATTAACTGCTGATACTAAAACAGTATAACCAATTCAATGAAGACAAAATCATGAATCAACTAAAGTCAAAGTCGTGGTGAACATGAAAAGAACAACCATCTCATAATCAAACCCATGGCAACCGAACCAACTAAAACTTCCCAAGAACACATACATATCCAGGGCTGTAGTGTCCAACGATGAGACAAAATCACGCAAGGCAGCAGTTTTAAAACAATTTAAAACTCGATGTGGCTAGCTCGAATAATCCCAAAGCCAAGCAAATACAATTTTACATGTATGCAAATATATATAAGTATACACATACATGTCTATATCAAATGGAACAAAGAGAAATATACAAATGTGTACAGCAGCTAGCAATGGCGAGATACGAGTGCAGTGAGCCTCAATGCAATCACAAATGCAACTGTACACGGAAATATCAGACTCCAAACATCCTGGTGAAGAATGAATGCAACACAACTCGAAGTACTATGGACAGAAGTAAACGCAGACATGAACCAGATCACGTCACAAGAGAAATATACCACTGGTGATACGTTTGAACAAAGATTTCCCATTTAAGAAATGCAATGTCAAAGACAATAAATAATGTGATAAAAACAACCAACCCAAGTCAAAGACTACTACAGACCCAAAAACCCCTATCACGAAAATATGTGAATTTAAACAAAGTCCAAGTGAACAAAATATGAACCAATGATTTTAACTTCAAACCAAAATCGAAGCAAGGATAACCATGGAACGAACAGCTCAAATTCTCTAAACATTTTCACGAAATCAACATAATCACTCCAGTAACCAATCGTCAACAAAATCGAAACCAGGGAAATCACATAAACACGATTACATAGAGGATGAATTAGATGTGAGTGGAAAGAGCCACTCACCTTTTTCTCGAAGCAAAGAAGGACTCGCTCACGTGGAGGCGTTCGACAGTTTGAAGCAGCCGCGAGTAGAGCGATCGAATTACTGAAGTCGAAACCCTTGATTTAACTACCCCTAGCTTCGGAGCGAAGAGGAAGATGAATGAAAAGAAGATCGAGCCGCCACCATTTTTTTTCTTTTTTCTCTCGTTCGATTTATTTTGATTAAGGGTTTCGAAAATGAGAAAAATGAACGAAAATGGGGAAACGATGGATTATTATCATCTCGGCCTTAGAACAACGAATGAAAGCGTGGGCTACTAATTCAACTCTAAAGCCCGCATAACCGTTAGACCAACATTTAAAAGGATTTTCAACTGATTAATTTTCAATAGCACTTAACCACCAAATTAATCGTCATTTGACGATAATTTATTGTTATAAAAATCCCAGGGTTGTTACAGACTCCCCTCCTTATAAAAATTGCGTCCCCGCAATTTTCATGATTAAGGTCGTCAATAACAATTATTTTTCTAACATAATTAGTTAAGCTAGAAAATAAAAGTCGAGAATTCAAATGCCACAGTAATCTTTTAATCTCAATAAAGAGATTCGCAAATCTTCAACAAAATCTAACTATCAATAGGTAATCAGAAAGCAGCAAAACTGAATAAATGCAATCATCAACGATATTCATTTATCAACAAGATAATTAAAATACAGAGAATCACAAAGCAACAATGTCTAATCATCGATACGATAATTAGAAAAACAACAAAAGCTAATTATCAATAGAGATGATTAGAAAGCACAAATCACCATTCACAAAACTGCAAATATCTAGTTATCTCAAACGGTAATCAATTTCAAATCAACCAATATTCAATTATCAAAAGCGATAATTAAATTCAAATTCAACAAATATTTGATTATCTCAAGCGATAATCAAACTTAAAATTCAACAAATATTTGATTATCTCAAGCGATAATCAAATTCCAAATTCAATAAATATTTGATTATCTCAAGCGATAATCAAACTTCAAATCAACCAATATTTAATTATCTAAAGCGATAATTAAATTTCAAATCAGCAAATATTTAATTATCTCAAGCGATAATTAAATCTAAAATCAACAAATATTTAATTATCTGAAGCGATAATTAAATTTCAATCAACAAATATTTAATTATCTCAAGCGATAATTAAATCTAAAATCAACAAATATTTAATTATCTCAAGCGATAATTAAATCTCAAATCAGCAAATATTTAATTATCTAAAGCGATAATTAAATCTCAAATCCGCAAATATTTAATTATCTAAAGTGATAATTAAATCTCAAATCAGCAAATATTTAATTATCTAAAGCGATAAATAAATCTCAAATCAGCAAATATTTAATTATCTAAAGCGATAATTAAATCTCAAATCAGCAATTATTTAATTATCTAAAGCGATAATTAAATCTCAAATCAGCAAATATTTAATTATCTGAAGCGATAATTAGAAACAACAAATATCTGATTATCAAAAACGATAATCAGAACTCATATCAACAAATATCTAATTATCACAAGCGATAATTAAAAACAACAAATATCTGATTATCAAAAACGATAATCAGAACTCATATCAACAAATATCTAATTATCACAAGCGATAATTAGAAACAACAAATATCTGATTATCAAAAACGATAATCAGAACTCATATCAACAAATATCTAATTATCACAAGCGATAATTAGAAACAACAAATATCTGATTATCAAAAACGATAATCAGAACTCATATCAACAAATATCTAATTATCACAAGCGATAATTAGAAACAACAAATATCTGATTATCAAAAACGATAATCAGAACTCATATCAACAAATATCTAATTATCACAAGCGATAATTAGAAACAACAAATATCTGATTATCAAAAATGATAATCAGAACTCATATCAACAAATATCTAATTATCACAAGCGATAATTAGAAACAACAAATATCTGATTATCAAAAACGATAATCAGAACTCATATCAAAAAATATCTAATTATCACAAGCGATAATTAGAAACAACAAATATCTGATTATCAAAAACGATAATCAGAACTCATATCAACAAATATCCAATTACCTGCAGATAATTGGAAGCAACAAATATCTAGAAATCAATTAAGAAGACTAGAAAATCAACATAAAAGCTTGGATCGATCCCATCAGATGGCGAGTTTTTAATTCGCCGCACGTGCATCTCAGAGTGGCCGAAGCCTACCAAGTACTCAACATAATTTTGGCGCCCATCAGATTGACCCGAAGGTCCGCAGAGTGACCCGAAGGTCTAGTACTGGTATTTGACCCGAAGGTCCGCAGAGTGGCCCGAAAGCCCAACAAATGACCCGAAGGTCCGCAGAGTGGCCCGAAAGCCCAACAAATGACCCGAAGGTCCTCATAGTGGCTCGAAAGCACACGAAAGCATCGAAATGTTTCAATTAACGAGTCCAGAATTAACCGAAATAGCAAACGCACATGTCCCATACCACGTGTTTTACTAAATCGTTTGATTCTCTTCATCGTTTCCTTGAAAGTGCAAAATTGTGTATTTTGTAAAAATACACTTTACATTCTCAAACGGACAAGTCCGGAATTAAGCGAATCAGTAAAAGAAAGGGGTCATAGTCCTCGATTTTGCTGAAACGTTTAAATCGCTTCCTCATTCTTTTGAAAGTGTAAACTGTTAAATTTCTGAAAACAATTTTATTTATTTTGTAAAAATAACAATTCACCTTCTCAACTGGACAAGTCCGGAGTTAAGCGAAACAGTAAAAGAAAGGGGTCATAATCCTCGATTTTGCTGAATCGTTTAAGTCGCTTTCTCATTCTTTCGAAAACGCAAACTGTTACAATTTTATAAAACAATTTTCATTTTAAAACGATTTTCCAATCACGTGATTAAAGCAGCAAATCAGTAACAATTTCGATAAGGAAATTGTACTTCTCAAAATACCGTAAAAACGGTCACAAAACAGCATTGCGGAATAACCGCTAGAAAATCCACTTTTAAAACTTGACGGTTACTGAAGCCAAAGCGACAGTAGTTTTAAAACGTCAAAATCACATCAAAACAATCTACATCAAAATGTAATGTCAGTGAATTTTCATTCATCAAAAATGCCACAAAACACCGTGCTTCAAAATATAGCATTTGTGTAAAAATCCCGTTATAAAAATAACGGCAACAAAATACGTTTCATAACCAAGCATCGGTTCAACGTAAAAATAAATGCAGTAACGCGCAGTTCAAAATTTTGCACGTACTACAGAATGAACAAAGAAATCATTCGAAGGTATCTTCAATGAAGACAATTCAAAACATCAAAATCTAATCAATAGATGATTAGTACAAAAGAAAGCCAGCGGAAATTTCAATAAAAATCACATATCTGCAATTTCTTCGAATCCTCAATTTGGATTCGAAATTCTCAAAGAAACAAATAATTTCAGCTATGTAAACAACAATTGGAATTCATATCAATTTCGTATTTTGATTCTTAAATCAAAAAGATTATCAGTTGTACTCAGCGAAGACAGTTTCACTGTTTCCGCTGCGCACTCTGATAAATAGAACACAAATCAATCAAATCATCAGAACACAATTTCATCCAAACAACAAAACACAATTCCACTTTTATTTTTAAATAACGATATTTAAAAATTTCATCAAAATTTCAAAACTTTAGTTTTGACTCAAATCACAGATAAAACGTCGACTAATAGTTGTAACATATGTTCCATCCAAGTTATGTTTTATATTATGTCCATAAACCCCAAGCTCTGATACCAACTGTAACGCCCCACCTCTATGCTCATAATAACAAAGAGTATTAAAAGAAATACTGTCTATTATTACGAAGAATAAGGCTGGATAGGGGCGACCATCCGTAATTGGCCTTACACTAATATTGGTTATCTCGATAGGAGTGGTATATACATTTTATTTTTCATCTATTATTCATTTACTCCCATCGACATATCCAATTATCAGTATAAAACAAACTACGATAGTTCATAATAGTTTAGGACATTAGATATAACAATAACACAGATAATATAAATGCGGAACACAGAATAACAAAAATCTCATATATAACTGATGTCAGTTACAATATAGTTGACATGATACATATGATACAACTACAACTGTCGACTCTAGAAGTTATATATACAAGTACATTATCGACTAATATACATGAATACATATCATTCTATACAATGACACGACTACTACAAAATGACACTGACAACTTCAGAAGAGGTGAAAAGTCTTCATATCCTGAACAGCAACTCAAAGAAGAAAATCTACAACCTGAAATAACTCGGGTCTGACCCGAGTATTAAATTCAAAAGAAAATAATACACGGGTCAGTCTAATTCAAACTCAGTTATTAATGCACAGAAGCAATAATAATCAATATCAAATAGACGACAGTCACAGAAATCTCGTATATCCAACTCCTCGATGAGAGAATCGGATAACGGCAGATATAACACCAAACAGTGTAAATCAACAAACCAGCAATCTCAAAATGATTAATTACATCAAATTTCTGTGTGGCTGCAGTACACGCACGCGTGCACTGCCTCGCCACACAGTACGTGAAATCATCACGACAGTGAGTACTAACAGCGATCAAAATTGTAGAGTCAAAGTGAAACCTAAGACAACAAAACAGCGTAAACAACAAAAATCTAATTATCGATACGATAATTAGAAAACATATAATCTAATTATCTAAAAGATAATTAGATATCAACAAAATCATCAGCTTAAACCACAACAGAATGCCACTTCAAAATATTGAATTGAACCAACGAATCAATTCAACAATCGAAATATCAATTAAAACTGTCACTTTTGCTAGGGCTGCAGTACACGCACGCGTGTACTGCCTCGCCACTACCATAATGCAAGTGAAACACAAACCAGCGGAATAGAATAAAGCAAAAGAAATATACCCTGGTGCAACTGCATACATATATTTATGTATGATCATAGATGTATGTAAATACATGTTAGCTAACTCAAATGACTCGAACCCAAGTAAAACAAGAGCCAGTGATGTACACTTATACTAAATGTCTCAAAGAACAGAGGACAGAACTAGAGGGCAACATGAAACTGAACAGTGCAAAAGTAATATGGACCTGACACTGTCACGAGGTAAATAGTCTCAAAACAACACTGGGCAGTGCCATCAGAGATGAACACTTCATATATGCAAACCAGGCAATAGTGAGTAAGACATCACTAACATATGTGAACTCAAGTAATCACGTGAACACAATACAGCAATGAATTAAGTGAACAAGTGTGTACATGTATACACGCAACTGAAGTGCAACTGCGGTTGCAATATGACTCGAATGCACAGATAATATGAAGTGTAACTGCTACTGAATACTTAACATGTCAAGGAAGCAAAACCACAAACCAACAAGGATGCGCCAGTGAACAGCACACAACAACCCTGACTCAAAGCGTATACAATGAGGACTACAAGTTCAGGTCCAGTTACAACCAAGAACAAACCCAATGCAAATATATACTCGGATACAAAGGAATGCAACTACCAATGCAGACTAACTTATATTATACAATGAAACCAGAAGAGACCGATATCAAAGCAAGGGGGTTCGAATCAAAATGTAGTTGCAAATTCACACAGTGAAACAGTTATTAACTGCTGATACTAAAACAGTATAACCAATTCAATGAAGACAAAATCATGAATCAACTAAAGTCAAAGTCGTGGTGAACATGAAAAGAACAACCATCTCATAATCAAACCCATGGCAACCGAACCAACTAAAACTTCCCAAGAACACATACATATCCAGGGCTGTAGTGTCCAACGATGAGACAAAATCACGCAAGGCAGCAGTTTTAAAACAATTTAAAACTCAATGTGGCTAGCTCGAATAATCCCAAAGCCAAGCAAATACAATTTTACATGTATGCAAATATATATAAGTATACACATACATGTCTATATCAAATGGAACAAAGAGAAATATACAAATGTGTACAGCAGCTAGCAATGGCGAGATACGAGTGCAGTGAGCCTCAATGCAATCACAAATGCAACTGTACACGGAAATATCAGACTCCAAACATCCTGGTGAAGAATGAATGCAACACAACTCGAAGTACTATGGACAGAAGTAAACGCAGACATGAACCAGATCACGTCACAAGAGAAATATACCACTGGTGATACGTTTGAACAAAGATTTCCCATTTAAGAAATGCAATGTCAAAGACAATAAATAATGTGATAAAAACAACCAACCCAAGTCAAAGACTACTACAGACCCAAAAACCCCTATCACGAAAATATGTGAATTTAAACAAAGTCCAAGTGAACAAAATATGAACCAATGATTTTAACTTCAAACCAAAATCGAAGCAAGGATAACCACGGAACGAACAGCTCAAATTCTCTAAACATTTTCACGAAATCAACATAATCAATCCAGTAACCAATCGTCAACAAAATCGAAACCAGGGAAATCACATAAACACGATTACATAGAGGATGAATTAGATGTGAGTGGAAAGAGCCACTCACCTTTTTCTCGAAGCAAAGAAGGACTCGCTCACGTGGAGGCGTTCGACAGTTTGAAGCAGCCGCGAGTAGAGCGATCGAATTACTGAAGTCGAAACCCTTGATTTAACTACCCCTAGCTTCGGAGCGAAGAGGAAGATGAATGAAAAGAAGATCGAGCCGCCACCATTTTTTTTCTTTTTTCTCTCGTTCGATTTATTTTGATTAAGGGTTTCGAAAATGAGAAAAATGAACGAAAATGGGGAAACGATGGATTATTATCATCTCGGCCTTAGAACAACGAATGAAAGCGTGGGCTACTAATTCAACTCTAAAGCCCGCATAACCGTTAGACCAACATTTAAAAGGATTTTCAACTGATTAATTTTCAATAGCACTTAACCACCAAATTAATCGTCATTTGACGATAATTTATTGTTATAAAAATCCCAGGGTTGTTACAGAGTAGTTGAGAAGGAAATGTACATACAGACAAATGAAATCAAGGAGTAGCTAGGGTTTATAACAATACATATATAGGCAGAACAAAATAGATAGGAATGGGCTCGATTGGTTTGGAAAGTTGAACGATGAATGACCCGAAAAGCCCGTTTTGTTCCCGAAATGAAAATGGGTCAACCCATATATCAAAATGGATTTTTTCAGTAATTTTAAAATCAATGGAACAGGTTTCAAGTCCTAATTCCATCGTATGAAGAAGTTATGCCAAACTCATCTTGTTTCAAATCGATTTCAATTGATTTCAATTTCTAGGCGTTTCAAGTCCGTACGATCGAACGACAAGTCCGATCGCTACGAAACTTGAAATCCTATAATAATCCACCGTTACAGATCCGATGAAACTAGTTTGGTCGAAATCCGAGTCAGTGGCCAAAATGGCTATTTTCATGTTAATTAAATAAATTAATAATTAATTAATTAAAGCACTTTTCAGTTTAAATTTTAATAATTTACAACTTCTATCATTTTTGATTTCTAAATCATTTACAATAATTTAAACAAATTTAGATGTCAATTACAGGTTGATTAATTCATCAATTTCTGTGTTTAATTTCAATTTCATTAAATTCAGAAATTATAAGTTAAATTTTCAATAATTCCATTTAATTGACCTTTCATCCTATTATTCAATCCATTAATATCAAATGGATGAAATTAACATTGGTTCATGATCTACTACATTAATATTCTCAAATTTCCTCTTAATCTCCATTAACGTAATATTTAAATGTTTAATTTCATTTAATTACAATTAATCCGATTATTATAATTTAAATTCCAATAAATTGATAAATCTTGATTTCCATTCTTTTATTCAACCTATTGTCATACTATGAACAAAATTTACATTATTTCCAAATATTACCTTAATTTAATTTAACGTAATATTACATTAGATTTATTGCAATTGATCTCAAATTCAATTTAACAGATTAAATATGTAGGTAACTTATAATAATTGTTGCCATTCACTCTTAATCACACTTTTATAAGTTTATCATTTCAAACAAATATTATAATTACTCACAGAACATTGATTTCATTCAATTACCACTTAATATATATTAATTCATTAATTGATTCAATATTTACGTTTGTTTCCTTATATTCAATTTATAGCCAAGTTATAACATTTGAGTCATTTCACTTGATTGGAATTTCATTCAGTTTATCAATAATTAACTTTAATTAACTTCGTTACATTTCATTTTAGTATTCATTTCATTATTACATTACAACTTTTTATTTCTTCCCATATTAAATAACAAGATTCATTAAATTAACAAATTAAATTATCGAAAATTTACGGGTTATTACAATAACCTGCAACCAATCTTCTTTACTTTCCTTTGCTTTAGCCTACGAACTTTATATATGAAAGTATATCCATAAAAAAGAAAAAGTGATCAACTATTTTTGGACTGTGCCTAACCCTGTATATCTCGACTTACAAGGGAACCGTGGGCTATTGCATAGGAAAAGATTACCTACGTACCCCTTTAGGGCAAGCCTATATAGTTTTATTTCTTACTTTTCTCCTACATCAGATACTTGTTAGTGCGTCACATTGCACAACCATAGCAACCATGCAAGCATAAGCTCATCAAATGTGTACTAACTACTCAATATTAGTAACATAAATATCAAACTCATTAAATGCATACTAACTACTCAATTATCAAATATATTAACCACTCAATATTAGTAAAACAAACTTCAAACTTATCAAATGTGCACAACCACTCAATATTAGTAACACAAACATGAGGCTCATCAAATGTGTACTGATTACTCAATATTAGTAACACAAAATCAAACTCATCATTATTTCTCCTTAAGTATAAAATTATTTTATTATTGTTATTATAAAAAACATTTATTTATTTGATATCAAACGATAATAATTTCTCAAATGATAATATACTTCCTTTATTTCACATTTATTACTCCACATGCCTCAAATTGCGTCATTTGATCAAAAATAGTAATTTATAGAAAATTACTTTCAAAGATAATAATATTATTAGTTTACACCAAAATAATAATATATACTCAAATCTCTTTATTTTTCTTTCATAACCAATTTATTGCTATTTAACTCAAAAATAACCTCAAAAATTCATTCTATTTTTATTTATCTCAAAAGAGTAATAATTTAACACAAATTACTTTTGAAGACAGATCTTTACTATTATTATTATCATTCTTAAATTATCTCTTATTTTATTACTCAAATAATGATAATAACAATATTTTTCTATAACTCCATAAAATTAGTTGCACAAAATAATACGATCTTTTCAAAAATCATATTATTATTTTTAAAATCTCCCTTCTATTTAGATTTTTCGTAATTATTTATGAATTTCCATAGAAATTCATAACTAGTAACATTATTAAATTTCTCACATCGGTTTCATATAAATTGCTAAGTTGTTATTATTTACAAACATCACTTAAATTTGCAATTAATTTTATTTTCCACTGATCTATATATTTTTCCAAAAATTATATAATTTCACTTATTTCTTATTAATCAATTATTTTCCCAAATCAATAATTAATTATTGTAAAATATCATTATTCAACAGGGAAATGATTTAAATAGATAATCAACCAAATCACATCAAAATATCGCAATAATCAAGCGATCGTAAAAAGTCATAGCATATACCATCAATATAGGTGAATTTCTATCGATGGATATTGATTTAATATTTTTAAGATATAATAATTAACCTTAGTAACGTGTTTTTACAAGCAGCTCCAAATGCCAGAAGCAAACCACATGCTAAATTATTTGGAATTTCACCACAAGTCAAAAGGAACAAACCGCGGAGTTCGTATGCAAAAGATATACGAGTTAGAAGATGTGGGTCATTTTAGTAATTTAGTCATTAAAATAAAATAAATCATACTGCTACAGTACTCATCTCAACCCTGTAACCTATCAGTCACCTATGTTTCAACCTATGTCATCACCATCGACGAGTGATCTGAGCTCCCCTCCGACACCCCAACCTCTTGTGCCATCTTCTCCGACTCCTACCACCATAAAGTGGTAGAAAATTGGTCACCACCGCCACCATTTAAAGCCAAATTTTGGCCGCCTCATCATCTTTCTCCCCAGTCAGCCACCATAGATGTTGAGTACTCGTCATCATCATTCCAACAATACTAACAATCTACCATATCGATGCAATTTGACCACTGTTATCCCGCCTTTTGGCAAGGCCGTGACACCAAGAACTTGACTAAAGGCCAAAGATAGTTCGTCTAGAAAATCGGTTATACGCAGGTTCACTATGGATATCAACGAATTTTGTCCGAGTTCGGATCGAGCCAAAATTGATATGACACAACAAGCGAAGCTATGAGAGTCAACGTTCTGAATTTCAGGTCAATCCGAGTTTGTATGCTCAAGTTACAACTGATGCAAAATTGGTTAAAAACAGCGTACTTGAACTCGCTCCGCTTGCCTACTTCGACTCGCTCCGCATAAGCCAACTTCGACTCGCTCAGATCGACTCGCTCCGCATAAGTCAGCTTTGACTCGCTTCGCGTCCATTAGAAGTGCTCCACTTCGACTCGCTCTGCATCCTTCAGAAAACAACACTTTGACTCGATCGACCAAAACAACACTTCGACTCGATCAGCCTCGCATCCATCCAAAGACTTCTACTTTGTATCCATCGAAGCGAAGCGAAGCACACAGCCGATACGAACGAAGCCTATCACCATCGATACAAACAAAGTGAGATTCGAGAACGACTCGGCCAAGGAAGTGGATCAACATGAGGAATGCTCGCCACGTCATCTGACAATCACTCCCAGCTATCGAATCGAACGAAAGCGAGTCGAACGCAACAGCCAACCAAGAATCCCAATTCGTATCGATCATATTTCCGAATCTACAAGTCCAAATGCTATAAAATTTTCACAGAAGGCTACGTGCATGCTAAAGAATGTCCACGCCAAATTTCGACTCCATTAAATGAAATCTTGATCGATACGAAATCTGTTCGTATCAATCACAGATCGGACCGAAACTTCACGGGCTTGGGCGCGCGGGCCTGGTCACGTGCCAGAGAGTGTCTCCTGAGATCTGAGCGAAATACCAGCCTCCTACACCTATAAATAGACCCCCAAAGCCAACAGAAAAGGGGTTCTTCTTCTTCTCTTTTGAGATGTCCAACGCCCAGACTCCACCGGATCCAGATCTGAACTTCATTACTGCTGCAAATGAATTTCACTGCTGTTGTACTCGAGTTTCAGAACTATAACTCACTGCAACCCATTGTAATCAATTGTAAACGACAAGAAAACATCAATAAAGTCATCAACTTCAGAGTGGACGTAGGCAAGATCGCCGAACCACTATAAATCCTGTGTCTCTGTCCATCTCTTTCCGTTTTAAATTTATTATTCTTCACTTTTTATCCTCTACAATACTTAGATCTGGGATCTGTGATTATATACTGCTGATTTGTGTTCACACACTGGTGCTTTCACGATATTTGGGGTTCGTGACCATTTTTTGCGCAAACACTATGGTGCTTTCACTGAGAATTGAACTCAGGGATCCTATCATTTGGAAGTTGAATTTGAAGGCTTAAGGATTCAGATCTGAAAAACTATGACAAGGCAATCAAATAGAAGACAAAGAGTGGAGAGAGGTCAGCATGAAGGGAGTCAAGACGCTTCCTCAGGTGCAAATCTGACATCAATCTTCATCACCAGGGATGAGATAGAGACAATGTTGAAAAGACAAGAGGAAATGATCCAGAACTTGCTTCTTCAGATTGGGCAACTTGGAGCGTAAAATCAAGGAGCAACCAGAGTTCAGAATGGAGCAGGACCGTCTGGCACAGCGCTAGAGCTAGGGGGCAATAACCCAGAGCATGTTGGCCCAATCCTGGGCGGAGTACCAGGTGGAACTGCGCAACGCGGCATTGATAGAGAAATGAATGCTCAGCCGGGAGAACAGATCCTAGGAATCCCTCGTGAACTCGGGGGGCAAATCGGAAACAATGGACAAGGACTACAACTTGGAGATAGTGACGGATTGGCGGAGATGGTTAGACGAGCCATGAGGGGCGGACTAGTGAATAGAGATCTGGAGGATGTGAATAGGAGTCCCTTTGCTCCTACGATCAGGCAAGCGAGGAATCCACCAGAATTCAAGTTACCAACACTGGACATGTATAATGGGAGGACGGACCCTGCGGTTCATCTAACAAGTATATGAGGCACATGGAAGTGCTGGGGTCATCGGAGGAGGTCATGGCCCGATGTTTCCCACTGTACCTGGCAGACATAGCGGCATTATGGTTCAGGCAGCTGGAGAGCGGTTCCATTGGAACATGGACCGATTTGACTGAAAGGTTCATGAGGCAGTTCAGGGTTCACATTTCAAGACCCAAAAATGTGATGAGTTTAGCAACACTGAAGCAAAGGACCGGGGATTCCTTGAGGAACTATCTGATGCGATTCAATGCAGCGGCAGCATCGGTGGATCGAACCGATCCATCCATGGTTTTGATGGCAGCTGTATCTGGCATAGCTGATGGCACAGAGTTTAAGAATTCTTTAGCGAGGGATCCCCCCATGGATCTAGGAGAATTTTATCATGAGGCTGAAGGATTTTTATGGCTAGAGGACGCAAACGCTGAAAGAGAGGAAGGCGAAGGAATCGAGGTTTATGCAGTCAAGGGTGAAAATCCTCCTAAAACAGATTCAGAAACTGGTAAGGGGAAACGAAAAGCTGAGGATAATGGCGATGGACCGACGCGACCATGAAAGGAACCAAGATTCACCTCTTATACGGAGTTGAATGAGACTTTGGAGGAAATCTACCATGATACTAGGGGGCAGATTCCCTATCGAAGGCCGATGAGAAGGGATCCGACCAGCAACGAAAGAAGGTCAGACAAGTACTGCTTATTCCACGAGCTGAATGGCCATAGCACGAATGATTGCCGACACTTGAGGGATGAGGTTGAGGGACATGTTCGGAATGGACTACTATCGCAGTATGTAAGAAGGGGAACAACAATGGTGGAACGGGAGCGGCCACCACCTGCACCTACTGGAGACGGCTCGGGATCGAGACGTCAGCTTATCATCAATTGATTGGGATAATGACGAATAAGTAGCAAACTCCACACCAACGTGACTTAGTCTTTTTACACATGTACAGGACCGCGAACGATCCTCAGGCATGCTCTGATACGACTACCGATCGCAACGGTGTAGGTGTTTGCACTAATCACATATATTTAACCCATATAAATTAATTTAAAACATAAAAGTTTTGATTTAAATTAATTTACATCTATTAATTTCTTTTAAATTCAAGATATTTTCATATGTTGATCAAATTTTAATTTATTAATTCTTTCAAAACAATTTATTAATTCTTTCAAAACAAATTTATTAATTCTTTCAAAACAAATTTATTAATTCTTTCAAAACAAATTTATTAATTCTTTCAAAACAAATTTATTTCATTATCAACTGAGTTTTACTTATTATCCTTTCTAACTCTATTAACATCTTTATAATCAAAATTTAGTGTATAACATTCATTATAAACACTCAAATTTTATTTATAAATTCAATTTATCTTATATATTATCCAATCACATATTCAACTTCTGAATGATTTAGGTAAGTTATATTAGAATGCAGTTGAACAATATACAAATAAAATTTCCCAATTCAATTATTCAAGTTTAAATATTTATTCCAAATTTTGGTTTTATTTATAATTAAAATCATCCTTTAACAAAATTTAAGAATTAGATTTCCGATTAACTTTAAACAATTTAGAGATATACATAATATACTTATATCAAATCAAATTAAATTTTTAAAATAATATACCTATATATATATAAATCAAATTATACTGAAGAAATTCAAATCAAAATATTTTTCAAAACAAAACCGTATCAAGGCTACAGAATAGTATCTCCACTTCGAAACTCGAAAATGAATGTCGATGATGCGGCCGCCATCACCGAAATTTATTTTCTAGCGACAAAGAGAAGAGCACTGGTTTCAACATTTTTAAAAATCCTTTGAAACGATTTCTATTCGAAAATACTTTCAATAATATATACTTTAAAATTTTAAAACCCAAAGTTCGAAATCACCGGAAACTAATAAATTCTCAAATTTCTGAATTAAATTCATTTCAAATTCCAATCAATTTATAACCAAGTTTATAAATTCATTTATTTATATTATTCAATAGTCAATGGTTTACAAAACAATAAATGAAAATCAAATATTATTATTTCAGACAACAAATTCATTAACAGTTTAATTTCAGAAAACTTATATTTATATATAATGTAATCATCCAAAACTATTTTGTTTACCAAATTTGAAACAACATTGTGTCAGTTTGTTCTGTTCAAGTGTTTTGGAAATCCTATCGATAACGCTGATCAGACGAATCGATCGGAAACCCAAATCACATCAACAACTCAAACAACACAATATATAAAACATTTTTAATATAAATTTACAAATACATTTCTTTGCTCGACGATACAGGAATGAATTTTCAAAATAAGGATAGGGTTTCAAATTTGATGGGCTCAAATCAAAGAGAATTTTGATTCGAAAATAAGTTTGAACAGAAGATAAGATGATTCAATAACAGAATCGGGAGATGGGTAAGTTTATTTAATTAACGGGCAACCTTAACCGGGTCGTCCGTAACTTCAAGAATAGGATCGATGCTGAATTCCGAGGTAAATCAACACTCGATCACAAGAGATGGAATTCAGGTATAGCAGGAGGTAGATAGCACCGTAAACCGCGGATACAGTAATCTCCGGTAAATCAATGCCTATTGTAAAGGAGTTTTTTTTTTCCTTTACAAATCAATTTGAGATTGGTGGGACCGCCAACTCATTATAAAGATCATTCGAAGTGGAGTTATGGGATACTCCAGAATTGAAAGAAGATGAATAGTGAGGGACACGAATGAAATTTGGAACCGTAGGGAACGTTCCAAAATTCAAAGGAATCGACTCAAAAGGAAGAGATTGAAACTCGAATGAGAGTGATTCTGTAAATACATTTACCCTATATGCTAAGTTTTGCCTAGAGCTACCAAAGCTTTGATACCAACTGTAACGACCCGATATTTTGGACCATTCGCATCCATTATAAGTGTATAGGTAGACACTCATGCCGGAGTTGAATTGCTCAAAATACCGCGTTGTTAATTTAAATTTGGCAAAACTGAACATATACAGTAAATAAAATAATCACAGATCACAGACACAGAGTAATAATTGCAGCGGAAATAAAAGAGATAGTAGTTCATGAAGCTACTATATAAATGTATAAATTACATCAGAGTTAAAATAGATACAACGGAAGAATAATACGATACATCAGATACAAATTAGAATACATCACTGGAATCATCGAATACTGAAAGCAGAATAGATGGCTGGATCTTCAAGCAAGCTCCAACTTCGAAGGTGAGTCTCGAATACTGGTACGCTCGGTCTGACCCGAGCGTAAAGCAAAACACAAAACACTCGAGTCAGGATTAACATTCTTATATCAATAAATCCAACTCAAGTGAAATAGCAATTTGAAATACAAGTAACTCAAAGGATGTTTGGAATAACCATCCTTTAAGGATCCGTTAAACTATCTACTAGGTAGTAATATACGCTAAGTAGATAATGTCTATCAGTAATATAAGGTATCAAAATAGTGTTAAGTCATGGCCCATTCCACCCTTAACACATTTTTATTCCCAAGAGCATATACAAGACCGTAGTTTCCCCAAAACCGGAAGTCACCAGAGGGCAATCCATATACTAAAGGTACAAAACAAATTCGTAGTGGTCGCGAATAGGGAATACAAGTATGACAAGGCACATGAGGCAATACCCAAGGTAGTGATACTACCGTTTGCCTGATCCGGACTAGTGAGAACGCAACGCCGCAGCGCCCGCAACACCGTGAAACAACACTCCCAAAATCAAGGGTGCACCAATCGACAACAAGTAATGAGTAGTTCGAAGAAGTGTGTTCACTTGAGGTAGCTAATCCTCCATTGGCCCGGCACGGCTCCTGTTTTAGTCATTTCCAATTTGACATAAGTGTCAAGGCTATCCATTATCGTTCTCTTTCTTCAGTCATCACGTACATCATTCCAACCACTTCATTCTGGATCATCACTCCACGTATAGTTATTAAAGTGGTTTTCGGTTTAGACAGAGAGTATGTCCATAACCGATTCTGGTCTCTTTAATAACTTTCGTAATTATTACACCGATTGGTCATTTATTTATTTCAAAACCAAAATCAATTGCAATTTCAATCAGAGTTTATAAATCAACATTTCATTTGTCTTTCCAAATCAATTTCCATAATTTACGTTTCAAAACTTCCAATTTACCGTTTCCTAATCTTATAATTCAATTTAAATTTTCATATACAACAAATCAAATATTGATTCAAGTTCGTACAAAAGTTTCATTTCAAAATCATTTAAATCAATTTAATTTAACATTCAAATCAATTTAAATCCATTTATCAATTTCATTCAATGTTCGTTAAGTAAATTTTCATTTAAAACAATTTCTATTAAATTTCCAATTCATTAAAATCCATTATTTAAATTCAACTTCCTTATATCAAACTTACAAATTGAATTAAATTAAATTCATCAAATCGAATTCTTTAAATTTCAAGTCTTACATTAATTTCAATAAATCACATTTTATTTCTTATTAAAGAAATTCAATTTCACTTATTTACTTACTTAAATAATTTACCAAAACTTAATTAATAAAGAAACTCAATTTCAATTATTTACGAAGTAAAATTTACTTATTCAAAAGTTCAATTTCACATATTAAAGAATTCAATTCAATTTAATCATTAAATAATTCAATCTTATTTAATTATTAAATAATTCAAAACTTAATTATTAAATAATTTCAAAGTTAATAATTCAAACTTAATTATAATTTCAAACTTAATTATTTCATTTCTCAAATTAAAGAACATTCTTCCATCAATTACATTGTTAATATTTTGTTTCAGATTATTAAATATTAACATTTTCCTTTCATTAAAATTCAAATTTCAACTTCATTTCAAAACCATATTATTATTATTTTTTAACTAAAATCTTTATTTGTTTTTAAATCAAATTATTGACCAATCGGGTTTTATTAAATTCTCTATCCTAAGTCAAGTTCATTTGGGTATTTATCATTTCAACCCGATTCCAATTCAATTCAAAATCAAAGCATATCAAAGGGAACTTGCAGTGTGATAACTGGGATGGTGTCAAAGTAAATAAACAAGCAATAACAACAAACAATAACAATCCAATAATCAATTTAAATAATCCCGAAATAATCGTATTAATTCGCATTGTTATTTGTACGACTTAATATAATTATTTCTAGAATCTACACTATCATTTCATGTAGATTAAAGATTTATTACATTACGGTTTTCACTTGTCATTCAATTTCAATTTTTACACTACAACAATTAATCCAATATACGTTCAATGGTTCAAAGTGTAATTATCACTATTTTACATGTCAATTAATTTAACAAATAAAAGGGGTCATATTCAACTAATCAAATTAAACATATATGTCAATTCAAATTTTTAATTATCCTACGTCAAATTTACTTGCATAATATTTATCACTTTATACATTACAATTTTAACGTCCAATTGTAAACATAAAACAATTAATCATTTAACAATCAAACTGGATTATCATTGCATATATAACAGATATTGGTGTCAGGTGTCACAGGTGAACTGATACAGGTAATAACAGTGTAAATATCTATCAGCAGCATATTTCAATTGTCGTTTCAATTGAAATCAAATTTAATATATAAAAGAACGTTAATCGTGAGTGAGTGCTCACCTTTCGAGGTTAGAAAGAATAGATAACACTACAAGCTATGATTTGAATCACGATATAGACTGTCGACCGATCCAACAACAAATCTCAAAGCGAAGTAAGCTGAACACAGATTCGACCAAAAGCTGATAGATAAGGAATTTATTAAATAAATCAGAATCTGCTTGATATAATTTTAAACGAAGAGTATATTATATTACTACTTTTTCAAAAATCAATGTTTAAATCAAGCACATATTTAAAATAAACTATATATATGACTATATATAACTATATATATGTAACAATATTTTAAATTCAAACATATGTTAAATTAAATACATATGAATTCCAAACATAGATTTGACTAAAACTCATATATTATTGTCCACTATATACACCTAATTTATGTTGAAATAATTCCTTATATATATAATCTAATATATATACATCTATATTTATAAACTTACATACGTAAAGTACTTTGGAATCAATCATATATATACTCTTATTAGAAATGCATGAAACTTGTATTTCAAAGATACTAACATACCTGGATTATACAAAAATACAATGCCACTTATATAAAACTGTAAAATAAACAAAGGAATGCAAAAGAGCATACTTTTTTTTCTCAACTTTATCAATTGTAACCAAACAGATAACCTATATATGCTTATATATTATATAACTCAACAGATAATTTAAAACTGGATCATTATAATATTAGAATATATAAATTCACAGATTGTATATATACTACAAAACCACATACTTTATATAGAATCACTTATATACTAACTTTTATATTCATACAACTACATACCAACATTATATGTATATATGCGACAGCTACATTTTTTTTATAACTGATATTATAAAACTAACGTAGATATATAAGGTTCTGCATAAATATACATGTATATGTAAACTAATCATTGAGCCTGAAAATTCATCGTATAATTCTATTTAGACTACAATTAACATGCAATATTTATAAAATCAGACTGTACTTAAAATATGCAGACTCGTATATACAACCTTTATAAGATAACGTGTTAAACAAACTGAAATATATAATATACCCGAATCAAACATATAATATATTTATAACCAAACAAAGTATATGCTAATATATATACGAATGTACTTTTCCAAACTACGCATAACCTTAATACGGTAAATGTACAAATTTATAATAGGCTATACTAAAATAAAAAAAACAAATAACTTGAAAATCTTATATATGGTTCCATATATAAACCGTAGTTAGTAATATAAACTGGTATATTTAAATCTAATGTATACTAATAACCATAACTATATATATTCAACAAGGGGAAAAACTTACGGCTCATGAGGATGGACACGGTTGTAGGCTGACAAGAAGAATGGGCTTCACGGCAAAAGAACGTAACCCGCATACTTTCATTTCGTGGAGCCATGCTGCCGAGGGAGGGAAGCAAGGAGGCTCGGCAAAGCATAGGAGAAGGAGGGAAGAAGAAGGCGGATCGGGTTTGAGTCAGTCAGTGACAGGGTGGGAAGCGAACGTGCATAGGAAGCTGGGCCTCGGCCGGAGGTGGTGGCTAGCTATGGTGGAGCTGGATTGGGTTGCGTGAGTCGGTAGCATGCGGGAGAACAAGAGCAGGCAAGCAAAAAAAAGAAAAAGCAAGAGGTGGAAAGTCCTTTGGGTTTCAGTAGAAACAAATGGAATGGGAGAGGAGAAGTTTTATAATATAAATATTTGTCTTCATAATAAAAACGTACAAGAAGAAGAAAGGTTTGTGAACTGAAAAGAAAAGTTTTATTTACCAATATAAATTGAGATGGTGGCAAAGAAGAAGTCGTGAACGGTTGGATTTCAAAATTATTAATGGTAGGTGTCTATTTGGATTCACAGTGGGAAATAAATGGACACAAAACTCAACCAATCAAAATGGATACCGAAACGGTCATCGTTGCACTGATTTCGTAGTGTACCAAAACTCAAAATACACGAACGAGTATACTACGAAGATCAGCAGGACGAGACGATAAAAACGGTATACAGATATTAGTGGTACGATTGAATTATAAAAATTCGAATTTTCTATTGAAGGAAACTGCAGTAAAACGCAGAAGAATAAGATCGCTGGAGCTAAAGAAGTCCGAATTTTGAAAAACGACAAACTGACATCTTGTTCAGAAGATGGTTTAGAATTTTCTATGTAAAAATATTTAGGTTTCGAAAACATTTTATTTTCATCGCTTTTTAACTGATTAAATTGAAGTGAATTTACGCGCGAAATAAACTTTCATATTTTCGGACGAAAATTTACCAGTTGCTATGTTTAACTAGACATATTCCAAATATTAAATTTTTATTTCAAAATTTTATCATATAAAATTTCACAAAATTTCAACTAATAACGTTATTAAAACCAGTTAAATTTACGGGTCGTTACACTCTCCCCCACTCAAAACTTTTCGTCCCCGAAAAGGAACGAGGTAGGAGAATAGAAACAACCAGAAAGAAAATCAGATTTGAAATACAAAATAACAATTAATTTTAAACCATATAAATTCAAATTTAAATTAATTGATATTCAATAATTGATTTAATCCATTTGGTTTCACTAAAATCAATCTCAACTATTTCTAAATTCATTATCTTATTATCCAATTATCTTCAATTTACAATTTCTAAAACCATAAATTTGAATAGTCTTTTATTATAATCATACTTTATTTCCAACAATTTAAATTCTTTTTTTTTATTCCAAATTATTGTTAAATTTATTCTACTTAATATCTAATCACATATATTTAACCCATATAAATTAATTTAAAACATAAAAGTTTTGATTTAAATTAATTTACATCTATTAATTTCTTTTAAATTCAAGATATTTTCATATGTTGATCAAATTTTAATTTATTAATTCTTTCAAAACAATTTATTAATTCTTTCAAAACAAATTTATTAATTCTTTCAAAACAAATTTATTAATTCTTTCAAAACAAATTTATTAATTCTTTCAAAACAAATTTATTTCATTATCAACTGAGTTTTACTTATTATCCTTTCTAACTCTATTAACATCTTTATAATCAAAATTTAGTGTATAACATTCATTATAAACACTCAAATTTTATTTATAAATTCAATTTATCTTATATATTATCCAATCACATATTCAACTTCTGAATGATTTAGGTAAGTTATATTAAAATGCAGTAGAACAATATACAAATAAAATTTCCCAATTCAATTATTCAAGTTTAAATATTTATTCCAAATTTTGGTTTTATTTATAATTAAAATCATCCTTTAACAAAATTTAAGAATTAGATTTCCGATTAACTTTAAACAATTTAGAGATATACATAATATACTTATATCAAATCAAATTTAAATTTTAAAATAATATACCTATATATATATAAATCAAATTATACTGAAGAAATTCAAATCAAAATATTTTTCAAAACAAAACCGTATCAAGGCTACAGAATAGTATCTCCACTTCGAAACTCGAAAATGAATGTCGATGATGCGGCCGCCATCACCGAAATTTATTTTCCAGCGATAAAGAGAAGAGCACTGGTTTCAACATTTTTAAAAATCCTTTGAAATGATTTCTATTCGAAAATACTTTCAATAATATATACTTTAAAATTTTAAAATCCAAAGTTCGAAATCACCGGTAACTAATAAATTCTCAAATTTCTGAATTAAATTCATTTCAAATTCCAATCAATTTATAACCAAGTTTATAAATTCATTTATTTATATTATGCAATAGTCAATGGTTTACAAAACAATAAATGAAAATCAAATATTATTATTTCAGACAACAAATTCATTAACAATTTAATTTCAGAAAACTTATATTTATATATAATGTAATCATCCAAAACTATTTTGTCTACCAAATTTGAAACAACATTGTGTCAGTTTGTTCTGTTCAAGTGTTTTGGAAATCCTATCGATAACGCTGATCAGACGAATCGATCGGAAACCCAAATCACATCAACAACTCAAACAACACAATATATAAAACATTTTTAATATAAATTTACAAATACATTTCTTTGCTCGACGATACAGGAATGAATTTTCAAAATAAGGATAGGGTTTCAAATTTGATGGGCTCAAATCAAAGAGAATTTTGATTCGAAAATAAGTTTGAACAGAAGATAAGATGATTCAATAACAGAATCGGGAGATGGGTAAGTTTATTTAATTCACGGGCAACCTTAACCGGGTCGTCCGTAACTTCAAGAATAGGATCGATGCTGAATTCCGAGGTAAATCAACACTCGATCACAAGAGATGGAATTCAGGTATAGCAGGAGGTAGATAGCACCGTAAACCGCGGATACAGAAATCTCCGGTAAATCAATGCCTATTGTAAAGGAGTTTTTTTTTCCTTTACAAATCAATTTGAGATTGGCGGGACCGCTAACTCATTATAAAGATCATTCGAAGTGGAGTTATGGGATACTCCGGAATTGAAAGAAGATGAATAGTGAGGGACACGAATGAAATTTGGAACCGTAGGGAACGTTCCAAAATTCAAAGGAATCGAGTCAAAAGGAAGAGATTGAAACTCGAATGAGAGTGATTCTGTAAATACATTTACCCTATATGCTAAGTATTTCCTAGAGCTACCAAAGCTCTGATACCAACTGTAACGACCCGATATTTTGGACCATTCGCATCCATTATAAGTGTATAGGTAGACACTCATGCCGGAGTTGAATTGCTCAAAATACCGCGTTGTTAATTTAAATTTGGCAAAACTGAACATATACAGTAAATAAACTAATCACAGATCACAGACACAGAGTAATAATTGCAGCGGAAATAAAAGAGATAGTAGTTCATGAAGCTACTATATAAATGTATAAATTACATCAGAGTTAAAACAGATACAACGGAAGAATAATACGATACATCAGATACAAATTAGAATACATCACTGGAATCATCGAATACTGAAAGCAGAATAGATGGCTGGATCTTCAA
Source organism: Allium fistulosum (assembly GCA_030737815.1). NCBI lineage: Eukaryota > Viridiplantae > Streptophyta > Magnoliopsida > Asparagales > Amaryllidaceae > Allium > Allium fistulosum. The sequence goes on along the minus strand of CM060903.1, from coordinate 804,285,269 downwards.
GCAAGCTCCAACTTCGAAGGTGAGTCTCGAATACTGGTACGCTCAGTCTGACCCGAGCGTAAAGCAAAACACAAAACACTCGAGTCAGGATTAACATTCTTATATCAATAAATCCAACTCAAGTGAAATAGCAATTTGAAATACAAGTAACTCAAAGGATGTTTGGAATAACCATCCTTTAAGGATCTGTTAAACTATCTACTAGGTAGTAATATACGCTAAGTAGATAATGTCTATCAGTAATATAAGGTATCAAAATAGTGTTAAGTCATGGCCCATTCCACCCTTAACCTGTGCAGTTAATGCCCCGCTATTACCCCGCTATAACCCCGCTATATCTCATAGCGGATTTCTACCGCTACGATTTTTCCATATAGCCCCAAAATATAGCCTTTACGCTTTAAGCCCCGCTATTTCCGCTATATCCCGTTATTCCCGCTATATTCCGCTATGTCCGCTATGTCTTCTTTAATAAAATGAATTGAAAAATTGCATTTATACATTATAAAAATTATGAATCTAGTTTATTTGATTTAATTTTTAATATGTTTTTAGAAATGAAAATGCTCTAATATTCTACTAAATTCAATTATGTTATATAACAGTTTTATGTTTATTTAAAGTATATTTGCACATGTTTTTATTTAAAATTATTTATGTATTAATTATAATTCAATTGAATGATATTTTTTCATTTAATTACCATTTATATATTTGAAAAAACATTAAGTACGAGTTTTATATGCTATTTTAGAGCCATCCGCTATATCCCGCTATATCCTCGCTGTATCCCCGCTATGACTTTTTGCACCTCCACCGCTTTGAATCCGCCGAGCGCTTTAACTGCACAGCCCTTAACACATTTTTATTCCCAAGAGCATATACAAGACCGTAGTTTCCCAAAACCGGAAGTCACTAAAGGGCAATCCATATACTAAAGGTACAAAACAAATTCGTAGTGGTCGCGAATAGGGAATACAAGTATGACAAGGCACATGAGGCAATACCAAAGGTAGTGATACTACCGTTTGCCTGATCCGGACTGGTGAGAACGCAACGCCGCAGCGCCCGCAACACCGTGAAACAACACTCCCAAAATCAAGGGTGCACCAATCGACAACAAGTAATGAGTAGTTCGAAGAAGTGTGTTCACTTGAGGTAGCTAATCCTCCATTGGCCCGGCACGACTCCTGTTTTAGTCATTTCCAATTTGACATAAGTGTCAAGGCTATCCATTATCGTTCTCTTTCTTCAGTCATCACGTACATCATTCCAACCACTTCATTCTGGATCATCACTCCGCGTATAGTTATTAAAGTGGTTTTCGGTTTAGACAAAGAGTATGTCCATAACCGATTCCGGTCTCTTTAATAACTTTCGTAATTATTACACCGATTGGTCGTTTATTTATTTCAAAACCAAAATCAATTGCAATTTCAATCAGAGTTTATAAATCAACATTTCATTTGTCTTTCCAAATCAATTTCCATAATTTACGTTTCAAAACTTCCAATTTACCGTATCCAAATCTTATAATTCAATTTAAATTTTCATATACAACAAATCAAATATTGATTCAAGTTCGTACAAAAGTTTCATTTCAAAATCATTTAAATCAATTTAATTTAACATTCAAATCAATTTAAATCCATTTATCAATTTCATTCAATGTTCGTTAAGTAAATTTTCATTTAAAACAATTTCTATTAAATTTCCAATTCATTAAAATCCATTATTTAAATTCAACTTCCTTATATCAAACTTACAAATTGAATTAAATTAAATTCATCAAATCGAATTCTTTAAATTTCAAGTCTTACATTAATTTTAATAAATCACATTTTATTTCTTATTAAAGAAATTCAATTTCACTTATTTACTTACTTAAATAATTTACCAAAACTTAATTAATAAAGAAACTCAATTTCAATTATTTACGAAGTAAAATTTACTTATTCAAAAGTTCAATTTCACATATTAAAGAATTCAATTCAATTTAATCATTAAATAATTCAATCTTATTTAATTATTAAATAATTCAAAACTTAATTATTTAATAATTTCAAAGTTAATAATTCAAACTTAATTATAATTTCAAACTTAATTATTTCATTTCTCAAATTAAAGAACATTCTTCCATCAATTACATTGTTAATATTTTGTTTCAGATTATTAAATATTAACATTTTCCTTTCATTAAAATTCAAATTTCAACTTCATTTCAAAACCATATTATTATTTTTTTTAAATAAAATCTTTATTTGTTTTTAAATCAAATTATTGACCAATCGGGTTTTATTAAATTCTCTATCCTAAGTCAAGTTCATTTGGGTATTTATCATTTCAACCCGATTCCAATTCAATTCAAAATCAAAGCATATCAAAGGGAACTTGCAGTGTGATAACTGGGATGGTGTCAAAGTAAATAAACAAGCAATAACAACAAACAATAACAATCCAATAATCAATTTAAATAATCCCGAAATAATCGTATTAATTCGCATTGTTATTTGTACGACTTAATATAATTATTTCTAGAATCTACACTATCATTTCATGTAGATTAAAGATTTATTACATTATGGTTTTCACTTGTCATTCAATTTCAATTTTTACACTACAACAATTAATCCAATATACGTTCAATGGTTCAAAGTGTAATTATCACTATTTTACATGTCAATTAATTTAACAAATAAAAGGGGTCATATTCAACTAATCAAATTCAACATATATGTCAATTCAAATTTTTAATTATCCTACGTCATATTTACTTGCATAATATTTATCACTTTATACATTACAATTTTAACGTCCAATTGTAAACATCAAACAATCAATCATTTAACAATCAAACTGGATTATCATTGCATATATAACAGATATTGGTGTCAGGTGTCACAGGTGAACTGATACAGGTAATAACAGTGTAAATATTTATCAGCAGCATATTTCAATTGTCGTTTCAATTGAAATCAAATTTAATAAATAAAAGAACGTTAATCGTGAGTGAGTGCTCACCTTTCGAGGTTAGAAAGAATAGATAACACTACAAGCTATGATTTGAATCACGATATAGACTGTCGACCGATCCAACAACAAATCTCAAAGCGAAGTAAGCTGAACACAGATTCGACCAAAAGCTGATAGATAAGGAATTTATTAAATAAATCAGAATCTGCTTGATATAATTTTAAACGAAGAGTATATTATATTACTACTTTTTCAAAAATCAATGTTTAAATCAAGCACGTGTTTAAAATAAACTATATATATGACTATATATAACTATATATATGTAACAATATTTTAAATTCAAACATATGTTAAATTAAATACATATGAATTCCAAACATAGATTTGACTAAAACTCATATATTATTGTCCACTATATACACCTAATTTATGTTGAAATAATTCCTTATATATATAATCTAATATATATACATCTATATTTATAAACTTACATACGTAAAGTACTTTGGAATCAATCATATATATACTCTTATTAGAAATGCATGAAACTTGTATTTCAAAGATACTAACATACCCGGATTATACAAAAATACAATGCCACTTATATAAAACTGTAAAATAAACAAAGGAATGCAAAAGAGCATACTTTTTTTTTCTCAACTTTATCAATTGTAACCAAACAGATAACCTATATATGCTTATATATTATATAACTCAACAGATAATTTAAAACTGGATTATTATAATATTAGAATATATAAATTCACAGATTGTATATATACTACAAAACCGATTTTATACAAACACATACTTTATATAGAATCACTTATATACTAACTTTTATATTCATACAACTACATACCAACATTATATGTATATATGCGACAGCTACATTTTTTTTATAACTGATATTATAAAACTAACGTAGATATATAAGGTTCTGCATAAATATACATGTATATGTAAACTAATCATTGAGCCTGAAAATTCATCGTATAATTCTATTTAGACTACAATTAACATGCAATATTTATAAAATCAGACTGTACTTAAAATATGCAGACTCATATATACAACCTTTATAAGATAACGTGTTAAACAAACTGAAATATATAATATACCCGAATCAAACATATAATATATTTATAACCAAACAAAGTATATGCTAATATATATACGAATGTACTTTTCCAAACTACGCACAACCTTAATACGGTAAATGTACAAATTTATAATAGGCTATACTAAAATAAAAAAACAAATAACTTGAAAATCTTATATATGGTCCCATATATAAACCGTAGTTAGTAATATAAACTGGTATATTTAAATCTAATGTATACTAATAACCATAACTGTATATATTCAACAAGGGGAAAAACTTACGGCTCAGGAGGATGGACACGGTTGTAGGCTGACAAGAAGAATGGGCTTCACGGCAAAAGAACGTAACCCGCATGCTTTCATTTCGTGGAGCCATGCTGCCGAGGGAGGGAAGCAAGGAGGCTCGGCAAAGCATAGGAGAAGGAGGGAAGAAGAAGGCGGATCGGGTTCGAGTCAGTCAGTGACAGGGTGGGAAGCGAACGTGCATGGGAAGCTGGGCCTCGGTCGGAGGTGGTGGCTAGCTATGGTGGAGCTGGATTGGGTTGCGTGAGTCGGTAGCATGCGGGAGAACAAGAGCAGGCAAGCAAAAAAAAGAAAAAGCAAGAGGTGGAAAGTCCTTTGGGTTTCAGTAGAAACAAATGGAATGGGAGAGGAGAAGTTTTATAATATAAATATTTGTCTTCATAATAAAAACGTACAAGAAGAAGAAAGGTTTGTGAACTGAAAAGAAAAGTTTTATTTACCAATATAAATTGAGATGGTGGCAAAGAAGAAGTCGTGAACGGTTGGATTTCAAAATTATTAATGGTAGGTGTCTATTTGGATTCACAGTGGGAAATAAATGGACACAAAACTCAACCAATCAAAACGGATACCGAAACGGTCATCGTTGCACTGATTTCGTAGTGTACCAAAACTCAAAATACACGAAAGAGTATACTACGAAGATCAGCAGGACGAGACGATCAAAACGGTATACAGATATTAGTGTTACGATTGAATTATAAAAATTCGAATTTTCTACTGAAGGAAACTACAGTAAAACGCAGAAGAATAAGATCGACGGAGCTAAAGAAGTCCGAATTTTGAAAAACGACAAACTGACATCTTGTTCAGAAGATGGTTTAGAATTTTTCTATGTAAAAATATTTAGGTTTCGAAAACATTTTATTTTCATCGCTTTTTAACTGATTAAATTGAAGTGAATTTACGCGCGAAATAAACTTTCATATTTTCGGACGAAAATTTACCGGTTGCTATGTTTAACTAGATGTATTCCAAATATTAAATTTTTATTTCAAAATTTTATCATTTAAAATTTCACAAAATTTCAACTAATAACGTTATTAAAACCAGTTAAATTTACGGGTCGTTACAGCGCCCAGCTATCGAATCGAACGAAAGCGAGTCGAAACGAGAGTGAGTCGAACGCAACAGCCAACCAAGAACCCAATTCGTATCGATCATATCTCCTAATTTATAAGTCCAAATGCTATAAAATTTTCATAGAAGGCTACGTGCATGCTAAAGAATGTCCACGCCAAATTTCGACTCCATTGGATGAAATCTTGATCAATACGAATTCTGTTCGTATCGATCACGGATCGGACCGAAACTTCACGGGCTTGGGCGCACGGGCCTGGTCACATACCATAGAGTGTCTCCCGAGATCCGAGTGAAATACCAGCCTCCTACACCTATAAATAGACCCCCAAAGCCAACAGAAAAGGGGTTCTTCTTCTTCTCTTTTGAGATCTCCAACGCCCAGACTCCACCGGATCCAGATCTGAACTCCATTGCTGCTGCAAACGAATTTCACTGCTGTTGTACTCGAGTTTCAGAACTATAACTCACTGCAACCCATTGTAATCAATTGTAAACGACAAGAAAACATCAATAAAGTCATCAACTTCAGAGTGGACGTAGGCAAGATCGCCGAACCACTATAAATCTTATGTCTATGTCTATCTCTTTCCGTTTTAAATTTATTATTCTTCACTTTTTATCCTCTACAATACTTAGATATGAGATCTGTGATTATATACTGCTGATTTGTGTTCACACCCTGGTGCTTTCGCGATATTTAGGGTTTGTGGCCTTTTTTGGCGCAAACAACCACCAATTGAAAAGCCTTAAAATCAGCAGCCCTCGATTTTTCATGATTCCGTAATTTGTATCGGTTCAAACCAATTCAATTTAATTTTGAAAAATAAACTTCACCGTGTTCATACTGTCACGCCGTATGAAACGATACATCATAAGGCCTAGTTTCAGACTGACTTGTAAATTGCTTTGTTTTGTAATTAGGAGTGATAATCCCTATTAGCCTTGGGAGATTAAGGTCAAAAAGGAGGTTAGAAAATGAGAAGAGAGTGTGACAGCTGCCCTAGGATTTCTCTATGATAATCTATTTATAGGAAAAGGGCTGTGTTGGGACAAAGCGGTCATAAAGGGCTAAAAAATCCATTTTCAAACGTCGATGGGAGTATGTCATGCTATATCAAAATATACGTTTTTGATGTTTCTAGATGCAGTGGAAATACAAAAATCCGCCAAAAGGAAATTTTGCTCAAATTTGTCGCCTATTGTTTGTTTAATTTAAATGGTTGTTACTAATTAAACAATGATTAATGTGACTTTACTTTAAATGGTTGATGTTAATCCATGCCCTTCAATCTATGTCACTTTACTTTCCACTCATCATCATACTCATCTATACCACTTGAATCAGTAGTTCTTAATCCATAATGGATAATAGTGATACATCTTGCACTTCGTTATTTTACACCGATTCAATTCGTTCATGCTGCAACACACCTCTTTGAATATCTAATTTAGTAGCCAACCCCAATCTTACCGCATATTCTAATACTCCATATGGTTAGTTCCATCGCTCTTAAGCATTTCGTCAAACACTTCCAAGATGCTATCCAATCTACCTAATTTCCCTATATGAAATCTCACTAACACAAACATCAAATCCAAACATACAAGAATATATTACAAGATCCAATACAAATATTAAAGCATCCATATCCTATCTAACATTCAAGTTGATCCTAGGTACTCATATGTGCATTCCCTATGCCCTAACATATCAACTTGTGCTACACTACACATTCATCGGATCTAAGAACATATTTTGGGTATTAGGTGATTTCTAATCATGGCCTAATCGTATAATTAATGTACAATATTTGGATCATGCAATATACCCAAGAGGAGGGTGAATAGTGTATTTAAACTATTTTGCAGATAAACTAATAAATAATGAGGAAACTTAAATGCGAAAAGTAAATAACACACAGATATACCCAGCTTTAGCCTAAAGCCTGCTGCTGCTCCCAAAGTTATTACTTGGATTATATACTCGACACTTACAACATCTTAAGCTCGCACTCTTTGCTAACCTGAATATACTAACTCTATGCCTAATAACCCTGTTTGGAATCAATACTCTTAGACTAGAATCCCTGAACTACAACACGTAGTTCACCTAGAAAAAAATGTAGACTTCAATAAAAAGAAAATACAAAAAATAATAATAAAAAAAAACAAGTCAATGACAAATTTGAACAATGTAAAATAGACTCTCTTCTTTCTTCAAGTGATTGTGTTACTGGAGATGTAGCTTGCTTCGACTGTGCACTGCTATCCTAGAGTTTTTTGGCCAAGATTTGCAAAAGCTTGCTTTGATGCTCACGTTGGCTATTATTTGAAGGAGATGCGGAATAGGTTGGTATTATTGTTGAATAAGTGTCTACTTCTATATTTTTGGAGTTTGCTGATAGAGAGGTGCTTTGTCTAGAGAAGTTGATCTTGTTTTGGTATTGAAATGCTTATTTTGCCTGTTGTAGAATAGATTTGAAGTACTTCACATAGGTAAGGCTTCGGTAGAGATTGAGATGATAATGAACAGAATTGTATAATGGGGATGATATTTGATGATCAGATTTTGTTTGATAGATGAAGCTTTGTTTTTATATCCAATGATTTTTTTGATGTAATATGCAGTTTTTATAGGCTCATGGAGGGGATGTGTATGTATGGAAATAAATATGTATGTGGATATATGGAGAGGTAATTTATTTGTGAGATAGTTTGTTTCCCTGTATAGAAAATAATATCTATATATAATAGGGAAACAAATATGTGTGAGGATGTATAAAGAAGGATTTGATTTGTGAGCTAGTTTGTTTTCCTGTATACAAAATGTAATGACCCTGAAATCGGCCTTCGAAAATCGGCACCCGTACTTCACTTGTACTCAAAATGCCGTAGATTCAAACGCCGAATCTGGTTCATCGGAGCTTATAACACAGTAAGTATAACAACACAGCGGAAGAAAAAGAAATAATATCATATACACAACATCTGATGAATACAATATCCAATGATACAATAGAATGATACAACTGAATATCAACACTATCAGAGATACAAGGAATAGCAGCGGAAAGATAATGTCTTCAATGCCAAACTCCAAATAATCCATCTCTAATCCAGAACTAGCTCGAACAACCATCAAGTTGCTATAAGCAAACAAGATAAACTCCAGAATGAAGCGAGTGTGATCGCCAAGCTCCAAAGGCTTCAAAGATATCGAATCTACTCCTACTATCAGACTATCTGGAAAAAAAACCAACTCTGAACTGCCCGTGTGGAAAATTGTGGGCACCCAGAGTTTAGGAAGGGAACAATAAACTCCGGATCAGTCATGGGACTGGTGTGAGCAACAAAAACAGTTTATCTTTAAACAAACAACAAAAGAAGTTTAACATTGAAAGCCGCAATGCTTTTGGAAAATGAAACTACCATAAGACCTCCTGCCACACACACAATGCAATCGCAGAATTGGAGGAGATTTCTTCTTATGATAGTCAAACATGCTTACTACGCAAAAGAAAACTCTTTTGATATTATTACTAGTGCATAGTGTGAAAACATTTCGAAAATACAATATTAATCTTATCCAGCATACAACCATTATTGTATGCCTACTATAGCTATGATGTTCAATAGCAGGTTACCACCACATTCCATAGCAGGTAATACAACTAAAACCGTACAAGGTTCATATTGTTTCTTTGGATTTCCAACAAATGGTCAGGCAAAGGAACTTCCTTACCGAAAAGGGAACGCCTCTGGAAAGACGCCCCGAGAACCTAACCGGATCTCTGCAAACACAAGGCCGACGCTACCTCACGCTTTAACCAAGCTGTAACTAGGTAGCTAACACACAAGCTATGCCATCCCCCGGTCGTTACCGACCTTTATCCGAGGGCCCTCGATCACAAAGCAACAACCACAAAGTATAGGTAAAATATCTGGGCTCCATACCATGATATCACCTTTTATCCAGAAGGAAATGACATACCCTAGGGGCGCTACCCCTACAAAACCTTTGTCGCAACATTCCTGTTTCGACCATTACCGGGTTGTGAGGCTCGACGAAGTCTCGTCCACAAAGCTACGCTTTTTCACAAAGCCACGCTTTTTCACAAAGCCACGCTTTTTCACAAAGCCACGCTTTTTCACAAAGCCACGCTTTTTCACAAAGCCACGCTTTTTCACAAAGCCACGCTTTTTCACAAAGTAACGCTTTTTCAGAAAGCAACGCTTTGACCAACAAATGATCAACAACACTTCGTATGCCACATTACCAAATTGGGAATGTATCACTAGTAACCATCAACTACATAACCTCTGAGCTCGTACGTCTCAGAGAAGGGTGTTAAGCTAAGAGAATAAATTCTCCGCCACCAACAGAAATGTATTTGATAGAAACCAGCTTTACATCTCAAAGTGTAACGTCAGACACACATCCATACAAGTCCGTTCCGGGATCGAACGGAACCGAAGGCACTTCCAAAGAAGCCCTTGCAAATCCGGATAATTTCTAATCACGTCCGGACTTCCCATCACAAAGGGTGATAAAATCTCTATACCGGGGACCAGTCGGTGCAGAGACATTCGACGAGTTGTCCTTTCGTTTTTGAAAATATCCGGTCTTCACCATCGGTCTTCAAATGCTATCCATATATGTCGTATCATTATTCGGAATGGGTCATATGACACAAAGGTCCTTCCCCTGCTAAACCGAATAACGAGCGCAATTAAAAATCATATGGATACTGGGGTCTTAGTTAAATCACGGCTTAAAGCCCAAAACTTTTCATTCGAATGGTTAAAACAAATTACCATTTCCAATCTTTTAAACAAAAAGATTCATTTCAAAAACCTTCAATGGTTCAAACAATTTCCACACTTTTAATCTTTTAAACAAAAAGATTCAATTCACAAAGTTCACCCCATTCACAAAGATTCATTTATGGATTTCAAAACAATTTCCATTTCAATTAAATTAACTCGTTAAATCTTTAAATCAAGATTTAACTTATAGCTTCCAAAAATTATTTCCAAAGATTCATTCATAGTCTTTCAAAACAATTCTATTTCAAGTTAGATTAACTCATCCGGTCTTTGAAATCAAAGACTCATTTCATAGTTTTCAAAACATTTCAATTCCATTTCAAACTTGAAACCTTTCAACATAGTTTAGAAATTCATTACTTATGTGAAAGCGTTTACTATTTGAAAACAAATAGTTTCGTTTCAGAAAAAAATCCAGTTATATCTACACAAGCTAAAACCCTTGAATTAAATTCAAATTCCCAAATCAATACCTTTAAAATGGTTTAACCCATATATAACTTATACAGCATCTTTAATCCCTAGTTTCAAATCAAAGAATTCAATTTCAAACTTGAATTCAAAGTTAAAACAATTATTTAAATTTTCAAAACTCTATTAAGTTATTCAAAATAACTTTTATCTTTGAAGCTCATTTCAAAAGCTTTTCACTTTAAACCCAAATTTCCAATTTCAAAATCAATTGAAATTAAAATTTCAATTTCAAAAATATTAATTTTAAATCATCTGTGACTTAACCGATTTCCACGTGAAATCCATATTTGTGTGTGTAAAGGTGTAGTCCAGGGGTTTCACACACAATAGTGCAATATCATTCAATCATCACAGATCAGAATACAGAAATATAGTTGATAAGCGGTATTAACCATAACGCTTATCGTTCATTCACAGATCACAGATATATATATATATCACAGATAATCAATTACATTCATCCGAGATAAATAAATTATAGATCATAACACAAATCAGGATGTATCACAAAGCATCATATATCAGGGATATCAAACAATCAAATCATCCAATAGAATCCAAATATCCATAGGTAAGGTCAATTTATTTATCCGATTTAATTAAATCAGATTAATCACTAACCCTGGTTAATTAACATTAACAAATTACAAATTATTTTAATTAATTAACCTTTAATAATAAATTAATTAACCTTTAATTATTAATTAATTAACCTTAATTAATTAATCACATAAATTAATTCTTCTTTTAAATTAATTATCCTTTGATTAATCATTAATTAACCCTTAATCAATCAATTAACCTTTAATTAATTACTCTTAGGTAATTACATTTATTAATTAATCACTTTAATTAATCACTTTAATTAATTAACTTTTAAATCAATTAATTATCCTTTAATGCATTACATCAAGTAATAAATCCTTAATTAAGTAATTAACTACCCTTTAATTACTCATATTAGTTTAACTTTAATTAATCACATTATCTTAAACACTTGCTTAAATCTTACTTCAGGTTAGACCCGATAGTAACTCGACCCTGCTTCGAGTTAACTTCTTCGTTCCCTACATATTTTATTTATTTATTTTACCACTGTTATGCTACAGAACTCACGCGAGCAACCTGGTAATTAGCTCGAGTCAAAACCACAAAGTCACGAGCTCCACTTCGAGTTCCACTTCCAACTCCTTCTTCCCAAAGCCACAATCGAAACCCAAACCAACACTGACCCGAAAACACGTGCACATGCACCGATCCTCTGACCAACTCCGGTCATCATCGCCGACACCCTTGAGTCGTCGCCGACCTTCTCCAATCATTCGACTACCCAGATCGATGAACTCGAGCCAAATTCGAGATCGAGCATTTCAACCCAGAACTGGAACACAACCCTCCATCTAAAAACGCCACGCCTCGATCATCTCGATCATCTGACGCCACGTCCTCACGTCCACAGCTTCACTACCACTTCCAGCATCGATCCTCTCTGGACCGAACGACTCCGATCAACCCACGTTGCTACACGAGCACGAGGAACAACATCGACCAAATTGGGTTCTTAAACCCTAAAATGGCGTCTCTCGACCTCCCCGATGATCAGAAAACCCTGTAGCCATTTTTTCCTTTTACCCTTGATGCTCGAACCACCTTTTAACCAAAGCACGACGGACCAGTGGTCGTTGATCATCAGAATTTACCCAAAACAGATTTCTCGTTCAACTTGAAAATTTTCATTATTTACAATGTTAAAAATCATGAAATTTCTTTTAAAAATCATCATTTGTTAACAAAAATATAATTATAGGATCCAAGCCTGGAATTAAGTTTATTGATTTCTAACTTTAAAAATGGGTTTACTGTGAATTTTATAATTTTGAATCGATTACTGGATATAAAATCTCGAAACCATTTTTAAAAAAAAATGAGGTTATACGCTTCTAATCATTTTTATTTGGGAATCATAACCTATAATTGATCATATAAGGAGCAATTGGATTAAATTTAGGTTTTGTTCCTATAATCTAACAGAGATATATGCATATAAACATATACAGACATTCATACCAAAACATTTGCATATTTATATATATACACAAACATAATCACATCCATGCAATCACTTCACATCAAGTATTAATCATAAATTTCAGGTTATAAATCAGGCTAAGGTACTTTGGGTAGTAATTTGCTCACCTGAGATATGTAAACAGGGAACCAAAGAACAGAGCGTGAAGCTTGAGTTTGAAACTAGACAGTGATCTTTAATTTGTTGCTTGATTTGCTTTTAAACTGAGTTGAAACAAGCTGAAGTCTTCACTTGATCTTCTTCTCTAGTTTGAGTTGAATTATTGTTTGTTCAAGTTGAAGTTTTGTTTTAAATTTTGAATGATTTTCACTTCAGTTTTATTTAGTTTGAAATGAACGAAACTGAGTTGAAAAATGAGAAGTTGATGTATATAACAAGAAGTTTACAGTATACATATTTGTACAGGGCAATGTATTATTTTGTACAGGTGATTATATTGTTTTGTACCATAGGATCAGAGATTTTTCTCCCTTTACTTTTCTTTATCTGGCCTAGGCAGATTTATGAGGGCTGTACAATGCATGAAGAAATTTTTTATTAACAAATGGGGGCTGAAATGATATGTTGTAGTGTACTAAGGTATTGGTATTAATTGCTTTGTACAACATACTTACCCTTATTTGCTTGTACATATATATTTGTAAAATCTTTTCATTTCGGCTGAGAGGATCTTGTGATGGCTGATGGTATAGTTGTGGTGGCTGAGATATTTTCATTTATTATCATTTGTCTTGAATGTATATACACATTGTTTTCTTTAGCAAGCTACCACAAAGATATTTATATTTTTGTTTTGAGCACACATGAATATATATTTGTTTAAACTTAATTTTAAACACTTTTGTTGTCTTTATTTTGATTTCGTACAATAGGTATTTATCTTGTTTCTTTTCTCAACCTATAACTTATTTTTATATTTATTTTCAAATATCCAAATTGATTCATTATTTAACTAATTTGTTTACTATATATATTTTCTATAATTTAATCTTATTATTTTCATTTTTAAACCATTTATTTACAATTTAAATTCAATTATCAATATATATATATATATATTCACATATATACATATATTTATAATTTCTTAAATTTAAATGATTTATACCGAATATATTTGAATCCGGGGAAACTCGCATCACTTTATCAATTTATTTTACAATTTTTATTCAAAAATGAATTAATTATCATTTTAAATTTATATAAAATCCGGGGTCGTTACACAAAATAAAATCTGTATACAATGAGAAATAAATTAGGTCATATCTTTCAAAATATATCATTTGATTGTGTATACAATTCTTCGTTTCCATTCTCTATTTATTTCCCTTTCTTCATATATACTGCCTCTGATTGTGTGTGTATTTCCTTGCATCCTATTTGTATTTGTTTCACTTTCTCTATATATATACAGTCTCTGATTGCATACTGAAATATTTCCTTCCTTGGATCCTTATTTATTTCCTTTTCTGTATATGCAGCTTTTTATTATACTGAAAGGAAACTTTTTCCATAATTAGTAAATATACAACACTAGACAAACATATTAGTTATAATATATATTTATTAATATCAAATGGAAATTAATTGCAATATCTGATAATATTTCTTTTTTAATAAATATTTATTATTTTACAAATAAAAATATGTGTTTGAAATGTAATACGTGTAAAAAAACAGGCATATGAGATGTAGTGGGACAATTTAAGTTAAAAAAATTATGTTTTGATGATTTTTAAACTATAACACACTTTGAAAGCAAAATCAATTATAAAATATACTTGTTATCATCAAACAAGACATATACTTCATAATCATCCTCTTTTGATGATAACAAACAACAAGTTAAAATTTGACATGTGTAACTTGTGGTGAGTGTGTGCTTGATACCTTTAATCAAAATCATAGCATAATGTATGTTTTAATATATACAATATGCTCCCTCTATTGATATGCTAACCCTATATATGTAGCAAATGTGTTCAAGAATAAAATATGAATCCAATAATATTTCATTCAATATTAAGAATGAATTCGCATTATCACCAAATCTTAACCGCCCTCTCTCCCTTTTGATTTCATCAAAAGTATAAATATCAATTTAGCACAGTGAGAAAGTGATACTAAATGATGAAACTCGATGAAATATGACAACAAATATATAATGAAAAATCAACCATAAATCATAGTAGCTATATTGATCAAAGTCATATCCCATGGGTGGAAAGAGAGTGACAAAAAAGTATAGTAATATGTTGTATGGTTCAAAAAACTAACTCATCCAAATAATAACCCGAGTGAAGTATTTATGTGAGGACAGTTTTTTCCTAACTCATCATAAATGAGATCAAGATACCTACACCCACATATTTTTTTGAGGTCTGTCAAATGAGGGAGAAGCATTGATTGATAGGTGTATACACCAGCTCTAAAGAATTTTTAGCATAGGACGGATACCCTTAGGTGATATAACTCTACGTTCATACCGCATCCACTTTTCAAACGTAGCACTTGTAACCATTTAAATTTCAAATTTATAATATATTATGTGTTTTACTTTTCATATGGAGCATGTACATGACTTGTCCCATATACTCACTTTTAATCCAACAATCTTTATCACGTTTGATTTATGTCATTTTAGCCAACACAAGCATAAAACGGAAAAATATGAGTCGATAGAATATGAATATCCAATGGTAGATTTAGAGATGGTGTGGGATATGTAATGGTCCAAAAATATTACTTTAAAATATTCTTGATTATTAAAAAAATCACAACGCCGCTATTTAATCAAGTACAAAATGTAATATCCTTAATCATCCATGTAAACAATATAAATACTTTTGAAATTCACATAAGAAAGTTTAATCGATCGTGATATGATTTCAAAAGTAAATTCTTTATAAATATCTTAAAAATATTTCAGTTTTGTATTTTAATCTTGAACATGCAAAATGAATTTGTTTTAGAGCCATTTTTGTAAAGAGGAGCACATGTTCCAAGGGTATACACATTAATATCAAAAACAAAACAAAGACTCATCTCAAAAGATTTCATTACAAAGCTTAAAATTTTAAAAATTCATCTCCAACAATCTTCTCAAGTTTTGGAAAAAAGATCTCAAGAAGTTCAACACATGGTTATTTCCAAATGTTATTTCAGGTAATAATCTATCATCTCAAGATGGTTCAACGTTTTCAAGTCAAGGAACTCTCTAGTCAAAAACTCTTCTATCAAAAGAAATTTCTCATCGAAAATTTATATTAAAGATTTTGCCAAAAATGTCTCATTTCAAAGTATTCACATCGTAAATAGATATGGAGAGTAAAATAAGAAAAAATCCTAAGAAAGAAAAAACATATTTTTGGATTTTTTTGGAAAAACAAAAAGTATAAGAAGGGAAAAACAAAACATGTTTTTGGATTTTTTTTGAAAATAAAATAAAACACAAAACAAAAATGCAAACTCGCCACATGTGCATGAAATATTATGTGAAATATTAGTCAAAGACATATGAGCTATCAAAATATTAGACTGGAGGAATCACAAGGATTAAAAATCATACCAGATATTATGTATAGAAATAAACAAGAATATCTCATGATACCACTCGTTAAGTGGGCTGCTTATGGTGGAAAAAAATAATTCCACTTGTACTCTGTACATATTAATGGTGATGGACAATAGTACCTTAGAAACACTGGTTTTACATCTGATATATTGAATCATCATCATCAAGTTAAGCATGAAAAATAAGCATCATCAAACATTTTGTGTACTCTACAATGTCACTCGAATTTGATCCAACATTCGAATTTTCCAGCAAAGTTATCTTCACTTTCTTTTGAAGTTAAACTTGTATTCACCATTGTTATCCAAAGCACACGGATCTCCACTTCGTTTTCCTAAGCTAAGGAACATTATAATTATCACTCATCAAATGTGTAGAACAACTCAAAATATGCCTCCATCGCCGTAATGATCCAAAAATTTATTGCTATTTAAATGAATATATGATTATATTTTAAATAAGAAATAAATGGATTTTTATTGACAAATTAAACTATTCTAAAATAATAACTAATAATAACAAACTGTTTTCAAAATTTGTTTACCAATATATATAGTTTATAGAGAAATAGAAAATGTGACCAGAAATTATTTTCCGAAATATCAATTTGTCATTTGTTAAAAGTTATTCAAAAGGATATAAGACTACGTTAAACATACATGCACATAACATAAACTAAGTTAACATGGTGTGTACATGTTTATATATGCATGTACATGTTTCTCGTTGAACATATAAGTATATAAGTAAATATAAGATTTTATATCATAAAAATATATATACATAACATATTTAAAAATCTACATTTTCAACACAAGGACAAGAGAGCATGGTGTAAATAGTTGAAAGAGATGGGGAGGGTACTAGGGTGGATGGTTTTAAGGGGGGAGGGGTGTGGATGTGCATGCATATATACATATTTAAATATAAACGACTTTATGTTATTTTAATTAAATCCTAAATATACCACTTTATCTTCATGTTTCTCATTTTTCAACTTCCTTCTTAATTTCAAATTTCCTAAGAGCTTGAGATAAAGTATCTATGGCTTCCTCTTAATAATTTTAAAAATAGAAAAATCGCTTCTTTTGGCTAAAATCTCTTCCTTAGTTCACAAAAAACATTTCTGCATCTTCTTCACACCTCCTCTTCCAAGCTACAACACTCCATCCACCCAAGAAAATAAGGTCCAATCCCAAACATCCTAATGCTGAACCCAATTAGCCTCGGCGGAGCCCATCTTGGAGGTCCAACCGCCCAAAAGTTCCATTACAAATTTTCTAAAGTGTTTTCAGGTTTTGGAAAAAGTTTGCTTTGATTTAAAAAAGCTTTGGTGAGTAAAACAAATATTTTTGAAAAAGAAAACAACTTGTTTTAATGATCTATACGTTGTGAAATTATATCGTTTGTCGTGTTGAAATATCATGTTGTTTGTATGATATATGATTGCAAGTTGGTTGTTTGGTATAGATTTGTGATTTGGATAATATGTTGGATATGTATATGGATATGGCTATGTGAGATTGGTTTATGATATGGTGGCGGTATTGTTAGTGAAACAAAACCAAGTATGTTGTGAAATCATTGTGAAAATTAGTGCTTTAAAAAATCGCAAAAGACTTGAAATCCAATTTGAAAACGAAAGCTCTTTTCTAGCTTTGGATTTTTGAAAATGTTTTTTCAAGTTTTTACCTTTTGTTATTATAATTGTGTTTTCAAGCATGCGGTAGCTAGAGTTAAGTGAGATTTCCATCTAGAAATCAATTCTAGTGAACTGCACTTATAGCGATAGTCGCTATGGATGTTGTTCGAGAAATTTCGCGATTTTAAGTTTTAAGTGTTTTCTCTGGATTGTCTTTGAAAAATCATTTCAAAATAATCAAGTCAGTCAAAAGTTTAAGTTTTAATTATCTAATAATTTACTTAATTAGTTTATCAATTAGGGTAATTATTATTTATTTAATTAAGTAATTAGGTTAAGTAATTAGAGTTTAAGGAATTATTTATCAAGATAATTATTTTTAATTAAGTAAGTTTTAAATAATGATTAATTAAGATAAGAGAAAATTAGTTTTTATTTGATCAAGTTAATTATTTTAAGTAGTCATTTAATTAGAGTAAATTATTTTGTTAATTATTATTTCAATAAAAGGTTAATTATCAACTTAATTAAGATTTAATTTCTTAAATAAATGTTATTTAATTAAATTTTAATTAACGTTTAATTATAGATAAAATTAGGATTATTAATGAGTTAATTTTGATTTAATTAAGATTAATTAAGGTTTAATAGAGTTTAAACTTATGATTTAATAAAGGGTTATTTATTTAAAAGTTTCTGTAGAAACTCTATCGGCTATTTATTTTTTTACCAATATTCTTTTTAAGTAAAATGTTTTAAATCCAAGGATCTCTTGTCCATACTATTAAGTAGCCAAATGAATTAAAGTAGTTATAATAAAATGTCAACACATTTTATTGAAAGTAAGTCGACTTGTACTTATCACAAATACCGCACTTTGGAAATGTGATGAATACGAGGGAGTTAATTTCAGTAAGCAGGTCATGCTAATCTAAGCATACAGAATGTATGTTCATATGTAAATCTTTACACCCTGATAGTGGAATAGTCCACTATGAACAACTTGACCCTTTCAAATTATCGAACGTTGGCTTGGAGAGACCGAGATTAGATATTAGTTGTTATCTGAAAACCACTTCGAACCAACGTAAACGTTTGAATTGAAAATCTTAAAGGCAAGGTCCAAGATAAAGACTTTGAAGTGCAAGGGCTATTTACTACTAACCCTGAGGTTGATTCCAAAACGACTGTATTGGAAATAGTGCCTTCGGTTCGTTCATCTCCTGAACAACATATGGAAGGCAATGTTAGTATTCCAAGTGGCAATGCTATAATAAAGGTAAACGTAACCTCATGCCTAATCAACCAGTAATGACCAAAATAGGGTATGCAGTAGGGCTACGTGGGTTGCTCCCATTAGGGTATGTCTTCACCATATCTAGAATTGATATTTGACCCATTTTTGTATGCATCGGTATAGTTGTTCATCCCAACCATGGTGGTGGTGTATTCTGTAGTACTAGTCAAGTGGTAGGCCTGTTCTGTGTAGCAAGGGTACAAGATTTTCTTGTCAGACCCCAGGCCTATTTTATCTATAGGTGCCCTTTTAGAAGGTAGTTCCTTACCTGGTCGTGTATGGAATCCATTTCCCAATAAGTGCCTTCGGTCTCAGTTGCATACCTATTATACTGGAATTTAATTAATATAACAATTTAGGCTATGTGAATTATTTATTTGAAAACCTTAGACATTATGATAATATCACTGGATTTTTATATAAAGTATTTTGGTTGTCGTAAGGTAAAAACCTGTACGTGGTTATGCATGGCGTGGTCTTACGAGATACCTTTGATTTTCAAAGTGTTTATAAAAGTAAAAATTTAATTGTTTTATTTTACTCACACCATACCCATGTCTGACCCGAAGTTTTCTTTTCTTTTCCTAAAACTCTTTGGTACTAAAATTTTTATGAGTAGCCAAGTGATCCAGGTTTCTTACGAAAGAATTTTTAAGGAGCTAGAGCAGGTGGCTTCATCGTTAGCTAATTATTGTCTTTTTCGTCTATGTTTTATGTAAGACCTATATATTTTGTATAGGCGGGTAGTTATAACTGTCCGGTTGAAGTTAAAATGTAATGACTCTGATGTATTATTATTATTATGGAAGTGATAATGTAATATCCTATGTTATCTATTATATGTTTCTCTTATTCGTGGTGGGATTCTGTGATTGTGTAGTTTCTTCTTATCTTTCTTTTTCTTGTACCCTTAATGGCTCATCTTTCGGTGCTAGAAAGGTTGTCGTTACAATTTTGGTACCAGAGCCCGGGTTAAGTGAACACTTAGGCTTTGGGTAGAGGGTCAACTTCGAGAGTGCCTACTTGTAATTTTTATTCGTATATATACATATATATTTATATGTATATATATATATATATATGTCTCTATATATAGATCAGCTTAATAGGTTTGATTAGTACCCTTCTGTCAAGATTTATCCCATCCAAGTATTTTAAGAATAATCTTACTATGCCAGGTAGTAAGGCATGAGTAATAGAGGCAAAAGAGGTAGGGGATCAGGTAGCACTACAACTACAAATGGTCGAACCCCAAATCCTGGAGGAGTTCAGATTAC
The DNA here is from genome assembly GCA_030737815.1 of Allium fistulosum. Taxonomy (NCBI): domain Eukaryota; kingdom Viridiplantae; phylum Streptophyta; class Magnoliopsida; order Asparagales; family Amaryllidaceae; genus Allium; species Allium fistulosum. Next base: position 804,264,623 of record CM060903.1, on the reverse strand, counting down.
CGAAGAGGCATCACCAGAGTAGCCAAGAGTGAATTTCGCAACCTTATGCAAGGATTACACTAACCTCAGAGGAAAACCATTTAAGGGGACCGAGTCTATCATGGAAGTGCAAGCTTGGATGCGATCTTGCAAAAAGATTTTTAAAGGTCTTGGCTTATCTGATGAACATAAAAGATTCTTAGCAGCATGGCAACTGCAAGAGGGAGCTGCAGCTAGATAGGACTCCCTCATTGCAAATCCCAAGGAAGAGTTTTCGTGGGCCCGATTTAAGGAAGTTTTTAAAGACCAATTCTTGCCAACAGCAGGAAGGATGAGGAGGTACTAGAACTTTATATATTTGAAGCAAGGAGATCTAACTGTAGCATAGTATAAGATGAAGTTCAACGAGCTATCTCGTTTTGGGCCGAAATTGATCAACACCCCATTGAAGAAACACGAGATGTTTGTTTTGGGTATGAGGGAGGAATACCATGAGAAAATGACTGCTCTTGTTAAAGGTACTTTTATGGATCTAGTTGATATGGCTCTGAGGTACGAGGCCTTGGAAAGGAAGAAGCCTACTTTAGCAACATCTAGTGGAAATACCAATGGAAGTGATTCTAACAAGAGGAAGTTTAATCCTAATTGGAAGAATCTAGGAAAGGGAAAGCCTGGTTGTGGGATTCAAGGAAATTGTTTTAAGGATTTTGTTTACCTCAAATGTCAACAGAAGGGACACATCGAAAAGTTTTTCAAGAATTATGGAATGCAGCAGCAGCAACAACAACAAAGTGGACCTATCTCCCCGATGGTCCAAAAGACTCTTTGTTTTAATTTCCATTAGCCTGGGCATATGGTAAAGGACTACCCACTCATGAAGAACATGCATCAGCCCAAGGTGTACGCCATTAAGAATGAACCGCCTACTTCAATTGATGTGAAGGGAAAAGGCATCCTTGAAGGTATCTTACTGATCAATGATATTTTTGTTCAAGCATTATTTGATACTGGTGCCTATCATAATTTTATCTCTTGTGAATCGGTAGGTAAATTTCATTTTATCCCTAGTATTATAGAAAACCCTATGTGTATGTCAAACTCAGTAGGTGGGGTAACCCATTTGAATATGATTTGTAAGAATGTGCCAATTTCCTACCTTTCCCATCACTTTTCTTACGACCCATATGTCTTGGACTTCAAAGGATTTAACATTATTCTTGGTATGAATTGGTTATCAAAATATAAGGCTGTCTTAAAATGTAATAAAAGAACTGTATCTTTAGTGACTGAAATAAGAAGGAAAGCTAAGGTATCATATAAGGAACCCGGTATTCATATGTATAGTTTCTTATATGCCATGGAAGCAACCCATGAGGATTTAGGGTCTATTAAAGTTGTTAAGAATTTTTCCGATGTATTCGAAGAGGTTAAAAGTTTACCCCCACACCAAGAGATGAAGTTTCGCCTTGATTTGGTCCCTGGTGCGAGGCCAGTGGTTCAACCTAAGCGAAGGGTGACTCCGAGGGAGAGAGGGTAGTTGGTAAGTCAAACCCAGGACATGTTAAGGAGAGGATTAATTAGACACAGTCGTTCGAGTTGGGGGTCTGCTATGATGTTTGCGGCTAAGTCTGATGGATCTTTAAGGTTGTGCAAGGATTGTAGGGAGTTGAATAAGCTGATCATTAGGAATAAGTATCCCTTACCTTGCATCGATGCTCTTTTAATCAACTTCATGGAGTTACGGTATTTTCTCAAATGGATCTAGCAACTGGATTCCATCAGTTGAGGTTTGTGGAAGATAGTATACCCTTAACTGCTTTTGGTGGCCTTGATTGTTTCTTTGAGTTTTAGGTTATGCCTTTCGGGCTAACCAATGCGTTGGCATATTTCGTAAATCTCATGAACTGTGTTTTTCGAGATGTTCTTAACAAATTTGTGTTAGTTTTCATTGATGACATCCTTATCTACTCCAAATTCGAGAAGGAGCATAAACATCATTTGGAAATGGTATTGGAGATATTGAGGAGACATGCCTTGAAGATGAAATTTTCTAAGTGCCATCTTTGGAAATCGGAAGTAAGATTCTTAGGACAGATTATGATGGGAGAAGGTATTTCAGTAGATCTAGTGAGAGTGAAAGCTGTTCAGCAATGGAAGCGACCGTGAACTCCTACCGAGGTTCGCGGTTTCTTAGGTTTGGCTGGTTATTATAGGAGGTTTATTCAAGATTATTCCAAGATTTCCTCCCATTTGACTAAGCTGACTAAGAAGGGGAGAAGTTTGTATGGACTCCAAAGTGTGGAGAGGCATTTCTGGAATTGAAGAAGAGATTGACCAGTGCACCAGTTTTCGCTTGTTTCAGATGGAAATAGTGGATTCATGATTTACACTGATGCTTGTGGAGTGGGACTCGGTGCTGTTCTGATGCAGCATGGTAGAGTAATTACGTATGCAAGCAGCCAGTTGAAGCCTTACGAGAAGAATTATGCTACGCATGACCTAGAGTTGCTAGTGGTTGTCTTTACATTGAAAATGTGGAGACACTACTTGCTGGGAAAGGATCCTTCTATTCCTCTTAGTTTCCTTCTAATCTTTAGAGATTTTATGAGTAAGTTTTCTTTCTTTAATTAGGTGAAAAATTCGAGCTCTTCACGGATCAATAATCCCTGAAGTATTTTTTTACTCGGAAGGATCTGAACCTGAGGCAATAGAGGAGGTTAGAGTTCCTGGTAGCTTACGACTTGGATATTCTATATACGCCAGAAAGGGTAATGTAGTGGTAGATGCCTTAAGCAAGAGTGTTGTCTTGACTCTTTTGGAAGTTACCCCAACTCTCCTAGAAAGGATAATGAGCAAGCAAAGAATGTACAGAAGCTTAGGGGAGATCATCAAGAAGGTTGAGGAGGGTCAGTGTACAAGTTTTAAGGTTGATAACCGAATAATTTTGAGGATGAATGGACGGATCTATGTATTGAATGTCAATGGTCTTCGGTAGGAAGTTTTTTTAAAGTGTCATCATTCTAAGTCGAGTATCCATCCAGGAATCTCAAAGATGCATAAGGATATGAAGCGGATGTTTTGGTGGAATGGAATGAAAAGTGATATCTCAATCTTTGTTAGCAGGTGTTCGTGCTGTCAGCAAATCAAAGGTGATCATCAGATGATAGCGGGATTATTACAACCATTAGAAATACCTAATTGGAAATGGGAAATGATATTAATGGATTTTATCGATGGTTTGCCTAGAACTAGAAAGGGAAATGAAGGAGTGTGGGTTATCGTGGATCGGCTAACGAAGAGCACGCATTTTATTCCAGTGAAACCAATAAGGACCACTATTTCTTTAGCTGAAATTTTTATGGGAGAGATGGTCGGGTTGCATGGAGTTCCTGTGAGTATTGTAAGTGATCGAGACCCCATATTTACTAGTCAATTTTAGGAAGCATTGTAAACAAATCTAGAAACAAAGTTGAGCTTAAGCACAGCATATCGCCCATAAACAGACGGACAGACGGAACGGGTGAATCAGATTCTAGAGGATCTCTTGAGGGTGTGTATTCTTGATTTTGCTGGATCATAGGAAGATCATTTGCATTTGGTTGAGTTCTCCTATAACAACAGTATCCAAGCAAGCATTGGGACGGCACCGTATGAAGCCCTGTATGGAAGACCATGTAGGTTACAGGTATGTTGGGTTGAGACGGGAGAAAGATTAGTTCTTAGATCGGACATGATCTGTGAGGCTACTGAGAAAGTTGCAGTGATTAAGAAAAGATGAAGGAGGTCCCAGATCGCCAAAAGAGTTATGTTGATAAGAGGCGAAGATATTTGGAATATGTGGTTAAAGACTTGGTGTTCGTAAAGATTTCACCAATAAGAGGAGCTATTAGATTTGAAAAAACTAGGAAGTTAGCTCATAGGTATGTTGGACTCTTCCGTATTCTTGAGAGGATTAGATTGCTTGCTTATATGGTCGAATTGCCAAGGAGATCGGCGATAGATCATAATGTATTCCACATGTCTCATTTGACGAAATATGTTCATGACCCATCTTTGATAGTGGAGCCATTGATTCAAGAGGAATTAGAAATGAAACTGAACCCGACAGTGGTTAGACATCTAGTTTATGTTGTGGATTAGGATGAAAAGAGGTTGCGTAACAAGGTGGTGCGACTAGTTAAGATTCAGTGGAGCGAGGATCCTAGAGACTGCACTTGGTAGACGTTAGATCGTATGAAGGAAGCCTATCCCGAGTTGTTGTTAGGATAGCTAGTCGTAGGTTGTATGTATAGTGTATGTTTGTTTGCTATAGAAGCTACTGTATGTATTTGTATGTGTTTAATGATATGAATATGTGGCTTTTTGCATATTTTGAATTATCTTCTCGGTTGCAAATTTTTGGACGAAATTCTTTTAAGGGGGGAAAGTGTAACGACCTAGAAATTTATCGCTATTTAAATGAATATTTAATTATATTTTAAATAATTAATAAGTGGATTTTTATAAACAAATAAAAATATTTTAAAATAATAACTAATGGTAATAAAAAAAATTATTTTTTTTTACCAATATATATAACTTATAGAGAAATAGAAAATGTAACCGGAAATTATTTTTCGAAATATCGATTTTTCATTTGTTAAAAATTATTCAAAAGGTTATAACGCTATGTTAAACATACATGCCAACGATATAAACTAAGTTAACATGGTGTGTACATGTTTATATGTGCATGTTTCTCCTTAAAGATATAAATATATAAAGATTTTATATCATAAAAATATATATACATAGCATATTTAAAAATATACATTTTCAACACAAGGACAAGAGAGCATGGTGTGAATAGTTGAAAGAGGGGGGAGGGTACTAAGGAGGACGGTTTTAAGGGGGGAGGGGTATGGATGTGCATGCATGTACATATATTTTAATTAAATCCTAAGCCTATATATACCCCTTTATCTTCATGTTTCTTATTTTTCAACCTCTTTCTTCATTTCAAATTTCCTAAGTATCCATGGCTTCCTCTTCATAATTTTAAAAATAGAAAAAATCACTTATTTTGACTAAAATCTCTTCCTTAGTTCACAAAAACATTTCTAAATCTTCTTCAACACCTCCTCTTCCAAGCACAATGCTCCATCCACCCAAGAACATAAGGGCCAAGCACAAACATCCCAAGGCCAAGCCCAATTAGCCTAGGCCGAGCCCATCTTGGGGGTCCAAGTACCCAAAAATTCCTTATTTGCAAATTTTCTAAAGCGTTTTCAAGTTTTGGAAAAAATTTGCTTTGATTTAGAAAAGTTTTGGTGAGTAAAACTAATATTTTTGGAAAAAAAAACTTCTTTTAATGATCTATATGTTGTGAAATTATAGTGTTTATCGTGTTGAAATATCATGTTATTTGTATGATATATGATTGGAAGTTGGTTGTTTGGTATAGATTTGTGATTTGGATAATATATTGATATGTTGGATATGTATATGGATATGGATATGGATATGTGAGATTGGCTTATGATATAGTGGTGGTATTGTTTGTAAAACAAAACCATGTATGTTGTGAAATGGTTGCAAAAATTAGTGCTTTAAAAAGTCGCAAAAGACTTGAGATCCGATTTGAAAACGAAAGCTCTTTTCTAGCCTTGAATTTTAGAAATGTTTTTCCAAGTTTTTACTTTTTGTTTAAGTTTTCAAAACTCTTACAATTGTGTTTTCAAGCATGTGGTATTTAGAGTTAAGTGATATTTCCACCTCGAAATCAATTCTAGCGAACTGCGCTTATAGCGATAAGCAGCTATGGATGTAGTTCGGGAAATTTCACGATTTTAACTTTTAAGTGTTTTCTTTGGATTGTCTTTGAAAACTCATTTCAAAATAATTAAGTAAGTCAAAATTTAAGTTTTAATTATCTAATTAATTTATTAATTAGGGTAATTATTAATTAATTAATTAAGTAATTAGAGTTTAAGGAGTTATTTATCAAGCTAATTACTTTAATCAAGTAAGTTTTAAATAATGATTAATTAAGATAAGAAAAAGTAATTTTTATTTAATCAAGTTATTTATTTTAGTTAGTTATTTAATTAGAGTAAATTATTTAGTTAATTATTATTTTAATAAAAGGTTAATTATCGGCTTAGTTAAGGTTTAATTTCTCAAATAAATGTTATTTAATTAAAGTTTAATTAAGGTTTGATTATAGATAAAATTAGGATTATTAATGAGTTAATTTTGATTTAGTTAAGGTTAACTAAGGTTCAATGGAGTTTAAACTTATAATTTAATCAACGGTTATTTATTTTAATGTTTCTTTTAAAACTCTATCGGTTATTTTTTTTTACCAATTTTCTTTTTAAGTAAAATGTTTTAAAACCAAAGGTCTCTTGTCCATGCTATTAAGTAGCCAAATGAATTAAAGTAGTTATAATAAAATGTTGACACTTTTTATTCCAAGTAAATCGACTTGTACTTATCATAAATACCGCACTTTGGAAACGTGATGAATATAAGGGAGTTAATTTCGATAAGCGGGTCATGATAATCTAAGCATATGGAACATATATTCATATGTAAATCTTGACACCCTGATAGTGGAATAGTCCACTATAAACAACTTAACCTTTTAAAATTATCGAACGTTGGGTTGGAGAGACAGGGATAGGATGTTAGTTGTTATCTGAAAACCACTTCGAACCAACATAAATGTTTGAATTGGAAATCGTAAAGGCAAGGTCCAAGATAAAGACTTTGAAGTGCAAGGGCTATTTGCGACTAACCCTAAGGGTGATTCCAAAATGGGGGTAGTGGAAATAGTGCCTTTGGTTCGTTCATCTCCTGAATGACTTGTATGGATGAGTGCTGACATTGCATCAACATATGGAAGGCAATGTTAGCATTTCAAGTGGCAATGCTATAGTAAATGTAAACATAGCCTCAGGCCTCATCAATCGGTAATGACCAAAACATGGTATGCGACAGGGCTATGTGGGTCACGCCCATCAGGGTATGTCATCACCATATCTAGAATCGATATTTGATCCATTTTTGTATGCTTCGGTACGGTTGCTGATCTGAACCGTGGTGGTGACGTATTTGGTACTACTAGTCAAGTGGTAGGCATGTTCTGTGTAGCAGGGGTACAAGATGTTCTTGTCAGACCCCAGGTGTATTTTATTTGAAGGTAGTTCCTTACCTAGTCATGTATGGAATCCATTTCCCAATAAGTTCCTTCGGTCTCAGTTGTATACCTATTATGCTAGAATTTATTTAATGTAACAATTTCGGCTCTGTAAATTATTTATTTGAAAACCCTGGACATTATGATAATATCATTGGATTTCTATAAAGTATATTGGTTGTCGTAAGGTAAAAACCTGTCCGTGTTTATGTGCGACGTGGTCTTCCGAGATACCTTTGATTTTCAAAGTGTTTATAAAAGTAAAATTTTAGTTGTTTAAGTTTACTCACACTAGACCCATGTTTGATCCGGAGTTTTATTTTCTTTTCCTAAAACTCTTGGGTACTCAAATTTTTATGAATATCCAACTGATCCAAATTTCTTACGGAAGCATTTTGATGGAGTTGGAGCAGGTAGCTTCACCGTTAGCTAATCGTTATCTTTTTCCACTGTGTTTTATGTAGGACCAATGTATTTTGTATGGGCAGTTATTTATAACTGTCTGGTTGAAGTTGAAATGTAATGACTCTGAATTATTATTATTATTATTATTATGGAAGTGACAGTGTAATATCCTATGTTATCTATTATATGTTGTTCTGATTCATGGTGAAATTCTATGATTGTGTAGTTTCTTCTTATCTTTCCTTTTCTTCTACCCTTTATGGCTCGTCTTTCGATGCTAGAAAGGTGGTCGTTACAATTGCAGTTGCTCCTTAGCCCATCTTCATACCTACATGTTAGAAGGGGAAGTGGGTGATTTCGAAAGAGAAGAAAGACCACATTTGTTCACAATTGAAACCTTTGGCATCCAAATTTTTTTATATGGCAAACCATTGATATTAACAACTGTACCCTTAGAAACCAAAATTTGTTTGACTTGTTTATTTATGTTCATGTTTCGACAGTTATTATAACTATGTCCAATAATGCCACATTTTAAACATTTGGGAAACACACTTCTCCCACTAGCGGTGTTACTAGTCATCTGTTTATAAATTAACTCTTTTCAAATTCAAGTCCTTTTCTTTTATTCGCAAAGATTCAATCTCCTAATAATTATATGATTTTTCAGCGGTGGAAATTTTTTGAATAAGCGGCTCAAGTTCATTAACTTTGGATTTTAAAAAATTATTCTCATTTACTAGCTTAGAAAAACAACTAATAGCAATCTCCCTCTTTTTAGATTCATTCTACTTAAAGACCATATTTACATTTTTGAGCACTTTTATTTTTGTCTTAACTACAAGCATCTCACTTTCAAAAAAACTGGCGTTTTTCAAATTCAAGTTTTTCGAAATCCTTGAGTTAATCAATCTCTTTTTTCAATTCATGATTTATTCACATGATTTTAGTTTTATCTTGAAATTGGATACTTAGATGATAGTACATATTAGTACTACAAGTGTTACGTAGTATACAACATACTACATATTAATATATGTTCGACTCACGCTACGTAAGTTTTCAACCTATGATTTCTCGTATCAAAGACAAAGAGTCTAACTACTAAGACAATTGTGACGGTCATAATTTCAGTTTTTCTAATTTTTAAAATGACATTTCCATTTTCAAGGGTTTTAAAATTTTCTTTAACTTCAATTAATTCCTTTTTAAAATCCACATGTAACATCCCATATTCTGAGGCCTGAAGCTAAGCGCTACGGATGCTACAGTCACCTATAGTATTAACTTCCGGCGACAAAATACGGTAATGTTAATGGTATCTATAATATCAGAAGCACATGATTACGCCAAGAGCGACATATGAAGATGCCCCCATATATGATCAGAGTGCTAGATAGATAGACATATCAGTCATAAATACATCACAGTTGAAATAATACTAAATAACTCTTACATAGTTAGCTTTGCCTCCTACACGTCTTCGAAAGCTTATTTATCCAACCTACAAAACCTGAAAAGTCCTTAACTCTCAATCTACTCAAATTTTATTTTGAGCACCCAAGAGTTTAAGGAAAAAACATAAACTTTGAGTCATACATAAAGCCTGGTGTGAATAATTAGGGATGGGTATGGAAAATTTCCATACCAACCGAGCTATTTCCATTTTCTTTCGATCGTCGATGGAATGATTCTCAATATTCCGAATTCCGTTCCACTAACTCTGGAATTCCAATGGGCAGAAAATGGAAGAAATGGAACGGAACATGGAATTCCATTTTTCCTGTAGAAGCAATTAAAACAACAGAATTGGCAACAGGTAAGTACAAAATGAACTGACAACTATTGTGAACAGAACACATTGAGCTGAATTGTTTTACACTGTATACACACTGAATACACGCAGTATCATAAAAACTGGGAATACATTGAATACAAATTTACAGAAGCTTTACAAAATACATTGAAAATACTCTAGAAATTTACAAACATGAACAAAATAGACTGAATATATGAATAGAATAAGTTCGCAGAACTAAATATGAACATAATACACTGAAAATACGATATAAAATACATCGAAAATTCAAAAGGAGAACCAATTCACAAATCTGAATTATTTACAGAACAATGCTCAATAAAAACTACAGAACTGGTTACATTAATAAAATTCAACTTTGATAATAACTTGTGCAACCAACTAATACAAACAGTCACTTACGAATCAAACAATTTCAGAGTAAAAAGCAATTCTATGCTCAACGAACAAACAATTATTAGGCAGAAAATCCAAACACTCTAATAACAAAGAACAAATAGTCATTTATACACTAATACAAAGGCACTACTAGTCTACTATGCATATAAACCACCCTGCTAATATAAAATACTTGTACGACCAAGTAATGCGCGGTAAATTTAAAAAATGCACAACTGATATGCCATAATATATTCATTTTTAAGGTACAACTCATTTAGTTCACAAAACAGATATAAATATTGGTTAAAACAAGTATAAGAAAGTAAAAATCAGACAATAATGCTCAAAATTTGTATGCTTCATTTTTAACTCCCAAGTAACACTCATTCCACAATGCCAACCGACCACTGGAACATCATTGTAAAAATTTAACAAGCTATTAGATTTGGAACTATTGCTTTTAACTAAAAAGAAACCAGAATAATGGATTGCTTATTTATTTTTATATAGTATTCAATTAAGATAGCTAACCATCACAGCCAAACATCACACTGAAAACATCAATAGGATTTGATATAGCATCTAATTCTGAGAATACAAAAAGGCATCCAACACCCTTAGACTAACTAAAAAACCTTAGTGAAGCTCAGTAAACGAGGTCGATGATTATTAGGGAGCATTCGTTGATGAGAGAGGAAAGGGAATTAGGGTTAGGATTTGTTTGTGCGAATTGGTGGAATGACACGATGAAATATTTTGTTTTGTGCGAACCATGATTACTTAGGTTTTGGGAAAAATTAACGTTAATTTTGTATGGGCCTAGCCTAATTCAGTAAAGATGAAACGTAATTTGCCAGTCTCCGTATTTTTTTATTTTATTTTTTGTAGTGGGAAGGCTTTCGGAAGGAATGAGCATTTTCGCAGAAATAGCGTAACTTTTCGTACATTTCCATCATTTATCGGAAGGAATTCCTTTTGAGTTATTTTTTATGGAAAAACACAAAAATAGGAAATCTCAAAAACATTCGCAAGGAAAATGCAGGAAAATCGGTAAAACGGAAAAATAACCAGCTCTATGAATAATTATAGTACATCTTGGTTTACTAATATTAAGTGAGACCACGCCGCTTAGCGGAATGAGTTTCCACTCACTTATATCCTTTAAAGATCGTATCTTTTACAAATAAAAATCCTATAATCAAATTGATTATAACAACAATAGCAATAACATATATGCATATAAATAGGTTAATCAAATGGACTATATTTTTAAACAATATAGTTTTATCAGGCTGACTATTAAGCACTGGCTGACTCGAGCCTGGCCGACATAATAAATATTCTAACTTCTGTTGGATACTGTTAGAACCTAGAATGTTGATGTTTTGATTGTGACAACTATATAAGTAAATATTATATGAACTAACCAAACTTGCAGAAGAAGACATTGATTTTACTCGAGAAGCAGTCTACCAATTTGCAGACCAGATTCCAGACTGAAGCTTCAACGTAGTATTAAGTTTAAAGGTCCGAGTTTAGTAGTAAATATATGTCAAAATCTCTCTGAAGTGGTATATGCACGCACACACGATTTAAAGTTTTTCAAAACATTGTAGATAAGCAAGAAAACACAAAATTCAGCCGATTGAAAGGCTTGAAACAGACGGCTGAATACTTTGCATATGCACAAATTGGTTTGAATATTCAGACGGCTGACCATGCCATTTTTGCCGGTTGAATTGTGTCTATTTTACACTGTTTTCTTGCTGGTTTGTTTTTAATCCATTCAGCTGGCTGAATTACTCCATTAAGATGGCTGAATCTTCATAACGGCTATATTTTCAAAAGACACTTCAATTCAATGAACAGAAACAACTCTTGATCCAAGAGTTGCTTCCATATCTCTTCTTGGCTATCTTTCATGAACGAATACAACTCTTAAACCTATATAAATAGCCATGAATTCCATTGTTCTAATCACTATTTCTCATTCTTATTTTTAAACTATCTTGTTGTTTGAACTCTAAGCATTCAATGCTTCATTCTGATCACTTGTTCATTCAAGAATACTTCATTAGTGATTTAATAAACTTCCTATCTGCACGAATTACACGATATACCACAAAGGAGAAGATTATAGGAAGGGTGTACCCTAAAGACTTATCCGTGCTATTAAAAGTGCACATTCAGTCAAGTTAATTCTCTATATTACTGAAGTCATGTTCGGTTGCTCAGGCGGTTGAAGTCCTATTATGTTGCTTAGGCGGTTAAAGTCCTGTTCAGTTGCTCGGGCGGTATAATACTTGTTCCTCCGGGTTAAGTGAGAGTTGATAGTTAAATTCTAGAAGGATTCTGGGACTGGATGTAGAACGGGAAGTTCGAACTAGTATAAAAATCTCTGGTGTCATTTACTTTATTACTTTACTTTTACATTTACACTCTACATAAGTAGATTGTTTGTTTAATATTCCATATTGCATGATCCTTAGTCACTTTCACTTGGTATCAAAGCAAGGTCATCATATAACCATAACACGGTTATTTGATATTCAATTAATATGGAAAATAACACTAGCACAAGTTTTATCGAAGGTCAATCCACAGCACAACCACCGCTATTTAATAGTTTGAATTATAATTATTGGTCCACTCGCATGAGAATTTATATGCAGGCAAACAGATATAACACTTGGAATATAACTCAGGATGAATATATTATACCAACCACACCATATGCACAATGGTCAAACACACAAAAATTAGAATCTACCTCAAATGCAAAAGCCATGAATATGCTATTTTGTGCTTTAGATAAAAATGCATTCAATAGAGTTAGTATGTGTACAACAGCTTATGAAATTTGGCGAACTCTTAAAGTTACACTGAAGGTACTAACAAAGTTAAGCAAAGCAACATTTCTATGCTTAAGAACCAGTTCTAGAATTTTAAAATGAAGCAAGATGAAACTATAAATGAAATGTATTTTAGGTTTTAAGATATATATCATTCACTTTTGGCATTAGGAGAAAAATACATAGATTTTGCTATCGTTTCAAAAATGCTCAAATCTTTAACGGTTGAATGGGAATAGAAAGTCTTAGTAATTGAAGAAGCTAATGACATTTCAACCATAAAACGAGAGGATTTCATAGGAAATCTAACGTCATATGAAGTAAATTTGCAGGCAAAAAGAGATCAAGCACAAGATAGAAAGACCATAGCATTCCAAGTTGAACAAGAAGACTCGGAAAAAGATGAAGATGACATGGATTTTATTGCTAAGAACTTTAAGAAATTTTAAAATTTGAAAAGAATAAGAAATTCGAAAACAACAGGAGAGACAACAATAATAAACCATCAGCTTCAAATCTCAAATGCTATGAATGTCATAAAAAGGGTCACATAAAGAAGGGTAGTCCTGATCGTAAGAAAGAAAGGTAAGAAACTAAAAGGGACAAATATAAGAAGAAGCAAGCATTCTTTGTTACATGGGATGATTTAGAATCATCTTCCTCATCAGACAGTGACATTGAGAGTGACTCCGAACAAGCCAATATGCGCTTTATGGCTTCATCTGACGAGGTAAGTGATCTAACCTTTGATGATTTAATTGATATAAACTCGAAGCAATTGGATAAACTAAAAGATGTTAAGGAAATATAAAGATGCTTTAGAAAAACTAAACAAGGGTGAAATAGAAATTGATATGCTCAGAGATGAAAAGCAAATCTTAGAAGAAGAACTTGTTAAAACACAAGAACCTTTGTCTATTATTTTCTCAACTCACTATGCTATCAAATGAGTTGAAGTTCAAAAAGAAAAGAATATGACATTAGCTGTAGAAAATCACAATTTAAAATCAAATGTCAAAATTCTTGAATTGAAAAATACTAGTCTCAAAATCGAGTTAGAAAATATTACTAAAAATGTTTCTAACTTTAATAAAGGTAGAGAAAATCTTTCTAAAATTATTAATAACTCTCAAACCTCTTTCAATAGAAAGGTTTAGGATATAAAAATTCCTCAAAGTCTAGTTCAAAGAGAAACATTTCACTATTTAAAAATTTCAATATACCTAAGAATTTTGTTAAGAAAAACCAAAACCAAAGGATTTCACTCAAAAGAAGGACAGTTACACCATAAAAAATACAAAGATTTAGGTACCAAAAGCTAATGATAATTCAATTAGAAATAAGTATATTAAGACTTTTATAAATACAGTTCGTAAAAATGAAAATTTTACTTATAAAGGGAATTATATACCCTATTGGGTTTGGTTTCCTAAGGCCTAACTCTTAGGATCCTAATAAAAAGTGGGTACCAACGTCATCTCTGTATTTTTTGCAGGAACCAACTAAGAAAAGAGGAAAGTGGATACTTGATAGTGGTTGCTCAAAACACATGACAGGAAACAAAGATACGCTGAATAACATTGTCTACTCATATGGAGGATCTATCACATTTGGAGATAATTCCAAAGGATATATCATTGGCAAAGGCAATGTGAGCAATGGCGGTACATCTAACTTACCTCTTGTTATAAATGTTTTACTAGTTAAGAATGTAAAACATAATTTGCTTATTATAAGTCAACTATGTAATAAAGGTTTTAATATATCTTTTTCAGAAAATAAATGTAACATATTTGATCAAAACAAGAATCTTATCTTTGAAGGAACTAGAGAACGTAATATATACATTTTAAATATGAAAGTAAATCATAACACAAATATGTGTCCAGTAGTCAAAGAAAATGATCCTTGGTTATGGCACAAAAGATTTTGTCATATAAACTTTAAAGCAATAAGCAAATTATCTAAAAAATAATTTAGTAAAAGGTTTACCAAAAATGAATTTTAAAGTAAATAGTATTTGTGATGCTTGTCAGTTAGGAAAAAACCAAATCTACTTTTAAGTCAAAGAAAATTATTTCTACATTACAACCACTTGAGTTATTACATTTAGATCATTTTGGACCAACTCAAGTTTAATCTATAAATCATAATAAATATGTTTTTGTAATTGTAGATGATTTTTCAAGTTACACTTAAAACAATATTTATGAAAAATAAAGGTGATACTTTTGAAAATTTTAATAACTTTGCTAAGAGAATTCAAAATATTAAAAATTAAAAACATTCGAAGCGATCACAGTGCCGTATTTGATAATGATATTTTTGAAAAATATTGTAATAAGAAAGGAATTGTTCACAATTTTTCATTTTCTAGAACTCCGCAATAAAATAGAGTAGTAGAAAGGAAAAATAGAACACTTCAAGAATGTGCTAGAACCTTATTCTGAATTATCATGGTTAGCCGTCTGAATATTCAAACTAATTTTTGCACATGCACAGTATTCAGCCGGCTGAGTTGCTCCATTCAGAGGCTGAATCTTCTTAATGAATATTTTTTCAAAAGATGCTTTATTTCAATGAACAGAAACAACTCTTGATTCAAGAGTTGCTTCCATTCCTTTTCATGGCTATCTTTCATGAACGAATACAACTCTTAAATCTCTATAAATAGCTATAAATTCCATTGTTTTGATAACTAATTCTCATTATTATTTTCTAAACCATCTTGCTATTTGAACTCTAAGCGTTCAATTCTTTATTCTGATCACTTGTTCATTCAAGAATACTTCATTAGCGATTTAACAAATTTCCTATCTTCACGAATTACACGATATACCACAAAGGAGAAAATTATAGGAAGGGTGTACTCTAAAGACTTATCCATGCTATTAAAAGAGCACATTCAATCAAGATAATTCTCTGTATTATTGAAGTCCTATTTGGTTGCTCAGGCGGTTGAAGTCCTATTCGGTTGCTCAGGCGGTTGAAGTCCTATTCGGTTGCTCAGGCAGTGTGATATCTGTTCCTCTGGGTTAAGTGACGGTTGATAGTTAAATTCCAGAAAGAGTCTGGGACTGGACGTAGAACAGGATGTTCGAATCAGTATAAAAATCTCTGGTGTCATTTACTTTATTACTTTACTTTTACATTTGCATTCTTCATAAGTAGATAGTTTATTTAATATTCCATATTGCACGATCCTTAGTCACTACATGTTATGTTTTAAATCGAGTCTCCATTAGACCATTAACAAAACATGCCCTATATGATCTTTTTAATGGAAGAAAACCTAACATATCATATTTTAAAGTTTTCGGTTCAAAATGCTTTTTATTAAATACAATAGACCAACTTGGAAAATTCGATCCAAAATCTAATGAACGAATATTCATTGGATACTCAGAACGAAGCAAGGCATATAGAATTTATAATAAAATAACTAAAATAATAGAAAGAACGCTTTATATGTGAAATAATTCCTAAATCAAATATCACAGAAGATGATATTGAAAATATTGGAAATTATACTGAAACTGAAAACAACAATTTACCTAATGAAAATGAGATTCGATCTCCACCAATACTTCTAAGAAATCACCCAATTGAAAATGTTATTGGAGAAATAAATTTTAACATAAGAACACAAAATCAATTAAATCAAATAGGTCATGTAGCTTTCCTATTGAACATTGAACCCAAAAATGCTAAAGAAGCCTCAACTAATGATTACTGGATTATAACTATGCAAGAAGAGTTAAATTGATTTTAACGAAATAAAGTTTGGGACTTAGTTCCTAGACTTAGTAATCAAACAATCATCAGCACTAAGTGGGTTTACAAAAATAAAGCCGATGAGCAAGGGAATATTGTTTGAAACAAAGCTAGATTAATTGCTTAATGGTACAATCAAGAGGAAAAAATAGACTATGAAGAAACATTTGCTCCTGTAGCCCGACTAGAAGCAATGCTATTTTATTAGGTTTTTCATGTTTTCATAATTTTAAACTATATCAAATGGAAGTAAAAAAGTGCTTTTCTAAATGGTTTTATAAAAGAAAATGTGTATGTAGAACAACCACCTCTATTTTCACATGAAAAATTTCCAGACCATATTAAAGAAAGCTTTATACGGTTTAAAACAAGCACCTCGCGCTGGGTATGATTGTCTTAAAAGTTATCTTATAAATTTTGGTTTTAAAATTGGAAAAGTAGATCAAACTTTGTTTATAAAACAAGATAAAAAGGATATTTTAATAATACAAGTTTATGTAGATGACATCATTTTTGGTTCCAAGAAAGAAAAATTATGATAAGAATTTTCGAATATTATGACAAGATAATTTGAAATGTCTCATATGGGATAACTTTCATATTTTCCTGGATTACAAATTAAACAATCAAATAATGGAATTTTTATTAATCAAGAAAAATATTGTAATAATCTAATAAATCGTTTTGGTATGGAAAATACTTCTGCTAAACCAACCCTATGAATACTACGATACATCTCGATCGAGATGAAAATGGCAAAAGTGTTGACCAAAAACTATATCGAAGTATGATTGGATATTTACTTTACTTAACTACTAGTCGTCCCGATATAATGAAGAGTGTATGCTTATGTGCACGATTTCAAGAAAATCCCAAAGAATCACATTTGCGAGCAGTGAAATGAATTTTGTGCTACTTAAGCAAAACTAAAAATTATGGTCTCTTTTACCCGAAAGAATGTCCTTTTGAGTAAGTATCATATAGTGATGCTGACTTTGGAGGATGTCGAATGGGTCGAAAGAGTACAAGTGGTACATGTCATTTCATTGGACTATCTTTAATATCGTGGTTTAGTAAGAAACAAAATTGTGTTTCACTTTCGACGTGTGAAGTAGAATATATTTCTGCTACTTTGGCATGTGCTCAAGTAATATATATGCAACAAACACCTCAAGATTTTGGTATAAATCTATCTACAACAATTTATTGTGATAATACAAGTGCTATAAATTATCAAAAAATCCTATAAACACTCTAGAACTAAACATATTAACATCCGTCATCATTTTCTTCATGATAACATAGAAAAAGGTAATATCTCTCTTGATTATGCATCTTCAAAAAATGAAGTTGCAGACATATTTACTAAACCTTTAAATGAAAATATTTTCTTAAATTAAGACTTCAACTAGGAATTATGCCATTACATGATTTATAATTTAATAATCAAGTGTAAGTAAAAAGTTATAAAATAAATAAAAATTTAATTGGACAAAAATTGGAGATGATGGCGCTTAAACTCTGCACTCATGGGAGATAGTCATATGTCTTTCTAATGTTCTATTGTGTTATTTGCATTAAGACCTTACATTCTTTCTATTTTATATGCGATAATAACCTTTTATATATTTTTTATCTTACAAACTTATTACTATTTATAAGTTATGGATAATAAATGATTCGCTGAAGTTTAGTAACCACTGTTAACCAAAAAATTTAAAAACTTCATAAATAGGAAATAAAACCAATATATATACATGAAGAGATTATTTTAATTCATATAAATCTAACATTAAGTATATATATATACACACACACATCCTCTTATAAAATGTCATCTCAAGAAAGTTCCGATCTCTCATCAATTGTTTTCAGCACTCCAACTTCGGATTCGTCAAATAAATCTACTCCTATGTATATTCTAGTGAAGATTACTCCATCTCCTACTCATCATACTGATATACACCAAACGTCAAACGAGCTAAAAAAACTTAGAATTTGGATCACTTTCTACCAAGGAGAAAATCGATAATATTCATCACTACCAGCATGAAACTTTAAGTTTACAACATGAGATGTATTACGAGCAATAACACCATGGTAAACGTTTAAATTTTCTTGAAAAAATCGCTCTCAAATTCTATGGAACGACTCCTAAACAAGGTATGCATAATCCATCTCTTCAATGACATCACGTATCTCTAAATTCTTATGAACAAGGTGCTCAGTGTAATGTTTGGTCTCCTAGTAATCCATTACGTGTTGTTACCAAAGTTGAACCAAGCTCGTTCGAAGTTTCCTCTTCAGACGAATCCAAGGCTTCTGAAAAATAAAATCTACATTTTCATAAATTTATGTTCCTAAAATTGATATTTTAATTTGGATATATAATACGTTTGTTGAAATAAAATTACATTCTTTTTAACATGAGAATAAAGCTCGAAAAACGAATATATATAGCATTATTTGTTAACCAAATTAGAATGAACTCAAAATAAGCTATACCTAAAAAATTCAACAGTTTCAACCGGTTGACTTAAAAGGTTTCAGCTGACTAATTATTCAAACGTACATAAATATAACCCAGATTTCAGCCGACTAAAACCCCATTCCAGCCGACTGAATCATACCAATTTTCAACTAATTTCTTACGGGTTCTGATTTTCCCAATTTCAGTCGACTGCCTTCATCATTTCAGCCGGCTGATTCATTTGTTTTTTGGTTTTTAAAATAGACCTGCACATTTTTCAATGCAACTATCCAATCTAACCTAATTCTTTTACCATCTACCCGTTCATTTTCACCTACCCAACCATTCACTTCTCAGAAGAACAAGAAGCAAACCCTACCTTCTTCAAAAATTTAATTTTTTCTTCATTTTCCATATAAAAAATGCCTTCAAGATCAAAGAGAGCAAGAGAATCAACAATGGGACATATAATGATACAGTGGTAAATCGATTCAATAGCATGAAAATTTTGAAGCTTTTCGAAGGAGCCTTTATGAAATTTCCGGAATTCAATGGCTACGCGATTAGTGAGTTAGCTGAAGCTCATGGTTTCGATTCACTTATTGGGTATGATTCTATTAATATTAAAATCTACCCTCTTTTAATTAAGCTCTTCTATGCCAACGTGAATCTCAATCATCAAAATCCACAAAATAGAAATGATTGTGTATGGACGTTAGTTTGTGGAGTAAATAATTACTTTCCCCTTCAAAGGTTAAGGCACATTCTAAGATGTCCATCCGAGGGGTTGGATATTGATGATATTGAAGTTAATATGTACAATCACGATAAAGAATCACATTGTTTCTTATCAGACGATTTGACCGTCTTAAAATCTAGTGCCTTACGTCTAAAGGCAAGAATTATTCATCGTGCTTTTATTCGAAATCTACAACCCCGGATCGGAAGTTATGAAAAGTTTACAAAAGAGATTTTCAAGCTTTATATGCTATTTACTCCTCAACGATTAAATTGGGGTAAAATAATATTGGATGAATTTCTTAATTTCAATCATAGAAGAAGCTACAAAATCATTCACCATGGAGCTTACATATTGCAGATTCTACAAAATTTTGGAGTTTCATTGCCTGATTCTGACTTCATGACTATATGTGAGCTTAACTCCAAAACCCTAAGTCTCATGGGTCTCCCTAAATGTACAAATTATATTTTTCAAGAATGGATCGCAAATCATAATCAAAGAATTCTGCAACCTCAAGACATGAATATTGCCTCCTCCTCTTCCCAAGTACCTCAACAAGAAGAAGAGGACGATGAAATTCATGAACTAAATATTGACGTGCCTCTTAAGCAAGCACTTGTCACGTTATCCCGGAATCAAAGCAAACTCCATCGACATTTAGCTAATGTTGAAAAGAACTTTCTAAAGACCAAAAAATCTAAACTCGATAAAAGGTTTTTTAGATAAAATTTAGGAAAAAGTTTCTTGTTCCAGATCCACTTCAACAGGTATTATTGAAAATCCAGCACCATTCTCTTGGACAACTTCAGAAGAAGAAAGAGAGGAAGAAGAAGAAGGTAGTGACAAATGAGTTGGTATGCTTTTTATTATCTAAACTCTTTAACTATTTGTTGTTTTCTATGATATTTAATTCGTGACAATTTGTTGTATGATTATTACACTTGGTTAAGACATTTTTTTTTTTAAAACCTTGTAATGTCTATGTGTTTGTGATATTTTCTTCAAACGTTAATATCATATTATATACGAAGTATCTATGTGAGATGGTTATTTGTTTGTCATGTCTATGTGTTTATTTGTCTATGTGAAATGTTTGTCTATTTTATTTCTCATATCAATTCTTTTTCCTTTTGGTTGATGACAAAGGGGGAGAATAACATTGGTAGGGGGAGTATTTGGTCAAGGGGAGAAAATTACTCTATATATTTAAAAACTTACATAGTTGTCATCATAAAAAGGGGGGAGAATGTTATAACCTAAAGTTTTGATGTTTAAATTGTAACAACTATATAAGTAAATATTATATGAACTAACCAAACTTGAAGGACAAGATATTGTTTTTACTCGAGAAATAGTCTACCAATTTGCAGACCAGATTCCGGATTGAATCTTCAGCGTAATATTAAGTTTAAAGGTCTGAGTTTATAGTAAATATATGACAAAATCTCTTCGAAGTGGTATATGCACACACATACAATTTAAAGTTTTTCAAAACATTGTAGATAAGCCAGAAAACACAAAATTCAGCCGACTGAAAGGCTTGAAACAGCCGGCTGAATATTGTGCATATGCACAAATTGATTTGAATATTCAGACGGCTGACCATGCAATTTCAGTCGGCTGAACTGTGTCTATTTTACACTGTTTCCTTGCCGATTCATTTTAAGTCCATTCAGTTCGCTGAATTTCTTCATTCATACAGCTGAATCTTCATAATGGCTATATTTTCAAAAGACACTTCAATTCAATGAACAGAAACAACTCTTGATTCAAGAGTTGCTTCCATATCTCTTCATGGCTACCTTTCACGAACGAATGCAACTCTTAAACCTCTAGAAATAGCCATGAATTCCATTATTTTAATCACTAATTTTCATTCTTATTTTCAAAACTATATTGCTATTTGATCTCTAAGAATTCAATGCTTCATTCTGATCACTTGTTCATTAAAGAATACTTCATTAGTGATTTAATAAACTTCCTATCTTCACAAATTACACAATATACCACAAAGGAGAAGATTATAGGAAGGGTGTACTCTTAAGTCTTATCCATGTTATTAAAAGAGCATATTCAGTCAAGATAATTCTCTGTATTATTGAAGTCATGTTCGGTTGCTCAGGCGGTTGAAGTCCTATTCTGTTGCTCAGATGGTTGAAGTTCTGTTCGATTGCTCAAGCAATGTAATACATATTCCTTCGGGTTAAGTGAGGGTTGATAGTTAAATTTCAGAAGGAGTCTCGGACTGGAAGTAGAACGGGAAGTTCGAACGAGTATAAATATCTCTAGTGTTATTTACTTTATTACTTTACTTTTACAGTTACACTCTGCATAAGTAGATAGTTTATTTAATATTCCATATTGCACGATCCTTAGTCACTTTCAGATACAATACTGGACAATCTATCCATAACTTACTTCTTCTAGGGTCAATTGATCCTAATGGTTTTATGGGCTCACCAATAACCAACCTCTACTCTGTGTGATCCTTTCTGTGTGTAACATCATTTTAGTCTTACCTGTGTCAAATCCCTACGCACTGTAATTTTGGACTTATATAACCTAAGGGCTACTAGCTAAAGTATAAGGTGCGACCTTACACCAATCTCATATGGTCTTCTAATATTTGGGTAATATACTTAGCAAATACCTGGGCTAACCACATTATTCAAATTTTATTTCCTTGAAAACAATCTTTACAAATGATTTACCCTTGAAATCGTATCTTTATAAAACAAGGAAATCATAATCTTTGCTTTACTCAAAATACTTATGCCATGATATATGCTTTATAAAACAACGTTGATGAAAACCTAAAATCAATAGAGTATTCTATCCCTTTGAAACAAGTTAAAACCCAATTTAACTTAGAACACATTAGGCTATAAAGCTAAAACAATACCTTCGAAACCATTGTCTAAAACCTTAAACAATCCCTTTCGAAATCATTGAAAGCATCCTTCTTGAAACACTTAAAACATAACTTTCGAAACACTTAAAACATACCTTCTGAAAACATTGGATTCAAGTAAGAAGTTGTGGAAGCATAGCTTTGAAACCAGTTAAAAGTATTGCTTTCGAAACCATAGTTTGAAAACAAAACAAACTACAAAGTATAAAAGAGGACACATTCGAAAGCTATCCTTTCGAAACCATTACCTCCGAAACTATTAGTAAAAGCGGCTAAGTCATCCTATTCGAAAACATTGGGGAAGGCGGCTTCAATGGTTGTGGAGGGGTATTGGTTCAAAACCTTCCGCACTCATTGATCTAAGGGTTATAAAAAGCGTCTTCTTACTGAGGCGAAAGGTTTTAATGTGGCAGTTAGGGTATCGAAGAG
Source organism: Allium fistulosum (assembly GCA_030737815.1). Lineage (NCBI taxonomy): Eukaryota > Viridiplantae > Streptophyta > Magnoliopsida > Asparagales > Amaryllidaceae > Allium > Allium fistulosum. Next base: position 804,241,681 of record CM060903.1, on the reverse strand, counting down.
GTTCAAAAGCGACAACCCTTTTATAAGCATACTTTAAGAACAAGGATGTGTCAATGGATTCGAAAGCAAATAAAAGCGGCTTCAACCCTTTCATAAGCATGCCTTTAACACCATCCTTTCCTTCTGCATTTCTCCAATACACTATGTACCAAATACTTGATACCATGTGCATAGGTTTCGAATGGGGGCGAACGGTTTACTGAATATGGTGACAGAAGCAAGCAAATGAAAGTGGCGAAGTTGAAATTCGATATAAAACTGATTTTATGCCTTTTAAAGTAAATTCCCTTTCATATAACTTACATAATTTGCTAAAATATAATTGGTTGCCAATACTTTACCAAAATTCTTTTTAAAAGCTGTCGAACTCAGCATTGAAAAATTGAAACCATTTTAGCAAATAACCCATTCTTCTTCTTAAAACAATTAAAAGATTTAAGCCCTTCAACTTAAATAATTTATTAACCTTAATAAGCTCTTAGGAAAAATCCCCAAAAATCATAGTAATTCACATTAGATATGTTTTCTAACATATATATATTTCAGACCCGAAGGCATTATTTAATTGCCTGAAATAATTTAAAACTAAAATTAACTATTTTCTCTCATAGAAAATTTATAATAAATCCATACTCACTTGGAAAATTATAAAACTTGAAACCCACTTCTAAAATAATATTTTTGACCATATATCAAAAATGCAACTCATTTTCATGTCATATGATAGGTTTTCTAATCTAAACATATCATAAAATTCTTATTAAACCTCCATAAATCATCAACTAAAACATATAATCCTTTAATCATTATAACATGGCATATTCTTGCAAAAGAAAATAGGTTTACCTTTAAACCAAAATCATTCATCAAAAATAGAGATGTAAACTAATTATTTGCCTTGGTTTTGTATTAAGAAGGTTGAGATTTTCCTTTAGATTGATTTGCTTAAATTTTCTACTTGAATCCTAGCTTTTCTTCTTCTTGAATCCTCTTAATGGTGGTCGGGCGAGTTCTTTAGGGTTTTAGTTTTGTTTATGAAAGTTAAAATGAATGAGGAACGAAGAATAGAAGGGTTTAGATTATAGAAACAAAGGCTATTCCTATTTTACCCTTACCATATTCCTCTTACTTACTTATTTTTAATTCTCTTTTATGAATACATTCATTAAGGCACGGCTCCTTCTTAATTAACAAATCTCATTCCCTTAACAATCTACATTATTTTATTTTATTTATCCAATTAAATGTTCTAAATAATGCTAGTCAAAACTAGGGTCATTACACCATACATATTCCATATTTGAAAATTTCAAAATTCTCCAACTCCTTTTGTAAAGATTTATTCTTGCAAATCAGCTCAGTTTCATTTTCCTTCAAAAACTTAATTTCTTTTTCAAGCTTTGAGATTTATTTATTAAAGCGAAAAAATTCTTTGTCATATTTCAAACATTTATCACAATCATAATTTTCAATTTTCTTAATATTTTCAAGCTCATTTTTCAATTTATCATTTTTAAGATGAAGTTTAAATTTTATTTTTCCAACTTGCTATTTTTCAATTTAATATCATCAATAGTTTTAGTTAATTTGTGAAGCAAAAGAACTAAATCTTTAAATGAAAAATCACTTATCTCATCATCTGTTAAGTCACTATCATTGTCGTATTCACTGTCATCGTCAAATTATCTCCTGTGAATCCCGTCAGACACAGTTCTCCTCTTCTATCAGCCTTAAGGGGTTCTTCCCTATTGTTTACTTTTCCACCATATTTTGCATTGAGAGTGCTCCAAATTTCCTGTGCAGTTAAGCGATGAGAGACATGGTTAAATTCGGATTTATCAAGTGCAGAGATAAAAATATTTATAACATTAACATTAAGGGAAATATTATTCTTATCTACCATATCCAACCCATTCTCAATGACATCCCAAATATGAAAACAATATATTTTAAATAAATTTCCATCCTATATCCAATACGAAAAATATGTTTTACTAAAAATAGGTGGACTGTAAATGGACCGACTTTCGTTAAATCTATAGCAGCTAGGGTAAGACATGATATCAGGTTTTTCATAACAGCCTCTCCAATACCACTAGTTAGGATGTGCAATATACCCTTGAGGGGGTGAATAGGGTATTTAAACTATTTCATAGATAAACAGATAAATAATGTGGAAACGTAAATGCGAAATGTAAATAACACACAGATATACCCAGCTTCGGTCTAAATCCTACTGCTGCCCTAAAAGTTACTACTATGATTATATACTCGACGCTTACAACTCCTGTAAACTCACACTCTATACTAATCTGAATATACTAATCCTATGTCTATTAACCTTAACTGTACTCAATACCCAGAGACCGGAATTTGTGAACTACGACACATAGCTCACCTAGAAAAATCTAGAGTTCAACAAAATGAAAATACGAAAAAAAACAATAATAAAAAACAAGTCGATGATAAATTTTAAACGATGTAAAACAACTCCCTTCTTTCTTCACATGATTGCATTGCTGCAGATGTAGCTTGCTTTGACTATGCACTGCTATTCTAGAGTTGTTTGGTTGAAATGCAAGAGCTTGCTCTAATGCTCACGTTGGTTATTGTTTGAGGGAGATGCTGAATAGGATAGTGGTGTTGTTGTTGTAAAAGTGTCTTACATCTATTTTGGAGTTTGCTGATAGATAGGTGCTTTCTGTTGAAAATATGATCATATTTTGATATTGAAATGCTTAATTTGCTTGTTGTAGAATAGATTTGAAGTACTTCACATGGGTAAGGCTTCTGTAGAGATTGAGATGATAATGAATAGAATTGTGTAAAGGAGATAATATTTGATGATCCGGAATTTGTTTAATAGATTAAGCTTTTTTTTATATCCGATGATTTTCTTTTGATTTAATATGCAATTTTTATAGGCTCGTGGAGGGGATATGTATGTATAAAAACAAATATGTGTAAGGAAATATGAAGAAAGGATTGATTTGTGAGATAGTTGTTTCCCCGTATACAAAATAAAATCTATATATAATAGGGAAACAAATATGTGTAAGGATATATAGAGGAGGATTTGATTTGTGAGATAATTTATTCCCTGCATACAAAATAAAATTTCTATATAATTGAAAATAAACTATATTGTATCTTTCGAAATTTATCGTTTGATTGTGTATACAATTTTTTGCTTCTATACTATATTTATTTCTCTTTCTTCATATATACTGCCTCTGGTTGTGTGTGTATTTCTTTGCTTCTTATTTGTATTTGTTTCACTTTCTCTATATATACAGTCTTTGATTGCGTACTGAAATATTTCCTCCCTTGAACCTTTATTTATTTCCATTTCTCTGTATACGCGGCCTTTTATTATACTAAAAGGAAACTTTTTCCACAACCAGTAATATACAACACTAGACAAACATATTAGATATAATATATATTTATTAATATCAATAGAAATCAACTTCAATATCAGATAATATTTCCTTTTTGATAAATATATATTATTTTACAAATAAAAATGTGTGTGTTTGAAATGTAACACGTGTAAAACAGGCATATGAGATGTAGTGGACGAAAATTTAAATTGAAATAAAATTGTTCTTTGATGATTTTTAAACTGTAACACACTTTGAAAGCAAAATCAATTATAAATATATATTTTTTATTGTCAAAAAAGACATATACTCCATATAATTCATTTAGGGTGTAGATCTAGCAATATTCTTAAGACAAATTCATATATATATATATAAGCATATACACAAGTATAGACCATGATACCATTTCAAATAGTTTCCTACTCACCTCCACCTCCTTGCAAATAATAAGTACACCAAATACATCCAAATTTGATCTAGATTATATCTTCTTGAATGAGCCTCTTCAAAAACAGGTTTTCTTGTATAGATATATTGATCTTGGCTTGATTTGAATTAATATGATTTTATCTTGGTTTTAGGGATTTCATCATGGCCTAGAGATATGTTTCTTTGTGGAGAAATTAAGTTAACGGATATGAGGAGTTTATAAATGTAATTAGCGATATGAAAAGTGGTTTCCTGTGTCTATAAAGGGTTGGGTTGAATTTGTTAATTACTGAAAATTTGTCCTATTTAGCTAAATTCATATTTTGGTCATAACTCTCTAACAAGCACATAGTCTGCTTCGAGTGGGAAATCTCCTCTATACAATGGTGACACTTTTAAACCTTAATTATTTTACTTGCAGTTCTACTCCTTGTAATTTACTTAAATATTTAATTATTAAATTCGCTACTTTAATACTAGGTGTAAATTTATGGGTCTTTACAAGGACTAGGGTTGATGCTTATGATGAATTTCAAACTATATGACGATTTGGCGAAAGCATCCAGTGATGGGTGTATACCTCGGGAAGCATGTAGATGATCTAGCCGGCATGGAGGCTATGTTTGATATTTGTTATGCTTTTCATTCTTTTGATGATTTTGATAGGGTTGTTCAATGGTTTTTGAGATGAGATGACTAGAGTATTTGATACAGTTCCGTATGACATGTTGTGTATATGGAGTGAGCCCATGATCATTGATTACAACCTTGGGACTTGATATAACCAAACCACTGGTTTGGGAGAAAATGTCTTGTTTTAATAAGGTGCATTCGTGCGATGTTGAGTCAGAGGTAGGAGACATCATATCTTGCTAACAAGGAATTTTTAGACCTCGGATTACTAGTCTTTCATCCTTATATGCAACTCAATAGGTAATAGTGAGGCACATAATGTATTGATTCGTGTTAGATATGATCAAAGGTCATTGGGCGGATGCCTTGGCGCATTATAGTATTGGGATTATTCGTTACCATACTCGACGAGTTCTGGCCTGGTTGGGGGATTCAGGGGCCAGTAGCCTAGAGTGTAGTGTTTTCTTTACATTAAGGGTGTCATTATGATTTAAGTAGTTTATAGACTATCACCTATTACAAACATTATAATAGAAATGTGATAAAAAAAATTATGTAGGAGAAGATGTAGGTTAAGATATGTTTTGTTACTTCATAAGATATCACTTAGCATTGTACATGTTATATTATTATATTGGTAATCATGAAGTTCATGATATTTCCTTTTCACTGAACTTTACAATTTATACTAAACCCTGTAACATCCCATTATTTGAGTATTCTAATAATATTTATTTTGGATTTTTAATTTGAATTTATTTAAATGATAATGACTTAAAATTAATATTTGATATTTGAATTATATTATTAAATTCCAAAATTCGTTTAAAATTTTGTAAATAAATGATATTTATGAAATTTTGAAATTCATTTTGAAAATAAAAAAATGATATTATGATTGTTAAAAAAAATGAAAAGTAATATTTTAATAAAATAAAAATCGTTATAGATAAAAAATAAAATTTGGAGTAAAATGCCTTAAGTGGAATTTAATCGAAGACCGAATCATGGTAGGACAATAAAGCAATTAAAGGTATAAAATTTATTCAAAGGGTGTAAAATTATTTAAAAGAAAAATAAAACAAATCAAAATTTTCTTATTTGACCCATATTCCCATCCTTATCATTTTCATCATTCAAAATTAACCGTATATATTTGTCTTTTAATCCTAAGGAATCTAAACTCTGTCTATATAAGTTCACTAAACCCTTTTGCTACTTCCCTTGTACAAGCTCGAAACATTAGCACAACATTTTAAATCACCTTTCCTTCTTCACCGTCAGCTGTTGTATCAACGTATTCATTATTTTCTCTATCAACACTATTGTAATATCTTCATTTTCATCAAATAGTGAGTATACTCCTTCCCTCCTAGCTTACCATGCTCAAGTTAGATTTGTGTCGTTAAATAGTCCACTTCATGGCTTGTAAACACTATCAGTAAATATAACCCTTCTCTATATTTTTACAATGAAATAACCCATATTTTTATTAAGGTCCACTTGTGTGTGTGTATTAATTTGCATGCCTAGGTAATATATATATATATATATATAGACACACACACAAACATACATACATAGCAGACTTATTCGAAGTGAAATGAGTATAATATATACTAAGATATCACGTGAGTTGTGTGAAAATACACTTTGCATGAAATATATATGTGATTGCATTTAAATAAATATGTGATTTACACATTCCACTACCAAACTTCAATCACTTACAACTCAAAATATAAAATGGATTTGAGCATGAAACCAAAAGAGAAATTGTAGAGGAAAGTGAGACGAACAAATTGACTAGCTATCTCCTTATTTTCGAAATTCGTAATGATCAAAAATGACACCGCCATGTACGCATTTGTAACATGAACGGATGTATTAGGTGTAAGAACTGGGCCAGCCCGCAGCGGTAGTGGTGGGTGTATTTCAAATTTTTTTTATCCTATTGGATCTTTATTGGGCCTATGAAGTCTAATTCATTTAGAACAATTCTAAAAAAAATTAAAATAAAATCATGTATTTTATTTAAATTTAAGTATTTTGTAATGTAAAGTTAATTTGAATGATTTAATTTATATATATACATATATCATATAAATATACATATGTGTGTGCATGTGTAACATAATAATCCGTGAAGGGTATAACATGTCCATATATAGATGTTGGGGTTTACATCGCAACAGACACATTAGCTCATTTCATATGTATTGTATGTTGTCTAAATATGTGTATAAATCTATAATGCAAAGTATATTTATATAAATATGTATACATATATTTAAGTGGAAATTAGGGAGGCATCCCTATCATACTTTCATATTGTAAAGCGAGTCCCTGTCAAAGTTTCATTGTAAATCCAGTCCCTATTTTCTAGAAACAAAGAAAAATTATTGCTGAAATGTCAGTAACTTTTATAAAAAGTGCTGATATTTCAGCAACTTTCCCTATCAAAGTTTCATTGTAAATCCGGTCCCTATTTTCTAGAAACAAAGAAAAATTATTGCTGAAATGTCAGCAACTTTAATAAATAAGTGCTGATATTTCAGCAACTTTCATACACTGTGTTCACAGTGTACATAAATGTTGCTGAAATGTCAGCAAATTTTATAAATAAGTGCTGATATTTCAGCAACTTTCATACACTATGTCCACAGTGTACAGAAAAGTTGCGGAAATGTCAGCAACTTTTATGAAAAGTTGCATCATGCTCTGCAATAACCGTGAATAAAAAACAGGGACCTAATTTACACTGAAATTTAGTGAAGGACTTTTCGTGTATTTTGAACCTTAATAAGGACCTGTGCCAAAAGTACCCTATATTTAAGAGGGGGTTTTTAGGCTCAGGGAAAAAATTGAAGAAAAATTTAGTTTCAAAGACTAGAAGTTTGCTTTTTATGTTAAAGGACACTTTTTAGTGTAAATCACAGAATGATAGTTGTAACTATCATTTTCTGTTCAAACTTAAAAGTATCCTTCAGATTAACAAACAAACTTGTTGTCCTTGAGAATAAATTCTTTTGCAACTTCTTCCATATGCTTATTTCCTGTATTTAGAATATATTTTATAACTAAAAGTCTCAAAATTAAATATATATATATATAATTTAAAACCTTTGTATAAATATATATACATAATTAAACATATAAAATTATACATACATACATATATATATAATAATAATTAAAATTATATATATAAGGTTAAGTAAAATGTATATATATGAATAATTAATTACATTCAAATACTTAAAGTATAAATATATATATTTTAAAATTATTTCCAGATTGAAATTAGCATAAAAACATAAAATAATAATTTTATAATTTTGTCATTATTATATATATATATATATATATATATATATAATAAATAGTTTTGATCATATAATTAAAAAATATTAGTAATAAATATTTTAAAATTTACGAAAATTTATGATCATAAAATGCAGGTTCAAAATTTTTTTCATGGTTTTTTTGAAATAAGATATTATTTTTAATAAATAAAAGAAATGTTCAACCGAAGTAATTTAATTATTAAAAATAATAAATATTAACAAAAAATTCTGAAATTTTTCCATGGGTTACCGCATAAATGTAGTAATTTTAAAAAATATAAAAATAAATTTTTAGTGCAATAATTATTTTAGATATAATAAAAAATTCAAATAATCAAAAAAGATAATTTAAAATTATTTATATATAGAAAAAATTATTTTCGAATTTGATAATTCATATTATGTATAAATAGGTGTAAGGAAAAATTCTAAGCTGTTTATACATTATAAATATACATATATGTAATTATATGTTTAAAATATACATTAGTCTATATTTAAATTAATATATAAATATACATAAAATAATTAATAATGACAAAATTTAATTTTTTTCAGCAAGTTAGATTTGTTTATACATAAATTATAACACATAATAATATAACCATGCACATAACAAAACTAATTTGTGACAACTACATATACCTACGAAAATCTCACCTAACTAGATATACAACATTAATATATATATACAGATTTGGGATTAATCAATATTAAATCATAAAATATGATATGATTACTGTAATATATAAATAAAATACCAATTGATGATGCCTTTGAGTCCACTTAAATCAATGAATTCCCTTCTTTAGTTATGCTTGATCCGTCAGATTGCAAGTCTGGAATCGTCGACCTTTTCTATCAAATAGTGATTTTACTTAACTTGAACTGATTTGAGATTCTTAGAACTGATATGGGGATTAATTTCGGCCAGCAAACTTGATAATTATGGCAGCCAAAAGTTGTTTTTGATTAAGGGTTTAGAGATTAATATTTATAGCCTTGTACAAGAGAGATATTAGGACAATCTCATTACCTATTCTCTCTTAATCTTAGCCATCCATCTCTAGGTCTAATCCTAAGTTTTAGACGCCTCAAATAACTTGTCAAAAACCGAAATTTGTAACCCCAATTATGGGCTTTAATCCCATTTAAGCCCAAGCCAAAATGCTATGCAATTAAATCTAATTTAATCGCTTATCGATATCGTATATTGATTGGTACATTTATAACTATTATAAATATATAACAATTTTTATTTCTCAAACCATATTCAAACTTTTATAATTAATATTTCATAAATATTAATTTATTTAATTTATTTATAACAATTATAAAATAATTAAATCATTCTGTGACAACCCGAAATTTTGAGCAATATCAATTTAATAATCTATATTAAATATTAAATTGATTTGATATATCTTTGTTAATAAGATTTAAATTGATTTAATAATCTCCTTTCAATAAATATTTAATTGGTGATTTTTATCTTTTTAAAAGCTAATAAATTGTTTTCTATTTATAATGTGTATATATTTGTATATATTGTAAATAGAAATCTTTTGTTTGAATCTAATAAATAAATGAATCCTGTTTTTAAATTCTAATATATTTTCGTAATTTGGAAATTATGATTTAATTTAGAATATATGGTTTTAGAAATATTTATAATAAAAATTTATCTTATATAATTGAATTAAAATACTTTACTTTTTTTACATTTGATAAATATTATATATAGATCATAATGTTGAATAAAATCAAAGTCGATCAATATAAAATATAAATATTAAATGTAAGTCAAGCATGTAAATGTAATTTAAATATTGATAGTTAGACTATAAGATATAAATATAAGTAAGTAAACTTATGTAATATAATTTAAATGTTGATGACTAAAATACAAAAAAAATGAAAATAAAAGCCAAATGAATAAGTTTATAAACAAAGTATAAAAATAAGCACTAAGTAGGAAATGGAATCAGACAAACATATGTATATTGTGTAAGCTAGAAATAACAAAACAAATATATGTATTTGCAGGCAAGAGGAAATTAGGCAAGTATATGTACTAGCAAGTGTAGTGATGCAAGAAAATATCTATGTACTAGTAAGATAGGTCTAGAATTTTATAGTATACATGTATTTGCAGGCAAGAATATATGTACTATAGGAATTTGTAGATATGCAAAGCAAGTAAAATAACACATAAATACATACGAATTGATAGGGGGTAAACATGAAGTGTACAACTCATTAATGCTTGTACAAAATGTATCATATCAGCCCCCATACTCAAAAGAAAATCTCTGATCAAAATATTGTCCAGTTAGAAAGCCAATATTATTTTTGTACAAATACAACTATTAAAGTTGCATACTTGTTCTCTATTTATCAAGCTTTCTTTTTTCCTTTCGGTCATTAAAGACAATGCAAACCAGAAATATTCTTTAACCTGTAATCATCTTCCCTCGAAACAAATCAAAAACCATGTCATCTTTTCTAAAGCCTGTAACCTCCCAAAGCATTTTCAAAGTCCTGTAATCTTTCTTTTTTCTCTCAAGCCTATAACAAATTATCAAAGTTCAAGCAAGTTAATCGAGCAACTTCAGTTCAGTTTCAAAGCTTTAATCATCTCATCAAACAAAGCATTTTAGAAGATCACAGCAATTCGAAGTTTCAAGCATCTTATCAAATTTTCCAGTTTTAAGTCTCTGCTTCAAACTCTAAACTGGTGAGTAAACTCTTCATTTAAAAGTTTAAGTAAAAACATGTTGTTGCTTGTGAAATTCTGAAATAAGTGATGTTTGCCTATGTGGATATAAGTATGCTATATGTTGGTTATGTTTGAACTGTGCATGTCAGTCTTCTTTGTTCACCTTCTTTATCCTGTGAGTAAAACATCTACTTAAAAATCCTAAGTAAAAATTGTTCTGTTGCTTGTTAGATGTCTGAAGTAATTAATGCTTGCATGTGTATATATAAGTGTATGATCTGGGTATATATATGTTTTGATTCATGTTTGATTTGTACCTATTCTTCTCTGTTTTAATTACAGGGTTTAAAATAAAATCAAAAATTCAATATCTTTGCATTGAATTACTGTTAGGATCTGGAATTCAAACAGAACCTTTTTGTTAAAGCATGGATTAAGATTTAACAATTTTATTTAAGTAAGATTAAGTTGTATTTATCTGGAAACAATAAAAAGAATAGAAGACTCAAGGATATGTTAAAAACCCATCATCGTAAATTTCTGATTTATGGTTATAACTTGAATCTATTTTGAAAATGAGGATTTTTAAAACAAGAATTATAATTTTTAATTGGGTATAGAGGGTGCATTTCAGTGATGACTGGAATTTGGTTCTTGAGTATTTGCTGATGGCCAAGGAACTTTGGGTGATCGGAAATTGGTCTGGAGGTGGAGGAAGGACTGGGGGTTCAGGAAAAAATGGTTGGAGGCGGTATAGATCGCCGTGGCGTCAACGGCGAAGTGATTTAGGTTTCTAAACCTAATTTGGTCGAGCTGGGTAAATGGGTCGGTGATTCATCTCTGGTGAATCGAGTGCGATGGGACCAAAGGGGATGGGTTTGTGGATGGTCAGAGCTTCGGTGACCAGAAGTGCAGCGTCTCTGGTGGTCGACGTAGCCTGAACAAGGTGAGTTTGGTCGGAGTCTTGTGTTCCAGGCTCAACTGTGAAGCTCGATTTTGATTGAGGCTTGTGAATATGTTTGGATGATTGGGATCGCAAGAGGAGATGATAGGCGACTTGTCAACGGTGGTCGTGGAGGCCGGAGCTTTGGCGAACGCCGGTGCAGGTGCACAACATATCATGGTGTCAACGGTTTGGATCGATGCTGTGGTTTGGGTATAGGATTTGGGACTCGGGGAGGAACTCGGAAAATTTGGTGGGAAACTCGGGTATGGGTTAGAGTAGAATGTGAGTGTTAGTCATGTTTCCAGGTTTTAACTTAAAAATAAACTAAGTTTTAAAAAAATGGAAAGGAAGGGAAACTCGGGGTAGCTCACGAGTAGAGTTTGGGTTCAACCCGAAGCAGATCTGTAACCAGGTTAAAAAACTTTTAAAACAAGTTTTGAAATTTAAAAAAAATTAAATAGTTTAAACTATCACTTGATAATGTTAAAACACTTAAATGTAAGTTATGATCTGGTAACCTTAATTCATCAAGTTAAATGGTTATTTTATTTAAACTTAATTATTGATTTAATTAAGTATAGTTAACTATTAAGATATATGGTTTAAAAGTGTAAATGTGAATTAAGGTAATAATAAGATAATGTTTATCTTAGGATTTATTAAGGGTTTGAAATTAATTAAGTTAATTAAAGAAAATTAGGGGTAATTAATTAATTTAATTAACTAATGAATATGATTTGATTAATGATTAAGAGATTATTTAATTAGTAATTAGAAGATTAATTAACTTATAATTAGAAGTACTTAAATTGTAATTAAGTTGTATTAATTAATAATTAAACTTTATTGATTAACAATTAAGAAATAATTGGTCTAAAGATTATTAAGGGTTAATTAATTGATTTATTGAGGTTTGATTAACTGATTGATTAAGAAGTAATTAATTTGTTATTAAGTCTTATTAATTGATAATTAAGGTTTATTAATTAATAATTAAAAGAATAATTAATCTGTAATTAAAGATTAATTAATTTGTTTAAGGGTAATTAAGGAATGAATTACCAATTGTAATTAATCAAATGAATGTGATTAATTTAAGATAATTAATTGATTAATTAAAGATAATCATTTGATGGTTGATTAAGTATGAATACTTAATAAGATGGATAAGTATAATTACTTAGCGAAGTAATTAATGTATAATTACGGGATGTAATTAATTTAAGGGAATTACTTTATGGGAAGTAATTAAAGGGATTTACTTGGAAGAAGTAATTAAGGATTTATTACTTGGTGTAAATAAATCAAAGGATTTATATAATTAATTAAGAAGTTAATTAATTAAGGTAAGTAATTACAGGATGATAATTACTGTTATGATTAAGGTTGATTAAAGAAAGGGATTAATTAATTATAGTTAATTGATTAAGAATCATTTATTAATGAAATAAATGAAGTAATAAATGGTTAATTACTGTGAATGGTTAAGGATAATTAATTTGTATAATTAATTAAAGGCTAAATTCTTAAGGTAATTAAGAATAACTAATCAGGATGATTAATTAAAATGAATAATTGGATTGTGATCAATAAATTGATTGATAATTAATTAATAGTTATATAAGCAAGTTTAATAATGGTGAAGTAATTAATTTAATTCACTTTAAATTAATTAGAGATGATGTAGTTAATTTAATTCATTTTAAATTAATTATATATGGTTTGATTATTAATCGTTGCTTATGGATGAATAGATGATATTGATTGTCTTGAATAGTGGAATCTCAGATATGACATAAGTGATGCTGTGTGAAATAGATGCTTTGATTTAAGTATAATGATAATATGGATTATCTGTTATGATGATATTGTTGATTATCTGTTGTGGTGATGTTATGAATTATCTATCCGTGTATATATAGATAATGGAATTGAATTGTTTTAACTTTAAAACAACTTGGACCTAAAAGATGACGATTTGGATTTCGATGAGACCGGGATCGGGTTTCCAGATTTGGATATCCGAAAACCACATCGATCCAAATTAACGATAGGTCGTGAATCTCAAGTGAAGATGAAGATTCAGAATGCAAGGGTTATTGTCGTTAACTCTGAGGATGATTCCAAAATGAGTGTAACGAGATAATGCCTTCGGTTTCGTTCGAACCCGAAACGAACTTGTATGGATTGAATGCTTTCAGAACATCGTCAGGTGGACGATGAGCATTCTAAGAGATGTGTTCTCTAAAGGTAATCGTAGCCTCAAGCCTCATCAACCGGGAATGGCTAAAACAGGGGAGGTGCAGCAAGGTTAGTGGGTAGCACCCAAGTAGGATGAGATTTCCCCTGTCTAGAGTCCCTTTTTATTCGGCTGTGTGGCAGTTGCTAGCTACAACCGCGGGGTTTCTTATCCAGGAATTATCTAGTAAGGGATGGTTCCGGCCTTGTATTGTAGGGGATTGGGAGTAATCCTCGGTACGGTGATCTAGGCCACGTACTGTGACAGGCGGTTCCCCAGTAGCCCTGCTATTGTATGGAATCCAATCTCCAATAAGTGTCGTACGTATTAGTTGTGCCCAACTATGTTGGAACGTGAGATGTAAGCATTCCAGCTTTTTCTGTATTTTACTTGAAAACCCTAGACACTATTATAATATCACTGGATTTCCTATCAAATGTTTGGTTAACGTAAGGTAAAAACTTTTCCATGTTTATGTGTGGGAAGTCTTACGTGATACCTTTGTTTCAAAAGGTTTTTAAAGTTAAGCAACTTTAACCGTTTACTCATACCAGACCCATGTCTGACCCGGAGTTTATTTCTGTTTTTCCTAAACTCTCGGCTACTCAAATTTTTACGAGTAGCCAACGGATTCAGGTTTTGCTTTGACAAATTCTGGAGGAGCAATGGAGCAGGAGGCTTCAGCGTATAGATATATAGTGGTTCCGCTGTGTTAGTGTTTATCTGTATTTCCGCTGTGTTGTATCTCTGTGTTGTATTGACTTGTATCGAGTTGTATTAACTAGACAGGTATTTATAACTGTCTAGTATGTGTTGTATTATCTGTGTAACTCTAATGTATATGATACTATGTAATCTCTTATGTGATATATTATATTTCATTCGTTCCGCTATTGAGATTCTGATGTTGTTTTCTTCTTCTTCTTCTCTATCTTTTCTATTTCTCACCCCTTTCTTTCTTAAAGATGATGCGACTTTCTGGTGGAAGAAAGCTGGGTCGTCACACATTCGGTCTTAAGAGAATTCATCATTTCAGTTGTGTAACTCTTGGGTGTAAATTTGGTCAGCAATTAACAACGAACTATTTGAATGTTAACGTTCACACGTCACTTAGCAAGTGGTGTGACATTATGGCCAAATTTATCGCTTATTCATTTTCAATAAAATCTTATTTAATTTAATAAGCATTACTCGTTAGTGACATTTATATACACAAATACTCTTCATCAAAACTGTATCACTTTGTATTTATGGGATTTGGTAATGGTCAAAATTCCAATACTGTCCATATTCAACTCTATAGTCCAAACACAAAATCCTTGGTTCAATAATAACAATTATTTTTAACCGTACTACTCTGGCCAGAGATTTTGACTTTGGGTTGACTTGAGTTGACCATGATACTAACCTCATATAACTGAAGTGAAGAATCCTCTCTTGAATAGTGTCTTCCTTCCAATACTTCCACTCGACCCAACTATAATCACTTGATGGATGTCGTTCCATGATTTGACTATAATCAAAGCAGAACTTTTCATATTGAAGGTTGACAGTATTCTCAAGTCGAAAGAATTGTGTAAATTAGTCACATCGATATTTTCTGTTTGACCTTAGTTATATTAACCAACAGAAAACTACCAAGTGAGTTGTTCTATAGCTATCCAATAACTATCACTCTAGGTGTCTCCAGCAGTCATGAGTAATACACTGCCCAACATTTGGAGAGCGTCATGTACTCTAGTCTCAACGGATACATTGATATCCAGTGTCGATGCATCTTGACTAGGAACATTTAAAATGATGTGTTTTGTAACAATGTGATCCAATACTCATGATTACAACTAATTGTAATTACTATCACAAACACGTCATTTATGGATTTTCTGTTAAATATATTTTTAATTAAACATTTAATTATTTATAACACATTATAACAAATATATAACAGAAAGAAGAAACACCTTTATTTCGAACAAGAATTGATTTCGGAGTTAATAAATTACAAAATTGCCCTTAGGGAATACCTCTAACACTATCATTAGGGTTGGAACACAAATTACCAGTAGGATCGTATTGCATCATTGAGTGCGACGGTGGTCTCGGTTCGATCGTTGATGACCTGAGGTTGTGAAACCATGGCCGACTAGCTAATGAAGGGAAGGAAAGAAAAAGGAGAAGAAAAGGAAAAAAGGTAAAGAAATAGAAGAAGTTTCCAAAAAGAATTGACGTGTGTGTTCATGTTTGATGCATAAATGATAATTAGGACGTCGGTATTGCAAATTTATTGTGTTTTAAACTTCGACTTTAATGCCTGGCCATGAGAATACATGGAAAAGATTGTTGAGTAGAGGAAATCAAAGAGAGGCGATAAAACCAAAGGTTGCGCTTATCAGAAAAAATAAACAAAAAGGAAAATAATTTTAAATATGAAGAAGATCACAATGATGTAATATTTATAATTCAAGTTGCATTGAAATGCATACAAGACAATAAAATAGATGACGGAATAACTTGTAAATAGACAATACACACACGCACATTTTTATGAAACCATAAAAATACTTCACTTCATTTGTGTGATTATATGATAGTATGGATGTTATTATAAGAGTTTATTTAGTTTAAATTTCGTTATTTGAAGTTAATTACATTATTTTTATTTTAGCCTGATTATTAATATTCAACATCATGTTTAAAATTGTTAATGCTATAAATAACGTTGTTATTTGCAAAGTAAACCACGTTGCATACACGAAACTAATTCAATGGGCTATATGATGGGTTTAAAATTACATTTCTAGAACGAAAGTCGTTAGGGATTACCAAATGATTTTAAAAGTAAGAAATTTAACATTTCTCGAGTTCGGCGTAGGATTTGACTACTAGGCTGCTAGCATCCATCCTAGTGGATTGATTCGAGAATCGCAACCTAAATCGTGACGACCTTGTCCCTCGTCACTATGTCCCAACGATCTATTGTCGGGACATATAAAGTTACTAAGGATAATGAAGATCGTCGGAGACGTAGTGCAAACGAAGAGAATGTAGGATCGTTTTCACCCTAGAGGGGGGTAAATAGGGCAATACTAATAATACTAAAAATTAATGCAGAAATAAAAGCAATCACAGATAATAAAACAGAAAGATAATGTAGAGGAGATCACACACAAATTTACCCAGCTTCGGGAAAACCCTGCCTACGTGCTGCCCCCAAGGTTTCTACTAGAGATTAAGTAGTCAGACGCTTACACGCGTAAACTTGCGACACCCGCTAATGACTAACCTAACTCTACGCTCAAAACTCTGTCACAACTCAGCCATTAAGTTGCGAATTCTTGAACTAAAGTACCGTAGTTCGTAACCTAGTCACACGACTAGAAAGTTACACAAGTTTAAAAGAAAATTACAAGCTAAAATAAACAAAACAAAACAAAAACAAAACCCTATTAATAGTTTAAGCCCAATATAAAATATATAAAGGCCGGCCCAACTTGTAAATAAAAGAAGAAGCATTCCCCTTTATTTTATTTTTCTCAGTGCAAAACTTCGGCTGATCCTTTCTTTCTTTGTTCCTCTTTCACAGGCTAGGTTTTTGTTCGATTGAAGTCATCGCTTCGATTGTGATCAATTGAGATTATAATTTCCCTAGATTGGCTTCGTTAATTGATCACTGGCTTTGGTTGGCTTTCGGTAGCTCCAATTTGTCGAGCTCGAATACTTGGATGAAATTGGTACGTGACTTTCCTTTTTTATTTTGATTATTGCTCAACTTGATTCGAGTTTTCGTGATTTATTGCTCTTGTATTTTCTTAGACTCGAATGCCATTTTGCCGATGATGATGTTGGGATTTTATACGGAACGAAACCCTTAATTTTCGTTCGTATAATTTCTATTTGAATTCTTCAAAAAAAATTGTTTGGTCATTCGATTTTGCTTGAATGCTTGTGATGTGTCTTACTATTTCAATTCGTACGTTGCTTGAATTTCTTTGAGTCGGTTCCATTATTTGCTCCTTTGGTTTTGGCATTTGAATTTGCTGACTTTGAGATAAAAATTGACTTCGACGTGTTCAACTCCTTTCTGCTATGACTAGTTCATCGCGTTGGTGTACATATGAATTTGAAATATCTTCGAATATGTTTGACCTCTGTTGATTATTATCTCGACCTTGACTTGTTCAATTGTTGACTGATTTTGCTCGATACTTGAATTGGAGATATTTCATTTAAGTCTGATTTGGTTCACTCGAGTGTACATGTGGTTCGTTGTAGCCTTTGGTCATTGCATTGCTCTATATTGTCACTGGTTTGTACATTATGTTGAGTCTAGATTACTATGGCTGCTCTGTCCACTTCAGTGTTTGCATTCAGGGATATGTATATATATTTTGTCATGTTATACATACATATATATATCTCTCTCGCTGGGTTGATTAGTTGGCTTTCTTTGCACTTTGGTTGTTCATGCCTCTGAACTGATATACGTGTTCATGCATTTGAGTTAATTCATTCATGTTATACTGCTTCGGTTGATGGTCTCCATACATATATACATACATATATGTATGTATATATTTGTGTGATTGACTTGATTGCACTTGTATCAATTTGTGGTCATGTTGTATGCATATGAACTTGTTGTTTTGATGTTGAGGCTTTGTTGTTGAATTTTTGAACTGACTGCACTTGTCTGGTGAACTGCTCTTGTATTATGCATGTCTGGTTCGATGTTGAAGTCACTGTGCACTTGTATGGTCTTGATGTCTTTACTGTGATCATTGTTGTTGCATTTCATGTGAGGTATGCATACGTTTTTCTTCAAGTGCTCCTTTGTGTAGTCTTGCATCTATGTCTGGTGTGTACATGTTCATGTGATTTTGTTGCATATGAATTTGATGTTGCATTTCACCGTTCACTGTCTTGTGCCATTATGTGCCTCTGGTCTAGTCTTGGTTGCAATCCTTCGGTTGTGTTATTGACCTGGTTGTTCTTCATGTTGCATTTCATTCCCAAATGCTTGCATACTCCAGTGTGCATTGTGTAGTGCTTTGTTCTGGTCAGTTGAGGTCTGGTACTTCATGTTATATGTTGTGTTCAATTGAGTCGATCTGGTGTGGTTCCTTTGTGTAGCCTTCATCTCATGCTTGTGCACTTGTTTGTACAGTCCTTGTGCTTCACTTTACTACATCCATTCAGTTCACCACTTTGTTTTAACTGCACTGGCCTGGTCTTGATTTGAGAAGTCTGATCTGAATTGCATCACTTTGTGTTCATTTTGGAGGCCGGTCTGAGTTGTGAATTTGAGGTTGACATGTGTGTGTATGCATATATATGCATACATGTATATCTTGTTTCATATGTGGAACTGGTCTCACTTGTGATGTGCATTGTTTTCAACATGAAACTTTGTTGTGAGTGTTTGTGTTTATTGAAGTTTGCATTGTGTATTCATGGCTTCACATGTAAGTCTGTTCTCATGTGTGTACATGTTGAAGATAACTTATTCATTGAAACTCATACTTGACCATTCTATTTTTGTTTTAGTATTGCACCCGAGTTGAATCCAGCTTATGCTTGGGTTTGACCTTGTTTTCACATATCCCTGCGATTTTAACAAGAAAGTGTACATCGGTGTGCATGGCCTTATGGCATATACAGTGATACAATGTGCATGTCACAAGTTGTTCGTGTATGATGAATTCAAAAAAACGATGACGAACAACCCAAATAACTGAGGCAAATAATATTTTCAAAACACACACTTCACTATTCACTGCAAAAATATTCCTTTTTCAATTTTACTGCGTCCGTGTTTATTTTTACAGATAATTCAGATACTGGATGCAAGCTGGAAACAAAGTTGAAGATCAAATACGAGTGAATGAGTGATATGTAGTGAGGTGAACATTGTAAAGTGAAAATTGTGATGTGATTGAAATTGTATTGTAAATGAAAAATGTGTAAATGTAGTGAGAGCTCAAATTTGTACTATTTGAATTTGTAATAAAATATTTATTTGAATAAAATATTTGTATAAATATGAATTCTGAGTTATTTATTTTATTCAACAAATATTTATTTAATTATGTGAAAAATAAAATAGTACAACAACAAATACATTTAAACGAATATATATATATATGTTTATTATCATCAAACAAAAATCATATACTAGTACACTAGCATATTCTACAGAGAATAGCGCCACTGATGGAATTAAGAAGTAGTGGACTATAGCACAAGTAAAATTTATCATGCCTTCAGATACCTAAAGGGTACGACAAATAAGGGATCATGTGAATTGCACATTACAACTGATTGGAAGTTTACGGGTAAAATAGACCGGGAAGGCTTACTTGGGTGGATTAGTTTATATATATAGTAAATCAACATATGAGATTTATCAGCGTGCAATCCTTCTGGGATTCACAAGATGAGAAGTTGACTCGAGCCTTCTCATAAGTACCAGTAGAAATACCGTTAAACTCGAAAATGATTGTTTTTCAATATTGATTTGAATTTATACAACACAAGGCAACTCCTAAGTAGAATGATAGGATATGATATCCCAGTTGATTAGAGTTGCAACTTTGTATGTTATATTGAATAGTGTCATGACATGGGTATTATAACTGATTGGGGAAAATGTGAATCTGGAATTTGTTTGGCTTGTGTGACCCTGTGTGTAACTTACATGCCCCTATAGAGTCTGACACGACACACTCATCTAAATTCTGCTGCACTGTTACACTCACAGCTAGATGTCTAGTCTGACTCGAGGTTTTTTTTTGTGACAACTCCTCGGGTCGGTCTGAGGTTGTTTACAGGTTTGATCTGATTGTACATGCTTTCTGGGCTACGATATGGAGTTGGAATAGACGACGACGACGAGTATTTACTCTATTTGTACATATATTGAGTTGCCATTGTAGTGGTAGATATGATGTGATGAGTTATGTATGTATATGAGATGATGTATCGGATTTTCAGAAATTATATAAAGTTTTCATTTTTATTCACTCTGATTCTATTAATTAGGAAATTTTTATCCGTGTCTCTAACACTGTATTATTGAAGTCTATAACTCATGTACATTGCCTTGCATTGAGATAAGAAAAGTATGATTCAGATGTATTCCGGTATTGAAACGTACCCGTGTTGATCAAAAGTAGTATATACAAGGGATTGTCCCTTCCATTCTGATTGATCTGAGTTATCGGACGGTAAACTCCCTCTGATATTTCGGTCATTGGTGTTGAGCCATTACAAACCCACTCTACATTGTCTCATTTTTATATATTCTTTGTGTAGGTTGACTTAGATGAGAGAACACTAATAGTCAGATGCGAGCTTTAGAGCCATAGTAGTTACCGTTGTTATTATATATATTCAGTATTTTGGGTATCGACGTGTTAAACTTATTCATGCATATGGGATTTGATGTACTATTTGAAGTCCATTTATTTGAAGTATGTTGTCCTATAATAGTTGTATCATGTGTCTCATTTATCGATATAATGTCCTAGTGCATGCATATATTGATATTATATTTTTGTTCATTCGTCTATAAGATTCTATGCGAACCTATGATAGATATGCTTTGTGTGGATATATTATACCTTTAAGAGTTGTAATCTATGACACTTATGCATTCAAGTGTCTTTTTGTGCATGAATTTCAAGAATTACGAATGGCGGGTCTTTACATTTGGTATTAGAACTTAGATTTAGTGAATACTTGAGCCTAGGGAAGTCTAGCTCCTTAGAGATAGGGTAAGTAGTACCTTAGAGGGGCAAAGAGTAAAAATAAAACTTGAACATTAAGAGAGTATACTTGTATTTTGTTATAAGTAATATCTACATACAAGAACATTATGACGCTTAGTAGTTCGGTCTTTTCTTGGAAATCGCTAATGTACTCCCTTTACAAATAGATAAAATTAACATACACTAAAGGAGTAGTTACTAGGATGTCACCGCCAAGATGTCTACATGGTTTCGTTGATATTCTATGAAAATATCATAAACATATGACTTATATATGAAAATATGCATGTTTATGTCTGGATAAGTCATCAATGGGTTTAATGAGGTCAATGGATATAATTTTGGTATCTTTAAACCTTGAACTACATATATATATAGGTATTAATCCTAAGGGCTGGTTAAATATTTTGCTCGTGGTGAAGGGTTGTCACTAATCCTTTGTGATACAATTTACAAGTGTCATATGATACATTGTCATATAAATGAAGACATTCTTCATTTCTTGCGCAAAAGTTTCTTAGTGATATAGCTTAATCTATGATTTCAAAATTAAATATAAAATAATTTTGGAGGCTTTCGTATTTTCTATAGCTAATGCATCACAACTTTTAAGAAAACAATTAATATCATTGAAATACCAAAAATCACTCATTTTATAATGAATACGCATAATATTCTATTTAAAATAAAACCGAATTCTTCAACCAAACATGAAACCGATCATTATTTCATAACTACATTTGGTATACTTGAATGCAATTATTCACAACTTAGATGAGTCATTAGCAAGCTTTATATGGTATGCTCCTATCATTTTAGCTGCTATAGTAGCAATGTTCGCAACACGAAACTCCATTGAACCTCTTAATGCGAGCTTTCTAATTCTTCTTCCATAACTAATCTATAGTCGAAAATTTCGGATCTAGTATCCAAAAGTCCGAGAAATAGATCTCTTATAAGGCAATCATTGATAAGAAAAATAAATTAAAAAGGGAAATCGTATTTTTAGTTCTTTATTAAATGTACAAAAGGTTGATATAATTCCTTTTTGATACCACTTCATGAATCAAAGGTGACTTTCGCTCTCTCTTTGTCCCAACTATGTCTTTGTTATTGCCTTTTTTTAGAATTTTGCTTTCTTTTTTAAAGGTCCCATGGCCTTTTACTATGAGATTGTAATGGATTTCTTTAGAAATGTCATTCGCTCATTCTTAACATGTTAAGAAGATCTAATAAGTTACACTTAAAATAAACTGATCAATATGACATTTCGATGATCCAAGAATTAGGTTTGACTGTAGTCCATGGTCTAGAATTATTCCAAATTCAATAAGAATTATAATGTATTAAATCATATTGAGCGCGTGATCTTTCACTATGGTTTACTTTATCATTTAGAATGAAATTATTTCAATGAAATTCCATATCTTACCAATTGCGATTGTTCACCATACAACTTTTATATGATCGAATATTGATTGAATATTACTCTTATATTGTCTTTAGAGCTCATACTTTTAATAGACAACACATAACAACAACATGCCAAAATTTTCTAATGGTTGCATCATTCGGCTCTTGCATAAGCTTTAAAGCGACAACATGCCAAAAAATTTATTAGTGGTAAGTATGACATTACATTTCTTAGTCAACCTTTAATTTAGTTCATTATTATATTTCGACCAATGAATGACTTTATTGACTTGGTAACTATCCAAATTTATTTAAGTATGTTATTATAATATCACATACATTCTATACTTATTATAATAGTTTATTATAATTTTCTAACAAGGGTTCCACTAGATTTTGTGTATCTCTTAAACCTATAATAAAGGTATGAGGATATTTTAGTTCCTCTGATGGCATTTGGATCCGTTTATCATGTTATTATAACCTTGAGGTTGTTCAACAAACTGTACTCTTTATAAATGGTAAATAACACGTTATTAATTATATCTCATGTGTAACCCCTAACGAATTATTTTATGACCTAGAAGGTGCTCAATAAATCATGAAATACATTAAAACACATATCTATAATTTCACGACTTGGTAAACTTTATGACCTTAAGGATACTCGACAAAGTAACAAAATGTCCCTCGCTAATCTAGAGACAATATGAGTATCACTATATATAGTATATGGCATGAGAATGCTCAACAACTATAAGTATATTTAGTACTCTACTTATAATGTAAATAATAGAAAACAGCTTTTCTTATAACAAGAGTGATACATATTTTAAGCAAAGCACTCATTTTAGTGTCTCAAGGAATTGAATCTAAGACCTCTAGAACAATAATATAGAGATCTTACCATTTGAGTTGGTGGTCCTTGACATGATAGCGAACTACGTTATTTTGGACTCATAATCATAAATTATGATAATGATTATTATCGACTATAAGAAACATTATATGTCATTTGTATGCATATACTAGCGAAACATATGTATTCATTCCTTGCATCTATAACAAGTTTGTTTTTAATATTTCTTTTGGTGTGTGTGTACAAAATATACATTATATAATATTTCCTTATTTTTTGGCATTTATAATTTAATATTAAATGATATATTTATGTATATATCATTTAATTAGCAGTTTAATTAATTTACACCTTAGTTGTAATTTTTTGTAGACTATAATATTTACAGTTCATATTTCAATTCATAACTACATTGAATTTTATTTATTTATAACCTTTATGGTTTAAATTCAAAACGATTCAAATGTATTCATTTATTACTTTTGCAAATTTAAGTATAAATAATTTTATATTTATTTACTAATAACATTTATAAATTATGCATTTAAAATATTCAAATATGCTTATTTGAATCAAGTCAAGGCACCAAAATTTTGGGACACACACTAAGGGCACAACTATGACTTAGACCGCTACATTAACTATGTAAGTGCAAAGTGAAATGGAGAGTCATTCACTCGTAAGAATGTTCATTAATTAAACAATCCTTTGTCTTAGACACGCTTTCCTTAGATACCAATCTAATGCAATTTTCAAGAGGTCACCTTACAAGTTGGCCAATTATTCATAATAATATGATGCAGACTCTGATATAATTGTTGGATCGGGTACATCTGGTAACGAGGTAAAATATGCACTTTAAAAAAAATCCCATTTTTATTCATTATGCATTGGGTCTTTTTAAAGTGTTATCATGAATAATAAATTTTACGGTACATCATACTAATATTTGATTTGATATAATAAGAATTATTTTGGATTAAAATTAATTTTAATTATTTCAGTTAAATAAGGTGTATTATTTATAATGAACATGATAAGTTCATAACTAATTTGTAATAATGTCTAAAGGGTGTGTGTGTGTGTAATATTGTATTAGTACCTATAAATACTATAGTCCATAAAAGCACATATTTACACAATTATTGGGATTTATAATCGCATCATACATACATGCATACATATATACACGAATACGTATGTGTATGTATAATTATTTTTGACATGTTTATATATTTATTATGATGGGCTCGTCTCCTAAATAATTTTTTATCAATGATAAATTTTTATTTCCGTATAAACACACATATAATTCAAATGTAAAATTAGATAAGACACCTCAAATCTACATCTGACGAACTAATGCTAATGTAAACCTCGCATGATGCAACAACCTATCATATTGATAAGACACTTCAAATCAATCATATACCAAACTCTTGTGGTACTTACGCTCTATAATTGAATTTAAGGATATATTATTAATTCATATTGAACATGAATCTCTTAATAAAAAACATAATTAATTATAAGTGGTACACTTATTCATTAATTATTTTTTAAAGAAAGAATACATTCGATGGTTTAGTGGATATCCTCTTCACCCTTATATTGTAACTTATTTTCTTTTGAGTCAAAATGATTAGGAATTACCTAATCACATTTGTTTACAGAAAACTGAAGGATTTTATTGTTGCTGTCACCGGTGTTCTCGTTGTTATTGTTGTCATTGTTTTCGTTATCATTGTCCTTGTTGACATTGTTGTTGTTGTCGTCGTCGTCGTTGCTATTATTATTGTTGTCGTTGTCATTGTTGTTATTTGAAGTAATGAAGTGTAAATCTTCTAATTTTAAATTTTGGTATTAGTGTATGCTCTTTCAATCATTTACTAAAAATATATTTATTTATTAAAATTTAAACAAATGAATGGTGAAATTTTAGAAGGCACGTGTAGGGGAATAGGACTAGAGGATCGTTATTTTATGTTCATTAATGATTTTTTTTTCAAATGTATCTTTTCATATAAAGCCCCGTTTGATCAATAATTACAATCAAGACTGGCCCAAATGGAAACCCACTAAACTTTGGGGTTAGGAAGACTGGACATGTAAACGAATACTTTCGGATACGAATTGTCACGGCCTGGATTTTCGACGATTAAAAATCAACATCAATACGTCCACTGTATAGCATGCCGAAAAATCGAGTGCCGAAAATACCAGTTCGTTAGGGAAAAAGAAGAAAGAGGTAGAAGAAGAAATAGAAACAACAACACAGAATCTCACAATCACAGCGGAACAATATACAATAGATAATAACATGTCTTTATACAAAAAGAACTATAACTGTTATTTATACATTACATCATCAGAGTACAACACGTCAATAGCACAATACCAGACGGTTATAATAACTTGTCCTCACAAAAGCTGAATATACAGCTTACAATACACAGCGGAATAAAAATCAAGTACATGTGATACGTCTTCGTCATCTAGCTCGTCCCATAAGCTCCATAGCATCCTATCATGTATTTGTAATACTCGGTTTGACCCGAGCATTATAATAAAATAACACCCGAGTCAGTCTGGAAAACCAGCGTGAGAAAACACACTCAATTTAAATTATTAAAGTTATCAAAATCCTTTGAAAAACAAAGGTATCTCGTAAGACCACGCCACACATAAACACGGTGGGTTTTTACCTTACGATAACCAAAACATTTTATATCAAATCCTCTGATATTATAATAGTGTCTAAGTACAAATACTTATTCAAATAGCTGAAATTATTGTATTAATTAAATTCCAGCATACTAGGCTCTACAACCAAAACCGTAAAGGCACGTATTGGAGAATGTATTCCATACAAATGACTAGGCACTGGGGTATCACCAGTCACAGTACACGTCTAGAAAAAATGTACCGAGGACCATGCCGGGATCCCCTGCAACACAAGACCGGACTATCCCTAACCTGGATAGACCGAATATGCTATCACCCTGGGTGTTCCTACCCTTTCCGAGCTCCTTCCATGTATCGTAGTAATAATATTCGAGGGTATCTAGAAATGTGATAAACATACCCTAATTGGGTGCGACCCACTTAGCATTGCTGCATCTCCCCTGCTTTTCAGTCATTCCCGGTTGATGAGGCTAGAGGCTACAATTACCTTTCTAAGGAATTTTTCACCTAGAATGCTCATTGTCCTCCAATGACAATGTACTGATAGCATTCATCCATACAAGTTCGTTCTGGGTCCGAACGGAACCGAAGGCACTATTCCTACTACATCCATTTTGGAATCATCCTTGGGATTAGTAGCGATTAGCCCTTTCACTTCACTGCTCCATCTTCGACTCCATGCTCTTGTTTTCACTTTGAAAAGTTACTCGTGGATCGAAGTGGTTTTCAGATAACTTATCAGATCCCGGTCTCTTCGAAACAACGTTCGATATTTCCGGTAAACCCCGGTTCTTTAGAAAATAATCAGACGAAAGTAAGATCGGAGATCACCCCCTAACCATTTGTGGACGGATTTCCTTATAAACATCCTAGAAGAACGAAACGAGTTTATACGTACAGTATAGCACCTCGAACGGTAACTGTACCACATAATTCCCGTATTTCTCCTAGATATTCCCAAAGTTATATTTTGGTTCCAGATTTGATAGTCGGTTATTTAACTATCAAATAAACAATCATTCAACCAAATATTTTCTTTTCCACTGAAAACGCTAAGTCTTATTTTATTTAATTTTAATAAATTAAATCTCTTTATCCAAAATATATACTTATCTTGCTGAATTTAGTATATTCTCAAACTATCCTTTTCAAAAATATTTGAAAACCCTTTTAAATAATAAGGAAAGTACCACTGCGGTATCAACCATGGATCCACAGCTCAATGGTTACGTCTCTATCCTAGAGAAATCCAAACTTAACTGTAGGCACTCACTATCTCCGATTACACCATGAAAGTGTACCATTACTTTCCGAAAACTTTATTAAATAATTTTTTTCAAAATAATACTTATAAATTCCTATATAAATTTCCAAGTTAATTTTAGGCAAATACTCTTTAAATAAAAGTTATTATATAAAAATAATATTAATATTAAATAATTTATCCTTTTAAAATAATAAGACTGATTAATTCTTAAATAATAATTGACTTAATATAAACTAACTTAATTAATAATTAAATATACTTTAAACAAATTTTAAATAACTAAATAATTAATTTTCTGAAATATCCTTAAACACTTTTAAATTTTCTAGTTAATACTTAAAAATCCTCCTATTTAAAATAAACTTAACTTCTCAGAAAAATATATTTTCCAACTCCAATATAGCCAGTTTAATATTTATAAATCCCTCTCGATTTATTCCCAACTTGATTTACGTCCCAATTCCGTAAATCCCCTATTCACATTTGCTAAAAAAATATCTATCATTTATTTTTAAGCCGATTTACCCATCTTCTTATAAATCCTCACCGTGAATTTATAACTTCAATTTATCCACTGATAATCACTTCACTTTATTTATAAACCTTGTTTATAAATTCCATAGTCTCATTTCCCGTTTATAACGGTTTCACAATACTTAATCGATTTTAAATCGGTTTTCCAAATTAAATTCCATTTTTAAATCAATTTCTTAATCAACCCAACTATATTCCAAAAACCCAACCAATTCCGATTCCACTTCCATTTCATAATTTAAAATCTTATTTAAAACCTAATATATCAATTTCATGTTTTATTTTCAAATTTCCTTTTTATTTTCCCCAAGACTATTTTAAATCTCAATTTTCAAAATCTTTTTACACTCAAACAAATATCGCTTAAGTTTTCTTATTTAAAATTCTTTTACTTACACTATTCCAAAATCTCTGTTTTCCATATTCCGAAATTATTAAGTACAGTTTTTAAAATCAAACTGTTTATTTTTTTCAAGTTCATTTCTTTTAATTAATCCAAATTTTACTATAAATATTTTACTTTCAAATTCCTTTTTTATTCCCTTTTTAAAATTCAATATTCATATTTATGGTATTTTAAAATACCAAAATCTAAACCAGCGATACCATAGCATCCAATAAATTCAAATTCCACTATAATCTATCACAGATTATTCAAACAAATCATATATCAGTATATGAAATTAATTTCAACATTTTTGAGGAATCCAGTTGGATCCCTCCAACCTGTGTCCCTAAATCCACATATGTTAGCACAATATAGATACCAATCTCACTTCGAGGGGGATATCGCGGTATATAAGGTCATCCGCTATTATGCGGGGCGCATAGGGTCTCATCCGCTATATATATGTGGGAATATCAATCACTCCAATATATATACTACTATATATAATATCACATTCAACTGATAAAAATATATCAATTCAACCAATCGAACAATAATTAATTTTAACTATTTAAAATTAATTGCGGTAAATCCAAAATTGAGTGAGATTAACTCACCTTGATTTTTTTATTTCCGCTTTCGCGTTCTAGTTCGTCTAAAATCAAACAGGCGTTTTGATTCTAGCGTTAACCTAGATCTCGATCAATTTTATTCCGAAATGCAGATATCGTTGATACGATTTTTACTACGACTGTCCGCGTCCCAATCGGACCTAATACGATTGAGATATGAAGGTTATAAGAAATTGCATCTTAATTTACAATTTATATTACTAAACTTAAAACTCACTATTTTCCTACCCAAGGCAAAGAGGCCTGGTCCAAAAGAAACGCCAGCCCACCTTCTCTTCTTTTTTTTTCCTTGTAAAGCCGACCAAAGCCCAACACAAGAAAAGGCAGGCTTCTTCTTCCCCACGCTCTCTATACTTCGCCTGTACATGTCCACCATATCACGCCCTCCCTGTACACGCACGTTACACTCGGCCTTCTCCCACGAATTCGACTCCTGACAACGCCGACCTCTGCTATTTCGCGATCTCCACGCGTTGGGCACATCAACTATAAGCTCGGTCGAGCTTACGATATCGCGACCTGGAGTGAATCGCGCACGACCCCTGATAGTCGCACCACCCCACACCAGATCGCATGCCTCCAAATAATGCCCAGAGATGCGCCTCGCCACCAGGAATTCAATTCCACCCTCCAAATCTCGAATCTATGCCAGAATTTCAAGAAAAACGTAACCCTAGCTTTAGCCGAACACAAACCCACTGTCGACTTCCTCAAATTCCAATCACATCCCACAAATGTTATACCGGATTGAAGCTTATGCAAAAACGTGATTTTAGGAAGTGGTTTCGTATTTTTTATCAAGTATAAGTTGAGAAATAAAATTTTGAAGCTTCCATTTTTTTTCTTTTCTCTCTGAAATCGGTTGCGTGGTTTTAAAAAGGTGAAGGGAGGGAAGAAAAGATGTGGGTGTGTTGGTGAACATGTACAGTGACTTGAATTTGAAAGAAAACGGCTGATGTGATTATACAGGTCAAGTCAAACATATATATATATATATATATATATATATATATATATATATATATTATTTAAATTGTCCCGCTTACGTAGCTTAAAATCTCGAACTCCTATCGAGGCATGCCGCTAGGCGTTTATAATGTTATACCCCTATTCCGAACGCGATGGAAAAGGTTTCAGGTCCTAATTCGATCGTATGGAGAAGATAGCTTTTTGGACCCAATTATTATAATGAATTTTCGATATAAATTTCAGCGCGTTTATATCACGTACGATCAAACGGTAACTCTGAAAGCTACAAAATTTGAAATTAAATAATAATACACCATTATGGATCCAATGGAACTGGTTTTGTCAAATTCCGAAACTGTGCCCCGGAAGGCTATTTTTACTCGTCAATTTAAACAATATATTTTTAAAACTGAACAAATCACTTTTAAATTCAATTTAAAAAGTTTTATTATCTTCATTATTATTAATATAAATTTTATAAGCCTTTAAATTATTTTTATCAAGCTTAAAACTCAAGATTCAATATTTTAACCAATTTTCAATTATTAAATTCAATAATTAAATTGTCCAATAAATCGTTATATCTGAAATTCAAGTTAAAATTTAACTTTTAGATATTTAAAATCAATTAAATATTCCAATTTCAAATATTCAAAATTCTGGGTCGTTACATTCCTCCCCCCTTAAAAGAATTTCGTCCCCGAAATTGCCAGGTAGAAGAATGGTCCAAAACCCGTTAACTATTTTTCCAAAACCATACAGTTTTAAACAACTTCCCCAAAACAATTTTTATTGAAAACACACTATTACTTTTACTAATTTCCAAATTCATCCATAGATTAAAACTAATATTATCCCCTCAATCATTCAAATTATAATTTAAAACCAAATTTTAAATTATCAAAATTTTCTTCAAAATTTTTCTAACTCCTTAAATTTTCAAAAAATTTCATCAGCGTCTCCTTTGCACGGCTAGATCCGAAAAACTACAAAACTGCCTCTACAGCCCCAAATCATCAAAAGAAAACAAAAGCCAAGTGGCTTAATCACAAAATCATCAGTTTCAAACACAACTTAAGCATGTACCTTTTTATCGGGCAATCCATTTTTACTTCTGAAATCGAAGACATTAATTTAGCTTTTGCTTTTAAATACCTGCATCTTACTTACCAATAGTATCCAAATCATACAATTCAAAATCATTTTATTTATTTCTTTTCAAAATTTTCAATATTTGCTTTACTTAAGCCCGTACGATGTACATATATCATCTGTACGCAATATCAACTCTAATCCTCACTCGACCATAAATTTCACTTCCGGATTAGTATCGTTCACACGACTCTCTAGTGCGGACTCAGATCTGGTTTCTTGATTAGAAACCGTCATTCTCCTTGCATAGCCGTATACTATGATAGATAATTCCAAAATCAATCAAAAATCCATATCCAGGGTACGCCGTCGAAAATCGAGTGAAAAATCCTAACTTGGATCGATATGAATCATCTCGAAATTTTGTGCTCGAATCTGGATCAAATCGTTATGCGAACAAGATAATATACGTACAACTTACGTTTTTATCTCAATTGATTATTAGCTATATCCAATTCTTTTTATTCACATTTATTTCTTTTCCATTCAATTATTCACAATTATCATACCCATTTAAACTTCACATTCACTGATTTACTTAGTATATATCTTAAATACCAATTCCACTTAAGAACTTCCTCTTTAAATTTCTTAATTCAATTATAAACTTTTTATACAAAAGTTCTTATGCTTATTACCACTACACAACATAATTTATATCCATTTATATTCAAATTCAATTCCAATTTCTATTTAGCCCAATTTATCTCCAAATCTTAAATATTGGATTTTATCAACCATATCCCCTACCATATTTAATTAACTAATTACTTTAATTAGTTCCATTCACTAATTTATTTCATATCTCAATCAAATTTTATTTCCAAACTTTTATTTAATTTAGTCCACTCGAACTAATTCTTCAATTTCACTTTATTTAACATAATTCAAATTAAATATCATTCCAATATTCAATTTCAATTCCATTTACTTACAAATTAAATTAATTTGTTCATCCACTAATTTATTTCCAACTTAATAAATTCTATTTCAATAACTATTCCATTTAGCCTACTTAGGCTAAATTTTCAAATTTCTCTTATGCTTACCTTAGTTCAAGTTAATTTCCATTCCAAACCAAATTTCAAATTTTACAAGTTATCAACTATTTTATCATATTTCCCAAATAACATTTTAATGAAAATCCAAGAGTTTAACTCCTTATTCCCAATTTATTTCAAATCATTTTTTTTTTTGAAATCAAATACATATACACAATCCATTTGTATATCAATTTATCCTTTGAATTTCAAAACCAAACCAATTTTTTCAAAACAAAACTCCAATTGCGAATCATTAAGGTAGCAATTCCTCCCTTGGAAACTCGAAAATGAACACCGATGATGTCGCGATCATCATCGGAATTATTTTCCAATGACCGAAGTGAGTTCGGTGCTTTTATCTCTTTTGAAAACCATTTTAAATATTCCCAATTCAAAAATATTCTCCAAATAATACCATTATTATTTTCACAACTTTGGAAAATCATTTCCGAAACCTACGGGATTTAAATTCCCAAATTTCCAACATTCAAATCCTTTAAATCTATATTTAAATATTCCCTGGGATTTCATTCTATTTCAAATTATAAATCACATTTATAAACTCATTTTTACAAATTCCATTTTGTTATATGAATTACTTTCTTACTTTTGACTATAATTTCAACTTTTACTCAATCACCACAACAACAAATGATAATAGTTTAATATTATCATTTCTTAACAACCAAGCAAACCTTATATAACTATAATAATTTACGAAAATTATTCCTTTTATATATAAAAATAATTTGGGTAAAATTATTTCATTTACTCCATTTTAAAACAATATCGTGTCGAATTGTTCTATTATAGTGTTTAGAGATCCCTATCAATAACGTTAATTACTCGTATTGACCAGAATCCATAAGCCCCTCAATAGATTAATCAACACAATATAAAACAATTTTATATTCACTAACAAATACGCGCTCATATCTATTAATACACTCAAACTCATTCTATGGTGCTACTGACCCTTTCTCTAATGAGTAATTCCCACCAGAACCAAGATTCTCACTCAACCTTCAGCTCTGATACCAAGTGTCACAGCCCGGATTTCCGACGCTTGAAAATCGACATCAATACATCCATTGTATAGCATGCCGAACAATCGAGTGTCAGAAATACCAGTTCGTTAGAAAAAAAAAAAGAAAGAGGTACAAGAAGAAACAGAAACAACAACACAGAAGTTCTTAGGGCTGCATGAATAAATATGCAATACAATACGTGTTACATAATTGTCATTGAGTCCAACGAATGACGAGAACTTTACTGTGGTGGCAAATGCTGCAGAACTTGAACATGCCGGCTTAGGGTTTGAGTCCTTGTGTGGCTGTAGGGGCAAAAAATGCGTGGTATTACAATTGTTTACAAATTATAGTAGTATTTTGAGCCTGGGCTGGGACTACAAGAATATTAGGCTGACCCTGTTTACAACGCTACACACACGAATATCCACACTGACACAAGACACAAGACAACATTTGCATTCAACCAAGATTTCTTGGAGATTGGTTAAAAATTTCATTAACCAGGGAAAACCAGAAATACAGCAGTTTAGGTAAATACGTATATAGTTGGCCTGCTTAATATTGTGCCTTTACAGGTAAAAAATACCTAAAACATAAAAATAAAGTACCATGACAATATGAGCATAGTATTGTTCCCGCAAATAAGATACATACATAATAATTGATGATATATACAGTTACATTAGCGCACTAATCCAGTTTTCCATCATTTAAATCAAATTTACATAAGGATTGCATAATCGCAGCAATCCATGGACAAAATTTTCCGCAAACTCAAAGTTTACAAACGATTTTACTTTGCTGCATACCAGCTTTTTGCGCACTTGGCATCTACAGAAAGATCAACACGCAGTATGTTTTTGCCATCAAATGGATTGGCCATGCATTCCACTACAATTGCTTTGGCCTCCTCGGCGGACTCTGTAGGGCCTTCTAATATTACTTCATCGTGTACCTGAGATTTCTCCTCAATCGTTAATATCGTGCACAATGTAACTAATATGTAATAGGTTAGTAGTAAGGAGCACATGTGTGATCATATGCTCAACATCTTACAACCTTATTGCGTTAAGGGGTTTGTTACATATACTTAGAAAAAATGTGAAGAATTAAAGCACCGTACCTGAAGCAGCAACTTCCATCCAAGCTCCTTCAGTCGAGAATTCCTATCAATCTCCAGCATTGCGCACATTGCAACATCTGCTGCACTACCCTATAAATAAAACAATATAACACGAGGCATCAGTGGTAAGTATTAATACCTCCATTGCTCACATGTAAATTTGAAAAACTGAGTGATTCTTAGCTGTAAATTTGCTTTTAAATTCAAATTTATTCCAATGTTATGTAAAAAAAATATTATGAAACAGATACGGACTACTACATGTAACATGGGGCCATTGTAATTCCTGACAATCACCCTTTTAACAACACACGGGTGTGAAGTATGATATGAATCTACTACCTGAACGGGAGTGTTAATAGCAGCTCGTTCAATGTGACCCCTCTGACCATAACTGGCATTGGCCATTAATGGAAAGTTACGTGCACGGCCAAGTAATGTTGTAACACGTCTATACCTCTGAGCTTCAATTTTGCGCTCTTCTTGCCATTGTAATACTTCTTTTCTACCATTATACCATCTTTTCACTGTCTCCTTAGCTTCCCTAAGAGATACCTGACATGGCACAAATTCATATATATTATATTCATTTGGTTAGCTATCCAAAGTTCAGTTGCTACAATAACTCAAAAAGTTTAGTGTTGGATTATCAATGCTATAGGAAACCTAATCAAGCTGTCTTTTCATGCTTATATAATGATATATCTGGCTCTTCTTCAATATCTAAAATGTGGACAACTCTATCGTATTGAAATAAGATAGTAGTTTCTAATTTCAACACTCACCCAAAAAAAGGTTAAAAGGTTAGTTTTATATCCTCCCTATAAATAAGCAAAAGGACAGTGTTATATGTTTCAAAATTTTAAGTATAATTTGAAAATAGTTGTCTATATTTAGATATCCACTCTACCTATAAACGATAGGAAGAAGAAAATACCTTCCAATCCCTTGAGAGCCCAATAGGAGTTTTTCCATATGCAATAGAAAAATTCAGCATTTTAGCTTTCCTTCTTTCAGCAGCAAACAAATCCTATAAGCAGAGTGTTTTTTAATGTATGAATTTAATAACAAAATCTCTAAAATCCAAAATTGGAGGAATCGATATTCACTGATAATTTATATTACTTAATTTGTCTAGAGTGATCCGGTGTCACAACTAATTTAGTAGTCTTGACGATATTATTATTTTCTTTTAAAAAAAAAGATAGCTGCAGGGTGAGCTGGCATCATGAAAATACCAATCCATGTGTATCTGCAGAAACAGATTTGAATATTTATTCAAAAGGATGCTTCCCATGAGGACTTATCCTTGGCACTCACTGTATGAGCCTTTCCCTTCTAAACAGGCAGATCTACATATTGTTGATTGATTAATCGTCATAAACAATTTAAGTGTCAAAGAGAGGAATCTGGGGGTTCAAGTAGCTTATTTGGTATGGTAAAAAAGTAAGCGCCATGCTTCTATCTTCTGTCAAACTAAATGTATACAGAAAAATTTTGACCGCCACCAAAACCGTGGAAAACCTAGTCCACTTCGTAGTTTTTAACATTACCAATGGAAATTGTAATGTGAACATTATTTCATATTACATATTCAAATCTACAAGTTAACTGCATACCTTCAATAAAGGAACTGGGGGCTTAGTCTCACCGGGTTGAGGATGCCACTCAAGAAGAACTTCATTATTCTCAACAGCATCTCTAACATGTTCATACATATTCATAGCAGTCCTAGAATGAAAATCTCCACCGGCTTCAAAGGCATCTAACATGCTCTTGCAATTCGACAGATGAGCTAAAATTCTTAGCTCCAACTACACGAAATTTTCAATGATAGCAATTTCAACTATATTAGTATTCATATCAAACCTATTGAAAACTTTTTCAGGCTTAAATTACATTTTGGTCAAAATATTATCAGTTTGTCATGAATAGTAGTGCCAGTGTAACATATGTGAGCTCCAATGCAGATTCAATGATTGTCTCAAAATAGTACACTCCATATATGAGTGACAAGTTAACAAAAAATGTACATCTTACAGATATTTTATGGGATGACCGATGAGACATTTGATATCCCTCCATACAAACAGTTGTTACTTAAGATTGCAGGAAACTATCAAAGAACATTTTGAATGCACTGCTTCAATAGGTGAACGACAATATAACATAATTGATGTGGGTGAAATCTTTTACTTACAGCTAAATTGAACGCACACACGCATGAAATAACAACAACAACAATAATATAGTATAACAACAATTCGAGTGCTCTCCTTGGTATTGAGAATCACTCTTACTCTCAAATCAAATTCCCGTGTGTGTGTGCGTGCGCGCATGCGTGCGCTTTGACCGTGGGATCGCTTTTTTACTAGGAAAGAGTTATTCATCACAAACTGAAACACTTGACCCAAAATAAATTATGCATCAAATATTCACCTGTCCATAATCTGCGACAATGAGTGAGTTCCCTGGAGCAGCAATAAAAGCCTGCCGTATTTTGTAGCGATCCTTTTCAAGAGCAGGTTGGTTCTGGTTTGAGGAAAATGCATTTGTGTCAATGTATGAATATACAACTATGTACATATACATATATAAATAAAATACATATGCATATGTGTGTGTGTGTGTGTAGATGCGTAAGTATGCATATGTATGTAGAGAAAGAGACACACACACATATGTGCATGCGTGCGCGCGCACATGAGATGTTGGACAGTTAATGCGAAAAGAAGGTCAAAAGAATTGTTTAATTCATTTTCCCTTTTTCTTTTCTCATATAGGATTAAAGAGCAATGCAAGGTGGTCATCATCTACCCAAGTGCACAAGCCTACTGCTTGAAGTTTGGAGTGGGTAAGTTGTAAGCAACCTTAACCCCATTGCGGTAGATTGTTTCTGAGAGATCATAGACAAGCCCCCACAAAAATCAAATCCAACGATGCATGAATAAAACTCAAAGTAGTCAATTACAAATAGCGCATTTTGCGCTACGCGCTATAGCGTGCGCTATTTTGTTCAAAATGTTAGATTTTACATTTTTTTTAATATACAACAAAACATATATAGAAAATTAATTGCTCACGGCTCAACAAAATTAAGTGCTAATTCTATTATCAACTACTAATATGAGCATAAGAATCAATATTAAGTGTTCAGCTAAAATCTTTTTAAACTGTTGGACAACGTCGTAGGTAACTAATTCAGAGTTTGATATTCTATTTTCAATATTTTATTTTCACCATTTTGTAATTTTATTCTATGTACACAGAGTTTGATATTATATATTTGCACAGAGTTTGATATAATATTTGCACAGAGTTGGATATTATATTTTCGCATGTAACTACTAGACAGCTTCACAGGTAACTAAATCAAAACATATAAAAAAGAAGTGACATCTATAACTGTATTTTGTTTTAACTATTTTGTAAACTATCCATTGTTAATTCTTTTATGTACTCACTGCTCAACAAAAATCAAAATTAAGTTCAAAACTTTTTTGTCAACAACTAAGTATGACCATTAAAAAAATATTAAGAAATAAATGAGCATAAAAATTCTGCTTCGCAACTGGTTTTAAACACCTAGACCTGAATTTTGAAGCCATAATAAGTACATTAGGAAATAAAAGAAAAAAACAAAAATGGTTAAAATTAAAGAAAAGAAGAAAAAATATACCTTTAGAATTGAAAATTTATTTAGATAAAAGGCTAATTCAGACTAAGATAAAAAAACAACCCAAAAAATAAATTAGATTAAGCTTCAATTTTTTAACAAGAAGTCAACTTCATATTAGAGAATAAATTAAGCAGTTTTTTGTCATAGATTGCAAGAGAACGATAACTGAGGAAAAAAAGAGAATAAATGATAGGCCAAAGAAATAGAACGTAATACATTCCAATTTTAATCAGTTGAAGCAATTGAATTGGACTTGGGCCTGCAAAGGAAAAAAATAAAAATAGCACGCTGTTTTGTGTTATAGAAATTTGTAAACTTTATGAAAATAGCACGCTTTTTTGCGCTATTGTTGACAGATGCGCTATTGTAGGTTAAATAGCGCACAGCTTGTGCTATAGGCTATTTTGTGCTATAGCGTGCGCTTTGACAACTTTGATAAAACTCACAGTAGGCTCACATATTCAAAGCAAACTATGTTGCATATAACATGTTTTTTACTATATGCCCATAAATTGTGACGTCCAATTTATTGATATAAATTAGACATCAAGCACCAAGGCAAAAAGAGCAATATCAAGTAAAATTAAGCTTATCAACTATAACTGTGACGAATACAGCATGATAAAATTCAATGCTACAGCTAGTTTTTTGCTCTGATTGAATTTATTAAGTCTGTCCTAAATTTAGAAATTCTTCAAAAAAGAATACTGACAAATCGAGGGGGGTGCAAATTTATAAAACCCAGCTAGTATCTATACATTGGCTGTCCGTTTTAATATAGAAACTTTTGCACGAGAGTGCATGTGTGTGTTGTGTATGCATATGTATAAAGATATGTGCGTGCGTGCATACATATATACATATATGTGTGTCTATATGAGAGAGATCCTCCCATATGAAGTATCGTATATCTTCCCAACATAAAGTAAGACAACTAAATAAGTGCAAGAATTGAAAAGATAAAAATGTTAAACCTGCAGATTTGGTCGCCTTGCTGACAAGCGTCCTGTTTCAGTATTAATGTTTAAAGAACAGTGAATGCGCCCATTGCCACCTGATATATGACCTCCCTATTGTCACCAAGAAAAGGAATATTAAACAGAAGTCTTCACGCTACAATGACCATTGGAGCCATCAGGTTACTCAAAAGTTTTAAGTGTGTATATATTACATATAAACACTTTTTAATATCTGAACGAACTACCTATGGACGTCGATATAATGAAAGTAGCCTCATTGACAAATGACACCAAAACGGCTATCTAATAAATAGTATAGAAGTACAAGTATCTTCTAACAATGAATACAAACATTTAAAATCCAATGAACCATCTTCGCCAAAAAGGATGCAATCTATCTTATCAATGGGAAAGTTTGAACTTTCGCACCCATCCCTATATATATCGAGTCCATTATACTTCATTCTCATCATAGAAAATAAAACACTTGGTAGAACCAAAATTTGTGGTTAAATCAATGCACCTGGAGAGGAACAATGAAATTGGATATCAAGGAATCAATAGCACAGACTTCACAGAGAGCTGCAATTGCATGACAAGCCTCCCTCCCATCTCTACCTTCTCCAAATGCTTGGTAAGCTGTTCCATATATAGATTTGTCGATATCATCCGAAACTGATTTAACACTTGAAATTTCTGTTTCGCCATCAGAATAAGATTCATTATCATCTTCACTCAAATAAATTTGGTCTCTTGCGATCTTTCCAGCAAATGATTTAAGAGCATCGCCGCTCACTGAAGGCCATCCACTATCTGTGTACTTGTCTGTTTGCATTTCATCGCAAATATTATGCAGTGTAATTTCTCTATATTTTTTAGGACGAGTTTTTCCATCTTCAATCAACTTTTCAGTGTTAGGCACTTTAAAGGTCTTCTCATTAGGCAGAAATTCATTCTCATCTTTACTGTTAATAACGTAGATGCAAGACAAATAGTAAATACAAAGATAAAAACAAGAGACCAAATTAATTAACATATAAGGATGGCAGCAGTTTACTTAAATGCCAGTACATTCACTGGCAGAACAAAACTCAGTTCGAACATGACAAGCTCCACTCTAACACAGTACATTAAGCCAACATAACTGAACTAATTACTTTCAATAATGAAGAAGAAGCTAGAAAATGGATATGGAAAGTGAGAGGCATTTCCAATGTCAAGAATACCAAAAATCTTACATTCAAGAGTGCAAGTTATACATCTAATATCTATAGAGAATAAACATTCAACCTAAAGTGAAGATTCTGAAATTTTTATGTGTGTAGCCATAAAAAACAAACTATGACTCGGATGACCAAAGCCAAGAACATGGCACTTGACCAACTTTGCTTTTACCGTGCAGAGGAAAGGAAACTATAGAACATCTATTTATCGCTGCAAATTTACCACAAAAATTTGGCAGTAATGTTTACAAATTTGCTACTCATATTTGGAATTATCGATTCATAATTAGTACCGGTAATGGCCCTAATGGGAAGATGATAGATTTTGTATCCAAAATTTGAGAATAAGAAGGCCTCACAGCTAGTCTTGAACATGTCATGCTGTAGAGCCCTTTGGTTTATGAAAGAAACCAAACGTGGTTCAAAAAG
Source organism: Allium fistulosum (assembly GCA_030737815.1). NCBI lineage: Eukaryota > Viridiplantae > Streptophyta > Magnoliopsida > Asparagales > Amaryllidaceae > Allium > Allium fistulosum. The sequence continues at coordinate 804,200,830 of CM060903.1, read as the reverse complement.
GAAAGGCGTTCATTTACACTAACTGATAAGAGCATAAAACATCATTTTCTGGTCAGAAGAGGACCAAATATGCAGTTGCGGTGATGCATATGTGACAACTATATCAGAGGTTGACAGGTCATAGACATTATTGGCGAAAGAGTTGCAAGCAGGAAGAGGAGATCTAGCATTTTGGCAAACATTAGAATATTAACTAAGCAATTTATAGTAGCCACCGTAATATTGGCAAGGACTTTTGCTGTGCAGTCATTAACCTTGGGTTCAAACTCCTACGCATACAAGTATCATCAATTTTCAACCGCAAACATGTGCATATGCATGCATGTGCACCCCTATACATAAATACACACACATACATTCAGTCTGTATGTGTAGTAAATTATACTATATGAACATCTAGCATGACATTTGAGCAGAGAACACGGTCCAGAGCACACGCCACAAGCATTCAGTTATAACATAATGCGCACCAACATTCCGTACTGAATATAATTGTAGAACGGTTGCGAGTGTACAATTACGAATAAAGATACACCACTAACAATTAAACTAACCTGTTTTTCGTTCCACCAAAAAACAGTTGCCGAATTTGAGTATCGCTGCCCACATTCATATGTACAGCATCCTTACAATACTTAGAAGCCCAGTTACGGAATTTTTCTGCTGCCTTTTGTTGGTCTGTTCTAGCAATCTCCTCGATTTCTGAAAGATGGGCTCGATCAACAAGCACCCCCTCAGACTCCATTTTTACTAACAAAAAACCAAATGGACGCCAGTATTTTTCGTAGAAATCAAACATTGTTCCTTTACGATTACCATTAAGCGCCCACTCCATTTTCTCAAGCTTAATTTTCAAGCTTTGGAAAAGCATGAGAGTATTAACTGAATCTAAGGCAGAATAGCAAACCCAGGGCACACGTTCTTGTCTTTGTAGGACTTCCACTGGAGCGATGGTGAAAAGCTTTCCTTCAGTGCCATCCTTTTTTATCTTTCTCTTGCCAAATATCGATTTCATTGATATTTTACCAATGTTGAAGTCATTTCTGTATACGACATTTGGATCATTTGAAAGTGCTTCAAGTGAATATCCACCTTCAATCCTTCTAGAGGAGTCCCATAATCGAGCAAGATGCATTGTATCAGCATAGAACCCTGCAAGCTTGATACCATAATTTTCTATGATATGGCTATCAAAGCTGTAATTATGCCATACCTACAAAAATTTATAAGAAGATTACATCATAGAAGACCAAAAAGATAGAATATTAGTTGGATTATATTTTCATGTTGAACATGGTGAATCATTTGTCACTTAAAATTAAATAGGTTAGCAACTGCGATCTTGATTGAAAAACTTACGTATAAGACCACATAAGTAGATAATAACATATGTTAACACTTAGATAAACTAATAGCATAAATTTATTTTTATGGTTTCAACTTGATAATTCATGATAAAATAACCAAAATATAAATTTATTTGTATGGGTTCAATGTACTTGAATCAAAATGGAACCACCTTCTTAATTGATGGATCTTCAAAAAATGGGGCAAACTCTATCAAAACATCCTTTTCACCATCCAGCACATCAACCCAAATACATGATTTCTCATTACCAAAATTTACATGTGAGCCACAATAAATGCTAAAGCATATGATATCTCCGTGGGCAACTGGAGTGTCTTGTTTCACGTCAATATTGGCTACCTACAAAAGAGCATATTTATCCTCATGAACAAGAAGATAACACATGTAACTCTAGCCAAAAGTTAATCCAGGCTAGATGACTCAGTGATGATTCTGTAAGAAAATATTATTTCATTGTTAAACACATTAGGCTCTTAGTTCCTCAGATTAAACTGTTAATTATTTGGCCTCAAACGTAATTGTTTAGTTACTGAAATGGTTTCAAGGATAAGCAACGATAAAATTAAATAACACGTTAATGAATGGCATATTCACTCTTAGGCGTTATCATCAAACATATTCTAAATCATCATCATCTTAGCTTTAATCCTGATAATATTTTCACCATTCATCATCTTCGTAGCCATAAACAAACGTATTATAACTGATGGCATTAAAGCAATGATACATGATATGTGCACGTGTGTGTGCACACTGCTTAATTTTAAACAAATTGATATGTAATTTGCAATTATTATTTTTTACCATGTTAGTATGTTTTCTTACATAAACTCTTTATAAGACAAACTTTCTCACTCATGTGTGAGTGCTGTGTCAATGAAAGAGGGAGAGAGTCAGTGTTATATTGTCATGTGTTTTTACTAGAAGACCCAGGTGGAGATAGCTTACTCAACACTGGAATTTATCACATTATAATTTTGAAACTTGAGCAAAAATGGTGCATGAAAAAATTATGGGTTCTAACAAGTAGCCTGGTAACTTGGAGCAATTGCAAATCCTACCTTGATAAGCAACATCATTAACATAACAATTATTACTAACTTGCCTCTGTATCACAAGCAAATATGAGATCCCTATATTTTGTTGTGAGCATCTTAACTACTTCCCTTGCCTTCGAAAGATTATCCACTAAAAGAACTTTATCATAAATTTGAACAAGTTTCTCCTTTGGACTCAGATGCTTATTGGTAGTAGTGTCTCCTTTAAATTTCTCTCTAACATACAATGGCCTGTTGCCATTAACATGTGTATTCTCCTCAACAGTAATCTGGTGGACATTTGGAGCATTAACCAATACTGCCTGAGGTTTCAAAAACTCATCCCTGAAAATTCCAATCTGTGGTAGTTGTCCTCTGTTATTTCCACTTCCACTGTCAAAAATATGTGAGATTCGATGACCGCTTGTAAGCTTATCATCACTCACGCTGTTTTGTTTTTTCAACGACCTTAGTCTAGTATTTTCAGTTATCCATTGCTCGGAAGTGGATGCAGAAACTCTTCGGAAACTTTGAAAACTTGAAGCAATCCTAAAAAACCGCAACCTATAATTATGCATTCAAAGTAAAAGTAGATGAAACACTAAGAAACAGTCAAAAATGGCTGAAACAACTTTGATGATGAAAATATCAATCAGATATCAACTACACAGCATGATTTCAGTTTTATCATTGTGGTCAAATCAGTGTTATCAAGACGCGTGCCTGGGCCCGTCTAAGCTCAAAAAAGGATCAGGAGCACGCTGTGTGCCTTTTTGCAGTTTGAGGCACTTTTTTGCAAAATTCAAATTTTAATTTACAAAATAGTTAAATAAAAAATTTTAATAGTTAAATGAATTATAAAATATATAGTTTAAAATTTAAAATTTAGTTGATAAAAATATTTAAATAGTTGAATGAATTATAAAATATGTTTTAAAATTTAATTTGTAGTTAGTCAAATAATTTAATTTGTAGTTCGTAAAATAGTGGATCAAACTTGTATAAAAGGGAGGTAAAAAGCCCAAGACTCACCTTAGCGCCTTAACTCCTTTGGGTCAAATTACTATACTGATTTATATGTGTTATGCAAGATAGTATATCAAACTCAAATGAATTTAATGTCACCAAAAGTAAATGTAAGGTTGATCTCTGGCCATTTCTAAGACTAAAGGTTGAATCAACTCATCACAAATAAGTGAAACAATACAGAAAAATAGTAAAATGACACGAAAACAAAAGAAGAGAGATAAGATACCTCAGTGGTAGAGATACGAATCGGCTGGGGGCAGGTAAAGAGTACAGCTTAGGACCAGATAAGATAGTAACACCAGTCGCCATGAACTCCAGCACCGTTTTCACGCTAGGCGAGGTGGCGCTTCTGCTGATTACTCAAATTCTCTCCCCTAAAACCCTAGTTTTGTAGCAGCTAAAACCTAGCGCGAAAAAAGATGAGAGGGAAACAGGTCAGCTCGACGTTAAGAATACCCATCATGAGTTGTTTTTATTTTGGGCTGCGTCTCTTCTAACTTTTAACACCCTTTAGAAAATAGTTTATTCTTCACAATTTTTTGTTGGGAATTTGGACATAGCGAGGAGTTTGGTGAAAATTGTAGGAAGACACCCCAAAAAAAAAAAACAAGACTACAATTGAATAAAATGGTTTGCAATTTTGTCTTTTGTGAAAATTAAAATTCTACAACAACTAATTGAAAAATGAGAAAAAACGATGGTTCGTGAAATCATTTTCAATAGAGACGGGTTGAAAAAAAAAATTGATCACTAAAAAACAAAGGGTAGTTACAAATATATTTTTCTGTTAAGAGGCGAATTTATTTACACCCCCAGCAATTCCTAAAAATGAAAAAATTGTGAAGGATTAGCTTAATCTCAATTGTTTTTTATTTACGGTTAGATTTTTTTTCTTTTAAAAAATGACATTGTTTACCTCCAAGAAGGATATGGAGTTGATCTTAGACAATTATCACATGTTTACCTCAGCTTCTAAATTTGAAAGAACCGGGTTCCAAAAGTTTGTCGCGTCTTGTATAAAACCAAATATAAATCATTTCATAGTATGCACCGCATTAGGTTTCCATCTAGGCTTCTATCGATACGGCACTTTTCAAACTTGCTATAATCCAAATTTCTATTGTTTTTAAACTTACTACAAACGAGATATTTATTATTTCCAAGTTTTCTACAAACCAGGTTTATATTGTTTTCAGATAGGACGCTAGCTTTCAGCTATAAAATAGGAGGACAATACGTACAACTTTTACAATTTTCTACAAGAACAAATCATTAGCGGACAACTATTAAATCGTAGTACAAAACTAACTAAGAATGTGAAATGAATGTCGTCTTCTGCAAAAGCATACTAATCTTCTTTCCTTTTGTGTTGATTTTCTTTTAGGTTTTTTTTCTCAAAACGGAAGTAAGTGAAACAATACAACTTACAGTATGTTTCCATAAGGCTAAAATGGTAAACAAAATTTTATTATTTTTAGTAATGTGTGTAAAATAACGGGGTCAATGAAAATTTTACCTTTAAACAGGATCCATTTTCGGTTTGCTGACCGAATTTCAAGGGGGTTGTAGCTAAAGTAAAATTGCCATTAGGGATTCAAACTATATTGTATTGAACACCAACCAAATTGAACTATCGTTCTTTTACAAATCGGAGATAACCTCACCCTTCTCATTTCTCTAATCCCGTATTTTTATGATGAGGATCGAATGTATATATCTTTGAGGAAAATATGTGTTTGTCTCTCCCTGTTATCGTTCTTTTGCAAATCAGATATAACTTCACCCTTCTCACTCTCTAATCACATATTCGGGACATGCGATATCTATTTCTAAACTTATCTATGTCGAAATAAGAATCATCATTGAAATAGTATTTCATCATTAGGTCGTGGATTGTACCTTGTCTTGATGTTTTCATCCACCTATTGTTAAAGCGCAATAAGTTGTGGTGCTTGAGATGCTAAAGTTTGTTGCGATTACGTCATGTGTGATTATATTTATTCTCACCACTAGAGGAAGAAGAGAACAAAGAAGAGAAGCAAATCAACATTTTCAATGAATTCACATTTAATATCAGGTGTGTGATTGAGCAACAAACTCCATCTCTTTATATGGATGGTTTAAGAGCAAAATAATAAAGTACTATTTAAACGAAAAGCTTAAGAAATCTGTTTGTATTTGTCCTCTAGCACTTCAAGTTGTCTTGACTGTATTTTGTCATCCATCTACTTGTCACATGGTGTAAATGAGACAAGTCGTCGATCCACGTCATTTTTATAGAAACCGTTGGTTGTGTGCACTTCTCTTTCATCAAAGCTATGAAAACAAACACAACTCGTGTTAGTTTTTTGAGCTTTCAACCATTAAACAATCCAAGTGATAGCGTCAACTACCATTTGATTGAACACTTGTCGTCCATTTAATTCTACTAAACAAGTAGAATTATTATTTCATCTTTATCTTTTATTTTATTGTCATGTACGTAGTAGTAAATTTTGGACTCTTGGCACTTAGCTTTTTATGCCTATATATATCCACCCTTATATGATAACTTATCATACTTAGACACTTTTTGTTATGGAAAATCAGAACCAAGAAAACATAGAATTTATAAATCTAGGAAGAGTTATATGAAAGAAGTGATGATTTTCATTGTGGACGTCGACAAAAACAAGAGATTATGTGACGAGAATGATAATTCACATAACAAATAAATGAACAAGAAGTGGATTCACCTCTAGTTTTATATAAATGTGGATTAGAAGCTATGTAATATGTCATTAACTTTGATAATGACATAATTCGACATCATCTAAGATGCTTATTTTACCAAAATAGGTGTGAGTTTTGGGAGTGGATCAACGACTGTTTTACAGAGCGAGCAATCGAGTGTGCAACGGATCTACAATATCAAATAACAACGTTTCAAAATTCGACTTCGATACTCAATAGAGAAATACGTTCATTTTATATGCATATTTATCGCTTAGAAAATCAGTGTACCACCCCTATATTTTAGAGTGCAATATTATGAGCTTAATTAATAGTAAAATTTATTAAATAATAATTGAACGGATTTAATAAAGGAATTGGGGGGTTTGATACGCTACACTAATACCATGCAGAATGGATCTAAAGGCTAATATAACACTAGAGGTGGGTGGATAGTGTTTTTAAACTTATTACTAAATGATATTGTAATTATCAAACTTAATAAACAGAATCAGATTCACATGCAATAATGTAGTAAATGCGGAGAGTAAAAGCAATAAAAGTAAAGAGAATACACAAAGAATTTTTATACTGGTCCAAATTCTCAATCCTACATGTAGTAATATAGTTTCATGATCATGTTGTTTCAAAAAATAGATTGGGGTAAATACATTGAAGATAGAGATAATTAATGATTGGGAGAGACCAGAGACGGTGATGGAGATGAGAAGTTTATTCGGATTAGCTATTATCGTAAATTCATCAAGGATTTCTTGCATAGAGCAACACCCTTGACTAAGTTAAGCAAGAAGTAGGGATGGAAATGGGGCGGATAGTATGCGAGGAACAAATCCTCCGCCTCCATCCCCACAACCCATTTATGTCCCCCATGCCCGCCCCCATGCCCGCCTAATACCCAATGAATTCGGGTAGGGGAATACCCAACGGTTATGGAGGACCAATCGGATAACCATTAAGGAGAGATGAAAAAATGTTAAATAAAAAATAGCTCTGAGCCTTTGAAATGTCTGAATGGTTTCATCTACAATTCAAATTCCTAAGTACAAAGAACCTTCCATCTGTAGTTCTGTACAGTGCAATGTAAATCATGCATGAAACATTATTGACCTAACTAAGCTAGGCATTTGTATGTATCATTCCAGATTTACAAAATGTACACAGATTTTCATGACAATTGGAAGTATATAGATTCATATTAACATAAACTGCAAAATCCCATTAGCAAATATATGAGCATTTAGTACACAGTCAATCCAAACCAAGACATTATTGTTAAAACTCAAAGTTAATTCCAGATCTGCATGACAGTGTCTTCAGAATAAAGATATTAAAATTCAAATCAAGAAGGCTATTATAGCTAAAAAGGCTTTGATGATACTTTGAGTTTTACAATGTTTTCAAAATAAAACACATGAGTTGCACCATCTGTAGTTCTGCACAGTCTTGAGCCTTCACCCTTCAAATAAAGAATCACCATTCACCATCAGTTTTGCACCATCATTTGATCATTGTGATTTAAGCATCAAAACTCACAAAACTTGGATCCTATGCTAGTTAAAAAATGAAAAAAAAGTCAGTACACAACTGTTAGTAAATAAGAAAAGAACACAAATAAACAAAAACAACTCACAGCTTCATCATCTATTATGTCTTCAAAAAACGTTTGATATTTTTCTCTGTTTGAGTTTATATCTAGAAAGAAATAAAAATAAATACCATCAAAATTATTTATTATGTAAAAAAGAAAATGAAATTACAAGAGAATCAGTTAGAAAAATCATACCAAATTTGTCATCCCATAACCAATCTTGTGCACATATTAAAGCTTCCAGTGTATAAGGATGAAGCCTATTACGATGATGAGTAACATGTCTTCCACCAGTACTAAAAGCAGACTCAGAAGCAACAGTAGACACTGGTATTGCTAAAATATCTCTAGCTACTTGCTGCAATATTGGATACTCGAGACCATTTGTCTTCCACCATGCTAAAATATCAAATTCACCACTTCTTGGCAAAACAGGTTCTTCTAAATAAAAATCTAGCTCAGACTTACAATTATCCACAGTTGATGTGCTACTCACAAACAAATCATAACCAGCCAAAAAATCTGTAGAGTCATTAACAGCCATGCCAAACTCAGAACTATGCAATGAAGAATCAAGAGGAGTTTCTTTACCGCTACTTTGTTTGTATTCTTTCACCAAATCATAACTCAGATTTCTAATTCACTCAATTTGAGTTGGTGAATCATCACCATAAATCTGGGGAAAGTAATATTCAATCAACTTCATCCTAAACCTTGGGTCCAAAATAGTTGCTATGGCTAGAATTGCATGTATGACAGACCAATATTGATCAAATTTTTCAATCATATTTACAGCCATCATCTTAATCTCCATGCATGATGATCTAAGGCACTCCCTTAGCAGCAATCGAATTTCACAAATTTTAGGAAAGAATATATTAGCAGTGGGATATTTGGCCCCAGAGAACATTTCGGTTAAATTGTAAAACAACTTCAACTTGTCACACATCAGTTTTGCTAAAAGCCAATCTTGATCACTAGGTGCTTGTTTGTAATTTTTCTCAGTGTGTATTAGTCGATCAAAGACATCCTTATACACAATAGCACTCATAAGCATCAAATAAGTAGAATTCCACCTAGTTTTACAATCAAGAATTAACTTCCTCTTATTTGGAAAAGATAATCCATTCTTAGCCTCCTCAAATTTTTCCACTCTTTTAGGTGTTGCAGTCCAATAAACTACACCATCACGAATAGTTTCTATACGACTTTGAATTGCACCTAATCCTTGTTGAACAATCAAATTCAAGATATGAGCACAACATTTCATATGAAGTAATTCTCCTTTCAGCAATAAATTATAATTTCTCAACTTTTCTTTCATCTTATCCATCATTGAAATATTAACACTACAGTTATCTAAAGTTAAAGTAGATAATTTACGATCAATGGACCATGCAACCAAACACTCCATCAATTCTTTTGTTAATGCTTTGGCTGTGTGAGGAGCAGGCACATATATAAATCTATAATTACAAGAAAGAGCCTATTTAGTATACAAACAATCAATTATAATTCAAAATTCATTTTCTTCTAAGAACGACAAGAAAGTTACCTTATTATTCGACTGCGCAAAATCCATGAATCATCGATATAGTGTGCAGTTACTACCATGTATCCTCTTTTTTGATTAGTGGCAGTTCACATATCAGTTGTGACTGCAATTCTACCTTGATTGGTACTCAATAACTTCTTTATCTTTGTCTTATCACTCTCGTATATCTTTATGATATCACTCCTAATGGTGGGACGAGATACATGTTTGAATAATGGTTGAATTGAGTTAACAAAACTCCTAAATCCAATGTGTTCCACCATATTAAGTGGATACTCATGCAAAATGATCATTTTAGCAAGTTCTTCCCTTGAAAATTGTTGATCAAATGTGTGAGAGCCAAGTGTTGTAGTTCCATCTTTTTTCTTAGTAGGATTCAAGATGGATTGCTTTATGTCTCGATGCTTTCTAAGAGGACAAATCTTGAAATGTTCATGCAAGTGTGTAGTCCCATTTTTGCTTTTTCCACTTAATTTCTTCTCACAGTAGTTGCAAATAGCCTTATCAACTCCATTGATCTTTTGCTTCTTAAAGTGAAGCCAAACAACAGAAGTTTGTCTTTTATTTTTTGTTTCACTACTGGTCTCACAATCTATAACTGGTGGTGGAGTACTAATATTAGAATCAAGCTGTGGAACTGAAGCATTGAGCTCTGTAGCTGGAGATGGTGCGGATTCATTATTTTGTTCAATTGCAGGTGGAAGATCAGCTATTGTAACTTGTGGAGAACTTCCAGTTTCACTCATTGTTAGACTGCAAAGAACAAAGAACAAACGCCAAATAAAATGTTAATAAATCATTTTACAAATTCAATAGCAGAGTAATACAACTGACATGCTTACTGAGTGATAGGTTTCTCCGGAGAAGAAGGAAGCAAGCAAGACGTTAGAGATAGAGCTGCTGAGAAGAAGAATTGTGGAAAGTTGTTTGTTTACTAACATGCATATATTTTCCTTTTTATACAAAAAAGAAAGAAACGGAATAGACACAGCATGAATATTAAAGGGTACTATTATTAAAGAGCATTTAATAGACACAGTAAGCAATGCATATGAAAGGATACTATAGTTATTTTTTATACTGAATAGACACAGCAAGCACAACAATTTATATTTCTACTTAATATATATACACCTAGTACACATGTTCTTTAACAGTAAATATGTATACCGGGTCGGATATGGGGCAAATAGTGTCACCTTCGTACCCGCCCCAACACCGTTTTGGGTTTTGAAATCATCCTCCACCACCGCTCCATTACCCACCAAGTCAGGGAATCCCCACCCGATTAGGGGCGGGTCCCCATGGGTACCCATCCCCGCGGATTAAATTTCCATCCCTACCAAGAAGATTGAGACGTTCAAATGGACGGGTAAGTGTCAATGATTATTTCAGGAGTTGAAGATATTATTGATGAATGGTCATGTCTTGATAGTATCCAAAGTGAGTCATGATTTGGTTGTTTACACCGATGCTTGTTGAACCAAATCGAGACAATATTGACGCAAAAAGGAAGTGTGATAGCTTATGCATCTTGAAAGTTAAGGTCGCATGAAGTTCATTATCAAACTCATGGTTTAGAGTTGGCAATAGCAATCTTTGCATCAGAGATTTGGTGACTTTACCTGCTGGGAGAATGAATGAAGTTGTATATGGACAATAAGTCTCTTGAATATTTATTCTTTTAGAAGGAGTTGAATACGAGGCAATAGAAATGATTAGAGTTCTTGGCAGCATATGATTTTCACTTATGATATACATTGAGAAAGGGAAACAAAGTTGTCGATGCTTTGAGTAAGAAGTACCAGAATGGTGTGTTAGACATGGTTATGGAATGGAAGAATTCAAAGGCGTTAGCTTCTTGTGGAGTGCGCTTGAGGATGAAAGCAAGATCAAATCAGGATCTGGGTGCTTTTGCAAGTTTGGAAGTTCATCCAACACTTGTTGAAAGATTTGCTACAAGGCAACGAGAGGATCATTTGTTAATCAAAAGGATTAGGATATTAGAGATGAGTATAGACGTAGATGATCTAAAGGGATTTGAGATTGACTCAAAAATATGTCTTAGAAAGAAAAGAAGACTGTGTGTCACTATTATGAGAGAGCTTAGAAAAGAAGTCTTAGAGAAGAGTCGTCGGTCTAAGTTACGATTTGTCTCGGTGGAGTGAAGATGTATCATGACATGAAGCGTGTGTTCTTTTTGGAAGGGATGAAGAAGGATGTCGATGGATGTGCGAAGAAGTGTTTCATGTGTCAATAAGTGAAATTCGAGCATCAGAAGCCAAGTGGATTACTTTAACTTGGGAAGTACCAACTTGAAAGTGGAATTCACTTTCTATAGATTTTATAGATGGTTTGTCGTGGTAGACAATAGGAAACGATAATATATAGGTAATAGTCAATAGGTTTTGCAACAACCCAATGCTGAGAAGCGGTTAATTAAAATTAATAATGGAATTTTAAATAATAAAGGGGATTTAAATAATAATGTGTATAATGGGACTGGATTAGAACATGGGAAATTTAAGACAGTTTGGGAATATATAAATTTGGTTGGAATTTAAAATAGTGAAGTATTTTGTGAAATGGGAATTTTAAATACAAAAAATCATTTGTTGAGATTTGGGAAAAATGGTAAATTTGTCTGGAGAATTTAATTACACGATCCATTAGAGAAAATAATTATTAGAATTATTCTGGTATTAAATATTTAAGAAACAATAAAATTATTAATAATGGTAATATTGGGCTTTTTGAAGTAATATTGATATTTATGAAGTGGAAATGGTTATTTCTAAATGAATTAAAGATGGTTAAATATTATACAAAGCTAAATATTAAAAATAATAGAAATTAGAAATTTATTATTATAAGAAATGAAATTTTATTTCAATCAAATGAGGAATTTGGAACTTATCTATTAATGGGCCTAAAAGTGTAATTAAATGATATTTAACTTAAAATGGGCAAAATGATGGAAAATAATTTGGTATAAAAATGTGTAATGATGGATAAACATTGATAGAAAGTAAATAAGTTTTTTATCGGTGATTTTGGACTACTTTGAAGGAGAAGAAAAATAATTTGCGAAAGAAAGGAAGAAAATAAAAGGAGTTAATAGATTATTTTGAAGCCCAAATGAGGCCCAAGACCCTAACCAAATTCATTGGCTGGTTGTTTTTTCTTGAGGAGTCTAGAGAATTCCATTCCTCTTCAAAAGCTATTTCTTGTATCACTTTACCATTTATGTAGCTCATGTTCCCCTTTCAAAAGCAAAATAAAAACCTAATCTCCATATTTAAAAATATGTTATAATTCATATAAAATTCAAAAAATAATGAAATTTGGCCATATGCTTCTCGACAACAATCTACACAAATAGGGCAAGCAAGTTTGTGTTTTGATCAAGTTGAAGTGTCTTTGGGCAATTATAATGAATAGTTAAGAGAGAGTTTTGGTGTGTAGTGAAGGAACCTGTGCCTAAGAGCCAATGTGAGTAATTCATTACTCACGAATCTGTACTTCGAATGCATGAATGACTTATTGAATTATTTGGTTGTGATTTGAATCGCTATGTGTTTGACTATGTTACCTAAACTCATTTATTGTAAACACTATATTTTTGCTGTGGCCAATGATTCATGATTTTTTATGCTTGTTTGTGTGTTTTTAAGATGTTAAAATAGAGTAGAAATGGTAACTAAAGTGTTGGGTCTGATCTGGTAGAAGAAGGACAAGATACGGGGAAGAGTTGGCTCGTGGCCTGGGGCTAAACTGCTCTAGGCCTGTCGCTAGCAATCGATATCCCAAGGATGGGTAGTTGACCGGTGGTCGTGCCTAAAGCGTAGATGCTCCAGGCATTGCACCCTTTATTGATTAAAAAAAAATCTTTTCACCCCAGTTTCAATGAAAACTTTACATTTTGAAGTAAAATTAGATGTATTCAAAATATAAAATTATTTTTGTGAATTTTTTATCTTAATTGAATGTTAATTATTTAATAATTATGTTTTACAAATAGTTAGAAAATGTTTTTTGGGCTTTAAACATCATTTAAAAATCAAATTTTACTTCAAAAAATTATGGTATGATTACACTAAATAATAAAGATTTAAAATGAGTTTTCTTATATTTTTGAACATATAGAATTGATTTGAAAATTATTTCTATTGTGAAAAATTCATATTTTAGGTTTTGGATAAATGGTAGAAAATTTGTAGTTTTGATTAAAAAATTATAAGAAGGCTTTTCTAATTATCAAATATGTTTTTCCATGATTTTAATATAGAAAGAAGATTTTAGAAATTGTTTACAAGCCTTAGATTCATACTTTTGGGAAATTTTGGTTTTCAACTATCAAAATATTACAAAAGCTTAAATCGATGTTTTTATATAATTAATATCTCTTCTCTAAATGGTTTGTGTGCTTTGTTATTTAATTTCTATGTAAAGAGGAATTTGAATAAACAAAATTATAATACCATCTGGTGTGGGACGTTCGGTGATATTTCTTTGGTTATTCTTTGGATTTGTTATATAGAAATAATTATATGATGTGAGTGTAACTAATGAGAATTGAATAAATGGTGAGGTAACACCAGATGGTATGGGACACCTATGCTGATATTTGTTTGATTACTTTTGGTGAATAAATGTCACTTATACAGGGAATACGAGGTATTATATAAGATTATAACGTAGAGGTAGCCAACTAAGTGTTGGCAAGCTGAGAGTCATATGTGTATATATTAATTGAGAAGTATACTCCTATTTTCATGCGAGGAGTAAAATCAGATTAGGCTAGTATACATCCTAGCGGCCTGATTATAGGACCGTAGTCGGAATTTGTATCACACCTTGTTGTGTATGTCATGGCTTAGTGTTACTACCCCGTGTCACATAGGGCATAGCGTAGACTTGCACTCGAATGATGTTGGGTCACGATAATCGCGCGGTAAGTAAAGACGGTAAGAGTAGTGTTAAGAGAATGTGAGGAAGGCTCTTAGAGCAGGCTTAGAACCGTCCGTCTTCCATCTGGTTTTAGTGAACATACAATACTACAATTATACCTCTATTTTACTATTACTATTATTTATGATTGAGAGCCAATGGAAGGATTTGGAGACTGGGAGTTTATCTGATCATTTAATGAGGCTGATGCCGAATAGTATTTTCGAGGTTGAGAGCCATACGATTATTCATATGACTGATAGTCGAGATGGTTACCTATATGACTATGAGTTGATTTGGCTAATTGAGAAGTTGAGAGCTCTCTCGATTGTTCATAAGGTCGAGAGTCGCGTGACTCGCTATGAGGCTAAGCGTTGAGATGATTATGATATATGATTGGGGATATTCATAAGCCCAAGTGTTCATGAATTAGTATGTCCCTGTACATACCTATTATATGGTTATCTGAGAGATAACCCGACTGTTGAGAGCATGCCTTGTTTGTATTTTATATATGTTTGGCTTAGATGTTTGTTAGTTGTTTATTTTGCATGCTGAGTATGATGGACCTCGGGTATGCCTAGTTTATGATTACCTAAGAGATAAGCTTAGCATTACTGAGTGCATACCATGTAATACTTGATGTTACTTGTACGTTGATATGCCTAATTATGCATTTGCTTCACCCACTTGATCATATGTCATTTTGTTTGTTGATTGAATATACTTAATGATGGGTGTTTATGTGCATAGTTTTAATATATGTTGATACACTTGAGATGTTTGTATGCCACCTTGAGATATATTTGGTTATACTATGCCAGTTGTTATTACATATTGACATCCACATTCCAAAATATTTTGACCGGTTTATTATTCATACATATAATACTCGGATCAGTGCAAGACATTTCAGGTTTAAGGATGAAGTGACCAAATTGTGGCTGGACATAGTTGGGGGTTAGATAATTAGTAGGGTTGTATACTATATATGTATTTGAGTGGTTTCACATATTTAATAATGTTATGTTGAGTCATATTTGTCAAACATATGTTATTTATTTTTATAAAAGAGAGATTGGACATTTGACTTTTGTAAATCCACTTACCCTTGTATATTTCACTCATTATATTTTATCGCTGCGTTTAATGACTTTTTATTATTATTTGTTATATATTATGTATTGTTCCATCCTGGAAAATACACATGTTTATTGCTTTTGTGCCAATACCGAGTATGTACGGGAGAGTTGTACATGATTATAGAATACGTATCGGTGTTAGTCCAAGAGAATATTCACGTGTGGCAACCCAATATCGCCTCATTCTCCATATTACAAAAAATATTGTCTAGTAATACTCTTTGGTTGTATAGGTATGGAGGTAGGATGTTCAGTTGGTATTAGAGTAGGTTTAGAACAGTACAGAGTATAAGTGACACGAGCCTTGGCCTTAGATGAGACTTAGAGTCCTTGTCCCCTTGGGTGTGTTAGATAATTACCATGTAGTAAGGGATATTCGAACTATGTGATGATTACAAGAGTAATTGTAACACCCCATAAAAATAAATAAGAAATTAACTAATAAGAAAGAATTATTTAATAAATTGATAATAAGGCAAATATTGAAATTTTGTAAAAGTCGTAGTTTGACCATGGAAGTTATGCCGTTGCGTTCGTGGTGATTTTCTAATCAATTTCCATATATAATGTTTTGAAAACGGAGCTCAAATGAAAAAGTTATGGATGTTTAAAGATTTTAGATTCAAAGTAATTTAAATAGAATTCAAATTCAAATAAATAATTAGTTCCAAATTTTGAAATTCAAAAATTAATGGTGATTAGACTTAGGGGCTAAGTAAACATTAAAATAAAAGCTAACATTAAATATAATTAAGGTATTAAATAAAAATTAACGGCAAAAGTCAGGTTTCCCAAAATAAACGCAATGATCGACCGCCTTCCCTGGGGCAGTCGACCACTTAGGGAAGGACGGTCGACCAATGAACGTTGGTGGCAGCTAGGGTTTTCGCATTTTAAACCGTACAGATTTTAGTATTTAAACCAACTTAAATCCGACGGTTCTGGCACTTTCTAACCAATATAAATAAGAGTCTAGCCTCCTCACTTTTATTCACAAATTATTTTGGAAACTAAGCGAAGCTATGTCGGTCCCTCTCTTCGAAGATTCTGAAAATTCCCTAGGGTTTTAAGTAATAAATTTTAGGTGTTTATTATTCAATTTCTTAGTCTCTTCTCCTCCAGTTCCTAAATTTCTAAATCTAATTCATATACAACTCTGTTATAGTATATTTCTAAAAGGAGACATCTCTAACAGATTGATGCGGGCATAAACAAATCCAAAAAGAAAGTGCTAAGGACTTTTTATGAGTTGAAATCTTAGTCTTTCTTGTTATAGTAATTGTATAGTATAACTTGGATTTATATGCCTTGAGGGAATTTTGTTCATGAAAACATCACACTAAAACCCCTAAATTCCCATAAAGCGAAATCTCAATTCTTAAGTTCGAATTTCAATTATTCTATATTAAAATAGTGGAATTTTATAGATATTGTAACTTTAATGTTTTACATTCTATTCCACTTCTTATCCTTTTGTTTGGATCTGACTAAGGGTTTTGAAAAAAAATTAGTTAGGAAATGGTGTGTAAGTTACAGATTCTTTTATTCGTAGTTTGCACTGTCTATTTCGTAATTTAAATAGAAATTCCCTTTTCAATTTTATACAAAAAATTTGAATAAAGCGTAAAAGTATTTGAATTGTAAATTTTTATTAATATTGATTCCAATATTTTAGTTTATAATAAGTTTGGTATGTATTTTATTTTATACAAGTTTGTTGATTGAATTGTGGATATTAGATATATGGTATATTTGTTGATATGGAACTGGACTTGTATAAATTTAAAGTTTTGACATTTAAATGTTATTTTAGGGCGCAATCTTCGCATGCTTAGAAATATTTTAAATGTGTATATGTGTGTGTATCAGCGTAAATAACGTATAATTATAACGTATTAATTACGTAGTTAATATGTTATTAATTATCCTTAAATCCCCCTTAAATTGTAAACGTCAGTCAAAAGCATGCTGAAGTTTGCCCAGTTAATCTGGCTACTAGTAGTGTGACTTTGGGGCTGATGTGAGACATCTCCTATAATAATACACATGGAGGATGTGGGGTTAGTCCCAAATTCTATAGGTTAAACCTATCTAGCTAATCTGCCTACTGGTACCTATGAATAATCGGACTAATGTGAGACGTCATAGTTTGGGTTACGTGGTTGAAGATATTAAGCGGCTGAGTAAGGGCCCGCCACTCCCCTATGTAGGAAGTATTAAATGGTCGGGGTTAGCAGTTAGACACGGTAAAGGATATCTCATAAATGGTTTGCATCAGGGTTGAAGTATTAAGTTGCCTGAAAATATTCCATGCAATGTCAGCTAGATAGTACCAGAGAGAAGTCCGCCTTGGGATAGGTAGTAAATGAAGGAGACCTGCCTAAAATGGGGTATTAAATGGTCAAAGTCTGCTTAGTTCCTATTAAAAAGGTATTAAGTGATTTGGGTGTTATTTCTTACATTATTAGGATACTATTGACGATAGATACGGGTTACTGGGTTAAAAGAGTAATGGTTATGGAATTGGACTGAGAAAGCCTTAGGGCTTATACTTAGAAGACCTAAAATATAGTTAGGATACGTAGAGACATAATCTTGTTTAAATTATACTGCCCAAGTACTATTATAGAAAGGCTCGAGGTTTTTATTCATTAGACATTATTGTTCTGACTCCCTCATCGTTACAACATAGCTTAGAGATGATGATGCAAATTTTCGAAGATGGTGGCGTAGATGCAAACTTATGGCAGCTATTTAGCTATCTATGTTATTTTTATATTTCTGATGTACCCATGGAGACATAATGTATTTTGAGATATTTTACCATGAATATTTGGCGTTGTTATGTTGGATTATGTTGTTTGTTTTTGACATATGAATTTTTAATAAATGGGTACTGTTTTGATATTATATTTTATCCTTCCGCTGTGAGATTCTAAATGTGTAGATAGATAGCTCTGTTTATTGGTCTTTAAATCAAGTTACCAACCAATAGCTAGCTTTGGAATGGGTCTAAGGTTCAATGAGCCTTTTCTAGGATGAAAATTAGACCCGTTTCGAGGTGGGTTGTTACGTTTGGTATCAGAGCTTAGCTCACTCGATTAACGGGGATAGGTATACGTATGAGCAACATGCTTGTTATTTTTGAAAATGTTTTTCAAAAACCATACTATAAATTTATATACTTATTATGAACATACACCTAACTCTATAAATTCCGACTATAGAAGTAGCTGCGACCATATTTCTGAAAGGATGGACGAAGCGACTATAAGTTGGAAAAAAATAAAATAGAGCAAAATTTATACACATACCATGACAGCCCCATAGGGCAGAGGTTGTATCATAAGGAATGGACCAAGAAGAGTATGAACGTGAAATATAGAAACTCCCTAGAAGCTGAATGACATATAGGAAATAAGAACCTATATGTTGTAAGCATCCAGAAGTGGGGAATGGTATGAGTGAAGCAAGATGTGAAGAATGAGTGGAGCAACTTCCTATAAGAAGGTGTACATTAGGAAGATAACAATATTTTTATTAAGTAAGGAAGAGAGAAGTTCAATAGAAAAGACAATTAAAGTCAATTTCTAAATCCAACCCCACGGGAAAGAATTTGATAAAAAGATTTTTGGAAAATTCCTTGAAATGTTTGAATTGGCTTTTCAAAGGATTTATTAAGACGTTGTTGTTTAAATTTAAAAATTCATAATTTAAAAAAAATGTTTTGGGTAAAATGGTTTTTAAATTTTGAAATTCTTAGTTTAAAAAAAATTGGTTAGTCAAAATTTTTTCGGTCTAAAGGTTTTCGATAAAATGATTTTTCGTTTTTGAAATAAATGTAAAATAGAGCGTAGGTTAGAATCGATAATTTTTCCTATTTCATAAATTTAGAAGTTCCTCTTTTTTTAAAATTCTTTTAAAAAGGGAAATAAATGGAAATTGAATTTGATTAAATTAAAATATGGAGAATAAAAGGATAAGAATAACTAGGATAGGAACCATATAAGGAAAATACAAAGGATAACAACCGATGTAGAAGCCATTTAGGTAGGAGAAATATAAATTAAGGCAATATTGAGAAATTTAGATAGTACTAGTGTTATGAACTTAGATAATATGATTAGTAATCTAGTTAGAGATAATACAGGAGAGAAGTAATAGGAATAGGATAGGAAAATGATAGGATAGAAGTTATCCTTGTCTACTCCACTTTTCATTGTTTCAAGTTATATATAGAAGATGTTTTTGAAAAAAATGATGATTAATGGGTATGAATATGAGTTTTTGAATGTCTGGGTTAAAAAAATCCTACTTTTAAAGAAGAAAGTCTTTGAGAAGATAAATTATTTTGCTAAGCGGTTGTTGAATTTTTGAATTTGGAGTTAAGAATAAAGCGGCAAATGTATTGAAAATTGTGTTCGAATGCTTTTAGAAGTTTTTTTATGCTTTTGAGAAGTTGAGTTCAAATGTTTTTGGAAGGTTTTGTTCAAATTTTTAATAAAATGGAATAGATATATAGAATAAAATAAAATATGGTGTTTAAATGTTTTTGGGAATCTGATTCTTTAAATTGTTGTGCAAAATGGAAATTCTTTTGAAAAATATATTTAAAAGTTTTCTTTGAAAATGAGAAAATTTCTGAATTCCAAATACCACATACTAGCGTAATAGGGTTTCTAAGTTTATATTTTCAAAGATAAAGGTTTCGGATTATGTACTTCATGGTTGTGAAATTTTAGTTTTAAGAATGGTAAGGACTAAACCAAATTTTTTTATAAATGAAGTAGATAGGGATCACTACTTGGTTAAGACAGGGTAAAGGCTTTAGGATATAAATAAATATGAATAGTATGTACAACCTGATTTGGAAATTTGAAATCAGCCTTAAATATTAATTATTATAGAATATTGGTAAAATTGTAAAGGTATTCCAGATCTATAATTGAGTTATAAATTAGGATGTCTTAGTTGACTTGGAATATGAATTTCTATGTTTTTATTTATTTAGAGCAAGTGTCGTGTAATTCCATAAATTATCCAATTCCAAAATATGTATAAAAGTGCATCGTTTGAATCAACAAGGGATATACCAAAAAGGGAAAGAGATGTACAAGATATGGATATTCTTTTTTGTAGTCTACACTATCTATTTCAATAAAAGAAATGAAATAATTTCTTATAATTTCAAACGAAGCAACGATCTGACTTTTAGTTAATTTATGAAAAGTTATAATGGTAATCCGTTTTGAAAAAGCGGCTCTGATAAATTAAAACATGAAAGGAATGTTCTAGTTTAGAATTAATAGTTAGAATTAGAATTAGAAATATATATATATATATGTATAACAACACTTAACAATTAAAAATAAGAAATATATAAATATCGTAGTTTATGACGATATTCGTATTAGTTATTAACGGCATAGTAATTATAGGACAAGGATTTATGGATATTAACTACAGATTTAATGAACAATAAATTTGTAATTAATAGATAATTAAAAGGAATCAAATGAGGACTAATTAAGGAATTTAATACGGTATTTATTAGAAATCAAGAAGGAGAATTAAGGAAGGTGGATGATAGTGGAATGACATACCAAAATGTCCATCTTGATTTAGTAAGGAGTGTTAGGACCATAACATCATTAACCAGTTGGTAATGAATGGTAGCTTCCAACAAAATTTTCTTTCAGAGTTTTTGGATTATAATTGCTAGTTGTCTCCATTAGGTTATTGGAAAAGCATACGATGGTATGAGATATGTTCATATTCTATCATTGAGTTGATTTTATGAATGAGATTAGACCACTGGATAAATATATACATATTGAGAAACAACGTAAATAAGGAATTCCATAAGGAGACTGAACTAGCGATAAACAGTAGTTAAGGCTGGAAGTTAATAAGGGATTAGATTAGTAACTAGGAATAAAGAATGCTTCAATCCCAGAAAGTTTAGGATTTTGGGAAAAATAAATTTTTACTTGCGGAGTGTCACTATGCAAGGATGACTATTTACCCTAGAGAAGATAAGATGTATAGGGATATGAAGGGAATTTTCTATTTGGCAGGGATGAAGTAGAGGATTGCTGAATTTGTTTCCAAATGTTTGACACACCAAAGGATAAAGACTGAGCAAGGAAAGCCCGGAGGATCGTTATTAACATTGGATATTTCGACTTGGAAATGAGAGCATATATGGACTTCATAGATGCATTGCCTATGAGTCAAAAGAGAAATGATGTTATTTGGATGATAACGGATAGACTTACTAAAAGTGCCTATTTCCTGTTAGAAGCAATAGAAAGATTCATATCGAGCATGTGGTTCAACTTCATGGAATTTCGATTAGCATTATTTGTGATAGGACCCCTTATTTACTAACGAATTTGAGAGGAGTTTGCAGACAGCTTTAGGAACCTCGTTGAATCTTAGCACTGCTTACCACCCACAAACTAATGGTTGGACTGAACGAGTGAATAGGATATTGGAGTACTTGCTAAGAGCTTGCATCATGGACTTTGGAAGGCTTTGGAGGATACTGGGAGCATCATTTACCTTTAGTCAAATTCCCATATAATAATAGTCACCAAGTAATGATTGTTATAGCACTATATGAGGAGCTTTATGGGAGGCCATGTAAATTGCCAAATTATTAGTGGGAAACCACCAACAAAATTTTACTCAAACTAGATTTAACTAGTAGGCTTCATAGTAAAGAAATTAGGCTGGTTCGAGTACAATGGGGGGAAAATCCAGCGGAAAGCATGAGTACTTCCCATCCTAATTTTTCTTTGGTAAACTTTTCTCTTCAAAATTAAGTTTTGGTTGCATCGAGATTATTGGATTGGATGGTAGGATACAGTTTCCATACTTTTCACTGTCGCTTTTGCATCATATAGAAAACTTTTTACATGTTTAGGATGTTGCATACATTCCTATATGTCACGACACTTGCATTTACGCTAGGATTGAGCTCACTTATAGTATGTCTACATACATAATCACATTGTGCTTTTTGGTTAAGTTGATGGTTGTGTAGATAACATGGTTGTATAACATGGATGTTTAGTGCGCGTTACGTTGTTCGCCCCTTAGGAATTTTGGAAACGAAATCCTTTTAAGGAGGGGAGACTATAACACCTCGTAAAAATTAATCAAGAAATTAAGTAATAAGAAAAGAATTAATTAATAAATTAATAATAAGGCTAAATATGAAATGTAAAATTCAAAATTTGACCATGGAAGTTATGCCATTGCGTTCGTGGGTCTTTTTTGATCAATTTCCACATAAAATGTTTTGAAAATAGAGCTCAAACGAAAAAGTTATGGACGTTTGAAGTTTTCGGATTCAAATTAATTTTAATAAAATTCAAATTTACGTAAACAATTAATTCCAAAGTTTGAAAGTCAACAATTAACGGTAGTTAGACTTAGGGGCTAAGTAAACATTAAAAGAAAAGTTAACATTAAACATAATTAAGGTATTAAAAAATAATAACGGCAATAATCAATTCTCCCAAAATAAACGCAATCGGTCGACTGCTTTTCCTTGGCCGTTCGACCGCTAGCGGTCGACCGCTTTGGGAAGGGCGGTTGGCCGATGAACATTGGTGGCGGCTAGTGTTTTCCCTTTTGGCAATCTGAATTTTATTGTTTTAAACCGACTTAAATCTGATGGTTTTGACGTTTTCTAACCACTATAAATAAGAGCCTAGCCCGCTCACTTTTATTCATAAATTATTTTGGGAACTAAGTGGAGCATTATCGATCCATCTCTTCAGATTTAGAAAATTCCCTGGAGTTTCAGGTAATGAAATTTTAGGTGTTTATTATTCAATTTCTTATTATATTCTTCTCCAATCTCTAAATTTTTGAATCTAATTCATATACAATTCTCTTGTTGTGTATTTATAAAAGGAGAGGTCTGTATTTGATTGATGTGGGCGTAAACAAATCCAAAATGTAAGAGCTAAGAACCTTTTGTAAATGGAAATCCTAGTCTTTATTATTTTAGTAATTGTATAGTATAACTTGGATTTGATATATGCCTTTGGGGAATTTTGTTTATGAAAACAACACATTAAAACCCCAAAATTTCCCTAAAGAAAAATGCCAATTCTTAAGTCAGAATCTCAATTATTGTATATTAAAATAATGGAATTATGTGGATATTACAATTTCAATATTTTACATTCTATTCCACTTCTTATCTTTTTCTTTGAATCTGGTTAAAGGTTTTGAAAAGAAATAAGTTAGAAAATGGTGTATAAGGTGCAGATTCTTTTATTCATAGTTTGCACTACCTATTTCCAGAAGTTAAATAGAAATTCTCATTTTTGATTTTATACAAAGAAGTTGAATAAAGCATAAAGTATTTGGATTGTGAGTTTTTATAAATGTTGATTCCACTATTTTAGTATAAAATAGTTTGGTATTGGTTATATTTTATACAAGTTCGTTGATTGAATTGTGGATATTGGATATAAGATATATTTGTTGATATGGAATTGGACTTGTATAAATTTGAAGTTTTGACATTTAAACGTTAGTTTAAGATGTAATCTTCGCACGCTTAGAAATATTTTAGACGTGCTTGCGTGTGTGTGTGTGTGTGTGTGTATTAGCATAAATAATGTATATTTATAACGTATTAATTATGTAGTTAATAGCCTATTAATTATCATTAAATCCCCCTTAAGAAAGAAGTAAATTGTAAAGGCGAAATAGGAGTTTTCTTATAAGGCCATGGTATGGAATGCAGTGAGATGTGTGATAATATGTTAAGGGAGTGTTGTAAATTATGACTAAGTTATAGGGATGTGAGGTCAGTCAAAAGCACACATAAGTCTGCCTAGCTAATCTGGTCACTAACAGCGTCATTTTGGGACTGATGTGAGACATCGCCTATAATAAGTACCCATAGAGGATGCAAGATTAGTCTCAAATTCTATAGGGTAAACCTGCGTGGCTAATCTGGCTACCAGTATCTATGAATAGTCGGACTAATATGAGACGTCACGGTTTGGGTTACGGGTCAGAATACGAAGGAACTGCTTTGGGGTTGAACGTATTAAGTGGATAATTGAGGGCCCACCTCTTCCCTATATAGAGGTATTAAATGGCGGGGTCAGCAGTTAAGCATGGTAGAGGATATCTTGGGAAGCGTCTGCTTTAGGTATGAAGTATTAAGTGGCCTAGGAGATTCCATGCAATGTCAGCTAGATAGTACCAGAGAGAAGTCTGCCTTGGGTTGATAATAAATGACGGAGACCTACCTGAAATGAGGTATTAAATGGTCAGAGTCTACCTAGTTCCCATTAAAAAGGTACTAAGTGACTTTGGTGTTATCTCTTACATTGTTATGACATTACTGACGATAGATACGAGTTATTTGGTTGAAAGAGTAATGGTTATGGAATTTAACTGGGAAAGCCTTAGAGCTTTTAGTTGAAAGACTTACAATATAGTTAGGATACGTAAAGACATATTCTTATTTAAATTATACTGCCCAAGCACTATTATAGAAAGGCTTGAGGTTTTTATCACCAAAAACACTGTTATTCTAACTCCCTTCTTATTACAACACTGGTTAGAGATGATGATGCAGATTTTCGGAGATGGTGGCGGAGACGTAGACTTGTGGAAGTTATTTAGCTATGTGTGTTTTTATATATTTCTGATGTACACATTGTAACATGATGTATTTTGAGATATTGTACCATGAATATATTGCACTGTTATGTGGGATTATGTTGTTTGTTTTTTACAAATGAATTTTTAATAAATAGGTATTGTTTTGATACTATATTTTATCCTTCCACTGTGAGATTCTAAATGCGTAGATAAATAGCTCTATGTATTCTTCTTTAAATCAATTTACAAACCAACAACCAGCTTTGGAATGAGTCTAAGGTTCAATGGGCCTTTTTCGGGTCAAATATTAGGCCTTTTTTAAAAGTTTTGTATTTCATTTCTATTTGACATATCCCTACTTCTACGTCCTTCTGAGTGTCAATCCTTGAAAGAGAAGTAGAGTAGTTGATGGAGATTATAAAGCGGAAGTTGTTGACCCAACCGATAGAGTTGGTGTTAGTGATAAATATCAGCGTGGCTTTGAAATTGAGAAGTCAACGGACATATTAGGGAAGCTTTAGAAGACTCCAATCTATTCTCGCACGTAAAATACATTACAACTATAAGTTGTGATGATGCGAATTGTAATTGCATGATTGTAACAACCATGCTTTCTACTCGTAAATTAAGTAAATTTAATTAAAAATAAAATATTCAAATTTGATTTTTGATAATTATTATTGTTTTGAAAATAATGTTTGTATTCATTTAAAGTCTATTTAATAAAAGATTTTAATTTAACCAACTGAATTAAATTTATAAATTCTTTTCAAATAATATATTGAAATTGAATAAATTATTTTATTTGAATACAAAATATTTTTATAAGTGTAAATAATCGACTGTGATTAAACTAATGGAAATTAATAAGCAGACATTGAATTGAATGAAATTGTGCAGTTATTGAAATATATTATGGACAGTGAAGTGTAAATTAATTTAAGTTAGATTGGAATTTATTTTCAAATAAATATCTGAATTATTTAAATTAAAATAAAAGGGGAATGGATCGATTTAATTTGGAGTCCAAAATTAAGCCCAAGCCCATTTCTAATTCATTACTTTCTCACTATCTCTAAACACTTTCCACCAGCTTTTTTCACAAGCTTGAACTCGTCCAATCTTAGCCCTAAAGTCCTAAATTAAAATCGTGACAAAATTTTCTAAAAAAACCAAAAATCATGAAGAAGGATTTCGCGATGTTGAAGGCGATCGCAACGTGGAGCAGGGGCATGACTATAGGAGGCACACACAACATTGTCAATGCGATCTGGAGAGGTGTTAGGGTGGAGCGCGATCATGGTACGTACGATTTGGGGAGCGACTGGTTTAGCTCGAGCAAGGCTGGCGATATTATGGAGCGTGTGAACTTGGGTGGTATTGATGATTTGGGGATGGATATAGTGATATCGGGCTCGGGTGTAGTGATTTGAGGATCTGTGATGTAAGTTGCTAGCTGTGAAGGGGGATGGTGATGCAGATA
Organism: Allium fistulosum; assembly: GCA_030737815.1. Lineage (NCBI taxonomy): Eukaryota > Viridiplantae > Streptophyta > Magnoliopsida > Asparagales > Amaryllidaceae > Allium > Allium fistulosum. The sequence continues at coordinate 804,174,302 of CM060903.1, read as the reverse complement.
AGGCCGCAACATCTGGCAACAGCAATGTTGGAAGCTAAGGCAAAGTTTGGTAATTCCATTCGGCATTTCAGTGAGTTATCTTCTTAACTCACCACTATGTCTAAACGTTCACTTCTACTATTTTTAGTGACTGTTTTAAAATGAATTTTTGGTTAATTTCGATTGAATTGGTTGAATTTGTGTTGCAATTCCTTGATTGATTGTTGTTGTGATGGGATTTGTTGATTGTCGAGTGTACACATTTTATATTATTTCAATAATAAATATGTGACGACCCAGATTTTTAACGAATGTTAATTGGTAATTAACCGAATTAGATCATTGAAGTATTAGTTTTGATTAGTCGAACAAATAAAATTCTGACAATTAAAGATATCTGGGATATATATATATCGATTTAAAAGCTATATTGGATATTGGGTTATAAATTTCTGGATATGATGAATATTGTAGTCTTATGTATAAATATATAAACTCCACCATTTAAAAACTAAGATAAACACCCAAATATATATATACAAACATATATAAGCTTTATGATGTTGAAAATATATACATATACAAGTATATGAATGTATATATATGACTATGTGAAATAAAATATAAGAAAGTTTGTATGAATGTGAATATATATATATATATAGATATATAATAAAGCAATGTATATCAAAAAGATGTTTAAGTATAAATAGGTATATGATATGTAAGTAGATAAGTATGTAAACATACAGGTAAATGTAACTATGTATAAGTATGTATATATGATAACAAATACAAATGCATTTGGTAAAAACAAATATACATATGAAATGTATGTATATATAAATACATATGTAGGAACCTTTAATGCACGTTCATCTCAAGCATACAATGCATCATTTCAAGCATACAAAACAATGTCAGCAGCAAAACATAAAATCAGGTCAAAACAAAATCAAATCAAGTCACATATTTTCAAAAGAAAAGGATATACGTATAAAATGTGAAAAGAAAAAAAAAAAAGAAACTGTACAGGTACATATCCCCTCTCTCTAGCTTGCACAACACACTTCCTTTCTATGTATATATATTCACTACTTATATCTCCACATATACACTTTAGTTCATACAATCAAAACAACTCAAGCATGAAAGAATCAAACCAAGCAAGCAGAACAGTCCAGAGAAGAAAAAAGATATATTTGCTCTGTTCAAAAGAAAAGAATGGAAGGTGAGTAAAACTTGGAAAATCTGATATATCTTGAACTAGCATGCGATGATCTTTTAAGTATGAATTGAATTATGCCGTGCATGTTGTTTAAATGATTTTAAGTATATATATGTGGGTTAATATTTATATACATGACTGGAACATGAAAAGCAAGTCTCTGTCCAAACTGAAAACAGTAAATAAACACTTTATTTAAAAAGCTTTAAATCTGGATGAAGGTTGATGCTTGATAAAAGATTGTAAAGTTGAGATGTTGCATGGATGATCTAACTGGTATATGGTTGAATTACTATACTGTTTGTTTGTATTCATGTCTGTGTAAATGATATTGAGTTCTGCTATGAACACGGATTCAAGGACAAAACAAATTAATTCAATATCTCTTCATACGAATCAATTTAGGTTGGGATGTTTAAAGGGATTTTGTTTGAATTAACTAAACATTATTTTTAAAAATAATCAAAGGTGGAAATAGTTGGTGTTTCACTGGAATTTGGAAATTACAGTAAAAAAAAAACCCAAAGTTGTCAAAATTCGTTTTCAACAATTGAGTGTTCATGTATATAACCTGAATTGGGCATTTTTTGGTGATTGAAGATGTCTGAGTGGTCGAGATCACGGCTGTAGATAGCGGATGAGTTGTCGAGCTTTGCAAAAATAATAAGTGAATTTTTAATTCACGGTGGTGGCGGAAATTCGTCGGAGTAGGGTTTAGCTTGGTGTTTGGTCGAATTTGATTTTGGGTTGTCGCGCTGTCGACTTGGCATCAGAAGAAACCGGTTGTGGGGGATAAGAAGTATGGGTCGTCGACGAGGCTGTGGGTAGGGTGGCGAGGACTCCGTTGGTCGGAATCGTCGAAGTCGAGCCATTTCTGGATGACGGTTCGTTCCAGATTTGGATCGTCAAGCTCGTTTTCATTTGGCCATCGATTTGCTGTTTCTGGGCGGTCGTAGGGTTTGTCAGGGTCGTCTCCAACTTGGGTGATTGTTGGTGAATTGATCGGAGGGCTTGGATACGGCATGCACGTACACACATGCACGTTGATGACGGTGTTGAATCTGGCAAGGGAGGCGATTGTTTTGTCTCGAGTTTTGACTCGGGTAGAGTAGGGAATTGCTCGAAGATGGATTCGAGTACGTGAATGTTTTTAGGAATAACAGTTTTAAAATTTTATACAAGTAAAAAAAAGAAGAGAAAGGAGAGTAGGAAGCTCGGGAATAAGGGAAGGTAACTCGGGTATCAGTTCGAATTAATCCTGGATTGCCTCGGGTTAAATTTAAGATGTTAACAAGTTTTAAGCTTAACAAAATCAAGCTTTAAAATTTATTTCTTAAACTATTTCTTTTAAATAATAATTATTTTAAAAGCTTGGTTAAGTAAAGATATGTAGTCTATTTTAACTTAGATTTTGGTTAAATTTTATGTTTATTTGAAGCTTAATTTATAATATAATTAAGTAGAAATTAAATGATGAAATGTTTTATCGTTAATTTAACTTAAGGACTTTTGTAAATTTACAAGTTAATGATAATTAATCCTAAGTTTATTAAATTCTGATGATGATTAAGTAAGTGATTGAGATAAATGAATTATCTTAAAATTATTTAAGGTTGGGTGATTAGGACTATTATTAGTTAATTAATTGATTATAAATTAAAGGTTAATTAATTAATTAAGGTAGTAAATCAAAGGTAATTAATTATTAAATTAAGAAGAATAATTAAGGGATGATTAATTTAGATTAAATAATAATTGTAATTAATTAAAAGAATAATTAATTAAGGAAAGTGATTAGAAGATCGTTAATTAATATAATTAATTAATAAAGGAGATTGATTAAAGGTTAATTAATGTGAATGGTTAAGGCTGATTAATCTATGTGGTAATTAAAGGTTAATTACTTAATGTAATTAAAGAATAATTAATCAAGGATGATTAATTAAGATGGATGATTAAAGAATGATTAATTAATTGTGTTGTAATTAATTAATGTTAAGTAAGCATGATTAAGATAATCCAAGTGATTAAAATTGGTGATTAATTTAATTGGAGATTCATTAAATTAATTAGGAATTATATATCTAATGAATCTTGCTTATGGATGATTGAGTAGTATTGGATTGCTTGGTTTGTTGATGTCTTTGATAGACAATTTAGATGTGCTGTGATATAATGGGTTAAACAGTAATATTGTGAGTTATTTACCAATGATGAATTGTTATGTGGTATGATATTCTGAATTTGAATTATATTGTTTAATCTCAACAACTTGGATTAGAGGTGATATTGAATTCGAAGAGACCGGGGATCAGGTATCAGTAATACCCGAAACCACTTCGATTAGTAAACTAAATTCTATATAAATTGGTATGTGAAATTATACAGGATGGGATGGAATGAATTGAGTAACATGGACATTTAACCTGAAAACTGTTGTGTGTGATAAGTGTTTGACTAGAAGAACTCGTAAAGTGTACGAGTAACCCTGATATTCACATATGTTATAGTTTGGTATTTCATATTATATGGGTTTACTCACGCTGGTTTCCAGCCTGACCCGGGGGTTACTTTGATGTAATGGTCGGGTCAGACCGAGTATTACAGATTTTCAGGTAAGGACGTTCTGGAGCTCAGGAGGCGAGCTGGATGGCAGGAACGTATGGAGTGTATTCCGCCGTGATATATTGTTATTTATCTAGGACAAGTTATTTTAACTATCCAGTGATTGTAAAATGTTGTAACTCTGATGTATTAAAATGTAATTGACTAATACAGCTTTCTTTGTGTAAAGAATATTATTTGATATTATATTTTATCCACTGCGGATGTGAGATTCTGAGATTGATTTTCTGTTTCTTCTTCTTATATCTCTTTCTTCTTTTCCTAACTATCTGGAATTTTTGGGATCGGAATTTCCAGATCGTTACATTTGGTATCAGAGCGAGGTTAAGCATGAACCTTGGCTCTGGTGGGTTTATTCATCAAGGATAGGGTCAGCGGTACCCTAGGATGAGTTGAGTATATATATATATATATATATATATATATATATGAGAGCATACTTGTTATTTTCTTATATAAAGATTTTAAAAATGGTTTTAATGAAAGATTTTTAAGCTTATTGTTTCCGGGAGATTTGACCAGGCAATTAGGTACTCGGCATACAGCAGAACTCGGCATCCAGGAAGTACTCGGCATCCAGGAGTACTCGGCATCCAGGAGCATTCGGCATCAGAAGACGTTCGGCGTGTACAATTGCTCGGCATGGCTGTATTGTTCGTCACAAGCCATCGTTCGGCCGGAACCATCGTTCGGCCAAAGGCACTACTCGGCTAAAGGCAATGTCCGGCCAAGGGCCCTCGTTCGGCCAGAGACATCGTTCGGCCAGAATCATCGTTCGGCTAAAGCTATCATTCGGCCAGAGACAACGTTCGGTTAAGAGCTTCATTCGGCCAAAGGTATCGTTCGGCCAGGCGCTTCGTTCGGCCAGAGACATCGTTCGGCCAGAAGCATCGTTCGGCTAAAGCTCTCGTTCGGCCAGAGACAACGTTCGGTTAAGAGCTTCATTCGGCCAAAGGTATCGTTCGGCGAGGCGCTTCGTTTGACCAGAGGCACGTTCGGCTTCGACTGATATTCATTCTACTCTTCCCACGCAGCAAGCGCCTCGTTCGGCATGGAGAGTGTGGTTCGGCATCCAACCGTTCGGCCTATCTTGTTCGGCATACGACGACCACTCTATTTGGGCCAAGGTGTTCGGCTGCCGAGCCCACCTGAGAAATCCAACCCATCTTTGTCTATAAATAGAGGGGCAGGGGCACAATGAAAAGGGACCTTTTTTCGGGAACACTGGGGAGACTCTGCCATTTTCCAGACTCATCTTCTCTACTTAGCAATTTCATTCAAGCATTTGATCTACGAATTGTATTTGTAATCAATCGTTAAATAGATCAATAAAGTTTAACCTCAAAGTGGACGTAGGCAATTATGCTAAACCACTATAAATACAGTGTTCTTACTTTCTGCATTTAAATTAGCATATTCTTCCTTGTTTAATTTATCTTCATCACTTATATCTCTATGCAATCTTTCTCAACGAGGTTAGTGACCAATTTTGGTGCTAACACTTTGGTGCTTTCACTGAGAATTGAATTCTCAGACCTCAAGGATCTGCTTTGAAGCTACTGGATTGAACAAATCCCCCAAAGAAGATCCGACTAATTGATAGGACGTCCGTTGATCCTACTCAGAGTTCATACCAATAACTCTACAATGGCAAGACCACGTACCGGGTCAGCTTCTCATAATGCGGACGCCCATGAGACTGCTAGCGTGCAACAAGCAGGACCTAGCAATCAGCAAGCGAATCCAGGCGTAGGAACTACCGCCCAGGACCAAATGCCAGTTGTCACCAGGATAGAGTTCAATGACTTGATGAGAGAACTTAGGGAAAGCAGGAGACAACTAGGAGAGCAGATGCAAGCTAACGCCAACCTAATGGCACAACTCACTCAACAACAGCAGCAGAATGTTGGGGGCAATCCCGCTCCTTATTCCTCATCCGACAGCTCAACGTCATCCGATGAACCTCCCAGGCGTAGGCGCCGTAAGACTGAAACTGCGCGGGTAGGTGCTGCTGTCCGAACAACTGGAGACCGTGACCGAGTCGGAGCTGGAAACTTAGGAGCTGGAAACTTAGAAGCTGGAAACTTAGGAGCTGGAGTGCAGGTGGAGGATGGAGACCCAGACCATCAAAACGCTAACGATGTCGAACCTCAAGATGCGCATTTGGCATATCGCCAACAGAGGAGGCATCAACATGATCAGTCACGTAGAAATGATTCCAGCCTTCCACCTTCCATACAAACACCAGACCTGACAGCCATGATCAGGCAATTAATAAAAGAGAACTAAGGCTTATCGAATGACGATCGGGGAGTGTCAAGAAGTCATACTCCATTCACAGACGTTGTTCTACAGGCAGCGTACCCTAGAAAGTTTAGTATGCCAACTATCCCTGCTTATGAGGGAAAGACTGATCCCAGATAGCATGTCATGAGGTACGAGTGGATGATGGATTCAGCTAGAGCAAATGATGCAACCAAGTGTAGATGCTTTCCAATTACTCTATCTGGGATCGCTACTATGTGGTTCACCCGACTTCCTCCGCGGTCCGTATCCAATTTCGAGGAATTGGCAAAGAAGTTTATTGAGCAGTTTAGGATACACACTACTCGTCCAAAGGACGTGATGTCTCTATCAAGTGTAATCCAAAATCCTGGGGAGTCATTAAAGGAATATTTACAAAGATTCCATGTTGCGGCAACTGAAGTCAGTAATCCCAATGATCATGCAATTCTAATGGCTGTGATGCGAGGTGTGGATCCGGATTCTGAATTTGGAGACTGGTTGGCAGGAAAACCCCCGACTACGCTAGAGCGTTTTTACTCAAAGGCACACCAGTTCATAAGAAGAGAGGAAGCTAGGTGGGTAAGGCGAGATAAGGCACCGGGGCCTGTCCAGGAGTCCGTGAAAAGCAACATTGCTGTGAAGCAGTCCGGAGACAATTCGGGAAAAGTCCAAGTCAATGTCCAGAACAAGCCTGGGCAGCCTAAGGAGTCCGAAGGAAGAAATCAAGGGAAGAAGAGAGAAGCGGGGAAGTGGAAGCCGAGAATTCCGAGCTACAACGAGTATACCCCGCTGAATGCGTCTCTTGAGAACATTTACCTCTCAACCTGCAATACCTTTCCGTACAGAAAACCACGCCCAAAAGAGTCAACCGAGGAACAGAAACGGACTGGAAAATACTGCCGCTTCCATGAGACTTACGGGCACACTACGGAAGAGTGCAGACACCTACACGATGATATAGAGAAGTTGATCAGGCAGAAGAAGTTACATGAGTTTGTGAAGGATCCACAGGAAGGAGGACAGGGAACATCCAACCCAGGTCGTGCACCAGCTCCGCGTCATCCCGAGGAGCCTGCCCGAACTGTGGGTAGACTAGTCATAAACACGATCATCGACGGACCTCACCCTGCGGATAAGAATTGGCTAGAGATGGAGCGGTATGCTAGTTCCCTGAAGCATGCATATTTCGAGTGTTGTTCCAACGTGGAGGATGGGACCCCTGCTAAGCAGCTGCGCGTGATGACAGACGACATAGTGTTTAGAAACAGAGATGCTGACCAGGTGGAGGTTCCAACCATCGACCCGATGGTCATATCTACGACAATCGGACCGGCTTATGTGAAAAGAATTCTGATTGATTGTGGAAGTTCTGTCAACATCATCTTCAAGAAGGCTTATGACCAGATGAAAATGGAAACAAAGGACTTGAAACCGTCCAAAGCTCGTATACACGGCTTTAATGGCGCAGCGACCGATGCAGTGGGGTATGTTGAGTTACCAGTTGAACTGGGACAAGGCGAACGTCGGAGGGTGCGAATCCTACCCTTCGTAGTTTTGGATGTGGATTCTCCGTATAATGCTTTCTTGGGCCGACCGGCCCTGGCTGAGTTTAGGGCGGCGTTAGCCCCGTGGTGCTTAACTTTGAAGTTCCCAACTGACAAAGGAGTATGTGTTGTTCATGGCGACCAAGCAGCTGGTCGTGCCTGTTATGTGGTTGAGCTCCGAGAGGCCCATCGGAGGGAGAAAGGAAAGGTTGCGGACAATCCCGTCCGCATCCTTAATACTGATAATTAACAAGTAATGCCCGAGCCCTGGCTCGAGCATAATTCTTGGATCTTTAGAGACATAGATCCGAGAGACGACGATGAGAAACCCATGGAAGAAAAGGCAGCACCGGCCGAATTAACAGTTGACATTTCAGTCAGCCGAGACGACCCATCGCGAGTATTGAAGATTGGATCGCAACTCGGCCCCGCAATGACTGAAGACCTTAGTGATTTCCTCCGGGCAAATCTTGATGTTTTCGCCTGGGTGCATTCTGATATGTGCGGGATTTCCCCCGCCATTACGAGTCATATGTTGAACATAGACCCGAAATACGTCCTAGTTAAACAAAAGAGGAGAGAAATGGACCCAGAGAGGTCCGCTGCTCTCAGAGAGGAAGTGGACAAACTCAGAGCCAATGGGTTCGTCCGTGACGCCCTCTACCATGAATGGGTATCGGATCTCGTGCTGGTAAAAAAGGCGAATAGGAAATGGAGAACTTGCGTAGATTATTCCGACTTGAACAAAGTGTGCCCCAAGGACAATTTCCCGTTGCCTAGGATTGATCAGTTGGTCGACTCCACTGCAGGACACGAGCTGTTATCATTCATGGATGCATACTCGGGTTACAATCAAATCCCGATGCATATTCCGGACCAAGAACATACCAGTTTCGTCACAGATGCCGGGCTATATTGCTATGTAGTAATGCCCTTCGGATTGAAAAACGCCAGAGCGACTTATCAGCGTTTGGTGAATCGAATGTTCAAATACCAGCTTGGTAGAACGATGGAAGTCTATGTGGATGACATGCTCGTGAAGTCACGACAGTCAAACGACCACATTCGAGACTTGGCTGAGATGTTCGATAAACTCAGACATTATGGGATGAAGATCAACCCTCTGAAGTGCTCCTTCGGCGTTGCGTCGGGGAAGTTTTTGGGATTCATCATCAATGCTAAAGGAATTGAAGCTAACCCAGAAAAGATTCAAGCTATTCGAGATGTGCAAGTGCCCAGAACTATAAAACAGGTACAGAGCTTGAATGGAAAAGTAGCTGCGCTGAGTCGATTCATATCCAGGGCCACGGACAAGTGCATCCCTTTCTTTGATATAATAAAGAAAGGGAAGAGGAATTTCGAGTGGACATCCGATTGTGGGGAAGCATTCCGGGATCTGGTGAGGCATCTGGAGAGTCCTCCAGTGCTGTCAAAATTGGTAGACCATGAGATGCTCTACGTATACTTGGCCGTATCCCCACATGCTATAAGTGCGGCTTTGGTCCGCGAGGAGGACCGAATCCAGAAGCCGGTGTATTACGTTAGCAAGCGTTTAACGGGGGTAGAAAGAAATTACCCTAAAATCGAGAAATTGGCCTATTGCTTGGTGATTGCATCACGGAAGCTGTGCCCGTACTTTCAAGCGCACTCAATCAGTGTTTATACCGATCAACCCCTACGGCAGGTACTCCAACGACCAGAAACTTATGGAAGATTGTTAAAATGGAATATCGAGTTGAGCCAGTTCGATATCGCCTACTTACCACGGAGAGCCATACAGGGGCAAGCATTAGCAGACTTCATTGCTGAGTTTACTGTATCCGACGAACCAGATGGTCACAACATCATACCCTCCGTTCGATGGAAATTATACACCGATGGCGCATCAAACGACCGTTGCTCCGACGCGGGCGTAGTTCTTGTAACTCCGGAAAATCGATCGATTTGTTACGCTTTGAAGCTTGATTTCCCGGCCACAAATATGAAGCAGAATATGAAGCGCTAATTGCTGGCTTAAAACTCATTGGAGAACTCGGAGTCAAATCAGTTGAAATCTTTTGTGACTCGCAGTTGGTGGTCTACCAAGTGCGGGGAGATTACCAAGCAAAGGGACATAAGCTTGCTCCGTACCTTGTTCTGGTTCAAGAACTACTGTCGAACCTTGAGCGTTATGATATTTCGCATGTCCCACGCGAACAGAATAAAGAAGCCGACTCGTTGGCTAAATTTGCAAGCACTGGCGATGCGCAGCAAATGGGATTGTTTCCCGTTGAGGCCTTGCATGCTCTGAGCATAAATGAGATGAAAGTTGATTGTGTGTTGGAAACAGAAATCGAGAAGGAGTCTTGGATAACCTCATTCAAACTGTACCTGACGACCGGAACTTTACCAGAAAAAAGGAGCGAAAGACGACAGGTCCTTCGAAAGGCCGCGCGATACGTGATGCAGGATTAATGTATCGAAAGGGGTTCTCAGTCCCCTTATTACGATGCATCGCTCATGATGAGACAAAGCGGGTCTTGAAGGAGGTTCACGAAGGGAATGTGGCGACCATACTGGGGGGCAAATGCTAGCAAAAAAGATCCTCGCTATGGATATTACTGGCCAACCGTAAACCGGGACGTTGCAGACTACGTAAGGAAATGTGACAAGTGTCAAAGATATGCAAAAATCCCGAGGACTCCATCAACAGAACTCACACAAATGGTTAGTCCCTGGCCATTTACAATCTGGGGAATCGACATAATCAGCTCTTTGCCCATATCCAAAGGTGGCGCGAAATGCGCGATAGTTGCAGTCGATTATTTCACAAAATGGGCCGAGGCAGAACCTCTAGCCACGATCACCTCTAAGAAGGTCATTAATTTCATTGTGTTAAACATTATATGCCGCTTTGGCCTCCCTCGAACCATCATTACAGACAACGGAACGCAGTTTGAAAGCGGAGAGCTCAAAGAGTTCGGTTTTAAGTATGGCATTGAGAAGAAGTTCGCCGCCGTTGCGCATCCAAAGGCTAACGAACAAGTCAAGGCTGTAAACAAAATAATCAAGTCCATACTAAAGAAGCGTTTGGAGAAAGTCGGAGGCAAGTGGGTAGATGAACTCCCGACAGCATTATGGGCTTATAGAACCACCCACAAGTCCGCGACCGGCCACACTCCGTTCGCCTTGGCATACAGCTCGGAAGCCGTTATACCCATGGAACTTGAAGTTCCATCACATCGAGTGACATATTATGATCCCAAGACAAATCAAGATCTCTTATTGGAATCACTGGATTGTGTCGATGAAAAACGTGAAGAGGCTGATTTAAGGGCGGCATCACATAGGCACCGAGTCAAGCGGTATTATGACGGCAGAGTCCGTCCAAGAATTTTTGATGTGGGTGATCTCGTTCTGAAACGAGTTTTCCCGATACCATCACGTATGAATCCCAACTGGGAAGGTCCATACGTCATTGAATGGAAGCTTGGAGAGGGAACATTCAAGCTAGCAACCGTTGATGGCGTGACACTCCCCCGAGCGTGGAACAGTGAACATTTGCGACATTATTACATTTAGTATGTTTCTTTCCTGTTTTAGGCACAGTTATTTCCTGTATGTTTTCGTTCAGTCGTAACTTAGTTTCTTTTTAGCCATGTAATCAGGCAGTTTAGTTGTTTTTCATTAATAAAGGCTTGAAGCCGTATTTTCCATGAATTACTAATGTTTCTATGTCTCATAGTCGGGTGATGAATTACTAGAACTACATTATTCTGTACAATGTATGAACTGGTATAAACGATTTCAATCTTCGAGTCCCCGGAGTGCGGACCGGAGTACTCAAAGTCCCCAGAGCGCGGACTAGAGTATAAACGATTTCAATCTCCGAGTCCCCTGAGCGTGGACCGGAGTACTCTAAGTCCCCAGAGCGCGGACTAGAGTATAAACGATTTCAATCTCCGAGTCCCCTGAGCGCGGACCGGAGTACTCTAAGTCCCCGGAGCGCGGACTAGAGTATAAACGATTTCAATCTCCGAGTCCCCGGAGTGTGGACCGGAGTACTCTAAGTCCCCGGAGCACGGACTAGAGTATAAACGATTTCAATCTCCGAGTCCCCAGAGTGCGGACCGGAATACTCTAAGTCCCCAGAGCGCGGACTAGAGTATAAACGATTTCAATCTCCGAGTCCCCGGAGCGCGGACCGGAGTACTCTAAGTCCCCAGAGCGCGGACTAGAGTATAAACGATTTCAATCTCCAAGTCCCCGGAGCGCGGACCGGAGTACTCTAAGTCCCCAGAGCGCGGACTAGAGTATAAACGATTTCAATCTCCGAGTCCTCAGAGTGCGGACCGGAGTACTCTAAGTCCCCGGAGCGTGGACTAGAGTATAAACGATTTCAATCTCCGAGTCCCCAGAGTGCGGACCGGAATACTCTAAGTCCCCAGAGCGCGGACTAGAGTATAAACGATTTCAATCTCCAAGTCCCCGGAATGCAGACCGGAGTACTCTAAGTCCCCAGATCGCAGACTAGAGTATTAACAATCTCAATCTCCGAATCCCCTGAATGCGGATCAACTTACTATAAGTCCCTGGAACGCGAATTTAGAAAAAATTCTAAGTACTCAAGAAATGTAGAACAAGAAGTATGCCACTCCGAAGAATCGTCCAAACGACTAAGGAACTAAACTTTATTTAATAGTCCAAAATGAGGTTATACAGTTATTCTTCCAAAACTTGGAGTCAGAAATCTATCTACACAAACTACGGAGACAAAAGATAAAAGTAGTTACAAGACTTAAGCAAAAAACTCGTTGAACGAGTATAGCGATTATTTCTTCGGTTTCTTCTTCTTGTCTTCTTTTGTTTTTTCCGATGACTCCTCTCCCTCACGCATCTTCTTGGATTTCTTGCTTGCTAAAGAAGCGGAGTCAGGAGTGGGAGAAGGAACATCCAGCGGTTTGGACCTGCCAGGGAGAATGACCTTCAAAGGTCTATTCCGTGGGTCGGTGAGTTCCAGTATTTCAGGCTCAACTTTGACCTCGACTTTTTTCTTCTCCTCTTCGGCGAGACGCTCTTTCATGCTCATCTTTGAAGTATGTTCGGAGGCGCCAGTGATCTCGATTTCATCACTCCCTTCAGCGGGAGATGAGGTGTCAAGCTTATCATCGTCTAGCGCCCCGATCACTTGAGCGTCAGGGCCAGGAGTTACTCCCGCATGAGCAACATCGCTTGTTTTCTCCGCCTCCTCCTTAGCATCATCGCTCCTCGGAGTTGGCTTAGGATCAGAGCAGCCTGCATGAAAACATAAAGAATGAACATTAGGACGAATAACCGCTACTAGAAAGTGACAGATCTTTTAACTTCTAAAAAAAAGAAGAAGAATTTCCTACCGGGTTCTGGCTGGATATCAGTTGCGTGTGGAGTCTCACCCTCCAGAATAGGGGATAGCACATGAACGCCAAGCCCGGGATCTTCAGGATCATTGCCGGCATGCTGCTCGAATGGGTCAAGTATCGGTCGACCAGCCGGTTGAGCAGTGGGAGGAGCCGTAGTCTTAGCCCCAGATGGACCAGCTTCATCATTTTTCTCTTTTGGTAGGGGAGAGCCTTTGCTATAAAGCGCCAAAGCTGCGGATAAGTCCGCTGGCTCGTTCCCTCTAAGAAATTCCTTCACCAGGGCATCCTCATCGACTTCTTCAAAGCCCGACTCGATTTTCCTAATCTTCACTAAAGTTTCCCAGGCCTCAGCTAGGGATTCAAGATAGCCCTCGCCCAAGAATGTCAAGTCGCGATGCATAAGGACGCGGGCGCCATACTCAGCAATCAATGGGTCAAACATGCACTTAACCTCTTCCCTGCCGGCCTCTACGGCCGCCTCGAGGCGAGAGTCAATCTCCTCCGAAGCTTTTCTTTTGCCCTCCTCATGGGCTTCATCTTTCATTTTTTCAACTCCAGCAAGTTCGTCGTTGAGCTTCGTTTTCAAGAGCCGAGTAGCAACAATTTCATCGCAATATCGTTGTGACTCTTCTTGCGCAGCTACTTTATCCTCTTTCTCCTTAGAGTGTAATTCTTTCAACTCTTTGACTTGTATGGCAAGAGCGTCCCTTTCTTTCTGGATAGAATCTTTTTCTAAGGTAAGGGCACCGCTGCGCTGGACTGCTTCATCGATTTCCTTCTTGTGGGTCATCTCTAAACGAGTGACTGCCTCGGCGGTATCTTTTGCACTTTTCTCAGCGGCTTCAAGCTTCGACTTATACGAAGCGAGCTCTTCATCTTGATGCTTGATGATGTTCTTGTCATAGCCAGCTTCTAATTTCAAACGATCAATTTCATATTGTCGCTCAACAGATACCTCCGAGATCTTTTCGACCAAATGTACAAACGCATCATGTTGAACATAGACGTCGTTGTTACAGGCAATGGCACTCTGCTTCACGTGCCATGGGATATGATGAATAGCCGGGAGGAATTTCAGACCATCAAAGCAGATTTTTGGGAATTTGGCCTTAAGATCGACCATCTTCTCTGCTACAGTTGGGTCAACCGCGGGAGTAGGGGGAGGAGGCTTTGAGAGTTATGCTCTTTTTCGATGCTCCCGAGTTTGCCTTGTACTCGACGAACCAGAGTGTTGTTCTCGGGAAACATCAGGTTGGGACCCCTTCTGCGAAGGCTTCTCTCTATCCGGCTCAGTTTGAGGAAGAGGATCACGGGACTGTGAAGATTGGGAATATGTCTTCTTTCGATAAGACGAATCGCGAGGACGGTTGTCTCGATCCTCGTAATCATCTATGTCCCTGCGTCTACCCGAGCCTGAATCCCGTCCGGGATGATGAAATATAGAAGAGCCGTGGAGGCGATCGAGTCCGTGGGAGCGCCCCATGTCACCTGCAAAGGATAAAAATAACAACGAGTTAAGGAAAATCGCGGTAATGGAAAAAACTTGAAGTGTATGATGAAGTGCGTGTGTGTCCTAGTGTTCCCCCCGACGGACCGGTTCCTTTATCTTTACTGATCGGAGTGTTGTCTCCCTGAACTGGGGGTTGAACTCCCGCGTTGCCTCTAGCGGGTGAAGGAAACTTGAAGACTTCCGGATCGTCAAAACCATAATTGAGTATATCGTCAGGGATGGAAAGGTTCGACAGACCCCTTAAAGAGCTTTCCATATGCTGTGAAGAAGCCTCTTTCTCTGACGGGATGAGTGCAACTTTTGAAGTTCCGCCGACTTTCTCCTTCCGTATCTTGTATGTCAATTTCTTCTTTCCCTTCGAAGGGGAGGACGCCGTTTCAATGTCATGCACTTCGACCGCCGGGTTCCAAGCGGGACCCACATTCTCGCCTTGAGTCTCAGGAGCTTCATCCTCCTTGTGTTCACCCTCCTCGTGCGCATCGGGAGTATGGCGTGATGACAATCCAGCTTGTTTTTTCCCCTTACCGGATGCAGGCTTGGGAATGGAAACACCCTCCGGGAGACTAATCCGGCGACCACTTGCAAACAGTCCGAACCTCGATAGTGATTCATTTGAAAGGAGGGTTCGAATGTCTCGTTCCTCGGCAGGAAGAGCTCTAATGGCTTCAACGGCCTCAGAATATCCTCGGCCCTCCGGACGCGGGTTAATACATGAAAAGATGAAACAAGGAGTTGGAAAAAACATAAATCTGATTAAACACGAATGATGACTCAACAAAGAGAATCACCGCCTTCGACCCATCTCCTCGCAAAACCAGGCGGGCAACGCACATAGAACCATTCCTGTTTGTATAGGACGAATTTGCTACATGCTCCGGTTAAGATCTGGCATTTGTGGTACGGCTCGAGGAACATGAAGGATGGGCTATCTTTCCGCTTCTTGATCATGTAAATATATCTGATGTCGCCAGAAGTTGGAGGCCTAGAGAAGACGACCATGAAGAGTAGGTAGGTCCCGTATATAAACGTGTGACCGTTTGGATGCAGCTACGACGGGGCAATATCTATGTACTGCAACACGTTCCGAAGAAATAAATTTAATGGAGGCACGCTGCCTATCCAGCACATGAACTTATTATAGGCGGTATATCCGACTGGGGGCAGGTGAGGACGATCGTGTCGCGACGGGACCAACACATCAGCGAAGGGGATCCCATGGATGAAGCATATTTGCCAAAGTGCGACTTCATTAATCTTCGAAGCCTGTGAGTCGATCGGATTTCTAAGAGAATTGTTGCCTCCAGGGCATCAGGAGCTAAGTTATGGGCAGGGGAAGTCGACGGATTTGAAGTATCAGCAATTTCCTGCCTTGATGAAGGCCCAGGCCTATCAGATATAGTGGCGGAGCTAGATTTTTTAGACATCCCCAATAAGTAATGAATTTGTCTAAGCGCCTGTGAAAACTATACTTGAAAAACATTGAATGTTAGAATTAACAATACGAGTGCTCCCCCCACGTGGTGTGTAAACTAGTGCAAGCAGTCGTGTGTAAGCATTGAGAATCTAAAGGTTACAGAGATACGAAAGTGAGCTTCGAATCGTCGCCTTCGAAGACCGTCATCGCTGACCGTCTCCAAAAGCCCGCCTTGTGGTGACTACAGTTCCAGATTCAGAAAACGTATGTTAATCTAAGTTCAGATTTATGTCTACTAAAGCTAGGAAGTTAGTGATCCGGATCAGTTTCATATATGCTAGTATGCTTAGGTCCTGGTTCTTGTTTTGCTGTATGAATAGGTATAGTTAATAAGTGTTCGGCCTAATTCCTGTTCGGTGAAAGGTGTCATTCGGCACGAATGGCTAAGTTTTGTCCGGCCAAAGTGGTTTTCATCACAATTGTTCGGTGAATTGTCGTTCGGCATTTATGTCGGTCGGTCTTTATGATTGTTCGGCATTTGCATTGTTTGGCATTTCTGTTGTTCGACATATATTGGTTCGGCAGTTAATGTTCGGCCTTGGTTTTGTTCGGTTAAAATACTGTTCGGCATTCAAGTAGTGTTCGGCTAAGTTGTTGTTCGGCATGTAAGTAGTGTTCGGCCTTGGTTTTGTTCGGCCAAGATGTTGCACGACATGTAAGTAGTGTTCGGCCTTGGTTTTGTTCGGCTAAGATATTGTTCGGCATTCGTAATCGTTCGGCATCCCACTAATTCATTCCTTCACCTTAGCCCTCCATTTCACCGTCCGGCGCATGATAACATACGCCGAGCCAGAGCTATGCCGTACGACACCCTTACCACCTCCAATGCTTTCATTCTTCTTTCTTCTCCTTTAACTTCGATTCGGCACGAATAAGCTGACCGCCCAATGATCTTATGTGCGGACACTCCTGATCATCCCCCCTCGCCTTGCACCATCGTTCAACAATAAAGACGACCTAGTCAAGAGATTTCTACATAACCCACTCGGCTGTCTCGTGTTGAAACTATTTGAATCATACAAGGGGTTATACCTAGTTTGCAGATTAGAGCTTAGGAAGGAGTAATTAGGCTTTAAGACTGGTTGACTGGCGAGAATTGCGAGTCTTTATGGAGCGACAGAAGTAAAAGAGTAAAAGGAGAGAAGAGGGGAGGTGCCTGGTTTTATAGGGGAAAAAGTGGAAGTCGAAGGGGCTATATCCGGTAGAACCGGTCAAAGCTATAACGGTCGGTTTCAAAACGTAGGATTGCTCGGTGCATGAAGAACATTCGGCCTCGAACGTGTTGTTCGGCATTTATCCCACATCAGGCGCACACCACAACCACTGATATTCTCAAAAAGGCATCTCCATTCGAAGTTAGTCAAGGATTTGAAAACGGAACATGAAGGTTACACAAATCAAAGCGTATCACGATTCAGTCACGTAATACACTTTGGGGGGCAAGTGTTTCCTGGAGATTTGACCAGGCAATTAGGTACTCGGCATACAGCAGAACTCGACATCCAGGAAGTACTCGGCATCCAGGAGTACTCGGCATCCAGGAGCATTCGGCATCAGAAGACGTTTGGCGTGTACAATTGCTCGGCATGGCTGTATTGTTCGTCACAAGCCATCGTTCGGCCGGAACCATCGTTCGGCCAAAGGCACTACTCGGCTAAAGGCAACGTCCGGCCAAGGGCCCTCGTTCGGCCAGAGACATCGTTCGGCCAGAAGCATCGTTCGGCTAAAGCTATCGTTCGGCCAGAGACAATGTTCGGTTAAGAGCTTCATTCGGCCAAAGGTATCGTTCGGCCAGGCGCTTCGTTCGGCCAGAGACATCGTTCGGCCAGAAGCATCGTTCGGCTAAAGCTCTCGTTCGGCCAGAGACAACGTTCGGTTAAGAGCTTCATTCGGCCAAAGGTACCATTCGGTCAGGCGCTTCGTTCGACCAGAGGCACGTTCGGCTTCGACTGATATTCGTTCTACTCTTCCCACGCAGCAAGCGCCTCATTCCGCATGGGGAGTGTGGTTCGGCATCCAACTGTTCGGCCTATCTGGTTCAGCATACGATGACCACTCTATTTGGGCCAAGGTGTTCGGCTGCCGAGCCCACCTGGGAAGTCCAACCCATCTTTGTCTATAAATAGAGGGGCAGGGGCATAGTGAAAAGGGACCTTTTTTCGGGAACACTGGGGAGACTCTGCCATTTTCCAGACTCATCTTCTCTACTTAGAAATTTCATTCAAGCATTTGATCTACGAATTGTATTTGTAATCAATCGTTAAAAAGATCAATAAAGTTTAACCTCAAAGTAGACGTAGGCAATTATGCTGAACCACTATAAATCCAGTGTTCTTACTTTCTGCATTTAAATTAGCATATTCTTCCGTGTTTAATTTATCTTCATCACTTATATCTCTATGCAATCTTTCTCAACGAGGTTATTGACCAATTTTGGTGCTAACACTTATATTATATATATAGCAATAATTGGTTATAAAATAAGAAATTAAGGAATATATATATATATATATATATGTACATATCCAAATAAGGATTGGATAAAATGAACTATATAAATAAGATGAATTAGAATTGGGTTCAAACTAGAAATAGAATGGTTATTGAGTTTAAATAGGATGATTGTTTTCCAGTAAGCAAATAAATGTTTTAAGGAAGTAACCATTAGATGTGAATAACTTGTAAATTAGAAAGGATGTAAATCGGAAAGTTTTGAAATTGTTTCAAATGTTAATAGAAATAATAAAGAGTATTATTCAGGATATTTTGAATGTGATCTTAATTTAAAATAAGAGTTGTTTGAAAGCATTAAAGAAAACTGTTTTGAACTAAACCAAAGGTGATTTAAAATTTAAGGATAACTTAGTGTGTAATGGAAATAATATGTATATATGAGGAATATTCATAATATCAAAGATGGTTTGAAATAAACTCTGAATATTGAGTTTTAAATTTGGAATGAGATGTGATACCCAAGGTGATAAGTTTTTGAACTTATAAGATTATTAATTTGGAGTTTAAAATTTGAAATGGGAATCCAAATTGGGTAAGGTTGGCTGGATTACGTAAATTGAACTTAACTTTGGGAAAGTTAAATAATTTAACAAGCAACCTGAATTGGAAATTTCGAGATGGAATTGGAATCTAACTTGGGAAGTTTAATGGTTAATTCGAATTGGGAGTTTGTGTGATCTCAAAATGGGTTTGAGATTTGGAAATTAAAAATGGGTGTTTGGATAAGTTTGGATGTTTATTTATCCTGATATCATTCCATTATTATAAATAATATATGAAACTGAGAATTGGTTTTAAAAATGGATAATAAATTAGAATCTGAAGATTTAATTGTTTTTGAGTTTTGAAATATGTTAAATAAAGATAATTTATAATGGAATTTTGGAATTCGAACTCAGAAATGAAAGGTTTAATGATATAAGTTGTTAATTTAAAGGTGAAGTATAATTTGATTTAAAGAAATTAAACCAACATTTGAAACTTAACTCGAATTTGTATAATTCGAGATGGTTTAAAGAGAAATAGAATTTGAAGTTAGTTCAAATTGAAGTTTGATTTGAGTGATTTGGATTTGTGATTAAAGTTGAATAGTTTTAAATTCAAAATGGAATCTGATTTGAATTTGGAAAGGGTCGAAGTGGAATAAAGTTAAATTTGGAGTGGGAATTGAAGTTGTTTAAATTGATTTGAGATAGAATCAATGTTAAGAGGAAGTGGAAATTTAAAATTGAATTGATTGGAACAGTTTGGCTCTGGACTATTTTCAAACAAATTATTTTGATTTAAACTTTCTTAAATATAATCTTCCAAGCTATTTACTATATGCAGCCTTTCTTTCTAAACCCCAAACTACCTTATACTTATTTTATAACTACTTTTGGAACTATTTAACTATTTTACAACTGTTTTATAAACTAATTTCTATTTTTCTACTACTTTATAACTGAACTGTTTTACAACTATTTTGCAATTATTTAAAATTTCTATAACTATTTGATTATTTTCCAACTATTTTACAAGTGCTTAACTGTTTTACAGCTATTTTACAAACTAATAATTATTTTCAACTACTTATCTATTTTTACCTTTTCAAGCTATTTTCTAAATTTAAGCTGGACGGAGTTCAAACTATTTATGGTCAAATACCCAATTGAGGTAAGAATTGAGGTGATAATCCAAATAAGGATTGAGGCAATGGTGAATAAATGAATAAGAACCTGGGGGAATGTGAATAAAAAAAAGAATTGATTTGGTTAATAATCAATGAAGATAAATACGTAGGATGTGCGTATATTATTCTATTCGCATAGTGATTTGATCTAGATTTGAGCACAGAATTTCGAGATAGTATTATCGATCCGAGTTTGGATTTTTCACTCGATTTTCGACGGCGAACCTGGATATGGATTTTTGATTGGTTTTGGAAATTCTCTATCATAGTTGGGACTATGCAAGGAGAATGATGGTTTCTGATCAAGAAACCAGATCTGAGTCCGCACTAGGAAGTCGGGTGGACAATACTAGTTCGGAAGTGAAATTGTTTGATCGAGTGGGCGATCAGATTGATATGGCATACGGATGAAATGTGTACATCGTACGGGTTTGAATGAGATTGATATTAGGAATAAGAACTGTAATATGGTTTTTGAAATGAAAAGTATACGTTGTAATGAAGTGGAAACTGAATATTTCTATGATTAAAATTTACTTTATGGAAGTAAGCAATATGGTAAATGAATTTATAAAAAAGTAATTAAATTTGAATATTTGATTTGGAATGAACAGAGTTATATATATCTTTGTTATATATGGAAAACTCCCCTTATTGAATCTATAGCCAGAAGAAAAGGGTTTTGAAGTATTTGAAGTATAAAAAGGGAATTTATACAAGTATGAAGTGATTCAAAAATTTCCCAAGGTTATTATATATATATACGTATATATATAAAGGATTTTGTGAAAATGATTTTGGAAAAAGGTTTTGGGAACCTATGGATTTCTAAAAAAGGGCTTTTGATTTTTGAGGAAAATAAAATTTGGAATTTGGAAAGCCTAGTTTGTGAATTATCGATTTTGGGATAATCGATTTTGAGAAAGGAGATTTATATGAAATTCATACTAGGTGAATGATTTGGAAAATATTATATGTGTATAGTATAAAGTGTTTTGAAAGTGGCTCTGGGGAAAAAGGCGCTCTCTTGAATGAACTTCTCAGGAGTGCCACAGGGTGGTATTGCCTTAAGCCCTAAGGGGGGGGGGGTTCTAAAGTTGATCCTGTGAGGAGTCCGGACAAACTAGTTCCTGAGGATTGTTGGGTAGCAAAAGTCGAGGGTGCTGATGCCTACATGGGCATTTGGGTTATGCTGTGACGACAGTGCAACTCGATGCCACTGCGATCTACTATGTGGACCATAGCGAAAATCGTGTGGAGGATGAGTGCTAACAGTCTACACTTGATTTTGCCGGGATGGCAACGTAACATCGATAGGCCGTGATCTATGGTCGAGTGGAGGAGTTTCATTCTTTTGGCAGCGAAATTCGAGGGCGCTGATGCCTACGGTTATATGGGTTTTTGCTGTGATAGCAACGTAAAGCCCGGGTATAACTGCGATCTGTAGCGGGTTCCATGTGTAATCGAGGGGTGCAGAGGCCTACAGTTATCTATGGATTTTGCCGGGATGGCAACGTAACCATCGGGTTAACTGCGACCATGGATGGGGGTGATGATTTCCAGAGCATTCTCACCAAAGATATTTCCTCTATTTTCAAAAATGTTTTCGATATTTTCAATAAAATTATTTTTTTTCAAGTATTTTCACTAGATGTTGAAATGGGTCTGCTAAGTACTTATAGATTTTCAGTCCTACGCCTGATCAACGTATGACCGAATTTCTATGAGAACAAGGATGGACTTGTTGAGACATCGAATTATAAAAAGTAATTATTACATAAAAGCTATTTTGGTAATATTATATAGATTTTAAAGTGCTTTAAAATTTTGACATAAAAAGAGTAAAAAGAGTTAAAATGCTTAAACAATGATTTAACTGATAATAAAAATTAAAATTAAAATTCTTGCTTCGTTCCTTTTCGAGGACGAAAAGTTCTAAAGAGGGGAGGAATGTGACGACCCAAATTTTTAACGATTGTTAATTGGTAATTAACCGAATCAGATCATTGAAATATTAGTTTTGATTAGTCGAACAAATAAAATTCTGACAATTAAAGATATCTGGGATATATATATATATATCGATTTAAAAGCTATATTGGATATTGGGTTATAAATTTTTGGATATGATGAATATTGTAGTCTTATGTATAAATATATAAACTCCACCATTTAAAAACTAAGATAAACACCCAAATATATATATATATACACAAACATATATAAGCTTCATGATGTTGAAAATATATACATATACAAGTATATGAACGTATATATATGCCTATGTGAAATAAAATATAAGAAAGTTTGTATGAATGTGAATATATATATATATATATAATAAAGCAATGTATATCAAAAATATGTTTAAGTATAAATAGGTATATGATATGTAAGTAGATAAGTATGTAAACATATAGGTAAATGTAACTATGTATAAGTATGTATATATGATAACAAATACAAATGCATTTGGTAAAAACAAATATACATATGAAATGTATGTATATATAAATACATATGTAGGAACCTTTAATGCACGTTCATCTCAAGCATACAATGCATCATTTCAAGCATACAAAACAATGTCAGCAGCAAAACATAAAATCAGGTCAAAACAAAATCAAATCAAGTCACATATTTTCAAAAGAAAAGGATATACGTATAAAATGTGAAAAGAAAGAAAAAAAAAGAAACTGTACAGGTACATATCCCCTCTCTCTAGCTTGCACAACACACTTCCTTTCTATGTATATATATTCACTACTTATATCTCCACATATACACTTTAGTTCATACAATCAAAACAACTCAAGCATGAAAGAATCAAACCAAGCAAGCAGAACAGTCCAGAGAAGAAAAAAGATATATTTGCTCTGTTCAAAAGAAAAGAATGGAAGGTGAGTAAAACTTGGAAAATCTGATATATCTTGAACTAGCATGCGATGATCTTTTAAGTATGATTTGAATTATGCCGTGCATGTCTTTTAAATGATTTTAAGTATATATATGTGGGTTAATATTTATATACATGACTGGAACATGAAAAGCAAGTCTCTGTCCAAACTGAAAACAGTAAATAAACACTTTATTTAAAAAGCTTTAAATCTGGATGAAGGTTGATGCTTGATAAAAGATTGTAAAGTTGAGATGTTGCATGGATGATCTAACTGGTATATGGTTGAATTACTATACTGTTTGTTTGTATTCATGTCTGTGTAAATGTTATTGAGTTCTGCTATGAACACGGATTCAAGGACAAAACAAATTAATTCAATATCTCTTCATACGAATCAATTTAGGTTGGGATGTTTAAAGGGATTTTGTTCGAATTAACTAAACATTATTTTTAAAAATAATCAAAGGTGGAAATAGTTGGTGTTTCACTGGAATTTGGAAATTACAGTAAAAAAACCCAAAGTTATCAAAATTCGTTTTCAACAATTGAGTGTTCATGTATATAACCTGAATTGTCTTAAGAAAATATGATTTTTAAAAGAAAATTCATAAAATTTAAGTTTGTAAATCGTGTGATATCATGAGTTGATCATGGTTTCTGTTTTAGGCATTTTCTGGTGATTGAAGATGTCTGAGTGGTCAGGATCACGGCTGTAGGTAGCGGAGGAGTTGTCGAGCTTAGCAAAAATAATGAGTGAATTTTTAATTCACGGTGGTGGTAGAAATTCGTCGGAGTAGGGTTTAGCTTGGCGTTTGGTCGAATTTTATTTTGGGTTGTCGCGCTATCGACTTGGCATCGGAGGAGACCGGTTGTGGGGGAAAAGAAGTATGGGTCATCGACGAGGCTGTGGGCAGGGTGGCGAGGACTCCGATGGTCGGAATCGTCGAAGTCGAGCCATTTCTGGATGATGGTTCGTTTCAGAATTGGATCGTCAAGCTCGTTTTCGTTTGGCCATCAATTTGCTATTTCTTGGTGGTCGTAGGGTTTGTCAGGGTCGTCGCCGACTTGGGTGATTGTCGGTGAGTTAATCGGAGGGCGTGGGTACGGCGTGCACGTACACACGTGCACGTTGATGATGGTGTTGAATCTGGCAAGGGAGGCGATTGTTTTGTCTCGAGTTTTGACTCGGGTAGAGTAGGGAATTGCTCGGAGATGGATTCGAGTACGTGAATGTTTTTAGGAATAATAGTTTTAAAATTTTATACAAGTAAAAAAAGAAGAGAAAGGAGAGTAGGAAGCTCGGGAATAAGGGAAGATAACTCGGGTATCAGTTCGAATTAATCCTGGATTGCCTCGGGTTAAAGTTAAGATGTTAACAAGTTTTAAGCTTAACAAAATCAAGCTTTAAAATTTATTTCTTAAACTATTTCTTTCAAATAATAATTATTTTAAAAGCTTGGTTAAGTAAAGATATGTAGTCTATTTTAACTTAGATTTTAGTTAAATTTTATGTTTATTTTAAGCTTAATTTATAATATAATTAAGTAAAAATTAAATGATGAAATGTTTTATCGTTAATTTAACTTAAGGACTTTTGTAAATTTACAAGTTAATGATAATTAATCCTAAGTTTATTAAATTCTGATGATGATTAAGTAAGTGATTGAGATAAATGAATTATCTTAAAATTATTTAAGGTTGGGTGATTAGGACTATTATTAGTTAATTAATTGATTATAAATTAAAGGTTAATTAATTAATTAAGGTAGTAAATCAAAGGTAATTAATTATTAAATTAAGAAGAATAATTAAGGGATGATTAATTTAGATTAAATAATAATTGTAATTAATTAAAAGAATAATTAATTAAGGAAAGTGATTAGAAGATCATTAATTAATATAATTAATTAATAAAGGAGATTGATTAAAGGTTAATTAATGTGAATGGTTAAGGCTGATTAATCTATGTGGTAATTAAAGGTTAATTACTTAATGTAATTAAAGAATAATTAATCAAGGATGATTAATTAAGATGGATGATTAAAGAATGATTAATTAATTGTGTTGTAATTAATTAATGTTAAGTAAGCAGGATTAAGATAATCCAAGTGATTAAAATTGGTGATTAATTTAATTGGAGATTCATTAAATTAATTAGGAATTATATATCTAATGAATCTTGATTATGGATGATTGAGTAGTATTGGATTGCTTGGTTTGTTGATGTCTCTGATAGACAATTTAGATGTGTTGTGATATAATGGATCAAACAGTAATACTGTGAGTTATTTACCAATGATGAATTGTTATGTGGTATGATATTCTGAATTTGAATTATATTGTTTAATCTCAACAACTTAGATTAGAGGTGATATTGAATTCGAAGAGACCGGGGATCGGGTATCAGTAATACCTGAAACCACTTCGATTAGTAAACTAAATTCTTTATAAATTGGATATGTGAAATTATACAGGCTGGGATGGAATAAATTGATTAACATGGAAATTTAACCTGAAAACTGTTGTGCGTGATAAATGTTTGACTAGAAGAACTCGTAAAGGGTACGAGTAACCCTGATATTCACATATGTTATAGCTTGGTATTTCATATTATATGGGTTTACTCATGCTGGTTTCCAGCCTGACCCGGGGGTTACTTTGATGTAATGCTCGGGTCAGACCGAGTATTACAGATTTTCAGGTAAGGACGTTATGGAGCTCAGGAGGCGAGCTGGATGGCAGGAACGTATGGAGTGTATTCCACTGTGATATATTGTTATTTATCTGGGACAAGTTATTTTAACTATCCAGTGATTGTAAAATGTTGTAACTCTGATGTATTAAAATGTAATTGACTAATACAGCTTTCTTTGTGTAAAGAATATTATTTGATATTGTATTTTATCCGCTGCAGATGTGAGATTCTGAGATTGATTTTTTGTTTCTTCTTCTTCTTCTATCTCTTTCTTCTTTTCCTAACTATTTGGAATTTTTGGGATCGGAATTTCCGGGTCGTTACAAAATAGATGTTTACTAGTAGTTGGTACAACATATAAAGTTGATTGGAATGGATTAAATAAATTGAAATGTAAAGATTTGAAAGTAATAAATTCTTTTAGAAATAAAAGTAAATTTTGGAAAGATTTTATGTAATATTAAAAATAATATTAATGATAAAAATAATATAGAAGTGGAATATTGCTAGATTATTGTGAATAAAAATCCTTTTGGGAAGTAATGATTTTCAAAATTTGTTTTAAATGAGTGGATTTTGTATAAATATTTCTATTTATCTCTTGCAATCAAAATGTTTTAAGATTTTGTAAAAGGATATTTATAATTTATATTTTTAATGTTATTAGTTTGTTTTCATAGGAATTTAATAAACTACAAGTTTTATAGAATAGCGTTTTGGGGTAATAATAAGTTTGAATGTGATTTTTTATTAAATGGAAATTTTTATTAACAAAAATCTATTTTAAACTTTTTTTAAGGAAAATTTTGGAAGTATTATCTTTTGTATTTAATTATTTTAAACAAGCAGTTTAAAAGTGTTTGGAAGTAAATAAGTGTTTTGTAATATTGATTTTGAAATTTTATATTATGTTTTTGGGAAATATCTTTAAAACTGAAAAATCTTTAGCGAGTAAGTTGATTATTCAAATTTGTTGTTTAAAGGATATTATAAATTATAGAACTTCTTTGGTATGGTTATTATTTTAAGTTATTAAAGAAGTTTCAAAGTTATGAATTATTTATAAAAGGAATTTAAGTGATTCGAAATTGAATGAAGGTTTAAGTTATAGATTTCCTTGTAATTAAATAAGAGGTTGGTAAATATTAATTTTGAAATCATATTGAAGATTTTGGGAAAAATGTATTTTAAAACCCCTTCCAAATCAATAACTAATAGAATTGGATGTTTTGGTTGATTTATATTTCTATGTAACAAAGAATTAGAATAAACAGAGTTATAATACCGTTTGGGATGAGACATTCGGTAATATTTTTCTAGTTATTCTTTGGACTTGTTATATAGAATTATTATGCAATGATGGTGAGTCCAATTTACGAGCATTGAGTAAACAAGCGGATAACACCAGGTGGTATGGGATTCTTGAGTTGATATTTGTTCGATTATTTTCTATAAGTAGATGTCACTCTAACAGGGTCGAGTATATGGGGTATTATATTTATTGTGATGCACGCTGAGAGTGTGTAGGCTGAGAGCCATATAGTGTCTATTTATTGTGTGTCCTCCTATTATACGTCAGAGAGTAAACCGGATTGGCTAGTATCCATCCTAATAGCCTGATTGCGAGGCCGTTCCCTATATCCATGACAACCACTGATGTATATGGTTGAGAGACATGGTTAAGAGCCATTGTCCCTGTGTCACCTAGACCAGCAGTCTGTTACCATTAAGGTCATTTGCAGGGTCGTGACCATGACATAGCGTTGTTTTGACCTAGATGGATATTGGGTCACAATGGCCGTTGAGGCAACTAAGACTATAGGAGTAGCGCTGAGAGAGTGTGAGAAAGCCTCTTGGAGCAGGCTGAGAGCTACCAGTCTCATGTGTAGTTATTATTGATGAGATAGAATGAGATGCTATAGACATTACTTATTCACCTATATGAGATCATTGTATTTATGATTGAGAGCTGATCTGATCATTTGTCGAGATCAATACCAAATAGGTATTTGTGATGCTGAGAGCACATAGGATAGAATATCCCAACGATTATCCACGATATTAAGAGTTGAGTGGATTGTAGAGGTTTGAGGGACCATATGATTATTTCATAGGCTGAGAGCCAAGTCGATTACTATAAGGTTGAAAGTCTAGATAATAGATATGTGATTATCGATTTATTGCATTATTTATAAGACTGAGAGTCTATGCAGTTATGTAATCCCGTACATATCAATTATATAGCTATCGAGGATAGCTAGAGATGTTGAAAGCATGGAGTTAGACCCTGTACCTATTTTCACATGATTATTTGAGAGATAACCTAGCTACTTAGGGTATGCCATATTTATATTTCAAGTTTATTTGATTTGGGTGATTATTGTGTTATATATATATATATATATTTAGGAAGACGGACCTCGGGTATGTCTACATTACCATTGTTTGAGAAATAAACAAGGGCATCGTTGAGATATGTTCTTTCATATTGTTGATGATTTTTACACCTGATGTAGTTAGATTATGGTAGTTTCACCCGCTTGATTATGTGCCTATTTGGTATGTTGATTGACTTTGCTTGAAAATAGGCTATCTTTTGTATGCATGGTTTTGAGATATGTTGACATTTAGGATATGCACGTGCCACTTGTGTTGCACTTATTTATACCATGTCAGATGTTATTTTATATTGACATCTACATTCTAGACATAGTCTGACCCGTGTGTTATTTATATAATACTCGGGTCAATCCAAGACATTACAGGTTCAGGGACGAGTTGACCAGTTTGTGGATGTTGGGCATAGATGGAGGATTGAATATTTGTATATAGTTTGTATATTTGTACCTACATGTGTTCATGTGTTTGTTGTGATGTATATTGGACATGAGTTATGTATATTTTTGATGACAGTGGGCATTTGACTATTTTTGTAGACCTGCTTGGACTCGTGTATATTTTATTTTATATGTTATCGCTGCATTGATGGCTTTGTGATCTCTTTGTTTATTTTATACTGTGTATTGTCCTATCTTGGAGGCACACATCTTTATTACTTTGTGCCGATATTGTATACGTATATGTGAGTTATTTATGATTTTTGAGATACGTACTGGTGTTAGCCCAAGGGAATATTCGCGTGTGTACCTCATATAGCCTTATTCTCCATATTACCCGACAGTATTACTAGTAATACTCTTGAATAGTATGGGTATTGAGATGGGGTATTACAATGATCCAGTTGTGATCAGAGTAGCACAACGGAAGTTGATAGTTTGCTTTCTGTTGAGATCATTAGTTGTTTGGTTTCTTGTATGCTTATGGTGGTTGATGTGTGCATTGTTAGTTCCGGTTGGATGATTGGTGTTTTGAAGTATTAAATTTGAAAAAAAAATTGTTCGAGATCAGTCTTGAGTGTGATGTAGAGTAGGAGTTATCACTCAAAAGCTATAAATCCACTCATGTCCTGATAAAACCTAAGTGTTAGAAACTAATGGTGATCTTCGGTTTTGAATTACCGCAAGTGGTAAAGAAAACTCAATTTTGTAAAGTAAAATAATATATTTTGCACACACACACATATATGTATATCTGTGTATGTGTCTGTTTATGTGTGTGTGTGCAATTAAAGATATGATGTGATAAAATGCTTGATTGATTGTGTGCTTAGGTGATTGATGGTTGTTGGTTAATTACAGACTTTCAATTATATTTTTAAGATGAGATTTTCAAAATGTTTTAAATATGAGCAAGCAAATGATTTTATAAATAGATGTACACACACACATATATATATCTGTATGTGTGTGGAATTTTTAATGTGGCTTTACAAGTGAATACATGTTAAATTATTTGTTGAGTGCTTTATGGACTTTAGTCGAGTGCCTGATTAATGTTATCGTTAAGGATTCTTAAATGCTAGGAGAGACATTTGGACATGATATTTTGAAGAAAAAACAGTATTTGAGAAATATTAAGGTTAATATTTTATAACAAATATAGTGTTTTAGGAAGAATAACTTATTCTGAAAATAAGGTTTTGAGAAATATTATAAATAATAATTTTAGAAAGAGTATAATTTTGTTTCAAGTGAAAGTTGAAACATATTTTAAGGTAAGTATAATATTTTGGAAAATGCTAAAAGGCACAATTTTGGAAAAGAGTATAATATTTTCAAAGAAGATATAAATAATATTTTTGAAAATATTTTAATATAAAAGTGTGTAGTATTTTGAGAAGTGAAGATTATTTTGGAAGTCCGCATGTGTGGTGCAATGGAAAATGGGTGCCTAGGTCTGGTAACGGACCTAGATTCGAGCCTTGCCTTGTAAACATTCTTGCAAAAAATAGTACCCGAAGATTATAGGTGCCATGAGTTAAACCAGACAAGCACAATTTAATTCCCCTTAGGAGTTTACCGGTCCGGGTTCTGCTGAGTATATTAAAAAAAAGATTATTTTGAAAATTTAAATGTTTTAAGATTAAATATTTTAAACAACGTTTGCGAACTATCGAGTATTAGTGGACAGTTGAGATCGACGATGAGGCAGTATTGATTACATAATCAACACGACAGCCAATCAGCGAAATGTGTCACTAAAATTCATGGTAAAGTATCGTTGTTAAATTTATAAGTAATTATGATCAGTATATGATGTAATGTTATGTGTGATATGTTGGATATTGTTTTATGCTTTGATGAATGTCGTGAATTGGTGCGTATGATTGTGCTATAGTAGTTGCATGACGGTGTATGTTTAAGCTTTCTTGAAGTAAAATTTTGAGATAAATATGGTATTTATATCTTCTAGTAAAGTACTAGTTATGGAGGAGTTAATTATGTGAATACCAAATATTATATGAAGGTGGTTTTCAAGAGAGAAAATATATGATATGTGTATATCTTAAGTGAAATATTGTTTTCGAAAAGTCATAGTAAATATTGTTGTAAAGGATGATTTTGGAAAGTAAATATATCAATGATAATTAGGATGATAAATATTTGGTAAATCAATATAGAGTAGTTTTATGAATTTCGTATTGTGAAATCAAAAAATTTCCAAAAATATATAAGTTATAGTATTTGCATATAGAAGTGATGAATATGATATTGCCGATAGAAAAGTGACTTTGAAGATTTAAATATTTTGGGATATGTATATTAATTTGTTTTCAATAAAGTAAATAGTATAATTATAATAAATTGGGTTTTGAAATTAAAAGGAAATGAAACCTGTATTTTGAAAGTTCAATTGAAAAGGGAGTTTAGTATGGTAAAATATTTTTGGGTTAAAGAAAGAAAGTAAATAACACCCACTTTTGATTTTAAATGCATAACTAATTATTAAAAGTAGTTCGATTTTTGTAGTTCTTGGCTATTTAGAAAGTAGACTTGATAATAAACAATTTTGATGTAGAGTTCTTGGCATTATTTTTATGTTTTCAATGAGAAATGTTAATTTAAATGAAGTTTAAAATAAAGGATTTTTAATGTTTTCTAGTGTTAGAAATCTATTATTATAAAGAAGAGTACCTCTGTCAAAAATTTATGGGTTTAAACATAGAACGATTTTTACCATAATTTTCAAACCGATAATCTGTTTTCAATAATTTTGAGTTTTCAGGACAGCTATGAGTGTAAGCAACAATTTTTGTATTCAGCAGTTTGTTAAATTTTAATTTTATTGTATTAAAACTATGGATTATTGGAGAGGACTAATTTTATATTAACATGAAAGTTTTAAACTTGAAGTATTGAGTGATATATGTATTTTTGAGGTCGTCTAGATTTTTAGATTTTTGAAAAGTGCTTTGAAGGAAGATGGTTTTGAATTATTTTTGCATCATGATTTTGTAATGTAATAAATAAAATTTATATATTTTAACACCTTAAAATATTTCATATCTATGGGTAATAAGGTGTTTGTTTTTGTAAATTGATGAAAGTTGTTCATATATAATATTGTATGATTCTTTTAATTTGAGCATAAGCACGTAAAGGCAATTGAGTTGATGGGTAACACATACACACGTATGCTCGAAGTAGAGTTTAGTGAACTAGCTTTCAAAATGTAAAATAAACACGTTTTGGAAGAGAAGTCTATGTTCATTATGTTATGTTCCCCGTTTTAGGAATGCCTCTTCCAAAATGAATATTCAAATGTATGGATTTTCAAAATGCACGCTGAACTAAACGAGATTTCCCCCAAAGATTCCAAAAATTTCGACACCTAAATATACCTTGGATTGTACATATATAAGTTTTGAACTTACTGTAAGAGTTTGTTTGAACTCATAACCTATTCTATGAGATAGGCTAGAATGTATGATCATTGTTGAGGAAGCCATCGAGAAGGTCTAATAAGTTAATGAGATGCTAAGTTGATGAGGAGTAGTGTATTAGCTTGATGAGTTGCTAAGGAAGCTCCATAATTTTTGTTAGTTTTAGTTCCTTAGTGGATGTTATGTGTTTGATATGGCGGTAGTATATGCCAAAATAGAGGCTAGAACCCAATTATCACATACTATTGAAGTGTTTAATTAGGCCTTATAGTGATTGAATTTATTGCTTAGTATTATTAGTTTGGTAGTTGTAATTGATTTGATGGTTGTATGATTGTGTATTGATAGTCAAAGTGTATATGAGCGTATAATACCAAGAAGTTATTTGGCTCGTTATAGACTTTCCCTATGGAGGAATGACGAGGATGCAAATGTTTTAAGAGGGTAAGTCTGTAACAATATGATATTGAGAAGCAATCAATTAAATTAATAATAGAATTTTAAATAAATAAATAAATGGGTTATAAATAATAATAATACCGATGTGCACGTAAATGTGCATATTTTTACTTCTATATTTAATCTATTTTTATTTTAAATAAATGTCATAATTGGGTGTTTTTACATGTTTAAAACCAATTTTCAAAAATGCTTTCAAGTCATCATTCATACATCAATTTGGGGGTAAATTGATAATTGTGTGCATATATTAACTTTGAGAATATTTATTTGCACATTTTATTTTTATTTTTAGGAAAATTGGATGGAGATTAGAAGAGGCTTCATGAAAATATGCATGCACAAGAGAAGGAAACAAAATAATGAAGAAATAAATCAATTCATGCAACATGGAGGACCCCACCTACCCACTTACCATGATCCACTATTAAGAGCTAATGTAAATGTTAGTGGGGATTAAAGCTGCATGCACATTTAAATGGAGGATTATGCTCATGCTAATGATTACTTGAAGGTTACATTTCCTAGAGGGGTAATTTGAGTAGTCCCCTAAAATATGCATTAGGGTTTTATGCATGTATAAATACCCCTTATGTTTTATGCAACGAAGCTCTTAGCACCACCTTGTAGTTAGTTTAGTGGTAGCAACAAATTATATGAGAAATAAAATGCTTCTTAAGCCTCTTTTTCTTATTTTTTCTTATTTTTTCTTCTTTGCTTTTATTTTATTTTCATGCTTTTTTTCTTTCATGTTAGTAGTTTAGTTTTATTTTTATGCAAATAGTTTAGCTCTCTTTTTATTTTAATTAGCTTGCACTTATTTTGTTTTCTATGTTGAAATCTACATTTGTTGAAATGATAACAAGTATGAGAAGCTAAACCCCTTCAATTTAGGGGTAATAAAGCTCTCTTACTCATGTATATTCAACATATTCGATAATTTATTATCTCTTTTTGTGCTTAATGCAATGTCTAATGTGGTAAAAAATTTATTTTTTAACTTTGAATTTGATAGCCTATGTCGTTAACACCAAATAGGCTATGATTAAACAAACATAAACACAAATTACCTCTTCATCTATATATGATTATGCTAATGAAGTGGACTTTAGAATCAAAATTTGATGGTATATATTACTAATCAATAGTAAATAGATCATGCTTAGAATAGATTTTATTTTTAACTTCATTATCATTTCATGAGAGTTGACAAGTGATTTAGAGGGTGTGTTAAAGTTTGATGGTTTATGTTGGGCTAAGTAATAACACAAATAGGCCATACTTATGATAAACACATCAACTAAATTCACTAATGACTAAAAAAGAGAGATCATAATTTCATTATTGTTATTTATGTGATCATGAGAAGGAAATTACCTCTAAATTGTCTTCTACTCTCATATTTTCAATTACTTTCTTTTAGCAAGTTTTTACATTTTTTAGCTTAAAAAACAACTTCAAATCTTGGTTTAATTTGATTGAGTAGGATTTTAAATCATTTCAATTTCCTGCGGATCGACCCGTACTCGACACGTACTAAAATTGTACGCCGTGTGCTTGAAGTTATTTTTATTACAATTTTTCGGTGATTTTCTAATTCGATAGAAAATTAGCTGATCAACAAGTTTTTGGCGCCGTTGCTAGGGAATTGCAATTTGGTTTTAGTTCTATTCTTTGAATTATTTTTTTGTGTGTGTTTTCATTTCGTATGTGAATTGCATTTAAAACAACTATTATGTTGTGTGATTTTTGTTTGCATTTTGATTGTGTGCTTGTTGTTTTTCTATTTGCATTTCTATTTTTTTTAAATATACACAATTTCAAAACAAAAATATTTTATTCTTTTCCATTACATTTACATTTTTTCACTGTTTTACATTTACATTTATAAACTAGTTTCAAAAACATTTGTTTCGAATGGGTCGAAATCTCTAAGCAAAACAAAGCAAATACTTAACCTTTGAAAACCAAACAGGGTATCGACCCCATCAGAAGCATTACTTTCGACAACATAGCTTCCGCCTTTCCTCCAATCCACCGCGTACCATAAAAGTGATACGTGTGTATTGGTTTTGACTAGGTGGGTTTCGGCTTGGTTGGTTTTGACTGAGTTGGAGCAGAAGCAATGGAGTCGAAAGGCATTACTAAAGGAGGCGGAACCCTCTTTTCTGATTAAAGGCTGAAATCATGCACATTTTTAGTAATTGCTTTAACTAACATGCCTATGTGTAATCTTTTAATTGGTTGCCTTAAAACTTTTCAAATACTTTACAAAATAACTGCCGCATCTATCAAATCTAAATAAAAGGAAATTTAATGTTTAAGCCCTTCCATTAAGCAAAACCAATATTTTCAGAAAAGTCCCTCTTTTAAAATAATTTATTTTCCATAGTAAATCAATTGGAAAAATCCTCAAAAATCACAGAAAATTTCTTTCGCTATATAATCAAACATATTAAAATTTCTAACCCAATTTATTCCTAAAATACTCGAAATAAATTTTAAACCATATATACCATATTTTCCTTTAGAAATTCATAATAAATTTTCCATAGCTAAGAAAATTATGAAAATTTAAACCCATCTCTAAAATCATGTTTTGCTTACATAAAATTTTTCCATGGCATTTTGAAATCAATAACCCTTGGTTTTACCCTAAAACCGTGTAAATTCACATGTAAATGAATTGTTTAAATCAGATAAATAATAGTTCAAGCATATCATCATCCAAAACATCATAAAAGCGAATTTAATCTTAAATCCAAAAATATGTGATTATACAACAAAATAGAGATGGAATGAATTATTATTCATCTTAGATATGATAAGGAATTTGAGATTTGTTGTTGGTTAATCCTTCCTAGCTTTGATCCTTAGCTTTAGATTGAATTTTCCTCTTTTCTTCCTTGTTAATAGCTAGCTCTATTCTAATATTTGATTTGCATTTGTCGAAGATGAGAAATGAAACGTGAATGGACAATTACAAATATGTATAGCCGTGTATAATAAAGTGGCTATTTACTAATATGCCCATGTGTAAATTAATTAGCTTATAAACCAATTTAAGCCCATCTATTTTATTATTAAGCACAACCCCATGTATGATTTATTCAAATCTCAATCCCCTTATCATCATTATTCTATTTAATTTATCTAATTAGATCTCCTGAATAATGTTATCAAAATTAGGGATGTTACACGTATAAAGAACACTGCCAAGCTCGTCTCCTTAAAAAACTATACCAGAGTAGTAGGGAAAAAAGTGCGATGAACGATCGATTACAATGTAGAGTACACACCATATTACAACTAAATACAAGAAAAATAGACTCCACCAGCCCATACAAAGCCCATCAATTTAAACTCGAACACAAAACATAAACAACATGGATAAACACTACTGTCGTCATCCATTTTCAACTACATCCAATCCCCAATTCCTTAGAAATGCAACATCAGAGGGCAAATATTGTCGATCTTTTCACGTCGAGAAGCTTGGCAGATGATGTCCATCTCCATTACTTTAGCTTGCTGGAAACTTGTAGAAGTCCACCTATCAAAGATCCTGTGGTTGCATTCTGACTAAATATGATATACGATGGTGATAAGAGCAACAAAGGAAAAGCGACATTGAAGCATAAAAATGTAATAAAACCAAAATTGCACACAATAAATCAAACATGAGATCAACAATCACTTAAAGATTCAAACACAGACATTTAGTTTTTTAAATTGTATAATATATTAAGAAAGGTAATATAAGTAATTTTACAACATATCCGTAATCAAACATTTTTTAGGAAAATGAGTGATCCTTCTAAGGAGAAGAGCACTCATGCAATTTTATTCTACACTCAAAAAAGGAGCTGCTAACAAGCCCACCAGGTAGCAAAGACTCCTCATACAATGAAAAAGAGAAAAATAGACTCACGACACTATTGTAGGATCAGACCAGGCGATAGTAGTTGATTGTACATAGGTCTAGTTGAAATGAAAAATAAATACCGACAACGCCCACCTAATAAACTGCATCATCTATAAAGGACAAAAAGCATAAGTGTAGATCCATATACATAAAAAGGAATCGCCAAAGCATTATCAAGCAAATAAAAAGCACAAAGTGGCAATATGAAGGATCAATCCTTGCAATCAAGCATCCATATGTCGTCTGTTTTAGCAGACCAGCACAACAACCTCTAATGCTAAAATAACTCAACAAATGGCGTGAGTACATCACACACACATATGTATGCATATGTAATTTAAAGACTACATACATACATACATACATACATACATATATATATATTTATATAAGTAAAGAAAAAATAAGGGCACAAGTGAGCAAAGTAAGTTATAATTAGCTATCACTCAAGAGTAAAGTTTTCAAATAGTTATCTTCATTAAAAGTATTCACTAGTTTGTTACCTAAGGTCATGTTGTGTCTTCCATTGTTATAAACTATTTTAACCTTCAAAATATCTATATGTCTTTTTACCTTTTTAATAAATTCCTATAAGTAAAATTTTCAATTTATAACTAGGATTAGCAACCTAATTGTAAATGAACAGTGCGATGGAGTAAATTAGATCATTGGAGGTGGTGTTTGCATCATTAAACGTTCTTTGGTCTCTTTCAAACCATATATACCAATAAGTACTAATAAAGATAGTATCATGCAGGATTATATAGTCTTTAGCCCATTGGAATCTAAGGTTATTACAGTAGATCTCATAGTTAAGGTCATTGTTTGTTATGTTTAAATCAAAAGGGTTAAGAATGTTAACTGGAATGGGATAGGTTAATGGAAAATGTAATAAAGGTGTATTATGTTTTCCAAGTCTAAATTGCAAAATACACTTTTTTTTGTCTATGATGAAATTATTTTTCTTTAAGAATTCAATTTATTTAATTTATCAGGTTAAAACAAAGCATGTAACAATTTGTTTAAATTGCATTACTAATTCTAAATCAAGTTGAGGTAATAATACATACATACATATATAATATATATAAAATTACGATAAACATATTACATCTAAGAAAATAATTAACATTAGAATATTCCTTTTAGATTTAGCCAATGAGTTACACTCTGTTTTGGAAATCCCTTCTCAGATCCTTGAATCTACAACCAACTTTGTAGAAGAAGGATGAACTATTTAGTCTTTATAATTGTTTGATTGTTTTAATTTATTTTGGAGTTGACTTTATTTTAGAAGGGGGTGATGAAAATTTCGGGCCATAGCAAGAAGAAAAGGAGGTGAAAGGAAAAACGAAATGAATGAATGCAGGAAAGAATTAAAATTAATGGATTTATTTTAATTGAGAGAATGTAACCTTTCTAATTCTTTTAACTAAAACTTCCCTAATTAACCCCTTAATTTTCTTTTACTCCATCCTTCTCGCTTCACATATATGGATGACCACATTTGCTACCTTTATGGGGCAAAATTCTAAAAAGCCCTTCAAGCAATTATCTTTTGTTTAAACCTGTTTAAAGCAATACCGATATCGTATATCGACACACGTAAATATAGCTTTTATATATGAATCAAACAACTCCAAAACATCAAATAAATTAAATAATAATTAATATTTCTCAAATATTAATTAATTTACAACATTTCATAAATTAATTAAATCATGTGGTTTCTCAAAGAATTCACAAAAACGGTTGTAAGACATAGAGGCGCGAATTTAGTCAGCGATTAGTTTTGAATAGTTCAAATATTAACACTCACACATCACCTTGGTTAGTGGTATGACAATTTGGCTGATTTTATTGCTTATAGATCTTTTGAATAAAAAGCGGTACCTTTTGGTAACGATAATTTATACACATTCTCTTCATCGACACTATATCACTTTAGAATTTATGGAATTGGTTTTGGTTAGAATTCCAGTATCATCCTTATTCAACTCAATTAGTTCATAAACAAAGTTTTTGGTTCAATAATAACATTTATTATTAACCGTACTACTATGGCTAGAGATTTCGACTTTGAGTTAACTATAGTTGATCGTGATACTAACTTCATAAAAATGAGAAGATGAATTCTCTATTGAATAGTATTTCACATCTAATGCTTCAACTCAGACCTAACTATAGTCGCTCGATGGACGCCATGTCATGATTTGACTATAAGCAAAGTGAAGTTTACACATTGAAGCTCAACGGTATTCTCAAGTCGAGATAATTGTGTAATATCATCACTTCGAGATTTCCAGTTTGACCTTGTTATTAACCAACAGGAAACTCTCAAATGAGTCGTTATATGGTTATCTAATAATTATCAGTATATAACCCCTTCGTGCCCCCCACTTGCCATGAGCAATACACTTCCCAACTTTTAGAGAGCATTATAACCGATTTCAATGAATGGATTGATATCCTTACTTAAAATATCTTGACCAGGAATATTTAAAATAATATATGATTTTATATTATGATAGTTTTCTCATGATCACAACTCACTGTAATTATTATCACATAACATATCATTTAAGGTTTTTCTATTTTATATATACTTAAATTAATTACTTAATTAACATATCATAATATAACAAGTATAAATAGAAAACAAACACATTTTATTTCGAACGAGATTTTATAAAAGAGTCAATAATTTAATAAATTACAAAACTGCCCTGAGGGAATACCCCTAACATAATAAACCGCCTTTTGTAAAACCCAAAAATCAACGTCTTACATCAACGCCTGACTTTCGAATACTACAAAAGACAGCTTGTCGGGGAAAGTAAAGAAAAGAAACAAAACACTATACTAAGACATAACGATATAATTTCATAGCAGAATGATAACATATAATATACTAAATATATATGAATAGAATAAGATAATAAAATATAAGAGACTACATCGACAGAAGCAACTGATAAGTAAATATCAATATAGAAAGTTAGAATAGAATATTTGATACAAGTCTCATATACAAATAACATCTGTCATGTACTACTATAATATCAAGTATATAAATATCTAAATATCGTCTTCGCCTCCAAAACTTCAACTGCGCCACTCTAATAGCATATTCCCAAAAGCACCTGACTTCCAAACTACTCAATCAAGTACCCGAGAGTTGTCATGACATAAACAGACAAAATGTGGTCAGATACAAAATCTGGTGTGAGGGGGACAATCTCAAAATACTGTATATCAGCACTATATACATATAAAACAAGAAGCTACTAAGGCATATTCGGTCCTCTCCACAAACTTGGCTCAAGGGTAATCCAGATAGTGCATAAACAGGTAAAGCAAACCCATTTTAGAAGTAGGAAATCATACCATAACCGGCTCTTCTCCAGTAACAGCGTACCATGATAAGGTAACCCAATATACAAATGCAGAGGCAATACAAATATCACAAATTCACAATATAAGCCTAATACAAAATATACAATAATAATAGTAATAATAATAATAATAATCAACCAACTAATATGACATGCACCATCGTAATGACAAGCGAAAAACATAGAATAATCTGATAACCACCATTGCTGATAGGTAGAGTCCGCTACGGACACTAATCGATTCAATGATCCCTATCTGGGATCTAAAATAAATAGAGTCAGTACCAAATTGTACTGTAGATCTACTCAAAAAAATGTACTATAGACATTAATCACAATCCAGTGATTCTTATTGAGGGTCTAGAATAAATAGAATCAGTACTGAAATATACCATAGAACCCAAGCCGCATCCTCTTGACCGAACTCATGTAGACCACACCGTATCCCTCATGAGCATAAGTGATATATGATCTACTTTAGATATCTGAAATATATATGGGTACCGTGCCTCTCATCAAGCATAGGTGGTATCTAATCCGCTCGTGGATTTCACTATGTCCTTCATCGAGCATAGGTGATATCTAGTCCTCTTGTAAATGGTCATCATCATCTCCCCCTTAGCCATCATGGATTTCTTAATTAATTCATGTAACGTCTCAACTAAAGAGAACGACGATTGTCCTACATAATATGCTACTAGGACCATAAAGGAACACAAATATTGTGTGTGTGTGTGTGTGTAAAAATTTAACATCACGTAATCAAATAAACCTATCATAAATGAAGACCGATATCTCGTCATCGTATATCCATACATATATTCCTACTATAAGACTAAAAATATGTACAACCACTAATATAAGGCCAATACAACATATGTTCACTGATACCATTCACCAAACATATATTCCGAGGTCGAATCAAGATGTAACGACCCCACCGCTATACCCATATTATTAAGAAACATTACAGGTAATATCGTTTAATAACAAGGAGAACACGGTTGGTTAAGGACGAACGAATGTGAATACATCTTTGTACTAACACTGACGCATCTTTATTACCTTTTGAGGATCTAAACTGAAAATTTTGACATATACAATATTAATACAAAGTAATAAACACTCTAATTAAAAATATTCATAATAGTATATGTTAACGCTAAAAATGTACGCTAACACCCCGGTGTGATTTGTGATATAGCGAAAGCACCACCCGTTGGTACGGGAACTAAAAGCAAGCAGAAAATGGCAGAAAACAGTAAAAGAGACAACAATTTTTATAGTGGTTCGGCTCAAAATCAAGCCTACGTCCACTTAATCTCTTCTATCACTAATTTGATTACAAATTTTACAATGATCCTTCAATTACAACACAATTATGGCAAGTTGTTAGAACTTTGATGCAGAAAAGCTCTTTGAATTCACGTTGAATGAACTAGATCTTTTCCGAAGGTTCTTCGAAATGTATTTTGCGTTTGAAGTGTTGGAGCAAGTGTAGGAGTAGTGAAAACAGCAGAGTCTTGGCGTTCTAGAAAAACCCGTCCCTCTTCAAGTGCGGGGTAGGCGGGGTATTTATAGGAGAAACTGGGCTTAGGTCGGCCATGTTTTAGGTCGTGAGCGACCTAAGAAGTTGCGACCTAAGAGCTATCCCGAGGTAGCATAAGTCGTTGGCGACTTAATGGAGCCATCTTGGACGAAATATATGTTGTGAGCGACTTAACATGTGTAGTTCAGAAGTTATCTCGGTTGGTTTAGATCGTTAGCGACCTAAAGGAAGAGGCAGTGAGCACGCGGCTTAACTCTGGAGCTTGCTAGGTCGTTAGGTCGCTCTTTCTTAGCTCGTTAGTTCGTTAACCTGTTAGGTCGTTGCCTTCATTGAATTGCTAGGTCGCTATCCCGTTGAGTCGCAGGAGTTTATTTAGGTCGCTAGGTTGTTGGAGTTCCTTAGGTCGTTGAGTCGTGCCACATTGAGTCCGTTTTGTTCTTTAGGCCGTTAGGTCGCTGGAGCTTCTTAAGTTGTTAAGTCGCTTATTCCTTGGATAGTTAAGTCGCTTATTCCCTTAAGTTGTTGAGTCGTATAGGTCGCTAAGTCGTGAATAAGAGAGGGTTAACACTTGCCCCTCAAAGTATACGCCTAGGAGCTAGGTCGTGTGCTTCGATACCTCTTAACTCGTGCCATCCTGAGTCGTTAAGTCGTGAGCGACTTATGAGAGAGTTAGGTCGTTCGTGCCGATTCATGTTCCACTGCCCCTATATATACGTCGCTTAGGTCACTCCTTCTTCCCTTCATCTGCTCTAACGCTCTAACCCGCCATTGAAGAATTTCTGAGCTCTCGAAGAAGAATTCAAACTAACCAGTCATCGATCATCTTCACCATCACACTACGTAAGTGAGTCTGATCATCATCCAACCACGACCATCACCGAATCATGAATCCCCCATTTTCTGACGCTAATCCGATATCACGTGCCGCATTTCACCACGAGTCATGTTACGATCGATTTTTGATCGTTATTGGATTTCGTTGTAATTCGTGAGAGAACAGTAGTGCATCAGATTTATGATGGATCTGAGGCGATTTGAATCGGTCTTGGACGATCTGGTGGTGTGGAGAGATGGTGGATTTTATGGTGGAGATGCTACGGGTTATCGGGTTACGAGTTAACGGGTTAGTGAGTTAGGCGAGTTGTTGAATGAAGAGAAGTTAACGAGTTAAGGAGAGTTAGGAAGTACTCGATTTAGGAGCCTTGAATGACCTAGGGCTTAGCAGTTTGGACATGAATCGCGCGACTTAGCTTAGTGAACGACTTAACGACTTAACATCTGAACTCTGAACGACATAAGGGACTGCGACTTAACTTGCCAGAATAGCATATGACTTAAAGCAGAACGACTTAAAGAATTAGCACGACCTAATTTATCTCGCAGCATAGCTTTAACTCGTAGGAACATGACTGGGGAACTCCATAGCTCGAGCAGAGCGACTTAGGGAAGCCCGACCTATGTTAGGTCGTTTGGACATGATCTGGATGACTTAAAGAGTCTCGAGCTAACTTAAGTCGTTCCTACGACTTAAGGAATGAACAGGACTTGAACACTTGTAAAATTTGCCAGAACTTGATTGAACTTCCAACTTGAACTGCCAGAATGAACTGCTTGAACTTGTTGCACTCTTTCACAGATTATATTGGCTTTTAAGCTAACAACCTGTTAAATACAACATTTGCAGAAAACTAGGACGAATATACTCATCATCGACTGCCCATATCGAGTGATGGATTAGGTCAAAGAGATAATATTTTACTTAAGTAAAATAATATGAATCTAATTAAAAGTGAAATGCTGTGAATCAACTGACTTAAATGGAGCATCAACGCAAAATTCATACAGTTATAACTGCTTATCACTAAATATTATCTGCATTGATACTACACTTAATTTTGATCCAATAACAAGCCTTGAATCTTCCTGAATTGACGTGCGCCAACCAGTATTATTTCAAGTTTTACTTTATTTACTTGTTATTTCAGTAGCTTTGCACAACACTTCACATGCTTTTAGGAAACGTGCACCTTCATATTTAAATATCCAGTTCCTTGTGTAGAATGGCTTCTCAACAAGTACAAGAAGAGATAGTAGATCGGACTGATGAAGTTTTCCCAATTGCTGACCCTATGGATAATCCTCTGGAAAGAGTTCCAACTTCATTGAATCAACGGACCTTCAACCAGCTATGTATTCAATTTGGCATTGTTGAAGCAAATGCTCTGCTCCCAGGGGTAAACGACACTGCCGATAGGCCGCCACATGGCTTCATTGCAGTCAATCGTCAAATGTGCCTGAATGGAGCTATTCCCTCCTTCAACGACTTTCTTAGAACACTTCTCCTCCGATTAACTATTTCTCCATTCCAGTTGCACCCTAATGGCTATGCCATTTTGATGGGGTTGTGCGTACTATTTAGGAGAACGCTTGACCGCCTCCCAAGCTTCGAGGAGATCTGCTACCTGTGTTCATT
This sequence comes from Allium fistulosum, assembly GCA_030737815.1. NCBI lineage: Eukaryota > Viridiplantae > Streptophyta > Magnoliopsida > Asparagales > Amaryllidaceae > Allium > Allium fistulosum. The sequence goes on along the minus strand of CM060903.1, from coordinate 804,130,414 downwards.
TGGGAAGAACAAAGATCACCATTCTATTACTCTCGTAAGGAGCGCAAGAAACCACAAGTTAATTACGGATCTTCCCGAGAGCGCTCATGGGTTTTTAAACCAATTCTTCTATGTACGTTGCCCCCCGGGATTCTACGGCATCTGGAGAGTAGGAAGTAAGACTACCTATCTCCGTTTACTTCATTTCTAAGCTTTTCAAAATTCGAGTTGTCAAGTGCTAACTTCATTTTTCACTTTTGCAGCTCTTCCTCCTCCCTCTAAAGATTCTAGTCACAAACCGACTTTCGAGAGGTTGAGTGCCGTAGCTGCCAATGAGAGAAGTATTAAGTTTTTACAGAGGAACGAATTTTTGCACCAATTCGGACTCCTACACTCTTCTCGATCCATCCAATCCCATGATGCCCCCAGCTCTCAAGCAGAAGGGTCAAATGCCCCAGCCCCCGTAGAAGAATTCGCATCGAAGGTACCTATTGTGGAGACTTCATTAGTGAAATACTCCAGTTCCGCTGATGGCGTGGGGTTATCGGGCAAATCTAAACTTCCCCCAGTTATTGAAGAAGAGGAATTTCCTCAACATTCTGGGAAGGCTACTAAAGAGGCTGATAAGGAAGCTGAGAAAGAAAGTTCTGTTTCAAAGAGTGTAGAACGTGCTAAAGAGGGCACTGCTGATACGACCCATTCCGCTGGGCACGATGGTGATGATATCTTTGGAGGGCTGAGCGATTTTATGGTGACTTCCCATGAGCTCTTTAAAGATGATACCACCGCTTCTAAGCTTGTTTCTCCATCAATTGAAGCGACATCCGTCTTGCGACCAATCCCATCAACCCAAGAGTTGACTCCTGCTGCAAAAGCCGACATCACTCCTAAGCTAAAGAGTGGTTTGTAGCTTGACGCGCGTAGTTCGCACGCCACACACACTTAGGATTTTTGGCAATTATGCGCACTTAGCTTCTTTATTTTAAAGATTTATAAATTTGTCTCTTCTTCACTTTTAGGTTCTCCCATGGGACGCAGCGGCTCATATTATGATGACTTTCAACGCTATGCGAGGCGTGATTCTTATGATCCCAGACGCTATCTTCCTGCCCCTAGGGAGACCGATGAGGAAAGAGCAGCTAGGAAAGCTCATGAAAGGCAGGCTTATGAAGAGCGGTATGGAAGAAGAGACGACCGTCATGACTCTTACCAAAGGGATGATGACTCCCACAAAAGAAAGTCTCATGATGATAGGGGGAAGAGTCATATAACTGAAGATCCAAGCAAGCGAGCCAAGCTCAGCGAAAAGCCTTCATCTGAAATTTATCAAGTGCCCGCTGCTTCTGTCTCTCTAGACATTCCTTCTAGCTCTCCTACCCTTAAAATAGCTGATATTCAAGCCATCATCAATAGGCCTCCTTATCAAGTTGAGAAGCCTCCGCCTGCACTCCAAAGCCGATTTCCGATTGGTGTTTGAAAGGAGTACGTTTTGATCTGGACTTGGTTCCAATTGACAAACATGCCATGCTGAGAAATCTTGACGCTGTCAAACTTGATATTGAAAGAATGTCTGGCTAGTAGAAACTAGTTGATGAGCTTCAAAGAGTAAATCTCTTAAATCTCAAGGCTATGCTGACCATGGAGAGCGATAAATCTGAGTGGCAAAAAGTTCTTGATCAGCATGATACAGAGATGAAAAGCATCACCGCCCACAATGAGGAACTTGAGGCTGAAGTCAAGAAGCTTAAAGATGATCTCGTCACCTCTTCCACTTTTTATACACAAAAGGAAGAGGTTCTCCAAAAGCAAGTAAGAGACGCCCACGCTACTCAACGAGATGCTGAGGCTAAACTTGAGGCGGAGCGGAAAATTGTAGAAATCTACCGCAAAGATGCTGCTCAGCTGCGGGAAAAGACTAGCTCTCAGGACTTGGAGATTACAATGTTAAAGGCCCAGCTTGCTAAGGCTGAAAGAGAGCGTGACGAGGCCATCGCTGGAAAAGCAGCAGCTGAACACTCACATGAGGCGACTAAGGCCAACATTAGCTCCACTCTATTCGAGTTTTATGTTCTTAGCGTCTTGGGGCATGGCAGTCTTTCTTTTTTGGGCCCAAAGTATGAAGTTACATTGGCTGAAGTGTGTAAGGCAGCAGTTGAAGTGCTTAGAGATGCTGGCTACACTGAGGAGGATTTTGAGGCTCATTATTTGGATGATGAGGGTCGTGCCGCCCTTGCCAGAGGGAAAGAACAACTTGCCAATCAGCGAGCCGAAGCAGCGGAAGGAGAGCGTCCAGGGAAGGCACCTTTGACCGACCCAACCCGTCCTTCATCTTCGGTCAACATTGATATTATTGGCTCCAGTTCCCACTCTCAGCCTCCTGCTAAAGCCGAAACCGAAGCTAAAACTGCTCATGCCGAAGATGAGGCCCAAGAAAGCACCGAAGCCCAAGATTTTGAAACCGACGTGATAAAGCCAAGCTCTCTAGGTAACTTCACCTCTGATCCGGCTTAAGTGGACTACTCGTTTACTTCACATGAGCTCGATGAACTTCTTGCTTTTTACTTAAGCCTCGACGTGCCACTATCTCCTCTCTTTGCGAGGAATACTGATGTTTAACTTTTCTTCTTCTGTAGTGAAAACAACAAGTGTCGTACAGGCTTCGCCTCCTCCAGCTGCTGCCCTTCCACTTCTTCAAGTTACCCCTCCTTCTGCTTCTCAACTGGGATCACAAGAAGAACAGATAGAAGCTCTTCAAGGATTAGATGACCCAGCGGCTTCACAAGAGCAGAAAGCTGAAGAACTTGAGGAGGGTGAGAGGACCTCGGATAAATTTACTGTCGATGATACAAAGCTGATTGATCTTATCTCTCTGGGCAGTGAATCTTCTTCAAAGAAGAGGGGAAAGCGCGGAATTTCAAAGAAAAAGAAGGACGCTTCTGCTAAGGACGCTTCTGCAAGCGATGAGAAAGTGGAAGAGGACCCAATTGCACCTCTTTCTCCTTCTTCCATGACTCGTTAAGGCCGACTCACAAAGTTAACCATTAGGCCAGGCGAGGGCTCCAAAGGCGGCGGGAAGAAGAAGAATGAGTTTGGTTTTGTCCTTCTTGTTCTGCTTTTTTGCTTTTTGTTTGTATATAAAGACTTGTATCGACCGGAGATTGTGCGGGTACCGGCCCCCGCTTTTTGAAACCTGCACATGTATAAAAACTTTTTATAGTATGGAATAAAATGACTCTTTTTACTTGTACAATCTTTTGTCTATATTTGTGAATGCATTTGTTCCTTATTTTCGCACAAGTTTCTTTATTCTCTTTGTATAATACTGCAGTGAGCTCGTGGTATGCTGTTTGAGCGTTGTTTTTATTAATGTAGCTATATTGCACCCATACCACGACTTATTGCAATATTCTCCATTTTGAAAAGACTTGTACTCTTATTCTAGAGAATAATTCTTCCGTTTTGAGGAAATATTATTCTGCTTTAGTAGAGTGTGCTTTGTATCGGAGAAGTTTTCTCTTTTTTTTTACACTTCAACTTTCGGAGATGGTCACTTTTATTTTTGAAAAGTGGATTCCCCTACGTAGTGAAGCGGGCCTCCGTAGAGGGCTTTGATTTGTTTGCCAGAAAGTTATATCTCATCGCTAAATGGGCCCACTTTATTGGATATTTGGTTTGCACAAACGATCACGAGCAGTTAACTGCGGCCTAGAACCTTCTTTTTGAGATGGTGCCCCTTCGATGGTTCCATCAGCGACTTATTCAAGAGATAACATTTCTTTTTTGGGCGTGCCTCGTTATAGGGCTTTATTTGGCACTTCAACTTATGGAAGTGTGCCTCCAAAGAGGGCTTTATTTGGCACTTCAACTTTTTTGGGGAAGAATGTTCCCATGAGAGTAGAAGTGTGCCTCCGAAGAGGGCTTTATTTGGCACTTCAACTTTTTTAGGGAAGAATGTTCCCATGAGAGTAGAAGTGTGCCTCCAAAGAGGGCTTTATTTGTTTGCCTGAAAGTTATTTCTCACAGCTAAATGGATCCACGGGGCGGACGCAAGCCACCTAATTGGATGTTTGTTTGCAAAAACGATCGCAATTAACTAGCAAGGGCCCAATGCCTTCACTTTAGGAAGGTGCCCCTTCGGTGGTACCACCAACCTTTTTGTTTGAGAAAAACATTTCATTTTTCGGCATGCCTCGTTAGAGGGCTTTACTTGGCACTTCAACTTTTTTAGGGAAGAATGTTCTCATTTTGGAGAAATTGATCTTCCCATGAGAGTAGAAGTGTGCCTCCGAAGAGGGCTTTATTTGTTTCGTCTGAAACTCATTTCTCATAGTTAAATGGATCCACGGGGCGGACGCAAGCCACCTAATTGGATGTTTGTTTGCACAAACAATCATAATTAACTAGCAAGGGCCTGGTGCCTTCACTTTGGGAAGGTGCCCCTTCGGTGTTCCACCAACCTTTTTGTTGAGAGACAAGATTCCATTTTGGCTGTTTTTGACTGCTTGCCCATGTCTTTCCACCATCTGTTCCTTAGCGATTCCTCGTTATCACTCCTAAGTACATGTTCCTTTCTTTTGCAGGTTGTTTGATTCTTCCAGAGAAGTGTACTTCATTGTTAAGTGAATCCACGGGGCAGACGCAAGCTACTTAACCGGATGTCTGTTTGCACAAACGATCACAATCAGTTAGCAAGGGCCTGGAACCTTCACTTTGGGAAGGTGCCCCTTCGGTGGAATCACCAACTGTTTGTGAGAAGCACTTCTTATATAGGAATTGAACCTAGAATTTTTTTTTGGCTTGACATTTGTTTGTTTAGTGATTTGTGGGAATCGCTTGGCCTTGCGATGTGTTGAATAGGTAAGCTTTGCTTTGATAGCCTGCAATATTAAATCGACATTTTAGCAACATATTTAAGATATTCGCACATCGAAATGAGACATGCATTTTATAGTAGTAGAGAACACAAGATTTATAGTGGTTCGCCTACATCCACTTTATAGTTCTTACTATTGATTCACACTGATTTTACAATGGCTTATAATACAAGAATGATACATCCATAGTTATTTTACAAATTTAAGCATAACTTCTAAGTAAAATATGGACGCAAGTGATTGCTGTTCCAGGCTCTTGGAATTGGATCTCCTTCGACAGTTGTGAGCTTGAAAGTGCCATCAAGAAGTTTTTTGCCTATGACATATGGCCCTTCCCAGTTTGGCCCAAACACTCCTGTTGCTGTCATGACCCTTTTCAAGACTAGATCCCCAATTTCAAAGCTGCGTTGGCGAACTTTAGAATTGAAGTGCCTGGCTATCCTTTGCTGATGGGCTGCAACTTTGAGCTCAGCTTCTTTCCTCCTTTCATCAAGTAAGTCAAGTGCTTCAAGTTGCAGCTTTTCATTTTCAGCTTGGTTGAAATGAATTCTTCTGTGTGAGGGGACCTCTATTTCCACGGGAATCATTGCTTTTGATCCATATGCTAATGAGAATGGAGTGTGCCCAGTCGTAGTTTTGTGGGTAGTTCTATATGCCCATAGTGCTAGTGGCAGCTTATCGACCCAACCACCTTTTGCTTTTTCCAGCTGTTTTTTGATGTTTGATTTGATAATTTTGTTCACTGCTTCCACTTGCCCATTTGCCTACGGATGAGCCACTGCTGAGAAGCTTTTTCGGATCTTGAATCGCCTGCAAAAGTCCTGGAATTCTTCGCTTTCGAATTGGGTACCATTGTCTGTGATTATCTTCTGAGGCACACCATACCTGCAAATGATATTTTTAGTCACAAAGTTTATCATCTTTTTAGAGGTAATAGTAGCCAATGGTTCAGCTTTAGCCCGTTTAGTGAAATAATCAACAGCAACAATAGCATATTTGATTCCGGACTTGGCAATCGGCAAAGGTCCGATGAGATCTATCCCCCAAATGGCGAATGACCATGGACTGACCATCTGTGTTAGCACAATGGAAGGTGCTCTTGGGATTTTTGCAAATCTCTGGCATCTGTCACACTTTCGGGAGTAGCTAGCAGCAGCTCGATTAATATCTGGCCAAAAATACCCATAGCGGAGAATTTTCTTTGCAAGAGTTTGGTCACCTGAATGATCCCCACACTCTCCTTCGTGCACCTCAGCTAAAATTGTCTTAGCCTCTTCTTTGGTTACACATCGGAGTAATGGCATCGAGAATCCTCGTCTGTACAAATGGCCGTCTTGAATTACATATCTCGGGGCTTTTCTTAACAGCTTCTGGTGCTCTTTTGAGTTTTCTGGCAAGGAGCCGTTGAGTAGATATTCCTTGATAGGGGTCATCCACGACTCCTGTTCTTGAGATACAGCCATGATCCAGTCAATATCCATCTCATCAGTACTTGGAGCTGACAAGACTTCTACAGGGACCAATCCTAATAATTGAGCTTCGCCAGAGCTTGAATATTTTGCGAGAGAATCTGCCTTCATGTTCTCTTCCCGGGGTATATGGCTGATTGTATAATGATCAAAATCATCGAGAAGCTCCCAGGCCTTTGACAAGTAAGCAGGCAGATTTCCTCCTTTAGTTTGAAACTCTTTCTTAACTTGGCATACAATAAGCTGGGAATCACTGAAGATCTGCAATACTTTGATGTTCAGTTCTTTAGCAATCTTCAAGCCAGCAATAAGAGCTTCATATTCTGCTTCATTATTTGTCGAAGGAAATTCTAATCTCAATGCATAGCACAATGATCGCCCTTCAGGGGTTTCAAGCACAACCCCAGCTCCAGAGCAATAGTCATTTCTTGCACCATCAACATATAATTTCCATCGGATCGGGATGTCATTAGTCACCTCTTCCTCACTGCCACCTTTATCTGTGTATTCTGCTATGAAATCTGCTAAAGCTTGTCCATTGATTGCTCTTCGGGGATGGTAGGTGATATCATATTGGCTGAGTTCAATATTCCACTTCAGAAGATGACCCGAAGTTTCAGGGCGAAATAGGACTTGCTTTAGAGGTTGATTAGTGAGGACTTTAATAGGATGAGCCTGGAAATATGGCCTCAACTTTTTGGACGCGATCAATAGACGATAAGCGAGCTTTTCCAGCTTTGAATAGTTCATCTCTGCCCCCAGTGAATCTTTTGCTGATGTAATAAACCGGGCGCTGAACTTTTGCGTCTTCCCGTACCAATGCTGCACTGAGAGCATGAGATGAAACCGCTAAGTATATGAAAAGATCTTCACCATTGCTGGGCTGAGAAAGTACTGGAGGCATTTCCATGTGACGAATCAGTTCATCAAAAGCTTTCTGACATTCAGGAGTCCTTTCAAAGTTTTTCTTTCCTTTCTTCAAAGCGTCAAAGAAGGGAATGCATTTATCAATGACCCTGGAAATAAACCGACTTAAAGCAGCGACTTTCCCGTTGAGGCTTTGCAATTCCTTCTTTGTTCTAGGGGTTTTGACTTCTCTTAAAGCAGTAATCTGAGCAGGATTAGCTTCGATGCCCCTAGCACTCACAATGAAACCCAAGAATTTTCCGGACTCTACCCCGAACGAACATTTCAGAGGATTTAGCTTCATCCCATACTTTCGGAGGACCGCGAACATTTCTGCCAAATGATCCATGTGGTCTACTGCCTTCTTTGATTTTACCAACATATCATCAACGTATACTTCCATAGTCTTGCCAATTTGGGGTTTGAACATGGCATTAACAAGTCTTTGATAAGTTGCCCCTGCGTTCTTTAGTCCGAAAGGCATGACTTTATAGCAGTAAAGACCAACATCAGTGATGAAGCTCATGTCCTCCTGATCTGGCTCATGCATCATGATTTGATTATATCCTGAGTAAGCATCCATAAAAGACAATAATTCATGCCCGGCCGTTCCATCCACCAACTGATCAATCCTGGGCAACGGGAAACAGTCTTTGGGGCTTGCTTTGTTCAAGTCTGAAAAGTCGATGCATACTCTCCACTTTCCATTTGCTTTTTTAACCAACACCGGATTAGAGACCCAATTTGGATAAGTGGATTCTCTGATGAAGCCATTTTCCATGAGCCGATCTACTTCTTCTTTTAATGCTGTCGACCTTTCAAGACCTTGGGTTCTTCTTTTATGCTTTACGGGCGTGAATTTTGGATCAATATTCAAAGCATGCACTGCGATTTCTGGAGATATTCCACACATGTTGGCATGACTCCAAGCGAATACATCCAGATTTGCTTTCAAGAATGATATCAGCATATTCTGAACCGTCATACCAAGTTGTGAACCCACATTCAACACCTTGTTTGGGTCATTTAGGTCAACAGATATGGCACCGTTACTTCCACCGGCACCACTCTACTTTCCCCTGCAATGGTTTTTCTGAGATCAATCTCTTTTCATGCACCACTGAGCTCACCAGTGCAGGGTCCACCCCGTAATTGCTACAAGGTGGGTTCTTTGATGCGGAGCGGAGCTGCCGCACCTTTACCCATTTCTCTTTTCCTTCTTTCCCGTAATTCTATGAAATAACATTCTCGCCTGGCATTTTGGTCCCCCTTCACAACACCGACGCCATTATCAGTGGGGAACTTCATAGTCAGGCACCATGGGGTGAGAATGGCCTTGAATGCGCAAGAGTTGGTCGACCCAAGAAGGCATTGTAAGCGGAGAATTCATCAACAATCACAAAAGTTTGTTTTCGGACCACTTTCTTTTCCCCTTCTCCGAGCTCTACAAATAAGTCAATAGTCCCAATAGGCTGTTTTGGTTCTCCAGTGAACCCAATAATTTTCTGCGAGGAAGCTTGGACATCAGCCATGGGAATTTTCATCTGATCAAATGTCTTTCTGAAGTGGATATTGCAAGAGGCGCCGCAGTCAACAAGCACCCTTCTCACAATGGCTGATCCGATGCCAGTAGATATTACCAAGGGATCCATGGTGGGAGCCTCAATGCCAACAGAGTCTCTAGCCCGGAATATGATGTCATCATTAAAAGTTCTTTGCTGTTTTAAAGGTGCAGCATCTTCCAAGACAAAAACATTTTCTTCCGCCGGGGCATATCTCAAAGCGTGAGCATATCTCTCCATCTCACCCCAACTTTTGCCCGCTGGGTGAGGACCCCCTGTGATAACATTGATGATAGGCCTCTCAGATTCCTGCGCTGCAGTCCTCTCACCTGAGTTGGATTGATGAACAAGAACTTGTTGCCCCTGAGTAGATGAGGTCAGGTCACTTCTGTTTCTCTTCACATATTGTTGTAGTTTATTCTGTCTCAGCAGCTCTTCAATCAAATTCTTTAAATGGCAACATTCATTAGTGTCGTGGCAAGGTTGATTGTGAAACCGACAGAATCTCCCATTATGCATAGCATTTTTCCCAGGCTTCATCTCAGGTGGTTTGTGGTATTCGATAGCTTCCTTGGTTGCGAAAAAGATATTTTCTAGAGTATCAGTTAAGGGAGTAAAATCTGAAGGTTTAAAGTAGCGAAGTTTCTTCATATCTTTCTGCCCTTTCCTACCGTCATTCTCCCTCTTCTGACCACCAGATTCCTTGTAGCAACATTGTTATTCTTGACTTCACCCACGTCTACTTTTGCTGGCACGTGAAGGCTTTCTAAGCGCATGAATTCATCGGCCTTCTTGTAGAACTTCTCAAGTGAACTTGGCTCTTTCATCTTTAGCCATTTTCCGAATTCACTTGATTTGTCAATAGCTCGCATCAAGTAAGTCAGAATCATCCGAGGCTCTGCATTATCAACCTCGGCCAAGGCTATATTGAAGCGGTTTAAGAAAGATTTGATAGACTCTCTGGGGCTTTGTTCGAGGCTGTATAGTGACATTATGTCCTTGGCCTTCGATGCATATAACCTGAACTGATCTTTGAATTCCGAGTTAGATCAGAGAACTGATCCACGGATCGAACTGGCAGCTTTGTGAACCAAAGCAGGGCCACTCCCTCCAAGTACACAGGAAAATATCTGCACTTGATCTTGTCTGTCGCTCTGGCACCTGTCATATGTCAGTCATACTTGTATAAGAACTGGTTAGGATCGCTTGTCCCCCGATAAGCTGGAATGGTGGGAGGAACAAACTTCTTCGGAAATTCAGCCTTTAGATTCTTTCAGTAAAAGGAGTTTTGCTTGGAGCGAACCCCCAGTCACTTTCATCTTCCTCCCTTTGCATGCTATCCTTCATGATTTGTTGAATCATTCCCGAGAGGTACTCCTCATCGTTTAGAGGCCCCGCGGGATAGACGTCAGCTACTTTTTTTGGAAGTTTGCCTGGATGAACGTTCACGAAGAGTTGGCTGCGGCCTTGAACCTCCAGCTTGGGGAGGTGCCCCTTCGGCGGTGCCAGCTGCCCTCTAAGGAATACTTTTCCCTTGGGAATCATGAACATCTTTAGCAAAGGTTTCTTCATTATTTTCTGGTTGCTGGTTAATCCCAAGCAAAGCATTCAGCTTGTCCAACATCAAAGTGTTCTGGACTTCCATTTGTTGATACAACCCAGACACTACAACATCCAATTCTGCCCTTGTGACTCCAACACTAGGAGCCGCTTGATTTGACGCGGGAGAAGTGGCGGTGTTGTCATAAGCATTTCCAGATCTAGTAGATTTACTTTTCCTTCCAGGAGCCATAATTTCGGATAGACTTATGGTTTTTAGGGAGAGCCTTTCCATAAATCTTTGTGAAGCAATGATGAGAGCACTCCTGAGTTCAGCTTTCTCAGTGAAAGCACCAAAAATGTTAACACTAAAAATGTACGCTAACACCCCGGTGTGATTTGTGATATAGCGAAAGCACCACCCGTTGGTACGGGAACTAAAAGCAAGCAGAAAATGGCAGAAAACAGTAAAAGAGACAACAATTTTTATAGTGGTTCGGATCAAAATCAAGCCTACGTTCACTTAATTTCTTCTATCACTGATTTGATTACAGATTTTACAATGATCCTTCAATTACAACACAATTAAGGCAAGTTGTTAGAACTTTGATGCAGAAAAGCTCTTTGAATTCACGTTGAATGAACTTGATCTTTTCCGAAGGTTCTTCGAAATGTCTTTTGCGTTTGAAGTGTTGGAGCAAGTGTAGGAGTAGTGAAAACAGCAGAGTCTTAGCGTTCCAGAAAAATCCGTCCCCCTTCAAGTGCGGGGTAGGCGGGGTATTTATAGGAGAAACTGGGCTTAGGTCGGCCATGTTTTAGGTCGTGAGCGACCTAAGAAGTTGCGACCTAAGAGCCATCCCGAGGTAGCATAAGTCGTTGGCGACTTAATGGAGCCATCTTAGACGAGATATATGTTGTGAGCGACTTAGCATGTGTAGTTCAGAAGTTATCTCGGTTGGTTTAGGTCGTTAGTGGCCTAAAGGAAGAGGCAGTGAGCACGCGGCTTAACTCTGGAGCTTGCTAGGTCGTTAGGTCGCTCTTTCTTAGCTCGTTAGGTTGTTAACCTTTTAGGTTGCTGCCTTCATTGAATTGCTAGGTCGCTATCCCGTTGAGTCGCAGGAGTTTTTTAGGTCGCTAGGTCGTTGGAGTTCCTTAGGTCGTTGAGTCGTGCCATATTGAGTCCGTTTTGTTCTTTAGGCCGTTAGGTCGTTGGAGCTTCTTAAGTTGTTAAGTCGCTTATTCCTTGGATAGTTAAGTCGCTTATTCCCTTAAGTCGTTGAGTCGTATAGGTAAGTCGTGAATAAGAGAGGGTTAACAGTATATTATATAGATAAAACAGAATCAGAGTCATAGATCATAGCGGAATAATATACATCATATATCATAATAAGATGTGAGTCTATAAAATATTAGTACTAGATCCACATGAATATATACATTACATTCAAAATACTGTATCAGATACAAAATGGCTACTAATTAATATACATGACATATCATCCTAAATGTCAACATATACAATAATGAAGTAAACTAAAACATTCAAAATAGTCTACTCCATAACTAGCACAAAATCCCAAAGTCGGTGAGTCCTTATACCTGTAGAGTCTTGGCCTGACCTGAGTATTATGAAATAAACGGGTCAGACTATATCTAACTAAAAAGGTGAGATACTGATATCATAATTATATGACTTAACAATAAATAGGCCATAATAAAAATATGACGGAAATCAAATAATCGTAATAAGGCATATCAATCAAAATCACCATTTCATAACTTTATATCAAGTCTCAAATGGATTATTATCTAAAAATAAGGTAATAACCAATTTATCAAAATCTTCAAAGCACAAAAAGGGAATTCATACCTAAATATAAATCCTACGAAGAACAAACGGGAATGAGTGCCCGAGTACACTAATAAATAATCATAATCTCAGCACCAAAAAGACTATGATAGCCACGAACACATTGACAAGGTCGCTAACATCTCTCCAAGCAGTTTTGTCAAAAGGACAAGGTTGCTAACACCTCACTAAGCAGTTTCGTTCTAAAGACAAGGTCGCTACTACCTCACTAAGCAGTTTCATCGGAAGGACAAGGTCGCTACCCCCTCACTAAGCAGTTTCATCTGGAGGACAAGGTCGCTACCACCTCACTAAGCAGTTTAGCTATAAAACTTGCATACTTAGTTATGAAAGCTTCAAAATTTCACAAAACACTTCAAATAAAAGTTGTAGCTTGTGTTTTAAGCTTTCCGGAATGGGAAAGATTATAAAATAGGATAAATCATTCAAAAGTTACGACTAAATGAAGTCAGCACTATTAGGAGGCATTTTCAGTTTTGGAACAACAAGATACATCGATTGAAATTCATGCTTAAATCATAGTTAAATTCAAAATTTTGCTAAGTAATTAACATGAAAATTGCTGCTTATGAAAATATCCTATTAATCAAAGAAAAATCACTAAAATCTGACCACAAAATCAAAAGTTATGTCTAAATGAACACAGCGTTACATTTTAGTAATTACAATGCAGGTCAAATTTTCAATCCACTTTCAAAAATATTTAAACACTACTAAACGTCAAATTTTCGTAAAGAAAAGAACACGAAAGTTTTTCTATGTTAAAATATATTTCAAATGAAAGAAGATTCAACAAAATCAAACCAAGCAGTCAAATGTTATGATCTTATTCATATAGCTTATCAAATGTGACGTTTCTAAATAATAAAACAATTGCACTCATCTCATTTTCCTCAGTTGATTTCCTTTACACATTTGATTTGCTAAGTTTGATTAAAATTAATCCTGAGCCGTTACCAGTTAGAAATCTTGATCACAACACTTGAAAATTCTTGTACATTGATGTTCTAAAACCAAAATACATTACTGTAGCCTTGGGTAGCCATCATGTATACTTGGTGAGAAGATATAAAAGAAAACTTATTGATTAAGAAATGTTTGCCCATAATAGTTTTTAATAGTCAACCTTATTCAATTCGTTCAATATAATGATTCTCCTCTATGTTGCATAAATAAATATTAGTGAATTTGTCCCACAACCTTATATCCTTCTCTTGCACATGTTATATTGTTGTTAATAAAAAGTATCCAATACACAGTATTTAGAATCTTATCTTACATAAGATGAAAACCTTTGTAGAGCATTATCCGTATTGAATTCAAGCCATTCCATATGCCATGATACTAATAGAGAATTGTCACCATGTTTTTCATTTTAAATTTATAGAAATTCTCATATCTTTCTTTTCTAAATTTTAAAATAACTACATTTTAAGGTGTAAGATATTCAACTTTCCATAACATATTATAATCACAAATGATTTATAATCTTATTTCTAACTTCACTTAAATTAGAAATTCATATAAATAAGCTTTATTTCACTTTACACTTCCTAAAACTATTCTATCTAGCATTCATTCTAACCATAATATAATATGCATTATCATCCAGAATATCACACAAAATATATTTAACATGCATCAATGCAAATGAATATATAAATTTCACAAATATTCACAAATTACTAAAATGCCTTTTCAAGCAATGCTTGAGTTTTCTAAACAATGCATTTTCTAATTTTAACTACTTTGTTTTATTTATCAAAGTGTCTTAGGATACCTCCTTCCCAAAATATAACTTATTTACTTCCATAAATATTATTATATTTTCAAAACACTGTTCCAAACTATGTTTTATCTTTTCAGGTGATACTTAACCTCATATCAAATCACTTTCATTTTATTTTTCAAAATTTCATACGATGCTTTCTTACAAATAAAACATATATAGTTTATAATACTTCTTGAAATATTAGCTATCTTTAAGACACTTCTTTCAAAATTATCACATACGTATATATACACACACATTTTTCCAAAACATTTTTCTTTATATTTATAATTATTTCATAATAATTTATAATATTTTAAATATTATAACTCACAATACCGTGCCGACTGTCTTGTCCTGGTGTTTAGAAATCCTTATCGATAACGTTTATTATGTGCATCGATCAGAATCCATAAAGCACTCAATAGGAAATTTAACACAAAATTAATTTCTATAAGATATACATATATCTTTTAATACCATATGCCTATTTAAAATATTTGCTTGCCTATAATAAACATAATCAAAATTTCACCCATAATATATCTTTTATCAAAAAGATTTTAATTTAAATAGATGCTTGCTTTTATTAAAATTTCATTCAATCAATCTTAATGTTGTCATAAAATAATAATTACCGATAATAATTCTATTGTACACACATTCATCAATATATACCTCAAGCAAGCATCAAATTTTTAATTCATCTTAACATTTAATTAATCACACATATGAATTAACATTTCATTTTATATAAATTTAAATTTTCAATATCTCCTATGGTAACTACATTACTGAAGACACCATAAGTTCTTATTGTTATTATTTAGCAGGTTTCAACTCTAATAGTGATTCCTACTCAATATTAATTTTACACAATCACTTACAATTTTAAAACAACCAAGCATCCATCAACCAATCAATTTTTTATTATATCTTATTTTATTTATTAAGTATATTTCCAATTTCAAATTTAATTAGATACATTTTATTTATCATTCTATATTTTATAACTATTAATTGTTTAGATATTTTTATTATTCCCTAGCTATTCTATTTTGTAGAAACCGCTGGCTTTTATTAATAATTGGGTTTGTCTAGATTTAAAAAAAATTATAAATTCTTTGAGTGATGATGTCTTATTCAATTCCACTTTTTAAACTAAGCATAGACAAAACAAACATTAATGCAAAACATACATTTCAATCAAATGAACGAACAATCACCTTCACCGGAAAGCTATCTTCTAGCTTTCGCTGTGCAACTCTGATCACTAATAGGACACATCAATTCAATTTAAGCCATGTAAAGTCTTATTTATAATATCAGTTAAATCTCACTCTTTACCGAAGTGAGTTCATAACAATAATTTGTATAGTAATTCAATTTTTTTACAAATTCATCCCGTTAATTATTCCCAATAATCATTTATATTTATATCCTAATTAGGAAATAAATTCTAGATTCTACCCTGCACACACAAGGGATGGGACTCCAAGTATCACTAGGTTTAGATCTCGACTTCGTGTTAATTATATTCTATAATGTTCTGAACAGAGCTCTGATACCAAGCTGTAACGATCAAACTTTTATACCCATCATATTAAATAACATTACAAGTAATGTCATCTAATAATACCGAGAATACGACTAGTTAAAGAATATCGAATGTGAATATATCTTTGTACTAACATTGACACGTCTTTATTAGCTTTTTAGGATCTAAACTAAAAAATTTAATGTGTATAATTTTAATACAAAGTAATAAACACATTGATTAAGAATATTCAGAATAGTATATAATATAGATAAATCAGAATCAAAGTCACAGATCACAGCGGAATAATACACAAATCATAATAAGATGTGATTCTACAAAATATCAGTACTAGACCCATATGAATATATACATTACGCCTAAAATACCGTATCAGGTACAAAATGACTACTAATTAATATACATGACATATCATCCTAAATGTAAACGTATACAATAATAAAGTAAACCGAAATAGTCAAAGTAGTCTACTCCATAGCTAACACAAAATCCAAAAGCCAACGAGTCCCTGTACCTGTAGAGTCTCGGCCTGACTCGAGTATTATAAAATAAACGGGTTAGACTACATCTAGATAAAATGGTGAGATACTGATATCATAAATATATGACTTAACAATAAAATAAGCCATAATAAAAACATGCCAAAAATCAAATAATCATAATAAGGCATATCAATCAAAATCACCATTTCATAAATTCATATCAAGTCTCAAATGGACTATTATCTAATATATGATGATAACCAATTTACTAAAATCTTCGAAGCACAAAAAGGGAATTCATACTCAAATACAAATGCTTCGAAGAACAAACGGCAATGGATACCCAATTACACTAATAAATAATCATAATCTCGACACTAAAAAGATTATGATAGCCACGAGCACAATAACAAGGTTGCTAACACCTCTCCAAGCAGTTTCATTTGAAGGACAAGCTCGCTAACACCTAACTAAGTAGTTTCGCCCTAAAGACAAGGTTGCTACCACCTCACTAAGACGTTTCGTCGGCAGGACAAGTTCGCTACCACCTCACTAAGCAGTTTCGTCTGGCAAGGTTGCTAACACCTCTCCAAGCAGTTTCGTCAGAACGACAAGGTCGCTAACACCTCACCAAGAGGTTTCTTCAAGCACTACTCAAATATCAACTCTCAAGTCGATGAAAAATGAGCCATCTTCTCTCGGAGATCTATCAACCTAAAATTCGAACACCCTAAGATAATACAACTCTAAAGTTGTAGATCACTTTCGCTTTAGTAATCACCAGAATTTAACTAACTATCCCATACCAGAAAGTAAATTAAATTATTTACTAAAAGCTAGTAATTTCTATTCAAAATCTATTTAACAAATTATAATAATAAGCAAAAGAATTGTATGAATGTCTCATACCAATTCAACAATTTAATCATTTATTAAAATTCTTTGTTTCATAGAAGAGCACGAAATCCAATAGAAATTAAAATCAAACTTTTAAATCAATAATAAATAAAAGGATTTTTCATACATTAAATATGTGTGTGTGTGTATAAATTCTCTTTTTAAATCCACGAATACATTTTTATGGTTAAAACATAGGTTTATAAGAATATAAGTTTATTTATTACTTTCATAACAGCTTTTATAAAATAACACCATATTTTGTCTTTATCCTCCAAAACATTTCCAAAATCATACTATACTCATAATAGTAAATTTAAAAGGTTTTATAATTAAATATTACTTATTTATAAAAGCTTTAAATATAAATTTTGAAATAAGAAATACGTTAAGATTTTTATATAATTTAACTATATTCTATAAACTAAATTCCAATAAGAATCAAAATAGATAAAATCTCATTTTGAGAATCTTTTAAAAACATTTAGATAATTCAAATAATAAATCCATCCAAAATGCATCTTTTAGAGCCAACATCGCTCTTTAAGATATCATTTATGAAATTATTTATCAATCTGAGTTGCTTTCCAACAAACTCCGATCATACAAACAATGTATGTATTTTCAGCCTTCAATCCAAACTTGAAATGAACAATATAATCTTAACATGTAACCTTATTTTTAACCATTTGATTCATTTTTCAACTATCGATTTAATCCAATATTTTAAACATATAATTCAACCAATTTAAATGCCAACCTAATTGAAACTATAATATGCAAATTTTATTTTAATCCTATCATTCAATCACTACCAAAAAATTAAGAAATTCATAATTTAAGCAAGGCATACTATAAAAAGGATATAACTAATTTAGATATAGGTGTGCGAGTTAAATAAAATAACTCAATTAACCCCTTTGCTCAATGAACTTTCTTTGTAACACCTACACACGAGAGCAGCTTCACGAATAATATAGTTCACTTAAGCTTCTCTCTAACAGCCGCCAGCATGCCTTACATGCCATCATGACTCTGAGTCAACATTAATCACCACTTGAACGTCAGCCATTGATGCATGAACTCCGACCTCCTTCAGATGCAAACCTTGAATCGCGAATCACGTTCTTCCATCCCCAACCTCGCTTTACAGTCGTGCATCCCATGATGTAATCAAACTCAGGCATTCTCTTTAACATCCGACCTAACATGATGACCTATCGAACCTCCAGTCTTCGCATGCACATACGCCGACCATGAACAATCGTGCGTCTCCTCTTCCCTTTGGCATGTTGCTGGCTCTCGGCTCTTCCATGCGAACATGGTTTTTTTTATGTTGATCGCGATTTGTGAATTAAGGGATTCGGGTTATTTGGGAAGACGGGCTTGACTTTTCATACCCAAGCAAGAGAATTCGAATAAAGGTATGATTTAATGTGTTTTGGGTTTGGGCTTACGCTCTTAATTTTTTATTTTGAGTTTAATTTATCCAACTTAGTTTTCAATTATTTTCTATTCGCATTTTAATTAAAATTAATCCTTGTCATTTATTTATTTGTAAATATAATTCAATCTAGTTTAAATCGATCTACACTTCATTTTCCAAAATATAATATCAAAAATCGAATTTGAATACTTTTATTTTAATTAATTTGGTCTAATATCACAGCTTCGAAAATAGGGTTGTTACACAAGAGGTACATACTAACTCCACTCAATCGTACACGCTTACTAAATGTGACCGTGCAACTAAATCACCGCACCAATATCATATCCGATCATTATTGACCGCGCATGCATCAGTAAACACTACAGCCAGATCCCAAGCTTCGCCTTGCATTTCACTTTCTCGTGTAGCCCAAAGTCTCTCCGAAGTCAAATCAAAGTGCCACACCAACCCGCATCCAAAACTAGGGAAAAACCCCAGTTAAATGGCACACCGCCTGAGTTTTACTGCCAAGGATGTTGTGCCACCGGTGCACCGGTGGATCGATGGTGACCTATCCCAGGCAGTAAAGCCTGGTGCAAGTGCCAACCATGCCACCGATCGTCGATTCGGTCTTCGTCTTCTCCGTTGCCTCACCTAATGAGTCGCCTAGCTCCCATAGCCTGCCTTTATCACATCGAACCTCTTTCAGAGTGGTTGATATTTTGAAAGTGGTTTTTTTAAACATTAGAAAATTGGTTTCGATATGGGAAATCCACTCTTTTACGTGTAGATTTCCACGGGGCGATTCATTCGACCCGACATCCTTTAACATGCCAAGTTGAACTCAACCGACCTTCTCACTTCATGCGATGCTCATAAGTGTGTCGTTGCACCTACTTGTGCATGCATGTGCACACACGTACATGAAAACACGCTTTTACTACACAAATCACATTTCAAGCTTCACCGGAGCGACCACTTGACCCGATACTCTCTCACATAGCTTAGCGCACCCGATTGCCGCTATGACTAAACGAGATCACTCGTAACGTGTTTATATACATGTATAGATATTCCCATACATACATATATTAATCACACAAATAAACAACCATTATTAACAGTCCAAACCATTCAATAATTCTAATTACAATATATGAATTGTATTGCTTATTATATAACTTCAAATATATGTATACGTATACTCACTCATATACATATACATATACATATACATATACATATACATATACATATACATATACATATACATATACATATACATACACGCATATTAAAATAATTATTTCAATTATTACTTCAATCATAACTTACTTTATTTACTAAATCTTTTCAATAAAAGTCAAATCTCCTTTTCTACTATTTTATAAAATCATTCTGTGATTTTATAATATACCAAACTAGCTTATAAATCATTTCAAGCCTTTATAATACTTAATTTCTTCATTAAAATTAAGTACTCATCTTATAATTATTTTATAAAACCTTACTACCATTTTATAAAATAATTCCTTCTCATAATTTTATAAAATCTCGTACTTTTATAAAATATCTCTTTTTATATTATTTTATAAAAGTCTTGTTCCATGTTATAAAATATCATTTATACTATTTTATAAAATACCCTTTATTTTATAAAATATATCTTTATTATTATTTTATAAAGTCTCATTCTATTTTATAAAATATATCTTTATTTATATTTTATAAAATCGCATTCTAATTTATAAAATATATTTTTCACTTATAAAATTATTTCCTTACTTAAATAATATTTATAAGTACTAATTAAGCTTCGTTAAGCCTCTAATCACTTTAATCATAAGTGTAAAGATCGTAACTGCTTCAATAGTTTACTAATCTTCATTTTATAAAATACTCCATTATTTTATAAAACCATTTCTTCTCTTAAATAATATTTATAAATACTAATTAAGCTTTATTAGACCTCTAATCACTTTAATAATAAGTGTAGAGCTTCTAACTTGCTTAATTAGTTTACTAACTTTTCTAAAACTCATTCAAATAGTTTAATCAATGTTTTCTAATGACACACATCATTATACAATTAATCACAATCCAACCATAACATCACACAAACCCATCCAATTAACCTCAAACCCAATTCTAAGCTTATTAACTTTTCCAAACATGATAACTAATGGTTCAGATAAATAATTAGCTAATAGAATCATGTTTATAACATGAATACAAGCCTAAACCATAACATTGAATTATCCAAATCACATCACATGACTTCATAATCATTACTAAACAAATAGATAAAGTTTAACAACACTTGCATCTTTTTCTCCATACCAAGCTCAAAGTCACCAAAACCCATCTTCATGCTCTCTTTAATTTCAAGATTTAGCTCAAACTTTAATTCATGTCATTTCTTGATGAGTTTTGTAGAGAATGAGAAGAGATGAATTATGTTTATTTTTTCATGAATTTAGGAATTTTATTTAAGCATGATTTGGTTGATTTAGGACAAAGGGGATTAAGGGGTATTTAGAGAAGAGATTAGGGGAAGAGTAGAAGAAGTAATACAAATGAGAAATGAAATGAAAATATGAAGAGAGTGGGAACTTATAGGCAAGCAATGGGTTTTAGTCCAAATCTGCTGCATCTGATACTATTCATCCTCGAAATTCATTGACTCCAAACATAGCCAAGTTTATACTCATTTTTCTCAAGTCAAAAAAGCTCTCAACAACGGATGTCTCAAGGCCCAATTCCTTTGTCTCTAAAAAAACGAGAATAATGGACATTCCGTTAATTAACGATTAAATATTTAAATTAATCATTTGAATATTTAGTCGTTAAAATTCGGGTTGTTACACCAAACTCTCTCACTTTAGAAACCATTATAAGTACGCAATGATAGACATTCCCCAACCATATAGGATCAATAAAGAAAGATAAAAATTCGCTACTGCTATAACATGTCCTAATGGAAGTGTACTAGATGAATTTGAGAAGAAAAGGTATACATTGTGCACAAAACAAATAACGAGCTATCTCCAGATCAGAAACCAAGGTGTACTCTCTGATTAATTTTCTATTAGTATCCTTGATGAAACTAACTTCATTTAAGTACCCTTGATAAACTTATGAGTATGGTAATACTAGGTAAAACATGCTTCAAACTAACGTGTCTACGGAACTACTCGTTATATGGGAGAAGAAAATGAAATCCAACCCTATTGTTGGCAAGCATAACAAAATCTGGAGTAATACCTATTTCCCCAAAGAAAAGTGAAATGTAGGATAGTCTTCCATTATATAAAAACTATTGCACCACATAATTGTATATCAGAACTAAGTGTGAGTTATATTCCCATAATTATAAATTGGGATTGTTATGCAAAATATAAAGTTGCTTGAATTATTTTTTTCATAATAAAAAAGATGTACTGAAAAAGTCTTCAAAACTAATATCACTTAGAAAGCCAAATATATGTCCAATGGTATCTAGATTTAGGATCTTCTAATACAAACGAAATACCGATGTTGGAGTTCTATGTGCTTTTCTTTTCCTAGTCTTCTTAAAACATATTTTTTGGATTTGATTAATTCAAATAACACTAAATATAAATGTCATGTATAATTATCGTTTGTTTTCTTTTAAAATTCAACTACTTAATTCAAAGATAATTCCTAGCCTATGTAAAATACATATTTTTTGTAATAGTCGAATTAAATAAATGATTTGTTAGAGACTATCAATATAAATAATTTTCAAATTAAATCTATAACGGTGTACTTAAAAATTAATTAAACTTGTAGTGACATTAATACAAGTCGAAACATGCACTTGTTGATGGGAAAGAACACAGAAATTCACCAACTCCTTGTTTGGTCCTAGGTTCTGGTCAAAATGTGGGTCCAAAATGGCGTCTTCTAATACTACCTCCATCCATCTCCTACAAGAGGCGTTCATTCCATCGTCGTTCTACGTATTCTAGAAGAGCTCGAGCTTGCTCCATTACCCCTAATGTTATAACCTTGTTCACCCACTTCTGCTGCCCCAACTTCCAGATTGGATCTGCCACTGCCACTACCACTATAGCAAACAACACACATAAATCTCCCTATAATCTTATTCTAGAAAAATTAGAAAGTCTTGATGTGAACAGATGAACAAAAAATGCTGGAAATTGGTGAAAAAGTGAAAAAGAGAGATTGAAATGGTTTGAGAGATGATGTCGAAATTGTTAGGATAATATAGCAGTTTATCCTGCATTTATAATACCAAACAAATTAGCTAACATGGCATTGCATGTAGATCCACATCTGAAAAGTCAAAAAATGAACTAAACGTACGTATAAACTTCTCATTGGAAGACTGCTCCTTTTCTTTTTGGAAGTTGGTTGATGTGAGCAATTGGTAGATCGCTGATGTGGAAATGTTCTAACCTATAGATTGTAAAAATCGCCAGGTGGACGCTAGGCGGTTAGTATAGAATAGTGATTAATCATTTAGACGGGGTAGAAAGCATATAGTACGTACCTTTTCTTTTCTTACTAGAAACATCCAGATAATGGGTAATGGATTCAAACCTTACCCAAATAAGCCCAAGTCTATTTTTACTTAGAGAAAATGTAAGTTATGTACATAATTAGCCTATTATACCAACATATACACAAATTCTCTTATTTTAAAGTCAAATAAAAATGGTTGTATACATTTTTATTTGACTTTAAAATAAGAGAATTTGTGTATATGTTGGTATAATAGGCTAATTATGTACATAACTTACATTTTCTCTAAGTAAAAATAGACTTGGGCTTATTTGGGTAAGGTTTGAATCCATTACCCATTATCTGGATGTTTCTAGTCGAAGCTAGCCTAAGATTCTTTTGATAACTCATATGTTTTGAATAAAATTTTAGTGATTCATCTAATGTCGATTGATGTAAATTGAAATTTTGAGATTTTGAATATGCTTAGAAGTATCTAAGGAGGTAAGATCGCCTAAAACTAGTATATTTATTATCCCGCCTTTTGGCAAGGCCGTGACACCAAGAAACTGACTGGAAAACTAAAGACAGTTCGTCGTAAGAGTTCGTTATACACTGTTTCACCATGGATATCGATAAATTTTGTCTGAGTCCGGATCGAGCCACAATTAACAAGACACAACAATCAAAGCTAGGGAAGCCAACGTTTCAAGTTTCAAGACGATCTGAGTTCGTATGCTCAACTTATGATCGATACAAGATAAAGGAGATTCCCCCTGATTCGAATCCATAGGTGAAGCCTATGTTCGAATCCATCAGGATCTGTTTGCTCCGGATCGATCGATTACCTCCTCATTCGAATCCCTCAGATGGTCAAGCTTCGTATCCGTCGGTCGAATCCATGCTCGAATCCTTCAGTTATCAGATCCATCTAGACAAAGTACTTCGAATCCACGGAAGTACTTCACTTCGTAACCCTCAGGTTGAAGACCTTCGAATCCATTAGGATGGTGCACTTCGTATCCATCTGGGCTCGGTGGTTCGTATCCTTCAGGATGGAGTACTTCGAATCCATGGAGTCGCCTTGCTTCGAATCCATCCTATTACGAGAGTTTCGTATCGATTGACCAAGGCACACTATGATCGATGCGAACAGATTTCCCTTCGAATCGATGTGTAGAGAAATCCCTCGAATCCACTAAGTCAAAATAGCGAAAATGATGGAGTCGACCCAGTCAACTCGGAGTGAAAAGAGGATCGATACGAGAAACACGCGCGCCATGTCACCACGCACATGCACCTAGCATCGATTCGACCCTATCGATTCGAAGGGATCGATTCGAACCACTCATGTCCACCAGAAATGCAATCTTGAATCGATCATAACTTGAGATCCACAAGTCCAAATGCTATGAAATTTTCACTGGAGCTTACATACATGTTGAAGAATGTTCACACCAAATTTCGTCTCAATTGGATAATTTCTTGATCGATTCGAAAGAGTGCTTCGAATCGATCCCAAAGTGGGCCCGGATTTTCTGAGAGTGAGCATATGGGCCCCCTCACGTGCCAGAACTGGTCTCCCTTCAATTTAGGCAAAATATCAGCCTCCTACACCTATAAATAGAGCCCCTGGTCATTCAGAAAGGGAGTCAGACAATTTTGAGAGCTAAAGAGCGCCCAGACTCTGCCAGATTTACTCAGAATCACCACTGCTTCCTTAGATTCAGATTATAATCATATAATCAGTTGTACTACATCAGAAGAAATTGTAATCATCAAGCGAACATCAATAAAATCATCAACTTCAGAGTGGACGTAGGCAAGATCGCCGAACCACTATAAATCTCGTGTTTATGTTCATTATTTCTGAATTGTGATACTTTGTTTGCTTAGATTTGAGATTTGTGTGTGAATATTGTTGATTTATATTCATACACTGGTGCTTTCACAACATTCGGGGTTTGTGACCAATTTTGGCGCAAACACTTTGGTGCTTTCACTGAGAGCTGAACTCAGGGATTCTACCGCTTGGAAGTTGAATTCGAAGGTTTAAAAGTTCAGATTTGAAAGACAATGACCCGACAAACAAGTAGAAGGCAAAGAGCTGAGAGAAGTCAGCATGAAGGGAGTCAAGAGGCTTCCTCGGGGGCAAACCAAGCATCGATCTTCATCACCAGGGATGAGATGGAGACAATGATGAAGAGGCAGGAGGAAATGATCCAGAATTTGCTTCAACAGATTGGACAACTTGGAGCGCAAAATCAAGGAGCAACCAGAGTGCAAAACGGAGCAGGACCATCTGGCGCAGCGCCGGAGCTGGGGGGCACACACTTAGAGCATGTTGATCCGAACCCGGGAAGAGAGACAAGGACATCCGAGCAACCTGGCAGTGATAGAGGGATGAACGCTCAACCAGGGGGGTAGACACCCGAAAGCTCACACGGACTCGGGGGGCAGATCGAAGGTAGTGAACGAGGACTATAGCTTGGAGACAATGATAGATTGGCAGAGATGGTCAGGCGAGCCATGAGAGGCGGATTAGTAAACAGAGATCTTGAAGACGTGAACATGAGTCCCTTTTCTCCTGCGATTAGGTTGGCTAGGAACCCACCAGAATTCAAACTGCCAACAGTGGAAAGGTATGATGGGAGGACAGATCCTGCGGTCCATCTAACGAGGTATATAAGGCACATGGAAGTGCTGGGGGCATCACAGGAAGTCATGGCCCGGTGCTTTCCATTGTATTTGACAAACATAGCAGCTTTATGGTTCAGACAGCTAGAGAGCGGCTCCATTGGGACATGGACCGATTTGATTGAGAAATTTATGAGGCAATTCAGGGTTCACATTTCAAGACCCAAGAATGTGATGAGTTTGGCAACGCTAAAGCAGAAAGCAGGGGAATCTTTGAGGAATTTCCCGACGCGATTCAATGCGGCAGCGGCATCGGTGGATCGGCCAGATCCATCCATGGTTATGATGGCAGCTGTGTCCGGAGTAGCTGACGGCACAGAATTCAAAAATTCACTAACTAAGGATCCGCCTATGGACCTAGGAGAATTCTATCACGAGGCAGAAAAGTTTTTGCGATTGGAAGACGCTAATGCTGAAAGATAAGAAGGAGAGGGAATAGAAGTTTATGCAATTAAAGACAAAAAGCCTCTCGAAAAGGACTCAGGCAAGGATAAAGGAAAATGAAAGGCTGAGGATAGTGGTGATGGGCCAAAGCGACTGCAGAGAGAGCCACGATTCACCACCTACTCAGAGCTGAATGAGAGTTTGGCTACCGAGATACATGAGAGCAAGTTCCCTACCGTAGGCCAATAAGAAGGGACCCCACTGTTGACGAGAGGAAATCAGACAGATATTGCTTGTTCCATGAACTGAACGGTCATAACACTAACGACTGCAGACATCTGAAGGATGAGGTGGAAGGGAACATCAGGAACGGTGTGCTACTTCAGTATGTGAGAAGGCGAGATCCAGCAGTGGAGCCAGAGCGACCACCGTCTACATCAGCTAGGGGTGACCCTGAGCCGGGACACCGTATGGTTATCAATTAATTGAAATAACGATGAACAAGTCGTAAACCTCTCACCAACACGGGTAAGTCATTTACACATGTGCGAGATCACGAGCGATCCATAGGCATGCTCTGAATGACTATTATCCCTATCGTTGTGGGAGTTTACACTTTGACATCCTTGCTTTGCTTTTGTTTCATCTTGATTTGAACATTTGAACTTGATTTCGTTTAACATTTCCGCTAAAAACTTATTTTCAATAAAAGAATGCTACCTGTGATTCCATAACGGCTAAACTACTTACGCATGTACGGGATCACGAACGGTCCCTAGGCATGCTCTGAGATAGTGATGAGCCGCCCTGACAAACGATCCAGGAACCCACTCGAACGTGAACCTGGTATCGATGATACTAAGTCCCCCCCGGGCACATACAATTCGCCCCGAACGGCACCCGACCTCGAACGGTCACCTTTCGCCTCGAACGGCACCCGACCTCGAACGGTCACCATTCGCTTCGAACGGCACTCGGCCTCGAACGGTCACCATTCGCCTCGAACGGCACCCGATCGCGAACAATCACAACTCGCCTCGAACGACACCCCTCACCACAAATGGCTAGATCGAGAACGGTCGTCATGTGAGGTCATATAAAAAATGCTAGATCGCGAACGGTCGCATTCCACCTAAAATGGCTAGATCGCGAACGGTCGTCATTTAAGGTCATATAAAACTGTCGAACTCTTCACAGGTTGTACCACAGGTCATCAACAGGATATGAACATCCAGCTTATGGCATTACAAAACACACCTTCCTATCGCAAGGCATGTTTTGGGGGGCAAATGTTATCCCGCCTTTTGGCAAGGCCGTGACACCAAGAAACTGACTGGAAAACTAAAGACAGTTCGTCGTAAGAGTTCGTTATACACTGTTTCACCATGGATATCGATAAATTTTGTCCGAGTCCGGATCGAGCCACGATTAACAAGACACAACAATCAAAGCTAGGGAAGCCAACGTTCCAAGTTTCAAGACAATCCGAGTTCGTATGCTCAACTTATGATCGATACAAGATGAAGGAGATTCCCCCTGATTCGAATCCATAGGTGAAGCCTATGTTCGAATCCATCAGGATCTGTTTGCTCCGGATCGATTGATTACCTCCTCATTCGAATCCCTTAGATGGTCAAGCTTCGTATCCATCGGTCGAATCCATGCTCGAATCCTTTAGTTATCAGATCCATCTAGACAAAGTACTTCGAATCCACGGAAGTACTTCACTTCGTAACCCTCAGGTTGAAGACCTTCGAATCCATTAGGATGGTGCACTTCGTATCCATCTGGGCTCGGTGGTTCGTATCCTTCAGGATGGAGTACTTTGAATCCATGGAGTCGCCTTGCTTCGAATCCATCCTATTACGAGAGTTTCATATCGATCGACCAAGGCACACTATGATCGATGCGAACAGAGAAATCCCTCGAATCCACTAAGTCAAAATAGCGAAAATGATGGAGTCGACCCAGTCAACTCGGAGTGAAAAGAGGATCGATACGAGAAACACGTGTGCCACGTCACCATGCACATGCACCTAGCATCGATTCGACCCTATCGATTCGAAGGGATCGATTCGAACCACTCGTGTCCACCAGAAATGCAATCTTGAATCAATCATAACTTGAGATCCACAAGTCCAAATGCTATGAAATTTTCACAGGAGCTTACATAAATGTTGAAGAATGTCCACACCAAATTTCATCTCAATTGGATAATTTCTTGATCGATTCGAAAGAGTGCTTCGAATCGATCCCAAAGTGGGCCCGGATTTCCTGAGAGTGAGCATATAGGCCCCCTCACGTGCCAGAACTGGTCTCCCTTCAATTTAGGTGAAATATCAGCCTCCTACACCTATAAATAGAGCCCTTGGTCATTCAGAAAAGGAGTCAGACAATTTTGAGAGCTAAAGAGCGCCCAGACTCTGCCAGATTTACTCAGAATCACCACTGCTTCCTTAGATTCAGATTATAATCATATAATCAGTTGTACTACATCAGAAGAAATTGTAATCATCAAGCGAACATCAATAAAATCATCAACTTCAAAGTGGACGTAGGCAAGATCGCCGAACCACTATAAATCTCGTGTTTATGTTCATTATTTCTGAATTGTGATACTCTGTTTGCTTAGATTTGAGATTTGTGTGTGAATATTGTTGATTTATATTCATACACTGGTGCTTTCACAACATTCGGGGTTTGTGACCAATTTTGGCGCAAACAATATTGATGCTTAGATGGAACATCGAACCTTAAATAATATCTAACCAGTGTCTAAATACATGTTTTAATTCTTACAGAGGACGGTAAACCTTGTTTAGGCCAACCTAGGCAAATCGCTAAATGGTAAGCCTTGCTTAGTGCTTAGATGGACCGTCTAGAAGGATTTTTACAATAGTGATTTCAACGTTCTTTGTGGTCCACTTATTTAATAAAATAATTGATCTCCACATTGATTTATTACTACATAAAATTAGCAATAATTCTATACCAAATTAAAATGTATGTAAAGTAGATTGCTAGCAAACTATGCTTGATGTATGGATTCATACTAATTTAAATAACATATGTAACTACAAAAATCAACCCAATCCCATCGAAGCCAAAGAATGGCGAAGGGAAGTGTTTCGCCATCAACAAAGAAGCTACAGTGACACCATGGCAAGTAAATTCCTTCCACAAAGGTTGGTTCCACTAATGCTTTCCTTCCACAGGGGTTGGCCTCGTCAGTATCATCCTTCCACAAGCCTTATCTATAACAGCCTATAATTTGGTATTAGCAATTTAATTAGTTAGCTAATTAATTAGGCTCAAAAAGGGAAATTGTGCAAACGATAGATTTAGACCACAAACTTGCACCATTCCGTTCGTGGCAAAATTCTGAACAACTTTCATTTTTGCAGTTCTAGATCAGAGTCCAAACGAAGAAGTTACGGAAGAAAAACAATTCGAAACAAAAATAAATAAATAAGAAAAATTAACTAAATTAACCCGGGCACACAGGTCGACCCGCCATCATGGGCGGTTGACCAAGGGCAGTCGACCCCTATGTAGGGGGCAGTCGACCATTCTCTATGTGGCGCTAGGGTTAGCCTAGGCCCAATGGCCTGGATTTAATATATTTTGATCTAACGGTTGAGATTGATTCTTACGTCTATAAATTCAGGCCTAACTCTCCCTTCTCTTCTCATATTTTTCTGGAGGCAGTAGCGAAGCTCTACTATTTCTTCTTCTCCACTATCTTTCGAAATTATAAAAATAAGATATTTATATCTATATTCATATAAATTGGAGAAGAATAAAAATCTAATAAAAAAGAGAAGAGAAGAGAATCAATTATATGCGTATTTGAGGTCATTTATATATTTGTATCTATTTTCTCTTCCAATCCCATATCTCTTCTTAGATCTGTAATCATAATATATGTGTATACCCTTTTTATATATATTTCTTAGATTAAAAAGGATTTGGAGATGAATCAAAGTTCTACTTCAAATATGGAGATTTGGATCACTTTTAAAAGGTGAGTGGCAAATTTCATAGATTGCTATAATATGAAAATTATCTGGTTGGTGTTTATTTGATTATTATGCCTAACTGGATAATTGTATATGAGTTATAGGCAATAAATTGATTATAATCTGAATATAATAAATATTGCCTACATATTCTTGTTTAAGAATTGATTTAGACTTGTTGACAACCTGATCTGGAAATCAGTCCCAAAAGTATGAATTTAGAATATTGATTTGAATGAAATTTATTCCAGATCTTAAAATAGGTTGTACAATAGTGTTATGAATTTGGATTATTACCGTAATCTTGCTGGAATGTAAACTTTTTTATGTTTGGGATTGTTGGAATTTAGATTCGTTTAATATTTGTAAATTAGTTTGATTTCTTTCCCTTTTAGAAAAATACAGCGTTTGATCTAACAAGGATAAATGCAAATAAAAAGAGAAAGAGATGTATAAAGCATGAATTCATTGTAATTTACACCGCCTATTTTAGTAATAAAAAGAAATTATTATTCCATTTAATTTCAAACGATGTAATCTTTTATATTTTAAAGTTAAATCTTTTGTTTTGAACTAATTTATGGAAATTATAGCGAATAATCTTTTTAGATACGGTTCCAACAATTGAATATGGAAAGGAATATTTTAGTGAAGATATATAACTAGAATATATTTGATAAAAGTAGATATTTGTGCGTAATTTACTGCACTTATAATAATTAAAATAAAATTTTGCTAATAATGACGGTTACAGGTAATATTCGCGTTTAGGATAACTAATTAATGAGAAAGGAATTTAAAATGTTGTAACCTCAATAAATGGAAAATAAACGGTAATGAATATGGGAGTTGCAATAATAATTTGATAGGGTAAATGGATTAATGGGACTGATAAATAAAGAAGTTGAATTAATAAATATGGAATAGTTATTAAGGTTACTAATTTGAAATCAGTAACCATACATAAATGTCTTAGGAAATGTCCATTAGGATTTTATGGACAAATTGACATTTATGAGCATAAAATGGGGATTTATGGATAGATAAGTATTTAAGGTAAATCATATTTCCTTAAATAAAAAAGGAATTAGTAAGCTAAGTCCAATGTCTACCTAAGATAATATAAGTAGAGACTTAGGATGGTTAATTGGACTTAGTAGGTTAGTGATACGAGGTCAGTAGAGTCACTCGACAGAAGACTTCCCTTCACTTTGAGGCTACCAACAGTCGGGCGCACTTACTACTGATGTGAGATATCACTAATCCTAGGACCTGTGACTATGTGAGAGATTGTGCCTGCTTTCTTAATTGAAAAGTATTAAATGGTCCAAGTTTAGAATTAGGAGCGGTGAGGGATATCTCCATAGGGGTTCGCTTCTGGTTTGAGGTATTAAGTGGCTATAGGGTCCGCCTCTCTCCTAAAAGGAAGTATTAAGTACCTAGTGAGATTCCAAATAAATAAGGATGTCTCTAAAAGGGTTTACTCCAACGTTGAGGTATTAAGTGCCGATTTTAGGGCCCGCCTCCCTACCGAAAGAAGTAAACTAATGAGATTCCATATTTATAATTAAGAGTGATAGTGGATATCATAGGAAGGGTTTGCTTTGGGTTTGAGGTATTAAGTGACTGTTCTAAGGGTTTGCCTTTCTCCTAAAAAAAGAAGTATTAAGTAACCTAGTGAGATTCCAAGCGATGTCAGTTAGATAGTACCAATGAGGAGTCCGCCTTGGTGTTAGGTATTAAATGACAAAGGCTGCCTATAAATAGGTGTTAAATGGTCAAGGATCTACCTAGCCCTTATTAATAAGGTATTAAGTGGCTTGGGTACAGTCTCTCACATTGCTAAGACCGTAATAACGATAGTATCAGTGAGGAGTCCGCTTGGGGATAGGTATTGAGTGATGAGGTCCTATCTAGAATATAAGTATTAAATGGTTAGAAGTCCGCTTAGTCCTTTTTAAAGGCACTAAGGGGTTTGGGTACTGTCTCTTACATGGCTATGATTGTATTGTCGATAGACGTGGTAATAGTTGGACATTAAATGTCTGAAGCCTTAAATAGTGGTTAGAGGTCTTTGTAGCTAGGACCCACCGACCATTAACAACATTGTTAGGAAACAACCTTGGGAATAGGTCTTAAATGATGGGGGTCTACCTCGATTGAGGTCTTAAATGGTAGAGTCTGCCTATTTCTCTTTTAAAAGTTTTATATGGTGATTTTAGAAGCCCGCTTCATATTTAGAAGTATCAAGTGGCAAATGGATTTGAAAGTATTGGTTGGTTGAGAAGGTTTCGTTAGTATTTTGTACCTTGGGAAGGGGTAAGTAAGTAATCGTGTGTGCAATGCAAGGTTATACTAGAACTGCTAACCTTAATAGACATAACTATTAAATGGAAATCAATCGGTATAAATTCATATTATGAACAGTTTATAGATTTTTCGGTCACCGGAACGTTATTCTAATCCCTTCCTCATTACAACCCACATGATAAATTTAAATGAACAGGTCATTGAAGCTGGATGTGCTTTGTTGTTAGAGAAGTCTTTTGTCTTCTTTTCTCTCATGCTCAATGCTGATGTGACAATCTACTATCCAAGAAATATCGTTAATTCCAAGGTAGTAGTCATAATCAGTATATTTTATCCTATTATTATTTCCACTGTGAGTTTAGATTTCTATCAATCTCTGACAGTGTTTATGCTTTTTTGTAGGTACCAAATCCAACGATCTGTGCTTTGATGGACTTAGGTTTCGATTTTTGTCGAAATTTAGCCTCATTAAGGTATGTGTTGTTATATTTGGTACCAGAGCTTAGGTTAATAGATTAGAGGAATTAAGATAAATTGAAAGAACGTATTCTTACTTTCCTATCTAGTAATATTATATTTTTTACGTTAGATTCTAAGAATTTCGACTATAGAAATAGTTGTAGTTCCACTTCGAAGGAATGGACAAAGCAACTATGGGTTGGAAATATCTTAGAGTTAAGATTTTCACGCCGACTCCGAAGTACCCCATGGAGTGATGGCGATGTGTAAAGCACTATTGATGAAGAGCATGAGTTCAATATATGGCTAAATCACAGAGACTGGAGGTGTTCGACTTGATGGTTGAGATTCTATCTACCTTGTGACTTTGGATTTTAACGATAAGTTCCCATCAGAGACACACATTTATCCCAAACGAGTGGGAAATTAGAGTCTGTATGTAGCAATTTTCCGAAGGTAAGCTTTTACTAGGGTGCATTCATTAATCACCTCTTTGATGGCAAATCAGATTTTTATTTGAATAATCAATGCCAATTCCTTAGTCTAAAAACTATGAGAGAATTTTTATAAGTATATTTTGAAAATGCCTTAGATTTTGGAAAAAAAGGTTTCCAAAGGATTTCTTTTTCTAAGGAATTATTTTGGAAACTTTTTTTGGGAAAGTTTTGAAATTAATTTTTAAAGAAACACATATACTACTACGTTGGTCGTGTTAAGAAATTTTTAGTTTATAAATGATTAATTTTTCAAATCCTTAAATATTTATATGTATATATCAACAAAGGCTTGATTTTGATTTTTGGCAAGGAAATAGTTTTCCAATTTGGAAATTTTGTGTTTTAGAAGGATCTTTGGAAACCCTGAAATATATATATATATAAGTTTGATTTTAAGAGAAGTTTTGGTATGAAATAGGTTCTATTATTTAGAAACGAGTATAAAGGAGCATGTATTTAGCCCGGCGACTTTTCTGTTTATAAAATCGAGGTTTTTATATTTTCTCTCTTTAAGGTACAGACAAAATAGGAATGACATTCAATTTTTATTGGGGTATGTAGTTTGAAGTGTTGTTGTACCATCAACTATTGGAAGAAATATTTCCATGCGAAGTAGGAAGGAAATAGAAGTTGGAATATTTTCGGGTTTTTGGAATTGATATTAGTTGCAGCAGTTTTGTTGGGACTAACTGTGAGTTACTAGAGCATGGTTCGGGACTAGGCGGTAGGCTTTGACACCGCTGTGAAGAAGACGATAATTTTTTGAACCATGTCGACTCTAAGAAGACGGCGCGAAACGATTATTATTATTTAACCCGACCCTGGTTGGGTCTAGGTTCAATTAATTCCCAAAGCCGTCTAGCGGTTGACCACTTAGCGGTAAACCTAGAGTGGTCTACCAGTTAACGATTTTTGGCACAACTTGAACCTGGAACAGGACTATAAATGTCACGTCCGAATTTCCCCAGTTGCCTTCTTTCATTCCTCCTTCCTCAACAAGCCAAACTCAATCGTCATCCTCCTCCTCCAAGTATCAACCTCTTTCTTTCGTTCCTTCCTAGGCGACGCCGTTTCCCCAGGAGCAGAAGCCTTGCCTTCCCCTCGTGCTAGTTTTGCACGTTAGATCTCGCCCCACCACCACTTCAGATCTAAACCCTATTTCCTCCCTCCGACCACTTTTTAGCCCAAGACACCTTTCCACATTGCCGGTTTTTCCTCGCACCATTATGGTCTCAATCCTCAAGTGACCACTTAGCTAGATCGGAATGAGCAAAAGGTTTCGCCGCTTTTAGGCTGGAAGAGTTATTCGTCGCGGTAGGATTTGCACCGATCCTCTACTTCAAGACTTTTGAGTGGGAATGTTACCCGTAATGTAGCTGCCTTTTCGATGGAAGCAATAGTTTGATTCGTTCGGAAGTGAAGGGTGTCTTGATTGAGCTGACTAATGATGATCTCATTGAGATTTTAGAGGCCCCACAAAGGACGCTGACTTGGATGATTTTGAAGTAACTGACTTAAAGATTTTGCAGCAAATCTTTTTCTAGGATGTCGGTGTTTGAAAGATGGATAATCTACGTTCAATCGCTCGTCTGATTATGTACATCATTTGGCACAACGTCATCCCTAAGATGGGAAGTTACGACCGGATTTATCCCCTGGTGCGAAAGACCACCTATGCTAGTATTGGCGGTGTCACCATTTATTGGATCTGCACCCTTATGATGCCATTTGTTGATCAAAGATTAGCACTCCATAAAGTCACTTTTCGTATTTTTTCCCATCCACTCTCGTCTTTAGATAATACAGGTGAATCTCCATGGAGAGGCAGCTTAGTAGAAGGTTCCTTCTGCCATCATTAGATCTTCCCTTAGGAAGATGGAATTCCGAAGCCGTCGGCAATGCCAACAGCACCAACGGCATGAGATTGGGTGTATAACCGTCATGCTACGACCATTCAAGGGTCGCAACAATGGATCAAGCTCCAGCCACGGAGCAAAGCATCTCGTACTCTGTAGGCATTATTTTAGGATTTATGGTGTTGTTGCCTTTTCCCTTCCAACATTTGTTCTTTTCTTTTTTGTTGTTCGGGTTGTAACTGTTAGTTATCTCTTGTAAAAGGCATGCACGATATTATGAGTTCCTATTTATTTATTGTGTTATTATTTTTGGATATGCAAACCGCTTCTATATATGCATAGTAAAGAAGCGGTATAAATATGAGAATCTCATAAAGACACTTGACTAACAGTAAATGCAATACAAGACTGGAAGTTTAGAATAGTTGGAAAGTTTAGCGAAGGACATGTTAAAGTTGTTTTGGTATCATGAGTCATTGCTCATGTTCCTTAAAAGCTAAAATTTCTGGGTAATTGGGCATGATGACACTTTTGAACAAAATGTTAAGTTTTATGGGTAAATGTTAGTTGTAGAATTTTATTTATGCATTTAACGCATAACCGACTTCCGACTACGCTGAATTGGGGCTTGATTTATAAAAAATTTTGAGAAGGAAAATATTTTGAAAAGTTTCCCCTTGATTTGAAAAGTTCTCTTTTGAAAAGAAAAGTTCCGTGACTCTTAAATTATTTTTTAGAGTTTTTGTTCAAAATTTTATTTCAAAAGAAAATGTGGATCTAATCTTATTTCGACGATGAATTTGAAAAGTGAGAAAGGTTTTTGTGAAATCTTTGATTTTGAATGCCACAATTTAGGTGTAGGGAAGGAAAATAGAGTTAGAATTTGCGAATTTAGCGGTGCATTAGGATTGACGATGCGATAAATGCAAGCAATAACAAGGGAAAATTTGTTTTAGCCTTGGAATTTATATTTACATGCTTTGTCGACGATGTACGCGTGTCTATTTTTAGACTTAATTTTGTTTTAGAGCTTGAAATAAGCCTTCTTATGCGTTTTGTATGTGGAAAATTTAGAGTAAATCCAGGGCAAGGGGGAAAATTCCAATGTACTACGGGAATGGGAAATTTTTAGGGTGGTAGGAATGATAAATTCTCCACCTAAATTTCTTTTTCTGGCATAGGAGTAAAGTTTAGGAAGCGATTTTTCAATGCATTGGATTATTGGATGGTAGGAAGTGGATGTAAAATTGGTTGCTTCATACTTCTATTCGTAGGGGTATGGGAGTTTTAGGTGAAAAGATTTTTCAAAAAGCTGCATACATGTAGAATTTCCAGTTTATATGTGGGTTGTACACTCATTGGTTGTGTAGTTTAGGATAATTAGAAGCCAAAATCATGACTTAGTTATTGATGAAATTTTGAGGATGAAATTCTTTTTAAGGGAGGAAGAATGTAACACCTCATAGGTTGACATTAGTTATTTAATTAATTAGGCTTCAAAAATGGAATTTGTGCAAATGATGGAGTTTGGCCACAAAGCTTGCACCATTGCGTTTGCAAAATTTTGAGCAACTTTCATATTTGCAGTTTTGCGATTGGAGTCCAAACGAAGTAGTTACAGACGAAAAACAAATTCGTAACGAAAATAAATAAATAAGAAAAATTAATTAAATTAACCCGAGCCCACAGGTAGACCCACCATCATGGGCGGTCGACCCGTAGGTGGGGGCGATCAACCATTCCCTGTGTGGCGGGTAGGGTTAGCCTAAGCCCAACGATCCGAATTTGATATATTTTGATCTAACGGTTGATGTTGATTCTTGCACCTATAAATTCAGGCACAACCCTCCCTTCTCTTCTCATGTTTTTCTGGAGGCAGTGGAAAAGCTCTACCATTTCTTCTTCTCCACTTTCTTTCCAAATTATAAAAATAAGATATTTATATCTATATTCATACAAATTGGAGAAGAATAGAAATCTAATAAAAAGAAGAAGAGAAGAAAATCAACTATCTGCGTATTTGAGATAATTTATATATTTGTATCTATTTTCTCTCTCAATCCCAAATCTCTTCTCATTTCTGTAACTTAATATGTGTATATACCTTTTTTATATATATTTCTTGGATTAAAAAGGATTTGGAGATGAATCAGAGGTTCCACTTCAGATCTGGAGATTTGAATTGCTTTTAAAAGGTGAGTGGGAAATTTTATAGATTGTTATAATATGAAAATGATCTCGTTGGTGTTTATTTGATTATTATGACTAACTGTATAATTGTACATGAGTTATAGGCAACAAATTGAATATTATCTGAATATAATAAATATCACCTACATATTCTTGTTTATGAATTGATTTAGAATTGTTTACAAGCTGGTCTGAAAATCAATCTCAAAAGTAAGAATTTAAAATACTGATTTGAATGAGATTTATTCTAGACCTGAAAATAGGTTGTATAATAATGTTATGAATTTGGATTATTACCCTAATCTTGCTGAAATGTAAACTTTTCTATGTTTTGAATTGTTGGAATTTAGATCCGTTTAATATTTGTAAATTAGTTTGATTTCTTTCCCTTTTAGAAAAATACAGCGTTTGATCTAACAAGGAATATATGCAAATAAAAAGAGAAAGAGATGTTTTAAGTATGAATTCATTGTAATTTACACTGTCTATTTCAGTAATAAAAAGAAATGATTATTCCTTTTAATTTCAAATGATGTAATCTTTTATATTTTATAGTTAAATCTTTTGTTTTGAACTAATTTATGAAAATTATAGCGAATAATCTTTTTGGATACGATTCCAACAATTGAACATGGAAAAGAATATTTTAGTGAAGATATATAACTAGAATATATTTGATAAAAGTATATATTTGTACGCAATTTATTGCGCATATAATAATTAAAATAAAGCTTAGATAATAACGAAGGTTACACGTAATATTCGCGTTTAGGATAACTAATTAATGAGAAAGGAATTTAAAAGTTTGTAACTCCAATAAATGAGAAATAAATGGTAATAAGTATGGGAGTTGCAATAATCATTTGATAGGGTAAATGAATTAATGAGACTGGTAAATAAAGAAGTTGAATTAATAACTATGGAATAGTTAAAAAGGTTGCGAATTTGAAATTAATAACCATACATAAATTTCTTAGGAAATATCTGTTAGGATTTTATGGACAAATTTACATTTATAAGTATAAAAGGGGGATTTATGGGTAGATAAGTATTTAAGATAAATCTTATTGCCTTAAATAAAAAGGGAATTAGTAAGCTAAGTCTAATTTCTACCTAAGATAATATAAGTAACGACTTAGGATGGTTAATTGGACTTAGTAAGTTAGTGATGCGAGGTCAGTAGAGTCACTCGACAAAAGACTGTCCTTCACTTCGAGGCTACCAACAATCGGGTGCACTTACTACTGACGTGAGATATCACTATTCCTAGGACCTGAGATGACATGAGAGATTGAATCTGCTTTCTTAATTGAAAAATATTGAATGATCCAAATTAGAAGCGGTGAGAGATATCTCCATTGGGGTTCGCTTCTAATTTGATGTATTAAGTGGCTGTAGGGTTCACCTCTCTCCTAAAAGGAAGTCTTAAGTAACATAGTGAGATTGCAAATAAATAAGGATGTCTCTAAAAGGGTTTGCTCCAGTGTTGAGGTATTAAGTGGCTATTTTAGGGCCCGCCTCCCTACCGAAAGAAGTAACCTAGTGAGATTCCACATTTATAAAGAATGATAGTGGATATCTTAGGAAGGGTTCACTTCGGCTTTGAGGTATTAAGTGACTGATCTGAGGGTTCGCCTCTCTCCTAAAAAAAGAAGTATTAAGTAACCTAGTGAGATTCCAAACGATGTTAGCTAGATAGTACCAGTGAGGAGTCCGCCTTGGGGTTAGATATTAAATGACAAAGGCCTACCTATAAATAGGTGTTAAATGCTCAAGGGTCTGCCTAGTCCTTATCAATGAGGTATTAAGTGGCCTGGGTACAGTCTCTCATATTGCTAAGGTTGTAATAACGATAGTTCTAGTGAGGAGTCTGCCTGGAGATAGGTATTAAGTGATGAGGACCTACCTAGAATATAGGTATTAAATGATTAGAAGTCCGCCTAGTCCTTTTTAAAGATATTAAGTGGCTTGGGTATTGTCTCTTACATGGATACAATTTTATTGGTGATAGACGCGGTAATAGTTGGACAGTAAATGTCAAAAGCCTTAAATAGTGGTTAGAGGTCTTGGTAGCTAGGACCCATCGACCATTGACAACATTGTTAAGAAACCACCTTAGGAATAAGTCTTAAATGACGGGGTCTACCTCGATTGAGGTCTTAAATGGCAGAGTCTGCCTATTTCTCTTTCAAAAGTATTATGTGGTGATTATAAAAGCCCATTTCATATTTAGAAGTATCAAGTGGCAAATGAGTTTGAAAGTATTGGGTGGTTGATAAGGCATCATCGGTATTTTCTACCTCGGGAAGAGGTAAGTAAGTAATAGTGTGGGCAATGCAAGGTTAGGTTGGAACTGCTAACCTTAATAGGCATAGCTTTAAATGGAAATCAATCGGTATAAATTTATATTATGGATACTTTGTAGATTTTCCAATCACCGAAACGTTGTTCTGACCCCCTCCTCATTACAACCCACGGGATAGATTTAGAGGAACATGTCTTTGGAGCCGGATGTGATTTGTTGTTGGAGAAGTCTTCTTTTCTCTTATACTCGATGCTGATGTGACAATCTGTTATCCAAGGAATACCATTAATTCCAAGGTAGTAGTCATAATCAGTATTCTTATCATATTATTATTTCCGCTCTGAGTTTAGATTTCTATCAACCTCTGATAATGTTCATGCTTATATGCAAGTACCGAATCCAATGATCTGTTCTATGATGGACTTGGGTTTCGATTTTTGTCGAAATTTAGGCCCGTTAAGCTATGGATTGTTACATTATTCTTCCGCAAGAGTCGTCCTACCACAACTATTGCTTCCTTCTGTCGAAGTTCTTTCTGCCGCAAGTATTGTTCTGCGATAATCTTCTTCATGCCGCAAGTGTTGCTCTGCCGCAAGCATTGCTTCAATATGAGCTTCCCTCCAACAACATAGCTCCTATCACCAAGATTGCTCCGTCCACCAGTGTAGCATCCTCCTTCAACATACTTTCCTCCTCATGTACATCTTCCCTCCTCGTGCATGGTGTTACTGCCTTCCGAAAGTATTGCTCCTTCAAACTCTTCTACATCTATTAAAATAAGTACAATTCCATGGTGACACCAAAGCTCGATAACGACGAAGAGATTCAACATGTCTTCGCCTACTTTCCAGCAGCATAATACCACATTAACTCCCTTCCGACAACATCGAAAGCATTCAAACAAGCGATATTGATAGGGTATTAAGTCAACATCCACAAAGACTTTGTTGTCAATAGTGACGAAGGGGTCAATTCAAGCAAGGCGAAAGCATTATATAAGACACATAAAGCCGCTTTAACACCTGCGCCAAAGTCTTTTCGACATTGTCGACACCAAGCATGACGACACCATGGAGACGGAAGGGTCTGGACCCGCATCTATAAATACGACCTTAGGGGCCATATTTTGACCAAGTTCTCTTTCTCCAAATCACTTCTTTTAATCAAATTCTCTTAAACCCTAAATCAATTTAGGGAATTTTAGTGACTTGTAATTTGTTTAATTCATATGCATAAGAAATAAAGATTGATTCCTTCTTCAAATATGAATGACTTCAATACTTGCGACAGGGTCACGTATAAGAAAATATTGGCTTCACCAAGCTTCATTAAAACTTTTACTTGATCGCCTTCTCATCTCCACACTTTGGGGTGTTAGACCATATTTTGGTTAAACATTTTTGACACTAGAAGGAGGGCATGAACCTCCGACTACGTTGAAATCCTAAAACCACTATTCCTTATCCCAAATTATTCTACCATACCAAGTCTGTCTTTAGTTATTATGATGAATAACCGTGTCAAAAGATCAGAACAAGGGTCCTTTGAACCTAGGGTAAATAATTCCATTTGTCAATTTAGTAGTGACCCTTGACATTATGAAGAGCAAGTACTCAGATTTAAGGCACTGCAAATCATTAATGAGAAGAAACAAGAAGACTTGTACGATCCAGACAATTGGAGTATCTATCAATCCATTTCACATTGGCTCTACATCGATTTTTGCATTAGGAGGAGAGTGTTCCAAGAAAGACAATGTTTCTGTAAAAATGAAGAAAGCCATCCAATTTTATGTTAAAGGAACCATATTTGAAGAAGGGATGATGGCTGATTACTGTACATTTGCCAAAAATGGCATAAGATCACCGGTGGCTCATTAACCCCAAATGAAGTTCGAAGAGCTTTAAAAAGAAAGCTGATTATTGAAAAAGAAGTGCCTGAACCAAGAAGCAAAAGAGTTAAATACCAGTCAAGGCAAATAGCCTTCAAATCAAAGCTTCTAAAAGATTGCAACTTCATTACATCATTGGAAAATATATATTTCCTGAGCAAGAGTGAGCTCAATTATTAGCCATCGCAAAAGAAAAGGCCTAATTTTGAAAGAAACCTTAGAGGGTCATACTGTTACTACCATACAACCAACGAACACGATACCAACTAGTGTGGAAACCGGAAGGAATGATTATCAGCCTCTTTAAATAATGCAAGCTTAATAATTTTGTAAGAAGATCTTAAATGCATTCAATAATAAAGGTCATTCAAATAAGAAAATCTACATAGATGGGAGTAAGATTCTTCTCAAATTTGGAAACTACCTAAGATGGTAGAAAGCCTTTGATAACGCCAAGATGGCCAGATCAAAGCGCCTCCTAGAGGAAGGTCAGAGTAAGCCTTTAGCCGTACCAGAAATGGCAAGGCTAAAGCATCTGCAAACCCTTGATCGTGCCTACGTGGCCAGGTCAAGGCACCCTCTAGAGGGAGGACAAAGTAAGTCTTTGGTCCTTTCCTAATACGGCCGGATCAAAGCACCGACCAATCTTAATTCCTACCTATAAGGCCTGTCTGAAGCACCTCCTAGAGAGATGACAAAGTAAGCCTTTGGTCCGCGCCTAAGACGACCGGGTCAAAGCACCAAACCAGTCATCATTCCTGCCTATAAGGCCTATTTGAAGTTCCTTCTAGAGGGAGGTCAGGTAAGTCTTTAGTCCTGCTTAATGAAAGCTAACAAAATGCACGGACGATGTAACGCCCCACTCCGAGACCCACATTAGCAAAGAGTATTACTAGGTAACATCGTCTGCTAATACAGAGAATAGAGCTGGATAGGAGCGACCATCTATAACCTTGTCTTAATTATCTATTGAATACGCCGACAATCACCACTTCTTACTTAAATGGATCGACACATCCAATAAATACTTAATACAAAGCCATAGGTGGCTGAAGGATCTATCAGAATAAAATATAACAACTCAAATGTAATACACATCACAGAACAGTAGATCATCACATACATTTACACATATACAGATACATTACAGAGTTTACAAAATGATACATGTCAAGTGGTAAAGCAAACCACAATATACAGGCGAGTCAAAAGAATGCATATCAGAGTTACAGCCAAAAAGGACTACACAAAAAGCTATAACAAAAAGGTGCTAGCAGAATAGTCCATGCGGAAGCAAAATAGGCTAAGTCCAATGTACCTAACCTGAAACATCTCGGTCTGACCCGAGTATAAAATACACGGGTCAGTCTAACTAAACAAATCAGTTAGATAAACTAAATGATAATGAACATACAAGATCATAAAGTACCACAATTATCTCCAAAGGAGATAACCAAATCATCTAACATAATATGAATCATAACAAGCCTCATATCATCGGCAACTCAAATAAACAAAGGATATCATATCCCAAAACAAGCCAAAAGGCAAATAACAAATACCAATAAAGGTAACACAAGTTTCCACAAGGTAATCGCTATATATCGTGTGGTTCAAAGAACCTACCCCGAAAGGCGATACACTAGGGAAATATAATTGTCAAAGAAACAAAAGATGCTCGAGCTCAGTACTGTATAACAAGGATCCACAAACCCGAAGGCAACAAACCCGAAGGCACAAAGCCGAAGGTACAAGCCCGAAGGCAACATACCCGAAGGAAACAAACCCCGAAGGCTCAAGCCCGAAGGCAACAAACCCCGAAGGCAACAAACCCCGAAGGCTCAAGCCCGAAGGCAACAAACCCCGAAGGCAACAAACCCCGAAGGCTCAAGCCCAAAGGCAACAAACCGTAGTGGCGAAGGTCCGGAGACCCAGTACTGGACACCACTAACTGGCAGAATGTGTCACAACTCTCAGAAAGGAACCTGAAAAATGTTAACGTGGGTCCCATACCACACATTCACACTAAACGGTTTACTAACCGTTAGTTAAT
Source organism: Allium fistulosum (assembly GCA_030737815.1). Lineage (NCBI taxonomy): Eukaryota > Viridiplantae > Streptophyta > Magnoliopsida > Asparagales > Amaryllidaceae > Allium > Allium fistulosum. The sequence continues at coordinate 804,086,929 of CM060903.1, read as the reverse complement.
TTCACACTCAAAGCAGTACAAAGTTCACCTCATTTCATCGGTAAACCAAACCCCAAGGTCAAAACGGTCAAACGAATAGATTAGGAATTAACTGAAAAGATAAACACACGTGTTCATAGCACGCATTTAATTTAATCATTTAATTCTCCTCCCTCTTCGCTCGAAGTGCAAAAGTGTGTGTTTTATATAGAAATTATAAGTTGGAGAAATGAGCTTTTAATACCATTTTAAAAAGATCATTTTATAAAAACCCGTATACGAAATCAAAAAGAAATCATCATAGTCAAAATGCGATAACAACCAATTGTAATCGGCACGAATCGATTAAATTTAGGAACTAAGCAAAATAGGAAAATTGGGCTGAGACAAGCAGATTCAAACGTCTGAATTGTATATTTCAGACATCTGACACTGGTGCTCAGGCAATACTTTGCCTAGGCCAAAGATGGCCAAATCATATCGGAAGCAATCGGATGAGTGATGATAGCTAGGGGTTTACGCCAAACGACTACCCAACCTTAGAGACTCACTAATACATTTCGACCAACAAGCCCAAACAACCATATAAAGATTTTTCATAGATTTTGACTTCAAACGCCAAAAATTGGAATATTCATCAAACCGATTCAATTCAAGAACAAATGGACAAGGATTATATGTTAGGAATTGCTAACTAACACTATCAAAGATATAGATATAGATGTGAGTTCAAAAACTCACCTTTTAACCCAAAAACTCAAGAGAGAAACTATAGAGCAAGGCAAGAACAATCACTCTTCAATTATAACCCAAGGAGCTTCAATCTAAGCTCAAGAACAAATATTTCCTAAGTTAGGGTTTAGGAAATTTCAGAATTCGAAGAGGAATTGAGATGGAGAAGGAGAAGAGGATGCTTACCTAAGATTCTCTTGGATTTTTGGACTTGAATTTGAGTTTGCAATGAATCTAGGGCTTAGGAATTTCCATTTCCCATTCTTTCCCCCATTTTTGCTAAAGCTTGAGTGTTAGGAAATGAAATGAGTGAATGGAGAGGAGAGGGGGATGAGTTAGGGTATATTATGAGTTGGGTGAAACCCAAACCCAAGCCCAAAGCCCTAAGTGAAAATAGCAAAATTCACTCAACTCTAAACATATCGATGCTTATACTCAAAAAAGTCGCAAACACCGTTTTGAACTCAATGGAAGTGGTCTCAAGTTCAAATTGTGGATTCTCAACTTCATTCCTGATTCAGACGTCTGAAATTTCCAAACCAGACGTCTGAATCTGGAAAAATATGAGTTTCCTAACTTCATTCAGACGTCTAAAATGAACGATTCAGACGTCTGAATCTGGAAAAATATGAGTTGTCTAGTACAATATTCAAACGCCTGAATTGTCCATTTCAGACGTCTGAAAATGGTAATTTTGGCCTATTTCTTTTCTGGTTTGATTCGAACAATTTCAGACGCCTGAATGCTTCATTTCAGACGTCTGAATTCCTGTATGACAGTTTTTCTCAAATAGACATCTCCGAATCTTGATCCACAAAGACTTTTCACTAATTCGACTGTTCTTATACGAATAGTGATTTTTTCAGGACTAAAATCCGACTAACGATGCTATATTTAAATTAAACATTTAAATATATGAATCGTAAAATATGCGGGTTGTTACAGACTCCCCTCCTTACAGAAATTGCGTCCTCGCAATACTTAAGAAGAAAATAAAGAGTAAGAACCATAAAAGCATATCAACACAAAAGAAAATTGAAATAAGAAGTTCACCATAAAGAGCACGAAAGAGTTAGTCCGGATGTGTTTGCTCGATGGATTCTTAAGATTCCCAAGAGCAATCCTTAGGATTTGAGGACCATTGAACTTTCACTAGAAGAACATCTTTATTTCGAAGGCGTTTAACCTCCGAAGTAATGATACGAATAGAACGTTGCTCATAAGTCAAATTTGGTGAAACTTCAATTTCTTCAATTACACCGGGCTCAAGAGCAGGATCAGAATCCCTAAGGTATTTCCGTAGTTGAGAGACGTGGAAAACGTTAAAAATAGCAAAAGAATTGAGCCGGTACAAAAAGAGGTGATAAGCCATGGAAACAATGCGTTCGGTGATGGGAAATGGACCAACATATCGAGGTGCTAACTTTCCCGATCGACTGAAATGCACAACACCCCTCATAGGTGAAACACAAATGAACACCAATAAAATCTAGACCTAAAACCAGCTTTTCACCGGCTTCAAGCCAACATGAAGAAAATTGGCATGGCCTTCCGTAGAGTACCTCGAAAGGTGCCATACCAATACTATATTGGAAGCTATTATAGGAAGAAAATTAAACAAGAATATGATCTTCCCTACTTCCACCAAAACCAAGGACACATGCACGAAAGAGATCTTCAAGAGTTTGATTCACACGCTCGGTTTATCCATCGGATTGAGGACGATAAGCGGTGCTAAAATTAAGCTTTGTTCCCTCAGCTTTTGAAGACCCTACAAAAATCCACTAGAAAAGTAATGGATCACGATTGCTAACAATAAAAGTAGGAACTCCATGCAATAAAACAGGACATAGAGTTCAGTCAAAAGAGGTATAGTCAAAAAGAGAAGGACGAGCCTCAAGGCTACACAAAACAAGAGATGAGCATGAATGGGATTCATGATCTCGAACCTCACAAGTGGTTAAAGTCTCGAGATTATTCCATTCGGATATCATCATAGAAACAATTGCTTGCTGCTCTCGGCTTAAGGGCATCGACAACATGATTGCCCTTTATGGAAGTATAAAAATATCAAGATCATAAGATGCAAGGAACTCGAGCCAATGTTGTTGATGCAATTTAAGTTCCTTTTTGAGAAAACAAAAATTTCAAAGATTTATGATCGGAGTAGAGAACAAATTTCTCTCCCCCAACAAATAATGATGCCAAAATCTAAGAGCGAAAACAATAGCCGTGAGCACCAGATCATGAATGGCATTTCCAGTCTTGACAAGCTTTAATTGTCAAGAAGAAAATGCGATAACACATTCCCTTTGCAAGAGAATGACACCAAAACCAATACGACTAGTATCAGTACAAACAATAAAGTCTTGGTTCCCTTCGGGAACCGCAAGAATAAAAGCATTGGAAAAGAGTTCCTTTAATCGATTCTCTTTCCCGAAAGCTAAGACTTTCAAAGTTATAATTAACTTAATATATATACATCTTTTTAGAAAAATTAACTTTTTATAAGAATTTTTTGTGTTTGACTGTCTCATCATAGCATTTAGGAGATTCCTATCGATAACGTTGATCAAGCGCATCGACCAGAATTCTTAAAGCACTCAATGGGCAAAACAACACAAAATTATCTTATATATGATAACCATGTCTCTTAAAAATTTTACAAATATTCTTTGTTCGTTTTAAGAACAAAATCCAATTATGCTTATAAATATCTTATTAAAAAGATTTGAAAATTTTTAAATTTGTTATTTTCATCCATAATTAATAAATATAAGAATAAACTAATCGAGATATTCATAGAATACTCGATTCACAAAATGGATGAAATAAGGTAGAAGGTTCGTCAAATCGAATGACATAACGAACCACTCATAAGAATCATAACGGGTGCGGAATGCGGTAAGTGGAATGCTACCCTCCGCAACTCGTAGCTGATGAAAGCCGGTGGCAAGGTCGAGCTGAAAAGACCTTAGCACCATTCAATAGGTTGCTTAGGTGATAATGTGTCTCTGAAAAGACCTAGGCACAATGATTCAAAGATTCGTAACATTCGTACTACCCTTTAATGTACCATAATATGTGTCTCTGTTCTATGTTTATCATATTTTGTTCTGAACCTGGCTCTAATACCAAGCTGTAACGTCCCACTCCGAGACCCACATTAGCAAAGAGTATTACTAGGTAACACCGTCTGCTAATATGGAGAATAGAGCTGGATAGAAGCGACCATCTATAACCTTGTCTTAATTATCTATTGAATACAACGACAATCGCCACTTCTTACTTAAATGGATCGACATATCCAATAAATACTTAATACAAAGCCATATGTGGCTGAAGGATCTATCAGAATAAAATATAACAACTCAAATGTAATACACATCACAGAACAGTAGATCATCACATACATTTACACATATACAGATACATTACAAAGTTTACAAAATGATACATGTCAAGTGGTAAAGCAAACCACAATATACAGGCGAGTCAAAAGAATGCATATCAGAGTTACGGCCAAAAAGGACTACAAAAGCTATAACAAAAAGGAGCTAGCAGAATAGTCCATGCGAAAGCAAAATAGGCTAAGTCCAATGTACCTAACCTGAAACATCTCGGTCTGACCCCGAGTATAAAATACACGGATCAGTCTAGCTAAACAAATCAGTTAGATAAACTAAATGATAATGAACATACAAGATCATAAAGTACCACAATTATCTCCAAAGGAGATAACCAAATCATCTAACATAATATGAATCATAACAAGCCTCATATCATCGGCAACTCAAATAAACAAAGGATATCATATCCCAAAACAAGCCAAAAGGCAAATAACAAATACCAATAAAGGTAACACAAGTTTCCACAAGGTAATCGCTATATATCGTGTGGTTCAAAGAACCTACCCCGAAAGGTGATACACTAGGGAAATATAATTGTCAAAGAAACAAAAGATGCTCGAGCTCAGTACTGTATAACAAGGATCCATAAACCCGAAGGCAACAAACCCGAAGGCACAAACCCGAAGGTACAAGCCCGAAGGCAACATACCCGAAGGAAACAAACCCCGAAGGCTCAAGCCCGAAGGCAACAAACCCCGAAGGCAACAAACCCCGAAGGCTCAAGCCCGAAGGCAACAAACCCCGAAGGCTCAAGCTCAAAGGCAACAAACCTCGAAGGCAACAAACCGTAGTGGCGAAGGTCCGTAGACCCAGTACTGGACACCACTAACTGGCAGAATGTGTCACAACTCTCAGAAAGGAACCCGAAAAATGTTAACGTGAGTCCCATACCACACGTTCGCACTAAACGGTTTACTAACTGTTAGTAAATTTCACACTCAAAGCAGTACAAAGTTCACCTCATTTCATCGGTAAACCAGACCCAAAGGTCAAAACGGTCAACCGAATAGATTAGAAATTAACTGGAAATATAAACACACGTGTTCATAGCACGCGTTTTATTTAATCATTTAATTCTCCTCCCTCTTCGCTCGAAGTGCAAAAATGTGTGTTTTATTTAGAAATTATAAGTTGGAGAAACGAGCTTTTAATACCATTTTAAAAAGATCATTTTATAAAACCCGTGTACGAAATCAAAAAGAAATCATCATAGTCAAAATGTGATAACAACCGATTGTAATCGGCATGAATCGATTAAATTTGGGAACTAAGAAAAATAGGCAAATTGGGCTGAGACAAGAAGATTCAGACATCTGAATTGTATATTTCAGACGTCTGAAACTGGTGCTCAGGCAATACTTTGCCTAGGCCAAAGATGGCCAAATCATATCAGAAGCAATCAGATGAGTGATGATAGCTAGGGGTTTACGCCAAACGACTACCCAACCTTAGAGACTCACCAATACATTCCGACCAACATGCCCAAACAACCATATAAGGATTTTTCATGGATTTTGACTTCAAACGCCAAAAATTGGAATATTCATCAAACCGATTCAATTCAAGAACAAATGGACAAGGATTATATGTTAGGAATTGCTACCTAATACTATCAAAGATATAGATATAGATGCGAGTTCAAAAACTCACCTTTTAACCCAAAAACTCAAGAGAGAAGCTATAGAGCAAGGCAAGAACAATCACTCTTCAATTATAACCCAAGGAGCTTCAATCTAAGCTCAAGAACTAATATTTCCTAAGTTAGGGTTTAGGAAATTTCAGAAATCGAAGTGGAATTGAGATGGAGAAGGAGAAGAGGATGCTTACCTAAGCTTCTCTTGGATTTTTGGACTTAAATTTGAGTTTGCAATGAATCTAGGGCTTAGGAATTTCCATTTCCCATTCTTTCCCCCATTTTTGCTAAAGCTTGAGTGTTAGGAAATGAAATGAGTGAATGGAGAGGAGAGGGGGCTGAGTTAGGGTATATTATGAGTTGGGTGAAACCCAAACCCAAGCCCAAAGCCCTAAGTGAAAATAGCAAAATTCACTCAACTCTAAACATATCGATGCTTATACTCAAAAAAGTCGCAAACACCGTTTTGAACTCAATGGAAGTGGTCTCAAGTTCAAATTGTGGATTCTCAACTTCATTCCTGATTCAGACGTCTGAAATTTCCAAACCAGACGTCTGAATTTGGAAAAAAATATGAGTTTCCTAACTTCATTCAAACGTCTGAAATGAACGATTCAGACGTCTGAATCTGGAAAAATATGAGTTGTCCAGTACAATATTCAAACGTCTGAATTGTCCATTTCAGACGTCTGAAAATGGCAATTTTGGCCTATTTCCTTTCTGGTTTGATTCGAACAATTTCAAACGTCTGAATTCTTGTATGACAGTTTTTCTCAAATAGACACCACCGAATCTCGATCCACAAAGACTTTTCACTAATTCAACTGTTCTTATACGAATAGTGACTTTTTCGGGACTAAAATCCGACTAACGATGCTATATTTAAATTTAAAATTTAAATATATGAATCGTAAAATATGCGGGTTGTTACAGACTACCTCTTGCACTACCTTAGATGGTGGTAAGGGGTCAAATCAAAGGATTAACAACATCCTGAGCCCAAGAGTGGCACAAATCAAAGCCCGAGGAGTGGCACAAAATGAAGGATTAAAACATCCGATGTCCAGAAGGCGGCACAAATCATAGGATTAAGACGTCCAAAGCCCGGAGAGTGGTGCAAAACAAAGAAATCAAATATTCAAAGCCCGAAGGGTAGCACAAGATAAAAGACTTATCCTATTATTTCCATATGATGATTTCTGGACTTCTCTTATTATTACCAAATGTGGATTTTTGGTCTTCCTCTATTATTTCCAGATGATGATTTCTGGACTTCTCTTATTATTACCAAATGTAGATTTCTGGTCCTTCTCCCATTATTTCCAGATGATGATGATTCTACTAAATGAGATCTCTAGAGAATGTCCCCGGCTATTTAAATGTTTCCGAATTTATTCTTAAAAGCAAACATGGAAAATTCAGTCATTAAACAGAACTGCTAAAGAGCGGGTTCAAGAACAACAACCACAATTTGGTTCAGAACTAAAAACGAGGTAATATCCATTCAATTTACAAAATCATTTACAAAATATGTTGTAAAATGTTTCAAGATACTGGTACAAAAAGATCAAAATAAGTTTGTGGCTCAAAGATCCCGCGCTATCTCACCTAAATTCTTAGAAATTAAGGGATCAACAATATAGAAATTAGCTTCGCAGAGTACTCCCTTAAGCTTCTTCTCCTTCTTCGTAAGTGTATCAGCGTCATCAATAGACTCAATTCGAGTCTTCAAGGCAGGTTGTAAGCTTTATTGGATCTCTTAATGGTCTTGTTTTGACTTTCTAACTCAGCAATTTTCTTTTTGAGGAAATATTTCTCGCGCTCAAGCTTTTGAACCTTGCCTTCATAATCCATGAAGTGTTGAGATTTCTTTTCTTCCCATTGCTTATTCGTGTGTAGCATGATTTTGAATTTAACCTTCCTACACCATTCACCGACTACTTTTTCATTCAAACTTGGAGGAGGCTTTATCATAAAAGGAAATTCTCGAATTGCCAGGGAGCGAGATCTTGTTGTCCTTCCAACATTAGGAGTGGCAGGAGCAACCGGGGAGTTGAGATTCGGAATGCTTTCCCAACAACGAGTTCTAAAGATTTACGATAAGCTTGACTATCTGATAGCTCTTTTTCCAAATTGCTTATTCGTTGCTAAATCTTAGCCATCTCATTGTCGAAATCAATTGAAGGATTAAACTTTACCTGACGCTTTAACTCTGAAATTATTTCATCCTTTCTCTTGGATTTTGTTTCCAAGCCAGTGATCTGTTCATTAAAACCTTTAACAATCTCTCTTTCAAATAGGAACTTCCTATGCCATTTCTATGCTTTCGGATTATCTAAGAATTTGATGGTAGAGGCATCTTTAGAAGAACTCTTTGTTCGAAATTAGCAAGCAACCTATTCTTAAAATCAATCGGTTGAGAGTGAGAGTCTGTAAGGGCAGGCATAGTAGTTAACTGTTTTTCCTATTCAAAGTAAGCGAAAATAAGAATTGACATATGAAAAACTATTTCTTTCTTATAGCAACAAGGGTTACATCTTAAAATCAACAAAGTTAAAATTACATCACTCTCCAACCAAAGATAGGTCATAATCACAACTATATCTTATTTTATAGTATTCAAAGTTTTGAAACGACATTTTTAACCTTTTCAAAAGATTTAGCCGACAAAATGAGTGATGCCTTGAAAGAATCCTTAATTACTCATGGAGTACAAATAGGGGGAAATCCGCTATAGTCCCATTTCCCGGCTGGAGGACTGTCGCGACCGCATATCAGTTTTGTGTGATAAGTTCGAATTTCCCTAAGTAACATTTTATTTTTTTCACCTAAAAGGTCGAAGTGAAATCAAGGGTACCGCATGTAAATCTCTAAGAAAACAGTATCTTGCCAACTTTGATGTTTTGAGAAGTGAGGATTTTTCAAAAAAATTTCTTCTTAACTTGACATATTTACTCGAAATATCTCTGGAATCCGAGCTGCTCGAGAGGGGTTTGTTCTGTATCACACAATGAATTAAAACTAAGAGTAAGAAAACTAAAATAGTATAATTCATGAGAAAAATCAATTCCATATTACAATCTTATTATGGTTCATACAAAATAGATCTCTTAAAGAACTTAGAAATAAATCTATTCTTGTTGTACTTCAGTTTTTCAGGAGGTAGTGAGGGAGGAATAAAGTGTACTCTCGCAAGGTTCCAGCTCTCCCCGGGGTGGGGATTAGATTTGAATTGATCTAAATATCACTTGTGGAAACGTCTGAGTAAGCCTCCACCGTAGTCGCCTAAATAAGAAAAGTCAACAATTTTCCCTCAACAGTAGGCCTTGTACAAAAATTCCACTAAAATGTATCTATCTTCAATCACCATCCAAAAGAATGTTTTTAATTCATTATTTTCTTTTATGAGCTCATCTCAATGAGAACACAGTTTCTTCAATCCGGGGGCAATCTCTTTGTTCTTAAAGTCATTCAGCTTTGAAGTCTTTTTAAGAAGATTTTGGTATTGTTCTGACAACTTATTATGCTCTTTTATCTGTCTATTAAACTCCCTGTTCAAGTGATCTACTTCTGCCTATCTCTTCTCAAGTATTACAATGTAATAGTATTTTTTTCTCCTTTTAGTCTAAAACAGTCAATATATTAACTAAGAATCATTCCATCTAAACAAAGAAACCCATAACTGAGAAACTAGAAATAAAGACGATTGTGCTTTCCCTTTATCGTTGGGTCTTTCACCCCGAGAAACATCATCTTTCCTAGGAGGGGATTCGTGGGAAGATCAACAGTCTCAGTCGCCCCCATATCTTATGCACCCGTTTCAGGATTGGCAGCTCCTGATCCATCCTTATCTTCTGATGGCCCAGAAGGACCGTCTCCACTACTCCAAGGCCGTCATTATGGCCACCATTGTTGTCATCATTATCCTCATCATTGCCCTTTAAATCATCCTCGTCGTCGTCATTCTCTTTTTCATCTTTATCTGAATCAGTCTCCTCATCCAATGGAGAATCATCAAATGCTAATAACTTGGTTGCGTCTATTCCCTCTTTATCGGGTACTGCAGACCCCTATTCCATCCCCTTGAATTTAGCCATAAATCTATCATTCAACTCAGGATCTAGAGAAAGGAAACTAAAATTTGGACATTTGTCTACATTATCGGTGTAGGGAACGAGAAGTGCATTTTCATAAGAATTTATGATAATCTCATCAAAAGGTCCTCCAAGAAAGTGAGAGACTTTTTGTTTGGCATCTTTTATTATGTCTACCGCCTTGATAAAAAGATTATTTTTCTTCTCCAATCTCTTCTTGAGTGAAGTGCAACTCTTCTTAAGTGAGATGTATTTGGCAATAAGCTTGGTCTTCTCTTCTTCAACCTCTTTATGCGTTATATCAAGCGCAATGATTCTATCATCTGAGATTTTCTTATCACCGCTCTCCTTGGTGATTGTGGATTTGGTTTCTTTTAGAGAGGCACTTAACCTTTCATTTTCACGTGCCACCTCATCCTTGGTCGCGAAGAGATTGATGACATGATTATTCAACGAAAAATCTCCTCTTTAAGCTTTAACACTTCACCAGGTGCGCCATAAGCACTTTTTTGTAAAGTAAACAAATTTTTGATAACCTGAGATAAGTAGCATAAATTTAAGTCAGAAGGCTAAATGTAAAATCAAGGATCTATGGTAATAAAACAGGGAAGAGACATACCAACAATTGTTGCTTGATAAGAGCGATTCGATGACCTTCCATAAAAGTCGAAGGTGACAATGGTTGGAAAGCAGCATAGGATGGGAATCGAATAATCCGCTGAAGAAGGTCGTTGAATTTATTGGGAGGAACAGACGACGAAGACACAAGAGGGATCAGACCTTCCGGAGAAGAAAAAAAGCCAAGATCGTTGTAGATTTGGTTAAGCATTTCAAGAGTGCTTGGAATGGTAATACGAGCTAGTGGATCACCTCTTAAGGGGGCTACCACGGTTGCCTATTGAGCTTCAAGATCTAGAGAGCTAGGATGTGACTCATGAACAGTAACGTTAACATTGGAATCTTTCAGGGTTTGATCAAGATTGGTGACTTCTTCCTCCTTTAGAATTGTGGAGGTCTGAACTTCATCGGTTCTGGGCTTCTTATTGGATGCAGCAGCGATAACGGCTTTTTTTCAAGTTTTCTCTTAGCTTGAGATTTAGACTTGGTAATTGCAGCTTTAAGAGCAGAGATCATGGATGTCCTAGATAGAGAGGTTTGGTTGTCTTTTCCTAGCTCGACGGAGGGAGCGGCGGTAATAATTTCTTTTCCTACAGAGATAACGGGGGTAGTTTCTTCTCCTGTGAGAATAGCTGTTGGGACAGAGGAACCTAAACCAAGAAAATGATATGTGAGATAACGTTGTAGTAGGTTATAAAAGAATGTAATGAAATCTCACCAGATATATCCGGTTGGACGAGGATGTAGATGCGAAGGTCGTGGAAACTCCCGCTACCAAAGAGCTTCTACTCTTAGAGTTGAGCTGGATTAAGGGAGGTTTTCCAAGGATCATTTGACCAGTCGGAATAATGGAATGTTTCTAGAGATTACTCGGGGTCAGCAATGTAAGCCTATTTCCGATTACTTTAGCAGCGGCAGTCATCAAGGCTATTGTTTTATGATCTGCTTCATGAAGATTCTTGGGGGCGAGATCTAGGAAAGCAATACTCATTAGTAAAAGGCAACAAACTAACAGGAGTAATGGGAATAAAATACTTACTAGGAGAAGAAAAGTCTCCCCTGATGCCAGGGAAACACTTGACATAGAAGAAATGCGTTTTCCAAACTTTGAACTTGTTTACAACTTCTGAGACTAGCTTTGGATGTGGATTAACCCGGAATATTTGATAATCTGATGAGTCGCCGACTTGAGAAAGATAGGCCAGGTGATGAAGAACATCAAAATTTAAAGAAAGGATTCCAGATTCTAAGGCCATGAGCTCCAGACAAGTCAAGTATGTATATGCATTTGGTGAGAGCTAGATAGGAGCAATATTGAGACGCCTCAGAAATCTTGATATAAAGTTCGAGAAGAGTAGGAAGTCAGTATGCCATATATAAACTGCAATATAAGCAAAATACCCATCTGGTGGATTGTAGATAGTGTTCTGTAGGATTAAGAGGAATGACTTTGATGCCAGTAATTCCAAAGTCCCTGAGAATGACATCCACTTCAGCTTGGGAAAAGATGTATGAGTATTTGAAAACAACTTCTTCTTTTTTACTATTGGGAGGAGATGGCTGGGGCTCTTGGTTGGCCTCTCTAGTAGGTTTCTTGCTAGTTCGCTTGTTACATAATTCTGCCATGTGATATATTCGATACTTAGAAAACAACCAAAGTCTTTATTTAAAATGTGCAGTCATGCAAAGTGAAGTTTGAATTGTTCAAGTAACACGCTATAGCAAAACAAGTGGAAATCCTTGGAAAAAATAATTTTAATGGTTAAACCAAATAAGTTAAAAGACAAAATAAATGTAAAATTTTACATCATTGAGTATCACAACCTTTTGACGGGTCGCACCAATTAAAACTGCTTAAGGTTCATGTTGCAGCCCTTTAGACTTGCCCTTCAATAGTATCGAAGCCAATTGGTTCTGCCCTTCGACAATGTCGAAGCTGCTTACAACTGCTCATGATTCCCGTCACAGTCTTTTGGTTTCCACTTCGACGGTGTCGAAGTCATTAAGACCCACGTTCAATAAAAATGAAACTATTCACATTATAACTACTTAAAGTAAACAATGATGGAATGCTACATTTCAACTAAGCCGAAAGGCTGAAAATAAGTTGGCACCGACATTGTCGGAGGGCCATAGCAGCATGCCAATAATGTTTATTATCGAAACAAACAATGTGAATGGCTTCGCATTTCTTTTAGTTGCTAGTTGTTTCGATTAAGTTGGATGGACAATTGACAGTGCCGACAGTATCGAAGAAAATCATCTTCCCCAAATTGAATTAACGACATGGTAGATTTATAGCAAGTTCTAAACCCCATTAGTTCTTAATACATTAATTAACTACTATAATTTCTCTAACTAGTTTGCAATTGAGTATAGTGGATTCGGGTTTGAACTCGTATCTAGCATCAATAAGAAACCCCCAAATCAACGAACCCATTTTCCTAAGTAGATTATTGTTACAAACTAAATGAAATCAATGTAAATTGTCGAATGAAGACTCATAAGCAAGTTTAAACATTTTAATCAACTAATTCAAATCAAAAAAAGATTTCAAAACAGCGAAATCGATACCGAACCCTAGAAACACAAATTCGAAAATTAATTGTGAAAAATAACTTATAATTCGAGGCGATATGAATCTTACCTTAAATTTGAAGTTTTTCTATCTAACGGCTTGAATTTGAAAGAAAGAAGTTGATTCTCGTACGAGTTTTTAATTGCAGATAGAAGAGAAAGAAGAAGAGAAGTCAGTATTCATAGAAAAAGCAGGCGGAAGGAGAACCGTCAGATCGAATTCAAATGGAAGGTTCAGATCAACGCAGGGATACTAACAGGAAGGAATGAATTGGTGTTGAAATGATTGACTTGAAAAATCAAGTTTTTCCCATCGTTGGCCGGGGGAGAGAAGGGAAAATGTTGCTACAAAAATCAACTCAATCTCGTCAAAGCCAAAAAGTAGCGAAGGGAAGTGTTATCAAAGAAGCAATAGTGACGCCACCGCAAGTAAAGTCCTTTCGCAAAGGTTGGTTCCACTAATGCTTTCCTTCCACAAAGGTTGGCTCCGCCAGTATTGTCCTTCCACAAGCCTCATCTTTCCGCAGGAATTGCCTGCCGCAACTATTGCCTCCTTCTGTCGAAGTTCTTCCTGCCGCAAGTGTTGTTTTGCCACAATCTTCTTCCTGCTGCAAGTGTTGTTTTGCCACAATCTTCTTCCTGCCACAAGTGTTGCTCTGCCGCAAACATTACTTCAATATGAGCTTCCCTCAAACAACATAGCTCATGTCGTCAGCATTGCTCCGTCCACCAGTGTAACATCCTCCGGCATACTTCCCTCCTCTTGTACATCTTCCCTCCGCATGCATGGTGTTGCCGCTTTCCGCAAGTATCACTCCTTCAAACTCTTCCACATCTATTCAAATAAGTACCATTCCATGGTGACACCAAAGCTCAACAACAACGAAGAGATTCAACATACCTTCGCCTACTTTCCAGTAGCATAATACCACATCAACTCCTTTCCAACAACATCGAAAACATTCAAACAAGCGGTATTGATAGGGCATTAAGTCAACATCTACAAAGACTTTGTTGTCAACAACGACGAAGGTGTCAATTCAAACAAGGCGGAAACATTATATAAGACGCATAAAGCCGCTTAACACCTACACCAAGCTTCTTTCAAGACCGTCGACACCAAGCATGACATCACAATGGAGGCGGAAGGACCTGAATCCGCATCTATAAATACGACCCTAGGGGCCATATTTTGACCAAGCTTTCTTTCTTCAAATCACTTCTTGTAATCAAATTCTCTTAAACCCTAAATCAATTTAGGAGATCTTAATGACTTGTAATTTGTGTAATTCATATGCATAAGAAATAAAGGTTGATCATGAATGACTTCAATACTTCCGACAGGGTCATGTATAAGAAAACATTGGCTTCACCTAGCTTCATTAAAACTTCTACTTGATCGCCTTCTCATCTTCACACTTTAGGGTGTTTGACCATATTTTGGTTTAACAATATACTTCAATAAGAGGATCAACTCAAAAAACTTGATAATGAATGAACAAGAACATTTAAAATACGTTGCACATTTTCATCACCACTTGATTGTTTTTGCCTGACCTATGTAACAACACCCTTGCAAATATAAGCTTTATTACCATGAGTTTTTCTCAGCCACTACTATGAGCTTCATGCTGAAGAAAAGTAGTGATTAATGGTGCCTCTTTTAGTTGTATTTAGTCGCTTGTTTGGATGAAGCCAACCACGAACTTCCTTTTGGATTTCTGGAGGAAGTTCAGCAATAACGGAAGGGTCGATGTCTTCTGCATTTAAAGCCCAATTGTTTCTCTGAGTTTGATTAGATGTCGTGCATTTGTCACTTCCTGAAAATTACTTTTACATTATTTCTTCTATAAAACAATAGCAACAGAGATGCGAAAAGAAACATTCAAATGTGCTGACATACCAAGAGATGAAGAGTCATGATTTGCCTGTTTACAGTTGGTGCTCTGAAAATAACTTAATATGGAACATGTTCCCTGTATCCATTAATAACAGTTGAGCCATCACATTTGGTTGCGTGCAGAGTTTATACATAAAAAAGAAAGGCACCATAAAAAAAATTGAGATATGATAAGCGTTTTTACCTTATCCTTCGCCTTTTTGTCAAGTTTACCACTCGACTGAAGTGATGTATCTTGATGGGATATGATACGGCTGCCAGTGGCTTTAAACTCACTTTCCGTTTGTTTTACATCTTCGATTTCTGCTGTGTAGCTTATGCTTTCTAAGTCAACACCTCAATATTAGTGTAGGTCGGTATATGAAGGTAAATGCATAGAGTCATTGAACTGTATGCGTATTTTAACAAGAAAAAGACCTGATGGAGAAGATGGACAGTCGTCTTGGACTATGTTGGTAAATTCACTGCAGGAAGTGGAAGGAAGATTTTTGCCTTGAAAGTATTTCATTATTGAACAAGTTCCCTAGATGGAAAAAATGGTAAATAAGGATATCCACCTAATATACAAATGACACAACAGAGGCATGCTGTTCTTTCAACTTTTATCAAATACATCTACAATAGTATAAACTTGAGTTGAACTGACAAAAAGGTTGTCAATTCTTGCTGCTGCATGCCTGACAATCTTGACCATAGGAACTGTCTCCGACAACTGGCAAATTGTCAAACAAAAACCAAAAGTGATCAAAGAAAAGAGCACAGCTGGTTTAACTTTTCAAGCTAAATGAACTTCTATTAATTGAGTCTCTAAAATTACATTTAAGGCATCTATAAGGTACTATGTAATTTCTTTCTTCTCAAGTTCCTATAAGATAGTTTTGTTTTGGAAAAAGGATAAGAGAAGACTGCAACTGTAGTTTTATTTAAACAATGGTAAAATTTCAAACATTCAAGTTCTCATGAAGAAAGGCCTTCCATAACATCATGTTCATGGGGTGATACAAAGAAAAGTATTCTGTGAATAATTTATTTTTTTAAAAAAAAAAAAAAAAAAAAAGCAAAGCCATTCAACCTTACAGGTGGTGTATCTAATATTTTGCTTGCCCCAACTGAAAGTGAAGTGATTCTCCAACCAGTGTTTTGACAACCGGTAAATTCACGAAGAGCAGAATCAAATAACCTTTTGGCATCTTCTTGGATTTTTGCAGTACCATAACGCAAAGGGCACGATTTTGATGGAAATTTCTTCTGAGATTCAACATCATTACCCTGCATGTTGCAATTGTATAAGTTTCTGTCGAGAAATAATAATACCTGAAGATAGACAGTTAATGTAGCAAGCGTACCTTATATGCATTAGCGTGTAGAGTTAACGTGTGTGCAACCCTCTTATTAAGGTCAAAATCAGACTGAATGCGTTCACTTAATTCTTCGCATAGTTGATTCAGCCAATGTTCAACCTGTGACATTAAAAAAGTGAGGAATATACATACATGCATACATACATACATATACAAGTGAAAAGATGTTTCGAAATGATCCATATTTTTGTGTAATTGATCTCAATAGCTAGTAGATTATACCTACAAAATTCTGTTTCGTTTCAAAAAAAATGACACAAAAAGGCTCAAGTGGGCTACATAAAAAGGGGGCTATGGAAGTGGTTGGCTGTACTTGCCTGGCTGTTTAAAAATGAGAATATAGTCATATTTCAATTTTCTCTTTCACATGCTCTTTGTTCTGTGACATCATACACCAGTGATGTTATCAATGGTGGTTGTTCATTTTAGTTTGTACACACAACTCCCCCAGTATTTGTAGTAACAGATTGATGGACATGAATATCTTTGTTTTCAGGAATATGTTTAATGAAAGTTGGGTTATTTACACATGCCCTGTTTTATCTAAGGAATATAAATGGTATATTACAGTTGAATATAGGTCTGAAGTTATGATATGAAATAAGTGACATAACAATTGATGGTCATCAAAACATTTGCAAGTGAGCATATTACTTACAGCTGTGGTTGTCTTCAATGCTTGTGGCCCAGAAAAAGTTTTGCCACAACCATGGCTTTTGGGGAGAATACGACCCTCAACTTCTTCTCCATTGATACCTCTTGCAATATTCCATAGCCAAGATCTAATAAAAATATAGTCAATATTACTGCCAATAGTCCATCTAGTACTAAACAGTGATTTTGACATGTTTTCTTGAGGATGTTATTTATGATGAAAAGATACAGATTTTCTTTTACTGCATTATTGCACCTCAAGGATATATATAAAATTGAAATGACAAATATCAGGAATCGATTCACATCGCTCTACACCAAGGTTTGATAAACAAGTGCAAACAAAAACAGCACCGCGTTTATAGCCACGAGCGTTATGGCACGCGCTTTGCACGTGATCATAGTACGTGAGTTGTTTTTCTACAAACTGTATACGTTTAACACATTCAAAAGAAAATGATTTGCATGAATATTTAGTCATGTTTTTGCATTGAAATCATGCGCAGTTAGTTTGAAAATTTATTTTTAAGTTGCAATATCTAATTTTTTATTAGTTTTAATTTTTATTTGCATTATTAATTAATAAAAAATGATTTTGTAATTGAAATTTATTTGTTGGATCCTATTTTTAAGTTAAATTAAGATTTGTTAATATTTGCTGAAATGCGGTTTAATTTGTAAAGAAAGTGTAATTGTCAGATCCTATTTTTTAATGAAATTAAATGGGCATTTTTGATAGTTAACGCTGATAAAAAAAAGTATGATACCAAAAATATTACAACTATTATTAAAGATGTATTATTAGTTAATAAAAATTGATTTTGTAATTAAAGTTTATTTGTTAGATCTTATTTTTAAATGATATTAAGATTTGTTACTATTTGTTGAAATACGGTTTGAATTTGTAAGAAAGTGTAATTGTCCATTAGTGATATTATGGAGGCATTTCTGATAGTTCAGAACTTCACGCTGAAAAAAAAAATGTGACATCAAAGGTATTAAAACTATTATTAAAGATATACGATGGCATCCAAATTAAATAAAAGTTACTATGTCATCCTTCAACAACCCTTTTTCTTTACTATGATTTGCCAAAAATAAGTAAATGAATGATATTTTTTTTTGAAATGGTACTTAGATACAACATGTTACTGAGACAACAGAACACAAACCACATGTCAATATATGTTCGAATCACGCTACGCAAGTTTTGAACATGTGACCTTCCGCACCAAAGCCGAATCACTTAACCACTGAGGCAATGGTGCTTGTCAACTGAAGGATAAATTAGAAGTTAGATAGATATGTTTGTAACCATCAGGAGTGCGCATATGTAGAGTATATGAATTAGAGGTTACAGTTAAGTTTGTTCAAATATCGTACATTGTTTAGGACATAATTCTAGCATTACTTTCGCAAGCATTGTAATTTTTGCTTTAAAAATGGTGACACTAGAATAACCTCAACAAAAATCAACCAAAATGAAGTTAAAAACATTCAGTTCATACAGTCCGGTTTATCAATTAAAGTTAAATGTCCATTCAATGCATACAAAAGTTCACATTAAGTTCAAGGTGAATGAAAAGTAAATGTCAATATATACCCGGTATTCACACCATAAAGCTCTTGTAACTTTTCTACGGAGTATGGCAGCAAATCTCCAATTGTATTAACACCAAGATCACTTTGTAAAGAGCTACCAAGTTTCCCTCCAAGTTGCTTCCTTAAGAATATAAATACATGTAGAAAACTGTTATTCTTAAGTTATAGGATAGATTAAAATCACTGAAACTGATTCAAACAAAGAAAATAATCGATTACATTTTCTTAACCGGAAAAGTAGCTAGCAAGTCTTTTACGGAAGAAGTTGGAACAACTGTTTGTTGTGCAGGTTTATGCATTGCGCTTGCAAGTTTTGCTAACATCTGCAAAACATGTAAGAAAAAACTATTATCCTTTAAGACTGTTGTATAATAGTAAAGCATAAGGTTTTTCTTCCCCATCTCCCACAAATTTCTACTAATATTTTCATTTGAATCTTCCACATTCAAAATTTTCATCCATTTTAATCTCCTAATCAATGTTTTCATTTAAATTCTCATAATATTCCAAATTCTAATCAGCTCACCTTGGTATCACTGTCTATATTTCCACCAAAGTCTTTCACATTTTCAAATTCACCTTCCACATAAATACATGTTTCTAATTTCAGATCTATTCAGATTCTCTCAACAAGTATATTAAGTTCAATCCATACCTCATTTATCTCATCGAATGTATTAAACATTAAGTAGCAAATTTAAATTTTATCTCGATAAATATTTATCCCCACAGGATATAACAAATTTTAAATCAACTAAAAATCATAATAAATTAATGTTCATCTATTCATTTAAATATTGAACTCTATAAAAAAATGACCAGTTCAATCTTTATTTTATCATAATAAAAATAGCAAAATTTACTTTATAAATATATAAAATCACTTCATAAATACTAAATGCCTAGGTAAAAATAACAGTTTAAATTTATATCTCATTTACTGTACATCACGTAATAAAATATTTGAACTTTAACAACATATTTATATCTTTGAACATTTTTTAAAAACATTATAATGTGCAAAGTAAGAGCCACACACTAGCATTATTTATTGTCGTATATTAAGTTGCCTAACTTTTCCAAAGGAAATGTAGTTTTGAAAGCTTTTACAAATGACTAACAATTACCTTGTACTCGATATCTCTGGCATTCAATGAGTATTTACCTTCCCAATCAGTAATCCATGGTAGCGGTGGGTGCTGATTGTTTGTCACTTGAATTGACACTCGAATCAGATCAAATAAAAAATGCATTTCTAAACAAATAAAACTTGATCATCTTATATTTACATTATTAACTACTCTTCATACTTGTATTTTATTTTCACATTATTAGTAGAAGTGCTTGTACACATCCGATTAGTCTAATTGCCTGCATTCATCCAATTTTTTCATCAGTTTTATTTTGCAGATTTGCAAACAAATCTGTTACGTCTCAAACCACATGCAAGGAATAATCCAACAACAAAAAATATTTGTGTACATTTTAAGCTTTATATTTTATAGTCGATGTATGAATATAGGCCAGAGTAATTACAAAATCACTTAGTTCGCTTCTTTTTTCTTCGCAATGGCCTTGAACTTTCTCCTACTCATTTTCAGCATGATCTTCTTATAATCGACCACTTGGGTACATGTTTTTATTGTATCTTCTATAAACTAGTTTTGATTAACGCATGATTTGTACATGCGCAGCTAGTAACCGTGAACTAAAAGATGAAGTTCTATGTTTTACCCTAAAAGAATCAGCTATCCCAAATAAATTTAATTTGATCTTGTAAGAAAAGGTTGAGTTTTTCTATAAAATTACTAAAAATATGTCCTGTAATATGAATTAGCAATTGTCTTTTCTCAAAATGGAAATACATATTGGATTTTGAGATAATGTAAATGAAGTATGAAAACTGAATTAACTCAGATTAAGTAATTTATAAAACCACACTTCTCACTGGTTTCATATAAATTCAGTCTGAAAAAATAATTTGCTCTCGTGAAATTACGCGTAAAGCTTAATAATCCAAGAAAACTATTGCTTGATCAGAAACTAATTTTTGTTTGTTATTAACTAATTAATATTTATTAATTGACGAAAAATATGCTATTATTTTAAAATTCACTGTCTATATTTCAAATTATGTCTACAATTTATAAAAGAAGTTAGATGTGTATATTTCAACGGTGTTCTTTTAAAATTTTGTAAATATGCTCCTGCTAACGAGACTATCACTGCTGTTGTTGAACCGTCCACTTACGCTGTCATGTTGGTGCAATTGAAGGATCTTGCTACGCTACTTTCATCTCTATCTCCACTATTATTAAAGATAAAAGGTAAAAGTGGAACCCAGTACACGAGGCTCCCGCACGATAGCGAGCTCCGGGGAGGTCGATAATGTACGCAACATTTCCCTCGCATTGCAGAGAGGCTGTTTCCGGACTCGAACCTGGACGCCTAGATCACCATGCGGATGACCTAACCATTGTGTCAGGGCTCTACCTCACTATTATTAAAGATAATTGCATAAAAATTCGATCGTCATTGTTTCAACTGTACCATATGTGAAGGTACGTAGTTATCCTCTTAAAATAGTTTGATAGAAAAAGAGGAAAAACAGAAGATGGAAATGAAAGAGAAGAGAAAGGAAATGAGAGGAGAAGAATGTTGCTTTTAAATATCATAAATTCAAATTATACTTCATAAATATGCACGCACACTGCGTGCTTGCCAATATACCGATTTGCTATAATTTATATTTGCATGCATGTACTATGTGTAATGGAATTTTTGTATCTACGATATTTATTTGAATACACATACAAATACTATGTTTTTTTTCATTCGCAATAAAAAAAACATTAAATCTTCTGCTCATAGCTCTATGTTTATACAAAAGCTCAACTTTTTCATCCAAGTTCCATATTTCTGTCGTCGGGTTAACCTTGTCAAAGAAAGAGCCATAACTGCCAATTATCATTTCTTTGAGAATAAATGAATTAGTTTATCTTTCATCAACTCCCTTGTAAATATTCAACTTTAAAGGCTCAACTCTCATCTTAATTCCATATGCAACCTCTTCAGCAGGTATGCAGTACTAATCATATTAAATAAATATAATATGTTGAAAAAACATAGACTGGATAGAGCAATTATATTAATACAATGTATAACTTGCTTAACACGTTCAAAATGTAGCGGGAAGCTTGAACATTGTCTTGTTTTGGTTGAGGAGATTGGAGGGAATGGCTGTTTATGTGTTTCTTGCTGTGAAAATGTTGAGGACTAAGCTAGTGATGTTTCTTCAGTTATACTTGACGCTACTAAGATATTGAGTGAGAAATTTGTTAACTCTAAACATGAAGTAGAGTATATAAGTGGTTTTATCTACATGCATGATTGATTTATTTTGTAAATTACTAAGTAATTGAACTGGGAGCCGGCAAAGTAGATATTCCAAAATTAGCAGTGCACTGAACAATATGATTAACGGATCTACATGCATATTTTCAGATAGTTGCTCTTTCTATAGATTTCATAATTTATAGGCACTGCAAAGTCGATACAATCATTTGATTTAACTGTTTGAACATGTCCTTTTTAATTAAGTTGCATTTTGAGTTAATTAAATTGAAAAGGATTAATTTTGCTCTTGATTTTTCTATTTAAACGATAAAATATTTAACTATTGTGTAAGATTCAAAGTTATTAATGTTTTCTTTGTAGCTTTTTTTTTGTTTTGAAATTAGCTACTTTTTTTTCTTCTTGAATATACCCACGAGAACCCGATGAATCGGTAAACTCATAATTAAATTGTGCATGTATGTCCGCTTCAACTCATGACACTTAAAATTAGATACTTAGATGACAGTACATGGTTATACTATAAGTCTTAGATAGTATATAGCATACTACAAGTCAACATATATCCAATGGTTCGAATCACACTATGCAAGATTCGAAATTGTAACCTCACGGATCAAAGTCGGAGCATCAATCATTGGAACAATTGTGTTGGACAATAATTTTGTTGTTTTGCCTTTAATGAAAAAAAAACCAGGATGGAATTATCCAAATTTTGGTGTGCCAGAAATTTTTAACTGTGGCATTTTCATCATCTACCCTTTTTTTTCATTGCTTTGAAATCATACTGATTTCTTTGTATCATAAAAGGCTCAAGATTTCAGTTTCTTTTGGTCATATGAGATAGTTGGAATTATGGTCAAATTTCAAAATTTTGGTTTTGATTTCGACACTTTTCCTACAGAAATAAATTAATAAGCATGGGAAATTCGATGGAGCATCTGAATTTTCAATGTGAATGTATTTCATTTTCCTTTTAATTCAAATAGACTAAAATTAAAGTAGTTTATCACCATATTTTTAGATTTTTTTTTTTACTTTTCCATTTTTTGTTTGTTTCTGTACCGTTTCAACTGCTTTACTCCATTATGAATTTATGAGTAGTAAAATTTACTTTCTCTTAAAAATAAGATATCATCAAACAGAATTTTTACCAATTCCATTCTGGTTACAAATGGAATCAGAACAAAATGACCAGGGTTATGGAATTTCGACTAGAACCTTAAAACCTTGGTTTCAAAGACCAAAAATAAATCATCTGAAGCAGCAGCATGAACAATCATTGTCAATAAAAAATATTACTGCCAAAAAAATTTAGCTGGAAAGTTGCTAACATGCAAGAGTATGTACTTATGTAAATGAATCACGTCTTCGCACAATTTTAAGTCGAACTGTTGAGTTAAACTAATAGAGAATTTGATGGAAACGTATAACTAATCCACACTTGTTGAAAACGGCATAATAGCAAAACTGATAAAAAATACTTCAAGTCTACAATAAAAGAATTCACCATACATGAGTTATTGAAGCTCTCTAAAATCTTTATTTGCTTTTTCGTTTCACTTTATATAATTATTTATATGTAGTTAGTCCTCTAGTTTATCAATTGTTGAAATAATTTAATATACTTTTAATGTTGCTTCCCGTTGCAAAAATTGAAATAGTATCGGTTTATTCCAATTCCAATTATGTTTGTCATTTTCTGCATACTATTAAGTAATGGCCTCGATGACTTCCGACTCCAATTTTAGAAAGAAGGTAAATGGTTTTTTCAAGTAGTGAAATTCATTAGCAAGGTAATTTTTATTGAACATACTGCATAGCCAAATGGGTCTCATAAGATGGGATGATTGAGTACTTAAAGCATTTTTCAATAATTATTAGAGCTACCTTATTGTGTGCAATGCCAGCAGAGCATGTGAACGTGGTTTCTTCTAAAACTTTCATACGGAGACGCGCTACTATAATTGCTCCACAAGCTAGTAATTTATCTCGATGGTCTGGATTAGCTCTGCAAATCCACCATCGCACACTTTTTTCCCTGTCATCTTCATCCTGTAAAAACACAAAGTTTTCCATGAATGATGTACGTAACAGACACAATCTTTGCAGTAGAGAATGAAAAGTGTGTAAAAAAAACCTTTCGAGGCAAATCCAACAAATATATTTTAAAAATCCAATAGTTCTAAGTTTTTAAGAAAGTTGAAACAAAATACAGAAACCATCCTGAAAAATTATGATAGTTAAGCAAAAAGACCATGAGGAAGTTCCTTGAGGCTTTGAGAGAAAAACTGACATCATCTTGCCATGTTACAAATAAACGGAAACTTAATAATTATTGCAATAAAAATCTAGTAGTTGCATACAGTTCTTCGCTTTGGTTTTGGAAGTTAAAGTGTTAAACCATAAGCTGATATGTCTTTGTTACAACATAAGCATGTCATATAGGAGGCATGCCACTGTTTTAACTTTTAAGATATGTAATCATAAATTGACCACCTAATAAAAATTAAAATAGTCCCTAATCTAATTTTTTTTTTAAATCTCCAAATTTGTACATAAGATAACTAATGGAAAAGGACAAAGATTTTTAGTTGGTTGCAAACAAATGGCATAAAAGCTGGTTTTGCATGATTATTTTAGAATTGACATGTTAATTAGATACCCATAAAATTCGAAATACGTCCGCATCCAAATTTGAAAAATGAAAAACAATAGATATCCCATAAAACAAATACAGATGCAGATATGTCAGTATTCACATCTGAAAATTACTCGTTTGGATTTTATCAAGATAATAACTTATATTATGTGTACTAGTATAAATTGCACGATACGTGCATCTAATAGCTAAATATATTTGGTTTTTATTTTAAAAAAATAATGGATGGATATATGATATAAGTGCAAAATCTTTGATGGTCACAGCGCTTTTATTTTAAATAGTCGTTGGTGGTGTTAGTTGGAAATTGATAGTGAAATCCCTTGATGGATGGTTGCAAAGAGGATGGTTGTAGAGATAGTTCGCCGATAATGAGATTCCATTGATAAAAGAGGGTATTTTTGAAATTTCAAAAGAATACCGTGGAAATTCTATTTATTGAATTCTCTTTATTAATAGTAAAGATATGTGCTATTCGATATTGTAGATTATGTGCAGCATCCAAAAATTGAGATGAAGCAATGCGTTAACTCAGCAATCCACCTGTGTTATAAATTTTGATCACCCGATTTTTGGTCCAGCGTTAAACAAACCTGTGTATATTATAGTACCTAAATTTCATTCTAACTGCTATTTCAGTAAAGACATTATATTATCGTACGTGCAAATTTTAAGAAGAGAAGACTATCTATTGCAAAACTGGAAAATGAAGAAGCGGATGGTTCAGAAACCCATACTAATTCATAGAAACATAATTATGTTGCATTGCAAATCATCTGATGGCAACAGAAGCATATAACAATAACATAGCAATATAATTAATTAATTAATTACAAATCGTAATGGATGCGGTTCGTTGGAGAAGACGTAGAAATTGCCATCGGTGTAGAATTGATTTCGGTTGGTGGACAATCGACTGATGTAGTTGCGGTAGTGGTGGATTGCATTGATGTAGTTGAAGTGGTGGAGGATTAGGAATTGGGGTTGACATTGTTTTGTGGGCTAGCAAGCGGATGGTAAAGGAGGTGACACGTGAAGGGTAGTTTGGGGATTTCAAAAAGACACGGTTGATCCTAGTTCATTGAATTATTATTATTAGTAGTAAAGATATATTAGTACATAGAATGATTGATATTTACTAGTTACCAAGGTAACAATTTACATCATGCATACAAAAAAATTGTTGCTCAATATTTTTATTTATTATTGTGTTTTAAGCATTAATACTAAAATGGTATTATGTTGAACAAAAGTTTATATTTATGCTTTTAAATTACAAATTGTGAGAGCAGATAGACAAATTCCAATACTCGTCCGCAATCCGCAGATACTGATATCCAAAAATGACTTCGGATGTGGATATGACACTATTCATGTATGTGTCTGACCGTTAACAAGCCTATTTCAGAGTGGTTGAGAAATGCTCAATCCTCGAAATAGGTTTCAGATGATTTCTCAAAAATATCACATGACTTCTCATATGGTCAATTCAAGTAGTTTTGACAGAACACACTCTACCTACATGGTGGTTCTCTATTAATAACTCGGCAAATGTACAAGAAATGGAACCTTACGCTTGTCACACCTAAAACATGCGAATTCAAAATCTCTTCATCCATCTCTTCCAACGACTCAGGAGGATTTTCAACTAGCATCATCTCAGCTGCTTCTGTTAAATCAAGATACACTTCGTCTATAGATGCACGCTCACATCTCCCTTTGGTAGAGAGAATGGATACCACCTGTAGTAAAGTCAATCATGTGATAGTAGAAAGCACCTCCTAACATGCTATTTCTAAGTGAATCAATCAAACTTGTAAATTAATAATAACTGCACCTCAGAACCAGCTTTCCGGTACAAATTTAAATCAGCCTTGCCTCGAGCAACAGGAACCTGAATCAACTGAATATCCGGACATACCTTCTTTGCTTCATCTCCTCGCATAGAACTAGAACAATATATCAGCATTTGTAGTGGTTTTTAATTTTTCTAGACCCCACCGTAAATAAATGAACAAATAACTCAGCTCACCGCTTCACTCCAAATTTTCGAGCTTCATAGCCAACGGCAATCAAGCCTCCACCTTTCCAAGGGTTGTACTGTACTACAGCAGTGGGTACACCTCTTAAATTAGGTTGTTTCCTTTGCTCCACTAGAATATTTACATGAGATATTTAGGCAATCAAGTTTGCTGAAGTATCTGAAGAAAGATACTTATGTAATAACTTCGATAAATAAACAATTAAACAGCAACCAAAAAATTATCTGATTTACTAGCACATAAAAACGATTCTTTCTTTTTTCAATTAAACTTTGAGTTGACAACTTCCAACGCAATAATCCGGTAATATAACAAGGATTACTGTGATAAGGTATATGCAGTAGAACTAAATCCTAATAAATTGAGAAAATGCATAAAAGCATACGAAACTGAAAGAGGAACCTTGGACGTAGAAGCAATCCATGTCGACGTGGGCAATTACGCGCGTATCATAAGGCTCCGGCCGTGCGATCGGCATTTAACTTTATACAATTATACTATCTTTGTGTTTTCTTCTCTTCGTGTGAAGGAAGGAGAAGGAAACTGTTCAGGAAAGTAATGGGCCTCGTGATGCGGAAATTTGTTTGCGGTAAGGCCCACCAATCTTATTAATAATTGTCATGAAATCGCAAACTTTTGGTCCGATTTGAACTTTCCAAAATATCTTTTTCTATATATAATTTGATTATTATCTACGAGCGTTAGGACACGCGCTTCATACGTGATAATGACATGTGTCTCACGCATGAATTATTTTCTATAGATTATATACGATTAACACATTCAAGAAAAAATGGTTTGCACAAATATTTAGCCATATTTTTACGTTGAAATAATATGTAGTTAATTTAAACTTTATTTTTAAGCTGCAACATCTAATTTTATGTTAGTTTGAATTTTATTTGTATTATTAATTAATAAACAACGAATTTGTAGTTAATTAAAGAAAAAATGTTTATTTGTTAAATCCTATTTTTAAGCGTAGATGAACATTTTGAATTTGTATAGAAGTTTAACTGTTAGATCTTATTTTTAAGGGATATTAAGATTTGTCAATATCGGACAAGTTTAATTATTAGATCTTATTTGTAAGGAATATTAAGATTTATTAATACTGTAGATGGGCATTTTTGGTAGTTCATGCCGATACTAAAAAAGTGTGGCACCAAACGTATTACAACTATTATTAAAAGATTACGGCACGCGCTTCGCGCGTGATGATGAATCACACTTCGTGCGTTGTTTTTTTATAAACTGTATAAGTTTAACTCGTTCGAAAAAAATAAAATTTGCACAAATATGTAATCACGTTTTTGCGTTGAAATGATATGCGGTTAGTTTTAATTTTTCTTTCTAAATTATACCATCTAATTTTTTGTTGGTTTGAATTTTTATTTCTGTTATTAATTACTAAAGAATGAATTTAATTTTTTATTGGTTAAAATTTTTATTTCTGTTACCAATTAGTAAAAGACGACTTTGAAAAAAAGTTTATTCATTAGATCCTATTTTTAAGCGATAATAAGATAAATGCATTTTGAATTGGTAAAAAAATTAACTGTTAGATCATATTTTTAAGTCATATTAATATTTAATATATTTGTAGATGGACATTTTTTGTAGTTCACGCTGACACCAAAAAAGTGTGACACCAAAGGTATTACAACTATTATTAAAGATTAAGATTTATTAATAGTGTAGATTAACATTTTTGGTAGTTCGCGCTGATACCAAAAAAGTGTGACACCAAACATATTACAACTATTATTAAAGATTATTCCATGTACAAGCACCTAAAAGAATCGGTAAAATCCCAATCAAATGCAGATGTTATTCCTACTATTTTTAGCCTATTATTTCTAGGCTAGACTGTAACTGTTCAAACTAAGTTAAAACGGTTAAATTTCTTTAAAACTTCAAACTATCCCTCTACGCTTAAAAATAGGATCTAACAAATAAATATCATTTAAACAAATAAACACCATTTACAAATTCGTTGTAATTAATAATATAAATAAAATTTGAACTAACAAAAAATTAAATGTTGTAACTTAGAAATAAAAATTTAAATTAACTATACATGATTTCAACGTAAAAACATGGCTAAATATTTTTGAAAATCATTTTTTCTTGAATATGTTAATCATATATAAATTGTAGAAGAACAATTCACAGACAAAGCACATACCATCATCGCGCGCGAAGCGCGTGCCGTAACACTCGTTAGAGCATTGAGCATATAGGTAGCTTAACACAAGCCGTCAAAGGATTCATTTAAATGTCTATTTCAATTTAACTTTAAACTATAAGACTGTAGTTCAAACATAAAGTTAGAGACAAGAATAACCGGAGAAAATATAAATTTCATTAATCTCATTTTCATCTCTTAACACAATATAATTGAGCTCTATTTGCTCGTGATAGAGAAGAGAGATTACAATAATGTCCATGTAACATTTAACATTCATCCTTATAATTTATTTTACATTAAAACGCTTCCTCTTGAATATTTATATGTAAAGATGATATGAATAACCGCCTTATTAAAACCCATGTTATGAAAAAACCAGTGGGAGTAAAATCATAAATAAGGAAAATTGTGCAATTTTATTTCATATTTAGCCAACATGTTTCATAATGTCATTATAAAGGTCGATACTTTTGAATCAAGATAATGTCTCGTTAAACCTTATCAACAAAAACTCATTGAGAAAAATATGAGTGAAGGAAAAAGATGTCATTATAGCATATTTTTGAATATTCCTCCTGATTTATAACACGTTAATATTAATCAATTTCGATGCATGTAAAATTGCATGTCCCCAAGAAAAAATAGATAACTTTGATTGCATAAGCAATGGTCTTGCAATAAGTTGTGGACATTTAATGATTCTGCTAGTCCATTTTGAGTATAAACATGAGTTACTGGATGTTCAACTTCAATTGACAATGGTAAGAAATATTCATCAAATACTTAAGAAGTAAATTCTCCTGTGTTATCTAGTCGAATTGAAGTAATTTGATAATCAGATAAGCGTGCACTTGGTACGATTAACTGTGCAAGTAATTTGAAAAATGTCATATTTTTTGTAGAAAGCAAACAAACATGTGGCCAACGAGTTGACACATCAATTAATATCATAAAATTTAAATGGTCAATGATTAGGATGGTTTGGACCACATATATCACCTTAAATTCTCTATGAAAAAGTTGGAGATTCAAAAGTGATTTTACTATATGCGACTGATTAATTTTCCTTTTGCATACAGGGCACATAAATAATCACTTGGTAAATTCTATTGGTTTAATAAATCATGTCCATTTGAGTTTTTAGCAATCTTACGCATTATAGTTGATCCATGATGACCAAAGCGATCATGCTAATTAATTAGTGTCTTTGTATTTGTGAGCTTTTGGCTCATGTTTACAAAGTGAGATTTAACTATGCAAATTTTCGTGAAATACAATTCAGTTGAAATTGTTCCAAATTTTTCTAAATAATCTTCACAATTTCAATTTTAGAAATAACACAAACATATTCTTTGTTTTTTTATTTATAATTTCAATATGGTAACCATTCATTCTTATATCCTTAAAACTCAATGGATTTTTTTTAGAATTACTAAAGTATAATTCATTTGAATGAAGACATATGTGCCATTTTGTAATGTCATATGGCTCTTCTCGATCCTTCAATAATATTAGCAGATCCATTTATGATGGAAATTTTAGTTGAAATATTTTCTTATAATTCAGAAAAAACTTTTGGTTTTTCGAAATTGTATGACTAGTTGCATTATCTAGTAGGCATATATCTTCACTCGGATGTTGGTTATCGACATCTTAAATATTTTGAAAGCAATATTAATAGTCAATTATCAAAATGATTGTGATAGAATCAATAAATAAAGTCTAAACATATTTCAAAGAGTTTCAAAAAAATGACTACATTATAAAATGAAAAAAAAACAAACATTCCACCACAACACGTTATTTCCACTAGCTTAAAAAATTTAAAAACAACACCAATTTCAAATTATTTATTATTACATGCGGAAAAATAAAATTAAAAACCAAGTTAAAAACTTCGTGCTAATTATAGTAAATCGGTTCTCTTGTATCTTCAACCATCGGATTAAGATCTCATTATCATCTTCGAAAAAAATCATATAACTTCAAGTTAATGTTTTCAGATGATCTTTCAACGTTAATTGTCTCAATTTTCTTTAAACATTGGTATTCCTCAATTGTTTTCTTTAGTGAACAACATATGCATGACCGGTAACCTGGGCGACTACATCTATAACAAAATTCTCATACTGCTTTTTATCTTCTGGAGCCGAATCATTATTCTTCTAAAGCTCATTTGTCTTTTGTTTCTTTTAAGATTTGTAGGTTTGTTACCTTTAAAACCACCATAATCGAATACGGCGATATTAGATACATTGATAAACAGAAACATAAGAATATGGAAAAAAAATTAAACAGCAAACAAATTCCATATTCCATTTCAAAATATTCCAAATTGATTACATAATCCCAGTTCGCAGACCACGTTTAGATAACATATAATTATTACAAAATATGAAGAGCGACATATGAAGATGCCCCCTTGGTTGATCAGACAGAGTATATAATAAGGCAAGAAAAATAATTGCCTTTACAATGAAAACACACAACGGAAATAAAAGAACTCTAATAACAAGCTTGCCTCATGCACGTCCTCGAAAGCTTTATTCGTTTAAAAGAACACCTGGAAACTTTAACTCTCAACCTACTCAAAATCAATTGAGTACCCTAGAGTTTAAGGGAAAAACGAAAACTTTGAGTCAGACGTAAAGCCTGGTATGAATAATAATTTACCATCTCAGACCATTTAAATATCTAGTGAGACCACGCCACTTAGCGGAACCGGTTTTTCCCTCACTAGCATCCTAAAACATTTATAAAACCATATACTGTGCTTCTGCATCCACAATGGTTCAAACATAGTATTTCAAAACATTATGATGATATGCAAACAAGTAAATCAAATCTGGATTACCCATCCCCATTCATTCAGACTACCTTTCATAATTATAGTTTCTAGGGTGACTATTAACCTGTTAAGTGTTTATGGACTATCTGTCCAATATAGTTTTCATGGGATCACTAAGAATCCATTGGCAACTCCAATATCTTTTCTCTTATCCTAGTTTTCATGGGCTAACTAGGAACCTATTGACTAACTGTCAATATCTTAATCCAGATATAGTTTTCATGGACTAACTGTAAACCTATTGGTCCCTGCCAATATCAATCATAGTTTTCACGGGATGACTATGAACCTATTGGCCCCTGCCAATATCTTTAGTTAAACACAGTTTTCATGGGCTTACTGTGAATCTATTGGTCCCTGCCAATATTTTTAATTTAGATTTTAACATTTCTTAAATTATATTCACTACTGGGTTAACCTAGCTGGTTATTCTGCCCTTCCCCAAAATACTGTTATGGGTTAATAACAATGTGAATAAGTATATAAAGAAGTATTCATAACAACAAATAATACCATCGCCTGTGGTTTATCATCTTCCTTATATATATCCTGGTTAAACCCTTTAACCTTTATAATCAATGAAAACTTCTTCATTTCAAAACCCTTTGTTTACTTATGCCATGGCTATTCCTTTAAATTGAGATTGGGTTTATGTTTTGAAATCTTAAAATATCTCTTTCGAAACCTCTGGATGACTTCCTTCGAAAGCATAAACTTCTTTTCAAAACATAATAAACATACCTTTCGATGGTATCAAAACGTTCTTTAAAACATAGCTTCGAAACAAATAAAAGTACCCTTTCGAAAGCATTGGGTTTACTCTTTAAAAACATCATTTGGGTCAAAATGGTTATATACAAAAGTATCTCTTTCGAAATCAATTATAAAATTGTTTTGGGGAAAAAGTCGATGGTGTCAGAACCATCTAGTCGAGAGCAACAACTTTTTAAATTAAAACATCGAAGGAT
The DNA here is from genome assembly GCA_030737815.1 of Allium fistulosum. Taxonomy (NCBI): domain Eukaryota; kingdom Viridiplantae; phylum Streptophyta; class Magnoliopsida; order Asparagales; family Amaryllidaceae; genus Allium; species Allium fistulosum. The sequence goes on along the minus strand of CM060903.1, from coordinate 804,054,304 downwards.
AGAGTCGAAACCCCCTTTCGACTCCATTACCTTCAAAACCCCCAACCCCCTTCAAAGCATTTAGGAAAAAGGCTTAGTTTAAGTTAAAACAGAGGTAACCCTTCGACAACATAGATGACTTCAATACAATCGAAAGAGGAAATTAGCGGCTGGGTTTCGACTTGGTCGGAACCAATCCTTTCCAAGGCTCTTATTTAAAGGAAAATGTACCCCTTTGAAAGCTAACACCTTTACATAGTATAGCAACCTTCTTTGAAAGCTATTTATAAAAACCTTTTCGAAAGCATATATTTCGACTATGTCGAAAGCTTTAACTAAAACAAGGCAAGGATTTAACTTTGGAAAACAAAACAAGGTTTTGTCCCCATCGGAAGCAACCCTTTTGACACCATGGCTTTCGCCTTCCTTCCAATCCACTGCGTACCATCTAAGAGATACCTTGTGTATTGGTTTCGACTATGTGGGTTTCGACCATCTGGGTTTCCACTGGGATGGTGCGGAGTCAATGGAGTCGAAAGGTGCTGCTATTGAGGCGGAACCAACTTTTTTGAATTAAAGGCTAAAATTTAACCACTTTTAGTAATTGCTTTGTAACTACTTGCCTATTTGTAAATTTTTGATTGGATGCCTCAAAAATTTTCAAATACTTTACAAATAAAACTGCTGCATTTAATCAGATCTAAATCAAAGAAATTATAACGTTAAGCCCTTTCATTAACAAAACCAGTATTTGCAAATAAATGTTTCTCTTGAAATAATTTATTTTCCCTAGTAAATCAATTGGAAAAAATCTCCAAAAATCACAGAAATTTAGTTTCATCGTGCAATCAAACATGTTAAAATTTCAGACCCAATTTCTTCTCGAAATACTCGAAATAAATTTTAAACTCAATTATATCATAATTTCCTTTAGAAATTCATAACAAATTTTCTATAGCTTGGAAAATTCTGAAAATCAAAACTCATCTCCAAAATCATGTTTTACTTAACATAAAAATTTTCCATGGCATTCTAAAATCATAAACTCTCGGTTTTACCCTAAAACCGTGCCAATTCATTATTTTTCTTAAACTATGGGTACTCAAATTTTTACGAGTAGCCAAGGGATTCAGGTTTAGCTTTGACGAATTCTGGAGGAGCAATGGAACATGAGGCTTCAACGTATAGATATATATTGGTTCCGCTGTGTTATTGTTTATGTGTATTTCCGCTGTGTTGTATCTCTGTGATGTTTTGAGTTGTATTAACTAGACAGGTGTTTATAACTGTCTAGTATGTGTTGTATTAGTTGTGTATCTCTGATGTATATGTTACTATGTAATCTCTTATGTGATATATTATATTTCATTCATTCCGCTGTTGAGATTCTGATGTTGTTTCTTCTTTCTTCTCTATCTTTTCTATTTCTCACCCCTTTCTTTCTTAAAAATGATGCGTCTTTCTGTGTATAGAAGGGCGAGTCATTACAGTGGTTGAATTAAAATAAATCAAACATAATATAGTTCTAGCATATCATCATCCATATCAATATAAATATGAATTTAATCATAAATCTGAAACATATAATCATAGAATAAAATAGAGATGGTATAAAATTATTATTCACCTTAAATATGATAAGGAATTTGAGATTTGTTGTTGATTAATCCTTCCTAGCTTTGATCCTTAGCTTTAGATTGAATTCTTCCTCTCTGATAATGGCCGGCTCCTTAGGGTTTTTGCGTTTATTTTTGTTTTGAGAAAATAAATGTGAATAGGCAAGATTGAGAAGTGTATAGCCGTGTATAATGAAGTGGCTATTTTACTAATATGTCCATGTGTAATTTAATTAACTAATAACCCAATTAAAGCCATTTACTTTGTTAATAAGCACGACCCTATATATGGTTTATTCAAATCTCAATCCCCTTATCATTATTATTCCATTTAATTTATCTAATTAAATTTCCTGAATAATGTTATCAAAATTTAGGGATGTTACAGCGGTCGACTTATCGGTCGCGTATTTGTGTAAATGACCGCCTGTTTCAGGCGATCTCTTCCTTCTTCATCGTTTTTATCACCTCCGATACAATGCGCACACAACTATATTCATATACTCATCAACCCAAACATAAAGTATATTTGATATAATGATTGAAACATAGTTTTTGTGAGTACAAATACTTACCTGCTCCTTTTTCTTCTTCTTTTCTTCTTCCTGTGCACACTTCATTAGCACACACGCAACAATGAAACCCAAATTCTCTCCTTGCATAAGTGTATATTGATGTTGAGGTGCACATACCAAAACTTAGGAATTTATAGAATTTTTTTAAATTTTATTCTAATTTTTTAAGTCGTGAAGTATGTATATGAGGATGATTTTCTAAAGCCAAAAATGTAATCGTTGATGTTGTATTTATAGACAAGGAAGAAAAGTTTGGAGATTGAATTATTTGGAAATGGAAATGTCGGGAAACCGAAGTTAGGGTTTTAGATTGTTGGGCTTAAGCATGTTGGGCCTTGGTTTCATTTTCTTTTATTTTCTTTCGTTCTTTCTTTTCTTTGGTTTATAAACAAATTTTATTTTATTTTTCATTTAAAACAAATTACTATAAATGTGACGACCGAGATTTTTAACGGTTGTTAATTGATAATTAATTGAATTAAATCATTGGAATATTAATAGATCTAACAAATAAATTTCTGATATCTAAAATATCTGGATATATGAATTAATTTAAAGGCCATATTAAATATTGAATTATAGAATCTCTGGATATGATGAACCGTATAGAAGAGAATTTTTTTTAGAAACTCCACTATTTAAATTGAGATAAAACACCCATATATATATAGATAAACATATATAAGCTTTATGATGCGAATATGTATATATATAATGAAAATGTATACAAAAGCAATGTGTTTGAAAAAGGAATATGCATATGTTAACAATACACAAATAAATGTATATACATATATATTATACAAATAGTGGCAAGGATAAAAGTAAATATATATATATATATATATATAATCATGCCTAAGTAAATGGAATAGGTATGAACACATACATAAATGTGCAGGATAATGACAATACAAGCACGAATAAAAGGATAAAATGCATAACTATGTACATGCACATATCAATTCATATATATGGTATATGTAAACACTGTGGGGAACATAGCATTTAATGCAAGCACACTTTTAATCAAATCAACATAAAATATCAATTCACCTTTTTGTTTAAAGTCAGGTTAACATTTGTACAAATCAAAATAAACAAAAGGAAATAAAAATAATAGTAAGTTGTTGTACATAGGAAGCTACGCTGCTACAGCCATTCCCTCTGTAAAAATATCTATACCTTACTTTATACTTCTTCATTCGAACAAGAGAAAATTATATTGCAAGCTGCTATTTAAAAACTTAAGTAAAACCAAATCACTCAACTAAAAAAAAGAAAAAAAGAGAAGAGATGATCTGCCTTAGAGCTACAAAGTCTCAGATAGTAAAGACTTGAAGAAAGAAAAAAAATAACAGGGATTCATATCTTGAAAAAGGTGAGTATTCCAACTTGGTTTCCTCTGTTATTTTGAAAAGCCTGTGAGTAAACATTTCATCTTTAAAATTTGAAGTGAATTTAAATCTGGTTTCATATGAATTCTTGGAATAAGTTATCTGTGTAAGTGTATATGCAAATGTGAATACTGTATGTTTGTTGAGTTTATTGGTGCATGATGTTGTTCTCTACTTCCAGGTTACCGAGTACAAAGTTTATTCAAAATTCAATATATATTTTTTTAAGTCACTATTAGGACTTAAGGTTTAAATAAAATATGTTTGTTTAATCCTAAATTGGAGTTTAAAATTCGTTTCAAGTAAAATAGTGTTGAAATATTTCTGAAACAAGTTAGAACAGAAAAAAAAGAGGAATCTGCCATTTCAAAACCCATAGGAACTTAAGAATCAAAGGCAAACAAACAGCAGTTGTTGAGAGAAGAAGAAAATATCAAGCTAACAATTCAATCAAATATCAAAGACAAGTTGTAAGCTTCGGTTTTAAAGGATTCTCAGATCTTAAGTAATCAAGTTTTCAATTTTCAAAAGAGCAGTAGCTTCCAGTTCTTAGGCTTCTATTTCAAAGCTCTGTTCTTCATCTTATAACAAGTGAGTAAACAAATTTTGCTTGAATTAGAGATGCATGTGTTTAATCTGTGAAGCAAAGTTATAAGTTTGGGTTGCATGGATTAGTTTTATCTGATTTTAATTGATTATATATATATATATATATATATATATATATGTTTTTTGTATATGGCTATGTGTTGTTTACTGGATACTATTGTGTTCCCAGACATTTGAACAACAATAAGGAAATTTATATTCACCTATACAGTCAAATTCAAACCTGGACATTTAAACAGAAAATATTTGTAATATGATAATTTCAATTTTTAAAATAATTTCGAATAGAATTATGGAGTATGTATTTCAAAATGAAGAACTACAGGTCTGTTTCAACTATAAGTCCAAATTTCAATTTCTGGAATTCCTGTTTTGAGTCTATAATCTGATTCTAAATTGTGAATGATGAATTTAGGCATATGAATCATGATTTTTAGACTTGTAATTAGTGAGAAATGGCGAGATGTTTAGTTTGGGTTAATTGTAAATTACCGTCAATCTATGTCGATCTGTGACGCGTGGTCCTTGTCAGAGATGGCTCGTGGGACTAGGAAGGTGGGAAAAATAGTCAAGTGGTGTCTGGATCGTTATGGTGAGCGGGCGATGGCGATCTAGGGTTTAGATTGTGGGTGAGTTGTGGTTGATACTCGAATCGAATGCGGTATCGATGTTGGGTCGAGTTGGATCGGATGACAGTGTAGTGAAGCGTAGGGCTTTGGTGATGGGAGGGTTCAACGGCGAGGCTTAATATGGTCAGAGGTGATGGCCAGCGTTGATTTTGCGATCGGTTATGGGTTCTTGTTTTGATCGAGTTGCTCGATTTGGTCTGGTCATTGATCCCGTGGATTTGAAGGGTGGGTTTGGATATCGTGGTCATGGGTAGTTCGATGAAGGCCTGAGGGATGGTCGGCGTTGAACTTTTCGTTGTGCACATGCACAGTGGAATCGTGTACCTTGTTGTAGCAGGTGGAAATTGGACTGAGGGAAGAAAGAGCAGAGATGTTGGGCCGAAGAAGAAGTGTGGCCAGGATTTTTGTTGGGCCATGGGTTTTTAAAATTTAATTTAATTTAAATAAAGGGGAACGTAAAGAAAATGTAAACCAAGTTTTAATCTAAGTGTTAGCAGGATTTAAAACAAGTTTCTAAAGTTATAAAGGTTTCCAAATTGTTGTACTTAGATAATTATATAATGGTTTAAACCCTATATGTTTTCAAGGGAAAATTAAAATGATGAATTTAATTGAGTTGTTAATTAATAATTAATAACTAGGTTTATTAATTAATAATTTAAGAGTTAATTAATTAGTTAATGATTAATCAATTATAAGAACAATCATGGATTAATTAATTTGTATTAAGAGATATTGATTAATAATTAAAGTTATTAATCAATAGTTGATGGTTAATTAATCAGTTAATTTGAGATTAATTAATTGATAAGAAAATAATTAAGGAATGATTAATGATATTGAATGCTTTGTATTATTGTTATCCTTGGTATGTGATTGTGATGCTATGTGATATGGTGTTGGATATGGATCATCTATCTATAATAGAATTGCTTTGTGAATCTGTTACTATGAGTATAAATAGAATTGTTTAAACTTAAACAACTTTGTTTAAGATGATATTGTATTCAAAGAGACCGGGGACGGGTATCAGTAATAACTGAAACCACTTTGATTGTAATCTACATGATTCTATATGGATTTGATATGAGAAATCAATAGGATGAAATGGAAAAATATGGACTCTTTGAACTAAGTAAGTATACTTAGGATATGATTTGTGAAAATAAGTGTTAAGCATAACAAAGTAATGAACTTGTAATGAGGTACGAGTTACTCGGGTTTCTTTTATGATTTGAACTTGGTATTTCATACTATGTGGGTTTACTCACGCTGGTTTCCAGCCTGACCCGGGTGTTACTTTGATGTAATGCTCGGGTCAGACCGAGTATTACAGATTTTCAAGTAAGGACGTTCTGGAGTTCAGGAGGCAAGCAGGATGGCAGGAACGTATGGAGTGTATTCCGCTGTGTTATATGGTAGTTTTGTCTGGGACATGTGATATTAACTGTCTAATGTTTGTGTAAATGTTGAAAACTCTGATGTATTAAAATGTAATTGACTGATACAGTTTTTTTTGTGTAAAGAATATTATTTGATATTATATTTTATCCGCTGCAAATGTGAGATTCTGTGACTTGTTTTCTGTTTCTTCTTCTATCTCTTTTCTTCTTTTCCTAACTATCTGGAATTTTCGGAATCGAAAATTCTGGGTTGTTACAATAAAATCCTAAATAAAATTTATATCAACAATACTTAATTATTTACTCAACATTATAAAATTTTCTAGAAATTGTTTTTCATATTTTAACTCTTTTAAATTTGAATTTATATATCCAATATTCACATATTAAGCCTGTTTATTAAAAATTTCCACGTTAAATTATTTCACAAATCTCTTAAGCAAATAATTATTCTCAAAACTACTTAATTACATCCCTAAATATTTTATTATAAAATTCCAGTATTTCAAAATAAATCCAAATTGTTCAGATTTAATTCACAAAATTCATTTTAGCCAAATAATTATTATTATCTTTTATTAATTACCCTTGAATACTGGGTTTTTACACTAGTCAATGGTATCAAGGGCAACAAAGTTCAATCTAAATACGACGTTCACCAGGGAGGTCCTCTTTCAGCCCTATAGTTTAATTTAGCTACCATGTGCTCAATAAAATCATTATACTTGAATTAAATAAATATATCCTTCCTAAACTAGGAGAAAATATCACTGGCGATGGAGTATCTACCCTTTGATATGTTGATGACACACTTCTATTTTTTTCCCACCTTCCATACCACATTGCATCGCCAAAACTAATCTTATATAACTTCGAACTTTCCATCCGGGCTTAATATTAATTTTCATAAAAGTTGGATGCCAATTGTTAATGATAAATCAGATGTCACAATTGAAATGGTTAATACCTTAAACCGTAATAAAATGTAATACTTAATAAAATATTTAGCCATACCAATTAGAAAGAAAACACCTAAAAAGGAAGACTGGTACATTATTACTGATAAGGTAGTAAAAATTTATCACATTGAAAAAGTAACCGTCTCTCAAGAGAAGGTAGAACAATTCTTATTAACTCGGCCTTATTAGCAATTCCAATTTACTAGCTCTCTTATTATTGTTTCCATAATTGGGTGATTTACAAAATAGATAAGATCAGAAGGAATTTCGTCTAGAAGGGCGAAGTATAGTGCTTTAAGCTGAGCTGCCTTACTAATTAGGATCAGGTTTGCAAGCCCAAAAACCAAGGTGGTTTAAGGATTATTAGTCTAAAAACATCGAACATCTATCTTTTATGTAAATTGATCTGGAACTTTATTAATGATGATAAGGGAATATGGAAAGAAATAATTGCAAACTCTTACTATAATGACACATATAACATCTATATGCCCCATAACCATCATGTATCCTACTTTTGGAAAGATGTCTCCAGACTACTTCACATATTTAACTCACTCGGGAGATAAAACTTTCTTTTGGAACGATGCTTGAATATCGAATATTACTTTGAAACGAGAACTCTTTCCGGCCTCTAGTAGTAAGAACGTTCTCATTAGTGATTATTTAGACCATAGGATTAATTTAAATAGAGTCTCACATTTAATTAGGATCTTATAGGGTATACACTTAGCCAATTTCAAACCCTAATAAATAGATTTAAACATATCAATATGGATGTCTAGCATGATATTGTTGAATGAAGCTGGAATAAAAACAAAGAGTACTCATCGAAGTCAATGTAAAATTCTGAATTTCTTGGTGATTAATCTAACCTATTTTAAACCTATTTGAAAGGTACATGCACCACCTAAAGCTAAAATACACACGTGGATCAAAATACACAGCTAACAATTTCGACATGTTAAACTCAAAAATTCCAAACATTTACAATGCTAATATGAGTTTTATTGTAAAATAGCCTCTGAAACCACCAAACACTTGTATTATGAGTGTCAATACACCTAACATATCATCAGTAAGTTAATCCATATTTTTGAACTATGCATAAGTACTATCATCGCATATCCATATGAATACTGATCTCACTTTAGATTTAAATATAACTAACCACACAGAAATTTATTGAACATTATTTACTCAATTACTATCTGACATTCATAGAACAAAAGAAACAAATGTTACAAAAGTACACCATCTCCTCTATATTTCATTCCCAAACATATTTCTCCATGGACAAGAGCAAATGGATTGAATCTAGAATGGAAGACTATATATGACGGGACTTTGCATAATTTAATCTCAAATGTAGATCACCCTCATCCCCCACTCATAAGTCTGTAGTCTCCATACTTGTGGGAAATTCGTACACTCGTCATTCGCAATTCTTAGGTACACTGCTACTCTTCCTACACCTGCGATGCATGCTGCTTTTCAAATTCCTATACTCGTTTCTTAATTTGCTGAAGTGGAGCTCCTTTATTGCTCGCCACTGCATCATTTCTATTGCATTAACCACTCTAACCAATCCGAGCTATTTCCACACTTGCTGTGGTTTGGAATCGCTCCATACACTATTATGCTTCATCAATATTCATTTCGAAAAGTAGGTATGATATACTACATATATAGTTCAAGACTGAATTCCCTTCAGATAGAAATTCAAATATGCTTCGTTCAGTCCAGAGTTCCCTTTAAATAACCGATTATACTGATACTGCAATCTACTACTGATGTACCAATCAGTCACCTTTTATTGGGCCGAATTCAACTCTTCATGGTCAAATATGCAGTATTTTTTCTAAAATGCGCGCCATCTCTTTCACACATTTGCATTGCCATAGAATTCACTCTACTTTGAAGCTTAATCCAACAAATTCAGAACCTAATGGCCAAATACACAGCCAGCCCCCTAATGCACATCAGCTCCAAGATACATATGCTTTGCCGAAGACTCCGCTCATTTTACTCAACTCATGCTTAAAAATTCGATTTTGTTATTATCATTTGTATGCCAAAATTTAATTTACCTCAAACTTGATATATGGTTAGTTCTTATATTACTCATAGCATCGTGATCTTGATATGTGGTTAGTTCTTATATTACTCATAGCATCGTGATCATCTATCTGATGATCTTTTGGCTTTAACCAAACATTTAGCAGTTTTGTTAATTATTTACTCTTGTAATGTCATCCACTAGGCTTGTTGATGTTCCTTAATTTTTTATAATAACAAAGTAACGAGTGGTACCCTCATTTTGAGGACCACACTTTCATACATAAAAAAGGTAGCACTAAGGTTAATAAAATAAACAATTAGATCTAATGTCTAGATTGATCATTATTAAATATAGCATTTAAAAATAAGATAGGATGGAAGAAATATACATAAAACCTTTAAAGTAAGTATACACGTGAAATAATTTGTAGTTAGTAACATCTAATTGGTATTAACTGATTTTTTAAATTCTTTGGAGGATTACTATACGAGTTATATTGATTGATTATTGTTTGAATTGAATCATTGTTGGTTGATTGGAATGATACGAAAAATACACTAAAATGTACATAAGATAAATGAATAAATGTCTGGAAGAAAGTGGGTAAACCAAAGTTAAAAGACAGGCTTGATAACTCATTTCCAGGCCATCGGTTGGCTGAGTGAAACCCACCAGTCGACCGGCCAAGCATAGACAAGAAACATAAAGGAAATAGTCTAAATTTACAATCGTTCAATCTGACTTGTTTAGTCAGTCGGTCTGTTGACATGCCGATCCATCAACTGGTCAACACTACCAGTTGACTGATGAGCTGCTGTAAGGATTATTTGTTCCTGTGTCACTTCCCCCGCCTCCAGGACTTCATTTATGCACCGAGTTCTAACTTGAGCATATTGGGGAAGGTTGTTAGGACGCTTGGAGAATACTTTTGGTATGGTGCCCGCTGTGGTTGAATCAACAGGTGTGGTGTGAATCAGTGTGATCAATATGTGTATGTATACCTATGTAATTTGAAAGATTAAGTTGTAGAGTTTGCTATAATCATTTACTAGATGCATTTCTATAATTATGTGATGGATTCAACCATACTAGTTATGATTTTTTGAATATTCGTATTATGGAAGCAGAGTCCGCAGTCATGGCTTCGGTCTTAAATTTTGAGTGTTGCGTGCTTCCTTTTGACATGACGGAAAGGCAGTGGCCTTAATCATGTGCTTCGTGACATGGTGAAGGCGAAGTTTAGTTCTTAATTATAGGGGTTTGACGTGGTCCAACATGAGATGAATCTTGGTGTCGTTATCACTATCTTATCCTCAGGCATATCAAGGAAAATTATAAGACACGTTTATATCGTTTGTGATGATTGATTAGGTAGTCGTGCGAATGTATTTTGATGTAGATAATTGTTTGGTATTATTTTACCTTTTAATGGATTTTGGCCATGTCGTATGGATTCGGGCATGCTATCCTAGAGTGTAAGGTATCCGGTTATGTCTTAGTAATAGTATATATTATACTATAATTGATGTAACACCAAGCAAATTTGACACATATAATATAAATTAATCATCGGTGATCATTTAATTAAAATATAAAAAGAGATATTTTTGAACAGAGTTGTCTTTTTGGAAATTCTAATATGTCAATTGCATTTAAAATTTCAAAAAAAGAATTTTGAAATATAATATGTTAGGGTTGGATATGTTAATCAAATTGGGTATTTTTAAATCCAAGAACCCAAATACTCGTTATAAATGTATGTTTAACCTAACCCTAGCCGCCAACAGATCTATTTATTATCCCTAATCTAGAATTCTCCTTAATTACATTTTAGTGGCGGTTAGTCATCTTAATCCAAAACATATTAAAAACAGAACAAGGTCCAAACCTCATCAAATTGTTTGTCTCGACGATATGAAGAGACAATAATAATTTATTCTCGATGAGATGAAGAGAAGCAACAAATTATTTTCTGGTCTGATGAACAATATGATCGAAAATTGCATCGAAAGCTCATTGCGGTGAATTAGGGTTTTGAATTGGAGCCTTTTGATCGAGGTAAAATTGGATGTTAAGGCTAGCAAAATTGGATGCAACATGGTCAAAGGGTTCAAATAAGGTTGGTTGGCAACATTAGAATGGAGAGTGGAACCATGATTTGGCAGTTGTATGTCAGGTTGAAGACGTGATGGTAGAGGAACTAGTGCACCGAACATGTCCCACCTTGTAGCGCATGCGGTAGTGGACATGGGATTGGGGTTTGCTTGGCCGGCGGTGGCCCGAGAAGGGAGCGATGGTGGCCCAAAGGCGATGACTGAGGAGAGATTGTACTTTTTTGGGATTGCAGAGGAAAAGTACAATTACGCTAAGCCCTTGTATTTTTATAAATTACAATTTTAATCCTAAATAATCTAATTGTAATAACTATTGCATATGACCTTCGATTCAAGTATTGTTTACGTGGAATTAATGGCGAGATTTATGACATTTTGGCATGTTATTTGCTGGTTTTTGGGACTATTTGGGAAAGTGCCTTGGCAGTATTTAAAGGTCGTAAATATTTTTTTAAAATATTAAATAGATATTTGCTGATACATATATACATATACATACATACATATGTGTGTGTGCACGCGCGCGCACCCATTAAGATATATAATACATCCTTTATGATCATTTGAATTTTTTGATGTCTTGTATGTGATATATGTTAAGATCCTATTATTTATCTACTTGATCGCGACATTTTTGGACGATGAATATTTTATGATAACTAATTATAACTCCAGGGAAAATAATTAATTGATGGATATTAAGTGTAATCACATGACTAGGGATCGAATTAGATTATTTAATAAATTTTGGAGTGATATCTGTAATAATCGATAATTTGCACTAAAGTTATGTGTAAATTTTAGTAAGGTTATTATTTTTGAATTTTTGGGGAAGTTCGTAAATAACAACTAGAAAAACCTATTTTGAAGTAATATGAGAAATTTGTTGTTATTTATAAAGTAAGGTTGAATTTAGTAATAAAAACAAGATTTTTGGTAAATCGTTATTTTCTTTGAGTTATATTATATTAGCTAAATATAAGATAATTTGGGATAAATTAACAATATTTGGGATAAATAGTAAACATTATGCTTTTTGAAGATTTTAACGATAATTATTACTATTTTTGGGTTAATGAGTATATGACAACTTTTATGAGTTTTTTTAAGAAATAAGATTTTTTTTATTGTTTGAAGCAAATTTAGTATTTGGAGTATGATAATAAACATCATACTAATAATTAAGGGATAGTTTCTGAAGTGGGTTAAATGATTATTAAATTTAAGATAAATAATAATGAAGTTTGAAGGTTCTAACCAGCGAAACATTATGTTTACCAAAAAAGCAAGTTAGACTATATTATCACTATTTTGGATTGAAAGAGAATAAAGTGATTTAAAAACGAGTTACGTGAAAAAATATCTTCTTTTGGAAAAACGTTAGCATTATGCTTTGAATGCGAGCTTTGTAATATTACTATTATTTTATAAAAAAATAGTAATATGATATTTAAAGGCATTTAAAGTAAGTCTTATTTGGAGTAGATGATCATAAAGTGGCAATCGAGCATTTGAGGAAGGTATCATTATTTGTTAGAGTCATTACACAGTAATAGAATAAGTTACATATTATTCAAAGTAAATTGACAATTTTTGAATAGATAATAATACAACGATTTTTTCTACATTAAGAATAAAGTATTATCATCTGTTATTGTTCATTTTTTATCCAAGCCAGTGTTTACCATTATGGAACATGTTATTTGGGTGGGTGTTTACTATTTGCGATGGTATACCTTTATGTATTCCAGTGCATAATTTCTCTTTATTGGTATTTACTTGATGTTGGTATAAATATAGTTGTTAGTATTTACCATTTATGAGCATGTTTGATTGTTGGTTTCCACTTATTGTTGTTTGATGTGTGGCTAATGTGATTATTATTTCTGGATTAGTGTATTCACTTCTATGTTGAGCCTATAGTTTGTTTGATACATCTAATTGGCATTGTTGGAAAGAGAGACTAGGTGACCTATGATGTGATAATATTTGTGACTACAGAAGAAGAGAAGGTCCATGTTTAAATATAGAACTACATGAGGTTGATCCTGAAAAGGTATGTAGGTAGTCTTTTCCTATGTAAGAACCTTGTTCCCTTGGGATGGGTCGGGGTATATAGATCTATGGCGCAGTCCAAACTAGTTGAAAGCTCCGTTTTCTTTTCCATTTGTATTATATATATGTATGTGTGTGTATTATATATTAATATATTGTGATGAAGAAGATCTTTGACCCTCGAAAATCGACACTAATGCATCCTCGTGCTGCAAATTCAAGTGTCGAAAAACCCGATCGTTAAGGGTAAAAAGAAAATAAAGATAGAACAGAATCTCACACGAATGGAATAACATATATTATTTCAACATATAATCTATACAGTAGAATTTTTTTAATATATTTATCAAAGTTTAACTTAACATCAACATGGACAGCTATAAATACATGTCCTTACAAATGCGGAATGCGATAGTACATGAGTGTGGTGGAAATGGATAACAATCTTTAGAAGAATCTTCTAACTCCATGCTCCAAGCTCTTCCAAAATGCTCTAAACAAAACCTGACTACTAGGCTGTTTAGAAAAATAGGGCACTCAGAGTTTAAGGGAAAGAAATAAACTCCGGGTCGGTCATGGGACCAGTGTGAGAAACTAAAAATATGAGTATTTTGAAAGAAAAAAGGTATTTCATAAGACCATGCCACACATAAACACGGAATAAGTTTTTACCTTATGATAACCAAAATATTTACTATGCAAAATCTGGTAATATTATTTTTAATGACATTCTTTTGAAAACACTTTCAAGTAAATATATATAATCTTAGCCAAAATTGTTATATTACCAAATTTCGGCATACTGGGCTCTATAATCAAGTCCGAAGGCACTTATTGTAGAATGGATTTCCATATATTGGCAGGTAAGGAACCACCTTCCATATAGTACATCTCTGGAGGGATGTACTAAGGATCAACAACTTTTGAAACTTTGCACCTGGCAAGACCGACCTGCTCACGGTCCCATCTTGGTGGCAGATAAAATCGAATATGACATCAACCCAGTTGTAACCGATCTATCCGAGAGCTCTCTTAGCATATACAACATACTCAACATATATAGAGTAATCTAGAAAGGTAATGACCATACCCTAATGGTTGCGAACCACATAGCCTCACGACATGCCATGTTTAAGCCATTTTGGGGTGATGAGGCCTAGGTAACGATTACCTGTGACAATCCGGAGTTTTATAACGATTTATTTTCGTCCAATGACGATAAAAATTGTTGTTAATTGCTATTTGAAGTTTTAATTCGAGTTGAAATCCTTTTCAAAAATTTGGTTAAGAGTTCATGGGCTTTAAATTTAATCTTGGCCCATGGTGTTTCTTTGTTTTGATGCCGTGATAATCCAAGACCTGACCCCCATTTCACTTTGATTCGAAAACCCTAAACCTAAACCTAAACTAACGAACGAAAATGGCGGCCTCCTTTCGTTCGTTCCTCTTTTCGAAATTTAGGCTTTGCAATCCGCAGTCGCCGCTTTCAGAGTTTGTCGATCGTTCGTCTTGAGCTCAGCTCGGTTGCTCCTTCTTCGTGGAAAAGGTGAGTGAATTATCACTCACATCTCTTTCAATCTTAGGTCGCTCGACTTCGTTAAGATGTTAATGCTTTTCTTGCTGTCTTGGTTCGATTCCTGTATACCACAACACTTATTTTTGTTTGAAATCTGCAAACATGATTTTGGGAAATTATAATTTTGATGAGGATTCAATTTGATTTTGAGTTTGATGATTTTTACTTCACTCTCTGGCTTCATGAGTTTGCTGGCTTCGGCTTTGGCTTGAGATTTCGCTTAACTGTACTTCGGTACTCGATTTTAATTCGAGAATGATGTTTTCTCTTATTTTAACAAGATTTGAAGAAAAGAATTTAATACTTGATGTTCTCGGTTTTGATTTTGAGCTGGTTAATATCCTTGGCTATCAGTTTTGACTTTGATCTGTTACTTAACCTTGGCCATGTGTTCATCTGAGTGTTGTTAGCATTGCATCACCACTGTTGACCTTATCTGAGCATTGTTCATTTTTGATTGAGTCTGGATTTACATATTATGTCCCTGGCCATTCTTTGTACAACCTGTCCTAGATTACCATATTGTTGTGATGAGCTCGGGTAGTCTTCATTTAGGGTAGTCTGCACTGCTTCATGTTATTGCTTGACCTGTTCCACTATGGTTCCATGCCTTGTGGTTGCATTTCATTTGTGTTTGCTGTCACATTGGGCTTGTAGTTGGTGTAGCTCGCTGTCTTTGAACTTTGCTCGGTCATTTGAGGAGTTGGGTCTGCATGTTGTTGTATCTGTACCTGTAGTTGTCTTCGGCTGCACACCCGATTTTGTGATGTTGGCCTGGTTCGACTTTTGCCATGATTATCCACTGCCTCTAGTAGCACTTTGATATTGTGTAGCTTTTGAATCATCCCTTACTTGTTGCATTTGCATATCACTGTAATTCCATCACTACACTATTTATCTGCATATAAACTTGAGTTCTGACTTGATTAAATTTCGTGACTCCCTGGTTACTTGGTATAGTTCGAACTTGGTTCTGGTTATCTTCGACATTGGTTTAGATATTGAACTGTACTTCATTTGATATTCGGCTTCGATTTTGATTGTGAACTGCATATTATTTTACTTGAGTTCGTCTCTGGCCAGTTGTGTTCGTCCTTGACTTCTGTTTCAACTAGAAATTGCTACTGTGTTTTAGAACAACAACTCGACATTGAGTCTGTTCAAATACCTACGGCTTTGATTTGCATTTTGGTATAATGTGGACTTTAAACTGTTCGAACCTGCTCTAGTTGACTTCGGCATTGTCACTGCTAGTTGAAATCCCCCTGTCTTTGTTCGAAACTGCTATGACTTATTGCTTTAGGAGAACTGTCGGGGTATATGTACACAAGTGTGATCTGGTGGCAATGTTGTTTCGTTTGTTTTCTGGCTGTTGAGGTAGTGCCATTGACAGTTGAGTCTTCATTTGATAGTTATATTTACCTCGAATACCAGGTTGTCTTCACCTTGTAGTAGTTGCATTCAAATGTTAGTTTCATTGACATATCAGTAATCACTTTGTTGCTTTTGTATCCTAGTCTTGATACATTCTTTTAGTGCAGTGTTCCATGTTTGTTTGTGAATTGGAGCCCTGTTGCACCTTTCATATGTTCATCTAGGTTGGCTTGAACTTGATAAGTTTGTTTGTGATGTTGGCATTTCACTGTGTCACTGTCCATATTTGTTGTGACAGTCTCTGCATCCATGTTGATGTTTCGTATGTTGAAGCTTTGCATTGATATACTTGTCCATCTCTGAGTCCTTCCATGTTGATCTGTTGTGATATTGTTCTCTAGATCACTTCCAGTTGTACTGCTATTTGAATTGTAGTACTTCATGTTGTAGCTTCTCTTGTATCTCTTGTGATATCTGTTGAGTCTGTTTCAATTTGCCCTGTGTACGTCTCGAACCTGTGAGCTTGATGAGTTGCTTTGTCATAATTGTTTGCATCTGCAGCATTGTTTCATCACTAAAGCCTTGATGCTTTGATGTTTATGATTTCATTTGTGCATTCTTGTAGTCACTTGGGCTTGCTCTGTAGCTTGCCTTGACAATTGTATTTAGTTGTCATGTAATTCTTCTTGGCTTTGACATTGCCGAGCTTTTGCCCTTGATAGTATTTTGTGGTCTTTATTTTAGTTCACTGTCATCCGAACTGTTGCCACTGTCTTCTTTGTAGATGCATTTTGCCCTTGTCTTTGCAACTGTTTGCCACTGCAGTTTCATCGTGGTGGTTGCTTTGTATTCGTTTATGTCTGCAGTTGCCTGTGTTTTGCAGTTTTCCTTCTGTTGGGATTTGTTTCCGAATTCACTTGAGTTGAATCCGGTACTTCGGGGTTTGACATTGTGATCATTTGTGACTTTCACTGAGCTTTTGTGTATCTCCTGCGATAGTGGCGAGGCAGTACACGCGTGCGTGTACTGCAGCCCTATCAGATTTGACAGTTTTAAATTGATGTTTCGATTTGCTGAATAGTTTCGTTGGTTAAATTCAATGCTTTGGAGTTGTATTCTGATTTGGATTGTTGATTCGTCTTTTAACACTGTTTAGTGTTATATATATGCCGTTATCCAATTCTCGTATCGAGAGTTGGATATACGAGATTTCCGTGACTGTCATCTATTTGGTATTGATTATTATTGCTTCTATGCACTAATAACTGAGTTTGAATTAGACTGACCCGTGTATTATTTTCTTTTGAATGTAATACTCGGGTCAGACCCGAGTTATTTCAGGTTGTAGATTTCCTGCTTTGAGTTGCTGTTTGAGCTATGAAGACTTTTCACATCTTTTGGAGTAATCGTGTCATAGTATAGGTTGATATGTATTCATGTATATTAGTTGATAATGTACGTGTATATATAACTTCCAGAGTCGACAATTGTAGTTGTATCATATGTATTGTGTCAACTGTATTGTAACTGACATCAGTTATATATATGAGACTTTTGTTTTTATCTGTGTTCCGCATTCTTTGTGTATCTGTGTTGTTTTTATATATATTGTCCTAAACCATTATGAACCATCGTAGCTCGTTTTATACTGGAATTGGGTATGTCGATGGGAGTGAATAAATAAGAGATGAAAAATTTAAAATATACACCACTCCTATCGAGGTAACCAATACTAGTGTAAGGCCAACTACGGATGGCCGCTCCTATCCAGCCTTATTCTTCATAATAACAGACAGTATTTCTTTTAATACTCTTTGTTATTGTGAGTATAGAGGTGGGGCGTCACAGTTGGTATCAGAGCTTGGGGTTTATGGACATAATATAAAACATAACTTAGATGGAACATGTGTTACAACTATTTGTCGATGTTTTCTTCGTGTTTTGAGTCAAAACTAAAGTTTTGAAATTATGATGAAATTTTTAAATATCTTTATTTAAAAATAAAAGTGAAACTGTGTTTTGTTGATTTGATTAAATTGTGTTCTGTTTATCAGAGTGCGTAGCGGAAACAGTGAAACTGTCTTCGCTAAGTACAACTGATAATCTTTTTGATTTAAAAATCAAAATATGAAATTGAAATAAATTTCATTTGCTGTTTACATAGCTGTGTTTATTTTGTTTCTTTGAGAATTTCGAATCCGAATTGAGGATTCGTAACGATTGCAGTTATGTGATTCTTGTTGAGATTTTTGCTGATTTTCTTTTAGGCTAATCACATGTTGATTAGATTTTTGCTGTTTTGAATTATCTTCATTGAAGATATATTCGAATGATTTCTTTGTTCATTTTGTAGTACGTGCAAATTTGAGTTGCACGTTACTGCATTAATTTTACGTTGAACCGATGCTTGGTTATGAAACGTATTTTGTTGCCGTTACCTTTATAACGGGATTTTTACACTAGTGCTATGTTTTGAAGCACGGAGTTTAGTTGAAAATTTTAATGAATGAAAATTCACTGGTGTTACATTGTGGTGTAAATTATTTTGATGAGATTTTGACGTTTTAAAAAAAAAAATATTACTGTCGCTTTGGCTTCAGTAACCATCAAATTTTAAAAGTGGATTTTCAAGCGGTTATACCACAATGCTGATTTGTGACCCGTTTTTACGGTATTTTGAGAAGTACAATTTCCTTATCAAAATTGTTACTAATATTGCTGCTTTAATCACGTAATTGAAAAATCGTTTTAAAATGAAAATTGTTTTATAATTTTTTTTAACAGTTTGCACTTTCAAAAGAAGAGGAAGGTGAGTGATAATCACTTATGAGATTTATGGCATTAAGACCCAAGTAAGGGCAGCCATATATGAAAATCATATTATGATTTCTGTTAATCTTTATTTCTCTAAATAAATATATGATGATCATGAATGGCATTTTGGTTGAATTTTTGGTTGCTGTTTTGATTTGTTTTTGGCATTGGCTAATTTTGTTTTGAAAATTGTTTAATCAATCATATAACCTGATTACAGAAATGAGTTTATGACCCAGTTTTTATAAGAAAATAATTTGATAAATTTACTGAGAAATATGGTATTGAATAATAATAATGGATTAGGCAGTATGAACAAAGAGGTTTATGCTCATGTCTAGTTCATTTAAAAATTGATATGAACAAAGCAATATTAAAAAAAAAAGTGCGATCAAGCAGAAATGACTTTGAAATGGGTTGCAAAATTTGGCATGAAAGTTGGTATGTTTAGATATGATTTTTAAGGAAATTAAATTCCCTACTTATGAAATGAAGAAAGGATTACAAGAGTATTTCTGGAGTTAAAAAGGAAAATTCCTTAAATGAATAAATATGTATGGTCTCTAAATTACCAAGTAATTTAGGAGAGGTACCTTGATCTACTCATCATCAGGTGGATGATGGGTATGTGCATGACTTGTTCAAGTCCTGGAGGCCTCTGTGCAAAGGTTAACAGAATTGAGTCCTTTGCAATGCACACTTTGTGTTCAAAGGCAAGAGTTTGGACCATATAAAAATGTAAGAAGGAACTGGAAAATAAGCTAGGCAGTGTGAACAAAGGAGGTTCATGCTTATGTCTGATTGTTTTAAATTGGAAATGAACAATGCAATAAATTATTTATGTGCTGATTTGTTCAGATCTAAAGCTAAAATGTTTTATAGGTTTTTCTCTAAAACCTTACCCTATGTTCACAATAGAATTGAGTATAAGAATTTTTATAGAATTCTACTGGATTTGTTTAAGAGATCATGACATTCTTGAATATAGGAGATATGCAAGTGATAAAACAAATTTTGAATGAGACAACTGGAGAAATGAAATAAAGCATTATTTTCATGAATGAAAGTATGGACAGTTGAGATTTTCTGAAATAAGAAATGAGACTGGTCACTAGATTATAAAACTAATCTAGGAGAGAAGCCTTGATCTATTCATCATAAGGAGTATGATGGGTATGTGCATGACTTGTTTAAGTCCTATAGGCCTTTGTGCAAGGGTTAACAGAATTGAGTCCCTTGCGATGCACACATGGTGTTCAATGGCAAAGAGATATGACCAAATTAAATTGATAAATCGAGATTTAGAGCTGAACTATGGAATTAAAATGAGTTAATTCCATGAGAGTATGTGTACATGTATACTGTATTGAATAATTGTTGATTTGAGATTCGATTATCGTTTTTGATAATTGAATATTTGTTGATTTGAGATTCGATTATCGTTTTTGATAATTGAATATTTGTTGATTTGAGATTCGATTATCGTTTTTGATAATTGAATACTTGTTGATTTGAGATTCGATTATCGTTTTTGATAATTGAATATTTGTTGATTTGAGATCCGATTATCGTTTTTGATAATCGAATATTTGTTGATTTGAGATTTAATTATCGTTTTTGATAATTGAATAATTGTTGATCTGGGATTTCTGATTATCGTTTTGATAATTAGGCAATTGCTAATTTTGCTGATTGTAAGATTTTCTAGTCTCTAACTGATTCTAGATTATGTTGATTATATTAAATTGCTGTTTTGTGATTTCTGTATTCTAATTATCTAATTGATAA
The DNA here is from genome assembly GCA_030737815.1 of Allium fistulosum. Classification (NCBI taxonomy): domain Eukaryota; kingdom Viridiplantae; phylum Streptophyta; class Magnoliopsida; order Asparagales; family Amaryllidaceae; genus Allium; species Allium fistulosum. Next base: position 804,033,354 of record CM060903.1, on the reverse strand, counting down.
TTGAATATTACTGACAATTGCATTTGTCCAGTTTTGTTGTTTTCTGATTATCTATTTGATGATTAGATTTTGTGAGAATTTGTAAATTTCTTTTATGGAATTAAAAGTTTTCTTCGGTTTTGGTGTTCTCGATCTTTATTTTTCTAGCTTAACCAGTTTATGTTAGAAAAATAATTGTTATTGACAACCTTAATTATGAAAATTGCGGGGACGCAATTTCTATAAGGAGGGGAGTCTGTGACAACCCGGAGTTTTATAACGATTTATTTTCGTCCAATGACGATAAAAATTGTTGTTAATTGCTATTTGAAGTTTTAATTCGAGTTGAAATCCTTTTCAAAAATTTGGTTAAGAGTTCATGGGCTTTAAATTTAATCTCGGCCTATGGTGTTTCTTTGTTTTGATGCCGTGATAATCCAAGACCTGACCCCCATTTCACTTTGATTCGAAAACCCTAAACCTAAACCTAAACTAACGAACGAAAATGGCGGCCTCCTTTCGTTCGTTCCTCTTTTCGAAATTTAGGCTTTGCAATCCGCAGTTGCCGCTTTCAGAGTTTGTCGATCGTTCGTCTTGAGCTCAGCTCGGTTGCTCCTTCTTCGTGGAAAAGGTGAGTGAATTATCACTCACATCTCTTTCAATCTTAGGTCGCTCGACTTCGTTAAGATGTTAATGCTTTTCTTGCTGTCTTGGTTCGATTCCTGTATACCACGACACTTATTTTTGTTTGAAATCTGCAAACATGATTTTGGGAAATTATAATTTTGATGAGGATTCAATTTGATTTTGAGTTTGATGATTTTTACTTCACTCTCTGGCTTCATGAGTTTGCTGGCTTCGGCTTTGGCTTGAGATTTCGCTTAACTGTACTTCGGTACTCGATTTTAATTCGAGAATGATGTTTTCTCTTATTTTAACAAGATTTGAAGAAAAGAATTTAATACTTGATGTTCTCGGTTTTGATTTTGAGCTGGTTAATATCCTTGGCTATCAGTTTTGACTTTGATCTGTTACTTAACCTTGGCCATGTGTTCATCTGAGTGTTGTTAGCATTGCATCACCACTGTTGACCTTACCTGAGCATTGTTCATTTTTGATTGAGTCTGGATTTACATATTATGTCCCTGGCCATTCTTTGTACAACCTGTCCTAGATTACCATATTGTTGTGATGAGCTCGGGTAGTCTTCATTTAGGGTAGTCTGCACTGCTTCATGTTGTTGCTTGACCTGTTCCACTATGGTTCCATGCCTTGTGGTTGCATTTCATTTGTGTTTGCTGTCACATTGGGCTTGTAGTTGGTGTAGCTCGCTGTCTTTGAACTTTGCTCGGTCATTTGAGGAGTTGGGTCTGCATGTTGTTGTATCTGTACCTGTTGTTGTCTTCGGCTGCACACCCGATTTTGTGATGTTGGCCTGGTTCGACTTTTGCCATGATTATCCACTGCCTCTAGTAGCACTTTGATATTGTGTAGCTTTTGAATCATCCCTTACTTGTTGCATTTGCATATCACTGTAATTCCATCACTACACTGTTTATCTGCATATAAACTTGAGTTCTGACTTGATTAGATTTCGTGACTCCCTGGTTACTTGGTATAGTTCGAACTTGGTTCTGGTTATCTTCGACGTTGGTTTAGATATTGAACTGTACTTCATTTGATATTCGGCTTTGTTGGGATTTGTTTCCGAATTCACTTGAGTTGAATCCGGTACTTCGGGGTTTGACATTGTGATCATTTGTGACTTTCACTGAGCTTTTGTGTATCTCCTGCGATAGTGGCGAGGCAGTACACGCGTGCGTGTACTGCAGCCCTATTAGATTTGACAGTTTTAAATTGATGTTTCGATTTGCTGAATAGTTTCGTTGGTTAAATTCAATGCTTTGGAGTTGTATTCTGATTTGGATTGTTGATTCGTCTTTTAACACTGTTTAGTGTTATATATATGCCGTTATCCAATTCTCGTATCGAGAGTTGGATATACGAGATTTCCGTGACTGTCATCTATTTGGTATTGATTATTATTGCTTCTATGCACTAATAACTGAGTTTGAATTAGACTGACCCGTGTATTATTTTCTTTTGAATGTAATACTCGGGTCAGACCCGAGTTATTTCAGGTTGTAGATTTCCTGCTTTGAGTTGCTGTTTGAGCTATGAAGACTTTTCACATCTTTTGGAGTAATCGTGTCATAGTATAGGTTGATATGTATTCATGTATATTAGTTGATAATGTACGTGTATATATAACTTCCAGAGTCGACAATTGTAGTTGTATCATATGTATTGTGTCAACTGTATTGTAACTGACATCAGTTATATATATGAGACTTTTGTTTTTATCTGTGTTCCGCATTCTTTGTGTATCTGTGTTGTTTTTATATATATTGTCCTAAACCATTATGAACCATCGTAGCTCGTTTTATACTGGAATTGGGTATGTCGATGGGAGTGAATAAATAAGAGATGAAAAATTTAAAATATACACCACTCCTATCGAGGTAACCAATACTAGTGTAAGGCCAACTACGGATGGCCGCTCCTATCCAGCCTTATTCTTCATAATAACAAACAGTATTTCTTTTAATACTCTTTGTTATTGTGAGTATAGAGGTGGGGCGTCACAGTTGGTATCAGAGCTTGGGGTTTATGGACATAATATAAAACATAACTTAGATGGAACATGTGTTACAACTATTTGTCGATGTTTTCTTCGTGTTTTGAGTCAAAACTAAAGTTTTGAAATTATGATGAAATTTTTAAATATCTTTATTTAAAAATAAAAGTGAAACTGTGTTTTGTTGATTTGATTAAATTGTGTTCTGTTTATCAGAGTGCGTAGCGGAAACAGTGAAACTGTCTTCGCTAAGTACAACTGATAATCTTTTTGATTTAAAAATCAAAATATGAAATTGAAATAAATTTCATTTGCTGTTTACATAGCTGTGTTTATTTTGTTTCTTTGAGAATTTCGAATCCGAATTGAGGATTCGTAACGATTGCAGTTATGTGATTCTTGTTGAGATTTTTGCTGATTTTCTTTTAGGCTAATCACATGTTGATTAGATTTTTGCTGTTTTGAATTATCTTCATTGAAGATATATTCGAATGATTTCTTTGTTCATTTTGTAGTACGTGCAAATTTGAGTTGCACGTTACTGCATTAATTTTACGTTGAACCGATGCTTGGTTATGAAACGTATTTTGTTGCCGTTACCTTTATAACGGGATTTTTACACTAGTGCTATGTTTTGAAGCACGGAGTTTAGTTGATATAGTATAGGTTGATATGTATTCATGTATATTAGTTGATAATGTACGTGTATATATAACTTCCAAAGTCGACAATTGTAGTTGTATCATATGTATTGTGTCAACTGTATTGTAACTGACATCAGTTATATATATGAGACTTTTGTTTTTATCTGTGTTCCGCATTCTTTGTGTATCTGTGTTGTTTTTATATATATTGTCCTAAACCATTATGAACCATCGTAGCTCGTTTTATACTGGAATTGGGTATGTCAATGGGAGTGAATAAATAAGAGATGAAAAATTTAAAATATACACCACTCCTATCGAGGTAACCAATACTAGTGTAAGGCCAACTACGGATGGCCGCTCCTATCCAGCCTTATTCTTCATAATAACAGACAATATTTCTTTTAATACTCTTTGTTGTTGTGAGTATAGAGGTGGGGCGTCACATTACCTTTCACATAGCACATTCCACTTTGAATGCCACTTTGCCAATTCCATCACACACTATTGATTTCCATAAATGTACAACCACTGAGCTCATACGTCTCAAAGAAGGATGTTAAGTATAGGAGTGTTACTTCCTACATCACCAAACGGATGTACTTTCGTAAAAATCAATGTACGTATATGTTGGAAATGCAATGTCAGACATTCATCCATATAAGTTGTCCAGGAATAGGGCAAACCGAAGGAACTCTCCCACCACATCCCGTCGAGAATCATCATTAGGATTAGTAGTGAGCAACCCTTGCATCGAAGATCAAATGAAGATACTACTGCCACATATATATGATATAAGAAATTTTCCTCGAGGGTAAGTGACAAGTAGCCCTCCATTCCATTTGTTATCATTCCATGTCTTCACTTCGAATACATAAATTGGTTCAATGTGATTTTCGGATAAGAATCACTCAAATCCTACCCCAGTTCCTTCGAACCAATCATCGATAAAAGATGTTAAGTAAATAGGTGTTTATCATTTGCTTAGTTACTTTCTTTTTATCAAAATTATCTTCTAGAGATATGTATCCTCAAAACATTTCTTTCTGGTATATACGGAATCATTAAACCTCTCTTTAACTTTGGAAATACCAAATCATTTTCATAAGTCATATTGGAAAATATTATTGAGTTAAAAAGGATCGATGGAAATTATACCAATTCTACTCAACATCAATTTCTGTATTCAACATTTACTATCTATCGAATAACGGCGAAATCACCTTTTAAATTCACACGAATAGTAAAGGTTCCCTCCTTGGAATTTAATACCAAGTGTAAGAAGATTATTTCTATACAATCCAAGTTGTATTAAATTTGGAAAAATTAAAATTTTTATACTTGTCTCGTTTCCGACATTTCGACCTTATTTATTCCTCGCCTAAGAAAAAGGCCAGGTGAGCCAGGGCACTAGTTTCTCCCAAACATCTCCTTAGTTTAAGCACCTCACATCTAGATCTCACAAATAGAAAAATCCAGTCTACTCATCGGCTTTTAGAGCCAAGATTAAATCACTTGATTATAACAGCTTTTCTTTAAACATTCATTAAAACTTTTTAAAATAAATTATAAAATCTCCAAATCATCTTTAAAATACTTAATTATTTATTTGAAAACATTTATAAAATATTTGGGAAAGAATTCTTAAGTTTAAAGCTATATTACAAAAGTTATTAAAAGTGCTGCAAAAAATGCTGCGAATAGTGAAGGTTTATTTGATCAAAATAACTTTTTGATCATTTAGAAATCCATTTTTATAATTCAAATCTATTTTAAAACATTTTAACATATTTATAAAATTTATACCATATTTTTAAAGAATTAAAAATACCATTTATAAAGAATTTATTGCTTTGGTTTCCGAACTACTAAACTGCGACTATTTTAAAAACTTAATTTGCTAATATTTCAAAATCTACTAAACGAAATCTTGATCACTTTTTTTTTTGAAAAATATGATTATAAGAGTTCGGAAAATTCTTATTACAAAGAATTCCGACTCCTAATCCATCGTATAACTGGATTTAACTTTCTACGGCACGAAATCGCGAACTACCGTTACGCGACGCACCTATTTTAACTCAAGTTTCATATTCTTTCCAAACTTTGTCGAAACACTTTTAAGTATTTATAAAACATTTCTAAATCATTTTAAACCATTTTAAAGAGGTTTAAAAATCTCATACACACCATTTCATTTATTAAAGGAAAGTGATTCCCTTTGTGATATTCGACGTGTATTAAACGTGGATCATTTCAACATCAAAATAAACATATAATCAACATTCAAACTTGATGATCAAACATAGTAAACATCCATAACAATCATATTACATCAGATACATACATACATACATACATACATACATAAATACATACACACACACACACATATATATATATATATATAGTTTCTCACCTTCATTGGTTTCTAACTTCCCGAAAATTTGCTATAGCTTCGCTACGATCTAATTAAAGCCTACGGAATCAAGCCTTGGACCTTAATAAAGGCATGGCCTAAGCTTGCAAATGGAATTGTGCTCGCCCTTGGTGATGGAGGGTGGTGGCCGCGAGTTTGGGTGGAGATGTGGAGTAATTTGGCTTTAGTTTGGAAGTGGATTGACATGGTATATACATCTGTATATATTTTGCTTTATTTTGGAATATTTTGCTATAGCTTTGCTACATTTTTCCTAGGCATGGAAACCATTAAAGAGGAGCTCTTATAGCTTTAAGAAGAAGGAGAAAGAAGAAGAGAATTGTGTGAATGTAGCTGGGTATTTATAGATTTTTCAAGCCTTAACCCTTAATCAAAGTGGAAAATATCTCCACCATCATCTCTAGCCATGAAATTGTGACGACCCGGTATTTTAGCAGCATTATTTTAATAGATATTTAATCTAATTTAAATAAAAAGTAAACTTATCATTTTAAAATGAATATGACCTTTGAAATAATTGCCATTTATTTGTATGGATTTGTATTTTTGAAAGGAAATTGATTTGAAAATTTAAAATAAAATCTCTTAATAATATTCACAATAGAATCTTTCTTATATAATCTAACTAAATTGCCTTACCTTGTTAACATTTGGTAAATATACATATGGATCATAATGTTTAAAATAAAATCAAATCCTATCAATATAAATATTAAATATAAGTAAAACTTATGAATATAATTTAAATATTGATAGTTAACATAAAATAGAATTAAAAAGAATAAGCAAACATACAACATAAATTGGAAATGTGTAAGAACAAAGGTATAAAAAGTAGTACCAGAAAAATATTTATAAACAAGTTATCTTCATATATAAGCTAAGTGTTTGCCTGCAAGTGATATTTTCAAACATAATATCTTCATACGGAAAATTGTAATAAATATTTGTAAACATCATAGGGAGACAAGCATTTAAAGCCTAGCATACGAAACATAAAATCAAAGCAGCATCAAAATATCAATTTAACTTTTGTCCAAAGTCAGGTCAATAGTTTGTACAAATCAAATTAAACAAAAGAAAAAAAATTGAGTTGGTGTACATAGGGAGCAACAGCCCAGTGCCTCTATATAAAAAAAATATATGTGCTTTGCTTTATACTTCTTCTTCGAACAAGAGAATGGATATGTTGCTAGCTGCCATTTCTCAAATTAAAGAAGTTCAAAAACAACTCAACAAAATCAAAACAAGTTCCAGCTTTCAAATTTAAAAAAACTCAAGATCATTTCAGTAACTCAACTGAGTTTCAGATCATTACAACCAGTTATCAAAGTAATCACAGAAGCTAAAGCAACTCAAGTTAAAAAAAAGGGATTCAAAGCTGTTTCAAAACAAAAGTTCTCTGTCTTTCAAATGCCAGGTGAGCAAACTCACTTATCTACCTATGTGCTTTTGATATTGTGGTTGATACTTGAAGTACGATTGTTTGAAAATGTGTATGCATGAATGTTTTAAATCTTAAATACATGTTTATACGAATGAAGATACTGTGAGTATGTCTGGACATATAAGTGATCATCTCTGTTCTAAGTTTCAGAGTTTAAAGCTTAGATTAAAATTCCAATTCTTCTCACTCTAATCTCTGTTAGGCTTGGATATTTAAACTAAATATGTTTGTAAAGTCAAGATCTAGGCCTCAAAAATACTTTTGAGAAGATTCAAATTGAGTTTATCTGGAAATTTAAATATACAGTGAAAAGTTTCGTAAACATGATAAATTCAAATCTCGAAATCTATTGATTCATATACATCATTGTGTTCGACAGTGAAAACCATGATTTTAAAAAGAAAATTCATGATTTTTAATTTAGTATATCACGAGAATTTGTGAGTTGAACGAATTTCGAGTTTTCACCAATTGCCGACGATGGGCGAGGCGATATTAGACAAGCTTGAGGTCGGTGGTAGATGGAAGGATGGAGATTACTAGAAAAATGGTGGTGGAATTTATTAGTGGCCATGGTGGAGGGTTGTCGTTGAAGTAGGGTTTAACGAGCAGTTTTGGTCGTCGTTGTTCTAAAGGGCATGGCGACGACGTGGGTGAACCGGAGATGACCGGAGTGAGGGGGATCGATGCGTGGGACAGTGACGCAATTCTGGATGGGATCGCGGGGTCTCTAGCGATGGTACGCGGCGGCGCGGGTGATGTCGTCGATGGGTTTGGGTTCCAGAAAGAACTCGACGTGCTCGTTTTCGATTTCCAGTGGGTATCGTTGATCTGGGTGGTCGGGACGACTCAGGGGAAGATCGGCGACTTGTTGGTGGTCGGAGCATGGATCGGAGTTGGTCAGATCTGGTGTGCACGTGCACATGTGTCCTTCGTGTCTGGTGATGTTGCTGTGATGTTCGAGCTCGGGAAAGATGAAGATTTGCTCGAAGTAGTTCTCGAGTTTATCGAGAGGTAGTAGATGCGAGAGTGGCTCGGGTTTGGGCTCGAGAAGTTCTGTCTTGGGCTCGGGTTGGGTTTTTAATTAGTTAACCAGGTTTTTAAATTATAAAAGAAAATGTTAAAAAAGTTTTCAAAGTAATTATTAAACAAGTTTTTCAAAATAAAGTGTGATCAAGTTATCAAAAACAAGTTTTAATATAAATTAAATGTTTTTGAAATTTAATTTGTTTTGATTGAATAATTTTTATTAGGTTAATTGTTTAATTAAATCTCTAAGTGATTTCAAATGTCATTCAATGATGTACTTAATAGGTGATCAAGGTAAGTATATTAAACTTTAATTAATAAAAAGGTCTCAAGTGATTTTGAATAAATTAATTTCAATTCTTTAATTTAAATAAGATTTAAATGATTTAATTAAGTAATTAATTAAGATAATGGTTTTACTTAGATTAATTAAGGACTTAAGTAATTAAGGGTTAATTAATTAACTTAAGTAATTATGGGATAATTACTTAATGAAATTAATTAAAGGATAATTAATTAATGAAATTAATTACAGGATAATTAATTAATGAAATTAATTAAAGGATCATTAATTAATGTAAGTAATTAAAGGTAAATTAATTAATGTGAATGATTAAATGATTAAAGAATAATTAATTAATTTCAATAATTAATTAAATGGTTTAATTAATGTTAATTAAGCAGGATTTAAAGGTAATTAATTCATTTTGTGTTAATTAAATTAATTAGATTGGGTGACAAATTAATCTTGCTTATGGATGAGTAAATTGTATTGAAGGATTGGATTAATATCTAGTCTGATAATTTGTGATATACTGTGATATGATATGTTTGGTTTGACTGTGATAATGTGGGTTATCTATCGATGATAAATTGCTGTGTGAATGTGACACCCTGTATTTAAATTAAAGTGAATTCACTTAAACAACTTGGATTTAGGATGATATTGGATTCGAAGAGACCAGAGTCGGGTATCAGAAATATCCGACACCACTTCAATTTGAAATCTTCTATAATTCTTTATAGATTGATATGTGAAATCAATAGGCTGGTTTGGGATAATATGGATCATTTAAACTAAGTTGGATACTTAGATATTGTTTTGTGAAAATAAAATGTTGACTATATAAGTTGTTTACTTGCAGTAAAGTACGAGTTACCCCGAGTTTAAATAAGTTCTATGGATTTAAATTTCATGTTAGATGAGTTTACTCACGCTGGTTTCCAGCCTGACCCGGGTGTTACTTTGTGGTAATGCTCGGGTCAGACCGAGTATTATAGATTTTCATGTAAGGACGTTCTAGAGCTCAGGTGGCGAGCTGGATGGCAGGAACGTATGGAGTATTCCGCTGTGTATTTGAGACTGTGTAGTCTGTATAGATTGTAGTCTGTAACAAGTTGTATAACTGTCCAGTTCATGTATAAACGGTTGTAACTCTGATGTATTAAAGTGTAATTGACTGATACAGCTTTCTTTGTGTAAATAATATTATTTGATATTATATTTTATCCGCTGCGAATGTGAGAATCTGTGTTTTAGTATTTCTGTTCTTTTTCTTCTTCTATCTCTTTCTTCTTTTCCCTAACTATCTGGAATTTTCGGGATCGAAATTTTCGGGTCGTTACATTTGGTATCAGAGCAGAAGGTTAAGTGAGAAGCTTAGCTCTGGTGGGTTTACTCATCAGGAATAGGGTCAATAGTACCCTAGAATGAGTTGAGTGTATATATATATATATGAGAGCGTACTTGTTATTTTCTTATATAAAGGTTTTAAAATAGTTTTAAAAATAAATGATTTTTATATAAGTGTATCTTTTGATATATATAGAAATAATTTTCTAATTATTATATTAAAGAAATTGGTTGTTGAATCATTGAATTAAATAAAATAATAAGAATTAAGTGGTAATAGTAATACAACCAAATTGAAATTGAATGAAGATAAGTTTGAAATGGATCCAAACTGAATTTAAAACCTTGAATTTGTAGAAGTGTTATCAGAATAAAGATAATAATGAATTGGTTTCCAAATATGATAATCTTGGTTATTATCATAATTAGTTGTTGTGTTTAATAATAAAATGTTGTTAATGATTAAGTAAAATGAAATGTTTTAGGGAAATAAACTTTTAGGTGAGTATGACTTATAAATTGAATTGAAGATAATTTAAAATTGTGAAGTTTTATCTAAATCCAGAAAACTTGAAATTGTTTTAAAGAAATTTGTTTTGAATTTAAAACCAAAGGTGGTTTAAAAATTTAAGGTATAACTTGGTGTGTAAAGGAAATAAATATGTATAAATGAGGATATACATAATATTAAAGATGATTTGAAATAAACTCTAAGTGTTGAGTTTTAAATTTTCCTTGGAATGTGATATGAAAACCCAAAGTGATAAGTTTTTGAACTTATAAGTGGGAAGATTATGTATATGAAGTTTAAAATTTGAAATAAGAATACAAATTGGGCAAAGTTGTTTGGATTAAATTGAAGTGAATTTAATTTTGGGAAAATTAAATAAGTTTAGAATAAACAACCTGAATTGGAAATTTCAAGATGAAATTGAGATTTAACTTGGGAAGTTAAAATGGTGAATTTGATTTGCTTGAATGAATGAAGAAATGGATTGTGATAATATATCCATTATAGAGATAAATGAAAATTAAACCTTAATTTGAAATTAAGGATATGGAATCCCTTTTAACTTAAGATTTGAATGTTAAGAATTGAATTTGTAACTTAAAATTGTTTAAGAATCAGTTTCAAAGTTGGAAGATAAAATTAGGCAATAAATTGAATTTTGAAGATAAAATTTCTTTGAACTTTTAATTTGAACTTTAAAATAAGTTAAGTAATGATAATTTAAAATGGAATTTTGGAATTTGGATTCAGAATTAAATGGTTTAAAGATTTAAATTAAAAATAAAGGTTGATTTAATTTAAAAGTAAGGGTTAATTTGACTTAAGGGATTAAATCAACATTTAAATTTTTAACTCAAATTTATATAATTTGAGATGGTTTTAAGTTGAGATTTGAATAAAATTTGTTCAAATTGGATTTGATTTGAATTAATTGAAATTGTGATTAAAGATTGGATAAGTAAATTCAAATGGAATTTGATTTGAATTGGAAAGGAATTAAGGTTAATTCAACTTGAATTGGGATGGAAATTGTAGTATTGAGTCAATTTAAAAGGAAGTGGAAATTTAAATTGAATTGATGGGAAATTAATTGAAAATGGAGATTTGGAAATTAAACAGTTTGGCTCTGGATTATTTTCAAAATAAATTGTTTTAATACAAATATATTTTTTCCAAACTATTTACTATACAATCTTTCTTCTTAAACCCCAAACTATCTTATACTTATTTTACAATTATTTTGGAACTATTTAACTATTTTGAAACTGTCTTATAAACTAATTACTATTTTTCAGTTACTTATATCTAATCACTATTTTTTTTTAAAAACAACTACTTTGCAATTATCTAACTATTTTATACCTACTTAACTATTTTACAGCTATTTTACAAACTAATAACTATTTTTCAACTACTTATCTATTTTAAACTTTTTCAAACTATTTTTTTTATTTAAATGGGTCAGAGTGTAAACTGTTTGTAATTGAAGTAATAACTCAATTGTAAATGGAAGCAATTGAGAATAAGAGAATAGAATTAAAGGAAATGTGAATAGAAAAGAGAATTGATTTGGCTAATAACCAATAAAGGTACATACGTAGGGTATACGTATATTATTCTATTCGCATAGTGATTTGATCCAGATTCGAGCACAGATATTTGAGATAGTATTATCGATCCGAGTTGGGATTTTTCGCTCGATTTTCGACGGCGAACCTGGATATGGATTTTTGATTGGTTCTGGATATTCTCTATCATAGTTAAGACTATGCAAGGAGAATGACGGTTTCTGATCAAGAAACTAGATCTGAGTCCGCACTAGGAAGTCAAGTGGACGATACTAGTTCGGAAGTGAAATTGTGTGATCGAGTGAGCGATCAAATTGATATAGCGTACGGATGATAGGTGTACATCGTACGGGTTGAATGAAATTGGCATTGAAAATTTGTGGATAAGAAATTTGAAATGGTTTTTGAAATGAAAGGTATATTTTGTGAAATATAATGGAATTGGATATTTCTTTGGTTGAAATTTACTTTATGGAGGTAAGTAATATGGTAAATAACTTTATAAAAGAGAAATTAAATTTGAATATTTGATTTGGAATAAAATAAAGTTATATATCTTGGTTATATATGATAAACTCCCCTTGTTGAATCTATAGCCAAAATAAAAAAGGGTTTTTGAAAGTATTTGAAGTATAAAAGAGGTTTTATACAAGTTTGAAATGATCCAAATATTTTCAAAGTTATATATATCTATATATATATATATAAAGGATCTTATGAGAATGATTTTGGAAAAGGTTTTGGGAACCTATGGATTTTGGAAAGGCTTTTGATTTTTGGGAAAATCAATTTTGGAATTTGGAAAGCCAAGTTTGGAACTATCAATTTTGGATATCGATTTTGTGTAAAGGAGATTTTGATATAAATCATAAAGGATATGATTTGAAGATACTATAAGTGTATAGTATAAAGTGTTTTGAGAATAGCTCTGGGGAAAAAGGCGCTCCCTTGAAATGAACTTCTCAGGAGTGCCACAGGGTGGTACTGCCTTGATCCCCAAGGGGGTTCTAAAGTTGATCCTGTGAGGAGTCCAGACAAAACTAGTTCCTGAGGATTATTTGTGTAGCGAAATTCGAGGGGCTGGTGTCCACAGAGGCATTTGGGTTATGCTGTGACGACAGTGTAACTCAATGTCACTACGATCTACTGCAGACCATAGCGAAAGTCGTGTGTGCCGTTGAGAGCCAACAGTCTGCGTTTGATTTTATATCGGTAGACTGCAACACTATGGTAACATAGCGAAAGTCGTTTGTGCCGCTTAGAGCCAACAGTCTGCATTTGATTTTATATCGGTAGACTGCGACCTATGTAGGAGTGGAGAAGTTTCATTTTGACAGCGAAAATCGTTTGTGCCGCTGAGAGCCAATAGTTACATGGACTTTTGCTGCAACGGCAACGTAACCCTGGAATGTAACTGCGATCTGTTGTGGATTCCATGGTGTAATCAGTTACATGGACTTTTGCTGCGATGGCAACGTAACCCAGGATGTAACTGCAACCATGGATGGGGGTGATGATTTCCAGAGCATTTTCACCAAAGATATTTCCTCTATTTTCGAAAACCGTTTTCTATATTTTCAATAAAATTATTTTTCAAAATATTCCACTAGATGTTGGAAACGGGTCTGCCAAGCACTTATAGATTTTCAGCCGTACGCCTGATCAACGTATGACCGAATTTCTGTGAGGGCAAGGATGGACTTGTCGAAACATCGAGTTGTAAGGTATTTTCTTATAAAAACTATTTTAGAAATGTTATATAGATTTTTAAAGTAGTTAAAAATGATCAAAGAAAATTTATATGATTTTAAGTATCTTAATAAATCTGGCTTCGTTCCTTTTCGAGGACGAAAAGATTCAAAGGGGGGAGGAATGTGACGACCCGGTATTTTAGCAGTATTATTTTAATAGATATTTAATCTAATTTAAATAAAAAGTAAACTTATCATTTTAAAATGAATATGACCTTTGAAATAATTGCCATTTATTTGTATGGATTTGTATTTTTGAAAGGAAATTGATTTGAAAATTTAAAATAAAATCTCTTAATAATATTCACAATAGAATCTTTCTTATATAATCTAACTAAATTGCCTTACCTTGTTAACATTTGGTAAATATACATATGGATCATAATGTTTAAAATAAAATCAAATCCTATCAATATAAATATTAAATATAAGTAAAACTTATGAATATAATTTAAATATTGATAGTTAACATAAAATAGAATTAAAAAGAATAAGCAAACATACAACATAAATTGGAAATGTGTAAGAACAAAGGTATAAAAAGTAGTACCAGACAAATATTTATAAACAAGTTATCTTCATATATAAGCTAAGTGTTTGCCTGCAAGTGATATTTTCAAACATAATATCTTCATACGGCAAATTGTAATAAATATTTGTAAACATCATAGGGAGACAAGCATTTAAAGCCTAGCATACGAAACATAAAATCAAAGCAGCATCAAAATATCAATTCAACTTTTGTCCAAAGTCAGGTCAACAGTTTGTACAAATCAAATTAAACAAAAGAAAAAACAATGAGTTGGTGTACATAGGGAGCAACAGCCCAGTCCCTCTATATAAAAAAAATATATGTGCTTTGCTTTATACTTCTTCTTCGAACAAGAGAATGGATATGTTGCTAGCTGCCATTTCTCAAATTAAAGAAGTTCAAAAACAACTCAACAAAATCAAAACAAGTTCCAGCTTTCAAATTTAAAAAAACTCAAGATCATTTCAGTAACTCAACTGAGTTTCAGATCATTACAACCAGTTATCAAAGTAATCACAGAAGCTAAAGCAACTCAAATTAAAAAAAAGGGATTCAAAGCTGTTTCAAAACAAAAGTTCTCTGTCTTTCAAATGCCAGGTGAGCAAACTCACTTATCTACCTATGTGCTTTTGATATTGTGGTTGATACTTGAAGTACGATTGTTTGAAAATGTGTATGCATGATTGTTTTAAATCTTAAATACATGTTTATACGATGAAGATACTGTGAGTATGTCTGGACATATAAGTGATCATCTCTGTTCTAAGTTTCAGAGTTTAAAGCTTAGATTAAAATTCCAATTCTTCTCACTCCAATCTCTGTTAGGCCTGGATATTTAAACTAAATATGTTTGTAAAGTCAAGATCTAGGCCTTAAAAATACTTTTGAGAAGATTCAAATTGAGTTTATCTGGAAATTTAAATATACAGTGAAAAGTTTCATAAACATGATAAATTCAAATCTCGAAATCTATTGATTCATATACATCATTGTGTTCGACAGTGAAAACCATGATTTTTAAAAGAAAATTCATGATTTTTAATTTAGTATATCACGAGAAATTGTTTGTTGAACGAATTTCAAGTTTTCACCAATTGCCGACGATGGGCGAGGCGATATTAGACAAGCTTGAGGTCGGTGGTAGCTGGAAGGATGGAGATTACTAGAAAAATGGTGGTGGAATTTATTAGTGGCCATGGTGGCGGGTTGTCGTTGAAGTAGGGTTTAACGAGCAGTTTTGGTCGTTGTTGTTCTAAAGGGCATGGCGACGACGTGGGTGAACCGGAGATGACCGAAGTGAGGGGGATCGATGCGTGGGACAGTGACGCAATTCTGGACGGGATCGCGGGGTCTCTGGCGATGGTACGCGGCGGCGCGGGTGATGTCGTCGATGGGTTTGGGTTCCAGGAAGAACTCAACGTGGTTGTTTTCGATTTCCAGTGGGTATCGTTGATCTGGGTGGTCGGGACGACTCAGGGGAAGATCGGCGACTTGTTGGTGGTCGGAGCATGGATCGGAGTTGGTCAGATCTGGTATGCACGTGCACATGTGTCCTTCGTGTCTGGTGATGTTGTTGTGATGTTCGAGCTCGGGAAAGATGAAGATTTGCTCGAAGTAGTTCTCGAGTTTATCGAGAGGTAGTAGATGCGAGAGTGGCTCGGGTTTGGGCTCGAGAAGTTCTGTCTTGGGCTCGGGTTGGGTTTTTAATTAGTTAACCAGGTTTTTAAATTATAAAAGAAAATGTTAAAAAAGTTTTCAAAGTAATTATTAAACAAGTTTTTCAAAATAAAGTGTGATCAAGTTATCAAAAACAAGTTTTAATATAAATTAAATGTTTTTGAAATTTAATTTGTTTTGATTGAATAATTTTTATTAGGTTAATTGTTTAATTAAATCTCTAAGTGATTTCAAATGTAATTCAATGATGTACTTAATAGGTGATCAAGGTAAGTATATTAAACTTTAATTAATAAAAAGGTCTCAAGTGATTTTGAATAAATTAATTTCAATCCTTTAATTTATATAAGATTTAAATGATTTAATTAAGTAATTAATTAAGATAATGGTTTTACTTAGATTAATTAAGGACTTAAGTAATTAAGGGTTAATTAATTAACTTAAGTAATTATGGGATAATTACTTAATGAAATTAATTAAAGGATAATTAATTAATGAAATTAATTAAAGGATAATTAATTAATGAAATTAATTAAAGGATCATTAATTAATGTAAGTAATTAAAGGTAAATTAATTAATGTGAATGATTAAATGATTAAAGAATAATTAATTAATTTCAATAATTAATTAAATGGTTTAATTAATGTTAATTAAGCAGGATTTAAAGGTAATTAATTCATTTTGTGTTAATTAAATTAATTAGATTGGGTGACAAATTAATCTTGCTTATGGATGAGTAAATTGTATTGAAGGATTGGATTAATATCTAGTCTGATAATTTGTGATATACTGTGATATGATATGTTTGGTTTGACTGTGATAATGTGGGTTATCTATCAATGATAAATTGCTGTGTGAATGTGACACCCTGTATTTAAATTAAAGTGAATTCACTTAAACAACTTGGATTTAGGATGATATTGGATTCGAAGAGACCAGAGTCGGGTATCAGAAATATCCGACACCACTTCGATTTGAAATCTTCTATAATTCTTTATAGATTGATATGTGAAATCAATAGGCTGGTTTGGGATAATATGGATCATTTAAACTAAGTTGGATACTTAGATATTGTCTTGTGAAAATAAAATGTTGACTATATAAGTTGTTTACTTGCAGTAAAGTACGAGTTACCCCGGGTTTAAATAAGTTCTATGGATTTAAATTTCATGTTAGATGAGTTTACTCACGCTGGTTTCCAGCCTGACCCGGGTGTTACTTTGTGGTAATGCTCGAGTCAGACCGAGTATTACAGATTTTCAGGTAAGGACGTTCTAGAGCTCAGGTGGCAAGCTGGATGGCAGGAACGTATGGAGTATTCCGCTGTGTATTTGAGACTGTGTAGTCTGTATAGATTGTACTCTGGAACAAGTTGTATAACTGTCCAGTTCATGTATAAATGGTTGTAACTCTGATGTATTAAAGTGTAATTGACTGATACAGCTTTCTTTGTGTAAATAATATTATTTGATATTATATTTTATCCGCTACGAATGTGAGAATCTGTGTTTTAGTATTTTTGTTCTTTTTCTTCTTCTATCTCTTTCTTCTTTTCCCTAACTATTTGGAATTTTCGGGATCGAAATTTTCGGGTCGTTACATTTGGTATCAGAACAGAAGGTTAAAAGAGAACCTTAGCTCTGGTGGGTTTACTCATCAGGAATAGGGTCAATAGTACCCTAGAATGAGTTGAGTGTGTGTGTATATATATATATGAGAGCGTACTTGTTATTTTCTTATATAAAGGTTTTAAAATAGTTTTAAAAATAAATGATTTTTATATAAGTGTATCTTTTGATATATATAGAAATAATTTTCTTATTATTAAATATATTAAAGAAATTGGTTGTTGAATCATTGGAATTAAATAAAATAATAAGAATTAAGTGGTAATAGTAATACAACCAAATTGAAATTGAATGAAGATAAGTTTGAAATGGATCCAAACTGAATTTAAAACCTTGAATTTGTAGAAGTGTTATCAGAATAAAGATAATAATGAATTGGTTTCCAGATATGATAATCTTGGTTATTATCATAATTGGTTGTTTTGTTTAATAATAAAATGTTGTTAATGATTAAGTAAAATGAAATGTTTTAGGGAAATAAACTTTTAGGTGAGTATGACTTATAAATTGAATTGAAGATAATTTAAAATTGTGAAGTTTTAAATCTAAATCCAGAAAACTTGAAATTGTTTTAAAGAAATTTGTTTTGAATTTAAAACCAAAGGTGGTTTAAAAAATTTAAGGTATAACTTGGTGTGTAAAGGAAATAAATATGTATAAATGAGGATATACATAATATTAAAGATGATTTGAAATAAACTCTAAGTGTTGAGTTTTAAATTTTCCTTGGAATGTGATATGAAAACCCAAAGTGATAAGTTTTTGAACTTATAAGTGGGAAGATTATTAATATGAAGTTTAAAATTTGAAATAAGAATACAAATTGGGCAAAGTTGTTTGGATTAAATTGAAGTGAATTTAATTTTGGGAAAATTAAATAAGTTTAGAATAAACAACCTGAATTGGAAATTTCAAGATGAAATTGAGATTTAACTTGGGAAGTTAAAATGGTGAATTTGATTTGTTTGAATGAATGAAGAAATGGATTGTGATAATATATCCATTATAGAGATAAATGAAAATTAAACCTTAATTTGAAATTAAGGATATGGAATCCCTTTTAACTTAAGATTTGAATGTTAAGAATTGAATTTGTAACTTAAAATTGTTTAAGAATCAGTTTCAAAGTTGGAAGATAAAATTGGGCAATAAATTGAATTTTGAAGATAAAATTTCTTTGAACTTTTAATTTGAACTTTAAAATAAGTTAAGTAATGATAATTTAAAATGGAATTTTGGAATTTGGATTCAGAATTAAATGGTTTAAAGATTTAAATTAAAAATAAAGGTTGATTTAATTTAAAAGTAAGGGTTAATTTGACTTAAGGAATTAAATCAACATTTAAATTTTTAACTCAAATTTATATAATTTGAGATGGTTTTAAGTTGAGATTTGAATAAAATTTGTTCAAATTGGATTTGATTTGAATTAATTGAAATTGTGATTAAAGATTGGATAAGTAAATTCAAATGGAATTTGATTTGAATTGGAAAGGAATTAAGGTTAATTCAACTTGAATTGGGATGGAAATTGTAGTATTGAGTCAATTTAAAAGGAAGTGGAAATTTAAATTGAATTGATAGGAAATTAATTGGAAATGGAGATTTGGAAATTAAACAGTTTGGCTCTAGATTATTTTCAAAATAAATTGTTTTAATACAAATATATTTTTTCCAAACTATTTACTATACAATCTTTCTTCTTAAACCCCAAACTATCTTATACTTATTTTACAATTATTTTGGAACTATTTAACTATTTTGAAACTGTCTTATAAACTAATTACTATTTTTTAGTTACTTATATCTAATCACTATTTTAAAAAAAAAACTACTTTGCAATTATCTAACTATTTTATACCTACTTAACTATTTTACAGCTATTTTACAAACTAATAACTATTTTTCAACTACTTATCTATTTTAAACTTTTTCAAACTATTTTTTTTATTTAAATTGGTCAGAGTTTAAACTGTTTGTAATTGAAGTAATAACTCAATTGTAAATGGAAGCAATTGAGAATAAGAGAATAGAATTAAAGGAAATGTGAATAGAAAAGAGAATTGATTTGGCTAATAACCAATAAAGGTAAATACGTAGGGTGTACGTATATTATTCTATTCGCATAGTGATTTGATCCAGATTCGAGCACAGAATTTCGAGATAGTATTATCGATCCGAGTTGGGATTTTTCGCTCGATTTTCGACGGCGAACCTAGATATGGATTTTTGATTGGTTCTGGATATTCTCTATCATAGTTAAGACTATGCAAGGAGAATGACGGTTTCTGATCAAGAAACTAGATCTGAGTCCGCACTAGGAAGTCGGGTGGACGATACTAGTTCGGAAATGAAATTGTGTGATCGAGTGAGCGATTAAATTGATATAGCGTACGGATGATAGGTGTACATCGTACGGGTTTGAATGAAATTGGCATTGAAAATTTGTGGATAAGAAATTTGAAATGGTTTTTGAAATGAAAGGTATATTTTGTGAAATATAATGGAATTGGATATTTCTTTGGTTGAAATTTACTTTATGGAGGTAGGTAATATGGTAAATAACTTTATAAAAGAGAAATTAAATTTGAATATTTGATTTGGAATAAAATAAAGTTATATATCTTTGTTATATATGATAAACTCCCCTTGTTGAATCTATATCCAGAATAAAAAAGGGTTTTGAAAGTATTTGAAGTATAAAAGAGGTTTTATACAAGTTTGAAATGATCCAAAGATTTTCAAAGTTATATATATCTATATATATATATATATATAAAGGATCTTATGAGAATGATTTTGGAAAAGGTTTTGGGAACCTATGGATTTTGGAAAGGCTTTTGATTTTTGGGAAAATCAATTTTGGAATTTGGAAAGCCAAGTTTGGAACTATCGATTTTGGATATCGATTTTGTGTAAAGGATATTTTGATATAAATCATAAAGGATATGATTTGAAGATACTATAAGTGTATAGTATAAAGTGTTTTGAGAATAGCTCTGGGGAAAAAGGCGCTCCCTTGAAATGAACTTCTCAGGAGTGCCATAGGGTGGTACTGCCTTGAGCCCCAAGGGGGGTTCTAAAGTTGATCCTGTGAGGAGTCCGGACAAAACTAGTTCCTGAGGATTATTTGTGTAGCGAAAGTCGAGGGGCTGGTGCCCACAGAGGCATTTGGGTTATGTTGTGACGACAGTGTAACTCAATGTCATTGCGATCTACTGCAGACCATAGCGAAAGTCGTGTGCGTCGCTGAGAGCCAACAGTCTGCGTTTGATTTTATATCGGTAGACTGCGACACTATGGTAACATAGCGAAATTCGTTTGTGCCGCTGAGAGCCAACAGTCTGTGTTTGATTTTATATCGGTAGACTGCGACCTATGTAGGAGTGGAGAAGTTTCATTTTGACAGCGAAAATCGTTTGTGCCGCTGAGAGCCAACAGTTACATGGACTTTTGCTACGACGGCAACGTAACCCTGGAATGTAACTGCGATCTGTTGTGGGTTCCATGGTGTAATCTGTTACATGGACTTTTGCTGCGATGACAACGTAACCCAGGATGTAACTGCAACCATGGATGGGGGTGATGATTTCCAGAGCATTTTCACCAAAGGTATTTCCTCTATTTTCGAAAACCGTTTTCTATATTTTCAATAAAATTATTTTTCAAAATATTCCACTAGATGTTGGAAACGGGTCTGCCAAGCACTTATAGATTTTCAGCCTTATGCCTGATCAACGTATGATCGAATTTCTGTGAGGACAAGGATGGACTTGTCGAAACATCGAGTTGTAAGGTATTTTCTTATAAAAACTATTTTAGAAATGTTATATAGATTTTTAAAGTAGTTTAAAAATGATCAAAGAAAATTTATATGATTTTAAGTATTAATATTAAACAAATGTTATATGATCAAAGAAAACCATATATATTAATATTAAACAAATGTTTACAAAAAGTGATGTTATATCGATAAGGCGATACAAATTTTCTTATATTTTCAAATCAAATATATACCTTTATAAAACTATTATAAATGATTTATTATCACATCATAACTAATTAAAATAATTACTATCATTTAAAAAATTATTAGAATAATTATAATAATTATAAAATCATTAAATCTCAATTTAAATTCATAAACAATTTTAAAATACGATACCATTATGATGATGTCATAAATACATTTCATTCCCAAAAATAAAATAAATTATTTTATTTCATATTCTTGTTTAAATGGATAAATAAGTGTATGTATCTAGCTCTATGCATGACTTTTGATAATTTTAGAGCTGTCTATTGATAAAATGATTTTCGACCATTTTATCAATATTCCTTCAAAGTTTATAATTTCTGTAAATACTTATTCAAAATAAGATTACCATCATTCTTGTTCAAAACATCATAATCTATGTTTTAAAATAGCTTATTTTTGAAAATTTTAAAAATAAATATAATTTATCATTTTATTAATTTGCGGGTCGTTACATATATATAGAGCTTAAAAGTAGGGACAAAGGGAATGAAATGGTGTGATCCTATGACTCATGTTTCTAGATTGCACATTTTCGTACTTTTTCATCGATTACATCTTGTTGTGTTTCATTTATTAAAGAACACCTGACTATAATATGTATGTAAACAGATAATGGATGTGTTGTTTGCAACATTAGCCCTTATATGATATATATATTCCTTAAAGAAATATATTATTGCTTAATTCGGATATGAGATAAATTAAACATATTAACTAGTTGTTTTAAATTACTTACCCAACGATCTACTATTGTTAACATATGAGATAAGTGCGCAATTGTACTTTATCGATATTTGACACTAATTTTAGGTATTAAGAGCAGTAGGGCAATTCATATGGTATCAATGCTTAGCTTTAGTGATTTCCTTAACCTTGTGTAAGCTTAACCCATTTATATTAGACTAATTTAAATCTTTAGTTAGGTTAGAGAAAGGATGGCAAAGCGTACTTGCTGAGGGTTGTATGCTTTGTGTGTGTATATATAAGATGTATGATTAACCACCCACCCTATATTATGTTTTTCTATGATGATCTGTATGGTTGAAATATGTGTTGTGGGATGTACTGACTTGCAAATTTTACAATTGTAATGTTAAATTAATTAAAATGGATTTTTAATTAAATAGTGATTTGAGTATCATATTTATAATGATTGTGTAGGTCTTTCCAAGCTAGTTGATCTAAACTATAGGTTTGTTATATTTGGGTAATGGTTTGGAGGATATATGTTCTATAATTTATAAACAACATACGTAACTATTTGAGGCCAAATAAGGTACATAATCCATAACCCGGTTAAACGACTATTTAAATGAAGTTATAGAAACCTAGCCATCAACTCCATTTTCATTTTTCTACCCTAATCCCCAAATTGCTCAATCATCTTCTAATGGTTAATAATTACCTCTAATTAAAATATGTTTTAAATTCAAAAATGTCCAACATTCATCAAATTATCTATCAAAATAATCGACTCGATAAGTCGAATCAACCGAAAGTAGTTGTTTGCCATAAATATGCTCAGATCAACTAGAAATCACAGTCAAAGGGGAATTCGGGGAAACCCTAGCAGTCAAATTGGGTATTTTTGATTTGGTCAACAATGGATAAAATGAAGGATAGGGTATTGTAGATATCAACGTGTAAAGCAAGGACATACATAGATTGTAGGCTAATTTGATCAAAGGAGGGAGAAATTGAGGTTAGAAGTTCATGGCCAGGGAAGATTTGGGCATTGAATTCACATAAACGGTAGCAAGTTAGGAGGCGGCATTAGTTGGGTTTGGTAACGGTGGTTGAGGGGAGTTCAATGATGGTTGGCAGAGGCGCTGAAATGGCATGAGACGACCGTAGTTAGTGATCAAAGTTAAGCTAGAAAGAGTTGGCTTCGACATATACAGGTTTTGGGTGATGGTAATTTTATTTTTAAACCCCTCTAATTTTAATTATTACAAATTAAACCATATAGCTTCTAATTAATCCACATATCTTTTACATACGAACTCTGTTTCGCACACAGTTTATTCTATTGGACCCGTGCTGAAATTCTGAACCATTTGTCTTATGGTTCGCTAAATTTTGGAGTTATTTACAAAAGCATTTTGCTATGATTAAATAATTTAATTATTTATGTTTTAAAAATATTAAATGAATACCCTTTGATGAAAAAATCTATTAGTTACTATGTTATGCTATTTTTCTTGATTTTTTGGATGTTATGATATTTTGATTTGATTTCGGTTACTTATCTATTTAAATTATCGATATTTTATGTAACAACCCGAAATTAAAGCTATAATAATTAATTAACGAATTTATTAAATAATAAAATAACTTTGTGAAATTATTAGAATTAAGCTATGGGAGTTGCACCATTATGTCCGTGGTAATTTTCTGGTCAGTTTTCATATATAGATTGTCAAAATCCGAGCTAAAACGAAGAAGATACGAATTAAACAAGAAATGAAGAATAGAGAAAAAAAATTATATAAGGTCAAGTCGACCCTAGGGTTGACCTTCTCCATAGCTGGGTCAACCTATAGGTCGACCCATAGCTTACATCGGTCGACATGGTGGTCGACCCGCCCCTGTATGTAGACGTTGTTTCGTCCAGCTTCATATATGACGTGTTTTGCAATTTTATTCCATCCTGGGCTTCTGTGCTTCCATCCGACGGTTCCCAGTGAGCCTATGACATGGTTGCGCCAGATTTAATCTTCAAATCCAACGGTCTGAGATCCCTAAGTAACCCTATAAATAGACCCCAAGGCATAGATATTTTTCTCATTCAGATTTTCTCCTATTCGAGATCATTGCCAAAGGCTAGACCCCTAGAAATAAAAAATTTCTAAGGAGAGAATCTTTTTGAAAAAATATTTACGCTCTAGGGGAGGATCAAGGAAGACCAAGGACTTGAGCTGAGGAACACAGGTGAGTGTTTAAGTAATTATTTTAGATTTTTAAGTAATTTAAAATAATAGAGTTCTCAATAGTTGTAGTTTTTCGGCAATTTTGAGACAGTTTTTATATAAGTTGTTTACAGTTAATTTTTAAAGTTCTTTTTAGTCTATTTTATTTAACTATTTTTATTTAGCCATTTTATTCGTTTATTTACAGTTATTTACATTTTATTTACATCCGTTTTACGTTAGAATTTAGCTTGTAAATGTTAGTTTCTTTTTATTCAATTTTACGCGAATAAAATAATAACAAGAGAATAATTCGCTAATATGGACTAAAATATAAGAACACTAAATTTACAGAAATTGGATGTAAAATAAGAAGAACTGTAATAAAAAGAAAATAGACTGAAATAGGCAAATTTGAGACATTTGCAAGCAAGTTTATAACTAGTAGTTATAACTAAAAGGACAAAATAGAAGAACAATTATAACATAAGTTATAATTAAATAGAATGAACAGAAAGAGGCTTATTTTAAAACTCAGAGTTAAGTTAATAAGCAAATATAGCAGAGATAACATAAGAGGCTTATTTTAAGACTTAGAATAAGTTAATAAGAAAATAGAGTAGAATTAACATAAGAGGCTTAGTTTAAAGACTTACACTAAGTTAATAAGCAAAGATTGAAGTAGGGCCCGTACCGGTAGCATTCCCCTTCAGTCAGGAACTGATTGTCTCACAATAGATTAGGTGAGGCTGGGACACGCTTATGCTGATTAGGGTAGATAAGTGGTCAATAAATAGAAGCTCAAATCAGAGGATTTGGGCAAGAGGCGCAACTAGATTTTGTTTGTTAGGACCCGTACCGGCAGCATTCCCTTTTCAGACTAGGACTGATGGTCTCACAAACACTTATGTGAGGCTAGGCAGGACCCTGTCAGACTAGGACTGATGGTCTCACAACAGATCAGGTGAGGCTGGGCACGCTTATGCTGAAGTAGGTAGATAAGAGGTCAAAAGTAGGAGCAACAGATAGTGCGAACCGGCGGTGACCGAGCGTGCGGTCTCGAAGTAGGGAGATAAGTCACTATTGAGTTCTAAAGCCCTAAACATGTGTCTTTTGCTGTGGGACCCACAAGATGGGACCAGCCCCTCCAAGGGTTTGCATTGACGCATGTACCGATGGGAGCTACATATGAGTCACTGGTGGAGATGGCCCTCATGTCTAATGCAGCTAAGGAAGGGGAGTCTAAGGAGGTCCATAAGTCAGAGAATTCTAAGAAGAAGCGGTGGAAGAAAAACAAGGATAAGAAGAAAGGAGGAGGACCTCAAAAGCAGATCAAGAAAGGAGAGAAGTGTAATAGCTGTGGCCTGGTTGGTCATTACGCAAAAGACTGCAAGAAGGATAGAATGAAGGGAAAGTGTTATAGTTGTGGACAACCCATTAGCTTAGTAGATTTTGTCCTTAGAGGATGGGGCAGGGAACAGGCGCATCTACGGCACAGGTACAGGCCTTGGATGCAGCACCTTCTAGCAGTGGATCAGATAGAGGTAGGAAAATCACCGTGGAATGTTTGATCTCTATTTTGGATTTTCCCATTCAGACTCTTTTTGATTATGGAGCATCACACTCTTTCATTTCCAGTTTCATGGTTGATTGTTTACACTTAGATATCTCTTTAGTAGTAGACCCCATAGTTGTTTCAAACCCCATAGGAGAATCAACACATTTATCCATGATTTGTAGGGGTTTGAAAATTTTTATCCTAGGCGTAGAGTTTGACTGTGACGCCTATGTATTGGAATTTTCGGGGTATGTGAGGATTTTGGGGATGGATTGGTTATCCACTTATGGAGCGATATTAGACCATGAGAGGAGAGTTGTTAGACTAGAGACATGAAGCAGACGAACTCTCGACGTTTCTTGCGACCCACAAGGGTCAGGCATGTTGAGCTTCCTTTATTCCCTCGATTCATCACCAGCAGAGTTGGATTCAATTTCAGTCGTCAGAGATTTCCTAGACGTCTTTAAGGAGGTCATGGGACTACCCCCTAAGAGAGAGATCGACTTTAGGATCTATCTTAATGAAAATGCTAAGCCAGTGACACTGCCCATGAGACATATGGCTCCTAGGGAGAGGAAGGAGTTAAGAAAGCAGATTGGTGAGCTATTGGAGAAAGGCTTCATCAGACAGAGCATATCAAGTGGGGAGCGCCAGTTGTCTTCGCTACAAAGGCGGATGGTTCCCTTCGACTTTGCGTAGACTATAGAGAGTTGAACAAGCTCACTAAGAAGAACCATTACCCACTTCCTAGGATATATGATCTTTTCAATCAGTTGGTTGGCTCTTCAGTATTTTCTCAGCTTGATTTAGCTACTGGATTCCATCATCTTAGGGTCGCTGATGATTGCATTGATAAGACAACATTTAGGACACCCGATGGATTCTTTGAGTGGTTGGTTATGCCGTTTGGTCTGACCAATGCCCCAGCCTATTTCATAGATTTGATGAGCCATGTTTTTCGAGATGTCCTAAATAAGTTCATAGTAGTATTCGTGGATGACATTTTGGTGTTTTCCAAGAGTATGGAGGAGCATGCTATTCATCTAGAGGAGGTTCTTCATACACTTCATGTTCATCAGTTGAAGGCAAAGTTCTCGAAGTGTCACTTTAGCATGAGGAGGTGCGTTTCTTGGGGCATGTAGTTTCAAGAGAGGGTTTAGCTGTTGATCCCGCTAAGGTAATAGCAGTGCAAGATTGGAAGGCCCCCAAGAACGTTACTGAAGTTAGAAGCTTCCTAGGCTTGGCTGGTTATTATAGGAAGTTTATCAGAGATTTTGCTAAGATTTCCGCACCGCTTACTCACCTCACTAAGAAGAATTCGGCATTCGTGTGGGACGTAGATTATGAGGATTCCTTCACGAGGCTAAAGAAGGCCCTTACTAGTGCACTAGTGTTAGTTTTACCTGACGGAGCTAAGCCTTTTACGATATACACTGATGCATGCAAGACTGGTCTTGGAGAAATATTGATGCAAGAAGGGAGGGTAGTATGCTATGGGAGTAGACAGTTGAGGACTCATGAGAAGAACTACCCCACCCATGATTTGGAGCAAGCTACTATTGTTTTCGCACTCAAGTCTTGGAGACATTACTTGCTAAGAGAGAGGTTCGAGCTTTTCACTGACCATAAATCATTGAAGTACCTATTCTCATAGAAGGATTTAAACTTGAGGCAGCAGCGTTGGATGGAGTTTTTAGCATCATGTGACTTTGAGATAGCTTATACCCCTGGCAAGGGAAACGTGGTGGCGAATGCGTTGAGTAGGAAGAAAGCAACCCTTAGTCCAATGTTCATGGAGTGGAAAAGCCTAGAGTTTATTTCCACCTCTGATTTTAAGCCCTCTATGGACATTACTCCTGGATTGTTAGCAGCACTTGAGGTGAAGCCTGCCCTCATAGATCAGATTGGCTCGAGGAAGCAAGAGGATTCAGAGCTTATAGATATTCTAGAGAGGATTAGTAGAGGAGAGGTCTCTAGACATCTCTAACGTTATTCCATAGATAGTAAAGGGTGGCTAAGGAGATATGGAAGACTTTTTGTCCCCCGCATTAGTAATTTGATGAGAGCAGTTCTAGCAGAGGCACACCATTCTCGAATGACTATTCATCCGGGTGGTGATAAGATGTATATGGACATGAAGGGGGTATTTATTGGAGCGGTATGAAGAAGGATGTGGAAGAGTTTGTAGCTAAGTGTCTTGTGTGCCAAAGAGTTGAGGCGGAGTAGTAGAAGCCCGGTGGATTACTTCAGCCATTGGATGTACCCGAATGGAAGTGGGATAGTGTTTTGATGGACTTCATAGATGGTTAAGCCCGATCTAGGAAGGGGAATACCAGTATTTGGGTGATTGTAGATCGTTTGACTAAGAGCGCCAACTTCATTCCGGTCAAGAGTAAGAGGACAACACCTTATTTGGCATCTTTATATGTTCGCGAGATAGTCCGACTTCATGGAATTCCCTGTAGCATAGTAAGCGATAGAGACCTTATCTTTATTAGCGAGTTTTGAAGAAGCTTGCAATAGGCTTTAGGGACACAACTTAGATTGAGTACGGCCTATCATCCTCAGACAGATGGCCAAACGGAGAGAGTTAATAGAGTGCTTGAGGATTTGTTGAGGATGTGCATTCTTGATTTTGGAGGAACTTGGGAGGAGCATCTTCCTCTAGCGGAATTCGCTTATAACAATAGTTTTTAGGCTAGCATTGGGATGGCACCTTTTGAGGCTCTTTACGGAAGACCGTGCAAGTCACCTTCATGTTGGTTGGAGTCTACGGAGAGATTGCTACTTGGTCCCGACATGGTCAAGGAGACTCCAGAAAAGATAGATTTGATTAGGAGGAGGATGAAGACAGCCCAAGAAAGATAGAAATCTTATGCAGACAAGCGGAGAAGGGACATTGAATTCGAGGTAGGAGATTTAGTTTTCATTAAAGTGTCCCCGCTAAGGAAGGTGGTGAGATTTGGATCAAGTGGGAAACTAGCTCCCAGATTCGTAGGACCGTTCCCCATTGAAAAAAAGAGTGGGGAAGATGGCGTATCGAGTAAAGCTACCGGAGAGGCTCGCAGGAGTGCATGATGTTTTTCATGTTTCGCACTTGAGAAAGTGCTTACATGACTCAACAGAGGTTGTGGAGCCTAGTCAACTGGAGGAAGTTGAAGTGGAGAGAGAAGCATCGGTTCGTCGTATTCCTACCAAGATCATTGGACGTGACATCAAGAAGCTTAGGAATAAAGAGGTGCCATTAGTAAAGATGCAGTGGGGAGATGATGTTGAAGACGCTACATGGGAGGCTGAGGAGAAGATTCATACCTCTTATTCGCATCTCTTTGATGGTAAGTTTTCGAATTTCCTATTTCCATCTTTAGTTTTGAATAGGTTCTTTCCTTTATTATCCTTTGGGAGGGTAGGTCTTAGGACTTAACCTATGGATGGTAGGAATGAATGTAAACATGTTACTAGAACGTGTTGTGTATGATGGACGCTAGTGGTTGCAAGCGTTTGCTAATGGAAGCACGCACACACACACTAGGCACTATTATCTCTTAGGGATCGACCTAACTAGGTCGCTAGAGCATATGCATATGGATGTGTGCGCATTTTTATTTTTATTTTATTCCATGGTTGCTATAAATGGATGATTATCATATGATTGTTGCATTTGGATGATGATTGTAGCATGCATATAGAACTATCAGTTATCATTAGGAAACTTGCATTCATTTGGATACATGACACAGACATGATTGCATAAAAAGGAGGTCGACTGAATTAGTAGACCGCCTAATCTTTTACATTAGTTAGGAACATTGACATTACACTATTTGCATATATATCATAAATTGCATTAGAAAAACTTAAGGACAATGGATGTAATGGATGATGGTTGAGTAGTTGGTTGTAGAATTTGGATGAAAATATTTATTTCATTCTTCTGTCCTTGGAGATTTCGGGGACGAAATCCCTTAAGGAGGGGATAATGTAACAACCCAAAATTTAAGCTATAATAATTAATTAAATAATAAAATAACTTTATGAAATTATCATAATTGAGCCACGGGAATTGCACCATCGTGTCCGTGGTAATTTTCTGGTCAATTTCCATATATAGATTGTCAAAATTTGAGCTAAAACGAAGAAGATACGAATTAAACAAGAAATTAAGAAAAGAGAAGAAAAAATTATATAAGGTCAGGTGACCCTAGGGTCAACCATTCCCATAGCTGGGTCGACCTTTAGGTCGACCCATAGCTTACATTGGTCGACATGGGGGTCGACTCGCCCCTGTATGTAGACGTTGTTTCGTCCAGCTTCATATATGACGTGTTTTGCAACTTTTATTCCATCCTGTACGTCTGTGCTTCCATACGATGGTTCCCAGCGAGCCTATGACGTGGTTGCGCCAGATTTAATCTTCAAATCCAATGGTTTAAGATCCCCAAGTAACCCTATAAATAGACCCCTAGGCATAGATGTTTTTCTCATTCAGATTTTCTCCTATTCGGGTTCATTGCCAGAGGCTAGACCCTAGAAATAAAAAATTTCTAAGGAGAGAATCTTTTTGAAAAAAATATTTTAGGGGAGGATCAAGGAAGACCAAGGACTAGAGCCGAGGACCACAGGTGAGTGTTTAAGTAATTATTTTAGATTTTTAAGTAATATAAAATAACAGAGTTCTCAATAGTTGTAGTTTTTCTGCAATTTTGAGACAGTTTTTATATAAGTTGTTTACGGTTAATTTTTAAAGTACTTTCAGTCTATTTTATTCAGATATTTTTATTTAGCCATTTTATTCTTTTATTTACTGTTATTTACATTTTATTTACATCCGTTTTACGTTAGAATTTAGCTTGTAAATGTTATTTCTTTTTATTCCTTTTTACGTGAATAAAATAATAAAAAGAGAATAATTCGCTAATATGGACTAAAATATAAGAACACTAAGTTTACGAAAATTGGATGTAAAATAAGAAGAACCGTAATAAAAAGAAAATAGTTTGAAATAGGCAAATTTGAGACATTTGCAAACAAGTTTATAACTAGTAGTGATAACTAAAAGGACAGAATAGAAGAACAATTATAACATAGGTTATAATTAAATAGAAAGAACAGAAAGAGGCTTATTTTAAAACTTAGAGTTAAGTTAATAAGCAAAATATAACAGAGATAACAGAAGAGGCTTACTTTAAGACTTAGAATAAGTTAATAAGAAAATAGAGCAGAATTAACAGAAGAGGCTTATTTTAAAGACTTACACTAAGTTAATAAGCAAAGATAGAAGTAGGGCCCGTACCGGCAGCATTCCCCTTCAGTCAGGAACTGATGGTCTCATAATAGATTAGGTGAGGCTGGGGCACGCTTATGCTGATTAGGGTTGATAAGTGGTCAATAAATAGAAGCTCAAGTTAGGGGATTTGAGCAAGGGGTGCAACTAGATTTTGTTTGTTAAGACTCGTACCGGCAACATTCCCTTTTCAGACTAGGACTGATGGTCTCACAAACACTTAGGTGAGGCTGGGCAGGACCCTGTCAGACTAGGACTGATGGTCTCACAACAGATCAGGTGAGGCTGGACACGCTTATGCTGAAGTAGGTAGATAAGAGGTCAAAAGTAGGAGCAACAGATAGTATGAACCGGCGGTGACCGAGCATGCGGTCTCGAAGTAGGGAGATAAGTCACTATTGAGTTCTAAAGCCCTAAACATGTGTCTTTTGCTGTGGGACCCACAAGATGGGACTAGCTCACAGTTGCACAACAGAGGTAGAAGGCCGATCAAAGGGTAGAATTAGGACTTCAGCCTAATTAAAATAGGATTAGGATTTCAGCCTAATCAAAGCAGCTATCTAAGACAAGTGCAAACAATCATTATCAAAGCAAACGGTTAAACAGTATTTTATTCCAGCTTTATCTTTTCCTTTATTTTCTTTTATACTAGAACTGTTGCTGAGTCTATTATCTTTACCTTGCTTAAAAATACTAGTAATTACTTCCACTCACCAGACTTTTAGTCTGACCCACTCCTCTATTTTTCCTTTTACCCCATAGGCCAGTAGAGGCAAGGACAGTAGATTTCAGATTTCTTGGAGATCTATTTGTAGAGCTTTCCCATTCTTCATGTATTCTTCTTCTTTTCAGTTTTCATTTCATTTTGATATTGATGTACTGGTACTTTTTGAGAGGGATGGTTATTTTTATGTACTCAAATGATGTGACTGAGATTGTATTTTTCACAAGACATGTGTATTTGGTTTTTAAGACATATTTGGTTTTTATGACTTATTTTCTGGAGTAATGAAGTTTAATTTTAAATGTTTCCGCTGTTTTTATTTATTTGTCTTGTGAATCTTAGTCTCTGTAAGTTTTAGCTATACCTACAACACACCACATCTTTTAATGTGTCCTTTTTGGGTATACTAAGGGGTGTGGGGCGTTTCATTTTATAATAATTAATTGTTGATTCGGTAAAAAAGTTAATTAATAGAAAATCAGTGAAATTGTGTAATTTTAGAAAAAATAGACAAGTCAGTGGAAGATAAAGTTATTTACAAATTAGTGATATTTGCAAATAATAGCGATTTAACAAAGTTTACGTAAGTGAAAAATTTAATAAGGTTAGTTTTTATAAATTTCTGGAGAAACTCATAAATAATAACGAGAAATCTATTTTAAATTGAATTTAGGGAATTTATTATTATTTATTCGTAAGTGAAATTTAGTAAAATACTAATATAATTATTATAAAAGCTATATTGTTATGAGTAAATAACAATATGATTATTTTATGGAGTTTATGGAAAGATACCATCATCGTTATTATTATCTGAATAAAAAATAAGGGTTTTTGTGTAATGACCCATATTTTATGTATTAGATGATTGTAAAATATTGTTTTTAAATTTATATTGGGTCGTATGATGCTACACCTATGGGTTGTGTAGAGTAGTGATATTTTTGACCCTCAAAAATTTTATTGGACGGTTTTGACCATGAAAACTTGTAATACCTGTAACTTTTGATTGGAACAGAATTATAGGATGAGGCCACTTCCATTGAAATGATATGTCAGCTTTTCTTTCTATAGAGTGATCATAGTAGCCTTTTGGATTAACTATTTGGGAGATATGACCTTTTGCAGATTAACATTTAAGTGAGTAAATAGCGAGATTTAGATTAGGCTCAATAGCCCATTTCAGGATGAGTGCCAAATGGGATTGATATGGCATTCTCTTTCTTATTACACACTTCCCAAAATTTGTAAATTCCTCCATTAATCTCCTCTCTACCCAACAAGCTTCCTTTTATCTTACTTTAATTAGCCAAAACATGTCATTAAGGGGTAACTAGCAAGGGATTTTTACCTAATTGCTGAATTGGGCATCGTGGGATTCGTGACTACTGTTCACTTCAAATTTTGAATTGGTAATTGTGTAATTAGGTATTAGGTGAGTAATTTTATATCCCTCATTATTCTACGCATGTTAATATAGTAAAATAATGATTTTTAAGATGATTTTGATGTTAAATGTTTTAAAACCTAGATCTAAGTTTAATAACATCTTTAAATTGAGTTTAAAAAGGTAAATGTGTAATTTTATTCGTCTTTGGCCATTTTGTTAAAAAAACTCATCATTTTGCATATGCTTATATCTAGAACACTATAATGCTTGGATATGATTTGTATTACTTGATATTGATGCTTGGATGTTGTACATTACTTGTATGTGCTTGGTCATTACGTTTTTAACTCATTTTGGTGTGATTAGAGAATGGTCATTGTCGAGTGAAATCAATAAGCAAAACCGTTCAAAATGTGACACGATTGTAAAATGTTGTTCTTTGAGACCTAGGAAGACCCCAAAAAAATTCGCATGAAGTTTGGTGAAATTTTGATAGTGTTTTGGTGAAATCAGAATCATGTTGGTAGTAGGCACAAGAATAACTCGGTGGTGGATAAGCTTTGGGGAATTTGATGTATTGCTTCAGGCTACACAGCATGGGACTTCGAGGTTTAAGTTGGGAAGCTTCGATCATGGGGTAAATGAAAAGAAGTTTTAAAACTCAGCAAAACTTCTCTAAGTTAACAACTTGGTATTGGCTTGATAAATCAACCGGGTACCAACTTGCTTTACTTTGAGGCGTGGAGGCATTTACTTCAAGATGATAAAGACGAAAGTTCGGGATTGCAAGAATGATGAGAGGATTTGGGACATGAAGAAAACTTAGCCATTTTAGCAAAGTAAACATGTTAGCACCGATCTCATCAAGTCAGTACCAACATGATTAGGTGTTGATGACGACATGGTGGTCTAAGGAGGGAGTCGAGGGGCAAACTTCGAGGATCGTGCAACATTCACCCGTTCATTTGTTCAATGTTTGGATTCGATGTTATAACACAATGAAGAATAGTTTTGTAGTGAAGCAAGGACGTGACTCTTCAATGTGATGACTTTGAAACTTTGACAAGACGTCTCTATAAGTATGATGGAGTTATAATGGTTATCCATAAGGACAAGTTTGACGATGATAGAAATTTGTGGATAGAATAAGAGGATGTGTTCTACTATAACAACAAATGGAATGGAATGAGGATGTGTTCGACTATGATGATGCGTGCAAAGGGATTGTTGATACTCGAAGGTTTCAAAATGTGCTCATAAAGAAGAGGCATGTGAGGATGTTCACCTAGATATGAGGATAAATTATCCTGGATCGTTGATATGGATCCATGTACCCTGGACCTTAAGGATACGTAGGTCTAGTTCCAGGTCTTTGGAGTGTCATGGATTCGAGCATCAAGGAACCGGGATTTTTCCTTTAGTCCATGGAAGAGGATTGGCCATATGAGCTATCATATATCTACCGCATACGAGTGATTGTGATGATTATTTGATGGACGCTATGTTTGCTATGTTTTGCTTATCATCCTAGGGATGTCACTTAACGTAGGTATTATAGACTAGATATATAGACGCCCGACACTGTACTTAGACTTATAATATACTCATACGATAATGATGATAATAGATTAGTATATATTATTATGTGCTAACTCTTTGGATGCAGGGATATGTGTAACAGTTCGTATTTTACATAACAGAAGATCGTAAGATATTATTATCTAATTCATTTGAGATCGTATAACTCTATAACTTTGGGAAATGACAACTAGGGACATTTTCCATCATTAGAATTTTTATCGGATGGTTTTGACCCTGAAAATTTTGTAGAGCCTACAACTTTTCACAGTAGCCGAACTGGGGTGTGAAACTACTTCCATTTAATCAGGATGAGTTTCTCTTCCCTTAGAGTGGTCATAATAAGAAAAAAGGACTTTCCGTTTAGGAGACATGGCTATTTTAAGTTTAGATTGCTGCTGGCTAGATTAGTGGGTAATTAGTTAAGCCTATACTTATGCCCACTAACTCATTTTAAGATTTGTGCTTAATTCCAGATGGATAGATCTAACCACTTTTTTCATTTCTCAAAACAAATCTAAACCTCCATTAATCTATTTTCCATCAAATTCCTTCTCTTTTCCATACATTAATTAGCTAAAAATAATCATTTATGGGTAATTAGCAAGGGGAAATCTTAGATCTTCTATTTGGCTGCTTTGCAATCTATGGTACTACTGTTCATCTTGGATTATTCGGTGATTTTGGTGCTAGGTAAGTGATATTTTTTCCCCTCGCTATAGTATGTAGGTAGATATGGTTCAATTGTGGTTTTCGATAGTGATTTTAGAAATTTAATGATTTTAAAACTTAGATCTAATGTTAATAATACCTAGTAACTATGTTTAAAAAGGTATATTCGGATTAAAATATGATTTACACCATTTTCCCATCATAATTGTTATTTTATTTAAAACTAGATCTAGAGTGATTCATGCATATAATCCATGTTTGGATGATTTATATATGTTATTCAGATGATATGGAATGATGTCTGATTTTTGGATGAATTGTTTTGATGTGTTTGCTAGTTATTTTCGATATTTAGGAATTTGATACGTCGTTTGGTGCGAATGACATGAAAATGCTTCAATATAATGAAATTTGGATAATTAAGGGCGGAGGTGTCTACTTAGAAAATTTTGGTTATTTGAAGTTAATTTAGTATCGTAAAATTTGATCTTCAAATCAGATCGATAAGAACCAAACTAGATCGTTTAGAATCAAATTTATGCTCGGGGTGAAATCTTTAGGTCAATGAGGAGACCGCTTCAGGCTTGGAGAGTGTAAAATTTGGGTTGGGTTTGGAAGGAATCATCTCGGTATCCGAAGTTTGGACTTAAGCAAATTCTGAAGAGTGAGAATATTAGGTACCGGTCATGTGTGCATCAAGTCTAGACAAGGGCGATTTCAAGTTCTTGGCAAGGTTGTTTCAAGTCAAGTACATGATAGCGTAGGCAAGTAAGGATTTGGACTTACCAAATTTTAGAGGATGGAGTGTGATCGGTACCGATCATTGGTTGTGACAACCGCCCTACACCTCTGGTACCCAATATACTTGTATAGAGTGCTATGGAGGTACCCGGTCGATGCAGGATGATAGCCAATGGTGTATAGTAATAAAATCCAAGCATGAAACCTATAGAACATTCTCACAAAGTACATACAAAACATAATATAATAACATAGATGTAAAATAGGAAAGACAGTAATATCATCGAGTGAACCATAAATAAGAACATCAGAGTGCATTAGGTTTACTGACTATACAAAATTGAAAAAAGAGTTTATACATCCCAAATCTCCAAAATAAAGTCTATAACTCTCTCTTTAAATACAAGTACTGACATAGCTCCACAGTACCGCACAATGGAATATAAGCGGTAGTAAGCTCCGAAGTATAGATATATGAAAGTGTAGCTTCATATTCATACTCTGTACAGCTCCATGTACTACCTTGATCCGTTATCCCTAATCTACTCATTTAATAGCATTCGAGATAATAAGAAGCAAAGCATAAAACCACGGGTTAGACAACAGTCTAGTTTGAGCGATACATCATCCCAAAATACTATAAAAACCTATATATAATAAATAGGGGCATAGGGTATGAAGAACCATACCTGATCAGTCCTTGCATCCAAAGAGCTAGCACATAACACAATACATGCTAAACTACTATCACAAATAGAAAGTATGGGGTATAGGTGTATCACATAACATGTCAAGCACACAACAAACACACCATCCTTTACACAGCCTTGCATCTCTCAATTAAGTGCTTCAGATGTACGATAACTCTTTCAAATGCTTAACTCATTGCCCACGCATATGGCAAATGACTAGACACACGCAGACATACGAAATATGGGTACACGCAGACTACCCTATCCCAATAATGAGCATTACAACCGCAAAGTTATCCATCTGTCCCTTGGCATACGTAACAATATTAGAATCAGGAAATTATTGTCAAGGACAAAATTTCTCAGCGTTTTAGCCTCAAGGACAGACCTTTAGTTATCCCGAAGGACAACTTTCTTTAGGTATCAGTTTTTAGTTATTGATAGCAGTTTTTAGGTATCAGTTTGTAGTTATCGGCAGTAGTTTTTAGGTATCCGTTTTTAGTTTGGTAGCAATTTTGGAAGAATGTTTGTCCTTGTGAATAATTTTGGAAGAATGTTTGTCCTTATGATTAATTTTTAGGAGAGTGTTTGTCCTTGTGGTTGAAATATTGAGGTCGTGTCCTTGAGACTAAAAATATACAAATTTTTGTCCTTTAAATTAATCCCCTATAAGAATTACCTCACAGACGCTCAACTCATGCCTATGCAGATGGCTAAGGACTGGACACACATAGACATCTAAACACATAGGTACGTGCTGACTACCCTGTCCTTATCATGAGCATCATAACCTAAGATTCCACTCTATAAGCCATCACATAGAATTGGCCCTTTCGGTCCATCACCATATGTCATAGTCACTTGCTATATCGAGTTGTCGAGGTCATCGTACTTCATTGATTTCCATCGCAAAATCACCCAAAGTCGCCTTGGGGTCTTCCATCTCTACCTCAAGCTAACCCCCAAGACCTCCAAGAAACCCCACATCTTGCCATGAAGCCAACGCCCCAAAAGCATTTCCCCATGTTCTATTCGGCATCCTCCTATAGTCGAACCCACATACCCCTAAACACCATTTCCTGTTCGGCATCCTCCTATAGCGAACCAAAAACCTACTATATAGAATTTCCTATCCAGTACTTCCACTTCCGAATCAACATCTACTAGACAGGATTTCCTGTCCGGTCCTTCACCTACCGAGCTAAGCCATCCACTGGACCCAAACTACCATCAGACCGCCTTGAACTCAAACAAACACCTTCTCCTCCATAAGCTAACAACCAAGCCATCAAACACCGAACCAAGCCCCACCAAACTATCTTATACCGGATCATGCTCTACCGAACCAGAAAATGTAGCTCCTTCATCACAACAATATCACATTAATTACTACATTCAACACTTCGACCCTCATGCATCGCCTATGCAATGATACGACTCCAAACACTCTAGACCCACTCCTTTAAAATCCGAATCCACGATTCCTACCTCTAGTTTGCTCCGATGAACGTTTTCAACTATAAAAGCATACAAACAAACACCATATATGCACCAAACAACCTTCAAACATGTAAATCACACAATCAATCATACCAATCATCATACAAGGTGTATACAACATAACCTAACATCTATCAAGGCAATCACACATACAGATAACATGTTTAGAACACCAAAAATCCATTTATTCACTTTTACTACAGTTTGGGTTTTAAAATAGCATTAAAACTTGATTTTGATTTTAAAAATGGATCCAAAACATGTTAAAACCTATAAATACATATATCGTAAGGTGAGAGACGATAAATCACTCACCAAACGCCCAGAAATGGAGATTTGCATGAAAATCGATGAAAATCCATAAATCAAAAGTCAAGCCTCAAATTTCTTTTCCAAAAATGTAGATATGAAGATCTCTAGTGAATCCCCTTACTAATATATCCTAAATTCATGATTTAGACTTGATTTGGAGGAGAAAAGAGAAGGTTTTCGATGGAGACTAGGTTAATGGAGCCTTAGATCAATTTGGAAAGTGATAAAATTGATTTGGGGATAATGGTTAAACCTAATAAAATCTCCAAACCCGAAATGGCTTAGTGGGCTTACCCCCAAATTCACTAATTACCCACTAAGCTACTCCGAAAACCGTCAATCTTCAAATAGCCGTATCTCCTAGCTAGAAAGTCCAAATTGCTTTTATGACTACTCTACGAAAAGGGAAACCATCATATCTTTCCAATGGAAGTAGCCTCAGATGTTAGTTTGGCTTTAATCAAAAGTTATAGTCATTACAAGTCTTCAGGGGTAAAATCGTCTAAAAAATTCCGAAGATAAGAAATGTCACTAATATGCTTTTTCCAAAGTTATAAGTCACACGACCTCATATGAGTTTAAAAATAATATTTTACGATCCTTTAATATGTAAATACCGGCTGTTACACTCTTCCTCTTAAGGAATTTCGCGAAATTCCCAATACAAACAAGGTAGAATCAACATAGCTACCTCACATGCCTAACATCCATGAGCAAATATATCAAACATGCACACACAAGTAAGAAATGATTTCTATGCCTACCCTAGCATGCAATATACTAAACTACCCTATATGATATCGAAAGTGAAAGTAAATGTGATAAACAGAAGTCTCATCAAGTAAAGAGCTCTGAATAAACGATCCTCATGCTCTCCTTGGTCTCCCAAGTACTATTGCCTTCACTCCACTGAATCTTCACCAGCTCTACCGTCTTTCTCTTAAGCTGCTTAGTATCACATCTAATGATACGAGTAGGCCTATGAGGTCTGGATGCTTCTATTTCATTCTCGATATCGCTAAGATGATTCAGTCCAACTATCACGTCTGAGTCATGCACAAACTTTTGCAAGTGAGATACGTGGAACATGTTGTGCTTGCCCATCATCTTCTGAGTTAAGTCAACTCCGTAAGCCAGTTCCAATCCTCTCAAGTATTAGAAAAGGATCAATGAATCTCGGTGCCAGCTTCCCCTTATTACTAAATTGAACAACATTCATCGGCGGAGAGATCATGATGAATACCTTATCACTAATGGATAATTCTAAGTCACATCTTCTCCTATCAGCGTAGCTCTTCTATCTATCCTGAGTGGCTTCCATTTGTTGCCAAATGATCTCAATCTTCTTCGAAGTCTCTTCAATCATATATGGCCCAAGTATCAGTTTCTCGCCCGCTTTCCACCAACATGAAGGAGCGTTGCACGGTCCGCTATATAATGCCTCAAATAGTGCCATACCGATGCTGGACTGATAACTACTATTGTATGCGAACTCTACTAAGTGTAAATGATCGTCCCACGAGCCACCGAAATCGAGAATGTAGGCTCACAAGTGATCCTCCGGAATATGACTCACCCTCTCGGTTTGCCCATATTTTTGTGGGTGATAGCTGTACTGAGATGCAGCTCCATTCCCAATGCCTCTTATAAGCTCTTCCAAAACCTGCTAGTGAAAAAAGAGTCTTAGTTGCTTACAATGTTCTTCGGCACACTACGGAATCACACAAGTCATTTCACATACAACTCGACCAATTTAGATGTCAGTCTATTTTACTTGATGGGTATGAATTTAGCACTCTTCTTCGATGTATCAGCTATGACCCAAATACCATCGTACCCTCCTCTAGTCCTCGGCAATCCATCAAAACTTGTTCCAAATTCCACTCGGGAGTCTCAAGCGGTTGCAGCAAAACCACTCGGTTTCTTTTGCTCTGCCTTTACTAATTGACAGTTCATGCACTTTGAGATGAATGCCCCATCGTCCTTCTTCGTTTTTTCCTAATAAAATGTCCGCCTCGTGTAGTGGTACATTTTATTGCCATCAGGATGTATAGTCAATCTCGAATGATGGCACTCTCGTAGCACCTCATCCCTCAACCCATTAATATTAGGAATAAGCAACCTCCCATCCTTACGGAGCCAACCATCATGGTCGAGCCCATACTATTTAATCTCCTCAAAACTATACCCTTTCCTCTATCTTCACCATGATCTTGGCTAGTTAAGCATCTCGCCTCCGACTAGTACCGATCTGCTCAACCAAGGTAGGTCTGATCGTCATGCTAGCCAACACTTATGGCTCTAACTCACATCGAGGTCTAAAGTCATAGCCAGCAATAGAATCCAACTGCTTCCCCTCTAGGAACATCGCTCCCAAGATAACATGTCTTCTACTCAAAGCATCGACAACCGCATTTCCCTTACCGAACATATAGGAAATGCCAAAGTCATATGAGGTTAGGAACTCTAACCATCGCTACCGACAAAGGTTAAGATTCTTCTGGGAGAATAGTATTTCAACGACTTTCGGTCCATATACAACTCAAACCTCTCTCCAAGCAAATATTACCTCCATATTTTTAAAGCAAACACTACCACTGCCAACTCCAAATCGTGAGTCAAATACTTCTTCTCATGAAATTTTATCTGTTGGCTAGCATAGACCACAACTTTTCTCCTTTGCATCAATACCGCACCTAGTCCAATATCTCAGGCCTTTGTATATACTATTAGCTCCTTATTCTTGCTTGGAATGGCTGACACCGGTGAGCTCGTCAACCTCTCCTTCAAACTCAAGAACATGTGCTCGCCCTTCGTGTCCCAAAAAAAGTTAATTCTTCTTCATTAAGTTGGTTAATGGCGCTACTACCTTACAGAAGTCCTGGTAAAAACGTCTATAGTATCCCGTCAATCAAAGGAAACTTCTTACGTCTGTAGTGGTCTTGGGTCGATCCCACTCTAATACTGCTGTCACCTTCGTAGGATCTACAGCAATAACCTGCTTAAAAACAACGTGACCCAAAAATGACACTTCCCTGTTCTAGTAGTGACACTTCAAAAACTTCATCTTCAATCAGTGCTTCCTCAACACTTCAAGCACAATCCTCAAATTCTCCTTGTGTTCTTCTTCCATTCTCGAATAAACAAGGATATCGTTCATGAACACAAGTACAAACCATTCAGCTAATCCTTAAAAACATGGTTCATAAGATCAACAACATATGCTAGTGCATTGGTTAGCCCAAACGGCATAACCAACCACTTATAGAATCTAGATGGCATACAAAAAGCTGTAATCGGCACACTCTCCTTTGCCACTGTCATTTGATGAAACCCCATCCCACCAACTGGGAGAACATCTTCGCACCGTGGAGTAGATCGAATAAGTCATCAATACGCAAGAGCGGATACTTGTTCTTCTTTGTTGCCTTATTCAGCTCACGATAATCCACACATGACCTCATAGAGCCATCCGCCTTAGCAGCGAATACTATAGGTGCGCCCTAGTCAGATATACTCCTACGAATGAACCCTCGCCTCAACAACTCATTCACCTGCACCTCCAACTCCTTCTGCTCTCTGGGTGTCATATGCCTCAAGGTCATAACTATCGGTCTGGCATCCTTTACTAAGTCTATGCAAAGCTCAATCTCTCATTGTGGCGGTAATCCAGTCACCTCCTCGAACACGTCTAGACATTCTCTCATGATAGGCACGAATGTCAACTCATCCACTGGAATCTCAAGCGATTATAGAAAGCTAACTATAACTCTATCCTCTGGCAGGCAGCTAACCACTACCATCCGCCCCTCCACAGCACCAATCATCACCAACAAGCTCTCGCAATCTACCACTACCGCATACTTCCTCAGCCAGTCCATCACTAGTATTATACCTAACCCCACAAAATCCAAAACAAAGCAATTAAAAATAAAAAAACATTCATGACTCAATAAAGCTAAGTCTCGACAAACTATGCACATGCTAGTCGATCCTCCAACAGGGTTTGTGATAATCAAAAGTTCGTCAACTATCTCGGGTTTCAATCCCAATCTACTACAAAAGCACTAGATATTAAGGAATTTAAAGCCCCGGTATCGAATAAAACACGTACATGTGTACCAGAAATAGAAAGCATACCCTGTGTAATGACACCCTCCCCTTCTCCTTTGCCGATGGAGCACTCGACGAAGCTGGAATAGTGTTCAAAGCATAAGTAGAAACAGCCTTCTTATTCTTCAATGTCTCTGGGAAATCCTTCTTCATATGCCTTGGTCTGTTGCAGTTAAAACATCCTTTCTTCTCGCTTCTGCAATCTCTGCTAAGATGGCCCTTCTCACCATAATTATAACAAGTAGGCTCCCACTTGCCCTTTTTCTGGCCACCCTTTTGAAACTGCTTCTTCTTGTTGTTATTGTCCCATTTCCACTCCCCCCGGCTGCTTGCGGCTTTAGCTCATCCTTGGGAGCAACAACAAACTTAGGCTTAGGATATAAACTCTAATGTCGAAGTGCCTTCTCCACCAGCCTCTCAAAGGTCCTATCAATATGTCCTAATAGCTTCTCTCCAAGATAATTATCCAAGCCCATGATAAATTTCTTATTCTTCTTGAGTTGAGTATCAATAAAAGATAAACCATACTTCAACAGCATGTCAAATTCAGCTACATACTCTAACACAGACATATCCCCATGTCTCAAGTCAGTAAACTTTTGAAAGAGCATCGACTTTTGAGTGGCCGGTATATACTTCTCTTCAGACCTTTCCTTAAACTATTTCCAAGTAATTCAATCCTCAAGAGTAGTAATCTTGATGGTGTTCCACCACCTCATAGCTCTTCCCTGAAGCTGTCTAGAGGCTAGCTTCCTCTTCATCACATCCTCTAACTCCGTATCCTCAAAGATGCATTCATAGGTGTCCAACCAATCCTACACTTCAACAGCCGATTCCATTTCAAGAAACAATTTTCCATCTAAAGTAGAGTAGTCCTTGCTCGGTTTGACAAAGTCCGCCCTGGACGCTTGCATTGGAGAACCACCACCAACAGCCGCACCATGAGCAACTTGGGCATTCTAAACCATGTTTTGCACCATCTCAGCGAACATGTTCTGTAAGTTGGGGTTAGCAGCCCTCGATCCTACCCCCTCCTTAACTTCAAAGATGGAGTTCCTAGCAGCATTCCTTGTTATCCAACTTTTTCTTGTAAGTTGTAATAAGAATAACCAGTCTCTCTAAAAGGAATAAGTGGTGTCCATGAATGCAATGCAACTTACATACTATATATACTACTACATAGTTTTAAAAAAAAATATAACAAGTACGCTCTCTCATATCTCATTCGACCCATTCTAAGCCGATATCTCCTTCTGTATCTCTAATGAATCTAGGTATCAAGTTAGGTCTTCTATGCAACCAAAGCTCTGATATCAAATGTGACGACCGCCCTACACATCTAGTACCTAGTATACCTGTATAGAGCGTTGTGGTGGTACCTGGCCAATGTAAGACAATAGCCAAGGGTGTAAATAATAAAATCCAAGCACAAAACCTATAGAACATCTCACAACACACAAACAAAATATAATATAATAACATAGATGTAAAATAGGCAAAACAATAATATAATCAATGAACCATAAATAAGAACATGAGAGTGATCAGATTCATGGACTATACAAAAACTGAAATAAAGAGTTTATACATCGAAAATCTCCAAAATAAACTATACAACTGTCCCTCTAAATACAAGTACTGATATAGCTCCATGGTACTACACAGTAAAATATACGTGATAATAAGCTCCATAATATAGATATATAAAGGCATAACCTCCTGCTTGTACTCCAAACAACTCCATGCGCTATCCAGATCTATTAACCCTAATCTACTCATTTAAGAGTACCTAAGATAATAAGAAGCAA
Organism: Allium fistulosum; assembly: GCA_030737815.1. Classification (NCBI taxonomy): domain Eukaryota; kingdom Viridiplantae; phylum Streptophyta; class Magnoliopsida; order Asparagales; family Amaryllidaceae; genus Allium; species Allium fistulosum. The sequence goes on along the minus strand of CM060903.1, from coordinate 803,988,556 downwards.
AGCATAAAACCCCGAGTTAGACAATAGTCTAGTGCGAGCGATACATTGTCTTAAAATACTATAAAAACCGTATATAGTAAATGGGGGCATAGGGTATGAAGAACCATACTTGACCCGTCCCTACATCTAAAGAGTTAGCACATAACAAAATACATGTTAAACTACTATCACAAATAGAAAATATAGGGCATAGGGGTATTACACATCATGTCAAGCACACAGCAAACATAACATCCATCACATAGCCTTGCATCACTCATTTAAGTGCTTTAGATGTATGATAACTCTTTCAAATGCTCAACTCATTGCCCATGCATATGGTAGAGGACTAGACACACGCAGACGTCCAAAATTTGGGTACACGTAGACAACCCAGGTTACATGCAGACTACCCTGTTCCGACAATGAGCATTACAACCTCAGAGTCATCCATCTATCCCTTAGTACACATGCCGGTAGTAGAACTACCCCACAATTCCTCAACTCATACTCATGCAGATGTCTAAATATTGGATAGATGCAGACGTCCAAACACATGGGTACACACAAACTACCCTAGGTACACACAGACTACCCTGTCCTACTCACGAGCATCATAACCTCAAGTTCTACTCTATGAGCCGTCATGCAAAACTCATCCTTTTGGTCCATCACCAGATGCCATAGTCACTATCTATATCGAGTCGTCGAGGTCACCCCACTTCATTGGTTGCCACCCCAAATTCATCCAGAGTCATCCTGGGTATTCCTTCGCTACCCGGAGCCAACCCTCAAGACCTTCAAGCAACCTCACGTCTTGCCACGAAGCCAACACCTAAAAATCTTTTCCCCATGTTATGTTCGACATCCTCCTATAGTTGAACTCACATACCCTTGAACCACCTTTCCTATTCAGCATCCTCCTATAGTCGACTCAAAAACCTATTGTACAAGACTTCCTATCTAGTACCCACACCGGTGAACCAACACCAACAGGACAGGATTTCTTGTCCGATCCTTCACTTGCTGAGCCAAGCCATCCAGCGGATCCAAATTACCACCAGACTGCCTTGATCTATGACAACCCGCCTTAGAACAGACTTAATTTGGACCTAATAAAAGCCCGTCGAACCTTAGGGCCATCTCAAGGTGAGTTGTTAAGTTGATGAAATTAAAACATTACACAAAGCTATCTATCTATACTTTCAATATCTTATAGCGGAATGGATAAAATATTATACAAAAAACAAGTACCCATTTCATAAAGAAAACCATTTCAGAAGCATTGCATGTTAAACATTACAATATTTTTACATAAAGCCTCCATAGTACAATATATCAAAATAACATAACTGTCTGGACTAGGTATAATAAAATATTTTAAAAGCAGAAATAAATAGATAACTGCCACAAGTCTTCATCTCCACCTTCGTCTCCTAAATCAGCATTACTCTCTCTAACCTGTATTGTAATGATGAGTGGGTTAGAACAACAAATGTTTAGTGAAATGAAAATCTCAAGCTTTACCATAATTATACTTGGGTAATATTATTTAAATAAAAAATACGTCTTACATATAAAATCACAATTTGCATATAAAGTCAACTGTAAGCCCGAAGGCTCTTCCAGCCAACTATATAACATTCGTATAAAGTCAACTGTAGGCCCAAAGGCCCTTCCAGATCAACTACACAAAAGTCAACTGTAAGCGCGAAGGCTCTTCCAGTCCGACTATACAATTCTACGTAACTAGCGTATACAATGTAAGAGGAAATACACAAACCACTTACTACTTTTTAATGGGGCTTAGGCAAACTTTGATCATTTAAGACCTACAAAATAGGCATATCCCCGTCATTTAAGACCTAACCCAAAGGCAAGTCCCTACATGGTTCTTTCCTCTCTAACACCATAAAAAATCCTATTAGGTCACTCAATACTTCACTTAAGAAAGAGACAGACCCTACATTAGCCACTTAATACCTCAAACCAGAAGTGGACCCTTCCTAAGGATTTCACCTACCGTATATAAAATGCAATTTATAACCCATAACCCACTTGTGATGTCTCACATTAGTCAGACTATTCATAGGTATTGGTAGCCATATTAATTGGGTAGGTTTACGTTACAGAATTGGGGCTAACTTCGCGCCTACTAGAGTTATTTATTATACATGATGTCCCACATTAGTCCACGAAGCCACACTGCTGGTAGCCAGATTTAACTGGGAAGACTTCCATGTAGTTTTGAACTAACCTTGCATCCCTATAACTTAGTCATAACTTATATGTATATCCACTATATACATACATCACCCTACACGAATGTTAGTTGAGGCTATATAAGGTATCTCCTTATTACGTCCCTAATTAGGGATTAATTCCCTAATTTACTCTAACTCGCTTCCTACATATTAATATTACTTAACTATTCTAATAATACTAATTATCACATTTAATACGCTATAATCAATACGTTATATATATATGTATGGAATTTAAGGTCTAATCATTACACTATAATTATTCGATAATAATTTGCTTATAAGGTATTTTGAAATATCGATTTCATACAAATCTATAATTCCAACAAGAAATGCCACTACCATAGCCAAATGAAATAGATTTGTACAAACATGAAATATCTACACTTATTCCACATTAATATACTAGAATCCCATTTCTATTTTAAATAACAAACTATCATAAATTAGATCGCTTATATTCAATTTAACCTTCATATATAACATTTTAAAGAGAGAAAGGAATTCCTTATTTATTTAAGTGGTAGAAATAGGCAGTGTAAACTACAAACAATTCAATTCATAATTGACACACCATTTCTAATTTATTTTCTTTTTGAACCCTTTAACACTTCAATTCAAAAGAGGAAAAACATGTTGAATTGACCATAGATTATCCAATTCTAACAGTTAATTAGATTCTAATATACTAATACAAAAAACAATTATAATTCCAACATATACAAAGGTTGATATTTACATAGGGAAATTCTGGGGGTTTTAGGTGTTATGTTATCATTTTCAAAATTTTCAAAATTTCCCGAGGCATGCATCATCCAAATAAATACTATTCAATTACAAAAATATGAAAAAAGTGATATTTCCACTCATAAAGAATCCTTTTGATTGAAGATTGTATCTGAATTACACAGCTTCTAACTCTAATAGATCTTTCCCTTTTAACATACAACAAAGATTATATATTTATATTAGATTTTAGAAAATCTGAAGATAGAGGGAAGAAGGATTGAGAATTAAATTTGAAATAAAGAGTAGGAATCAAATTACTTACTATTTTCTCAAACCCTAGAAGAATTGATTCTGATAGAGTCTCAGTGTAGTTATAATATTTTGTGTGGAAAAGGGGAGAGTCTCTTGGTCTAATTATAGAGGTAGGAAGAAATAAGGACCATTAGATCGAAAGCAAATGAATCCAGGCCGTTTGTCCAGCTTATATTCGAGCTAAATAGACCTGACTGGTCGACCGCTATCGTCTCATAACCAACGAGAATCTTCGATGGTGCGGTCTACTATCACTTGGAAGGATTGCTAACCCTGATCTGACTCCTTCGAGCAGCTCCACAGCACCCACCCGAACCACCCGTTGCACTCGCAGCTCCGACGAGAATCTATAGAGTGAGTTGAAGGTCCATTAGGCATAATACATGTAGATGAACTTGCTAAAAGAGGGGCTTGAGAGCCAGCTATTGGTGATGTCCTGAGAGAGGGTGCGGATGAGTCAGGATGCAATCGACTCATGAGGGGAGTGAGATGAGGAGAGTCGGGAAGGAAAAGAGCCGATGATTGAAGAAAATGGAGAGGGCTCAAGTGATCGTGATAGCGACTATCATGCTAGCATGGAGGAGGATGAATAGTTCAGAGAGACGCCCTACAAGGGTGAAGAGCTTCCAAGCCCGTCCCCTAGGAAAGAATTGTTGCTGACCGACCTATTTCCTTTGGGTGAAATGACTCATCAGGGTTGCATTCTCATTGACGTACTTGCTGGTTTAAGCGACTTCGACATTTCCATCATCATCATCAGTCTTCTTAATGAAGACTCTCACTACTTTAATTTCTCTCCTAGAGTAAATGTAGATACCTAGAGAAACTCCATCTTTATTCCCATGCAAACACGTTAGGTAGAGTACTAGCGGTCACCAACATCACTATACACTTCACTAGGATCACGAACACACATCTCTACATTCACTTATACTTTAGAATTTCGACATCGATACTATTTCTCTTCTTGTTTCAAGTTCCATGGGTTGTGATACGTACAAGAATCTTTCGTGCAATGCTAGCGAGTTTAGAGCCCAAACTCCGAATCCTTGTCCGCCTCACTTTAGTTACGAGAGTCATCACAAGATCAAGGAGGAAAGGCAAAGAAGGAAAGATCGAGAGGCAGACTACGCCAACCAAGCTAATAGGAAAAGGGAAAGAGAAAGGGAAAAGAGGAAAAGGGACATCAAAGAGGGTTTGTCACATGATCCCGAAAAGCGACTAAGGGGACTGTTTGATTGTCGTGGCACTTTTTCTGCCACTATTCCACTGCACTTCAAAGCTAAAACTTCTTTACAACAAATTCCTACCTCCCACTCTCTAACTACTATAATTCCACCTATTTCCAATGGAGTCTCAACCTCCTCATTTACCCTTTCGGTTGATCCTCTACGCCTACATGCCATGTTCCCCAAGCTCTTCTTACACAGTGTGAAGTTCGACCAGGACATCGAGGATATTCCGAAGGAAATAGTGGATCAGGATGTTTGAAATGTCCATAAGCGCATCGATGAAGGGTATAAGTGGAAAAAACTATGCCATGCCCTCTTTGACATGAACAGAATAAACTATACCAACATCGAGTACTTTGATCCAAGAGGGAGGAGCTGGAACGAATCATCAAGAACTAAGAGGAGAACTTGCTTAAGATCACAAGAGAGAGAGAGACATATCCCTTGAAGTAAAGGCTAATTCCGATAGCTTAAGGGAAGAAATGAGGTTGGCTCACGGTCCTTCCGAAATCATGATGTGAAATAGTTTGAAGTTACCCACGAATATGGGCCTGAATTGAAGAAACAATTTATAGAGAAGGACCTGGCTCTTACTCAAAATGATGAAATTATACGAGTCAAGTACTGGACCATCTTGGAACAGGTAGCCGAGCTTGAAAGGCTTTGAGAGGAAAATCACAAACTTCATGAAGAGAAATAGAAGGTAGTTGATAATTTGGAGCACCTATCAACTGAAAAACTTACCAACGATATCGAGCCTGCAGTTTCTCAACAGGAACTTAAAGAACTTCAGGAGGCGAAGGCCAGAGAGAAAGATAAGCTTAATGACAATCTCCAATATTTCTATGCTAACATAATTATGAATAAAAATCTGAAGTGGTTGGGGAATGACTATCCCAAAACTTCCGCTGATGCCTAGGAGAAAGTGCTACGCCTGGCCATGCAGACCAATGATAATCGTTCCGAGGAAGAGTTGATGTCTATGTACCACGATGTTCAATGCTAAGGACATAGTATTACTTATTGTAGGGAAGGCCCTCCTAGCAGAAGAGGGATCCAATGCTGCTGCTACTGTTGAAGCTCTTACTGGCCTGATCTCATTGGGTCAGCATGTAATGACCATTCCAAAATCTAGGGAGCCGACGATGACTATTCCTGCCTCCATGGGGGTTAACTCCAAAACTGACCATGTGACTACAATTTCTACAGCAATCACTTCTCACAAGCCTTGCACTCCTTCCTCCATGGGTCGGATGAAGGAGTACGGGACTGAAGAGGGAGAGTTCATGATTTTTTTCAGGGATTGGAGCCCAAGCTTAGTTATATCTCTTATTTCACCAATCTTCAAGAGCTTCGGTTCTCTCATGAATCCATCATTAAACTTTATCATTCTGTTTGTCAACTTGAAGGTCAACCACATCTTCCCCCTCCATCATCGCATACTCAAGGCTTGAGAACCAAAGCAATCTTCATTGCATCGACTTCTGTTTCTATAGGACTTGTCGCTTCGGTCTTGCCTTCCAGTTCTGGGCCTGTTTTAACTCCCAAAAGATTGTGGCCTTGGAAGGACTGGAGGAAATATCTATGTCCCAAGAAGAAGACAACATTACTTTTAGCTCTTCGGACCCGACCGACCTTATCATTATTGTGGAGAGGTTAAAGGCTGATTTTGATAAGATCAAGGTGAAGTCCGAGTTTGCCGCTACAAAGCTCGCATCTTCGAGTCCTACAAACTCTACATCCAAGATCCCCCAATCAAGATCAAACCCCCCAAGACTAAGTCTGTTAAACTCCTGGGAGTAAGAAGGGGAAGAAGTAGAGGGTGCTTAGAAGTTATCGGTGTGGTAGCTTATTTTTTTTCATTTTTTTGGTCTTTCTGTTGTCGAGTCTGTGCTTCTAACTTTATGTCAAACAGGCCATGTTTGTCTACGAGCACCCCACGCAGCATCTTGTACATAAGAATGAAGTAATAAAAAGATTTCTTTTTGACATGTAATCTCTATTTCATTCACTTTTCTGCACCTTTTCATACTGTGTACTGTTTACATATAACTGCATGTGTATATGATATAACCGCATGTACTGCAATTATATACGTCTATTTTTGTGCAAGGGCCTATTTACTGCAACTCTGTGCATATAATATTCTTACTGTTGCTTTGGTTGTATTTCGATCTTGGCCCTATTTATAACTGCCGAAGTACTATGTTTGGCGAAATAGAACCGTTACATAACTAGCTTCGTGGTTACTTTTGTCGAGTTCCTTTCGACCAGTTGGTAATAGTGAGTAATCCTGGATCCGCGCTGCTCCTAACTGTCATGGAGCAACAATTGGGATATTCGTCTTCTTTTCCGTTTGATTTTGTTGTGTGTTTCTCCCCATTCATGGGAATTAAATCTTCCTGAATGCCAGATTCTAGGCATTTACAGAATAAAGATACCGTAGACAAATTATCTGATTGCCCTCTATCCAAGCATGCTTTTCCTATCCTAATCTTGGATCGAAAAAGCTTGATAATGCTTATTTTCGATTCTTCACGACCATTCTTGCTTATCCTTGACAAAGCGAGTCCTGCTCAGTCGCTAGCGTCGTCGTTGAAATTCAATAAGAAACTTGTTTCAATTTTTGAAAACTAGCATACAGATGGTTTGGTTCCAAGAGTTTCTCCTTGACATCGCCTGTCTTCGGGCAATGCCAAATTTCTGCAAATCGGGATTGAGCTATCCGAAAGGTGGAGATTTTCTTCCTGGCATTGTCTATCTCTAGGCAATGCCAGATTCTAGAAGGTTACAGATCTTCAACCTTCTTGTCATTGCTTATCTCCAAGCAATGACGAATTTCTAAAGGTTATGGATCTTTAAACCTTCTTGTCGTCGCCTATCTCCAAGCAAAGCCGAATTCCTAAAGTTTGAGAGTTTCTCCTTCCTAATAGCACTTATCTTCGAGCAGTGCCAAATTCCTGAAGGATAGGGGTTTCACCTTCCTGGCACCGCCTATCTTCGGGCAGCACCAGATTCCTGAAGCTTGGGGTTTACAAACCTTCTCACCATCACCAATGTCTGGGCAAAGATGAATTACTAAAGGTTGAAATGAATGAGAAAACCTTCTTGTCGTCATCTATCTTCGGGCAATGACGAATTCCTGAAGGTTAAAGTGTATGGGAAAACATTCTCGCCATCGCCTATGTTCAGACAACGATGAATTCTTAGAGGTTAAAGTCTATGGTAAAACCTTCTCGCCTTTACCTATCTTTAAGCAATGATGAATTCCTAAAGGTTAATGTGTATGGGAAAACCTTTTCACCGTTACCTATCTCCAGGTAGCGATGAATTCCTGAAGGTTAACCTAAATTATTTGATCGACCCTTAGAAACATACTCTCCGTCCATTCAAGGCCAGAGGAGTACATCCCCGATTGTACTGCTAACCGCGCAGCATGGGGGTTTTACTTTCAAGAACATGGTTCCATTGGTTCAAGAAGCCGACTTTACTCGCTAATAGGAAAAGTGGCAAGTCCTGTCTTATTACACTGCCCCCAGTACCTTTGGGTGGTTTATTTATGAAAGAAAACTAAGAAAAACTAAATGTAGTAGTGCCGCAGCAAATCGATGTTCCATGCACATGGGATAGGAATTCCATTTACAATCGCTAGCTCGAATGTTTCATCCCCAAGCTTTTGATCGATCGCGTATGGTCCTTCCCAGTTCGGGTTAAGCACCTCCATACCCGGGAGAACTCATTTCAAAACAAAATCTTATACCTCAAAGGTGCGATTGCGGACCTTAGCATTGAAGTGTTTTGTTGCCCTTTTCTAATAGGCGGCTACCTTTAATTTAGCTTCTTCCTTTTTTCATCAACCAAATTGAGGGACTTAAGCAAGAGCTCCTCATTCACCTTTGGGTCAAAATGCCTTTTATGATGAGAAGGGACTTCCAGTTCTATTGGGATCATTGCTTCTGAACCATTAGCCAATGTGAATAGTGAGTGCCCAGTTGCAGACTTATGTGTCGTCCTATAAGCCCACAATGCTAGTGAAAACTAATCAACCCAGTTGCCTTTAGCTTTAGTCAATCGCTTTTTCAAGGTGGAATTGATGATCTTGTTCACCACTTCCACTTGCTCGTTTGCCCTCGGATGTGCCACTTCATAGAAGTTATTCTTGATTCTGTATGATTTGCAGAAATCCTTGAATTCAGTGCTTTTGAACTGAGTTCCATTGTCCATGATGATTTTCTAGGGCACTCTGAACCTATAAATAATTTTCTTTATTACAAAGTTGATTACCTTCTTTGTGGTGATCATGATAAGCAGTTCAACTTTAGTTCACTTAGTGAAGTAATCCACTACAACGATAGCATATTTGGACCCTCCCTTCGCTATCGGCAGCAAACCGATGATGTGAATTCCTCAAATTGCATACGACCATGGACTGGCCATTTGCATAATTTTCGTTGATGAAGCTCTTGGAATCTTCACAAAGCTCTGCCACCAGTCACACCGTTTGGTGTAGTCAGCAGCATCCCGGTTTATTGTTAGCTAGAAATATTTATAGCGAAGTATTTTTTTGATAGAATTTGCTCCCTACTATGATCACCACAGCTACCCTCATGGATTTTCATGAGAATCTTCCTAGCCTCAACCATGGCTACACACTATAGTAGGGAAGTTGAGAACCCTCTCCCGTATAGTATTCCATCTTGCATCACGAACTATGGCGCTTTTCGAAGGAGCTTCTTCCATTCATTTTTGTCTCTAGAGGGAGTCCTATTGATCAGATAGCCTTTGATTAGGGTCATCCATGACTCCTCCTCCTTTGTGGTTTCTAAAATCCAGTCGACGTCCATCTAATCGATACTTAGAGTTGTCAGAACTTCCATTGGAACCAATCCCATAAGCCGCTCTTTCCCAGAGCTAGCTAGCTTAGCTAATGAATCATCTTTCATGTTCTCCTCTTTAGGGATGTGCATTATCATATAATGATCTATGTCCTCAAGTGGTTCCAACACATTCAACAGGTAAGGGGCTAGTCTCGCACCCATCCTAGTGATCCTTCCTGATTTGGCAAACCACCAGTTGGGAATCGCTACATATGTGCAGTGTCTTTATCACTAGTTCCTTTGTTATCCTCAATCCTACTATCAATGCCTCATACTCCGCTTTATTATTAGTTGAAATAAATTCTAGCTTCAGTGCGTATCAAGTTGATTGTCCTTCTGGCGTTTCAAATACTACTCCTGCCCTCGAGATAAATTTATTTGAAGCACCGTTGATAAATAACTTCCAATAAGGAGCTGTAATTACAGCATCCTCTTCCATACCATCCCATGCGTTAAATTCAGCGATGAAGTCTACCAACGTCTTTCCTTTTATCGCTCTCCATTGTAAGTGATGTCGTACTGACTCAACTCGATATTCCATTTTAGCAACCTTCCCGAGGCCTCAAGTTGGTACAATACCTATTTCAAAGGCTAATCTGCCAATACTTTGATCGGATAAGCCTGAAAATATGGTCGTAGCTTCCTTGACGTGATCAACAAGCAGTATGCAAGCTTCTCCAACTTTGGGTAGTTCATTTTAGCTCCTATGAACTGCTTGTTAATATAGTGTATTGGCCTGGAATCCTAGCCTTCTCACGCACTAGTGCTGCACTTAGCGAGTGATCTTACACTGCTAAGTAAACAAATAAATCCTCCTTATCCATTGGTTTAGATAAGACCGATGGTGTACCCATATGCCTCAATAATTCCTCAAAGGCATTCTAACAATCCTGATTCCACTTAAAGGTCTTCTTACCTTTCTTAAGGGCATCGAAGAAAGGTATGCACTTATCTGTCGCCCTTAAGATGAAATGTCTCAAAGTAGCAATCTTCTCATTCAAGTTCTATAATTGTTTCTTTGAAGTCGGGGCAGTTACATTCATTAAAGAATTTATCTACTCTGGATTAGCTTTCATGCCCTATGCATTGACAATAAATCCCAGAAACTTTCTCGGTGCAACTCCGAAGGAACATTTTAACGAATTCAACTTCATTCCACATTTCCATAAAACTTCAAACATCTTCGAAAGATCGCCTAGATGATTTTGAGATAATCGTGACTTCATAAGCATGTCACCTACGTATACTCCATTGTCTACCTAATTTAGTTTTTGAATATAGAATTCACCAGTCTCTGGTACATGGCTCTAGATTTCTTCAAACTGAATTGCATAATTCGATAGTAGTATAGTCCCAAATCGGTTATGAAGCTAGTATTCTCCTAGTCCATTATATGCATTGAATTCTGGTTATACCCAAATAAGTGTCCATAAATGAAAGTAACTCATGTCTGCAGTCCCATTCACTAGTTGGTCAATTAAGGGCAATGGGAATCTATCCATTAGGCCCGCTTTATTCAAATCCGAATAGTCGACACATGTTTGCCATTTCTCGTTTGACTTCTTGACCAATATGCAGTTGGATACCCAATCGGGGTATAAAGTGTCGTGGATAAACTTGTCTTCCATAAGTTTATTTACCTCTTCCTTCACCACAGCGGATCGTTTCGGACCCAACCTTTGTCTTTTCTGTTGGAAATTTTGGATCAATATTTAGTGCATGACATGCTATCTTCAGCAATATCCTGCACATATCTGAATGTGTCCGGGTGAATACATCCAAGTTTCCTCAGAGAAAATTCACCAATTCCTTTCTTAAGCTAGTGTAGAGCTGAGACCCAATCTTCAGGACCTGATAAGGATCGTCCATGTCGATTGGAACATTCATTGTCAGCTTGGTCAGTCTCGGTCACCCTTTCCCTGACTACTTCCTGGGATCCATAGCCTTATTAAAACGGTTGTGGTTCCCATGCCAAGTTCCAAGCTTTAGTTGCTATGCTTACGAGTCTCGAATGCGGAGGTCCCGTCCACATTCTTTCCCTTCTCACGTTGCTTCGCTTTCCCTAATTTTGCAACGTCGCATTCTCTTCTAGCACATTAGTCTCCTTTCACCGATCCAACCCCATTTTCCATGGGGAACTTCATCTCCAAGCACCAAGGAGCCAGTGCTATTCTAAAATCAGCAAGGTTCGGCTAGCCTAAGAAGACATTGTATGGCGAGCATTCATCCACGATAACGAACTTTTGAATTTGGACTATTCTACCATCTCCTTTGCCTAATTCCACAGGCAAATCAATCATTCTGATTGGTTGTTTGGCTTCGCTCGTAAACCCATGAATCTTAGTTTTAAAAGCTATCACCTTTTTAATATTGATCTTTAACTAACCGAATATCCTCCTGAAGAGTATATTCATCGAACTCCAAGTGTCTACCAAAACTCGTTGCATAGTAGCTGATCCAATTCAAACCATTACCACCATGGGTTCGAAAGTTGGTGCTTCGATTCTGTCAGCATCTCTATTTCTGAATATGATATCATTTATTATCATCCCTAGGTGCTTAGCCGAAGCTCCATCTTCTAAAATAAAGCAATCCTCCTAGGGTATGTGCTTCAGCAAGCTCATGTACCATTCCATTTCCCTCTAGCTCTTCTCCATTGGGTGAGGTCCTCCAGTCATAGTATTAATAACCAATTTTCTATTGTTTCTTTATGGTTCTTCTCTGCTCGATCCAGGCTAATTCCCTTGGGTAGGCGGTTCTTGGGCTCTCACCGCTTGGCCTCCATCTTATGGTTCCTTGACATACTGCTCAAGCCAATTCTTCCTTATCAGTTCTTCAATAAGGTCCTTCAGATGTCGGCACTCATTCGTATTGTGTCTATAAGTTTAATGGAAATGACAGAACTTTCCTGAGTGCTTCTGCTTGTCGGCCACCTCCTTCCTTGGTGGCTTCTTGTATCATTCTGTCCCTCGCGTGACAAGGTAAATGTTCTCTAGTGTGTTGTTCAGGGGCATGTAATCTTTTGCTCTTAAGTTTCTCAAGCGCTTTCTGTTCTCATTACGCCCACCACCTAAGCCTTGATTTCTTTTCTTCTAGTGATTAAGGTTTCCAACATTAATTATCACATTACTAGCTCTATCTCCAGATTGTTTAACCGCCACATTGCTTTGGTTAACCTCCTTTGGCTGTCCATCTTTAGCATTGTTGGAAGCTAGAGTTTCTTCCTCCAAGAGCGGAAACTGGTTAGACTTCCGATAGAACTCCTCCACGGTTGTAGGTTGTTTCATCTTCAGTCATCTGTCAAAATATGTATCCAAGTGAATGCCCTATAGAAACGCCATGAATACTAGATCCCCCTTTGGATTGCTTACTTCAGTAATAGCAACGTTAAACTAGTTCATGAAAACTTTCAACGACTCCTTAGGCCCTTAAGATAAGCTCGACAAGGACATCACCTCCTTGGGTCATGCAGCATGCTGTCGGAACTACTGCATAAATTTCCTAGCCAACTCATCGAAAGTCGATATGGACCTCGGCGCGAGACTAGTTAACTACATCGATGCAACTCCTTCCAAGAAGATGGGAAAACATCTACATTGAACATCACCCGCTGCCCTAACACCATCCATGTGTCATCCATATTTGAGTGAGTGCTGTCTAGAATCGATAGTTCTGTTGTACGATGGCATAGTCGGCATTGTAAACTTCCTGGGATTCTCTTGTCTCGGAATATTCTTTATGAACGAAATTCTGCTTGGTGCAGAGCCACAATCCTCATTCTTCCTACCTTTACTTTCCTCAACCAATCATTTAACCATTTTAGCTATGTATTCCTCGTTGGTGCAGTATTCCATAGGACTTCTATCAGGAGCTAGACCGAGGGTTTAGCTCCGCAAGTGATCCTGGCTTGCTTGTTGGCGTTTAGGTTCTCTAGTCTCTAGAAGAACCACTCCTACAGTATTCCGTTGGCACGTAGTCTGTTCAGCTACAATCGTTTGAACTCTAGCTCCATTAGCTTCAACATCCAGCTCAAAATCATCATCGTCAAGCTGCAAGCTTTTCTTCCTCATCGGAAACTTCAATTGCATTAGCTTCTTGTCCTCAATTACCTATCACATTCCTCTCAGTACCGAGACTAGTCCTCTTGGTACTAGGTGTTCTCCATGTAAGGGGAGAACTTTTGCTTCCTCTTGCAAGTTCTTTAACAATTACAACAACTCCCTCATTCTGTTTTTGCTTTCCATCCCTTCTCTTTTGGCCAAAAACAAAGGAGTTTTCCTATTCTTACTAGGTGAAGTTTCCCTTCCAGTTCTCCTTATCCTTTTGGGTGCAGGGTTAGCAGAGCATCCATCTTATCCATCAAGAGTTTCTAACCATCCACCATTTTCTGGTTTAATTCCTACTGCATCTTATCAAGATCTCCTCTAGTAGCCACTTTCTATTGAGCAGATGATTCTGGTGCCGCCCATTAGTTACTAACTTCAACTTGGTGAGCATTCCCTTTATCACCACTAGTTACTACTCCTATGGATCTAGTGGATCTTCTAGGCTCCATTGACTTCAAATAGAAAACTCCAAAATTCTTCAAGAAAAACTTCTGGATCTAACAACTTGACCTCTTCAAATAAAAAAAAAGCTAGATCTAACCATTAATTCAATTCGAAAAGCACCAAAATGTTGATGTCAAAAGTGGCATAATACCCAAATTTGATTTGAGGTAGGACTAGATCGAGCGGATATAATAGAAAAATATAAAAGAGTGTAGAGAAGCAGAGAGGCATAAGGTTTTTATGGTGGTTCGGCAATCTCTGGCCTATGTCCACTTTATAGTTTTATTGATTATGGATTTGAGAGAGAATTACGGGCATTGCTTATTAGGAGAAAGATTCGAGCTATTCATGGACCATAAATCCTTGATGTATCGAGGGATCTCAACCTTTGCCAGTAGCAATGGTTGGTTCTTCGCCTCCTATAACTTTGACACTTCCCACACGCCTGTAAGGGAAATGCCATCTTCGATGCATTAAGTGAAAGACATGATAGTTTGGGAGTGATGTTTTTGGAATGGAAGCAATTGAAGTATATTGTTGGCTATGACTTCAAATCTCATCGCGAGTTAGAGACGAAGATGTTGGCCAATTTGACGATTATATCTACTTTGATTGAGTGGATTGGTACTAGTTAGAGGCGAGATGCTAGACTAGAAGAGATCATGGTGAAAGTAGAAGGAGGATTAGAGTCTAAAGATATGAAACAATACAGACTCGATCTAGAAGGCTGGCTTTGTAAGGATGGGAGATTGTTTATCCCTGGTATAAATGGATTGTGAGACGACGTGCTATGAGAATGTCACCATTCTAGGTTGACCACACATCCCAGTGGTAATAAAATATATCGTGATATGAAGCAGACCTATTATTGGGAGGGGATGAAGAAGGATGTATGGACATTCATCTCGAAGTGTATGAACTGGCAGTTGGTAAAGGCAGAAAATAAAAAGCCACATGGATTATTGTAGCTGATTGAAGTTCCCAAATGGAAGTGGGAGCAAGTGTCGATAGATTTATTGATAGACTACCAAGGACTCGAGCAGAGTACGATAGCATTTGGGTCATAGTCGATTGATTGACCAAGAGCACTAGATTTATACCCATCAAGTCAAGTAGAACGGCAGCCAAACTGGTCGAGTTGTATGTGAAATGGGTTGTGTGATTTTATGGTGTGCCAAAGAGCATTGTGAGTGACCGAGACATGTTGTTCACTAGTGGGTCTTGAAAGAGCATACAAGAGGCGTTGGGGACCGAGATGCATCTCGGTACAATTTATCACACACAAACTGATGAGCGGATCGAGAGAGTGAATCGTACATCGGAGGATCTCTTGCAAGCTTACATACTCGATTCCGAAGGATCGTGGGATGATCACTTGCATTTGGTAGAATTCAAATATAGTAATAGTTATTAGTCTAGTATCAATATGGCACCATAAGAAGCATTGTATGGCGATCTATAATGCTAAGCGAACGAAAAACTGATACGCGGTCCAGATATGATTAGAGAAACCTCAGAGAAGATAGAGATCATTCAGTAATGAATGAAAGATGCCCAAGATAGACATAAAAGCTATGCTAATAGAAGACATAGAGATTTGGAATTTTATGTCAAAGATATTGTGCTTGTGAAGATTTCTCCTTTGAAGAATGTTATTCGACTCGGTAGTAAGGGGAAGTTGGCATTGAGATTCGTAGATTCTTTTCTGATAGCAGAGAGGATTGGGAACCTAACACATAAGGTCGACTTACCTCAAAAGGTGGAGGGTGCACATGTCTTCCATGTTTCTCACTTATGGAAGTTTTTGCACGACTCAGGCATGATGATTGCACCGGATCAACTTAATGATTCAGGAATGAACCAGAAGCTTCAAGACCTCGTAGGTTGTTTCATATTGTCAGACACGATACAAAACAGCTTAGGAGGAAGATGGTGGACATAATGAAAGTTTGATGGGGTGAAAGTGAAGGAAATTGCATGTTGGAAACCGAGGAGAGCAAAAGGGCCCTATATCCGGAGCTCTTTGCATGGTAAGGCCTATCGTTGATTGTGTTTACTTTCACCTTTGATATCATATAGAGTAGATTAATTTCTCACGTACTAGGATGGGTTTATCTATATATTATTGATTGCATGGCTGCTTGTTTATTATGTATAATGGTTGTATATGATTGTTAGGAATGAGAGATAACTAAGTTTGACTTATTTGGGGATTTCGAGGGCAAAATTTCTAAAGAGGGGAGAGTGTAACAACCCGTATTTTACATATCGAAGGATCGTAAATTTTTTATTTATTTATAAAGGTTATATGACTCTAAAATTTTTGGAAGTTGCTCTTAAGGACATTTTTCACATCTATGAATTTTTTTGAATTTTATGTGACCATTTTGACCCTGAAAATCTTGTTTGGACAGTAAATTTTGATAGAAGTGAATTAGGGTCTCAAACCACTTCCATTGCTTCAAAATGATGATTTTTCATTCCGTAGAGTGGTCATACTAAAAAACGGGACCTACCATTAGAAAGTTATAGCTGTTTTAAATTTGGTTGTTGCTGGCCTACACTAGTGGGTAATTGACTAAGCTCATACTTAGTTCCACTAATTTATCTCGAAAATTGTACTAAGGGGAGGCTGTAGGAACCGATCTAAGTCATTTCCATCTTACCCAAAATAGCTCTAAACTTCCATTAACTCTAATTTCATAAAAAAGTCTACTTTTTTCCTTACTAATCTTAGCCGAATCCTCAATTAGAGAGGTGATTAGCATAAAGGAGCTTGACATTTCATTTTGGCTGATACGCATTCCTCTTCCTTGCTGCCCACTTCAGATCCAAGGGGAGGAATTGGTATTTTAGGTATTTATGAGTGGTTCTTGACCCTCACTCTACTATGCATGTTTATATTGTTAAAAATGATGTTTTAACATGATTTTGATCCTAAATTGTTTTCTAACTTTAATCATATTTTAACATATATTTATGGCCAAAATTCAAAGGTTTTTAAATAGTTTTGCAACTCTTTTATTCATATTCATATTCATATGCTAATACAAAAGGTAGATTTGGATTAGGATTTGTTTAATTATCATGTTCTTATGGAATGCATGTATGAATGAATGTATATGTATGATATTTCATGTTTGTATGTTGTGCTTTGATGTGGTTTGCTAGTGCATTTAGGTAGTTAGAAGAGTGGTCAAATAGGCAAATCGAAGGCAAAGATGGTCAAAATTGGTTGAAACTTGGAGGAGGGGCTCTGGAGCATGGAGGAGCTTAGGATTCAAGTTTCATCGAAATTGGAGCTAAGTACAAGAGTTAGTACTGAGAGATGTTTCTTCACGGACAAGACTTGATGGAAGGTTGATACTTTAAGTTAGGGCTTAGGGTGAGGAGTGATGGCTAACTGCAAGAATTTGGTCAAGTATTGGACTTGGTACAGAAAGATTTAAAGGGCATGGAAACATGAGCTTTTGAAGTTAGCACTAAGAGCTTTGGAGTTGATGTCGAGAGCTTTAAGAGGAGTGGTCAGGGTCCAAACACCCAAAAGATGGAGCATTGGGCAAGAGGGAAAGAACTTAGCCAAAAATTAGCTAAGTCTACCTATCGGTACCGGGAGGATTGGATCGGTACCGAGAGGTCTATTTTGAGGGAGTCAGTTGGAATCTCCAGGAGGGAAAGCAGGGGGTCTACAGATCTTTCTAAAGATGTTTATTTGTTCGCTTGGGGTTTGATGGCGATGTAATAGCATGATGATAGCTTTAGATTTTGGTGATGTCAACTCAACGATGAATGGAGTTAGGTTCCGAAGATTGCGACTCGATGTTGAAAGGAGCGTGAGATGGTTATCCACAAAAGGCGGGTTCTAGGAAGGGAGACTAGTGGATAGAACGTGAAAATGGTTCTATCATGGAATGGAGGAATGTGGAATGGTTCCTCAAGAATAATGGAAACTAGATAGAGTGATGAAAGGGCTCGGATATGCACATTAAGTGATCGTTGATACTCGGAGTGTTTTCTGATATACTCAAAAGTAGGGGTATTATGTGTGCACTCATGAGTACTTTGAAAAAGTACCCTAGATCATTTGAAAAGATCCGTATACCTTAGACTGAGGGAAAGGGTCTAGTATCAGCTTTAGGCTAAAGACGAGTACATTACAAACTTGGATTTCCATTAGCTCCTAGAATGGAAAAGGCCATACGAGTTATCATATATCTAGAGCACATCGAGTGATAGTGGGTATTGCTTGATGGATGTATGGTTGCTTTGTTTGTTTTCTTCCATAGTCTATCACTTTAGGGATGTCACTGGAGATAGGTATTGGGGATAGGGAAACCTGGACACCCATCATCATATTTAGTTTTTAGTACGCCATTATTATATTCATAGAGTAGCATATTGTGTTCATTATGTGTTAACTCTTTAGTTGCAGGGACATGTCAGGTATGGTTTGAATACCCTTATTCCTGACTATATCTATTTGTATAATATTTTTAAATTCATTTACTACTCAGACCAGACTGTTGTCTGATCTGAGGTTTTATATTTTGCTTCTTATTATTTTTGGTACTCTTATATGAGAGGACTAGATAGTAGATCTAGGTGTGACACAGTAGCTATGCAAAGGATAGGCTGGATGGAGCTATCTCGTATTATATATAGATTTCTATGCTTTTTCCTCCATGCAACGCCATGGAGCCTTGACAGTCCTTGCTTATTGCTATTATTATGCGGCAGTCATTTGAATTTATTTCCGTTTTGTATAAACTCTATTACTTGCTGTATAACTCTGTGGATCCGTACTTTGATATTTGGATCACTTAGTTATTGTTGTCTCTCCTGTTTTATATCTATGATGTATATTATATATTGTTCTATGCGTTGTGAGATTTACGACAAGTTCTATGGTATTTTATTTCATTTTCAACCCTTGATGATCATTCTACATCAGTCGAAGCATGTCCATAGTTCGCTATATAGTTATATTAGGTGTCGATGTTGTAGGGCGATTATCACACTTGTATTATCATGGTTTCTTTGCTTTCTTCTCATCAATCCTTAAAGTTGCTTGTCCAAACTCTAAGAAAAGCATTTGATGATGGCTGGTTGAAGTTATAGATGGAGTGTATGAAGTTAGGATGGCTCAAACAAGTGAAAATACCTCTTGGTACCGAGAGCTTTACTTAGCTCCAAAACTTGTAACTTCTTGAGTTCCATTCTTTTCTCCTGATCATCTTTTCCAAGTTCTTGAGCTGTTTCATCTTTATTTTGACCTTCTATTTCTGGTTGACTTTTGTTTGGTTAAAAACCCGATGAACATCGAGACTAAGAAAAAACTGAAGATGAAGACTACGACTAGGGTTTTGTAGCCTCATTTATATGGTCCTTAGACTGGGTTATGGGTTGTTTATCCGGTTTGGCCCGAAATAGCTATGTATGTTATTTAAACATTATAATGCCTCTATTTTGCAAATTGTAACTCCAAATGAATTGAAACTATATATCCAACTAATTGTCTCGGAAAGACCTTCGAAACGATTATAAACACTATACCCAATTCATCCTTTATTAAAAATCTATTTTTAGTTATTCTAAATATTTTGAGTGTCAAATTTGCAGATCATTACATCATTTGTCATCTTAATGAACAAGGTGATTTTACAAGCTTCCAAATAATTAATATATATGTCACCTCCTTCTTTAAATTCCATACATAATGCCACCTTGTGCTTTTTCACATGGAATTTTCATGTGATCCTACCTGCTTATGCTAAGTTTAATTTTTTTTGGAAGAACTTAAATACAAATGTAAATTTAAAAGGTATTATGAGGTTGGGACCATTATTTTCTCATTCATTAACTATCCGAACATAATTTCAGTATTATATTGTCGAATCATTTTTAACTATCAGATCATAAGATTATCTTTTAGTCTTTAAAATAAATTGCAACTTAGTATTTCATCTTTCAAACTATTATAATATCATTTCATTTTGATTTACAAATTTTACAAACACATAAGATAGTAAGTTGATCAGGTTTTTACATTGTGAAATGGTTCAATGCCGAAAAGTCCCTTCATTTACATGTTACATGGCATAAAATACAATTTCACCACCTTGAAATACCCTGAGAGTGGGCTCAAAAAATCAATGAGACCCATAATGCCTTCATTATAGGCTCACAATGCCTTCATGAAGAAATTTTACATACAAATCAAGCAAAACAGCAAACAATGTCGCACACAGAAATGACACATCATCAATCTACATTAAAGTACATACAGTGAAATGACACTATGCGTATCAATTATAGTTCTACATTCGATCCAAGTCAGCAATCCAAAGCAAAAGTGCATCACTAGTGACAGAGCTCAAAGAATGATATAAATAAAGGACCCACACATACCAAAAAGGGATTCGACTTGGAATAAAGACTCATATTGCAAAAGCATTTACATGATCATAATTTACTATTCCAATCCTTTTAGAAAACTCAATAATGGCGGATCAAACCATGATTGTAAGCTTTTTCTGAAATGCCTCCATATACAGTGCTTATCTCCTCCACTACTAAGCATTCTCCCTATGAAAGGCCCATTTTAAAATTTGACTTACAACCTAACAACTAGTCATATATCTCACAACACATAGAAAAAATATAATAGAAAAAACATATAAAATAGGCAAGGCAAGTGTATAATCAAATAAAGTACTCATATTTAAGCTCTAAAATACCAGAGTATAGAATCTTCCAACTGACCATACAAAACATAAATGAGTTAGTATATCTTAGATATATAAGTTACTGCATAAATATTATCTCTAACAATATAACCAATTGCAGGCTACTCAAAATACAACACTATAGAATATATAAAA
The DNA here is from genome assembly GCA_030737815.1 of Allium fistulosum. NCBI lineage: Eukaryota > Viridiplantae > Streptophyta > Magnoliopsida > Asparagales > Amaryllidaceae > Allium > Allium fistulosum. The sequence continues at coordinate 803,967,732 of CM060903.1, read as the reverse complement.
TAAAGCTCCAAGAGAATAAGTAATCCATAAGCTCCTACTCGTCTTCATAGATCAGCTACCATGCTATTCACACCTATTTATCTCTCATCTTACTTATGAGACTATATGAGAGTTGTAAAAAAGTAACAACACAAATAACTTTAGGCGTGACAACCTACCCCTATCCCTTTAAAAAATGGTCGTGATACAAGCCTACTACAGTATGCTTATTCCTCTCTCTTGCATGCACAAGTATTAACACACTTAAACTCGGTATGTCTATCTAAAAAAGGAATAAAAGGATTGCTACTCTACATTAGTAGAATATATGGTGTTATGTAGCAACCCGTATATTTGGACCATTTAAATTGAAAATAATCCACACATGTCAACTTAAATAATACAAAACACGAATCATTATGGGATTATTAATACATATATGTAAATGAGAATCAATACAACATCACAGATACAGAATAGTCTCAGAATAATGCAGCAGAAAAGTACATCATCATAATAGTAGTTCATGACGCTACTACAGGAATACAACAATGTCTCAACATAAAGTGACAAAGAGGAAATACAAGATGTTCAATACATAAGTTCATCAAATACTAGAAAGGAAATAATTGATAAAGATAAATGCTAAGTCTTCAGCATCTTCAACCAACCTTGATCAGCAATTGGATAGCTTCAGACTGACCCGAGCATATACAAAAGAAACACTCGAGTCAGGACTCAAAATCTTATACAGGATAATCAGGTGCAAATAATAAAGTTCATAACTCAAAGATGAATGTGATACACATCTTTAAGGATCCGATAAACTATCTATATATACAATAGAATACGCTAAATAGATAATGTCTAATCAGTAAAGTATGATATCAAAATAGTGTTAAGGCGTTACCATAATCCCCTTAACACATTTTATTCCCAAGAGCATATACAAGACCGTAGTTTCCCCAAAACCGAAAGTCACCAGAGGGCAATCTATATACAAAAGGTACAAACCAAAATGTAGTGGTCGCGAATAGGATAATCAGTATGACAAGGTACATGAGGCGATACCAACTAGGATACTAGTAGTTGCGTGATCTGGACTGATGTTGAGCATAGCAGCTACTACCTCAACACTGCGAAACAACACTCCCAAATCAAGGGGTGCACCCAAATCGAATCACATAAGTAATAGATAAGGTATCGAAGAAGTGTGTCCGCTAGAGATGGCGATCCTCAATGGTCCGGCGCGGCTCCTGTTTTAGTCATGTCAGGGGTCATCCAATATCGTTCTCTTTCTTCAGTCAACGCATTCACCAAAACCATCCACTTCGTTCTGGATCAACACTCCGCGTATATTAGTTATTAAAGTGGTTTTCGGTATCGACAGAGAGTATGTCCATATCCGATCCCGGTCTCTTTAATAACTACGCATTAATTACCCGATGGTCATTTAATATTAAAGTTTAAACAAATCAAAGTCCAAAAGTCAAGTTGCAAGTTTGACTTTCAAAATTTGACACTTCACAATTCAATTTATTTCGAACATTTAAAATCATATTTCCAAATGAAGTTTTAGTTCAAGCCCTTGAGTTAACAATACTTAAGTATTCAAGTTCAATTTTACGAGATCCAAATTCCACTTACTAATTTAATTCATAAACCATAGATTCAATTAACTGGTCAATTTGGTTCAAATCATTAAATCAAATTCTATTCATTTTAATTCATATTCCCATTCATCGTTACATTAAATTTAATCAGAACTTTGATTTAATCAATTTCAACTGCTAAATCAAATCCTTAACTTTAGTTGGTTTTGCATTCCCTTAAGTCACTTTGTTACTTAATCTCAAATTAAATTTTATAACAAATTCAAAATTTATTAAATTTATCCGAATTAGATCTAATCTCAAATCTAATAAATTTAAATTATTAGATTCTAAAACTTACTTGTTCAAATCTCATTTCAATTTAATGTGTCAATCCGTTTTATTTAATTAAATAGATTTATTAATCCGTTTCAATTAAATCCATTAATTTATTTCAATTAGATCCATCAATTTATTTTCATTAATTTATTACCATTAAATCCATTAATTTATCACAATTAAGTCCATTAATTTATTACAATTAAATCCTATTAATTTATTATAATTAAATCCATTAATTTATTACAATTAAGTCCATTCATTTATTACAATTAAATCCTATTAATTTATTACAATTAAGTCCATTCATTTATTACAATTAAATCCTATTAATTTCGTTACTTAATTTCCAACAAATTTTTAAGTTCATTTCTTAATTTCAAATAGATTTAAATTCCAAAATGATTTTTGTTGACCAATCGGGTTTCTTATTTTTAATTATCTATCCTAGGCCAAAGTTGTTCAATTGGGTATTTATCATTTCAACCCAATATCCTTAGATAAAAACAAAGCATAGCAAAGGGAACTTGCAGTGTGATAACTGGGATGGTGTCAAAGTAAATAAACAATCAATAGCAACCATACATAACAATTCAACCGTTTATTTAAATAATCCCGAAATAATCGTATTTAATTTACATTTGTTATTTATGTAAATTAATAAAATTATTCCTAGAATCCACACAATCATTTCATGCAGATTAAATATTATTACATTATGGTTTTCACTTGGCGTTTATTATCCAGTTATTACATCAATCATACATTCAATGGTTCAAAGTGTAGCTAACACTATTTCTACGTGTCGATTTATTTAACATTTAAAGGGACAAGTTCAACATATATAATTTATTTTAAATTTTAGACTATCCTATATCAATTTCAATTTCATATTAATCATCACTTATATTAACGACCAATTTCAACATCACATATCAATTTAGTGTCACAACTATTTTCCATAACTAACTTCAAATCACAATTTAACATCAACCATTTTAACATTCAAATTAATATCAATAACATCTATCACTTGATTATCATAGCATAATAGATTGAGTCGTGAATGAAATATTCACCTTGCTTGGTTGGAGATTTGATGACGAAGCACAAAGACGAATAGATAAGAGACACTAACAAGCCCGATGCAAAATGAACACAACTGTAATCAAACAAATAATTTAATTAACAATTGATTCAATATAATATATATAGATTATATATATATAATCATACCAAACGGTAAAGCAAGATAGATCCGACAAGCTGAAGGTAACCTAGGACTCCGAAGCAGTAGCTGGAAACAAAACATAGCAGCAAACGTGAGAAACTAGAATGCTAAAGATTACCCTGCTATGTAATATACAGTTTCCTATATAGACTTATATATGAACGGAAATGCTACAAAATTCAGTTGTGGCCAAGTCGAAGCGGATGGAAGCAGTGGTACTGATTGGCGGCGGAGGCTGTCAGAGGGGTAGGGCGAACTGGTGGTGGACTGGGCGGGTGTAGGCTGCCGGTGGGTGGACTGGGCTGGCGGGTTCGGAGGCTGCTGGTGGGTGGACGGACTGGGCAGCAATGGGGAGGCAAGGCGGTTGGGCTGGTGGAAGGCAGTGGGGCAGGCGGTTGGGCTGGTGGGAAGTAGTGGGGCAGAGCGGGCTGGTGGTGGCAGAGGCCTGGGCTGGGCGTGGGCGAAGGCGGAGGGGACTGGGCAGGCGGGCAGAGGCCTGGTCTGGGGGTGCTGCATGGGGCAGTGGGCAGGGACGGGTGGCGGGGAAGTTGGGGCAGGCGGAACGGTGGGGCAGGTTGGGCGGAGGGGTTGGTGGGAGGTAGTGGGAGGAAGGCTTTAAAAGAAGCTTGAGAAGAAAGAAAAATAGAAAAATATATGAAAGAGCAGAGGAAGGCAGATAGTATACGAACCAGAATATCAATTGCAAACGAGTGAATAGTGGAACTATAGCTTATTATATAAAATAGTACAGAAATTGAAAGGTCTCCAATTTATTTGTCTTGGTAACCGGATGGCTGTTGGCTTTCCAAGGCAATTGAATAGTCAAAGGACCCCTAGAATTCTGAACTGAGTAGGTAATTGGGTACCGGTTTGGGCTGCGTAACGGACCAGTTTATACTCCGTTAAACAATTGTAACTTGCACCGCCGAACTCCGATTGACACAAATAAATATACCATTTTATCAGCGCGACGAGGCGAACACAACGGTATAAAGATATTAGTGGTATGATTAAATTTTAAAATTCAAATTTTCTATTACGGAGAATGCAGCAAAACGCAGAAGAATAAGATCGACGGAGCTAAAGATGTCCGAATTTTGAAAAATGAAAAATGACGTCTTAATCAGAAGATGATTTAGAATTTTTCTATGTAAAAATATTTCGGTTCGGAAGATAAAATTTTCCGCGTTTAAAATGAACTGATGTGAAATAAACACGAACGAAATTTACTGCGGTATTTTCCGACGAAACTTTACCCATATCAATAACCATCTAGGCGCAATTTATAAACCAAGTTTGGACGCTGATTGAAATCGTATGAAAGTTCCATATTTATATTAAAACAATGGATTCAAAATTTTAAAATTGGGTCAGAATTTCAGGGTCGTTACATTCTCCCCCACTCAAAACTTTTCGTCCTCGAAAAGAACGAGATGGTGAAGTAAGAATAGAGTAAGCGGAAAAGTCAAGATAGATTTTAAGAAAATTTGATTTATACCTGAAATCAGTAATTCGGGGTTTGAATCCCGGATACCATCCTCAGTTTCCCATGTGCAATCTCGCTCATCTGCACTCCACTACTGGACTTTGACGAGATTTACAGACTTCCTTCTTAGTTGCTTTGTCTCACGGTCGACTATCCGTAGTGGTCTTCTTTCGATAGTCAAATCTGGCTCAATATCTATTTCATCTAACTGAGCAATAGGAATGGTCATGGATGGGTCATGTACAACCTTCCGAAGGTGTGAAACGTGGAATACGTTGTGCACGCCCTCAAATTTCTCCGGCAATGCAACTCTGTAGGCTAGTGTACCAATTCTCTCAGTGATAGTGAATGGTCCAACAAATCTAGGAGCGAGCTTCCCTCTACGACCAAATCGAATAACATTCTTCAAAGGTGATACCTTAAGGAATACCTCATCCCCAACTTGGAATTCTAAATCCCTTCTACGCCTATCAGCATAGCTCTTCTGCCTATCCTGTGCGGTCTTCATCTTTTTTCTGATCTCATTAACCTTTTCGGATGCTTCTATAATCATATTTGGGCCAAGAATTAATCGATCACCAGGCTCAATCCAACAAGTTGGCGATTTGCATGGCCGCCCATATAAAGCTTCGAATGGTGCCATATCGATACTCGCCTGATAACTGTTATTGTAAGTGAATTCAACCAAATGGAGATGTCTTCCCAAGATCCACCGAAGTCAATAATGCAGGCTCGGAGCAGATCCTCCAAAATCTGGTTCACCCTTTTAGTCTGGCCATCCGTTTGAGGATGATAAGCTGTGCTCAGATTCAGTTTAGTGCCCAAGACGTCCTGAAATGCCTTCCAGAATTTACTAGTGAATAAAGGGTCTCTATCGCACACAATACTAGATGGAACTCCATGAAGTCTAACAATCTCTCTCATATATATCTCGGCCAAACTCAAAGCAGTACGAGTGGTCTTAACAGGAATAAAGTGAGCAGATTTGGTCAACCTATCAACAATCACCCATATACTCTCGTTACCTTTTCTGGTCCTCGGTAATCCATCAATGAAGTCCATAGAAATCTGATCCCATTTCCAACACGGAATCTCTAGGGGTTGAAGTAATCCTGCCGTTTTCTGGTGATCGGCCTTAACTTGTTGGCAAGTGGTGCATCTACTGACATATATAGAAATATCCCTCTTCATCCCACTCCACCAATATAAACGCTTCATATTACGATACATCTTAGTGACACCAGGATGAAATGAAAGTGATGACTGATGATTCTCTCTAAGTACTTCTTGTCTCAATCCATCGACATTAGGAACACAAATACAGTTGTCGATCCTTAGAACTCCATTACTATCAATCTGTGCTCCTATTTTACCGTCAACATTTCCGACTCTACCAAGAACCAACTCCTTCATACGATAGAGCAAAGTGTCCTCATATTGTTTAGCTTTTATGCGATCCATAAGAGATGGAGAGATGACAAGCTGAAATAACATGCTTTCAACAAGATTACAGCAAGACAATGCTTTGCTACGACTCAATGCATCGGCTACAACATTTGCTTTCCCAGGAGTATAAGTGATGTCGAGATCATATGCAGCTAAAAATTCGAGCCATCGGATTTGCCTCTGGTTCAAATCCTTCTGAGAAAAGATATATCTCAAGGACTTATGATCAGTGAATAATTCGAATTTTGTTCCTAAAAGATGATGCCTCCATAGTTTCAGAGCAAATACAACGGCAAGAAGCTCTAGGTCATGTGTGGCATAGTTTAATTCATGGGTCTTCAACTGACGGCCCGCATAGGCAATAACCTTTCCATTTTGCATAAGAACAGCGCCTAAACCTTCTCGTCAAGCATATGTATAGACAGTTAATCCTTCACTTCCATCGATTACCGCAAGAACAGGGGCTGAAGTTAACTTACGCTTCAACTCATTAAAAGCTGATTCGCACTTCTCACTCCACATAAACTTAACATCCTTCCGAGTTAAAGCAGTAAGTGGGGCAGAAATCCGGGCAAAGTGCTCAACAAATCTGCGATAATAACCGGCTAAACCCAAGAAACTACGAATATCTGTAGGAGTTTTAGGAGTCTCCCAATCCTGTAGATTAATTGATTCATATTAGCAAAAGATAAGATTGTTTGAACAGAACAACGAATAAGATAGAACTTACATTGATTATGGCAATCTTAGCTGGATCAACCGAAATCCCATTTTCAAAAACAATATGGCCAAGGAATCTTACTTCGTCTCGCCAGAAATGGCATTTAGAGAACTTGGCTTTAAGCTGATGGTTTCGAAGAGTTTCTAGAACATAACGGAGATGTGTTTCATGCTCCTTCTCATCTTTGGAGAAGACGAGAATATCATCAATGAATACAAGAACAAACTTGTTAAGTACATCCCGAAAGACTCGATTCATCAAGTCGACGAAATAAGCAGGTGCGTTGGTCAAACCGAATGGCATAACCAACCATTCATAGAATCCATTCTCGGTACGGAAAGTTGTCTTATGGATACTATCTTCAGCAACTCTGAGTTGGTGGAACCCAGTGGCTAGATCAAGTTGTGAGAAAATTTTAGCTCCATGGAGCTGATCGAATAAATCGTTGATGCGAGGCATCAGATAACGATTCTTGAGAGTGTGTTTGTTCAGTTCTCGGTAATCAACACACATGCGAAGAGATCCATCTGATTTGGTGACAAATACAACTGCGGCGCCCCATTCAGAACAACTTCTCCTAATCAACCCTCTAGCAAATAGATCATCAATTTGAGTTTTAAGTTCAGCTTTTTCTTTAGGAGCCATCCTTCTGTGAGGGAGAACTACGGGAGTAGCTCTAGGAATAAGGTCAATGCGGAAATCGATTTCCCGTTTAGGCGATAGGGAGCTGACCTTTCCAAATACATCGGGAAATTTCTGAATAATAGGGGTAGTACTAAGATAATCCGGGTGAGCATCAAGAGAGAATATGAAGCTTCCGGCATATTTCTGCGGTGATTTGCATTCAATGACAAGCGGTAGGCCCTTGTCATTGACTAGAGAAACAGAACAAGCCTTGCAAGAAATAACAGCATCGAATTTCCTTAACCAATCAGCACCTAACAAGATGTCAAATGCTGCGAAGCCAAGCACATAAAGATCCCAAGTGAATCGATATCTTCCATACAAGAGCACAACCTCTTTACAAATTCTACTGAGGTTGGCAAGTCCTCCAATAGGGTTGGAGATGCATAAGGAAGTAGTAGCAAGAGTAGGTTCTAATTTGAGCTTATTACAAAGATCAATAGATATGAAGCTATGAGAAGCACCGGTATCGAATAATACCCTAATAGGTAAATCATGTAATGAAAAAGTACTTCGTAAGGTACCTTGGTCATCCTGAGCAGGCGGTGTAGGAGTGGTGATAGCAAATACTCCAGATGGTGTGCCACGCTTATACAGTGGGCAGTCTTTCTTGAAATGACCCAGCTGGAGGCAGACATAGCATAAATCTTTCCTAGTCGTAGAAGGTGGTGGAACAGCAGCTCCGGTAGATGGACAACTATTAGCATAATGGCCCTTCTTATCGCATTTGAAGCAAGTGATATTAGCAAGGTCGATTGGGCTTTTCTGAGCATATCCCAATTCTGTAGTCTTCTGCCAAGCTTTCTTTTGTTGATCAAAGTTCATCTTCCTCTTCCCGGGCTGGCTAGAGGAGGGCTGAGTAGGAGTGGCCTTGGCAGTAGGTCCCCTAGGCTTTGCCTCATATCTAAGAGCATAGTCAACAAGCTCTGTGAAGGTGCAGTGGGTGTGGCCAGTAAGCAAGTCATAATACTCGGGTCTTGCTCCCAAAATGAACTTCTCATTTTTTAGAAGGGGTGTATCAATCAATCCTGGGCCGAACTTGGAGAGTTCGTTGAATTTCCTCTCGTACTCAGAAAAGGTCATACTGCCTTGCTTAAGATCCATGAAAGCTCTATAAAGTTGGGTTTTCCCAGCAGCTGGCATCCATTGTGCCGAGAAAGTATCCCTAATCAAAAGATAGACTAGATAAATAACATTCCAAAGATTGTAAGAAGAATTTATGCTACAAAAACCAAACGAATTTATACCTAAACTGGGCCCAAGTGATGGTGTTCTCCTTGATACGAGAAGTAACAGATTCCCACCAATCCTGTGCGGCATCTTGAAGTTGCCAAGTAGCAAGCTGACGCTTCTGAGCATCAGTGATCTCCAGACCCGAAAATATCTTCTCTAAGCCTTTAAGCCATTGCTGAGCCTCGATAATGTTCTCGGATCCAGAAAACTTAATACCTCCAAGCTGTGTATACTCCTTACTAAGAGTGGTGAATTTGACAGGAGCCGGAGCGGCAGGTGCAGCCTGAGCAGGACCAATGCCTCTTCCACCCCTATTGTTTCTTCTGGCACTCATCCTGAAATACCAAAAGAAATTTAGAACCAAGGATAAAATCATAGAACTCAAAGGAAAATTCAATCGACGAATCAAAGAAGTTTGAATAGAAAGGATTTGGATATTGAATCGATTCTCCTTATTCTAGGGTATTGCTACCCTATCTCTAATGAGTTTCATAATCCCGAACTAAGGTTTGTAGGGGAAACCGAAGCTCTGATACCAACTGTAACAACCCGTATATTTGGACCATTTAAATTGACAATAATCCACACATGTCAACTTAAATAATACAAAACACGAATCATTATGGGATTATGAATACATATATGTAAATGAGAATCAATACAACATCACAGATACAGAATAGTCACAGAATAATGCAGCGGAAAAGTACATCATCATAATAGTAGTTCATGAAGCTACTACAGGAATACAACAATGTCTCAACATAAAGTGACAAAGAGGAAATACAAGATGTTCAATACATAAGTTCATCAAATACTAGAAAGGAAATAACTGATAAAGATAAATGCTAAGTCTTCAGCATCTTCAACCAACCTTGATCAGCAACTGGATAGCTTCAGACTAACCCGAGCATATACAAAAGAAACACTCGAGTCAGGACTCAAAATCTTATACAGGATAATCAGGTGCAAATAATAAAGTTCATAACTCAAAGATGAATGTGATACACATCTTTAAGGATCCGATAAACTATCTATATATACAATAGAATACGCTAAATAGATAATGTCTAATCAGTAAAGTATGATATCAAAATAGTATTAAGGCGTTACCATAATCCCCTTAACACATTTTATTCCCAAGAGCATATACAAGACCGTAGTTTCCCCAAAACCGGAAGTCACCAGAGGGCAATCCATATACTAAAGGTACAAACCAAAACGTAGTGGTCGCGAATAGGATAATCAGTATGACAAGGTACATGAGGCGATACCAACTAGGATACTAGTAGTTGCGTGATCCGAACTGATGTTGAGCATAGCAGCTACTACCTCAACACCGCGAAACAACACTCCCAAATCAAGGGGTGCACCCAAATCGAATCACATAAGTAATAGATAAGGTATCGAAGAAGTGTGTCCGCTAGAGATGGCGATCCTCAATGGTCCGGCGCGGCTCCTGTTTTAGTCATGTCAGGGGTCATCCAATATCATTCTCTTTCTTCAGTCAACGCGTTCACCAAAACCATCCACTTCGTTCTGGATCAACACTCCGCGTATATTAGTTATTAAAGTGGTTTTCGGTATCGACAGAGAGTATGTCCATATCTGATCCCGGTCTCTTTAATAACTACGCATTAATTACCCGATGGTCATTTAATATTAAAGTTTAAACAAATCAAAGTCCAAAAGTCAAGTTGCAAGTTTGACTTTCAAAATTTGACACTTCACAATTCAATTTATTTCGAACATTTAAAATCATATTTCCAAATGAAGTTTTAGTTCAAGCCCTTGAGTTAACAATACTTAAGTATTCAAGTTCAATTTAACGAGATCCAAATTCCACTTACTAATTTAATTCATAAACCATAGATTCAATTAACTGGTCAATTTGGTTCAAATCATTAAATCAAATTCTATTCATTTTAATTCATATTCCCATTCATCGTTACATTAAATTTAATCAGAACTTTGATTTAATCAATTTCAACTGCTAAATCAAATCCTTAACTTTAGTTGGTTTTGCATTCCCTTAAGTCACTTTGTTACTTAATCTCAAATTAAATTTTATAACAAATTCAAAATTTATTAAATTTATCCGAATTAGATCTAATCTCAAATCTAATAAATTTAAATTATTAGATTCTAAAACTTACTTGTTCAAATCTCATTTCAATTTAATGTGTCAATCCGTTTTATTTAATTAAATAGATTTATTAATCCGTTTCAATTAAATCCATTAATTTATTTCAATTAGATCCATCAATTTATTTTCATTAATTTATTACCATTAAATCCATTAATTTATCACAATTAAGTCCATTAATTTATTACAATTGAATCCTTTTAATTTATTACAATTAAATCCATTAATTTATTACAATTAAGTCCATTCATTTATTACAATAAAATCCTATTAATTTATTACAATTAAGTCCATTCATTTATTACAATTAAATCCTATTAATTTCGTTACTTAATTTCCAACAAATTTTTAAGTTCATTTCTTAATTTCAAATAGATTTAAATTCCAAAATGATTTTTGTTGACCAATCGGGTTTCTTATTTTTAATTATCTATCCTAGGCCAAAGTTGTTATATTGGGTATTTATCATTTCAACCCAATATCCTTAGATAAAAACAAAGCATAGCAAAGGGAACTTGCAGTGTGATAACTGGGATGGTGTCAAAGTAAATAAACAATCAATAGCAACCATACATAACAATTCAACCGTTTATTTAAATAATCCCGAAATAATCGTATTTAATTTACATTTGTTATTTATGTAAATTAATAAAATTATTCCTAGAATCCACACAATCATTTCATGCAGATTAAAGATTATTACATTATGGTTTTCACTTGGCGTTTATTATCTAGTTATTACATCAATCATACATTCAATGGTTCAAAGTGTAGCTAACACTATTTCTACGTGTCAATTTATTTAACATTTAAAGGGACAAGTTCAACATATATAATTTATTTTAAATTTTAGACTATCCTATATCAATTTCAATTTCATATTAATCATCACTTATATTAACGACCAATTTCAACATCACATAACAATTTAATGTCACAACTATTTTCCATAACTAACTTCAAATCACAATTTAACATCAACCATTTTAACATTCAAATTAATATCAATAACATCTATCACTTGATTATCATAGCATAATAGATTGAGTCGTGAATGAAATATTCACCTTGCTTGGTTGGAGATTTGATGACGAAGCACAAAGACGAATAGATAAGAGACACTAACAAGCCCGATGCAAAATGAACACAACTATAATCAAACAAATAATTTAATTAACAATTGATTCAATATAATATATATAGATTGTATATATATATATATAATCATACCAAATGGTGAAGCAAGATAGATCCGACAAGTTGAAGGTAACCTAGGACTCCGAAGCAGTAGCTGGAAACAAAACATAGCAGCAAACGTGAGCAACTAGAATGCTAAAGATTACCGTGCTATGTAATATACAGTTTCCTATATAGACTTATATATGAACGGAAATGCTACAAAATTCAGTTGTGGCCAAGTCGAAGCGGATGGAAGCAGTGGTGCTGGATGGCGGCGGAGGCTGTCAGAGGGGTAGGGCGAACTGGTGGTGGACTGGGCGGGTGTAGGCTGCCGGTGGGTGGACTGGGCTGGCGGGTTCGGAGGCTGCTGGTGGGTGGACGGACTGGGCGGCAGTGGGGAGGCAAGGCGGTTGGGCTGGTGGAAGGCAGTGGGGCAGGCGGTTGGGCTGGTGGGAGGCAGTGGGGCAGAGCGGGCTGGTGGTGGCAGAGGCCTGGGCTGGGCGTGGGTGAAGGCGGAGGGGACTGGGCAGGCGGGCAGAGGCCTGGTCTGGGGTTGCTGCATGGGGTAGTGGGCAGGGACGGGTGGCGGGGAAGTTGGGGCAGGCGGAACGGCGGGGCAGGCTGGGCGGAGGGGTTGGTGGGAGGTAGTGGGAGGAAGGCTTCAAAAGAAGCTTGAGAAGAAAGAAAAATAGAAAAATATATGAAAGAGCAGAGGAAGGCAGATAGTATACGAACCAGAATATCAATTGCAAACGAGTGAATAGTGGAACTATAGCTTATTATATAAAATAGTATAGAAATTGAAAGGTCTCCAATTTATTTGTCTTGGTAACCGGATGGCTGTTGGCTTTCCAAGGCAATTGAATAGTCAAAGGACCCCTAGAATTCTGAACTGAGTAGGTAATTGGGTACCGGTTTGGGCTGCGTAACGGACCAGTTTATACTCCGTTAAACAATTGTAACTTGCACCGCCGAACTCCGATTGACACAAATAAATATACCATTTTGATCAGCGCGACGAGGCGAACACAACGGTATAAAGATATCAGTGGTATGATTAAATTTTAAAATTCAAATTTTCTATTACGGAGAATGCAGCAAAACGCAGAAGAATAAGATCGATGGAGCTAAAGATGTCCGAATTTTGAAAAACGAAAAATGATGTCTTAATCAGAAGATGATTTAGAATTTTTCTATGTAAAAATATTTCGGTTCGGAAGATAAAATTTTCCGCGTTTAAAATGAACTGATGTGAAATAAACGCGAACGAAATTTACTGCGGTATTTTCCGATGAAACTCTACCCATATCAATAACCATCTAGGCGCAATTTATAAACCAAGTTTGGACGCTGATTGAAATCGTATGAAAGTTCCATATTTATATTAAAATAATGGATTCAAAATTTTAAAATTGGGTCGGAATTTCAGGGTCGTTACATGTTAGGTATAAAACTTAAAATAATAAGGCACATCAAGCAATGCGTCCATATAAACCAAAACCCCACTTATCCTCAACCCAATGTGACTGAAGGACAATTTGTGAAATCTACTTGTGACTCCATCACAAGATGACATCTACTTACTAATTATAGCATCTCATTGTCGTTAATGAATTATTCATAAAGGATGATCCTACTAGCTAGCCCATTAGTGATGCTCTTATGGTAAGCATCCCCCACTTCTGGTAATGGTCTCCTCATAAGAGTCTCGTGGTCTCAATTACAAAAGCTCGCTGGCAAACTCATCTCAGTTGTGAAACATTCTCGATTTACACTCCAATTCTTTATTTTTAGTAAAATCTAACTCTTATCATCCCCTATTATTGTTCAAGTGCTAGTAAACATAATTTGTTCTCCATTTTCTCAAAAGATGCTCTTTTCATTCCTCGGACGCTTATTCGTCATTCATCAACCAAAAAATCACAGTTATTAAGATGTCACCAAATTTTTCAATGAATTAGCTCTTCAATTTTTTAGTGTAATGGTCCAAAATTTGGAATTAAGATGGATAAGTTATAGCTCTTAGAAATTTAGTTTAACCTTGGGTGGACCTATGGTTGACTCATGGTTTGCTTCGGGTTTATGAAGCTTTGACCTAGGATTGCTCTAGGTCAAGCATGCACCAAAATCACCAAGCTAGTATTGGGAAAATATGGTTTGGTACCCCATGGTAAACCCCGGGTTTGGCATGACCTTGACCCGAAGCATGCTTTGGGTCAACACCTAACCAATAATATTGTTCGATCAAAGATCGAATCACATAATTGATTCTGTTGGTGATCGAACAATATAGGTTTGGTGGTTAACCAAACAATTTCATTTGCATGATTTTGCCAAGGAAACTTCTTCTTTATGACATGGTGCATGTTTTGAGTCTTGCATGCCTTGGACCCAAAGCATGCTTCGAGCCAGTCACTTTGAATCAGCGCATTCCCACGCCCCCAACATAATCATTTAAGAACATACATGGAATACAAATATACAAACAACACAGGATTATACTAAGTCATTCAAACAATTCAACAAACACCTACACAATAAAAAAATACACGATCCTAACACATATTATAATCCATGTCAAAACAATTAAAACATCATTTAAATAGGTTTTCAAATTAGGTCAATGGAGGAAAAACTTATATTTTGATTCAAAAATAGGTCCAAAAAAGTTATTGAATATAAAATACACATATGCCAGTAAGGGGTTATAAATCACTCACCAAATCAATGAACTAAACCTCTAAAATGCTTTGAAATTACCCAAAATAATTCCAATCAATGGATAACAATCCTAATCTATCCTTAATTAATTGATTTGATGTCTGTTGTAGATCACTCTTACCATCCAACTATGAATCTACAAATTTCTTTTCAAAAGTTGATGTTTTATTTTATTTATAAATGTAGGCTAGAGATTGCAGATATTTTTGGAAATATTAGAATACTTTTTAGGTGGTTGGGAAACATAATTAAGGTTGTTCATTCTAAAATGAATATTGTACATTAATTAATTACCTATTAATTTCTGTATGCTCCTGGGAAAAAACTCAAAATAGTCATAACTTTCGAACGATCAAGCCAAATCGCTAGCATGATCACTCTAAGAAAGAGAATTGACTTGGTCTTTCATTTGAAAGGAAAATAGATTCCTAATTCAAAACCTATAAAAAATTATGGCCTAAGTAGCGTTGTGGTCTTAAAAAGATGGCCAAAAGTTCAAGAATATTAAAATTTAGATTTTGGTATTTTTATCTTAAAATAAGGTCATTTAAATATTCTGATTATATTTTATTTTATAGACGCATACGGTTATACTCTCCATTATTCTGCAATGCATTTTTGACAAAGAAAAACATGTAGCATTTACATGTTTGAAGTTAGGGGTTTTGAGTTATAAAGAAAATGAGTTTCATGAATTTGAGTGGAGCATTTTTTGTTAAGCCAAGATCTAATCTGAACTATAAATGTATGCTGTCCCTCTCGCTTATTTAATATTCAGGATACATTTCATTTCAAAAACTTCAAGCTTCTTAAGCTTTAATCCCTCTTTAATCAACTCAAATCCAACCAAAGTCCTTAAATTATTGGAAAAATCACTGCAATTTCTCTTTAGCCTAACTTTACAAGCCCTTTTCATTTTTGAGCTTGTAGAAAAGTTTTGGATTTTAACCATGAATGGAATGAAGCTTCTACAAGTTCTCTCAGTAAATGAGGGCTCTTGCAAGCTTGGTGTGGGTAGATGACTCTCATATTATATATTTGCATATAAATCTTTGTAGTCATATACGTTAACAGATTATGTTATATTATAGTTAGGATGTCGCTAGGAGCATTGTAAGCTTATGTAGAAGTTGTATAGTGTTAAGGTGATCACTTTGCTTATATGTGTGCGCATTAGTAATCCATTTAATTGGCTTGAAGGCATTAAGGTTGACTTATCTAGCATTTGAGCAAAAACAATGTTCTTTGCTAGGATTTGAACCAAGGTTGCCCAACCTAATCGAAAATGACCTTGCCACTACACCACATAGTCATTTAATTTTTATTATTATTTAAAACCTTTTTATCTTATTAAAACACTAATCCCATCCACAACCCTCAATCGTTGCCCATGCCAGTTCGGTTGCCCTAGGACAGTCTTACCAGCCTTGCCCTAGGGGGGCCTGAGTATGTGCGTATGGATATGTACATATAATTATATATATATATATATATATATCTATGTGTGTGTAGAAAGAGTTGGGCGGTTGAATGCTTGGTTGAATTATTTAGATGTTGCATTTACAAAATGACTGATAATGTGTAGATTGAATTGTTATTGTAGCTATTGTGATGCATGTATATATATATGTGTGTGTTAGTGTATATGTACGCAAGAGTATGTTTGCATATGTGTATAAATATGTATGTGTGAATTTGTGTATGTATTTGCAGTTAGGCTGTTGTAATGTACTTTGGAAGTGTCGATGTGTGTAAGTTATCGAAATGTAACAAATAGCTTTAGTGAAATTGTAGTGTGAATTTAGATTTGTGTGCGAAGGAAATAACTTGAAATTCCATAGGAAAGGACATCCAAACACCAGATATATTTAGTCCTAATGGTGACTGGAAAGATAGTGGCGAAGAGAGGTCCGTGGGTGACTCACTGGAAGAAGTGACACATTAACGAATGAGCAAGACAAGAGGAACTACACATGAACCCATGCTCACTGCCCAGGCCACAGTACTAGTGGTCAACCACTGCCCTTATGGGCTACTGGTTGGCACCTGACCTGGGCAAAGGGTGTGTTTTGCAATGGAGTTTCTCTTTGTTGAGGGTGGTACTTTATAAGGAGGTTCTATGGGACTTTTGGAAGGATCTCAGGCCAATGGACATGGTGCGACGTTAGGCAGGGCTTACGGTTTAGTTTTCAATGCAAAAAGGTTTGCGTTTAAGGAAGGAATCTGGTGACCAAAATGAGAACCAAAGACATGCTCAAATTAAGATACATGAGCGAGAACGCTTATATGACTCATGTGATGAGATCACTAGTACATAGTGTTGACGCCAAAAATGGGCATCAACACCTAATAGAATCTACTAGAGATTAAAATGGAGAATGAAATTAAAACATAGAAAGTATCAAAAATGAATACACAGATTTTTATAGTTGTTCGGCAATCTTGGCCTACGTCCACTTCATATTTTTATTGATCTTCCACTTGATTATCACTACAAGAATGTTGGATCAGCTGGGATCCATTAGTACAAAAGTGAAGAATAAAAATGGCAGAGCCTTGGCAGAGAAAGCGGAATCCATTTTCTAATGCTATACCTGCTGTATTTATAGGGAAAGTCATGCACGGATCGGACTGAAATTTTGGCAGAAGGTTCAGGATACCAAGACGACGCTACCCAAAAATTTGCAGGTCCATCGGGGCCTACAATAGGGATCAGTACCGATCTCTATAATGCATCCAAATGGGCTTCCATCCCTATGAGGGATGCTTCATGATGTTAGCTACTTGCTCCCCAAATTTCGTGCAATTCCGACGTACAGTTTGCAAGATATCGCATTTTTTGTGAAGCAGTCTTGCTTGAATTTTGATTTCTACCGATCCCTCTGGAGGGATAGGTACCGATCCCTCCAACTTGCTCCAAATGCCATGCGATCCTTGTGGGGTATTCCACAAGTCCTAATTAGCTTATACTCCAAGTTTCATGTTGATGACATCAGTAGGTTTTGGGTTATTGACCGATCATTGTTGTAATATGTAGTGAAAGCTGAATATGGATGATCCTTTTTATACCGATCCCTTTTAATAAGTGAAGTAATTTGCCCATATCTTGAGCATATGAACTCCAAATGACTTGAAAATTGAAATGTAGCCTCATGGGGCCTTCTTTGTTACTATATATCGACCTTACCAAGGTTGGGACAAAGATTGAGGATATGTACCGGTCCCTTAGGGAAAGGGATAGGCACTGATCCCCCGCATAAGGGAGGCATTATTCCATATTAGAATATTCTGAAGAGTCTATCTCTTGGCCTCGGTTGATCATCGCTTCATATCATTGCATGCGCTTGATCTCTAAGCATAATAATCGTCTCTCCGGGCCGTCTTCCTCGATGATCGTCTAGTCTAACTTGTCTAGTTAGTCTGAATATAGCCGGACCAAAAGGCCGGATAACACATAAGCCTTGTTTTGTATTCATGTGTATATAGTTTAGGAGTTTTACATACAGTTTCAATATGCCTAACTTCAGGCTACCGATTGGCACGCGTTATGTTATGTATGTACGTGTACGTAGTATAGGCATTTTACAAATGGTTTCGATATGTTTAGCTTAAGCCTACCGATAGGTATGCTTTATAGGATTTTGCTAGTAGTCCATAGTTTTGGCATGGATACTTGTGACAGTTGTAGGTAATCCATAATATCAAGAGAGATTGCATGAATCAATGTTGTGATTAGGGATAAGGGTGTAGAGAGATTTGAAACGATTTGAGTTGGTAATATCCCACACATAGTAAATGAGGTTGCTGAGACGAGACCTACATATGTCTATAGAATATAGATTTTGACTCTAAGTCGATGGCACATTGATACTGTCTCTTATATGTATATAGTAATTTGGGTACAGACTCTATTTTTATTCTCTAAGGTATGTGTGGTATAGTTGTCACGGGGTTGATCAGATCTGGAATCTGTTTATCAGTTTAAAATTACCACATATATTTAATACGTACGTGAATACTGGGTGTTTATGGATGTTATAGTGTTGCATCCATATTTTGGTATAATAAACCGCATGTAAGGTATTGCCTTGATTAGGAAACCCGTGACTCCACTGATCTTGAAGGGTAGTATAAATCCTACACTTGTTATTGTATTGATTATAGTAGCTTATTATAATATATACGGTTACAGTAGTTGTAACGTTATATTATATTGTGCTGACTTGTTGATGTAGAATAAGAGCGAGATGAGGTATAATTAGCATTACCCATAGAGCTCTTGCTCATGTTAATTTTACCTATACGGGTTTCATGTATACACAATATTTAAAGATAGTCCCATCATCGGACTTCAATCTAACCCTTGTTTTCTCTATTTTTATTTCCTTTTTGGACAATTTTGGTTATTCTCAAGGGTAGGTCGAGATTAATCAAGTAGTTGGTACGCTACCATGATAGTTGGATCTTTGATAGCATGGAGACCATGATCTTCAGGTCTATAATCTTCAGTTACCAGTTTATTTATTTTATGCATACATGCATTATTTGTATGTAAGGCCATATATTGCATTTTATGTACTACTCGGTACTCGGTTTGTATTGAGATGATGTATTTTGATTATTTTATTATTATAGTAGTTTCACTCTCATACCATGTCTCATATAATATGTTTTTCGTGAATATGTATTTTGGTATATTGTATATTATTATGCTGTAGGATTTATCATATAGATCATGTTAGATGATTTTGTATTATTTATACCGATGGTTCGTAACTTATAATTGTGTGGTTAAAGCCCCGCTAAAGCCTCACAAAATCCTTGCTATAGCGCATAGTGCTCTTCGACCGCTATGCTATTTCAATTTAGTGCTGTTAAATGGTAGGTATGTTTTATACCCCGCTATTTCCCGCTACACCCGCTAAGTCAAGGCTTTTTAGTACCTACTTTAGCAACATCAATATACAAAGGTTGATGTAACGACTCGCAAATATATCAATTTAATAAATATTATTTATTTAAATTAATTTGAGATTAAAATGATTTAATAATTATTACAATGATTTTGATAACTCATTTCAAATAGTTATAGAGTAATAATTTATCATTAGTTTTATAAAGATATATACTTGATTTGAAATCATAAGAAAAAATTGTTTCGCTTTATCGATATAATAACAATTTTGTAGATAATTATTAATATTAATTTATATGGTTTTATAAATGAAATATGACCATTTTAATTAGTTAAAAATGATAAGAAATTTATATTCAAATTTTGGTTACAAATATATGTATATTAACCAAAAAAATGAAAATATGATCATAAATCGAAATCGAGATTCATAACGATACAACATATAGAAATTGTGCAACGTTGTGGAGATATATAACATACATATACACATGGACATGTGCATACATGAAAACATATTCACATGCACATTAACATACATACACACATATATTTAACACATATATTTAAGTATAAAAATATTATATAAAATATATAAGATATTTTTTGTTTCCTTACTACTTAAATATGCAAAAGTCAACATATGCATGCCTTAAAGTGATGGAAATGATGGGCACATGGGGGTGGGGGTTGTAGCCGTGCATAGGGGAGGGAGAAGTGATGATGATGGTGCATGTGATGGTGATTATAAATGCCATACACTCTCCTATTCATTTTCATTCATCTTCCTCTTCATTTCCTAAGCTCTCAGTCCATACTTTCATGGCTTCCCACCTAAAGGAAATAATGCTAATATATTTTTCAAAAAGAATTTAAAATTATATACACTTAAACACCTCAAAACGATTCCAAAACTCCACGATTTCTTTCTACCATCCATGGTCTCCACCTCCTTCATTAAAGGCCGAGCCTTCTTATTCCTCTACCCTAGGCCATGAGCTTGTCAAGCCATTCCAAGCATAGGCTGAGCCACCTAGAAGCTTAAGTCTAGAAAATCGCGAGCTTTAAAATCCAAATAGCGGAGCTATAAATAATTTTTAGTTAGTCGTTTAAACCCGAGGTAAGAAACTCCTAAACTATAGTAATATATGCTATTGGATGATATATATATTTGGTTATGATTATTGATTATGATTTTTTAATATGAATGTTAAATATATATGCAAGTCATGGTAATATACGTCGATAAGCACAAAGAAAATCACTTTCCGTCATTGAATAAATTGGTGTATATAGAATGTTAAACCTTTTTAAAAATGTTTAAAAATGAGCTTGAAATGTTTTATAAACATATGAAAGTGTTTTGGTAAAGTTTGAATGGTAATTGAAAATTTAGTCAAAATAGGTGCGTCACGTAACGACAGTTCACGATTTCGCGCCATAAAAGTTAAACGAGTATACAGAATGGAATTTAGATCGGAATTCTTCGAGATAAGAATTTTCCAAACTATTATATCCATAGTTTTCGAACAAAGAAAGAAAATCCAGATTTTGATATGTAGATTTTGAAATATGAGTAAAACAAGCTTTTATAAAAATCACGGTTTTGCAGTTCGGAATCCATAAAAGAATTTCTTTGAAAATGATATTTTTAAATTTGTTTAAAAATATGAAATATATTCTTATAATAATTTAAAATATTCTAAAAGTGATTTTGAGTAATAAAAATGAATTTCCAAATGAAAAAAGTCATTTTGATCAATATCGCTTAAAAAGCACTTTCCGTAGCGCTTAAAATTATCCAAAAAAGTATATTCAAACTATATGCTAATTCCCTAAGATATCTTGTCTATATATTCTAAAAAGATATTTCTGCACTATGTGCAGATAGTAGGAAATGAGTGGAAGAAGAGGATGAGGTAGGCGAAGGGGAGGTAGCAATACCACAACACAATTGGTCGAACTTCCGCCGCTACAATAATCGAACAACAATTCTAGTACAACCCCAAATCAACTTTGCCACTTTATGCAAGGACTATACTAGTTTGGGAGGAAAGCCGTTCAGGGGAACGGAATTCATCATAGAAGTTCAAGCATGGATCCGTTCATGTGAAAGGATTTTTAAAGGGCTAAATATTGCAGACGAGCAGAAGAGATTCCTAGCTTCTTGGTAATTACAGGATAGGGCTCTTTTCTGGTGGGAGTCCATTACTATGAATGAATCGAAAGATAATTTTTCTTGGACATGATTCAAGGATTATTGGAAGAGCAATATATGCCTGCATCTGGAAAAGCACGCCTTTACAAAAGCTTTATGGATTTGAAACAATGGGAAATGTCCATAGAAGAGTATGCTAACAAATTTAATGAATTGTCACGATTTGGACCTGGTCTAATTGACACTCCTCTGAACAAGAATGAAATGTTTATTTCTGGAATGAAGAAACAATATCAAGGCAGAATGATAGTGCATGTGAAAGGGACTTTCATGGATTTGGTGGATATGGGTCTCAGATATGAAACCTTAGACAAGAAAAGCCCACCCACAAACCAAAGCAATGGCAACAACTATTGGAAGAAAAGAAAACCTAACCAACAAGGGAAGAAACCAGAGCAAGCCAAGCCAGAAGTAGATTGTTTGAAAGATGTAACCTGTTATAATTGCCAGCAGAAAGGTCACCTTTCCACAACCTGCAAAAATCCTAAAAGACAAAGGGGAACCTGCTACAATTGTCACAAGCCAGGGCACAGGATAATGGAATGTCCCTTAATAAGGAAAGGAAAGCAAGCTAGAGTGTTTGCTATTAAAGATGAACCTTCAACCTCAACAGATGCAAAGGGAAAGGGAGTACTGGAAGGTAAAATTGACATTAATGAAATATTAGTTAGAGTATTATTTGATACTAGGGCTTCCCGCAGCTTTATTTCTAAGAAACTAGTTGATAGACATAAACTTAAACCAAAAATATTAGATATTCCCATGTGTATGTCTAATCCTTTAGGCAATGCGACTAATCTCATTATGATTTGTGAAGGAATCCAAGTTACCAATCTATTCCAATTTTTTCCATGTGATCTAATAGTCCTCAACTTTGATGAATTTGAAATTTTACTCGGTATGGATTGGTTGTCCAAATATAAAGCAATTCTTGATTGTAATAAAAGGATGGTACTATTACAATAGAAGAGGTGGACCTTTTGTGATAAAACGCGAGAACCCTAGTCCAGTAAAGGAGAATTATCTATATACGCTTAATTTATTCCAAAAACATCTATATGAAATACCCATAGTAAGGGAATTTTTCGATGTTTTTGAAGAAGTAAAAAGTCTACCACCCTATCGAGAAATTGAATTCCGCATAGATTTACTTCCTAACACAAGTCCAGTTGTTCACCCAATTTGGAAGATGGCTCCTAAAGAGAAGGAAGAATTAAGAAAACAAATTGATGAGTTGTTAAAGAAGGGATTGATAAGACCCAACCGCTCAATTTAGGGGGCAACAGTGGTCTTTGTTGCAAAATCTGATGGCTCACTAAGGTTGTGTATGGACTATAGAGATCTAAACAAACAAATAATAAAAAACAAGTATCCTCAACCCCGCACAGATGATATGTTTGACCAAATACATGAGGCTGGAGTATTCTCAAAAATGGACCTAGCCACTAGATTCCATCCGCTAAGGATAGTAGAAGATTGCATTCCTTTAACCGCAATTAGAAGCTCAAATGAATTCTAAGAATGGCTGGTTATGCCCTTTGGGCTAACAAATGCTCCTGCCTATTTCATTGACCTTATGAATAGGATATTTAGAGAAGTACTCAATAAATTCGTATTAGTATTTGTCGATGACATTTTGATATATTCAAAGAATGAGGAAGAACATGAAGGGCATCTTGAAATCGTATTAGAAATATTGAGGAGAAATGTGCTGAAAGCTAAATTCTCAAAATGCCACTTCTGGGAAAAAGAAGTAAGATTCCTTGGACACATGGTGTCAAAAGAGGGAAGGAATTGCAGTTGATCATGCAAAGATTACGGCTATTTTAGATTGGAAGCAACCCCAAACTCCAAAGGACAATCATAGTTTCTTGGGATTAGCAGGATATTATCGGTGATTCATTCAAGACTTCTTCAAGGCTTCCACTCACTTAATAAAGCTGATTGCGAAAGATGTGAAGTTTGAGTGGACACAAAAATGTGAAGAAGCTTTTCAAGAGCTCAAGAAAAGATTAACCACTACTCCTGTATTAGCAGCAGTGGATGAAAACTTACCATATATAGAAATGCTTGTGGGAAGGGAGTTGGTGCTGTTTTAATGCAGCATGGAAATGTCATTGCTTATGCAAGTAAACAACTGAAGATCCACGAAAGGAATTATGCAACACACGATTTGGAGTTATTAGCCGCTGTGTCCGCATTAAAAATGGAAGACATTATCTACTGGGTAAGAATTCATTATAGCTTATTTTAAATAGGCTTTGATTAACCTTAGTAAATAATATTCCTTCTTTAAATAGGTGAAAATTTTGGGCTCTTCATAGACCACAAATCTTTGGAATATCATTTCACTCAAAAGAACTTAAATATGAGACAACAACGTTGGTTAGAATTTCTTGCTTCATACGATCTTGATATCTTATATACACCTGGAAAGGCCAACGTGGTAGTAGATGGATTGAGCAGAAAGCCTGCCATTATAGCTTATCTTGTAGTTACCCCGAATCTTCTAGAGAAAATCTCCAACAAGCAGAAAGAAGATCAGCAGCTAAAGAGGATTTTTAAAAGACTACGCCAAGGGTAGAGTTCAAGCTTTGAAATTGATAACCGTGATTACGGCTAAAAGGGAGAATTTGTGTCCCGGAGATTGACAATTTGAGGCAAGAAGTTCTGACAGAATGCCATCAGTCTAAACTAAATATCCACCCAAGGTTTAACAAAATGTACAAGGAAGTAAAACAGACATTTTTGTGAAAAGGCATGAAGAGGGATATCTCCATTCATGTTAGCAGGTGTGCAAATTGTCAACGGATAAAGAGTGATCAACAAAAGACTGCTGGACCACTCCAACCTCTAGGAATTCCTTGGAAATGGGACCAAATATTGATGGATTTTAATGACGATTTGCCTCGATCAAAAAAGGGAAATGAAGGCATTTCGATCATCATAGATCGGCTAACCAAAAGCACGCACTTCATCCCTGTAAAGCTAACACGAACTGCTGCAAGCCTAGTGGAAATATACATAAAGGAAATAGTTCGATTGCATGGTGTCCCAAGCAGAATAGTCAGTTATTGAGACCCAATCTTTACCAGTAAGTTCTGGAGGGTATTGCAGACGGCTTTGGGAATGAAGCTAAACATTATTATCGCATATCACCTCCAGACCGATGGACAAACAAAAAGGGTAAATCGGGTGTTGGAGGATCTTCTAAGAGCTTGCATCTTAGATTTTGAAGGTTCATGGGAAAGCTACCTTCATCTGATAGAATTCTCTTATAATAACACTTATCAAGCTAGTATTGGTATGGCCTCATACGAAGCTTTATATGGTCATCCATGTAGATCCCCAATATGTTGGATCGAGGCCAGAGATTGGTTGGTACTAGGTCCTGACATGATTAGAGAAGCTTCGAAAAAAGTTGATAGGATCAAAAAAAAACGAGAGAAGCCCAGAGCCGGCAAAAGAGTTATGCGGATAAGAGGCGTAGAAATTTGGAATTCTTGGTAGGAGATTATGTATTCCTAAAGCTTTCCCCAATAAGTGGAGTGGTGAGATTTGGGAGAATTGGAAAATTGGCCCTCGATATATTGGACCTTTTCCCATTCTCAAGCGGATTGGCCCATTGGCTTATCGTGTAGAATTGCCTGAAAGGTTGTCGGGTGTGCACAATGTCTTTCACATATCTTAACTATGAAAATTTATCTATGATCCAGAGCAGATTATAGAAACAGCCGCCTAAGAAGATTTGGAAGTTGAGCCTAATTTGGCCGTTATTAGGCAACCTATGCGAATTGTGGATCGTGAAGAGAAGCGATTAAGGAGGAAAGTTGTAAGACTAGTTAAAGTCCAGTGGAGTGGTGATGCAGCAGACTGTACATGGGAGACAGAAGAGAGAATTCATAAAGCCTATCCTGAGTTTAAAATGGATACATAGTTGTATGTTATATAGTGTGGTGATGTCACTTGCTATATCTTATACATATGTACCACTTCATTATATATAATTGTTTTCGAGTTATCTTCTTCTTATCCTTAATTTCGAGGACGAAATTCTTTTAAGGGGTGAAGTCTGTGACGATCCGCAAATATATCACTTTAATAAATTTATTTATTTAAATTAATTTGAGATTAATTTAAAAATTATTATAATGATTTTTATAACTCATTTTAAATAGTTATAGAGTAATAATTTATCATTAATTTTATAAAGATATATACTTGATTTGAAATCATAACAAAATTCGTTTCGCTTTATCGATATAATAATAATTTTTTAAATAATTATCAATATTAATTTACATGGTTTTATAAATGAAATATGACCACTTTAATTAGTTAAAATGATAAGAAATTTATTTTCAAATTTAGTTTACAAATATATGCATATTAACTAAAAAGTGAAAATATGACTGAAAATCGAAATCGGGATTCGTTACGATACAACACATAGAAGTTGTGCATCGTTGTGGAGATATATAACATACATATACACATGTACATGTGCATACATGAAAACATATTCACATGCACATAAACATACATATACACATATATTTAAGTATATAAAATTATATAAAATATATAAGATGTTTTTAGTTTTCTTACTACTTAAGTATGCAAAAGGCAACATATGCATGCCTTAAAGTGATGGAAGTTATGGGCACATGGGGATGGGGTTTATAGCCGTGCATAGGAAGGGAGAAGTAATGATGATGGTGCATGTGATGGTGATGAAAATGGTGACGCATGCATAGGTATTTTCACTCTCTTCTTTGCCTATAAATACCATACACACTCATCTTCATTTTCATTAACCTTCCACTTCATTTCCTCAGCTCTCTCTCCATACTTTCATGGCTTCCAACCTAAAGGAAATAATGCCAAAATATTTCTCAAAAATAATTTAAAATTATAATATATACTTATATATACACTTAAGCACATCAAAACGATTCCAAAACTCCACTCTTTCTCTCTACCATCCACGGCCACCACCTCCTCCAATTAAGGCCAAGCCTTCCTATTCATCTACCCTAGGCCGTGAGCTTCTCAAGCCATTCTGAGTCTAGGCCGAACCACCTAGGAGCTTAAATCCAGAGGATCGTGAGCTTTAAAATCCAAATAGCGGAGCTATAGACGATTTTTAGTTAGTCGTTCAAATCCAAGGTGAGAAATTCCTAAAATATAGTAATATATGCTATTAAATGATATATATGTCTAGTTATGATTGTTGATGATGATTGTTTAACATGAATGTTAAATATATATGCAAGTCGCGGTAATACACGTCGATAAGCAGAAAGGAAATCACTTTCCTTTATCGTATGATTTGGTGTATATGGAATGTTAAACCTTTTAAAAAAGGTTTAAAAATGAGTTCGAAATGTTTTATAAACATATGGAAGTGTTTTGATGAAGTTTGAAAGATAACTGAAAATTTAGTCAAAAATAGGTAAGTCGCGTAGCCATAAAAGTCAAACGAGAATACATGGAATTTAGCTCGGAATTCTTTGAGATAAGAATTATCTAAACTATTATATCTATAGTTTTCAAACAAAAAATAAAATCAAGATTTTGAAATATGAGTAAAACCATTTTTAGGAAAAATCGCGGTTTTGCAGTTTGGAATCCATAAAAGAATTTCTTTGAAAATGATATTTTAATTTTTTTAAATATGAAATATATTATAAAAAAAATTTAAAAGTGATTTTAGTAATAAAAATGAATTTCCAAATGATAAAAATTCATTTTGATCAGTATAGCTTAAAAAGCACTTTCCACCGCACTTTTCTACAATACTTTTTTTATAACTTTAGAAATATAGTATTAAATGCAACCATTCCTTTCCAAATCTTTTGTAAATATTTTTAAATGATTTATAAAGTATTTTAAAGGTGATTTGAAGGATTTATGGAATGGTTTAATAAATGTTAAATGATTAGAGTCGATCAAATAACTAGACCGCCTTATGGGTGACATAGAGATAGTGTCTACGCTTGAGTTTGGAAAGCCAGTTTCCTACTCTCCCAGGCTATCTAAACTGGTCGGACGGAGGGAATGGTAAATTTGATTTACTCGGATCAAATTTTTCCAAAGTATAAAGGATATGATTTTACGAATATAAATAACTTGGATTTTGAGATAATCTTCTTATACTTAAAAGAGGTTTAAAAAGGTTTTAAGTAATCAAAGGATTTGATAAGAGAGGTTTAATGATTTCGTATATGTCAAAAAGAAAAGGTTTAAAAGATATATATCCCTTGAAAATGTTTTTGATAAAAAGAAAGTAATAAATCAAAAGAATAGTTCCCTATTTACTTGACATCTTTTATCGATGATTGGTTTGAAGGAACCGGGGTTAAATTTGGGTAATTTCTATCCGAAGACCACTTCGAACCAATTTACGTATTCGAAGTGAAGACTAGAAAATGATTTGGAAGATGGAATGTAGGGCTGCTTTTCACTGACCCTCGAGGGAAATTTCTCATATCATATTATGTGGTAGTAGTTCTTCATTTGAGATCTTCGATGCCTGGACTTTTTGCTACTAATCCTAAGGGTAACTCCCGACAGGATGTGGTAGGCGAGTGCCTTCGTTTTGTTCTGTTCCTGGACAACTTGTATGGATGAATGTCTGAAGTTGCATTCTTAACTACATAAATTGATCTCTATGAACGTATCATCTGTTTGGTGGCAGAGAAGGCAACTTCTCTTATCTTAACACCCTTTCCTGAGACGTACGAGCTCAGGAGTTATACGTTTATAGAAATTAGTTATGTGATTGTGGAATGGAAATATGGCATTCAAAGTGGAATGTGCTATGTGAAAGGTAATCGCTACCTCAGGCCTAATCACCCGATAATGGCTTAAACACGGTACGCCGCAAAGCTATGTGGTTTACAACCATTAGGGTATGGTCATCACCTTTCTAGATTACTCTCTATATGTCGAGTATGTGGTGTATGCTATAGGATCCCGGATAGGTCGGTTACGACCGGGGTGATGTCATATTCGGTTTCTATCCAGCTATATATGAGTGCCAAATAGGAATAGACCAGTCTTGCCAGATGCGGAGGATTGTTTGTGTATCCTTGGTACATTCCTCTAGAGATGTACTATACGGAAGGTAGTCCCTTACCTGCCATTGTATGGAATCCATTCTCTGAAAGAGCCTTATTAAAGTTTTGTTTGTAGAGCCTAACATATCTGGAATTTAATAATGGTAACAATTTCAACTATGATTAATAAGTTTACTTGCAAATGTTTTCAAAGGAATTTCATTGAAAATAATATCAAACGATTTTTGCATAGCAAATGTTTTGGTTATCCTAAGGTCAAAACTCGTTCCGTGTTTATGTGCGGTGTGGTTTTATGAAATACATTTTGTTTTCAAAATGTATATTTTGAGTTTCTCACACCAGTCCCATGACTAACCTAAAGTTTATTTTCTTCTTCCCCTTAAATTATGGGTGCCCTATTTTTCCGAGCAACCAAGTAGTTAGCTGATTAGGAGCATTTTAGACCATTTTGGAGCATGAAGCATGGAGCATGAAGCAATTTGGATCTTTTTGTTATTACCACCACTTTCCGCTATGTTTGTATTATGTATATGTATCTACGAGCACCTGTAGGGATAGGCCATTATAACTATCCCAGTTGGGTTAGTATTTATCATGACTCTGATATCTCACTTTGAGAGTGATTATATGTACTACCTAAATGATTGCAAATTGTTAAATACAACATGAGATTCTATTATTGTTATGTCTTCTATCTTTATTTTTCTTTTACCCCATGATAATCTGTCTCTCTGGCTCTTGGATTTGCGGTACATGAATAAAGATGATGTATTAGTATCGATTTCTAAGGGTCGAGGAGGTAGGTCGTCACAGTTGATTTGACTGGTTCTCTTTTAAACCAAATCAACAAAGTTAGGATAAAGACTTAAGTTTAAGGTATAAGTGCTCAACATAAATTTGAAATCTATTGTAGTCACTAAATCTAGTCTACATAAATCGTCATACTCTTCGATTTTGTTACATAAGATTAAATATTATTTCTTTTCCTTGCACAAATGATGGGAGAATGAGAATAAATTAAATTTAACTATTTAGTTTCATATCTAATGAAGCTTTTTGCAACTCTGCTATTTTCTGCTATGTCCTCGCTTTATTCCCACTATAATTTTGCACCTCCAACTTTATAGAACCGCTAAGCACTTTTACTATATTGCCTTATAGTATTCAAAATCATATGTGACTATTTAACATTGATTCAGGGTATTTATCGTAAACGATGGTTTATTATACTATATTTATATTAGTACATTATGTATGGAACATTGGGTTTCCTCAATTACTAATGTGCATTGCACACTAGCCTTCGATTAAATCCTATTGCATAAAACATTAGATTTTGCTCAAATCTTAGCCATAACGCTCTATAGGCGATGATGCTTATCATATTACTTTATGTTGCATATAAATATGATAAGACCTAAGAAAAAAAGAAAAATAAGCGGTGGCATTGATATACCGACTATAATGCATATAACCATCATGATCTTCATAGCCCCGAGTATGCTCATCTCTTCTTTCATTCTCTTCAAGCAAAAAAATTAAAAAAGAAATACCAAAAGCAAGAGGGGTGTATTTGTAAACTAAAAGTTGATATTCTTACTAGAGGGTGCAAATAAAATATTAGAAGACTAATAGAGTTAGCCTTGTACAATAATTCGATTCAGGGACCAATGACTCCTCAAAAGTTGTGTAATTTGCACTGTGTTATACACTTTACTTTACCAAATTTCATATTACCAAATAAAACTTAAATTGCATTACTTATTATCCAATACAAAAACTAATATTAAAATGATGAACGAAGCATGGGTTATATAGTGGGAAAACAATACAATAATCTATCCAAATGACAAAAGAAGCAGATGTCCATGTTATTGTTCAATATGGATGACATGCAAAACATATATAATTCATTTTAATTGTTTAAGTGCATGGACAATAGATACGGGCATTTTCGCTTAATTGGCTTCTCAATCTAATATTCAAGGTAATAAGTTTGTAGAATAGTACTTCAAAATAATTAGTTTCATTGATAAAAAATAAAAGAAATTATTATTTTATATGAGAATCATAAATGAAAAAAATAAGAAATTTTCAGCAGTAGAAAAATGATAATTTCATTTATCATTTTTCTGTAAAATGATAATCATTTTATCTTTTACCATTTAATTATTTCTGAGTGCTCTAACTTACTAGTGTGTAATCAGTGCATTGTACACGAGAATATTGTAAAAACATAATATTCATATTTTAAATATTATAGAAGTATAATTTTGTTATGTAATGCATGCATGATAAATTAATTAAAAATTATAACTTTTATTTGTCCAATTTTTGTTAATTGATTTATATATTTTTATCTGAAAGAAAAAATTAATTTTACTATTTTGTTAATATGAATGTGTATGCATATTGAAATTGTCGTTTTTAATGATTTATTGGACTAATTATTAAATATTATTTACATGAAATTATTAAAATACTTTAAATTTCTGAATATATAACTAATTCAAATATATAGACTTGACCTTTTTATTAATGAATATCATATACGTATTAAAACCATCACTTTCGGATTCACTAAATGAACTAATGGATATTAGTTAACTGAGTTTATCTAAATAGTTTAAATTTTAAGAATAACTAATTAGTTTAAATGTGTGGATCTAAATGTAAAATGATAGGAGATAATTGAGAAAAATTTTGTAAATAATTATATAAGCTATATGATTTAGGTATTTTAATGTTAAATGGTTCTAAAGAATAAAACATGTGAAAGATTATGAAAATCATAAAGTATATAGTAATTGTAAAATAAAATATCATGAAAGAATTAAGGAGAGCGAAGAAAATTGCTAAAATTATTAAGAAGTTTTAAATTCTTGAGCTTTACTATTATTTCAGAGATTAATCTATAAATAATTTGTTAAGAAAGAATAATAAATAAATGTTGTTATTATTAATTTATTACGATAAATGAATTATAAATTAAAGTTGTTATTATCAATATATATAGTTTTAGTTATGTGTTGCATATAATTTTGTATTTGAATTAAAATTTTATTTTACCATTATTGTTAATAGGAAGATATACATATTGAAATAATCACTTTTACGAATTTATTAGGTGAACTAATGAATATTAATTAATTGAGATTATTCAAATTACAGATGATTTATTGAGATAAATGAATTGTATATTTTTATGTAGGTAGCCATAGTTATGTGTCTCATGTGTTTTTATATTCGAATTAAGATTTGATTTTATCATTTTTGTTAATATTAATATGATACACATATGGAAGTAGACACTTTTTGGGTTAATTAGACGACTAATGTATATAGTTAAGTAAGTTTATTTGAATAGTTTAAATTTAAGATTATTTAATTAGTTTAAATATGTTGATTTATATGTAAATGATAGAAGAGAATCAACAAAACATTGTGAATAACCTTGAAAATCATAATTCTACACAGAACTTAAAATAATATACCAGAAGAGAATTAAGGAGGGAAGAAAAGTACTAGTATTAAGGATATGGCTGGAAATTCTTTCGTTTGACCATTGTTTAATTGACTAGTGTGTAACATGGGTATTGCATACAGTAATATTGTAAAATATAGTATTTTTACTTTTAATGTTAAAATTGAAACTTTGTTATGCAATAGACAATAAATTCACTGAAATAAACGAACTACAAATTAAAACTGTTATTATTGCTTATGTATAAATTGTGTTATGTAGCTTATATATCTTTATACCAGCGTAATTTTTTTAGTATGAATATGATATACATGTTGAAAGTGACATAATTTAATTTTTAAAAATATATTAAATATAAAATTTTGTAATCGGTTTAAATGTATGGACCTAAATATGATAGTAGGAAAGAATTGAGAATTTTTTTGTAAAAATGATAAAAATCTTAACGTAGAATTATTTTAAGTTAAAAACAGAATTTTTAAGTATATCATAAATTTTTGAGATGAACGATTATAATTAATTTACAAATTAACTTTTTCATTATTGTTTATGTACATAAGTTAATGTGAGTGATCTATATCTATTCTATTAGATATATTTGCACCAAAAAGTTGGCAGAAACGCCCAATAGAATTTATATAGAGAAATAATGTAAAGAACTAAAATTAAAACAGAGGAAACAAGTAGAAAACAAGAACACATAGATTTATAGTGGTTCAGCGTTGATTACCTACGTCCACTTTAATGAAATCGCTTTATTAATCACTTGTTTTCTATAGGGGATCAGATTGGATTAATCCTTGATTACGATGGAGTACAAGCAAAACAACGGCGTTCATATCCCTAAAATGAACAATGAATTCTGTATTTATAGGGATAGACGACCGAATATCTTCCTGAAATTTTGCTAGCAGGATTTCATGATGTAGACGAGGCCACCCAAAAAATTTCACGACCCAATTCCCAATGATAGGGGATCGGCACCGATCGGTTCATACGACCACGTAGCAGCTCGCGATCGCTTTGGTGGGTCCTCCACCATGCCAGTTTCGTGTTTCCAAAGTTGTTTGCATAATTGTCTTCATGTTTTTGAAGATATCGATCGATGCCCGTTGAGTTGAACTGTTGTTTGATGTTGTTTGTAACCATCATGATACGATTCGATCCCATGCCTATGGGAAGGGATAGGTACCGATCCCCTACCTAAGGGAGACACTAATCCATACTTAGAATATTCCAAAGGGTCTATCTCTTGGTCTTGCTTGATTGTTGCTTCATACCATTGTCTATGCTTGATCTCTAGGCTCCATGATCACCTCTCAAGGCTACTTGCCTTGTCTATCATCAAGTCTAACTTGTTCAATCAGTCTAAATATAGCCGGGTCAAAAGATCGAATAACACTTGCCCTCCAGAGTATGTCTTGTTTCAAACATCACAAGCTTTGAATCAAACTAAGTTAGAGTTACTGGAAAGGATTCCATTCAATTTCCTGAATAGTTTTTATCCTTCCATCAAATTGTTTTCTGAAGAATCGTGTCTCTCTCGGGTTTGCTGTGATGCTTAGTCGACATTAGTCAGTATAAATCTGAGATGTAATCCTTAGTCTTGTCTATGCTCGGTTCCATTGAACTTGTCAATTAAGTTGGTAGGCCTCGGCTATCCGTAATGACTTCTTTATTAAGAAATCTAGGTTAGAATTCAATTCGAGAAATCGAATGTTGGGTATGCACATGTGCACATTCATGTACACACTTCGTTAATGGCTCATAAACACGTTCATACGTTTACGAGTTGTTGCCAATTCTTCGTAATTCAAATGAAATTGCATTGCACTTATATATATATATATATATTACTTTAAAAAAGCATTAGCAAGGGATCGGTACAAATCCCCTAAATGGGGGATCAGATCTGATCCCTTCACCTGTATGGGCTTTTTCCAATTCGTGGCTATATTGAAGCGGGCTGAACCCATATATAAGCTAAACACTTAGCTTTTTCTCACTTCGCTTGTTTCATTTTGCTATTAACCGAACCCTAAATCCTTTCCATTGCCACCGTTAGCAAGTTCAAACGTGAGAAATCAATTCAAACCCCTCCTTCATACATCGTCAATCCAATCGTTTCTCATTCCACTATATCCGCCGTCGCTCAAGACCACATCCCCACATTCAAACGAGTCCTCTCATCCCCAAAGTTAAGTAATTTTTTAAGACTCAACTATCTATTTAATCCGTTTTAGCCTCTCTTTCATCATAACCTAGTTGTACGTATTTGCATATGTGGGTTTTCAACTTGTAACATGCGACTTAGAATTAGGAATTTATTATGAGGTGCTAGGATGTTTAGGATTTCGTTGGTGGTCGTGATGTTTTGGATTGGTATGGATGTATTGGAGATGAGGTAAAGTTGCGAATGAATGTGGAATAACATGGAGTTTAGATAAATGTGGAGATGAAGTCTAGGGGATCGATGGTAATACGTTTGAAGGATCGGCTGTTGGCATGTTGAAGATGGAGTTCTAAATAGAGAGATCGGTTGTTGGTTGTCATGGAGCGATCAGTTCAGGCATGTTAGATTTTGAAACTAGATAAGGAAAGATTGTCTAAGCCAGGAATCAGTCACGATCCCTTGCTCCATGGGGACTTAGCCGTTTTCCAGCATATGTGGACTTAGGCACTCGAAGTTGCTTGCACAAATGTACCCAAACTCGAACCTTAAGAGCACGAGCATGGAAATGAACACTTGCATTTGGACTTGAATATACATGCATATGACTTGAATATGCATAACATATGGGTTTGAAAACAAATACCACACTCCAATATGTCGATAACTGATCACGTATCTCATGTGAAATCCACAACCATCGATGTGAATATCAGTTAGGACGGTCAGTAATGACAGTTACTTCGGTCAAATCCTAGAGTCTCGTCACGGTTGTCGCTTAACCTTGAATATTTTAGTACTATAATGCATAACACTACACCGCACCGCACTAGTTTACACTTTACAAGGGGAAACAAGTTTCTTTCTCTAAAAATGACTATCTACTAAGTTTGATGGCTATGGGTTCCAGATGCTCTGAGCATTTAACTGCTATAGTTACTGGACAAACTGCTTGGCACGGTGATTCTGATGCTGAGTCAAGCTCCACAACAATATCTGCTCCGGCACACTCTGGGTAATCAATTAGAACGACCTGAAAGTTCTCACCAAACGCCTGAAATTCCTGTGAATTTAGAAATAGAAGATGAACCAGCTCCTGACACTTTAGAAGATGTTATATTTTTAGAGAACCTGAAAGGTTCTGTGGCTTTGAGAATCGACGAGGCTTCTCTTCGTAGAATTTGCATCAAACACGGGATACCATATAAGGATGTATGAGTCCTGACTCACAATGATAGAGCTCACTTCCCTTCGAAAGGTTATACCACTTGTAACAGATATATGTACTGGGCACGTTGCGTTCCGCCTTTTAATCCATTCATTCGAAAGATGCTTCATTATTTGATACTGGCTCCATCCCAGTTGCATCCAAATAGCTATGCATTCTTGCTTGCACATATATGGTATTTCTCGAGTTTTTATATCATGAATCGACTCTGGAGGATATTAAATTCATTTTCGATTTCAAGCAACGAAAGGGGAGCCTTTCGTATACTTTTCGGGAATCAATCAGTAATTTCTAGGTCATGACCGGTGCTTTGAACAAGCTAAGTGCTTTCAAGAACGAGTGATTTTATGTGCATTGCCTGCCTGGTTTTGCAGAACGATGGCTGGAAGGACATGAGTGTCGTCTTGAATTTAATCATATACGCTTTTATCTAATTCGTACCTTAAACTAAGCAGTTTTTTGAATCTTGTAGGTAGCTATCCACGTCCCGTCGGTGATAGGTATTCAGAAGCGATCGTTAAGCTTAGGAATATATCACTAGAAGATATAGATTTAGATCCCTTATTATCGACGAGCGTCTTTTTGCCTTTGGCTTGTTTAAAGAGGGTCACAGCACCGGGTTAACTGGGAATGCTGATAAGGAAGTGAGAGGATGAAGATGGCTGCTTAGCAGGGAGGTAGGGATGTTAATCATGTCGTGCTCCCAGTCGAGGAGGCTCACGGTGATTTTGAAGAAGGCGAGATAAGGGGCAACGCTAATGAGCCTAGCCACGATGATGCGGGTTCAAACCATAAGCCTGTTGTCAGGTCCTCCCAAGACACACAGCTCCCTGCCTCAAAGAAGAGAAGAAGAAAGAGGCTCGTTTATAAGCTTCGCAAAGGGCAAACTACCGAGCAGCCCAAGCCAGCCACTACTGCTATTGATCAATCCACTTTCTTGCCTCTATAAAATTTATTCGAGGGACTGTCGAACATCCCGATACCAAAGGACGTCAGGAGTTATATTTTGCTAACATGAGCCTCAGGGGGTCCGATTCTCCCATCCGAATTGGTGCTAACATTCCTCCCACTAGCATGGGGGAGATCACTCCGGCTAGCAAAGCTCTAGTACCTGGTCCATCAGGGGACATGAGGATACTCACGATCACGTGCATTGCACCATACGAAACCTGTCCATCTCTAATTCTAGTGATGCTGATACATCTTTGTTTTATTCGCAAGTTCCATGGGATGCTTTTGCAACTCTGATCACTTGAAGAAATCATCATATTCACAACCATCTTATTTCGGATCCATTCAAGGTCCAGACTTTAGTTAATAGCCTGGACAGAAAAGAGAAGGCCATGATGGAAAGGAGGACCAGGACAGAAGTCATCAATCCAGAGATTCGTCATCCAGGCACAAGTCAAAATCCTTGTCTTCTCATCATAAGGGTGCTGATCCGCACCCCATCGTCTACAGTAGTAGCAATCCATTTTCTCACATTCCTACTTCGGCTACACTACCCACGCAACATTCGGGTTCTTCCAGCACTCGATGATCTTCTGAATGCCAGACTGGCATAGGAACTCTTGATGCATCTTCTCATAGGCATGGGAAATAATCCTTCTTAGCTCCAACTGCTCTCGATGCCACTGCGTAGAAAAGACGGTGAGCTCAAGGCCACATTTCCTAAGTGATGTTTTAATGAGTTCAAATTTGTTCCTTCTTTACATCCGATTCCTCCAGAGGCCAAGGACATGGTGCTCTCTTATGTCAATAATGTCTACATTCAGCATGGCATAATTCAACATGTGGCTAAGAGGATTTCCGAAGTGTTGATGGAAATAAAGTACAAGATGATCACTTAACTCTAGAAGCGATTCATGATAAAGATACCATCAAATGCTTGGATGAGGAAGTCAAGGAGTTGAACACAAAGCTAGCTAATGCCAAGAAGAGAGCTAGCGAGTCTTCTGAAGTAGTTGAGCGTTTGATGAAAGTGCATCAAGTTGAACAGGACACCACTGTTCACCGTAGTGGCACTTTAGCCCTTGAGAAGGAAAAATAAGAGAATCTTAAGGCTCAATTGGAGTCCCAACAATATTGCGAGGAAACCATCGAGGCTCGCCTGATCAAGATTGAGGCTCGTAAACAACTTGCGCAAATAGAGACCCTCAAAAAGGGAGCTAGGGAGGCTGGACAAACAGAGATAAAGGATGACTTTAATCCTCTGCTGATATATTACAATGCAAGTGTCCTCATGAACCGTGATCAATTAAGTTTACTCTATGACCCAGCGATCATCGAGAAGGGGAAGGATGGTGATGAAGCCTTCGGATCTGGCTCTCAAGATCCTCTTACAGGTCAGGCAGCTGGTGCCTTAGCTTCTCATGCCCCTAAAAAGGAAATAGGCTATGATCCAGATCATCTTGAAATCCACAAGTCTTTTGGGCTATCTCTGATTCTTGAAGGTGGCACTCCAACTTCAGTCGAAGGTCAATCTGATGAAGGTATATCTCTCACCTCCTCGATGTTCGAGAAGGTTTACATCTTGTGCATGAAAGTCATGGGCTTACCCATCGAACCTTGTGAAATTGTAGGTTTATCTACATCCATTCATACTCTGAGCCATGATGTCATCTTGGGACATCATGAACTGATCATGGAGTCCACAGCAATCACTACTGCACAGACGATTCCAACTGTTTAATCCACTGAGACTCCCGGCCTAGTTGCTGATGTTATAGGGGCTTTGAATGAAGAAAAAGCCGATGATCAACATGCCTAGGATGAGACAAAAGATGTCATGGTAACCCATGCCTTTGAGCATAAGACAAACACAGCTTAAAAGAGCTCACTTAAATGGAAGAGCTGGATAAGTAAGTCAAAAATGAGCGTGATGTCACTCCACTTCAAACCATACTACCTGGCGATATTGTCCCTAAAGAGGTTGACCCTTCTGTATCCCAAAGTGAGACTGCTTCCATTTCTGTCTATAAAAGCATTTCACCTAAGAGTAGAAATGGTAGAGGAAGGTCAAAGAGGAAAGGCAAGGGTTAGAGCTCCAATGAGTCTATCCTTAATAAGCCCAAGAGGGATAAGAAATAGCCATCCAAATCGGGTTGGGATATGCATAGCTAGATAACTAGTTTCATTTTGTTGGTCTTGATTATGCGGGTACGACCCCCGCTTTTGGTTTATAGTTCTAGGAATAAACTTGTACATAGCTTTCCAAAGTTTTTCTCGTGAATAAAAACTTCTTTCATTTCAGTTTAACTTTTGTGTGAATTTATTTAAGTGTGAGCTATTACATTTTCCATTCAATGTACTTATAATTTACCGCTCATCGTTTAAGTTGCAATGTCATTCGGTCACTTATTTCTTCAGGCATCGATCCGATAAGTTCATCTCATGGCCTCCTTTCGGTCATGGCCTTAAGTCATATCAAACACAAGGCGCGAGCCACAGTGTTATGCCGAGCCACAGTGTTACGCTGTTGTATTTAGTAGTTAAGTGATTTTATTCCTGCCCCTAGTCTAGGGTTGGCGGAATTAGCTCATGGACGGTCGGATCCCATCCATTTTAAGTTTTCACTAATCCTGTCGAGCTCAGGTCAGAGTTGGCGAATGAATTGTCGAGTCACACTCATTTGTTTGTTTATACTCTTATCCACACTCTGGGGATGAGAGTTAGTTGATGGGTGGTTCATCGCACACGTTAGA
Organism: Allium fistulosum; assembly: GCA_030737815.1. Taxonomy (NCBI): domain Eukaryota; kingdom Viridiplantae; phylum Streptophyta; class Magnoliopsida; order Asparagales; family Amaryllidaceae; genus Allium; species Allium fistulosum. Next base: position 803,928,174 of record CM060903.1, on the reverse strand, counting down.
TGTGCTCACACTTTGAAGAATGGAGTTGTTCTGGTAAAGGTCTAACAACATTTTCCCTGTTTAATTCCTTTGCCCCTAAGTTAGGAGCAAAAGTCGAAGAGAGGTCGATCGTATCACATCCACTTTTACTTTACATCCCCCATGTCGAATCAGGGGACAGAACTAGATAACGGATGGTTGAGTAACATCTAATCTATGTTTTATAATCAGCCCGTCAGGTCGTAGGCAAGATTTAATGGATGAACGGTGGAATCACGTTCATTGTGATCAATTCGATCAACGGACCCAAGAACTTGGTTGGTACTAGACTCAAGGTACTCACTGGTCCATATTAGGCATATGTAGATGTAAGTCGATTGCATATCACGACTATTATACTACACACAAACAATTCGGAGATATAGAAGAAACCTCAAGTTAATTGCTAACTAAAAGAATTGAGTTCGTCTTATTACATGGCTCTAAAATGCAAAAGCAAATTCTAAATGAAATACAAATAAATGAAACAAAATAAAGTGAAATAGCATCATAAATGCTCATTATTTCATGCATTATGGAGTGCAATGCCATCGACGGTTATTAGCTTGAAAGTTCCATCTCTAAGCTTATGATTGATGAAATACGGTTCTTCTTATCTTGGACCCATATTGGTGGAGCTAGGAAAGATCCATTTCAGAACAAGATCGTCAATTTTGAAGGTCCTAACCTGGACTTTAACATTACAGTATCGAGCGAATCGATGTCGGCGAAGAAGCTGCCCCCAAGTCAGCTTCTTCACGCTTCTCATCGACCATGTCTAGAGATTCCAAAAGGAGATCTTTGTTTGTTCTTGGGTCATAGTAAGTCATTCAATGAGAAGGGACTTCAAATTATCCAGGAATCACGGCTTCAGAGCCGTAGGCAAGGGCAAATGGAGTGTGGTCAGTCGGACTTGTGGGTGGTTCTGTATGCCCATAGTGCTGACGAGAGTTCATCAACCCACTTGCCTTTGCCCTTTTCCAAATGCTTCTTTAGAATGGACTTTGTGATTTTATTAACAACTTCAACCCATGCATTAGCTTAAGGGTGAGCGGCTGCTGCAAATATTTTCTCAATATAATGATGGCGGCTGAAGTATTTGAATTCAGCACTATCGAACTGGGTTCCATTGTCAGTTATGATTTTTCAAGGGAGATCAAAATGATAGATGATGTTTCGAACAACAAAGTTGATTGCTTTCTTCATAGTGATCATGGCCAACGGTTCAGCTACAACCAATTTAGTAAAGTAATGAACAGCTACGATGGCTACTTCACGCCACTTTTGTAAATTGATAAGGAGCCGATGATGTCAATACCCTAAGTAGAAAACGACCATGGACTGACTATTTGAGTAATCTTTGTCAGTGGGGCTCTTGAAATCTTTACGAATATCTGGCACTTGTCACATCGTCTAGCATAATCGGCTACATCTCGGTTGACAGTTGACTAGTAATAACCATAGCGAATTATCTTCTTAACCAAGGTTTACCCGCGGTGTGATCTCCACATTCTCCTTCATGGACTTCTCTTAATACTCACTTGATTTCATTATTAGCGATACATCGAAGCAGGGGAACAAAATAACCCTTCTTGTACATGACTCCTTCTCGAAGGATGCATCATGAAGCTATACAAAGGACCTACCATTTTTCATTCCTCTATCTGGGAAGGATTCCGCTTTGCAAATAATCTTTTATCGGAGTCATCCACGACTCCTTTTTGGGCTTCATCTTTAAATGTCCATCTGGTCAATGCTCGGAGCATTAAGTACTTTAACTAGGTCCAAGCCCATTTGTTGCGCATCCCTAAAACTGGCCAGCTTGGCTAGTGAGTCGGCTTTCTCATTCTGTTCTTTGGGGATATGTGTAATGGTGTAATTCCCAAAATCGATTAGCGGCTATTGGATCCATCTGTGATATGGAGCAAGTCACGCTCTCTTGGCCTAATATTCTCCTCTGACTTGGCACACGATTAATTAGGAATAACAAAAAATTTGCAAAGCTTGTACTCCCAGCTCTTTAGCAAGTTAGAGCCCGACAATCAAGGCCTTATATTCAACTTCGTTATTTGTCACAGGGAAGTCAAGTTTAAGTGCATAGAAGATCAAGCAGTCCTCAGGAGTGACTAGTATGACTGAGGTGCCAGAACATTGATCGTTAGATGCTTCATCTGTGTACATCTTTCATTGGATGGTGGTTTCTTCACTATTCTCAAAAGAGTCATCTTGTGTAGTGAATTCAGCTACAAAGTCTGCCAACACTTATCACTGGACGGTTCTTCGAGGAAGATAAGTGATATCGAACTGGCTCAATTCGATGTTCATTTCAATAACCTTCCAGATGTCTTAAGCTACTGTAAAGTCTGTCGTAACAGTTGGTCGGTGAAAACATTGATGGGGTGAGCCTGAAAATAAGGGTGGATCTTCTTCAATTTTGAATAAATTTTTTCAGCACCTATCAAGTGCTTGCTAACATACTATATTGGCCTTTGGATCTGATTCTCTTCGCGCAGCAGCGCAACACTTATGGCATGTACCGACACCACTAAATAGATGTACAAGTCTTCATGATCCAATGGCTTGGATAATATGGGGGGTCTCTCTAAGTGGTGTACTAGAGCTTGAAATACGTCAATGCAATCCTGCATCCATATGAAGTTCCTCTTCCCTCTTCTGATCAAGTCGAAGAAGGGAATGCACTTATCGATGGCTCTGGAGATGAACCAACTCAGGACCGCAACCTTCCCATTTAGGCTTTGCACTTGCTTAATTGTCTTCAATGCTTGGATATTAATTATTGCCTGAATCTTCTCTGGATTGGTTTTAATTCCACGAGAGTTAATGATGAAACCCAAGAATTTCCTTGATGCAACGCCGAAAGAGCATTTCAAGGGTTTGAGTTTCATTCCATACATTCATAAAACATTGAACATTTCAGCCAAATCATCGATATGGTCATTTGATCATCGTAACTTCACGAGCATATCATTTATATATATACTTCCATTGGTCGCCCGATCCGGTTCCTTGAACATCGGGTTGACCAGTCTATGATAAGTAGCTCCAACGGTTTTCAACCTAAAAGGCATCACAATGTAGCAGTATAATCTCAGGTCGGTAGTGAAGCTGGTGTGTTCTTAGTCTGGGACGTGCATTGGGATCTGATTGTAATCGGAATACGCATCCATAAACGAAAGCAGTCCATGTTCAACAGTTGAGTCTACCAGCTGGTCGATACTTGGAAGTGGAAAGCTATCCTATGGGCATGCTTTATTCAGGTCTGGGTAGTCAACATATGTCCTCCACTTTCCACTAGCTTTTCTCATAAGTACAGGATTGGACACCCATTTTGGGTAAAGGGCGTCGTGGATAAACCCATTATTCTTAAGTTTAACCACCTCCTCCTTAAGCACAGCAAATCTCTTTGGATCCATGCTGCATCATTTCTGTTTCACTAGGACATGTCTTAGGTCGATATTCAATACTTGGCTCGCAATGATTGGCAAGATCCCACACATGTTAGAATGGGTCCAAGCGAACACATCAAGATCCGCTCAAAGAAAGCCAGCTAATTCCTTTATCATCGTTGAGTTGAGCTACGATCCGATCTTCAAGACCTACGATGAGATGTCATGGTTGATTGTGATGTCAATTGTCAGCTTAATGGGTGCAGCTTGGATTCTTTGGGCCCATATTCCTCATCTCTTAGGTCTATATCTTTATAAAACCAACTGTGGTGCCCGAGCCAAGGCTCGGATGCTTAGTTTTCATGCATAGAGATGTCTCCACATCCTTTTCCTTTCGCTGAGCATCCCTCAACTCAGCAACATAGCAGGCACGGCCAATCGCCTGATCTCCATAAATAATTCCTATGCCATTCTCTGTCGGGAATTTGAGTATTAAACACCAAGGGGCGATAGCTGCCCTAAATTCAGCAAGGACCGATCGGCTCAAAAAAGCATTGTATAGAGAGTTCACATCCATCACAACAAATGGCAACATCCACACTCTCCTACGGTTGTCGTATCCTAATTCAACATGTAGCTCGACATAGCCTACCGTTTCGATAGCAATACCATTAAAGCATGAATACGGACTTTGCACGGTTTCAAATCTTTGGGGGTAAGCTACGTGCATGCGGAACTACTCCACGAACTTCCTTGCTAATTCGTTGAACGAGAAATTAACCGCCGTGGTAGCTTGTTGAATCGCATAGTCGCAACTCCTTCTAAAAAAATAGGAAAACATAAGCACTTGACTGCATCAATGGCTCGTGCGGAGTCCATATGCCACGCATACTTTATGAGATGCTGCCTGGGGTCGGTTTTCCTACATAAGCAGGCATCATAGGCATATTAAACATCCATGAATACTCTGCGAGTAGGATGTTTTTAGTAAATGGAGTATGACTTCTTGAGAGTCCCTAATCATTGTTCTTTAGGCCTTGACTCTCATTCGCAAGTTGTCTCACCATAGCTGTTAGGTTCGGTGTCTGAAGAGTTAGTGCCAGGTGGTGGTCATGTTCCACCTCATGTGATCTACCTAATCCACGCCTTCGAGTTGCACCACATTGCCTTGGCTCAGTGTGCTCATGATGTTCTTCCTGAGTAGCTGTCCTATCATCGTCTCTTAGTTAGGGTTCATTCGCATTCGCCTAAGCTCCAACGCCTTGGTCAATCGCAGTGCCTCCGAAGTTGGCTCCTTCAGTAGCATGAAGACCGCCCCTAAGTTTGAGGGTTCAGCGCCGATCCCCTTGGGGGGTTCGATACCGATCCTTGTCGTCCGGAGGTAACCAGCTACATAACTCCCCCTCGAGGTCCACCTTCATAGGCATCTGTCTAGTGCTATCTGCTCCTATGACAGTCATCGGGTGAAGAGGAGTTCTCTGACCCATAGTATAGAGAGGGCACCCTCCTTGTCTTGCCATGTTGGTCTTTCAACTGGTTCATCAGGTCAATATTGGCCTAGATTTTCTAATTGAGCTACCGATGGCTATCAAGCAATTCATTCATCAGGACTTCAAAGTCGGCTTTGGTGATGTAATCAGGAGGATTTGGGGCATCAACAGCTGCTAGTTGCACATTCTGGTCAGCCTGTTGAACCCTGGTATCTTCATTGCCATTAACAACATGCGAAGTAGTATACTTTCCTCTGGCCATGACTAATAGCTTCCTTTTAGATCTTCTTTAAATCCGAATAGAAATGGAAACTTGTCGGCCGAAATCTGGATCTATCTCTCGAATATGGGAATCCACAAGTAGATGATGAGATCCAATCAAGCTGAGAATTCTTTCTCAGTGAAATCACCAAAATGTTTACATCAAAAGTCGGTAAAAACACACAATAGATTTTATGTAGAGAAAGAAAGTGAAGAACTAAAATTAAAACAGAGGAAACAAGCAGAAAACAGTAACACGCAGATTTATAGTGGTTCGGCGTTGATTGCCTATGTGCACTTTGATGAAATTGCTTAGTTAATCACCTATTTTTCTATGTATTGGGGGGGGGGTCAGATCGGATTGATCCTTGATTATAATAGAGTACAAGTAAAACAACAACGTCTAGATCCCTAAAATGAACAATGAGCTCTGTATTTATAGCAGTAGACGACCGAATATCTTCTTGAAATTTCACCAACAGGATCTCGCTATGTAGATGAGGTTACCCAAAAGATTTCACAGCCCAATTCCCAATGATAGGGAGTCGACACCGATCGGCTCATGCGGCCATATGGCAGCTCGCAATCGCTCTGGTGTGTCCCCTCCATGCTAGTTTCATATTTCCAAAGTTGTTCGCATAATTGTCTTCATGTTTTTGTAGATATCGATAGATTCTAGTTGAGTTAAACTGTTGGTTGATGTTTTCCATGACCATTGTGATATGATCTGATCCCCTCCGTAGGGGAAGGGATAGGTACCGATCCCCTGCTTACGGGAGGCACTAATCTATACTTAGAATATTCCAAAGAGTCTATCTCTTGGTCTCGCTTGATCGTTGATTCATACCATTTTCAATGCTTGATCTCTAGGCTCCATGATCACCTCTCTTGGCTGCTTGTCGTATCTATTATCGAGTCTAACTTGTCTAATCAGTTTGGATATAGTCAGGTCAAAAGGCCGGAGAACAATATATAGAACATAATACGTGACTATTTGAATTCCTGCCTCTCATTCACTCTCATTCAGAATACTCTTCTCTCTTTAATTTTAGGGAAAATTTTCACTTGCCCATAGCAATTATTTACCATTTCAAATTCACAAATATAATTCCATTATATAGTAAAGACCATAATAGTATGACCTTTCACTTTTTATTTCATTCATTCAGAAATATCTTCCACCTTCACTTTCCAATTTTACTTTCATTTCCTTATCTTCTTTATCTGATTTTATCCACTCAGATGTTCTTCCACTTTCATTTCCTCCTTTTACTTTCATTTTCAACTCTTCTAATCCTTAATATTATCATCTTTTATGTTTTTTGCCTTTACATCCAAGTGGAAAGCTTGCTCCTTTTGTTGGTTTAGTTTTCTTCTAGCTTGGTTGTAGTCGTAGAATTACCTCTTCATCATTAATGGCATGCTGTTGGGTATGTAATATTTTATTTTGTTCTATACTAGTTTGGTTTATAGGAATTAAGGCTGGCTTCTTTAGAAAATTAATACGTAAAATAGAACATTGCTTAGTTTCTAACAAGTGGCCAAGTTAAAAAATATCACTTTTCTAAAAAGTTATTATAGTTGTCTTCTTCAGGTAATCTGTTCGCTGAAATGTCAAAGTAAGGAAAGCAGACGGGTTTTTGATTCAACATCCATTGAATTTCAATATGCATTCTTTTGATTTTTTATTTTATTTTATTAAGTTCTTGTGTTAATTTTTCATTAACTCTAGTTGGTTCAATTATTGTATCTATTCAATTATGTTGTTGTATCTATATTATTAAATTTTCCCTCAATTCATTCTCATTTTACTTTCATTTCCTCATCTTCTCCGCCTAAAATAAAATTTTAATCCTTAAATTAATATATCTCCTAACTTTCTTTTACATTTAAATCCAAGTAGAAAGTTTGCTTCCTTGATTGTTTTTGTTTTCTTTTAGCTTTGGTTATAGTCATGGAATCCTCTCTTTCATCTTTTGTAGCATGCACTATTGTTTTTTTATGTAATATATTTTATTCTGCTCTATATTAGTTTGGCTTATAGGAGTTAGTTTGATTTCTTAAGAAAATTTCCATATAAAATAAGTCAGCACTTAGTCTTCAACAAGTGATCATTTTTATAGAATCATGACTAGAAAAATCAATTTGAAAGGTATTATTCTTCCAGAAAGTTAGCGTGGGGGCTTTTCTTTGGTTATAGGTAATTTGTTCACTGAAAAGTCAAAATAAAGAAACTGAAATAGATTTTGATTCAACTTCCATGGTAAATCCAGTATACATGCTTTTAATTTATTTTAGAATTTATTACATTTTTATCTCAGTTCTTCGGCAATTCTTATTTGTTACATTTTTATACCTATTCAATTATTTTGTTGTATTTACATTATATATATATATATATCTGTGTGTGTATGCCAATTCTTTTGTTGGGTTGTTAAGTATATGTAATAGTTTTCATGTTTTAGCCTTATGTAGTTTGAACTTTCTATTCTTTGTTTTAATTACATTAGATATCTTTTTAAGTTGATGACCGTTGTTCTATCGTGTGAAGGATAACCTATAAGATGACATGTCTATCTTGAAGAGTGGCGGGCAGGGCCGGCCCTAGCCCAAAGCCAAAGCCATCACCTAGGGCCTCCAATTTTTAAGGGCTCGAAAATTCAAATTTTATTTATGTAAATAACTTTTTTTGGTTTAAATATATTACATGTCATCTTTTAAATTAATAAAAATGTATCTAGTGTGATGGTAGGTGATGTGCTATATTTCTAAGCCACTAGAGTTCAAATCTGTTGTACATATTTTTGCTTAACTATAAATTTTCATCTTAGCACCTCTTTTTTTTTACAACTGACTTTGGATCTTTGTGTAGAATATACTAGTGTATGATTTTGTCTGATGATAATAAACATATATATATACATATATATATATATATATTCGTTTAAATGTATTTGTTATTGCACTATTTTATTTTTCCACATAATTAAATAAATATTTGTTGAATAAAATAAATAACTCGGAATTCTTATTTAAACAAATATTTTATTCAAACAAATACTTTATTACAAATTCAAATAGTACAAATTTAAGTTCTCACTATATTTACATAATTCCAAATACAAGTTTCAATTACAACATAATTTTCACTATACAATTTTACATACATGTTTTACCTCACTAAATATTCACTCATTACTCATATTTGAACTTCAACTCTGTTCCAGCCTGTATCCAACATCTGATCTATCTGCAAAATAAACATTGACGCGGTAAAATTGAAAAAGAAATATTTTGCAGTGCACAATGAAGTGTGTGTTTGAAAATATTGTTTGCCTCGGTTATTTGGGTTGTTCGTCATCATTTTATTCATCTTTCTATTTCAATCTAGAATCAAAAATACACGAACAACTTGTGACATGCACAAGGCCGTGCACACCGATATACACTTGCTTGTTAAAATTGCAGGTACATGTGAGCACAAGGTCAAACCCAAGCCAAGACTGGATTCAACTCAAGTGCAATGCAAACACAAACCAAAACTAACTAAGGTCAGTCCATGCAAACCATGGACCAAAGTGCACCAAACATGTACAAAGGATAAAGCAAAAGCAGGAACCACACAAGAAAAGCTTCAGACATGTCAGATCCAAATGGGTTAACATGAATGCAAAGCAATAACATACAACCATAGTTCATATGGAACCAGACCACCAAATGTACAAAGGCACAAGGAAAGCACTTGAATAACAAGGTTAGAAATCAAGTTCAGTTTCAACATGTATGTGAAAGTATACAAAATGTTCAAGCAAAATCAGAATTCAGGGCCAAGTACAGAGAAGATATCAACATGAAGTGCACAAGGATACACACATATATGTACACAGTAAATAGCAATTTAACTCGAAGCAAATCAACACGCAACCAGAATTGAGGATAAAGATAAATGCAAGTGAACTTGGCTAAATTGAAAAAGACAAGCAGATGAACATCTTAACTCAACAAGCCAGTGGCAGCAGTCTTCAAAGAGATTACAATAACAAAGGCATAAAGTTTATCAGCCCGGTAAACATTACAAGGAAATGGACATGGAAATCGACAAGCAACTATCACAAAATCATTATGGCCAGAGAATATAAGTGCACTAAATACAAGCAAAGTCAAAATGCAAGCACTCGGGTGGATAGAGCATAGCCATAACAATCGCACATACATATACATATATATATGTATGTATGTATATACATGGAGACATCAGATCAAACTCAAGCAAGGATAACATCCATGAATCCAAGACCAGAGCAATGAAATGACAGAACCTCAGACCAACTAATCATAGTACAACAAATATAGTAAAGAAGCCGTGGATCATACTAATGAGAAAGTCAAAAACATATCAGAATCCTAAACAAAACAGTAAACAAATTAAGGAAGGAGTAGAAAAAGTCGCAGAGGACTTCATGATGAACAAGTCAGACTTCAGGAAGTTAAAATTATCTCAAATTCAAATGCTAAGCTATAAGAGAATGATGAACAAGTCGTAGGTAGCAAAGAACGAAACAAATTCAAATACAATTAAGCATATTCAAATATGTCAAAAATATATTCAACCAATGAACAAGTCAGAAATCATCAAAATCATTCAATCATGAATCGAATGGTCGAGCGCAGTAATTGAAAAATTCAAATCAAAATATACGAAATGAAATTATAGGGTTTTGATCCCTATAAATACCCAATTCATCATTGACAAAACATCAGGAGTTCAAAATAATCACCGTAAGCATTTAAGAGACAAAAACATACCAAAAGTCGAACTCAAACTCTTTGAAGCAATCGAAGAACACTGATCGAAGAAGCACATAATCCAATTCATCAAAATCAATCAACCCAATCAACAGAGAGGATTCGAAAGCTCCAAAATTGTTGAAGCCAAGAAATTCGTAGAAACCTGAACTTATCAGAGACTCAATTCAAGGCAAACGATTTGAATTTCTATTTCCAAGCGGCGGCTTCAATTCGAACGAAACCCTAATTTTGAAGAGTAACAAAAGAAATCGGCCAAAGAGATTACACAAAATAAAGGGAGATAGTCTTATTTCTAATTATATGTTACTTGAGCCATGTCTTTTTTATGTGTATTGGGCTTAAGTTATAAATATAGGGTTTTGTTTTTAGTTTTATTTTTATTTGGAATTTTCTCCTTTAAAATTTTGTAAATGTTTAGTTGTGTAACTAGGTACAAACTACGGGGCGTAGTTTGAGAATTCGCAACTTAGTGGTGAGTTGTGGCAGGGTTTTGAGCTTAGAGTTAGGTTAATCGAGTCAGCGAGTATCGCAAGGTTACGTATTTTTGTAAGCGACTGATTGCTTAATTTCTAGTAGAAACCTTGGGGGTAGCACGTAGGCATGTTTTTGCCGAAGCTGGGTAAAACTATGTGTGATCTTTACTACATTACTTTCTGTTTTATTTTTTATTTCCGCATTAATATTTAGTAGACCTTATTTTCCGTTTTTATCTTCATATTTATAACACAATTAAATAGTATGTATTCTAATTAAGAGTTCATTATAAATAATTTTTTAATTGATTTCTTTAGTTTTCTAACCTTAATAGAATTTAATTTAATTATTTAGTAGATCTTCACTTTTGTACTCTCCTCAAATTTTGTATAATTTCGTTGTTTTCCAGCAGCTATGTTTCTACCTATTATTTTTAAGGATTGACTGTTTATGGAATCATTATTTAAAAGTAGAAAAAAACATTTTATTTATTGGATCAGTTGATCACAATCTAGAGGTCTGATCTTCATTTTATTATTTACCTGTTTATTTAGTTTAAGATTTAATTTGTTGTTTTTCTTCTAGATTTTGAAACTCGGATCTTTTCTTTGAGTTTTGTGTTTGAAAATTTATTTTCGAATTGCTTTTATCTCGATTAACATGATTATGAATTTAGTTTTCTTCACTTATTTTGTAGAAGGTTATGTATTAAAAATACATGGATACATAGAATCTTCAACTGTTCCACAAAATCTATTAAAAGTAAGGTTGAATTATTATTTCATTCTCATGTTTTATGTCAAATTTGAGTTTTACTTATATTTCTTCGATTTGTTTGATTATGAATTTAGTTTCCTTTAGTATTTTGCATGACATTATTAGTTTATCAATGCTTAGGTACAAAAGAACCTCAATTGTTCTGAATAATTCATTAGAGGAAAAGTAAATCCATTTTCCTACTCTCAAACATAAATATATCAAAAATAATGTTGGGTGAGAAATATTTATTCAAACCACAACTTTTCATAGCATATTTTGGGAAAATATATATATATATTAATATGCAACACTTTTGTAATGCCTACAGTAATTAAGTTTGAAATTTGGTTAGAAATTTAGTTTTGAATATGTGTTTAGTTTTACGTAGTCTTAGTCAACTTAAACTTATATTTGTAAAATCTAATATTATCCATATTAACCAATATTGAGTTTATAATATCTTTTTATGCTACCATCAAATTCTTAGGTATCTTATAGAACAATTTGATGATTATATGCGATTTTCAAAAAAAATGTCCACTGTTGTTCTATTTACAACTCTTTCGATTTGGAGATGTTAAGATATAATCATAGATGAAAAATAGTTTTTCAAAAATGTTTGAGTATACCAAATTTCAATATGAATGATCATACCAGTGAAACTGATAAAAGGAATCAATTATAATCAATTCAGTTTAATTTGAGTTGAATTTTATTGGAGGATTAACTATCATAAATTATCTTTAATTTAAATTCAGTTTAATGAGAGAATTGGTCTACTTGGTCAGGGAATTAATTTAACATATTAATCCATATATCATTGGTAAAAATTTAAATGCATTGTAAGTACCGAATATATGAGAGAACATATAGAGTCATTTATTATGTACCTTAAACAATTCGTCTGTACTATAAAAGATTGTAAGGTGGGAACACACTACCTATCATTACAAGAATTTTTTCTTTTCATTAACAAACATAGCATGAGAACAAATAAATGGGTAAAAGATGTGTTTGTAAATAACTAAAAAAACTTACCAAAATATTGTTTGGATAATGATTGATTATGCTTTAATGCAACATTATATTTTACACATTTCCTTCTCATTGGAAGGAAATATCATGCATTCAATGTATTATAAAACTCTATTATAATTTTCATCTTAGATGCATAACAATCACATATGTTATGAATATTGTAATGACCCGCAAATTTATCACTTTGATAAATTATATTTATTTTTAATATTTTCAAATATAAGATTTTTTAACATAGATTATGACGTTTTGAACAATAAATAATAATGGTAATAAGTATTTACAAAAAGATATACCATGGAAAAATAGCGATAAAATGACTGAAAACGGTTTTATCGGTAAACAACTCTATAATCGTCAAACGTCGCACATGGAGCTGGATACGTACACTTATTTTTATAATTGAACAAGAATATGAAATAAAATTATTTATTTGTTTTTGGAAATAAAATGTATTTATGACATCATAAGTAATGATGTCATTATATTTGATAATTGATTTATTTGAGATTTAAGGATTTATTAATTATTCTAATAATTATTTTAAATGATAATAATTCATTTTAAATAGTTATAAAGTGATATTAAATCATTTATAATAGTTTTATAAAGATATATATTTCAATTGAAAAATATAAGAAAATGGATATCGTTTTATCGGTATAATAAGACTTTTTGTAAACAATTGTTTAATGTTGATTTATATGGTTTTATAATTCAAATGAGATCATTTTAATAATTAATGATGATGAGAAATTAGTTTTAAAATTTTTATTTGCATTTATATGTAATATAATAAATAAGTGAAAATGTGACCGAAAATCGACTTCCCGATTTTCAACGGTTTAACGAACGTAAGTTGTTCAAAGTCATTGAGACGTTGTTTATTCTCTTGTCCACATACATGTACATGTATATAAATGTCACATGCACACATATACATACATATAACACACATAACAAATGTATACATTTGTGTATATATATATAGCAAAAATATCTAAGATATTTTGGAAACCTTAACACTTAAGCATCCATAAGTTAATGCACATGGCTTGAAAGTGAAATGAAGTGATGCTGGCACATGGGAGCGGGGTTAGGCTGTGTAAGGTGATGGGAAAGAAGGGGTGTGGGTTGAGAGTAGGAAGGCAAATGCACTTGTAGATACTTGTTTCCAAACATTGGCTATAAATACCCACCTTCACAACTCATTTTACATCTTTTTCATTCTATCGTAACTTTTTAAAAATCGAACCAAATGGAGAATTTTTTTTTCAAACCATGTAAAATTCCAATGGCTACAACTTCCATGTGTAACACTTCTATCCATTTTGAGGTTAGCTATGTCAAAATCTCTATTCTTTACAGAGTGTTCTCGGACTTTGATTTTCATGTTCGAAAATGCCTCTCCTTCTTCTGATCGTATCTCCCTCAAAACCACTCAAAATTGAGTACTTATTTTTCTTAATTTCAAGAGGAGATAATTTGAAAGAAATTCCTTTTGACAGCATTTCCAAATTTTAAGAGAAATATGGTCAATAAGCTGAGAGAAAATGACCTTTTTTCAGGTCTAGTTTTGAGAATTCAGGTTCAAAGCCCCACCACTTCTCTTCTATACTTTCAGCTAGCACCTCCATTACCATTGGCCGTGAGCTCCACCATCTCCAAAAAGCTAAGCTGTGAGCATTAGGGGTGAAGGAAGTCTAGTGCCGAGAGCAACTGGGCACAGAGGGGTCGTTTAGGTTGGGTATTAGTGAAGTGTTGATTCGATTGAATGTTAGTAGGAAGTTTGGTTTGTAATGGTGAGTACACTAATCTTTTTTTAAGTTTTAAAATGATTATATGCAATTTTAATTAGTTAATTAATAAGCTTGGTTGAATAATTGCTTGAATAATTTGTTGGATATTTGGTTGATAACTTGGTTGCGATAAATTATGAGAAATCATAATAAGAAATGGTTACATAATTAACCATAGTTAATTAATAGAAAATAAATCAATATATATATATATATATATACATATATGAAGTTTAATTATTCTCTTTATGAATTTGTATATGAAAAAGGTTGAAATAAATATTATAATAATTAATATTATGATATGGAATAAAAATGAATACGAATTATAAAGGTGTTATGGATGATTAATCCTTTTAAAAATTGTTTAAAATGGTTTATAAATGTTTTATAAACATTAAAATCCATTTTGATGAAGTTTTTGACAAGTTATGAAAAATGAGTCAAAAATTGGCGCGTCGCGTAATGGCAATTCCCAATTTCGCGCTATAAAAAGTTAAATCCATTTATACGATGGATTCAGAGTCGGAATTCTTTGAAATAAGAATTTTCCGAACTCTTATAATTATAGTTTTAAAACAAAAGAAAATGATAGGGATTTCGTTTGATAGATTTTGGAATATGAGCAAATCAAGTTTTCAAAATAGTTGCGCTTTGGCAGTTCGGAAACCAAAGCAATAAATTCCTTAAAATAAATATTATAATTTTTTTTAAATATAGGATAAATTTTACAAATCTTTTAAAATGTTTTAAAAGGGATTTAATTCATAAAAATGAATTTCTAAATAATAGAAAAGTTGTTTTGATAAAATAAGCTTTAAAGCAATATTTGCAGCACTTTTTGCACCAGTTTTTAATAACTTTTGAAATATGGATTTAAACTTAACAATTATTTTCCAAATCTTCTATAAATGTTTTCAAATGAATAATTAAGTGTTTTAACAATGATTTGAAGGTTTTATAGTTTATTTAAAAGAGTTTAAATAAATGATTTGAAGAAAAGATGTTATAAATAAAGTGATTTAATCTGGCTCTAAAAGCCGATGAGTAGACTGGATTTTTCTATTCATGAGATTCGGATGTAGGGTGCTTAAACTAAGGAGATTTTCAGGGGCAACCAGTGTCCTGTATCACATGGCCTCTTTATTGGGTGAGGGATAGATAAGGTCGAAATGTCGGAAACGAGACAAGTATAAAAGATTCAAAATTTATAAATTTAGTTTGATATAACTTGGATTGTATGGAGATAATATTCTTATACTTGGTGTTAAATTCCAAGGAGGGAACTCATACTAATTGTATGAATTTAAAATGTGATTTCACCGTTATTCGACGGATAGTATTTGTTGAATACGAAAATTGATATTGAGTAAAATTAGTATAATTTAATGGACTAGTAATGTTTTCTAATATGACTTAGGAGAAACGATTTGGTATTTCCAAAGTTAAAAGAGAGGTTTAATGATTCCATATATACTGAAAAAGAAAAGTTTGAAAGTTATACATCTTTAAAGGATATTTTTGATAAAAGGAATGAATTAATAAAGTAATAATCACCTATATACCTGACATCTTTTTATCGATAATTGGTTCGGAGAAACCAGAATCAGACTTGCTATCCAAAAATCACTTTGAACCAATATACGCATTCGAAAGAGAAGACATGTTAAGGACAATGATATTGAAGACATGAGATCTTCATTTCGGAAGAACTGCTTGTTGATAATCTCTGGTTAGCTCCCACAATAAAATAAATAGCAGTGATCCCTTCATTCTAAAAATCTTCGAAATGCTAAGACTATTTGCTACTAATCCTAGGGGTAATTCCTGACAGGATGTTGTAAGAGAGTGCCCGGTTTGTCCTTTTCCTAGACAACTTGTATGGATGAGTGTCTGACATTGCATTTCCAAGACCACGTATATTGATCTCTACAAATGTACACGTGTTTGGTGGTGTAGGAGGTAACTCTCTTACACTTAACACCCTTCTATGAGACGTACGAGCTCAGGTTGTACATTTATGGAAATCAATAGTGTGTTGTTAGAAATGGCAATATGGCATTCAAAGTGGAACCTGTTATGAGAAAGGCAAAGCCTGAATTTGTGTGAAATAAAGCATGACTTTGTGTGAAATAAAGTGTGGCTTTGTAGAAGTTAAGCATAGCCTCATGTATGAGCCTTACACCCCGAAGATGATACGGGTAATGATATGGTCTGACCTATATTTTGGGCTATCGGTTTTATGAGTATAGAGGTGACTAGTGGAATTTGGGCCTCAAGGCATTTGTGCCTTATAAATAGGAATTAGAGGGTTGACGGAGAACGAGTATAGCCATCAAGTAATGCGTTATTCCATTGTAGTGTATCCAACATAGTTCAAAGGCTTGCTTGAGATAAGTGAATAGCTGCTGAGGTGCTAGTTGTTTATGAACGGATTTTTATGGAAATGGCCACTAGTCCTATCATGTTAGAATCCTAATTCCAATACATGCTTTCAGTTTTGATTGTAGAACCTAGGATGCTGGAATTTAATAATGGTAACAGTTTCAGCCTATGTGATATAAGTTTACTTGGAAAGGATTTTCAAAGCAATGTCATTAGAAATAATATCAAATTGTTTTAAGTGCCAAATGTTTTAGTAATAATAAGTTAAAAACCCGTCCGTGTTTATGTGCAGCATAGTCTTATGAGATACTTCAAAAAGGGTTTTGTTCGGCAAAAAATCAATCGATAACACTTTCACATATATATTTATAAATCGCGTCTGGTAATTTTAATACTCGGGTCAGATCCAAGTAGTTTTAGGATTGGCTGAAGATGCTTGGAGTTTCCATAGGAGAGCTGAAGTTCTTCATCAACATATGGACGTATTCTATTTTTCCGCTGCATTTTTGTTATTTTTCAGCAATTGTAAGGACAGAGATTTATAACTGTTCAGGCTTAATCTATGTTAGACTCAGATATGGTATTTAATTTTTCGCTGTAAAGATTATATATTGAAATAATATATGTTATTCCTTTCGTATGAGATTCTGTTTTGTCTTTGTTTTCTTTTTCCTCTAATAATCGGTTTTTCCAACACTTGAATTTGCAGCACCTGAATACCGAGAATGTATTACTGTCAATTTTCAAGGATCAAAAATTCCATTCATTACATTTGGTAGAGCTTAGGTTAAGCGAAAACCTAGGCTTTGGTGGGGTAAAACTCATTATAGATAGGGTTAGTATTACCCTAGAATGAGTGACTTATTAGAGATAGGGTTAGTAACACCCTAGAATGAGTTTGAGTGTATTATATATGACCGTGCATTTGTTAATGCTATATATAAAAGATTTTTGGTTTTGGAAAATTGGTAATGAAATAATTTTACCTAAAATTATATTTTGAATATAAAGGAATATCTTTCAGATGATATAGTTATTTGTGGTTTGGTTAAGGAAATGATATAAAGGAATATCACTCGATTCTTGACGACAAACATGATGAGGGTTCGTGGTTGGGTACTTACATTTTTTATCATAGTTAAGAGCTATGCAAGGAAGACTAAAGTTCTGATCGGAAAGCCTGATCAGAGTCCGCACTAGAGGATCAGGGATCAATACTTGTTCGGAAGTAAAGTTGTTGTAACGACCCGGATTTTTCAACGTTGGGTTTGGAATATTTAAATGATTTTAAATATTGAAATTTGATTTATAAATTGGTTTTGAATGTGGAAAGCTTGGGTTATTTAAAGGAAATGGATTCCGAATTTAAATATAGCAGTTTGTTGGATAATTTAATTATTAAAGTAATAATTGAATATTGGGTAAATTGGGGAATCTGAAGTTTTAAGCTTGATAAAAATAATTTGAAGGCTTACAAAATTCATATTAATGATACTGAAGACAACGTAACTTTTAAAATGAAATTTGGAAGTAATCTATTCAGTTTTAAAAAAATGTATCGGTTATATTGATGTTTAAAAATAGCCTTCCGAGGCACAGTCTCGGAATTCGATGAAACTAGTTCCATTGAATTCGTAATAGTGTATTATTATCGGATTTCAATTTTCATAGCGTTTGGAGTTGTCGTGTGATCGTACGGTATATAAACGCGTAGAAAATCATATTGAAATTTAATATAATAACTGGATCCAAAAAGCTATCTTCTCCATACGATCGAATTAGGACTCGAAACCTTTTCCAATGCGTTCGAAATAGGGGTATAACATTATAAATGCCTAGCGGCACGTCTCGATAGGATGTCAAGTTTTTAAGCTGCGAATTCAAGACGATTTGAATTTGAATTTAAATTTAAATATAATATATGTTGTTAACCAGTCAAATTTCCTTCACGTCAACTATTTTTTCCACAGCAGAGATTCCCTTCCACCAGCCTACTTTCTTTCACCCTCGCACCTTTTTGCCTTCTCTGTAGAAAACAATGGCAGGCACGCAGAAAACAAATCACGCCACCTGCCATGTACGTATTGCCGCTTCCTTTCCGTTAAATCACGCGACCTCCTTTCTTATTTCCTCAGTTCAAAATTGAAGGGAAGAAAAAAAAATGGCCACTTATATTCAATAATCAAATCGCGAGCCTATCTCCATTTACTTCCAGTCCTCCCTCAAATCGAAATTAACGAATTCGTTCGTTCCTTAATTTAAAAAAAGAAAAGGGGATTTCGCGTGCTCGAACATGCAAATAAATCGCGATCGATCGAAAGACAGGGCGGCGAGCAGCAATTGGAGGGGGTCGTACTCGTGGCAGTAAAGCAGAGGCGACGCATTTAGGGTCCGATGGCGGCGAGGCTCTTTCACGTACGAATGAATCTAGGAGAGGGCGGTTTCGAGGGGAGTTGAAGTCAGGGACTAGGTTTCGTTAATTGGGGGTCTCGATTGGAGAAGATGGGTTGCGTTCGTCGATCGAGTAGTGAGGTATATACCATTCTTTTTACAATTTATTTTTTTAAAATAATAATAATATATATACACATGTAGTCTGTTTTTTTCAGTTAGAATATATATATGAATGTTTAAATACAGTGTCTGAAAAAATGTATATATATGCAGACTGTGTATATATATACAGAAAGTAGGGATATATTTATACTAGGAGGGATTTTATTTCCATTGGGATTTAATGAATATATGTACAAATAGTAAAACAAAGAATAATATATGTATACAGAAAAATATATAATAATAATAAGTTTTATAAACCAATTCATTTCTTTAAAGTTATAGATTTTTCTATATATATATATATATACATACATGCAGTAAGTAGATCTCTGTTGTTATTTACAGAAAAAAAAGAGAAACAAATTTTTGTAATAAGAATATATTTATACAAATACCCACACACATATATTTTGATATATATAGGAAAACAGAAAAATTATTATATCTGGAGAAAGTTTTGGAAAATATAGAAATTCATATAAAGATTTGATTTTTAAAATCTATATAGATTATTTCTATATATATATATGTAGTTTCAAAATGAGAAATAAATTATATATAACTATATCCATTCTAAACATACTAGTTTAATTTTTAAATTTATGTATGGTGGAAATTAATTTGTTTAATAAACTTATCTAATTATTTTAATTACTAAAAGATTTTTTTAAAAAAGGAAGAATTATTTGGTTAAAAATAAAGTGTTAGTTAATTAATGTGAAATAAGTTGTTCGATTATTTCAAATATTAATAAAATCATATAATGTGTGTACAAGGTCGAAAATCGAGAAACCGAGTCGAGTTTGAAGTAGATTGCAAACAAAAATCAAAGGTGAGATTTTCTCACTCATTTGGACGACCTTATTTAAATTTAAATGTTAAATTTAAATCATTAGATGTTAGGTTGAATTAAATAATTATTGTTTGTTGGATGATATTATATATAGTAATATATATTGGAGTGATTGATATTCCCGCATTATATAGCGGATGAGACCCTATGCGCCGCCTAATAGGGGATGATATTATATAAATCCCATATACCGCGATATTTCACCTCGAAGTGGAATTGGTATTGTGCTAACATCTGTGGATGCAGGGATACAGGTTGGAGGGATCCAACAGGATTCCTCAAAAATATTTATTGATCATATATATGTTGTTATATGGCAGGATGGATGAATTGATATGGATTTGTTTGTGAATTGAATTATTAAGTGTTAAATAACATGGAAGTTGAAATTTGGTATTTTTAAATACCCTAAATAATTTAACTAAAGGAATTTAAAATGAAACTTGAAGGGAAAATATTTATTGAGAATCTGGATTTACTTCCATTTGAGGATTAAGTAAAATAAAAAGTATATTTATTGCTTGGATTATACTTAAATTGTTTAAAGTTGAGTTTTGGGAAATTTAATTTATATATTAAAGACTCAAGGAATAGAAAGGAGTTCTATTAAGGATGAAAAGAACTTTATTAAGGAATGGGATGGAATTTTACTAAGGACAATATGGAATTTTATTAAGGAATAAGATTATAAAGATGGAATTTTTGAATAAAATTGTTTTTATAAATAAATGGAATACTCAGGGGAGTTTATAAATTTATAAACGGGGTTTATAAATGAGATAGGAAAATATTAGTGGATATGTAAAGAGATAAGTCACGGTGAGGACTTATATTGAGTTATGAAAATTTGTTTTGAAAGGAAATAGTAGAATATTTCCGAAAGTGAGAAATGAGAATATGGTCGTTGAGATAGGAATCAAGAGGAATTTATGGAGCATATTGGGTTTTCTAAAAATATAAATTTATTTTAAAAGGAATATTTTAAATTACTATACTATATAATTTTCATAAACTATTATCTGGATTTAGAATATTTCGAATTGGTTATTTTGAAGGCTTAGGAATTTATTATAATAAACTCTAGTTTTCTAAACCAGCTTTGAAAATTTATTAATAACTGGATATGAACTTTAATATTTATATTTAATTTTACCTTAAACCATAATTTAAAAATAAAACCATTTTTCTTATCTTAGAAGTCTAGATGTTTTCAAAAATGTTTTTAAAATCCAATTATAATCCTCTTGAGACGATAAGCGAGTTGTTTTTTTTCTAAATGAGATAAGATTTAGGAGAAAAATCTTATAAGTGGGGTTTTGGAAACTTAAATAAATTACCAAGTATAAGATAGGAGTTTCCTGAAGGCAAAATAAATTCACAAAGTAAAGTGGAAGTAAAAAAAATCTGGAATTTTTATTAAGCAAGAGGGCTTAAGAATATTAAAGGAAATTGATTATGGAACTCTAGAAATTATAAAAGTGGAGCAAATGAGTTTGAAAATTTACAAGTAAAAGTGTAAATTGATTTTGAGAAAGAAATAAGAAAATAAATGGATGTTTTTCAAGATTTGAATATAAAGTTGAAGTGAAGAAATATTCCAAGTATGGGAAAAAGATTTAAATGGTTCCATGAAAATAAAAGGAGTTTGAAACTATTTTCAAAAGGGTTGAAAATGGAAATAATAACTGGGTGGATATTTTGAGATAAATAATTTGAGGAAAATTATTTAAGATTTGATGGTTGCTTATGGATGTAAATTGATAGTTAAATAACCGACTATCAATATTGGCCAATGCGTTGATCGTTTCGAAGAGACCGGGATCGGGTTTAATTATTCGAAAACCACTTCGATCCGGTTTGAACGATAACGAATGAAGACCGTGAAGATGATGAAGATGGTGATTCGGTTTGTCCAGACCCAGGGCAACTTGTATGGACGAATGCTTTCAGAACATCGTCAGGAGGACGATGAGCATTCTAAGTGAATGTGTTCTAAAAAGGCAACGCATAGCCTCAAGCCTCATCAACCGGGAATGGCTAAAACAGGGGAGGTGCAGCAAGGCTAAGTGGCTAGCAACCAATTAGGGTAAGATTTCCCCTGTCTAGAAGTCCCTTTTTATTTCGGCTGTGTGGCGGTTGGTCGCTCCAATCGTGGGGTGATCTTTCTCGGACTATCCAGTAAGGGGTAGCTCCGGTCTTGTGTTGCAGGGGGTCGGGCGTGATCCTCAGTACTATGATCTAGGCCAGGTACTATGACGGGTGGTACCCCAGTAGCCCTGCCATTGTATGGAATCCAATCTCTAATAAGCGCCTGTACGGTTTTGATTGTGCCCAACTGTTGCTGGAACATGAGATGCAAGCATTTCAGCTAGATTCTATTTTACTTTCTATAGACACTATTATAATATCAGACGAATTTGATAAAAATGTTTTGGTTATCGTAAGGTAAAAACCCGGCATGTTTATTTGTTGCGTGGTCTTACGAGATACCTTTGTTTCAAAGGCTTTTCAAAACTTTAATAATCCAATTGGGTGTGTTTTTCTCATGCTGGTTTTCCAAACTAACTCGGGTGTTGTTTTATTATGATGCTCGGGTCAGACCGAGTTGTACAGATTTAGGTAAAAAGCTAAGGAGCTCAAGAGACTAGCTGGATGGCAGAGCGTACTTCCGTATTTGATTATTATTCCGCTGTGTAAGGACAAGCTATTTGACTGTCCAGATTTGATGTAGTGATTGTATACTCTGATAATGGTATGTGTATATACAGTACAGATTTCTTGTATTCAAAAGCTGTTGTTCTATATTATATTTTGTTCGGCTGCGACTGTGAGATTCTGATGTTGTTTTTCTTCTTCTTCTTCTACCTCTTTCTTCTTTAACCCAAAGACTCGTACTTTTGTTCCACTTTGAGCTGAATTGTTGTGGAATTTTGCCAGCTCAAAGGGGTACGTATTTGCGGGCCTTCACAGTTGTAAATTCAAATAATAGATCAAATCAGATGATCTGTCTACAGCACACGGATGTAAGTTTATAAATAAATATTTTGTGCAAATACCTTTGGGTTTTGTTTTGGTGTAATTTCGGGGATAAAATTCTTTTAAGGGGGGAGTCTATAACGAACCGTAAATTTATCACTTTGATAAATTATATTTATTTTTAAAATATCAAATATAAGATTTTTTTAAACATAGATTATGATGTTTTGAACAATAAATAATAATGGTAATAAGTACTTACAAAGATATATATTATGGAAAAATAGTGATAAAATGACCGAGAACCGTTTATCGATAAACAGCTCTATAATCGTCAAACGTCACGCACGGAGCTGGATACACATACTTATTTTTATAATTGAACAAGAATATGAAATAAAATTATTTATTTTGTTTTTGGAAATAAAATTTATTTATGACATCATAAGTGATGTCATTATATTTGATAATTGATTTATGATTTTAAATTGAGATTTAAGGATTTAATAATTATTTTAATAATTTTTTAAATGATAATAATTCATTTTAAATAGCTATGAAAATAAATCATTTATAATAATTTTATAAAGATATATATTTGAATTGAAAAATATAAGAAAATGGATATCGCTTTATCGATATAATAATACCTTTTGTAAACAATAGTTTAATATTGATTTACATGGTTTTATAATCCAAATGTGAGATTATTATAATTAATTAATAATGATGAGAAATTAATTTTCAAAATTTTGTTTGTATTTATATGTAATATAATAAATAAGTGAAAATGTGACTGAAAATTGGCTTCCCGATTTTCAACGGTTTAACAAACGGAAGTTGTTCAAAGTCATTGAAACGTTGTTTATTCTCCTGTACACATACACGTACATGTATATATGTGTCACATGCACACATATACATATACACAACACACATTACATATGTATATATTTATATATGGTAAAAATATCTAAGATATTTTAGAAAACTTAATACTTAAGCATCCATAAGTCAATGCACATGGTTTGGAAGTGAAATAAAGTGATGGTGGAACATGGGAGGGGTGTTAGGCTGTGTAAGGTGATGGGAAAGGTGGGGTGTGGGTTGAGGGTAGGAAGGTAAATGCACTTGCAGGTATTTGTTTCCAAACTTTGGCTATAAATACCCACCTTCACAACTCATTTTCCATCTTTTTCATTCTACCACAACTTCTTCAAAACTGAACCAAATGGAGAAATTATTTTTTTCAAACCATATAAAATTCCAATGGCTTCAACTTTCATGCATACTACTTCTTTCCATTCTAAGGTTAGCCATGCCACAATCTCCATTCTTTGTAGAGTGTTTTTGGAATTAGATTTTCATGTCCGAAAATGCCTCTCCTTCTTTTGATCATATCTCCCTCAAAACAACATGAAATCGGGTAATTATTTATTTTAAATTCAAGAGGATAGAATTTTCAAGAACTTTTCCTTCGACAACATTTCCTAATTTTGAGAGCAACATGTTCAAAAAGCCAAGGACCTATTTTTAGGTCTAGTTTTGAGAATTCAAGGTCGAAGCTCCACCACTTATCTTCTATACTTTCGGCCACCACCTCCGTCGCCATTGGCCGTGAACTCCACCATCTCTAGAGCAAAGCCGTGAGCATTAGGGGTGCAGGAAGTCTAGGGCCGAGAGCAACTAGGCAAGGGGGAGTTGTTTAGGTGGGGTATTAGTGAAGTGTTAGTTCGATTGAATGTTGGTAGGAAGTTTGGTTTGGAATGGTGAGTATACTAATCTATTTTTAAGTATTTAAAACTTAAAATGATTATATACAAGTTTATTTAAGCTTGGTTGAATAATTGGTCGAATATTTGGTTGATAACTTGGTTGTGATAAATTATGAGAAATCATAATAAGAAATGGTTAAGTAATTAACCATAGTTAATTAACATAAAATAAATCAATATTGATGTATATATGAAGTTTAATTATCCTCCTTTTGAGTTTGTATATGAAAAAGGTTGAAATAAATATTATAATATGGAATAAAAATGAATATGAATTATAAAGGTGTTGTGGGGGTGATTAAACCTCTTTAAAATTGTTTAAAATGGTTTATAAATGTTCTATAAACACTAAAATCCAATTTGATGAATTTTTGACAAATTATGAAAATTGAGTCAAAAATAAGCGCGTCGTGTAACTATAATTCGTGATTTCGCGCCACAGAAAGATAAATCCATTTATACGATGGATTCGCGGTCGGAATTCTTTGGAAAAAGAATTTTCCGAACTCTTATAATCATTTTTTTCAAACAAAAGAAAAAGATCGAGATTTCGTTTAATAGATTTTGAAAAATCAAGCTTTTAAAATAGTCGCGCTTTGGCAGTTCGGAGAGCAAAGAGATAAATTACTTAAAATTGATATCTTTAATTCTTTATAAATATTTGATAAATTCTATAAATCTTTTAAAATGTTTTAAAAGGGATTTAAGTTATAAAAATGAATTCTTAATGGTAGAAAAGTCATTTTGATTAAATAAGCTTTAAAGCACTATTCTCAGCACTTTTGCCGCAGTTTTTAATAACTTTTGAAATATGGGTTTAAACTTAACAATTATTTTCCAAATCTTTTATAAATGTTTTCAAATGAATAATTAAGTGTTTTAATAATGATTTGGAGGTTTATAGTTTATTTAAAAGAGTTTAAATAAATGATTTGAAGAAAAGCTGTTATAAATAAAGTGATTTAATCTTGGCTCTAAAAGCCGATGAGTAAACTGGATTATTCTATTCGTGAGATTCAGATGTGGGGTGCTTAAACTAAGGAGATGTTTAGGGAAACCAGTGCCCTGGCTCATCTGGCCTCTTTCCTGTGTGTGGGATAGATAAGGTCGAAATGTCAGAAATGAGGCAAGTATAAAAGATTCAAAATTTATAAATTTAATTTGATATAACTTGGATTGTATGGAGATAATCTTCTTATACTTGATGTTAAATTCCAAGGAGGGAACTCATACTAACCGTATGAATTTAAAATGTGATTTCACCGTTATTCGACGGATAGTACTTGTTGAATACGAAAATTGATATTGAGTAAAATTAGTATAATTCAATGGATCCATTTTTACTTAATAATGTTTTCCCAATATGACTTAGGAAAAACGATTTGGTATTTCTAAAGTTAAAAGAGAGGTTTAATGATTCCATATATACTGGAAAAGAAAAGTTTGGAAGTTATACATCTTTAAAGGATATTTTTGATAAAAGGAATGAATTAATAAAATAATAATCACCTATATACCTGACATCTTTTTATCGATAATTGGTTTGGAGAAACCGAAATCGGACTTGCTATTCGAAAACTACTTCGAACCAATATACGCGTTCGAAAGTGAAGACATGTTGAAGACAATGATCTTGAAGACAGGAGATCTTCATTTCCAAAGGACTGCTTGTTGATAATCTCTGGTTAGCTCCCATAATAAAATAAATAGCAGTGGTACCTTCGTTCTGAAAATCTTCGAAATGCAAGGAATATTCGCTATTAACCTTAGGGGTAATTCCTGACAGGATGTGGTAGGAAAGTGCCTTCGGTTTGTCCTTTTCCTGGAGAACTTGTATGGTTAAGTGTCTGACATTGCGTTTCCAAGACCACATATATTGATCTCTATAAATGTACAACTGTTTGGTGGTGTAGGAAGTAACTCTCTTACACTTAACATCCTTCTTTGAGATGCACGACCTCAAAGATTGTACATTTGTGGAAATCAATAGTGTGTTGTTAGAAATGACAATGTGGCATTCAAAGTGGAACCTGTTATGAGAAAGGCAAAGCGTGACTTTATGTGAAATAAAGCATGGCTTTGTAAAAGTTGAGCGTAGCCTTACGTACGAGCCTCACACCCTGAATATGATACGGGTAATGATGTGGTCTTACCTATATTTCAGGCTATCGGTTTTATGAGTATGGTGGTGACCAGTAGAATCTGGGCCCTAAGGCATTTATGCCTTATGGACATGTATTGGAGGCTTGACGGAGAATGAGTATAGCCATCGAGTAATACGTTGTTCCATAGTAGTGTATCCAACATAATTCAGAGGCTTGCTTGAGATAAATGAATAGCCATTGAGGTGCTAGTTGTTTATGTGTGATTTTGGAGGAAATGGCCAGTAGTTCCCTATCATGTTGGAAACCTATTTCCAATACGAGATTTCAGTTTTGATTGTAGAACTTATTATGCTGGAATTTAATAATGGTAACAATTTCATTAGAAATAATATGTGGTATAAGTTTACTTGGAAAGGATTTTCAAAGTAATGTCATTAGAAATAATATCAAATTGTTTTAAGTACAAAATATTTTGGTTATCATAAGGTAAAAACTCGTCCATTTTTATGTGGGGCATGGTCTTATGAGATACTCTTCTTTTTCAACAATGTTTTTGTTCGACAATAAAGTCAGTCTATAAACTTTCATATATATATATATATATATGTATGTATGTATATATATATTTATGTATGTGTGTATGTATATATTTATAAATCGTCTCTCGTTGATTTATCAAGTATGATCCGAGTATTTTTAATACTCGAGTCAAATCCGAGTAGTTTCAGGATAAGCTGAAGACGCTTGGAGTTTCCAGAGGAGAGCTAGAGATCTTCATTAGTATATGGACGTATTATATTTTTCTGCTGCATTTGTATTGTTTTTTCCAGCAATTGTAAGGATAGAGATTTATAGCTGTCCAGGCTTAATCTAGGTTAGACTTTGATATGGTTTTTAATTTTCCGTTGTAAAGGTTATATATCAAAATAATATATGTTATTCCCTTCGTGTGAGATCCTGTTATGTCTTTATTTTCTTTTTCCCCTAACAATCGGTATTTTCAACACTTGAATTTGCGGCACGTGAATATCGAGTATGTATTAGTATCGATTTTCGAGGGTCAAAAATCATGTTCATTACAAATATTGTATTGTGTCATACTAGATGTAAGTACAAAATATATGAAAAGAATTCATATCAATAATGAATTAATGCGTCAAAGAAAATTTATGGTCAATGTCGAATTCGAACAACAAAGATAACCCATGGCGATTGTTCGAAGTCTTGATATTATATGAAGAGTAAAAAAAGAACAACTATTGGTTACATGATTAAAAGAATGTAAAAGAGGTAAATTATAAAATAAGGCATCAAATTTGAATGGAACTTGTTTGAATGCACTGT
Source organism: Allium fistulosum (assembly GCA_030737815.1). Lineage (NCBI taxonomy): Eukaryota > Viridiplantae > Streptophyta > Magnoliopsida > Asparagales > Amaryllidaceae > Allium > Allium fistulosum. Next base: position 803,900,122 of record CM060903.1, on the reverse strand, counting down.
TAGGTGTGGGGTAAAGTTTGTTTGTTGAAGGAAGGGTACAACGGATATTTTTATTTAGCTTCTTTTAGAAAAAATTCAAAAAAATAAAGATGACCTTTATGTATATAGTTGATATGCAAGTTTTTTCTTTGCTATTTTTTGAAAAATGGCATAATTTATTTTTTAGTATATCATGATTCCTCCAAAATTTAGCTCATAATAAAGCAAATTAGCATTAGCAACTTCTTGCATTCTCTAAGATTATTATTTTAATAAATGTAATTTCTATATTCATTTAATTATTTCTTGATTCTATTCATATGTACACATTTTATAAATTAATTCATTATATTTTATTATATAACCTACCATAGTAAATTTATTCCAACAATAATAACCAATTTTTAGTAGTTTTATTCATTCCAACAATAATAATCAATTTATAGTAGTTTAATTCATTAAATGCACTTATCTTACTGTCATCTTTAATGAAATGCCATCTCAGGTATTTTTTATATGTACTCACAAGTATTTTTTGTTATAGTAATATATTATATCATTTTGAATTATTCTACTTGATTTACTGTTAAATTATTATATCTACATGAATACTTGATGTAAGCCAAAAAATATTTTGATTGTTAATAAAATTAAACTACACAATGTTTATACTTGACGTATGTTTCCCATATCATTTTATCTTACATGTATTTGAAACCATGATGTTTCAAAGCAACTATAATATTTTTCCAAGGAAATTAGTAGTGGATGGAAAAAGTGTACCGATATAATTCTTGGATTGTTGTTTCTTTAGAATACACTTGGCTTTTTCACTTTTAGAACAATTTCTCTATGCAAGATTTGGAATAGTATTACCATATAGAACCATGTACATATTCAAATTTGTATGTTAAAAGTATGATAAACTCTTTTGAACCGATGTCTCTTGCATTCTAAAACTAATATGCATGCTTAGTATATAATTCTTGTCCAGTTAGGAGTACTGATAGTTGATGTTGGTATCTGTTGTGAAAAAAATATCATGCTATGAAAAAATTAGTTATACTTTGTATGGTTTGTGATTACATAAGCATATGTTTGAGTATATAATGTTTTATAACAGTTTCTTGGAAACCCCATGTGCATAACACGTGTTCATACTAGTATATCTTTATAGTTGAATGAATTTTTCAAATCATTTTTTGTTAATGTTGATACATACATACATACATACATACATACATATGTATACATACATACACATACACACATAATTTAAGGTTTTATTAGAAGCATAGATTAACTATTCACTAAGATTATTTAAACATTTTAAATTTGTGATTTCAAAAGTAATTTAAATATGTGTATCTAAACATAAAATATTAGTAAACAATTGAGGGGAGTTTGTAAATAGTTGTACAAATGTTGAAATGTGAATGTTTGAATCCAAATACAAAATTTTATAATTTAATGTATGAAAAATTTATTGAGATATATGAATAATAAATTAAGTTTACTAATATTGTTTATGTATACTAGTATGGAGGCATGCACAATGTGCTTATGTACATTGCTTTTAGAAAATCGATGTTTAATTCATTTAGTGTGTAGTTGTCAAAATATATATTCTAGAAAAAATAACACTGTTAGTTTAAACTCATTTGATCAAGAATTAGTTAAAATACTTATTTTCTAAGGTTCTTAGTTAGATATTCGTTGGGAAACATGGAAAGATAGTCTTTTACCTTTTAATATTGAAAATTTAACAAATATATTTATATTATTAAGCATTTATATGTAGCTACGGGTTCAAATAATCTATTTTAGATGATGGTGTCTTCATCTTGTTAACCATGTATTCTATAAACTTACGTATTGGTAGAACCTATCTGCGTGTAAATTAAAATGATATGAAAAATCTAAAAGAGATTTATAAATAAGCCACTCCCTTATATACGTATATACAACTTGGAACTCATACAATTTGCTCATCCAATATGACACTAAAGACCTTTTTCATAACTGCAACAATTACATGACTGCGAAAAAAACGACAATACATTCCCATTTGGAGGGATGAATATGTGAAACTAAGTGTAAATACCAATCAGTTTTTGGTCCAGCACTACCCATATCGAGGAAAGCTCAACTACATTAGAATGTCAACCAGCGAAATGCAAGGAATAATGAAAGTTACAGAGAATAAAAAATTGATTTTTTATATTAAACAAATGACAAATTTACTACTAACAACCATTATTGCAAATAGTTCAACAAAGATGTTGCAAATCGAGCAGGACACCATCAACAATAGCATATATTTTGCATGAAAATGAAAGGCATTGCACAATTTGTGCAATTAATATGTTATGCTAGAAAGCATTAAACTTAAGATAATTATTTCTTTAATTGATGGTGAGGTAAAATTTAAAAAATAACCAAAAATATAAGTAGACATGATATATGTGGAGACTATATATGTGGTTTGTGTATTCTTTTTCTACATATGCCAAAAATGATAAATTAATAAGTTTTGTTATTGTATGTAAATATAGTTGTACTTAGCGATTTAAAAGCATATATTCATATCCCCTCTCATCGGATATTTAAACTAAACAAATTCACAACATCACCATATCAAGAGCCCTTACGTTTAGTTATGATCAAACTTTAGGCAAATGCATATGAAAATATATAACATACCAATGAAAGAACTTATAACCTAACTCAGCATACTCTATCAGTTGGTATTTGTATGTTTTGAATTGCTCAAGTTATCATCTCTTTATCAATGGTACGAGTGCACACGACTTTTTCTTGATTGGATTTGTGCAACGGCACTTTCAGTTGGCATTTACAGAGCTAGGATATTGATCAAACTCACATTCTATTCACACATCTTCCTTGGTGATTAGGATCTTTAATTAGTTTATATTATGCATTACTAAACATATTTATACCATGCATCAATATTATTATGACTATGATAAGTTAAAGATGTAAAATTGCATGGGCTTTAATTAGTTTGGTATAATATCTTATATAATATACATCTAAACATATTTTGTGGCAAACTAGTGTTGGATGTATCAGTTTAACTATTTTGTTAACTCTACTTGAAAAAAATATATTTCTAAATCTTACTGATACCCTGTCATAACCAAAACAAGTGAAATAAATTTAAATTGGAATACGATAATAGGTCGTGAAGAAGAAAATTCATGTTACTATGATTACAGTTGGCGGTTTAATTAGTTTATACTATGCATTATTAAACATATCACTATAATAGGTAATCGTATATGCTATGTATTAATAAACATATTTGGCTTTCTTAATAGGTAATTCTATTCATACACCAATAATTGCATAGAATACACCAGAAAATATAAAAAACTTATGTACATCAAAAATTACTTTACATACATCATTCTTTTTACAAGATTACCCTTGTTCTAATCGTCGTCATCCTCCTTCATTCGAACCTAAAACTCATTTAGGCAAACTAGAAATTTCTAGCTTTAAACTAATTCAAAGTTAAATAAAATGGAGCTTTTTAAAGCAATAATATTGTAAATTCTTTACCATTACTTCTATTTTATCAATTTCAATAAAATCAACTTTAATTCTATTAAAAAGATAATTACACCTTTACATTAGAGCAACCGATGGTAAAAGCCATCTAAAGTGATATTTTTGGTTTCATGATAAAAAAATCATTAAATTCTTTATCAAAATGCATTAGTTTGATCAAATTTCATTAATTTTGAGGTTTTAATTTAATGGGATATACGAAAAGCATGTTAAGATGCAATTAAGAAGAAGGGTAATTTAGTAATATATTTTCTTACAAATAGAAAGGTAGTTTTGGTGTACAAATAGAATTTTCCTTTCTTAATTTAAGCACGATGTTAGATATTTTTATACATAAATGAGCCCTAAGATCTTGAATTACATGACTACCACGTTTATGATAAAACTTCATCAATTAAGCATTCCTCCAGACTTGTTGTTGAAAAGAGCAATCTGATTCTATAATTGGAACTGCTTTAGTTGTTTCCGAAACTGCTTCCATGGAGAAGGAAATCAGTTTCTCTCTTTTCCTATAAGCTTAATTTATATGTTTTATTTCATTATCTTTCACCGACCTTTTGTGATGGACAAAGGTCAGTACTTATAGGTAGAGAGAGGACCGACTTTCTAGATTCTTACTTAATCTTGATCGTCCATCAAGATCAAATCCAGGGAAATTAACACTCTAAACTATAACCGTTTTATTGATTAGCATATTATTAGGAAAAATGATTTCCTAATGACTATATAATAGAAAAGAATACGTTTTAATTTTCTTTACATATTCCTATTAATGATCATATAATGGGAAAGGAAAATATTCCTATTAATGGCCACATAATGGAAAAGGAAATGTTTAATTTTCCATACAGTCTCCCACTTGGTCAATAGTAAGATCCATTAGTGTTTTCGTATTAAGATCATAAGGCACACATGATATGCTAAACACTTCTTTAGTCGGTTATCATAAGTGCTTTGGCTAATCTAGTGGTCAATGGGAGTCATGGTTTGTACACGTTATTTTGCAACATGCTTACTTCCATGTACTACGACATTGGCAACTTTGATAACTAGGACATAAATGATATTAAATTAATAGTCACCTAATGTCTTGAAGTAAAGACTATTTCTATTATTATTCATCTAAACATAAATGTATACACATTAGACAACAGAAATAGCAGATGTTAAAAAAAATTAAGAGCTCAATAATTGTCATGCGTAAATACAAAATTAAATGGCATAAATTAATAATAGTTAGGAACTATCTGCAAGACCCATGCTTTCAGTATGTCTTTGAAAGGTCTTTAGAGGTAATCCTTTCATGAATATGTCGGTCACTCGCAAGTTTGTACTTATCGATTCAACAACATTTTATTTAGTTTAACACCTTGCTTCAGTAATAGGTATTTTAGGTCCATGTGTTTTAGACCCTTGGATATCTTATCATGCTTGGAGAAAAAGTTGCAGCTTTATTGTCGCAGTAGACAGTTAGTGGCTCAGAGATAAAGTGCCAAACTATGAGACAAAATTATGCAAATACATTCCCTGAATTGAAGCCTCATAACATGCTACATATTAGCCATAATAGTGGATCCAAAAAGCAACTCAGATTTCTGGCTTCTCCATGATATTGCACCTCCACATAATAGATACATATAGCTAAGACTGCAAGCCCTAGTGTCACGACATCCAGCAAGGTCTGAATCTGAATAACTAGTCACATGGTGGTGACTTGATTTTCTGTATGTGAGCATGTAATTCCTTGTCCCCTATAGGCATCTCGGTACTTTCTTTGCAGCTTTCCAATGAGCGATTCCTTGGTAACTTTGAATTTTACCCAGCATACCAATAACATGATTGATGTTAGACCTGGTACAAACCTATGAATACATCAAACTCCCCACAAGAGATGCATAAAGATATTTGGTCATTTCTTCTTGTTCCATAGGAGTCTTTGGGCATTGCTAGAGAACAAGTTTGTCTCCTTTATGCAGTGGAACAAAACTAGAGGAACAATTCACTATGCCGAATCTCTCATGGACTTTGTCAATATATGCCTTTTGAGATAATCCTAGAAGTCCTTGTGATCTATTGTGGAATATTTCTATTCCTAAGGAAGCCTCACCCATATCTTTCATTTCAAAGTTCGTTGAGAGATAATTCTTAGATTTACATAATAAACCAAGGTCGTTGCTAGCTAATAATATGTCATTAACATACAGAACCAAAAATATGAACTTTCTCCCACTGAACTTTAGATACATACAAGGGTCAACTATGTTTTCTGTGAAATCGAAAGCAGTGATGATTTCGTGAAACTTAAGATACCATTGTCTGGAAGCTTGTTTCGGCCCATAGATTGATTTCTTAAGTTTGCAAACCGTGTCTTCCTGTCCTTTAATTATGAAGCCTTCAGGTTGATACATGTAGACTTCTTCTTCTTCTAAGTCTCCATTTAGAAAGGCAGTTTTCACATCCATTTGATGTAACTCGTGATCATATTGAGCTACTAATTTCATGATAGTTATAAGAGAATCTTTCCTAGAAATAGGAGAAAAAGTTTCATGATAGTCAATGCCTTCTTTCTGATTGAAACCTTCGAAAACAAGTTTGGCTTTATATCATTCAATTTTACCATTGCAGTCACGTTTGGTTTTGATGACCGACTTACAACCAACTGGTTTGTGCCCTGGAGTAAGTTGAACGACTTCCCATACTTGATTATTATTCATAGATTTCAATTCATCTTTTATGACATCAATCCATTTAGTAGAATTAACATCAATAATGGCTTGTGAATATGAAATTGGGTCCTTAGTCCCTTAAGATTCTATTAGGTAAAGCAGGTAATCATCAAGAATAGCTGACCTCCTTTGTCTATAAGATCTTCTTAAGGCTAGTTCCTGTGGTGCTCATTAACATTCTGATTGGTGACAAACTCATTATGGAGTTGTTGATCATTTGTCGGGTTTTCCTTATTGTGAATGGGTCTAACAATGGGATGATTCCCAATATCTTTTGGAATAGAGGGTAAGGGGAAGGGTACCCTTATTTCATGAATGACGACTTCTTGTTGTTTTGTACTCCCACTAATTTCACATTCTCATAGAATCTGGCATTACCGGCTTCAACAATTTTCATATTATGGTTAGAACAATTAAACCTATATCCTTTGAATATTTCTGAGTAACAATAAAGTAACCACTGATTGTCTTGAAATCCAATTTGTTTTTCTATAGATTGTATAGTCTAGCTTCAGCTGGATAACCCTAGATTTGGAGATATTTTAAATTAGGTTTCCATCCTTTCCAAAGTTCAAAAGGGGTTTTTGGAACAGCTTTACTTAGAACCTTATTTAAGATATAAATAGTTGTACCCAACGCATCCATCCATAGGATATATGTAAACTGGAATGGCTCATCATGGATCTAACCATTATAAAAGATTTCAACTTTAAGCTACAACATTCTGCCATGGAGATCTAGCGTTGTGTATTGGGCAACAATTCCAAGTTTTTGGAGAAGTCTAGCAAAAGGTCCAGGATGTTGTCATGTTTCATCATACCTTCCATAGATTTCGCCACCTCTATCTAACCTGATGATTTTCACTTTTCTTTCTAGTTTCTTTCGACTTCAATAACGAATACTTGTACATCATCCATAGACTGAGATTTGTCATGCAATAGATAAATATAGCAATAACGTGAGTAATCATCGATAAAAGTGATGAAATATTTCTCTCATCCAAAAGTTGGAACATCAAAAGGTTCACAAATGTTTGTATGTATTATTTCAAGAAGCTAGGTACTTCTTGTAGCTCATTTCTTTGTGTTTTTTGTTGTTTTTCCTTTAATAAAATCAATACATGTTGTAATGTTAGTAAACTCTAAGTCAGGGAGGACACCATCTTTTAATAACCGCTTAATCCTTTCACTAGGTATATGACCTAATTTTTTATGCAACAAGAGTAAGAGTCATTTTCGGATGACTTATTTTTTGTTTTCTTATCATGCAAGGTGAGATGAATTTCAACATCTTGATGTTTGAGATTAAGTATATAAAGTCCATCAATTAAAATTCCAAAACCAATAAAGATAGAATTTTTAAACAAAATGAAATCCTCATTTCCTACTTTAAATGAATATCCAAACTTATCAAATACGCTTAAAGAAATCAAATTACAAGAAATAGATGGAACATAAAGAGTTTGACATAAGTCAAACTGATAACCACTATCTACAAAGAGATGAAAAGTTTCAATAGCTTTAACTAGTGCTTTATATTGATTCCCCATGAAAATGAAATTCTCGCTTAGGTTTATGGTTTGGATCGTAATAAATCCTTGCATAGAATTTGAAACATGAATATTAATAGCGATATTAATCCATCAAGTAGAAGAAGGTACATTAGTGAGATTTGACTCGAAATGACTTATGAAACCCATAGGGTTACCTTTCTTTTCAAACCATGCTTTATGCTTAGCACAATCTGCTTGATAACGACTAGATTTCTTACAGAACTTGAAAACGTCATCCTTCTTTTTCTTCATGGATGATTGATTAGCCTCACCGGATTTGGGTGATGCTCTTTTATGGGTCGAGTTATTCTTTTTCCAAGTTAGTTTTCCACCTCTTTGAATGAAATGAGCAACTTTAATGCCTTACGATTCTTTCCTAGACTCCTCTTGTACTAGTTTGTTAGTCAATTCATTCAGACTCCACTTTTCGTAATAGTGTTGTAACAAATTTTGAATGGTTCATATTGGGTAGGTAAGCTAGTCAGGATGAATTAGATGAGAAAAACATCATTAATAACCAATCCCAAGTTCTTAAGTTTGGCAGCAAGGTTAATCATTTCAATGACATGAGCACACATTGAGCGAGAACCGTCAAACTTCATGGTTACAAGATCTGCCATAAGTTTCTCGGCAAGGGATTTGTCTGCAATCTTGAACCGATCCTCAATGGCTTGCAAATATTCTTTTGCACTCTCAGTTTTGGGTATGGAGGTTTTAATGTTGGTATCAATTACCATTCGCATAAACATCATGCGTAGTCTATTAGATCGTTCCTAATCATTATGGAGTTTATTCTCCACATGGGTATTGTTGTCCATAAGTGGAGTTGACTTTTCTGTAAGGAGAGCCATGTCCAATTAACGTACTCCCAAGGAAAACTCAACTTGTTGTCTCCATTCTGAATAGTTGATTACATTGAGTTTCATCATAGACATATCATATGAATTAAGGGTTGAGGGTATATTTACTATAAATAGAGATAAGAGGATTAAGGCTTAAAATAACACATGCAATATGTTGGAATATAAACAACATAATTTTAGGCCCTCCAGTGGGTAGTCATCTAAAATTATATACATGATGCCATCTTACATCCTACATTAAAATGTAATATTTAACAAATTTGTTGAACAATTTTCTTGATTATTGCTCAATATGTTATTCGTCTATGGATTAAAATTGATTCATGCATTTGACCAATATTTATTATTCACATAAATGGTGTTTATTAGTTTTCACAATTCAATATGCAATATGGTAAACCCACCCTTTTTTTTATCAATAATAATCATGAGACCTTGAATAGTGATAAAATATGAATAGTAAGAGTCGTAGTAAAATGAATAGCAATATTTATCAAAGAAGGATAATGAAGAAATCTCAATCCAATAGTTGTGCCAAAAAAAATTGAGGAATTTAAATAAACATACATTCAGGCCATAATAGTTGGATCCGGATTTGCTCCAGAACAGAGTCAGCAATAAATTTATACATGTTGATTTGTTTCAAATTATATATAAATCCTACTAACGGATAATCATGAATTCTAAACCTTGCTCTGATACCATATGTTAGATATTTTTATACATAACATGAAGCATAAGATCTTGAATTACATAACTATTATGTTTATAATGAAACTTAATCAATGAAGCATACCTCCAAACATGTTGATGAAAAGATCAATCTGATTTTATAACTGAAAATATTGTAGTTGTTTCTGAAACTGCTTCAATGGAGAAGGATATTGGTTTCTCTCTTTTTGCCTATAAGCTTAAATTGTGTGTTTTATTTCATTATCTTTTAGTGTCTTTTTGTGATGGACAAAGGCCAGCATTTATAGGTAGAGAGAGGACCGACTTTCCATATTCTTACTTAATCTTGATCGTCCATCAAGGTTAAATCGAGGGAAATTAATTCTCTAAATTGTAACCGTTTTATTGATTAGCATATTAATAGAAACTGATTTCCTATTGAACATATAATGGGAAGGGAAACGTTTTAATTTTTCTTACATATTCCAATTAAAGGCCATATAATGGGAATGGAAAATATTCCTATTAATGACCATATAATGGAAAAGGAAACGTTTAATTTTCCTTACACACGAACCTGCACCTAGCAGAATTATAAAACTCCTTTCTACATGCTCATATCAAAATGCACTTATTTTGAGTGATTAGTTCATAAAGAAAGCAAAGAAATTTGTAGGAAAAACTAAACACACATTTGAAATCAATTTTAGACGAAATGTCACGACAACATCGCCAGATTGTGTACATGGTAAAAAGAGAATTAATTTTTCCACTAGTAACTAAATCGGTATACATACAATTAAGTAATGGTTGTATGCTTATAAAGTTAAACATCAAATGAAGACATGAAAATAGATTCTTTGATGCACAATGCAACCCTTCCTAAAAGTACAAAAGAATTAAGTCTATATACCATGTATTTCTTAAAACTATGCACAAAAATATTCTTCTTAAAACTTAATGTTAAATGGCTTCAAAGCATGTATATTGCATAGAAAATTGGTTTATAGTGCATGAATTGTATTTCAAAAATAGTACCATATTTTAAAATGCTAAATACTAAAAATTTTGTTTAAAAATGATTACTAGATAGTTCCAAAACATATATTTGATTTAAAACCATATTAAAAGATTATCTGTGTAAAAATGGATACAACGTTACTGTTTCGTTTTTATATTTTTGCATTGTAGAAAGAATTAATAGAAAATTCGTAGATTATTCTGATTAATATACTCTTGTATGAAGCATCATGAATATAAGCAATGCATAAATGACTTTTATCTTCATTTTCCTTTTGTAGAAATAAATAATAGAAGATTCCTTCATTATTTATAGTTAATGATGAATAATAATTCTTATAAGAAGCTTTGAATCAGTAATATACTATCCTTAAATTCCAACCAATAATCCACAATCTGTAGTAGTGGTGAATTCTTTGAATGTTTCCAAAATGAAATTATTTGTTATGAGGTAATTACAAACATCAGAAAAGGATCACATGAATGTATGTATGGTAAACCAAATTGTGATTATGTCTTTGAACAGATTTTGAGCAAATTGATTTAGGAATGTGAATGAAAAAATAGACTGATCATTTATTCTTTTCCTCTTACTAAAAATTTAATGTAACAAATAGAAAAATGGGCAAATCTATTGTCAAAAAAATTAGAAAATCATATTTGAAAAAATAGCATCTTAATGTGAAAACTAAAGTAATCAATGGTCGCCTTGCTGGTGTGGGCTTGTGTGGATCTTAATCTCCAACTGTTAGATTAGTAGCATTTATTCTAGGACCTTTTTCTTTGGTAGTTGTTAAAGTTATAAATAAGTAATACAATATTATGCTTTTGTTAAATACACTAAACTTAGAAATTTTGCATTATAATACTATGCAGCAGGTGTAATTATACATTATATTTTTCAATATTTCGTTAAACTCGGATTTTTTAGAAATATTTGTCTAAATGCAAAGTGCTAGATTTTTTGTCTAAAATCTTAGTACTAAAAAGTTTGTTCTAAGTACATGTATCTTATACTCAAAACTGGTTAATAAAATCCATGATCTTCCTGCTAAAACACCGAATACTAAGAAAGTTGTTCAAAATACTTGTATATTACATTCTGAATTGGTTAATACAATCCAAGTGCGGAGTGGATAACTGCTGAAACCATCTAATTAGTAAGCCCACCCCAAGATGAGTGCTCTCCTATTCTGACTTCCCCAGAGCCTTCGGTAGCACAGCCCGAGACAGCGATGGGTTCTCTGCCTCTATGGGGATGGAGCGATAGTAGTATTGCCGTAACATGGATTACAAATAAATAGGAGTTAATATCATTCCAATTGCTATTACAAGGGTAATTTTGGTATTAAAAGATATTTTAGACTGGTAATTAGTCCAAAAATACTACTAATTATGCAACAAAACCACTCATTCCTGGCAATGCAAGAGAAGCCATCCACCTATTAAATGTGAGTGCTAAAAAAATCTGAGTGCTATAAAGAAATTTCTCAAAATTGAATGCATAAAAAATGTTCTAAATACATGTATATTACATCTAATATGTAGAATATAGATTCTCATTATTGTCATTATGAAAAATCATTTAACATATTCATAATTTGTCTATTAAAATGCTACCATGTATATTATTGATTACCAAATGTTCCATGGTTGGTTTTACTTTGTTGTTTTAAATTTGATTGCTAAAGAGTTTCAAAACACATATATTAATAGAAAACTGGTTAATACGATGTCAGACCTGTGTTACAAAATAGTATCATCCTCTTGAATTCTGAATACTTAAAATATTGATTTGAAACGGAATAGTTAAAGATTTCAGAGTTGAAATCATAAGTCATCCTTTTACCGAATTTTGAGTACTTCAAATTTGTTTTAAATTTGAAGAATATAACTGAGTTTAACATAAAATATTGAGTGTGTCAAAATTGTGTTAAACCTGAAGAACATAAGTCTAAATACTTTCAACTTTGATAGCTGTTTAAAACCGAGTAACATATCATGATAAAATTCTAGACAAAGATCAATCCCTTCTCAAATACTAAATGGTAAGAAAGTTGTTTAAATGATGAGCAGTAAACATCAATCCCATAATATGAAACTTAATTAGATGCATACCTATAGGAGAAATGTTAAGTGTGGATAGTAACATCGGTTGAAAGTGGACAACAGTGATTTTCAGCTAGTGTATGGAAGCAATCCCTTCTTTTTGAGTACGATGACTTCGATGGAGTCGATCGTTTTGTATTGGCAATGACATCGGTGGATTTATGATTAACCCACGTCAATGGATTTAAGGTTAACTGGTGTTAATGGATTAGGGTAGTAGGCGTCACTCACTTGAAGTTTAGCAGGCATCAATTAGCTTAGTACGGTTGGACATTTAGGATTGAGAAAGGTTTTGTAACGACTCATATTTTGCGCACCAAAGGATCATAAAATATTTTTATTTAATTTATATGAGGTCGTATGACTTTGGTATTTTGAACAATGACTCTTAAGGACATTTTTCACATCAATGATACTTATTGAATTTCAATATGACCAATTTAATACGGAAAATCTTGCAACACTTATAACTTTTGACAGAAGTCAAGTTAGGGTCTAAAACTACTTCCATTGCTTCAGGATAATGGCTTCCCATTCCGTGGAGTGGTCATTATGGTAAAAAGGACTTATTGTTTGGAAGTTATGGCTATTTTAAGTTTTAGCAACTGCTGGCCAGTATTACGGGGTAATTAGGTTAACACATACTTACGCACACTAACCTATTTTGGGATTGGAGCTTAAGGGGGACTGATAGGATTGTTCCAAGTTATTTCCATCTTCCCTAAAATAGTTCTAAGCCTCCGTTAACCTTAATCTATTCAAAAATCACCACTTTTTCTTACTAATCTTAGATTAAATCATCATTAGAGGGATAATCAATGAGGGAATAGTAGATCTACCATTTTGGCTATCTTGGAATCCACATTCTTGTTGTATTTCTCAGATTTAGAGAATTAAATGGTAGTGATGACCCACCTTTTTTGACGGTTTAAATCGACAATAAACCACACATGTCCAACTCAAACCATTCAACAGGGCAGATTATCAATGGGATTTAATAAGAAAATAAGAGAAAAGAAGGGAAATAAAATACAGAATCTCGCAGCGGAATGACAAAATATAATAATCAAATAAACAGTTCATGAAGCTGTTTTACAATATACATTTGATTACACAATTTTTAAAAACATAATCAGAGTACAAACAACAACATACCAATAATGATGCAGCGGAATAATACTAATAATATAATATACCAAACTCCATCTTCGTCCTCCAGAAATAATGTCTTCAAACACTGAAATGCTAAGGCTGACCCGAGCGTAATGAAAAGATAAAACACTCGAGTCAGAACTAAAGGTTCTTATGTAAGTTAAATCAACAACAAGTAAATATGAGTGTAATAGCTAGAGATGTTTACGGGATTTTACATCTTCTATCTAGTGTATAACGTGAGTGCAATAACTTAAGAGATATTATGGGATTTTCCATCTCCTAAGGATCCATTAAACTATCTATATGTAGTAAGATACGCTATATATGTAGTGTCTAATCAATAAAATAAATATTTTTCTTAGTGTTAAGGCTTTACATTAATCCTCCTTAACACATTTTTAAGCAGGTAGTCTATGCTGGTCCTGTAACACAACCAGTAACGTCGATAGCCAGTGAGTCCCCTATAGGTACCATACTAAAACAAAATCGTAGTGGTCGTGAATTTGGATAAAAAGTATGACAAGGCCCTGACAAGCCGTCCGTTTTAGTCATTTCAAATTGGCACAAGTGCCAGGGTCATCCATCATCGTTCTCTTTCTTCAAATCTAGCAAACGCTCACCAAATCCAACCACTTCATTCTGAATCATCCACCACGTACACAGTTGTTAAAGTGGTTCCAATATTGAGAGAGAGTGCCAATAAGAAGCTCTGGTCTCTTTAAGAACCAAACGTTTTCACACCGGTTGGTTCTTTTACATTTCAAAACGATTCATATTTGATATCAAAATATCATATTCACTTCAAAATATCAAAATCATCATATTTACTCAAAAATATGTCATTTTCACTAGAAAGTATCATTTCAAATTTCAACTTAGGTTATAACCCCATTTAACCACATTCGCATTTAAATCAACGATTTAAATATAAACGTCTCAACTTTGCATAGTTTGAAATTTTAAATGATAGTTTGAATAGTTATAAATAGTTTTAAAATAGTTTAAAATAGTTACATAGTTTAAAATAGTTTGATATAAAATGGTTTGAGTATTGAAAATGGTTTATATAGTAAAATAGTTTGGAAAATCAAAATGATTTGAATATTAAAAAAAATAGATTTTAAACAGTTTATATTAAAATAATTTAAATAGTATCAAATCAAACTGTTTCTTTCCATTTCAACAATATGGACTCATGTCCAAATTTCAAATCAACAAATTCAATTTCCAACCTTTTAATTCAATTGACTCCATTTAGATTTAATGTCAAATTAACTTGATTTCAATTTCAATTCGAATTAACTTCAATTTTCGAAACGTTCATTTTTAACTTCAAATTCGATTCAACAATCCAATTCAATGATTTAAATTTCAATTCAATTCTTATTTTTAACCATTTCAATTTATATCAATTTCAAGTCCAATTTCAATTTACTGATTTAAAACACTTAAATCAAATTAAACCACATTGTCAAATTTTAAGATCCAAATCTTTAAAATAATTCAATTTCCAAAATTAAAGTCATATATCAATTATAACTCCACATTTCCGATTCAATTCTTAAAACAATTTCTTTTAACCAAATTCAATTTCAACACTTCAAAGCTTAATTCGAAAATAATTCAATTCATAAAAATCCACAATTTGATTTCTTAAAACAAAATCTTTTAATGAAATCCAAATTCAAGATTTTAAAACCATTTAATTTAACCAAACCGGTGTTCGTATATAATTTTCTACTTTATGGCCAAGTGATCAGTTATTTCAATTTTAACTATAGGGATGGATATATATCATTTCAATCCAATCAAAGTATCATAGGTATATATCATTTCAACCTATTTCTTAATTTATTCGAAATAATTCAAATAACAGTTTATATGCTTGCAATTAATATACAGGGTGATAACAAAGATATAAAAATAAATAAACAATCATTCATCCAACATCAATCAATAGACATCCATCACAATCAACATCCAAATCAGTCAATAAATTACAACAATTAACTAGTTATCAATATTAGGTACTTAACTAGCAATTAAATTCAATATTAATTTAAATGTCAATTTAATTCAATATAAATTCCAATAAAATTTAAATGATAATTTAAATTACCAAACAGCAATCAATAAAATTCTTATCACTTCATAAATTTAATCCAATTAACATAGGAAGATTTAGTATTGCATGAGTGGGTTAAATCACTCACCTTTGATTTATAGTCGATTTAAAATCCAACAAAAGCCCAAAATTCCAACATTCTTCAAATTTAATCAAACTAGTTCCATGTTGTCCGGAATTTCGATACAATCCCAATGGAAGAAACTGCGCATCAAACGGAGTCCATATGCAAAAGTTATGCGAGTTAGAACATTTGAAAATTTAAAATTAAATTGAAAATAATAGAGGGCAAATAGATAATATACCATCTCTCTAACCCTACAGACCCATCGAGTTCGTACCCGAACCCATCACGGCCGTCGTGAAATCTCCATGCCGCATGCACCCACGCTCACCATCGCTCCGATCTGACGCTGCCACACGCCTCGCCTTGGCCAGGCGCCCCTATGCCGATCTCGAGTAGTGTCACGATCTAAATTTCAGCGTTCAAAAATCGACACCCGTACTTCTCTTGTACTCGTATGCCACAGATTCAATCGTTGAAATTCGACTCGTGCCAGAGCTTATAACACGTTAAGTATAACAACACAGCGGAAGAAAAAAATGAATGATATCATATACATCACAAATGATACAATATCCAGAATATGATATACACCAATGATATCTATATGCACTACAAGAAAATGTTCTTTTAATAGCAAGTGGGGATTGCATAGAAACTTAACTTGCTATGGTTAGGCAGTTAATAGTGGTTCAGGTTAAAAGATGGCATGTGTTAACGCAATTATTGCTGTAAGAAAAATTAAATTGGCGGTCCAATATTACATTTCCCCCATCTTATTCCTGTGCCGCCAAATCCCCCCTTTTCACCTTCTCTTCCAAAATCCAAATTTACAAGACCTCTTCACTCACGAATCTCCGCTTCACCCATGAATCCCTCTCAATCACAAATCCCTCCTTACTGTGAAAGCTCGATTCCACAACCCGCTCCATTCTCAATTCTGCGCGAATCATCAACGATGTCGATTCCTCCAAGAAGTTGAAGCGTGAATCCTCGACGAAGATGAAGCACAATTTTTTAAGGAAGCTTAAGCATGATTTCGCAACGAAGCTTGATTTCTCAACCAAGCTCGATTCCTCAACGAAGCTGAAGCGTGATTTCACCTTCGCGAACTTGACTGTTGGTATATTTTTCAGTTTATGTTTTTTTACCGGAGCATTGAATGGTTCTATTACACACTTGCGATTAATTTTTTTTGAATGCTTAGAACTAATATTTCACGTTTTGAGTTAATGTGTGAGTTTTATTACTTTGTTTTTTCTTTGCCATCTCAGTTTCTTCCTCTGTTATTTTTTAACATTTTTTTACACTATTGTGGAAGCTAATTCATGTTAAATAACATTTTTTACACTATTGTGGAAGCTAATTCATGTTATGCAATTATAGTAAATGAAATCTGAAACATCTTAAAGTCTTAAGCAACCAATGACTAAGATTGAAATAATAGATTTGGTAAACTTTCCCTTAAAAATTGTATAAAATTTTGTAAATTCATTTACAAATTGAATGATGATGTTTCCGACTGTAATGACCTAATATTCTATCTTCGGTGAGTAGCTACTATCTTGATGTCATATTTGTTGCTGCTCAACCTACTATTACATCCCGTGATAGCTGTGTACTCCAACACATTATCCATTCTTCGAACCAAACAAGGGTAAACGATAATGTGATGGTGTGAGTGGCTTTGTAATGAGTATAATAAGGCTTTGGAGTGGTGTAGGCCTGTTAGCAGCAAGGGTAAAAGGAGTTCATTGATGCGTGTATACATAAGGAAATTTTAGAGGAGCAGGTGGTCATTGGTTAGTAGATGGAAGGGTGAGCGGAAGTAGTGACTCGAGGCGTGTAGACCTATAGACCCGTGCAAGAGTGAAGTAGATGTGTGTATCAAATTGATAATTTATGGGTGCAGAGTGGGCATTTACTGTGAATGCATAAACAAACTAGATTAAACATCCGTGGAAGCTTACATGCATGTGTGTAGGTGAAGAGAACATGCACAGAGGTAGGTTGGATATGTTCAAAGATGGAGGAAATGTGTAATCTTTTCATTGTTCTATGCCTTTGCCAACTTGAGCTTCTTTATGATTGAATACTTAGGCCAAATTCATCAATTGCTCATGCTTGAATCTCCTCTGTAAAATCAAGTTACTTCTTACAAATAGAAAGGAATCAACAAATAGAAAGGAATCATATCCACTTTTTAGTCTCTTATGCAGTCAATTTTTAAATAAAATTAAGAAAATTTATTATGTTTTCTAATACATTTTAGATTTCCAGCATTCCTTTGACTGAACATTTGAAGCATTTGACATTAACCTTACAATGGCTGTAACAAAATCAGTTGGTAATTAATTTATCAAAATGTAAATTTGATAAAGATAACTTGGAGCATTTAGGCCATATAATTTCTCAAAATTGAATATTAGTTGACAAGGAGAAGACACGAGCAGTTTTGGAAGAGCCACAACCATAAACTCAAAAAGTTTTTTTAAAAGTTTAACAGGCTATCGGAGAAAGTTTATTAAAGGGTATGACATGACTGCTAAACGATCTAAGAAAGAACTCATATCAGTGGGCTAAGGACTTAAGTAATCCACTGGTTATATCAATGTAAACGTTGATAAGGAATTTATTATTGAATGCGATGCAAGTGGAGTGGGCACAAGAGCTGTCTTATTGCAAGATAATAAGCTTATAACATGCATTGGTCAAGAACTACAAGGAAAGAATTTAAGCTTATCATTTATGACCAAGAATCACTTTTAACTATAAAAATGGTCTCGGTATCTTTTGGGAAGAAAAATAAATCACTAAAGTTTAAAACATTTTCAGTCCTAAAAATTACACACGCGGTTGAAAGAAAATAAAGTTAAGGCTACAAACATTCATAAAGTTGTGTGTGTACAAATGAGTTACCCATTTTAGAAATTATTTCATCTTCTTATAAATTATACCATAACTGATGCTGTAATTCGAAGTGCTGGGCATAAATAAAAGAGCACGTAAACATTGGCCACTTATCATTCTCTAATTGTATAGTGACGTGTTGGTCACTCGTCGACATAACCGAGACATTCCAGACTTCAATATTCACTAACACCAAAATTTTGCATTTGAAATAGCAGTAAACGTTACTAATAACACTCCATCTCCTATCAAACTCTGCTCCACTCTTCTCAACCTTCTTTTTGTCAATAATCTCCATAGTCCATGCTGGATTTTTGTCCACCATTAACTCCACCTTAATGTTATCTAATTTATTACTATCCCTAGCGAGGTTAGTAGAGTTCTCTGTGTTGGATTTACCCCGGTCATATTTGTTCATAGGCTTACACTACTCCATCTTTTAGTCTCCAAGCCTGTTCTCCTATTCCTACATGATTTTAACATTATTAAAACATTTGCTAGATGAATAGAAAGAAACAGTGCTGATAGCAGAAAAAGGAATACAGTAATGATCCATCTCCCTACTTGGAAGCAGTAGGTATGGGTGGGAGAATAGTGCTGACGTGGCTCCCATCATCGTTAAAGTAGAATGTTCAGCATCAGTTCTCTTTGCCTACGCCCCTTCACAGCCTTGCAAATAACTGAGAATTCCTTACCATGGGCCTCACCTCCTCAACAATGTCAGATTGGTCAACATCATTCATCCCTTAGCTTTCAAGACTCGTTCTTCTCCTCACTGCCCTCTCCAACAACATTCAACTGCTCTGACAGACTCCCAGCCAGCTCCTTCTGAACTTTCAAATCCATATGCATGCCGTCTCTAGCCAACTTTAGCTGCTCTATTGCATCGTCAATATCTCTGCATGATTTTTCTAGGCTGGCTACTTTCAGGTCATCTATACTTTTATTAACCATATCTCCATTACTTCATGCATTGGTACTCTGCTCTGCCATCCCCCTTTCAGCTTCCTCCTTCTCAACACCTCCCACACCTTTCCCTACCTTCGTCCATACCTTGATCATTAGGCATTGAGATTTGTTGCCAGAACACACACAATTATCATGTTAAAATGCAAACTATTGCTAATTTTCTGATGATGTACAAATCTTTACAAGTTACTTCTTACAAATAGAAAGGAATCAACAAATGAGAATGAGGAGATCATTATAAGTACCATAAAACATGTCATTTTCATCATGTTTTAATTTTGACCGTTAGTTTTCTAGTTTCATGAATTGCCTCAAGTGTATAAATGTTCCATATCTCAAGGAGATAGTGGTAAAGTAATTATTACTACCTGCTTGCTTAAATATGCAGTATATGCCCAATGCCTTTGCAAGGTTGCATCCTTCTCCGTTTCTTTGCCATGTAAAATTCCCTGATTTTTTGGCGAGGTACACTCCATGCACAAACAGATATAACAGTATCTCTGTCATGTTTCAACATCTCTAAGATTAATTTTGTATTTTCTAGGAGGTTGAGTTCATAGTTCGTGCCATATTTTAATCTCACAATCCAAACCATGTACATGCATAATTGCTGTAGTTACATCTAGAATGTAAATTTTCAACTAATTCCTCATTGTTGGCCTTTCTAGTGAATAGCATACCTTTTATCATATGAGTGAATGAGGAAGTCATGTTAACAGTATTACATCCCTATATAAATCTATTATGGTGTGTATAATTTTTTTATAATTTGTCGAACATTTTAACATGCTCATGAGCAATCATAGCTACATCTGAAATTGACCAATCTAGAGCGTATTCACTTTGGTTTTAGTTAGAAATTCTACAGGGATTTAAATTTGACATGTACACTTTTAATAGAGATAGAACTGAGGCAATTGCCTCATTTAAAAATTTGAGACTTAGGTAATTTTGTGTAATATTATGCAATTGTATGTTCATTATAACATGGTTTTCTTGAAGTAAAATTGGCACTTTGAAAACTTACAATTAGATTTGTCGTTGTTACTAAGACAACATTGAATTTGTATCAAATTTTACCAAAGTGCTTTTGTCACCTTTTCCATTTAGCTCCATCACTACTGTCGTCGAGTTTGATACAAATTTGAAGGAATTATCACTGAAATTTCCATTATCATTTCAAACCATTAAACATACATATATTTTAATAAAGAAACATGATGTCTATATACAATGATATTGAATATTAGGCCTAAATCCCGATATTCTTGGCAGCTCTCGCTTGTTGGAAATATGGACGTGCCATTGCTTCTTGAGCTGTAAGTCTTTCGTGATGATCATAGCGAAGCAGCCTACCAAAAGATCAAATTCCTCGGGTGAAACTATGGGTTGGTTGTTAGGATTAATGAACCGAGACCAATGTTTCCTGCCGTGCCCTACTGAAAGAGCTTATGGCTGCTGCTCAAACTTCAAGCGATATTTGTTCAAGTAAGATTTTAATCCATTTGTTCCAAGCACTTTTTTAATTTTTAGCCTGTCATTTATTTCACCGATACCTAGATTAAAACTTTTGAGAAATTGCGTCTTGTTTACAATGTCTATCCTTTTTCCATATCATGGTGGTGATAAGTTTTTTTTCAGGATCCATAACAGGAAAACTAAACTTGTTTTGTCCTATGATCTGAAACCTGGGAAGGCGGAGAAGTTCTTTCAGTTCAGATTGAGGAGACCATACGAGAGATGGATGAAGGGTTGCGATCAAAGAGTTTTTATGTATCACAATAGTATGCTTAAATTGCCCAGCTTTGTTAAGTAAGTAGTTTTTATTAAATTATATTTTAAGATTTTTTATGTATCACAAATGGTACTAACTGAATATGAAACAATAAGTATGGTTAAATTGGCGGAGATAGTGACATTTACGTAGCTGATATAAGAGATGCTGAGAAAATTGTTCCTGCTATACATGGAACTGATGCTCCTGTGATTCTTACAAGTGCTGTTCCAAAAATGAAGCCCGGGTTCGATCCAACGAAAGGCGGCCGACCAGAATTTTATTACGAAGATGGCTTGTACCCTGAACAGGTAAACAGCTTCATATATTCTATTGTTTTGATTAAACCGACGAGAAGTGAGATGGGCTTAAAAATCATGCATGTACATGTGTTTAATGTTTAATGTTTAATGTTTCAACTCTACGGTGATTTATTTACGGTCTCATGAAACTGTTTAATGTTTCAACTCTACGGTGTAAAATATTTGTGTACTTTATTTAAATTTGGTCCATGTGTTAGAGAATTGAGGTTGGTTTTGAGTTTCTTAGGCTAAGTTTTGTTGTCTAGTTTGGATTGATCTAAGATTCAATATCCTCTCTGCTAGAGTCTTTCTCTATCCTATTCTTCTTGAAAGTGCACGTTCCTAATTTTACAAAGTGATTCGGCCATTTTACAGTTTGTCTTATAAACTACTAACAATTTTCTCAAGTCCGTCAAAGAAAATTGACAAACATGATCATTACTCCTAGAAAAGCTAAATAAAAGCGTTTTCCTTATCTATTGCAGATATGGAAGAGGAAGGCTGAACAATATTTGGCAGATTCAGGGATACCATACACAATTATCAGGTGAGTAATCGTGCCACACTGAACTGTTGTGTAAGTTTTGAATATTCATCTAAGTCTAGAACTTCTTGTCCATACTAAGCAAAGAAGCAATATTAATTTTCTATACCGAATATTATCCTATTATCAACGTTCTTTCTTGTTATCAGTACTGCTTATTTTTTTGGGAAAAAATGTTCCACAAAATCATGGTTTCCTTGTTACAAGGAGATTATGGTATGCTTTTTTTAAATAGCAAGTATAAAAGCTAACAACGATACCTATCATTCAATATCGCCTTATACTAGTTGATTACAGTGTTGGTTTCTGTATGATCATCATAATTTCGAATAGGGGATTTATAGTATCATTGAGAAAGAGCATTTATTTTACAATAAATACTTGCACTACATTCATTGAAATGAAACACTTGGTATTGTTTCTAGATAAGAATACAAATCAGGAATCACAGTGCACGTAGAGCCATCTTATTATTTTCAAATAAAATGAAAAAAATGATGGCCAACTGATCTTTATATCAATCAGTGTTGAAATAATTTGTTTCAGTTTGGCCTGTGTGTGTTGACATAAATTTGTTTCAGTTTGGCCTGTAGGTTTGTATAATTGTGAATCTAGGATAGTAGGATGTTTTTATAACTTGATTAGAATCAAATTTGTCTACACATGAATACCAAGCAATGTAGGCAACTCTTCTCTATTTTCAATAGCCTACCATAAATCACCCATCCATATATGCAATGCAGTAAAAGCAAACAGGTAATAATATCAAATCTGGATTGTAGGGAGCCCGTCTATGGAGAACAACATCCGATTTAGAAGTCATTGAAGATGCTCTTGGTACTACGAACGTTATAATGGAATCAACTTCTAGTAAGTATAATTCAAATTTTGTTTAGATATGACACTATTTTTTCTTTTTCTTGGCATCTTTGTTGTGTTCTTCATAAGGCTAGAATTAGAAAGTGCACTGGAATCTTAACAGATTGATTCAACTGGAGTATTTAACAGATTGGTTCAAGTCAATAATAGCTAACAGCCTTAGTCTTAATACCTATCGAAACAAAAAATTGTTGTTTGAAATGATAAATGATAAGTATATTTCTGTGTGAAATGATAACTGATAAATGAGCCAACAGTCTTACTGTGTGATAAATGATAACAGCCTTACTGTGTGAAACAGTCTTACTGTGTGAAATGGAGCCCAGTCATTACTCTGTGGAATGGAGCCCAGTCATTACTGTGTATATTTCTGTTTGCAAGTACATAGCGTCTTCACCCTTCCAGATTTTGTTTGCCCATTTTTAAGTGCCAAATCATGGATCACGTTGGCAGTTGCTGTTTATACTTGCTTACAGTATACATGATATGAAATATACATTGTTCCAAGATATGAAAGCATAGTAGTGTCACTGAAAAAATTTGCATAGTGATTGGCATCCATATCAACACACGAGTGTCACATCTTGGTCAAATTTACATAAGATAAAGTTATACTTCACTGACTATATATACGTGCTTTGTGTGTGCATGGTACAATTTATTTTACTGTCATTCCGGACAATATTTGCTAATAAATTGCACACTTATTTTCTTTCTGCTTTAAAATAATACAAGATAATGAACTACATTTTGATCTTCTGCAGTTTATGAAACTAAAGGTCATGGCACAACGAGTTATGATGCTCTGGGTTTACGCTATGGTGGAAGGCATGAAAAAATATGTTGCCGCACTCATTCTCCTTCAAATGTATTTTGTGTCGATGTTCTTACATCTTTACTTTTACTATGTATATTTTTGGTTAGCTATGGTTGTATGGATTGTTACTTTTATTATGTATTGTTTTGGTTAGCTACGATTGTATGAATTGTTACTAATATTTATATGCTTAATATTGTGCAATAGAATTTTTTTAATAGCGTTCTAACTATGCAATAAAAAGAAAAATTGTTCAGCTTTGTTATACTATAGCATCATGTTAGTGCTATACAAAATATTTTGCAAAGAGTAAATAGTTTTCATAGCAATAAGACGGTGCTATAATAGATAGTAATGAATTTTCTATAGCATTTTAATGTGTCATAAAAGGTTGACACGATGATTCCATAGCGCGTTCAAATGCTATAATAATATAGCATGTCGACATATTTATAGCAACTAAAATGCGTCATAAAAAGTTCTATAGCACGTTTCATAATGCTATAGAAAAGCAGTTGCACCAATATGGCCTATTTTAGATGGCAAGAAAAATACGTTTTCCATTGCAAGTATGACACGCTATAGTATCTACCAGACTTTTTACAACATGTTGATCTATGGCGATTATAGAATTGCTATAGAAAGTTTTATAGCGGTTTTTACACGCTATAAAAAGTCCTTTTTGTTGTAGTGATGATACAAGAATATCAGAGACAAATAATGTTACAGCGGAAACAACAGAAGTGATAACTCCAAACGATCTTTTAAAAGAGAATGAGACCAATAACTCCAACATCAAGCTCAAACCATCTTCACGTTTCACAAAGATAAGCAAGAGCGGTCGTCCGTGAACTACGAACACTGAACTAGCCTCCCGAGAATCTACTAAACCCGGCTATCTGAAAAACCCAACTCTAGACTGCCCGTGTGGAAAATTGTGGGCACCCAGAGTTTAGGAAGGGAACAATAAACTCCGAGTCAGTCATGGGACTGGTGTGAGTAATAAAAACAGTTTATCTTTAAACAAACAACAAAGGAATTTTAAACATTGAAATCCGCAATGCTTTTTGGAAAATGAAACTACCATAAGGCCTCCCGGCACACACACAATGCAATCACACACATGGGGGAGATTTCTCCTTATGATAGTCAAACATGCTTACTACGCAAAAACTCTTTTGATATTATTACTAGTGCATAGTGTAGGAAACATTTCGAAAGTATAATATTAATCTTAGCCAACATAGGTACCATTATACTATGCCTACTATAACTACCATTTTAAATGGAAGGTTTTACAACTAAAACCGTACAAGGCTCGTATTGTTTCTTTGGATTTTCCAACAAATGGTCAGGCTAAGGAACTTCCTATGCCACATGGGAACGCCTCTGGAGGGCCGCCCCGAGAACCTACCTGGCTCTCTACCAACATAAGGCCGGTTACCCCCTTCCCGGGAAGTAAACCTAAGATATGCCACCCCCGGTCGTTTGCGACCTTTATCCGAGGCGCCTCGAGCACAAAGCAACAATCACACAGTAAATGAGATCGGAGCAACCACACAGGTAAATATCTGGGCTCCATACCATGATATCACCCTTTTCCAGAAGGAATGGACATACCCTAGGGGAGCTACCCCTGAAACCTTGACGCATTTTTCCGGTTTCGACCATTTCCGGGGTGTGAGGTCCGATGAGGTCTCGTCCATAAAGCTACGCTTTACACGAAAGCCATGCTTTGATCAATAAATGATCAGCAACACACAACAACACTTAGCATGCCACACTACCAAATTGGGAGTATATCACTGATAACCTTCAACTACATAACCTCTGAGCTCGTACGTCTCAGAGAAGGGTGTTAAGCTAAGAGAATAAATTCTCCGCCACCAAACAGAAATGTATTTGAAAGAAATCGGCTTTATATCTCAAAGTGTAGTATCAGACATACATCCATACAAGTCTGTTCCGGGTTCGAACAGAACCAAAGGCACTTCCGAAGAAGCCCTTGCAATCCGGGTATTCACAATCCCGATCGGACTTCCCATCACTTAGGAAATCTCTATACCGGCGCGACTCAGTACAGAGACAATCGACGGGTTATCCTTTCGTTTTCACAAATACCCGATCTTCACCATCGGTCTTCAAATGCTATCCATATACGACGTATCATTATTCGGAATGGGTTATATGACGCAAAGGTCCTCTCCCGGCTAAACCGAATAATGAACGCAATATTTAAAAACATATGGATAATGGGATTCCAATTAAGTCACAATTTATTATCCAAAACTTTCTTTTCAACTGGTTTAAAAAATCACCATTTTAATCTTTTTAAAACAAAAAGATTCAATTCACAAAGTTCACTTAGTTTCACAAAGATACATTCATAGATTTTCAAATCAATTTCCATTTCAATTGGATTAACTCATCAAATCTTTAAATTAAAGATTTAACTTATAGCCTTCAAAACACGTTTCCAAAGATTATTCGTAACTTGGAAAACCATCTTCAATTCAAACTTGAAATTCCTTTAATCCAAGTTGGAAATTCATTTCTCATATAAAAGCTTTTATCATTTGAAAACGATTAGTTTCCATTATGGAAAACTAATTACAATTTACATAGGTTAAAGCTATTCAAGTATAAAACTTGGATTAAATTTCTTAAATTTCCAAAACCATACTTTTAAATGGTTAAAAACTCATATAAATACCTTAATAACTTATATGATCTCTTTAGACCAAAATTTCCAAACTATTGAATTCAATTTCAAATATTGAATTCGAATTTAAATAAAATTATTTAAATTTTCAAAACTCGATTAAGTTATTCAAAATAACTTTTATATTTGAAACTCATTTACAAAAGCTCTCAATTCCAATTCCAAAGCTATTTTGGATTCAAGAATTCAATCTTTAAAATTGTCAAAAATATGTGACTTAACCGATTTCCTCGTGCAATCCACATTTGTGTGTGTGTGGTGCAGTCCAGGGGTTTCACACAGTAGTGCAACATCAATAAATCATCACAGATCAAAATACAGAAATATAGTTGATAAGCGGTATAACTATAACGCTTATCTTTTATTCACATATCACATATCACAGATCACAGATATATATATATATATATATATATATATATATATATATATATATATATTACAGATAATAAATTACATTCATCCCAGATAAATAACTACATTACAGGTCACACACAAATCAGAATATATCACAAAGCATCACAAATCAGGAAATATCAACAATTCAATCATTCAGTCAGGTCCAAACATTCATAAATAAACTTATTAATCAACTGATTAATTTAAATCAGATGTATTATTTAGGAATGATCATTAATCTGGGTTAACCATCATAGTTAATTACAAATTATTTGAAAGAAATTTCCCTTTCAAATTCATTGGTTAACCTTTAATTATTAACAAATCAATCTTAATTAACGAATCAATTAATCTTTAATTATTAAATAAATCTTAATTAATCACCATTATTAATTAATCCTTTAATTATTAACAAATAATTATACTCAAACTTCAAATTATCATTCAATTTATTACATCCAGTAATTATCTATTAATTACTTTTCTAAGTAATTATATTTCCAAAATTTTCAAGTGATTATTCTGAATTAATTAACTTAAGTAATTAACCTGAACTAATCCAATTAACTCGATTAATTACAATGAGTAATTAATTCCTTAATTACTTTTATTAAGTAATTTTACTTAAATAATTTCACAAATGATTACCTCTAATTAATTAACTTAAACCTTACTTAATTAAATTTAAATCCTTAATTACTTAATTAATGAATCCAAATCATTAATTAATTATATTATACAGTTATAAATCATAAAAATCTAATTTATCTTTGATATAAATCATTTCTTTTATTAATGATCTAATTATCATTAACTTAAGCATTTGAAAACAATTTACTTTTAAATTCCCTTTTTAAATTCCATTTTTAATTTAAGATTCAAAATTGAATACAAATTACATTTGAATCCATGCTTTAAAACTTGATTTAAACTTTGTTTAAATCCTGCTTCCAGATTTTAAATTCAGTTTACATTTTAAAAACTTGACAGGTTTTAAAACCTGAAACCAAACAAATTTGACTCGAGCCAAACACTTAACAATCCCGAGCCAAAACCTACAGAACTTCGGGCAACACACGTGAATGACTCGAAGCAAACTCGAGTACCAATCCACAAACCAACTTCACCAGAAAATGAGCACCGTGCACATGCACCGGCCAACCACCGTCCTTCGACCATCCATGACGACACACTCATGTCGATGATCAACTCCAAAGCAGATTACAACCATCTGATCCTCAAAAACAACTCAAAATCAAAATCGAGCATTAAAGCCCAAAACTGGAACAATCATTAAAACCTGGAAAACCTTCGAACCCCTTCCTCCGACCACCGAAGTATCTGAATCTCCGTCCATGGCCTCGTCAACACCCCTACTTCCATTTCCCAGAGACTGGTAGCACTCGATCCACCAGAGTCGCCGTGGTGGATCATTTCCTGATCATCACCCAAAACTAGGTTTACATGCACAAACCGATCACCGCCGCCACCCCAATGACCTAATCACCCTTCTGACATTTTTCCCCCACTCTCCGACCATCCTTCGACCTCCAGAAAGAACCCTGAACTCTTCGACCATCGAGATCACCAGAAATCATCAAATTACCATTTTCTGTTCAAACTAGAACTGCACCCTCATACTAACACTAAAAATTGTGATTTTAGTTTTAAAATTTAAGTTTTTGGATGAGGATTCAGATCTTAAGCCTGAAACATTGAATTATGATGTTTAAATTTTCACTTATTCAAAGTTTGCTCTGTTGTTTATGATTTCCAGAGACAATACAAAGTTATTTAACTTGAATAAATTTTTAAACTTTAATCATTGATAAAACAAACAAATTTTGTTTGAAACTAATACCCTAACTTAGATTAGATAATGAGATAATGAATTTTGATTTAAAACTTAAGCCTGGAAACTAGAATCAGGGAAAATCCAGATACACAGCATGTACACACCAATATATATATATATATATATATACACACAGATATTCACTTATAAATATACAAACATACTTATTTCCAGAGATGAACATGCAACAGATTCATATACGTAAACTTTTTAAATATGATGTTACTCACATTGATTTCCAGAAGTGAACAGAGTTTTCTTTTCTTTGAAACAGGCTTGTGAAGATTTGCAAGTTGAAACCCTTTCTTTGATCTTTGGTTTGAGTTGAATTTGTATTGTTGTTTAAATTTGAATTTTGTTTTAATTTGAAATGATATTTACTTCATATTTTTCTCAGCTTTGATGGACGAAACTGAGATGAAGATGATGGATATATAGAAAATGAGTTTTACAGTGTGATATATTTTTATTTGTTTGTACAATATAGGTAGAGATTTTTCTTGTTTTGGAGGCTGATGAGATATATTGTGTACTAAGGAGGCTAACATTAATTGTTGTTGTCTTGTTTTATAAGCTTATACTTATCCATTGTTTTCATGTGTACATACTTATCTAATTTTAGTTTGTTTACATACTTGAATATATTTTATTTTCTTTAGTCTTATATTTTATAATATAAATAAGTTTCTATTTTTAAATATGTTGTTAGAATTTATCTATGTGTTTACTTTGTATTTTATAATTTATCTTATATACATCTATTTATATTTTTATTTTTTATAGTCTATTTTGTTTGTATTAATACATATTATTTAAAAGAGAATGTGTTGAAATTAAATACATACTAAATGAATTACATAGATATATTTTATAAATTCAAATTAATTTTAAACCATTTACTTAAAATTTAATTTCAAATGATTTAACACATATTTTATTTGAATTTGGAGAAAATCAAATCGATTTAACAATTAATTCCACAATTTTTATTCAAAAATTAAATTAACTATCAATTTAAATTTATATAAAATCCGAGATCGTTACAAGCAGGTTCCGCCGCCACGATCGAGCAATTCCATAAAATGCTCAGATCTGGTGAAATCGAGCCACTTTGCGATGATCAGTGACCATAGATGAACTCTACTTCATCTCCTCTTCCAGACGCAACTCTCCGGTCGTCGAGTGGTCGACGTTTTTAACCGTTGATCGCAAAACCCTAGCACGAACGGCCGAGAATGTTTAACTGATTTCTGGACAAATGGAGCATCCAATCGAAAAATGAATTATAGACGTAGATTACGTTCATCGAGAGCATCGCGATGATATATTATATGATAAGGTTTGAGCAGTTTTGGTTTTTCGATTGGATTTGGAATTCTAATTAAGGTTTGAGATGTCTGCCATTGAGAAGGAACATATAAGAACAGAAATTGTACGTACAGACAATAGAATAAAATACTGCTAGGGTTTATAATAGCCTATATATAGACAGAGATGGATGAGAATGGATGGAACATATCGAATTGGGTCTAAGCGATAACAAAGACCCGAAAAGCCCTTTTCGTTTCCAAAATGAAAATAGGTCGTCCCATATATCAAAATATAGGTTTTCAATATTTTTAAACTCGATGAAACTAGTTTCAAACCCTAATTCTATTATATATCGAAGTTAGCTTTTAAACTCAAATTATTTTAATTTAAATTCCTTTAATTGATTTCTACGTGTTTCGAGCTCGCACGATCAAACGATAAGTCTGATTGCTACGAAACTTGAAATCCTATAATAATTCATTATTACGTATCCGATGAAACTGGTTTCGTCAAAATCCGAGACAGTGCCCAAAAAGACAAATTTTACACGTTAATTAAATGAATTTTTATTTTAAAATCAATTTAATCGCTTTTAAATTCAAATTTGAAAGTTAACAATTTTCATCATTCCCAATTACACAGAAATTTATAATATTTTTAAAATTAATTTTTCCATGTTAAAGTCAAGATTTAATTATTACATTAATTTCAGCATTCAATTACAACCGTAATAAATCCATTCATTATAATTTAAATCCCAAACGAATTCTTTTATTTTGATTTAAATTCTTATATTAAATCAACTATTACCCTATGAATTAATTAAACATAAGTTTTCATTTTATTATTCTCATACTCTACAGTTAACGACTTTTACCATATTAACTGAAATATTTAATTACATTAAATTTCATTGATTTCCAACTAATTTCAAACGGATTAAATAATAAGGTGATAAATAAAAAAATTGTTATATATTAGTAATCCAAACACATTTCTAAATTTATTGTTTACAAACAAAAGCTAATAAATTCACGTACTAATTAATTGATTTCATAATCTATATCAAACCTATTTCAATTAATAATATATGATTTCACCATTAAATCCAACATTTAATTTATTCCTCATTAACCTTTATTATTACCATAATTGGAATTATGTTAAAACAGTTGTCAATTTCATTCAATCAAGATTATTAAATTATATTCTAATAATTTTTTTCATTTTATAAATCATAAATTTTAATTTCTCACAATTTTAAATTCCAAAAATCTTATTGAATTGAATATTTTTAATTATAAAAAATATGGGTCGTTACAATCTCCCCCACTTACATATTATATTCACTAACGAATTTTGATATATTATATTATATTCAAAGTAATCAATTTATAAACAATTATACTTACATATTTAAGTCTAATAAAAATTTGAAAATAACTCAACTTCTACAAAAAATTTCTAAGTTCCAAATTTACGAAAACTTTTGGCAGTCTCCTCTACGCGGATAGGTCCAGAAAAATAACAATATCAATAATTACTATATATATATATCATATTTCAATAATAAAACATCTCAAACCATGGGAAAAACAATAAAATATCATTCCAAAACCGTAATTCGAAAACGTACCTATTTGTCGGGCAAACAAACTTTCAAAACCAAAAGCAACTGCTATTGCGTCCATAAATCTGTATTTTACTTACATAACCAAAAAAAGTTAGAACTATGTAAAAGAGTAATATTTTAGTTGTTTCAATTAGTATCACAAGCAACATTAAATATATAATAATCATATGCAAACAAAAGCAGTACAACCATCATATGTAATAAAAGAATCCATTTCATATCCATAGCAACCAAAACTAATGGTTTGTCAAGGTTCAGAAACTTTTCATCGTACAAGGGTAATAAATAACTACCAAGTATACCTTACGCTCAACAACCTTAGATAATTACTTAATAGATTATTCATACATCCTTAAACAATTTGGAGTACCGTTTCCCAAACTTCCCATAAGCCAAACAACATAGAATTTAAATATTATTCTATTGGTTTCTTTCACGCATTATTCACTTTC
Organism: Allium fistulosum; assembly: GCA_030737815.1. NCBI lineage: Eukaryota > Viridiplantae > Streptophyta > Magnoliopsida > Asparagales > Amaryllidaceae > Allium > Allium fistulosum. The sequence continues at coordinate 803,867,696 of CM060903.1, read as the reverse complement.
CACTTATTTTATTTCATTCATACAAGGTTATCTCTTATTAATTTACATTCATTTACTTACATAAATTTTTTCCCATTCAATTATTTAGAACATCAATAAATAAATTCTTAAAGTATTACATAATTTTCTTGCAGTTTAATTCACATTTATTTACTTATATAGCTTAATTTTCATTTAATACTAATATTCACTAACGAATCAATTCATACTTAAGTTTCTTTACTTTTAAATTTGCATTTATTTCTTCATATATAGTATCATTTAATAATAAACTTTTACTTATGAATCATTTCAGTCATTTTCTTAAGTTTATAATTATTTACTTAAATAGTATTCATTTTTTACTATTTAGTTTAATTACTAAGCATTTCAAACATTAACTTATGTTTATAATATTTCTTGTACATCTTAATTTTTCATTATAAACATATGTTCATTTTGAAGCATTTTTGTTACTTAAGCTTTTACTTTTATAATATTCTATTACATATTCATATTTAATATTACAACTTTTTAAACATTTCTCGTAAGTTTTATGTATGTTTCTAGAATGTAATTGAATGTTATACAAATTTATTTTATTCATTTTAGTTAGCAAAATGTTCAATAATTTACAACTATTAAAATTTAACTTCTCATATGTCATTTAAACACTTAGCTTCAATTTCTTATTTCTCATTTAGAAGTTTTCAGCTATTAAAATTTCACTTTATTTCTACAACTGGAAATCATTAATTAATAAGAACTTAAGAATTCAAATAACGGGTTTATTTCAAATCATTTTGAAATAATATATATACTCGTATCTTATATATATATATATATATATATATCAAATCATATTTAGAAATTTTAAATCAAAATTTGTTTATTGAACCAAATGTGCAGCAAAGCTACTAAGTGGCCTCCCCCACTTTGAGACTCGAAAATGAATGTTGATGATGCCACCATCATCACCGAATCATTTTCCAGCGACTAAAGAGAGGACTACACAACTTACTTCCTTTTTTAAAATTCTTTTAAAAACATTTCTTTCAAATCCCATTGAAAATATTTCTATCCGAAAACATTTCCAAATAATACTAATATTATATTCCAAAATCTTTGAAAACCAATTTCAAAACTCCGGAACTCAAGTTCTCAAATTTCCAATTAAATTCATTTTATTTATAAATCATATTTTATAAACCATATTTATAAACTTACTTTTCTAATAACATACAATAGTCAATAGTTTTAAGGACCTTGAATATCCAAACAATAACTGACAACAATTAAACATTATCATTTCCTAATAAACAACACACCAAAAATAACTATATCAATTTATGAAAAAAAATTCTTTTAAATAAAAAATAAACTATACTACTAGGTAAAATTATTTCATTTACCAATTTTTAAAAACAATATTGTGTTGGTTTACCCTTTTCAAGTGTTTAGAAATTCCTATCGATGCCATAGCGTCCTATGTATCGACTAGAATTTATAAATACTCAACAGGACAAATTAACACAATACAAAAAAAATTATATAACACTAAGAAATACGCTCTCTCGTACATATACTCTTACACTCATTCTAGGGTACTACTAACCCTATCTCAAATGAGTTTAACCCCAAATGGGCTAAGGTATCTCTATACCAAAGCTCTCATACCAACTGTGATGACCCACCCTTTTGACGATTTAAATTGACAATAAACCACACATGTCTAACTCAAACCATTCAAAAAGGCAGATTATCAATGGGATTTATTAAGAAAATAAGAGAAAAGAAGGAAAATAAAATACAGAATCTCGCAGCAGAATGATAAAATATAATAATCAAATAAATAGTTCATGAAGCTGTTTTACAATATACATTTGATTGCACAATTTTTTAAAAACATAATCAGAGTACAAACAACAATATATCAATAATTATGCAGCAGAATAATACTAATAATATAATATACTAAACTCTGTCCTCGTCCTCCAAAAATAATGTCTTCAAACACTGAAATGGTCAGGCTGACCCAAGCGTAATGAATAGACAAAACACTCGAGTCAGAACTAAAGGTTCTTATGTAAGTTAAATCACCAACAGGTAAATATGAGTGTAATGGCTTTAGAGATATTTGCAGGATTTTACATCTCTTATCCAGTGTATAACGTGAGTGCAATATATGTAGTAAAATACGCTATATATGTAGTGTCTAATCAATAAAATAATTATTTTTCTTAGCGTTAAGGCTTTACATTAATCCCTCTTAACTCATTTTTAAGAAGGTAGTTTATGCAGGTCCTGTAACACAACCAGTAACGTCGATAGCCAGTGAGTCCCCTGTAGGTACCATTACTAAAACAAAATCATAGTGGTCGCGAATAAGGATAAAAAGTATGACAAGGCATGTGAGGCAATGCCCAAGGTAGGATACTACCAGTTCGGGTCACAGGGCTGGTGGTAATGTATCGTAGCTATAACCACCCACCACGTCCAACACCCCTAAAATCAAATCAAGGTGCGCCGATCAAACCAACATCAATATAGTAATGCGAAGAGGTGTGTCCGCTAGGGGTAACTAGCCCACTTGGCCCTGAAAAGCCGTCCTGTTTTAGTCATTTCAAATTGGCACAAGTGCCGGGGTCATCCTTCATCGTTCTCTTTCTTCAAATCAAGCAAACGTTCACTAAATCCAACCACTTCATTCTGGATCATCCACCACGTACGCAGTTGTTAAAGTAGTTCCAATATTGACAGAGAGTATGCCAATAAGAGGCCCTGGTCTCTTTAACAACCAAACATCATTTTTCACACCAGTTGGTTCTTTTACATTTCAAAACCGATTCATATTTGGTATCAAAATATCATATTCACTTCAAAATATCAAAATCATCATATTTACTCAAAATATGTCATTTTCACTTGAAAGTATCATTTCAAATTTCAACTTAGGTTATAACCTCATTTACCCACATTCACATTTAAATCAACGATTTAAATATAAACATATTAACTTTGCACAGTTTGAAATTTTAGAAAATAGTTTGAATAGTTATAAATAGTTTAAAATAGTTTTAAAATAGTTAAAAATAGTTTAAATAGTTTAAAATAGTTTGATATAAAATGGTTTGAGTATTGAAAATGGTTTATATAGTAAAATAGTTTGGAAAATCAAAATGATTTGAATATTAAAAAAAAATATTTTAAACCGTTTATATTAAAATAATTTATTTTGTAAATAGTATGAAATCAAATTGTTTCTTTCCATTTCAACAATCTAGACCCATGTCCAAATTTCAAATCAACAAATTCAGTTTCCAATATTTCAATTCAATTGACTCCATTTAGATTTAATGTCAAATCAACTTGATTTCAATTTCAATTTGAATTAACTTCAATTTTCAAAACGTTCACTTTAACTTCAAATTCGATTCAACAATCCAATTCAATGATTTAAATTTCAATTCAATTCTTATTTTAAACCATTTCAATTTATATCAATTTCAAGTCCAATTTCAATTTATTGATTTAAAACACTTAAATCAAACTAAACCTTATTGTCAAATTTTAAGATCCAAATCTTTAAAATAATTCAATTTCCAAAATTAAAGTCATATATCAATTATAACTCCACATTTTCGATTCAATTCTTAAAACAATTTCTTCTAACTAAATTCAATTTCAACACTTCAAAGCTTAATTCAAAAATAATTCTCATAAAAATCCACAATTTATTTTCTTGAAACAAAATCCTTTAGTCAAATCCAAATTCAAGATTTTAAAACCATTTAATTTAACCAGCCCGGTGTTCGTATATAATTTTATACCCTATGGTCAAGTGATTAGTTATTCCAATTTTAACTATTGGGATGGATATATATTATTTCAATCCAAATCAAAGTGTCATAGGTATATATCATTTCAACCTATTTCTTAATTTATTCGAAATAATTTAAATAATAGTTTATATGCTTTCAATTAATAAATAAGTTAATAACAGGGATATATATAAAATAAATAAAAAATCATTCATCCAACATCAATCAATAGACATCCATCACAGTCAACATCAAAATCAGCCAATAAATTACAATAATTAACTAGTTATCGATATCAGATACTTAACTAGCAATTAAATTCAATATTAATTTAAATGTCAATTGAATCCAATTAAATTTAAATGACAATTTAAATTACCAAACATCAATTAATAAAATTCTTATCACTTCATAAATTTAATTCAACTAACATAAGAAGATTTAGTATTGCATGAGTGGGTTAAATCACTCACCTTTGATTTGTAGTCAATTAAAAATCCAATAAAAGCCCAAAATTCCAACTGTCTACAAATTTAACTAAACTAGTTCCATGTTGTTCGGATTTTCGATATGATCCCAAAGGAAGAAACCACGCGTCAAACGGAGTCTGTATGCAAAAGTTATGCGAGTTAGAACATTTGAAAATTTAAATTTAAATTGAAAATAATAGAGGGCAAAAAGGTAAATATACCTTCTCTCTAACCCTACAGACCCATCACAACCGCCGTGAAATCTTCATGCTCTGCCACATGCCTCGCCTTGGCTAGGCGCCTCCAATGCCGAGTTCGCGGCAGGTTCCGTCGCCACGATCGAGCAGCCACCGCCGCACCATAAAATGCCCAGATCTGGCAAAATCGAGCCACCTTGCGATGATCGGTGACCATAAATGAACTCTGCTTTGTCTTCTCTTCCAGATGCAACTCTTCGATCGTCGAATGGTCAACGTTTAACCGTTGATCGTGAAACCCTAGCATGAACGACCGAGAATGTTTCACTAATTTCTGGACAAATGGAGCCTCCAATTGAAAAAAAATTACCGATGCAGATTACGTTCGTCGAGAGCTTCGCGACGATATATTATATGTTAGGGTTTGAGTAGTTTGGATTTTTCGATTTGATTTGGAATTGAATTAAGGTTTGAGATGTCTGCCATTGAGAAGGAACAAATAATGGAACTAATAAGAATAGAAATTATACGTACAGACAATAGAATAAAAGCTTGCTAGGGTTTATAACAGCCTATATATAGATAGAGATGGATGAGAATGGATGGAATAGATCGAATTGGGTCGAAGCGATAACAAAGACCCGGAAAGCCTGTTTCGTTCCCAAAATGAAAATAGGTCATCCCATATATCAAAATATAGGTTTTCAATATTTTTAAACTCAATGAAACTAGTTCAAACCCTAATTCTATTGTATATAGAAGTTAGCTTTTAAATCAAATTATGTTAATTTAAATTCCTTTAATTGATATCTACGCCTTTCGAGCTCACAGAATCAAACAATAAGTCTGATCGCTACGAAACTTGAAATCTTGTAATAATTCACTATTATGGATCCGATGAAACTGGTTTCGTCGAAATCCGAGATAGTGCCCAAAAAGATAAATTTTACACGTTAATTAAATGAATTATTATTTTAAAATCAATTTAGTCAATTTTAAATTCAAATTTAAAAGTTAACAATTTTCATCATTCCTCATTACACAGAAATTTATAATATTTTTAAAATTAAATTTTCCATGTTAAAGTCAAGATTTAAATATTACATTAATTTCATCATTCAATTAGAACTGTAATAAATTAGGCCTGTTAATGGATACCCGAAAAATCCAAAATCCGTCCAAGTTCGTATCCGAAAATACGGATATTATCCAATATCCGAAAAGCGGATGCGGATATCCGATATCCGAAAGAGATTTCAGATGCACATACTGATATGAGTATATCCGTATCTGAAAAACATCCATCTGATCCGAATTAATTGTAATAAAATTGTTATTATTATTGATTTATTATTTAAAGATACCCATAAGTTATGGTTAAAATTTATTTGGAAATTAAAGGCCAACGGCCCAAGCCCAATAAACAAACCCTAAGTAGTAAGTAGGCAGGCGGTATTTACTTCAAACGTCAATTACTTCATTTTCATATATTCTTATTTCATCTCAATTCTAACAGCCGCCGCTAATAAAAGAAATATCAAAACCCTAAATCGCAGTAGCCCTAAATCGAAACAATCCATCACTCCGATGTCGCTCCGCCTCGCAGCTTTGGCTCCGGCCTTCGTTCGAAACCACTCACCTCGCAGCTCCGCCTCGCAGCTTCGGCTCCGGCCTTGGTTCGAAACCACTCACCTGAGTCACCTCGCAGCTTCGGCTTCGGTTCGAAAATCCTCATCTCGCCGCTCTGCCTTGCAACAATTAGGTATATGAATATTGCTTTAAAACAGTTATAATGTTTCCTCGGCCTAACAAATGTGATGTTACAGCGGCACTTTGTTTTCATTGATCCCCCATTTCTTTTGTTCCAAACCAAATTGGTTAATGTTGTTTAATTTAAACACTATAATGTTACGCATATCGACAGACTAATTTTACCATGAAATAATAGGTATATGAATATATGAGTGAAAATATATTCGAATTCTAGCCGTGCTATATTTAGATTGAGATAAAACAGAGCTCGCCAAATAATTAGTTCAAATATCATCATTCAAAAATGCAATGATGAGAATTGTCATGTTACCTTATGGTGATATGCTTCATCTCCATTTTTTCTAGCTACAATCCATATTGTGTACCCATAATGGCCTATATCGATGGGTTTACATGCATAATGTATTAATATGGCCATCACACCTAAAATGAAGATAAATATCATTCAGCTATTTTGAGACCAGTGTGAGAAACTTCACATATGTAAAGATTTAATGAAACTATTGTGTTTACGTATTGGAAAATATAACAAACATTATATTCTGGTTCATAATTGATGCTACAGGTAGTTTATTTTGAAAAAAAAATACCGCATGATAGTTATTGTTTGTACATTGTACACCCTTGAAAACTGTATAACCAAAACAGTCAAATAACATCAGAACAGGAAATTTAGTGAAGCTTCACCAATAAATTGTTAGCTTTATTAATGAAGTATAAACTTCTTCAAAGTTCAAGCTAGTACAAAAAATTTGAAAACTTCGATCAAGTGTTTAAATAATGCTATGTCTTATATATATATATAACCTTGGTGTTAAATATGGAAACAATTGTGCTTCTTTCTACTCAAGTTAAAACTTTTTTTCGAATTACTTGTATAATCATATATTAGTATATTTAGGTGGTGGTTTTAACTCAAATTCAACTTATTGATTCCAGATTTACTAGAAATTTTTGGAACAAAAAAAACACATTAACAGATTGATTTATTATACTTTACCTGATAAATCAAATTGAAAAACACATTTTATTTCAGCTAGGTGTTTTCAATATATCTACTATGAATAACTCTTCTCAAATTAGTGATTTGTACTAAGGATATGAGGTTAGGTATTTGTTTTAATCAGGTGTTTTCGATTAGTAAGCTCTGTACAGGAAGCAAATAAGCAATCTTAATAACAATATCATGTGTCAAGCACTAGTAGCAAGTGCTGTTGCTGCTGCACTAGCAGCAAGTGGTGCTGCAGCACTTGCAGCAAGTGCAGCTGCTGCAGCACCAAGTGCAGCAGCACTTGGTGGTGCTGCTGCTGCTGCACCAAGTGCAGCAACACTTTCTGACGGCAACACTTGGTGCTGCTGCTGCAGCACTAGCAGCAACACCTCTAGTACAAAATACAATATGAGTTTGAAGTTTGATTTATTGGAATCATTGGATCATATTTTTGCTATGTTTTGTTTTATAGGATCGTATGGAAAGCTCATGAGTTTAAAGATAGAACAACGAATTGGATGTTCATTCTTCACTTTTGCAAAGAAATCGGATGCTTATTCGTCACCTTAGCTATGTTTATTTAGGTTTTATGGTTAATTATTTAAATTGTATAAGCTAATTAATTATACATTTTGTAACTCTACTATGATTTTGTGTGGATTGTTTATTGTTAACTTGGAAACTGAAGTATATTAGTTTATCGATTGATTGTTATTTGAATGCTATGAATTGTAATTTTTTTGATTAAAATTTTCATTATATTATAATTCTCAATCTGGTTTTCGGATGCAGATTTTCGGATATTCTCGAATATTCGGAAATATCTGCATCCTCTTTTCGGATGCGGATACGAATGTTAATTTTTGAATATCCATGGATATCGGATGCGGATGCAGATGTAGATTTTAATTTTCGGATACGGATGCGGATATAGCCATATCCGCATCTGTTTGCATCCGTTGACAGGCCTATAATAAATCCATTCATTATAATTTAAATCCCAAACAAATTCTTTTATTTTGGTTTAAATTCTTATATTAAATCAACTATTATCCTATGAATTAATTTTTTTTGAGGGAAACGGGGTTGTAGCGCATAGCTACACAGCCGATTAGATAATATATATTATAGATAGTAGGTGGCAACCAACAAGCCTGGTCGATGGCCAAAAGTAGTATTCATAGATCAAGCAAATCCCAAAATGAGCAGACACAGACAGCTGTATATACAATGAAATTTGTTACAAATTCTATCAGTACTGCTTTTGGGTTTATTGAAAACATAGGCATTCCTTTCTTTCCAGATGCACCAACTATAAATAGCAAGAAAGGCATCGAGATTTTTATCTGGCTTGTTATATTGCCAGTAGTCGAAGAACGAGTATATGACCGGGATGTATCCAATGAGGCTGGCACTGGCCGAGGCTAAAATGTGATAGGAGAAGTCACAGTTGAAAAAGAGATGAGCAATGGATTCTTCATGCAAAGAGCATAAGACACAAAGGGGGTCAAGCTGGGAGTTTCAGCGTCTGAGTCTGTCTTTAGTGTTAATACGAGCATGGATGAGGCACCATTGGAAAAAAAGGATGCAAGGGGGGAGTCTGCATTTCCAAAGTCTTGCGAAGGAGAATGACCTACCAGGATGGTTGAGGAATGAATAGCATGAGGCAACCGAAAAGCCTTTCTCTGGAGCTAGCGCCCAGAAATAGTGGTCTGATGTGTCAGTGAGTTGGGTGGAAAGGAGCAATTTATAGGCTGAGATAATGTCAATCAACGTGTTAAGGTCAAAGAGAGCTGGGGGGGCATATGCTGCTTGGGCCAAGGGAGGTCAGTTCAGCAACAGTTTTGTAGTGGTGGGAGATATGGGGAAGTAAATTAGCGAGAGAGCGGGCGAGAGGGGATTGATCTTGCCAGATGTCAAGCCAAAAAAGGCAATTGCAACCATTGCCTGTGGTGACATGGAATAGGGATTTGACACAGGGAATGGATTTCAAAACACCAGCCCAAAAGGGAGAGGGTGAAAAGCGAGGAGATGAGTGGAGGACGAGATGAGGGTTGGATTGGTAGTGAAGTTGAAGGATCCAATCTTTCCAGATGAAGTGGCCCAGAGTGATGATACGCCAAAGCCATTTGGATAAGAGAGCAATGTTGAAAGAGCGGAGATTAACTACTCCTAAACCACCATGTTCCTTTTGTAGGCAGACTGATTTCCAGTTGATTAAATATTTCCCTTTATTGCCATTCCAGAGAAAAGAACGCCTACTAGTATCGTTTTTTTTATAACCCATTCTGGCAGAACCTGAAACGACATCCAGAATGAGGGGATGGCTGATAGGACCGATTTGACAAGGACTAGGCGGCCTGCAGTAGATATGGAATTAGCTTTCCACAATGATAACCGAGATTCGATCTTGGAGATTAGTGGGGGCCAGTCTTGACGAGCAAGTTTGGTAGTGTGAAGGGGGACACCAAGGTAGGAGATGGGGAATTGGTCAAGTTTGCAGTTAAGTAGAGAGGCAGAAAAGGGGCCGAGCTGTTGAGCGTCGCCAAGGATAAGGATGGAACTTATATGAAAGTTGATGGATAGGCCAGAGATGAGTTCGAAGATGTATAAAAGAACTTTAAGACAGTGGAGGTGATCTGGTTCTGGGGAGATCAACAGAATGGTGTCGTCAGCAAACTGGAGGTTGGAGATTGACAGATCTGAGTTGGGGAGTTTGATGCCAGCAAGAAAGTTATTGGAGATTGCGAGTTTGACCATACGGTTGAAGACATTAGAGATGAGAACATAAAGAAGTGGCGACAGAGGGTCGCCTTGTCTAAGGCCTCTGGCTGATTTTATATGGCCTCCTAAAGAGCCATTGATAGAGATAGCTGAAAAGCTAGTATCTAGGATACATTTTATCCAGTTACACCAAGTATCTGAGAAACCTCTGTGCTTCATAAGATTGAGCAGAAAGTTCCAGTTAACAGAGTCGAAAGCTTTGGAGAAGTCTAGTTTGAGGAGGGCACCTGGGGTGGAAGAGTGATGACAGAAAGAGATCACTTCCTGGGTGGCTGCAACACAGTCTAAGATGTTTCGGCCCTGGATAAACGCTGATTTTTCCACCCCAATCAGAGAATCAATAGTCTTTTGGAGTCGATTAGCAAGGAGTTTAGTGATGATTTTGAAGGTTGTGTTTAGGAGACTGATTGGGCGAAAGGAAGGAAGGGTGGCGAAACCGAGTGATTTGGGGATGAGGATGATGTTGGCATAGTTTAATTTTGCAATCACCGAGGGATTAGATTGAAATTCTGCACACATATCAATAATGTCAGATTTGATAGTTACCCAAAAATGTTTAAAGAAAAGAGGGCCAAAGCCATCCGGGCCAGGGGTTTTATCATCGGCCATGGCGTTTAATGCCGACCAAATTTCTTCTTCAGTGAAGGGGTGATCAACGGGGATAAGGGAAGGGTTGGGGTAAAGGAGATTCCAATCAATGAGGGGAGCAGAGGAGCGGTTCGACCAAGGAGGTTATGGTAATAATCGGTGAAAAGACGAAGGATGTCAGTTTGGTCAGTAAAGCTGGTATCATTATGAAGGATTTCCGAAATGAAATTGGATCTACGGCAACCATTGGAAATGCGATGAAAGTAAGCAGTGTTGTTGTCCCCCTCATCAATCCATTTGGCTTTGGAACGTTGCTTCCAACCAATCTCTCCTTGTTTTATAAGTCTGTCTAATTCTAGCTCCAACTCTTTCAGGCGGCTAGATTCAGGGCCAGACAAGGGGCGGGATTCTTCCGGTATGTTGAGGTGTAAAATGCCATCTTGGGTCTCCGCGATACAAGAGCGGATCGAACCCCAAATGGATTTTTCCCAGGGTCTGATGAGCTATCTAAGTGAATGGAGTTTGGAAACAACACGAGCAGTGGCTGATTGTAGACGGGAGGGTTAGGTCCATGCTAGCTTGACGAAGGCATCGAATGATGGCTCAAGAAGCCAGAGGCGCTCGAATCTGAATTGACGCTGAGGGTTCAGTGTAGATCCTGAATCGAGGAGGAGAGGATAGTGGTCAGATAGGGTCGAGGCAAGGCCATTAATTAGCGTGAGTGGGTGAAGGTCATCCCAAGCGGAATTGAATAAGAAACGATCTAATTTTGCTAGAGATGGTATGGATCTGTGGTTGGACCAAGTGAAGAGGCGGTTGCTGATGGGTGGGTCGATGAGAGCGCATGAATTAATAAAATTATTAAAAGCGGCGGAATCTTGCGAATTGTTACCCGAGTTTCTATCAGAAGGAGATATGGTTGTATTGAAGTCACCTCCAATAACCCAGGGACCACTAAAAAGAGAGGCAGTTTCCAAGCAATTCGACCATAGAGTCGCTCTCTCATGAGAATTCTGGGGACCATAAACATTAGAGAAGAGGTATAATATGACCGAGTGAAGGTGTCGAAGAATAATGTGTAGAACAGCAAGGTGGGGAATAGTTTGATAGATGGACCAGTTGGATTCGTTCCAAGCAGTGATTATACCACCGCTTGAGCCAATGGCATCTATGTGGGCCCAACTAGACAAATGGGGGCCACCTAACAGTCTAAGGAGGGATGGGGACGGATCTGAAAGTTTGGATTCTTGAATAAGAAGGATGTCTATTTTTTGTGAGGTCTGAATAAGATTGATTGCATGACATTTGGAGGGGTCCCCCAAACCCCGCACATTCCATGAAACTATTTTCATTGGGAGAAGGATATACGCTCGGTTTCTAGTAATTGCATGGCCATGTATTGATCATCCGATAGGTTTATGCCCATGCAACGACTCATTTTCTTATTCATTTTGGAGTTAGCTGAAGAGAAAACAACAAGTTTAAGAAAACTACCGGAGCTTCCTGGCAAGGCCTCTTCCTGGTTTAATCTATTGCTCCGATGAACCAGGGCTGGGGAGAGCGAAGCTAATTGCTGTGGATCTGGAGTGAAGCTAATTGCTATGAATTAATTAAACATAAGTTTTTATTTGATTATTCTCATACTCTGCAGTTAATGTCCTTTACCATATTAACTGCAATATTTAATTACATTAATTTTCATTGATTTCCAACTAATTTCAAACGAATTAAATAATAAGGTGATAAATAAAAAAAATTGTTATATATTAGTAATCCAAACACAGTTCTAAATTTATTATTTACAAACAAAAGCTAATAAATTTATGTACTAATTAATTGATTTCATAATCTATATTAAACCTACTTCAATTAATAACATATGTTTCACTATTAAATCCAACATTTAATTTATTCCTCATTAACCTTTATTATTACCATAATTGGAATTATATTAAAACAGCTGTCAATTTCATTCAATCAACATTATTAAATTATATTCTATTTTTTTTTTCATTTTATAAATCATAAATTTTAATTTCTCACAATATTAAATTCCAAAAATCTTATTAAATTGAATATTTTAAATTATTAAAAATATGGGTCGTTACAATGGTAATTGGGATTAGGTGGCTGAATTTTGATCTCTCGTTATTCTATGCTTGTCTATGTAGTTAAATTTGGCGTTTTTGATGGAATTAACCCGATTAAATGATTTTAAACTTTAAGTATGCCTTTAAATATGTTCATGGATGAATCAAAAAGATAAAAAAATGGATTTTGGTGATTTAATAATCTCTTTTAGACGATATTGTCATTCTTGTGTAAATACTAGATCTAGGCTAAATTTTATGTATTAAACATGTTTTATTTGCTTGATAATGATGTATGAATGCTTGTGAGTGCCTTATATGTTTGGATGAATTGTTTTGATCTTGTTTTTTAAGTGCTTCTAGGATAGTTAGGAGTTAGTCGATGAAACAGGCAAAACAAACTCAAATTTGCTCAAAATTGGATGAAACTTGGATGAGAAGCTCTTGAGTTAGGGATGAAGCTACGTTTTGTGTTGTAGGTTTATTGGACAAGTTCTGGTTGGAGAACTTTAGATCGGTACCAAACTAAAGTAGTGATGAGGATTTTAGATCGGGGAAGCTCTACTACGAGTCGAGCTTCAAGCTTAAGGCCATGTGACTTTGGGTCAGGCATAGGAGAAACCTAGGACGAATTCGGGGTTGGAATTTTCATGAAGGCAAGGAGCAAAATAGGTCGATGTAGGATGGTGCTTCGGGACAAGGCAGAGATTGCTTTGGGCTTGGCTTCGAGAAAGAAATGAAGTAAAGTCGAGGAAGTTGAAGGCCAAAGTTTGACTGAGTGTTTAGGTCAGTACCGACCTGAACTGGGGGAAATTGGACTTGTGGTTTGGCTTGCGGACTTCAAAATGGAGAAGAGGAGTTTGAATGAAGGCCAAGGACTAAGATTAGGGTCAAAAGCTCATATAGGTAGCAACTACTACAAGTCGGTACCGATCTGTAAAATCTGCTCGGTTCGGGGTAAAAATTAAGAGAGGAAGTATGTGGTCTCTAGGTCGTGTTGGAGGTGTTCATTCATTCATTCGTTGTTCGATGGGGATGTGAAAACATGATGAAAACTGATGGTTAAGAAACGAAGTGATATTGCATTGCTTCGATGTGATGGCTTTGGGACTTTGAAATGTAGATTCTACAACTGATATGGAAGTCTAGAAGTTTTCCGATGATGATGGCTCTAGAACGGTAGTCATAATGGTAGCCCATGAGGAAAAGTTCTAGGATGCAAACTTATGAAGTATAGCTAGGACGTGCTCTATTACGGATATGATGAGACATGTTCTAGATGCTAGCCTATTTAGTGGAGCTAGGATGTGCTCTACTATGGAGATGGGAATATGTAGGACAAGAATGGGTTCTACGATGATGATAATGGACTGAATCAAACTAGGATGGGTTAGAAGATGTATGCGAATTGATCGTTGATGCTCGGAGTGTTCCAATGTGCTTGTAAAGCAATTGTAGGTGAGGATGCTCATTGTGTATTAGGACGTATACTAGTGGATTTAGGACGCCATCTATATACCCTGGACTTCTGGGATGTATAGTTTAGTTTTCCTAGCTTACTGAGTGGCATGGATTTCGAGCACTAAGGAACTGAGACTTTTCTATTGGTCCTTGGTATAGGACGACCAAATGAGTTATCATATATCAAAAGAAATTAAGTGGTAGTGAGGATTATTTGATGCATGCTGTGTTAACCCGCTTTTTAGCAAAGCAGGTTTCTTAGAAGATTCAAACGAGGATGAAATGACTTGAAAACCTGGAGGCACAATTAAACTGACATAAGAATTGAGCTCAAGAAATTTGGGCACTTAGACTATGGAGAGATGCCGGTACCGACCTCTCATGTAGGTACCGACGCCTCATATTAACTCCATAGATGCCACGACTTCTTAGGACACCTCCATAAGAAATTAGAAGAGTGCTGTAAAAATTACAAGTCATTCCAAGCTAAGGAAAAAAAGCTACCACCGATCTCTTAATCAAAAAGGCTGATACTGGGCTGTTTTGAAGAGAAGTAGACGATGACTTGTTTTGGATGACCAATGATCGATGGAAGTAGCATAGGACACCTTAAAATCAAGTAACATAAAGAGTACAAAAGAGTTTGAATCAATTGGAGCAAACCGCAGAGGTCGGCACCGACATGAATGGTCGGTATCGACTTCTCTATATAAATCCTATGAGCTTGAAATTTCACGTACTACTTCGGGCCTTTATCTGGACTCTACACCAACTCTTCTCTTGGCCAATACGACTACTACCACTATAAATACAAGCCTACCTGCAACCAAAATAGGATCTGCGTTCTCTGACCGTAAAGACTCTGCCATTTCTTTGCCTCTAACCTCTTCTCCATTAAAGTCCCTAGGAAACAACTATTTGCTTTTTTTAAGACTTAAATCAGCAAATTCTTAGTACTAGTGACCCTCAACCCTCTAGAAACATCATTGTAAATCTGAGATCCACTAGACTGTGGTCAGATCTAAGAAAACTAGTTATAATCCAAAGAGATAACAACCAATAAAAGATTAAAGTGGACGTAGGCAGGAGATTATGCCGAACCACTATAAAAACTTGTGTGTTCTTATCTGCTTTTCCTTTTACTTTTGATCTGAACTGGTGCTTTTATCTTGATTTTAGGTCTTGATCTAATTTTTAGGTTAACGTTTTAGTGCTTTCACTAGGAACAAGCTAGATCTAAGAACTTGAAGCTTGAATATGAGATTTGAAGGGAAGAAATCTAATACTATATCTAAACCGGAGCAAGTCGACCAGAGCTTGGGGCCATCCAGGAGGTGTCTTCAAACTCTCATTGGTTTAACTACATGACGATTGAAGAGATGAAAAGAAAGATAAAGGAGATGCAGGATAGAGTGATAACTAGGCAACAAAAAATGCTTGAAGGATTCTTCCAAAGGATGGGACAACAAGGAATAGCCAAAGCTTTAGGAATTCAAAACCAAAGACCGCAAACCAACATAGGAGAATTTGGAGATAAAGCAAAGAATACTGAAAAAATGCCTCCACGACTCGAGGGCATGATCGATTTGGAACTAGGATGAACTTTAATGCCTGGCATAGGCAATCTTAGTGCCAGAGTAGCAAATCCGAATATAAATGTATGACATCAGGAGTTGGAACCAGATACCCATCGTTGGAATGGTGGCAAAATGAAGTTATGGCTCATAAACTTTCATTGGATGACAACCCCATGATCAGGATGGATTAGGGTCAGGTTCGATTCCTTTACCCTGACTTGAATAAATGATGCAATATAACCTCAAGCAGCTTACACATGTACATGATCCCGAGCGGTCCCTAAGCATGCTTTGAGTTGGATGTTTGAGATGACTATTTAGGGCAATAATAACCCTAGACCACTTAGACATGCACAAAACCTAGTTTGGTCCCTAGTCACGCTCTAATTCGGATGTCTGGGGTGATTGTTTAGGATAATAATAACCCCCGACCACTTAGACGTGCTCAAAACCTAAATTGGTCTCTACTTACGCTTTGAGTCAGATGTCTAGGATGGATAATTAGGATTTTTGCTTATTTGATTTGATTTGGATATTTGAATTTTGAAATTCCACCAGTGTGTGATGACTGATTTTGATCGCCCTAGAGCCTCGACCAGAGAGATGGGACCGGACTGCAAGGTGCAAGTCCTCTTGTCAAAGAGCGAGTGGATGGACTTTTACGATATTGATCGCCTTAGAGTCCAAACCAAAGAGACGGGACCAGAGCGCAAGAAGTAAGTCCCCTCACCGGAAAATGAGCAGATGGCCCTGCTAGGTCGTTGAGTCCCTTCATCGAAGAGCGAACGGACTCGGCAAGGATCCGGAGAGATCATCCCTTAAGCTTAAAAAATAAATGATCTGGAGAGATCATCCCCTTAACTTAACATTAAACGAACTGGAGAGATCATACATTGAACTGAATATAAAACGATCTGGAGAGATCGCATATTAAACTGAATATAAAATGATCCAAAGAGATTGCACATTAAATCAAATGAAAAATGTTCCAAAGATATTGAACCTTAGAATGAAAATAGATTTGATAAAAAGATTTGAATGCTTTGTAATTGGAATTAAACAGATAATCCAGATGAACACTGGATGATTTTGGTATATGATATGATAACTTTGAATGAAATCGGAATGATAATGATGTAAATCCCAGATGAACATGGGATGATTTTGATATGTGATGTAATAACTACGAATGGAGTCGGAATGATGATGATGTATAAATTACACTTAATCAGAGTCTAGAGTATTAGGTTTGAATGACAAGTGATTGATAAGAGAATCCGAAGGAACTGCATGATTCACCAAGATTGAAGTGGCCGGAGAGCTCAACTATCGAAGACTGATTACTAAACTTGTTCTTGAGCAAAGAACACCTTACATTCAAAAGGCGTACTTTAGGGGGCAAGTGCTAACTCGTTTTTAGCAAAGAATATTTCAACTAAACTTAGAAGATTCAAACGAGGATGAAACAATTTGAAAACTTGGAGGCACATTTAAAATGACTAGAGAATTAAGCTAAAGAAATTTAGGCTCAAAATACACTAAGAAGAGATGTCAGTACCGACCATTCATGTAGGCACCGACATCCCATATTAACTCCATAGATGCTACGATTTCTAGAGACACCTCCATATAGAATTAAAAGAGTTCTATAAAAATTACAAGTCACTCTGAGCTAAGGAAAAAAGTTACCATCGGCCTCGTAGGCAAAAAGGCTGATACCGAGCTGTTTTAAAGAGAAGTAGATGACGACTTGTTTTGGACAACCAACGATCGATGGAAATAGCATAGGACACCTTAAAATCAAGTCGCATGAAGAGTGCAAAAGAGTTCGAATCAATGGAGCTAACCACAGAGGTTGGCACCAACAAGAGAGGTCGGTACCGACTTCTTTTTGAAAATCCTACGAGCTTGAGATTTCACGTACTACTTTGGGCCTTCATCTGGACTTTGTGCCAACTCTTCTTCTGGCCCAATACGACTACTACCTCTATAAATATAGCCTTCCTTCAAGCAGAACAGGATCTAAATTCTCCGACCTTAAGGATTCTGCCAGTTCTTCACCTCTAACCTCTCCTCCATTAAAGTCACCTAATAAACAACTATTTTCTTTTCTAGGACCTAGATCACCAAATTCTTAGTACTAGTGACTGTCAAACTTTCTAGAAACATTATTGTAAATCTGAGATCCACTAGATTATGGTCAGATCTAAGAAAACAAATTGTAACCCAAATAGAGAACAACCAATAAAATATTAAAGCAGACGTAGGCCAGAGACAAGGCGAACCACTATAAAAACTTCTATGTGTTCTTATCTACTTTCTGCTTTTCCATTTACTTTTGATCTGAAATGGTGCTTTCATCTTGATTTTGGGTGTTGATCCAATTTTTGGGTAAAGACTATGGTTTCTCCTATTGTTGGTTATTACTCTAGGGTGGTCAATTGACGTTATTTAGGACATGGATACCTAAACACCTGATACTGTACTTAGGACATAGTACATTTTGACGATGATAATAGAGTAGCATATTAGAAATGTTATGTGCTTACTCTTTGGATCTAAGGATAAGTCAGGTATGACTCTTATACCTCTTTATTTCTTAATATATCGACCTCTATAGTATTTTGAGATTTATTTATCGCTCACACCAGATTGTTATCTGATTCAAGGTTTTATGTTATGTTTCTTGATATCTCGGGTACTCTTAAATAAGTGGTCTAGATGGTTAGTCTAGGTTATACGCAGTGGTCGTGCAGAGGATGAGCTAGATGGAGCTTTCTTGTATTATATATGGATATTCTATTTCTTGTTTCAATGTGCAGCACTATAGAGCCTAGATAATGTTTGCTCTACCATCGTGAGACAGTTTATTTTAGTTTATTTTCTCTTTGTATAAACTCTATTACTATGTGTATAACCCTATGGATCTATGCTTTGATATTTGGTTCACTTAGTTATTACCGCCTCTTCTAATTTATATCTGAGATGGTTATTATATTTTATTCGATGCTTTATAAGGTGTACGATAGATTCTATGATGTTATGTATCTTTTACCTTTATTAATCATCCTAAATTGCCCAGGCACAGCTGCAGCGCACTAAGTTATATCGAGTATTGGTGGTGTAGGGCGATCATCGCATTTGGTTTCAGAGCTTAGTTTGCACGATTAACCTAATGTGATACCATGGTCTAGTAGGGATATGGAATGAGTTATCACCCTAGACTGGATCGAGAGTACATATATATGGGAGAGAACGTACTTACTATAAATTTTGATTTTTAAAACTATATAGTAGTGTATACATAGTATATAAGTCGCATGCACATACAAGTATCATTGATGTAGTTTTCTTTTATGAGGGACTGATCGTTCTTATTACAGATCAAGAATGAGTCGGCATACAAGAAATATTACGAGGAACTCCATTTCTGGGGTCGAAGAAAGAGCGAGTTCGAGGGTTACTAACCCTAACTTCCAGGCAATGTTCAATGCGATGAGGGCGAACATGCTATAAAATGCCCTAGCGGGTGCTCCAAATGTTGTTGTTGGTGGTTATGCTCAAGTGCAGGCGCCTAGAGTTCATTTTGCTAAGCTGAATAAAGATTTTTTCCAGCCATGGTGGCAAGCCATTCTAAGGAAAGGAAATGGCTATGGAAATGCAGGATTGGTTGGACACCCATGAAAGGATTTTGATGACCTTGAATTAGATGATGCAATAAAGAGGAGGTTGGCTTCCCGACAGGTTCAAGGGAGAGCAATGAACTGGTGGGACGGTATCAAAGTTTCTACATGTGAGGATCAGTTTACTTAGGACCAGTTCAAAATCGATTCGAGGAGAAGTTCATTATGACTACTTAATAGTCGGTGTTATTCAAGAAGTTTGCTAATTTGAAACAGGGAGATATGTCTGTCTTTGCGTATGTTTCTAAGTTTGATGCTTTGTTGATGTATCTGATGTCTTTCATCGACACTCTATTTAGAAAGAATGAGAAGTTTCTTAAGGGTTTGGATGACTATCTAGGGGAGAAGTTGGTGAGTCACATCGATGAGCCATTTGAGAGACTCGTCGAGTAAGCTCTTTGCTAGGAGAGTTTGTACCCCCAAGTCTAAATCAGCTATTGTAGTAAAGGAAGAGCCAAAACGCAACATGGCAGTCAAGGCAAGAAGAAATGGAATGGGAAGAAAAGTAGTTCTAAACTAAAAATACTAAGAAGAAGGGAAATTGGGAACCTACTTATTTTAACTTTAGAGAGAGAGGCCACTTAAGTAAGAATTGTAAAGTTGATGGCAAGATGTGTTTCAACTGTAACAAGTTAGGGCATATGCAGAGGAATTTTCCAGAACCAAAAAGTAAAAGTAGGCAGTGAAGGCATATCCTTTGGACGCTGTTCCAACTTTGTCGAGTGCTAAATCGGTGAAGGAGAAAGGAAAGAGCATAGTTATTCAAGGTATGCTTTTGATTTATGATGTTCCTATACATGTTTTATCGATACCAAGGCTTCGAATATATTTATATCTAGTGACCTGGTAGACAGATTGGGATTGAATCCCAAAATAGTTAACTGATCTTTGATAGTGATGAACAATATTGGAGGTTCCACTAGCCTGTGTATGGTTTTTCTTAGTTTGGTCTTATCGAGTCATAGGTGCTCTGTTGTTTGTGATTGCTTCGTTTTGAATTTCGTTGGATTTGGAATTATCTTATGGATGGACTGGCTAAGGAAGTATGTGGAAATGGTGGATTGCGAGAGTCCGTTAGTGGTGATTAGGGCTATGGAAGGGCCGATGATAGTGATTGGCTGCCTGTCAGAGGATGGTGTTATGGTTAGCTTTCTATACCTTGAGGTTCCATAGAATGGATTGTCATTTGGGCCTATTGTTAGAGATTATCCAGACATGTTTGAAGAGGTGACCAGATTACCGTCACACCATGAGATTGAAGTCCGCATAGATTTACTGAAAAATACCAAACCGATAGTGAAAAATACCAGAGAGCAGAAGGAGTTGGAGGTGCAAGTGAATGACCTATTGAGGAGAGGGTTCATTTATAAGAGTATAACTGAGTAGGGCACACCCATAGTGGTCGTCACTAAGGCGGATCATTCTTTAAGGTTCTATGTGACTACCATTAGCTGAATAAAGTGATGAAGAAGAACAAGTATCCACTTCCGTGTATTGATGACTTGTTTGATCAGCTCCATTGTGCAAAGTCTCTCAATTAGATTTGACAAGGGGATTTAACCAATTAAGAGTAGTGAAGGAGAGTGTTTCGATTATCGCATTTCGTATGCCGTGTGGTTTCTGTGAGTGGTTGGTTATGACATTCGAGCTAACCAATGCTCTGGTATACTTTGTTGATCTCATGAACTGTGTCTTTAGGGATCAAATAAACAAGTTCATGCTTGTGTTCATAGATGATATTATGGTATATTCTAACATAGAGAAGGAACATAAGACACACTTGAGAATTGTGCTTGAGGTGTTGAAGAAGCACATGTTGAAAGCAAAGTTTTTGAAGTGTCACTTCTGGAGGTGGGAAGTGAGATTTTTTGGTCATGTCATCTCGAGATAGGGTATTGCAGTGGCTACTGCAAATGTGGTAGTGGTTCGGGACTAGAACTAACCCAAGAATGCTACTGATATGAGGAGTTTCCTTGGACTAGTAGGATATTATAGACGTTTCATCAAGGACTTCTTCAAAGTAGTAGCGTAGTTAACCTATTTGAGGAAGAAGAACCGTACCTTTGTTTGGGACGCGAAGTGTGAACACGCATTTGTAAGTCGGAAGGAGAAGGTGATGAATGCACCAGTATTGACTATTTCAAGCGGGAATGAGGAGCTAACAGTATACACAAACGCATGTGGTACCGGACTAGGTGTGATGTTGATGCAAAGGGGAAAAGTTGTTGCATATGCTAGTCGACAGTTAAAGCCGCACGAGAAGAAATATTCGACTCATGATTTGGAGTTGGTGACGACTGTGTTTGTTTTGAAGATTTGGAGGCATTATCTATTAAGAGAAAGATTCAAGCTGTTCATGGACAACAGGTCCCTGAAGTAACTTTTCTCCTAGAAGGATCTCAATCTTCGCCAGTAGCGATGATTGGAATTCTTGGCCTCCTACGATTTTAGCATTTCCTATACGCCCGGTAAGGGAAATCTAGTTGTCGTTACTTTGAGTAGAAGGTATGCCAGTTTGGAGCAATGTTCCTTGAGTGGAAGTAGATGGTGTATATTGTTGGTTATGATTTCAGACCTCATTGCAAGTTAGAGCCAGAGATGTTGGCGAGTTTGACTATCAGACCTACTTTGAT
This sequence comes from Allium fistulosum, assembly GCA_030737815.1. NCBI lineage: Eukaryota > Viridiplantae > Streptophyta > Magnoliopsida > Asparagales > Amaryllidaceae > Allium > Allium fistulosum. The sequence goes on along the minus strand of CM060903.1, from coordinate 803,845,649 downwards.
TGAGCGAATTGGTACTAGTTAGAGGCGAGATGCTAGACTAGTAGAGGTCATGGAAAAAATAGAAGAAAGAATAGAGCTTGAGGAGATGAAGTAGTACAGATCGACTGAGGTGGTTTGCTCCATATGGATAGGAGATTATTCATTCCTGATGTCAATAGGTTGAGGATCAGGTACTAGGAGAGTGCCATCATTCAAGATTGAGTATACATCCTAGCAGTAATAAGATGTACCATGATATGAAGCAAACCTAATAATTGGAAGGTATGAAGATGGACGTCGAGGAATTTATCTCGAAGTGAATGAACTGTCAATTGGTGAAGGAAAATAAAATGAAGCCAAGTAGATTACTGCAACCACTTGAAATTCTCGAATGAAAGTGGGAAAAAGTTTTAATGGATTATCAAGGACCAGAGATATGTATGATAACATTTGGATTATAGTCGATAGATTGATGAAGAGTGCTCGATTCATAACTGTTAATTATAGTGGAACAACATCCAAGTTGGCCAAGTTGTATATAAAATAGGTAGTGTGATTCCATGATGTGCCGAAGAGCATTGTGAGTGATTGGGACCCATTGTTCACTAGTGGGTTCTGGGAGAGCTTACAAGTGGCATTAGAGACCGAAATGCATCTCACTACAGCTTATCACCGGCAAACTGATGGGAAAACCAAGAGGGTGAATCATATAATAGAGGATCTCTTGTGGGCTTGTACTCGATTTCGGAGGCTCGTGGAACGATAACTTGCATTTGGTAAAATTTTCATACAACAATAGCTGTCAGTCTAGTATTGGTATGGCATTATATGAAGCGTTGTATGGTTGACCGTGTAATGGTCCATTATGTTGGTGGGAAGCGGGCGAGAAACTGATACTTTGGCTAGATATGATTAGAGAAAACTCAGAGAAGATTAAGATAATTTGGCAATGAATGAAAGCTGCTAGGGATCGACAGAAGAGCTATGTTGATAAGTGGGATAGAGAATCAACAATATGGTGTTTGTGAAGATTTATCCATTGAAGAATGTTATTCAAATTGATAGTAAGGTAAGTTGGCGCCGAGATTCGTAGGTCCTTTCCGATAGTAGAGAGGATTAAGAACCTAGCATATAGGGTTGACTTACCTCAGAAGATAGTGAGTGTGCACAACATCTTCTACGTTTTTCATTTACGGAAGTTTATGGACGACTCAGGTGTGATGATTGCACCGGATCAACTTGATGATATCGAGATTGAACCAGAAGCTTTGAGACCTCATAGGTCGGTTCGTATTGTCGGACGCGATACGAAATAGCTTAAGAGGAAGACAGTGGAGTTGGTGAAGGTTCAAAGGGACGAAAGTGAAGGCGATTGCATGTGGAAAACTGAGGAGATCATGAGGGCTGCATATCCGAAGCTCTTTGCATGATAAGGCCTCATGTATATCGTATGTACTTTCACCTTAGATATTATATATGATAGTTTAGTATCTCGCATACTTGGATAGATTTATCTGTACAATTGATTGCATAGCTATTTGTTTGATATATTGGATGGTTGCATATAATTGTTAGGCATGCGGGGTAACTTTGGTTGACTGTTCTTTAATTTGTCAAGGATGAAATTCCTCAAAAGGGAGAGCGTAACGATCCATATTTTATATATTGAAGGATCGTAAAATATTTTTATTTAATTCATATGAGGTCTTATGACTCTGATATTTTGGAAAATGACTCTTTGAGGCACTTTCCACAACTATGATTTTTATTGAATTTCTATGTGACCATTTTGACCTTGAAAATCTTGTATGCCCTAATTTTTTATAGGACCCGGGTTAGAGTATGAAACCACTAACATTACTTTAGGATTATGGTTTCACGTTCCATAGAGCGGTCATAATGGTAAAACAGATTTACTATTTGGAAGTTAGGACTGTTATAAGTTTTGGCTACTACTGGCTAGTATTATTTGATAATTAGGTTATCCATACTTAGGCCCACTAACTAATTTCGGGATTGGAGCCTAAGGGGGACTGATGGGACTGTTCCAAGTCATTCCCGACTTCACCAAAATAGTTCTAAAGCTCCATTAACCCTAATCTCATCAAAAATCATCCTTTTTCTTATTAATCTTAGCTTAAATCATCATTAAAGGGGTAATTAGTGAAGGGAATAGTAGATCTACTATTTTGGCTGTCTTGGAATCTGCTTGCTGTATTATCTTAGATTTGGAGAATTAAAGTGGTAACTAGATATTAAGGAGTGATTATTGATCTCTTACTATTATATATTTGTCATAATATAGTTAAATTTGTTGGTTTTTTAATAAACTTGATTAAATGATTTTAAACTTTAATTACACCTTTATATATGTTTTTTAGACGAATTAAAAAGGTTAAAAATGGATTCTAGCGATTTAATAACCTCATTTAGACCATATGGTCATTTTTGTGTAAATGCTAGATCTAGGATAAATTTTATATATTAAACACAGTTGATTTGCTTCATCTTGATGTATGAATGCTAGTGAATGCCTTGTATGTTTGGATGAGTTGTTTTGATCTTGTATTGTAACACCCGTAAAATTAACGGTAATTAATAAATAATTAATAAGGGTCCAAAAAAGGAATTTGAGCAAAATATGGAATTTGGACATGAAACTTACACCATTGCATTCATGGCGATTTTTTGAGCAACTTTCGTATTTGGAGTTTCGCGATCAGAGCTCAAATGAAGAAGTTATTAGTGTTTAGAGTTTCCAAAACGAAAATAATTTAAAAATGCAAATAGGAAATAAATTATAATTAAATGCAACCGGTCGACCCCCTCCTTAGGCTGGTTGACCACTAACAGTCGACTGCCTGTAGTGGAGTGCTCGACTAGTCGTATGGTGGTGGCTAGGGTTTGAACCTTGGCCAAACGGCCATGATTTTATTATTTTAATCTAACTATTACGATTGATTTTAGTACCTATAAATATAGGCCTAACCCTCACTTTTCTTCTCATATTTTCTGATAAAGGTAGCTAAGCTCTGTCATTTTCCCTTATTCATAGTTTCTATCAATTATAAAATATTATATATATATATAACCAGAGAAGGGTAGAAAATAAAAGAGAAGAAGCGGATCAATACGGCACAAAGAGGTAAATTTCATTATTATAAATTTATATTCCCCTTAACCTCAAATCTATTTTCAGATCTATAATTCTAATAGTATGTATATACCTTGTTATACATATTCTTTTTTATTAGAATGGAAAAGGAGTCAAGTAGAGGAATGGATTCAGATTTGGAAGATTTAGAAAGATAGGAAGGTGAGTGGGAAATTATATAATTTATTTATAACATTTGAAATTTATATCGTTGAGTTTTATTTAAATATTATGCCTATGCAATATCTATGGAGTTGTTCGCTTAGGTTGATGTAATATCGCCTACAAATTCTGTAAAATAGGTAATTGGAATAGGAATGTTATTTCCACCATAATCTGGAAATTTGAAAATCAGTCCCTAAATTTGTTAAAGTTGAATGTTGATGAAGTTGTAAAGTTTATTCCAGATTTATAGTTGGGTCGTAAACTGTTAGTATTAGTTTAGATTGCCCTAATTTGACTTGGAATGTGAATCTCTATGTTTTAATTTATTGGGAGCAAGGTATTATTTAATTGTATGTATTTCCATAAATTATCCAATTCCAAAAATTATGTATAAAAGTGTGTCGTTTTAATTAACAGAGAATATACTAAAAAGGAAAGAGATGTGTAAAGTATGGATATTCTTCTCCATGTGCATTGTCTATTTCAATAAAAGAATAGAGATAATTCCTTGCAATTTCAAAAGAAGCAAAATCTCATTTTTGGGTAATTTATGGAAAGTAATAACATTAATCATGTTAGGAAGGATAACTCTGATAAATTAAAACATGGGAAGGACAGTTCTAGTTTAGGAATCAATAGTTAGAAATAAGAATATATACACATATAACCATGCTTATTGATTAAAAATAAAAACATACATGGCTTAATTTACGACGATATTCGTATTGGTTATACATAGCGTATTAAATCATATGATTAGAAGGTCTAGATGGAGAAGAGATAATAACTCCGAAATTAATAGGGCAATAAAAATGCAGTTAATAGGGAGTTACAGGGATTAAATGGGGACACAAATACAGTTAATGGGACTGGTTAAAGAATCTATAATGGAATTTATGGAGAAATGAATAGGCATAATAGGTTGAATTTGAACGAATAAACACATGTTATTAGAAATTGTCCAATTAGAATAATAATGACCATTTATTACGGACAATTGACATTTGTGGAATATAATATATAGGCGTCTAAGGTAGGAATTAAATGCTAGAAAATATTATAATTTCACAGTATAATTTCATAGTATAATTTTCATTGCGGGAAATTATACAGCCTCAATTATACAATTAGAACAAGCGTGAATTAGTAGGTCTAGCCCAACATTTAAGCCTATGATGGTTAGTTTGTTTTAGTGGTTTGGGATGCGAGGTCAGCAGAGTTACACAACCAAAGTTTTCCCTTCATATAGAGGCTACCAATAGTTCTGTATACTTGCAACTGATGTGAGACATCTCCAACCGTAGGACCCGTATGGAAGGGATATGCTTTGCGGATAGGTTGGGGAAAATATTCCAAGGGTTCGCCTCGTTTGAAGTATTAAATGACTCAATACTTTTAATGAAATGAGGTCTGCTTCAATTCTAATAAGAGGTATTAAGTAACAGAAAGGGGCATTTTCCTTGACTTACATTAGGTTAGTCTAAACAAGATGTCAGCTGAGGAAGGTCGGTGGGCTATGTCAGTATTTTTGTTGGAGCGGTATTTTGAAGTAGGACTGGCATATAGGCTATGACCACCAGCATCCATGAGTGGTCGGTAACAAAGGCTCGGGTGCCTTGATAGATTTCGCCTCCTACTAGTGTAGAATTCGTATGGGATATGCACAAACCTCAAAGTTAGTTGGTTAGATGTTTTATTTATCGGATGTGGGCCGGTTAATCCTTACATGAGTCTTTAGGATAGCTAGTAGTACGATAACTAAATTATAGATTATAAAACCATATATATGGGTCATTAGTCTCTATAGTCGGGACCAATTAACTAGTGATTGTATTGCCGAGGGCCTGCTTTGGGAATTGAGATATTAAATGGTCGTTGGGCATGCCTCCTCTCTATTTAAAAAGTATTAAGTGGCCAGAGTTTTTGGGTAGTATATGTTTAGATATATACATGTTTATAGACACATATATAGTTATACCTCGAAGGAGGTTAGGCATCTCGTACGCGCACTTAGGATTAAACGGATTAGCCATAAATAATAGAAATAATACTTAAATGGAAATCAAATAGCAAAATTAATGTTATAGGTAAAGTGTGTAATTTTCTAGTCATAAGAACGTCGTTCTAACCCCCACTCCTTATTACAACTCACTTGATAGATTTAGAGGGACAAGCTACTGGTGCAAGTCTTCTTATTCATGCTCGACGATGACAAGGCAAACAGATACTCAATGAATAATATTGATTCCAGGCCAGTAGCCTTAGTCAATACGTATGTTTTATTATATTTTCAATTCCGTTATAAGTTTATATTGATCGCACTCTGATATACTTGTATTTATTACAGGTTACCAAACCAACGATCCATGCCTTGATGGATTTGGATTTGGATTTAGTCAAAATTCAGGACCATTAAGGTGCGAGTTGTTACATTTGGTATCAGAGCTTAGGTTAGTCGATCATAGGAATTAGGATATGCTGAGAGAATGTATTTTTATTTTTCCTATAGTTATATATATATATATGTTATAAGCATAACTCTATAAACTCTAATTATAGAAGTAGTTGCAACCATATTCTGAAAGGATGGATGGGACAACTATGAGTTGGGTGAATAAATAGAGTTAAATTTATACACCTACCTCGATTACCCCATGGAGCATTAGCTATACCGTAAGGCATTAACCTAGAAGTGCATAAGCATGACATATAGAAGAATATTGAAGTTGGATGGTCCTTGACTCCTTTGTTGAACCAGGATGCCTTATGACTATAGATTTCAATGGATTGCCAATTGAAGATGTTCATTTCATCTAGACAAATGGGATGTAAGAACTTATATGTTGCAAGCATCCAGAAGTAAGGTGTGAAGAAGGATTGAGCAATTTCTCATAAGAAGGTGTATATTAACTACCATAAGAGAAGTTGAATTGGATTTTTATGATGATGAGTAGAAAGTTCAAAAGAAAGGATAAATTAAGTCCCTTTCTAAGTCCGACGCGATATGAAAGAATTTGACAAAATATTTTGGAAAATTCCTTAAAACATTTTGAATGGTTTTTTCAAAGGATTTATTAGAACTTATTGTTTTTTAAAAGAAAAGAAATTTTGAAATTCTTAATTTAAAATTGGTTGGGTCAAAAGTTTCTAATTTAAAGGTTTTCCGTAAAAGGTTCTTTTCAATTTTGAAATGAATGGAAAATAGAGTGTAGGTTTGGCACGATGATTTTTCCTATTTTTATAAGTTTGAAGGTTTTAAAAATTCTTTCTCTAGGGGGTGGATAAATGGAAATATAGTACTTTATTAAATAGGGTAAAGAGAATAGAAGGGTAAGAATGCCCAATAGTGAAAGCAGGGGGATATTCCCGTAAAAGGAAAATACGCAGGAAAAAAAGTTGAAATAGATTTATACATATCTCTTTTCATGTTAATGAAGAAAAGCCCAATGACTAAAGCAGTAGGCGAACATACTGCAATGAGTCGATATTAGAAAATTTAGATAGAAATAGTATCATGAATTTGTATGTAAAAATAAGATTAGTAATCTAGTTAAAAATAATATAGGAGGGAAAATAATAGGAATATGATATGAAGAATGGATAAATTTGATAGATATGTAGTAATTGCATATATATTTTAGATAGGCACTTAGATAGATGTTGCAATTGCACATGTCTTTTAGAAGTCCCTCTCATATGCTATTGAAATCTACGCCAAAGGTGGAAGCAGAAATAACATGAGTAGTAAGAAAATAATAGAATGGAAATAATCTTTGTCTACTCCAGTTTTCATTTTTTTTAAATTTATAGAAGACGTTTTTGAAAATGATTTGCTATAATAATTGAATTTTTGAATGTTTTATGTTTAAAAATCCTACTTTTAAAAGAAGTAAATTTTCATTTTAGAAAGTCTTTAAAAAAGGAAAGTTTGTTAAAATGGAAAATTTTCATGTCTTCTTAGAAGCCAAGCAATTTTTGGATTTGATGAAAAGGTTTCTAGGTTTATATATTCAAAGTTAAAGATTTTAGATTAGGTACTTCATGACTGTGTGGTTTTGGTGATGTGCACCTCAATGTGCATATTTTTACATCCTTATTTAATCTATTTTTATTTAAATAAATGTCATAATTGGGTATTTTTACATGTTTAAAACCAAATTACAAAAATGCTTTCAAGTCATCATTCATGCATCAACTTGGGGATAAAATGATAATTTTGTGCATATATTAATTTTATGAATACTCACTTGCACATTTATTTTTATTTGTAGAAATTTGAATGGAAATATGAAGAGGCTTTCATGTATTCATGCATGCACAAGAGAATAAGGCAAACTAAGATGGAAATAAATCAACTCATGCATCATGGAGGATCCCACCTACCCACTTACCTTGATCTACAATCAGGAGCTAATGCACATGTTAGTAGAGATTAAAGTTACATGCATACTTAATGGAGGATTAATTCGAGGCTAATGATAAATTGGTGGCCACACTTCCTAAGGGGTATTTTGGGTAGCTCCCTAAAATATAGATTAGGGTTTTAGGCTTGTATAAATACCCCTCTTATGTACAAGTAATTGAGTTTTTAGTTTTACATTATCTTATCATGCAAGTTATAGCCTCAAATTAAAAGAGAAATAAAAATGGCTTCCTAAGCCTCTTCTTTTTCTACTTGCTTTTTTTTCATGCTTACATATTCTTTTATGCTTATTTTCATTTATATGCTCTCTTTTCTTTCATGCTAGTAGTGTAGATTCATTTTATGCAAGTAGATTAATTCTCTTTTTATTTTTTTAACTAGCTCTTACTTTGCTTATTTTTCTATGTTGAAATTTACAAGTGTTGAAATGATAACACAAATGAGTAGGTAAACCCCTTCAATTTAGGGGTAATGAAGCTCTCTAAAATTAGGTAAATTTAACATATTTTGTGATTTATAATCTCTTTTATGCAGCATGAAGAGTTTTATTTTGATGTAAGTTTATAAAATGAATTTGATAGCCTATGTTGTATTTACAAATAGGCTATTCTTATTCAAACATAAACATAATTAACGTCATCATTTTACTAATTGGGTTTTGATTATGAAATTAAGGTAGAAACAAAATTTGATGATCTATCTTACTAAATACAATAGTAAATAAATCATACTTAAATAGCTTTTGCTTTGACTTCATTTTCATTACAATTGATAAGTGGTTTTATGTGTTGTATTATAGTTTGATGGTTTAAGTTACGTTAATTAATAACATAAATAAACCATACTTATGATAAATACATCACTATTTCCATTTAAGATCAAAACAGAGAGATCATAGATTATTTCTGTGTTGATTTATGTAAAAATATAAGAGTGGATTTGCCTCTAAATTGTTTTCTAATCTCATATTTTCAATCACTTTTGTTCTTGCTAGTTTTACAATTTTTTTAAAAACAATCTCAAGTTTGGTTTAATTTGATTGAGTAGAATTTTAAATCAATACAATTCCCTACGATTCGATCCGTACTCGCCACGTACTAAAATTGTACGTCGTGCGCTTGTGGTTATCTTTATTACAATTTTTCGGTTATTTTCTAATTCGATAGAAAATTAGTCGATCAATAAGTTTTTGGCACCGTTGCCGGAGAGTTTATTTGATTTTTAACTTTGCTCTTCGAATTATTTTTGTTTGATTTTATTGTATGTTTGTTTTGTGTGTTAATTTGCATTTATTTATTTTTAAAAAAAAATTGTGTGTATGTTTGTTGTGTGATTTGATTTTGTGTGCTTGTTTTTTGTTTGTTTTGCATTTGCATTACTATTTAAAAAAAGAAAAAAAGAAAAAATACACAATTTCATTTCTAAAAGATATGTTCCATTTCATTTTGCAATACACTTACAACTTTTCTTTTTACAAATCATTTTAAGAAAAACAAAAGCACTGTTACATACACCGTGCATACACATCCTATATACTATATAGTGTTGCACCACTACCTCAACCACGTCCTATATACTGTTGCACTTCCACCAATCAACAATCCCAACAGTAACACATTTCAATTTCCATCAAACTTCACTTCCTCTGCCCTGCCACTCTGTGCAATTGTGCACATTCATTACTGTCATTTGCAAGCTGCTAGAAACTTCCCCTACATACTTCAAACATAAACCAACCCTACCCACAGCAACTCCTCCACCATACATAACAGTGCCACCATACCATCATATCACCCCATTGCTACTATAACATTCTCATCACCATCAACTACACTACAATATCTACATCACATACTCCTCTTTACGCTGCCATCTTTAACCACCCAACCACCTCTGACAATTGCAACTACAGCCATCAACATACTCAAATCTCCTATACTAACCACCTCTTCCCATAACAGTCACACACCCAAACAACTTCAACCATAACAAACTGCTGCTATCAACCATCTGGTTTGTCCACCATAAAACACTACAAAACTGCCATCACATACAATTCACTTACTTCACCTCCTTCAACTACCACTGCCAATATTCCTACTTCCCTATTCACTACAGTGCATCACAATGCACAAACACTTCTGCATCACCAAACAAACAACCTCCCCACTACTTGCTATATTAACTTCTCTGCTACTACCACCCTCTGCCATAAACTCCATACTTCAAAACTTAAGAACTTCACCATACATTCATGATCACTTCGGCCTTACATAAACCATCACCTGATATACATCAACCAACCTTACTGCCATCAAGCAAGACACCTACCTCCCAAACATCACCAGCCACCACCATAAAACTAGTTCTCTGACCATCAGCCTACAGTCACTCTTCAACCTCCTCCATACAACTATACCAAACAACTGCATAACAATCACTCTGCAATCAAACATCCTTCCTGTTCCTCCCTGTTTAATTCCCTGCCTACTCCACAACCAACACTCACCATCTTCCTGCCTACTCCATTCAACTTCATCACATCCCTAACAAACTTTTGCCTCACATAAACCATCATCTCTACTTGCATGTAGTCTCAATACACTGTATTGCCATCATACAAAACCTCCATAGCAAAACCACATTGCACAGTCCAAACCACTGTTGCCTCACTGCTTACAATCAACCATCTTCCTGCAATTGTCCATCCACCACTGCTATCATTTGGATGCTCCACAACCTTCCCATCATAGAGCTTCAATCCACATCAAACTGCATTCACATATCCTTCCAGCCACCAACACTTCACTGCCTTACTTCCTACAGCCTCACTTCCCCATTCATACATCAAATACCCCTGCTCTAAGCTGAACCCGAAGCCAACCTCTGCTCCTCTACTTCACAAAAAAACTCGTAAATTTTCATTACCGCTCACCTCTGTCAATCTCTCACCATTGCAGTAAGTTCTCCCGTTCCTCCTCCCAAATCATAGAACCACCACTACCTAAAACCACTCGTCATCTCAAATAAAATCGAACATCCTCCTCAAACCTGAGAACGCGACACCTGCAACCACCCAAATTTTTGTTGGTACCCTAAAACAATTTTCGATTTTGATTTCAGGATTTTGAAATAAATGTTTGAAATAAGATTGTGGATTGGGAACTTCTATTGCAAATTTTTTTCCTTTTAAAAACGAGTAGTTCAATTGTTTGGGTCGGGTTCGTAGGCGTGGTTATAATTTTCCTTTTTAATTTGTTTACATCAGTTTAATTTGTTTTGTTTTAAGTCCGTCCATCCTTATAAAAAAAATTGCAAGTTGTTTTGGTTTCTATAAAAAATAAATTGTATATATCTTGTTTGAAATTTTAGGTTGCAAAAACAGAAAAGAAGAAGTGCTTGCTAAAAAACAGCTTTGCTTTACTTGCTTATAAAAAAGTGCCGCTAAAAAACGTAAATTGCTAATAAGCCTGCACGCTCTGGCATCATGCCCTTGTCTCTTGTTTTTATTTGCTTTGCATTGTTGGTTGCTTGCATTTGTAGTTATATATAAAAAAATTCAAAAACAAAAACAAAATTCATTCGTAGTTGCATTTTTAATTCACGTTTAATTTCTATTTTGCATTCATCTCATCTTATTTTTATTTTCTAAGGGCAACACCTCAATTCGTGGGGGGATTTCATCACCCCTTCCTTGGCCTGCAAATTGCATTTCATCTTAGAATTTGCTTATAATAACGGTTAGACATTTGACTTAAGGGAGTAGTGAGCTCACTTAGGGCTTAATTGTATCGTGACAATTGTCTTCTTTGAATAATTTTATTTCTTCGTGTCCAGGTTACGGCTGAGCAATAATCAGTTATAAATATTATGTTGATTCGTAAATATTATATTGATTATTTCTCTGAAGGTACTTAAACCTTCGGTTGCATTGCTACGGTGATTCGTGGTGCACTGATAACTCTTACCCGTTACCCGACTAAGAAATTTTTTGTTGATTTAAGACAAAGTGTGATTATACAATTTTGGGTTAACAGCTACTAAGGACAGAAAATTTGTAATTAAGTCCTTTGCATTCATTTAGTTGCATTAGTTCACGCATATTTAAAAAAAAAACTCAAAATCCAAAACTAAAAAAATTGTAAATTTTCCTTAACTTAGTTTTGAAATCCTTTCCTTTGAAATTTTTTCAATTAAAATAAAAAATCCAAAAAAAAAATTTGAGTTAGTTTTTTTTTGAAAATTAAAAATAATTTAGGCCCCGTTTGGCCTGCCGTTTTTTATTTTGTGTTTTCGTCTATACAAAAGCGCGTTCGTTGTATGTATTGTTGAAAAACAAACAATTTTGAAAAATGAAATTAACACGTAAAATTGAAAAAAAGTTTATTTTGTTTTTCGTGTTTCGAGAGATAACAAAAGCACGGAGAACAATTCAACCTTTCGTTGTCCGTTGGTCGTCGCAATGGCTAAGAATTATAGATCTTCTTCTCTTATTTCTTGCTATTTCTTAGTTCAAGTTGAAAACACAAAACTCAAAATGCAAAATGAAACCAAACGGGCCCTTAATCTTTTCAAAAACAAAAAAAAATACTAAAGAAAACAAAAGTATATAAAAAATAAAAAAAATTGAAAATTCAAAAACAAAACAAAAATCAATCTTCATTTTGAAAAATAAATCTTTTTTTTGGTAAATATTTTTCCCCATTAAATATATATATATATATATATATATATATATAAATAAACAAACAAATTTTCAATTCATTTGACCTTCTAAACCTTGCCTCTTTCTCTTAAGCTCAATTCTCACTTCTTTCTCTTCTCAACTCTTAATTGTGCATGAGTACTTGGACTCGTGACACAACAAAGAACACTTGGACTCGTGATGCAACAACTAATCATTTAACTCGAACAAATGATCCTCCTGAAATGGCGAACGAGTATGCCTGTTGGACTCTTATGGATAGAATCTTTCTAGATAGTGTTTCTATTCCTTCTTCTATCACTTTACTTGCCCCAACTGGTAACCATTTCGAAATTTACTGAAACCATATTTCCATGCTTCCAAAATTTGGCAATTTTGAACAAGATGACCCATACATTTTCTTAATGAAATTCGAACAAGTTTGCGCAACCATGAAACTCCAACAACTTTCTGATGATGGAATCAAACTCCGATTAATTCCATTCGCTCTTATGGTTTATGTTGAAAATAGTTGTATAGCTTACCATCTAACTCGATAAAAACTTGGGAAGAATTTGTAAAAGTTTTCTTAAAAAGTTCTATCCCTTGGAAAAAACTACTAAAATCCGTAACGAAATCGTGAATTTTCATCAATTTAGGGGAGAACCATTCGAAAAATATTTTAAAAGATTTAAAGAGTTTTTGATAAAATGTCCACACGATAACTTCAAAAAATGAACGCTTTACCAAATCTTATATGATGGACTCGAAAATAGCTCATGAACCATGCTTGAATCAATGTGCCAAGGCAACTTTCTTGCCCAACATCACGATGATGCTTGGCAATTTCATGAAAACCTAGTTGAAAAATCGTCCCAATGGGAACGTTCTAATGAAAAATCAATTTAATCACGATCGAGTGCACACTCGATAGGATCGTCTTTGGCTTTGGAAGCTAAAATCGACACAATGATTAATAAATTCGATAACGTTTTCTCATCCAACCAAATAAACCAATCTTCCATCCCATGTGTTATCAATGCAACGATCCGAATCATATAGCCGATCGGTGCCCTAATTTGGTTGAATAACTCAATGCTTTCAACAAAGTTAAAAATGACCCATTTTCTCCAATATACAATCCTGGTTGGAGAAATCATCCGAATTTTGCGTGGAACCAAAACAATCCCAACACGAATTGGTTCGTCCCAATTTTTCAAGCATTCCCAAATAATGCTTCGAATCCTCCCTTTCAACCCAATCATTTCCAACCAAACTTTGCGGGTTCGTCTCAAAATCAACCGCAACAATCAAACAATAATTTTTCTCTCCCTTCCTAAGAAGATAAATGTTTAAGTTCACTTGAGAAAAGTCTTGAAACGTTGGCTAAAGAAACTACTCAAAGCCTCCAATCAAAAAATAATTTGCAAAATTTGTTAACCTCGTATATGCAGAATACGAGTTAGTCGATTACAAAACTTGAAATGCAAATGAGTCAACTAGCCACGTCTGTAAGTGAACGTGAACGAGGCACATTCCCAAGCCAAGCGGTGCCAAGTCCCAGAAATCAAAACGCTAATTCGAATCAAGCCCATGTTGTTCAAGATAGCAACGTAACCCAATTGAATGCTATCACAACTCTACGTTCCGGTAAATAAATCGATAGTCAAGTCGTTAATCCAAAGGATTTACCGAAAACCCCTCTCGACACTACTAAAACAACAAACGAATCTGAACAGAACATGGAGCCAAACGTTGAGTCAAATTCCAATCCAAGTTCTTCTTCTACTCAAGTAGACCCATCTATTGAGTATCATGTTCCATTTCCACACCGTCTTCAACCCAAGAAACACTCGGACCAAATGGAATAGATGTTGGAAATTTTTAAACAAGTGAAAGTTAACATCCTGCTTCTTGACATCGTTCAGCAAGTCCCAACTTATGCTAAAATTCTTAAGGACTTGTGTACCCAAAAGCGACACACTCAAGTGCCCAAAAAAGTATTCTTAGCGGCTAGTTTGAGTGAAGTCTTGTCCAATCCATTCCCATTAAATACAAAGATCCTGGCTACCCCACGATCTCGTGTACAATTGGAGACAAGACGATTAAAAAATGCTTGATAAACTTAGGTGCAAGTGTCAATTTGATTCCATACTCTGTGTATGAACAATTAGGATTAGGTGAACTCAAACCAAAAAAGGTCACACTTCAATTCGCTGATTGTTCCATTAAGAAGCTCGTAGGGGAAATTGAGGACGTGCTCATTAGAGTTGGGCAATTCATATTCCCAGTTGATTTTATCATTCTCGAAACACAACTTGTGAACAACTCTACCAGTCAAATCCCTTTGATATTAGGCCGACCATTCTTGGCCACCTCAAATGCCTTAATCAATTATCGCAACGGTTCGATGAAAATTTCTTTTGGAAACATGACTTTGGATCTTAACATTTTTAGTCTTGAGAATCAATCAAATGAACCACATGACCAAATGTTGAAAGTTAGTGCCATTCACGAAAACTTTGAAAATGAGATGATTGACCTTAACGATGAACACGAGGTCGAGTACGAAAGACTGTTTCACGAAATCCCCAATGAGATTGAATACACGCTCCCCTTTGAATAACTTCCAGTTGAGTCCGTATCTCAACCTAATTCTTTGAGCGAGCAACCCTTGAGGTTGGACCTTAAACCCCTTCCTGATCACCTTAAGTATGCATACTTAGGTGATAACAAAACATTTCCCGTCATAATTTATGCAACTCTCTCTTTTGATCAAGAACTTCCTTACTTTCAATCCTTTTGAAAAACAAGGAAGTAATTGGATGGTCGATCACCAATATAAAGGGAATTAGTCCTGCTCTTGTTCAACATCGCATTCATTTAATTGACGATGCAAAGCATGTTCATGACGCGCAACGAAGGCTTAACCCAAAAATGAAGGATGCGGTTTGTGAAAAATTCTCAAACTTCTCCATAACGGAATCATATACCCAATCTCTGATGGTTCATCGGTAAGCACAATTCATGTTGTACCGAAAAAGTCTAGACTTACCGTTGTCAAGAACGATTCTAACGAACTTATTCCAACTCGTACTCAGACAGGTTGGCGTGTTTGCATTGACTATCAAAAATTAAATGCTGCAACACGTAAGGATCACTTCCCTCTTCCTTTCATCGACCAAATGCTTGAATGATTAGCCGACCACGAATTCTATTGCTTTCTTGATGGTTATTTCGGCTATAACAAATTTCTAATCGCTCCCGAAGATCAAGAGAAAACAACTTTCACGTGTCCCTTTGGCACTTTTGCTTATCGACGTATGCCCTTTGGCCTTTGCAATGCTCCTGCTATGTTTCAAAGATGCATGGTCAGCATCTTTTCTGATATGATTGAACATTTTCTTGAAGTGTTTATGGATGATTTTTCTATCTTTGGGAACTTTTTTTATGAGTGTTTACACCATCTTGAACTGGTTCTTAAACGATGCAAGGATAAACACTTAACGCTAAATTGAGAAAAATGCCACTTTATGGTCACTGAAGGCATTGTCCTTGGACATGTCATTTCAAATAAAGGAATTAAGGTAGATAAAGCAAAAATTAATGTCATTGCAAATCTACCAATTCCCAAATCAGTTATAGACATTTGCTCTTTTCTTAGACACATAGGTTTTTATCGACGCTTTGTGAAAGACTTCGGTAAGATTGCTCGACCTCTTACGACTCTTCTGGGAAAAGACGTTCTATTTGACTTTAATTCTAATTGTGTTTCTGCTTTTGAACATCTCAAAAACTAACTTGTTTCTGCCCCAGTAATTTGCTCACCAAATTGGGATCTTCCATTTGAAATAATGTGTAACGCTTTGAACTTTGCAGTTGGTGCTGCCTTAGGACAACGCATCAACAAGATCCTTCACGTTATTTACTACGCTAGTATGACCTTGAACGATGCTCAACTTAACTACACAACCACTGAAAAAGAACTTCTAGCGGTGGTTTTTGCACTTGAAAAGTTCAGAAAATATCCGATAGGCTCACACATTACTGTTTACACAGACCATTCCGCTCTAAGATATCTCTTCGCTAAAAAAGATGCTAAATCTCGCTTAATTTGTTGGATCCTTTTATTACAAGAATTTGATCTTACAATCAAGGACAAAAAAGGATCCGACAATGCCATAACCGATCATTTGTCTCGTCTTCCGAACGCACCATCGC
Source organism: Allium fistulosum (assembly GCA_030737815.1). Taxonomy (NCBI): domain Eukaryota; kingdom Viridiplantae; phylum Streptophyta; class Magnoliopsida; order Asparagales; family Amaryllidaceae; genus Allium; species Allium fistulosum. The sequence continues at coordinate 803,829,023 of CM060903.1, read as the reverse complement.
CTTTACCAATAAATGAAAACTTCTCGTTGAACAACTCCTTTCTATTTCTGTTGATCCATGGTATTCTGACATAGTGAACTATCTAGTCACTAAGGAAATCCCTTCATTTTGGTCGAAACAAGATAAATGTAAGTTTCTTTCCCAAGTCAAGTACTTCTATTGGGATGATCCGTACTTGTTTAAATATTGTTCCGACTAAATCATTCGATGTTGCATCCCATATTGTGAAATAAAAGTGTTCTTTCATTTTGTCATGATCAAGCGTGCGGTGGTCACTTAGGTCCGAAGAAAACTGCTGAAAAAGTACTTCAATGTGGCTTTTACTGGCCCACTCTTTTCAAAGAATCATTCAAATTTTGCAAAACTTGCGATCATTGCCAAATGCTAGAAGAATTTCTCGACGATATATGATACCTCTAACCCCATTTTTACGATCGAAATCTTTGACGTTTGAGGTATTGATTTTATGGGACCATTTCCCAATTCTTTTGAAAATTTGTACATACTTCTTGCTATCGATGATGTCTCCAAATGGGTCGAATCCATTCTATGTAAAACCAACGACCATAGAATTGTTGTGAAATTCCTTAAAGAAAACATCTTTTCAAGGTTCGGCACACCTCGCACAATAATAAGTGATAACGAAACTCATTTTTACAATCGTTCTTTTGAAACTTTAATGAAGAAATACTCGATAACCTACAAGTTATCTACTCCGTATCATCCTCAAACTTGTGGCCAAGTTGAAATTTCAAATCGTCAAATAAAACAAATTTTGGAGAAAACTATAAATAAAAATCATAAAGATTAGTCTCAAAAATTGACCGACGCTTTGGGGTTACCATACCACTTTTAAAACTAACCTTGGGATGTCCCCATTCTGTTTAGTTTATGGGAAAGCTTGCCAGTTAGCAGTTGAAATCGAACACAAAGCGTTGTGAACAATAAAGAACTTAAACTTTGATCTCGATAAAGCTGGCGAAAACAGAAAACTACAACTCAACGAACTAGAAAAACTTATGAACGATGCGTATGAAAACGAAAAAATTTACAAAGAAAGAACAAAAGTTTTTCATGACAAATCTATCCTAAGAAAAACGTTTTCGCCTAACTAGAAAGTTCTATTGTATGACTCTAGACTTCATTTATTCCCTGGGAAACTAAAATCAAGATAGACCAGACCATACATTATACAAACTGTTTTTCCACACGGTACCATATAAATACAAAACCCCAGGGATGGATCGATTTTCAAAGTCAATGGTCATTATTTAAAGCCTTTCTTGGATTTGCCAAGTGATCGAGAGGAGGAGCTCATTATTCTTCATGAGCCATGCTACGTCTATTAAGAAATGTTAACCCTCTTTTGTAAATATGTACATATTTTTCCCCGTTAACACTCATTATATCATGCATTGACTATGAGGACACAGTCAAAATTAAGTGTAGGGGGTCTCAACTTCATTTTTTATTTTTCATGGTTTATTTTTTTGCATTTTCTTTCCAAAAATAAAAAAAAAATAAAACAAAAATCTCAAAACAAATTTTCTTTTTAGAATTTTGATTTATTTTTGAAGAAACACCATAGGATGAGTACAAGTTTTGGTTATTAAATTAAAGTCTTTGAAAAGTTATTTGTCTTAACAAAAATAAAAATAAAGTTTGATTACAAGTAACGATGGTTGAACTAGTATATAGGAAGGTTCATGGGTGATAATTATGAAGTATATCCTAGTTGAAATCTTTGTTTAATAAGTGGTTGGTTTAAAGTAAAGACGATAACATTTTTGATCTTCTAAGTTAAGTAGTGTTAAGATGATATTGTAAAACTCTCTTTTCAATATATATATATATATATATATATATATATGTATGTATGTATGTATGTATGTATGTATGTATATTTAATAAATAAAAGAAAAAAGAAAAAATAATTGTTGTATATATGTATATATTTTATTAACACCTAGAGTCGTGTGTTCACACGTAAGTATGTCCATCGCCACGCTCTGTACCCTCTCACATAAGCCCGAAAGGCAGTGCATGATCGGTATATCTGGCCTCAGTTTATCCGAGTTAGGTATATGTATATAAAAATTCTTTCATTAATAATGCCTATAGTCGATAGGTGTACATACTTGTGTGTACGCTCACCATGTTCTGTATTCCCCTCACGTAAGCCCGAAAGGCAGTGCATGGGTGATATATCTGGCCTCAGTTTTCTGAGTTAGGCATATGTAAATATTGCTAATATCAATAAAATTTTCAAATAAGAGAGTGTAAGCAATTGAAATCCAAGCACTGTTTTCACTTATTTGATTTGACTTGTTATTTAAAAGAAATAAAAATACCACTTTGAAAAACTTTGATAATCAACTAAGGATCTATTTCATAGTTGCACTATGTTATCAACTAAGGATCCATTTCATAGTTGCACTATGTTATTAGCTGAAACAACTAGCCAAACTAGAGTCTAATTGTGATGATAACTTAATTTTTGTTGGATGTTTTGAGGAGTAAAAGGACTAAAATTTCTTGACAATGACCAAAACTTATATTTAACTTATTCGCATCAATTTGAAAGTAAATCCTTCATTTGTAAATATTTTCAAAAACTTACATTCATCTCTTTGTAAATAAATCTTACATTTAGAAATTTTCACGTTGCATTTGGATTTTGTGGGTAGTATCCATTGAAAACCCTCACGAGACAACACTCGTCCTACTAGGGACACCTAGAGGTTTAATGGCTTGTTGCATACGCTCAATGCAATCGTGTTTCCTACGAAAATGAATTTATCTTAGTTTTTCTTTATTCGAGGATGAATAAAAAGATAAGTGTGTGGGTATTTGATGTGCACGTAAATGTACATATTTTTATGTCCATGTTTAATATAATTTTATTTAAATAAATATCATAATTGGGTATTTTTACATGTTTAAAACCAAATTTTAAAAACGCTTTCAAGTCATCATTGATGCATCAACTTGGGGGTAAATTGGTAATTTTGTGCATATATTAATTTTAAGAATATTCACTTGCACATTTTATTTTTGTTTATAGAAATTTAAATGGAAATATGAAGAGGCTTTTATGTATTCATGCATGCACAAGAGAAGAAGGCAAATGAAGATGGAAATAAATCAACTCATGCATCATGGAGGACCCCACCTACCCACTTACCTTGATCTACATTCAAAACCTAATGCACATGTTAGTGGAGATTAAAGTTACATGCATACCTAATGGAGGATTAATTAGAGGCTAATGGTAACTTGGTGGCCACACTACCTAAGGGGTATTTTGGGTAGTTCCCTAAAATATAGATTAGGGTTTTAGGCTTGTATAAATACCCCTCTTATGTACATGTAATAGAGTTTTTAGTTTTACATTATCTTATCACGCATGTTGTAGCCTTAAATTAAAATAGAAATAAAAATGGCTTCCTAAGCCTCTTCTTTTTCTACTAGCTTTTATTTCATGATTACATGTTCTTTTATGCTTATTTTCATTTATATGCTCTCTTTTCTTTCATGTAAGTAGTGTAGATTTATTTTATGCAAGTAGATTAATTCTCTTTTTTATTTTTTTAATTAGCTCTTACTTTGCTTATTTTTCTATGTTGAAATTTACAAGTGTTGAAATGATAACACTAACTAGTAGCTAAACCCTTCAATTTAGGGGTAATGAAGCTCTCTAATATTATTTAAATTCAACATATTGTATGATTTATGATCTCTTTTATGCCTCATGAAGATTTTGATTTTGATGTAAGTTTATAAAATGAATTTGATAGCCTATGTTGTATTTACAAATAGGTTATTCTTACTCAAACATAAACACAATTTACATCATCATTTTACTAATTGATTTTTGATTGTGAAATTAAGGTACAAACAAAATTTGATGATCTATGTTACTAAATACAACAGTAAATAGATCGTACTTAAAATAGCTTTCACTTTGACTTTATTTTCATTACAATTGATAAGTGGTTTTATGTGTTGTATTATAGTTTGATGGTTTAAGTTATGTTAAATAATAACATAAATAAACCATACTTATGATAAATACATCACTAATTTCATTTAAGATCAAAATAGAGAGATCATAGATTATTTTTGTGTTTATTTTTGTAAAAATATTTTCAATCACTTTTGTTCTAGCTAGTTTTACAATTTTTTAAAAATCAATCTCAAGTTTGGTTTAATTTGGTTGAGTAGAATTTTAAATCAATACAATTCCCTACGAATCAATCTGTACTCACCACGTACTAAAATTGTACGTCATGCACTTGCGGTTATTTTATTACAATTTTTTGGTTATTTTCTAATTCGATAGAAAATTAGTCGATCAATAAGTTTTTGGCACCGTTGCCGGAGAGTTTATTTGATTTTTAACTTTTCTCTTCGAATTATTTTTGTTTGATTTGATTGAGTAGAACTGTAAATTAATATAATTCCCTGTGGGACCCATACTCTCTATATACTAAAATTTTATACCATGCGCTTGCGGTTATTTTTATTACAATTTTTCGGCTATTTTCTAATTTGATAGCAAATTAGTCGATCAACATTTGGTTTTATAAGGGGAGGTGAAACCTAAACAAATTTTTGGTATAGAGTTGATAGGGATGACTTTTTAGGTAAGACAGGGTAAAGATCAAGGCTAGGAATAAAAGATCTATGGATGCTCGTAGGGTGGAAACAAGGAATCCCCGTTGAATATAAGTAATATTTATGTGAACATAGGAATATTTTATTAAAGATGTGTGGAAGTCATTAGAAGAACCCTCAAAAAGTAGGGGAGCGGTATCAAAGTATAATTTGGCGAGTTCTATGATATACTCACATGAAAGAGCAAGGATAAAGAATGTAAACACCAAAGTTTAAGAATATTATCAAGAAATTTTGTTCAAGTCTTAAATGCTTTTGGGAATTTGGGTTCAAATGCTTTTAATTTTGTTCAAGTGATTCGAGAAAAAAAGGGTGTTTAATTGCTTTTTAAAATTCAATTTTTAAAACTGTTTTGCAACTTTTTGAAGGGGGGAAGAAGTTTTCTTTTGAAATAAGAAAATTTCTGATTTTCTAGTGTCACATGCTTAACATGGGACGGGTCGACATGTTAGTGAATATGAATTTTGCTGTCCGACAAACGTGATAGTATACAACACATAAATAATAACAAGGAAAAAGGTTGTTTAGCTTTGGAAATTTCTATTTCCATACCTTGTTGATAGTGAAACGTAACTTGCATTTAGGATAACTACGTTTTAACATCCAAAAATAACCTTCTTACGGCATTGTACTTGAAAAAAATTGGGGGCAAAAGAGAAGGTTCCAAGGACAGTGAAATAGGTACCTAAAAGAAGGGTGGAAATATGAAATTTTCCATTTAAATTCCTTTTTCGGCATTTGGGTATAGATTTAGAAATTTGACTTTTTAAAATATTTGGATGTTAGAAATTGTATGTTAGATTTTGAATGGTAGGGATTGGATGCAAAGTTGGTTGAACTATACTCCTACTTTTAGGAGTATGGAAATTGTTGTGTGAAGGATTTTTGAATTTTGAAACTTGCATGCATATAGAACTAGCAGTATATCTAGGTAGTTTTTATCATATCTTCAAAATGTTTTTAAAAGAATGCATTCATATAGGAGGTGCTGATTTAGAATCATTCTACATGCAAGCCTTATAAGTTCTGATACATCATGCACTTGTACATGTTTGGCTACAAAATTGTTGTACACCAATTGGTTGGATAGTTTAGAATGATTGCGTGCTATGTTACATGATTCCACCTTTGAGAAATTTTGGGGATGAAATTCTGTTAAGTGGAGGTAAAATTAACAAGAATTAATATGGCTCCAAAAATAGAATTTGAGAGAACGACGGAATTTGGCCACATAACTTGTACTATTGCGTTCATGGCGATTTTCTGAGCAACTTTCATTTTTGGAGTTTCATGATCGGAGCCCAAACGAAGAAGTTATTAGCGTTTGAAGTTTTCGGAAAAAAAAAATTAAAAAACAAAAATAGAAAATAAATTATAATTAAATACGGACCTCACTGATCAACCCTCTCCTTGAATCGGTTAACCGCTGGCAATCGACCGCCTATGGGGGAGAGTGGTCGACCTGTTGTATGGTGCCAGCTAGAGTTTGAACCTTGGCCAAGCGGTCCGAATTTGATTATTTTAATCTAACGGTTATGATTGATTGTAGTGCCTATAAATATAGACATAACCCCTCACTTCTTGTCTCATATTTTCTGATCAAAGTAGCGAAGCTCTACCATTTTCCCTTTTCCACTATTTTTGTTAATCATAAAATATTGTTTGTGTGTGTGTGTGTAATTGGAGAAGAGCAAAAAATAAAAGAGAAGAAGCGAATTCATACCATGGAAAGAGGTAAATTTCATTATTATAAATTTATATTTCGCTTAACACCAAATCTCTTCTCGGATTTGTAATTCTAATAGTATGTATATACCTTATTATGCATATTCTTTTGGATTAGAATGTAAATGGAGTCAAGTAAAGGAATGGATTCCGATTTGGGAGATTTAGAAAGCTAGAAAAGTGAGTGGTAAATTATATAATTTATTTATAACATTGAAATTTATATCGTTGAGTTTTATTTAAATATCATGCCTATGCAACATTGTTATCCAGTCTTGCGACCAAGCCATATTCAAACAAATCGATTGGTCTGACTGGTGTTTGCCTAAGCAGAAATCCAAAACGATAACTGCCAAGCTCAAGTGTCAAGCGAAACCGAGGGATGAAGTCCTAAGGTAGCAAAGAATCTTCAACAATAGCCTAAACATCTCCTGAAATGAGTAACAAACTCAAAGGTCCATGATACAGTAGAAGTCACAGATCGGTGCCACCGATCCCTGATCAGGGATCGGTACCGATCCATGAAAGCTCCTCCTACTCATCACTTGCCTCATGCCACACAAATATGGAGAAATTACAAGTTAGTCAATGACATGTGGAATGGTTCGCTACTATTCTCGACCTAAACGATCAGTGGACGAAACCAAGTGCTTCTGCCCAACCTTCGAACCAAGGAATTCACTCAAGTTCAAGTCCATACCAACGCTATCAAGATATTAAAGACAAAGATACAGACCAACCGAATGTCCATAGGAAGGAAGTGAAGATCCATAGAGCAAACTCTTGGATCGATATGATCCCTGACTATGTATCGGTATTGATCTCTAAAATATTGATGACCTAGCCATGATCTCTTGGAAGCAGCTCCTTCAAGAGGTGTGGAAGTGGACAAGAAAATGGACAAGAGATTTCTATCAACCTACAGCTATAAAAAGAGGAAGAGGGGCATAGTTTGAAGGATCTTTTTTAGCTTGTTAACAAAATTTTGCATTTTCTCTACAATTCCATGGATCGTCATCGATCCATAAGAATAGCCTTGTAAAAAATCAACAGAAACTTCAACAAAGTTTAAGTGGACGTAGGCCTTTGGTTAGCCAAACCAGTATAATTGTTGTATGTTCTTGTTTTCCTTGTTTCCAATTAATTTTCTTCATTTTATTCTCTGCTATCAATCTTTGGTTGTTTGTGCCAACTTCTGGCGTAGATGTTTTGGTGCTCTCATTGAGAGCATATCGATCTCAGGCTATTCAGATCAATTTTCTACTTTTGGATTGCTCTAGTCCATGAGGTAGATCTATTAGCTTTGTTGTTGTAATCCATAACTATTTAGATTTCAGCAGAATCTATCATAGGGTTGATTGAAGTTTTGGCCCCACGAAAGGAGAAATCCGTCGCCTCCGATCCTACTAATGATGTTGAGAATGATGGTTCTCAACATGTTAAAGAAGTTGCTCAACCCAATAACGTTGAAATTTAGAACTCTTGGATATGATAACACGGGCCGAGATGGGCAGGATGATGAAGGAAATGAACCATAAGGTGCGTGAGATTCTGGATAAATTGAAGAAGCAGATGAAGGAAAGTCTTGACTTGCTAAACCAGTTAGACCGTAGTCACAGAAGGAGTGGGAGAAATTTATCGCCCTTTGATTTGGAAGAGGATAGTTCCTTGTCATATGGTGGAAATCATAGAGAAGGAAAGCAAAAAATGAAGAGAAAGGAAACCAGCACTTCGAAAAGTGGGTTGAAACTTGCTTAAGATCAAGAAGATTGGATCGGTACCGATCCATACACAGAGATCAGTACTGAACTCTGTCATCGTGATTTAGGCGCTAGAGATACTTTTGGCGTGGATAATGATCTTGGTGATGATCTTGCTCATGTTGCAGATGAACAAAATGTTGAAGTTTATGCGAAGGTCGTTGATCCGCCAACATAGAAACCGCTGAAACGGGTCAACTGGCCGAACGGTTCTCCCAGAGTCAAGGGAACCCAAGTATCGTGGAACTAACCGAGACCAGAAATAGAGCCAAATACTTAAAGTGGACCAGGATTACCGCCATCCAGTAGATCAGATGGAGCCAGAATCTTTGGCTTATATGGTAAAGAAGCTAGTAAGCGAAAACCAACATAGAAACAATGATAAATGGGACTCTTCTTCTAGTAGAAACCTATTCGCTAAGGAAATATTTTGTGAGGAATATCCCCGAAGGTTCACTATGCCGACGATGCCGTCTTACACCGAGACGACGAATCTGAAGTAGCATTTGAAGAAGTACAAATGACATATGGACAACATAAGGGCTGCGGACGTTGTTAGGTGAGGGTTCACTATGCCGACGATGTCGTCTTATAGTGAGATGACGGATCTGAAGTAGCATTTTAAGAAGTACAAATGACATATGGACAACATAAGGAATACGAACGCTGTTAAGTGTCGATGTTTCCCAATCTTTCTTGAAGGTGTAGGTACGATGTGGTTAACCCGGCTTCCATCGAGATCTATATCATCGTTTGATCAGTTGGCAAAAAAATCTGTTGAGCAGTTTCGTTTGCATACCATTCGACCAAAGGATGTGATGTCATCAACAAACCTTTTTCAAAGTACCAAAGAGTCATTAAAGGACTTCTTGAGCAGATTTAATATGGCGGTGATTGAAGTAAGTAACGCCAAGGAAGATATAGTATTGATGGCTTTGATAAGAGTGATTCACTCAAATACCAATTTTGGAAGATAGCTGAAAATGAAATCCCCCACTTACTATGGATGTTTTTATTATAAAAAGGTGAATTAATTATTGCGCTTGGAAGAAGTAAGCACAATAGCTAGAAAGTCGACGGTCGATAGTCAGTTGATGTAGTTCAAAGTAATATGGTTGTGAATCAATCAAGTGAAGGTTCTAGGAATACAGATGTGAATGTGGGGAATAAAGGTAACAACCAGAAGAGAAATGATCAAGGTGATGGAGGTAGGAAACCTACCGAAATACGAAAATTATACACCACTGAACAACTCGATTGAGAACATATACCTAGCAATGCAGGGTACTGAGCAGTATAAGAAGCCGGCTCCGAGGGAGTCGACTGAGAAGGATAAAAGGACTTGGAAGTTTTGTAATTTCCATGAGACCAATGGTCATAACATGAATGAATGCAAACACCTACGAGATGTGATTGACGAATTAATCCAAAAGAAGAAGCTTCAACTATAGGTGAAAGCCCCGCAGGATGGCAGGTAAGAGAATGCTCAACCCTAGAAGCAACTGCTCCAACGGGGCCAAGCTGGGCCTAATAGTGATGAGCCTAGGAAACTTGAAAAAAGAATTGTGATCAACATGATAACTAGTGGACCTCATCTAGCTGAGAAGAATTGGATTGAGATGGAAAGATAAGGGAGTTCCCGAAGCATGTGGTACAGGAGAGCTGCTTTGCCGTTGAAGACCGAGCTCCAGTAAACTGACCGAGGACTATGAAGGATAATATTATGTTCAAGAGTCATGATGTAGATGGAGTCAAGGCACCTATGCTTGATCCCTTGGTGATAATGGCCATTATCGGTCCAACAACAGTAAGGAAAATGCTTTTTTATTATGGAAGTTCAGTGAATACTCTATTTAAGAGAGCATATGATCAGATAATGATGGATGGTTAAGATCTAAAGCCATGTAAATCCAGATTCAAGGATCTATCGAAGGGCTGTAGAGCCTGTAAGGCATGCTGATTTACCGGTGGTTTTAGGAGAAGGTGATCGCAAAAGAGTGAAGGTTGTGACTTCGTTGTTATGGATATATTTTCAGCCTATAATGTCTTTTTGGGCCGATCGACCCTTGCTTGTTTCCAGATGACCCTAGCTCTGTGGTGCTTAATGATGAAATTTCCTACGATAAATGAAATGGGGGTCATTTAGGGTAATGAAAACCTGGGACGAGAATGCTATGTCATCGATCTGAGGGAAGCAATGCAATGTATGAAGGGGAAGGATGAAGAGAAGACTCCCTGCATCAAGTCGATGGATGCATAGCAGCCGCAGCCTATGCCTTGGCTTCGTTAGCATAGTAGATTCCACAAAGCTATGGATCCAAGGGAAAAGCTAGAGGAAGCGAGGGCAGCCCCAGCCGAGCTAACAGTCTACATCCTGGTAAGTCAGGACGATCCTACTCGGGTCCTAAAATCGAGTGTCAACTTGGCATAAAGATGAAGGAATTAACGAGGTTTCTCCGAGAAAATCTAGATGTGTTTGCCTGGACACATTCTGACATGTGTGGAATATCGCTAGAGATAGTGTGTCATGCATTGAATATGAACCCCAATGTCTCCCAGTGAAACAAAACCAGTATAGTCGGGTCCAGAGCGATCCGCTGTGCTAAAAGAAGAGGTGGACAAGCTAGAAGACAACGGCTTCATCGACAATTCTCTATATCCTGAAGTGGCTATCTAGTCCAGTCCTAGTCAAGAAGTCCAATGGGAAATGTAGGACATGCATAAACTATTTAGATCTAAACAAAGCATGCATAAAGGAAAAATTCTCATTACCAAAGATTGACCAACATGTAGATTCGATTGCAGACCATGAATTGCTGTCATTCATGGATGCTTACTCCGGCTATAATCAAATTCCAATGCACATTCTGAACTAGGAACATACCAGTTTCATAACTGATTGGGACTGCATTATTAACTTACCTTCCCATTCGGTCTGAAGAATGCCTAGGCTGCCTACCAAAGACTTCTGAATTAAATGGTTATAGATTAGATTGGACGTTTGGTGGAGGTCTACGTAGATGATATGCTAGTGAAATCACGATGATCGACAAATTATTTGAAAGAGTTGTTAGAAATGTTTGATGTGCTCTAAAAATACGAGATGAAGCTCAACCCGCTTAAGTGCTCGTTCGAAGTCACATCAGGGAAGTTCTTGGGTTTTATTGTGAACTTAAAGGAAATTGAGGCTAACCTAAAGAAGATTGAAGCCTTGAGGAATGTTATAGCCCCAAAGACGACAAGGGAGATACAAAGTCTGAACAGGAAAGTAGCCGCGCTAAACCGATTCATTTCGAGGGCTATAGACAAATGCATACCGTTCTTCGATGTAATCAAAGTAGGGAAAAGTTTCCCTGGATGCAAGAATGCAAGGATGCTTTCCAAGCCTTGGCCAACCATCTGAAGAGACCGCCTGTCTTATCAAAGCCTTTGGAAGGAGAGGATTTATTTGTTTATCTAGCAATATTTATTCACACTTTGAGTGCTGCCCTCATATGAGAAGAAACTAGAATACAAAGGCCGGTATACTATATCGGTTTGTTAAAAGCGGATAGAAATTATCCAAAGTTGGAAAAGTTGGCCTATTGTTTGTTGGTCGCATCGAGGAAACTCCATCCCTACTTCCAAGTTCATCTAATAGAGATTCTACCTGATTAGCCTCTAAGATAGGTCTTGCAACGACATGAGACTTCTGGGAGACTATTAGAAGAAACATCGAATCAATTCAGTACGATATATCATATCCTACCGGGAGATAGATCCAAGGCTAGGTGTTGGCCAATTTCATTGTCGAGTTTACCGCTTGGGATAATGAGAGAGAAGAAACTATAGAGCGGAGTGCTTAACGGAAGTTGTACACAGATGGAGCATCCAATGAACATTACTCGGGGCATAAGTGATTTCGTAAACCCTCGAAGAACGATCAGTTTCTTATGCCTTAAAACTTGAGTTCCCTGCAATGAACAATGAAGCTGAGTATGAAGCGCTGATCGCGATAGTGAAAGAATTAGGAGTCAAGGCCTTGTACATATATAGTGGCTCTCAATTAGTGCTCTGCCATGTGAGCAAGAAATTCAAGGCAAAGGGAGCTAGGTTGGCCCCTTATTTTATGAACTTTCTGGAACGGCTCAATGATCTTGAGTATTACACGATTACGCATATCCCTAGGGAAGAAAACATGAAATCTGATTCTTTAGCCAAGCTGGCTAGCTCCGGGGATGCACAACTAATGAGTTTAGGTCCAGTGGAGGTATTATTAGCTCCGAGCATTGACCAAATGGATGTCGATTGGATCTTGGAGGTTGAACCTAAGAAAGAATTCTGGATGACTCTGATTAAGGAGTATCTATTGAAGGGAACCCTTCCAAATAGTAGGAGCGAACGAAGAAAACTCCTACGACAGGTGCCGTGGTTTGTTGTTCAGGATGGGTTATTATATAAAAGAGGGTTCTCTGATCCCCTTCTGTGGTGTGTTTCCAGTGAAAAGGTCAAAAAGATCCTTGCGGATGTTCACGAAGGAGCCTGTGGCGATCACATCAGGGGCCAAACATTAACGAAGAAGATTCTTCACTACGGATACTTTGGCCGATTGTCAACAGAGATGCACACGATTACATCAGGAAGTGTGATCGATGTCATAGATTTTCCAAAATTCCTAGAGCCCCACCGATGGAGATTACACCAATGGTCAGCCCATGGCCATTTGCGGTATAAGGAATCTACATTATTAGTGTGCAGCCGGTGTCGAAGGGCGGAATGAAGTAAGACATCGTTGCGATCGATTATTTCACGAAGTGGGCTGAGGCGGAATCGCTTGCCATGATCACCATAAAGAAGGTGATCAACTTTATGGTCAAAAACATTATCCGTCGATTTAGGATCCCACAAACAATCATTTCTAGCAACTGGATCTGATTCGATAGCATGGAATTCAAGGACTTCTGCGGCCAGTATCGAATTAAGTAATGATTTTCTACAATAGCACATCCACAGGTGAGTAGATAGGTGGAAGTAGTGAACAAAATCATCAAGTCCATTCTGAAAAAGAGATTAATAAAGGCTAAAGGCAAGTGATTCGATGAATTGGCACAGGCACTTTGGACCTATCGAGTGACCTACAAATCCACGACTGGTCACACTCCATTTGCTTTGGCTTACAGATCAGAGGCCATGATTCCAATTGAATTGGAAGTTCCATCTCATCAAAAGATCCACTATGACCCCAAAGAATGAAGAACTCCTGTTATATTCCCTCTATGTGATCGATGAGAAGCGCGATGATGCTTATTTGAGAGCCACTGCTCACCAAAAGTGAGTAGCTCGGCATTACAACACAAAGGTCAGGAACTGGACCTTCGAGATTGGTGATCCCATTTTTAAATGAATCTTCCCTGGTCTAGTGAACGTGGGTCCGAATTGGAAAGGTCCGTATGCTATCAAACATAAGCTTCGAGATGAAATGTTCAAGCTAGCGACTATTAACTAATATCACTTCTAAGAGCATGGAATAGCAAGTATTTACGATGTTATTTCAATTAAAATTATCCTTGTGCATACTTTGTCGATTTCATTATAAGGAGGCATGATCCGCCATTATTATGGATATAAAATGAATTGGATTTGGGTATCAATGAGTTTGCATTCTCATTGGCTAAACTTTGCACTGTGAATAACATCATAATTGAATAAATCACACTCATATAATGCATATACCTGAAGATAAGTACTAACTGTATTCTACGGTCCATGACTGGAGCTGAGGAACATGACTGTTCTAGGCATTCAGAGTAGATGCCAAACAACTCCTTTGACCTACAACTTGGACAAAGAGTATATACATCTGGGATTCGAACGAGACGGTTCACACCAAGAACCATTGCCAAGATTTGGCCAAACATTGAACTATTGCCCTGAGTTTGGCAAAACTAACGATCTGTGCCCAGAGTATGGTGGAATCTTATCAAAACATCCAGAGATAGACATTGTGGCACCTAGAGGTAGGAGCCATGCTCGTGAATAGGGCCTAAGTGATCAATGCCCAGTGTTAGGCGAGAACAGGCAAAAACGTCTAAGAAATAGACGTCTGAAACACTGTTCAAGGTGATCAATCTCGATCAATGCCCGGAGCTAGGTAGAATCGGATGAAAGCATCCATGAAATGGATGTTCACACCACCATTTTGAAAGACTAATTCTAGCCGATGCTTAGAGATAGGCTGAACTAAATAAGATGCCTAAATGGGCATCTAGGCCGTTATTCTCCAATAATAGAAATAATGTAATTTCAAACATCATCATTGGTCGGACAAAACTTGACTAAAAATAGAAAAACAAGCTATTGATTTGGCTAAATGATAGTAGGGAAATTATTCACACATTTCATGATGCTTGAACAGATTAGCATAAGGCTTGAAAAGAAAACAAGTCTAATTTTTGTTAAGATACTGCTTAAACCAAAAGTGAGGGTTGCATTCACACAACTTCAGCTTATGTACATGTCTTGAACAAAACTAAAGATAATAAAGACTAGGAAGATGCAACTTAGATTTCTTCTTTCTCTTCGTCTCCTTTTTCCCTTCCCTGGAGGAGTGCGTGCCAGACTCGCCATGTTTCCTTCTGCTTTTCACCTTGCCTTTATGGCCCTTCAAAAGGTTGCTCCCCTAGGAATCTGGAGGCACATTTTGAACACCTCATGAGGTAGGGATGGCAACAGAAGCAAAAATAGGCTGAATGGGCAACGAGATATTAGTAACTTAGTTATTGGTTTTGATGACAATAACCATATACGATCATGTAAAATATAAATACTAATGTTTTATCAAGTAATGTAGTACATAGTGTAGGATATTAGACAGGTATTGAATCAAAGATTGTACAACATAAAAACTCAAGAGGCAGATATGGATTCAAAAGATAGACATGAAGAATCATGAGTTCAAAGATCAAGGTAAGAAGATATGAAGATATCAAGATTATGGTTTTTTATATAGAGTCATAGCTTATTCTGTTAAAGTCCATGGTAGCACTCTTTGATCTATCTTCTATTTTCAAATTATTTTAAATCATTTTTGAACTAAATATATTTTAAGTCTTATATTTTAAAGGCTTTTATGATTTTAATATATTTTTAAGTTTTTGCGATTTCCATATACCTTTAAGTTTTCATACTTTTAAAAATTTTATATACTTTTGACCAAATATATTCTAATACTTTTACTTTAATCGAGATATAATTTAAGCCTCTCTTATTTTTACAAACATATATTTTTTATATTTTTCTAAGACCTTTATAGTTTTAATCAACATACATTTTAAAATATTTTATATTTTAAATTAATAATGTATTTTACATATATTTTATAAAAAGCTTTCTACGTTTAAAATATTTATAAACTATGTTTAAATTATTTTACAAAGTATCAAAATATTTTACAAAGCATAAGAATTTAAAATATTTAATAACAAAAGAATTTTCAATTTCAAAGGGATATGTCGACATATACCATATGAGTATGCCGACATACATGCCGCAAATTTGAAATTCAAATTTTGAAATGAAGTGTCTATTCATCGTAACTCTTCGTGAATGGACATTCCTGTTTATTCTCTATATATAGGGGTTTTCAAATGAATTTTAAAACTATTAATTTCTTATCTTCTTCTCTCCTCTTACTGTGCCAAAATTTCTAGTGAAAAATTTATTCAAATCTCTTCAAATTCAACCATAATCAATTCAATCTTTATTGTATTGATCCTCTACTATTTAATTTCCTATTTCAATCATCTCTCTCTCTCTCTTAAACTAAGGTCAAAATACTACTCAAGAGGCTACAGGATCAATTGTGTTCAAAGATCAAGAAATTGATTTTGTAAAAACTATCAAATCATACATAAATACTCCTAGGTGTGCTTGGTGTCCCATTGGAATCCAAGTAGGTGTGCTTGATGTCTCATTTGAATCCAAGTGGGTATGCTTGGTAGTCTAGAAATCCAAGTAGGTGTGCTTGTAGTCCATCCAAATCAAGTGGGTGTGCCCTGAGCTTGGAAAATTAGAAGGGAGTGTTTCGTCACCTTGAAATCGAGATTGTATTGGGTTTTCCTTCTACCCGTTGAAAGATTGTCATTTTGAAGAGAAATCTATACAAGCAATTGTACGGGACTGGATGTACGGTAACTATGAACCAGTATAAAAATCCTCGGTATGATCTCTTTAATTCTCTATTTTTTAATTTACTGTATTTATACTTATCTATATTTTCGTCTGTGATTGTTCATTCTACATTGTTTTATAATAATCTTGAAATAATTTTAAAAAGATTCATATAAGTTATAAAACACTATTCACCCCTCTAGTGTTTAATTAGCCTTAAGATCCGTACTTCCGCAACCCACATTTGGTATCAGAGCACTAGCTTTCAAAAACTCATAATTTAATTTTTGGAAAGTTTAAATGGCAAGTAATATTGTTAGTACTATTTTTAACACTTTTATAGAAAAACAAATTTGTAAAACCAATATGTCATTTTTTAATAGATTGGTAACTAATCATTATGAAAAGTCACTTGATGCTTTTGAAAGGTATGAATTATAGGAACGGGTTTGTTATGTGGCTGATGGTGAACGAACAGCCGATATTCAAATCAAGAAGGACAAATAATTCTAGATAGTGGATGTTCAAAAGACATGATGAAAGATCAGGAGATGGAGATATATATGCTTAAAGACAAACCTTTGGATGAAGAAAAGGTAATATTGGAGGACGTCGGCTATGTCGGTAACCTTGAATTCCTTTAATATATATATATATATATACACACACATATATATATATATATATATCTGTGTGTGTGTGTATATATACTACTTTTTAATGATTTCTTTCAGTAGAAAAACATTTTAGTTCTTCGTACATATTCCAAATAACCAAAATGGTTTAAATAAGTAGAAACCAAGTTTTTCCTCCAAAAGTAACGACTAGTTTTTCAAATTGAAAAGATGCTTTAGTTTTTGAAATGCCATATGATTTTATCTATAGAATATTCTAAATTATTTATCTATTAAAAATTATATTGTAATATTATGTATTAAGAGTTTGGAAAAGATTTTAAAGCAAAATATTAATTTTAAATTTTGTAGAGCTTTTACAAAACTAACTATGCACTTTGAAAACAAGATAGAAAATACTGAATGAATTAGTATATTTTAAATCTTAGACATTGTAAATTAATAATTTGTTAATGAATTTTTTTACACAAATACTAGTTAGATATACTTGATTTTGTAAAAAAATTCAAGCCAAAATTCGAAATCTAACTTTTTGTTATATCTGAATGAATAGACATTTAGTAAGTTACAACGGCTATATTTTAAAATTTTCGAGCCAAAATCTGAATTTTTAGGGTCTTAAAATTAAAAAAAAAAATTAATAATAAAAATATAAAAACATTTTAAATAACTTAACATTTTTAAGATTTTCGTACAAAATTGACCACTCTCTTTAAATGACATAGAGACATGTTAAACGCAATAATCTTCTGGAAAATCTCAAAAATTATAAAATGTATATTTTTACATTAAATTTGTTTTATATGAAAACAAAAACTCTAATAGACTTACTTAACAAATTTCATATCAAAATTCGAAAGTTTACTATTTTAATATTTTCAAATAAACGGTCACTTGGTGGTTACCATAGCCATATTTCTAAGGTGGGCCTTGCAATTTTGAACTTTTATGTCCTTTTACACAAAAAATTTTAACATTAAAAATTATTTTCCAAATTATAATTAGTATATATAACTACTTCAAAATTCTGAGCATTTTAAATTAACGAAACATTTTCATTTGTTTTGTTAAATCTAATAGACACTTCAACTTCCAAGTTGTGCTTTTAATTTTTAATTTTTTAAAAACAGTTGTGCCTCTTCTTGATTGGTTATACCTCTTCCCTAATGACTTTTATAAGGTGGTTCCTTTCTAATGACATCTTGCTAATCATTTATCATGGCTATAATAAATAGAAAAGCATACCTTCTTACATGATTTGAACTTTTCTAATATTGATTTTACTTCTTTCACTCTTATTTCTTACTAACTTTATGATGAGATATTTACTTTATGACTTCATGAAATTAACTGAATGAATTTAGAATATATGAATAAGGTTCTACTTATAGATCTCTTCTATCAATAAGAATGTGCCACATCATATGACACTTGTCATATAAATAAATAGTAACATACATGCAAAATGACATGTGTAATTACACTTGTCCTTTAGAAAGATCATTGTATACATCATAATTCCAAGTGTCTTTACATGTAATCCAATAATGCATGTAGCAACCCAAAAAATTTAGTAAATATTTTAAATTTATTTTATTTGAAGACTTTGACTTTTAATCATTTTAAATTGAATTTTTGGAATTTTCTAATGTATGTTGTATTTTTGTTTACAATTTTAATTCCAATTTCAATAAAATAAATTATTTTCTACATTCATTTTCTATTTTTCCTAAGACCATTTATCTATTTTATTTCTACTTTATTTTGTTTTGACTTTTATTTTATTTATTTGATTTTTGATTGGTTTATTTATATAAATGGATTAGAAATTCAAAGAGAATAGAGTTACACACTTTAACTTGTGACTTTTCCTTTTCTTTGTCTTTTCATTGCCATAGCCGTATCTTGCTTTGTTTAGCCATTCATTTCTCTTGGTAAATCACGTACAAACTTCTCAACATCTCATTCTCACGTTCATTTCATTTTTGAGAAAAAAAAATGTAAGTTCTCATGGCTTCCTTCTTCCTTATTCTCTTGTTCATTTTTGATTTTTCTTTTGTTCTTCTTCATGTTTCTCGGCCACTACCCTATCCACACCTCCACCGGCCACCACTATCACCTCCTCCTCCTCATCTTCCACGGCCAACATCCCTCCTCCTCTGGCCAGTCACTGTCGTGGCCACCATGATGAACATCCACCACAAAAACTCCAAACAAAGCACATAGCTGAACTCCTTATTTCATCACCACCTTCCTTTTGTTCACCTCGGCCTCCCCTTGCCACCACCTTCTCCAGCACGTGACTGACCCAGCACCGACCTCTGACCATCCACTTGACCTGACCTGACCTGTAGTTGAACCAGACCGAGCCATTTAGACCATAGGACCGAGCCTAGGGGCAACCAAACCCCTCTTTTGCCTTGACCTTTTACATTCCTTGTTTTGTAACTCCTACCCCTTCACATTCTAACCCATAACCGTATGTTAATTGCCCATGATCGAGCCTACTTGTCTCAAAACTGGCCATAGCCGAGCACAACCAAAGTGGTCAAGCCCACTTGCATGATGGCCGAGCCATTTGCTTGTTAAACTAATTGGTTCTTCACTTGTTTTATTTTTATTCAACATTTTGTGTTGAATATTTGAATACTTATATAAATTCTATTTTTATTTGTTACAAGATCTGGATCTTGGCTCTCCATCCACTTGTATTTGATTCGTGCTTTATCGTGCTTTCTGGAGTTGTTTGTCTTGTGTTTGATATGATCTCTAGCTTCAAAAAGGTGAGTTATTCACTCTAGACATATGTACTTATAGAATTGTGAAATGATGACAAGTGGATATGTAAAATTGATATGTTATGTTAATAAACCCATACATGCCTGTGATACGATTTATATGATGTTAAAAATCTGCTTATAAACCTGCCACACCATTTGATATGTTATATTTTGTTATATTGTTTATTTTAATTCTGTTTCTCACACTGCAAGTTCCCTGTAGAATAGAATTACTATGGGCTGAAATGATACATGCCCGAACGGACTTTAGAATAAGGGAAAATCATTACGGGCTGAAATGGCTCGAGTGATTTTTATTTATTTTATTGACTTGGGATTGCGGGTTTGAAATGATAGAACCCGGATTTTTCTTTGTAAATTACGGATTGAAATGATATATTACCCGTATCACTTGACTTAGGTTAGAAAATATTATACAGACCGTGGTTATTATATATATTTTCTGGAAAATTTTAAGTATTTTTAAATGTAAAATATGATATTTTGACTTAAATTTGGATTTTATTGATTTAAATAAAGTGTAGTGATTTTTCTATGAGTTAAAATGTGTAAGTAAATAAATGGTTAAATGGTAATTTGAAAATATAACTTAACTTGAAAATTTGAGATTTGGTTTGAAATGGAAGTTTAAGTTAAGAAAATAAATGGAAATTAAGTTCTATTTATGAAATGGTATTTTAAAATAAATTGTTAAGTTAATGGTTAAAAATACAAAGAAAAAGAAAATAGTGCACTTTGATTCAATAAGAGAATCGTTGTTAAAATTTGGATATTAATTAATGAAATTTTATTTTATAAAATCATAAGTTAATCGTCTTTCCATTTTAGTTATTTCATTCAGCTTTGCTTATGTATTCGTGAACTTATGTATTCAGACTCTATTGTATCTGCTTTTCAGACTATGTATTTTGTATCTGTTTGAGACTATGTATTGTAGTGGCTTCATGAACCACTATTTATTTTTAATTTCCGCTGCGAGTTATTCTGATATTCTGTGTCTGTGATTCTGTGATTGGTTTTATTTGCTCCAAATTTATTTACAATCTATTGTTTTGTATTATTCAAGTTGGACATGTGGGGATTTATTGTTGATTTGAATGGTCCAAAATAGTGGATCGTTACATTTGGTATCAGAGCTTTGGTTTTAGGCAAACCTTAGCCTATGGAGCAAAAACTCATTAGAGATAGGGTAGAAATACCCCAGAATGAGTGAAATCAATCTTAGAATCATTTCTTTGTGAGGGAACGTATTTTTAAGTATAAAATGTTTTTTCAAATGATTTTAAGGGATTTTTAAAGGATTATTTTGGATATAAATTTTCTTGTTTAAAATCCCATTTTCTTAACTTTACTCCTTTTCGAATCACCTTGTTTATTTGCGTTCTTTGATTTGGATTTCCATTTCTAGTTGAATCTTATCTTTGTCTTTCTGTTTTACCTTTGTCCTAAAATTCATTCTTGACTTTTCAGGATGAATCGTAGGAATGCTAGAGGTAGGGGTCGTGGAATTTCCCCAGTTCCCGAGCTTGTTGCACCCATCAGGTTCACTACTCTTTGCAAGGAATTCACTCAACTTGGTAGTACCAAGTTTACTGGATCTGAGAGCATCATAGAGGCTCAACAGTGGTTAAGGAGTCTTGAGAGGATTTTTACTGGTTTGGAGATTACCGATGCGCAGAAGCGTCAGTTGGCAGCTTGGCAGTTGAAGGAAGCAGCATTGGATTGGTGGGAGTCTATCACAGCTCAGACTGTGGAGGCAGATATTTCTTGGGATCAGTTTAGGTATCTTTTTTGTGTTGTCTTGTGTTCTGTTCAGCTTTTTCTCTTTAAAATCTATCTTAAGCTTATATATCAACTTTTTCCAGGGTGGCTTTTGTGGCAAAATGGATGCCTGAAGCCGGGAAATCTCAGCTTTATCGTGAGTTTTTGGATCTCAAGCAGGGTACCATGTCCTTTTCTTGAGTATGAGTGGAAGTTCAATGAAATTTCCAAGTTTGGTCCTGGCCTTATTGACACCCAACTTAAGCAGAATGAAAAGTTCATAGCTGGAGCTCGCCCAGAGTTCTATGATCATCTCATTTCTCATGTTCATGGCACTTTCACCGAGCTTATGGATATGGCTATTCGTTATGAGAACCCTACTTCTAAGGGTCCTGCTGTTGCTAGTGCTCCTTCATCTCAGTCTTCCTCTGCTAACTCTAAGAAGAGAAAGCCAAATTTCCATCAACAGAAGAAGAATTGGCTCAAGCATCCAGGAATGGGATCTTCATCTTCTCCTTCTCAGAGGCAGCCTATCGACCTATCTTCCATTACCTGTTTCAAGTGTGATCAAAAGGGACACTATGCTAATAGTTGCCCTAATTCAGTTGGTGATGTTGTTCCTCCATCTCAGAATACTAGGAACAACCTCTGTCATGTATGTCTACAGCCTGATCATTTCAAGAATGATTGTCCTTTGTATCAGAAGGGCAAGCCGTCTGGTATTTTTGCTGTTACCTCTGCTTCTTCACCTGCTCCACCTGCACCTTCTCCTGCTCCTAGTGATAACCAAGGTACTCTCCAGGGCACCTTTTATTTATTTAAGCATCTTTTTCATGTTTTATTTGATACCGGAGCTTCACATAGTTTTATCTATGGCTATTTGTGATAAGTTTGAGCATCACCTTTCTCCTGAGTATGCTTCTGTTCCTTTATGGGTTTCTAATCCTATTGGGGGTCCTGCGAACCTTAGTAGGATTTGTAGAGGAGTGAAACTTCTCCATTCTGATCATCGCTTTAGTGGTGATTTTTATGTTCTGGGTTTTGATACTTTTGATTTATTGCTTGGAGATGATTGGTTAAGGAGTCATGATGCTCATATCTCTTGTAAATCCCGAACTGTTTCTCTTGTTGATGATCAGGGTAATTCTTTGGTTATTCACTGTCGTATGCCTTATGATTATGCTAGCAGCTTTATTTATTCTCTGGATTCTTCTCCTGTTGATCTTAAGTCGACTCGTGTGGTCAAAATCTATCCCGATGTATTTGGTGAAGTCACTGCTTTACCTCCTAAGCGGGAAATTGATTTCCGTATTGATCTTATTCCTGGAGCTCGACTTGTAGTTCTTCCTCCTAGAAGGATGGCACCCCGTGAGAAGGTTGAGTTAAGGAAGCAAATTGAGGACTTGTTCTCCAAGGGTCTGATCAGACCTAGCCATTTGGAATGAGGAGCAGCTGTGGTTTTCGTCACCAAGTCCGATGGTTCTCTCCAGATGTGTGTTGATTATAGGGAGCTGAACAAGCTCACTATGAAAAACAGATATCCAATGCCTCGCATCAATGATATGTTTGATCAGCTTTATGGTGCCACTGTTTTCTCTCAGCTTGATCTTGCGACAGGTTTTCACCAGCTCAGGGTTGCTGAGGAAAGTATTCCCAAGACTGCTTTCCGTACTGAGAGTGGTTTCTATGAATGGTTAGTCATGCCTTTCGGTTTGACTAATTCTACTGCTTTCTTTATTGATTTGATGAATCGTGTTTTTCGTGATGTGCTTAATAAATTTGTTCTAGTCTTTGTTGATGATATTCTCGTTTTCTCTAAGTCTGAGGAAGAACATGAGTCGCATTTAAAATCTGTTCTTGAGACTCTTAGAAATCATCAGTTGAAGGCTAAATTTTCTAAATGCCATTTCTGGAAGGATGAAGTCCGATTCCTCGGGCATATTGTTTCTGGTAATGGAGTTTTTGTTGATCCAGTCAAGATCGCTGCGATCAATGTAAGCCTTTCTCTCTTCTCTCTTTGCTAATTTATTCTATCTTTTCTGTTGTCCTTATTTATCCCTATTCTGTGCAGGATTGGGAAACTCCTAGGACTCCAACTGATATCCATAGTTTTCTGGGCCTTGCCGATTATTATCGGAGATTCATTGAGAATTTTGCTCGGATTGCTGCACCTCTCACTGCTTTGACTCGTAAGAATGCTAAGTTTATTTGGAGTGATGAGTGTAAAGCTGCATTCAGTGAGTTAAATCACAAGCTTACTTCGGCACCAGTTCTTACCGTTCCAAATGGAAATGAGGGATTAACGGTATACACTGATGCTTGTCGTGAGGGTTTGGGAGCTGTTCTGATGCAGGATGGGAAGGTGATTGCTTATGCTAGTCGTCAGTTGAAGACCCATGAAGCCAATTATGCTGCTCATGATTTGGAATTGCTTGCTATGGTTTTTGCTTTGAAGCTTTGGAGGCATCATCTTTTGGGAACTAAGTTTGTGCTCTTTACTGATAATCAGTCTTTGAAGTATATCTTCACCCAGAAAGACTTGAATCAGAGACAAGTTAGGTGGTTAGAGTTCCTTGCTTCTTACGACCTCGACATCAATTATACCCCTGGGAAAGCTAATGTTGTGGCAGATGCTTTGAGTCGGAAGAAGGCGATGTTGTGTCAGCTTGTTGTTTCTTCTCCTCTGCTGGATCGTATCATGGCTAAGCATGATGAGGATGAGATGCTTAGATTGATGAAGGAAAGTGTTCGCAGCAGAGTTGGTAGTAGTAGTCTTAATGGTAGTGGTGCTCGGATCGATGATAGAGGTGTTTTGAGGATTAATAATCGGATTTGTGTCCTGAATGTTGATGGATTGAGATAGGAGTTGCTTCGGGAAAATCATCGATCCAGACTTTCTATTCATCCGGGAGTGAACAAGATGTATCAGGATATGAAGAAGTTGTATTAGTGGAGAGACATGAGGCGTGATATCTCTATTTTTGTTAGTAGGTGTGCGACTTGTCAGCAAGTCAAGGCAGATCATTAGAAGACCCCTGGTTTGTTGTAGCCCCTTGAGATTCCCAATTGGAAGTGGGAATAAGTTTCTATGGATTTTATTGATGGATTACCGAGGACTAGGAGGGGTAATGAGAGTATCTGGGTTATTGTGGATAGATTGACCAAGTCAGCTCATTTCATTCCGGTCAAGTCTACCCGTTCTGCTTTTAGTTGTCTGAGATCTATATGAGAGAGATTGTTCGTCTCCATGGAGTCCCTGTCAGTATTTTTTAGTGATCGTGACCCTATCTTTACCCGTCAGTTTTGGAAAGCTTTTCAGGAATCTTTGGGTACTCATCTGAATCTGTGCACCGCTTACCATCCACAGACCGACGGTCAAACGGAAAGGGTGAGTCGGATTCTAGAGGATCTTCTTCGTGCTTGTGTGCTTGATTATGGAGGATCTTGGGAAGATCATCTCCATCTTGTCAAATTCATGTATAACAATAGTTATCAGGTATAATTTCTATCTTTTATTTTTGATCTTGTCTTAATCTTTTATCTATCTCGGTTCTATCTTCGAATTTAGGCTAGCATTAAAATGTCGTCGTTTGCTGCTCTTTACGGACGACCTTGTAGATCTCCATCTTGCTAGATTGAATCTGGTAATCGTTTGGTTCTTGGTCCTGATGTGATTTTAGAGGCTTCTGAGAGGGTTGAGGAGATTAGAAGGAAGATGAGGGTTGCTCAGGATAGGCAGAAGAAGTATGCTGATCGTCGTAGGAGAAGTTTGGAGTTTGCTGTTGGTGATTTGGTTTTCCTTAAGGTCTCTCCCTTAAGGAATGTGATTCGGTTGGTCGTAGAGGGAAGCTTACTCCTAGGTTCATTGGTCCTTTCCGCATCTTGGAGAGGATTGGTTCTTTAGCTTATCGTCTGGATTTGCCTGAGAAGTTTTCTGGAGTGCATAATGTATTCCACATTTCACATCTTCGTCGCTATCTACATGATCCATCTCTTATTGTCCAGCCTTCTACTCTTGATAGTTTGGATATTGAGCCTAATCTGACTGTTGAGAGGAAGCCACTGCGTATCGTCGATCGAGGTACGAAGCAGCTAAGAAGGAAATCTATTAGTCTGGTCAAAGTACAGTGGAGTACTGATGATCTGGATTGTACCTGGGAGATGGAGGAGAGCATTCGTGCTTCGAATCCGGAATTGTTTGTTTCAGGTACTTTTGCTATTCCATCTTATCTTTCCTTGTTTTTCGTGTTTCGTTCCTTTTCGAGGACGAAAACATTTGAGTGGGGGAGGGTGTAGCAACCCAAAAATTTTAGTAAATATTTTAAATTTATTTTATTTGAAGACTTTGACTTTTAATCATTTTAAATTGAATTTTTGGAATTTTCTAATGTAAGTTGTATTTTTGTTTACAATTTTAATTCCAATTTCAATAAAATAAATATTTTCTACATTCATTTTCTATTTTTCCGAAGACCATTTATCTATTTTATTTCTACTTCATTTTGTTTTGACTTTTATTTTATTTATTTGATTTTTGATTGGTTTATTTATATAAATGGATTGGAAACTCAAAGAGACTAGAGTTACACACTTTAACTTGTGACTTTTCCTTTTCTTTGTCTTTTCATTGCCATAGCCGTACCTTGCTTTGTTTAGCTGTTCATTTCTCTTGGTAAATCACGTACAAACTTCTCAACATCTCATTCTCACGTTCATTTCATTTTTGAGAAAAAAAAATGTAAGTTCTCATGGCTTCCTTCTTCCTTATTCTCTTGTTCATTTTTTATTTTTCTTTTGTTCTTCTTCATGTTGCTCGGCCACTACCCTATCCACACCTCCACCGACCACCACCATCACCTCCTCCTCCTCATCTTCCATGGCCAACATCCCTCCTCCTCTGACCAGTCACTGCCGTGGCCACCATGATGAACATCCACCACAAAAAATCCAAACAAAGCACATATCCGAACTCCTTATTCCATCACCATCTTCCTTTTGTTCACCTCAGCCTCCCCTTGCCACCACCTTCTCCAGCACGTGACTGACCCAGCATGGACCTCTGGCCATCCACTTGACCTGACCTATAGTTGAACCAGACCGAGCCACTTAGACCATAGGACCGAGCCTAGGGGCAACCAAACCCCTCTTTTGCCTTGACCTTTTACATTCCTTGTTTTGTAACTCCTACCCCTTCACATTCTAACCCATAGCCATATGTTAATCGCCCATGACCGTGCCTACTTGTCTCAAAACTGGCCATGGCTGAGCACAACCAAAGTGGTCAAGCCCACTTGCATGATGGCCGAGCCATTTTCTTGTTAAACTAATTGGTTCTTCACTTGTTTTATTTTGATTCAACATTTTGTGTTGAATATTTGAATACTTATATAAATTCTATTTTTATTTGTTACAAGATCTGGATCTTGGCTCTCCATCCACTTGTATTTGATTCGTGCTTTATCGTGCTTTCTGGAGTTATTTTTCTTATGTTTGATTTGATCTCTAGCTTCAAAAAGGTGAGTTATTCACTCTAGACATTTGTACTTATAGAATTGTGAAATGATGACAAGTGGATATGTAAAATTGATATGTTATGTTAATAAACCCATACATGCCTATGATACGATTTATATGATGTTAAAAATCTGCTTATAAACCTGCCACACCATTTG
The DNA here is from genome assembly GCA_030737815.1 of Allium fistulosum. Taxonomy (NCBI): domain Eukaryota; kingdom Viridiplantae; phylum Streptophyta; class Magnoliopsida; order Asparagales; family Amaryllidaceae; genus Allium; species Allium fistulosum. The sequence goes on along the minus strand of CM060903.1, from coordinate 803,801,844 downwards.
ATATGTTATATTTTGTTATATTGTTTATTTTAATTCTGTTTCTCACACTGCAAGTTTCCTGTAGAATAGAATCACTATGGGCTGAAATGATACATGCCCGAACGGACTTTAGAAAAAGGGAAAATCATTACGGGCTGAAATGATAGGCTCGAGTGATTTTTATTTATTTTATTGACTTGGGATTGCAGGTTTGAAATGATAGAACCCGGATTTTTCTTTGTAAATTACGGATTGAAATGATATATTACCCGTATCACTTGACTTAGGTTAGAAAATATTATACAGACCGTGGTTATTATATATATTTTCTGGAAAATTTTAAGTATTTTTAAATGTAAAATATGATATTTTGACTTAAATTTGGATTTTATTGATTTAAATAAAGTGTAGTGATTTTTCTATGAGTTAAAATGTGTAAGTAAATAAATGGTTAAATGGTAATTTGAAAATATAACTTAACTTGAAAATTTGAGATTTGGTTTGAAATGGAAGTTTAAGTTAAGAAAATAAATGGAAATTAAGTTCTATTTATGAAATGGTATTTTAAAATAAATTGTTAAGTTAATGGTTAAAAATACAAAGAAAAAGAAAATAGTGCACTTTGATTCAATAAGAGAATCGTTGTTAAATTTTGGATATTAATTAATGAAATTTTATTTTATAAAATCATAAGAAAAAAAGTTATCCAAATGACCACTTTTGAAGTGAAAAAAAATGATTTTATAAGTTAAAATGGTTAAAAATAGAAGTTTATTTGTTTCTGAAATTTTATTATAAATCTGGAATTAGAATTGGTAGCACTTCAGAAATGCTGTCGTTGCTGAAACTAATAAAAAATCTGAAGTAAATGATACTGCAGCACTTGGTAAGTGCTGTGGTTGCTGGAAGTAAACTATAGGCTGAAACTAACTAAAGGGCTACTGCAGCACTTGGTAAGTGCTGTTGTTGCTGAAAGAAACTAAAATCAGAAACTAACTAAAGGGCTACTGTAGCACTTGATAAGTGCTGCTGTTTGCTGAAATGAAGAGATTTTTAAATGAACACTGAACTACTACAGCAGTTTTAAATGCTGTCTTTTCTGAAATGAAATGTTTTTAAATATAACTTACCGCAGCATTTTCTAAGTGCTGCGAATGCTGAAATTTCAATGTTTTAGAGTATTTAACTGAATAAACGAGCTTCAAAAATGCTAAATTTTTGGGAATTGAATATTTGATTTGAAAGGATAATGACTTTATTTTTAAATGATTTAAATGAATTATTTTGATTGGAAATATAAACCATTTTGAAATTTATAACCACGGGTTATAATAACGATTGGTTGTTAAAGCGACCGGGATCAGATATGGACATACTCTCTGTCGATACCGAAAACCACTAACAACTGTGTACGCGATGGAGTTTCCAGAATGAAGTAGGATGGTGGCGACAATCCTTAAGGTATATACGTGGACCCGACTCCCGTGAGTTGGCATAAGGTGGCTAAAACAGGAGCGATTCTCGGGCCAATGAGGTAGCACCTCTGATCGGACACACTTCTTCGATACCATTCTATTACTTTTGTGATTGACTGGGTGCACCCTTTGATTTTGGGAGTGTGGCTCGAGGTGGGCGGTAGTGGCTGCTATGCGTTACCACCAGCCCAGATGCGTAATTGGTATATCTACCCTGGCATTGCCTTGTTGTGCCGTGTCACCTACCCTAGCGAGCTTTACTACGAGTTTGGTTTTGTGCCGTAGCCTATGGAGTATTGAGGGTAGCTCCCGATCTAGGGGTATGCTGGTACTGGATAGACTGTTGGGACTATTTTGTGTTAAGGGGAATATTGGGTCACTCCTTAACGCTATTTAAAAGTAAGTTTATTTTATAATTAGACATTATTATAATAACGAATATTACTATATAGTAGATAGTTTAACGGATCATTAAAGAATGGGCGATCCCAAGCATTCTTTAAGTTACTTGTGCATTTCTATTACAGTTCACTTGAGTTGGTTTACATTGTATAAATATGTATGTCCTGACTCGAGTGTTTGTGTTTTATTTACGCTCGGGTCAGCCTGAGTATTACAGCTTTGGATTCACCTTCTGGAGCTAGAGATTTCTGGAGTTTATCAGTCTATCTAGTTGTCTTTCCATTTCAGTTATTTCATTCAGCTTTGCTTATGTATTCGTGAACTTATGTATTCAGACTCTGTTGTATCTGCTTTTCAGACTATGTATTTTGTATTTGTTTGAGACTATGTATTGTAGTGGCTTCATGAACCACTATTTATTTTTAATTTCCGCTGCGAGTTATTCTGATATTCTATGTCTGTGATTCTGTGATTGGTTTTATTTGCTCCAAATTTATTTACAATCTATTGTTTTGTATTATTCAAGTCGGACATGTGCGGATTTATTGTCGATTTGAATGGTCCAAAATAGTGGGTCGTTACAATGCACTTGTAATTTAAATAATAAATGTGACACAAAATACATTATGTCACATTATTTTACGCATAATAGTGTATGAATAGATTTTAGAACTCTACTTGCGTTGAATCATAATTTAAAAATAAAAGATTTAGTAGAGTATCTCATTTTTCATTATATGAAATCACTCATGCTTTTTCATGATTTAAACATTCATGATCATAAAAAAACTCTTAAAAATATTGGGTTTGATTTTTGAAAGACTAACCATACGGATCCAACATAGCATGGATACCAGCACACTATATTTTATTCCTTCACATACTGCATATCACAGGATTAGAAAGATGAAAAAATGACTATGGCAACCTTTTATATGACCAACCATATCATGATATTCTCCAAAGAAGAAAATATTCAAGATGTCAATGACATTGAAACATATGATCAATCATCTTATTGCCGTTCCAAGGTTCTTTTTTTATTATTAAATTTATATGATGATTTTTAATGACATTTCAACTCTACACATCTCATTTATACTTCGCATATAAGGTGAAATAAAAATTATTATAAATTATCATTTCTTTTTAGAAATTAAAAATATATAAGAGTAAAATAATATTTACTTAAATATTTTTAAAATATGTGTTTGATCGTACAATTAGTTGCACTTACTAAATATTATGATTAGGTTATGATTAAATATCGTAATTAATATTGTTATACAATAGTATCGTTTATGTCATATTAAACTGTTTTCCATACTCTCATCATTAAATTTTATTTCATAAATATCATCTTACTTAGGATTTTATTCCCATTATTATTTATATTGATTATAGTATCTCACATTCATATTTGGTAAATAGTTTCTCAAATTTAGTCTCTCACAAAATGGCATTACATTTACAGGGTGTATTTTTACTTAACTCATTTATTTTTAGTTCTATTATATATATAAATAATAATGATTAAGTTTGGATTAATTACCATAGGTTTGATCTATAATTAATGTTTTGATTTGATATTGATTGTATTATAATAAATAAAGTTTTCCTTATCATATTTATTTATATTTAAAGATTGATCATTATATAAAATAAAGATTGTGTTATCTTATCTATTGTATTTATTATTCAGTATATAACTTAATTCTTTGATATACCATGAATTACATCTAGTATTTCTTATGTTTCTCTTTTTGTTGTACCTTCATTGTCACAATAAATGATTTATGTTACTAAAATTAATAGGAATAGTTGTGTTTTCATTATTTCTAGTCTTTATTGTTTACATCATATTGTATCACTTTATATGCAATAATTTAGTATATGTATATATCCAGAATCTTTATGACTTTTATTTTAATGATATTGATTTTAGAAGTTATAAATATTTTATTATGAGGTAGTGTTTATTTTTCTATCCATTTTTGCTGATGAAAAAGAGGGGAAAAAATAAAATATCCAGGCATATATCAAGGGGTAGTTAAGTAACTCAAGAGGAGGGGGGCTATAACATATTTTATTTACATGGTTTTCATCATCAAAGATGGGGAGATTGTTAGTACCTTAGTTATTGGTTTTGACGACAACAACCATATGCAATCATATAAATTATAGATACTAACGTTTTATCAAGTTATGTAGTATATAATGTAGGATATCAGATAGGTATTGAATCAAAGACTGTACAGTACAAAGACTCAAGAGGAAGATATAGAGATTCAAGGGATAGACATGAAGATGCATGAGTTTGAAGATCAAGATATGAAGATATCAAGAATATGGTTTAGTATATAGAGTCATGGCTTATTCTGTTAAAGTCTATGGTAGCACTCGTTGATCAATCTTCTATTTTGAACTTGTTTTAAATCATTTTGAACTAAATATATTTTAAGAGTTATATTTTAAAAGTTCTCATGTTTCAATATATTTTTAAGTTTTTATGATTTCAATATACTTTTAAGTTTTCATACTTTTAAAAATTTTATACGCTTTTAACCAAATATATTTTAAGACTTTCACTTTAATCTAGATATAATTTTAAGCCTCTCTTATTTTTACAAGATATATTTTTTATATTTTTCTAAGACCTTTATATTTTTAATCAAAATATATTTTAAAATCTTTTATATTTTAAATTAATAATATATTTTAGAAATATCTTATACAAAGTTTTCTATGTTTAAAACGTTTATAAACTATGTATAAATTATATTACAAAGCATAAGACTTTTAAAATGTTGAAAAGAAAAAGAATTTTCAATTTTAAAGGGATATGTCGACATATACCCTATGAGTATGTCAACATACATGCCGCAAATTTGAAATTCAAAATTTGAAATTAAGTGTATATTCATCGTAACTCTTCGCGAATGGACATGTCTATTTATTCTCTTTATATATAGGGGCTTCCAAATGAATTTTCAAATAATTAATTTCTTATCTTCTTCTCTCCTCTTACTTTTCCAAAATCTTTAGTGAAAAATTTATTCAAATCTCTTCAAATTCAACTAGAATAAATTCCATCTTCATTGTATTGATTTTCTACTATTTACTTTCTGATTTCAATCCTCTCTCTCTCTCTCTTAAGATGAAAATTCTATTCAAGAGGCTATAGGATTAATTATATTCAAAGATCAAGAAATTGATTTTGTAGAAACTATCAAACTATACACAAATACTATTGGGTATGTTTGGTGTCCTGTTTAAATCTAAGTGGGTGTACTTGGTAGCCCGAAAATCCGAGTGGGCATGTTTGTAGCCCATCCAAATCAAGTGAGTGTATCCTGAACTCGGAAAATTAGGAGGATGTGTCTTGTAGCCTTGAAATCAAGATTGTATTGGGTTTTCCTTCTGCCCGTTGAAAGATTAGCATTTTGAAAAGAAATAACAAGCAATTATATGAGATTGGATGTAGGGTAACTCCAAAATAGTATAAAAATCCTCAGTGTGCTCTCTCTAATTCTCTGCTTTTTACTTTACTGCATTTATACTTATTTGTGTTTGCATCTGTGATTGTTCATTCTGCATTGTTAATAATAATCTTGAAAGAATTTTAAAAAGAATTGTATAGGTTTGAAAACACTATTCACCCCTCCCCTTTAATGTTTAATTAGCCTTAAGATCCTCACTTCTGCAACCCTCATGAGATAGATAGGAGAGGAGGTATATCAACATCTTTTTCTTTCTTGATCTCTCTAGCCAGCAGGATTTGAGTTCGGAGCATCTCTTCCATGGTGGGTCCTGAGGAAGGATCTCTTTGGCAGCAGTGATGACAACTGGTGCCATGCGATCCATTTTAAATACATGCGAGGTTAGTGATATGCCTCCAGGAGATGCAGATTCATTGTGAGCTGGGGTGCCATTCAAACTCCCTCCAGAATGGGAGATAAGACGGACCGCTTAAAAAGCAAAGGCTCATCGGGATTATGCTAAGCATCAGATGAGGCTGCCAAGCAATTAAAATTTCGGAGACCATCCCAATAGTAGGAATAATGGTGGAACTGTAGAGAGATGTTGCAGTTATGGAAGTTATCGGTTATGTAGTCAAAGGAGTTGTAATACCCATCCTTGAACCATGAAGAGCGAAACTCGAACTTCCCCCAATCCTTTTGAATCTCAACAGACAATTCTGGATGCAGGATAAGCTCACCAGCTTTGAGCGCCTCCATGTCCTCATTATCAAAAGGGTTGAGTTTTATTTTCTCTGTATCGACCTCACCGCCATCAGTGTGCTCCCTCTCCTGCCTTATGATCTCTTCCACGGCCATAACCAAAGCCTGTGGATATCCTTCCTCCAGCCACTTCAAGTTACTAAACTTGACAACTTTTGCATTATATCATACAAGAATGGGCTCGAGTTCAGCTCTAAATCAACTCTTTGTGGCCTTGGCTTGCTCTTCAATGCCCTTCGCTTAGGCCTCCGCATAATCCATAGCTTGATGAGCAATTTAGCAACTCCTCATAATAACTCTGGGCTTGGATGAGGGCATCACCCTTTTCCTTCTTTTCGCCTTCCAGTAACTTTTTCTATCGAGCTATTTTTGCATCTTGCTCCTCCATAATTTTCTTGAGTTGTTCATTTTCTAATGGTAGAGTATGGCTTCTATGGTGAGCTGCCTCAAGTTGCCTTTGCTGGCTTTGGCGTTCCTCCTCAGCAAACTTGATCAGATCCTCTACCTACTTCTTAGTGTCGGCCAACAATAAAATTAGCTTATCAACCTCCTTATCAAGAGTGGAGATGATGTGCTTGTCATTTTCTTGTTCTTATTTTACTCTAGTGGGCTCCACTTTTCTCTTATAAGAACCTTCAGTGATAGCTTTAGCTAATCTTCTCCATTTGAAGTATTGATCGTACACATCATTGACATAGGCCATGACATCGGTCCTACACATCGGAGGAATGTCTTTTAATTGAGGCAAAAAGATCATGTTATTAAAGAAGATTTTCAGAAATGCATGCCTCATAGCATCCATATGAGGGTTGGTTTCGCTTCTGCAGTGGTGATAAGGGGTGGAATTGCCCTCTTATCGGCTCTCAAACGAGAACTTTAGAAGCAACCAACCTAAATAACTATTCGGACCATTGTGGCACATGAGTAGATATTGCTAGTTGTGTTAAAGGAGGAGCTAAATCATGGGCTATTGTCATCTTGATGGATGGGACATGATCAGGTCTCATCGAATACGAATCCATGTTGTGCAGTAGGGTTGAACGAGACCTGTCCCATGGGGATGACTCACGAGAGCTATAGCTTCCATCCCAACTCCTATGGTCTTGGCCCGGGTGCCTTCCTAGAACAGAATCATAAGAGGAACCGCAAGAATGATCAGTCGATCCATGCTTTCTGTACTTGTACCCTTGGTTTTGGATGGTTTCATACGTATTTCTACGCTCCATCGAATCTGTAGATGAAACGAAAAAAATTTAGCACCAATGAAGTAGACACCTAGTGCGGATAGAGTTAAAGTGTAGTGTCATATAAATATGAATGTGTCTTAGTGTCCTCCCATGAATGGTAGACCTGAAATTTTCTAGTAGGGGTTATTTCCCCTTCACGAGCAGCCAGCACTTCATCAAGCAGACGGATGGGAGATCCAATATCCCTATTGCTGTCATCACCAAGGCCAAAGGAGCCAAACTCATTCTGTATACTTCCAAAGGATCCAAAGATACCTCCAAAAGGTGGGATGGGGGTTTCCTCTACCATGGTAGCTGGTAGTGGTTACAAGGGCGTCCGAGATGATACAATCTTTATTTTTGGTCATTGAGCTATAAGAAATGCAAGATCATCACCACCTCCATCGATAGAAGACTGAAGGCCAATATCAACATCATTATTGTCCCTACTGTTACTCCCTCCTTCCTCGGCATGTTCACTCCTTATTCCTCAACTATCTTCGGCTCTTTGGCTTGCTTCAAAATCAATAATAGGGCCTTGAACCGGGGGGACCTTATGATTTTCATCAACATCTATGGCAACGTTGTGTCCTTTCGAGGAGTCATCATCATCCTCCACTACTTTCGAAATGTGGCTAACACTACAGCCTTCTTTTAATAAGTTACAAGCGTGTAGATTCTCATCCGTGAGAAGTGTTCTCATTTCCCTCTCTTTCAGTGGGACTCGATGGAGATCAGCAAGAGTACTTGCTAAGGCTGCACCGCCGGGCCTTCTTGGATTATCTACAGAGACAAGGAATGATGATCTAAATAACTAAAGCTATAAAATCCACATCATAAAAGAAGGATAAAAATTAGGCTTACGTCCAGATAGCTAACTTTGAGCAAAGACGGGTGAGCAGTGAACAAAGAAAAATTTGTCCTTGAATTAGCTTAGTTTGTTCCAGAGGTCCATCATTATGCGATAACCCTTGGAAGGTTCTAGGAAGGTAAGTAAAGGAGATCCTTTTCGATGTTTGAAGCTATACTGATAGCAAATCTCCCAAGTATTGGGCTAACGGTTCACATGCCGGACGAAGATAATATATATGCTATTTAGGAAAGCATAACTATTAGGATGTAGTTGGGTTGGAGCTAGTTTCATGAATTGTAGGATTGTATGAATGAAGTGGTTAAATGGTGGAATGTTACTAGCTATGCACATATATGGTTGCAAGCTGTGTGTCCTATGGGCGGAAGAAGTGCTCGTTGATGGCATGGCGGAACCAACACATCCTCATATGGAATACTATGCCTCTCGCATATTCTCTTGAGAGACCCTTCATCAACCTTTAAGGCAGGAGAATCCTGGGAATCATCTAGAATAATAGCATCACCCATGTCAATATCAGGAGCAGCCCCAACTGCAGGCTCTATAGCTGGCATAATAGGAACAATCTGAAGAGGTTGATCCATTGGATGACTAGTTGATGGAGATCTAGATTGTGTAGGAGTATGTCTTGCTATAGGTATTGTAGTAGAACTGGACTCTGTATCAAATTTAGCATATGCTGAAGTCGATGGACCTACGGCCATAGTGGAGAGACACGAGGAACGTCTACGATCCATAATTATCAAAGCTTCACACATAAGTGATATCAGGCATCTTAAAAGTTGTGTTCGACATGCTGGAAAGAAAGCTCTATGTAGGCGATATACCAGACATAACAAACGCAAACGTGTATCAATCAATCGGATCTCGAATGTCGATAAGGGCAACATAATGCAATTTGAGGTGTTATGTAGTGCATGCATAAAAAACTGTGTAGTGCATGCATCTAATGTCATGTAGTTTAGATTTTTCATTCGGTAAAAAGATTGGCAAATGGTTCGTTCAAGAGCCAATTTGTATTAGTATTGACCGTTATCAAAAACCATCCCAACAAATCATGAGTCATCGGTCACTGCTCAATAAACTTCACGATGGAACTCCATTCTAGTATTTTGGAGTTGTTTGGTCGATTTTTTCTTTAAACATCAGCGACACTTTGAAAAACTCGGGTTCAATATAGGTAAGACTCAAGACCTACTCGAACCAAGGCTTGTAAGATACAAAACTTGAGCTAAGCCCGAGAAAAATCATATCTACCTCGAGTAAGATCCCAAATTTTCAAGGTGCCTCCAACTTCTACCCTTTTTCCATTGCTAAATTCACAAAGTGTGGTATCGGCCCCGATCCCTTAAAAGGGAGGAAATAGTGTTCCATCGGCCTTCGACCAAAGTCAGCGATTCACAACGACGACGAACTCCATCGATTGACATAACCCACCTGAGGCAACACTTCGTTTTAACTAAATTCGAGGTGTTTATATCTGATTCTAGACTGAGAATGGCAATTTGATGCTTGAGGATCGGCGTGGAAGCTCTACGGTAGCTTTGATGTTTGAAAGGAACGGAGGCGGTGGCTCGAACGATGATGTAGAGGTGGAAGTCGAATCAATGGTTTAAAGCTAGGCAATGGCGACCGTAGGAGATAGGAGGTCAGAATAGAAGTAAAGTGGAAATGAGCGAGTGTGGGTTCGCATCTTTATATGGCCCGAACCAAAGACTTAGGCAGAAAAATCACTTAATTCTAAGGCAACATGGATCGGTACCGACCTATTGTCAATGGATTGGTATCGAACCCTAATACACACACGCACATATGTACATGTATACATATGAATGTCTAAGCAACAAGTGTGTATGTATATGCAGGCATGCATGACACTAGGCAACAGAAGTTCCAAGGAAATAAGGTCAAACCTGTAGAATTCGAAGAAGGAGATCGTTGAAAGCTTTCTGAATTTGGAATGACGAATCTTAAGAACATGCTTCAGTTTTATACTATATGGAAGTTACAAGTTCGAAACTGCTCGAAGTGATGCAACGATTGATAAAAGATTCTACACTTCATAAAAGCATTTCAAAGGAAAGGCAACATCTAGTCGAAGTAAAGCTTAAAACCAATAATGTAGAATCTTCAGTTTGTTTCATTCCAAAGTGTATCTTGTTAACTCAAGATATACTTTTAGGGGAGGCAAATGTTATCTAGCCTTGTGACCAAGCCATATTAGGATGAATCGATTGGTCAGATAGGTGTTTATCTAAGCAAAAATCTAGAACGATAACTGCCAAGCTCAGGTGTCAAGGGAAACCGAGGGATGAAGTACTAAGATAGTAAAGAATCTTCAGCAATAGCCTACACATCTGTAACATCCCCTATTTTGAGGCCCGAAGCTAAGAGCTACAGATGATGTAGTCATCTATAGTATTAACTTTTGGTGACAAAATACGGTAATGTTAATGATATCCATAATATCAGCACATGAATATGAAATAAACTCAACACAGATTTCAAAAACAGCTTTTCTAATTACATTTCAAATTAATATTTCATATCAATTACATAATCCTAAAACGATTCCCAGGTTTTGATCAAATATAATTATTACAAAATACGCCAAAAGAAACATATGAAGATGCTCCCTTGGATGACCAGAGTACTAGATAGATAGACATATCAGTCATAAACACATCACACTGGAAATACAACTAAATAACTCCTACATAGCTAGCTTTGCCTCCTACACGTCTTTGTAAGCTTATTCGTCCAACCTACTAAACCTAAAAAGTCCTTATCTCTCAGTTTACTCAAATTTAATTTTGAGCACCTAAGAGTTTAAGGGGGAAACATAAACTTCGAGTCAGACATAAAGCCTGGTGTGAATAATTCTATTACATCTTGGTTTACTAATATTAAGTGAGACCATTCCGCTTAGCGAAATGGGTTTCCCCTCATTAATATCCTTTTAAAATCATATCTTTTGCAAATTAAAATCATACAATCGAACTGATTATAACAACAATAGCAATAACATATATGCATATAAAATAGTAATCAATAGACGATATGTCCAAACAATATAGATTTATCAGGCTGACTATTAACCAATGGCTGACTTGGGCCTATCAGATATGATAAATATTCTAACTTTTGTTAGATACAATACTAGACGATATGATCTTAACTTACTTCTCCAAGGGTCAACTGATCCTAATGGTTTTGCGGGCTCACTAATAACCTACCTCTACTATGTGTATTCCTTTCTATATGTAACATCATTTTAGTCTTACCTGTGACAAAGACTTACACACTAGAATTTTGGGCTTATATTAGTTAGGGGCTATTAGTTGAAGTATAGGGCGCGACCCCACACCAGTCCTATCTTTTTTTCTAATATTTGAGTCATAGACTTAGGGTAACTACCCTATTCAATTTTCCTTGAAACATTTCTTTCAATTGGTTTAACCCTTTTAAATCATAATTTAACAAGGAAAATATGCTCATTGCTTTACTCATAATATGTATGCCATGGTATATGCTTTACACAAAACAATGTTGCTGAAATCTAAATCAATGGGATTGTCTATCCCTTCAAAATAAGTTAAAGCCCCTTTCTAAATTAGAAAACTTTAGGCTATAAAGCCAAAACAACACCTTCGAAACCATTGTTTAAAACCTACAAAAATCCCTTTCGAAATCATAGAAAGCATTCCTTTCAAAATCATTGAAAGCATCACTTTCGAAATCATTGCTTAAAACCTTGGACATTCTCTTTCGAGACCATTAAACATATCTTTCGAAAGCATTGGAAACATTCCTTTAGAAACACTTAAAAACTGACCTTAACCTTTCGAATCACTTAAAACATACCTTTCGAAACACTTAAAACATACCTTTCGAAAGCATTGGGTTCAAGTAGGAATTTGTGGAAATATAGCTTCGAAACCATTTAAAAGTATTTCTTTCAAAATCATTGCGTTTAACATTTAATATAACTATAGGGTAAAAGAAAACAGAAGTGAAAGCATCACTTTCGAAAGCATTGATCTCAAGTAAAAGAATTGCGAAAGAGAGCAACTTCAAAACTACCTTTTCGAAACCATTGCCTCCGAAACTATTAGTAAAAGCGGCTAAGACACCCCTTTCGAAAGCATTGGGAAGGCGGCTTCAATATTAAGAAGACGAAAGCCTTCCTTTCAAATCCATTGTTTTAAGGTTATAAAGAAAAGTGGCCCCTAACTAATGCAAAAGGTACAAATGTGGGGGCTAGGGTATCGAAGGGGTTCGAAAGCGGCAGCCCTTTCGAAAGCTTCTTTTAAAAACATAGGCAAGTTAATGGATTCGAAAGCTAATAGAAGTGGCTACAACCCTTTCGAAAGCATATTTTTGACACCGTCCTTTCCTTCTGTCTTTCTCCAATACACTATGTACCAATTGCTTGATATCATGTGCATTGGTTTCGAATGGGTGCGAAAGATTTACTAGGTATGGTAACGGAAGCAAGCAATGAAAGTGGCGAAGTTGTAATTCTAAATAAAACTGATTTTATGCTTTTTAAAGTAATTTCTTTTCACCTAACTTACATAATTTACCAAAATATGATTGGTTGCCTATTTTTTACCAAAATTCTTTTCGAAAAAAGGCTACCGAATTCAGCATTTAACAATAGAAACATTTTAAGCAAATAAACCATTCTCCTTAATAAAACATTTAAGTCCTCTAACTTAAATAATTTAATAATCATAGTAAAACACTTAAGGAAAAATCCCCAAAAATCACAATAATTCGCTTTAAATATGTTTTCTAACTTTTATAAATTTCAAACCCGAAACATTATTTAATTACCTTAAATAATTTAAACCCAAAATTAACTATTTTCTCTCATAGAGAATTCGTAATAAATTCATAATCACTTAGAAAATTATGAAACTTGAAACACACATCTAAAATAATGTTTTTGACTATATATCAAAAACGCAGCTCATTTGGATGTCATTTGATAGGTTTTCTAATCTAAACATATCATAAAATTTGTATTAAATCTCCATAAATCATCAATAAAACATTTAATCATTCGATCACTATAACATGGCATATACTTGCAAAAGAAAACAGGTTTAACTTTTGAACCAAAATCTTTCATAAAAAACTGAGATGTAAACTAATTATTCACCTTGGCTTTGTGTTAAGAAGGTTGAGATTTTCCCTAAGATTGATTTCTTCAAGCTTTCTACTTGAATCCTAGCGTATCTTCCCTTTAGATCTTCCTAATGGTGGCTGACCGAGTTCCTTTAGGGTTTTAGTTTTGTTTGTGATAGTTAAAATGAGTGAGGAATGAAGAATAGAAGGATTTAGGGTATAGGAACAAAGGATATTCTCATTTTACCCTTACAATATTCCTCATACTTATTTTTAATTCTCTTTTGTTAATACATTTATTAAGGCACAGCTGCTTCTTAATTAACAAATATCAATCTTTTAACTATCTACATTATTTTATGTTATTTATCCAATTAAATATTCTAAATAATGTTAGGCAAAATTAGGGTCATTACAGACCCCCATAAAGAATTTCGTCCTTGAAATTACGATAAGGTACTCACAATAATCAGACATAAAGGTAAAACATACCATCAAACATGTCAGGATAAGCATCTCTATTTCTGCTCTCGGTTTCCCAAGTACAGTCTCTCTCATCGTCACTTCTGGACTTTGACTAATCTGACTGTCTTGTTTCTTAGTCTCTTCCCATCTCTCGCAACTATATGAACTGGTTTTATAACTGTAGTCATATATGTACCCATTACTAGATCCTCTAACACAGTCGGTGTACTATTAGTCTCTGGGTTTCGAATACACTTCCTTAGATGAGAAATATGGAAAACATTGTGGACTCTTGCCAAACTATTCGATAACTCCACTCTATACACGAGTTTCCCGATCCTTTCTATAATAGGAAATGGTCCAACGAATCTTGGTGCAAACTTTTTGGATTTTCAAAATCTGATCACACCTTTCATTGGTGACACTTTTACGAAAACATGATCTCCTACTGTGAACTCTAAGTCTTTCTGTCTCTTACCAGCATAACTCTTCTGCCTAGACTGAGCTTCCTTTATTCTAGCCCAAATTAACTCAATCTTTTCTGCGGCTTCTTTAACCAAATTCGGACCAAGAATTAATCTATCACCGGTCTCTGACCAACAAACGGGAGATTTGCATGGTCTTCTATATAAAGCTTCAAATGATGCCATCGCTATACTAGTTTGATAACTATTGTTACATGAAAACTCAACTAAGTGTTGGTGGTCTTCCCATGTTCCTTCAAAATCTAGCACACAAGCTCTTAACAGATCCTCTAAGACTTTGTTAGCTCTCTCTATCTGCCCATCTATCTATGGATGGTAAGCAGTACTCATCTTGATCTTGGTACCTAAAGTCTTATGTAGACTCTTCCAGAACTCACTAGTGAATAAGGAATCTCCATCACTTACTATACTACTAGGGATTCCATGCAGTCTAACTATATTCTTCATGAATAACTTAAGCTAAACCTGGTGATGTCCTGGTCGACTGAACAGGTATAAACTGTGCACTCTTAGTCAATCTATCCACTATAACCCAGATACTCTCATTTCCTCTGTTCGACCTTTGCAACCCGTCTATGAAATCCATTGAGATAGAATCCCATTTCCAAACTGGAACATTCAAAGGCTGAAGTAACCCACTCAGTTTCTGATGTTTGGCTTTTACCTGTTGACATTTCAAACACTGCCTCACCCATAAATTTACATCTCTCTTCATACCTTCCTAGAAGAAACTCCTTTTCATATCTTGATACATCTTATTTCCTCCCGGATGAATAGTGAACTTCGAACGATGGCATTCTCTAAGGACCTCCTTCCTTAGGTTTTCTACATTCGGGGCACACAATCATTCCTTCTTTCTCAACCACCCTCTCTGGTCAAGACTAAAATCCTTCATATTATCAATCTCGATTTCGGCCCCTATCCTTTTAATCTTCTCAGCTAATACTGGGTCATCTTTCTGCTTAAATGCAATCCTTTCGATCATCATCGGTTAAACTTCTAAACATGGCGGTTTCTCGACTAGAAGTAGCCTCGGATCTCCATTGTACTTTGCATGTAGTTAATGCTTCTAAATCTTTCCACTTAGCTATCATTGCCAATACCGCATTCTGATGTTTTCTACTAAGTGCATCTACAACCTTATTTCCTTTTCCTAGTGTGTACTCAATACCAAAGTTGTATACAGCTATGAACTTTAACTATCTCTACTGTCTCATATTCAACTCCTTCTATGAGAATAAATATTTTGGTGACTTATGATCTGTAAACAGCTCAAATATTTCTCCTAAAAGATAATGTCTCCACACCTTCAATGCAAAAATTACCACTGCTAATTTCAAATCATGAGATGGATATCTAACATAATGGGGTCTGAGCTCTCGAGAAGCATAGACAATCATTTTACCCCTTTGCATTAGCACATCTCCTAATCCTGTTCCACATGTGTTTGTGTATGCCACTAAGCCCTAATTCCCCTCTGGAACAACTAATACAAGTGCATTAGTCAATAAATGTTTCAATTTCTGGAATGCCTCCTCAAAATTATCAAACTTCACGTCTTTCTGAGTTAGCTTAGTCATCAATGCGGCTATCCATGAGAAATCCTTAATGAATCTCTGGTAGTAGCCAGCCAACCTAAGAAAACTCTTTATCTCGGTCACTGTCTTGCATTTTTTCCAATTATTCACTGCCTCGATCTTAGCCAGATCTACTGACAATCCTTTCTCTGAGACAACATGACTAAGAATTTTCACTTCATTCTTCCAAAAGTGACATTTCAAAAATTTTGCCTTCAACTGATGCTGTCTCAGTGTCTCAAGCACTATCCTAAGATGAACTTCATGCTCTCTTTCATCCTTGGAATATATTAATATGTCGTCTATGAATACTAATAGAAATCTATCCAGATGTTCCTAGAAGATTCTATTTATCAAGTCCACGAAGAATGTTGGTGCATTATTTAGTCTGTACGGCATCCCTAACCATTTGTACGATCCATATCTGGTTCTAAACGCTGTCAGAGGAATGTTATCCTCTACTATTCTAAGCTGACGGAACTCCATTGCCAAATCCAACTGAGAAAATACTTTGGCTCCATTCAACTGGTCGAAAAAATCGTCAATCCTAAGTAATGGATATCGGTTCTTTATCGTCTTCTCATTCAGTTTACGATAATTGATACACAGCCTCAACGATCCATTCAGTTTCTTAATAAATACCGTGGCTGCTCCCAAAGGAGAACTGCTTGGTCTGATAAAATTCTTACCTTCTAAATTCACCAATTGTACCTTTAGCTCCTTCATCTCGGTAAGTGTCATTCTATTTGGCGGTTTACTCACAGGTTTAGATCCTGGTACTAAATCTATAATAAGAAACTCAATGGCTCGTTTCCGCGGTAGTCCTATTACGGGCTCAAAGACATCTACGAATTCTCTAACAACAAAAATTCGATTCAAGTCATCTTCTTTGTCCATAACACCGAACAAAGCATTAACCTCAAAACTAGGGTTTTCTACGGAGTATATAATCCGATCATTACAACTAAGGTGTCTAAGTGATTTTCCTATCATGGAAAAATATCCTAGCATCGTACTTACTTAACCAATCCATACCCAAAATAATTCCAAAACCTACGAAATAAAACACAGGCAAACTGCAAGCAAATATATGACCTAACAATTCAAACTCTAAGTGGTCATATCTCATCCCAAGAGTTGCATACCCTCCTATTAGATTCATAGTCCTTAAGGAAGTAACTAGGTATAAAAGAATGCGATGCACCAATATCAAATAGAACTCTAACTGACATGTCATGAATCAAAAGCGTACCTCCCAACACAGCTTTTCCTGTCTCCCCTATTGTTGGTCTTGAAGTAGCTGGTTCCAATACAAACACTTTGCCCTTTCCATCCTTGGTTGGTTTCTTGCATTGGTTCCTATAATGTCCAATCTGATCACAGTTGAAGCATTACACTCCTTTCTTGTCAGCAACCTTATTTGCTTTGCCCATTCGACACTCGTGAGCAAAATGTCCCTTCTTGTCACACTTGTAGCAAACTACATCAGTCTTCCCTTTCTTGGCTGCTCCTCCTTTTAGAGCTCCTTTATTATGGTAAAACTTTCTCTTCTGGTTGTGTCCAACTTGAGTTTCCACTACTTTGTTACCATTAAAGAAAGCAAGCATCTCCTCATTCCTCAAATCCATCTCAACAACTACATCGCATGGATCCCTGATATGTGGTAAAATTGCTTTAGCAAGCTCGGGTCTTAATCCATGGACGAACTTCTCATTCCTTTTGATAACCATATCAACCGTAGCATATACGTATCATGATAATTCCTAAAATTTGGTGGCATACTCAAGCCCTATCAGGTCTCCTTGCACCAACTCAACAAACTTCCTAAGCAGAGTTGACTTGGCAATCTTTGACATGAATCTTTCCTCAAACCTCCTTCTGAACTCTACCCAAGTCATAGCCTCTTCAGCTACTCCTATAGTAACACTGTTCCACCAGTACAGTGCTGCTCCTTGCAACTATCTAGATGCCAATCACCTTTTCTACTCATCATTAGGTCCTAAATCAGCAAAAATATCTTTTGCAATGAAGCAACCAATTCTTTACTTCATTTGTGTCCTCAGTGCCGATAAACGACTTCCCTCCAAGCTTAGCATAGTTTATGCTTAGTATTGCATAGCTATTGACCACCAGAGCTTCCTGATTTCCTTCTCCAGCATTTCCTCCGATTAATACCATAGCAGCTCCAGCTTGCATCATGTTAACGAAGAAATGATACATAGCTCCCATATCAACTTGCGACGCTCCAACACCCACATTAGCGGTTTGTGCCTGACCTATATTCCTTCTAGTGTTTGGTTTGACATTTCCATTGGTTGTGGTGCTTCCTCCATGAAGGCTGACTCATCCATTCCTAGCATCCATATCTTACTTCCTTAAAATCTACATTCAAGTCTTTATAAGATACAAAAGAAAAGCCTAAGAGAGATGGGAGAATAGAGATAAAGCGCATACTTATATATAGCAAATACAAGCACGTTATTGTAGCGTTATCCCATACCCCAATCTTTTCTCTAATTCTTTAGGATTATGTTTTCAAAAAATCATTTTAAGTTTAAAATTTCTTTTAAGTTTTCATAAACCTATGCTCTGATACCAAGTTGTAACACCCCCTATTTTGAAGCCCGAAGCTAAGCACTACAGACGCTGTAGTCATATATAGTATTAACTTATGGTGATAAAATACAGTAATGTTAATGGTATCCATAATATCATAAGCACATGAATATGAAATAAAATCAATATAGATTTCAAAAACAGCTTTTCTGATTACATTTCAAATCAATATTTCATATTCAATTACATAATCCTAAAATGATTTCCAGGTTTTGATCAAATATAATTATTACAAACTATGCCAAAAGCAACATATGAAGATGCTCCCTTGGATGATCAGAGTACTGATAGATAGACATATCAGTCATAAATACATCACACTAGAAATACTGCTAAATAACTCCTACATAGTTAGCTTTGCCTCCTGCATGTCTTTGGAAGCTTATTCGTCCAACTTACTAAACCTAAAAGGTCCTTATCTCTCAATCTATTCAAATTAAGTGAGACCACGCCGCTTAGCGTATGGGTTTCCCCTCACCAATATCCTTTTAAAATCATATCTTTTGCAAATCAAAATCCTACAATCGAATTGATTATAACAACAATAGCAATAACATATATGCATATAAATCAGGTAATCAATAGACTATCTGTCCAAAAAATATAGTTTTATTAGACTAACTATTAACCACTGGCTGACTCGAGCCTACCAGACATAATAAATATTCTAACTTCTGTCAGATACAATATTGGATGATCTGTCCTTAACTTACTTCTCCAAGGGTCATCTGATCCTAATGGTTTTGCGGGCTCACTAATAACCTACATCTACTTTGTGTATTCCTCTTTGTGTGTAACATCATTTTAGTCTCACCTGTGACAAAGCCCTATACACTGGAATTTTGGACCTATATTAGCTAGGGGCTACTAGCTAAAATATAGGGCGCGACCCTACACAAGTCTCATATGGTCTTCTAATATCTGAGTCGTATACTTAGGATTAACACCCTATTCAATTTTCCTTGAAAACATTTCTTTCAAATCGATTTAACCCTTTTAAATCATACTTTAACAAGGAAAATATGCTCATTGCTTTACTCATAATATTTATGCCATGTTAGATGCTTTACACAAAACAACGTTGATGGAATCCAAATCAATGAGATTATTTATTCCTTCAAAATAAGTTAAAGCCCCTTTTTAACTTAGAAAACTTTAGGCTATAAAGCCAAAACAAAACCTTCGAAACCATTGTTTAAAACCTAAAACAATCCCTTTCAAAATCATAGAAAGCATTCCTTTCAAAATCATTGAAAGCATCCCTTTCGAAATCATTGCTTAAAACCATAGACATCCTCTTTCGAAACCATTAAACTTATCTTTCGAAAGCACTGGAAGCATTCCTTTAGAAACACTTAAAAACGTACCTTTCAAAACACTTAAAACATACCTTTCGAAACACTTAAAACATACCTTTCGAAAGCATTGAGTTCAAGCAAGAATTTGTGAAACATAGCTTCAAAACCATTTAAAAGTATTTCTTTCGAAATCATCGGGTTGAACATTTAATATAATTATAGGGTCAAAGAAAACAAAAGCGAAAGCATCACTTTCGAAAGCATTGATCTCAAGTAAAAGAATTGCGGAAGAGAGAAACTTTGAAACTACCCTTTCGAAACCATTGCCTCCGAAACGATTAGTAAAAGTGGCTAAGACACCCCTTTTGAAAGCATTGTGAATGCGACTTCAATATTAAGAAGATGAAAGCCTTCCTTTCAAATGCATTGTTTTAAGGTTATAAAGAAAAGCGGCCTTTAACTAATGTGAAAGGTATAAACGCGGCAGCTAGGGTATCGAAGGGGTTCAAAAGCAGCAACCCTTTCGAAAGCTTCTTTTAAAAACAAAGGAAAATTTATGGATTTGAAAGCTAATAAAAGTGACTTCAACCCTTTCGAAAGCGTACTTTCGGCACCATCCTTTCCCTCTGCCTTTCTCTAATACACTATGTACCAATTGCTTGATACTATGTGCATTCGTTTCGAATGGGTGCGAAAGGTTTATGGGGTATGGTGACGGAAGCAAGCAATGGAAATGGTGAAGTTGTAATTCGAAATAAAACTGATTTTATGCTTTTTAAAGTAATTCCTTTTCACCTAACTTGCATAATTTACCGAAATATGACTGGTTGCCAATTCTTTACCAAAATTCTTTTAAAAAAAAGGCTGCCGAATTTAGCATTTGACAATTGAAACATTTTAAGCAAATAAGCCCTTTCTCCTTAATAAAACATTTAAGTCCTCTAACTTAAATAATTTAATAACCATAGAAAAACACTTAGAAAAAATTCCCAAAAATCACAGTAATTCACTTTAAATATGTTTTCTAAGTTATATAAATTTCAAATCCGAAAACATTATTTAATTGCCTTAAATAATTTAAACCCAAAATTAACTATTTTCTCTCATAGAAAATTCATAATAAATCCACAATCACTTAGAAAATTATGAAACTTGAAAACCACTTCTAAAATAATGTTTTTGACCACATATCAAAAACGCAACTCATTTGGATGTCATTTGATAGGTTTTCTAATCTAAACATATCATAAAATTCTTATTAAATCTCCACAAACCATCAACTTAAAACATATAATCATTTAATCACGATAACATAGCATATACTTGTAAAAGGAAAAAAGGTTTACCTTTAAACTGAAATCATTCATCAAAAATAGAGCAAACTAATTATTCACCTTGTCTTTGTATTAAGAAGGTTGAGAATTGTCCTTAGATTGATTCCTTTAAGCTTTCTACTTGAATCCTAGCTTATCTTCACTTTAGATCTTCTTAATAGTGGTCGGCCGAGTTCCTTTAGAGTTTTAGTTTTGTTTTTTATAGTTAAAATGAATGAGGAATGAAGAATAGAAGGGTTTAGGGTATAGCAACAAAGGCTATTCCCATTTTATCCTTACCATATTTCTCCTACTTACTTATTTTTAATTCTCTTTTGCTAATACATTCATTAAGGCACTACTACTTCTTTATTAAAAAATCTTAATCTCTTAACTATCTACATTACTTTATTTAATTTATCCAATTAAATATTCTAAATAATGTTAGTCAAAATTAAGGTTATTATAACATCTCCTGAAATGAGTACCAAACTCAAAGATCCATGGTACAACAAAAGTCAGGATCGGTGCCAATCCTTAATCAGGGATCGTGCAACACCCCCACACAGCTTAGTATACCCAAAAGGACACACTAAACGGCATTGTGCGTTGTAGGTATAACTAAAACTAACAGAGACTAAGATTCACAAGACAAAAATTATATAATAATAACAATAATAATAATAACGCAGTGGAAACAATTATAGTATTTTGCTAAAAATCTAATTCCATAATATAGGATGATAAAAATAAGTCACCAAATACCCAATACATCATATGACAAAATATCCATACAAGTCTCGTGAAATCAAAAACCCAAAGTCATAATATCAGAGTACAATACATCCCTCTCAAAATACCGGCTCAACAACAGAACTAAAAACTAGAACTGAAGGAAAGAAATACATGATAGAATCTCCAACAAGTCTCCAAGAAGCTGCGGTCTACTTTCCTTGCCCCTGATTGCCTATGGGGGGAAAAGGGGAAAATAGAGGAGTGGGTCAGACTAAAAGTCTGGTGAATGATAGTAATTACTAGAATCTTTAAGCAAAGTAAAAGTAATAGACCTTACAACAGTTCTAGTATCTAAAAGGAAATAAAGGAAATACGAAGAAGGAATAAGCTGGAAATAAATACGATTTAACTAAATTAACACAATTGATTAACTTTGATTGTTTGCACTTGTCTTTGATAGCTGCTTTGATTAGGCTAAATTTCTAATCCTATAATTAGGCTGAAATCCTAATTCTACCCTTTGATCGGCCTACTACTAGATAGACCTTACTACGGACTAGACACTATATAGCTCCCTACACAAAAGGCAATGGTGTCTATGAAAGACGCACATACTAAGTGCTTGGAACTCAATAGCGACTTATCTCCCCTAATCGATATCGCACGCTCGGTCACCGCTGGTTCGCACTGTCTATTGCTCCCCCTTTTGACCTTTTATTTACCCTAAACAGCATAAGCGTGCCCTCGCCTCACTTCAGGCTATTGTGAGACACCGTGTCCATAGAAAATAGGGAATGCAGTTGGTACTGGTCCTTGTTAAACAAAATCTAGTTGCGTCCCTTGTCCAAATCCCCATGGTTTAGCCTTTTAATGATTGACTTCTTATCTACCCTAAATAGCATAAGCGTGTCCCAAGGGAAATGTTGTCGGTACGGATCTTTTCTTTTAACTATTGACCACTTATCTACCCTAAACAGCATAAGGGAAATGCTGTCGGTACAGATCTTTTCTTTTAACTATTGACCACTTATCTACCCTAAACAACATAAGGGAAATGCTGTCGGTACAGATCCTACTTTCATCTTTGCTTATTAACTTAGATAAATTATTTTAAATAAGCCTTTGTTATTATTCTTACTATCTGTGCTTATTAATTTATCCTAAGTCTTAAAATAAGCCTCATTCTGTTTTGTTTTCTTATTATAACATACGTTATAATCATGCTTATCACTTAACCTAAGGTCTAAGTGTGAAAATAAGCTTCTTTCATCTTTTACTCTTTTTAGTTATAATTCTAAGTTATAACTAGCCCAATCTCTTTAATTTAGTCTAATTCTAATATTTACATCACAATTTCAGTCCAATTCCATTTTTATTACAGTCCTTACAATTTACATCTTATCTTCCGTTGTTTCAGTATTCTTATAATTTAATCCAAATTCGCGTTTAATCTATTCTAATCCATACGCGAAGAAGAAGGAGAAATAAAAGAAAAGTGAAAATAAAAGAAAATCCAATGCGTAGAAAAAAGATGTAAATAACGCATAAATAACAGTAAATAAATTAAAATACTGTAAATAAACTATAAATAGATGGATAAGCTATCATTAACAGAAATAAACTAAAATTAACTGAAAAGAATAGCTAAAAGAAATAGACTGAAAATAATTCTAGAAACTGTAAATAAACTACTAAAAAGGTTATAACAAAAATCATAGTAACTACAACTATTGGAAACCCTATTATTTTAAATTACTTAAAGAAATCTAAAATAATTACAATCACTCACCTGAGACAAAAGATGGAATCCCTTTTTTTTACAGCAACCAAAATTCTCTAGAAATCTCCTCTAATTTGTACAATCACCATCTTTTGTTTTGAATGTATATATATGATATAATTTTATTTTATAAATGAAGAATGTAGGTAAATATTTGAGAGAGAGAAATGGAGGGTAGGTTTTGATTTAGAGTGAAATCTAGGTTAGTTTAGGTCATATATATAGTGTTTTAGGTGTGCTTTTAACCGTAGATTAGAATCTCTAGAAACTTCTGCTGACCCATTGTTGTGTCAAATCTTACAATGCACTTTATCAACGCCTTATCTTATATTTAATTTAATTAATTACACCCTCAGTAATATACAAACTATAAATAACGTTTTCTTCTCCTCAATTAATTTATAATTTGTGACATTTTATTTCATATTAAATTTCCATGCATCTCTCTTTATTCGCATGTTTCATTTCAGTTTTCAACATCCCATTTGATTTACATGTTTACGTCTGAAATAAATAAACAAACAACATATCAATATCTTTCCACATTTACATCTGAAATAGGTAAATTAACATGTCAATATTTTTCCATGTTTATGTCTAAAATAAATTAATAAATAACTAGAAATTCTTATGCCAGTATTGTACATATTCACGTTTGAATTAATTGGATGAATAACATGTGAATTGCTATGTCAATATTCTATATATTCAAATCTGAATTCATTAAATAACATGTGAATTGTTATGTCTACATTTTTTCCATATTCACATCTGTTGTAATTAGATAAATAACATATGTCCACAAACGTGTATATATATTGTGTATTAATTAGTAACCTAATTCTTTACCTTTAAATTGAGCAATCAATTACATTAATTGATTGGTATTAATGTTTTTATGTTTAAAAATCAAACTGGCCCTTATTCTTTACGAACAAAGAAATAACGTACCTTATATTTTCTGTAAGAAATGTAATCCTTCCATAATACATTCTTGCCATTTCTTTTCAAAATATAACGTTTATTTTATTAAATGCCTTCTTTTTATAAATATATGGTTATATTTTCTCTCATTTACAATAACCATCTCATTTGAACATCGTCATCTAAATTTATAAAAGTGGATGCCTTCTTTTTAAATACACTGTTATACCTTTTTTTCTCTCTTTTGTAACAAATCAAACTCCATGTTTATAAAATCATACATATATTCAAAAATGAGAAGTTTATTTTATTTATCTCAAAACATGCATTTATTTTTATTTAAAATGTTCATTCCATTTTGACACAAATGCAAGTTCTTATATTAAACTCAATCATTACAATTTAATTCCTTTTTGCTTTTCTAATTAAAACATTTCAATAAATCTACGGCCAGTTAATTTCAATACTAATTTCAAACGAATTCTAATTATAAACACTATTTCTTTTCACTTATAATTATTTATTAATTCCTCCTTAAATTTTGGGTTGTTACAGAGCAGTATCGATCCATGAAAGCTCCTCCAAATCATCACTTGCCTCATGCCACACAAACATGGAGCAATTAAAAGTTAGTTTATGACATATGTAATGGTTCGCCTACTATTCTCAACCCAAATGATCGATGGATGAACCAAGTGCTTGTTAACAAATTTCTACATTTTCTCTGTAATTCCATTGTTTATCACCGATCTATAAGAACGGCCTTGTAAAAACTTAGCAGAAACTTCAACAAAGTTTAAGTGGACGTAAGCCTCTGGCTAGCCGAACCACTATAATTGTTTTGTGTTCTTGTTTTCCTCGTTTTCAATTTATTTTTTTATTTTATTCTTTGCTATTAATCTTTGGGTTTTTGTGCAAACTTCTGGCAAAAAAAGATCTATGAAGTTGTAGGCTTTAGTAGATGTAATATCGCCTACATATTCTGTAAAATAGGTAATTGGAATAGGAATGCTATTTACACCCTAATTTAGAAATTTGGAAATCATTATCTAAATTTTTTAAAGTTGAATGTTGATGAAGTTGTAAAGTTTATTCCAGATTTATAGTTGGGTTGTAAAATGTTACTATTAGTTTAGATTGCCCTAATTTGACTTGGAATGTGAATTTCTACATCTTAATCTATTGGGAGTAAGGTATAATTTAATTGTATCTATTTCTGTGCAATTTCAGTAAATTATCTAATTCCAAAAATTATATATAAAAGTGCGTCGTTTGAATTTAGCAGGGAATATAGCAAAAAAGAAAGAGATGTGTACAGTATGGATATTCTTCTTCGTTGTTTGCACTATTTATTTTAATGAAAGAAAAGAGAAAGTTGTAGTTTCAAATGAAGCAAAGTCTCGTTTTTGGGTAATTTATGGAAAGTCATAATGGTAATCCCATTAGGAAGGATATCTCTAATAAATTAAAACGTGGGAAGGAATATTCTAGTTTAGGAATTAATAGTTAGAAATTAATAGTTAGAAATAAGAATATATATGCACGTATAACTGTGTTTATTGATTAAAATTAAAAATATATATAGCAAAATTTATGACAATATTCATATTAGTTATTAATATAGGATTAAGAGCTGTAGATGGAGAAGAGATAATAACTCCAAAATTAGTAGGGCAATAAATGTGCAGTTAATAGGGAGTTACAGTAATTAAATGGGAATATAAATATGGTTAATGAGACTGGTTAAAATATTTATTATGACGTTCACGGAGAAATGAATAGGCATAATAGGTTGAAATTTAACGAATAAGCAAATGTTATTAATTGTCCAATTAGAATAATAATGACCATTTATTATGGATAATTGACATTTATGGAATATAATACGTAGGTGTATAAGATAAGAAATAAATGGTAGAAATAGTATAAATTTTCACAGTGGAAA
The DNA here is from genome assembly GCA_030737815.1 of Allium fistulosum. NCBI lineage: Eukaryota > Viridiplantae > Streptophyta > Magnoliopsida > Asparagales > Amaryllidaceae > Allium > Allium fistulosum. The sequence goes on along the minus strand of CM060903.1, from coordinate 803,775,379 downwards.
ATTATACAGCCTTAATTATCACTAGTACACAATATGCATGTTGTCTCGCCTTATTTACTTCGGTTGTATTAGAAACCAAAGCAAATAATATCATTTTCTTCTGTCTCACATTAACAACTGAAACAATAGACACTTGTAAAGCAATAGGATATTCATTTGCTTTGGTTGTATTAACAACCGAAGCAATAGACCACTTATTTGCTTCGGTTGTACTAACAACCGAAGCAATAGACCACTCATTTGCTTCGGTTGTGTTAACAATCGAAGCAATGAACCTCTCATTTGCTGCGGCTGTGTTAACAACCGAAAAAATAGACATGAATTAGTAAAAAATTCCTAGACGACTCGCTTATTTGCTTTGGTTGTGATATTTGGTGAAGCAAATAGTGTTATTTTCTTATGTTCCTCCTTAATAACTGAAGCAATTGATACCTGCCACACAACTTTAGTTTGTACGTATTATTTATAGATCAGTCTCCTACTACACAACTTTAGTTTGTATACATCTATATAACAATTGATCACCACTATGAAAAGGGGGTGGCAACACCCCTAGGTGGGGGTGCAGGGACAATACCCCTATTGGCGGTGGTTGACTTGGCCAGTCGTGTCATGGGAGTCCATGGGGCAAAGCCCCTTAGTGGGGTGCTTGGTAGAGCCCCATCCAAAAAATGATATATCTCATTTGTGTTTGAATTTGGAGTTTAAGATGAGTTAAAATATTAAATATTTACTTAAAAAAGTCATAACTTCTAAAATTTCTTTGATTTAACTTTTTAACCAATTAAAGAATTGAGCGTTTCATAGAATCTGAAGTAATCGGTGAATATACTTTAAAATAAGGATAAATAATTTTCAACTTAAAATATTGTCTGACTAATTTTAACAAGATAAACTGCTATTGATTAGGCCTATCAATGGATACATTATGATGTGGATAGTATCATATCCATATCCGAAATCATTTTTGGATATCGAATATCTACATCCGTGGATACATATGGATACCAGATAATTATCCTGTCCATTAACGATCGATAAATCAAGAAACATAAATGGAAAATTTTAGTTTAACAATTTTTTTTTCCAATCCCATTGATTATTAAACTGTTAAAAATAAAAAATATGATGATAATAAATAATTTTGAGCAGTTAATATGTATTTAGTTCGTATAATATGGACTTCCAAATTAATAAAACAATAAATAAATATCATTCGATATACTAAAATGCATATAATTTAAACTATAATCTTGAAAAAGATTGGATGGATAATTTTCGGATGCGGATGTCTTCGTATTCGCATTCACATTCGTTTTTCTGAATATCAAATATTTATCCGCCTTTTGGATATGGATGCAGATGGATTTCAGGTTTCTTGGATAATCATTGACAGTCCTACTATTGATAACTTTAAGAAGTGGTGAAATATTTAAGTTAACATGCTATTTTTAATATTTCACAATGATAAACTAATTGGAGACCGCTTTTTTGTGCCGTGATTTTTTGGGGGCGGCCCTCTTTCCACCTTTTTTGCACTTTTTCACCTTTCAAAACTAACTCACACAACTAAAAGTACTAACCCAGATTTCCCCATCATCTTCAGAAACCCTAACCTCTGATTCCTTGTTCTACTAATTACAAAATTTTTATTTTCATGTTACGTGACATCTTCAATTCTAATTCTTTTTTCATTCATCTTTTCTATTTGAGCTTGAGATTTATGGCCATGTGTTTTCTTTATCCTGTAAGATTTGGTGAAATAATATTTCCAATTGCAGAAGATTTGGAAAATATTAGTGATACAATATTTCTAATTGCAGAAGATTTGGAAGATATTATTGATTTTAGTGGTACAATATTTTCAATTGTAGAAAATTTGGAAGATATTTGAGATAATTACTCAAATATATATTATCTCTTTTATAGCATTAAAGAGAGTAATAAATCACTTACGTGAGAAGAAGAATTATTTTGAAAGATTGATGTAATCAATTAATTCCCTAATTAGCTAATTAAAGAAGGAATCTTATCACGCACATGTAAATTGGGGTAAACTGGAAAATCAAATGGATAAGCGTTTCCTGTATGAATAGAAGAATTATTGAGGCATTGATTTATGACCATAAATCAATTACTTCAACCCCAAGTAATAATCTTCATATAAAGGCAGAGATTAGCATGAGTAGAATTATCTCTCTTAGTTGTATTTCTTATTTTTCTTCTCCATTATCAATCTTGTAAAATTTTCTTCTTTTAGAAAGTAATAAAATATCCTCTCCCCAAGTGGATATACACTACCTCGCAGTAATGTAACCACTATAAATCACGTGTGTTTTTTTCTTTATTACTTGTTCTGTGATTGCTTTTAGTTAGTAACTGTCTGTTGTTTGTTTTCCCTCACCATCAATCCAGTCTTATTTGTTTTTCCACAAGGTTAGGTTTTTTGTTCCTAGGCGATCTTGAGGGATTTTTCCCCAACAGTCTGGTATCAGAGCGACATGGTAGACTAAGAAAGGGTGTTAGCCATTATGGAAGGAGATGAGGAGACTTCAGCAGCTGTACCAAGTCCATATATTAGAGGGACCTATATTGCATCAGGATCTAGTTTAGCAATAGAGAAGTGGAACGGTGATAAAGAATTCGATAAGTGGCAATGGAGGATGAAAGTTGTTCTGATGAAAAACGAAGTTCGTCCTACGGTGTTTGCTCCTGAGGAGTTGATGGTTGAAATTTTAGCCGCGGAAAGGAAGGAATGGAAAAATGGGCATTCACTACTTTACAATTAGCTATGGGAGAAAATATTATTTTTGAGATTAGCGGTGAACTACTGCTAAGGGCATTGGGACCAAGTTGGAAAATATCTATCTGAAGAAATATTTGACAACCGTCTGATTTTATTGAAGACATTTTTCACTATGGGAATGAGAGATGGTATTCTATCAAAGTGCATCTGGGTTTCTTCGACGATCTAGTGATGAAGATGAAGACTGTGGATTTGAAGGTAGATGAAGAGCATATGGCTATGATGCTCTTGTGTTCCCTTCCGGAGCATTACACAGGTTTCGCTAACAGCCTTATTTTTGCGAGAGATACTTTGACCTTTGAAGATGTGAAGTCGGGTCATCTATCTGAGGACTTGAGGGATCAGATGAAGGAGATGAGTGAAGGTAGAGGAGGAAGTAGTATTCAAGACATATTTGCTGAGAGAGGCATAGAGGAGAAAAAGAATTGGAATTCTAGGGGCGTTCCAAATCTAAAAATCACGGTAATAATTATAGAGGAAAGTCTAAGGATGGAAAGTGTCACCATTGTAAGAAACCAGACCATTGGAAAAGAGACTATTCGGATTGGAAAAAGAAGAAGGAAGAAGATGGTTCTTAATCATTTGCGGTGGAGAAAGTTGTATCTGATGATGTGTTATCTACAGTGGTATCAGATGCATCAAACCATTGGGTGCTTGATTCGGGGGAGTCTTTTCATATGGCACCTAATAGGGATTACTTCAGTTCTTTAGTCAACAGAGAGGGAAGTGCAATCCTTATGGGTAATGATGCTAGTTGTAGAGCCATGGGAGAAGGTTCAATGTGGATTAGGATGTTTGATGGAGTGATATGCACTTTGAAAGGTGTTCGGTATGTTCTAGGTCTTCGAACGTAAATGGTATCTCTTGGACAGTTGTCATCGAAAGGATGCAAGGTGACTATGGAGAAGGATAGTCTAAGGGTTTCTAAGGGTGCCCTTGTAGTGATAAAGGGAGATATGTTCCAAAATTTGTATCTCCTAAAGGGAAGCACTGTACTTGGAGGGTCTAGGGTTGGAGCCTATAGTTCTCGTGGAGAAGATGTCAGAGCTAGGCATACGAGAAGGGACTTTGAGTTTCCGCATAGGCAGAATGGGATCAAAGTGGAAAGCTTCAACAAGGTGAGGTTCTGCCAAGAGGACGTGCTTGATAAGAAAAAGAAGGGATCATCTAAAGTTGGTCATAAGAGATAAAAGGACAAAGCAGCGGATATGCATAAATATTTGCAGGCTGTAGAGTCAGGGCATTGTGCGAACTGAAATCGCTTATCAAAATGCTAGGCGCTACATAGTGGCACGGGGCGGGGGGAGAGTTGTGGAGATGTTCATTTTCATTATAGAGATTGATAGGTCCTACTTGGAGTAAGAGGATGTAGGTGGAGTAGATAGGCTTGCGGGGAAATATAGTATCAAGGTGGAGATTGTAAGATTTGATAATACAATATTTCCAACTGTAGAAAATTTTGAAGATATTGTTGATTTTAGTGATACAATATTTCTAATTGCAGAAGATTTGGAAGATATTTGAGATAATTACTCAAATATATATTGCCTCTTTTATATCACTAAAGAGAGTAATAAATCACCCACGTGAGAAGAAGAATTATTTTGAAAGATTGAGGTAATCAATTAATTCCCTAATTAGCTGATTAAAGAAGGAATCTTATCAGACACATGTAAATTGGAGGAAACTGGAAAATCAAATGGATAAACATTTCATATATGAATGAGAGAATTAATGAGGCATTGATTTATGACCATAAGTCAATTATTTCAATCCAAGTAATAATCTCCATATAAAGGCAGAGATTAGCATGAGTAGAATTATCTCTCTCAATTGTATTTCTTATTCTTCTTCTCCATTATCAATCTTGCAAAACTTTCTTCTCTTATAAAGCAATAAAATCTCCTCTCCCTAAGTCGATGTACACTACCTCACGGTAGTGCAACCACTATAAATCATGTGTGTTATTTTCTTTTATTGCTTGATCTATAATTGCTTTTAGCTGGTGACTATCTGTTGTTTTTTTTGCCTCACCATCAATCCGGTCCTATTTGTTTTTTCTCAAGGTTGGGTTTTCTGTTCCTAAGGTTGATTGAGAAAGGGCGTCAGACATTATGGTAGGAGATGAGGAGACTCCAACGGTTGTACCAAGACCCTATGTTAGAGGGACCTATATTGCATCAGGATTTAGTTTAGAAATAGTGAAGTGGAATGGTGATAAAGACTTCGAGAAGTGGCAATGGAGGATGAAAGCTGTTCTGATGAGAAACGAAGTTCATCCTGTGGTGTTTACTCCTAAGGAGTTGACGGCTAAAATCTCAGTCGCAGAAAGGAAGTAGTTAGATAAATGGGCGTTTACTACTTTGCAATTAGCTATGGAAGAAAATGTTATTTCTCACGTTCTATACATGTACGCTTCACCGTATCTAGGCGGCATCAACGGTCGAAGTCTCCTATGTCGGTGTTCTGATTGAACATCCCTTCATCGCCTCCTATCGGGTAAATAATCTGGTCTTGGCAACACATTGTAACAAAAGGAATCCCAATGTTGTGTGCTACCAATCTCATACATGGTCTAACAATCTCCACCTTGGCAAGCACTGCTCAAGTCACATTGGAGTTATACTAAGTCCTCTTCACAAGGAAGGCGGTTGTTTAACCATATCTTCACCTTGACGAGCATCTCATGCTCAAGTCCCTTTGAAGCCATGCTTCGGCCACACTGCATCATACTGATCCCTCGAACCATGGAGCTCTGACACCAAATTGAGTTTTGGCATTCTCGCATTTCGTACGCTACGCTTCACCGTGTCTAGACGGCATCAACTGTCGAAGTCTCCTATGTCGACATCCCGATTGAACATCCCATCATCGCCTCCCATCGGTATATAATCTGGTTTTGACAACACATTATAATAAAAGGAATCTCCAATGTTACGTGCCACCAATCCAATATAGATACCATGATTCTTTCAAATATCCTGCGATGTGGGACTTATCCATTCAATCCACGCATCCACTCCATTTACAATCCGAGTCATACCTAACATATCCAACATCAAAATTCTTTAATTCTGATGTAACTCTGATTTTGAAAATATGACTGAGATTTGATTGGTTAAATTTCACTTGAATTTTGAGCTTTAGGTTTGGTGCTTCAGGATGATCCACTGTTCATCGATCAATGTTCTGAAAATATGACCTTGTTCGATAGTTGAAAATTCAGGGTTTTTTAGTTCAGTTAATATTTAATGGTTATTCGATTATTATTTGATTGCTATAAAGTTGATTAGGGTTTTTGTAAAAGGGCATGGAGACACTGTCTGCAGGTTGCTGGTAAAAGGGCTCTTGATGATGCTAATATTGGAACTGAAGTGCTGAAAATCAAAAGCAATGAGAATGTTGTTTTTTAATTAGCATATGCATCAGATTCATAAACCAGGGACAGTCAGTTGACTAAAAATGTTTAAACACGTTGTCTGATTGTTAAATCAAATTAAGATATTTCTTTACTTTTATCCATGATGAAAACTACAGGAAGAATATATTAAAACTGAACTTGGAGCATGCCACAAAGAGAGCTTGGAGGGTTTTGTTAAAATATTGAAGGGTTGGGTCGAGGATGCCAATGTATCATATCTCTAATATGCTCTTCGATCTGCATTCAATAGTGGCCTCAATAGCATCCACATCCGCAAGATATCTGATACGACCTCATTAGATCCCACACTCCAACATGACATTATTGCCGCATTCCATTCATCCAAAGTTGGTGGACATTCGGGCATTAAAGCTACCACCGCAAGAGTTTCTAGTAACTTCTACTGGCCAAATCTTCCACGCACTGTCAAGGAATTCGTTCAAAACTGCAATGTGTGCCTTCAAGCCAAACCAGAAAATACGCCGATGAAAGGACTACTCCAACCCCTACCTATACCGAATCGAATTTGGGATGATATCTCGATGGATTTCATCACACATCTTCCCCCTTCGTTCGGCAAAACTTGCATATGGGTCATCGTTGATCGTCTCTCCAAGTATGCTCATTTCTGTGCTCTTCCGACATCCTTTAACGCCACTCAATTGGCTTCACATTTCATCCAAGAGTACGTCCGCCTCCATGGCTTTCCAAAGTCAATAGTTTCCGATCGGGATCGAATATTCATGAGTCAATTTTGGAAGGAGATATTTCGTCTTCATGGCACATCGCTCAAAATGAGTAGCGCATATCACCCTCAAAGCGACGGCCAAACGGAGGTCGTCAACCGATGCTTGGAGACGTATTTGCGAACCGTTTGCGGCGACTTACCTTCTAAGTGGGCACGATGTCTTCCTTGGGCTGAATATTGGTATAACACATGCGTCCACTCCTCGACGGGCATGTCGCCATATCAGGCTGTGTACGGTCGACCTCCATCTACTATCTCTGATTATATTAGTTCCAGCGCACCCTCCGTTGATATTGAAGATTGGGCTGCAGGAAGGGATGAACTACTTCGAACCCTTAAACTTAACCTTCAGCATGCTCAAGCAAGAATGAAGACTCAAGCGGATCGACATCGCCTTGACAAAGAGTTTTCCGTCGGCTCATGGGTTTATGTCAAGCTCCAACCGTATCGTCAGCTCTCGATCCGCCACAGCCACAACAAACTGTCTAAAAAGTATTTTGGACCTTTTCAAATCATCGACCGTATCGGACCAGTTGCATACAAATTGCTTCTTCCCCCAGATGCCCGACTGCATCCAGTTTTTCATGTTTCACTACTCAAATTCTGCCCCAGCCCGCAACTCGCTGCTCAGGCTCCTCTACCTTCGGAAGTTACCGCTATCAATACTTGTGCTGACCTTGAGGACAAGGTCGTTCTCCTAGGAGGGGATAGTGATACGACACCATGCGCTGGCCCTGCTCCACGTCTAGCTGCACAGGCATCAACCAGCTCCAATATTGCTTCAACCAAACCGCAGAGAAGCATAAGGATTCCAAGCCGTTATAAAGATTAGTTCTGCACGTTCTTGACAGCTCACTAAAGCCTGCAGATTCCATAATGCATCATTAGTTTGTTATAAACGATTGGCTGGAATTTATTAGCCTATAGATATACGACAGCTGTCCTGTTAGTTAGAGAAGGATGTATATGAAATACTTTAAATACTGGCATATGCAAGGAAAAGAGTATGGCTGAATGAAAATTTTCTTCACTTTGCTCGTCTTCTTCCTCTTTATTCTTCTTATAATTTTTCTTTGCAGTAAAATTAGTACAGCTGAAGACTCTGTGCCTAACAAATTGGTGCTTTCACTGAGAACCGCACTCGAAAGTTCGAGCCACGAGAGGGGCGACCTATAGGCTAGATTAAAATACTGATAGGTGAGTGAAGCCGTCCAAAAGAGAAAAGGGCTACCGTCGGGTCAGTGTCGATAGAGTGGGCCGACGTGGACGTCGGACTTTCGAAGAGCGGTGAAATGATATGTCCCACATTATAAAATATGTGATACATTGGCTTGTATATAACCCATTAGGCACCCTCCCCTTACAAGCTAGTTTTTAGGGGTGAGTTCTACCTAATGAGGTCGTATCAATATCTTCCTTATGTAAGTTTGTACCATATGTATATTGTGTGCATAAGCTATGCATGCACACAGCATGATTCATTAAGTTGCATAAAATGTCAGTTTGAAACTATATTGTCTTATGTATATGCAAATATATATGCCACGTGACAGCTACTTGGATGAACATGGTACACAATTGGACTTAGTTCAAATACTGTTACAAATTCATATATGAGTTCATATATTGTGATTTTTTAGGGTTAGTTTGAATTACCACTTTTTTTGCTAGAAACGCTAGTATTTTGAGAAGCTAGAAGGCTTCTCGATTCTCATTAAAACATGAGAGTCCAAAAGGCCGCTTACCGTTATGGTTAAAACATAAAAATGCTGGATTCCAATTGTGAAATCATCCAAAAACTCTCCACGAGTTTACAATACATATCAGTACAATATCAGTGACATATTCAAAGGATTCAAGAGCAAAGAAGTAATTTTCTGATACAAATGAATATAGAGGGAGCTTATATATTATCTTGTCAGATTTTCAGTCATTTTCTCTCATTTCTCCCTTACTAGAGAACAAATAAATTACTGATTTTCAGATTATGTCTATATGTTTATAATACAATTGGACTAAGTTTAAATACTTTGTTAAAAATTCTAACCTACTCACATACTTCATCGTCCCCTCTCAGAAACCCTAACATCCTTAAGGCTTAAGCGTATTATCTTGAAAACTCTAGCCTCCTCGTCTCTTTCTTAATTTTACATCTGAATTTGTCGTCCATGCTGATGGTATTGTCGTTGTAGGAAAACCTTTCTCCCTTTCTCGATGTTGCTCGACAAAGTCAGCTTAATTTGATCTGTTCAGAATAGTTAATGTTAATTGATGATAAACAAGTCTTGTGATTCAATTTAATGTTGATAATATAAACTAATTTTAAAGTATGATTATTATTTATCGATTTAATATTGATAGATTTAAAATATGGTTAATCTTTCACTTCTTTTTTTTCTTCTCAAAAGTAGATTTAATCGGTTATCATTCTGTAGCTTATGTTCTCTTTTTGAAGCCATGGCGACAAGGACTAAGTTCCATGAATCTTCTCGCCTTGATTTTGGAAAGATAGAGTTTGGATGCATGCATTTTTATGATGAATTATTGTGCTAACAAAGTTTAACATGTAGTTAGCTTTTATATTTCTTTTTTGTTCAAGGTAGGAGAAGATTTAGTTCGAACTAACTTAGACTCATGAAAATGTTTATAACTTGTTATTTATACCTACTTGAATGTTACATTCAAGATTTTTTATCTTTTCCATGTTTTCTACCATTTATATTCATTGTTTGAAAGATTAATATTATAAAGTGAAATGTGATATCATAAATTAATAGTAGAACTTATTGTGATGTTACATGATTTAAACAGTGAGTACATGGTATTAGTATTTGTTTAATAGCTATGTACAGCCTGTTATGTGATTTAACATACGTACCTCACGTACGCTGTTATGTTGCGTACAAGTTGTTTTTTTGTTGCAATATTTAACTAATGCTGTGTACTAGTTTTAACAGTGAATGTCATGTTATATTCACTACTAGAAAAGGCCCTTAAAACCGACAGTCAGGGCCGACGGCTTCCGACGGCCAATTTTCGACGGCTTTCGACGGGCCGTCGGCGGCCGTTGGAAGCCGTCGGAAATCTGCGATTATAGCTCCAGCAGAGAGCTTTCTTCCTCCTCCTCTCCATACGAAAATCTGTGAAGCCGTCGGAAATCTGTGAAGTTGTTCTTTAAATTCAAAATATTATACGACCATGAAAATAATCTTTTTCGAATTTGTATTCTTCAAAATAAATATTAAATTTTGAACTTCTCATTTTGTCAAATAGGAAAAATGATTGATTATTTTGTTGATCGGAGGAGATGGATGTACCAAAGAAAAAGACTGAGGGGCTCAATAAAAGAAGATTTTTATAATGGTATAAACGTGTTTGTTGAATTCGCTTTAAGTAATAACGGAAACGATCCAGAAATTCGTTGTCCGTGTAGTAGGTGTAGACATTTGAAGTATTTGTTACCAGATATTGTGAAAGTTCATTTGTGCCAACACGGTTTCGCACCCGAATATTATGTTTGGGATCGGCATGGAGAAGTTGTAGCAAATACTTCTGTAGAGTCTGAAAGTGTCGTTAACGAAATAGTTTTAACGACCCGTATAGAAAATATGGTCGAAGATGCAGCACGATCAATGTTCCTATAGTTGAAGTTGACGACGACGATGGAAATGTTGAAGAACCAAATATTGAAGCTAAAAAAATTTATGATTTACTAGATGCAGCTAAGAAACCTATTTGGGATGATTGTAAAAGCGGCACTCAGCTGTCAGTAATAACAGAATACATTGCGATGAAGTCAAAATACAACATCACTGAAGCTGGGTTTACGGCTATTGTACAAGCTGCAAAAAGACATATGCCGCCCGATAATCTAATGTGTGAAAATCACTACGAAGTTAAAAAACTTATATCGGCTTTTGGTTTACCGTATCAGAAAATAGATACATGTTTAAAAGGATGCATGTTGTTTTGGAAAGAAGACGCAAACCTTAGAAATTGTAAAGTTTGTAACCAGGAGAGATACAAACCAAGAAAAAAGAAGGGGAAGGAAGTTTCGTACAAGCGTATGCACTACTTACCCATAACTCCAAGACTTCAAAGATTATATGCATCTTCTATAATTGCGTCTAATATGAGGTGGCATAGCGTGAGAACGGAGGAAGAGGGTACGTTGACACATCCGGCCGATGGAGAAGCATGGAAGCATTTCGATAAAACGTATCCAAATTTTGCAGCGGAGAGTCGAAATGTTAGATTAGGATTATGTACGGACGGTTTTTCTCCATTTTCTCAATTTGGTTCTAAATATTCATCCTGGCCCATTATCGTCACACCGTATAATTTACCTCCATGGATGTGTATGAAAACGCAATATATGTTTCTTACTGTTGTCGTTCTTGGCCCCGACGATCCGACACAAGGAATCGATGTATATTTACAAACGTTGATTGAGGAGTTAAAAATACTGTGGAACGAAGGAGTAGAAACATACGATGTGTCCAAGAAGAAAAATTTTCGTATGTTTGCTTCTTTGTTGTGGACTATAAGTGATTTTCCTGCCTATGCAAGGCATTCGGGATGGAGTACTGCCGGTCGTCTAGCATGTCCATATTGCATGGATGAAACACGAGCATTTTCTTTACCTCATGGTAAGAAAATTTCATGGTTTGACTGTCATCGATATTTTCTCCATGTAAATCATCCCTTCAGAGGAGACAAGAAAAACTTTTTAGCTAATAGAGTAGAAACCAGACAACCACTGACGATATGGTCAAGCGAAGACATATATGAACTTGTTAAGGACTATCCAAAGATATATGAAACTGGCGAGCAAACAGAAATTGAAGGCAAATCAGTTGTTCATAACTGGTGCAAACAAACTATTTTTTGGGAGTTTCCGTATTGGAAACATCTTCTGCTTCGCCATAACATAGATGTGATGCACAATGAGAAAAATGTATTTGATAATGTTTTTAACACAATTTTGAATGTGAAAGGGAAGACGAAGGATGATTTGAAATCAAGACGTGATATAGAAGAATTATGCAAACGTCCTGAGCTTTATATGAAACCAAATGACAGTAAAAAACCCAAAGCATGTTACGAATTAGATAATAATCAAGTTAAAACTGTGTTAAAATGGGTGAAAGGGTTAAGATTTCCTGATGGGATATCATCAAATCTTCGTAGATGTGTTGACTTTAAAAATGGTAGATTGAGCGGAATGAAAAGTCACGACTGTCACATAATGATGGAAAATTTATTTCCCGTAATGTTCAAAGAACTACTGTCGTTAAAAGTCGTCGGGATCCGTCGGAACCGTGTACGACAGCGTCCGTCGGAAGCCGTCGGAAATACTGCTTCCCGACACAATCATTTCCTACGGCTTTTTCCGACGGCGGCCGACAGCTTCCGACGGCCGCCGACGGTTTCTGGCCATCGGAAAACGTGCTTCCCCTTGTAGTGATTATAATGAAATCATCAGAACTTTATTTGTATAATAAACTGTTAAACCAGTATAGAATAGGGATACGAACACAATATATAATAGGTAGTGGAAACTGTTGTTTGGAAATAACAACTTAAATTGAAATCGTTCCACCATGTTGGAATTGATAATTTGATAAGGTAAATTGATGTTTAATTTTATCCTTGTGTAATTTAAATAAAATGATAAAAACTTCTACGATATAGTGCTTATTAAGAGGTAACTCCAAGCAAATGTTGAGTGAGTTCATTTACTTAATTTTATTATTCATAGCATTTATGTTCCCAAAGTCTAATTCATATGCAACATATTGTACACGAACCACTATTTTGTCGAACTAAGTTGTGTTTGATATCATGGCTTTTTCATACTGTAAATTGCTTCGGTAGTTATTGAGTGGTATATGACAAGAGTTTTACCATGTCATATTGTGTTACATGTAACTCATGTGGTTGGAGTAGCTTAGTTTTTCATACATTTATGAAATATTTTTTAAATTTTAATTTATAAGCTATTTGTATCTTAACAATACATGATCACACTATTTTCATTAACCCATAGTGCATGGCCTCGGCTCATACTGATTTTTGATAAAAAAAAAGGATTTAACAAGGTTAATGTCATTCGGGGAAATTTACATATTTAATAGAAAAAATATATAATGATATAGGTTAATGTTATGAATACTTACATCTACACCATTTGCATTTGTAGCTGCTCAAGGACTTTGACATTAGATCTTACAAAGTACAGCGAGTGGTGATGCTGGTCTTGGATTTTTGATTGTTAATACGGCAAGTATTTTAGCCAATATCTGTAGTAGTTGTGCATATATTTGTGTCTTAATCCTAGTTTCTCAATGCCTGATTTCTCTCCCTTCGTACAGTCACAACAGTGCTTTCATTTAATATAGCCTTGCATATTCAAACAACAATGGAGTAATGTTCTTTTTTTAATTGAGAAAACTAGTCCAGACCAAATTTTTACCTTGTTACGTCTATATAACATGCTTATGCAGATAAAACTTGTATTTCTATCATTTTGATAAATTTGTTTGTTCATGAAAATGAACCAATGCCTTGGTTATGTTAACATTTGCTTTTTAAATAGCAATTATTACTGAAAATTTTAAAATGCATTGTAATAGTTTATGGTTTCTATTAAATTTGCTTTTACTACTTTCTTAACGTGCTTTCAATTAGATTTTGCAATGTCCTTTAATAATACTATCAATGATGTATATCCAATAACACTATTAATGGATCTTGCTACATTAGCATGTCAATAAAAAATTTTGAATGAAAGAATTTGCTTCGGTTGTCATGTGAGAACTGAAGCAAATAACCTTAATTACTTCGATTGTCATATGATAACCGAAACAAAAGAGTGTGGAGTATAAACTACTTAATTCATTTTTGCTTTAGTTATCATGTGATGACTTAAGCAAAATCTACTTAATTGCTTCTGTTGTTATGTGATGATCGAAGCAAAAGCGAACCTTTTGCTTTGGTTCCCATGTGATGACCGAAGCAAAAAGTGAACCTTTTGATTGGTCAAACAATCAAAGCAACGGATTTTAGTCTGTTGCAAAATCTGTTGCTTCGTCTTCATTTGCATCGGTTGAGGAACCGAAGCAGCAAAGGTAAAATGATCGAAGCAACATGTCAATTTTGCACTAGTGTATACAATTAGAATAAGCGTGAATTAGTGGGTCTAGCTCAATATTTAAACCTAGGATGATTAGTTTGGTTTAATGGGTTGGGATGAGAGGTCGATGGAGTTACATAACAGAAGTCTGCTCTTCACTAGAGGCTACCGGTAGTTGTGTATACTTACTACTGATATGAGATATCTCCAACCATAAGACCCATGAGAAAGGGATATGCATTGCAAATAGGTATGATAAAATATACCAATGGTTCGCCTCGGATTCAAAGTATTAAATGTCCCAATACTTTTAAGAAAATGTGGTCTCCTTCATTTCTAATAAGAGGAATTAGGTAACTGAAAGGGGCATTTTCCTTAACTTGCATTATGTTAGTCTAAATGAGATGTCAGCTAAGGAAGGTCGGTGGGCTATGCAAATATATTTTTTGGACCAGTATTTTGCAATAGGGCTGACAAATAGGCTATGACCAGTAGCGATCCCAAGTGGTCGATAGCAAAGGCTCGGGTTATGCCCTGATGGATTTTGCTTCCGACTAGTGTAGAATTCATATGGGATATGCACAGACCTCAAAGATAGTTAGTTAGACGTTTCTTTTGTCGAAGGTGGGCTAGTTTACCCTTAGATGAGTCTTTGAGATATGCTAGTAGACTAAATTATAGATTATAAAGCCTACTATAGGGGCCAAAGATCTCTGTAGTTAGGAACGATCGACTAGCAATTGCGTTGCGAAGGGCCCACTTTGGGGAGGCCGTTAGGTCTATCTCGTCTCTATTTAAGAAGTATTAAGTAGGCTAGGTTTTTGGGTAGTATATGTGCACTCATGTGTGTCTATATATATAGACATATATGGTTATACCTCGGAGGAGGTTAGACACATCGTACATGCACTTAGGATTAAACGAATTAGCCAAATAATAGACATAACAATTAAATGGAAATTAATCGATATAAATTAATATTATAGGTAAAGCATGTAATTTTCTAGTCACCAGTCGTTGTTCCGACCCCCTCCTTATTACAACCCATATGATAGATTTAGGAAGACAGGCTACTAGTGCAAGATGGAAATAGTAGATGGTGAAGTCATATTTTAGGATTTATTAGATGAATTAACGAATATTTGTTAACTGAATTTGTTTAAATTGTTTGAATTAAAGATTACATAATTAATTAAAAAATATTGATTTAAATGTACAATATTAAGTGATACCGAGGAGGGTTTTGTAAACAACTATAGAAATTTCAAAATGCAGCTAGGTACTTGACATTAAATTTTCTAAAAAGCATTAATATTGATATGGATGAATTTTAAACTAAGTTTGTAATTATTACTTATGTATATAATTATATTATTTCATTAATGTATTTATATATCTAAATGAATTTTGTACTCTTTTTGTTCATACAAATATGATATAAATATCAAAATTTTCATATTCTTGTAATTTATTGGACAAACCAACAAATAATAGTTTATTTAATTTGTTTAAATAGTTTTATGATTACGTGATTAATTCTAATATATGGAGTTAAATGCAAAATATTAAAAGGGAACTGAAGGGTTCTGTAAAAGGTTATAAAAAGACTGACATGGAAGTATTTGAAGTTAAAAAAAATTATAATGCAATATATGATTAATTTATCGAGATAATTGAATTATAAATTGAATTCGCTATTATTATTTAGTGGAAATCAGAAATCTACCCCTTATTTTCAAACTTCACGAAAGCTCACAATAAAAAACATGTTTTAAATTACATCCTACAATTATTTTCGATGGACTTTTTTAAAATTTATTTTTATGAAAATCAAATATGAACTTATTCGCATGTTTCTATTACATATTTTTTTTTGCAAAAGTGCAAATATTTGAATTTTTTTGCAAAAGTGCAAATGTTTGCAATTTTTACTATAAATAGAAATATAGTCTGGATGAAACTAAAAGTATGAGTGCTTTTTAAAGCATGTTTTTTAAAATGGACAACCATGCATTTTGAAACTTAAAGAGTGTGTTTTACAAAAGCTTCCTATTGTTTATGTACATATTATATGTTATGTAATTTATCTATTTTACTTTAATAAAAACGAGTAACTTTGCCCTTTTTGTTAATTTGAGTATGATGTACAGACTTAAATTTCATATTTTCGCAATTCAGTAGATGAACTAACGAATATCATTAAAATATATTTATCTAATTAATTTTAAATTAAGGTTGCATAACTAATTTACATATATGGACTGGAACACATAATGGTAGAGGAAAAGTGATGTAGGATTTGTAAATAATTGTGGTTTGTAAATAATTATGGTAGCTTTATATACAGGTATTTGAAGTTAAAAGTAGAAATTTCCAATACAATACATGATAAATATTAGGGGTGGGCGCGGGTCAGTTTGGTGCGATTTGGAGTCCAAACCGCTTCCGCACCGCATCAAACGGTTAATCAAAAATACAAACCATTATACTAATCTTTTAAACGGTTCGGTTTTGGTTCGGTTTGAATGTAACACGGTTCGATTTCGGTCCGGTCTGGTTTGAAACCACATTAAATATGAAATAAGAGAATTACTTCCATCAACAATCAATTTACGAAGGCAACTGTGTGAAGCTTTTACACTTAAAGGTTAAAACACACAATGTTATACTGAAATGAAAGATTGGTTCTTAACTGTATGAATATTTCAATTTGACATTTAGCTACAAGTGAGACCTTTTTGGTAGCTTAACCAAACATCAACATTAATCAACGCATAATCATCAAGGAAAATGACTAGAATAAGATTATAATTAGCATTTATCTAAAAAATATGTGATGAAAAATATTATACCAAAACCATAACTTCTTCCTTTATGACAATAAATATTATTAATATAACAACATACCCTAAAAATAAAATATACATCGTTAGAATCTAAAATAAGATAGGAGTTTCTTATATTTTTATCATAAGATTACTGGTGTAAATATTCGGTTCGGTCCGGTTTAATATGGTTGGTTCAGTCGTCCAAACCGCAACTGAACCGTATCGATGCGGGTCGGGCCGGTTTGAGGTATTTTCTTTGGTTAGAAGATTCGGTGCGGTTTTCTGCACCGTTTTTGTGGTTCGGTGCGGGTGGTTTCTGTATAGCGGTATGGTTTATGCCCACCCCTAATAAATATATCGAGATAAATGAATTACAAACTAGATTTGTTATTATTCTTTTACATGATTTATATATCATAATCAAATAAAAAATTGATTTTACCATTTTCGTTGGTACAATAGTGATATACGTGTTGAATTTCATTCTTTAGTATTTGTTAGAAATATTAATAAATATTAGTTAACTGAATTTATTTGAATAGTTTAAATTTTGGATATGTAATTAGTCTAAATGTAATGTAATATATTTGAATATAAAATTCTAGCACTATAAGAGGGAACAGTTATTTCGACAAATAATAGCCATCGGCGGCCGTCGAAAGCCGACGAAAATAACCGTTGAAATAACATTCATCGAGTAACTGCTCATCGATAGACTTTTGGATGGCTTTCATCGGACTATTTGATGGTTTTCGTCGCCTCGTCGAGTACACTTATTGAGACGGTTGTGTTTTGGCCAACATGCCATCGGAAGCCGTCGAAAATCTAGGACTTTTTTTGCAATTCAGCAGTGATTCATGCCTTAACAACACATGTATAACAATATATATCGCAGCACAATTTCATACACATAAATCATATATATTAAAGCCCAAATCACACATATCACATATACCATAAAATATATCACATCAATAATTAAAAATGCATCAATATATACAATAAAGATAAGTTCAATCTCAAAAGTCCATCATAAATTTCAATCTCAAACTTTCCTTAACATCTCAAAGTGTATCATACATCTAATCGTACATTAGACGAACCTCACTAAGCTCAAAGTATATATAACTCTCGTACTACCTCACAACCTCACAATGCAAATATAAAATATCTCAACATAAATTAAAAAATCATACTTACTCCTCATCGTCTCCAGATCCCTATGATGAAGGAAATCTACAATGTTGTTACATATACGCGATAACGCACTCATCTAGCATCTAGTACATCTCCTCAATCTGATGCCTATATCGATCCTCAAGGTTAGCAAACGAGCTCCTAAGTCTACAATCTTCTGATTGTCCCAAGCTCTTCTATAGCGGCTTGCCTTCATCTAACCTGGAACATTTTTAACCAAAATGCATGTGTTTCATATGGTGTGATTAATAAAATCAATGTGTTATACGTTATTCATAAATATATTATGCATAAACATGACCTCTTGATTTCCAAAACCATAGCGCCTATTCCGCATTGGTGGTTCCATGATAGCATCAAAAATCATATCCTCCTCATCAACGGCTGGCTCTTTATGACTTGTTCCCTCGAGTAGTCGGTCTCGTTCTTCAAAGAATCTATCCTCCGATTAAAAATAGAATTACAATTAAAATTCATATTACATCATTTGAATTATTTATAACTTATAATTTAATGTGATTATTGATAATTTATAAATTAATAAATGATTACTATGGATTTTTGTGATTTTATGTCATGCCAGGTCTATGTTTTTTAGCCATCTTCATTGACATGCTCGATGGTGTGAGTACGAATAAAAATTTCCAAGTAGTAGACGGGACAACCACACTCTCTTTCGTGAAATAGTTATTATGTGTTATCATCATCATCATATATAAGATTATACAATGTTATAAATATTATAATTGCAATTTATAAATTTACTAGTTCCTGAAAGTAATGCTGGAATGACTTTGAACCCCCGCAATATGTGACATGATTAGAATTCCAATTCGTAGAGTTCCACTCAGATTCTTCCAGTAAATTTAACATAAACATTGTATTTCACATTTGTAAATTTATGCAATTATAATACTAACTTTTACTAAATTATTAATAAGTATATAATACTAGTATATTTACAATCACATCTGGACTTCCAGTAAGCATTTAAAGCTTCCTAGATGGTAGCACTCATCCAATCAGGTTTTTTATTCGCTTTTTTTAATGCTTGACATTGTATCACGGTAATTTTTCTATATTTTTTTGGTCCAATAATTTCTACAATAGGACAAGTCTATTTCCTATAAATCTACTGCACGATGCACATTGAAATTAAAATGAATAATACATTTATACTTAGTCAACAAAGTGTACAGTGGTTATATATAAAATAAAATACACATTTATACTTACATAAAAATCCTTCCAAATACTCTCTACAGCATGGGGTGGGATATTCTCCCACTTACGCATTAATAATCACATAAATTACCTTCTATCAAAACATACATTAATAATCAATCTTTGTCGTTTCAGATTCAAATTCAGTCTTGTACTCTATATTGTTTTCCTCTGTAGTCTTAAATGCTTCTACTAAAACATTTGATTCATCGTTCAGAGGCCCAAAATCAGTATGATCATCAATTGTTATTATTTCATTATTTTGCTCAAGATCTACCTGATAAGCTTGTTCGTTAGGAATATAATTTCCATCAAATGTAAATTTTGCCTTTGTTTTAAAAACTGCTGACAATATGCATTATCTCTTTGTAGGGATGGATACGGAGCAAAATAAATTTGTAGCTGTAATGACTCGAATTTTTAGACATCTGTTATTAGAATAATTAACTAATTTTAAATATTGAAATATTAATTTTTATAAGTCGAATAACTTAATTTTCTGATATTGGAATATCCGAATCGATGAATTTTGAAAGCAATACTAAATTTTCAAACGTTAACTGCTGAAAATGATAAAAATTTATATATATGGAAACTTCACCATTTCAAAACATATGATTAATATATATATATATATACACACATACATACACATATATGAGCTTCATCATGACAAACTTAAAATCAAGCATGTAAAGGAATCAAATCAGCACATAAAAGCAAAAGAAAAAAATATTAAAAAAAAGATGAAGCATGAAAAATCAAACCAAGCTACAAAGAGAAAAAAATCGGGGACACCAAAGTTGAAAAAATAAAATAAAATGATGAAGCCTAAACCTATTCAGCCGCCCTTGTATGTACCTCCAGCCACTCTATGTTTCAATGTTCCTTCCATTCTCATATATATATATGCTTGTTCATTTATAAAAAAAATCTGCCATTTAAAATAAAAATAGGTTAAGTGTTTAAAAGCTTGAAGGAGAAGAAATAAAGCTGTTGTTCATCTATTTTTAAAATCTACGAGTAAAACACCTCTGTTTTGTTTACTGGTTCTTTATATATATAACTGTGATTTTTGTTGAATCTTTGATCTGTGTCAAGAGATTGTGCATCTGTTATGATTATATGTATATGTCTATGTGTGTTCGACATGTTTAGCTCCACCAATACTCAAAAATACTGTGCTTCTTCTACCTAAGGTTTCTCTGTTCATGTTTTTGTTAATAACAGTTAAACTTTTTAACTTTAAAAATCATTATCTCATCATCCAACGAGTTTTAAAACATGATTCCAAAACAAAAGTTGTTTATTTTTTAGTATAGAACATTTTAAAATTTATTTCATTTGATTTCATCAAGCATAGAGCGAGAAATCCTCATATAACAGTAAGTGGTTTGGTTATGGATGAGTTTCGACTATCGTAATTTAAATAATGGATTATACAGTCAAGTTCGTGGTTGAAAAGGTTGATTTTTAAGAATGGTTTGGGGATTTTTAGTGGCGTATGGGAGGAGAAATTTGGAGATGATCGAAATTGGGCATATCACAAAATTCCGACGACTTGACCAATTTCGTGTTTTGTCATTTAGCATGGAGGAGGTTTAGGTGATGGCGCATCATGGAAAAATGGAGCGGTGATTTTTAATAGTGAGTATTGGCTTGACGAGGTTTAACTAGGGTCTTTGAGTGGGTTGTTTAGTCTTGAGTTCGCATGAGAATTGCTACGTCGATAGAGAGAGGGGCGTGCGCATAAGGGGAATTTGGAAGAGGAAGCGATGGCGATGCCGTGGACATATTCTGGTGGTGGATAGTGGTCGTGGGTGTGTGGCGAGGCGATGGAGTGGCACGGTTTCGTTCCAGCTTTTGAGTGTGAGCAGTTCGATTTCGAATCGAGGAATTGATCGCATGCTCAAGTGGGAAAACGTGTTGTGGTGGTCGAGGGCGACTAGCAAGGAGGGTCGGCGGTGAGTGTGGTCAGCCGTAGGTTGTGTGCATGTGCACATAGTTGTGCACAGTTTCGTGCACACAAATGAAAAGGAGGGGAGAAGGAAAAACTAGGAAGAAGGAGAAGGAAAGGGGTCTTTGGGTCGGGTTTGGGTTTTAGATGGGCTATGTGTGTTGTTTTTTTTAAAGTAAATTGAATTTAATAAGTTTATTAAAAAATCCATAAACTTTAAAACTCTATTTCTCATTCGTTTTTAATCCAATCGACGCGTAGATTTTTGCATCGAGATCCTATCGTCAAGTATTTTCATCTGAATTAATATCGTCAAGTTTTCTGCAATGTAAAATTTAATTATTTAAACAATTGAAAGTGAATAAATAAGTAATTCCTTATTTAATTAATTATATGTTAATTAATCAATTAATTATTAAATGGATTGTTTAGTTTAATTCAACTAAAAATAAATCATTTTATATAAATTTATTTAATTTACAAGTAATCTGGATTTAAAAGTATAATTTGACTTAGTTAATTGAAACCAATTCGGCTCTGATTTTGAATATTGATTTAATATTAATTATAAATCGTTGATTGAAGTTAATGACCTATGCTTTGACTTTTATTTCTATTAAATATTGATTTCAATTATCTTTTGTCTGTGTCATTAAGTATCCAAACAAATTAAAGTAGTTAGAATAAAACGTTGACATGTTTTATCGGAAGTAAATCGACTTGCACTGATCACTATTTCGAGTTTCGAAAAATGTGTGATTACAAGCGAATTAATTTCGATGGATAGGTCGTGATAAAGTAAACATATGGAATGAATTTCCATATGTGAATACTTACACTCTGATTGTAGAATTGTTATTTAAACAAACTTGGCCTTTAAAAAAATTATTATCGTTTTGGTTCGAGGAGACCGGGATCGGATAAAAGTATTATCCGAAAACCACTTCGATCCAATTTAAGCGAGCGATTTGGAAGATTCTAAAGGCAAGATCCAGAATGTAGATTTTTGAAGTGTAAGGGCTATTTGTCACTAACTCTGAGGGTGGTTCCAAAAATGGGTGTAGTGGAATTGGTGCCTTCAGTTTCGTTCAGACCCAGAATGAACTTGTATGGACGAATGCTATCAGAACATCATCATTGGAGGGTGATGTGCATTCTAAGTGAAATTGTTCTTGAAATGTAAACGTAGCCTCAAGCCTTATCAACCGGGAATGACTAAAACAGAGGAGATGCAGCAAGGCTAAGTGGGTCGCTCCCATTAGGGTAAGGTTACCCCTATCTAGAGTTCCTACTATCAATTCGTGTATGCTTCGGTACGGTTGCCGATCCCAACTGAGAGGTGATCTTATTCGATACTATCCAGCAAGGGGTAGACCGCTCTTATGTTGGCAGGGGATCCAGGCGAGGTCCTCGGTGTTATTTTATCTAGAGATGCACCGTGACGGGCGGTACCCCAGTAACCCAGTCATTGTTGGGATCCATTCTCCAATAAGTGCCGTACGTTTTTATTGTGCCCAAATATATTGGAACGTGAGATGCAAGCATTCCAGCTATGTTGTATTTAATTTGAAAACCCTAGACACTATGATAATATCACTAGATTTTCTATAAAAGTGTTTTGGTTATCGTAAGGTAAAAACCCATCCGTGTTTATGTGTGGCGTGGTCTTACGAGATACCTTTGATTTCAAATGATTTTCAATTTAAAGCAATTTAACCGTTTTACTCACACTAGACTCATGTCTAACCTAGAGTTTATTTTTTTGTTTTCCCTAAACTCTTGGGTACTCAAATTTTTATGAGTAGCCAAGTGATCCAGGTTCTCACGATTGCATTTTGGAGGAGCTGGAGCAGGTGGCTTCGCCATTAGCTAGTTACTATGTATTTCCACTGTTTTGTATATGTATTTTGGATTGTAATATATGGACAGGTAGTTATGACTGTCTAAGTATAGTGTCTGTATTACTATTACTCTGATGTATTTTATTACTAGTGGTTATGTAAAGCTTATGTTATGTAATATATATTATTCCATTCCGTTGTTAGATTCTGTGTTTTGTTTTAGTTCTTCTTTTCTATCTCTTTCTTTCTTCCTTAATGACTCGTCTTTCAATGGAAAGAAAGGCGGTTCGTTACATTTAGTATCAGAGCTTAGGTTGAGTGAATACCTAGGCTTTTTGGTTAGTATCAATCTTAAGAGAGCGTATTTGTAATTTTATATTTATAATTATATATATCCCGGATAGTTAGATCAGCCTCGATAGATTTGATTAGTGCTATCTTTGGAGTGTATTCCGTCCAAGTTTTCTAAGTGTCATCTTACTATATCCAAGTAGTAAGTAATGAGCACTTGAGGCAGATATGGGAGGGGAGCTAGCAGTACCACAACCATAAATGGTCAGACCCAGAATCCCGAAAGGGTAGGAATTACTGAGGAAGCAGAGCCGGTTCAGCCAAGGGCAAACTTTGCAACATTGTGCAAAGACTACGCAACTCTAAGAGGGAAACCTTTTAAGAGGATAGAATCTATCATGGAAGTACAAGCATGGTTATGAACCTATGAAAAGATTTTCAAAGGACTTAATCTGGCCGATGAACAGAAATGCTTTATAGCTTCTTGGCAGTTACAAGAAGGAGCAGCCGCATGGTGGGATTCTCTAACCACAAATGTTCCCGAAGAAGAGTTCTCCTGTAACAAATTTAAGGAAGAATTTAAAGCTCAATTCCTGCCTGCTACGGGTAAGACAAGGATGTACCAGAATTTTATGGATTTAAAACAAGGGGATTTGTCTGTAGCGGAATATGAAAACAAGTTTAATGAACTTTCATGCTTTGGACCTGAACTGATCAATACCCTATTAAAGAAGAATGAGATGTTTGTGACTGGATTGAGGAAAAGTTTTCATGAAAAGATGATGGGCCATCTCAAGGGATCTTTCGTTGACTTAGTGGATATGGCTCTCCGTTACGAAGTATTAGATAAGAAGAAGAAGCCAGTTCCAGCAGTACCCAGTGGTAATATGATTGGCACCAACACCAACAAAAGAAAGTTCAATCCAAATTAGAAGAAGTAAGGAAAAGGGAAAAAGGGAGGAGGTCAAGGAGGCAAGCCTAAGGACAGTAGTTGTTATATTTGCAAGAAGAAAGGACATATTGCCAGATATTGTCTGAATCGTGAAGTTCAGAAGCAGTAGTAGCAACTACCTCAACAATAAGCAGGACTTATCGCTTCGATAGTCCAGAAAACCCTTTCTTTCAATTGTCACCGACCAGGCCATATGGTGAAGGGCTGCCCACTTTTGAAAAAGGCTCCGTAACCCAAGGTTTATGTACTCAAGAATGAGCCGTCAACTTCGAAAGATGTTAAAGGGAAAGGCGTCCTTGAAGGTACCTTACTTATTAATGGTATTTATGTTAGAGTGTTATTTGATTCTGGTGCCTCTCATATCTTTATTTCTTTGGAATCGGTAGGCAAATTTCATCTCATTCCTAGTATCGTAGAAAACCCTATTTGTGTATCCAATCCCATAAGGGGAGTGACCCTTTTGAATATGATCTGTGAAGGCATGCCAATTTCTTATCTTTCTCATTTCTTTTCATGCGACCCTTATGTTTGCGCCAAAATTGGTCACAAACACCCAATAGCCGTTGAAAGCACCAGTTCGCAATAACAGATCACAAATATCAAATATGTAGAGGAATAAGTATGCAAATCACTCAGGAAACTCAATAAAAACAGTAAATGACACAGGATTTATAGTGGTTCGGCGATCTTGCCTACGTCCACTTTGAAGTTGATGACTTTATTGCTTGATACTTGAAGATCACAATTTCTTATAATGTAGTACAACTGATTTTATAAGCTAAGTCTAAAACTAAGGTAGCGGTGGTGATCTGCAGTAAATCTGGCAGAATCTGGGCGCTCTTTAGTGCTTAGAATTGTCCGACCCCTTTTCTGAATGACCAGGGGCTCTATTTATAGGTGTAGGAGGCTGATATTTCGCCTAAAATTCGTGGAGACCTCTTCTGGCATGTGAGGGGGCCCACATGCCCGCTTTCAGGAAATCCGGGCCCACTTTGGGATCGATTCGAAGCTTCCTTCGAATCGATCAAGAAATCACCCAATCGAGCTGAAATTTGATGTGAACATTCTTCATCATGTGCTTAAGCTTCTGTGAAAATTTCATAGCATTTGGACTTGTAGATCTCAAGTTATGATCGATTCAAGATTTCATTTTTGGTCGGTGTGGTCTGTTCGAATCGATCCCCTTCGAATCGATAGGGTCGAATCGATGACTTGGTGAGCGAAGGTGTTGACATGGCGCGCCTTCTTCGTATCGATCCAACTTTTGCTCCGAGTTGACTGGGTCGAATCCATGGTTTTAGCCGCTTTGACTTGGTGGATTCGAGGTAACGGATTCGAAAGTATGTTCCTTCGAATCGATCGAATGGATGCTTTCCTCGTATCGATAAAGGTAGGCCATAGTTGATCGATACGGAGGCTTCTCAGCTGAATGGATTCGAAGATAGTCGTGGGATGGAGTCGAAGTTCTTCAACTACATGGATTCGAAGGCCTTCCCTTTGATGGATTCGAACAAAGGTTGTCCCATGGCTTGCTCGATGGATTTGAAGCAAGGTTATGTTTCGTGGATTCGAAGCACCTCCTCTCGATGGATTCGAAGCAGAGGAAGTTCGATGGAGTCGAACAAAGGTTTCGGCCAATGGATACGAAGCTTGGCCACCTGATGGATTCGAACATAGGCTTCGCCTATGGATTCGAACTTAGGGTCACCTTCTTCAACTTGCATCGATGATATCTTGAGCGTACGAGCTCGGATTGACTTGAAACTTGGAACGTTGGTTTGCATGGTTTTACTTGTCATGTCTTATCAATTGTAGCCTGATCCGGACTCGGACAAAATTCATCGATATCCACGGTGAACTTGTGATGCAACCGTCCTACAGGGTGGACTGTCATTGATTTCTAGTTAATTACTTAGTGTCACGGCCTTGCCAAAAGGCGGGATAACATTTGCCCCCCAAAACATGCCTTGCGATAGGAATGTGTGTTTTGTAATGCCATAAGCTGGATGTTCATATCCTGTTGATGACCTGCAAAGAAATTAATAGTTTTTCCTGACTACGAATGATGATCGTTCACGACCGTATGTCATTTGAGGTAATATGGGGCCGTTCAAGGCCGGATGTCGTCCGCGGTAAATAACGAAATGGGACCGTTCGTGGTCGGATGCCGTTCGCGGCAAAATGTGATCCTTCGCGATTGAATGTCATGCTTGGTGAATTGTGACCGTTCGCGGTCGGGTGCCGTTCGAGGAGATTTGTGACCGTTCGCGATCGGGTGCCGTTCGAGGCGATTTGTGATCGTTCGCGGTCGGGTGCCGTTCGAGGTGATTTGTGACCGTTCGCGGTCGGGTGCCGTACGAGGCAGATTGTGACCGTTCAAGGTCGGGTGCCGTTTGAGGCGAATGGTGACCGTTCGAGGTCGGGTGCTGTTCGAGGCAAATGGTGACCGTTCGAGGTCGGGTGCCGTTCGAGGCGAATTGAGTGTGCCCGGGGAGGGATTTAGTATCATCAATACCAGGTTTCACGTTCGGGTGAATTCCCAGATTGTTTGTTGCAACAGCTTATCGCCATCTTAGAGCATGCCTAGGGACCGTTCGCGATTCCGTGCATGTGTAAGTGGCCTAGCCGTTATGAAATCACAAGTAGCATTTTTTCATTGAAAATAAGTCTTTAGCGGAAATGTTAAACAAAATCAAGTTCAAATATTCAAATCAAGATGAAACAAAAGCAAAGCAAGGATGTCAAAGTGCAAACTCCCACAACGATAGGGTTAATAGTCATTCAGAGCATGCCTATGGACCGCTCGTGATCTCGCACATGTGTAAATGACTTACCCGTGTTGGTGAGAGGTTTACGACTTGTTCATCGTTATTTCAATCAATTGATAACCATACGGTGCCTCGGCTCGGGGTTACCCCTAGCTGATGTAGACGGTGGTCGCTTTGGCTCCACCGCTGGAGCTCGCCTCCTCACATACTGAAGTAGCATACCGTTCCTGATGTGCCCTTCCACCTCATCCTTCAGATGTCTACAGTCGTTGGTGTTATGACCATTCAGTTCGTGGAATAAGCAATATCTGTCTGATTTCCTTTCGTCAACAGTGGTGTCCCTTCGTATTGGCCTACGGTAGGGGACTTGCTCTCGGGTATCTTGGTAGATTCGCTCCAAATTCTCATTCAGCTCTGAATATGTGGTGAATCGTGGCTCTTTTCGCAGTCGCTTTGGCCTGTCACCATTGTCTCGGCCTTTCGTTTTCTTTTATCCTGGTCTGAATCTTTTTCAAGAGATTTTCCGCTTTTGAGTTCATAAATTTCTATTCCTTCTCCTTCTTCTCTTTCAACTTTTGCATCTTCTAATCGTAAAAATCCTTCGGCCTCATGGAAAAATTCTCCTAAATCCATAGGGGGATCTCTGGTCAATGAATTCTTGAACTCTGTGCCGTCAGCTATGCCCGACACGGCTGCCATTTGAACCATGGATGGATCTGGTCGATCCACCGATGCTGCTGCCGCATTGAACCGCGTCAGGAAATTCCTCAGAGACTCCCCAGCTTTCTGCTTTAGCGTTGCCAAACTCATCACATTCTTGGGTCTTGAAATGTGAATCCTGAATTGCCTCATAAATTTCTCAATCAAATCGGTCCATGTCCCAATGGAGCCGCTCTCTAGCTGTCTGAACCATAAAGCTGCTATGTCTGTCAAATACAATGGGAAGCACCGGGCCATGACTTCCTGTGATGCCCCCAGCACTTCCATGTGCCTTATATACCTCGTTAAATGGACCGTATGGTCCGTCCTCCCATCATACCTTTCTACTGTTGGAAGTTTGAATTCTGGTGGGTTCCTAGCCAACCTAATTGCAGGAGAAAAGGGACTCTTATTCACGTCTTCAAGATCTCTGTTTATTAGTCCGCCTCTCATGGCTCGCCTGACCATCTCTGCCAATCTATCATTGTCTCCAAGCTGTAGTCCTCGTTCACTACCTTCGATCTGCCCCCCGAGTCCGTGTGAGCTTTCGGGTGCCTGCCCCCCTGGTTGAGCGTTCATCCCTCTATTGCCACCAGGTTGCTCGGATGTCCCTGAATCTCTTCCCGGGATTGGATCAACATGCTCTAAGTGTATGCCCCCTAGCTCCGGCGCTGCGCCAGATGGTCCTGCTCCGTTCTGGATTCTGGTTGTTCCTTGATTTTTGCGCTCCAAGTTGTCCAATTTGTTGAAGCAAATTCTGGATCATCTCCTCCTGTCTCTTCATCATCGTCTCCATCTCATCCCTGGTGATGAAGATCGATGCTTGGTTTGCCCCTGAGGAAGCCCCTTGACTTCCTTCATGCTGACTTTGTTCTGGCCTCTGCCTTCTACTTGTTTGTCTTGTCATGACTTTTCAATTCTGAACTTTTAAACCTTCGAATTCGACTTCCAAGCGGTAGAATTCCCGAGTTCAATTCTCAGTGAAAGCACCAAAATGTTTGCGCCAAAATTGGTCACAAACACCCAATAGCCGTTGAAAGCACCAGTTCGCAATCACAGATCACAAATATCAAATATGTAGAGTAATAAGTATGCAAATCACTCAGGAAACTCAATAAAAACAGTAAATGACACAGGATTTATAGTGGTTCGACGATCTTGCCTACGTCCACTTTGAAGTTGATGACTTTATTGCTTGATACTTGAAGATCACAATTTCTTATAATATAGTACAACTGATTTTATAAGCTAAGTCTGAAACTAAGGTAGCGGTGGTGATCTGGAGTAAATCTGGCAGAATCCGGGCGCTCTTTAGTGCTTAGAATTGTCCGACCCCTTTTCTGAATGACCAGGGGCTCTATTTATAGGTGTAGGAGGCTGATATTTCGCCTAAAATTCATGGAGACCTCTTCTGACACGTGAGGGGGCCCACATGCCCGCTTTCAGGAAATCCGGGCCCACTTTGGGATCGATTTGAAGCTTCCTTCGAATCGATCAAGAAATCACCCAATCGAGCTGAAATTTGGTGTGAACATTCTTCATCATGTGCTTAAGCTTCTGTGAAAATTTCATAGCATTTGGACTTGTAGATCTCAAGTTATGATTGATTCAAGATTTCATTTTTGGTCGGTGTGGTCTGTTCGAATCGATCCCCTTCGAATCGATAGGGTCGAATCGATGACTTGGTGAGCGAAGGTGTTGACATGGCGCGCCTTCTTCATATCGATCCGACTTTTGCTCCGAGTTGACTGGGTCAAATCCATGGTTTTAGCCGCTTTGACTTGGTGGATTCGAGGTAACGGATTCGAAAGTATGTTCCTTCGAATCGATCGAATGGATGCTTTCCTCGTATCGATAAAGGTAGGTCATAGTTGATCGATACGAAGGCTTCTCAGCTGAATGGATTCGAAGATAGTCGTGGGATGGAGTCAAAGTTCTTCAACTACATGGATTCGAAGGCCTTCCCTTTGATGGATTCGAACAAAGGTTGTCCCATGGCTTGCTCGATGGATTTGAAGCAAGGTTATGTTTTGTGGATTCGAAGCACCTCCTCTCGATGGATTCGAAGCAGAGGAAGTTCGATGGAGTCGAACAAAGGTTTCGGCCGATGGATACGAAGCTTGGCCACCTGATGGATTCGAACATAGGCTTCGCCTATGGATTTGAACTTAGGGTCACCTTCTTCAACTTGCATCGATGATATCTTGAGCGTACGAGCTCGGATTGACTTGAAACTTGGAACGTTGGTTTGCATGGTTTTACTTGTCATGTCTTATCAATTGTAGCCTGATCCGGACTCGGACAAAATTCATCGATATCCACGGTGAACTTGTGATGCAACCGTCCTACAGGGTGGACTGTCATTGATTTCTAGTTAATTTCTTGGTGTCACGGCCTTGCCAAAAGGCGGGATAACACCTTAGGTATTAGATTTTAAGGGATTTGATATTATACTTGGTATGGATTGGTTAGCAAAGCATGGAGCCGTCCTCAACTATGACGAGAGGACTGTATCTTTAGAAACCAAGTTGGGAAGGATTGCGAAGATAGAATGTGATAACCCTGGAATTCATACATGTAGTTTCTTGCCTTCCCTTGAAGAATCTCAAGAAGGGTTAGGATCCATAGAAATTTTTAAAAAAATTCCCTGATGTTTTTGAAGAAGTTAAAAGCTTACCCTCTCATCGAGAAATAGAATTTTGAATTGATTTAGTTCCCGGTGCAAGGCCTGTGATTCAACCCAAGCGAAGGATGGTTCTAAGGGAGAGAGAGGAGTTAGTAAATCAAATCCAGAATCTATTGAATAGAGGGTTGCTTAGACCAAGTTATACGGGTTAGGGCTCAGCGGTAGTTTTTCCGGCTAAGTCCGATGGTTTTCTAAGACTGTTTGTGGACTATCGAGAATTGAATAAGGTGACCATTAGGAATAAATATCCTTTACCCCGCATTGATGACCTTTTTGACCAACTCCATGGGGCAACAGTATTTTCCCAAATGGATCTAGCCACAGGATTTCACCAATTAAGGATTATCGAAGATAGTATGCCCTTAACTGCATTTAGGGGTCTAGACTTTTTTTCGAGTGGCTGGTTATGCCTTTCGGGCTAACCAATGCACCTGCCTATTTCGTAGACTTGATGAATCGTGTTTTCAGACAAGTCCTAAATATGTTTGTGTTGGTTTTCACCGATGACATTCACATCTATTCTAAGTCTGAAGAAGAGCATAGACACCATTTGGAAGTAGTGTTAGAAACTTTGCGGAGACATGTTCTGAAGGCAAAGTTCTCCAAATGTCATTTTTGGCGGTCGGAGGTAAGATTCTTAGGCCATATTGTGTCAAGGGAGGGTATTTCAGTAGACCTGATAAAAGTTGAAGCTGTGCAACAATGGTAGCAACCACGGACTGCTACTGAAGTTCGTAGTTTCTTAGGATTGGCTGGATACTATAGAAGATTCATACTAAATTATTCCAAGATCTCCTCTCATTTGACAAAGTTGACTAAGAAGGGTGAGAAGTTCGTATGGACTCCTAAGTGTGAGGAAGCATTTTTGGAATTGAAGAAGAGATTGACTAGTGCGCCAGTTCTTGCTGCTCTAGATGAAAAGAGTGGTTTAACAGTTTATACCGATGCGTGTGGAGCAGGATTGGGCGTTGTTTTGATGCAAAATGGTAGGGCGATTGCATTTTCAAGCAGACAATTGAAGCCACACGATAGGAATTATGCAACGTATGATTTGGAGCTGTTAGCAGTTGTCTTTGCATTGAAAATATAGAGACACTATTTGTTGGGTAAGGATCTCTCTATTCTTCTTGTTTCTTTCTTATCTCTAAAATTCTAGTAAGTTAGTCTTCTCTCTCTAACTAGGTGAAAATTTTGAACTCTTCATGGATCACAAGCCCCTGAAGTATCTTTTCACTTAGAAGGATCTGAATCTGAGGCAACATAGATGGTTGGAATTTCTGGCATCCTACGACTTGGATATTCTCTATACGTCGGGGAAGGCGAATGTTGTAGCAGATGCTCTAAGCAGGAATGCGATTTTATCTCTATTGGAGGTTACACCAACTTTGCAGGAAAGAATTATGTGTAGTCAGAGAAAGGATAAAAATCTGGAGGAATTAATTCAAGGAGTTGGGGAGGGTCGATATTCAGACTTTCAGGTGGATGATCGTGGTGTTTTGAGGTTAACAACTGACTATGTGTTCGAGATGTAGATGGATTGAGGCATGAAATTTTATTTGAATGCCACAAATCTAAATTAAGTATTCATCCAGGAGTTCATAAGATGTACAAGGATATGAAAAGAGTATTCTAGTGGCTAAGAATGAAGAAGGATATCTCTATCTTTGTAAGCAGGTGTGCGAGCTTCTAGCAAATCAAAGATGATCATCAGAAGATGGCTAGATAGTTACAACCCTTGGAAATTCCAAAATGGAAATGGGAAATGATATCCATGGATTTTATCGATGGTTTACCCAGAACCGGAAAGGTAAATGAAGGAGAATGGGTTATTGTGAACCGGTTAACTAAAAGTGCTCATTTTATACCAGTGAAACCAACTAGAACCGCAACTTCTTTATCAGAGATTTTTATGAGGGAGATTGTTAGATTGCACATAGTCCCAATAAGTATAGTAAGTGATCGTGATCCTATCTTTACTAGTAAATTTTGGGAAGCATTGCAAGTAGCCCTAAGAACAAAGTTAAGTTTGAGTACTGCTTACCACCCTCAAACCGATGGTCAAACTAAGAGGGTTAATCGCATCTTGGAGGATATGTTGAGAGCCTGCATCTTGGATTTTGGAGGATCATGGGAGGATTATCTACATTTAGTGAAATTCTCCTACAACAACTGTAACGACCCGTAATTTCGCTACTTCGAGAATGAGAGATTTCGTTTATTTTAAATTTAAAAAGGTTTAAAACTTAAATATATATATATTATATATAATAGATAATAATAAAGAAATTATTTATTCTTATAGTTAAAAGTATAAATTTGGATTTTAGAACAAATCAACAAAAGTTAAGTTTTGTTAAAAATAAATAAATGCTTAGATATATAGGTTTAAATATTTATTTGAAAAGATAAATCTTATTAAAAACATCTAATAAATATAATAAAAGTATATTAATATATTTAAAAATATGTTAATAATCGTTTTACAAAAATAACCAAAATTTGTCGTATTTTGTCAGTTTTACATACACTATAAAATTAGAGATTTTGATATTAATTAAATATGATTTTAAAATATAAAGAGGCATGTTTTAATTTATTTAAAGAAGTAAAAATTTCATTTTAAAGTTTGGTTTACTTCAATGTATAGCTTACCAAAAACGTCAAATTTTGACTGTAAAATTTGTCGACAAAAACACCATTTTCAACCAAAACAAGTTGTCGTCAAGTTGTTGCAACTTGATCCATTTTCTAACACATAAATACAAGTTTACAAACATTTTAAACACTTTATATTTAGCACTAAAAGACAAAAGGAGTTTACTTTTGAAAAGTTTAAATAAATAAAAAAAGTGAAAAGAAATGATTTGACATAAACCTATAAACAAATCTATACTAAACAAAATCAAATCAAAACATCTTATCTCATTAAAAGACATCAAATCATATCTTTGAAAGGAAAGAAAATAAGTTGAAAATTCAAAAAGTAGAAGGGTATTTTAGTCATTTTGACTAAGGATAAAAATGTAATTTACATAAGAAATTTTTTCTATAAATACCACCTCACTTTCACACATTTCTTCACACCAAAATTCTTCTTCTTCCTTTCTTAAAGCTTTCCTTAAGCTTCTCTAATGGCTTCCAAAAGGAAGTTCTCTCTTTTCTTTTCTTTTTAAGATTTGGTAGAAGGGTTAAAAATACTGGAGTGCTTAAGCACCAATCCGCTAATTACTCTCTAACCACTTCTTAAAACTACTTCTCTTCTCTATAACGGCCATGGGCCGTGAGGATGAAGGTGTGTAAGGGCTTAGGCCGAAAGCAAGGTGGTGGAGGAGTGTCATGGCCGTGAGCAAAGAAAGTAGTGGAGGAGATGGTCGAGCACTTGGAAGCATGGTTATGATAAGGTTTAGAAATGTTTAGTGAAGTGTTGGTTTGGATAAGAATGTTGGTAGGAAGTGAAACGATTTTGGCTAAAGGTGAGAAATTCTCATCGCTTTTGAATTTATATTTTGGTTATGTTAAAACAATCATATTTATATATGTATGACACATGAATGTTTATTTGATTGTTAATATGGATGATTTGATAGTTGGTTAGATAATTGAATTGTGATAATATATCCCGTTATGGTATTAATAGTGAATGTTGGATTTGAAATCATATGTTATGTGATTTGTTGAATGGATGTTATGTTAGTGATGAATATGAATATTGGTTATGTTCATTTTGATTAAGTGATTCTTTGTTAATAAGACCATATTATAGAGATATGAGATACTTTGGAAAAATAAGTCTCTTTTCAATTAGAAGTAAAATTAAAGTAAAAATAAAAGAGGATCTGAAATTTGAAGTGAAACGGATTTGAAAAGGATAGTTAAATTGAAATTGAAATTGAGATGAATAGTGAAATTGAAATTGAAATCGATTTTGAAAATTGAAGTTTAGTTTGAGATTGAATTGAAGTTTAAATTGAAATTAGATTTGAAATCTAAGTTTTAAATATTTTTAATTTGAAGTTAGAATTGAAATTAAGATTTAAAAATTTAATATTAAAATAATGTGAATAAAATAATATTATAATATGGTAATAGTGAAAATATATTTTAAATACTTTAAAAAGTGGAAATATTGATTTATAATGATTTTATAAGTGATAGAATTCAATTTGAATAAATTATTTCAAATGTTGAAAAATAAGTTAAAATAAGGTGCGTCGTGCAACGGTAGTTCGCGATTTCGCGTCGAAATGTTCAAATGAATGTGTAGAGTGGAATATAACTCGGAATTCTTCGAGGTAAGAAAATTCCGGACTATTATATCCATATCTTCTAAACGAAGAAAGAAAATCAAAATTTTGTTGAGTAGATTTGAATTAAGTCCAAATCAATTTTCTAGAAAAATCGCGTTGATGCATTTAAGTGACCATAATAGAAAATCTGTTTAAATGAACGTTTTTAATATTGGAAAAAATATGGAATCAATTTGATAAATCTATTTAAATGGTTTAAAAGAGATTTGGATTGGAAAATATGAATTATCGAATGTTTAAAAGTTGTTTAAATCAAATAAGCTTATATAGCACTTTCCACAGCACTTTTATACTACGAATGATATAACTTTTTGAAAATAAGTTTAAATGTAACGATTTTTCCTGAATAAATTGTGAATGTTTTTAAAAGGAAAATTAAGTGTTTAAATGATAATTTGGAATCTTTATAATCAATTCCAAAAAAAAGTTGATAACTGAGTATACGGAAACGACTAGTACATTTGTCCCGCTTGTGAGATCTGTGAAGATAATATAAGGTGTTTAATTAAGGTTAGGGATAGAGCAACCAGTGCCCTGAACTTACCTGGCCTATGTTTTCTTTTCTTAGGCGAGGGGTGGAACAGATCGAAAGGAAAGCCCGGATGCTCTAAGATAAAAGATCGTATTAAGTTTCCAAAATAAAAGAAGATTGGTATTATCCAAAATTTAAACAATCTCCAAAATGAATGATTTCTATGAACCTATTTACTCAAAAATGTTTGCTAAGAGTGATTTTAGGGTTTATCGTAAACGATGTCATAAATCACATTGTTTTTGACCCGCCTAAAAGTTAAGGAATTTGGATCAAGAGTTAAGTAAGAAAATTTGAAAATATTATCCAAAGCAAAAGAATGAATTTCTTAGAATTATTCTGGGTCGAAAGAAAGAGATTTCGAAATCATCTGAAAAGAATTAAAGTGAAAAGGGACTTGATAAATCATGTATACTCATATTCACTTTTTTATCGATAATTGGATTTTGAAGGAACCGGTGTCGGATTTGGGTAATCCCTATCCGAAAACCACTTCGAACCAATGTATACGTTCGAAAGTGAAGACATGTTAAAGATGATGATTATTGAAGACCGTGGATCTTTATAGCGGGAGGACTGCTTGTTGACTTGCTTTGGGTAGCTTCCGAGTTATATATAACAATGGTATCCTCATTGTGGAGATTTTTCGGATTGCAAGGACTACTCGCTACTAGTGGTAGTAGGAGAGTGCCTTCGGGTTGTCCTATTCCTGGACAATTTGTATGGACGTTTGTCTGACATTGCATTTCTAATGATTACGAACATTGGTTTTTACAAACGTACATCTGTTTGGTGGCGGAGAAGGCAACTTCTCTTAGCTTAACACCCTTCCTTGAGACGTACGAGCTCAAGGGTTGCATTTTTGTGGAAGGCAATTAGTAGTCAACGGAAATGGCAAATGTGGCATTCAGAGATGTGATATGTGCTATGTGAAAAGGTAATCGTTGCCTTAAGCCTCATCAAACCGGAAATGACCGAAATAGGATTAGATGCAGCAAGACTAAGTGGGTCATTCCCAAGTAGGGTATGATCATCCCCTTCTAGATATATTCTTTTTGCTATGACGTTCGGGATGTAAATTAATGTGGTGTATGGAAACGAGCGCTCGGTTAAAGGTCGGTAACGACCAGGGGATGACATATTCGGTACTATCTAGTTATAGAGGTAGGCCGGTCTTGTGTTGGTAGGGGAGCTTTGTGATGGTTCCTCGGGACATCCATCTAGAGGTGTACCCATTTCGGAAGGTAGATCCTTCACTTGGTCACTTGTATGGAAATCCATTCTCCAATAAGAACCTGCAGTTATGTTTGTATTGGCGTAATGAATAGCCTCGAAATGCTATATGGGTAACCATTTCGGATAAGATTAATAAGTTTATTTGCAAATATTTTCAAAGGAATGTCATTAGAAATAATATCAAATGTTTTGATATATAAAAGTGTTTTAGTTATCATAAGGTAAAAACCCGTCCGTGTTTATGTGTGGGCGTGGTCTTATGAGATACTCTTTCTTTTCAAAGGATTTTATCCAAAGGCTGATATAGGACACTGTCATTTATTATTGAGTTTTTCTCACGCTGGTTTATCAAGCCTGATCTGGGTATTTCAATACTCGGGTCAGATCCGAGTAGTTTCAGGTTTAGTCGAAGACGATTGGAGTTTTCCAGAGGAGAGCTGGAGATATTCATCTATGTATGGACGTATTCTATTATCCGTTGTACTTAGTTTGTTTTAGTTGATGTTTGTCAGCAA
The DNA here is from genome assembly GCA_030737815.1 of Allium fistulosum. NCBI lineage: Eukaryota > Viridiplantae > Streptophyta > Magnoliopsida > Asparagales > Amaryllidaceae > Allium > Allium fistulosum. Next base: position 803,738,236 of record CM060903.1, on the reverse strand, counting down.
TTGTAAGGACAGATGTTTATAGCTGTCCAAGCTGAATTTAGGTTAGACTCTGATATATGTATTTAAATGTTTTTTCGCTGTAAAGATATTTGTTCAATGTTATATGTTATTCCATACGTGTGAGATTCTGTTCTGTCTATTTTTATTTATTACCCTTCATGTTCCGTATTTTTGTGCAATTTGAGTTGGACATGTGTGGTTTATTGTCGATTCAGAGGGTACGGAAAAACGGGCCATGACATTCGGTATCAGAGCTGAAGGTTAAGCAGGAACCTTGGCTTTGTTATGGGTAAAGTCTCATCAGAAATAGGATTAGTAATATCCTAGGATGAGTAACTCATTAGAGATAGGGTTAGTAACATCCTAGAATGAGTTATGAGAGTATTATATATATGTGCGCGTATTTGTTAATTTTATAAAAGTGATTTTGTTTTAAAAAAAATTGGTAAATGAAATAATTTTACCTTGGGTTTATATTTTAAATATCAAAGAGGATATTATTATATTTTGGGGTTAGAAATTAAGGATTGTTTGTAATTTAGCTTAGTAAAACTAAAATATGAATATCTTGTGATTAGAATTTCATAATTTGACTATAAATAAGATATTTCATATAGAATCAATTAGTTGAAAACTAGAATTTAGAACTTTATTCATATACCCTAAGATATTTAGTATTAAGAAATATTAATGATTAAGTGATTTTCAAAATTGATGGATTTAAAAGCTAAGTACAAATATCTTGTGAAGTAAAATTCACGATTTAATTATAAGATATTTGATGATAATATTGAAGCTAGAAGTTGTAACTAGAGAAAGTAAAGAGAAAATGCATGCTTAGAACAAAAAAAATTCTTATCAATAAGATAGAAAAAAGATAAGTCGAAATTGAGACTTTGAGTAAATATAATATGAAAGTGTAAGTTCTATAACTCATAAAGGAGATAAGGTAATTTGAAATTTAGACACTTTGATGAGGTTAAAAATCAAAGTGAAATTTAGGAATAAGTGATAAGGAATATCATCCTAATATAAAACTTTGAATTAGTGATACATTTAGGGTAAAATTTGTAATTCAAAATGAAGTAAGATTAGAAGTGGATAGTTTTGAATAATATGGTTAGTATGTTGATTGTTGGATGAAAATGTTTAAATAACAAATACCATGTGAATTGAGTTTCACAATTTGACCATGAAGTATTTGATGGATTTAAGGTTAAGAAATTTGATTTAGAAAATGGATAGGTAAATAAGTTAAGTGGATAATCATAGAATTAGGAAGAAAAAGATGTACACTTAGTAAAGTTGTCTTATTAATATATGGATAAGACAAACAATGTTAGCTAAATCAAGACCTTAGGTAAATAAAACTAAGGATTAAGTTTTATAACTTACTAATTTGAGATAATAGTAGAATTCCACATTTGTTGAACACCCTAATTAAAGTAATGACGGTTTGATGTTTGGGGATATGTATATATACTCTTAGGAAGTAAAGGTATATTATACAAGTTTGAGTCATATTTGTATGCTTAAGTAATAATGGGTTTAGTAAAAAGTAAATGGTTGTGAAATAAACTTAGATTAATAGAAATTTTGAAAAATATGTTAGGTAAAAATGAATGTGAATAAGTACATAAGTTAAACGTAGATCATTTTGGTACATAAATTTTTGATCTAAGATTTGAGTACAGAACTTTGAGGTGTTTACACCAATCCGAAAAAGGATTTGTCACTCGATTCTTGACAGCGAGCATTGATGAGAGTTTATGATTATGTACACAAGTTTTCTATCATAGTTGAGAGCTATGCAAGGAAAGCAAGGGTTTGTGATTAGAAAGTCTGATCAAAGTCTGCACTAGAAAATCGGGGGATTGATACTAGTTCGGAAGTAAAGTTGTGGATTCGAATAGTAGATCGAATCAAATATCACATATAACATGATGTTTTGGGTCTGTCTACATAGTAGTTAGATAGTTATCTTAGACACAAAGATATAAGGGTTAGACTTATGTTTTGATATGTGTATATATATAAACCTCAGGTGTAGTACATGCTCAGGTCAGGGATTGAGCTATGTTAGATGTATTCATTTATATTGATACAGTATCGGTGTGATTATTTTTGGATGTATAGTCTTGTTCGGTTGTTGGATATATTATCTTAAGTGTGTAGTATGCACTAGGATGGGTATGATAGAAGTCTGCTTGATGTATGTATATATAACGTTAATTACGTGATAAGTACTCAGGTTAGTGTGAGGAATCTTTGTATGTATGTTTGGCATCATTTGTTTTAGTGTTGTTATGATATCGACCTTCTTTGTTTCTATCATCAGTATAAATAAGTCAAAATATTTGAGAACACGAGTATGAGATAGATTCCTTTATCTAACTTTCATTTCGAGGACGAAATCCTTTTAAGTAGGGAGAATATAACGACCCGTAATTTCGCTACTTCGATAATAAGAGATTTCGTTTATTTTAAATTTAAAAAGGTTTAAAACTTAAATATATATGTTATATATAAAAGATAATAATGAAGAAATTATTTATTTTTATAGTTAAAAGTATAAATTTAGATTTTAGAACAAATCAACAAAAGTTAAGTTTTGTTAAAAATAAATAAATGCTTAGATAAATAGGTTTAACTATTTATTTGAAAAGATAAATCTTATTAAAAACATCTAATAAAGATAATAAAAGTATATTAATATATTTAAAAATATGTTAATAATCGTTTTACAAAAATAGCCAAAATTTGTCGTATTTTATTAGTTTTACATACACTATAAAATTAGAGATTTTGATATTAATTAAATATGATTTTAAAATATAAAGAGACATGTTTTAATTTATTTAAAGAAGTAAAAATTTCATTTTAAAGTTTGGTTTACTTCAATGTATAGCTTAACAAAAACGTCAAATTTTGACTGTAAAATTTGTCGACAAAAACACCGTTTTCAACCACAACAAGTTGTCGTCAAGTTGTTGCAACTTGATGCATTTTATAAAACATAAATACAAGTTTACAAACATTTTAAACACTTTATATTTAGCACTAAAAGACAAAAGGAATTTACTTTTGAATAGTTTAAATAAATAAAAAAAGTGAAAAGACATGATTTGACATAAACCTATAAACAAATCTATACTAAACAAAATCAAATCAAAGCATCTTATCTCATTAAAAGACATCAAATCATGTCTTGAAAAGGAAAGAAAATAAGTTGAAAATTCAAAAAGTAGAAGGGTATTTTAGTCATTTTGGCTAAGGATAAAAATGTAATTTACATAGGAAATTTTTTCTATAAATACCGCCTCACTTTCACACATTTCTTCACACCAAAAATTTTCTTCTTCCTTTCTTAAAGCTTTCCTTAAGCTTCTCTAATGGCTTCCAAAAGGAAGTTCTCTCTTTTCTTTTCTTTTTAAGATTTGGTAGGAGGATTAAAAATAGTGGAGTGCTTAAATATCAATCCGCTAATTGCTCTCTAACCACTTCTTAAAACTACTTCTCTTCTCTATAATGGCCATGGGCCGTGAGGATGAAGGTGTGTAAGGGCTTAGGCCGAAAGCAAGGTGGTGGAGGAGTGTCATGGCCGTGAGCAAAACAAGTAGTGGTGGAGATGGTCGAGCACTTGGAAGCATGGTTATGATAAGGTTTAGAAATGTTTAGTTAAGTGTTGGTTTGGATAAGAATGTTGGTAGGAAGTGAAACGATTTTGGTTAAAGTTGAGAAATTCTCATCGCTTTTGAATTTATATTTTGGTTATGTTAAAACAATCATATTTATATCCGTATGACATATGAATGTTTATTTGATTGTTAATATGGATGATTTGATAGTTGGTTAGATAATTGAATTGTGATAATATATCCCGTTATGGTATTAATAGTGAATGTTGGATTTGAAATCATATGTTATGTGATTTGTTGAATGGATGTTATGTTAGTGATGAATATGAATATTGGTTATGTTCATTTTGATTAAGTGATTCTTTGTTAATAAGACCATATTATAGAAATATGAGATACTTTGGAAAAATAAGTCTCTTTTCAATTAGAAGTGAAATTAAAGTAAAAATAAAAGAGGATTTAAAATTTGAAGTTTGAAGTGAAACGGATTTGAAAAGGATAGTTAAATTGAAATTGAAATTGAGATGAATAGTGAAATTGAAATTGAAATCGATTTTGAAAATTGAAGTTTAGTTTGAGATTGAATTAAAGTTTAAATTGAAATTAGATTTGAAATCTAAGTTTTAAATATGTTTAATTTGAAGTTAGAATTGAAATTTAATTGTAATTGTGATTTAAAAATTTAATATTAAAATAATGTGAATAAAATAATATTATAATATGGTAATAGTGAAAATATATTTTAAATACTTTAAAAAGTGGAAATATTGATTTATAATGATTTTATAAGTGATAGAATTCAATTTGAATAAATTATTTCAAATGTTGAAAAATAAGTTAAAATAAGGTGCGTCGCGCAACGGTAGTTCGCGATTTCGCGCCGAAAAGTTCAAATGAATGTGTAGAGTGGAATATAGCTCGGAATTCTTCGAGGTAAGAAAATTCCGGACTATTATATCCATATCTTCTAAACGAAGAAAGAAAATCAAAATTTTGTTGAGTAGATTTTGAATTAAGTCCAAATCAATTTTCTAGAAAAATCGCGCTAGTGCAGTTAATTGACCATAACAGGATATCTGTTTAAATGAACGTTTTTAATATTGGAAAAAAATATGGAATCAATTTGATAAATCTATTTAAATGGTTTAAAAGAGATTTGGATTGGAAAATATGAATTATCGAATGTTTAAAAGTTGTTTAAATCAAATAAGCTTATATAGCACTTTCCGCAGCACTTTTATGCTGCGAATGGTATAACTTTTTGAAAATAAGTTTAAATGTAACGATTTTTTCTGAATAAATTGTGAATGTTTTTAAAAGGAAAATTAAGTATTTAAACGATAATTTGGAATCTTTATAATCAATTCCAAAATAAAGTTGATAACTGAGTATACGGAAACGACTAGTACATTTGTCCCGCCTGTGAGATCTGAGAAGATAAAACAAGGTGTTTAACTAAGGTTAGGGACGGAGCAACCAGTGCCCTGAACTTACCTGGCCTATGTTTTCTTTTCTTAGGCGATGGGTGGAACATATCGAAAGGAAAGCCCGGATGCTCTATGATAAAAAGATCGTATTGAGTTTCCAAAATAAAAGAAGATTGGTATTATCCAAAATTTAAGCAATCTCCAAAATGAATGATTTCTATGAACCTATTTACTCAAAAATGTTTGCTAAGAGTGATTTTAGGGTTTATCGTAAACGATGTCTTAAATGACATTGTTTTTGACCCGCCTAAAAGTTAAGGTATTTGGATCAAGAGTAAAGTAAGGAAATTTGAAAATATTATCCAAAGCAAAAGAATGAATTTCTTAGAATTATTCTAAGTCGAAAGAAAGAGATTTCAAAATCATCCGAAAAGAATTAAAGTGAAAAGGGACTTAATAAATCATGTATACTCATATTCACGTTTTTTATCGATAATTGGATTTCGAAGGAACCGAGGTCGGATTTGGGTAATCCCTATCCGAAAACCACTTCGAACCAATGTATATGTTCGAAAGTGAAGACATGTTGAAGATGATGATTATTGAGGACCGTGGATCTTTATGGCATGAGGACTGCTTGTTGACTTCCTCTGGGTAGCTCCCAAGTTATATATAACAATGGTCTCCTCGTTGTGGAGATTGTTCGTATTGACTACTCGCTACTAGTGGTAGTAGGAGAGTGCCTTCGGGTTGTCCTGTTCCTGGATAATTTGTATGGATGTTTGTTTGACATTGCATTTCTAATGATTACGAACATTGGTTTTTACAAACGTACATCTGTTTGGTGGCGAAGAAGGCAACTTCTCTTAGCTTAACACCCTTCCTTGAGACGTACGAGCTCAAGTGTTGTATTTTTGTGGAAGGCAATTAGTAGTCAACGGAAATGGCAAATGTGGCATTCAGAGATGTGATATGTGCTATGTGAAAAGGTAATCGTTGCCTTAAGCCTCATCAAACCGGAAATGACCGAAATAGGATTAGATGCAGCAAGGATAAGTGGGTCATTCCCAAGTAGGGTATGATCATCCCCTTCTAGATATAATTCTTTCTGCTATGACGTTCGGGATGTAAATTAATGTGGTGTATGGAAACGAGCGCTCGGTTAAAGGTCGGTAACGACTGAGAGATGACATATTCGGTACTATCTAGTTATAGAGGTAGGCTAGTCTTGTGTTGGTAGAGGAGCTTTGTGATGGTTCCTCGGGACATCCATCTAGAGTGTACCCATTTCGGAAGGTAGATCCTTCACCTGGTCATTTGTATGGAAATCCATTCTCCAATAAGAACCTGCGGTTTTGTTTGTATTGGTGTAATGAATAGCCTCGAAATGCTATATGGGTAACCATTTCGGATAAGATTAATAAGTTTATTTGCAAATATTTTCAAAGGAATGTCATTAGAAATAATATCAAATGTTTTGATATATAAAAGTGTTTTAGCTATCATAAGGTAAAAACCCGTCCGTGTTTATGTATGAGCGTGGTCTTATGAGATACTCTTTCTTTTCAAAGGATTTTATCCAAAGGCTGATATATGACACTGTCATTTATTATTGAGTTTTCCTCACGCTGGTTTATCAAGCCTGGCCCAGGTATTTTCAATACTCGGGTCAGATCCGAGTAGTTTCAGGTTTAGTCGAAGACGATTGGAGTTTTCCAAAGGAGAGCTGGAGATATTCATCTATGTATGGACGTATTCTATTATCCGCTGTACTTAGTTTGTTTTAATTGATGTTTGTCAGCAATTGTAAGGACAAATGTTTATAACTGTCCAAGCTGAATTTAGGTTAGACTCTGATATATGTATTTAAATGTTTTTCCGCTGTAAAGATATTTGTTCAATGTTATATGTTATTCCATTCATGTGAGATTCTGTTCTGTCTATTTTTCTTTATTACCCTTCATGTTCCGTATTTTTGTGCAATTTGAGTTGGACATGTGTGGTTTATTCTCGATTCAAAGGGTACGGAAAAACGGGCCATGGCAACAACAGTTATCAAGCTAGCATAGGCATGGCACCTTATAAAGCTCTCTATGGAAGACCGTGCAGGTCACCAGCATGTTGGGTGGAATCTGGAGATCGTTTAATCCTTGGTCCAGATATGATTCGAGAGGTGTCTGAGAAAGTTGAATTAATTAAGAGGAGGGTGAAGGAAGCTCAAGATTGCCTGAAAAGCTATGCTGATAAAAGACGAAGGGGTCTGGAATTTTCTGTTGGAGATCTTGTGTTCGTGAAGATTTTGCCAATTAGAGGAGCGATTAGATTTGGAAAGGCTGGGAAATTAGCTCCAAGATATATTGGACCTTTCCGTATTCTTGAAAGGATTGGGTCTCTTGCTTATAAGGTTGAGTTGCCAGAAAGGATGGCGGGAGTTCATAATGTATTCCACGTATCTCATCTAAGGAAATACGTTTATGATCCATCGTTGATTGTGGAGCCATCAGTTTAGGAGAATTTTGAGATAGAACCAAACTTGATAGTGGTCAGGCATCTAGTACATATTGTAGATCAGGATGAGAAGAGACTTCGAAATAAAGTGGTGAAGCTAGTCAAGATTCAATAGAGTGAGGATCCCAGAGACTATACTTGGGAAACTGTAGACCATATGAAGGAGGCCTATCCTGACTTAATGTTAGGATAGCTAGTTGTTTGTTTTATGTATAGTCTAGGCATTATTTGCTATGGATTTTTAGTGTATGCCTTGTTTGCTATGGTTGTTTAGTATATGACTGATGTATGTGCTTTTATATATCACTTTTTGTATAGCTTGAATTATATCTTTACTTTCTAATTTCGAGGACGAAATTCTTTTAAAGGGGAAGGAATGTAACGGCCTAAATTTTCAGACACATGTTATTAGAATAATTAGCTAATTTTAAATATTGAAATATTAATTTTTATAAGTCGAATAACTTAATTTTCTGATATTGAAATATCTGAATCTATGAATTTTGAAAGCAACTAAATTTTCAAACGTTAACTGCTGAATATGATAAAAATTTATATATATGGAAGCTTCACCATTTCAAAACTTATGACTAATATATATATATAAACACACACATATATGAGCTTCATCATGACAAACTTAAAATCAAGCATGTAAAGGAATCAAATCAGCACACAAAAGAAAAAGAAAAAAATACTAAAAAAAGATGAAGCATGAAAAATCAAATCAAGCTACAAAGAGAAAAAAATCAAGCACACCAAAGTTGAAAAAATAAAATAAAATAAAATGATGAAGCCTAAACCTATTCAGCCACCCTAGTATGTACCTCCAGCCACCGTATGTTTCACTGTTCCTTCCATTCTCATATATATATATATATATATGCTTGTTCATTTATAAACAAAAAATCTGCCATTTAAAATAAAAATAGGTTAAGTATTTAAAAGCTTGAAGGAAAAGATTGAAAACTGCTGTTCATCTATTTTTAAAACCTACGAGTAAAACACCTCTGTTTTGTTTACTGGTTATTATATATATATATATATATATATATAACTGTGATTTTTGTTGAATCTTTGATCTGTGTCAAGAGATTGTGCATCTGTTATGATTATATGTATATGTTTATGTGTGTTTGACATGGTTAGCTCCTCCAATACTCAAAAATAATGTGCTTCTTCTACCTAAGGTTTCTCTGTTCATGTTTTTGTTAATAACAGTTAAACTTTTTAACTTTAAAAATCATTATCTCATCATCCAACGAGTTTTAAAACATGATTCCAAAAAAAGATGTTTATTTTTTAGTATAGAACATTTTAAATTTTATTTCATTTTATTTCATCAAGCATAGAGCGAGAAACCCTCATATAACACTAAGTGGTTTGGTTTTGGACGAGTTTCGACTATCGTAATTTAAATAATGGATTATACAGTCAAGTTCGTGGTTGAAAAGGTTAATTTTTAAGAATGGTTTGGGGATTTTTAGTGGCGTATGGGAGGAGAAATTTGGAGATGATCGAAATTGGGCATATCACAAAATTCCGGCGACTGGACCAATTTCGTGTTTTGTCATTTAACATGGAGGAGGTTTAGGTGAAGGCGCATCATGGAAAAATGGAGCGGTGATTTTTAATAGTGTGTATTGGCTTGACGAGGTTAACTAAAAATTTCTTTAAATCATTTTATTTAAATTTATTTAATTTACAAGTAATCTGGATTTAAAAATATAATTTGACTCAGTTAATTGAAACCAATTCAGTTCTGATTTTGAATATGATTTAATATTAATTATAAATCGTTGATTGAAGCTAATGACCTATGCTTTGACTTTTATTTCTCTTAGATATTGATTTCAATTATTTTTTGTCTGTGTCATTAAGTAGCCAAACAAATTAAAGTAGTTAGAATAAAACATTGACACATTTTATTTAAAGTAAATCGACTTGTACTGATCACTATTTCGAGTTTCGGAAAATGTGATGATTACAAGAGAATTAATTTCAATGGACAGGTCATGATAAAGTAAACATATGGAATGAATTTCCATATATGAATATTTACACTCTGATTGTAGAATTGTTATTTAAACAAACTTGGCCTTTAAAAAAATTATTATCGTTTTGGTTCGAGGAGACCGGGATCGGATAACAGTATTATCCGAAAACCACTTCGATCCAATTTAAGCGAGTGATTTGGAAGATTCTAAAGGCAAGATCCAGAATGCAAATTTTTGAAGTGCAAGGGCTATTTGTCACTAACCCTGAGGGTGGTTTTAGAAATGGGTGTAGTGGAAATGGTGCCATCGGTTTCCTTCAGACCCAAAACGGCCTTGTATGGACGAATGCTATCAGAAGATCGTCATTGGAGGGCGATGAGCATTCTAAGTGAAATTATTCTTGAAAGGTAAACGTAGCCTCAAGCCTCATGAACTGGGAATGACTAAAACTAGGGAGATGCAGCAAGGCTAAGTGGGTCGCTCCCATTAGGGTAAGGTTACCCCGATCTAGAGTCCCTACTATTAATTCATGTATGCTTCGGTACGGTTGCTGATCCCAACCAAGGGGTGATCTTATGCGGTACTATCCAGCAATGGGTGGGCCGGTCTTGTGTTGGCAGGGTATCCAAGCGAGGTCCTCGGTGTTGTTTTATCTAGAGATGCACCATGACGGGAGGTACCCCAGTAGCCTAGTCATTGTTGGGATCCATTCTCCAATAAGTGTCGTACGTTTTTTATTGTGCCCAAATATGTTGGAACGTGAGATGAAAACATTCCAGCTATGTTCTATTTTATTTGAAAACCCTAGACACTATGATAATATCACTGGATTTTCTATAAAAGTGTTTTGGTTATCATAAGGTAAAAATCCGTCCGTGTTTATGTGTGGCGTGGTCTTACGAGATACCTTTGATTTCAAATGATTTTCAATTTAAAGTAATTTAATCGTTTTACTCACACTAGACCCATGTCTGACTCGGAGTTTATTTTTCTGTTTTCCCTAAACTCTTGGGTACTCAAAATTTTATGAGTAGCCAAGTGATCCAGGTTCTCACGATTGCATTTTGGAGGAGCTGGAGCAGGTGGCTTCACCGTTAGCTAGTTACTATCTATTTCCGCTGTGTTTGTATATGTATTTTGGATTGTAATATATTGACAGGTAGTTATGACTGTCTAAGTATAGTGTCTGTATTACTATTACTATGATGTATTGTATTACCGGTGACTATGTAAAGTTTATGTTATTTAATATATATTATTCCGTTCCGCTGTTAGATTCTATGTTTTGTTTTAGTTCTTCTTTTCTATCTCTTTCTTTCTTCCTTAATGACTCGTCGTTCAATTGGAAGAAAGGCGGTTTGTTACAATAGTGTCCTTTTTGGCTAATACAAAAGGATCATACTTATGGTAATGCGAGTTATGATTTATTTCAATAAGATTATAATGTTTGTGCACGTTGATTCTAGAACTTGGAACATTGCTGAACCAATTACATCTAAATAAAAAAACTATCTGTAGGTCATATAAAGTATGTCAATTCCAAGACCTAGGTAAAGACACCATAAATATATTTTATATGTTCATCTAAATCATCACTACCTTAAACAAATACAGTGGTATTATAAGTTAATTTTATGCGGTATATGTCTTGTTTGATAATAACAAATATATTTTTATAATTGATTTTGCTTACAGATTGTGTTACAGTTTAAAAATCATCAAAGCATAATTTTGTTTCTATTTAAACCATCGTTCACTACATCTCATATGGCTGATTTACATGTATTACATTTCAAACACATCTATTTTTTGTTTGTCGAATATTATATATCTATTATTATAATCAAAAAGGAAATATTTGTCAGGTATTTTAGTTAATTTCTTTTTATTGACCATAATAAATATATGTTATGACTAATGTGTTCGTATAAAGCTGTATATTTACAGGGTTTTGTCATAAAATATTGTTTATGGATAAGTTTCCTTTGCATGCAATAAAATGTTGTAGTACATACGAAGAAAGGAAATAAGCGATTAAAGCAAATAATGTATACACAATCAGACGATATATTTTGAAATTCACAATAGAGTTAATTTTCCATTATATACAGATTTTACTTTGTATACGAGGAAACAAATTATCTTACAAATCAAATCCTTCTCCATATATCCTCACACATATTTGTTACCCCATTATATATAGATTTTATTTTGTATATATGAAACAAACTATTTCACAAATCAATTCCTTCTCCATATACCCTCACACATATTTGTTTCCGTACATACACATCCCCTCCATGAGCCTATAAAAACTGCACATTACATTAAAAGTAAATCATTGGATATGAATACAAATCTTTGTCTATCAAACAAAATCCAATCATCAAATATCATCTCCTTTATACAATTCTATTTATTATCATCTCAATCTCTACAGAAGCCTTACCCATGTGAAGTACTTCAAATCTATTCTACAACAGGTAAATAAGTATTTCAATATCAAAATAAGATCATCTTTTCAAGACAAAGCACATTTCTATCAGCAAACTTCTTGAGATGGATTATTGATATTCAAAATTTGAGATGATTATTGGAGAAAACTTTTTAAGCTTTGAGATGAAATTTTCTGAGAATGAGCCTTTAATTATTGTTTTGATATATTAGTATGTATACCCTTATTCAAAGTACTCCTGTTTACATATATAGCTCTAACACAAACTCATATTGCATGTTCAAGATTAGAATATAAATTTGAAAATATTTTTGAGATTAATAGAGAATTTACTTTAAAAATTATTTTACGATTGATTGAACTTTCTTATGTGAATTTCAAAAGTATTTATATTGATTACACAGAAGGATATTGCATTTTGTACTTGATTAAATAATGACGTTATGATTTTTTTGATAACAGAACATACTTTAAAGTTCTATTTTTTTTCCGTTGCATATCCCACACCATCTCTGAATATACCATTTGATATTCATATTCTATTGACTCATATTTTTCAGTTTTATGCTTGTGTTATCTAGAATGACATAAACAAATGCGATAAAGATTATTGGCTTAAAAGTGAGTTTAGGAAACAAGTCATGTACATGCTCCATCTAAAAAGTAAAACACATAATATATTATAAATTTTAAATTTAAACGGCTAAAGAGTTGCGCATGAAAAATGGATGCGGTATGTGCGCAGAGTTAAATCACCTAAGGGTATCTGGCATGTGCTGAAAATTCTTTAGCATCGGTGTATACGCCTATCAAGCAATGCTTCTCTCTCATCTAACAGACCTCACGGCAATGCATGAGTGCAAATATCTTGATCTAATTTATGATGGGTTAGGGAAAAACTGTTCTCACATAAATACTTCACTCGGATTATTATTTGGTTGAGTTTATTGTCTTTTGAATCGCACTACATATGACTATACTTATTTTTGTCACTCTCTTTCCACCCATAGGATATGATTTTGATCAATATAGCTACTATAATTTATGGGTGATTTTTCTTTAGATATTTGTTGTCATATTTTCATCGAGTTTCATCATTTAGTATCACTTTCTCACCGCACTAAATTGATGTTTATACTTTTGATGAAAACAAAAGAAGGGGAGAGCGGTTAAGATTTGGTGACGATGTGAATTCATTATTAATATTGCAAGAAATATTATTGGTTTGATATTTTATTCTAGAACATATATGCCACATATGTTAGGGGAGCATATTGTATATATTGAAACATACATACATTATGCTATGATTTTTGTTAAAGATATTAAGTACACGTCTTGTTTGATGATAAAGTTATTATTTTATAATTAATCTTGCTTTCAAAGTGTGTTACATTTTAAAAATCATCAAAGTACAATTTTGTTTCTATTTAAATTGTCGTCCACTACATCTCATATGCATGATTTACATGTATTATGTTTCAAACATATCTATCTTTGTTTGTAAAATGACATATATTTATTATTAGTATCAAAAAGGAAATATTATCAAATATTACAGTTAATTTGCTTTTAATGATCATAATAAATATATTTTATATCTAATGTGTTTGTCTAAAATGTATATTTATAGCTTTTTGTCATAAAATATTGTTTGTGGACAATTGAAGCATGCTACATCTCCAGCAACATTGTGACGACCCATATTTCGGGAGGTTTAAATCGACAATAATCCATACATGTCCAACTTAAACAATCCGGAACGTAAATAATCAATGGGGATAATTAAGAAAAATAAGAAAAGAAGAAGAAAACAAACACAGAATCTCATAGCGGAACGATAAAACATAATAATCAAATAATAGTTCATGAAGTTGTTTACTATACAATTTAATTATAATCTATACAACATTTATCAGGGTTATATATATACATCAGGGATAAATAATAAATGCAGCAAAATAGCATGATGTAGGAAATAATAATAATAGTAATATACCAAATCTTCGTCTTCGTCCTCCAGATAATAATCTTTAATACGCTGAAAAACTCATGACTGACCCGAGCGTAAAGAAAAGACAAAACACTTGAGTCGGGACTAAAATACTCTTGTGTAAGTCAAATCAATATCACGAAATATAAGTACAATAACTTAAGAGATGCTATGGGATTTTCCATCTCCTAAGGATCCGTCGAACTATCTATATGTAATAGTGTACGCTATAATAGATAATGTCTATCGGTAAAATAAATACCAAAATAGCGTTAAGGCTTTACATTATCCCCCTTAACACATTTTTATAGCATATATTCTATGCAGGTCCTGTAACACAACCAATAACGTCGGTAGCAAGTGAGTTCCCAATAGGTACAGTACTAAACCAAAGTCATAATGGGCTCGCATAAGGATAAATATGACAAGGCACGTGAGGCAATGCCCAAGGTAGGATTCTACCAGTTTACCCTTTCTGGCTGATCGTAACCCATCCGTGGCCGACCACGACAAACAAAAGAGGTGCACCCATCGAATATGAAATCACAATAGTAATACGAGGGATCAACGTCGCTAGAGGTAGCTAACCTCATTGGCCAGACATAGGCTCATGTTTTAGTCATTTTAAATAAGACACGAGTGTCAAAGCTATCCATCATCGTTCTCTTACTTCATTCCAATAAACGTCGCCAATTCAACCACTACATTATGGATATCATCCACCTCGTACACGGTAGTCAAAGTGGTTCCAATATTGACAGAGAGTATGCCAATAAGAGGCCCCGGTCTCTTTAACAACCAAACGTCGTTTTACACACCGGTAGGTTCTTTTATATTTCGAAAATAATTCATACTTGATATCAAAATATCATATTCATTTCAAAATCAAATCCATTTCAAAATCATCGTATTCGCTTCAAAAATCATATTTTGTTTCAAAATGTCCATTCAGTTCGATATATCGATTTCACTTCAAAATTTTGATTCGAATTACAATTTTGGTTATAACTTCACTTTCACCCAATTCGCATTTAAATCCAAGATTTAAATATAAACATTCCACCTTTTTGACCAGTTTGAATTTTAGAAAATGGTTTAAATAGTTTAAAAATAGCTTAAAATAGTTTAATAGAAAATAGTTTGAGTATTGAAAATGGTTTATATAGTAAAAATAGTTTGAATATTTAAAGAAAATAGATTTGAAACGGTTTATACTAAAATAATTCAACAGTTTCAAAGTCAAACCAGTTCACTTCCAAAATATTCCAATTCAACCAGTTTCAATTTCCATTTCGATTAAATCGATTCAATTCTGATTTCAAGTCGAATTTTACTTCGATTCCAAATTAATGTCAATTATAATTCCATATTAATTTCAATTCCAATTCCAAATTAATTTAAATTCCAGTTTCAAATTAATTTCAACTCTAATTTAAAATTAATTTAAATTCGAGTTTCAAATTAATTTCAACTTCAATTCCAAATTTAAACCATTTCGATTTATATCAATTCCGAGTTTGATTTTCAAAATATCGATTCAAAACACTTAAATCAAATTATCCTTCAATGTCAAGTTTAAAAACCAAATCCTCAAATATAATTAAATTTCGAACTCAATTTTGAAATATCGTTTTATATCACCTTTACTTAGCAGTATTCAAAATTCGAATAAAAAGCTAATCTTTTAAACAAACCAATTTCTGTAATTCACGTCATATTTCGATTATTATTTTAAAAATCTCAACTTCGATTATTTAAACAATTTTGTTTACCAAACTTTCAACATTTCGAGCTCTAGTTCGAAAATAATTTGATTTCCATAAATTCGATTTTTATTCCTTTAAATCAAATCATTAAATAATTTCAAATTGAAAATTTCAAAATCATTTAATTTAACCAATCCGGTGTTCGTATATAATTCTCTATCATATGGCTAAGTGAATCAATTATTTCAATTTAATTTAGGGATGGATATATATCATTTCAATCCAAAATAAATGCCATAGGTATGTATCATTTCAACCTATTTCTTAATTTATTCGAAATAATTCAATTTACCATTTTATATACTGTAAATAATATACAGGATGATAACATGATATATTAAAATAAATAAACATCCAAATATCAACCAATAGCATCCATCACAACCAATCATCCAAACGGTCAATAATTCACAACAATTAACCAATTATCCAAAATCAGGAGTTTTTACTAGCATTTGAATTCTAATTCAATGTAACTATCAATTCATTCAGATGTAAATTTAAATGTCAATTAAATTTATCAAACAACTATCAATAAAATTTAAATCACTTCAGGATATAATTTAACTAACATAAGAATTATTTCAATCAATTGTGAGCGTTTAAACACTTACCTTTGATTTATCGACGATTTAAAATCCAAATAAAGACCCAAATTTGAACTGTCTCAGAATGCACCCAAACCAGTTCCATGTTGTCCGGAATTTTAATACGATCACAACGGAGAAAACTGCGCATCGATCCGAGCTCGTATGCAAAAGTAATTCAAGTTAGAATAATTGAATTTTAATATAAATTAAATAATTAAAAAAAAGAAATATACGATACCATCATCTTCCTGTACGCATTCGTTCACCCGGAACTGCATCTAACCCGCTATCGCATTCAAACCATCCATACACGTGCATCCATCGTCGACCGGAGGGCCATCAAGCAGTGCCGCCGCATGCGCCTAGGCCTCCTCTACCCATGCCTGAGATGCGAACGCCCCTACCTCTGCCGTTGTCAAGCTAATCACCGAAACGTACACGACTTTCAAACGTAGATCTAGGCAACCGTGATGAATTAGCAAGAATCAACCATATGGATCTGAAGAGGAGATCGAGATCTACAACTTTCATGTTGGAAGTTTTTAATTTCGATGAACAGATTGAGAGAAATTAAGGAAGGAAGATCGATTGATTTCAGCCGTTGAAAATATGAAAACAGCGGCCATAGAATTGAACTAGGGTTTCAGAATAAAATAATAATTTATCTCAATATGCGTGTTGTATTTATAAAGTTAGGTCCAAAATCGTCCGAACTCTAATCGAGGTGTGCCGCCTAGCGTTTATAATGTTTTACCCCCATTCCAAACGCAATGGAACTAGTTTCGAGGCCTAGTTCGATCGTATGTGGAAGATAGCTTTTCAAATTCAATTTATTCTATCGAATTCCTTAAATTGATTTCTACGCGTTTCAAGCTCGCACGGCCAAACGACAAGCCCGATCGCTACGAAACTTAAAATCCTATAATAACTCACTATTACGGATCCGATGAAACTGGTTTCTTCGAAATCCGAGATAGTTGACAAAATGGCTATTTTTACTCGTTAATTAAAATATAAAATTTCCAATTTTTAATTATTCACATTTAAATCCAATTTTAAATGTTAACCATCTTCATTCATATTTAAATAAAATTTAAATCAGTTTTCGATGCCATTTTCATTTACATTAAATCCAGAATTCCATTATTTAAATAATTGCAACATAAATTTAAACAATTTAATTACCCGATAAATCAATATTAATAAATCCTTAAATTTCAAATAAATTTTAGTTATCAACATTATTTTATTTATATCTAAATAATTCACAATTATTATTCAGCTCCAGTTATTGATTGTAAACCCACTTAATACATAGAATTTATTTCAATACTTGTTATCGCCAAAATCTTCGAAATTATTTATTTCAAAGTTTTATTCAAATTCATATTCAAATAAATTACACTAATAAATTATTAAATTTTTATTTCTACCCATTTTATCCAAAATTCAAACTAAATTTAACAATTTAAAATAGTTAAAAATACGGGTCGTTGCATACTCCCCCACTCAAAACTTTTCGTCCTCGAAAGGCGTTAAGTAAAGAATTTAACATACAATATATTTTATTCAAACTATCAACGTATAAAACTTAAACATCTTACTTTCAAAACTATTAATACGCTTCTATTACGCCACTCCGATATCGGTTTTATGGAAAATATAACTTATATATAATAACAAGTTATAAAAAAAATTAAAACTTCAAAAATTTTCTAACACCCGGATTTACGGAAAATTCTAGCAGTCTCCTTTGCACGGCTCGATCGGAAATTTTTTACAATATAATATATAACACAAATATATCCAATATATATCAATATACATCTCATCTCAATGATGAGGCATCTCGAAGAGTAAAAACATAAAATCACGGTATGTAATCCGAGATACGTACCTTATTATTTATAATATGAGCGATTTCGCTCGTATTAAGCAAGCAAAAGCAACAAAATGCGTAATCGAGCTCCAAAAGCTAGCATACGCCATCCATACCTACTAAACAATCCATAACCACATGAGAACATATATATAAAGAGTAAAATCGATATATAACATGGATTATGCAATAACCATAAATGAATATAGCAAATGCAACAAACAAACATCCAATAAACAATATCCATCCAATCTTATTCACAACAATACGAATTCACACTTCCAAATGTCAATATTCAGTTTATTTACTTTCATTTCCTATCAATATTAAATTGATTTACTTTTAATTCATTGACATTTATTTCATCTATATACAATTTGTTTGCTTTCATTTATTCACGTGGATTTCTTTCGAATTTAATTGGTTCACCTTAAATTTATTCGCGTTCAATTAATTAACATTCATTTCCTTAATCATTCAATGGATTTATATTCAATTCATTTACTTTTAAAATTTTCATTCAACTAATTTGGTTTCAATCCATTTTTATTCAATCAACCAATATTCATTGCATTCACATTTGGTTGATTACAATTCAATGTATTTACATTCAATCGATTAATATTCATTTTAATGACATCCAATGAATTTTCTTTCCATTTAACCTTGTTAAGTTAAATTTATTTTATTATCACTTAGTATTTTAATACTAATATTATTTATAAATCATTTAAGTTTATTATAAACATTGTACAAAATTGCAACTCATTTTTATTATTATTCCATAACTTAAGTTCATATTAATCCGTTGATTCACTTCATTAGTTTATTTCATAAATTCAAACTCATATTATGAATTTACCTTAGTAAATTTTATTTTATAACTCCAACTCATATTAATAAACTTTTTTTCCACCATCAATTATATTAAACTCCTCTTAAGTTAAACTTCAATTTATATTTTATTCCTTTAACTTATTTCATATTCAATTAGTCACCATTCAATTTTTTTATTGAAACTCATTCCATTTGCATTTAATTTATTTACATCCAATTTAAATTAAATTCAATTACTCACATTAATTTTATTTATACTCATTTATTTTTATTCAATTTCTTCCACACTTAAATTACATTTCATTTTAAAATTCAAGTTTGTATTTATTTATTAATTCCTTTTATAGCTCAAGTGAAAATAATTCACTTTACTAATTCCTCTAGCTTCATTTAATATCCAATTCAATTTTATTATATTAAGTTAAACTTCATTTCATTTTAATCCATTACTCATTTTATTTAATCTTACTCAAGTTAAATTTTCTTATCATTCACATTCAACAATTTTAAATTTGTTTTTAGCTTACTAATTCTCAAATCTATAAATTATACATTTAACTTCTCAAAATTTCATTTCGTTATTTTATCTACTTCATTTCAAATACATTTCATATTTTATTTAAGCTTTCATGAGTTAAACTATATTTTACTTACTTCATTTCATTACTCGATTTATTTAACATTTCTTAAGTCAATAATTTCATTTCATTTCTCGAATTCAAATTTCCTTTATCTGCTTAATTAAAATGTTTAACCATTTTAAAATTTATTTTTACTTCCCTGTTCAAGTCTACAAGTTATAACTTATTTTTTTCCTATTCAAATTTATAAGTTCCAAACTTATTTCTTATATACTATTTTAAATTATAAGTTCCAAACTATTTTCATATATTTATCAAAACATACTTATAATATTTTTCTTTCACAATAAAAACTTGTTTTAATCGAAAATAAATTCCTTTTTGGTAGAAATTCTCACTCAGAAACTCGAAAATGAATACTAACGATGCTACAGTCATCCTAGAATTATTTCCCAACGACCAAAGTGAGTTTAAGGCTTTTATTTCTTCAAAAATCTTTTCAAAATATTTTTCCCATCAAAACTCTTTCAAATAATATTAATATTAATTTTTAAGGCTTTGAAAATAATTTTGAAAGCAAAGGATTTTAAATTCTAAAATTCTCAATTTTTTTTAAATCATTTCTATATATAAGCTATATTATAAATATACTTATACAAATTTCCTTACCTTATTACCAAACTATTTCATTAATTTACAACTTGGTCATTTTAACCAATTCTTATTTTAATTGATTTCAATTTAATTTAATTATCGAATGCTTCGTAAAATAAAATTTACAAAGTATCCATTTTATTTTAATTCAACCAATAATCAATGATAACTAAATATTATCATCTCCTAAAAAATTCATTAATAATTATATAGGCTTATGAAAGTTATAAATTTATATATAAAATATAATTTAGGTAAAACTTTTTCATTTACCCGATTTTTTTTTAAAACAGTATTATGTCGACTTGCCTCGTTTAAGTGTTTAGAAATCTCTATCGATAACACGGCGTCCTGCACACCGACTATGATTTAGAAACAACTCAACGGATAAGTAAACATAATACAAAACATTTTATAACACTAACAAGTACGCTCTCTTATATATACACTCAAACAGACTCATTCTAGGGTATTGCTACCCTATCTCTAATGAGTCAAACCCCATAAAGCCAAGGTTATCGCTAAATCTGGCTTTGATACCAACTGTGATGAGCCACATTTCAGGAGGTTTAAATCGAAAATAATCCACACATATCAAACTTAAACAATCCGAAACGTAGATAACCAATGGGGATAATTAAGAAAAAGAAGAAAAGAAGAAGAAAACAAACACGGAATCTCACAGCGGAACTATAAAATATAATAATCAAATAACAGTTCATGAAGCTGTTTACTATAAATTTGATTTTAATCTATACAACATTTACCAGGGTTATATATATACATCAGGGATAAACAATAAATGCAGCAGAATAGCATGATGCAGGAAATAATAATAATAATAGTAATATACCAAATCTTCGTCTTCGTCCTCCAGAGAATAATCTTCAATACGCTGAAAAACTCAGGACTGACCCGAGCGTAATGAAAAGACAAAACACTCGAGTCGGGACTAAAATACTCTTGTGTAAGTCAAATCAATATCAAAAAATATGAGTACAATAACTTAAGAGATGCTGCAGGATTTTCCATCTCCTAAGGATCCGTCAAACTATCTATATGTAATAGTGTACTCTATAATAGATAATGTCTATCGGTAAAATAAATATCAAAATAGTGTTAAGGCTTTACATTATCCCCCTTAACACATTTTTATAGCATGTAGTCTATGCAGATCCTATAACACAACCAGTAACATTAGTAGCCAGTGAGTCCCCTATAGGTACAGTACTAAACCAAAGTCGTAATGGGCTCGTATAAGGATAAATATGACAAGGCACGTGAGGCAATGCCCAAGGTAGGATTCTACTAGTTTACCCTTTCTGACTGGTCGTAACCCATCCATGGCCAACCGCGATAATCAATCCAAACGAAAGAGGTGCACCCATCGAATACGAAATCACAATAGTAACACAAGGGATCAACATCGCAAGAGGTAGCTAACCTCATTGGCCAGACATAGGCTCCTCTTTTAGTCATTTTAATTATAACATGAGTGTCAAAGCATTCCATCATTGTTCTCTTACTTCATTCCAGTAAATGTTGCCAATTCAACCATTACATTCTGGATATTATCCACTACGTACACAGTTGTCAAAGTGGTTCCAATATTCACAGAGAGTATGCCAATTGCTAATAAGAGGCCCTGGTTTCTTTAACAACCAAACTTTGTTTTACACACCGGTTGATTCTTTTATATTTCGAAAACAATTCGTACTTGATATCAAAATATCATATTCGTTTAAAAATCAAATCAATTTCGAAATCATCATATTCGCTTCAAAAATCATATTTTGTTTCAAAATGTCCATTCAGTTCGATATATCGATTTCACTTCAAAATTTTGATTCGAATTACAATTTTGGTTATAACTTCACTTTAACCCAATTCACATTTAAATCCAAGATTTAAATATAAACAATTCACCCTTTTGACCAGTTTGAATTTTAGAAAATGGTTTAAATAGTTTAAAAATAGCTTAAATTAGTTTAATAGAAAATAGTTTGAGTATTGAAAATGGTTTATATAGTAAAATAGTTTGGAAAATCAAAATAGTATGAATATTTAAAGAAAATAGATTTGAAATAGTTTATACTAAAATAATTTAATAGTTCCAAAGTCAAACCGGTTCACTTCCAAAAATTTCCAATTCAATCAATTTCAATTTCCATTTCAATTAAATCGATTCAATTCCAATTTCAAGTCGAATTTTACTTTGATTTCAAATTAATTTCAATTCCAATTTCAAATTAATTTCAATTCCAATTCCAAATTAATTTAAATTCCAGTTTCAAATTAATTTCAACTCCATATCCAAATTAATTTAAATCTAGTTTCAAATTAATTTCAACTTCAATTCCAAATTTAAACCATTTCGATTTATATCAATTCCGAGTTTGATTTCCAAAATATCGATTCAAAACACTTAAATCAAATTTTCCTTCAATATCAAATTTAAAAACCAAATCTTCAAATATAATTAAATTTCGAACTCAATTTTGAAATATCATTTTATATCACCTTTACTTAGCAATAATCAAAATTTGAATAAAAGTCCAATCTTTTAAACAAACCAATTTCTGAAATTCACATCATATTTCGATTATAATTTTAAAAATCTCAACTTCGATTTTAAACAATTTCGTTTACCAAACTTTCAACATTTCGAGCTCCAGTTCGAAAATAATTCAATTTCCATAAATTCGATTTTTATTCCTTTAAATCAAATCATTTAAATAATTTCAAATCGATAATTTCAAAATCATTTAATTTAACCAATCTGGTGTCCGTATATAATTCTCTATCCTATGGCCAAGTGAATCAATTATTTCAATTTAATTTAGAGATGGATACATATCATTTCAATCCAAAATAAATGCCATAGGTATGTATCATTTCAATCTATTTCTTAATTTATTTGAAATAATTCAATTTACAGTTTTATATACTGTAAATAATATACAGGATGATAACATGATATATTAAAATAAATAAACATCCAAATATCAACCAATAGCATCCATCACAACCCATCATCCAAACAGTCAATAATTTACAACAATTAACCAATTATCCAAAATCGGGAGTTTTTACTAGCATTTGAATTCTAATTCAATGTAACTATCAATTCATTCAGATGTCAATTTAAATGTCAATTAAATTTATCAAACAACTATCAATAAAATTTAAATCACTTCACGATATAATTAAACTAACATAAGAATTATTTCAGTCAACTGTGAGGGTTTAAACACTCACCTTTGATTTATCGATGATTTAAAATCCAAATAAAGGCTCAAATTTGAATAGTCTTAGAATGCAGCCAAACTAGTTCCATGTTGTCTGGAATTTCAATACGATCGCAACGGAAAAAATCGCGCATCGATCCGAACTTGTATGCAAAAGTTATTCGAGATAGAACAATTGAATTTTAATATAAATTAAATAATTAAAAAAAAATATACGATACCATCATCTTCATGTGCGCGTTCGTTCACCTGGAACCGCATCTAACCCACTATTGCATTCAAACCATCCATACGCGCGCATCCATCGTCGACCGTAGGGCCATCAGGCAGCGCCGCCGCGTGCGCCTAGGCCTCCTCCACCCACGCTTGAGACGCGACCGCCCCTGCCTCAGCCTTTGTCGAGCTAATCACTGAAATGTGCGCAACTTTCAAACGTAGATCTAGGCAAATCCATGATGAATTAGCCAGAATCAACCGTATGATTTGAAGAGGAGATCGAGATCTACAACATTCATGTTGGAAGTTTTTAATTTCGATGAACGGATTGAGAGAAATTAAGGAAGGAAAATCAATTGATTTCAGCCGTTGAAAATATGAAAACAGCGACCATAGAATTGAACTAGGGTTTCAGAATAAAATAATAATTTATCTCGATATAAGTGTCGTATTTATATAGTTAGGTCCAAAATCGTCCGATCTCCAATCGAGCCGTGCCGCCTGGCGTTTATAATGTTTTACCCCCATTTCGAACGCAATGTAACTAGTTTCGAGGTCTAGTTCGATCGTATGTGGAAGATAGCTTTTCAAAGTCAATTTATTTTATCGGATTCCTTAAATTGATTTCTATGCGTTTCAAGCTCGCACGGCCAAACGACAAGCTCGATCGCTACAAAACTTGAGATCCTACAATAACTCACTATTACGGATTCGATGAAACTGGTTTAGTCAAAATTCGAGACAGTTGCCAAAATGGCTATTTTTACTCGTTAATTAAAATATAAGGTAGCGTTTGGTTTAAAAATAAATTTCGTGTTTTCGGTTTTCAATATGTATGTCAAATATAAGAACAATGGAGGGTAAACGGAGGGGATGAAAGAAAGATGGATGGAAGGACGAAGGGGATAGAGGGACGACAGAAGAATAGATTGTCTCATGTGCTTGTGTTATTTCCCAAAACGTGAAAAAAAAATTGTTTTCTATTTTGTATGTTAACTTCGTTTTCTAAATTAATTGTTTTCGGCAATATACATGCGTCGTGTGCACTTTTGTATGGACGAAAACTCAAAACTAAAAATAACAAACCAAACACTACCTAAAATTTTCAATTTTTAATTATTCACATTTAAATCCAATTTTAAATGTTAACCATCTTCATTCATATTTAAATAAAATTTAAATCAATTTTTGATGCCATTTTCATTCACATTAAATCCAGAATTCCATTATTTAAATAATTGCAACATAAATTTAAACAATTTAATTACCCGATAAATCAATATTAATAAATCCTTAAATTTCAAATAAATTTTTGTTATCAACATTATTTTATTTCTATCTAAATAATTCACAATTATTATTTAGCTCCAGTTATTGATTATAAACCCACTTAATACATAGAATTTATTTCAATACTTGTTATTGTCAAAATCTTCGAAATTAGTTATTTCAAATTTTATTCAAATTCATATTCAAATAAATTACACTAATAAATTATTAAATTTTTATTTCTACCCATTTTATCCAAAACTCAAACTAAATTTAACAATTTAAAATAGTTAAAAATACGGGTCGTTACAAACATAATCATGTGAAGAAAGAAGGGACTCTATTTTACATTGTTTCAAATCTATCGTCGAATTGTTTTTTATAATTATTTTTGTTTTGTATTTTCTTTTTATTGAACTCTAGATTTTTTTTCTAGGTGAGCTACATGTTGTAGTTCAAAGACTCTAGTCTCAGGGTATTGAGTCCAGGCTGGATTACTAGGCATATGGTTAGTATATTCAGGTTAGTAGAGAGTGCGAGTTTACAGGTGTTGTAAGCGTCGGGTATATAGTCTTTGTAATAACTTTGGAGGCAGTAGTAGGCTTTAGTCCGAAGCTGGGTATATCTTTGTGTTATTTACTTTTTGCATTTATGTTTCCGCATTATTTTACTGTTTATCTGCAAATTAGTTTAAATACCATATTCATCCCTACTTTAGGGTATATTGCACGATCCTAACAAGTGGTAACAGAGCAGGTTTTCTAGCAAAAACCTGATATGATATCTTACTCTAGCAGTTGTAGTTTTAACGAGATCAATACATTTTAATTCCCCTTATTTTTACTAAAACAGATTTTGCATATTGGAAGTATAGAATGGAAATTTATTTAAAATCTATTGACTTTCATATTTGGGATATCATTGAAAATGGATCGGATATGCTTGATAAGAATAATTATTAATTAATGTTATTGCAATGAATATTTTCATCATTATACTTGATAAATCCGAATTTAACCATATCTCCTATTGTTTGACTACACGAGAAATTTGGAGTGATTTAGATGCAAAATACGGTGGAAAAGTCAACAATGGCAAACAACTCTCCAAAAGCTGATAAAAGAGGAGAACTATGTCTGGCGGGATTCAAAAGAGATGATTCTGAAGATGACGGTGAATATGACAATGATAGTGACTCAACAAATGATGAGATAGATGATTTTTCATTTAAGATTTACTTCTCTTATATCATGAATTAACTGGAATTATTGATAACCTCAAGCTAAAAAATAAAAAATAAAAATTTGAAATGTTTGAATAGCATCATAAAATGATAAATTGAAAAAAGAGCTTGAAAACGCTAAGAAACTTGAAATTTTGTTTGCGAAAAATGTTTTAAATATGAAAAAGAATTTGTACGCTTCAATGAAAATTTTCAAATGGTGGAAAATGAAATTATGTTTTTGAAGAAAAATGAAAGTGAGTTGATTAGCAAAAACAACATTTCGTAAATGAGGTTGGAAAATTTAAAGATGTTCAAAAATTTCAAACTTACTATTTTTGAAAAAGATAATTTTGTGAAAATAGAAATGATTCTAGATGAACTTGAAAATGAAATTGAAAAGATCGGGAATCTTGAATGCGAAAAATGTGCGAACTTTCAAAAGAAATTAAAAGACATCAAAGGAAATTTCAAAACTTTTGAGAGTGAAATTGGGACTTTTAAAAATAGCAAAACTGAAATTATTCGAATAAATCACGAGTTGGAAAAAGAGATTGACAAACTCAAGGATTTTGAAAAACTTGAATTTGAAAAGCACCAGCATTTTGAAGTGAGATGCTTGAAATTAAGACCAAAATAAAAGTGCTCAAAATTGAAAATACAGTCTTAAAGCAGAATGATTCTGAAAATAGAGAGATTGTTATTAATCGTTATTCCAAGCTAATAAATGAGAATAATCTTTTAAAATATAAAGTTAATGAACATGAGTCGATTATTCGAAATTTTCCACTAGAGAAAAATCGTTTAATATGTTATTAGGAAATCAACTCCTTGCGAATAAAAGAAATGGACTTGGATTTAAAAACATCAGTTTATAAACAAACGACTAGTGACATGGCTAGGGAAGAAGAGTGTTTCCCAAATGCGGGAAGTGTGGTAATATTGGACATAGTTATTATAACTATCGAAATAGGAACATAAATAAATAAGTCAAACAAATTTGGAAGCCTAAGGGTACGGTTGTTAATATCAACGGTTTGCCATATAAACAAATTTGGGTGCCAAAGATTTCAGTTGTAAATAAATATGGTCTTACATCTCATTTTAGACCATTCACTTCCTCTTCTAACATGTAGGTATGAAGACGGGCTAAGGAGCAACTGCGATGGAGGCAAATTTCGAGTTGTTCTATACATTTAATAAGCATTAATTATAATGTTCCTTGGCCTAGGAAAACAAAATGGAGATCCATGCACTTTGAATGACAACGGTGAACACGAATGCAACTTCAAAGACTACTTTGTTGTGAAATTCGCATGTTGGAGCCATTTCAGTTAGCATTGTGGAGTATGTAGTAGGCTTGTTTTGATGATGCTTATTTTTCATGCTTAATTTGATGATGATGATTCAAGATATCTGACGTAAAACCAGTGTTTACAATTTTCCATCATCGCTGACATATAGAGAGTACAAGTGGTATTATTATTTGCCACCATGAGCAGCCCTGTTAATAAGTGGTATCATGAGATATTTTTGTTCATTTCTATTCAGAATATCTGGTATGAATTTTAACCCTTGTTATTCCTCCAATCTGATATATTAATAGCTCATAGATCTCATAGATTGACTGACATTTAACATAATTTTTCATGCATGTTGACGTCAAAAATTATCACCAACACCCAGTTATGTAAAATTACCAATATCCAGTTAAAGATCTTAGATGATATACTATATGTAGGATCGATTTCACCCTAGAGGGGGGTGAATAGGGTGATACTAAAAATAATTAAAATTAATGCGGAAATATAATAATTGCAGCATAGATAATAGCAGAATAATAAAAGCAGAAATAGAACAACGCAGATTTACCCAGCTTCGGCAATAACTTGCCTACGTGATGCCCACAAGTTTCTACTAGAAATTAAGTAGTCAGACGCTTACACACGTAAACTTGCGACACCCGCTAACGACTAACCTAACTCTATGCTCAAAACCCTACCACAACTCAACCACTGAGTTGCGAATTCTCGAACTACACCACCGTAGTTCGTAACCTAGTCACACGATTAGAAAGTTACACAAGTTAAAAAAAATTACACAAATAAATAAAAACTAAATAACAAAACCCTAAATTAACACTTTAATCTCAAAATAAAATAAATAACACCGGCCCACTAATAATTAAAATGAAGTGCATCTCCATTTCTTCTGTATACTTCAGCCGATCTTTTTCGTTCCTCCGTTCCTTTTCAAAAGCGAGGGTTTTGCTTTGATTTGAGGTGCCGCTTCACAATTGAATGATTGTGGTAATGAATCCACTTCGATTAGCTTCGTCAATTGATTCTCTGATTTAGTTAACTTGCGACTGCTTCAATATGTCGAGTTCGTTGATGATAAACTGGTATGTGATTTTTGCCCTTTTAGTTCTCGACTTTGATTCGAGTTATAAATTTGTTCGTGATTTAATTGCTTGCTCTCTTATTTCGCTTGAACTCGAATGAATAGCCAATGATGATTTGGGTAATTTATATAGGGATGAAAACCCTATAATATGGTTCGTATATTTCTGGGTTTGAATATTTCATGATTTTGCTTGGCCATTAGATAATTGCTTGAAAGATGGTGATTGTACTGACTTGTTCAATAGTTGGTGGATTTGAAATTCTTGAGTCTGTTTCGTTCTTTTACCTATGACTTCGGTATTTTAATTTTTGAGATAAAATATGACTTAATCATATGTTCCATTCTTTGCTGCCAGTATTAGAACTGCTATTCCATTCTCTTTTTGAATTCGAATTTCGTGAATTGCTTTGGTATACATACGAATCTGAAATGATTTGAATTTTTCCATTCTTTTTCGGCTTGATAATTTCTTTTTCAAACCTGCTCCTTGCTTTGTGTATATTGCTGCTTCTCTGTTTTGTAAACGGAACCATTCAAGCTTTGTATATTTGTCATTTTATTTAACTAGAGATGTTCGCCTTGTATTGTCTTTACTGTGCTCATTGCTATTTCGAGCCATCTCATTTACCTGGTCTGGTTGCACTCCATACCTGAACTAATGTTGCTGTAGTTGCATGTACACATGTCTGAATACTTACATTTTGGTCTGGTGAAATCTTTGCATTGTGTTGTTTGTTGTGGTCTGCACTTCGGTGTATAGTCTTGTTTCATATTGGTGATGACTAGTTTGTTTGTTAAGGCTTTTCATGTGTGAATTTCTGAAACTATATACATGTATACATATATATGCATATATGTATACATGTGTATATGACACTGGTCTCTATTGCAATTGAGTCTGGTTCGTTTGATTGTTCATAGCTTCACTGCTGAGTCTGTTCTCATGTCTTTGTGCACTTGTGTCAATTGGTTATTGCTTCTTTGTACTTTGTTGTGTTGATGATGCTCCAGACTTATTGGCCTTGAATGCATTTGATTCTTCAAGTGTACTGCTGTGTGCTTCGAGTAGTTGCATTACATTATGTTCATGCAGTCTACACTTGCCTTTGAGCTTCTGATTATAAGTCTTCATGTCACTAGTCTGGTTGGTTCCAATCCTTGTTAGCCTTGAGTTCTGAATCTGTTCTGTGGTTGGCCTTGCACTTGAGGTCCGTTGTAGTTGAATATGTTCGAGTTATGTTTGCTGGGTCCTTTCTTTTGTAAACTAATTCACGTGTTGTTTGGTCTGGTCTGTGATTGCTATGGCTGCCCTATCCTCAATTCTGGTTGTTCATGCCTGCACTTGATCATTGATTTTGACATGCACATATTCATGTATATATGTGTGTGTTGTTGCAGTGTTGTTTTGTGTTGATGTTGCACTTTGTTGCACCGTCCACTTTGTTGCATATGTTTACTTGAGTTTGGTTCTGGCCATTGCACTTGAGTTGAATCCAGCCTCGGGCTTGGGTTTGACCTTGTGCTCACCAGTCCCTATAGTATTAACACGCAAGTGTGTATCGGTGTGCACGGCCTTGTGACATGTACAGTGATACACTGTGCATGTTACAAGTTGTTCGTGTAGATGAATTCAAAATAAATGATGACGAACAACCCAAATAACTAAGGCAAATAATATTTTCAAAAACACGCACTTCGTTTTGAACTGCAAATAATTCTTTTTCAATTTTACTGCGTTAGTGTTTATTTTGCAGATAATTCAGATGCTGGATACAAACTGGAATAGAGTTAAAGATAAAAATACGAGTGTTGAGTGAATATGTAGTGAGGAGTGATATGTAAATTAAACTTTGTGTTGTAATCAAAATTGTAATGTAATTGAAAATGTATATATGTAGTGAGAGCTCAAATTTGTACTATTTGAATTTGTAACAAATATTTGTTTGAATATGAATTCTGTGTTATTTATTTTATTCAACAAATATTTATTTAATTATGTGAAAAACAAAATAGTACAATAACAAATACATTTAAATGAATATATATATATATATATTATATCATCAAACAAAAATCATGTAGCAGCATATTCTACAATCTCCCCCTTTTGATGATAACAAACATATATTAAGATTTTGACTCTATTAAATGTAATTGATTTTGATGAATTCCATTAGCTCCCCCTACAACAAGGCTCCCCCTTCATATATGCATGAAAATAAATAAAAAGAAATTTGCAAAATAAAAAACAATAAATCATGCAAATGAGCCTAGATGAGAATATGCAATTAAAAGATAAAATATTTGAACTTTATTTGCCAAAATCTTAACTTTTCTCTCCCCCTTTTGTTATCAGCAAAAGAGTAATAGTGTTAGAAAAATAGAGATAAAGTGATAGATATTAATACAACATTAATACCTAATCGAGTATATATATTAAATTTCAATAAAAAATCAAACAAAAATCATAAATACTCTGTTAGGCGCATATTCCACTTTAGAATGATAGGGGTGATGTCGGTATATAAAACCTTATAGTTGTATCTATTTATGGTATATTTATAACAGGAATTTGAATACTTACTAACCATGCATAACCGTTAGGACTTTTAAATGAGATTAGTAGTATTCCCAATTTTTTTCTTTAAAAAAATGAATTTCAAGTATCTTCTAACCACGCATAACCGTGATGACTTTTAAATGGGATTAGAATCAACTCGTCTATTTAATAATCAATTTTAATATGTGTTTCATACATGCATAACCATGAGGACTTTTAAATGAGCATGAAAGCACATAATCAAAAATTCCAAGTAATTCACCCATGCATAACCGTGAGGACTTTTAAATGAGAGTGAATACTTTGGATAATTTTATTAATTAAAAAAAATTACTGTTTTAAATACCACATTTTGATGTACTATATTGGATTTTGATGAGTGATGGTCGTTAGAAATATGATAGAATTAGAGATGGTCATGGAATTTGTACCAATCAAATTTATTCCAAATTTTGTTTAAATTTTTAAATAAATTTACTACATATACTATCTCAAGTCAAAATGTATAATTAATATCAACACTCATCATTTTTTCAATCACTATTTATCTTTTCGATAATCAGTAGGGAGTCAGATTAGTTAATGTATTCATTTAAGATCAAATCCAAAAATAAATATAAAATTAAACTTTTAAAATGCCTAATCTGAAACAAAAACTATTTTCTGAAAGGGGTTTTATGAAAAAAAATGTCTGCCAATTGAAAATCAATTAAAATGAAAATTATGCAGATAATTTCTTTGGAAGTGTGATGCAACTAATGAATGTCTCTACACAAAACCCATTTCACTAGTAATTTTTCTATTAACTTGGCTACCAGTGTAATCTGCATCTGGATTCCCCTTTGACTCAAAGTTATCGTTAGATAGAAATCGTAGACCAAACTGTGATGTGTGCAACAAATACCTTCTAATCCTTTTACAGCTTTTAAAATATGATTCCTTAAGGATTTGATTGAAATGTGCACATAAACAACTAGTGAACATAGTGTCAGATCTAGAAGCAGTAAGATAAACAAATATATCCATGTGTATCTAGAGTAATCATCAACCAATAAAACAACATCATTAGTCCAAACAAATCTATATGAACTAGTTCAAAGACTCTAGAGGTACTTATAGTGTTCTCGGCATAAAAAGATAATTGGACAACAATTTTGCATAAATCAAAATCAACATTCATTTCTTTATCACATAACTGGCTGATTTAAATCAGATTATGGTGTAGATTTTCAACATATAATATATCGTTCAAGATAAATATACCGTTACCTATTTTACCTTTACCGATAATTTTTCGTTGTTACCCATTGTGACTCTGCCACCTTTGTACTAGGCTAAGGAACTTTGATTTGTCTCCCGTCGTGTGCCTGGAACAGCCAAAATCTAGGTACCACTCTTGTTGTTCCTTAGCCTGCCACCACACCTACACGAGGAAAGATTTTTGTGACCTATTTGTTTTTATAGGTCCATGATTGTTAGTGACAAAAGATTTTGAAAAATATGTTTGTGTAGACCAAGACAATCTATATTTGTTCCTTTCGGCACCCAGATTTGTTTGATTTTAAGGGATTTAACATTTGTGCCTTTAGGAACCCAGATTGGTATGGTTTTCACGTGTTTGGGTCTATACCATCAATTATTGTGATTGTGTCCAATTTTTCCACAAATCGTGCACTTGGAATTGACTTGATTAATTTTGCTTCTAACACGTTCAGTTTGAGTATATCCAAGTCCTTGTTTAATAGGATTAACAATTTGTTTCCCTAATAACATACTTTGTGATTTTTCTCCTTTGGAGAATTTTCCTAAAGTTGTAGACAATTGTTGGACTTGTGTTTTGAGAGATTCATTTTCATTCAACAATAGAGTGCACCTTTTAATAGAATTTTCTCTCCTATTATTTTCACTTTCTTTCAAAATCAAAATTTCATTTTCAAGTGATTTAACTTTAATTTCTGATTTTTTAATCTCTTCTTCAAAATGATGGACACTTATCACACTTAGGGCTCTTATTTCGATAGTTTTTAACCAATTGATCAAGCTGTTTATTTAGTTCTATTAAACTATCTCTTTGTGATTCAATTTTAGCGTACTTCTCCCTAAGTCGTTCAAAACAGCCATTTACCACGTGAAAATATATAAGTAATTCCGAATGAGTAAGTTTTGATACCTCGCTTGGCTCGTCATCATCACTGTCAGTTGTTTCTCTTTGAAGACACAAATTTTCTTTTTCACTCTCACTGCCAGTGCTTTTATCAGCTTCATCAGTTTCATCCCAAGTAGTTGCAAAACTTCCCCTTTTCGGTTTCTTTCCTTGGCTGAGTCGATTCTGAGGACAATTTGGCTTGATATGACCGGGTTTATTGCAGTTGTGGCAGATGATCTCCTGCTCTGTTGAGTTATCTAGAACTTTGACTATTCTGCTTTTCAGTTGTTGATTTAGAGCTGGATTTCCATACTTGTGATTCCACCTTTTGAATTTCTTTATTATCAGCGCCAGTTCTGCTGCACCATCATCATCATCTTCACTTTCAGTTGTTCCTTTGAGAGCTATTGATTTCTTTCGAGTATCACCTCCTTCACGTTCTTCCTTGAATTTTATTTCTAGCTCATAAGTGGTGAGATTTCCAATGAGTTCTTCAACTTTAATTTGTTTCAGATCCTTTGATTCTTGAATGGAAGTCGCTTTTGCTTTAAAATTTCATGGAAGAATTTTGAGGATTTTTCGAACTATTTCCAGCTCCGTGTATAGTTTTCCAAGGGATTTTGATTTGTATACGAGATTAGATAGTCGTCCATACATTTCTTTGACACTTTCATCCTTTGCTATTGTGAAGTTTTCGTATTCGCTACTAAGCATGGCAAGGCGAGATTCTTTGACCTGAGAGGTTCCTTTGTGAGTCACTTCAAGTGTATGCCAAATTTCCTGCGCAGTTAGACAATACGAGACACGATTAAATTCAATTTGATCTAATGAACAAATAATAGAATTCATAGCTTTAGCTTTAGCATTCTGCAGTTTATTTTCAAGATCTGTCCATTAATCCATCGGTTTTTCAATTTCTTGATTATCTACCACTATAGTTGGTGTCCTATCTCCCGTCTCAACAATATTCCATGCATCTATGGTTTTCAGAAAAATTTTCATTCTATTTTGCTGGTAAGCATATTCACCATTGAACATGGGTGGTCTAACTATGGACTGACCCTCAGCAAAAGCATTATTAAAATAAGCCACTTAAAAAATCAAATTTTAAAACAAAAATTGGTTTTTGGAAAATCAAAATTTTAAAATAAAAAATGGTTTTTGTTCCTAGCTCTGATACCACTTGTAGGATCGATTTCACCCTAGAGGGGGGTGATACTAAAAATAATAAAAATTGATGCGGAAATATAATAATTGCAGCACAGATAATAACAGAATAATAAAAGCAGAAATAGAACAACACAGATTTACCCAGCTTCGGCAATAACCTACCTACGTGCTGCCCTCAAGGTTTCTACTAGAAATTAAGTAGTCAGACGCTTACACACGTAAACTTGCGACACTCGCTAACGACTAACTTAACTCTACGCTCAAAACCCTGCCATAACTCAGCCACTGAGTTGCGAATTCTCGAACTACACCACCGTAGTTCGTAACCTAGTCACACGACTAGAAAGTTACACAAGTTAAAAAAATTACACAAATAAATAAAAATTAAATAACAAAACCCTAAATTAACACTTTAAGCCTAAAATAAAATAAATAACACCGGCCCACTAATAATTAAAATAAAGTGCATCTCCCTTTCTTCTGTATACTTCTGCCGATCTTTTTCGTTCCTTCGTTCCTTTTCAAAAGCTAGGGTTTTGCTGTGATTTGAGGCGCCACTTCACAATTGAATGATTGTGGTAATGAATCCACTTCGATTAGCTTCGTCAATTGATTCTCTGATTCGGTTAACTTGCGGCTGCTTCAATATGTCAAGCTCGATGATGATAAACTGGTATGTGATTTTTGCCCTTTTAGTTCTCGACTTTGATTCGAGTTATAAATTTGTTCGTGATTTAATTGCTTGCTCTCTTATTTCACTTGAACTCGAATGAATAGCCAATGATGATTTGGGTAATTTATATAGGGATGAAAATCCTATAATATGTTCGTATATTTCTGGGTTAGAATATTTCATGATTTTGCTTGGCCATTAGATAATTGCTTGAATGATGGTGATTGTACTGACTTGTTCAATAGTTGGTGGATTTGAAATTCTTGAGTCGGTTTCGTTCTTTTTCCTATGACTTTGGTATTTTAATTTTTGAGATAAAATCTGACTTAATCATATGTTCCATTCTTTGCTGCCAGTATTAGAACTGCTATTCCATTCACTTTTTGAATTCGAATTTCGTGAATTGCTTTGGTATACATACAAATCTGAAATGATTTGAATTTTTCCATTCTTTTTCGGCTTGATAATTTCTTTTTCAAACCTACTCCTTGCTTTGTGTATACTGCTGCTTCTCTGTTTTGTAAACCGAACCATTCAAGCTTAGTATATCTGTCATTTTATTTAACTGGAGATGTTCGCCTTGTATTGTCTTTACTGTGCTCATTGCTATTTAGAGCCATCTCATTTACCTGGTTTGGTTGCACTCCATACCTGAACTGATGTTGTTGTAGTTGCATGTACACATGTCTGGATACTTACATTTTGGTCTGGTGAAATCTTTGCATTGTGTTGTGTGTTGTGGTCTGCACTTCAGTGTACAGTCTTGTTTCATATTGGTGATGACTAGTTTGTATGTTAAGGCTTTTCATGTGTGAGTTTCTGAAACTATATACATGTATACATATATATATGCATATATGTATACATGAGTATATGACACTGGTCTCTGTTGCAATTGAGTTTGGTTCGTTTGATTGTTCATAGCTTCACTACTGAGTTTGTTCTCATATCTTTGTGCACTTGTGTCAATTGGTTATTGCTTCTTTGTACTTTGCTATGTTGATGATGCTCCAGACTTATTAGCCTTGAATGCATTTGATTCTTCAAGTGTACTGCTGTGTGCTTCGATTAGTTGCATTACATTGTGTTCATGCAGTCTACACTTGCCTTTGAGCTTCTGATTATGAGTCTTCATGTCACTAGTCTGGTTGGTTCCAATCCTTATTAGCCTTGAGTTATGAATCTGTTCTGTGGTTGGCCTTGCACTTGAGGTCTTTTGTAGTTGAATATGTTCGAGTTATGTTTGCTGAGTCCTTTCTTTTGTGAACTGATTCACCTGTTGTTTGGTCTGGTCTGTGATTGCTATGGCTGCCATGTTTTCAATTCTGGTTGTTCATGCCTACACTTTATCATTGATTTTGACATGCACATATTCATGTATATATGTGTGTGTTGTTTTGTGTTGATGTTGCACTTGGTTGCATTATCCACTTTGTTGCATATGTTTACTTGAGTTTGGTTCTGGCCATTGCACTTGAGTTGAATCCAGCCTCGGGCATGGGTTTGACCTTGTGCTCACCAGTCCCTGTAGTATTAACACTCAAGTGTATATCAGTGTGCACGGCCTTGTGACATGTACAGTGATACACTGTGCATGTTACAAGTTGTTCGTGTAGATGAATTCAAAATAAATGATGATGAACAACCCAAATAACTGAAGCAAATAATATTTTCAAAAACACACACTTCATTTTTAACTGCAAAATATTTCTTTTTCAATTTTACTGCGTTAGTGTTTATTTTGGAGATAATTCAGATGTTGGATACAAAATGGAATAGAGTTAAAGATAAAAATACGAGTGTTGAGTGAATATGTAGTGAGGAGTGATATGTAAATTGAACTTTTTGTTGTAATCAAGATTGTAATGTAATTGAAAATGTATATATGTAGTGAGAGCTCAAATTTGTACTATTTGAATTTGTAATAAATATTTGTTTGAATAAAATATTTGTTTGAATATGAATTCTGTGTTATTTATTCTATTCAACAAATATTTATTTAATTATGTGAAAAACAAAATAGTACAATAACAAATACATTTAAATGAATATATATGTGTTTATTATCATCAAACAAAAATCATATAGTAGCATATTCTACACTATAGAGAATATAAATTGAAGAACAATAAAATTAAAATAGAAAGCAAGTAAAGAGAGACACAGATTTATAGTGGTTCAACTAACTCAGACCTACGTCCACTCGATAGATTTTCCTTTTATTCGTTTGTGTTGCTGTTACAGTTACAAATCCGTGAAATCCTAGAATAAAAATGGTAGAGCATAGCCTAGATAGAATGCAGCAGAAAGAAGATCCTTCTTTTGTTGATGTCTTGTCCCCTGTATTTATAGGAGAAGGTGTGAAAATACCTCGCTTAAAACTCGGATTTGGAACCCTGAAGCCAATAAGAGCCTGCCTAGAAAGTCTTGGGCCCACCGGAGCCCATAATAGGAATTGGAGCAGATTCCTATTTTGTGGGATCATGGGAGCAATCCCTATGGTGGGTCCCCCATGATGTTATCTTCTTTCTTTCCAAATATAATGTCGATTGCACTTACGGATCTTGAGATATCGATTGATATCACCGTGTTATGTCGTGAACAGGGTTGAGGGCTGATCCCTATATAGGGATAGGGGTCGATCCCTCTTACTTCCTCCTTTGGGGTTGCGATCCCCATGGTGTATACCTTTGTAATGTGCTTGTACTTCAAGTTTCATGTTGATAGCATTTGTAGATTTTGAGTTTTTGGCCAATCATTGCTGCAAATTCAACTAAACCGATCCTTGAATAGGGATAGGGGTCGATCCCTATAGAGGGATCATACCTGATCCCTCTAAGTTTCTATATTATCATATAATCCCTAAGGTATACTCCTTAGGGTCCCTTCTTCTTGTTCCCAAAGTTTCACTTCAATCCGCCTTGTGGTTGTTGAGTTATGGAGCGATCATCATTGAGTTGTATTGTGTGCATCCTATTCAATCTGATCCCATTACTCTGATCCCTCTCCTAAGGTTAGTGCTAGTTCCATACTTGGCCATTTTTTGAGTGATTTCCATCTGAATCCATCCAACTATCGCCCATAGTTCCAAATATAATCGATCTTCAATCCTGGTAACCATCTTTCCGGACTTTCTGCCTTGATGATCATGAAGTCCGTTGGGTTAAAACCGCCTGTGTATTGCCTTCGCAAAAGGCGGATTAACAGTTTTCCACCCAAAACATGCCTTGTTATAGGAAGGTGTGTTTTGAATTGCCATAAATCCAAAATTCAAAGTCCATAATCCATCGATAGCCATATTATTCGATCTGAATCCAATCCATTGCCAATCGAAACCCATGATCTCTCCGGATCGTTAGTGAAATCTATGACCATTTCGAGTCGATATCCAATTCCGAATCCGCGATCTCTCTGGATCATTTTATCCAAATCCATATCCATCCGATGCCAAATCCATTGTCATTCGAGGCTGATATCCAAATCCATGACCTCTTCAGGTCCTTATCGAGCACAATCCATACTCGACGTCCGAGTGAGCCGATCATGTCGCTCTTCAGTAAAGCGGCGTTATTTTTGTACTTCGGTTCAATGTCCTTGAACATTAATTTGTGTCATGGCCTAAATCCTAGGCCGCTCGTGGTCTCTTCGGACCATTGTCGAGCATAATCCATACTCGACGACCAGAGTAGGCTGATCCTGACGCTCTCCGGCGAAGCGACCTACTCCTTGCCAGGCATAATCCATACCTAACGTCCTGTTGGATTTTATTCTCCAGCCTCGACTCTTCGGTTGAGGACTTAATCTATGTACGAGTCTATTATGTCGCTCTCCGGGGAAGGGACCGCACCTTACGGTTATCGCCTCATCACTCTTCGGGGCAATAATCGCATCCTATTTTATTTATCGCAGTAATGTGAATCATAAATTACCTAATAAATAAGAGTTCGTACATCCAGAAATCCCAAAAACTAAAAAAGCCAAAGGGTGCCTCTCCAGGCATGAAAGTTCATCATCATCTCAAAGCATGCCTATGGACCGTTCTCGATCCCCTACATGTGTAAATGACTTAGCCCCCTTATTATAGAGTTTATTATTACTATGGCTGGAGTCCGAGTCCTGAACTTAGCCTTTACCATCACGATCGATTGATGACGATTCTAACCCCGATCCAAGGCCATTCCTATTTCCATTCGATGCGAACGTTGGCTGCTCCCGCTCCAGCACCATTGTCCAATTCCTCACGTACTGCGGCAATCTGCCATTCCAGACGTGCTCTTCAATCATATCCTTTAAATGCCTGCATTCGTCAGTGGTGTGCCTGTTTAATTCGTGGAACAGGCAGTACTTTTCAGACCTACGCTCCAGCTCTATAGGATCCCTCCTTACCGGTTTCCGATAAGGGAGTTGGCCCTTAGTGTCCTGATAATTCGTTCTAGGCTTTTCATCAAATCCGAGGAGGAGGAGAACTTCGACTCCTGCTCTTTCCATCGCCTTTTTGTCTTATAATATCCGTCATCCGATTTCTATTTGCCTTTATCATTCTTGTTTGCATCTCCTGATGATCCTCCGCTTTGCACAGCGTTCACCTCTAGTTTGTTGGCTCAGGAATCTTCCTGCCGCAGGAACCTTTCTGCTTCATGATAAAACTCCCCAAGATCCATAGGTGGATCCCACACCAATGAATCCTTGAAATATGTGCCATCTGCAATTACTGATACAACTGCCATCAAAACCATAGATGGATCTGCCCAATCCACCAATGTCGCTGTGGCATTAAATCATGTTAGAAAACTCCTTAGAGACTCTCCAGTAGTCTGTTTTAGTGTTGCCAAACTCATCACATTTTTGGGTCTCGAAATGTGAACCTTGCACTGCCTCATAAATCTTTCAATCAATTTTGTCCATGTGCCAATAAAACCGCTCTCCAACTGCCTGAACCATACTACAGCTATATTTGTTAGATAAAGGGGAAAACATCGTGCCAAAACTTCCTCTGATGCTTCCAGTACTTCCATGTGCCGTATATATCTCATCATATGCATAGTTAGGTCTGACTTTCCATCATATACTTCCAGCATTAATAGTTTAAACTCTAGTGGTTCCTAGATTCCTGATATTAGGAGTGAATGGACTTCTATTTACATCCTCCGGATTCTTTTTCACTAATCCTCCACGCATAGCTTGCCTAATCATCTCTGCAAACCTGTCATTGTCATCCAGCGGTAGTCTCTTATCATCATTTCCAAACTGCCCTCTGAGTCTATGAGGGAATTTTGGAACGTCCTCCTCCGGACGAGCATCCCAATTTCGATTTGCACCAAGCTCCATAGGATCAACTATAGGTCCTCTAGCATTGTGATCGACCAGACCCAGGGACATGCCCCAATGCCTTAGGGGATCGGGACCGATCCCTCTAAGATGGCCGAGGACTGCCACCAGCTGCTATGTTCCATTCCTTTGTCTAATAGCTCCATCTCCTTGTTCCCGATTCTGATTTCCATCAAATCCTGCTACTTCAACTCCTTGATCTAAGTTGTCATTAGCTCCTACTACTCTATTCTTTTGGTTCTACGCTCTAGCTAGTCCAATCTGTTGGAGTAAATTCTGCACCATCTCTTTCTGTCTTTTCAGCATCCTTTCCTGCATAGCATCCATCATCACTTCCATATCATCCCTAGGGATGTAGATAAATGCTAGATTAGCTCCAGCTCCTGAGGAAGCCTCCTAACTCCCTCTACGATGGCTCCTTTCTGGTAGCGCTCTCCTTCTTGATTGTCTAACCATTGCTCCAAATCTAAGCTCTCTAGTTGATTCCAAATCTGAACTCCAAATCCATGGAGGCTAGCTTTCTCGGTGAAAGCACCAAAATGTTGGTGTCAAAAATGGCCACCAACACCCAGTAATGTGAAAGCACCAATATCTAGTCACGGATCTCAAATGATATACTATAGAGAATATAAATTGAAGAATAATAAAATTAAAATAGAAAGTAAGTAAAGAGTGACATAGATTTTTAGTGGTTTGGCTAACTCAGACCTATGTCCACTCCGAAGATTTTCCTTTTATTCGTTTGTGCTACTGTTACAATTATAAATTCGTGAAATCCCAGAATACAAATGGTAGAGCATAGCCTAGGTATAATGAAGCAGAAAGAAGATCCCCCTTTTGTCGATGCCATGTCCCTGTATTTATAGGAGAATATGTGAAAATATCTCGCTCAAAACCCCTATTTGGAACCCTGAAGCCAAGACGAACCTGTCCATAAAGTTTGGGGCCCATCGGAGTCCATAATAGGGATCAGGGCCAATCTCTATTTTGGTGGAATCATAGGGAGCGATCCCTCTAGTGGGTCCCCTATGATGTTATCTTCTTTCTCTCCAAACTTCATGTCAATAACACTTACAGATCTTGAGATATCGATTGATCATCGCCGCGTTATGTCGTGAACAAAGTTGAGGGTCAATCCCTACATAGGGATAAGGGCCAATCCCTCTTACTTGCTCCTTTGGGGTTACGATCCCTATGTTATGTTCCTTGTGTTGTATTATGCTTGTGCTACAAGTTTCATATCGATATCGTTTGTAGATTTTGAGTTATTGACCAATTATTGCTGCAAATTCAACTAAACCGATCCCTGAATAGGGATAGGGGCTGATCCCTATAAAGGGATCATACCCGATCCCGCCAAGTCGCTCTATTTGTCATGCGATTCCTAGGGTAGACTCCCTAGGGTCCCCTCTTCTTATTTCCAAAGTTTCACTTCAATTCGCCTTATGGTTGTTGAGTTATGGAGCGATCATCATTGAGTTATGTTGTGTGCATCCTGTTCAATCTGGTCCCTTTACTCTGATCCCTCTCCTAGGGGGAGTGCTAGTTCCATACTTAGCCATTTTTTGAGCGTTGTCTATCCGAATTCATCCAACTATCATCCATAGTTCCAAATATAATCGATCTCTAATCCTGGTAACCATCTCTTCGGGCTTTCTGCCTTGATGATCATGAAGTTTGTTGGGTTAAATCCGCTTGCATACTGCCTTAGCAAAAGGCGGGTTAACAATGCACATATGGAGAGTTTGCATGTTTGTTTTCTGTTTTATTTTATTTTCAAAAACCAAAAACATGTTTTGTTTTTTCCCTTCTTAGAATTTTATTTTATGAAAAATCCAAAAATATGCTTTTTCTTTCTTATAATTTTTTTGTTTGCTTTCCATATTTATTCATGATGTGAATATTTTGAAATGATACCTTTAGCTATATCTTTGACATGAGTTTTCCAATAAAAAATTACTTTTGAGAAGAGTCTTGACTGGGGAATTTCCTTTAAAATGTTGTAACTTCTTGAGATGATCTTACTTTAATGCTTGAAATGTTTTTTTGGAATTGACTTGAAATGAAAATTTTAAACTTTGAGATGAACTTCTTGAGATGGATTACTAATATTCAAAGCTTGAGATGATCGTCGGAGAAAACTTTTAAACTTTGAGATGAAATTTTATAAGAATGAGCCTTTGGTTATTGTTTTCATATATTAATATGTATACCCTTATTCACTACAAAAATCAGGGCTTTTGATAGCGCCAACACATAGCGTTTCCGTTTTTCCTCCCCTCAACAATATGAAACGAAGAGTATTAGACGCTATGCACTAATAAATACGGAGCATTCAACGCTATCCAACTAAAGGGCGGGAAACAATTATTTTGTGCAGGAAGAAAAAATCACGTTCATTACAACCTCACCCGTTTCCTCTTTTCACTTCGTCGCCTCTAGAAAACAACAGCAAACCAAAATCATGAAATCCTAAACCCGTAGCCCTAATCACTAAATCCTGAAATCCTAACCATCATAATCAATAGTGGATCCCAATCCCTAGGTATTAGTGCCGTAATCTCTCTGCTACAGTCGATCGTAACCCCTAAACATGTCGCCACCATTTCAACTACCCAGAACGCTAAATCCATGCCCTCCAATTTGAAATGTTGTGAGAGGTACTGCAACATTTGTTATATACTTTTTCACTTATTATGATTCTTAATCTATTCATTACTATCTCCTTACACATGTTTACAGGTTATTACAACCCTTAATTATGTTGTGGTGATACTTTTATCTCCTTTTCAGCCTAACTGAATAGTCGTGATTTTGAGGTAATTTATTTAACCCCATTTTGTTATGATGTAAAGAAAATGAGATGAAATTAGGCGAGTATTTGATACTGATAGTGATAGATTTATGGTGATGATATTTATATAGCACATTTTTTCTATAAAATGTGCTACTGACATAAAACTACAGTCTGATCAATTCCAAATATATATATTCATGCCTTCAACCATAAATCTCTTATTAATAATTCAAAGCACAAAACAATTCATTCTGAATCAATTTCAAAAACTGTTTGTTGAATAGATGTCAAAAATTAATCCTTCAATGATTATCAAATCGATTACCAATGTACATTACCCAATAAAAATACAGAGAGAAAGAAAAAGAGACTTGGAGTTGTGTCTACTAGAAATGGAATGTTCTGTTCATTCATTGTTTTCTACATACAAACTAATAAATTTTTATATAGTACAGTAAAATTAGTTTGAAGGTTTGATGTATTGATTTTAGTTTTGTTTTCCTTTTTAATATTATTTTCCGGTGGAGAGTATAAATTTGCTCAAATATTATGTTATTTTGCGGATGTCATACATTGATATTTAAAACTGCTACCATTGTTAGCATGTTCATTCAATGTAGTCTGACAACTGACAACAATGGCGCTTTGAGTTCTGTTCATTGGGAGTAACATGAACTGTAAATTATTCAGCATTTTGATTTTCTAAGGGATACAGATGATAAGGTAACGTGTTTGAAATAAGTCTTCGACCTTTACCGTAGATATCAATCCAGAATGAAATTTTTGATTCTATTGAGAATCTCTTGTTGGCTAAAAGATAAATATCTCTGCACACTGCAAATATTTTTTTATCTACTCTTTTACGACTAAGAGATTCGTAATGTTGTTACACATTAAATGTTTCAGTATCCAAACCCTACAACCAACGTTAAAAACATTACTATATTGATGCTGAATGATTTCTGTTTGATTAGCAATGTCATTATTTTCTCCCACTTGCAGTAATATAATTAATTTTTACGAATAACGAAGGAATCAGTGTGGATATATTGCAGTTTTTGCTATAAACTGTCAGATTACAGACTCAAAGGCAAGACAACCCTATATTGATTTCCAGCACAAATTTTAAATATAGTATGTCGCAAATCTATTCAAATGCATGCTCCTCCCACAAACCCAAAATGTATGAA
Organism: Allium fistulosum; assembly: GCA_030737815.1. Taxonomy (NCBI): domain Eukaryota; kingdom Viridiplantae; phylum Streptophyta; class Magnoliopsida; order Asparagales; family Amaryllidaceae; genus Allium; species Allium fistulosum. Next base: position 803,693,686 of record CM060903.1, on the reverse strand, counting down.
ATTAGAATACTGGGGCATCTTTTCTTTTTTATATTTACAGTCAGAGAATCAAGCTTTGCAATGCTTCAAAAGCACAAAGCTGCTAGTTAACAATTAGTCTGACTAACTGTTAGATTTAGAATAAAGAACTTCAGAACAAATGCTTATTTGCTAATGATTTTTTAATCATTATACTAGTATGATTAGAAATTAGATGACAAAGTGTCAAAAAAACATAAAATATCTCTACATATATGCAAGTAGCCATGTGATCCTTGGATAAATACTTGTTTATGTGCAAGTCCTCATGGATCCCATGTTATTTTGGTTCTACATGAGACTAATTCATGGTACAATAAGTACCATATGTCTAATTACATAAAATCCATGGTATCCATGAGCTTCAGTTTGAGTTTTGTTCAGTTCATTACTTACCTGTAATTAAGAAGAATTCAAAATTACCATTATAAATTAACTTCATATAAAAAATATCTTAAATAATTGAATTTGACATGCTTGAGTTTATCTACCTAAATATACGATGCATATTTGAAATATTTAACTAAATGTTTATACTTTAACATTATCATAGCTTGTCTGATTGCTTATTGATGATGGAAATGCTTCTAACCAAGTTGATACGTTTTAGTTCAGCCTACAACTGATTATTTCACATATTTAGCTACTTTTGAATTCAACAATGGCAATCATCCAACACTTTATGCAACTATTCAAGTTTATTTTAAGGTTCAAAAGAGACAATGGCTCAAAGCACTGATAGCTGCAAAAAGAACAGAGTTTCACATTGGGCTTAAGTTAGTAAAAGGAACTTATTTGACAAGAGAAACATAGTTGGCTAACCCTTTAGGTGTAGCTTCTATGATTCATGGCAGTATTCAATATATACACGCATGGTATGAAGAATGCACCTCTTTTATGCTTTAAAAATTTGCCAATGGTTCTAGTTCGTTGGTGGTTGCAACACATAATCTTGAATCAGGTATGAAGTCTTTGAATTACTATTTTGATCTGATTACAATTACCATGCTTGACTTAATATTAACATTATGACCAGCTACCATTATCATGTAGCCTTCATATCTTAAATAAGCATGTGGATGCCAAAGTAATTCGACGTGATCATTTTGTTTTAATATGCATTGTTCAGCTTCTTTGTTTTATAATCATATTGACCGAGACAAGGTTGTATTAGAATATTATGAATTTGCTGCAAGTTGAACTATTTAGAAGGTTGAGGAGCCTGATGTGTAGTTTGTGAAAAGGTTAAGGGGTCCTATTGTGTGTCTTGATAAAAGGAAATTCTTGTTGAGGAGTCTAGTGTGTATTGTGAACAACCATGGTGTTTTTCTTGAAATTTTATAATGTATTTAGTGCAACAATATTATAAATGATATCTATCAAATTACCTTTGCTAACATCATTACTTCATCTCTAACTATACTAATTATAACTAATAATAAAAACTCAACATCTAAACACCATGTGTGTGTATGATGTTTATATCTATATATAAATACACACACATACACATCATATTGAAACAAAATTACCTTCGATAACTTTATTACTTCATCTATAACTATACAAATTAGAGATATATATATGCACATGCATGCACCCACATACACATATAATAAAAACTCAACATCTAAACACTCTGTTTGTGTATATATGTATGCATGCACACACATGCACATAATAGTGAATATTATCATATGGTAGTATAGCATAGACAATTTTCCTGTATCCTTAGTTTTCTCTTTATATATTCATTTAGTTTTTTTAATAATCTCATTAATCTCTTCATCGACATTTTCAGTGTTACATTCTCGAAATTCTCCTTGCTTCTTCAATACCATCAATAATAGTAGTTTCACGCAACCCTTTACGTTTTCATGTTACAATCCGATTTAGCATAAGATTTTCAATTATAGATCAGTTCATTTTTTATCTCGGCAACTTTAATATACATCATGTAATATATTTGAAATTTTGTCTAAATTAATATTACCTCAACAAAAGTTAACAAAATTTGAATTCTAAACTAATTAAATAAACTTAAGTAACTAATGTTCATTTGCTTAATTTACAACCATATCCTGATTAAAACAAATTTGAACGAGCGATCCATTACTTAACTTTTAGGAATAAGATGTTCTTCTTGTAGGCGGCTTCCAATATGATTTTGCGCTATTTGATTTGTTTCCAGAATAGATTAGACTATTTAATGCCCAAGTTTCTCAATCCTATTGAATACTGCAGATTGCTGATGTTAGAAAGAATATAAAGAATGCACAAGGGATAAGTCTGTATCCAGCTGAACAGCAGTTGCTCATATAGCAAGGGAAAATTCTTGAAAATGAGATGACTTTACTTGATAATTAAGTCACAAAAGATAGTTTTCTTGTTATAATGTTGAGCAAGGTAAATTATGACAACTTATCACTTTTTAAAGCAATGTTCCAATTGCTGAAATATATCAAAGCTTTAACTTTGGTGATCTTTTTGATTTCATTTTCCTTGCACATGTGTTTTTCAAAGTCAAATATATTGGGTCATTATGTTTTAGTTTACTTTGACTCATAAACTTAATGTACATCTTGTTAATGTTAGGGGAAAGGATTTGGCTTTTTAGTAAGTCGAACCTATGAATTTCTATCTGTCAAACATAACAACCTCCTAGGACACTTATTCTATGAAAGATTGTAGCATGAAGTTGATCCCTCTTCAGTGCCAGTCGTACTATTTAGGTTGCCATAGATGAAGCATAAATATGTTGCCTTTGGTTTAACATAATAATAGTTATGCTAGAACTAAATATAAGCAGTGATAAATAAGATAAATCCACTAGATTTTCGATTATATTAAAATGCAAAATTATAACTACTAAGCATCTGCTTGTTTCATTAAACTATTGTGAACTTTTTAATATATTGATTTTTGGATTAGGAGCTTGTCATTTGTGGGGGACTGCCCTAGCAATTGGCTTGCTCGCCTTAACCTAGGGCTGGCCATGTCCCTCTTAGTCCCTCTCATGTTCATCTTGTTTTTTCCCCAAATGATCGGGGTTTGTCATTTTCCTTGAGTCATATCCTTGATTGGATTTTAATCATGGATCATTTTTAGTACTTTTTTTAGTCCCTCCCATGTTGGCAAATTATGCATTAAATCCTTTTCTTCTAATGCAACTCAAAACATAGATTTTAATATCTTTTATCTGGTATATCTGATTTGATTTACGCATCACTCATACTCCTTAGACTAAGGCCTCAGACAACGGAACTTCTACCTCCAAAGTTTCACCCATAAGTCAGCTATATGTGCTCCTTTATTACTATTTGATGGTTTTTTGTGTTCATTCTTTGCTTCTAATGCTCAAAGTACAATTCTTAGTTTTTTAAATCTGGTACGTCTAATTTGACATCGACTCATACTCCTTAGACTAGGCCTCAGCAAGCAGAGTTTCTACCGCAAGGTTTTACCTACAACTCAGGTATACATGTGCTTTTTTATTACTGTTTAATGCATGTTTTTTGGGGTTAAATTGTTGAGTTCAAACAAATATATTTGCTACTAATGTTTAATGAGAAATGGGAAATGAGAAATTAAAAACTGTATGCTCTTATATCATGTCTTTGGTAGACATATTGAACATGATAGCCTGTTAACTCTTTGGGAATGAACGTACATCTTGCTCATCTAATTATTGATTGGATAAACCAAGATATGGTTTACAAGAAACAATATTAAAATTTAACCATTAGTCATTAAATGTTGATTAGATAATTCAAATAGATAGCCGAATTAGTCAACAAGATCAGAAATTTAGTTTCTCCACCAGTTCAAAATTGACTAATGTGCATTCAGGCATATTTCCTATAAGATATTAGTCTAACAATGGCCTTATAGCATAGCATATAGTAGTCGGTAAAGTCTATAGGTCTGCATTTGTTCTTACATTAGTTCACACATTGCTACTTGTTCTTACAACCAGTCTATAGGTCTGCATTTGTTACCATCGAGTGAAAAATCCCCCTTTTTAAAAGATAGGGGTATCTAACAATGGAGGAGGAGCAAGCGGTTGGCTGTTTGCTGCACTGTGATGGTTTATGAAGCAGTGAGGAGTTGTCAGGTAAGTAAGATGATGTAACGGTGGAGTTTGTGGTAGTAGTGGGAAGTAGGTTGCTGCCTGAAGTGTTTGGGGTTGTAGTGGCAGTTCAGTTAATTGGGCCAGCAAGCAGTGATGACGGAAGAGTTCGAGAGGACTATTGACAGTGGTTGTTGAATGGTTGGTGCTTGGTGCAATCGACAGATATTGATGTGGTAAATTGCGTGGTATTTCTTGAAGTAGAAGTGGGTGTGTGATGGAAGAAATTGTGACTGTGGGGGTTTCAGGTTTTAGATGGGAATTGTGCAGGAGGTTGTGAAGATTCAGGTGGCCAGACAGTTGGGGGTAAGGCAGTGGTAATGTGGAAGGCAGTATATAGAAGTTGTTGTTGATGGTTGTAAAGGGTTGTGCACTGATATGTGCATGTGCACAGTTTTGATGGGGGCAGTTAAGGAAGGCAGTAAGTGTTGGAGTAGTGTGGTAATATGATGATAGGGGTAATTGTTATGTAGTTGTACTGGTGATAGTTTTGTGGTAGTAATTGTGCAGGAGTAGTTGTAGTTTCTGATAATGGGAATATGCAAGGAGGTGGAAGATTTGGCAGAGGGGAAGTCCAATATGATATATTTTTTATCTTCCTTTTATTATATTTTGCTTGATACATAATATACAATTACAGAAGTTTAGCGGCCAAAAGTAACTTTGTGTCAAATTTTGTGGTGAATTGTTACTCAATATTGTTAGCTAAAAACAACAAAGGTTTAGACTTCGGTTTCAGTCACTTCTCTGTATATTTTCAGTTGACAGCAGTTTTGAAAGGTATGGCAGTGGTTAGCGAAAATGCTAACAATCCTAACATGCATATTGTGTGTGTATTTAAAAAGAAAAGAGATGATCTAGGTATTAATTCCAGGAATAGGTCCTGGCTGTCTAGTGATTTTACCTCCAAGCTCTTTGGTAACTAAATCAACAGCTTCAGCACTTTTATACTTTGTCTACTTTGTCATTTAATGCAGGAACTTGGTTAACACTGAAGCAACCTGGAGCAATGTTTAGATCCTTGCAAGAATCTTCTGTAGCAGCCATTTCCGTATCATCGTCTCCATAACTGAGTATTTGTGTCCATTTGTTAGACTATTTTGAGCTATTATCATGTGACCATGTCTTGTAGTATTTGTGTTCATTTGTTACACTATTTTGAACTATTATCATGCGACCATGTCCTGTAGTATTTGAAATATTAGCAGAATTATTTGAAACTTTTCCACTGGTTTGATTATGTGTTTCCAAATTAGAATTAACTGCAACGTTATCATTGTTACATATAGTTGTTGTCATCTTCTCGATTTGTTATTTTTGGGATCCACATTTTAATATATATATATATATATATATATCTGTGTGTGTAATGTGTATACATATATCTATCTGTGTGCATATATATATATATATGTAATATAATAAAATGAAAATTGAAACAAATACTGAAAATTAATATTATATAGGATAGCGTTTGAAAAACGCTATTGATTCATCAAACGCTATCAAAACTCTGTATGAGATGTAAGATTTTTCCACCAAAAACGCTATAATAGAATCAAAAATGCTATAGTAGAAAACAAAAACGCTATGCAAGCATGACAAGAAATGCTATCGGAAAACATTGTAACGCTATAACATGGTTTGATGAAACGCTATAAAATTTGATCAAAAACGCTATAGAAGTTAAATGAAGGATTATAATTCCCTATAGCGTTTAAGTTTAATAACAGAGAAAAAACGCTATTGTAGGTTGCAAACGCTATGAATTTTGTAAACGCTATTATATATTATAGCGTTTTCCTTCCTGCTATGTAATGCTGCCGGCCTACCATAGCTTGTGGTTCCACGGCGTTCTCTGAAACGCTATGGTAGCCTGTTATAGCGTTTTTCAAACGCTATGAAAAGCATAAACTGTTGTAGTGATTCCAAGTGCTTCTCTTTACACAAATAGCTCTAACACAAACTCGTATTGCACGTTCAAGATTAGAATATAAAACTGAAAATATTTTTGAGATATTTATAAAGAATTTACTTTTGAAATCATTTTATGATCGACTGAACTTTCTTATGTGAACTTCAAAAGTATTTATATTGATTACATAGATGATTATAGATATTGCATTTTGTACTTGATTAAATAACGATGTTATGATTTTTTTGATAATCAAACATACTTTAATGTTCTATTTTTTTTCCATTGTATATCTCACATCATCTCTGAATATATCATTTGATACTCATTTTCTATAGACTCGTATTTTTCAGCATTATGCTTGTGTTGGCTAGAATGATATAAACAAATGCGATAAAGATTATTGGCTTAAAAGTGAGTATAGGGAACAAGTCACGTACATGCTCCATATGAAAAGTAAAACACATAATAAACTTTAAAATTTTGATTTAAATGGCTAAAGAGCTATGGATGAAAAATGGATGTGGTAGCATAGAGTTATACTATCTAAGGGTATCCGTCCTATACTGAAAATTCTTTAGTGTCGGTGTATACAACTATCAAGCAATACTTCTCCCTCATCTAACAGACCTTACGGCAATGCATGAGTGCAAATATCTTGATCTCATTTATGATGAGTTGGGAAAAAACTGTCCTCGCATAAATACTTCACTCGAATTATTATTTGGTTGAGTTTATTATTTTTTGAACCACACTACATATGACTATACTTATTTTTGTCACTCTCTTTCCACCCATAGGATATGACTTTGATCAATATAGCAATACAATTTATGGTTAATTTTTCATTAGATATTTGTTGTCATATTTTCATTGAGTTTCATCATTTAGTATCACTTTCACACTGTGCTAAATTAATATTTATACTTTTTATCAAAACAAAAGAGGGAGAGATTGGTTAAGATGTGGTGACGATGCGAATTCATTTTTAATATTGAAAGAAATATTATTGGTTCGGTATTTTATTCTAGAACACATATGCCACATATGCTGGGGGAGCATATTGTATATTTCAAAACATACATACATTATGCTATGATTTTTGTTAAAGATATTAAGTACACGTCTTGTTTGACTATAACAAATATATTTTTATAATTGATTTTTCTTTCAAAGTGTGTTACAGTTTAAAAATCACCAAATTACAATTTTATTTCTATTTAAATTGTCATCCACTACATCTCATATGCCTGATTTTCATGTATTACATTTCAAACATATCTATTTTTATTTGTAAAAGAATATATATTTATTATTAGTATCAGAAAGGAAATATTGTCAGATATTATAGTTAATTTCTTTTTAATGATCATAATAAATATATGTTATATCTAACCTGTTTGTCTAAAGTTGTTTACTTATAGCTTTTTGTCATACAATATTGTTTGTGGAGAAGTTTTCTTTCAGTGCAATAAAAGAATGCATTGCAGTATATATGAAAAAGGGAAATAAATAGAGATTAGAAGCAAAGAATTGTATACACAATCAGACGATGGATTTTGGAATTTACAATAGAGGTTATTTCCCATTATATACATATTTTATTTTGTATACGGGGAAACAAACTATCTCACAAATCAAATCCTTCTCTATATATCCTCACACATATTTGTTTCCTCATTATGTATAGATTTTATTTTGTATATAAGAAAACAAACTATCTCACAAATCAATTCCTTCTCCATACAAACCTACACATATTTGTTTCCATACATACACATCCCCTCCATGAGCCTATAAATACTGCACATTACATTAAAAGAAAATCATCGGATATAAAAACAGAGCTTCATCTATCAAACAATATTAGATCATCAAATATCATCTCTTTTATACAATTCTGTTCATTAACATCTTAATCTCTACAGAAGCCTTACCCATGTGAAGTACTTCAAATCTATTCTAAATTAACAGGCAAAATAAGCATTTCAATATAAAAATAAGATTATCTTTTCAAGACAAAGCCCTATTCTATCAGAAAACTCCAAACATAGATGTGAGGCACTTTTATAACAATAACAATACCATCTCATTCAACATCTCCCTCAAACAGCGGTCAAAGTGAGCATTAGAGCAAGCTCTTGCAAGTCTCGACTAAACAACTCCAGAATAGCAGTGCACGGTCGAAGCATGCTACATCTCCAACAACATAATCATGTGAATAAAGAAGGGACTCTATTTTACATTGTTTCAAATTTGTCGTCGACTTATTTTTTTATAATTGTTTTTGTTCTGTATTTTCTTTTTATTGAACTCTAGATTTTTTCTAAGTGAGCTACGTGTTTTAGTTCAGAGATTCTAGTCTCAAGGTATTGAGTCCAGACAGGATTACTAGGCATAAGGTTAGTATATTCAGCTTAGCAGAGAGTGTGAGTTTACAGGTATTGTAAGCATCAAGTATATAGTCCTGGTAGTAACTTTGGAGGCGGTAGTAGGCTTTTGTCCAGAGTTGGGTATTTCTTTGTGTTATTTACTTTTCGCATTTACTTTTCCGCATTATTTATATGTTTATCTACGAAATAATTTAAATACCCTATTCACCACCTCTAGGGTATATTGTACGATCCTAACAAAATTTTCAACACTATATTCTTTGGTGTTGAATTTAAATCCATTTATGAAGAATATTGGATGTGTTTTGACATTTATTTTTGATCTCATCGCAAGATGTTTCAATCCTTCATCTACTACATAATTTCTTGGATCATAAAAGTAGTTTGAAAACCAATTAGTGAACTCTTTAATTAGATTGGCCCATGGATGTTGTGATTTGTAAATACTACAAATATTATATATTGCACATATATTCTATAAGTATAATTGAAATAAATATATAATTTAAGAATTCATATATGAGAACTATTAAGTAATATTACCTTACAAATGGTGCAACTTCAGCGTAATTAAGAAGTACATATGTTTTTGCTGCATCATAATCTTTGTCGTCTAACCATGTTTTCATACATTTCCCGTGGGTCGACCATGTTGTCTAAATATAGATAACATTAATTGAGAAGAACCATGTTCAATGCTTCATCATTATACAGAACACTTTCAGATGATTAGTTCACGTGATCAATGAAATAATGAGAGAAAAAGAACGAAGCTTCTTCTTTGATATATGATTTACAAATCGAACCTTTAACTCGTGCTTTTTGTCTAACTTTTTTCTTCAGATGATTTAAGTACCTACAAAATTATTTCAAATTAAATTTACTTATGCAATTTTTAATTTGAAATTAAATTAATATTTAACATATTCAGTTTTATTACCTCTTGAATGGATACTAGGCCTGTCAATGGATACCCGAAAAATCCAAAATCCGTTCAGATCTGTATCCAAAAAAATGGATATTATCCGATATCCGAAAAGTGGATGCGGAAATCCGATATTCGAAAAGAAAATCGGATGCGGATGCTGATATGTGCATATCCGTATCCGAAAAACATCCGTTCGATCCGAAATTAATTATAATAAAAATTGTTATTATTATTGGTTTATTATTTAAAGATGACCCTAAGTTATAGTTAAAATATATTTAGAAATGAAACGGCCCAAGCCCAAGTTGCCCAACAAAGAAAGTAAAACCCTAAGCCAGCAACGAAAAAAAGTAAGAAAAACCCATCCTCATTTCCTCGGCCATGAATTTTCGTTCATTCACTTTCCAATTTCTTATTTCACTCAGCCGAAAATTTCAAACCCTAAATTGCTGCAAAATCCCTAAATCGACGAAAAAACCATCCTTCGAACGTCACTCCTCGTCGCTCCGCCTCGTCGCTCCTCCTCGCGCTCGGCTCTAGCTTTGTTCGAAACATTGCACTACTCACCTCTAGTATTTCTCATTTCCTTTTCGTTTTCTTATATATAAATGTTGACAGCTGTAACATAGCACTACTTCGATCCTCTTCCAACTTTCATTGTTGGATACTTGGCTGTTGTAAAATGTTGGGTTGGTTGCTATAACAAATGTTGGGTTGGTTGTTATTGTATGTTTTGATTTCATTTCTATTGTATTTTTTATGATTTCATTTCTATTGTATAATATAATTTCATTTCTACTGTATGTTTTGATTTCATTTCTATTTCATTTCTGGTAGTATTGAGTAGTACAAACCCTATGTATAATTTTTTGTACATCGCAGAAATATAATAAGAATTTTAGTTAATAAATATGATTTTTTGTATATCACAAAAATTTGAAAATGGAAAACATTTCATCAAGTTGTAGTAGCAAATCTGTTGCATGTACCTCAAATGCTTGTGTTAACGATAATGTAATTGTACAAGAAACCACTAATTCAAGTGTGCCACAAGCTCAAATTTTTTCAATAATTGAAGTAAAATATGCACCTTTAAATGTAAAACTCATGAAACCCGAAGTATGGAAACATTTTGATAGAGAAGTATTGGAGGGTAGTTATAGTGTTAAGGCCACTTGTAAATATTGTTTAAGGATATTCAATGGAGCTACATCTCTAGGAACAACACATTTGAAGAATCATGCAAAAGTTTATCCTAAAAATACTAATAATAAGAGACTATCTGGGCAATAACTTTTGACTACTAGAAAGTCTCCCAGTAAACCACTCAAAGTAGCGAGCTAGAAATTTGATCAGAATAGGACTCGAATGTGTTTTGCTCGTATGGTTGCCAAATATGATTATCCGTTCAGTATGACGGAACTTGTTTACTTTCAAGAATTTGTAAGGAGTATTAACCCAACCGCTAAGATCTATTCTAGAAATACAGTTCATTGTGATGTTTTGAAACTTTATGCTGATATGAGAGCGGAATTATAACAAATGTTTGATAGTTGGGAAAAGGAGTTTCATATGATGTTCCAACACAATGGAACTCAACATACCTTATGCTCGAAAGTGCGCTTGAATTGCGTCCCGCATTTGAACGATTAGTTGAGTTAACTTCTGATTATAGATATTATCCTTCAAAGCAAGAGAGAGATAGGAAAAGAAATATGTGGATGCTTGAAAATATTTTATGAAGTTACACTTAAGTTTTCAGGGGTGAAATATCCAACGGCTAATCATACTTTAAAAGTGTGTGTGATGTTTACGAGAGTATTACAAGTAAGGAGTTAAGCGAGCATGAATATATTAGTTCTATGATACAAATGATGAGAGTTAAATTCGACAAGTATTGGAGAACTTGCATTTGATGATGAGTATTGGCATGGTTTTTGATCCTCATTATAGAATGACATACATTGAATTTTTCAATAGTGTGATTTATGGACAAGAAGCACAAGTTCATGTAAGAAAAATTTGTGAATCGTTAAAAGCTCTTTTCTATTCATATGAAAGAGAGGGTGCATCATATACGAATGTATCTAATTCTTCTTGTTCATTGGATGATAATTCTAATAGTGGGCCTAAGAAAAGAAAAAAAATGAATCTTAAATGGAGGAATTATAGAGAATAAAAAATCGAAAGTTTACAAGTTTCTAAGATGGAGCTCGATAAATATTTAGAAGATGAATTATTGCCCATTGAAGATGATGAAAACTTTGATATTTTAATGTGGTGGAAAACAAATGGTCCTACGTTTCCTATTCTTGCAAGAGTTGCTCGTGATATTTTAGCCATTCATGTTTCTACTGTAGCTTCTGAATCCTCATTTAGTAGTGAAGGAAGATTGATTACCGAAACTAGATCCTCGTTATCTTCGGATATAGTAGAATCCTTAAGTTGTATTAAGGATTGGTTACCGTCGGACATTGGTTAGTGTTTTCTTTTTTAATACTTAAATTAGTTAGAAAAGATTACTATTTGATGCTATTTATTTAAAAAATTCATTTAACGGGCAAAGAATGAAGATCGTAGATGAAGTATCAGCTTCGCTATAGAGATGGTCGCACAAGGTAAAACTTTTTTTAAAAATTGGAACCATTCATCTTTCTGTAGTTTAATAGTCAATTTACTTCCACTTTCCAAATAAAATTTTGATTGAAAAATCAACAAATTTTTGATTGGTAACCGCTGCCGCTTCTGCAAACTGAGATTTCACAAAGCAATAATCAAGTAAAAAATAAATTACTTGGCAGAACAATCAAAATGTCAATCTGATGAATGTAAAGGAAATGAAATACTTAGTTCCATTATCCTTTACAACTTGTAATTCATGTTCTAATCTGTTCTCTTTTTCGAAGTTCATATGGTGTTGTCAAATTAATGTAATATAATGCTAAATTTTGATAATTTAATGTCGGATTTGAAATGGATAGTCGTGGTTCAATGGAAATTAGAATGAAAGACAAAAGAATGTATAGGGTAATTTTGTCACTCGTTTCTTTTCTTTTTTACAATGGGGTAATTTAGCTAAATATTAAGGTGGAAATAAAAGCCTTTATGATAATTGCCAATATACCATTAATCTAAAGTGATAGTCATAAAAGGCTTTAATATGTTTAGATAATTCAAAGTATAACATGTAATTCTATGCTTGACAATGATGTTAAAAAAAACTTTATACATGTGTGTTGAAGAGAATATAAATTTGATTTGTATTGGTGTATGATTTCTATTGTAAAAATTCTTGACTCCCGCACAGGTGCTAGGCGAGAGCCATTTACCTACCGCTAGGTAGATGAGAGCAAGCAGCAGCTGCCTGCTGCTACAAACAACAGCGAGCAACTACTATAGACAGCAGCTCGCTACTGCTGTTTACAGCAATGAGCAGCTGCTATACATGCTAATGATTCAAAATTATCTGTTTAATCTAATGATTCAATCATGTTTTTCTTGGCAGGAAATGTTAAAAAGCTATGGTGGATAGAAGAAAGAACAAATGCTATCTATTGTTTTAGTTTGTTTTTGTTTATTTGAATTGTTGTAATATCGTATGAACTTGTTTGATATTATGTGTGTTGCTATTTTGTCATTTGAAAAACTGATTAGTATTGTAGTTTGTGTGTATTGTCATTTGAAAAAATGATTGTTTTAACTGTGATGTTTTAGTTCAAAAATATTAGTATAATAAAAATCTTATTTAATTTCGGATGCAGATATTTCGAATATTTTCGAATATCTGAAAATATCCGCTTTTTATTTTCGGAAGCTGATATTTTCAGATATTTGAAAAATATCCGCGGATGCGGATACGGATGTTAATTCTCCAATATCCGCGGATATTGGATGCAGATTTAAATTTTCAAATGCAGATGCGGATATAACCATATCTGCATCCGTTTGCATCCGTTGACAGTCCTAATGGATACATCCATCCATATTGCACAGGATCTCGAAGAAGTGCGAAGATGGATATGTAAATGCTCCATTACATTAAAGAAACTTGAAGGATTTTTTTTTTCTAGTTTGCAGAGCAATATAGGGATATCTACTTCAAGTTTATGTAGATGCTTAACTTTTAATGTAGTCGAACAAAGCTCTTTATGAAACAAATTAAGTTTTGTTATAACTCTTCAAACTTTTATGGGTGATAGTTCTTTGTAAACTATGGGTACAAACTTCCATTATTACATACCAATCGTGACTTTCATCCCAATCAATTTATTATTTATAAAGTCGATACATCTACAAAGGTTAGAAGAAATCCCGTTGAGAAATCTTAATCCTTCCACCCATTTGAATACAAGCTTTACTTGGTCATTGTCTAATCCATAGCATGCTTGGGGTTTTTTATTATCATTTGGCTTGATATGAAGCTCGAGACACTTACATGATTTTTCTATATCACGTCTTGATTTCACGTCGTTCTTAGCATTCCCTTTAACATTCAAAATTGTATTAACACATTATTAAACACATTTTTTTTTATTGTGTATCATGTCAATATTATGACGAAGTAAGAGGTCTTTCCAATAAGATAAATCCTAAGATATACTTTGTTTACATTAATTAAGAACCGTCGATTTACCTGAAATTTCATTTTGTACTCCAGTTTCATTTATCTTTGAATATTCTTTTACAAGTTCATATATTTCTTCGCTTGATAAAATTGTTGGTGGTGTCTAGTCCCTACTCTATTAGCTAGAAAGTTTTTTATCTCTTCTAAAAGTATGATTAACATGGAGAAAATACGATGGCAATCAAACCATGTAATTTTTTTCCCATGCATTAAAGAAAATGCTCATATTTCGTCCATGCAATGTGGACAAGCTAGACAACCAACCGTACTCCAACCTGAAAGCATTGCATAAGCAGGAAAATCACCTATAGTCCATAAGAAAGAAGCGAATATACAAAAATTCTTTTTTTTGAAACGTCTTATGTTTCAACTCCTTCATGCCATAGAGTTTTCAACACTTCAATCAATGGTTGTAAATAAACATTTTATGTTGGATCATCAAGGCTGGGGATGACAATAGTGAGAAACATATAGAGATTTTTCATACACATCCACAAAGGAAAATTATAAGGTGTATGATAATAGACCAAGATGAATATTTAGAACCAAATTGAGAGAATGGTGAGAATCCATCCATACACAAACCAAATCTAACATTACAGCTCTCTACAGCAAAAACGAGATAAGTCTTATCAAAATATTTCATGCTTCTCCATCAGCTGTATGTACTAAAGTACCTTCTTCTTGTGTTCTTACACTGTGTTATCTCGTATGAGGTGCGGCAATAGAAAATGCATATAACCTTTGAAGTCTAAGAGTGATGGGTAAGTAATGCATTCTTTTGTATGGAACTTCCTTTCCCTTCATTTTTCTTGGTTTGTTTCTTCCTCATTATATATTCTACATTTCCTAAGAATGATGTCCTCTTTTCGAAACAACATGCAACCATTTAAACATGTATCTATATCTTGGTATGACAAACCGAAAGCAGACATAAGCTTTTTCACTTCATAATAATTTTTGCACATTAGATTATCGGGAGGCATATATCGTTTTGCAACCTGTATGACTGTTGTAAATCTTACTTTTGTGAAGTTGAATTAAGATTTCATATTAATGTATTCGGTAGTTATTGATAATTGAATGTCGCTTTTACAACCTCCCATAAGGGTTTCTTAGCACCATCTAATAAATCATAGATTTTATTTGCTCCAATATTTGGCTCTTCTTCGACATTTACATTTTCATCATCAACTTGAACCATGAGGAATATTGATCGTGCCGCATCTTCAATCATATCTTCTATAGGATTCGCCTTAACATTGCCATTATTCACCTCATCATCTAACACTATTGTAACGACCCGATATTTTGGACCATTCGCGTCCATTATAAGTGTATAGGTAGACACTCATGCCGGAGTTGAATTGCTCAAAATACCGCGTTGTTAATTTAAATTTGGCAAAACTGAACATATACAGTAAATAAATATAATCACAGATCACAGATCACAGACACAGAGTAATAAGTGCAGCGGAAATAAAAGAGATAGTAGTTCATGAAGCTACTATATAAATATATGAGTTACATCAGAGTTAAAACAGATACAACGGAAGAGTAATACGATACATCAGATACAAATCAGAATACATCACTGGAATCATCGAATGCTGAAAGCAGAATAGATGGCTGGATCTTCAAGCAAAGCTCCAACTTCAAAGGTGAGTCTCGAATACTGGTACACTCAGTCTGACCCGAGCGTAAAGCAAAAACACAAGACACTCGAGTCAGGATTAACATTCTTATATTAATAAATCCAACTCAAGTGAAATAGCAATTGAAATACAAGTAACTCAAAGGATGTTTGGAATAACCATCCTTTAAGGATCCGTCAAACTATCTACTATGTAGTAATGTACGATAAGTAGATAATGTCTATCAGTAATATAAAAAGATATCAAAATAGCGTTAAGTCATGGCCCATTCCACCCTTAACACATTTTTATTCCCAAAAGCATATACAAGACCGTAGTTTCCCCAAAACCGGAAGTCACCAGAGGGCAATCCATATACTAAAGGTACAAATCAAAATCGTAGTGGTCGCGCATAAATGGAATACAAGTATGACAAGGCACATGAGGCTATACCCAAGGTAGTGATACTACCGTTCGCCTGATCCGGACTGGTGAGAACGCAACGCCGCAGCGCCCGCAACACCGTGAAACAACACTCCCAAAATCAAGGGTGCACCAATCGACAACAAGTATAAGTAGTTCGAAGAAGTGTGTCCACTTGAGGTATCAATCCTCCATTGGCCCGGCACAGCTCCTGTTTTAGTCATTTCCAATTTGACACAAGTGTCAAGGCTATCCATCATCGTTCACTTTCTTCAGTCATCACGTACATCATTCCAACCACTTCATTCTGGATCATCACTCCGCGTATAGTTATTAAAGTGGTTTTCGGTTTAGATAGAGAGTATATCCATAACCGAATTCCGGTCTCTTTAATAACTTTCGTAATTTATTTCACCGATTGGTCGTTTATTTATTTCAAAAACCAAATCAATTTCAATTTCAATTGGAGTTCGTAAATCAACAATTCGTTTGTCTTTCGAAATCAATTTCCAAAATTTTCGTTTCAAAACTTCCAATTTCACAATTTCAAAATCTTATAATTCACTTTCAATTTCTATTTTAAAAGTAATTCAAATATTGATTCAAATTCGTATATAAGTTTCATCCCGAAATCATTTAAATAAATTTTATTTAACATTCAAATCAATTTAAACTCATTTATCGATTTCATTCAATATTCGTTAAGTTACTTTATCATTCAAAACAATTTTTATTAAATTTCCAATTCATTAAATCAATTCCTAAGTTCAACTTCATTAAATCAAAACTTACAATTTTGAATTAAACTAAATTCGTCAAACCAAATTCTTTAAATTTCAAGTCTTATATTAATTCCAAAAAATATCACATTTTCATTTCTTGTTAAAGAAATTCAATTTCACTTATTTACTTTCTTAATAATTTTCCAAAACTTACTTAAACAAGAAAACTCAATTTCAATTATTTACAAAGTAAAATTCACTTATTCAAAAGTTCAATTTTCTCTTATTAAAGAATTCAATTCAATTTAACATTAAATAATTTATCTTATTAATTATTAAATAATTCAAAACTTAATTTGTAAATAATTTCAAAGTTTAATAATTTCAAACTAAATTATAATTTCCATCTTAATTATAATCTCAAACTTAATTATTAAATCATTTCAAAGTTTAATAATTTCGAACTTAATTATAATTCCAAACTTAATTCAATCATTTCTCAAATTTAAACAATATTCATTCATCAATTACATTGTTAATATTCTGTTTCAGATTATTAATTATTAACATTTTCCTTCCATTAAAAATTCAAATTTCACCTTCATTTCAAAACCATATTATTTTATTCAAATAAAATCTTCGTTTTATTTTCAAATCAAATTATTTGACTAATCGGGTTTTATTTAATTTCCTATCCAAGGTCAAAGTTCAATTTGGGTATTTATCATTTCAACCCGATTCCAATTCAATTCAAAAATCAAAGCATAACAAAGGGAACTTGCAGTGTGAAAACTGGGATGGTGTCAAAGTAAATAAACAAGCAATCACAACAAACAATAACAATCCAATAATCAATTCAAATAATCCCGAAATAACCGTATTAATTCGCATTGTTATTTGTACGAATTAATAAAATTATTTCTAGAATCTACACTATCATTTCATGTAGATTAAAGATTATTACATTACGGTTTTTCACTTGTCATCTATTTACAATTTCATACATCATCAATTTAACAACATACATTCAGTGGTTCAAAGTATAATTAAACAAATCCTACATGTCAATAAATTCAACAGTTAAAGGGGTCATATTATACAAATGTCATTTAATCAAATTTAACATTTAATTATCCTATATCAAGTTCAATTTCATACTATTTATCATTTTAACATTAACAATTTTAACGTCCAATATAAACATCAACAATCAATCAATTATCAGCCAAACTGTATTATCATCGCATAAATAATTAACAGATAATAGTGTCAGATGTCACAGGTGAACTGATACAGGTAATAGCATATATAACAGTGTAATTTACTAACAGCAGTATATTTCAATTGTCGTTTCAATTGAAATCAAATTTAATAAATAAAAGAACGTTAATCGTGAGTGAGTGCTCACCTTTCGAGGCTATAGCGATAGACGATGAAATTGAGTTATGAACCCTAGGCACGAATCTCAAACGGGCAAGATAGAACTCGGATCGACGAACAAAGCTGATAATAAAGAATCGACGAAACCAATCAGAACTAGATCGATGAAGGTAAATGGTATTACTAACCCTATATACATAACCCTGTATAACTATTTATATAAAATCATATTTTAAAATTCAAACATACATTAAATTAAATATGTATATGTATTTCAAAAATTTTGTTGTGAACAGAACTTAAATAATAAAGTCAAACGTACATATAAAAATAAATTTTGAATCAATGCATCAAACTTTAACAGTTTAATATATAATTATATAACTAAAGCTCATATAAGACAAATATTCTAACAGTAAGGTGGATACACTCTTGTAACTTTCTAAACTAACCGTCTTTATAATGCGGTATTATGACACACTGTTATCTTATATATATAGGCTATATACAAAATATATATACAGTGTAGACATATGCATAATCTATATAAATCTGTATATAGCATAATACAAATACCCATATAAATCTATAATGTGTAGTACAGACCCATATATATAATATATAAACATATATAAACTACTTTGATATTATATCCTTTTATATATAATACGAAAATAAAATGAACTGTAATAGAATATGTATACTACATATTTATACTCACGCATATAATATACTTTTTAGAAATCACAGCAAATGTAAATATTACAATATTCATATACATTATATATTTATATAAAATAAACAGCTTTATAACTAACTACATATAAAATATACAACAAATTCACAATTTCACCTATATAATATATACCTGTCTTACAAATCAGCGATGTACAAACCTATACATGAAACAAACATATTCTTTAAACCTCTGTATACAAATATAGAAACTATAACCAAATATAAATTCACATGTACCCTTCATAAAAAATGCAAGTACGGTTTCCAATATACAAAGGATAGACTAGCAAAGTAATATCATTCTAAATCTTATACAGTTCAAAATTCGAATATAGATATATATATATATATAAACGTATATAACATAAAAAATATATAACAACTGTATAGTGTAAACTAACACAAATGAAGCAGTGAGATATATGCTCTATCTATATATATACACATCATTTGATAATATATAATCTATATATTTAATACCTCTTATACTGGCAAAAATATTTGAAGGAGACGACAAGGATGGCGGTTGAATGGCTTCGACCGAGATCTGTGGAGGAGCCAAGTAAAGGCGGGTCGAGGTGGATTGCGTACGGATCTGGTAGGGGTTAGGATAGGCTTCTCGGCATATGCCTTTTTGCATAGGGGTGTTCACATGGGGTGCTGCAGGGTGGAAGGATCTGAGGCGTGGATGGTGGATCTGGGTTCGGTTGTGAGGCGAGTGGGCGGGGAATCTTTGGTATTGGCGGAGCACGGTTAATAAGGCGGAAGTTTGGGATGCTCGGCAACCGGCAGTTCACGGAGAAAGAAGGAGTTGTGCGTGTTAGAGGGAGGCGGTAGAATAATCACAAGCAGTTTCATGCGAATGAGAAGAAAAATGAGCATGTCACAAATCCAAATATAATTTTATATGTTATATTTTTGTTTTTCTCTTATATAAAGTAGAACGATAACGAACAAGAGGAAGAGGTCAGCTTCAGGTAGGGAAAGAGAATGATGGTCACTGCCACGAGAAGTTTGGTTGGGAATGAACAGGAAGTGGTTGTGGTTTGGAAACGAAGGGCAAGCAAAATTTCTCTGGCAAAGTACAACTTTAGTTTAAATAAGATAACCATATCAAAGCCAGAGAAAGAAAATGAACCAGCAGATAATAATCAATCCTGGGAAAAGCAACGAATCAATATAAATTATGGGGAATAGGAAAGGCTGAAGATATTAATGGTTGACAGCTAGTGTCTATTGGATTACACAAAGGATAACAAAAAGTCTCAGAGCAGATTGTAACCGGCTACCGATACGGTAGGCGTTACGCAAAGTGCAACGTACAACGGAACTCCGAATTTGACGATCGAATATACCGTAGAGATCAGCACGACGAGACGATCAAAACGGTATATAGATATCAGTGGTATGGTTGAATTATAAAAAAAATCGAATTTTTCAACTGGCGGAAAATGCAAGAAAAACGTTGAAAAATAAGATCGACGGAGCCAAAGATGTCCGAATTTGGAAAAACGACAAACTCACATTTTGCTCAGAAGATGGTTTAGAATTTTTCTATGTAAAAATATTTGGGTTTCGGAAACATTTTATTTTCATCGCTTTTTAACTGATTAAATTGAAGTAAATTTACGCGCGAAATAAACTTCCATATTTTCGGACGAAAATTTACCAGTTGCTATGTTTAACTAGACGTATTCTAAATATTAAATTTTTATTTCAAAATTTTATCGTTTAAAATTTCACAAAATTTCAACTAATTACGTTATTAAAACAGTTGAAATTTTCGGGTCGTTACACTCTCCCCCACTCAAAACTTTTCGTCCTCGAAAAGGAACGAGGTAGGAGAATAGAAACAACCAGAAAGAAAAACAGATTGAAATACAAAATAACAATTAATTTAAACCATATAAATTCAAATTTAAATTAATTGATATTCAATAATTGATTTAATTCATTTGATTTCACTAAACTCAATCTCAACTATTTCTAAATTCATTATCTTATTATCCATTTATCTTCAATTTACAATTTTTAAAACAATAAATTTTGAATAGTCATTTATTACAATCATATTTTATTCAACAAATTTAATTCTTCTTTATTCCAAATTATTATTAAATTTGTTCCACTTAATATATCTTATTACATATATTTAACCATATAAATTAATCTAAACCATATAAATTTCAATTTAAATTAATTTAGATTCAATAATTGGTTTAAATTTAAGGTATTTCCATAAATTGATCTAATTTCAATTTATTAATTCCTTCAAACAAATTTATTTGCCTCATCTATTATTCAATTAACTTATTATCCTATTTACTTCAATTAACATTTTATAATTAAAATTTAAGTGTATAACGTTTATTATAACCACTCAAATTTTATTTATAAATTCAATTTATATTATATATTATCCAATTACATATTCAACTTCTGAATGATTTAGGTAAGTTGTATTAGAATGCAGTTGAACAATATACAAATAAAATTTTCCCAATTCAATTATTCAAGTTTAAATATTTATTACAAATTTTGGTTTTATTTATAATTAAAATCATTCTTTAACAAAATTTAAGAATTAATTTCCGATTAACTTTAAACAATTTAGAGATATATATAATATATTTATATCAAATCAAATTAAATTTTAAAATAAGATACTTATATATATATATAAATCAAATTATACGGAAGAAATTCAAATCAAATATTTTTTCAAAACAAAACCGTAGCAAAGCTACAGAATAGTCTTTCCACTTCGAAACTCGAAAATGAATGTCGATGATGCGGCCGCCATTACCGAAATTATTTTCCAGCGACAAAGAGAAGAGCACTGATTTAAACATTAAAATTCTTTGAAAATGATTTCTATTTGAAAATACTTCCAATAATATACTTTAAAATTTTTAAAACCAAAGTTCGAAATCACCGGAAACTAATAAATTTTCAAATTTTTGATTTAATTTCATTTCAAATTCCAATCAATTTATAAACCGTATTTATAAATTTATTTAGAACAATAAATGATAATCAAATATTATCATTTCAAACAAACAATTTAATTAACCTATTAAATTCCAGAAAATTTTACTTATATTTTCACAATATAATCAAACAAATTTATTTCATTTTCCAAATTTGAAAATAATATTGTGTCAGTTTGCTCTGTTCAAGTGTTTTGGAAATCCTATCGATAGCGTTGATCAGACGTATCGATCGGAAACCCAAATCAACATCAACAACTCAAACAACACAATATATAAAACATTTTAATATTAATTTACAAATACACTTCCTCGCTCGACTATACAAGAATGAATTTCAAAGCAAGGATAGAGATTCAAATTTGATGGACTCAAATCAAAGAGAATTTTGATTCGAAAATAAGTTTGAAACAGAAGATAAGATAATTCAATTACCACAATCGGAAGATGGATGAGTTTATTTAATTCACGGGCAACCTTAACCGGGTCGTCCGTAACTTCAAGAATAAGATCGATGCTGAATTCCGAGGTAAATCAACATCCAATCTCGAGAAATTGAATTCAGGTATAGTAGGAGATAGATAGCGTCGTAAACCGAGGATACAGAAATCTCCGGTAAATCGATGTCTATTATAAAGGAGTTTCTCCTTTACGGATCATTCGAAGATTGGCGAGACCGCCGACCTATTATAGATATCTTTCAAAATGGAGTTATGTGATGCTCCAGAATTGAAAGAAGACGAATAGTGAAGGACACGAATGAATTTCGGAATCGAGGAGAACGTTCCAAAATTTCAAAGGAATTGAGTCAAAGGAAGAGATTGAAACTCGAATGAGAGTGATTCTGTAAATACATTTACCCTATATGTTGAGTTTTGCCTAGAGCTACCAAAGCTCTGATACCAATTGTAACGACCCGATATTTTGGACCATTCGCGTCCATTATAAGTGTATAGGTAGACACTCATGCCGGAGTTGAATTGCTCAAAATACCGCGTTGTTAATTTAAATTTGGAAAAACTGAACATATACAGTAAATAAATATAATCACAGATCACAGATCACAGACACAGAGTAATAAGTGCAGCGGAAATAAAAGAGATAGTAGTTCATGAAGCTACTATATAAATATATGAGTTACATCAGAGTTAAAACAGATACAACGGAAGAGTAATACGATACATCAGATACAAATCAGAATACATCACTGGAATCATCGAATGCTGAAAGCAGAATAGATGGCTGGATCTTCAAGCAAAGCTCCAACTTCAAAGGTGAGTCTCGAATACTGGTACACTCAGTCTGACCCGAGCGTAAAGCAAAAACACAAGACACTCGAGTCAGGATTAACATTCTTATATTAATAAATCCAACTCAAGTGAAATAGCAATTGAAATACAAGTAACTCAAAGGATGTTTGGAATAACCATCCTTTAAGGATCCGTCAAACTATCTACTATGTAGTAATGTACGATAAGTAGATAATGTCTATCAGTAATATAAAAAGATATCAAAATAGCGTTAAGTCATGGCCCATTCCACCCTTAACACATTTTTATTCCCAAAAGCATATACAAGACCGTAGTTTCCCCAAAACCGGAAGTCACCAGAGGGCAATCCATATACTAAAGGTACAAATCAAAATCGTAGTGGTCGCGCATAAATGGAATACAAGTATGACAAGGCACATGAGGCTATACCCAAGGTAGTGATACTACCGTTCGCCTGATCCGGACTGGTGAGAACGCAACGCCGCAGCGCCCGCAACACCGTGAAACAACACTCCCAAAATCAAGGGTGCACCAATCGACAACAAGTATAAGTAGTTCGAAGAAGTGTGTCCACTTGAGGTATCAATCCTCCATTGGCCCGGCACAGCTCCTGTTTTAGTCATTTCCAATTTGACACAAGTGTCAAGGCTATCCATCATCGTTCACTTTCTTCAGTCATCACGTACATCATTCCAACCACTTCATTCTGGATCATCACTCCGCGTATAGTTATTAAAGTGGTTTTCGGTTTAGATAGAGAGTATATCCATAACCGAATTCCGGTCTCTTTAATAACTTTCGTAATTTATTTCACCGATTGGTCGTTTATTTATTTCAAAAACCAAATCAATTTCAATTTCAATTGGAGTTCGTAAATCAACAATTCGTTTGTCTTTCGAAATCAATTTCCAAAATTTTCGTTTCAAAACTTCCAATTTCACAATTTCAAAATCTTATAATTCACTTTCAATTTCTATTTTAAAAGTAATTCAAATATTGATTCAAATTCGTATATAAGTTTCATCTCGAAATCATTTAAATAAATTTTATTTAACATTCAAATCAATTTAAACTCATTTATCGATTTCATTCAATATTCGTTAAGTTACTTTATCATTCAAAACAATTTTTATTAAATTTCCAATTCATTAAATCAATTCCTAAGTTCAACTTCATTAAATCAAAACTTACAATTTTGAATTAAACTAAATTCGTCAAACCAAATTCTTTAAATTTCAAGTCTTATATTAATTCCAAAAAATATCACATTTTCATTTCTTGTTAAAGAAATTCAATTTCACTTATTTACTTTCTTAATAATTTTCCAAAACTTACTTAAACAAGAAAACTCAATTTCAATTATTTACAAAGTAAAATTCACTTATTCAAAAGTTCAATTTTCTCTTATTAAAGAATTCAATTCAATTTAACATTAAATAATTTATCTTATTAATTATTAAATAATTCAAAACTTAATTTGTAAATAATTTCAAAGTTTAATAATTTCAAACTAAATTATAATTTCCATCTTAATTATAATCTCAAACTTAATTATTAAATCATTTCAAAGTTTAATAATTTCGAACTTAATTATAATTCCAAACTTAATTCAATCATTTCTCAAATTTAAACAATATTCATTCATCAATTACATTGTTAATATTCTGTTTCAGATTATTAATTATTAACATTTTCCTTCCATTAAAAATTCAAATTTCACCTTCATTTAAAAACCATATTATTTTATTCAAATAAAATCTTCGTTTTATTTTCAAATCAAATTATTTGACTAATCGGGTTTTATTTAATTTCCTATCCAAGGTCAAAGTTCAATTTGGGTATTTATCATTTCAACCCGATTCCAATTCAATTCAAAAATCAAAGCATAACAAAGGGAACTTGCAGTGTGAAAACTGGGATGGTGTCAAAGTAAATAAACAAGCAATCACAACAAACAATAACAATCCAATAATCAATTCAAATAATCCCGAAATAACCGTATTAATTCGCATTGTTATTTGTACGAATTAATAAAATTATTTCTAGAATCTACACTATCATTTCATGTAGATTAAAGATTATTACATTACGGTTTTTCACTTGTCATCTATTTACAATTTCATACATCATCAATTTAACAACATACATTCAGTGGTTCAAAGTATAATTAAACAAATCCTACATGTCAATAAATTCAACAGTTAAAGGGGTCATATTATACAAATGTCATTTAATCAAATTTAACATTTAATTATCCTATATCAAGTTCAATTTCATACTATTTATCATTTTAACATTAACAATTTTAACGTCCAATATAAACATCAACAATCAATCAATTATCAGCCAAACTGTATTATCATCGCATAAATAATTAACAGATAATAGTGTCAGATGTCACAGGTGAACTGATACAGGTAATAGCATATATAACAGTGTAATTTACTAACAGCAGTATATTTCAATTGTCGTTTCAATTGAAATCAAATTTAATAAATAAAAGAACGTTAATCGTGAGTGAGTGCTCACCTTTCGAGGCTATAGCGATAGACGATGAAATTGAGTTATGAACCCTAGGCACGAATCTCAAACGGGCAAGATAGAACTCGGATCGACGAACAAAGCTGATAATAAAGAATCGACGAAACCAATCAGAACTAGATCGATGAAGGTAAATGGTATTACTAACCCTATATACATAACCCTGTATAACTATTTATATAAAATCATATTTTAAAATTCAAACATACATTAAATTAAATATGTATATGTATTTCAAAAATTTTGTTGTGAACAGAACTTAAATAATAAAGTCAAACGTACATATAAAAATAAATTTTGAATCAATGCATCAAACTTTAACAGTTTAATATATAATTATATAACTAAAGCTCATATAAGACAAATATTCTAACAGTAAGGTGGATACACTCTTGTAACTTTCTAAACTAACCGTCTTTATAATGCGGTATTATGACACACTGTTATCTTATATATATAGGCTATATACAAAATATATATACAGTGTAGACATATGCATAATCTATATAAATCTGTATATAGCATAATACAAATACCCATATAAATCTATAATGTGTAGTACAGACCCATATATATAATATATAAACATATATAAACTACTTTGATATTATATCCTTTTATATATAATACGAAAATAAAATGAACTGTAATAGAATATGTATACTACATATTTATACTCACGCATATAATATACTTTTTAGAAATCACAGCAAATGTAAATATTACAATATTCATATACATTATATATTTATATAAAATAAACAGCTTTATAACTAACTACATATAAAATATACAACAAATTCACAATTTCACCTATATAATATATACCTGTCTTACAAATCAGCGATGTACAAACCTATACATGAAACAAACATATTCTTTAAACCTCTGTATACAAATATAGAAACTATAACCAAATATAAATTCACATGTACCCTTCATAAAAAATGCAAGTACGGTTTCCAATATACAAAGGATAGACTAGCAAAGTAATATCATTCTAAATCTTATACAGTTCAAAATTCGAATATAGATATATATATATATATATAAACGTATATAACATAAAAAATATATAACAACTGTATAGTGTAAACTAACACAAATGAAGCAGTGAGATATATGCTCTATCTATATATATACACATCATTTGATAATATATAATCTATATATTTAATACCTCTTATACTGGCAAAAATATTTGAAGGAGACGACAAGGATGGCGGTTGAATGGCTTCGACCGAGATCTGTGGAGGAGCCAAGTAAAGGCGGGTCGAGGTGGATTGCGTACGGATCTGGTAGGGGTTAGGATAGGCTTCTCGGCATATGCCTTTTTGCATAGGGGTGTTCACATGGGGTGCTGCAGGGTGGAAGGATCTGAGGCGTGGATGGTGGATCTGGGTTCGGTTGTGAGGCGAGTGGGCGGGGAATCTTTGGTATTGGCGGAGCACGGTTAATAAGGCGGAAGTTTGGGATGCTCGGCAACCGGCAGTTCACGGAGAAAGAAGGAGTTGTGCGTGTTAGAGGGAGGCGGTAGAATAATCACAAGCAGTTTCATGCGAATGAGAAGAAAAATGAGCATGTCACAAATCCAAATATAATTTTATATGTTATATTTTTGTTTTTCTCTTATATAAAGTAGAACGATAACGAACAAGAGGAAGAGGTCAGCTTCAGGTAGGGAAAGAGAATGATGGTCACTGCCACGAGAAGTTTGGTTGGGAATGAACAGGAAGTGGTTGTGGTTTGGAAACGAAGGGCAAGCAAAATTTCTCTGGCAAAGTACAACTTTAGTTTAAATAAGATAACCATATCAAAGCCAGAGAAAGAAAATGAACCAGCAGATAATAATCAATCCTGGGAAAAGCAACGAATCAATATAAATTATGGGGAATAGGAAAGGCTGAAGATATTAATGGTTGACAGCTAGTGTCTATTGGATTACACAAAGGATAACAAAAAGTCTCAGAGCAGATTGTAACCGGCTACCGATACGGTAGGCGTTACGCAAAGTGCAACGTACAACGGAACTCCGAATTTGACGATCGAATATACCGTAGAGATCAGCACGACGAGACGATCAAAACGGTATATAGATATCAGTGGTATGGTTGAATTATTAAAAAAATCGAATTTTTCAACTGGCGGAAAATGCAAGAAAAACGTTGAAAAATAAGATCGACGGAGCCAAAGATGTCCGAATTTGGAAAAACGACAAACTCACATTTTGCTCAGAAGATGGTTTAGAATTTTTCTATGTAAAAATATTTGGGTTTCGGAAACATTTTATTTTCATCGCTTTTTAACTGATTAAATTGAAGTAAATTTACGCGCGAAATAAACTTCCATATTTTCGGACGAAAATTTACCAGTTGCTATGTTTAACTAGACGTATTCTAAATATTAAATTTTTATTTCAAAATTTTATCGTTTAAAATTTCACAAAATTTCAACTAATTACGTTATTAAAACAGTTGAAATTTTCGGGTCGTTACACTCTCCCCCACTCAAAACTTTTCGTCCTCGAAAAAGAACGAGGTAGGAGAATAGAAACAACCAGAAAGAAAAACAGATTGAAATACAAAATAACAATTAATTTAAACCATATAAATTCAAATTTAAATTAATTGAAATTACTTTTGTGAATATTAGATTATCGGGAGGCATATATCGTTTTGCAACCTGTATGACTGTTGTAAATCTTACTTTTGTGAAGTTGAATTAAGATTTCATATTAATGTATTCGGTAGTTATTGATAATTGAATGTCGCTTTTACAACCTCCCATAAGGGTTTCTTAGCACCATCTAATAAATCATAGATTTTATTTGCTCCAATATTTGGCTCTTCTTCGACATTTACATTTTCATCATCAACTTGAACCATGAGGAATATTGATCGTGCCGCATCTTCAATCATATCTTCTATAGGATTCGCCTTAACATTGCCATTATTCACCTCATCATCTAACACTATATTATTAGGTGCAACAAGTTCTCCATGACGATCCTACATATAATAATCTGACACAAAATCATTTTGACACAAATGTACTATAACCATATCTGGTTTTCAATGCTTCAAATGTTTGTAGTTACTACAAGAGAAACGAACTTCTTTATCGTTTCCATTATTACTTAAAGCGAATTTAATAAATTCATGAACACCGTTATAAAAATGTTCCTTTATTGAGCTTTTCATTCCATTTCATTCATACATCCACCTCCTCCGATCGACAAAATAATTGACCATTTTTCCTATTTCAAAAAAATTAATAGAAATTTAAAATTTATAGTAAGATCCAAAAATTATGATTTATTTTTTAGATTGACATTTTATTTTTCAATTCATTTATACATTTTAATGTTTTATTAATTATACCATATATTATTCCTTTTACCTTTTTTATAAAATCTTATTTTCAATTTTAATGTATTATAAATATAATATTATAATTTCACATTATTTTTTTTCATTTTTGATGGTCGGTCGTCCTACTTCCTATTATAAGCACAATAATAATTACATTTCGCAAATTATTTCATCTTAAACGATTCAACGAAATTTCGGCAGCCTTCTCATTGGTTCCCCATATCGTACACAAATGCGCATATACATGGAGCGAAAATGAAGTGTTGTCGAAATTTTCTGAACCGTTTCACATGAAATGATTTATGAAATATAATTATTATATTGTGTTTGTAACCTGTCCAATGTACAGACAAATCTGACAAATACTGTATCAGATGAATATTGATGTACCTTTTGTGGTAAGAACGAAAATCTATATAATGATCACATATAAAACTTGTCAGACGGGGCTAAAAAATCCAATGGATTTAAAATATAAAGTACATTATACATTAGTTTGTTTATATTAACATTATAAACTAATTCATTGTTTCAATTCATTATCAATTAAAAACCGATAAAAAGTTATTTTTTTAAAACATTTTAGCTAACACTAATTTGAATTATTATATAGTAATAAAAATTTAATATGATACACTAATTTGTTTAGATTAACACATATACATAGACTAAATTTATATATAATTAACATTATAAACTAATAAAGGGATTATTAAATTATTATTTTCAACATTTTAGCTAACACATACATTAATTAACACTAATTATGTTACACTAATAACCACATACACTATCAACCCAAATTAACCCTAATTATACTTTAATTTTAGATTTGCCATCAATCCTAATTTATAATTACAATTTAAATATTAATAACCCTAACTAGCATTTCCAAATCAACCAATACATAATTATAACCAATCAATAGCCTTTTATCAATAAATTTAAGCACAAACTAACACTAATTTTATAACAATTCGAAATAATTAGTTAGGGGAAGAGTATACCTAATTTTTTATGGATTGAGGGTGTAGAAGCTAGGTGAATCCAGTTTGATGAAGATTGCGATGGATTTTAGCGGACTGCGGCAGCTAGGGACGATTTGGGATGGATTTGGGGGATTTAAAAATGGGTTTTGAAGTTTTAGAATAAAAGGATAATGAGAAAGAAATGGGTTTGGCTGCAGCAATATTTGCGATTTTTCGATGGCCTCCGATGCCTAGTATTCTACGATTCCGACGGCTTCCGATGGCTATAAATAAAGAATATTTTCTATCCTTTTAAAATAAATTTAGTTCGTTTGTAAAAATTTAAAAAGATTTACAATAACCCTTTTTATCTAAATATTAAAATGTTATTTTTATTCATTATACAATACTTTTTTAATAATTTGATAATTATTTGTGAATTTTAAATGTATTTATAATAAATTCATATACACTAATATATTTGGAAAATAAATAAATTTATTGAATCTTATGTCAGTCCAAGGTATTTTGGGCATACAATCGAAATATGAAAATAAAATAAATAGGTTTAAGTATCAATCTTTATTTTCAAATTTATAGCCGTTCGTCGACATTCAGACTTAAACCTTTTGTTCGAAGGTCAAACGATCTTCAAACGAGATGAAATTCAAATTATATATACTATATCCAATCCATATGGTCGGACTTAAAAAAAAACAAACAAAAAAAATTTAGACTTAAAATAGGTCATTTTTATAGAAATTGTCAATATATACTAAGTGTTAATACAACTTCATGAAAAATGATATATTTTGAGTCTAACTTTTTTTCCTTCCTTTTTTTTTCGATTATAGCCGTACGGATTGGATAACATTTTAAATTTTACGTTGCATGAATTTCATCTCGTTTGAAGATCGTT
This sequence comes from Allium fistulosum, assembly GCA_030737815.1. Taxonomy (NCBI): domain Eukaryota; kingdom Viridiplantae; phylum Streptophyta; class Magnoliopsida; order Asparagales; family Amaryllidaceae; genus Allium; species Allium fistulosum. The sequence continues at coordinate 803,662,722 of CM060903.1, read as the reverse complement.
TGGCCTTCGAACGAAATGTTTTTAGTTTAAATGTCAATGAACGGTTATAAATTCGAGAATCAAGATCGACATCCCAAATTTATTTACCTTTTTATCATATTTTGGAATCAGATTCAAAATGCTTTGGATTGACATAAGATTCAAAAAAAATTATTGTTTTACTGAATATTTTATTTCATATGAATTTATATTATTAAATACATTTAAAAATTCATAATTAGTTACACAATGGTTAAAAAATATATTTAAATTCATAAAACTGTTACACATCGTAAATTTCACCTAAGTTGTATGATGAACGGACTGAAAGTTGCATAGATTGATTGTTTGAGTTCGATTTTTAATAAAGTTAAATATTGAATTCCATAACAAAAGGGTATCGAAAATAGTAATTTAATCAACACAAACCATCATAAAATTGAAGAATTGAATAAAAATATTCTTTTTAATTTTTAAGAATTGAATTAGTATTTTCAAACAAATTTCAAATTTCTATAAACATGATAAATTATATTAATTAAAATAGCCTGCCGTCGAAAGCCGTCTTGAAAGGCTTGACAGAGCCGTTGACGGCCGTCGAAACTTTCCGTTGCTATCTAGCTCTTTCAGTGTTTGAAGTAAAGGATAAATTATCAGCAAACAATTGTATAAACTTTTAACTCCATGTATCAGAATGTATCAGACTGGTAAGATGATGGAAGGTAATCATTAAAAGATTTGAAAATTAAATATCAACATTAAAAATTCTTCTGCTTTAAATTTAATAGAGCAAGTGAGAGTGGAAGATGGATTAAGTAGCCTTACAGGAATGGATATGGTTTAACAGCTCATTGGCTGGACTGGGTTCAAGGCCAAATTTGTCCGTAAAACTTTCATGAACCCCTTGGCAATATTCATATTACATTTGTAATTTTCTTCTTGGAATAGTCGCACAAACGACGAACGTTATGCAGGATGCGTTTTAGTAAGACCTATAATTGTCACCGCAGGTAGACAGCGGAAGTGATCGGAAATTAATGGCTAGGAAGACGAAGAAGACGGAGACGATGATGTGGATAGGGTTTGTGAAGAGGTGCTTTGCTGAATGGTACGTTTGTTTGTTTTTTAAATATTCCTGTTAGATTTACTGTTGAATTAATGCATTAAATGTTTATTAGTTACGGAAAACTTCAAAAAATAAAAAATAAGTGAAAACAAGATTTTTAGCTTTTGTTTTATACAAAATTTTAGCTTCAAAATGCATATGAAGACTACAATAAATAAGCGAATACTTTCATTTCATTTAGATGAAAAAAAAAAAACCAAAATTCATTAATTTGTTGGAAAGAAAAAAAGTTAGCAGCTGGACAAAGTGGCAAGCATGAAATTGTGCATAAACAGATTTAAGGGATTGTGGACGCATCTCTTTGCTTCAAAAATATATTTTTCCTTTTTCAAATGTAGTATATCGATACTATATAGAGATTTTCTTGCTGAAATACTTGATTTGAGGGCACAAGGAAATAAATCACAGAAGCAAAAAATTTGACACTGTTAAACATCCAAACCTTGTGTAGCTAGGTTATGGAGGGAATAGATAACTGTTTGCTTGATCATTGCGATCGTAGTTGTCAAGGCACTGATGTTGAGATTGGTCAAATTGTGCCAGGTGTTGTGTTCATGAACAGTTCCATATGAACATGAGATTGATATATTCTCATTTCTATCGAATTCAAATAACTAATGCTCATCAGTTATGACTTGATATTTGGAAAAGAGGTGTTAACTGAGTTGAGTTACAATATTCATAATTTAATTTGTCAAATATAACTAGTACTGGAACCAAATGTTACTCAATTGATTACAACCATAATATAGTTTATCACCTGTAACTAGTATTGTAGGTTGTAACTGAATTGAGTTGCAACAACTATAATATAATATGTCAACTGTAACTAGTACTTGAATCAAGTGGTGAAATAAATTTTGGTTGGTTTTACGAAATGCTGTCTTATTGAAATAACACCTCATCATAACCTTCGTACTTAATGCTGTCCTAAATCTGACTCAGATATAAATCTCATTTCTTAGTAGGCCGAACTTCGATTTCAGTCCGATCCATACGTTCTAATGCAAAATATAAGCGGAAATGTGAAATATAATAAAGGAAAAAATAAGAAGAATTTGAGGATGCTAAATCTTCTTGTCTCATTGTGCAGCATTTCCATGTCATAATTTAGGCAAGAGACAAAAAACTTTGAAAATGTAAAAGTGTTAAACCAGGAATCTTCAATGTAGGTGTTTCTTTGTGTGCAAAATCCAGTTTAATCAGCGCAAATCAGTTCATATATAGTAGATTTAATAAATCTCCATGTCATTTCATTGATATCAATGCCATTTGACATGCTTCTGCACTATATTTCTACCAGGATAAATCCATTTAGTTGGATGTAAAATCATCTAGTTGAATTAAAATGTTACAATTTACCAGGAGAATGTCACAATTAAACATTCAGAATACATAAACTAAGTATTCTTATGTTCTCTTGATTAGGTTAAGTTGTATGTATTGAACGTGATGGTATTTTTGGTACTAGTAAATTAGTCATTTACTACATTCAATGTTAGAAAGTTTGACCATAAAAAGAAAGCTATAGAACTTTGGATGCGGAAGAAAAAAAACCTATTTGGTTTAACTTTTAGTTGTTAGGAATTTTGGATAATTCAATTTCAAACTTTGGATGTTGAAAGAGTTTGTGAAGAGGTCCTTTGCCGAACGGTACGTTTGTTTGTTTTTTTAAATATTTCTGTTAGATTTATTGTTGAACTAATGCATTAAACGTTTCTTAATTACGGGAAATTTGAAAAAAATAAAAAAATAAGTGAAAACAAGATTTAGGTTGTGCTTTTGTTTTATACAAAATTTTAGCTTCAAAATGCACACTTGGAGTACAATAAATAATACTTTCATTTCATTTAGATGAAAATAAAAACAAAATTCATTAATTTGTTAGAAAGAAAAAAAGTTAACAGCTGGACAAAGTGACAAGTATGAAATTGTGGATAAACAGATTTAAGGGATTGTGGACGCATCTCTTTGCTTCAAAAATATATTTTTCCTTTTCTTTTTCAAATGTAGTATATCAATACTATATAGTGATTTTCTTGCTGAAATACTTGATTTGAGGGCACAAGGAAATGAACCACAGAAGCAAAATTTTTGACACTGTTAAACATCCAAACCTTGTGTAGCTTGGTTATGGAGGGAATAGATAACTGTTTGCTTGATCATTGCAATCATATTTGTCAAGGCACTGATGTTAAAATTTGTCAAATTGTGCCATGTGTTGTGTCCATGAACAGTTCCATATGAACATGAGATTGATATATTCTCGTTTCATATCGAATTCAAATAACTAATGCTCATCAGTTATGACTTAATATTTGGAAAAGAAGTGTTAACTGAGTTGAGTTACAATATTCATAATTTTATTTGTCAAATATAACCAGTACTGGAACCAAATGTTACTCAATTGATTACAACAACCATAATATGGTTTATCACGTGTAACTAGTATTGTGGGTTGTAACTGAATTGAGTTGCAACAACTATAATATAATATGTCAACTGTAACTAGTACTTGAATCAAGTGGTGAAATAAATTTTGGTTGGTTTTACGAAATGCTGTCTTATTGAAATAACACCTCATCGAAACCTTTGTACTTAATGCTGATCTAAATCTGACTCAGATATAAATCTCATTTCTTAGTAGGCCAAACTTCGATTTCAGTCCGATCCATACGTTCTAATGCAAAATATAAGCTGAAATGTGAAATATAATAAAGGAAAAAATAAGAAGAATTTGAGGATGCTAAATCTTCTTGTCTCATTGTGTTCATAATTTAGGCAAGAGACAAAAAATTTCGAAAATGTAGAAGTGTTAAACCACGAATCTTAAATGTATGTGTTTCTTTGTATGCAAAATCCAGTTGAACATATACAAATTTATGCCAATTGGTTTCAGCGCAAATCAATACATATATAGTAAATTTAATAAATCTCCATGTTATTTCATTGATATCAATGCCATTTGACATACTTCCACACTATATTTCTTTCAGGATAAATCCATTTGGTTGGATGTAAAATCATCTAGTTGAATTAAAATGTTACAATTTACCAGGAGAATGTTGCAATTAAACATGCAGAATGCATAAATTAAGTATTCTTATGTTCTCTTGATTAGGTTAAGTTGTATGTATGAAATGTGATGATATTTTTGGTACTAGTAAATTAGTTTTTTACCACATTCAATGTTAGAAAGTTTGACCATAAAAAGAAAGCTACAGAACTTTGGATGTGAAATGAAAAAATAAAAATAAATAAATAAATAAAATAAAACCTATTTGGCTTTACTTTTAGTGTTGTTTGGAATTTTGGATAATCCAATTTCAATCTAATGGCACAAAAAGCAAATGGTTAGGAAAACACCACATGTTTTAATGCATGATGACTTGTGCACTAATACACTGCACTTGGCGGAAGGGCGGAGCGTTCACATGAGTACCAATAAGTCCAAATTTACAAAAATACATGTTTCTGCTGCTTATTTAGATACTTCTTTTGTGTTTATATGCTACCTCGACTTTTACTGGGATACCTATAGTAGTTATGATAAAAAAAACAAGGTCAATTATCTAGGAGCGAGACAGAAACTAATGTCAGGTATAACATTGTTTTAGTATGATTTGAAAATACTTGAGATTGGAGGTTGCTATTTAGTTCTATATTTGGATGCGATCAACATGTGCTACTGCAATTTGCTTGCAGTTCTATGTATTTTTACTATAAATACTGGATATGATCTTCTGGGAAACAGATCTATGAGCACCTTTTTAGTAGGCTTATAAAAATGAAATTATGTGTTTCGCGTGTATGTATTTTCTAAATTTTGATCTAAGTATGTGTTGCCTTTACAAATTCATGCAACTATCATAGATATTTCACAATGAATGCATCTTTTAATCTTCATGGAACTGATCTACTAGCATATTGTAATTGAACATATTTTTTCGCGTGTAACTGCTAATTTGGGTCTAACGTATGTTTTGCCTAAACAAATTTGGGCAACACGGATCTTGAAACACATTTGTGATAGGTTATAAAAAATTATGCTTGTCGTGTACGCAGCCACTAAATTGAGATCTAATGTATGTAATTGGCTGTACAAATTTGTGCGGTTGTCGTATATAATTAACTTTTGACATCAAATACGCACTTTTAATTTTTTTTAATAATACCTATTTTCCACGGGATATTGAAGAAAAATCTTTCAGTGGATAACGATAATCAGGTAGGTTCGGTATATCTTTCCAATGATGGAATAAATTTCTAATTTATCATTATTATTTGCTCAATGTGGAGTATTTTGTTATTCATTTTGGTCCTTAGTATGGCAAATATTTTGCACGTCATTCAACACTTTATCTGATGATATACCCACATGTAATAAAGTTTGTATGATAATCAAATATTTTCTTTTTTTGATTTAGAAGCAAGTAACTTTATTAAATCAGGTCATATATGCTAAAGTGGGCTTTCCTACTCACTTAACAGCGGATAATAACCAGCCTCTGTTGCCAAAAAATGGTGAATTTATAACGGAAGTAACAAAATGCATGCAGGATTAGTCCTTTAACTATGAAACATAAACATTTGTTGACAAATTAGATGTTAATTGATTTTGTTTCATTTTTTGTCAGATCTGTCTTATATACAACCATTAATTACTTGCCTTTGTTGTTGATGTTGTTGTTTCTTCTTCCTCTAAAATTGCATGATAATGTTCTTTTTTTTTCTTCCACAGGAAATGAAATGTGCAAGCAAGGATATTGTTCTGCTGAAGAAGACCAGCAGCACTCAAATGCTGAATATCAGTGGAACGATGTTCCAATACATACAGGTATATATAAAACCAGGCATTGCATTCGTCGATGTCCTTTTTCTTTGCAGTGATTGCTCAAAAGATGCATTGGAAAAACAAACTTTTGAAATGATAATATGCCATCTTGTATGACACATTATCTACGTCACATTGGGATTAAGAGCGCTTCATGAGACAATAGGATTGAAGTTGCTCAGATATATATTTTTGCTAAAACATTGGTTGGAGCTTCATCTTACCCGCATTTATTTTCTGCAGATGCTAGATATTTCATGCTTTTACAAAGCTTATATTGACACTGGATGGAAAATAGCTCAGGAAATAACAAAAGAATACGTTAGATTCTTAATCACTATGGTAAAAAAGGAAAAAGAAAGAAAGAGGCAATTGAAATATTGCAGTATCAATGAATTTTATCTTTCATCAAATATTCTAATTTGAAAGTTCTCCAAATAAAAAGTGTGATACTCTAGAAACATCTTCCTAATAATGTATGAATATTACTAAAATTCCCAAGCAAGCAAGTTTTGTTTTTGTTTGATATGCAGTACAAGAATAAAATAGATCATTTAACCAAACAGTTCAGCTATTTAAAAATAATTATTACCTGACAGCTCTAGAAATGTTGGATTAATAGAAATCTTGCACTACATTGGTTGGAAAAAAAAATCAAAAAAATATGTTTCTACTTTCAAAGAGTTCCGGATTTTCCATTCGATATATAGGTTCAGTTGTAGTTATATTTATTTTCACAATACGGATATCGACCACGTGCAGCGCACTTGCACTCAATCATTAATTTACACACATGAATACTTTGATCATTAATTTTCAAAGTATGGTTATTGAAACCATGCACAAAACTACACATATCACAGTTTTTGTGGTTTATGAGCGTGCTTTTAATTTTGGTTTAGTTGGACTACTAAGAGATCATGAAGATTGTAGATGGAGGTGGGGCGACTATTTAGTGCCGGATTTAACAAAAGAACCTTTCTCTGAAGAAGAAGTGAAAATTGTCATGGATCAACATGAATTGGTGGGAAATAGGTGAAGCCCTGAGAACTCCAGAATTACACTTCATAAAATACTTGCATGTTATTGGAAACAAACCTAAACCATGTCCTTTAAAAATAATAATATTAAGATTTTGATGTTTATTTTCTTAAGGTGGGCTGAAATAGCAAAATACCTTCCAGGAAGAACTGGTAATGATGTCCAGATGTTTTGGGAAGCTCACATGAAAAACAAAGACAAACTAAAAAATGAAGACATGAATACCGAAGTTAACGGCAATATTAGTAAGTAAATAAATTTTGTCATGCATCTACTTATGTTAATCAAATCAACAAACATGAGTTTTCCTCTTGTTCATTTATAGTGTCCTCTAGCTCTGTGAACAAATCAGAATCACCAAAAGGGAAGGAAGTGGTTGAAGTGGAAGAAACTGGTTGCAAGAATACCAACAACGAGGAGAGGATTGCTGAGTTTAAAGAATTTGAAGACAACAATGCTTGGGCTTATGAGGTTGAAGAACACCATATCTACCTCAGTTTGATGAACAATCCATGTACAAGTTCTGATTTTGAGGTAGACGATGACTGCTTCAAGCTATGGAATTTCCCCTAGTAAAAAGAAGCCAGGTTAATGCTTCTTATTTAGATATATATCATAAAATAAAGCAAGCTATATTGCAAGCTTGTGTCTGAGCTACCATCTAGGTAGTGGTAATGCAATGAAATTTCAGTTGAAGCTGTTCTTTTCATGAAATATATTCCGAGTTTGAAACTAATATAGAATAGTAACATCTGATACATCAGACCTATATAAAGCATATGTTGCAATATGTCTAACCAGTGAATTAAAACATATACACTGATACACAAATATCATGCACACTGCTTTTGATAGAAAAGTACCATCTATTTATTGAGTGGATTTGTGGAACCGGAAGTGCAAGCTTGCAATGGTAACATGCATGCCTTTCTACTGTAAACATATTCTTTGTTCTATAAGAAGGGGGTTATATGCTTTTCAAGGGAAATATGTAATACTTCCAATGTGAACGCACAGATTTTATAGGGGAAGTACTGAATTTATTAAGTGATGTTTATTCCGTTCAAAATAAAAGATTAAGGCCCCGTTTGGTTTGCCTTTTTCAGTTTTGTGATTTCGTCAAAAAAATTGCACACGACGCATGTATTTTTGGAAAATTAATTTGAAAAATTAAGCTAACATATAAAATAGAAAACAAATTTTGTTCTTCTTTTTTTGAGAAATAACGAAAGAATGAAAAACAATACATTTCGTCCGTCATCCATCCGTTTTCTCTGTTGTGCCTCCATCGTCGTGGCAATGGTCTAAAATTATATATTTATTTTCCGTTATCATAATATTTTGCTATGAATGTTGAAAACGAAAAACACAAAACACCAAACACCAAACACGACGCATGTAACACTGTCCAAGTGTTAAGACATCTAGCTTGAGTTATTGTTAGGGCTATTAGTTTAAAACGTCTGGACATACATAATAACCATGTTATAAAACAACATTACACAAACTATGGTTTTGCTATTGCTGTCTAAACGTGTGTTTCGCTCCAAAGTAGCATCTTTTTCAGATATTTTCTATGCTCTGTGCTTAGCAAGTTTTTAATTTTGTGTGAATAAATCGCCGAATGAATTCAAATTTATAAATCTTTCAAAAAGTCGATGAAATTAACAAATTGTATAGAGAAGTCCAAAACAGTTTGAGAATTCAAACCACTTTTGTTTGGTATTTGTCTTGTTGAAATTTGCAATTTTCACCTTCTCATATCAGGAAATTGTATAGTAGTAAAAACCAAACGTTACATGAATGTTGAATGTTTTTATTTAGGGTATTGTTATTAACACTTCAGTTTTGGATGTGAGGGGATCATTTTCTTTCAAAGATTTTTTTCGTACCATGAGAGGTACTAATCAAACTAGCCATCTCATAAAATTACAATCAAATTGACATTATTGCCCATTCTTTTATTTATTCTAATTTTCCCTTAATCAACATTAATGTTTAATCCAAAATCATTAAGCAAATAATAGAGAATTCAAACTCATCTCCAGATGAAATTGGAATTGAGAGAGAAACATGGTTGATTCTTACTCAAAAAAGCATTTAACACAATAATTTTAAACCCTACTTTTTATCACTGTTAAAAAACGCACAATAGATTGGGTTAAGCAATAACATCTCCATCATATTCTCAGCAAAGTTTGGATTTGATTGTGAAGATCAAGATGAATTAATTGTTCTCACAATCATTTTCCTTGTTTAAAAGTAAAATAATAAGGAGAGAGCAAATGAAAGTGTTTCGTTCCAACGTTTTAATTAAGGGCAAAAGAGTTAAAAATATATGTTTTATTAATATGGTGTTTACCCCTCATAACAGTTTAATTTTGTGTGGAGTACTTATAAAATTCGACCCCTTATATCCAAAACTGGAGTGTCAATAACAACATCCTTTATTTAATCAGTTTTGTCGGTTTATATATGCTCGACTTGTTAATCGATGATGATTTCAGCTGGAAAGCCAAATTGATGTACAATATTTTTCAATCGATAGTGCGAATTGAACTCAAACTATTCCATCTCATTGTACTCCATATTTTTTTTACCGAATTATTGATTTAATTTTCCACACAGCCAACCGAATCATTTTGGAAAACTCGGGAAATTGAATTTCTTACAAGCACCAAATGCAAATTAACTAGGTCAGTGATGCATGGCTCACTCGTTCTAATCTACCATTTTTTTAATAAAAATAATTTATGATTCAATTTATATTGTAGTTTAACTAATTCCTATAGAGCGGTATATTATGAATCCATCGAATATCTGCTAGTTGTGTATGTTTGTAGTTATGTTATGAGTCACGATCCTGTGCACCTGTTATTCAGCTTTTAAACCAAAAGCTTTCAGACGAATTTGGACATTAGGACGGAGACGAAATGGTTCGAGGACTTGGAGGCAATATTGGAATGGTGACGGAAAAGACTTCAAGGAGTTTGAGGTCAAGTTACACTAAGGAAAAGTGGTCGGTATCGACATGAATTCATATCGCTACCAAATACTTTGTGCAAAAGTAATAAACGTGTTTGAAGAAGTAGCCGAACAACTCTCAAAAGCTCTACAGAAAAGGACAAGCAATAAATGTGTCATAACATCTTGATTTTCAAGGCAAAAGTGCTCGTGGCTTAAAGAATTGAAGATAAAAAATAAACTAAAGGAGAACCACATGGTTTGCACTACGAAAATCATGTCGATACCGACTTTGACATGATTTTATGACGGAGGGACTTCGTCTTTCTTCCTACTTACTCAGATCTGGAGTTTTACCTGGTCTTTCGTGATCTAGCAACTTTTGTGGGCGATTCTCTTATAAATAGGAAGCCTTAAGCGACGGTTAAATGACGTTTGGCCATTCTCTTCTTTACTCTTGATCTCTACTTGGACATTGTCACTCATTAGGCCATCCTTTGTCGTTCTAAACAAATTTGAACCATAAAGCCCTTGTGTTTGTGGCAATCAACTACATAATAAGATTAAAGTGAACGTAGGTCATAGATGAACCACTATAAAAATCGTGTCTCTCATTGTTTTTCGTTGCTATTACCATTTAAATCTACCATGTTCTATTCCTTTGGGGGGGGGGTTGTGCCACTTTTTGGCCCAACATTTTTGTTACTTTCACTAAGAAGAGCTTTTCAGGAGTATATCTTGCTTTTATTTTGGATTGTGACATCTAGAAGTTGGCTCTAAAGCTTCTTATTGCTGTTTGGATATTCAATTGTTGGACTAATGACCCCTAGAAGATCTAGTAAATCTGGAGTTAGTAGCTGGCGGAGAAGATGAAGCTTCTCACCACAACAAGGAGACTAGCCAACCGGTAGTCACTTTACCAGAACTATCTGCTCCTCAAGAGATGATGTCGAGAGTCGAGTTCGATAAGAAGATGGTGGAGTTGAATCAGAGAATGACGGACAACCATAAGGCACTCCTAGACAAGATGGATGCAAGCATTGCCTTGTCGACCCAACAGTCCCAAAAGCAGAGGAGAAACCGTAGAGAAGTATCACCGTCTAGTTATGAAGGAGAAATTTCCTCTTCATCTGATCAGACCAGGAGAGATGGGATGAAAAAATGTCAAAGACTGCTAGAGCATCAGGGAAGAGCACTGGAGGAAGGGGCCAAGGTTTGGCTAGAGGAATTCATCTCGGTACCGACCGGAATTAGGTCGGTAACGACATGAATTTGGGGAGTTCCAGGGGCTACGACCTAAAACCGTCAATCTATCTGATAGCGAGGACGATCTGCAAGACACTGGCAATGACATTGCGTAGAATGCTGGAGCTTATGATGCTGGCGTTCAAACGACCACGGTAGAGCCAACTAGAAGTCAAAGAAGATTCAGAGAAGTGGCTCTCCTGATAGTCGTTTGCAGAGTCTCAGTACTGCTCCTGATAGTCGTTTTTGGGATCACCAGGCCAGTGAGGAGCATATTGCAGATATGATAAAGCGGTTGATGGAGGAAAACCAATGGAGAAAAACGAAGATTGGGTTTCTGCACTTAGCAGAACTCCATCCACATAGAATATCTTATGGAAGGAATACCCCAGGAAGTTTACAATGTCTTCGATGCCATCGTACAATGGAACGGTTGATCCCAAGCAGCATCTATTCAAGTATGAGTGGCACGGGGATGGTGCCGGGCATGGATGCGGTTCGGTGTAAGTGTTTCCCTGTCTTTTTAGATGGGGATGTGTCGATATAGTTCACTCGGCTCCCTCCGAAGTTCATTTCGACTTTTGATGAATTGGCTAAATTTTTTTGAAGCGGTTCAGGCTCTATGCCGCTCGGTCTAAGGATGTGATGTCCTTATCGAGCATTTCTCAGAGACCTGAAGAGTCGTTGAAAGGCTTTCTGAACAAATTTAATATTGCGGTCATGGAGGTAAACAATCTAAATAAGGATATGGTGTTGATGACTTTAGTCCGGGGGATACACTATGATACGGATTTTGAAAAATGACTGAGGATGAAACGACCGACTACTATGAAGAAGTTCCATCGAAAGGCTAACCAGTTCTTGCGTTTGGAAGAGGCAAACTGGCCCCCGGATCGGCTGGCGGAGGTCAACTGAGAGAAGTTATTTGAAGCAAGGTTTTCAAATGGGATTCAAATCGTAAATCGTAAAGTTCAAACCTTAAATCAAAACGGGATTTAAATCGTAAATCGTAGATTCAAACGATCCATATTTTAAGGTGTGTACACACTTTGAAATTAATTTCGATGTTTGAACTCTTGCATTTAAACTTAAACTCAATTCTCTCTTTTCTCACATTTTTATTTTATTTGCAAAACATTGGAATTGAAATTGTGAGTGCAAACAAGCATATCAAATAGATCACTATAAACTTATTGATTTTTCGTAATTGCAATTTTAGCTAGGTTTAACTCCGTCCGTGTAGTTTTCTATGCAGGCTGTCCCAAGTCAGAATAAATGAGGAGGGTTGTGATAGGCTTGGCGAGCCTACATAAAAACCACAGCATCTCTTATGGAAATGGAATCTTATTATATTTCGTTGGGGCGTAATCCTCTTAACGACACGCCATATCGAAGCTCGAGTATGATGATAAGTGAGCAAGGGTTGGATCGCCACTCCCTCAGTGGCGCGTCATATCGAGACTCGGGTATGGTGATGAATATGCAAGGGCTGGGTCATCACTTTCTGAGTGGCGTGCTACACCGATGCTCCAATGTAGTGATAAATGAACAAGGGTCTTCGCACTTTACTCAGCGGACATGAGGGGCAAGAAAACTAGTCGATAAAAGTAGGATTCGGTTAGGTAGTTGGAATGTAGGATCCTTAACAGGAAAGTTAAGAGAGATAGTTGATACTATGACTAGGAGACATGTAAATATCTTATGCGTTCAGGAGACCAAATGGACGGACCAGAAGGCGAAGGATGTAGAGAACACAGACTTCAAGTTATGGTACACGGGAAATGAACGTAACAAGAATGTGGTAGGTATCTTAATTGACAAGATTCTAAAAAACGGGGTGGTCGACGTTAGGAGACAATGGGACATGATCATCATAGTCAAGCTGATAGTTATGGTTCTGAACGTCATTAGTGCCTACGCCCCACAAGTAGGCCTAAGTGAAGCCGTCAAGAAGAATTTTTGGAAAGAGTTAGATGTCATGCTTAGAGATGTGCCTAGTAGCGAGAAACTTTTCATAGGAGGAGATTTCAACGACCATGTTGGTACAACTAGTGAGGGGTTTGAGAGAGTGCATGGTGGTTTTGGATATGGCAATAGGAACCAAGAAGGAGAAGAAATATTGAATTTTGCTATTGCTTATGACCTCATGTAGCTAATACATTCTTTAGAAAGAGACAACCACGCTTAGTTACTTTCACTAGTGGCCAACACTTTAGCCAGATTGACTTTGTTTTTACTAGAAGAGATGACAAACGAGCTTGTGTAGATTGCAAGTCATATCTGGAGAATGCGTCATCTCACAACATCAGCTTTTGATATTCGAATTTCGCATTCGAATACGTGTTCGACAAGATAAATGAGCCAAAATTAGTCGGACGAAATGGTGGAAGCTCAAAGGAGACGCCTCATGGGTGTTTAAAGATAAAGTGATGAGAGAAGGGGCATAGAATATGGAAGGAGAAGCAAATGACGTGGGATAAGATGGAACGCGTATTCGGAAAGTGGCCACTGAGGTGTTTGTGATAACGAAAGGAAATAAACGTGAACTTAAAGATTCGTGGTGGTGGAATAGTGATGTGCAAAAGGCTCAAAAAGAAGAAGGAATGCTATAAGTGCTTACATCATTACAGGAGTGAGGACAACATGTAAAAGTATAAAGTGGCAAAGAAGAACGCAAAGAGAGCGATGGATGAAGCAAGGGGTCGGACGTGTGAAGTTCTATATCAAAAGCTAAGTACGAAGGAGGGTGAAAAAAATGTCTATAGGATAGCTAAGCTCCACGAGAGGAAGATGAGAGACTTCAATTAAGTTAAATGCATCAAGGATGACAATAATGGACTTTTAGTGTAAGACGGTGAGATAAAAAATAGATGGAGAGATTACTTCGACAAGCTATTCGATGAAGAAGGTGATAGCACTACGATCGAGCTGGATGACTATTTTGATGCCACCGGTAGACATTTTGTTCGGAGAATTCAAGAGTCCGAGGTAAAGGAGGTGCTAAAAGGATGAAAGTGGGCAAGGCATGGGGGCCTAATGACATCCCCATTGAGGTGTGGAGATGTCTTGGAGATGCAAGGATAGCCCGGCTAACTAAGTTGTTCAATAATATTTTCAAATCAAACAAGATGATAGATGAGTGGAGGAGAAACATATTAGTTCCAATTTTTAAGAATAAAGGAGATATTCAAAGTTGCATAAACTACAGATGAATCAAGTTTATGAGTCATACAATGAAGTTTTAGGAGAGAGTCATTGAACATCGATTAAAAATGATGACAAGCGTTTCAAAAAATCAATTTGATTTCATGCCCGAGATGTCAACCACATAGACGATTTTCTTGTTAAGACAACTTATGGAGAGGTTTAGAGAGCAAAATAAGGATTTGCACATGTTTATCAATTTGGAGAAAGCTTATGACAAAGTACCAAGAAAGATTATGTTGTGAGTTCTAAAAAAGAAGAGAGTCCCAACAAAGTATATTACCCTTATCAAGGATATGTACGATAATGTTGTGACTAGTGTCAAAGCATGTGAGGGTGAAACCAGTGACTTTTCCATCAACATTGGATTATATCAAGGGTCAGCTTTGAACCCCTACATTTTTGCCCTAGTGATGAATGAGGTTACGAAGGGTATACAAGGTGAGATTCCTTGGTGTATGCTTTTTGCTGATGATGTTGTGCTAATTGAAAGTATGATTGTGGTTGATAGACAACTGGAGCTGTGAAGACACTTTAGAATCAAAGGGTTTTAGGCTTAGCAGAACTAAAACAGAGTATATGAAGTGTGAGTTCAACGGTGTCAGGTCAAGATGTCACTTTGGCCGGATAAGTAGTGCCCAAGAAGGAATCTTTTCGATATTTAGGATCAATGTTGCAGTATTATGGTGAGATTGATGAAGATGTTAGTTTTAGAATTCGAGCGGAATGAGTGAAATGACGACAACATCTGGCATTCTCTATGACAGGAAAGTCGCGCAGAAGCTTAAAGGAAAGTTCTACAGAATGACAATTAGGCCTGTGATGTTGTATGCTGTAGAATGTTGGCTTACTAAAAGCCAACACGTCCAGAAGATAAGTGTAGCAGAGATGCGTATGCTGCGATGGAGCTGCGGTCATACAAGAAGAGACCGAATTAGAAATGATGATATGCATGATAAACTTGGAGTAGCACCAATTGAGGAGAAGTTAGTCCAACACCGTTTAAGATGGTTTGGATATTTCCAACGGACGCCTCACGAGGCACCTGTGCGCGTTGAAATTATAGGCCGCGTCGAATGCTCTAAGAGAGGTAGAGGTCGACCAAGATTGACGTGAGAGGAAGTGGTAAAAATGGACTTGAATGATTGGAATATATCCGAAGAGCTGGTGTCGGACAGGAGCGCGTGAAAGTTAGCGATCCACGTACCAAAACCATGAGCTAGGAGTTTTTTTTTGCTTAAGGTTGGTTTAGGAGTAGTGTTATAAGTTTTAGATTATAGGATTAGTGAATAGTAGGCTAAGATGTAGTGTTTGGTCTTCGGTCAATATTACTATTAGTATCATTATTACTATTAGTATTAGTATCATCATCATCATCATCATGAATTTTTTTAAATAAATTTTACTTAGTTGTTATTGTTACTATTTGTTTACTTATTTGACTTTATTTTATTATTATTATCATAGTTTTTTTATTATTCTTATTATTATTGTATTATGACTTTTAAATTGACTTTATCATTTAATGTTGGGTTCCATCTCTAGCCAACCCCAACTTGTTTGAAAATAATAGCCTATTTGTTGTTGCAGTTTTAGCTAGATTTGAATCGAAATGTAAATCAAATAGTTAGGGGAGAGATTCAATCCAAAAGGGGGATTTAAATCGTAGGATTTTAAGATTTTTTAAACAATGATTCATAATATGGCTTTTAAACATCGACCAGATGTATGTAAATCAAATAGTCAGGGGAGAGATTCAATCTAAAAGGGGGATGCGTAGTTGATGGGATTGGTCCCAGCGGAGGTTTTATCGGCTCTAAACATCGACCAGATGTATGTCAATTGGATCCTGGAGGCCGAGGAGTCATGGATGACCCCGATCAAAGACTACTTGCTGAAGGGAACTCTACCCAAGGAAGAAATGAATAACGGAAAATCCTTGGAAAAACTACGATTTATAATGCTTGTTGTACATGAGAGGTTTCTCAACCTCCTTGCTTCGATGTTAACCAAGGATGAGGCTAGCAAAATCTTCATAGAAATCCATGACGGTAGCTGTAGTGATCACATCGGAGGGCAGACCTTAGTGTTAACCGGGTTTTCAACCCAGCAGAATTCAAAAGGAGTTAGAACATTCAGATTAAACCAGAATGACTCAAGGCTTGACCGGAAGGCCTAAAAGCACGAGACAAAGGAATATTGAAAGTTTGACCCAAAAATATGCCAACACTTCGGATCGGTACCGATCCGATCCAATTGGATCTGTACCGATCTAAAATTTTGGCTTAAGGTTCCTCCTAACCACTTGCTTTATGTTTCTACCTTTCTACTAAGTCTATCCACCAAGTTTGGTAACAATTCAAGCATCCAAATTCGAGAAGTAAAGACTTATCGGATTCAAACTAAAGTTTAGTCAAACTCATGAGTGAATCATCATCAAAACAAGTCGACAAGCTATGAAATTGCATGGAGAGCCTCATAAGTAAGCAACGAAGCCAACCGGGAAGAAGTTGTGCAAAAATTGCACAACTCTTTAGATTGGTATCGATCCAAAAAGTTAGCTCGAAATCTTTCCAAATTTTTCGTGCTTCTTCCTATGGACAATTACAGGCTTGTGGTGCAATAGTTCCGATCCAATTGTTCTTCAAATCCTATAAATACCATCCTACCTCCAACAGAAAAGAGAATCCTAACTTGATCTCTGCTGAATGCTGAAGCTCTGTTATTCTTTTTTCACTCCTCTTCTCCTACACAACAGTCATTGAGAGACAATTGAGATCCTCCTTTTGTTTCTAACAATGATGACTCAATCTAACGTGAAGAAGAGGAATCATATTATAATTCAAACTCTCTTGTAATAGCAGTTGATCAATAAAAGCTATAAAGTGGATGTAGGCTTCGTTAGCAGCCGAAAAACTATAAAAATATCTTGTCTCCTTTCTTTTTCTGCAATTTACTATTGCTTTTCCTATTTTATGTGCCTCAACCCATGTTCAAATCTAGCTATCTACTTTTTATCGGATAGGTTCAGAAGTTAGATCCTCAATCTCTGCTTAGAAGAATCGCAGTTGAGAGTTAATGGCGCCAGGAAGAAGGAGAACTGCTTCCGGAAGATCCATTGGGGCTGTAATAGCTGGAGAGGAAACCAATCCCTAACAAGTAGGTGCCAACACATGAGATCAGATGTCGGGATCTTTTATCCAGCATGAAATTGTCACTAGAGGCGAGTTGAACAAGATGGTGGATGAAATCAATCAAAAGTGGAGAACAATCAAAAAGCTTTTATGGAAAAACTAAATGTCTTTCTAACCTTGCAATCACTTGCTACTCCGACAAACATGCCAGTGCTCACGGCTGCCACCGAGCATGAAAACTCTTCCAATTTTGGCCTAATTAGGAGAAACATAAAGCAACAGAAAAATGGAGTTGTAGGTGGAGCTGTAGGAATCACCACAGAAGGAAATGCATGCACTCGACCAACTCCAAAGCAGCCCGCCGTAAACTTGAATCTGGGGACGAAAACCCCACGGGGAGATAGTAGTGGATCTCTCAGACTCTGAAGATGGAGAACAACTTGATGACGACGAGTGTAAAGAAAGCACTAACATACTCAACACCGATAGAGAGGTCCAAACCGCCCTTGTACGAACAACCGCAAGCCAACAGAACTTCAAGGGAGTGGCTCTCCCAAAGACAGGAGAACATAGGCTTCAGCCTACTTACCAAGACCGTTTGCAAAATCAAACACTTGATACAGTCACTGACATCCAACCCAAGGATTACCAGACATCCGAGGCGTATTGTGGACATGGTCAAGTGCCTAATGGGCGAAAGTAAGAATATGAGAGATGGTGAATGAGGATTCGCTCCAAGCCGGACTTCTTTCATTGATGACATTCTGAATGAACGATATCATAAAAAGTTCACCATGCCAGGAACTAGGGATCCGAAGTCCCACTTGTACAAGTACAGTTGGTACATGGATGGAGCGAATGCTTCAAATGCTGTCCGATGTAGATGTTTTTCGATCTTTCTGGAGGTAATCGCTTCCATGTGGTTCACCAGCCTTCCACCTAAATCCGTCTCCACTTTCGGTGAATTAGCAACAAGGTTCCTTGATCAGTTTAGGCCTCACACGGTACAACCAACAGATGTGATGTCCTTATCGGGCCTATTTCAGGGACGAAATGAATCTTTGAAATCCTTCATGAGTCGGTTTAACATCGTAATTACTGAAGTAAGTAACCCAAACGAAGATATTGTCTTCGTGGCCCTGGTCCGCGTCATCCATCCCGATACTGAATTCGGAAAATGGATCAAAATGTAACAACCTACTACCAAGAAGAACTTTAATCGAAAGGTGAGTCAGTACTTGAGATTGGAAGAGGCAGAGGAGCTAAAATGAAAACCTGCTAACCTACAACCAACCAACGTTGGACAGAATGGTATGGCGGCAAACCAAAACGCAAATGCCTCCGGAACCACTACAGGAAACGCGGGGAAGGATGAGAATCCGAAAAGGAAGAATCAGAATTCCAACAAGCGAAATAGAAGTAGCAAGCGACTTCAAGGCTTGAGGCCCGAAGACTACACCCCACTCAATGATATTCCAGAGAACATCTACCTTGCGACACAAGGGACGGAAGAGTACAAAAAGCCGCCTAAAAAGGAAGTGATTGAACAACAAAAGCGCTTCGGAAAGTACTGCCGTTTTCATGAAACACATGGTCACAACACGAATGATTGCTGTCACTTGAAGAACCCAATTAAAGAACTAACTCGAGAAAACAAACTTTAGCCGTATGTGAGGAAGCCGCAAAATCCTGACCAGTCTGCGGCACTCCAAGCTCCCAAAGATCGGAGGAACCAAGCCAGAACCAGCGAAGAGGGATCCAGACGGACCGACTAGAGACTTATTATCGAAATAATATCTGGAAGACCTCATCCCGCGCAGAAGAGTTGGGGAGAAGTGGAGCGATATGCGAGCTCACTAAGAGACGTTCCGAAAGATTTGTGTTTTGTGATGGAAGATGGAACTCTTACCAAGCAACAAAGGACCCTGAACGATGACATACTGTTCCAGAATCGAGACACTGAAGAAATAAAAGCTCCGACCCTTGACCCTTTGGTCGTGGCAGTAGGAATCAGACCAGTCCATGGTCCGATGAGTATTGGTGGACGGTGGCAGTTCTGTGAATATCCTTTTCGAACACACGTTCGATTAAATGAAGATCAGTATGAAAGGCGTACCCGCTTGTCGAACAAAGATCTAAGGATTCACTGGTGAACCTAAGCAACCTGTCGGAACAATTGGTTTACCCGTAGAACTCGGGGAAGATGATTGAAGAGTCGTCCTCCAAACCTTTGTGATTGTAGATGAAATATTTGCCTACAATGCTTTCTTTGGTTGGCCTGCTTTGGTAGATTTCAGGATTGCTTTAGCTCAGTGGTGTCTAACCATGAAACTTCCGACAGGGAATGGAGTTGGGGTGATCAAAGGAGACTAAAGTGCCGCTAGAGAATGCTATATCGCAGAACTACGCGGGTCTAGAAGAAAAGAAAAAGGGAAGAATATTGGGAGAGCTCTCCACATTCGTGAACCTACCAAATAGCAACTACAGAGCCGCCCATGGCTTGGGAACCATAGCCGATTCGATAAGGCTTTAGACCCTAGAAGGAAGAGTTTAGGGCAGCATCGGCAAAATTGACGGTGTCTGTCCCAGTCGATATAGATGACCCAACACGGGTCCTGAAAATTGGATCACATCTTGGACACAAGACGCGACTGGAACTCATTAAAATTCTTCACGCCAACCTGGATGTATTCGCTTGGACACATTCCGATATGTGCGGAGTTTCGTCGAATATTGCATGCCACACACTTAATATTGATCCCAAGTATACACTAGTGAAGCAGAAGCGACGCAGCCTAAGCCCCGAACGGTCCAAAGCGCTGAGAGAAGAAGTGGACAAGCTGATGGCGAATGATTTTATCCACGATGCAACATACCCCGAATGGGTATCCAACCCAATCTTAGTCAAGAAGTCCAATGAGAAATGACAAACCTGCATCGACTACTCAGACCTAAACAAAGTTTGCCCAAAAGACAGCTTTACTCTGCCAAGAATCGATCAACTTGTGGACGGGACAGCAGGACATGAACTACTATCTTTTATGGATGCTTACTTGGAGTACAAACAGATCATGATGCATGGGCCCGACCAGGAAAATACCAGTTTCATTACTGATTTGGGATTATACTGCTACAAAGTAATGTCATTCGGCTTAAAGAATGCTGGGGCAACCTACCAACGACTATTGAACGCCATGTTCAAACGGCAGATCGAGAAGACTATGTAAGTTTAGGTATACGATATGTTGGTTAAATCGCGCGTAACTGCAAATCACTTGGACAACCTCGTCGAAATGTTTAAAATACTCTGCAAATATGGAATGAAACTCAATTCACTTAAGTGTCACTTCGGGGTAGCCTCTGGAAAGTTCTTGGGATTCATTGTGAGCGTCAGGGGCATTGAAGCAAATCCTGTATAAATTACCGCTTTACGGGAAGTTGAGGCCCCGAGGAACAAGGAGTTACAAAGCTTGAATGGAAAAATAGCAGCACTAAGCCGGTTCATCTCAAAAGCAACAGACAAACGTATACCGTTCTTTGACGCGCTAAAGAAGGGAAAGAAGAACTTTGAATGGAATCAAGCTTGTCAAATTGCGTTCGAAGAGCTGCTGCGACGTATGGAAATCCCGCTAATCCTGTCCAAACCAATAGACGGAGAAGACTTGTTTATCTACTTAGCAGTCTCGCCCCATGCATTAAGTGACGTGCTCGTACGAGAAGAAGCTAAGATCCAACGACCCGTATATTACATCAGTAAGCGATTCACTGGAGACGAGAAAAACTATTCGAAATTGGAAAAACTAGCATATTGCCTCTTGATCGCATCCAGAAAGTTACGACCATACTTTCATATACACCCGATCAAAGTACTAACAGATCAACCCCTGAAGCAAGTGTTGTATCGCTCCGAGACCTCTGGATGGCTTATCAAATGGAATACCGAATTGAGTCAATACGAAATTACTTACCATCCTCGAAGGGCGATCAACGGGCAGACGCCGGTAGACTTCATTGTCGAGTTTACGATACGAGATAACGAAGAAATAAATCGAAAGTGGAAACACGTTGGAAGTTATTCGTCAACGGTGCATCTAACAACTCCTGCTCGCGGGCAAGAAAAGTTCTCGAGACTCCCAAAGGCCGATCCGTTTGCTATGTCTTACGTTTGGAATTTCCCGTAATAAATAACGAAGCAGAATATGAAACATTAATAGCCGAGCTGAAAGTTGTGAAGAAAGTTGGGATAAAGTTCGTACACATCTATAGCGACTCTCGGCTAGTCATCTTCCAGGTGAAAGGCATACCAAGCTCGGGGAGAGAACCTCGTTCCGCATCTGTCTAAAGTGCAAGAATTGCTGAATGACATCGAACAATACACTATAACTCATATCCCGAGGAAACAAAACACAAAGATAGACTATCTAGCCAAACTGGCCAGTTCCGGAGAAGCTCAGTCCCTGGAGCTAGTCCCAATCGAAACTCTGATCGCTCTAAGCATAAGCAAGATGGATATAGATCGGATTTTTAAAACAACCGAAGAACTGAAAACGTGGATGACACCGATTAAGGACTATCTGCTCAATGGAACACTCCCTGCAGACAAGAGTAAATGAAAAAAGCTCACTCGGAAGACGCCGTGGTTTGTAGTACAAGATGGGTTGCTCTATCGAAGGGGATTCTCTACCCCCTTGCTCAGGTGTGTGACCAACAACGAAGCTCTAAGAATCCTCAGGGAACTTCATAAAGGCGACTGCGGAGATCACATTGAGGGGCAAACCCTTGCAAAGAAAGTTCTTCGATATGAGTATTTTGGGCCAACAAGTAATGTGATGTAGCAGATTACGCTAGACGGTGCAACCAATGCCAAAGATTCAGCAAGATCAAAAGAACTCCTTCAATAGAGCTAACGCAGATGGTCAGCTCGTGACCATTCGTAATTTGAGGAATTGATCTGATTGGTGTATTGCCAACGGCTAAAGGAGGAGCCAAATATGCTATTGTTGCTGTTGACTATTTCACCAAATGGGCCAAAGCGGAATCGTTGACCATTATTACCACAGAGAAAGTTATTAACTTTGTTATTAAAAACATGATTTGCAGGTTTAGGGTACCACAGAAAATCATTACGGATAACGGGACCCAATTTGAAAGCGTTGAGTTCAGAGATTTTTGCAAACGCTTCTGAATCGAGAAAATCTTTTTCGCTGTCGCCCATCCGCATGCAAACGAGCAAGTGGAAGCAGTGAACAAGATCATCATGTCACTATCAAAAAATGGCTAACTAAAACTAAAGGAAATTGGGTTGATGAGCTCCCACTCGCACTATGGGCTTACAGGACAACTCACAAATTCGCAACCGGGCACTTTCCGTTCGCCCTGGCATATGGTTCAGAAGCAATGATCCCAGTCGAGTTAGAAGTCCCCTCTCATCGAAGACAACACTTCAATCAAAGGAAAAACGAGCAGCTTCTACTCGAGTCGCTTGCTATGGCCGATGAGAAGAGGAAAGAAGTCGAGATGAGGACTGTCGCTCACCAGAAAAAGGTCGCACGATATTTCAATTCCAAAGTCTGCAACTGTACTTTTGAAGTAGGAGACCTTGTCCTCAAACGGGTTTACCCTGTACCAGGAACATTCGGACCGAGCTGGGAAGGGCCCTATGTGATCGGCCAGAAGTTCGGGGATGGCACGTTTAAGCTAACAACCATTGATGGAACCCAAATTCCCCAAGCTTGGAACAACGAATCGCTACGCCGTTATTTTATCTAAGACTATCTTATGTATTTCCTATTTCTTGGAAATAAACCATCCGGAATCCGAAGGCATTGTAAATAGGCAAAACTTGCTCAATTTTTATTAATAAGATTGCTTTGCTCTTCGAACCAATAAAACTGTGATCATAAAAGTAGCCTGCTGTGTCGACAGGGTCAAAACGACTCAAAACCATCCAATCGCTGCTTAAGATAGTGGAACCACACTCAAGTACGCCCAATCTATCCACTGAGTCGAGGAAGCAAGTCGACTTAAACCGTTGGATCGACGGAACTTGATCCTCGCCTTTTAAGAACCGATATGGCTCCGGCAACACCAGGAAGACCCAAATCAAAACCGTGCATTTCGTAAGCCGCGCATCGTTTCTCGGGTAGTGGAATCACGCCTTCGTAAGCCGCGCATCGTTTCTCGGGTTGTGGAATCACGCCCAAGCAAATATAATTACTTAAATCGTGCACTCCTATAAGTCGCGCATCACTTCTTGAGCCATGGAACCACGCACTCGAAGCATGAACTCCTCACGTTACCCGAAGATTGACAACGTCGAGAAGTTCCAAACTGTTCGGGATCGACGGGTCATATCGATCTTATAAGCCGCGCATTTTATAAGCTGCACACTATCAAAAAGCCGCGTATTTCATAAGCCGCGCATTCTTAAAAGCCGCGCACCCGCGCAAGCACTATTTGATGTTGCTCTGGCACTATCAGCAAACCATTAAGATCTTGCAAGTACCGGTATTGTCCTGACAATACCGAGAAACTCGTCTATTGCAGGACTAACAAAGATTCACTCCCACTATCAAAAGTAATTAACGTGGTCCAACAATGTTGCATAACTAAAGGTCGGCAAAGGATTTTGATCGTTGACCGACAAAATATCTGGAGTCGAGACGCTCGAGTCACAAGTTCTCGAAGATAGGAACCGCAAAGTAGATTCGGTTATAGACATATGAGGAATCGTTCAAATCAACCGGTCATTTGTCAAGTGCTCGGAGAAGACAACCCTGTAAAGTAGGGGGCACACACCGACACTCAACCAAAGTAGCAAATACTTCACAGTTCTGTTACTCCGAACAAAGAATTTTGACAATAATTACGGGGCTAAATAATACAGTGATGAATAAAACTGGCATAAGTGCACGAAAAATAAATAAGTAGACAAAATAAAGCTACAATTAAAATTTCAACAGTTTTATTACTTATAATGTTTTTGATGTACAAAAACAAACAGCGGGGGCCATGCCCGCACAATATCGGCCAAGAATGGAAAAATACGAACACCACCGTGGCAACTACAAGCAGAAATGCTAAGTGCAAGCTCTTCACTTGTACAAAAAGTAATCAAAAAACAAAAGGAGCAAAAAACAAATCAAGGCTTCTTGTCACCGCTTCCCTGGTCGCCTTTTCCGCCTCCGATCGGCAATTTCTCATGTGTCCACTCTCGGGGCAATCTCGCTCTTCGAAACATGGCCACTGGTGGACCTTTCTTTGCCTTTATGCTTGTGAGTTCTGTGATAACTCTTTGATGACCGCTTTTGTTCTTCAACCTTCTCCTTCTTCATCGTTATCATCTGTTGCTCGGTCGTTGGCTGCTCGGTTTCTGCTTTGTCTGGTTGAATAGCCCGACCCGCCTGCTTCTGTGTATCAGTAGTTGCCAAGCCTTCCTGTTGAGATACAGAGGGATCATCCAAACCATGAGCACTGCAATTTGCTCGGATTGCGAACCGGGTTACGAGTTAGATGCAGAGACGACGGTTGATTCGGTTAGAATGGCAGTAGATCTAGCGTCGTTACGAGGAGGCAACTCAACAGAAAGAGAAGGTTGATTTGCAATGTCAGAATAACGGGCGGTTATCTCGGCAATTTCATTAGACGTGAATTAAAAGTCTTCAAACACGGGAAAGATAAGCTGTGGGGTCTGTTCATGCGTAACAACTTTGAAACCTTCGCCGTTACCCTCCTTGGATGATTGCACGATCACAGGAGAAGTAGAAATGACCCCCTCATCAGTATGAAGATGCAAAGATGGCTCACCCGGGCCTGAAGGAAAATGCTCGGTAACAGCCTTAGTGGTAGCTGTGACATCGATGGTTTCACGTTCCCTTTCCAGCCTCAAGATTTTCTGGCCTTTCACTAATGCTAGGCAGGATTCTTCGTTCATGTATGCCTGAACACACTCCTCTTCGGTGTAACCGCTGCCCATGTCTTGAAATCGGGCCAGAACCTCTTCCTAGACTACAGCAAGCATGCGAGGGAGCAGTGGGTCCAAGTAACTGAGGCTCTCTTGATGTAGTACGGAGTTAACGTAGAAACATAAAGTAGTAGCATCCAAGCCTTCCATCTTCTTCGCGAAGGTGTCTTGAAATTCTGAAAAATTGGGTTCCGTGCTAGCCTTCTCTGCTGCCAGCAGATTTTTCTCAGTGTTCATAGTCGAAATTTGCTCACGAAGTGAGGCAATTTCTTGGGTCTGTTCGGCGATTCTTCTCCATCTCGACCATCGTCTCGCTTATCCTCAGTTTTTCTTTTAAGGCCGTCTCGTCAGTGTGACACTTCTTTATTTCGTCTCTAAAGATGAGTGCGGCCCTGTCGGTGGACTCCTTCAGCTCCTTAATTAAAGAACCACTATTACTTTCTTTCTTGAGGGCATCATCCCTCTCCTTCTTCAGCCTCTCAATCTTCGCATCACGATCCGCAAGCTGCTTCTAGTACTCATCCTTTTCGGACTCGAATGAGAGAATTTCTTGGTAATTGTTTAGATTAACTGTGAAAAGCTGCATGCGTAGTTTTTTCCACCCCTCGGCTTGCTCTAAACCACTCTGAATCGCGTGGAGATGGGGTGAATAAGACTCTGCACGGACCGATTTCAAATTAGACTTATCGAAAACAATCCCTCTTAAGAACAAGTTAGGGAATGCAGCCTATAGGTGCGGAGGTCCAGCAGAAAGAATGTAAGGAGCATGCCTAGAAACCGGGAAAGAGGTGGTCATAGCAGCATGAGTGGTGGAGGTCATGACACCGGAAGTAGAAATGGTTATTCCAGTAGAAGCAGGAAGCTGTGAAGCGGGTTCCTGGCCTTGGTCTTTTTTCAGCTTTTTTGATAAATCTTCCCGCTCAATCGGGTTCTTCCTCTTCTCATATCCACTTCCTCTATCACGGTCTTGATCTTTCTCAGCACGGCGACGCTCTTCCGTCTTCCTATCCTTCCTCCTTTTCCTTTCCTCATCCGTCTTCCGGAAAGCGTGATACCTGAAATAATGTCTTTGTGAACGTTGAGACTCCAGTGCTCAATCAAGATCACTGTAAAAGCCGCTAGACATGATTCCTTCAGCAAATGCTGTAAACGGCTTTAGGAAAGAGGCATTTGATAGACTAAAATAACCTAGAAAATAACAATAATATAAAGTGTGTGTTCCTAGTGAAGTGTGCTATAATTTAACGACCCCAGCAGAATACACAAACCAGATCAGTCACCGACTAGTGCCAGGGCATCGGTTCCTGTAGGGATGATTTGAGTAAGCTGGGAATGATTTGAGTAAGCTGGGAAGGCAACCCTTCCGAGGCGAAGTCTCCCATAAAATCATCCATATTTACAAAATTGTCGCTCGTATCTCCCAAGTCAATATCGGCCCCTTTCGGCAAAGGGCTGGGAACGGATTCGTTCTTGGGAGAAGACTCTTTAGTATGTTCTTTCAAAGGAGGTGAGGGAGTATGTTCGGGGCTCAACTCCGAGGCCTCGACACCTAAATGGACATCACCCTCTTCGATGTCAGTATCTCAATTTCTTTCTTTTGCATTTAGAGGATGCCCCTCGCCGATCTCTCCTTCCTCCTTCCCTTCATTTAACAGAGCCTTATCCGCCCATTGAACAAACTCTTCTTCTTTCTTCTTGAGATCAGATCGATGACATTTTGAGCGGACTGTCAACCCCAACTTGAACGTGGATCTCTTCAGAAGTCTTTTCTGACTCGTCGGATGGGCCACTTTCTTCTTCCTCATCATCATTATCATCACCAAAATCACGGGAAGAGGAAATAGAGCGAGTCTAGGCTCTGGAGCAGGAAGGAGCGCTAACAAATTCAACAAACCTCCCAGGGTGTAAGATCCCACATCAGTGGAGATTTTTGTCTGTGAGCAAGAACCTGATTGTGCGCTCCTGAGCATCAACCACTTTCAGGGCGCTAAGAACAGTGGCAAGTGTTGGATCCTTGTTAATCTTGGGAAGAACTGTAAGGAATATGCGATCAATCAGAAGACTTGTTGCAATTAAAGAAAATTCCAAGCGTGGTGAAAGAAACTTACCCCCTGTGGTCCATAGACGGGCGAAACCCTCTGGACATTTAGCGAAGAACCGATTCTTGAATAAGGGAACCTTGCTGGGAAAATCAAGTATGAGTTTCCGGCCACGTTGCGACTCAATATAAGCGAGCGATGGATTAGCCTCTTTTTTTGAATAATAAAAGATACTGCAACTCAGCAAAGCTCGGGGCACGATCAAGCGCCTGCATAAACATAACGTATAAGCATGTCAACATGGCGTACCCGTTTGGAAGAATTTGGAACGGGGCCAACCCTATATTCTGAAGCGTTGTCATTAAGAAATGATTGAATGAGGGCACTGCACCGTACATACACATATAGCGGTGACAAGCCACATATCCCGAAGGTGGCCTAGGAGCGAATTCCCCTCTCGACGACAGAAGCACGTCATCCTCTGGGATACCATATTGCGAGCAGATGCTTCACAACATCCTATGTACAAGGATAGAAGGAGCTTTCTTCGGAGGATCAAACCTAGACTCTGAAGTTCGGAGGAGTGCAATCGATGACATGGCCAACTTGAATCAGACGACCATATTGACCCAATGTTATGGAAGCAGCAAACCCCGCTTGGATCGACGATGACTCCGCCTCAGAAATAGGTGAGCTCCCCTCAACCGACTTGCACCGAGAAGATTTACGCGTCATTCTATATAAGAAAGCTTGTGTTCAAACAGTTAGGTGCACTAAGTCTCTAAACTATAAACCCTAGCATAGTTGATACTTGAAATTCGAAAGATAATGGACGTGTACCAACCACCGATCGGATTTCAAGTATTAACCGTGGGTGTGTGCGATGTGTAATCTAAGTGAGAATGGGTCCGACATCTTGAATGCTGTGAACAAACCATTCCATGTAAATGGCTCAGTCAAACTGGAAAGAGTGATCTGTATCACTTGTTAA
Source organism: Allium fistulosum (assembly GCA_030737815.1). Lineage (NCBI taxonomy): Eukaryota > Viridiplantae > Streptophyta > Magnoliopsida > Asparagales > Amaryllidaceae > Allium > Allium fistulosum. Next base: position 803,634,202 of record CM060903.1, on the reverse strand, counting down.
TGTCTTTTCTTCTATACTTTACCCGTTATCGACCAATGATCGATAACGGATTCGTTGTCCGAAGCGACACAAAAAGCTCTTCCTATTCCAGGTACACCGGCTGTGCAATGATAGGACCAATCCAAAGCGAGCAACTATAGATCGATGGGTCCGAATCGGAAAGAGAATTCTCAGCATCAGTCGATTTTAGTTCTCTGGAAAGTGATAATAGCCCGAGATGCATACAAGACGCTACTTTAATCTATTATCACCTTCCAGAAAAACCAAAATCAATCCGCAAGACGTCGTGCTGGGACCGACCGTGTAACTCGGTGCAAGTTATTCGACTCTGTGGATGAAGATAGCAAAATATGTCGAGTACTGGGGCAAAACCCTAGCTTCGTTCCGTGAAGAACTTAAGACTCGATTTACTATCTTCTTCCACAAAGTCACAATCAGCTCGAATCTTCCACTGTATCCGTCGCCAACACAACTTCATCGCCAATCGCTGATAATACGCCAAAATCCGCATCACCAACCTTCAAAATGGAGAAAAGTGGGCTGATTTCTGATGCGAAGCAATCCAAATTAGGGTATTGATGGATCAGATCGGTGACGACTGGAAATGGAGAAGGGCACTATAGTAGAACAACAACGGTAGCTTTAGGAGGGGGCGGCTAGTGGCGCTAGAGGCAAAGATCAACGGCGGCGGCTTTCTGGCGATGGCAGGAATTGGATCGACGGCAACTCAGGATGCTTGGATCGGCTCGGCTTGAAAAGGTAAAGTGAGAGAATGGGAGATCCGACCCCTTGTAAGAAAAAAGGAAAGTAAGAAGAAAATTGAAAATTTTGCTAAGTCTTTGGATCGACACCGATCCAAATATACTCCTCCGAAAGACTTCAAATTTCATCTTTTCACCTTACTCGATGTTTGTATTCGTCCTGGAAGTTATCAAGTCAAGATCACTCTATAATTATGAACAATGGAGATTCACAACTAAGGACTAGACAGTTAGCTGGTATGTCATAGACAACTGTTCAAAATGGCTAGATACGACCAATGAAACTCCATAAAACAGAAACTAAAAGATAAACAATTCCAGAACACACCTTGTTTCCAACGAAAACATACTCTGGAGAGCAAATGTTAAATGAGTTTTTAACCCAGCATAATTCAAAAGGAGTTAGAACATTCAGATTAAGCTAGAACGACTAATGACTTGACCGAAAGGCCTAAAAGCACGAGATAAAAGAACCTTGATAGTTTGATTTAAAAGTAAGCCAACACTTTGGATCGGTACCGATCCGGTCCAAAATTTTGGCTTAAGGTTTCTCCTAACCACTTGTGTTATGTTTCTACCTCTATACTAAGTCTATCTACCAAGTTTGATAACAATCCAAGCATCCAAGTAAAGACTTTTATCAGATTTAAACTAAAGTTCAGTCAAAATCATGAGTGAATCATCATTAAAACAAGTCGACAAGCTATGAAATTTCATGGAGAGCCTCATAAGCAAGCAGTGAAGCCAACTGGAAAGAAGTTGTGCAAAAAATTGCACAACTCTTTTGATCGGTACCGATCCGATCCAAAAAGTTAGCTTGAAATCTCTCTAAATTTTTCGTGCTTTTTCCTATGGACAACTACAGGCTTCCGGTGCAATGGTTCCAATCCAAGTGCTCTTCAAATTCTATAAATATAATCCTACTTTCAACAGAAAAATGGTTCCTAACTTGATCTCCGCTGAAGCTCTGCTATTCTTTTTTCACTCCTCTTCTCCTGCACAACAACCATTGAGAGACAATTGAGATCCTCCTTTTATTTCTAACAATGGTGGCTTAATATAACGTGTAGAAGAGGAATCATATTGTAATTCAAACTCTCTTGTAACAGCAGTTGATCAATAAAAGCTATAAAGTGGACGTAGGCTTCGTTAACAGCCGAACAACTATAAAAATCTCGTCTTCTTACTTTTTCTGCAATTTACTATTGATTTTCCTATTTTATTTGCCTTGATAAACATGGCTGGTGCTTTCGTTCTCAATCCAGGGTGTTGATCCATATTTTGGGTTAACACTTAGCGAAGAAGATCATTTGTTACAGATACTTTTGGCAAATGATAAACCGTAATGTTGCTGATTACACTAAACACCAAACAATGCGATAGGCGCTAGAAGTTTGCGAAGATTCCGAGAGCCCCATCCACAGCTTATGCAAATGGTTTGTCCGTGAACATTTGCGGTTTGGTGAATTGGTATGATCGATATGCTATTGATATCGAAAGGAGGAGCTAAATATGTTATTGTTGCGGTGGATTACTTCACAAAGTGGGCTGAAGCGGAACCGCTTGCCACGATCACAACAAGGAAAGTGATCAGCTTTGTGACGGAGAATATTATTTGTAGTTTTGGGGTTTTCCAGAAAATTATAAATGACAATGGAACTCAATTTGAAAGTACCGAGTTAAAGGATTTTTGCAACCGGTACAAAATTGAGAAAAGCTTTTTGACAGTAGCACGCTCGCAGGCGAATGTACAAGTGGAGACGGTGAATAAAATCATCAAGTCCATCTTGAAGAAACGGTTAACTTAAAGTCAAATGTAACTGGGTTGATGAGATTCCACTTGCACTGTGGGCCTATAGGGTGACCAACAAGTCTGCGACTGGGCATACCCCATTGAATTGGAAGTCTCATCTCATTGGAAAAAACACCGTGATCCCAAAGGTGAACGAGTAACTCTTGCTTGAGTTTCTCGACTTGGTCGACGAAAAACGAGAAGATGCTGAATTGAGGGTAGTTGCTCGCTAGAAAAGAGTAGCACTACATTCCAACATCAAGGTCCAGAGCTGTACCTTTGAAGCGAGGGACCTCGTTTCGAAATGAGTTTTCCGGAATACGGGAGCACTTGGTCCGAATTGGGAAGGTCCCTTACGATTGAACAAAAGCACGAAGATGAAACTTTCAAGCTAGCCACTATTTATGGAATTTCAATTCTGTGGGCATGAAATATCGATCTATTACGGCGCTATTTTACATAGATTTATTTACCTTATTTTCTGCAAATAATTCATCCCAATGAATTGGGGGCAATGTAATAAGGCAGGATTCGCCACTTCTTATATATATATATATATATAAATAAAATTAGCTTTTAGAACCAATGAAACTTTGTTCTTGTAGGCAAAATCTTGTGTTGCGTGATTAGCAGTGCAATCGAGTACCTGAAGATAGGTACCGACCAACTCCTTTGATCCAAGATCAAGACAAAGGAGTATAATCATAAGGATCGATAGGATAATTTGTCCTTATCCCTCCGGTCTTGACTAATGCCCAGAGACAGGCAAAGTCAATGCGGATGCCCAGAGTTGGGCACCCGAAGCACCGGTTCTCGAAGATAGGAACTGGTGTACAACTAAGGCTTTTGCGACCACGCTTACGGTCCGACATGTTAGGATTTTTTTAGGATTCCTACACAGTTAGATTTTAGAAGAGATAAGAAGTGAAGAAAAAACAAACGCATGAATTCCTCCAGACAAAACTTTTATTAAATTCACCAAAAAATTACAAAAGAAAGTCTAAAAATTGAGAAGATATTTCATTCCCCAAAAACCTAGAAACTTTTTCCCACATATTTAATGAACCATACACATACCTATTATAATAATCTTGATTAATAACCATATACATGCCTATTTAATAACTATGTACATGCCTTATCCACAGCTCTAGTGCTGTTGGTTAGCGCTCCTAGCTTCCAAGCAAAGGGAGATGGTTCAAATCTCACCAACGACACTTAGGTCGCTTGCCATTTGCGGATGCATGTAATAATCCTAATGATGTAAAGTGTTTCACGGGATCGAAAAATGCCTCTATGAGAGCCTGAGTTAAAAGGGGATGGGTCGACGGTGGATCTTGCTACATCTCTAGCCTACGAAAGTAGGTTTATAAAAAATAATCTTGATTAAATGCTTCTTTAATCGGCCAGTGATTTTTTATATTTCTCAAAATAAATCCTTCCCATGTAGATAAGTCTTTGCCTTCTTTAATGCAATAAAAGATGCAATTAACCATCTTATAAAAGAGACGATGTATTTGAGTCATAATTGCACATTGACTCAAATATCTTCAAAATCTATTTAAATATGGAATACTATGTCATCAAAATCTAACAATCTCCACCTTGATACGATATCTCATAAATGTCATCCAAGTTTCACCTAGAACCTCAAACTCTAAACAATATTCAATATTACAACGGAAACAAATGTCTCCATCCAAAAAAATTTAACCAACTTCCAAACCATATAAATATACATGCCCTCTAATTGAACATGCATATCATCAATAAATCAGAATTGCTTGTAATACCACAAAGGTCTCAAACAGACTTGGTTTCCGTTGTATGCTCCACCTTGATTTAGACAAATTTGTTTCTCCAACTCCAAATTGAGAACTTCATTCTCCGTCGTCTTTCCAAGCAGTTTGCAAACATTGTTGTTTTCCCTTTTTGCGCGCAGCACCTCCCAAACGCTTGTGACTCCACCTTGAGTCAAAAATTTGCAGTCTTTTACCTCCAACCGTCCTATAGAAACAAGATTCTTCGTAATTTCTGAGGCATGCTTAACTCCTATGAGTTTCACCACCCTTCCATCATACATCTTTAATCTAGTGAAACATACCCACTTAACATGCAATTCTCCACCATTAGCAGACTCATTTTGCTCTCTTGCTCCTTATAATCAAAGAATGCTCCCTTTTGGGTGGCATATTTGGAAACATGTACCCGAATCAAGCACCCATCCATTTTCTTTTCTTCCGTCAACACAGAGAATATCATTACTAATATCAAAATTCACCTCGTCGTCGTTGTCTTCATCAAGTTTGTCGTTGTCTTCCTCTAATGCTTTCATTCTTTCTTTGTCCTTTTAAGCTTGTTGCAAAATATCAATCGATGATCGGTTTTTTCACAATAATAGCAGATGAAATCTCTTTTCATGTTTGATCTATTTGATCTATTTGATCGTCTTTCCATATTTGGATGATTATCCCTCCTAACAAGGTTGACATCTTCAATCGGATTTCTACTTTCCATTTCTTTCTTATCATTTCCTTTCATTAAGTTCATCCTCCGCATCTCCTTGTTAAGCAAACTACTAACCACCGATCCCATTGAAATAACTCCATTCGAATTTGAATTGTTCAATGCAACTACAAACGTTTTCCAACTCTTCGGTAATGAACTCATCAACATCAGGGTTTGTATTTCATCATCCACCTTGTAATTCATAGCTGTCAATTGGTTCACAAGCCTGAAAATCATTAAGATGCTCTCCATTTGATCCGTCTTCCTTAAGCTTCATATTCACCAATTTTCATGTAAGCAGAGTTCTTTGCATAAATTCCTTCAAATTTCATCCACATTGCATAAGTAGATGTTTCCTTAGCAGCAATATGAAATACCGTATTTTCCAAAAAAACAACGAATAACCGCTGCAGCCTTCCTATCTAAAGTTTCTCACTTTGCCTTGGATACATCACTAGGTTTTCCCCCATTATTCTTCAATGGTTGGTGAAAATCATTGAGGTATAGAAAATCCTCTATCTTCGCCTTCCATGACCCTCAATTTCTCCCATTAAGGTTTTCCACACTTATCTTCTTCACAACCAAACCCTCTTCAAAATATTTGTGCAGTAGGCTTTAATATCAACTGTTATGATTTTCCTTAGGATTCCTACACAATTAGATTTTAGAAGAGATAGAAACTGAAGAAAAAACAAAGCATAAATTACTCCAAACAAAACCTTTATTAATTCGCTAAAAGATTACAAAAGAAAGCCTAAAAATTGGCAAGATATCTCAATCCCAAAACCCTCGAAAGTTTTTTCCTTACATATCCAATGAATCATGTACATGCCTCTTTATAATAGTCTTGATTAGATGCTTCTTTAATCAATCGATGATTATTTCATCTTTCAAAATAAATCTTTCTCATGTAGATAATTCTTTGTCTTCTTTAATGCAGTAAAAGAGACAGTTAATTATCTTCAAAATCTATAAAAGAGGTAATGTATTTGAGTCACAATTAAACATTGACTCAAACATCTCCAAAATCTACTTAAATTTAGAATATTGTATCATCAACATCTAACACGGTAGGACAAGCTCGGTCAAGGATAAGCAAGGATGGTCGATGAATGTTCTCGATCAACACCCGAAGATATGTGAGTTCGAGAGTGAAAACCCGAAAATAGGCGCCCAACTGATTCCCGGAGATAGGAATCGATATATAATTGAAGCTTCCATAACTATGTTTGCGGCTGCCAACATGCCCAGCCGATGATAATACGATGATGGTCAATGAGCTATTTTGATCGATGCCCGGAGATTGACGATATTGAACGTTGACGCTTAGAGATAAGCATCTGAACCATTGACCCCAAAAATGAATAACTGAACTATCTATCACTTATGGCCTGAAGATGGCAAATAACAGAGTTGTGTTTAGCCAAAAAAGGAAAAACTTTGACAACGGTACACAGAACTAAGTAATAAGATACTATTATGCAATCACAAAAATTTACTTACATGTACATAGCTACAGTAAGTAATAGAATTGCATAGACACAGACATGTATAATATAAGTAGATAGATCACGTTGCAGACAGTTGCATATAAGCAAGCAAAATAAAAGTGCAGGAATGTAAATACGAACAAAGGTTGTACAAAACAACAATCTTTGTTTACAATCATCTTTTATACAAGCAACGCGGGAGCCGGTCTCGTACAAACTCGGCATATATGCAAAAGGAAATAGAATACATCAAAAGAAGACCAAAAGAATTTCTCTGGAATCCTATAACGAAGGTAGATTGTCTGAAATCATTCAGCAGTTAATGTCAACGGTTTTTGATCTGGAGGGTTGTCCAGTACTCTCAATCCAGGTTGTTCGTTTAGCAGAGGTGGTCGGTTTCAAAGAGGTACTACTGGAACTATTTTCCCTTGAAGTTCAGCTGTTATTGAACATCTAACTCTGGATGGAGTAAACGTAGAAGCTTGAGCAGTAAAAGAGCCGGTTTCGGGAGGAGTAAAAGGTTCAGAAGTGCATTTGAAATGTGGCGATCGATGAGTCATTCTGGACTAGAGAACTTGACAGTGAACATGATCATGTATGTTTTATTTTAAATTCCTACTTTATTAGATGCCCGTGTAGTCGGTGTACAGAATCCAACGGATGTCGACGAGTGTTGACTAATCGGATTCTGAATGTCGGATGGAGCAATTTGAAATGTCAGTCTATGCGGTGTGTCTTCTGTGTCCAATACACGACGAACGAAACATTCTGTGTAGATAGCTCGCTCGTGCTGGCAAACGAGCTCCATCACATGACGGAACTGTGTGTCGGATCTTACCCGTTATCGTCGGATAATCGATAACGGAAACGGTGTTCGGAGCGACGTAGAGCTTTCTTTGTAGGAACACAGGATTATGTAGTAACTTGAAGTGCTGTATGATGGAATTATTCGAATGTCGAAGTGCGCTCAACGCGACTGTTCTTCGGAGAGAACCGTCTCATCGGAGTTTTAGGCAACAACTTTTGATCGACCAGACTTTGGTATGATATACTTGTACATCTTGAGTGGATGAGTGCTCAAGGTCATTGCAAAACATGGAAGACCCGAAGCGGTATTGGTGGAGACCCGAGGCTAACACCATGTAGGTGTGGAGTTATCACAACTTGAGTGGATATGGTGTCAACTTTGGGTCGGGCTTGAGCTTGACCCTAGGAACTTTCAAATCTCGCAATGGCCTTGATTCCAAGCGAACGTCAATCACGTTTTGAAGCTACCATGACAACCATAAGCAAACTCTGGCTAATAACCACCGTAGCACAGCCATAGCAGCACCATCATCGAGCACCCACATCTAAACTTCAAACTAGATCTAGATCTGAACTTTGAAGAATTTGAGGTCGAAATCTTTGCAGAAGGCAGAGGCTGTCAAAGAGAAGATCTAGCGGTAGCGAATGCTAGGAAGAGATGGCAACGGCTTTAGATGGTCGATGGCAGCGGCGGTGGTCGTAGGAGCTGAGATTGCAAGCAATCTCAAGCAATCAGTTAAGGAAAGAAGTCGGGATGAAGGATAATAGAAAAGTGGAAAGTGGTTGTGAGAAAAACCTAAGTACCAATACTTAGATTGCTGTTGTGACTCAGCACATGAAGTGGACTGTACCGACATGATTTGTTTGTAAAGAAAAAGGAATTCTCACTTGGCTGAGGCATGGAACGATCTTCGGAGGGACGTGAATCTGGGCCTTGGCGTGAAAGAGGTACGCTACTATGTAGAGTGGTTGAACGGATACTCTTGGAGTAGTTACGATGCTTCAAAGCTATTCTTTGATGACCAATAGACTTATGCGGGATCAAGGATAATAGAAAAGTGGGAAGTGGTTGTGAGAAAAACCCAAGTACCAATACTTATATTGTTGTTGTGACTCAGCACATGAAGTGGTCGGTACCGACATGGTTTGTTTGTAATTCAAAAAAAGAAGAAAAAAGAAAAAGAAAGAAATTCTCACCTGAGGCGTGGAACAATCTTCGGAGGGACGTGAATGGGCCTTGGCATGGAAAGGGGTACGCTACTATGTAAAGTGGTTGAACAGATACTCTTAGAGTAGTTACGATGCTTCAAAGCGATTCTTTGATGACCAATGGACTTATGCGGATGGTTATATACGCTAATCTTGATCCAAAACACGCTTTGTTTTCAACAAAAGCGTACTTTATGGGGCAAGTGTTATCCAGCTTTTAAACTAAGCAGCTTTCAGACGAATCTGAACGTCAGGACAAAGACGAAATGGTTCGAGGACTTGGGGGCAAGATTGGAATGATGATGGGAAAGATTTCAAGGAGTTTGAGGTCAAGTTGCAGTAAGGAAAAGTGGTTGATACCGATATGAATTCATATATGCACCAAATACTTTTATGCACTATGGTGGCTTTTAGAGCCATGGTCAAGGAACTAATGGATAAAGTAGTCGTTTTGGGGTTCACATCTGAAGAAGTTGAACAACTGTCAAAAGCTATGTAGAAAAGGCAAAGTACTAAACGTGTCAAGCCATTTTGGTGACGACTTGATTTCCAAGACAAAAGTGCTGGTGGCTTGATGAATCGAAGATACAAGATAAACTAAAGTAGCAAATCATGTCGGTACCGATAAGATTCATGTCAGTACTGACATGATTTTATGACGGGGAGATTCGTCTTCTCTCCTACTTTCTCGGATTTGAAGTTTTATTTGATCTTTCGTGATCAGGTGACTTTGGTGAATGATTCTCCTTTAAATAGCAAGCCCAGATCGATGCTTAAAGGACTTTCAGCCATTCTCTTTTTCACTCTTCATCTCTACTTGGACATTGTCGCTTAGGAGGCTATCTTTTGCTCTTCTAAACGAATTTGAATTGTAAAACCCTTATATTTGTGACAATAAACTCTATAATAAGATTAAAGTGGATGTGGGTCGTAGAATTTGCCGAACCACTATAAAAATCGCATCTTTTATTGTATTTCGCTGTCATTACCGTCTAAATCTACTCTATTATACTCGTTTGGGGGTATTGTGACACTTTTGGCCCAACAATTCCCATATTTCATGTGGTTTCTATCCTCATATACTCTGTTGTTCCTTGTAATGAATTGATTATTTTTAATTTAATCAATTGATTAACAATGAATGGCGATGATTGTGCTGGAACTGAAGTGGTTATGTTACCTTAAACATGATCATGGTGTCACTAAAATAACTTTTATTAGTCTAGTCCTTGCAACTTAGGAAAAAAATGTTTATTTTTATTTTTTGGTCAAATGCCTTCGTCTAAAAGGAAGCACGAGTCAAGAAAATATCCATGTGATAAAGTGAAACTAGTTACAGGGGCCCACCCTGCTACCCTTTATATATACAGGCCAATCTACAAGCCACTGTAAACCATAACATAAATCCAAGCAAGTCAGAACAAAAAAAGAAAGCAAAATTTTGAAAAAACAACAAATAAAGCAAGTCTGTACAGAGTTATTACTTTACCTTTGTTAGATTCTTGCCATGTTAAAATGTACCAAGATCACTGGAAATAATCCACACAAGTGTTCTTTATCTGGATATATATTGTTGGTCACACTATATTTTGCATGGCTAATAAGCGGGCAGCCTCCTTTTTGTTGCTAGTATTGTGCTATCTTTTCTTCCTTCTTCTAGTGATTCATGCCCATGAAGATGCTAACAAAATCAATGTTCAGAGAAGTAATTTCAATAGATCGATGGAAGGAGGTAAGGTTTTCAATAGCAGTGAGCATGATGTCCACAGCGGTCCTAATCCAGTTTCTAATAGGTAATCAGTTGTCTAAAAATAAAAGTTTTGTGGTTTTACTTTGTTCGAAAAAATCAAATCAGATGTATATGAATAGCTTATTGGGGAGACGTGTAATTTTGTGCATATGTATGCAGTTGTGAGATTTATACAGCCTCCTTCTTCCCTTCTGTTTTTTTTGCTAACTTGTTTATTTGGTCTAGTATTGTGATGTGAAATAAGTCTGTCTAGAGAATGAGAAGATTGAAATGTGTCGGCATGAAAAATTACATTGCTACAGTTATAATAATCGAATTGGAAGTATTTATTTATTTGTGATTCTTTACACGGCTGCATGAGGTTTGTTTGCAACAAAAAGGAAAGCACTATTGTCTGGTTCACAATACCAGATTTACAAAATTAGCGATGACAGTGTAAACATATATGAAATTGGTTTTCATTCTTCCCGCATCCTACATAACCCTTCCCGTGGTTTCCAAACGACATAGCAAGGTTCAAAAAAAAGAAATTTTACCTAGTGCGGCTAGCATGTTAAAAGCTAACATACCAAAATTCTATTTTGGGTTATTTTAGAATTGCAGAGGTTTAGGTTAGTTTTAAAACTCTTTGAAAGTGTGTGTCGATATTTAACCAGTGCCGGGGTAGAAAATGGGAAAAATAATAACGTTGCCCATAGGAATTGAAGTCTTAGCCTGATGGAGGCCAAGGGAATGCACAACCACCTTAGCTAAGAAATTTTTGTTAAATAATATACACAAACACATAGATATTTAAAATCTATTATTCATAATTAATATAATTTTTTCCGTATTGTTGCCCTGTTGAGGGGGTTGCTCTAGGCTGCTGTCTGTTCGGCCTGCCCTCCGAGCCAGCCCTGCATTCAACACGTCTATTCAACAACTTGGATAAAACACATCATATGGATGCAAGTTGGCATCCATAGTAATTTAGATTGGCACGGATTACGAGTTAGTTGCTAAGAAATTACACCGTCGGATCACTCTTAGTGTAAATAGTGTGGACATGTTTCACGATTATGAGTTTTTTTCTTCTTTTTTCTTTAAAAAAACAAAAAACGTGATGGTAGAAGTCGACCTATGTTTGCAAATAATTCCATGATTAATCTAAAATTGTAATAATCTGTATAGATTGGTGCATACAATGAAAATTTATTCAGAAAAATATAATCAAAAGATGAAGTAACCAACATAAATGAGGCATGTCAATGAATTTTACCTAGTTTTGGATGTTCCTTAAAGTCAAATAATTCATCAACTTCATATGTAGAAATTTACCGTGGGTCCTTTTTGTTTGACAGAGGCTTGAAGTCTTTGTTATGCTTGTTGTAGCCTTTGCCTCATTGAAGGAAGTTCAATTTTTGCAATGGTTGATGCAAAGAAATTGAAAATATGATCTATTTTATGTATTAAATAATACACTTTTTCACCTCAATATCCTTCTACCATCACATCTATCATCACGTCTGTTTTACAAATGTTTAAAAATAGTTGTAATATCTTTGCTGTTACGCTTTTTGTGTCAGTTTGAACTACCTAAACATCTCTCTACAAATATGATCAAATCTTAATATTATTTAAAAATAGGATCTAACAATTAAACCTTTTTTGTAAATTTAAAACGCCCTTTACAAATATTACTAAATCTTAACATCACTTAAAAAAATTGAATCTAATAAATAAACTTCATTCACAAATTCTTTCTGAATTAATTAATAATATAAATAAAAATTCAAACTAACAAAAAACTAGATGTTGCAACTAAAAAATAAAAATTCAAACTACCTACATGATTTTAACGCAAAACTATTGCTTAATATTTTTGCAAATCATTTTCTTTTGAATGTGTTAAACTTATATAATTCGTAAAAAACAATTGACAAGCGAAGTACGCGTCATCATCACGCGCAAAGTATGTCATAGCGCTTGTATATTATTATATTAGTTCTACAAATTGATTTTGGGTAAACATGGTCTAACCAACCTAAAAGAAATGAAAATCGTCCACAAAACCTGAAATATTTTGTCGATGATTTTCATTTGTTCTAGAATTGTTAAGACTAATTCCGACTTAATTTTTGAAAACATAATCTGGCAATCCTAGAAGAACTTAAATCATCAACATAAACTAAAGTGCTTTCTTATTGATTTTCACCTCTTCTAGGATTATTATACCAATTCTAAAAACTCATATTGGGAAAACTTAGTTTGAAAATCCTAAAGGAATTAGAAATCATCGACAAATACTTATCTTTAGTGTTGAAGATAGAGTTCTAAAAAACAATGTAGTAAGTAGCTAAAATAAGATATAAAAGTTATAGTAGATAAAAAAGTTGCAACAATTTATTATGAAGTCGTCAACGACCACTAATTCAAGTGACAAGTGGTATGACGCTGTAGGCTGAAGTCATGGGTTCGAGCCTCGAGACATAAATATTACTTCAAGTGGTATTTGAATTAAATACCACTCTTATTATCAAAAAAATTATTATGAAGTAGAGCAAGAGGAGATTGACAATAATTTTGTATTTGAAGTATATAATCGTAATCGTTATCATGAATAAGACAGTGATACCTGTTTTTTCAAATTTTGGAAGTTGTTGCAAAGTATAAAAAGGTAGAGTATAAAAAGTTATGATATGAAAGCAATGGTATATCAAGACTATGCCAATGGTCGTAAGTTATCATTGCAGGTTGTAAGATGAAGGATTATCAAATAATATAAAATTTGTTGCATATTTCAATTGAAGAAACTAACCCCTTTGATGGTTAAGAAAGCTTCCGCAAGTTATGAAGTGATCATCATCGTATGTCATTAGTTATAAAGTTATTGCGATCTATAAATGAAGAGTTATCGTAAGACTGAAGAATTAAGAAAATTGTAAGTTATATTTGATAGAGTTAATAGTGTGCCCTAAGGGCAATAATGTAATTTGATTATATAATTTAACTCTTATAATAAAACTTGTCTGAAATAAAGCAAGCTTTTGAGTTTATTTTCTATTGTATATATTGTTATATTGGAATATATAGAACGTTTTAAATACATCAAATATATACATTTTGAAAATCTTTTGAAAAGAATTTAATCGATTACAATTGTGAATGCATTCGTAGCCATAAGTACTAAATCAAATAAAATAAATACCCGTCCTTAAAATTTTCTAGTTAAGATGTATCCGGAATGAGATATTGATATATCCGTTGACACTAGTGTAGTAACTCTCTTCATATGTTGGACGGTGGATCACTAATAACTGTTCTGGAGCATCAAGAGGTTACTTGCATGTAGTTTTTTGGGACAATTACATAACAAATCATTGAGAGTCTTCTATAAGTTAAAAGTTTAATAGAAGTTTTCACATGACGATATGCAGTATTCTTTTGACTTGAGAATACTGTAAATCTACTTTGATTATGGTTAATCACATGATGACTATGATCGTGTTAAGATCATAGTTGAATATAAGTTGAACTACCAGAAGTAAAACACTATTCGAGTGAGGATTCATCTTATTCGAATATAATGTTAATATCACCGTAATTGATAGTAAAGGTATATCAAAGTCTTTAGTCAAAGCAAATCGATTAATCGATATTGTTATTGAAATGAACCATGGACTTTAGTGTTAGATTTCGCAATTAACTACGAATATTAATAGAGTTTTGATCACTGTCCGAGTTTTAGATATCTAAGTGATATAGTTATTATGAAGAGAAAATGTACACAATATATTTTTGCTTAAGGGTATCACTTTAAAAGATAACTAGATTTCACTTAGATAACTTGTAGGCAACTGAACTTGAGCAAAGTCTGTATAGACTTTAATATTTAAATCGTTTAAATATTATCGAGGATCGAGTTCACATCTGGGAGTCACCCAACCGTATCTCTCAGTTTTGGGACCGAACATAATGTATTGAAATAATTTATAAAAGTTATAAATTATTATTACGGAAAAATTCATATAATGGTTATACTAATTAATTAATTAATTATTATTTTTAATTGCTATTAGAGGGTCTAAAATTAATTTATAAAATATACAATTGTTATATATTTATATAATTATTTTTGGGCCAATATAATAATCTAAATATAATAAATAATATATATATATCTAAATTTTTTAAAATTGTTTAAAATGAAGGCGCACTAAAATATATGAGTATGAATTAATTAAATGAGTTTTATTAATTAAGTGAGATAAGATCTCACTTATAACGGGTCATACCTTGAATGGTAGATAGCCCTTTAGTATTGCTATACCTAGATGCCTCATTCTACAAACACCGAAATTCATTCCCTCTCCATAAAAAGTAAACTATACCTTAATGGTGAAACTTGCAACTCCACTAGTGAGCTAGAGAACAGTTCACTCAAAAGGCGAAGCTGACGGTTCAAGTTGTGTATGACCGACAAGATTATCGAGGAAAATCTCAAATTATCTTTTGGCAAAATCCAAATTTTAAATTGTTTTAAATAAAAAAATTTATTTTAAAATCAGTTTTCTAAATAATTAGTTTTTATTCAAAAAACAAGGGGTTTACTACAGTGTATGTGTGTACTTTCATCCTTTTGTGCACTTTACCACCATCATGGACATTCATCACATGTAGCATCCAATCATTGTTCCATCATCCCGGCGATAACCAAAGCAACCCGCATTGCCTCGAATGGAGTAAAGGCACGACGACAAAAACGATTGCAAACTAGGGTTTCTGATACGACGACCGAGCTTGACATTATGGGCATGGATGGACAAAGCTCTACGAGGGGAGTTCAACGATAGATGCAACAGTAATTCCAACGATTTGTAGGGGCACTGAAAATTAGGCGAAATTTTGGATGGTGCGTGTAAAGACCCGTAATTTAATCGCTTTTAAATCTCAATATTTAATATATTTTTAAAAAATTAATTAATAAATATTGTAACACAAATAAAAAACTTTTAAATAATAAGTAGTGATAGGAAAATGATTTTCAAAATTTGTTTATAAAATAATTAGTTCAAAGAAAAGTAGAAAATATGATCGGAGATCGTTTTCCAAATTTTCGATTTTTCGGTGTCTAAAAGTTGTCAGAAACATTGTGTACATTATAATTAACATATACACCTAATTTACTAAATAACTTAAAGTATGATTAATAAAATGTGGTAGATATTTATTTACTTAAGTGAAAAGGTAGGAGATGTGACATTTTATTAAAAATTTAAATAAAAATGAAATAAGAAAAAGCAAATGTCACATCTTATGACACATAAGTGCAAGAGCTATTAAATGCATGTTGGCTAAACAAAAGAAAGGAGGGGACAAATGTGATGATGTGGAGGAAAATGGATGGAGGGTAGGTACTTTAAGGGTAGTTTAGTAATTTGTTCATTTCACTTTATATAAAAACAATTTCCTAATTCATTTTTCAAATGTTTATTCAAGTTCTTCATAAACTTTTTAATAGCTTCCAAAGGGTTTGAAATTAAAAATTCATTTTTTTTCTCTTTTCCCTTGAATTAAAAAACTAGAAATCTTTCTTTCTTCTCTACACCTCAAATAGTCTAAAATAAGACCCATATCCATCCAAAACAAGCACAGCCGAGCCCAAAACCTTCCAAGGCCGAACCACTTAGGCCTTATAAGGCTCCAAAATCCCATCTTGTACATGTTCAAGCTAAGATCTAGTGTTGATTGAAAGTTCGGTGAAAGTTCGTGTTGTTTAATTGAGTAAAATCTCATTTTGTATATATAAAGTTATTAGCTTTGTTTTTGCTTATAATAGTGGTTGTTAGTTGCTTGCTTTTATGTATTGTAAAGTGATAATGTTTAATGTGATTTCCTATTTTAAAAAGTTGCCATCTTGGTAATTACTTAGCGACTTGAAGTTAGTCGGAAAAAGTTCAAGTATATAATGTTAGAAAACTCTCTACATGACATATAGTTGTTACATGCCTTTATATTTATGTTCACCCTTATATTATGTATGTTTGGTTGAATAAGTGATATGTGAAAGTGTTTATGAAAGTGTCTGTATAGCGACTATCGCTATATTGGCACTTTGAAAATGTTATTCCTTTTGAAATCTTTTGTTAAATCTTGTGCATGAGTTTTATAAAGATAATTAATTATTAACATAAAGATGTGATTAAAGTTAATTATTTATTTTAATAATGATATTTTAAAATTTAATTAATCATTTTAAATAACGATGATTAAGAATAATGAATTAATCAGTGATGATTAAAATTAATTAATTAATTAGATAATGATGCGATTAAGGTTAATTAATCATTTTATTAATGATGTTTTAAAATTAATCAATCATTTTAACTAATGATGTTTAGGGCTAATATATTATTAAATTAATGATGGATTAAAGTTAATTAATCATTTTATTAATGATGTTTTAGGATTAATTAATCACTTTAATAACAATGTTTTAAAAATTAATTAATTACTTTAATAATAATGTTTTTTAAAATCAATTAATAGTTTTAATAATAATGATTTAAAATCAATTAATTATTTTAATTATGGTGTTTTAAAGTTAATTAATCATTTTAATTAATGATATTTGAGCTTTTTTAATGTCCACTGTTCCACTATCCCACCTCTCCTCTCCATCCAATCCCACTGCCAACTCCATTCCCATTGTACCTGTTTCCTGCCCATCCACTGACATGTCCACCTCTTCATCATTCTCTCCAACCATTATCTCTCTAGAGATCCTCAAAACTAACCCTCCCATACGATCTAACCCTTCTACCATATTTGTCCCATCAGATCCACCTCCTTGTATCACTCTCTCTGCCATCAATCTCCCCTATGTTATCACTTCTTCATCCAAAACATGGACTTTGCTGTTTAAATCCAAACCCAAAAATGGTTGTTGTTTCCAACCCATTGCATATGAACTTGATTACATGGGCTCTACTCTAAAAGTTCATAGGAAGTTAAGACCGCAGGTATCCAATATTGGAAAGATCATCTCATTGGTTTCTTTTTAGATGGAAATCTCTCTTACTCTGCTATGTTAACTCACCTACAGGGGAACTAGAAACTTAGAGGTAACATGAAAGTAAAATCCGATAGCAGGAACTTTTATTTTGAATTTTCTTACCATGAAAATAGAACAAGAATATTGAAATCAGACCCTATGTTCATCAGAGGAAAAGTGTTCATTATATCTTCATGGCAACCAAATTTCAGCAATATTCACTTAGTAGTTCGAAGTGTATACATCTGGATAAATTTATACAGTATCCCCCTCATTACATAGACTTTAACTGGAATAAACTGGCTCGACAGCCGTCTTGGTAACCTGATATGCTTTGTAATAATCCAAATTTCCATACCCTTTGAGTTGACAATAAACCACATATGTACAATCCAAATTTGAATGAAAAGATGGATAATTAAAGGTAAGAAAGAAAAAAAAATAGACAGAACATAATCTCACTCGAATGGAGTAACATATATTATTGAACAATAATCTTTACAGTGGAAAATCTTCTAAAACATATATCAGAGTCTAACCTAGATTCAGCTTGGACAGTTATAATACTTGTCCTTACACTTGCTGAAAAACAACAAAATACAATGCAACGGAAAATAGAATACGTTCATACGTGATGAAAATCTCCAGCTCTCCTTTGAAAACTCCCAGCATCTTCAGCTAATCCTGAAACTACTCGGATCTGACCCGAGTATAAAAATACCCGGATCAGTCTGGCAAACTACCGTGAGAAACTCAATTCATACATGATAGTGTTATATATAAGAGATTTGTGACAAAAACCTTTTGAAAAGAAAGAGCATCTCATAAGATCACGCCTCACATAAACACGGACGAGGTTTACCTTATGATAACCAAAACATTTTTATCAAAACATCTGATATTATTTTTAGTGACATTCTTTGAAAACATTTGCAAGTAAACTTATTAACCTTAACCGAAATTGTTACATTGATAAAATTCCAGCATACTAGCCACAAAATGGGTTCTACAAACAAAATGGCAGACACTTATTGGAGAATGAATTTCCATACAAATGACCAGGTGAAGGGACTACCTTCCGGCAGTACATCTCTATAGGAATGTACCGAGGCTATAGAACATCTGCCCTCTACCAACACAAGACCGGCATACCTCTACACATAGATAGTACCGAATATGTCATCACCCCGATCATTACCGACCTATCCGAGCGCGCTCTAGCATACACCAGATTAATTTAAACCCGAATGTCATAGTGGGTATAAATATATCTAGAAGGGGATGATCATACCCTAATGGTTGCTAACAACATAGCCTTGCTGCATCTACCCTATTTGGTCATTTCCAGGTGTGAGGCTTGAGGTAACGATTACCCTTCACATAGCACAACATCCTTCTTCTTTGAATGCAACATTGTCATTCCATAATCATACAACCGATTTCTATAAACGTATAACTCTTGAGCTCGTACGTCTCAGGAAAGGGTGTTAAGCTAAGAGAAGTTGCTTTCTCTGCCACCAAGCAAATGATACGTTCATAGAGATCAATTAATGTGATTTTAAAATGCAACGTCATACATTCGTCCATACAAATTCATTCTGGGACTGAACGAAACATAAGGCAGTCCTCCTACCATATCATGTTTTGGGAATCACTCCTAGGATCAGTAGCGATTAGTCCTTGCAATTTCGAAGATTTTCATAACGGAGCACTACTGCCAAATATATGATATGGTAAATTTCCCCGAGGGTCTAGTGACAAGTAGCCATACATCATGAATATCCTCATCTTCAGTGATCTTATCTTCAACATGTTTTACTTCGAAACGTAAATTGGTTCGAAGTGGTTTTCGGATAGGAATCATCCAGATCCGACCCCGGTCTCTTCGAAATCCAATCATCGATAAAAATGTGAATATGTGTATATAGGATTTGTTAAGCCTCTTTTCATTTTAACCTTTTACCGATAAATCAAAATCCTTTTAACTTTGGAAATCTTCACGTTATTTACTTTCAAATCAAATAAAATTCCGTCTTTCGAACACATGTCTTAACTGGATAAAAAACAATGTTATTTAAGACATCGTTTATTGTAAACCCAAAATCCAGTTATATTGAGTAAAAGATTAGACAAGTTTTACCTAGATTAATTCCCGTATTCAACTCGTACTACTTGTGGAATAACGGTGGAAAATCACCTCTTAAATTTATGCGGATAGTACAAACTTCCCTTTTTATAACTTAATACAGAGTTTGGCTAGAGCATTCTTTATATTACTGAAAACCTTTTTTTAACTCCTTTTATTTTGGAAAAACTTAAATATGATCATTTCATTTAGAGCATCCGGGCTTTCCCTTCGATCTGTTCCATCCCTCGCCTAGAAAAAGAAAGCAGTGGCCAGGTAAGTTCAGGGCACTAGTTGCTCCATTCCTAACCTTAGTTATACATCTTATTTTATCTTTCCAGATCTCACAGGTGAGACAAATGTACTAGTCGTTTCCGCACACCCAGATTGTTATTACATTCAAAGAAATGATTTTATATTGTTTAAGTGTTATAAATAATTTCTCTTAACCTTATTTAACCTCTTATAAAAACTTCCAAATCATCATTTATCACTTATTTATTTATTAAAAGCATTTATAAATGATTTAGGAAAGAATTGCTAAGTTTAAAACTCCATTTCTAAAGTTATTGAAACGGCAGCAGAAAAGTGCTGCGGAAAGTGTTAAAAGCTGATTCGATTTAAAACAACTTTTTTATCATTTGAAAATCCATATTTATAATTCACATAACTTTTAAACTATCTTAACATATTTATAAAATTTATTTCATGTTTTTAACCATTTAAAAATATTAATTTTAAAGAATTTTATACTTTGGTCACTTAACTGCAAAAACGCGATCTTTCTGAAAACTTGATTTGGGTATATTTTAAAATCTACGAGATGAAATCTTGATTTTCTTTCTTCATTTACAAACTATGGATATATTAGTACGGAAAATTATTATCTCGAAGAATTCCGAGCTATATTCAACTTCGTATGCTCATTTGAATTCTTTGGCGCGAAATCGCGAACTACTATTACGCGACGCGCCTAATTTTGACTTGTTTTTCAATATTTGTCGCAACACTTCCAAATTATCTTTACTTGCTTATAAACCATATATAAATTATTTAAAATCAATAATTTATCATTTTGATTATTTAACATCTATTTTTCACTTATTTCAAAATAACTCATATTATATTATTATAATATTAAATTGCCATCTTTTAAACTTTTTAAACCATATACTATTTATTTTTGAAACTTTAAACTTTTAAAATTTATTATCTTTCAAATCTCAAATATTAACTTCCATTTCAACTATTTATTTTTAACTTTTGGATTTTCAAATCAAATTCTATCTTTTTCCAAAATGAATTTCTTTTTCAAAATTAATTTTGAAAATACCATTCCAAATATACCATATAAATGGTCTTACTTAACAAAGAGAATGGTTAATCATTTCACATAAGTAACATAACCAAATTAGCTAAGATGTCAAATTATTATCAACAATCATTCATTCAACCAGATTCATCCACACAACAAATTCATCCAAACATTCATATTAACACTAAATGGTGTTAATTATCATAATCATCATAAGAGTGTCAACGGATCATCATAGCATAACAACGATATGATTTTTAATTGAGATAAAAGTTCACTCACCTTCATTTTCCTTTGTAAATCTTTTTCTACACTAGCGTGCTTTTCCTTGAATTATAAATACGAATACTGCGAACTATCTTAACTACGGACTAGAAACATCAACTTTTGGAAGTGGAGTGCTTGAGTTTTGGAGGGTGTGGTTTTGTATAAGGAGGCTACGAGTTTGTGGTAATGTGTGGGACAGGGTGTGGCCTTGGGTGAGTACTTGGCCGTGGGGTGCGTGTGTTTGGTGGTGGGTAGAGGCAGGTATGCGTGTTTTGGAGGTGGGTAGGCTTGGGTGGAGGCTAGTAGGGCTCGGGTGTATGGGGGGGTATGAGTGTGTGGTGGGGTGTAGGCTCGAGTTTGGATGTTTGGAGAGTGGGTATGGGGTGTTGGAGCTCGGGTAGGTGTGTGTGGGGTGGGTACGTGCTTTGATGTAGAAGGTAGGCTCGAGTGGTGGTTTTGGAGGCGAGTATGGATGGGTGTGTGGGTTTGGGAGGTGGGGGCGTGTCTTATGGAGGGGGTAGGATCGGGCATGGGAAGTTTTGACCGTGGATGGTGGGTTTGGTGGCGTGTGAAGATGGTGGGGTGTAGGAGCTATGGAAGAGGATGAGAAAGTGAAGAAAATGAAGAAGGAAATGTTGTGAAAATGAAGAGGATGGATGTGCTATTTATAAGAGAAGCTAAACCATCAAATTACCAAACTAACCTTTGCTACTTTTTGACTTTTCAACCATTATTTTATTTTTCTTATATGCATGAAGAGATGTTCATTAATGAGATATGATACTTAGATTTGAAAGGGTACTTAAGTGTAATGATTATGTTTTTTCCATTAAATTAACAAAATTATCAAAAATGGAATGCTCCTTTTCCATGTAAGGATATGACCACTAAGTACATATGCATTATGTGGAAAGAATGCTTAAGTATTATTTGTAATGATTATGTTTAGCAAAGGATTTATTAATAAAATTATGCCAAATCAAAATCTTTTGTAATTTATTTTATAAACTTTCCAAAAATAAATTTTTGTCTTATATGCTAAATGTTTAAATGTGTACATGTGTTAATGTGAAGTTATATAGGCTTTAAAAGAAATAATGTTGCAAAACGTTTAAACAACTTGTATTGAACCAAACATTGATTTTCGATAAAATGTTTTACGGTCACATTTTGACATTTTACGGTTACATTTTGATATTTTTGTTAAACTATTTATTTATGTAAACAAAATTTGAAAATAAGTTTCTTATTATTTTTAAATAATCAAAACAAGTTCATTTTAGTTATAAAACCATATTAAATAATATTAAAATATAATTGAAAAAATACGACGTTGATTTGTCAACGTGCGACAAAATTTGTCAATTTTTATAAAACAAGTTTATATGTTTATAAAATCATTATAAATCAAATTTTATATTATTATCATATCATTATATAACCAATAAAAAAGAGTTATTTACCATTTATACAGTTATTCGAATGTATATTAAATTTTATCGAAATCCGACTTTTGTCACTTTTCGATGAAAATCCAAACTTCTTGATTTTGCAATCAAATTCTAAAAATAAGTTTATCATTCTTATTTATTACATAAAGTATGATTATTAAGTATGAAAATTCTATATTTGAATATTTAAAATAAATTATATATCCTATTTTCAAAGTGGTTATTACATGCTTTAATGAAGCTACAGAAAAATGAAGTCGCTTTGAATATGCTAAATGGCTGGTGGAGATAGGACCAGATCGTGAACTGCCAGATTTCATCCTTTGTGTGATAATAATTCAAGAGTTGAAATTGGTTATGACTGGAAACCTATGATTTGTATAGTTTTCAAACGTTTTGATCCCCAAACAGTTTCATGCCTCAAAAATGATGAAAAGGATGATAGTGCAGAGAAATTGAAATCAGCAATGAAAGAAAATGACAAAAAAGAGACTGTAGTATTCAAGAGAATTATGACAAAGAAATGGGAATATAAAATGCCAGTTGATCAAGAAGACAAGAGCAAAAAGATGGATAGGGAAAAGCATATAAGTTTGGATTATCCAGAGAATGTTCAATCGATTTTAGGAAAGCATCCAAGTATTTTGGAAGAAGAAACAAATAGAGCCACTATTTTGAAAATAAATGATACAGATATTATGATGCACAAGGCTGCTGTTCCCCATGCACATGTCACAAATGTACATACAAATGGAAAGCAATAATACTCGATGTCCTAAAAGTTTTAATTTGATGAACACACATACTCAAACAAATATCATGCCACCACACCATGTTTTAACTCACCAAACCAATGTGCACCATAGCCCACCACACAATCAAACTATTCAATCCCATAATGATCTTCATCAGCTTAATCATGCACTTCCAAATCCTGTTCCTGACCCTTCTTCATCTAATACTACCCCCACCATTCCATGCATTTATCATTCCATTTCTCCTGTACTTCCTACATCGAACAGATTCTATCCTCTCCTAATATCAGAAGATCACATATCTACTGATATTGTACCAGCACTTGATATCCTCCAAACATTTACACATGCCTCTACTTCATCTTTGAATCATAATGTTTCACCTTACATCATTCCTTCTTCATCAAACAATACCACTCATATCCCAATTTTGCTTGCTACTTCCACTTCCCTTCCACCATACATTACATCACCATATTCTCATGTTAAACTTCCCCGATCTATTTCCACTGTATTGTCTACCAATAATTTATCCTTTTGCAGCATCATGGCATCATTGATCCTATTGTCACTACACATAACACCAGTTCCTTTACTTCATCTCACAGTCTGATCTCCAACCAACCCAATGATACTCATGATTCTTTCAACCTCTCTACTGATCAAGAGATATCTGATGGTAACAAAAACCTTTCTTCTAGAGAAGATACACAACAACATTTCAATGAAAAAAGCAAAAAGAAGAAGAAGAAGAAAGCAAAAAACAAATAGCAAGAACACTATGATACAGATTATGACAATGGCAAAGATTATGGCATCAAACAATTATTTAGCATTAAAGAATCTCAACACAAAGATGAAAGCATATATATCTCTACTAGATCCAAAAAGTTGAATGCTTCAGTTAAATACAAAACATCAAAGAAATATGATTGAATCTGTTGAATCATGAGTTTTGATTCATGACAAAAAGCTTAAACGATCAGTGATGAGACTATACGATCAAGCGACAAAAAGAGAATGAGATATGCAAGCTATTAAACTACAAATGCGATGAGACTACAAATCTAAGTATAGTATGTTTATTTATTGTAGTTTTAGTCTTAGATATGGTTCATAATTGTTAAAATCTATCCTCAAGTAGTTTGCACATACTCAAAATAGTTCTAAAGTTCAAATTCTTTAAAAAATGTGCAAACTGTGCACTGACAACCAGGTCAGTCGACTGACCGAAAACGACCAGTCGACTGAACCTGTTCGGTGCATAGATATGCACCGTTTTACACTGCCTTTAATATTCAGTTGACTGGTCGATTTTGCTCAGTCGACTGACCGACTCTAACGGCTATTTTTCCTGAAGAGGCACTTCTATTTACGAAGAGTTACGATCCAAAGTGAAGAGATATGGCTGCACCTTTTGGTTAAAACTCTTTGTGAATAGTTGTAACTATTTGTCTACTATATAAACACCTGAATTATATTTTGATTTCTTGCTATATTCTCTACTATCTATCTCTGCAATCTAAAAGCAATCACAATCTATATATTGCTTGAATCTCTGAATTAATTAATATACTCTTCGATTCTAAGCAATACCTTCCTTTCATATCTTCACACACAAAATATATACTTGAGGATTTGATTATAGGAAGGGTGTACTTTTAAAGACATATCTGTGTTATTCAGAACACAAGCATCAACTATTTACTTGTATCTGTAAGAAGTCATGTTCGGTTGTTCAGGCGGTAAAAGTCCTCTTCGGTTGTTTGAGGTGGAAATATCATGTTCGGCTGCTCAGGTGTTGTATATCTATTCCTCCGGGTTAAGAGAGGGGTTATAGAGTTTAAATCCAGAGTGTAGTCTGGGACTGGACGTAGAACGGAAAGTTCGAACCATTATAAAAAGTTCTAGTGTGCTTATCTTATTACTATTATCTATTATCTAGTTTATATTTCCACACTATTATAATATTCTATATTACATGATCCTAAGTGTTAACTAGCCACAGCTTACAAACTTTCATTTGGTATCAGAGCACGGACATCCTATAACCGTAACATAGTTATTTGATATATTTAGTAATATGGAAAATAACACCAACTCTAGCATTAACATTAACACTAGTTTCACTGAAGGACAGTCAACTGCACGACCACCACTATTTAATGGTCTTAACTATAATTACTAATCTATTAGAATGAGAATATATATGCAAGCTAATGGTTTTGAAACCTGGAATATTACCCAAAAAGAATATACCATGCCAACAGAAGACTTTTCAACTTGGACTGCTGCACAAAAAACTGATGCTACTTCAAATGCTAAAGCTATGAACATGTTATTCTGTGCATTAGATAAAAATGAGTTTAGTAGAGTCAGTATGTGTACAACTGCATATGATATATGGAGAAATAGTCTAAAAGTAACTCATGAAGGAACTAACAAAGTCAAACAAAGCAAAATCTCTATGTTGAAAAAATTTCAAAATGAAACCAAACGAAACTATAAATGACATGTACTCTAGATTTCAAGATATATATCACTCACTATTGGCACTAGATCAAATTTTTATTTATTTTGATATTGTTACAAAAATCCTTAATTCTTTAACGGACGATTGGGAACGAAAAGTCTTAGAAATTGAAGGAACTAATGATTTATCAACCATGAAACCAGAAGAATTGATAGGAAATCTAATGTCATATGAAGTGAATTTACAGGCAAAGAAAGTACAGGAACAAGACAAGAAGAATCTAGCATTTCAAGCAGAAAAAGATGATTCAGATTCGGATGAAGAGGATATGGCACTTATTGCTAAAAATTTCAAAAAGTTTTTGAAATTCAAAAAGAATAACAAATTCAGGAGTTACAAAAATAACTCCAGCAACAACAACAATAGCAGTAAACCATCATCCTCTATCATGGAATGTTATGAATGTCATAAAAAGGGTCATATGAAGAAAGATTGTCCAAAGAAAACGAAAAACAAATTCAAGAAGAACAAATTCAAGAAGAAAGCATTTTTAGTAACATGGGATGACTCAGATTCTTCATCATCATCAGATAGCGACAACGACAGTGACACTGAGCAAGCAAATGTATGCATCATGGCTCCAAGTGATGATGTAAGTGAATTAAGTTTTGAAGATCTTGTTGAAATTAATTCAGAACTAGTAGACATAGTAAAAAAAAATTAAAAAGCAAAATAAATAGTTACAAGGAAAACTGAATAGATCTGAATTAGAAGATAGTATGCTAAGAGATGAAAAGAAAATTCTAGAAGAAGAACTTGAAATGACTCAAGAATCTAATTCTAACTTAACATCTCAACTTTCTATGATAACTCAGGAATTAGAAATTCAAAAAAATAAAAATGATGATTTATCAGTAGAGATTAATGATTTAAAATCTAACACTAAAGTATTAGAGTTAGAAAATTCAAGTCTCAAAACCAAGTTAGAAAATATTAATAAAAATATTTATAACTTCAATAAAGGACGAGAGAATCTTTCTACAATAATAGAAAATTCTCAGTCTACTTCAAACAAAATGGGACTAGGATATAAGAAAATTGAAAATCCAAAGAAATCTGGAAAGTTTAAAAATGAGATTAAAAACAAAATTAAGAAAGATATTAAGAAGACAGTTTCTAAAGATATTAAAACTATTAAGATATGGAATCCTAAAACAAATAACAATTTAATTAGGAATAGACATATTAAAACTTTTATGGAAACTGTTCATAAAAATAAGAATTATATTTATAAAGGGAATTCTGAACCTGCTTGGGTTTGGTTTCCTAAGACCTAACTCTTAGGACCCTAAAAGAAAAGTGGGTACCAACGTAATCTTTATTTTTTGCAGGTACCACTTAAAAAGAGAGGAAAATGGATCTTAGACAGCGGTTGCTCAAAACACATGACTGGTAATAAGGACATGTTAACTAACTTTGTTTACTCAAATGGAGGATCAATCACTTTTGGAGATAATTCAAAAGGTTATATCATCGGCAAAGGCGATGTGAGCAATAACGGTATCTCTAACTTACCTCTTATTTCTGATGTTTTATTAGTTAAAAACTTAAAACATAATTTATTGAGCATAAGTTAATTATGTGATAAAGGTTTTAATATATCTTTTTCAGAAAATAAATGCAATATTTCTGATAAAAATCAAAATTTAATTTTTGAAGGTATAAGAGATAGAAATATTTATATTTTGAATATGAATGTAAATCATAATACAAACATGTGTTTAGTAGCTACAAAAAATGATTCTTGGCTATGGCACAAAAGATTTTGTCATATAAATATTAGTACTATTAATAAAATAGCTAAAAATAAAGTTGTTAAAGGACTACCTGATATGAAATTCAAAGTTGATAATATTTATGATGCATGTCAGTTAGGAAAATTAACAAAATCTTCTTTTAAATCTAAGAAAATCATATCTACAACACAACCACTTGAACTACTACATATGGATCTCTTTGGACCTACTCAAGTTCAATCTATTAATCACAATAGATATGTGTTTGTTATTGTAGATGATTTTTCAAGGTATACATGGACTATTTTCATGAAACATAAAACCGATAATTTTGAAAATTTTAAAAATTTTGTTCAAAGAATTCAAAATATAGAGAGTTTAAAAGTTAAAAATATTAGAAGTGATCATGGAGGTGAATTTGAAAATGAAGTTTTTGAACATTTTTGTAACAAGAAAGGAATTAATCATAATTTTTCTTTTCCTCGAACACCACAACAAAACGGAGTTGTAGAAAGGAAAAACAGAACATTACAAGAATGTGCAATAACTTTATTAAATGGAAGCACTCTACCAAAATATTTCTAGGCAGAAGCTGTTGCAACTGCTTGTTATGTTTTGAATCGTGTTTCTATTCGACCATTAACAAAACACACCCCATATGAACTTTTAAATGGTAGAAAACCAAATATATCTTATTTCAAAGTATTTGGTTCAAAATGTTTTATACTTAATACTAAAGATCAGCTTAATAAATTCGATCCAAAATCTGATGAAGTAATATTCATAGGATATTCGGAGAAAAGCAAAGCTTATCGAGTTTTTAATAAAAGAACTAAAGTAATCGAAGAAACTCTTCATGTTTCATTCGATTAAAATTTCAATATTTCTTCTAATATTACAAACTTTGAAGATAATTCTAATAAAATAATAACAAATATTTCAGAAGATGATATTATTTTTCAAGATAATAACATTAATACTAGAGAAGATGAAAACATTGTTCATAATGAAAATATTGAAAGATCTCCTCTAAGAATTCTTAGAGATCACCCTGTTCAAAATATAATTGGAGAAGTAAATTCAAATGTGAGAACAAGACATCAATTAAATCAAATGGGTCATGTAGCTTTTCTCTCTAATATAGAACCTAAAAATATTAAGGAAGCCTCCACTGATGACTATTGGATTATAGCTATGCAAGAAGAGCTAAACCAATTTGAAAGAAATGAAGTTTGGGAATTAGTTCCTAGACCAAGTGATCAATCGGTCATTGGTACAAAATGGGTTTTCAAAAAAAAAGCTGATGAACTAGGTAATATAACTAGAAATAAAGCTAGATTAGTAGCACAAGGATATAATCAAGAAGAAGGAATAGACTATGAAGGAACGTTTGCTCCTGTCGCAAGATTAGAAGCTATACGTATTCTACTGGCCT
Organism: Allium fistulosum; assembly: GCA_030737815.1. NCBI lineage: Eukaryota > Viridiplantae > Streptophyta > Magnoliopsida > Asparagales > Amaryllidaceae > Allium > Allium fistulosum. The sequence goes on along the minus strand of CM060903.1, from coordinate 803,605,235 downwards.
TTGCATGTTTTCATAACTTTAAATTATATCAAATGGATGTTAAAAGTGCTTTTATAAATGGATATATAAAAGAAAATGTTTATGTTGAACAACCACCTCTTTTCTCTCATGAAAAATTCCAGACCATGTTTATAAACTTAAGAAAGCCTTATACGGTTTGAAACAAGCACCCCGTGCTTGGTACGACCGACTTAAGAGCTATCTAATAGACTCTGGTTTTGAAACTAGGAAGGTTGATCAATCTTTATTTATTAAGAAAACTAAACAAGATATTTTAATTATACAAATATATGTTGATGATATTATATTTGGTTCAACTAATGAAAAATTATGTCAGGAATTTTTGACTATCATGACAAATGAATTTGAAATGTCACATATGGAAGAATTATCATATTTTCTTGGATTACAAATTAAACAATTACAAAATGGTATTTTTATTAATCAAGAAAAATATTGTAATAATCTAATTAAACAATTTGGTATGGAAAACACTTCGGCCAAACCAACTCCTATGAGTACAACTATACATCTTGATAGAGATGAAGATGGTAAGAGTGTCGACCAGAAACTATATCGTTGTATGATTGGATCATTACTTTACTTAACTGCTAGTCGACCTGATATAATGATGAGTGTTTGTTTATGTGCTCGATTTCAAGCAAATCCTAAAGAATCAAATATGCGAGCAGTAAAACGTATAATTCGTTATCTTAGAAAGACCAAGGATTTTAGACTATTTTATTCGAAAGAATGTCCTTTCGAATTAGTATCCTATAGCGATGCTGATTTTGGAGGAAGTCGGACGGATAGAAAAAGTACAAGTGGAACTTGTCAATTCATCGGACGGTCCTTAGTATCTTGGTTTAGCAAAAAAAAACTGTGTTTCACTATCGACATGTGAAGCAGAATATATATCTGCAGCTTTAGCATGTGCTCAAGTCATCTACATGCAACAAACACTACAATATTTTGATATAAAATTAAATAAATCTATAATATACTGTGATAACACAAGTGCAATTAATTTATCTAAAAATCTTGTCAATCACTCACGAACTAAACATATTGACATTCGTCATCATTTTCTTCGTGATAATATTGAAAAGGATATAGTAAATTTAGAATTTGTAAATTCTGAAAATCATTTAGCTGATATTTTCACTAAACCTCTCAATGAAAATGTTTTTGTAAAACTAAGAAGAGAACTAGGTATAATTTCTTTTAAAGAATTATAATTTTTTTTAAATCATGTAAAAGTCTGTTTATTCTACTCCTTTCATTATTTACTGGTTATCCCTTGTTTAACCAATCATTTACTCCATTTTTAGAATACCTAATTTATATAAATTTAAGGGTTGTTTGCTTATTTTCTCTCCACCTTGATTGTTTGAATCAAATATTTCTTATTCCTTGCAACAATGTCTTCCCAAAACAACTCCCAGAATGACTACTTACTCTTCTTTAGATTTTTCCACACCATCCCTGATTCTTCTAGTTTACCTACACCTACTCCATGTTATGAACCTGCCAGACCATCCAACTATCATACTGGTTATACTCCAGAAAAGAAGAAGGCACATCATTTCTTATTCTTTGGTTCTTCGTTAACAAAAAAAAAGATTGATGATATACATCATTATCAACGGGAATCAATAGAAATACAACGAGAAATGTACTATGAACAAAAACTTAATTCAAAATGACTTAGCTTTCTGGAGTAACTTGGCTGGAAATTCTGCGGGACATCTACATACGACGTTCATCAACCCACAACGTCTTCCTATCGGAATCCATGGGATCAGTCACCACAACCTCCTCCCGTGTTTCCAAATTCATGGGAGCATGGAAATCACTGGTCTCTATTGAAACCATGCAAAGAGAAGACTAAAGTTGAACCGGAAGATTGCAAGACTCCGCATTCATCTACTTCTTCATCCAAATAATTTTTGCATATATTTTTCAATCTACTTTGTATACATTCTATGTTTAATATATTATATATATTTTAAAAAAAGACTGATAATGCTGTAAAATAGCCTTTAGTCGACTGAACGAATTAGGTCAGTCGACTGAATCTGGAAACAAAAAGTTTCAGGAGATTGATCAGTCGACTGACCAAATACGAACAGTGGACTGAATGCTTATCTGAACCTATTAACTTCTGTTTCACCTACTTTTTACCCATATAACCCATCTTCTTCACTTTTACTCCTCACTTTTACTTTCTACCATCAAATTTTCAAAACCCTAGCCCTCCAAAATTTCAAATTCCTTTACTCAATTAATCATTCAAATGGCTCCAAAACAACCAAAACGCTTTAGGCAAGCTTCATCCTCAGCCTCTAAACCTATTGACACCCAAATAGCTCAATTGCTTTATGATGCCACCGCTATCCAAAGATGGAACAAGATGAAGGAAGCTCTCTTTCTAGAAGGATCATTTGTCGTATTTCCTGACTTCGCTATATATAGAATTCAAGATCTTGCTAGAAGAAGTCGTTTAGAATCTCTCCTTGACTACAACTGGAACAATCTCAAGATAAATCATACAATGGTAAAACTCTTTTACGCTAACTTGAATTTGGGTCATCAAAATCCAAGAAACCGTGACAACTGCGTGTGGAGCTTAGTTTGTGGTCAACAAGTCTTCTTCACGTTAGATAGAATTGGACACATTCTTCAAACACCAACAAATGGTATTCCACTAGAAGATTTGAATGTTGTTTTAGGAGAACGAGATGAAGTGAGTCATAGATTTTTGGAGGACGACATGACATAATTAAAATCTACCGCTTTACGTCCTACAACCCGAATTATGCATCGAGCCTTAATGCGCACAATCCTTCCTCGTACCGGGTCTTATGAGCTTGTCTACCCAGAGAATTATAGAGCTTTATATGCAATTTGGAGTGATGTTCAAATTAATTGGCCTAAGCTTATACTTGACGAATTCCTAGCCTTCAACCAAGGACAGATGAACATCATTTACTATGGCGAGTATATTATGCGGCTCCTAATGAATCTACAAGTTCTAGTTCCAAAATCCAACACCTCCACAGTTAAAACACTAAATAGCCGCACAATTAGTTTGATGAAATTGCCCCCAAGACCGCTCACTATCATGTCATTCCAAGATTGGAAATCAAGGCCTCGCCAACAAGCTGCTACTCCACAACAACAAAGAGATGAAATTCACACCACAACCCCATCCTAAAGCACCCGAGAGTCCGTTGATCTAATTGCATGTAATCAAGTAATTTTGGATTCTCGCATTAAGAATCTCGACAAGAAGATTGACAGGAAGTTTGACAAGATCAAAAGCTTCTTCGGGATTCTATGGGATGCAATTTCTTGTTCTTCCTCTTCTACCACTGCAGAACCTTCACATCGTAATCCGGGAAAATGCATGGCACCTCATTTTACTTGGTCTACATCCGAAGAACATACAAGTTCCGACACTAGTGGAAATGGTGGTGGTAGACAATATATGGAAAGCTCTTCACGAGGCAAAGAACCAAGGCAAGAGGAAGAGGAAGAAGAAACAGATTCAGGCTCTGATGAGTGATGATGGTAATTCATAATGGTGGTAGTAAGTATTTTTTTTGTTAAGTTAAAACATTCTAGTATCATTTAATTTCTTTGATGTTAATGGGCTTGTATAAATAGCCCGATAGAATTTGCAACTTTTTTTTTGTGATTGTTATTTAATATGCTATTAGTTCACAATGCTTATGTGATAACATATTATATGGTTGTTTATTTCTTTTTTTCGATGACAAAGGGGAAGAAATTTGTATGACTAACCAACTTTTGCAGGAATAGATATGTTGCCACATATTCAGGGGGAGAAATATATATCTTCCGGTATATAATTCTTAATATATAGCATCATCAAAAACAGGTTGTCATCAATCAAAAAGGGGGAGAATGTTGAATCATGAGTTTTGATTCATGAAAAAAAGCTTAAACGATTAATGATGAGACTATACGATCAAGCGACAAAAAGAGAATGAGATATGCAAGCTATTAAACTACAAATGAGATGAGACTACAAATCTAAGTATAGTATGTTTATTTACTGTAGTTTTAGTCTTAGATATGGTTCATAATTGTTAAAATCTATCCTCAAGTAGTTTGCACATACTCAAAATAGTTCTAAAGTTCAAATTCTTTAAAAAATGTGCAAACTGTGCACTGACAACTAGGTCAGTTGACTGACCGAAAACGACCAGTCGACTGAACCTGTTCAGTGCACAGATATGCACCGTTTTACACTGTCTTTAACTATTCAGTTGACTGGTCGATTTTGCTCAGTCGACTGACCGGCTCTAACGGCTATTTTTCCTGAAGAGACACTTCTATTTGCAAAGAGTTACGATCCAGAGTGAAGAGATATGGCTGCACCTTTTGGTTAAAACTCTTTGTGAATAGTTGTAACTATTTGTCTACTATATAAACACATTAGAATCACTTCTCAAATAACTGAATTATATTTTTGTTTCTTGCTATATTCTCTACTATCTATCTCTGGAATCTAAAAGCAATCACAATCTATATATTGCTTGAATCTCTGAATTAATTAATATACTCTTCGATTCTAAGCAATATCTTTCTTTCATATCTTCACACACACAATATATACTTGAGGATTTGATTATAGGAAGGGTGTACTATTAAAGACATATCTGTGTTATTCAGAACACAAGCGTCAACTATTTACTTGTATCTGTAAGAAGTCCTGTTCGGTTGTTCAGGCGGTAAAAGTCCTCTTCGGTTGTTTGAGGTGGAAAAATCCTATTCGGCTGCTCAGGTGTTGTATATCTATACCTCTGGGTTAAGAGAGGGGTTATAGAGTTTAAATCCAGAGTGTAGTCTGGGACTGGACGTAGAACGGGAAGTTCGAACCAGTATAAATTTTTCTGGTGTGCTTATCTTATTAGTATTATCTAGTTTATATTTCCGCACTATTATAATATTCCATATTACGCGATCCTAAGTGTTAACTAGCCACAACTTACACACTTTCAGAATCAACTGCATCCTGGAACATCAAGGGTACTCACCTCCAAGTTAAGCAAAATGAAATCAAACACCTTATCAATTCCCACCATATCCAAATGATTCCAATCCTTAAAAAAAATCTAAATGATCCTCTCACCAAGAAAGCATATAAATATATCAATATAGACTGGATTTATATAGATAATTCCAAGAAGCATCTTATGGCAGAATTATCATTTTATGGAATCCCACAATCTTCCTTGCCGATAATTTTGAAAAACACTGCCAATTCATTAATCTGAATATTACTCACATTTGCACTTCTCTCACATTTCAAATCTCCTTTGTTTATGCTTCCAATCAATACTTGTCCATACAAACTTTTCTTGATCAAATCTCATCCCTATCCTCTACCACTATCCCTTGGATTTGTATTGGAAACTACAACTGCACAAGTAGTGTTACACAAAAAATTGGTGACAATCTCTTGTCCCTTAAAGACATTGCTCCTCTCAATCATTCCCTTCTTCTCTCTGGTTTAATTAATTTCCATATTATGGTCTCAAATTCACATGGAATAATAAGAAACATTGTGACAAACGTACTTTTTGCAAGCTTGATCACAGTTTCTTCAACCTCTCTGCCCTATCAATATGGCCATCCTTAACCACCATCAAACCCACTTGAGGCATTTCTGATCATAGCCCACAAATTCTCACCTGGAAAGATGGATCATTGAAAAAGCTTCCCTCATTTAAATTTTTTAATTTCTGGACTAAACATCCTCTATTTAGTAATACTTTTTTGTAGGCATAGAGCATTACTACACAAGTTAATCCTATGTATAAGATCCAAACGCATCTGAGGAATACAAAGAAACTTTACGATCCTGGGCTTTATCTGAATATGGTAAGGGATCTCAAAAATCTTCTCATCTTAGAGAAAAATTAGATGCAATTCAATCGGACATGATTCTATCCCCTGATGATATTTCTATCTGACCAAGAACACATAATCAAACAACTTTTTAATACTCTCTCTGATGAACTCATGATGCTCAAGCAAAATTTAGGCAAAGATTTCTTCTTTGATGGAGATAGAAATACTGAATTTTTCCATACCTCCCTCAAAATTAAAAACAATAAAGCCAAAATCATAACTATCTTAGATATAAATGGAGATCAATGCTCTGAAACAATAAGTTAGCAATGCCATGACTCAGTACTTCAGATAATGTTTCAACTCACAATCTGATCAATTTCTCTCTCTTGATATGATAAACAACTCATCTCTCCCTAATGTCTCTTGAAGAATCTCATGAATTAATTTCCAAAATCTCAGATTCAGAGATCAAAGAAGCCCTTTTCAGTTTAAATTCTATTAGTATGGGAGGGCTAGATAGTTTTAATTCCTTCTTCTTCACTCAAATATGGTCCATAATTAGTCCTGTCTTCATCAAGGCCATTCATAATTTTTTCCAATCCAATACTTTTCTTGGTGGTATGAACTCTACTAATCTTGCAATGATTCCCAAGATAACCAGTCCTACCTTTGTGAAATACTTTAGGCCAGTTGCTGGCTATACGGTAATAGACAAGGTTATTACTAAAATTATTGCTACCAGACTATGACCAATTCTTTCTAGAATTATTTCCCCAAATCAGGTTGCATACCTCCTTAACAGAGACATTCTACACAATATCTTGCTAACTCATGAATTATTCAAAGGATATAATACCAAAATATCTCTCCAAGATGCATGATGAACGTTGACATACAAAAAGCTTTTGATACCATCGACTGGACCTCCCTCATTGCCATCATGGTCAAGATGAACTTCCTCGAGCCTTTATTGGCATGGATATATACTTGTATATCTACTGCACACTTTTCTATAATCTTGTATGGTGCTCCAGAAAGTTATTTCACTTCTTCTCATGGAATATAATAAGGGGATCCAATGTCTGCATATTATAGTCATGGAGTTCTTACCACCCTACTGCAAAAAGAAATAAAATTGAAATCCATAAAACTCCATCCCAAATGTAGAGATCCATAGATTTTCTGCTTGATGTTTGCATCGATCTTATCGTTTTCTCAAAGCTAGATCATCACTCCATTCTTACAATTATAAACTGTAAAGAGTAGAACAGCCAAATTACATTGTTTCCCCTGACTCTCTTTCTCTCTCGAGTCACAAAGCTTATTTACAGAAAGTTTGAATGGGCTTTATTTTAACAATGGCCCAAAAACAGTATAACCAAATAAAGAAAATAAAACTGAAACATATGTATACAACATAATACTCTACACCCCCCCTTCAAGATTGACTTCAGTGAAAGAAGGCCAATCTTGAGAAGATATATGACAAATCATACCAAGCTTGTACACTAAAATCTTGTGTTGATCGGCTCCAAGAGGTTTAGTCATCAAATCCGCTAACTGCAATGAAGATTTAACGTATTTTGGAATCAGAAAATTGGACTGAACATGCTCTCGTACATAATGAACATCAAGCTTCTGATGTTTAGTCCTCATATGTTTGGTTTTCTCGTGAAAACATGGGTCATTTGCAATGTGCATTGCTGAAGTATTGTCACAGTGAAGAATGATTGGAGTTGCAACTGAAACACCCAAATCAGCTAGTAAACGTTCAATCCAAACTATTTCACTCGTTGTATAACTCATACTCCGATACTCCGCTTCAGTGCTGCTTTTAGATACAACCTTTTGCTTCTTAGTTTTCCACGAAATTAAAGCATTTCCAAGAAATATGCAGTAACCAGTTAATGATTTACCAGTATCAACACACATTCCCCAATCAGCGTCAGAATAAGCAGAAAGAGTAAGGTCTGATTTTGATGGAAATCTTAAACCCAAATTTATAGTACCCTTCAAATACCGCAACACATGTAAAGCAACATTAAAATGAGGAGTTCTAGGTGTTTGAAGGAACTGGCTTAGCTGTTGAACAGCATAAGATATATCAGGCCTAGTCAAATTTAAGTACAAAAGTTTACCTATCAATCTGCGATAAACTTATGGATCCAATAATTCATCACCTTCAAATTTGCTAAGCTTCAAGCCTTTTGCCAAAGGAAAAGCAACTGATCTGCAGTCCTTCAAGTTATAGTCTCTCAGAAGATCTAAAACATACTTTCTTTGATTAAGGAAAATACCAGATCGTGACCTTGAAACTTCAATACCCAAAAAATATTTAATATCACCAAGATCCTTGATAGTAAAGGCTGTATGCAGGTCTGCCTTCAAAGTAGAAACAAGTGAAATATTATTACCAGTGATCAATAGATCGTCAACATATGCCACAATTATAATAAAATCAGTGTCTCGTTTAAAAGTGAACATGGAATAATCCTGTTTAGATTGAAGGAATCCCCACTGAATTAAAAAACTGCTTAATTTTTGGTTCCAACATCTTGAAGCTTGTTTCAAGCCGTAGATAGATTTTTTCAGTTTGCATGCTTGTCCTGGCAATGCTTTTGTATACCCAGCAGGAGGAGACATGTACACTTCCTCTTCCAAATCTCCATGTAAGAAAGCATTATTGATATCCAATTGTTGAATATTCCAGCCTTTAACAGCAGCTAGTGCCAATACAACTCGAACTGTTGTTAATTTGGCAACTGGACTAAAAGTGTATTTATAATCTTTTCCTGAAACTTGCTTATCTCCCCTTGCCACCAACCTAGCTTTATATCTATCAACATCACCATTAGGTTTGAATTTTGTCTTGAAAACCCATTTACAGGCTATGGGTTTCTTGTCACTAGGAGGATAAACTAACTCCCAAGTATCATTATTTTCTAAAGCCTTCAATTCTGATTCCATGGCTTGAATCCATTCTGGATGCTCTTTAGCTCGATTATAAGAGGATGGCTCGAATGAAGATAAAACATTTGCAAGGCTATGTAACTCATTATCTCCCAAAAAAGCAAGAGAAGGTTCAGTAAAAACATTAAAAGACATAGAATCATCTTGCTGTATATTATTAGATTTTCTCGAAGGAAATTTTCCAACTACATAATCATCATATTTTTTAGGCACATGACAAACTCTTGAAGAAGTTCTATTGGGTAAAATTGTAGGACATGTTGATACTGAATCATGACTCAAAGAATTAGATTGATCATGAGCAAAATGAATATTTTCAGTATTTGATTGAGAAGTATTTTCATCATTTGATTGGGAACTGGTAGAAGAAACATTTTCAGTGGACAAAACAGGTAAAAACTGATTTGTGTCAGGGTTAGAATATGAATTTGAAGAGGAAGGAATGATACTTTGATCCAAAGCTGGATTAACAAAGTTTGAATTTTGTGATGAGGAAACAACATTTGGAGGAATTACTTGTTTGGATTTAAAAGGAAAAATATTTTCAATAAAATGAACATCCCTGCTAACACAACTTTATGAGTTTCTAAATCATATAGCTTATAGCCCTTTTGTCCAAATGGATACCCAATTAGAACACATTTTCTTGCCCTTTCAGCAAATTTGTCACGTAATTTTTGGAAAGAAAAACACAAACATCCTATGACTCGAAGATGTTCATAATGAGGAGTCTTGTTCATCAACAACTCGTATGGTGTCTTCCAGTTTAAAACTGAGCCTGGCATTAAATTAATAAGATGTGTAGCCACAAGAATGCAATCACCCCAAAATTTAAAAGGCATACCAGCATAGATTCTGATCGTTCTTGCTGTGTCTAGTAAATGTCTATGCTTTCTTTCAACACGGCCATTTTGCTGAGGATTTCCTAGTATGGATCGTTGATGAACTATTCCTTTTGATTCAAAAAGTTGTCTGCATGACTCTTGAATAATTTCAGTTCCATTGTCAGACCCGATGACTTTAACCTTTTTCTCGAATTGAGTTAGCACATATTCAATAAAAGCAGTAACAACTGAAACTACTTGAACCTTTGAATGAAGTAAATATGTCCAAGTATTTCTAGTGTGGTCATCGAGAATTGTTAAAAAATAAGTCTCACCACAAAGTGCTGGCCTATGATATTTTCCCCATAAATCAATATGAACCAGATCAAAAAAAGACTTTGCATATGAATCAGAATGAGGAAATGACAATTTATGATGCTTTCCTAACACACATGCTTCACAAGAATTTTTTTTATTAAGCAAACTGCCTGATATAGAGTTTTGAAAGTGTTTCATTTTGTTAACAGATGGATGACCTAACCTAGCATGTAAAACATCAATGCTAGGCTTGTTACAAGATGTAACAGTATTATTAAAAGAAGCAACAAAGCAATTACTGCTAGAAACAGAACATAAGTCTGAAGAATTATGTAAAACAGATGAAAAAGAAAGTCTATAAAGACCAGAAATCTTTGATCCAAGAGCTCGAACTTGATTTGACTCAAGGTCCTGAAAATAACAATAAGAACGAGTGAATTTTGCAACAATATTGTTCTGGTCAAGAAATTTTCCTACAGACAACAAGTTGTTTTTAAAAATAGGAATATATAACACATTTTGTAACTGCAATTTCGAATTTAAAATTACAGTTCCGATATGATTGACAAAAATTGTAGAACCATCAGGCAGTGTTACTTTTATAGGATTTTTAATTTTTCTAAGTGAAGAAAAAAGTGTTATGTTAGAAGTCATGTGGTCTGTGGCTCCAGTATCAATTATCCAAGAATTTTGATCATATAAACTAGCAGTATTGTTTTCAACCTTTGAAAAACAACTACCTGCATAATTGATCGAAGTACCCAGCGGATTATCCTGAATATGTGAAGTAGAACTTGAATCTTGAACCATCTTCATAACCTGTTTATACAATGCAGAAACAAGAACTGGATCAAATTGTTCAGCTTCAGAAACAACAGTATTCACCACAGCACTTGAAATATTTCCTGATGGAGGACGAGATCCAAGAATTCCTTGATCAGAAGAGGTCTCAGCAACATTAGCATTCTTTTGATTTGGCTTTGTTTTTCCAAACCCATCCTTAATCCACCAATCTGGATATCCAATTAATTTGAAACATTGTTCAATCGAGTGTCCTTTCTTTTTGCAATGATCACAATGAAGTTCACTCTTCTGCCTTTTACTTTCTCTTTTATTGTTTTGAAAATTTGACTTAGTTGATGCCTTCATGATATTGAAAGCACTCATCTCTGATTGATTTGCATTCTTATCTCCTAACTTGTTCTGATGTTCAACTTGCTGCAAGATATAGTATGCTTTATGGACTGTAGGCAAAGGATCCGAACTTAAAATATTTGTCTTCACTTGATCATACTCCTTCGTGAGTCCAGATAACAGTTGCATTAACTTGTTACGTTGATCATTTTCAAGAAATTTCTTTAGAATTCCACATGAACAATTTTTTAGAACACCACAAGTACACTCCGGAAACCCTTCAAGCATTTGTAACTGATCCCAAATAGTTTTCAGACTTCCATAATACTCAGCAATACTCATTTCATTCTGATACGTTGATGTTAACTTCTGGTGCAATTCAAACAATCTTGGAGCAGTAGTTTGCCCAAACCTTTCTGCTAATTCTCTCCATAATTGCGTTGATGAATCGACAAACATAAAACTCTCTGAGAGAACTTTATCCATAGAATTCAGAATCCAGGACATCACCATATAGTCATTTCTGACCCATTTTTGATAATCAGGCGAATCAATTGCTGGCATAGGAAGTGCTCCATTGACGAATTGCAACTTATTTCTAGCAATTAACGCCATCCTAACAGTCCTACACCAATTAAGATAATTCGATCCAGATAATATGTGGTTTCCTAGTTGTATACCTGGATGATCTGAATTAGAAAGATAATAAAGATCATGGAAGTTAATCGGCTGATTTGCTTGAGGAAGAACACCAGACTGAAGCGAATCCGATTGATCGTTCGCCATCAAAAGAGAAGAAGAAGAAAAATTATAGAGAAAACCCTAGATCTGAATCGGCCTTCGCTCTGATACCATGTAAAGAGTAGAACAACCAAATTACATTGTTTCCCCCGACTCTCTTTCTCTCTCGAGTCACAAAGCTTATTTACAGAAAGTTTGAATGGACTTTATTTTAACAATGGCCCAAAAACAGTATAACCAAATAAAGAAAATAAAACTGAAACATATGTATACAACATAATACTCTACATAAACACTCTGATGAATTTTCAAGACTCAACTGGTTCTGCTGTAAACTATGATAAATCAAATATATTAGCCGTTGGTCTAAAAAAATGCTCAATCTGATGCTTTAGTTCATATTTCAAATCTTGCATATACCCCTCCCAATACCATCTATCTTGGAATTCCATTGACCTCGTCAAGAATAACCACCAACCAGTGTATGCCAATGTATAAGGCTATCATTGGTAAACATAGCTCTTGGCCAACCCAACTTCTATCCCAAGCAGGAGTAATGACAATTATAACATCTATTGGCATTGCCCTGACTACTTACTTCTCTTGTTCATTCTTCCTAAAAAATTAATAAACAATCTCAATATGGCGTTTAATCACTTCTTATGGCATGGGGATTGTTACTACAAAAAGACAATCCCGATTGCTTTCAAAAAAATTAATATGCCTAAAAACAGAGGTGGTCTTGGTGTCATAAACTTGAATACTTGGAATAAAGCTGCTGCTTCCAAGCATCTCTCATCGTTGTTATCTAAAAATAACTCTTTATGAGTTTCATGGATGCTAAGCTATCAGATCAAGAGAGAAAAGTTTTGGGCTATGACAATACCTCCTCACTCTAGCCGGTTTTGGAAAAGTTTACTCAATTTACGATCTACCTTGCTTCCTCTTATCAAATACAGTGTTAATACCCACAATACACATTTTTGGTACACCCCATGGGCAAGGCATGGTCTAATCTTAAATGAGACCCTCGGTCATAGTGAAAAACAATCTACAGGCATCCTAGAAAATGTTATGGCTACATCCTATATTCATGATGGAATGATAGTGTTGCCCAGTTTCAGCTGCTCTAATGTAAGAAATCTTTGGATATCTTTAATGTCCCGATCTTACGATATGCAGGCAACCAGGCTCACATAGACTGTTGACAATCACCATCATTCCATTAGAACCGTATATCCTGCATTAATCTATTGAAATAACTCAACTCCATACCCTTGGTGTAATCGAATATGGAACATACATGGATCTCACAAGGATAATTTCCACTTATGGAAAGCTCTCAACAATGCCTTTCACAAAGGATAAAGTAGTTGCCAATGGATTCATTCAAGTTAATTGCTGTGTTTTACGCTCATCTGCCGTGGGAACGAGATTTCACATATTTTTTTAATGTTCATATTCTCACAATAAATGGTCTAACCTCATGATTTTTAGTATACTCCTCCATATACAAACTCATTGGAGGAATGCTTATCTATCTTTAGGAACATAAGGAAAAAAACCCCACATAACAGGAAGCTGCTGCTAATTCTAAAAAATGTGCAGTCGCTGTTTGGCATAAGAGAAGTAGAAGGATATTTGACGATAAATCTTCTCCAGAATTAGATATCTTCAATATTATCAAGGCTAATGTAAATTGGGACTTGATGAAAATTTATGGTGACACAGTGGAGAATACTGCAGCATAATGTGGTATTTTTTACTATGTTACTTATATTTTTTCAGTCTTTCATACATGCCTCTTTCTTAGTTTCTTTCCTTTCTTGCAATTTTCTTTTTATAGCCTATTATTTCTAGGCTTTCTCTATGTAACATTATTTCAGTTTTTTAAAACTGGCAGGGATCCAGTATAAAAGCCCGCTGGCCTTTTTTATTTATTTTTAATGATATTTGAGTTTAATTAAGCATTTTAATTAATGATATTTAATCTAATTAATCATTTTAATTAATGATATTCGATTTAATTAATCATTTTAATTAATGATATTTGAGTTTAATTAATCATTTTAATTAATGATATTTGAAGTAATTAATTAGGATTAAAGTTAATTAATTATTTTAAATGAAATTAATCATCGATTAAAATTGATTAATTATTTTAAGTAATTATTTTAAACGTGAAATCCCATCACAAGTTTGGTTTTAAAAAGTAAAAGTATTGATTCAGTTATGGAAAAGAAGTTTTTATAAACGATATCACTTATATGGAAAGAATCTAGTCATGCTCCTGACAGTAAATGTCGAGGTATGGAAACTTGCCACTATCTCGAAAGTTAAAAATGTCATCAAGGCAGCGTCTAGAGTTAACACTACATTCACTTGCCCAACTTCATTTTTAACCAAGAAATAGTACAAGTACGAAATTGATGTGTAGTGGTAAGAATATGGGATTTACTATCCATATACGATCAATTTTAATTATTCTCGATAGTTGATTTATTAACTATCGGTTCAGCTTTCTTCATTTTGTATAGTCAATTTAAGATGATTTGTTGCTCATTTGAGCTTTGCTATCCTTTGTCGGAAATGACTAAAACCAGACAGCGAGTGGTGGCCAAGTTATGTGGGGTTGCTCCCATTAGGGTATATTCACATCTACTCAAGGTTGGTTTTGGTTATACCTGCAGTAAGATGTGAAATACTCGGATTTTCGGTAAGGTTGGCGAGGTCCAGCTTAGAGTTCTCGAGAGGTGTCATAGGAGAGAATGACCCTCTCAAGTATACTGACTAGAGGTATACTTTCGATAAGGGGGACGCACCCTCATAGTCATTTATTGAAAAATTTCCCTTTCCTTTCCTTTGATTCCAAAATTTTAAAACTTACCTCTTTCTTAATTGCATTAGGAAGATTTGTGAACACTTCACGATGTTTAATTATTTGTATCCATTGTTGTGATTGGATGTTACTATTGTGAGGCGAAACCCGTTTCGCGGTTGGCGGCCTGGTCTCACATACTTTATTTATTTTCACCCTTTTTGTTTAGAGATTTGCTCATACCAGACTTATTGTCTGACCCGAGTTGTTTGTTTCTGTAAACTCTCGAGTACTCAATTATATTTGAGCAGTTGGAGAGTAGAGGTTTTCTTTGGGCTCTTTAAAGATGAGGACGAACATGAGGTTCCTTTCTATAACTAGTGATCTATTTCCGCTGTATGTTATGATAATTATGTATGTATTTTGTATCAGTATGTGTAAAGGCAGAATGTATAACGCCTAGCCTGATGCTTGTAATATTTTTGTGTAACTCTGATAACTCCATGTTTAGGAGTAACTCGATGTACTATATTATTATGTATTATACGTGACCGTTCCGTTGTGAGTTGTTTCTGTTCTTACCTTATATGTTCTTTTATTTTACCTATGACAACTCGCCTTTCGGATGCTTAGGCAATGGCACACGATGACACGAACATAGTGGATGTGTTAAGTATCGTTCTCAAGGGCCGGAAAGGGGGTCATCATAGTACGGCTAGGGACCAAAAGAGGTCGAGAGGTAATTTTGCATAATAAACCTTGATTTATTTATAAACTTCAAAATGACCCATAAATATTGAAACTAGTATAATTTCACATAAGAAATCTTTTTCACATACAACTTGCGTATTTGAGTTCGTAATTAAATTCTATATAGATTAAAATCATCCGATAGTAAATTATATACTTATTCTCGGTTTTGTAAACTTAACATTATAATATTGATATTATCATTAAATATTTACATATCGACATTATTAATCAAAATTGATATATTAAGACGTTATTTGTTTGACTTGAACATGTGATCCTTTAATTAAAACAAATCTTAATCCAACATTAATTTATGAAATATCATTTTTGAACATATGCTATTTGAATTTATATTAAAATTATTTTATTAACCGTTATCATTCAGGTATTAATTATTCAAAATCATATATATATATATAAGACTAAGTATGAAAATGATTTTATCATTAAATTTACCATTAAGAAAATATTATTTAATTTGATAATAAATTATCTCATTAAACAATTTAAATAAATAATAACATTTAAATCAAATTAATATTATTACTACAAAGATAATACAATATAGCTTATCCAAATCAAATTCATCCAAACTAAATATGATTTAATGTTAACCGTATTATTCATGATAACACAATTAAAAATCTAGTGCATATGAAGTAAAAAAGAATTTTTTTTAAAACAATTTACCTCCTTTACCCCACTGCATGATGCACTTGATCCAGTAATGGTATTTAAGCAAGTGGAAGATGGGGGTTCTCTTAATGTAAACTGTGACGAAGCAATATCCCTACATGTCCTAGGTCAAGGAGTTGACAGGTTATGAGTGAGTTGAGAAGTTACAGTTAATACTTGCGTTTGATGGATCTTGTTGGTTCACCCTAAAAAAGTTTGGACCCAATCAACAATGATCCAAGGTCTAATACAACAATCATATCAGAGCCTGCATTGTGTTATTACGAATAATATATAAATTATGAAATAAAATTGGTTTATAACAATTATGAATATAATTTAAAATTATTTTGAATTTATATTCATAAATGTTATAAATGAGAAAATTCGAAATTGTTTAAATTCGGATTTATAAAAATTATAATAAATAAATTTGAAACTATTTTGAATTTAAATTTATAAAAGTTATAAATAAATAAATTAAAATAATTTAAATTATAATATGAATTATAAATGTAATAGTTTATAAAAGGTTACAATAAAGTTGGAATATTAATAATTGTTAATTAATAATATATGTATATATATATGTATGTATGTATGTATGTATATATATATAAGATTTAACATTAAGTTATAAATGTTATAATTAAATAAGAGAATCTTATACAATGTATATAAATGAATAAAATAAAATAATACGACTTCAAAATCGAAATAAAACTCATTATAGTCATAAGGAATAAATATATATGTATATAAATATGTGTTTATAAATAATGGCAAATGATGTCATTGAGTGTTGCAAATAGTCATTATTCGTTATAGATGATAATACTCACTATTAATATTTTAGGATTACGAATCTAACAAATTATATCATTTACAATATAAATAGAGTAATATATATACTCATGGTTATTGAGCCCCCTCAAGCCATAAATATTTATGGTGATGTTTATATAGTCCTTAGATTGGTAAAAATATTTTGAAACTTTATTGGGCACTCTCATGGCTTACAAAAATTTTCTTAGGAAATCATGAAATGATGGATTATGGGTATCTAATATACTTTATGATTTGTTAAACACCCATAAGGTCATAAAGATGATTTATGATTTGTTAAACACCATCAAGGTCATAAAGATGATTAGGAGCTAAGAATGTATGACTAGGAGTTATATACGAGATATAAATAATAACTTGTTACTACCATTTATATAGATTATAATTTGTTGAGCACCCTTAAGGTTGTATAAACATAATAAATGGATCCTAATACTCATTAGAGTAATTTACTAAATTTCCACATCTTAATTAGAGTTTTTTAAAAATGTAAAATCTTGTGGGATCCTTATTAGAAAAATATATTAAACCATTCTAATAAAGTATAAGAACATATGCATATTATAATAATATAGTATAATAAATTTGCATAACTAATATAATTGATAAATTGTTTATTAGTTAAAAATATACCAAATGGAAAAAATTAAAAAACTAACATTGAAACGCCAAAATTTACCTACCAATAAATTAATATTTTGGCATTTTGTCACTTTAATACCCATGCAAGCAAAAAATAATACAGCCATTAAATTTTTTATGTCTTGGTCACTTAAGCATGAATTTTCCCAAGTCTGTTTATTGTCTTCTATGATTTAACTCAGAAACAATACGAGAGATTATATGTGCGATTCATATTCGATCACATATAATTTTTGCATGGTGAATCGTCATATCCATAATATATGGAATTTTGATGAAATTATTTTATTCGAAATGAGCAAGTAAACCATAATGCGGGATCATATGTTCAATTTGATTGAGTATAATGAGGATCTTATTGTGTTGGAAACAATAGTAGGCCAAGGACTAGAGACGGACGTAAGAACTCAATCATCGAAATGTTAGTTTTGGTATGTTTACTTAAGTGCAAATTATTCAAACTTCTTAACATGTTAAGGATGAATGAAAACATATTTGTAAAAAAATCTAGTGCATTCTTGTAGTAAAGGATTTCTCTTTTGAACGATTCAGCCATTTAAAAAGAAAAAGGGAAAGTTTGAGAGTAGAGATAACATTTGTATGGTTGGGATAAAGAGATGGTGAATGATTACCTGCTTCATGAAGATGCATCGAAAACTGAATTATGTAAAGTATTGTAGACATTTAATAGACAACAAGAAATATGATTTTTATTCTAATAGAATTTTCTTGTTGAAAATTGTTCTCTACAAGAACTTTTCCTTGACTTTAAGATATTTGATATAAAATTTTAAATTGTAAATTAGTTACAATAGAAGAAATAAATAACCCATAGTAAATGACTGAATAGAACCTCATATTTCAAATTTGTTATTATAACAGCTGAACCAGTGGGAGGATACCACTTAACATTGCTAATGGATGCATTAAGTTTTGAAAAATTATTATCATATATACCAATTCTTATTTATGAAAAATAACCATTTTCGATTTTGATTGAAAATGGATGGGTTTTATTTTAAAATGAATATTATAATAATGTTTATGGTTTAAAATAAATATATAACATAACTAAAATGCTTGCATCTCACGTTCCAGCATATTTGGTATACAACTAAGTCCATAAGGCACATATTGGAAAATGGATTCCATCAATGACAATGCAACTGGGGTACCGCATGCCATAGTACACCTCTAGAAAAGTGTACCGAGAGCCTTAGTCGACTCCCTGCAAATCAGGTTCAGCCTACCTCTTACTGGATAGTACCGAATATGTCTTCACCCCTCAACTGCCAACATGACAAACCATACCCTAATGGTAGCGAACCACATAGCCTTGAAGCATATCCTCAGTTTTAGTCATTACCTGGTGTGAAGCTTGAGGCTACATTTTACCTTTTTAGCAAATCCCACTTGGAATGCTAACAGCCCTCCAGGCAACAATGAAATGCCATATTCATCCATACAAGTTGTTCCGGATATGAACAAACCGAAGGCACCACTTCTAATACATTCTCGAGATTAGTTGCAAGTAGCCCTTGCACTTTAAAGAACTCCGTATTCGATTCCACCATCTTCAAGATATCTCCAATTCGAACGTTTATGCTTGTTCGAAGTGGTTTTCCAATAACTCATGCTTATCCGATCATGGTCTCTCCAAACCAACAATCAATAATTTTCAAAACTGGCCAAGCTTTGATAGTCAGTTATTTAACTATCAAACAAGCAAACAATCAAATCATAGATTTAATTCCATATGGAAACCAAGCATGATTAAGCACATAAGCAACCATTAAGCCTCTTAATTAATCTTTTCCTTAATTAAAATCTCCTTTCAAATATCCATATTAAATACCTTTTACAAAAGATATATTCATAAACCCTTTCTACTTTTTTCAATACTTGGAAAAGTATTTATATACTTATCTCAACGGTATATGTATATTCGCCAACCATTTCACTTTTAATACTTAGAAAAGTATTTATATACTTATCTCAATGGTATAAGTATATACACGAACTGTCTCTACTCTTTTCAATACTTGGAAAAGTGTTTATATACTTATCTCAACGGTATATTTATATTCACAAAACACTTCCTTTTCAATACTTAGAAAATATAACCATATACTTATCTCAACTATATAAGTATATTCACAAAATCTTAAGAAAGATTTCACTTCCAAAACCATACTTATTTAGGTTAAAACAAATGTCATTTAAAACATAGATAACAATAAAACCGAAGCACTTTTGGTGTAAGTAAATGGATCGTAAGGAAATTAGACCAGGTATACTTACCACCACTTTCCGATTTAAAAATTGTACCATCCCTCGATTAATAATGTAGTCAGATAAGTTAGCGTGCTATCCTTGTCTCAACGTACATTCTTAATTTTCAGATAAGTTAGCGAGTTAAGTATGAAAAGGATACTTTCCATACCACCATAAGTTTTAAATATCATTTATGGAAATTGAATCTCGTTCCTTTTATAAATCTATTTTATATTTAAATAACTCCTTTATAAATCTCCTTTTATATTTATAGAAGTCCTTTTAAAAATGTCTAAATTTATTTATAAATGTCCTTATATAAATCTCCTTTTATGTTTATAAAACTCCTTTTTTATATCTTCTTTTATATTTATAAAACTCCTTTTATAAATCTCCTGAATTTTAATCTCATATACTTATTATAAATCTTCAGTTCGAGATAGGACTAAATGTTTTCCATAAAATGATCGTCCTATATATCACTATAAATTCACAAATGTTATTAATTATTTCAATTTATCAAAACGACATCATTTCCCTTTTATAAAATATCATTTATTAATCTATTCTTTTATTTATAAAATAATATTTATAAATCTATCTTTCCATGCAACATTTTATATAAAGTGTTTCGCAAATATTTATCATAAAATATTTTTATCTTCTTTTTAAATAAAATCACTTTATTATAAAAGATAAATTCATCTTTTTCTTTAAAATTAACATCCGTTATTATATTAACTTTTCTATAAAATAAATATTTCCTGAAATACATTTATAGCATTTCCAAAAAGGTTGGAGTAAAATAAAGAAGTTCAAAAACCCTTTCTAAATAAAATACCATTGAAAATTCCAAAAGTCGCATTTAAAATCATTGTTCGAATCGAAACCATTTTCAAATCAAACAGCGAATAATTGAAATACTATAATGAGGCCTGGAACTACCATAGTACTTAACAATTGCTTTCCATATAAATGTGAGAAGTGTAACAACAATAAGGCATATCAAAGTCACATATCAAAATCATATCCAATAAGGCCAAGCTACCAAGTTTTTGACATTCACAATTTATATAACAAGTGTATAAATGAAATCTAAAATCAATAATGGCGAGGAATCCGGATCCCACTACAAAATTCAATGTATTTCATTTCATATGTTATCCTCTTTTCAGAATGAAAATTCAACCAAACCAAACAAATAAACCATTCAAGTATGCACATAATAATTTATATCTATACATATCATATAGCGTTCATCCAAAGGTGAGTTAACTCACCAAAATTCTAGCTGATGCTTAAGCGTTCGATTTTAGCTAAAAAAATTCACTTACTCCAAACTCGACAAAATTAACTCCAGTGCATAGATAACACTCCTACGAGCACAACGCAAAAGACCGCATTCGATTTGGACCTCGTATGTAGAAGATATGAATTTTATAAGATTTTGATTAATTAAATTAACTAATTACTTAATTAGTTTAATCACTTACCCTAACTATCTTCTCCCCTAATTATTCTAATTCATGCATAGTGCATAGGCCATGCATATTAACCCATAGCCGCCTCCTTCCATCACTAATTTCTCCTCCTCTACTCGACAAGATTGAGCACCGACAATTGCAACGCGCTCCACATCTTGTTCTCTTCGCATCCATCCCCTCTATATAAAGTTCGGCATCACCATCGCAAATGCGACTTGGAGCTATTCATGGCCTAGGGAAGAATTCACGACCATTAAATGGCGATCACACGCCACCAAACTATCGCCATCACTTCGTCTTCGCACGAGAAAAACAACGCACCCATCACCTTGGCCAACCATCGCCTAAATGGTCGTCAAACCCTAACCCTAAATTCGGCCTCACCACGTTGCTCCTCCCTAATCGATGTCGCACCCAACATCGGCCATATAGATTCAAAGCCCTCCCATCTACGAGCTCAACAGATCCAACGTCGGTCGATTTCGTGCAACCTAGCTCTCAAAATGGTTAATGGAAGGAGGCGGCTACAAAAGTGTTTTACTGTAAATGAAAAGAAGAAAGTGGGAAAAAGAAAAGTGAGAGAGAAAAGTGAGGGTGAGTTGTTTATATAATAAAATATTATTATTAATTAATTCTCTAATAAAAACGTTACATGTTTCAAGCTCGCACGATTACACAGCGCGTCCGATCGCCCTGAAACTCGTTGGCGTACATCGCCTTATTATTCCAGTTCCAATTGAACTAATTCTGTCAAAATCTGAGACAGTGTCCTGGAATGATAATTTCATGCATTTCAAGACTGTTTATCGTTAAAATGATTTTTGGTCACTCTATCGATATTTATTCGAACTATTTATTTTTGTAAAAAAATTTCGAAAACAAATTTTTATAAATAGCTATTATTCAAAAGGAGGGTTAACAAGGTTATGAAAATCAATTTAATCACGTTAAATTCAGTATTTAAATATTTAAATAATTCAGATATTTAAATATGAAGCGTCCTAAATTATGGGTCGTTACAATATGATTCATCGGCCGCAAGTTAGTTCCCGAGAAGAAGATCAATGCTATTGGAATTATATAAAGCATGGTTGATGGGAAATGACCATGTTGATTTCAAATATTGGAATTATAACATTGTGCCAATAAATATGCTTAAGTCCACTTGGATTCTACTTGCAAATTATTACATAATGTGATTATGATTTTTGGCATATTAATGTTGAAACAGAACTTCTAAATAATGATTTAGAGAAGATTGTTTGCGCACCATAGTTAAAATGTCTCAAAGTTAGGTGGAGTAATAATAGAGCTTGTGGACTCATTAGTATATGATCTAAGATAAGCATCTAGTGGTTGAGCAAGTATTTTGACAAAGAAATCATATAATTTGATTTTAATCAAAATGAAAAGGAAGTGTGTTTATGGGAAAGAAATTTGATGGTACTGAGACATTTCTTATAGTATAAATAAACAAAATGCAACTAATTAGCAATTATGTACCTATGTTAAATCAGCTAAATTTTGGTTGTTTAATCCTCGATGAGGGATTTTAAAGAAGCGTCCTTTATACTTGGTATAAGAGATGGTTTAGACTATCCCAATCGATATACATAGACACTGATGGAACTGAGCCGGTCTGCAATGGGTAAATGGGTAAATTTCAAAAAAAATCCATATATGGATCTTAATGGGTCTATGAAGTCTATTAACTAGCATTAGATACAATCTACTTATTTAAATATAACCATATTTAATTTAATTTAATTTGTATTTATTTAATTAATCATTAATTAATTTAATTGAATATATATATTAATAATATTACATGATAACATAAAGACATATAAGCATGTGTATAACCATATATACATATAGATATCGAGATTTATATCTATTGTATATACATATGTTATACTTACTTATGCATGTGACAAATTCATATGCATATCTATTACCTGGAATATAAATGCCCAAGTATATACATATGTTTAAATGTAATGACCCGCTTTTTCAACCATTAAAAGTCAACACTAATACATCTACGGTATTCACGTGCTGAGCATCCAAGTGCCGAAAAAATAGATTGTTGGGGAAAAAGAAAGAAAAGACATAACAAAATCTCACATCGTGACGAGTAATATATAATATTCAAAATATATTTACACAAAGAAAAACTGTAATAAACATACATCAATCAAAGTACACTAAACAAATCATCAGCCTAGAAAGTTATAACAACCTGTCCTTACAAATGTTGTTAAATAAGACAACTAATGCAGCGGAAATAAAATGTACATGTGTACGACTTGGAGGCATCCAACTTGTCTTTTGAGGCTCCCAATCATCCAAACTATATGTGTAAATATGCTCGGTCTAGCCCGAGCATTATAAGAAAAATAACATCCGGATCAGTCTGGTAAACCCACACGAGAAACATACCTCAATTGGATTTTTAAGGTTATAAAACCCTTGCCAAACAAAAGTATCTCGACCACGCCGCACGCAAACACGGATGGGTTTTAACCTTATGATAACCAAACCATTTATATTAGAAAATCCAATGATTTATAATAATATACAATGGCGATAATACCAATAATTAAGTAGCTGTGATGTTCGTAAGTGTACATCACAACAATAATAAGTATATAATCAAAAATCACTAAGGCACGTTCGCTAATTGTGCAGGATTCCATGGAGGTGCCCTTAGTACTACGGGAACGGTCCTCATGCACAAGGATAGGAGTTATCCTTCTGAAGCAACAATACATCCCTAGTGATGTACAATAGGAAAAACATAGCTGGTCACACAAGGCTGAATGCATGTCTTCATGCATGCATAACAACCGTAGGTAACTCTAAGAAGGAGCCGACTGCACCCTTATGGGTTAGCTAAACGCCTGGCTGTGCATCCTATCTCTGGTTTTAGTCATTACCACTGATGAGGCTACGTTCGGCATTCCAGCTCACGCATTGCCACCTTAACAGTTCTGGAACCACACATGAATTCCCATACCCCAACGAGTCTCAAAATCACACATGGATTCCAACATCTCGACAAAGATCTCAAAATTATGTATAGATTGCCATACCTCATCTCAAAAGGTCTCAGAATCACACATGGATTCCAACATCCAAAATAGATCTCGAAATAATACATGGATTCCCACACCATAATGGGTCTCAGAATCATACATGGATTCCAGCATCCAAAAAAGATCTTGAATCTCCTCCAAGCATAAAACCCGTATATGGTTTTGGAGTGGTTATAGTTTTGAGTCATCTCTTACAAGTACACACCCCCACTAACTGGATGTTCCAAAACCAATCAATCGATTTTCGGAATGCGCAATACCGGTTCTTTTGGAAATAATTAGACAACACATAAGAGCGGGATCATCCCCTAACTGTTTATGTAGACGGATCTCCTCATCATTTGTCCTAGAAGAACAAAACAAGTTTATATGTACATTATAACACAACTGACGATATCCATACCATATAATCCCGATGTTTCTCCTAGATATTTCCAAAGTTAAAATCCTTCGGTGTTAAGTATGGAATATTTTCGTACCACCAAAATTAAGAAGGATTACATATTTAGGTCAAGATTTGATAGTCGGTTATTAACTATCAAATAAACAAACATTCAAAACAGAGATTACATTTCCTATGGAAACCACTAAGCCTCTTAAAATCACTATTTCATTAATTTAAACTCACCTTCTAATTATATATCAAAATATTCATATACTTATCTCACTAGGATAAGTATATTCACAACCTATTCCTTTTAAAACCTGGAAAACCTTTTTCACATACTTATAAAATGGTATAAGTATATTCTTTAAACATTTAGAAAGATTTTCTATTTCAAAATCATATTAAAATGATCAAACCCAAATGTTGTTTAAAACGGAGATAAGGATAACCCCAAACACTATTCCTTCGGTGTTAACTGTGGAACGAATGTCTATACCACCATAAATAAGAAGGTCATTTAAGGGAAATCCAATCCCAGTTTCTTTTATAAATTTTCTACAATAAATCATTTTAATAAGTCTCTTCCATTTAAGAAATCTACTTCACTTAAATTCCAAATCCGTTTATAAAACACTATAAATCTCTAAGTTTATT
Organism: Allium fistulosum; assembly: GCA_030737815.1. Classification (NCBI taxonomy): domain Eukaryota; kingdom Viridiplantae; phylum Streptophyta; class Magnoliopsida; order Asparagales; family Amaryllidaceae; genus Allium; species Allium fistulosum. The sequence continues at coordinate 803,579,730 of CM060903.1, read as the reverse complement.
TTTAAAACTTTTTTATAAATTTCCAAAATCATTTATAAATTTCTTTTCAAATTTCAAGATCTCTTTTTAATTTATAAAACTCTTTTCATAAATTTTCCTTATTTAAAACCAGCCTCCTTCATAAACCTTAATCAATAAGGTTCCTTTGATAAACAAATCAATCATTTAAAACACTTTTTAAATAACAAGTTATTATTAAAAACCCCATTTTTATTTTACTTAATTTTCTTTAAACCTTATTCAAAATAATAACTTGAGAATATCATTAATAATATATTAAATTAACTTTAAACAATATTATTATACTAATAAATTAACTTCAAAACAATATTAATATAATAATTAATTTACTTCAAAACATTGTTAATACAATAATTAATTAATTTCAAAACATCCTTAATATAATAATTAATTAATTCCAAAACATTATTAATATAATAATTAATTATTTCCAAACATTATTAATATAATAATTAACAAATTTTAAAAAATTATTAATATAATAATTAATTAAACTTTAAAAAAATATAAATATAGTAATTAAGTAACTTTCTAATAATATTAATATGATAATTAATTTTAAAACATTATAAGTAAAATAATTAACTTTACTAAAGAAATAACTTTACAAAACACTTTGTCAAATAGAAATTAATCAAACACTTTATTAAAATAATAATTAAATAAAACATTTTATTTCAAATAATAAAATATGAAGTTAATTTAAATCCATAACTTTCTAAATCTAGAAAGAGGCCTAGCAACCACAATGGTACTTAACAAACTACCATTAAATTCAATTTAACTTCCCAAGTTAAATTAAAGGTATTTAAATAGTCAGGCATATATGTAAACCAAATCTATAATTAGCAATTAATTGTTAACACATCACTTATCCAGTATTAATCAACTAACACTTAAATGTATGTCCAAATTAATATAATAGCAGAACGACGATTTATTCTGCTAAATGAATACCATTCAAAATAAACTCTTTCATTTATTATTAGACGGTGTTTATTTCGCCAAATAGATAACACCAAGGAAGTATACTTAAATTAACTACCTTATTATTTAAACAGTATAATTATACTAAATCGGTATTATTTTATCACTTTATACATTATCCATTTTCAAAAATGATAATTTATCCAAACCAAACAACTAGCAAATACAACATCCAAGCAAGCAATAAATAATTTTCATCCACTATATATTATATTGATTAACCAAAAAGGCGAGTTTAACTCACCGAAATTCTAGTTATTGCCGAAGCATTCTGGTTCCGACTAGCATTCTATTTTAGCACAACATTCCAATAGCTCCAATCTCAATCAATCCAATTCTAAGGTGTAGATAACGCCATTACGAATCCAACGCAATTGACCGCGTTCGATTTGGACCTTATATGAACTAGATATTGAATTTTTATAAGTTATCGATTTTAAATATAATTAATTAAATCTCTAATTACATAATTAAAACTAATTACCCTATTTAAAAACTAATCCATCTTCCCAAACTCATTTCTGCTTCTTCCCTGTAGTTAGCCTTCACCATAGCTGGCCCTTTGACCATCCATAACTCATCCCTTAAGTCACCATTCGACGAACGGTCACCACCTTCGAGCTCCTCTCCACGGTCCAGACTTCCCGGACCCTACCACTTACACCTTGGCTGCCTCCTCCATGATGCGACCTAAAGGTCGAACCCGACACCGCTAACAAACGCATTCCATAATACTCCATCGGACCGCCCCTTCTTTGGCCCACGGATGCGTCTTCCCTCACCAAACACTACTCCATATTTCGATTCCACCATCGACGCCTACATCCCATCAAAACCTTAACCCTAGCTCATCTCCCTTTTCCAAAACTGTCGAACTTATCCATATATAATCGCACCCTACATAAATTATACCAAACCATAAATCTTGGCCACACGATTCCAAAGAAAGCAAACTTTAAATTCTTTAATAGCTTACAACCACTACGACAAAACTTACTTTGATGGCAATGATTCTCAGCATTTTAATAGCTAATGCGGTAGAAGTTATTTTGAATGGAAAAAGAAATCACGTACAAACGCTGTTTATGTTCTACAAGTCTAATTTAAGGCGGCTACTAAAATTGTATGGCGGGCTCTTCTTTTATTTTTGTGGCCGAATCTTTATACTAATATTTATTCTCTCCTTTCTCACTTCGCCCTTCTCCCATTCTCAAAAGCAAAATGTTAATGAAACCCTAGAAAAATTATCCTCAGTGCTAATCTCCTGTAGCAATCGTTCGGCCTCCTCCTCCGTATTGGAACTCCTTTCTTCACTCGATCAAGGCTTCCCTCTAAGATCGCCACAATAGTCCCCACTGTTAGTGATGAATCATCTGTGATTTATTTCTTCCCTCCGTGCTGATATACTCTCAAAAACCAATATTTTAGGGTAATGTTTTGTTATTGCAATCCATTGTGATTTATCTTTTTTGTACTTATTGGGTTTTACTCATTAGGTTACTTTTTAAATTGTGCTGAATAAAACCATTTTAGCCATCATTCCCATTATATTAAGCATTAAAAAGATTGAAATATTTTTGTAACAGGTTTTCTTGTTGCATTTAGCTGACATAACTGGCATTTTAGGTAATTTATTAAACCGACTGCATTTTATCAACATGCTACCAACATTTCTATCGAGTAGTTTCTATTTGTTGTTTTAGTGTGCAGATACTACTTAATTTGAATTTGGATAGAAGTTTTCCTTTTTTAATTATTTATAGTTCATATAACATTTGAGCTGACTTTGATACTTCAAAACTATTCAAACCATATTGCATCAGAAGATAATTTAATGTTATCCAAAAAAAATCCCATGAAGCACAAATTGTAAAAGAATTAGTCATCGTAAATCGTTAAATAGGTTTAATTCTTTGCAATTTATTGCTACTCTTACATTATTTTCGTTCGACCAGTTTAATGTCATATGTTTCGTTCTCTAGATTCTTATTCATAGAATTTTCTCTTGAATTTGCATTATTTATTTAATTACTAGTCTCTTACTTGTTTTTTGAACTTCTTATATGCATTAATTTCACACAAGTACTTTTACCACATTATTGATTGTTATCCTTTTTTGTACTTACTATAGTTTCAAATCACCTCTTATGCTAGTCTCCTCTTCTTGGAAAACCAATGCATCTTAAACTTGAAGAATCAATCCAAATTCAAGTAGTGTTAATTGTGCTTTTTAGGATGATTTAGGACTTAACACTTATATTGAACTAGTATTTCCCTAGTAAATGTAAAGTGAATTTATGATGAAATTTGCTCTTTTTTTATATTTATATGGTGTTTTCTAATTATTTTTTCCCTATAAGTTTAAACTCAAATGATGCCTTATATTATATTAGTTTTGGCATGCATATGAACACTAATATTTTTGTAGTTTTGTACAATACTCTTAAAGTACTTAGAACTTGATAGTTAGTAGGTCCTATCTCTTGCTGAAATGTAGTTTCCTTCGCTATTGTTTTTTGGCTATAAGCTACTGGTTATAACAACCGCTAATTCTATATATATATACATATACAAACACACACACATATAGAGTCTAATAAATGCTTAGGTATAGTAATAGTGTATGGATATTCTTTTATAGTGAAGAATATTTTTCTTTAACTGTTCACTCAAGTTTTAGCATGTTCTTTCCATTCCAATTTTGTTTGCCCTGCTATTTATAATAGTTATGTAATTGTCAAAATCAACCATGTGAAATTGGGTCACTGAGTTTCGATTTTTATTCGAGAAACATATACTATCTTGGAATAAATTATATACAATTACACGCTACTATTATATTGTACTGGTAATTACATAATTTTAATACTTGTTGATGTGTGCGATTGTGTGCGAGAATTGTAATGGCAAATTTTTTGGAAACAATTTGGTGCTAATGTTGTATATGATTCTGACATTGTTGTATAAGTGGATAAAATTGTTGTTAATGGCGCAAGCCAAGTATCAGGAGAGGGGTAATGCATAGACATTACTCTGGTGCTACAAAATGGCGCCGTTGTAATGGCAAATTTTTTGAAAACAGTTTGGTGCTAATAACAAAATGACTAATTTGTAGAGTTCTGTCATTTTCAGTCTAATGTGGCCATGAAGTAGCTAATAACAAATTTATTTTATGCGTGCAGGCTTTGAACAGTTGATATTTATAGAGTTGTGTCATTTTCAGTCTAGTGTGCTTAAACAACTAGGTATGAAACAGATGCTAAAAACTCTCAAGTATTATCATTATTGTCTATTAGTTTACCATCAAATAATTTCACAATTATGTTTTATTCCCTTCCATATTTCATCAAAAGGCTACTCTAAATTCATATCTTTTGCTGGATAAAAAACTGTAATGCCTTAAATCATGCTATTAATAAACAACCAACAAAATATCACTTTGATAAATAAAAATATAGTTGTAGGAGATTCATATATTGTTACCATATAGTAATTAAGTTTTATAAAAGTTAACTAAATTAACCAAGTTTTATAAAAATTAACTAAGTTTTATAAAAATTAACTAAGTCAATAAAGTTTTATAAAAAATTAACTAAGTTGATGAAGTTTTATAAAAATTAACTAAATTTTGCAAAAAAACATAACCATTTTAACTAAGTTCTATAAAAATTATACAAGTTTATAGAAATTAACCAAGTTTTATAATTTTTTCACCAAGCTAACTAAGTTTATAAAATATAACTATATTTATAAAAGTTAATTAAGTTTTATAAAAAAATTAACCGCGTTGACTAAGTTTATAAAACACTAAGTAGATGCTCCAATAATTTGCCTATCTTTTTTCCCTTGTAATGTTAGCTTTGGCCAAAAATAATGATCTGCATCTTGCTCTTTATCATCCTGTACCTTATGTTCTTGCAACAGTAGATGCTCATAGCTATGCTCTGTATGCCTGTATTGACTTTTTAAATTCAATACGCAAGCCTACGTCTGTAGATCGACCCTAAACCACCATGTTTCTATTCCGAGATTGCGATTCCGAAACCATACCTACAAATTGGTTGAAAACCATATCTTCAAAACCCATCATCCGTTCTCTTTGAATTAAATTTTGTTTTATGCAATTGCTTTGCTTATTAAAGATAATTTTTGTTTGATTTCGTATTTTAGTATCAATTTCGAGTTAGGATTATTCTTGTATGGATTGAGAGATATCAAAGTTGAGGTTGATGGCTGATGCATGGGGAGGTTAGCGGTACCATGTAGGAACTGCGTGGTAGTCTAGACACCCCGTATGTCGGTAGTCACATCATATAAACCTGATATGAAGAAGAAGCATTGACCATTTCTCATGTACAGTATATTATTATTTTCTTTATAATACAGTGTTACCAACCATTTTTTGATATTCTTCAAATTACACCTTTAAATTCTTTGATGTCCGATTGCCTCTATAATCAGATTATAACAGTCATTATTTTTTGTGAAGTTTATTAGCCAAACCATGGTAATGGGGTCATTTTTATATACTAGTAATGTGTACATGATTGGTTAGTAAGTTGTAAAGTTTATTTTCCCTAAATTCTTACAACTACCTTTATACAAATAAAACAGTTCAATGATAATTTAATAAAGGATATTTGTGCTTTTAACTTTTCAATCATTATAAATCAGATAATATTCTTAATAATAATTGTGAGAAATACTAAAGGGTATATACCAATTGTTTTGTTCAAAAATTGAATTTTAGATGGGAAATATCTATTCATTGTTAAATCGGAGTGGAGATTTGTTGCTTTTTAAAATCTTTCCAAAGAGCCCACTTTCTACGTGCAAATGTATAAATAAAAATTTACAAGCTCAAACATAACACATATGTATAGTACTAGCTGTCTAGTTGGTTAAATTTGTCATTTAAATAAAAATTCTTCAAAAAATAAAGTAGGATAGTAGATTTCATTTGATGACGTTAATGGCTTAAATTTAATATATGCAGTTCAATGTTTTAATTTATATCGTTTAATAAGATTAACGGAGGCTTGTTGAACTTAGGTTGAAACCATAAAGAAGATTGCAAAGGTCAAAGCTATTAAAGAGAGGAAAAAACAAGAATCAGAGGTTAGCAGTTTAGTTCTATGCAATATGTCTGGTTTGATGTTGGTCTTTTTTCTGACAAATACAAGCATTACCGTCTTGTATCTTCTGCTAAGTATTCAGTTGTGTAGTTAATTGTAAAGTGTAGCTAAAAAACATGTGACATTTTCTTGAGTGTATTAGTAGTACACAACTGGTCTTGCATTCCATTACGTTATCATTTATGTGACTATAATTTGATTTTAGCAATGCACCTACAAACTAATTGATGGCATTGGGATAAATTTAGTTGTACATCTTTCTTGGATATCTACTTTGTTAGGGTTTTTACTTCAGCATGAAATGTCTTAAATGATTATATGTTTTTCTTCTTTTACTTTAAACTTGGAAAGCATATTTTTAATTCTCTAACCTGTCAATTTTAAAAGCATATCCTAGTTTTTCATATCTTTTTTGGTTTGTGCGCACATGCCCTCTTGTAGCTAAAATAGCACATATAACAGACTATATGTTCTTCGCATATACACATAAACACTTACGTTAAATAATTGAGAACTCTTAATATTTATTTACTTCCTACTATAATCACAGCTTGAACTTGTGTTGGTTACGGAGAAACTGCAGGAGCTTCATTCAATTAGAATTCAAAAGCTGAAGAAACAAGGCATGTACCTTTTCCTTCCTCTTTTTTCTTTTTGTTTCTTTTTTTGCAATCATTGAATAGCTAGCATCATGTGCATCTTAGTGAAACTTTAGCATCTGTTTAAATAACATCAGTTTAAATAACATGTTTGCCAAATATGGGATGTAGTTTAATTAGATATGATTGTTTTTTCTTTTATTTTTTAAAATTCTTTCAGTTTCTATTTGTACAACTTTAGCATCTGTATCACTTTTAGTTCTGATGCAATAACAAGCAACAATCATCAATGTTTAAATTGAAATACTCTCCCAACTAAAGGCCCGGATTCAGTTTTGAAACACAAACAAAGCATGATATTTGTTGCCAAAAGAGTTAATCAATTAAAAGTTTGCTTGTACTATCAACTCCTGGGCTATAAAAATGAATGTTTGGTTATTACAACTGGAAGCAGAAAGTCTGTGATATTTTACTATGTTGTGTTCTTGCATTTTGACAATATATTTTTCTCTTTGGATTTGTTTGTTTTGAGCATTTGTTTTGTTGTCTTTTATACATAAAAAAATTATTTGTCCATTTCTACTAAGAACTGTTTGGTCGTTATTATCATATATATATATATATATATTGTTCATAATCAATAATTAATTTCTATTTAAATTTTAGATTCTTTGTTGCATACATATATTGTATATGCTGATGGAGAGAGATTGGTTGCGTCTACATAGGTAATCATGTAGCAGCTAATTTAGACTTAAATTTAGAATTGATATTTTGATAATAAAAGCTAATATTTTTGTTGTTTTCAAATTTTAATCATAGGACTAGTAGAGAGTATGGCCAAGGAGCTCGGAATTTTGTGTGTGTTGCGAAGAAAAATTTAGGAGATGTGGAAAAAATATTCTGTCCTTGTTTAGATTGTCGAAATCTTAGTCGTCATTATGGTGAAACCGTTGTTGAGCACCTGATTATAAAGGGAATGGATCCTAAGTATAAAGATGATATATGGTATAATCATGGCGAGAAAGTGAATGATGAAAAAAAAATTAAAATGGGTGAGATGTACGACTTGCTCAAAGCGATTCACTATGAAGATGAAGATTATTTCAATCATACTTTTTTTGATGACGACAAAGATAAGGACGATGCACAAAGATGCCATGATGATTTACTTAAAAATTTGGAAGATGCAGAAACCCCACTGTATCCTGGTTGCATAGATCATACAAAGTTATCTGCCATTACTATTTTGTATAATCTTAAATGTGAAACTGGATTATCTGATACTGGTTTTGATAAACTTCTTACCGTCCAACATTTGTTTTTACCAAAGAATAACGTACTTCCCAAGACTTTATATGAAGTAAAGAAATTCCTCAAACTATTTGATATGGGTTTTGAAAAAATTCATGCTTGTGAGAATGATTGTTGTCTTTTCCGTAAAGAGTACAAAAATTTAAATAATTGTCCGAAATGTGGTTCATCACGATGGAAGATAAATCAAGATACAAAAGAGATTATGCAGGGTATCCCAATTAAGGTGTTGCGATATTTTCCAATAATTCCAAGATTTAGAAGAATGTTTAGATCCGAAAAAAGGGCAGACGAGTTAAGATGGCATTTTAAAAATAAAAGTAATGATGGAAAGATGCGGCACCCCGTAGATTCCGTGACATGGAGCATGGTTGATGAAAATTGGAAAACATTTTCAGCCGATCCACGTAATCTTAGACTTGGTCTAGCTACAGATGGGTTCAATCCATTTTCTATGTTAAGCTCCAAGTATAGTTGCTGGCCAGTAATGCTTGTTACATATAATTTGTCGCCTTTGTTGTGCATGAAGAAAGAGAATATCATGTTAACACTTCTAATTCCAGGTCCAAAGCAACCAGGAAATGATATTGATGTATATCTAGAGCCATTAGTAGAAGACTTGCATTACTTGTGGAGTACTGGAGTTGAGACATATGATGGATTAAGTAAGACAGTTTTTAACATGAAAGCTATTTTACTATGGACGATAAATGATTTTCCAGCTTATGGTAATCTTGCTGGATGCTGTGTAAAGGGTAAAAAAGCTTGTCCATTATGTGGTATCAATACCCACCGTCGATGGTTGAAATATAGTCGGAAAAATGTTTATATGGGCCATAGAAGATTTCTACCCCATTCAAATCCATTGAGAAAAAGAAAGGCTTGGTTTGATAACACTGTGGAGGATGGGAAGATGCCTAGAGTTCTAACCGGCAAAAACATTTCTCTTATTTTGAAAGACTTTCTGAATAATTTCGGAAAAGGCACTGAAAGCGAAAAGAAGAGTGCGAAGGGGAAAGGTAAAAAAAGGAAGATTGACGACAATAGTGAAGATGATGATAATGGAGATAATGATCCTATTAAAAAAGAGCTATCAAGGTGGAAAAAAAAATCTAACTTTTTTGACTTGCCATATTGGGAGGTTAGCATTTATTTAGATTTCAGTTTTTATTATCGATGCGGGCTGGCCACGCGAACAAATTTTTTTGTTATTTTTTTAATCCATGGCCCATGGATTAAAAAATTTTAATAAAAAAATTTGTTAAAATAAATTATAGAACACTTTATCATTTAACTAATATTTTTTATAGGAACTTCCAGTACGTCATAATTTAGACGTAATGCACGTTGAGAAAAATGTTTGTGAAAGCACATTGGGTACAATGTTGCATGACAACAAATCAAAGGATGGGATTAATTGTAGACATGATTTAGAGGATTGGGGAATTCGTCATGGTCTATATGCACAACCTCGTGGGACCAAAACGTATCTTCCACCGGCTCCATATACATTGTCAAGATTGGAAAAAAAAATATTTTGCAAAAGGTTGTACGATTTCAAAGGACCTGATGGTTATTGCTCAAATTTCAAAAAATCCGTATCATTGATGGATTGTAAAGTTAGCGGTTTGAAGTCGCATGATTATCATGTTTTGATGCAACAAGTATTATCGGTCGCACTACGAGGTTTGTTGCCAACAAAACCTAGAAAAGCAATTATTCGTCTATGTTTATTTTTCAATAAAATATGTCAACGTGTTCTTGATAGAGAGAAGTTACAGCAACTCGATGACGAGATTGTTAAAATATTGTGTGATCTTGAAAGATATTTTCCACCTTCATTCTTCGATATTATGATACATTTGACAATTCATCTTGGAAGGGAAGCACGGTTGTGTGGACCAGTTCATTTTCGTTGGATGTATCCTTTCGAAAGATATATGAAAACGCTTAAAGATTACGTGAGGAATTATGCACGACCAGAGGGATGCATTGCAGAATCCTATCTTGCAGAAGAATGCATGAAATTTTTCAAAGAATTTTTGAGTAAATCGATAAATGTGGAAAAAAAAGATCGAAATGAAGATTACGAAGATAACACAATACTTGAAGGGCGTCCAATTTCAATGTCCAATCCAGTTACGTTGTCTTTGAAGGAGAAAGAAATTGCTCATTTAGCGGTGCTAATGAATATGGCCGTGGTAGAACCATTATTGGAGTGAGTATATATTATGTTATGTTTCCATTGATTTGTTGTGTTTGTAATTGCAATTATAAACTTAACATTGTTTTTATTATACTAGTTTGCACTTGGAGGAGTTGCAAAATTCAAACAAATGCTTAGAAAAAAACGCAACATTACTTTGGAAACACCATGGAGATAATTTCGCTGATTGGATTAAAAAGAAGGTTTGTTAAAAATTTCTCTATTTTTATATGTGAATCAAGGGTACTATTTTTAAAATCCATTTTAAATATATTTTTAGATACCTATTGACTCAAATGACCATGATGAAATGTTAAAATGGATTGCATATGGTCCTAAAAATGTTGCGCTATCATGTAAAGGATATATTATAAACGGTCAACGATTTCATACAAAAGACGTTGATAGAGAAACTCAGAATAGCGGAGTGACCTATGATGCGACTACTATGTGTAGAGCAAGTGCAAAAGACATTTCTCAAGTGGTTGATGTGATCACTTACTACGGAATATTGACTGATATAATTTTATTGGATTATAATGTTTTTTATATTCCTTTGTTTAAGTGTCATTGGGCAAACATAGGAAATGGGATGAAAGTTGAAGATGGATTTATGCTTGTTAATTTACATCAAAGTCAGGTTTCATTTTCAAGAGACCCTTGTATCCTTGCATCTCAAGCGAAAAAAGTTTTCTATTCAAGGGAAAATGATTCTTCTAATTGGTATGTTGTGATGAAAGCACCGCCAAGAGGTTACCATGAATTAGAGATGAACGATTTTATTGAAGAAGTAAGCTATATTGGAGGAGATTGTGAAGAAATCGAGGATGACTTGGTCGAGGATGCTAGTTATGTTAGGGAGGATTGCGAAGGCATAATTGAGTAGTTCTAATATCACGTTTTTTTTGGGTAGTCATTGCTATGTGACTGAAAGTAGTAGGCATATGTTTCGTGTGTGTGGTCATGGGGGAAACTTGTTCAGGCATTTAATAATGGAGAAGGATGTATAGAAACAGCAGGTGCACAAGGTATCATGTATTACACCGTATCATGTATTTTTATTTGTTAGCATATTTTTTTTAAACCCACAAGGTATCAGGTTTTATATGTTCAGATTTTAACTGTTCAGATTTTGCCTTTGATTTTAGATGTTCAAATTTTATATGTTCAGATTTTTAAACCCACACGTGAATTCAGATAACTAAGTATTGCACTGTTATCAGCACTGCACTGTTATCTAATATACAAAAATCTTCAGTACTGCACTGTTATCAGCACTGCACTGTTATCTATTCACTGTTATCAGCACTGAATTCAGATTTTTAAACCGTATCAGCTCCAACAATTTTCAGTATACAAAAATCAATAAAAATCTAATATAGGACTGCCATTTTAGCACTGCACTGTTATCTAAATATTTTAGGTTCATCATACCTATATTATTATTTGCATTTGAATGTCATGTATATCGCGTATCAACTGTTGCTATATCTTAGCAGCAGTTTACAAATTGATCAGCAAACCAATTTACTCTTGAATTCCTGTGTCATGAATTCCTGTATCTTAGCAGCAGTTTACAAATTGATTAGCAAACCAGTTTATTTGAATATCATGAATTCCTGTGTCTGCCTGCAGAAAATGGTTAGAAGTACAAAGAAAACAACGAACAAGAAACTTACTCGCTATCAAAAAAGACTCGCAGAATTTGAAGATGCATCTGACAGGTCTAATGTAATGGAAGAGCATGTTGAGCCACCTTCGGAAAACATGGATGTTGGAAATGCAAGCCAGCCAATCGCATGCACAGCTCTGCAAATTGATGAAAATCCTGAAACTACAGTGGAAGTGGATAGAGCAATTGCAGATGATGCAAAACAGGTTTCCAAAAAAAGGACTAGAGGCCCAACTAAAGTGAAAAGACTTCCTTCGAATGTTGCAAGCCGAATTGAAGTTGAGTTTAATTCATCGGGCGTACCTGTAGGAGAAGGATCAGTGAAATTATCTTCTTATTTAGGGCCACTTGTCCGTGAGCATGTTTCATTTACGCTAGATGACTGGAGGCTACTTGGTGACGATTTGAAAGTAGTTCTATGGAAATCCGTTCAGGTAATAATATAACGTTTCATATTTATTATGATGCATAAGTGTTTGCATGTAACTTCATATGACCTATTAGAATATATTTTTCCATTATCATCACCCCTTTCTGTTTTTACATTGATCTGATTAGAATATGTTGTCTGTATGTTTATTTGCACATAAATCGGGCTTCTTTGATTTCCTCAAGTAGGAATGGTTTGGTCAGAGAGTCTCTAGCACTTGCTGATAGAATCTTTTTGCACGTAATGCCTGAGAACTAATGTGTATGAGTATGAGCATTAAATAAGTCTGAAAAATATTTTATGCCTTCATTAGCTGATTTTTCCGATGCTGATTGCTATTTGCATCAAGAATGTATTTCCTTTTATTGTTAGATCTAGGAATTGACATTGTGTTGTGGAAGTATTTTAATGTCTTGTCTCCTTGAGTTTCCTTCTTTGAGTGTTTTCCGAAGCAATTTTCCACATTAAATTAGAGAGGTGGTCATTATTTAGAGCAGTTGTACCTGACTGGAATTCTAGCATTGGCTGCATCATTAGAATTGAATTTGATGAGAATAGGAGTGTGGCCACTCAATGAATGAGGACCAAAATGAATTCCAAACTCAGTAAATTTGCTATTCCAAAATGTATTAATGAAAACTCTATCGATTTTGCTATGTATGGAAAAAATTTCTCCACCCCTCCATGTAAAGAAGTTACCTGAAAACTCAGGTTCAATTAATTTGGAATTGTTAATACAGTTCATGAAGTCAGTATCCCCTAATTTACAGTAAATGCCTTGATTTATTCTTTCTTGACTAGATAGGATAGTATTGAAGTCACCAAGAATAATCCAGGGTAGATTAAAAAGACTAGCTTGATGAATGAGATAGTGCCAGGGATTTACTCTTTGTTCTCGGATATTAAATGCGTGCATCACTGTACATATTATGCACAGCCCAGTTGCATTGTGAAGACTGCAAGCTATACACTATTTATTTGTGTGCATGACAATAGTTGACCAAACTGATGTGTCCCAAACTAGGAGAATTCGATTCTTTTGATTTTCATTGCAATTGTGTTTCACATATCCATTTGCCGTTTGGTTTATACATGAATTTTCAATACTATAATTACTTAACTTATTTTCCAATATTCCCATAAAAGAGAACTTGTTACTAGTAATGAGATTCAGGATTCCAAACTGTTTAGAAGGGGAGTTCATACCCCTAAAGTTCTATACAAGGAACTCCACTAATCTGATGAGGTCGACTCACTGCTTTTAGCCACTCTATAACTCAATTAAAACTATAACTTTATGACTCGAGTACCTCTTCGATATCTAATCTATTCAATGGCATGAAATTAATACACTTAAATGATATGCCAGCATATTCAGGAACTGACATTTATGTGGATTCCATATTCAAGAAGAATTTGAATGATTATCATTTTGATAAATGTTACAGGCTAGATTTAAATTGGATGAGGAATGGCAAAAGGCTCCCGTTTTTCAGCAAATGGGATGCATTTGGAGAGGTTCGAAAAGCAAATTCGTAAAACAGATATTACAAACAAAAACCAAGGAGGAACAACTTCAACTAAAACCAGAAAACGTTGGAAGTATGAAGGAATGGAAGAAGTTTATCGAGTCAAAAATGAGCTAAGAGTTTAAGGTAATTGTAATGTAATTTTTATTATTTCTTGTGTGTGTTTGTGTGTGTATATATATATATATATGAAATTTAAGCATACGTAAAATGCAAATTAACTAATCAATGTGATAAATCTTGTAATCTAGCTACGAAGTGATAAATTTAAATCCATGAAGGACAAACAAATACCACACACGTGTAGTCGTCGAGGAATGGCTCGACTAATTGAAGATTTGGTGAGAAATATATTTGATTTATTACCTATGGTTAATAGTTTTGTTAATGTTATGTTTCCTTTAATGCAGAAAGAGAAAAGTAGCAGTCCTTCTTCCATTTGTAGATATGATGTTTGGATTAAATCTCACACTCGAAAAAATGGTGAACCAGTGAACCCGCATGTTGCAGATACTATCGTAAGTGCTATGTTGTTTTTGTTTAAGCGTAATTTTTGGAAAATATATAATTTTGAACTCTTCTACAAAATATAATTTGTGTTCACTTTGTAGGAGAAAATAAAGAATGCTGAAAAGGAATCACCGTCTAGCTTAACTTGTAAGATCAAAGAAGATGCCCTCTCATTGGTGTTGGGAAAAGATAGACCGGGACGACTACGAGGAATGGGAAGGGGTGTAACCATGACCACTGCAGTTTTGTCACAAATCAAAGATAATAAAGTAGCTCAATGTCAGCATAGGATTTCAGAGCTAGAGTAGTTGATTCACACCGTAATGAAACGTCAGGTATGTCGATAATCACTTTGTGTAAATATGAAAGCTTAGTTAGCATGTATGTGATCCTTGCATTGTATGATTTTCGACTTAATTTGTGTAATCATTCTCTTATTAAAAGCTACATGCTAAATAAGAAGTTAAAATTTAATTCCACCTCTTATTTTCCTCAAAACATGTTTTAAATTAAACTTTTATTTTTAGTTTTCTAAAAATTAATTGTGAAAATTTGTTTATAAAAATTACTGAGTTGTGTAGCTTCAGATTTTAAATTTATTATATGTATTTGCTGTCTTTGGTTGCTGGCCTAACTTTGATTTTTTATCCTTATGAGAGTACAAATGCGATTTTGCAATATATTTTTATCCTTATGAGATTTTAAAGCATTCACTTTTAAATTAAAGCATAATATGTACTAAACCAATATTGTCTTTTCAACACTTATAAAGTAATGTATTTTCAACACTAAACTAATATTGTCTTTTCAACACTAAACCAATATTGTCTTTTCAACACTTTTAAATTAAAGCATAATATATTTTTATCCTTATGAGATTTTAAACCATCCGCTACAATTCGACCAATCTGCAAAACAAAAATACCTTTTACTTACGATTAAATTGCTGACTCCTCATCCATCTGCAAAATAAAAATATCCTTATCTGGTTACTCTATAAATGATGTATCATTTCCATACATAAGTTTGTCAATTGTTATATCAAAATTCATTCTGAAAATGTATTCTCTTTGAAATTTGTACTTGTTTTCATCATAAGTGGAATAAATATACAAGTTCACTACAGGTTCACTACAATTTCACTGCAGGTTCAAATTCTCTAATATTTTTGTAATATTATTGATTTGCAGGATAAAGAAAATTGTGGAGGAGAGAACGTATCTCAAACGGTAAAAATATATGATAGTAAGGTTAAAACATCATACATAATTTGATATCTAAATCAGAAGTTATGTATTTTATTTTTTATTAATTGCAGAGTAAGCATAATGAAATAGGTGACGGTTGTAGTTTGCTGAATTGGCACGGGAATGATGATGAGGTAATTGCCGAAGGAAGAATCGTGTCAAGTGATCCAAACGATCTTCTCAATGGAGTACCTTTAGGTCTGAATGCCAAGAAAATTTTGGTAGTCCATCCTAAAAAATCCGATGTTTTTTTGTGGAGGCCTTCACCTGGTATGGTATACATAGGAGACGCCAAGAATGAGAAGATAGCATGGCCAGCTGATAGAGTTGTTATCCGCATAAAAGAAAACTCCAAAAAAGAAAACGAGGTATGAAAAACTCTTTACAAATATAGCATTGATATGTGTCTCTGCATCCACCCTTTTGAACCGGAGGTGGCAGATTCCTAGTCATATTTTTGCCACTATTCAGAGCTTTGTTATCGTCATCTAGGAAACGATGTGGTAAATAAAAAGATTTGTTTAGCATCTGCACATTAAAAATCTGTATAATGCAACAGTAAAAATATATTTATAAGAGAACCGTGGAATTAACATTGATATTATCCAAACTAGTCCATGTTCCCATTAGATTAGTACATTCTTTTACATATTAAAACTAAAATATGTGAAAATCCAACTACCGGAAGCATCAGTTCCATAGAGTCGAATACTAATTTATTACACATTTCTAGCTATGTTAGTATTATTATTTTTAATAACTTTGGTGGGTGAAATCAAGTTTAAAGTTTGACAAATGATTATTGAAAATTTAACAATGTTGATTTGCTTTGTATTGAATTGGTTGACACATGATAAAATGTTGAATGCAGTAAGACTATAGAAACAAGACTTTTATTAGATGACTATAATTTTTTTCTTTGATAGAGCAAAACCAATAGCATAGAAAACAAATGCAAGTTGTTCGATTGGGGTGGAACTGAAGTATTGGTTGCCGAAGGACGTGTGCACTCGAGTGATTCAAATCAGATTATTAATGGTGTTCCTCTTGGACCAGAAGCCGCAATAGTTTGGGTGGACAATCCGATAAAAGAAGATGCCTTTTTGTGGAGGCCCATAGCAGGTGTGACATGTATCGGAGAAGCCGTCGGTAAGACAATAGCATGGCCATCATCAAAATTGGTTTTTGAAAACACAATACCATCCACTCCTATGAGCAACGTTCCAACATCTCGTACGGTAATATATTATATTGCTAATATTTATATATACGATTTGTTGATAATGTATCAATACTTTTTTTAATATCATAGAGTGCAAATTACGCGATGAATAACAAGTGCAAGTTATTTGCTGTGGAGGGCACAGGAAAAATTGTAGCTGAAGGCACCATATCTTCAACTAATCCAAATGATTTGGTTCATTCTATTCCACTAGGATCAAATGCAATAAGAGTTTGGGTGGATATTGTCAAAGACCCGAATGCGTCTTTATGGAGACCTACGTCATTCATGGAATGCTTATCAGATGCTATTGGTTCGACGGTAGCATGGCCTACTGCGAATGTTAGTGTGGACTCAACTTCAGCAGTTTGAAATATTTGTATAGTTTGGCAGTTTTCAGGTAACTACCCTTGAACTTCAAGTTATTTAATATGCTCGGGAGGGTACATCAAGTCTTAAAAACTTTTATTAGATAAAAAAAATGCATCACAGCCCGTCAAAGAGATCTGAATATTAAAATGCAGATGAGGAATTTTATAAAATTAAGAAGATTTGTGACAAACAACTCTGTGGGTAATATATATAAATGTAATCAAGAGAAGTAGAATTTTTATCAAATTTTATCTAATTTAATGTTTTTCTGAATAAAATAATTTATCAAGACAGTACTTACGATATATATGTAGTAATCAGCTAAGGGCCTACTGAATCCTTTATTGGAAACCACAAATGTCTTGATATTTACACTGATAAAGTCACCAAAATATTCATCAGTCCAACAACATAAATTTTCAAAATCTTAATAAAGTAATGGCACAACACATGAAATAAAATTTTGTTTACCGCTGAAGTAAAAAAATTGGTAATGAAGAATACTTAGCAATTGTGCAAAAAGGCAAAAAATTCGGTAACCGGTCGGCATTTTAAAGATGCCAAGATCACTCTGGTTGACTGGCTTTTGAAGCTTAGAGTATGCAAATAGGCATAGGTTTTCTTGAGTGAGGATTCCCAATCCATAAAGAATGATGGCATGTTTTATCAATCATCTGGAGCAATTTCGGAGGCAGTGTTGGGTTCGAATTCTGGTAGAAGTTGGAGGTACTCCTAATACGTGAAACCAGGTTGTTGTAATGGAAACTCAAGCACAGAGGCAATCTCATTTCGGGCTAACCTATCTAGCCCAGTGATAAAAATGGAGGATTTCTACTTGTTCACGTTCAGAACTGTCAACTATTTGAAGTCTTCGAGGGTAAGACTGATGGAACTATTCGACTTCTGGTTGGGCTTAGAAAATATCATCAAATCGTCAATAAAGCACAAGGAAGATATAAGAGGATCATGACATTTAAGATGGAAGTCTATAAGCTTAGAAGTGTATCCGTTTTCCAGTAAGATAATGAGAATTTCCATGTCTAAAAGGAAAAGATATGAACAAAGCGGATCACCTTGGCGTATTCCTTGTCTTACATGGAAAAACCTACTAATCTGGCCATTGACTTGGATAAAGAATATGGTAGTTTGAATGCATATTTCTATCCACTTTATAAATGCCATTGGAAAGAACATGGTGTGATGAATGAATAATTCTGTTATTATCTAGGCATTCGTTGATATAATTTTCTGTACACTATTGCCCATCAACATAGCTGGAACTTGGTTGACGTTTCAACCGATTTGATATATTCACTAGAACTGCCTTATCAAGTAAAAGTATGTGACTGATAAAATTACTGCAACTTGAAAAATATGCATTAAATATATCACTGTGCAATATTGCATAGAACTTCCAGTTACATGTTTATTGAAAAACACTTTTTTTTCAACTGGAAATTGTACTCTTTATATTTAACTAACAGTTATACGTCTAAAGCTTACTGTAATTACTACTCACAGGATGTTGCCAAAGCCATGGTTAGTGATAGCTCAACAACAAAAAGTCAAGAAAAAAAGACGGAAGGAGGAATCTTGCCGAGTTCAGACTGCCCTGTTGGCAACAATTCAGTAAACCAATGTCTAACTATCTTCGTACTGCCACTTTTCATTTTCAGCCTGTATTTGAACTACTTTTATGCACGTTTTGTCGATAATATTAGATGCAAACTTGCTTTCTAGATATTGTGCATTTGTCTAATTTTGTATGCAGTTGGTTTATAAATTTTATCTCTCTTTACGGGTTTATGTAAACTTTGTTCATGGATATTGTGTTCAACTTATTTTATGGAAGTGATTAATAGTTATGCTTTTATTTTACAATTTTTAGTTTGATTTGTTTATGTTATGTACATTAACTGATTAAAATATAATTAAATGTAGTTTATATTAATGATATGTGTGAATATTGCAACGGCACAACATTGCTGTCAATTCTTTGGAAAAAAAATGCATATCCCTACGACAGCGTTTATACATTGATGTCAATTCATTCGAAAAAAATGCATATCCCTACGACAGTGTTTATACATTGCTGTCAATTCATTGGGAAAAAAATGCAAATCCCTACGACAGCGTTTATACCTTGCAGTAGAAAACTATTAACAGCGTTTATACCTTGCAGTAGAAAAATTATTAACAGCGTTTAAAAAACGCTGTAGAAAGTGGGTTTTTGACAGCGTTTATATTTTGCAGTTAAAAATTTAGGGTCAACGACCGCATGTCGTTATACAGCGTTTTAAAAAACGCTGTGAAAACTTTTAACAGCGTTTTTCAAACGCTGTGAAAAGTCTTTTTTGTTGTAGTGAACTTGAGATTTTGATTTTTAAAGCTTTCAATATTTCCCTTTTTGATTTCCAAGAATAAAGCAAGGAAAAGTGAGGGTGAAGTAAAGTATTTTATAAGCTAAGGGCTTTTCTTTTTGTTTGATTTATATTGAGATTTTCGGCATATCGCTGCACAGAATTTTGTCCGCGTACGAACCCCGAACGACAAAACAAAAATACGGGCGCCCTCAAAATTGCAATGCGAACCCAAAACAATAATAATATAAACTGCATATTCTATTTTGAAAATACAAAAACATTTCCATTTGGTGAAAAATCATCAAATGATAACCTAAATAATTTCCAAATTAAAATTATGGAAAAATCAAATAAATTAAATTAAAAATACGTCAATAAAAATCGACTTGTTATATTAAAAATAAATTTTCTAATTATTTATTCGAACCATTTATTACTGTCAATAAATGGACAAAATGAATTCACCATTATTATTTATAACTAAAAGGAGTTAAATAAGACCGTTAAATCCATTTGATAAATATTCAATTCAAAATCCAGATATTTAAACCATTATTCAAATATTAATTCATAATTAAAATATTTTAAATAATCCCTATATTTGAATTCAAGTTATTATACCTTTTTAAATCGATTATTTCAATACTTCAAATTAATTAAATATCCAAAATCAGACAGCCAAAATTCTGGGTCGTTACATTAAATATACCACACTATATATATGGTTTGTATACACATATTAATAGTACCATGTGTATAGATATACTTACAATAGTTCAGACATATACACATGTGTGTAACATATATATATTCAAATTTATACAAAATAACAATTTAAGAATAATAGTTGAAACTAATTTCAATTATCTCCTTAACTAAGGAAACATTAAATAGTAATAAAGGTAAAAACTGAAAGGTCGTCTGCCTTCCTCTCTTACAAACTCCTAATTAAAATCGTGATCTAAATCATATTTTGTAATTTTTACATTTCAAATTTAATCATAGAATAAAATATGCGATCAAATATTTTATATCACAAAAATTTCAACTTGCATAAAATCACTAACAAATATATACATGGGAAAGATAAATAGATCATAACTTTAACATATACATATGTGTTTAATTTTGATTTTACATATAAAAACAACATTTGTATATGTTTGTGATATAAAAACGGTGCTATGCAATTATAAATTAAGCATATATATGTATATAAATAATAATCCAACTAGGTAATAAAATGAATTTCAAATTTATTTCTTTTAATAAGTTAGCATCAAAATATCAAGATTAAAAATCAAAATCAAAACATCAATTTTTTAGATGCATATGAATATACATGTTTAATTACAACCAAAATAAATGATTAATATATGTATATCTAAATAATTCAATATTGGATGAAATACATTTATAAATGATGGATTCACCTATACATAAGCCCAAAATAAAAAGATCAAAATTTTATTTTGATTTGTTTGAACTTAATTTAGAAACAACATATGTAACAAATAAATTTCAATAATTTACAATGTCAATTTGGGTATACGCTACATACACAAATTAGAGTCAGATGCGAACATGAATGATTGCAAAAAAAGAATACAAATTTACCTTTGTAGATCTAGCACTTCGTGACACCTTGATTATGCATCAACTACTAGATTCCTTGGGTCATGTAACGGTCCGCCTTTCTAAAACCTAAAGAAGACACTTAATACATCGTCCAAAAGACAGGTCGTTTGGGGTTAAAGAAAGAAAAAGCAGAATAGAATCTCATAAATCATGATGAGTAATATATAATATGAACAAGTCTTTACAAAAAGAAATCATCTTTATTATACACAACATCAGAGTACAATAACCTATTATCAGGATGGACAGTTATAACAGCCCGTCCTTACAATTTCTGATAGATACAGATAGAAAATAATATAACCAAAACAGTGGAAGAATATAAGATATGTGAATACATCTTGGAGAATCCATCTCATCTCCTGAAAGCTCCAAAGAATCTAACTTAATCTAGAAAATACGCTCGGGCTGACCTGAGCATTATAAGAAAATAACTTCCGGATCAATCTAGTAAAACATCTTGAGAAAACTCAAATCCAATCATATTGATTTCTACATTTGAAAACCTTTTTCAAAATAAAAGGTATCTCGTAAGACCACACCGCATATAAACACGGACGGGTTTTTACTTTACGATAACCAAAACATTTTCTGTAGAAAATCCAGTGATATTATGATAATGCCAAGAATACAAATACATATTAATCATGGCCGAAATTGTCACATTATTAAATTCTAGCATAATAGGTATACAATTAAGTCCGAAGGCTCATATTGGAAAACAGATTCCAACTATGGAAAGGTAAGGGTCTACCTACTAAATCCGTACACCTCTAGATAAAATGTACAGGAGGCTAAAACACGTCGCACCTCTACTAC
This sequence comes from Allium fistulosum, assembly GCA_030737815.1. Taxonomy (NCBI): domain Eukaryota; kingdom Viridiplantae; phylum Streptophyta; class Magnoliopsida; order Asparagales; family Amaryllidaceae; genus Allium; species Allium fistulosum. The sequence goes on along the minus strand of CM060903.1, from coordinate 803,557,666 downwards.
TCAGGATGGCTTACTGGATAGCCCTGAATATGATCACCCCTTGGTTGAGACACAACCATTATGAGCCCCGAAGCATATATGAATATCGACTCTAGATATGGGATATTCATACCTTAATGGGAGCGACCCACATAGCCCTACCGCATGTCCCTGCTTTATTCCCGATTGATGAAGCTTGAGGCTACTATTACCTTTTTACAAAGCCAACCATCTTGGAATGCTAATACTGCCCTCTAGGCAGAAATGCAATGCTAGCATTCATCCATACAAGTTCATTCTGGGTCTGAACGAATCCGAAGGCACTACCTCTACTACATCCATTTTGGAATCACCCTCAGGATTAATAGCAAGTAGCCATTGCACTTCAAAAGCTAAGTCTTTAATCATCTTCAAGATGTCTTCAGTACGAAAAGCTTGAGTTGGATCGAAGTGTTTTTTGAATAATTTATACTTATTTGATCCCGGTCACTTCGAAACAACATTCATAACCGTTGAGTGAACGGATTTCCTTCTCATTTGTCCTAGGAGAAAGAAAACAAGATTTATACGCACAGTACAACATCATCGAAGATGACTATGCCATATAACCCACGTGTTTCTCCTAAATATTTCTAGAGTTATGTTTTGGTACAGATTTGATAGTCGGTTATTTAACTATCAAATAAATAAACATTCCGAACAGAGATTACATTTTCCATGGAAACTGTAACATCCGGGATTTTCGACCCTTGAAAATCGACACCAATACATCCTCTATATTCACGTGTCGTAAATCCAAGTGCCGGAAAGCCCGATTGTTAGGGGAAAAAGAAAATACAGATAGAACATAATCTCACACAAATCGAATAACATATATTATTTCAATATAAAATCTTTACAGCGGAAAATTTTGAATACAATACTAGAGTTAACCTAGATTCAGCCTGGACAGTTATAAATCTCTGTCCTTACAACTATTGAAAAACAAATGCAATAGATGCATCAGATGATAGAATAAATCCACACATAGATGAAGATCTCCAACTCTCCTTTGGAAACTCCAAGCGTCTTCGACTAAACCTAAAACTACTCGGATCTGACCCGAGTATTAAAAATATCTGAATCAGGCTTGATAAACCCGCGTGAGATATTAGAAAATTTAAATGTATAGATCATGTTGATGTCAATCAAAACTTTTGAAAAGAAAGGTATCTCATAAGACCAAGCCCACACATAAATACAGACGGGTTTTTACCTTATGATAACCAAAACACTTTTATACCAAAATAATTCGATATTATCTTTAATGACATTCCTTTGAAAACACTTTTCAAATAATATGTCAAAGATAGCGAAATTGTTACATTAATTAAATTTGACGGCTTACTAGCTACTTTTTAAAAGTAGGTTCTACAATCAAAACCGTAAAGGCAATGTGTTGGAATTGGATTTCCAACATAATAGGGAACTAGTCACCATTCAGACCCAAATATCCACGTATAACACATAATTTCCACATGGCTTTACACAATCTCCATCAGCCTCCGAACTACACTGTTATACTACTATGCAATAGAGTATTACTCTGCTATGCTTTACATGATCTCTGTCAGCCTCCAATATCTTTCCATTCGTACAATAAGGTAACAAGTGCCTACAGGGACATCTTCACTCAATATAGCCCGAAAATATATCATTCAGACCCTATAGTATCCTATACCTTTCTTGGAATGTGAGACTCGTGAGGCTACGCTCCACAAAGCCACGCTTTGCTTTTCGCAAAGCCACGATTTGATCATTACAGTTTCCACTTTGAATGCCACATTGCCATTCCTTCGATCACTATTGACTTTCATGAAAATTCAACCTCTAAACTCATACGTCTTAGAAAAGGGTGTTAAGCTAAGAGAAGTTGCATTCTCCGCCACTAAACAAATGTACGTTTGTAAAATTCAATGGTGTGATCTCATAAATGCAACGTCAGACATTCGTCCATACTAGTTCATTCTAGGATTGAACAAAACCGAAGGCACTCCTCCTACTACCATTAATAGCGAGTAATCCTTGCAATCCCAAGATTGCAAAACACGATAGGAACACTGCTATAATAAATGTCTCTATATTGGGAGCCACCCAAAGAATGTCAACAAGCAGTCCTTCTGATATGAAGATCTCTGGTCTTCAATACAATGTGGAATTCAGAATGCAGACACCACTACCATATAAATATAATGTGGGGTAATCCTCTGGGACTCGTGACAGCAATCCCTACATTCTGAAGATCTCTGGTCTTCAAAAATCATCATCTGCAACACGTCTTCATTTTCGAATGTATACATTGGTTCGAACTGTTTTCCGGGTAGGATTACCCAAATCCGACCCGGTTCCTCCGAACCAATCATCGATAAAAAAGATGTTAAGTTCATATGTGATTATCAATCATTAGTTTATCTTTTTATTTATTCATAAATATCTCAAAGAGACATATTATTTTATTCCATTTGTCTTCTTAACAGTATTTGGAATCATTAAGCCTCATTTATCAACTAGCACTTAAATGAATGTCCAAATTAATATAATAGTAGAATAGGGATTTATTCTGCTAAACCGATGTCATTCAAAATAAACTCTTTCGTTTATTATTAGACAGTGTTTATTTGGCCAAATAGATAACACCAAAGAAGTATGCTTAAATTAAGTACGTTATTATTTAAACAATGTAATTATATTAAATCAGTATTATTTTATCACTTTATTCATTATCCATTTTCAAAAATGATAATTTACCCAAACCAAACAACCAAAAAATACAACATTCAAGCAGACAATAAATAATTTTTATCTACTGTATACCATACCGATTAACCAAAAAGGTGAGTTTAACTCATCGAAATTTAAGTTATTACCGAATCGTTCCAGTTTCGTCTAAAATCAAACAGTGTTTGATTTTAGCTTGAAATTCTACAAACTCCAATTTCCACCAATCCAATTCCAAAATGTAGATATCGTAATTGTGAATCCAACGCGACTAACTGTGTGATTTGGACCTTGTATAGACAAGACATACATATTATAAGTTATCGATTTTTAAACAAAATTAATATTCCACTAGTTACAAATTAGTTTAATTAATTACCCTAGTTAAACAACTAATCCTTCTTCTTAAAAAACTATCCCACCAAAACCCACTTCCAGGCTTCGGCCATTGATCGCCACGCCACCCTCAGACCACCTGAGACTTTACCGCGACCACCATTGTTCACGTCGAGACAAAGCGGACCCAACCCCACCCACGATTTTACCTCTGACCTCCTAAAAAACTCGGCACCTAGAACTGCTGCTGCCCTCCCTTTCGATGCGATTTCCAACATGAAACTGTGCCTCCTCATTTTTCGTCAAAAGATGCCATACTCCACAACAAATCCATATCCAAGCCTCGATTTACCTAATTCATCTTAAAATTTCCAAAAACTAAAACCCTAGCCTACTACAGCTCGCGCTATCCACTGTAGAGCCAATTGAATCCCATAAAACCATGATGCACCCTCCAAATCACCCATCAATTTGTAGATCTATCTCTTAGGATTCCAAAAATATTTGTTTTAGAATTTTTCGATGAATGGATCTTGAATTATTGATTTTTTTAAGCTGGCTAATTTATTGTGTTTTTCTGATTTTTTTTAGACAAAACTATACGTTATGAGGGAAAGAAAAGGAGGAGCAGACAAAATATTTTGAGTGATTTTGCTTAAGTGTTAGTTTAAATTATAGCCCAATTTCCAGCATCTTGCCGCTTAGATTCTCGTTCGTGTACGGGCCATGAACGGCAAAACAAAAATACTATCGCTTTCAGAACAGTGATGTGACCTTAAAACAATAATAATATATATTGGTTAACGCATTCTGTAAAATCACAAAAACACTATCGTTTGCCGATAAACCGTCAAACAAAAATTTAACTATTTTCAAAATTAAAAATTATGAAAAGATAAAATTAATTAAATTTAAAATACATCATTAAAAGTCGAGTAGTAAAAATAAAAATAAATTTTCTGATTAATTATTCAGATCATTTATTACTGTAAATAAATTTACAAATGAATTCACTATTATTATTCATTAATTAAAAGGTGTTAAATAAGACCGTTAAATCCATTTAATAAATATTTAATTCAAAATCCCAATTTTTAAATCACTATTCAAATATTTAGTTCATGGTTCAAATATTAAATCCAAACTATTAAATTCATAATTCAACTATTTAAAATAATTCCTATATTTGAATCCAAGTTATTAACTTTTAAAACCAATATCTCAATATTTAAAATTAATTAAATATTCAAAATCAAATGACCAAAATTCCAAGTCATTACATCGAAACTCAATGAAAATCCTTGAAATTTAGGCCAAAGGTGCTGGAACGTGTTTTGAATAACATATTAAAATAGTGAATTTTAAAATTTATACGAATTATATAAGAATTTTATAGTAAAGATGGTTTATAATCACATAATTTCTCAACATACATGCACATCAACAAATAGTCATCAATAAAATTTACTACCATATAAACACTAAATAGTCATATTGGATAGAGTTATGAGTTAATGAAAATCAGTTGAATAATCTGAAGTCATAATAATTTTTTTTCTATCCGAAATCACACTTTGAACAAGCTTCTTCTCCATTGTTTATTGACCAAAAAATAAACCTTAATCTAATAATTTTTTAACCATCTAAACTTGATCAAAATTGGACTCTGACAACTTTAGTAGTGTAAATAGGTGTTAAGAAGCTCTATTTAAAGTTTCATGATTTTTGAACATTTTTTTATTTTTAATGAATTTTGGAAGAGAGGCCTTTTTGGTTTTCAAGTTGAAAAATGAAATAAAGAGAGAAGAAGTGTTCGTGGATGATATGTGATGAAGAAAAGTACTAGAATACTCTTGATTATGAAAGAATAGAGATATTTCTTTTAACATACATGGGCTTGGGCCAAGGATTTGTATTACCCATTTCATCAGTTTTCTTTTTTACTTCCTTAATCATTTTACTAATCATGTTTTCCTTTATTTAAACCACTTTCAAAAATTATTATACTTCACCCATTTATTTTACCAATCAGCTACTTCTTACTAAAATTATAAAACATATTTTTAATTTTTAGTCCATCATATTTCTTATTAATTAAATTCAACTATTAATTGATCATACATTAAAATTTATAATTTATAACTTCTCAAAATCCTAGGTTGATACAATTGTGGTTTCTAGCGTCTAGAAGTTAGATTTGAAAGATAGTTGTTGTAGATCTGAAGTTATTATGACTTTGAAAGGAACCTACCTCAGTTCTGAAATATATGTCACCTAAGAGACCTTCCACTAGATCTGGAGCCATTGCCAGGGAAGATGAAGCTTCCCATCACAATGAGGAAATTACTTCGCCAATGCATGCTTTAGTCGGACCTTCTTTCCCGTAGGAGATTGTATCCAAAGTTGAACTTGATACAGTAATGGCTGAGATGAACAAAAAATGTTAGATAGTTAGAAATCCCATTTTGATAAGATAGAGTTCGCTCTGTTACTGCAGTAGACACAAAGACGTAGGAAAAGCCACAGGAATTCATCACCTTCAAGTTATGAGGTGGAAAGTTCATCCTCATAGATCAGAATAGGAGAGAAGGCAAACAAATGTTGAAAGGAGTGGCCGTTGGGACGTCAAAGAGGAGCATAGGAGGAAGTGACCAAGTTTTGGCCATGGCCAATATTGTCGGTGTCGACCAAAATCAAGTCGGTATCAAGCACCTTAGGGGCGATGCTGGAGCGCAACAACCTGGTGTCGTTAATCTGTCTGACGGAGAAGATGACTTGCAGGATACTGGATATGACCTTGGGCAGAATGTTAGTGCATAGACCAATGGTATCCAATAAAACGTCGCAAGCCAGATGTCGTAGGAGATCTGGATGAGTGGCTCTCCCAAAGATAAGTGAGCCTAGACATCATGCGATAAACTGGGAGCGTTTAGAGTGTCAAACACTCAAAGCTATCCCCGACGATTGCCGTCCAGTTGCCCAAACCAATGAAGAATATCTCAAAGATATGATTAAGAGATTGGTGAATGAAGGTCAGCACAAGAGTAATGACGAATGAGGTTCAATTCTTAGTAGATTTCTATTCGTAGATGATATACCCTAGGAGAGTTATCCTAAGAAGTTCGTTATGCCGACGATGCCATCTTATAAAGGAACAACAGATCCCAAACAACATCTATTGAAGTATGAATGGCACATGGATGTAGGCCTGTCAACGGATACTTTCAGATGCGGATAGTGCCATATCCGCATCCGCATCCGAAATGATTTTCGGATATCGGATATCCGCATCCGCGGATACGGACGGATATTGGATAATTATCCTATCCGCTAATGAGCAATAAATGAAGAAATATAAATATAAAATTTAAGTTTAACATACATTGTTTTCAATCCAATTGATCATAAAAGTGTTAAATATAAACAAATATGGCGATAATAAATAGTTTTGAGCGGTTGATAAGCATTAAATGTATATAATATAAACTATTAACTTAATAAAACAACAAATAAATATCTTTCATTATACTAAGATACACACAATTTGTACTATAATATTGACAAATAACGGACGGATAATTTTCGGATGCGGATGTCTTCGTATCCGTATCCGCATCCGTTTTTTCGGATATCGGATATTATCCGCTTTTCGGATACGGATGCGGACGGATTTCGGATTTTTTGGGTATCCATTGACAGCCCTACATGGATGGTGCCTGAGTGGCAGATGCTATAAGGTGTATTTATTTACCCTTATTCTTAGATGGAGCGGCTATGATGTGGTTCACTTAGCTCACACTGAGGTCCATATCTATGTTCGATCGGTTAGCAAAGAAGTTCATGTAGCAGTTCCGGCTCCACACAGCTTAACTAAAGGACATGTGTCCTCGTCCAACTTTATCAGAGGTTTGGAGAGACTCTAAATGATTTTCCAAAGAGACTTAATACTGCGGTAACTGAAGTCAGCAATCCTAAAGAAGATATAGTTCGTATGGATTTGATTTAGGGAGTCCACCCGGTTACAGACTTTGATAAGTGTCTTAAAAAGAAGCATTATGTGAAGGAGATCGCAACATTGTGAACATAGACCTTTGTGGTAGTTGGTGAATTTTCTGCTTATAATGTTTTTTTGGGACGACCGACCCTTACTAGTTTCAGAATAGCCCTAGCACCATAGTGTCTGATGATGAAATTTCCCATCGAGATTGGGGTTGGAGCTATTCAAGGAAACCAGAGCATTGGTCAAAAATGTTATGTCACTAAGCTCAAAAAGGCAAAGTGATGTGAAAAAGGGGAAGATGCAGAGAATGCTCTCTACATTGAGACTATGGATGCATAGCAATATTTCCCAAGCCCTGGCTCGGGTCCCATAGCATGTTCTACAAGTCAACGGATCCTCAAAAAGAGCCATAGGATGCGAAGATGGAACCTGTGGAGCTGACGATCAACATCCTGATTGATGATGACAATCCTATTCGGGTTCTCACGGTCAGATCTCAACTCAGCTTGAAAATGGAAAGGGGGTTGGTACGGTTGCTCTTAGAAAAATCTGATGTGTTCGCCTGAACACATTCTGATATGCATGGAATTCCACCAGAGATAGCATGCAATGCATTGAATGTGGACCCAAGATGCCCTCCGATGAGTTGAAGAGACGCAGCCTGGGTCCGAAGCGATCTGTTGTGCTGAAGGAAAAAGTGGATATGCTGAAGGAAAATGACTTTATCTACGATGCCTTTTATTTTTAACCGGTAAGCACGATTATACGTGTATGTGTGTGCGTGTATATATATACCTATTCCTAACTATTAACTTCTAAACCAGAACATTCCTTTCCATGTTTTAATTTATTGGAGTTATCCTTCCAAAAATGATTACCACTATAACTTTCCATAAATTAACCAAAAGCAAGACCTTTGCTTCGTTTGAAATCAGAAAAAATTATCTATTTTCTTTTATTGAAATAGAAAGTGTAAACTACAGGGAAGAACATACGTACTTTACACATCTCTTTTATTTTTGGTATATTCCTTAAAATTTCAAACAATGCACTTTCATACATTTGTGGATAATTTATGGAAATTACATGGAAATAAATACAATTAAATTATACCCCGCTCCAATAAATTAAAACATAGAAATTCACAGTTCAAGTCAAATTAGGGCATTTTGAACTAATACTAACATTTTTTTAACCCAACTATAAATATGGAATAAACTTTACAACTTCATCAACATTCAATTTTTAAAAATTTAGGGACCGATTTCCAAATTTCCAGATTAGGGTGAAAATACCATTCCTATTCCAATTATCTATCTTATTGAATATGTAGGTGTCATTCAAATACGTTCGTTTTAAGCCTACAACTCATCCAATCTTATACAAATATGATAATTAAATAAAATTCAACGATATAAATTTCAATGTTATTCACTCACCTTTCAAGCTTTCAAAATCTCACAAATCTGAATTCATCTCTTTGATTTGACTCCTTCTCCTTTCCAATCCAAAAGAATATGTATAATAAGGTATATACATTCTATAAGAATTACAGATCCGAGAAGAGATTTGGGGTTAGGGGGAATATAGATTTATAATAATGAAATTTATAGTTTTTCTGCAGTGTCGATTCGCTTCTTCTCTTTTTCTCTTTTATTGTCTGCCCTTCTCCGATTTTTTTTTTGAGATCATGGGGAACCTTAAGATCATGGTATTCATTGATACTCAGTTAAGTAAACCCCACGCTGTGTGTCTACCCCGCTTTTATTTAGTCGTCGCACACGGATGCTTAACGTTGAAACTCCCACTGATGGTTTGGCGCTGGGATTCGAACCTTCCCGGACACAGTCCTTTGGTTCCCATCTCCCAGCTCCCAAACCAACCGAGCTACGAACGGCGGGTGCCCTTCTCCGATTATATATACACACAATATAATATTTTATAATTAATAGAAATAACGGAGAAGGAAAAATGGCAGAGCTTCACTGCTTCGATAGGAAAATATGAGAAGAGAAGTGATGGGTTAGGCCTGTATTTATAGGCGCTCGAATCAATCATATATGTTAGATTAAAATAATTAAACCTTGGCTTTGGCCAAGGTTCAACTCTAGCTGCCTTGCTCTCGACCGGTCGACCACCCCCTATATGTGGTCGACCGACCCAAGTAGGGGGGTCGACCGATGGTTTCCCGCATTTAGTATTATTAATTTCTTATTTTTCCTTTTAAATTATTTTCATTTCGAAAACTTCAAATGTTAATAACTTCTTTTTTTGGGCTTCAATTGCAAAACTCCAAATATGAAAGTTGCTCTGAAAATCATCATGAACATAAAGGTGCAAGTTTCATGGCTAAATTCTGACATTTTCTCAAATTCCATTTTTGAGACTTATTAATTATTTATTAAATATCGTTAATTTTACATGGTATTACATTCGCCCCACCCCCGACAAAAGAATTTCGTCCTCGAAATTTCTTAAGTATTTAATCATGTAACATAGCACACAACCATTATAAACTATCCAACCAGTTAGTATACAAACAACTATGCAGCCAAATGTGCATAAGTGCACGGTGTATCACAATATATATTATATGCATGCTGAATATTCGGCGCCTCCTTTGTGGATACATTCTTTTTAAAATATTTTGAAAATATGATGCAATCAATCTATATATATTAGCAGTTCTATATGTATGCAAGTTGTCAAAAATAAAAAAATATTTATTTTTACACAATAATTTCCACACACCTACTAGTAGGAGTATGGTTTCAACCAATTTTGCATCCAATCCCTACCATCCAATACCAAACACACACTTTCTAACATCCAAAATTTTGAAAACCTAGTTTTTCTAAATACATACTCCTATGCCGAAAAAGGAATTTAGGTAGAGAATTCTACATTCCTACCCTTCTTTTAGATACCTATTTCATTGCACCTTGGAACCTTTTCTTTTGCCCTTAAATATTTTTTTAAATATTCCAAGTTCAATTTTCATAAGAAGGTTTATTTTGGATGTTAAAAAGTAATTATTCTAAACGCACGTTTTTTTCATTATTAACAAGGTATGGAAATTGAAATTCCAAAGCTAAGATAGTATTTTCCATTGTTATTCCCCATGTTTTGTATATTGTCGCCCTTGAAGTAAAATTCATATTCAATAACACGTCGACCCTCTCTATGTTAAGCATTGTGGCACTAGAAAATTGGAAATTTCACTTTCTATCAAAAATCATTTTTCTCCTTTCAATCAAACTTGCAAAATAGTTTGAAAAATCAAATTCCCAAAAGCATTTAAACATTGTTTTTTTCCAAAATCACTTGAACAAAATCTTCCAAAAGCATTTGAACCCAATTTCTTAAAAGCATTCAAATAATTTCAAAAGCATTCGAACATAATTTTTTTCAAAACATTTGCCCCTCCATTCTTAAAGATAAATAAAAACTCATCTTAACGTAATCAGGACTCGGTCAATGAGTTAATACATATGATTGAGCCTAGAATTATTCAGTTAATCTTAGATTTAGGAAAACCTTTCCTTTTACTTCTAACAACAAACTATACTGGAGCATATTTATAAATCTTAGCTTTTAAGGCATAGGGTTAGTGACTCTTGATTTTGCAACTACCCTACCCTGTCCTCCACTTGCTAAAATTTATTTTTTCCAAAATCCTAAAGTTTTTGAGATTCAAGCATTCTTGATTTCTATTTGCTAACCAAATTTCCTAATTCATTTTAAAAATTCTAGCCTTACCTACATTTTATTGCTAGTTAAGTGTCGTTATGAGATTTATTTATTTATTTACACTGTTCCCTATATATACATTGAAAATGATATATATATATATCGGTCTAAGCTCATTTAGAAAATCAACACAGTGATAAAATAGAAACATATCTCATATTATATCTTACGTTTTTCCAATATTCGAAGTGAATAATTATGTAAGTTATGATGATGTAGTAGATTCTTAGTGAAGGGTAGAGTACTAAAAGGTATTTTAGTAATTTATTAATCTAAATTTATATAAAAACAATTTCAAAATTTTCTCTCTCATTTCCACTTCATCTTCTTAACTCTTCCAAACTTTACCTTCTCGCTTAAGCTTTTCAAAAGACCTTTTAATGGCTTCCATATTTTTAGAAGTTTTAAGAACTCCATCCTTTTCACTTTGAAAGCTCTTAAACTTGTTTAAACTACTTCCTTTTCATTTCTAAGCACCTCCTCCTTCTTAAACAAAGCCATACACCCCCATACCATCTTAGGCGGAGCCTAATCAGCCTTAGGCCGAGCCTAAACTCACCAAGGCCGAGCCCATCAACCTCCATCTAGGTTAAAGATCAAGTTTTGCTTAGGAAAATCAAATTTTGTTTGCAAACTTCAAGTTTTAAAAAGATTTGCTTAAGTTTGGTGAGTAAAACTCACACCTATTTGGTAAAAATTGTATTTTTACTTTATGTTAGTATTTGTATGTATAATGGCCTGATTATGGGCTAGTTGTATAGTTTGGATGTTGTTTATATGAGTTTATATATGCTTATACGTGTGTAAATGTGATATGTAGTTTGGATTTGAAAATAAAGTCTAAAAGTTGTGATCTTTGTGTGTGTGTGTGTGTGTGTTAGTTGTGATATGATGTGTGCTATTGACAAGATGATGTAAGAGGATGCTAAGGAAAGTTAGCTATTTTGTATGGTTTAGCAATAAAGAATCCTTGTGTAAAAACTATGGTTTTAGTTTTATAAATCAAATCTTTTTCGATGCTTCAAACTTGTTTGACTTTCAAAAATACTTACTTTATGTTTGTGAAAAGTTAGTGAGCTTGATAAGTTTTTAAAGAAAGCTAAGAAACAAAATTTCTAGTTATGGTATCCACAACGATAGTCGCTATAGATGCAGTTCGATGAAAAATTCAACTTCTTGCAAAATGAAGTTTCTATACTTAATAACATATTTGAAATGTTTTATAAACTTAATAATGATGACTAAGGAAAGTTAATTAAGGATTTATTAATTAAGTTTGGTAATAAATAATTAATTAAGTATTAACAAGGTTTATTAATTATAGTTAAGTAGAGATTAATTACTAATTAATTATCTTTTAAAAGTGAGATAAAATTTAATAACTTGTTGATTAAGTAAGATTAATTTTCAATTAATTATGAATTAAGTATGTGATATTTTTAATTAATTATTAATTAAGTATAGGGTTAATTATTAATTAATTTGTTATTAATTAAGTGTTTAATTATTCTAATTATAAATTAATTAAGGGTTTTAATTTATAAATAAATTATTTATTAAAGGTTAATTATTTCTTAATTAATAATTAAGTTATGACTTAAATAAGATTTAATTATGTTTTTAAAAAGGGTTTAAATTGTAATTAATTATTTATAAAGAGGGTTAAGTTTGTAATTACTTTGTTTTCCAAGGATCAATTTATTTAAAGGCAACTTTCTTTCACAAATAATAATTTTGAATACAAGGAATTCTATTATCGATACCATTAAGTAACCATACAAATGCGATTAGGTTATACTAAACTTGATAATTGTTAGCACCAAAATTGGTCACTAACACCCAAAGAGAGTTTTTTGTAGAGAGATTAATGAAGAAGATAAATTAAAACATAGGGAAGCAAGCTAAATTAACTGTAGAGAATAAGAACACCAGATTTATAGTGGTTCGACGTAGCTGCCTACGTCCACTTTGAGTTTTAATCTTTATTGCTTTCACAAGTAGTTGAATACAGATACAATCCGTACACTAGTGACTCGAATACAAGTTTTAACTGGAAAAGAAAGAGTCTTGAAAATGGCAAAGTCTCCCCAGTGTTCTCCCCAAAAAAAGGTCCCTTTCACTGTGCCCCTGCCCTTCTATTTATATACGAAGATGGGTTGGACTTCCCTCATGGGCCTAGGAACAACGTACCTTGGCCCGTGGTAAGTAACTTCTGCACACCGAGCCATAGATGCCAAACGGCAATTGCCGAGCGAGGGGAGGTTTTCCGAGCGAGGCCTCAGTGTCGAACGGCATTCGTATGCCGAGCCACACACCCAGGCCGAACAACCTTTCTATGCCGAGCGAGGTGAGATGCCGAATGACCCTTCAATGCCGAGCGAGGCCTCAGTGTCCAACGGCATTCGTATGCAGAGCCGCACACCCAGGTCGAACAACCTTTCTATGCCAAGCGAGGTGAGATGTCGAAAGACCCTTCAATGCCGAGCGAGGTGAGATGCCGAATGACCCCTCAATGCCGAACGAGGTGAGATGCTGAACGACCCCTCTATGCCCAACGAGGCAACATGTCGAGCGACCCTGTCATGCCGAACGAGGTGAGATGCCGAACGACCCCTCTATGCCGAGCGAGGCAACATGCCGAGCGACCTTGTCATGCTGAACGAGGTAAGATGCCGAACGGCCCCTCTATGTCGAGCGACCCTGTCATGCCGAACGAGGCCTTGTGCTGAGCTATGCTCTATGCCGAGCGAGGGGAGGTGTGCCGAACGAGGCCTGTGCCGAGCCTCTCGTTACATGGTCAAACAACCGGGTAACACTTGCCCCCCAAAGTGTATCATGTGGATGAACATGATGCGCTTTTAATCATGAGTACTCCGTGTTTTCTTTTAAGCCCTCGTTCTGTCTTTTCGATAGCGTTTTCTTTCGACCTCCTAAATGCCGAACGAGGCATTGAATGTCGAACGACATACTGATGCCGAATGACATATGGATGTCGAACGACATTGATGACAAACGAGGGAGGTGCCTTGACCGGTTCTACCGGTTACTGTCTATTCGCCTTCCCTCTCTCCTATATAACCCAATACTTCTCTTCTTTCCCCCTTTTACTTTTACCTCCACTCTAACATCCTTATGAACCTGTCTTTTTCCAGACTTTCGCCAACATCTCAACCTCCCTTTAGACTCTCAAATCTTACACGTTGCTCCTCGACTACCCTCAACAACAAATCTGAGTAGATTCCACTTCTAAATCGAGCACCTCACTAGATTTTGACTCCTTCTTCTAGGTACGAACCTTTCACTTGCTCGACTTTCTCCAATTAGGGATTTAGGACAAGACTTGAATTTACGACCTTCCTCTAACCCACGAATACGCGTAGATAAGGAAGGTGGATCCGAGGTTTAAGCAAGCCTTAGGATTAAATGGAGAGGAGGATGGAAGAGGGTTTCAGTCCAGTAGGAATCGGTGAGGGTTGATATGGTCGGTCGAAGGTGGCGTGCGAATTGGAGTGGTGATCGTCTGGCCACCTTGGAGGGTATCTAGTTTGTTCGAAGAAATGAGTTGGAGGAGGACTTATGGTTGTGGCTCGGCATGAATTCCGCATGCTGAACGTTGTGAGGGAGTGTAGGAGCGAAGTTGAAGTTGGGTTTAGCGTGCCGAGCGATGTGGCTCTGTCTGACCATGGCTCGGCATGACTCCCTTATGCCGAACGGGGTAATAGGGAGTGCAGGAGTAAAGTAGGAGATGGGTAAAGTGCCGAGCGATGCTGCTCGGCATGACTTGCCGAAGGACTCATCTGTGCCGAGCGGTAGAGATGGAGGGTAGGAAGGAAGTTGGAGTTGAGGGAAAAATGCCGAGCGATGCGGCTCGACATGATTGCGGTTCAGCATGACTTGCCGCATGCCAAACGGTGGAGAGGGAAGGTAGGAGAGTGGTGTACAACAACAATACTAGTTGAACACAATGCATTGTTGACTTAACTTACTTTTTATGCTCGAACATATGACAGTGAATAAGGACAAGGACTTAAGCAATTAAGCATATCGGACAATCCAGACTGATAACTCCTCTGTTTTGACAACTATAAACCTGAATTTAACTTGATTAAAATGGATAATAACCTTCAATGTACAGTGTCGATGTCAAGTTCAAAACATAAACCATCTTACGACAAGCTCTCGTAGACGGTCATCGATGACGTTCTTCGAAGATGATAGTTCAAAGCCTAACTTTATTTCATCAACTCTGTGACTCGTAATTCTTTGGTACTTATACTTGAATGGCTGCACTAGTTCACACACCACATGGGGGGTATTTTTTTGTTATGTCTACTGTCGATCATTTTTCAAGTATAGTTCAAACAGGTGTTTGATCAGATCCAACATTCATCAGAGATGTCTAGGAAATCTAGCTCTGCCACAGTCTCAGATAGACATGAGCAAACTTCACGACAGGAAGTAGTTGGAACTTCAAACCCATCGACTACTCCTGTACAAGATATTCCGAGTCCCACGATCGCATCCGTCGACTTGGCTCCCGATGCCTTGGATGCAGCGATCTTTATAGATAACCCAGTCGATTCTCAAGCTTCGAGAATTAACGAAAGCGCTCTTCGTCGCATATGCTCAATACACGGGATTCCTTTCGACGATGTGTTGGTTCTATCAGGACAAGATCGTCCTCACTTGCCCCCAGTCGGATATATGACCTGCAATAAATTTATGTGCTGGGTTGGTAGCGTGCCGCCATTCAATTCCTTCCTCCGCGACCTGTTACAGTATATTGAGATAGCTCCATCACAGGTACATCCTAACAGTCACGCGTTCGTATATGGCACGCGCATTCTCTTCATGAGCGTCCTTTTTAAGCTCCCGACTCCTGGCGATATCCGCTATATTTATCATTTCGAGAGACGATCCGAGAGCCCATCCTTTGTATTTCTTGAGCCGCATAGCAAGTGTCAAATTCTGACTGGGGCGTGGAGCAAATTCGCCCAGTATAAGTAGGAATGGTTCTACGTGCGCTGTCCCCCTGGCTTTGCAAGGAGATGGGTGGAAGGGAGTGAGTCTCTTTTCTAGATCAATACTTGCATTCAGTGGGAATTGCACCATTTCTAATTCTTTCTCTACTTTTATAGGTATCAGCCCACGTCCTGAAGGCTCCGGGTACTCTGAGGCCGTTGAAGCTATCCGAGCTGTCCCCGCAGAAGACCGGGATATCAGGTCTATCATTTCTAATGAAATGCTCTTGAAATTCGGCCTGCTGGCGGAAGGTCACCGAATATGTCTTCCTCACGGCGTCACTATTAACGGTTTTGCCTTGGATAAAGGAAAAAGGCAAGCTGGGCCTTCAGCACGTGATGCCCTTGACACACCTGAGGAGGGGGAGATTAGAGAAGCTAAAATGCCCGAAGTTTCGAGTAAAAATGTTAGTCCTGCTCAGGAGCCGGTAGTTGAGGTTCATGACATTGAAGTAATGCCTCCTCCTTCAAAGGGAAAGAAGAAATTGACTTACAAATTGAGGAAAAAGATAGCAGGCGGAATCTCTAAGGTCACAATCTTTCCAGTAGAGAGAGATCCCTCTCCTCAACACTTAGAGAGTTCATTGAAAGGCTTGTCGGACCTCACTATTCCCGACGATTTGCTTAATTATGGCTTCGATGATCCGGAAGCCTTGAAGCTTCGCTCGCCCGTGAAAGGCGATGGAGGTGCTCAAGTCCAAAATCAAGGAGAGAAAACTCGAATTAGTAAAGCTAAAAAAACTAGTCCGTTGGGGGGAAACACTAGGACACAGACGATAACACTTACACTTCACCCTGCACTCAATCTTTAGTCACTATGTGATTCTGGCTAACCCGCGTTCATTTAATTTTTATGCAGGTGATATGGGGCGTTCTCACGGATTTGACCGCCTCCGCGGTTCCTCTCTTTTCCATCATTCTGGACAAGATTCGGGCTCCGGCAAACGTCGGGATAGAGATGATGACAGCAACAAAGATTACCGCTCTCGAGATTCGTCATCCCAAAGGAAAACTTACCATCAGCCTTCATCTCATTGCAATTCTCCTTCTCACCCGGAACAAGGCAGGGAGAAATCTAGCCATAAAGGGTCCCAGCCCGATACTCCCCGCGATCAACACTCAAGCTCTTCCAGCACAAGGCCTCACAAGAAAACTGTGGTTTCAAAACCAACTCCTCCTACTCCCGCACAAGATCCGTCGGTATCGGAAAAGCTGGCCGAGCTCAAGGCTACGTTCCTTATAATATGCTTTGATGGTCTGAAGTTCCTTTCTGCGATCCATCCCATTCCGAGACATGTCAAGCAAAGCGCCGTTGCATGTAACAACGACGTCTACGTCCAACATGACGCATTCGTCCATTTGGTTGAAAAAGTCTCGGAAGTATCCATTGAGCGTCAACATGAAATCGACCGTCTGAAGCTCGCGGCTAATCATGACAAAAACATCATTAAAGCTCAACAATGATATCTCCCGATAGAGACTCCTCAAGGACGCTGAAGGATGAAGCCCATGAAGAGGGCAAAAGGATAGCGTTTATGGAGATGGATTCTTGCCTCGATGCGGCCACCGAAGCGGGTAGGGAGGAGATCAAATGCTTATTTGATCCGCTTATAGCCGAGTACAACGCTCGAGTCCTCATGCATCGTGACTTAAAATTTCTCGGCGAGGGTTATCTCGAATCTCTGGCCGAAGCATAGGAGACTTTAATCTAGATTAGAAAGGCTGAGTTGGGAATGGAAGAAGTCGATGAGGAAGCTTTAGTGAAAGAATTCCTCCGGGGGAACGAGCCTTTGGACTTGTCTACAGCGAAGGCTCTCTACAGCAGAGACTCCTCCTCATCGAAAGGAAAAGATGACATTGTCGGCCCATCCGGAGCCGAGCCTATAATTTCTCCCCTTATTCAATCGACTGATCGCCTACCACTTAACCCCTTCGAAAAACACGTCGGTTACGACCCAGAGGATCCTGGTCTCGGTATTTCTGTTCTGTCTCCCATTCCAGAAGGCGAAACTCCCCGAACAGTTGAGAGTCAACCAGATACTGGTACATAACTTTTCCTTCAGAGTTAAAAGGGTTCTCGCTTTCAGCGAGTGATAAATGTATTATAACATTTGTTTCTTATGATTCCGCGTAAGTCACCCTGATCCTGTACCTACTCCAAGGAGCGATGCTGCCACGGAGAAGGAGGAGAAGACGGGAGAAACGACGCAAGCGGAAGAGACCCCCGGTCCTGACGCTTAAGTGATTGAGGCGCTTAATGAAGACAAATCTGACAATCTGTCGCCTGTTGAAGAACATTACGAGATTGAAATTACTGGTGCCTCCAAACACACTGCAAAGTTAAGCATGAAGGAACAGGTCACCGAAGAGGGGAGAAAGAAGGCCGAAATTAAGGTCGAGCCTCAAGTGGTAGAACTCGACGACCCAGTGAATAGGCCTTTGAAGATTATTCTTCAAGGTGGGACCAGGCCGTTAGAAGTTCCTCCTTCCTCTGACACCCCTTCTCAGGTAAGCAAAACGTCTAAGAGAAAACGCATGGGGGAGGAGTCGTCTGAGAAATCGAAGAAGGAGAAGAAGTCAAAGAAGTAAATATCATGCTCGTTCAACAAGAATCGGCCTGGATTATGTAATTATTAATTATTTTTTTCATTTTCATAGCCGTTGTAGATAGACTTTTTGCCCCGAGTTTGGGAGAAGTTGTAGTAGGACTTCATTTTGAATTAATGAATAAAATTTCGTTCTTTGTCTTTCAAATGACTTCTGTTGTTCAGCTCGCTGTATAACTTATAGTCGAAATTTGAAACCTTGTGAGTTATATAAGCCCTAGTTAACTTCCATATGACTCGAAGATTTTTTGAATCGCTTATACTCTGATCCGTACTCTATGAACTCATAACATTCTAGTCCGCGCTCAGGGGACTTTGGGGATTTCGAAGTTGTTTACATTCTAGTCCGCACTTTGGGGACTCAAAGTACTCTAGTCCGCACTCTGGGGACTAGCAAAGGGGAGAAAACTCCTATGAGCAAGGCTGCAGCAACTGGTCCATCGGGGGGACACTAGGGCACTCACAATCATGCGCACTTCACTGTATGATTTTCGTCTATCTTTTATTCGGTGATCACTTATGTACTCTTATTTGGTTTGCAGGTGCGATGTCTCAATCTCGTGCCTTCGATCATTTGAGGAGCTCGTTAACACAGTATGGATCCAACCATGATCCGGAATCTGGCAGGTGTAGAGAGAGTGAGATGATAGCCAGGAAAGAATTCATCGTTCAAGGGAGTCTTCATCTTCTAAACATAAGTCCCAATCTCAATCGTCTCACTAGGAAGTTCAGCCCAATCTTCTTGAACACGGCGTCAATCAGACTTCTTTCCAAGCTCCTTGAATTGATGTGCCGCCTGAGAAGTATTCTAGCTCATCTGGTTCCAAACAGTCCCGCGATTGTAGGTCGAGCAAATGCCCACTTGTTACTTCTGATCCAGGTTTTCCTACTGCAACCCCTAATGCTTCCACGGTAGAAAATTTGGCCGAACTTAAGGTCAATTTTCCAAAAATTTGCTTCGATGGGCTTAAGTTCCTTCCTTCCATTCATACAATTCCAGGGAGCGCTAAAGCGAGTTCCCTTACATGCATCAGTGACATTTTTGTGCAACACGGGGCATTCCAGCATCTAGCCAAAAAATCTCTGAGGTGTCTATCGAGCGACAACATGAAATCGATCGTATCAAGCTAGAGGCGATCCATGATAATGACATAATTAAACATCAAGACAATGAGATCTTGGAGTTGACAGCGAAGCTAACCGTAGTAGAAAAGAGTGCCAAATAAACATCCGAGGTGGTTAGTTGTCTATAAGCGGCTCACAAAAAGGAATTGGATGCTGCCTTCAACCGCCGCGGTGTGCTTGCTTTGGAAAAATATACACTACAAAAAGAGAAAAACATTTCGGCATGCCGCATCAAGGAACTCGGAGAACTCCTTAAAACAGAGAAGGAAGAGAAGTTCAAATCTCAGGAGGAGTTACAAAGATATTGCAAAGAGGTCGTTGAAGCCCAGGTATTGAAAATTAAGCATGAAGAGCAACTTGCTCAAATTGAAGCCCTCAAGGAAGAGGCAAGAGAAGCGGGCCGCAATGAGATTAGAGTGCGATCTGAGTTTCCTTGGAGAGGGCTATCTTGAATTTCTCGCCGAGGCTTGGGAATACATTATTGAAATGAGGAAGAAAATCCATGGTGAAGCTAATTCAAACGAAGAGAAGCTGGTATCAGAGATTCTTCGCGGGGATGAACCTTTAGACCTTGCTACTACGAGACTCTGATACTTTGATATTTTAGCACCCTCTGTCAAAGGGAAAAACATTGCTGAGTCTTCAGAGTCCGATCCCAAAGGTCCCACTTCACTCCAAACGGCTGGAGCGTCATTTTCTCTTGGCCCGAGATGGGATCTGAGCTATGATCCAAAAAGACCCGGCTATCAATCGAAGGGGCTGACTTCTATTCTAGAGGGGAGCACTCCGGCGATAACTGAAAGTCAGTAGGATATAGTATTCCACTTTATTCTCCATTATTCAAGAGATTTTGTTCCTCATGCCTAATAATCATAGGCTTATCTTCTTGTTTCCGTGAATAGCAATTCTTCCAGGTCTCAGCCAAACTCCAAGAAGCTGTGCTGCCGTGGAGCAACAATCGACATCTACTGAAGTTTCGGCAGCCACCGACATTCCAAGACCCGACGCTCAAGTTACCAGAGCACTTGATGATGAAAAAACCGATGACCAGCTGTTACTAGATGAATCAGATGACATTGTGATCACTGATGCCACTGAACATACCAATGAGCTCAACTTAAAATAGCACATCTAGGGGAAGGAGTTGTTGAAAAAAAGCTAAAGTTGAGCCGCTGACGTGGACATCGACGATCCAAATCTCATCCCACTAAAAGTCATTCCACCCGACGAGTCGGTTCTCGAAGAACTCCCTCCAACCTCTGAGAGCTCTCCTACCAGGGGCTGCAAAGGATCGAAAAGAAGAACAAGCGGAAGCTTAGGAGGCGCCACTCCTTAAAAATCCAAAAGAGAAAAAGGGCAGATGAAATAGCTATGACCTTGGCTTAGTTTGTATATAGCCTGTATAGCTATTTTTCTCTTTTTGTTTGTCGTGATTGTGCGGGTACGACTCCGCTTTTGAATAAACTTATACCACAATTTTGAAGGTTAGTATGCAAATAAAATTTCTTTATTTTCTATCGAACTCTTATGTGAGTTTTGTTTAAGTAGTCAAGCTATTATTTTTCCATTCAATGTACCTGTAATTCGTTGCTTGTTGATTCGAATAATCGTCTATTAATTTTTACTTAAGGCCTTCATGTGGTTGTGGCTTTTAGTTGTATCAAACACTAGGCTCAAGCCCTAGTGTTACATTGTCAAATTCAACGGTCGGAGTGATTATACTCCTGCCCCCAGTCTTGGGTTAGTGGAATTAGATAGTGGATGGTCAAACTCCATCCTTAACGAGTTTATACTCCTCCTGTCGGTTTCAGGTCGGAGTTAATGGAATAGTGAGTGGTCGAACTGCGCTCATCTAGTTGTTTATACTCGTCCACACTCTGGGGATAAGAGTTTGTTAGCGGGTGGTCAAATCGCACCCAACTTGTGTTTACACTTCGATCCACACTCTGGGGACTTAGAGTTATTTTGGAAAATAGTCGGATTGTACTTTCCTTAATTGATTGATTTCTTCCCAAGTTCGGGGTTTAACTTAGCGATCGATCAATCGTATCACGATCGTTTTTGATTCATCTCTATCCCATCACCCAGTAGGATTAACTTGGTCATCGGATGATCGAGTCGCAAGCATTCCTTTTTAAGTATTCCGTCCATTGGGTTGTGAGCGTGAATCATCAAATAAACAGTCAGACCATTCTTATTTTTTTAGTTCAATCATGAACTTATGTAAACGGTAGCTCCAAACTTTGGGAACCTGCTCGGACATGTCAATATTTATTAGTCGGATATCATAACTAATATGTAATGCTACAACAATCATAAATATGAAAAAAATTTCAAACTTTATTTACCAAATGGAAAGAAATGACATAATTTGTCTTAGTACATATCTGGAAAATCAAATGCTGAAGCAAATTCGGAAATTGAATACAACTAAATAAAAAAAAAGAACAAACTAAGTGAAATAGCGTCATAAATGCTCGTTATTCCACGCTCTTGGAAGTGAAGCCATCAACCGTTACTAGCTTGAAAGTTCCCACTCCAAGCCTCTATTCAATGACATATGGTCCTTCCCAAGTAGGATTCATGTGCGATGGGGCAGGAAAAACCCATTTCAAGACGAGATCACCGATTTCAAAGGTTCTAGGTCAGACTTTAGTGTTGTAGTATCACTACTAGAAAAGGGCTTGAAACCGACAGCTAGGGCCGACGGCTTTCGACGGCAAATTTCCGACGGCTTCCGACGGGCCGTCGGCGGCCGTCGAAAGCCGTCGGAAATCTGCGATTATAGCTCCAGCCGAGAGCTTTCTTCCTCCTCCTCTTCATACGAAAATTCCCCCAAAAAACTCCCAAATTCAACCTCCAAACTTCCAATCCCTAATTTCTAGCTTCCGGATCTTCCAAGGCTCCCTAATCAACCTCCGTTACTCTTAATCTCAGGTATAATCTCTTATTTTTGTGAAAAATTCAGTTTTTACCCTAATTCTAGATTTGCATAAATTGATAAATTAGGACGAATTATTGATTGCAATTGTTTCCAATAGCGTAATAACAGTTTATAGCATCACATGGTATACCGATTTCATCTTTTATCGTGAAATTGTGAAAAACACGTATAATTTGTGGTTGTTCATGTATATGTAAATTGTTGTGTATGCCTTGATTGGACGATTGTATACGTTATTTGGAATAAGATAAATTGATTGAATGAACTAGGAGTATTATATTGTGCGCGTATTTACTTATGAAACAAAAAAATGCATTACTCTAAATTATATTGTGTGTATTGAAAAATGACAAAAATGTTAAAACAGCCTTAAGTTGATGTAATACGTTGAATAAATGTGTTAAATTAATATATATTTTTGTAAATGTGAACAGTGAGTAAAACTGTATTTTTTCGTAAAATGCGCGCATGTAACTGACAAATGTCCCTTAGAGAGTTTTTGGCCCCGTCTGACGAGTGTTGTACATGATCGTTGTATAAATAGTCGTTCTTTTCGAATAACGACCATTTATATTCATCTGGTACAATGTTTGTCGGATTTTTCCCTGTATTGGACAAGTTATGAACACAGTAAGCATTTACATTTTGTATACTACTTCGTCTCAAACGGTTCATAAAATTTCGGCCTAACTTTTCTATTTTGTTTCCTGCGTACACGCATTTGTGTACAATGCAGGGAACAAAAGGAAAATGCTGTCGAAATTTTGTTGAATCGTTTGAGACGAAGTAATATACGAAATGTAAATGTTTACTGTGTTTGTAATGGGAAGTAGGATGCCTGACCAATGAAAAAAAAAATTATATATATTTTTAAATCGTTACGTTAAAAAATAAAATGTGCCCTATTTGAAAATATTTTTAAATTTGTGAAGTTGTTCTTTAAATTCAAAATATTATACGACCATGAAAATAATCTTTTTCGAATTTGTATTCTTCAAAATAAATATTAAATTTTGAACTTCTCATTTTGTCAAATAGGAAAAATGATTGATTATTTTGTTGATCGGAGGAGATGGATGTACCAAAGAAAAGGACCGAGGGGCTCAATAAAAGAAGATTTTTATAATGGTATAAACGTGTTTGTTGAATTCGCTTTAAGTAATAACGGAAACGATCCAGAAATTCGTTGTCCGTGTAGTAGATGTAGACATTTGAAGTATTTGTTACCAGATATTATGAAAGTTCATTTGTGCAAACACGGTTTCGCACTCAAATATTATGTTTGGGATCGGCATGGAGAAGTTGTAGCAAATACTTCTGTAGAGTCTGAAAGTGTCGTTAACGAAATAGTTTCAACGACCCGTATAGAAAATATGGTCGAAGATGCAGCACGATCAATGTTTCCTATGGTTGAAGTTGTCGACGATGATGGAAATGTTGAAGAACCAAATATTGAAGCTAAAAAATTTATGATTTACTAGATGCAGCTAAGAAACCTATTTGGGATGGTTGTAAAAGCGGCACTCAGCTGTCAGTAATCGCAGAATACATTGCGATGAAGTCAAAATACAACATCACTGAAGCTGGGTTTACGGCTGTTGTATAAGCTGCAAAAAGACATATGCCGCCCGATAATCAAATGTGCGAAAATCACTACGAAGTTAAAAAACTTATGTCGGCTTTTGGTTTACCGTATCAGAAAATAAATACATGTTTAAAAGGATGCATGTTGTTTTGGAAAGAAGACGCAAACCTTAGAAATTGTAAAGTTTGTAACCAGGAGAGATACAAACCAAGAAAAAAGAAGGGGAAGGAAGTTCCGTACAAGCGTATGCACTACTTACCCATAACTCCAAGACTTCAAAGATTATATGCATCTTCTGTAACTGCGTCTAATATGAGGTGGCATAGCGTGAGAACAGAGGAAGAGGGTACGTTGACACATCCGGCCGATGGAGAAGCATGGAAGCATTTCGATAAAACGTATCCAAATTTTCCAGCGGAGAGTCGAAATGTTAGATTAGGATTATGTACGGACGGTTTTTCTCCATTTTCTCAATTTGGTTCTAAATATTCATCCTGGCCCATTATCATCACACCGTATAATTTACCTCCATGGATGTGTATGAAAATGCAATATATGTTTCTTACTGTTGTCGTTCCTGGCCCCTACGATCCGACATAAGGAATCGATGTATATTTACAACCGTTGATTGAGGAGTTTAAAATACTGTGGAACGAAGGAGTAGAAACATACGATGTGTCCAAGAAGAAATTTTTTTGTATGTTTGCTTCTTTGTTGTGGACTATAAGTGATTTTCCTGCCTATGCAATGCTTTCGGGATGGAGTACTGCCGGTCGTCTAGCATGTCCATATTGCATGGATGAAACACGAGCGTTTTCTTTACCTCATGGTAAGAAAATTTCATGGTTTGACTGTCATCGATATTTTCTCCATGTAAATCATCCCTTCAGAGGAGACAAGAAAATTTTTTTAGCTAATAGAGTAGAAACCAGACAACCACCGATGATATGGTCAAGCGAAGACATATATGAACTTGTTAAGGACTATCCAAAGATATATGAAACTGGCGAGCAAACAGAAATTGAAGGCAAATCAGTTGTTCATAACTGGTGCAAACAAACTATTTTTTGGGAGTTGCCGTATTGGAAACATCTTCTGCTTCGCCATAACATAGATGTGATGCACAATGAGAAAAATGTATTTGATAATGTTTTTAACACAATTTTGAATGTGAAAGGGAAGACGAAGGATGATTTGAAATCAAGACGTGATATAGAAGAATTATGCAAACGTCCTGAGCTTCATATGAAACCAAATGACAGTAAAAAAACCCAAAGCATGTTACGAATTAGATAATAATCAAGTTAAAACTGTGTTAAAATGGGTGGAAGGGTTAAGATTTCCTGATGGGATATCATCAAATCTTCGTAGATGTGTTGACTTTAAAAATGGTAGATTGAGCGGAATGAAAAGTCACGACTGTCACATAATGGTGGAAAAATTATTTCCCGTAATGTTCAAAGAACTACTGCCGTTAAAAGTTTGGAAGGTGGTAACGGAGCTTAGTATGTTTTACAAAGAGCTTTGTTCGACTACTTTAAAAGTGCAACGTTTACGTAAACTTGAAGTGGACATTCCTATATTGCTTTGCAAATTACAGAAAATATTTCCGCCAGGTTTTTTTAATGTGATGGAACATTTACCTGTTCATCTCCCACCTGAAGCACGACTTCGAGGTCCTGTCCAATATGGATGGATGTATCCATTTGAGAGGTATGTAATATGTTATGACGTAATTTAATTGCATTTGAAAGATGAAGTTAATATAAATTAATTTTGCATAGATATTTCAATCATCTGAAGAAAAAAGTGAGGCAAAAAGCACGAGTTGAAGGTTCGATATGTAAATCTTACATCGAAGAAGAAGCTTCGTTCTTTTTCTCTCACTATTTCAGTGACCATGTGAATATTTCATTTCAAAGTGTTCCCCGTAATGACGAAGGCGACGAACAAGAGTCCTCTCATGCAATGTTATCTATTTTTAGACAATATGGTCGGCCTTCTGGAAAATGTGTAGAAATATGGTTAGACAATAGAGTACTTCATGTAGCACACACTTATATTCTTCTAAATTGTGCCGAGGTTGCACCGTCTGTTAGGTAATCTGAAATAATAATTTGTGTTTTATTCTTTTCTATAATGCATGCACGTGTATAACCTAATGTAATAATTTGTTTATATAAACAGTGTTTGTGAACGTGAACATCCGAACGGAGATCTCAGTAAAGAATTTTCCGGTTGGTTTTCAAATTACGTTTATGAGCCGAGAAATTGTGTTGTTGACGAAGGGTTGAAACATCTTGCGATGGGACCAAAAAGAGTGGTCAAGACATATCCAATATATTTCGTCAATGGATATAAATTTAACACCAAAGAATACGGTGCAGAAAAATTAACAAATAATACTGGTGTATTTGTTAAAGGTAGTGACGATCCAGAAAATCATTTAAATGATTTTTATGGCGTTCTGACACAAATTTTGCAACTGACATATTTCTCACGACCCGCGGAGGAGGTGTTTCTATTTAGATGCAATTGGTTTAGCAATGTTCCATGTTTTGGAATTAATGTGCACAAGGATTATAATCTTATCGAAATAAAGCATACATCGCACTATCACAAGTATGATCCTTTTGTACTAGCCAAACAAGCATTGCAAGTTTATGATATTATTAATTTGTTAATGCAGGAGAAGTTTATGGAGCAGCGGCAGAAACTCCTTGCTGACACGGGTCGAGATCAGCTGACGACCAATGAGGAAGACGTTATTTTTGAGTCCGTTACGGATCCAGCAGAGCATGGTCGACGATACGGATTTGGCAATTTAGCGGTACATAATTTACTTTTTCTTAAAATACTTAAAATATGATATTTTCACCTTTTCAAAACAATAAACTTGGATTTTATTTATTTTTCAATTATTGCAGTCCAGTAGTCAGAGTAGGGGACGACGGAGTAGACCTCAGAGCGATCTTGCAGATATAGAAGAATTGCGGACTAGAGTTGCCCAGTTGGAGGAGCAGAACCGCCAACAGGCCATGCACACCGCACAGTTGTTAGAGTACATGCAGCAGCAGCAGGGTGGTGGTCGCTTTCCTTCCTCGGCTGGCTCTGGATCTGCAGGAGATTGATTCATTACTTGCTTTCTTGTTCGTTCAGGTATGTTTTATTTTAATTTAGAATGATTTGGTAGACGGCGTAAGTAATTGTTGATTTATGTATAATTATGTTTGACACATTTGGTTCTATGGTTGTATGAGCACGTGTATGAGAATATTGATGAATTTATGTATTAACAACATGGTAGAACAGTTATTGTTAGGATTATTGTTAATGTTGGAATGGTTATTTATATTTTGTATTTTATTTTGATGTAATTTTATTTATTTGTGTGTTTATTAAATATTTTGTAGTTTGGGTTTGGATATTTGGTTGGATTATTGTATATTGGGTTGTGCAGTATTGATATTATAGTGTTTGGAAGAGAAATGTGGTTGGAAGGCTAAATTTGCAGCAAATTTTAAAAAAACAGCAGATTTCTGACGGCTTCCGACGGCTTCCGATGGCTCACGACGAATAACGGCGGCCTGTAAGTTAACATTTCCGACGGTAGCCGACGGTTTCCGACGGGCGTCGGTAACCGTCGGAAACCGTCGGAAATCGTCTGGATCCGTCGGAACTGGATACGACGGCGGCCGTCGGAAGCCGTCGGAAATACTGCTTCCCGACAAAGCCATTTCCGACGGCTTTTTCCGATGGCGGCCGACGGTTTCCGACGGCCGCCGACGGCTTCTGGCCGTCGGAAAACATGTTTCCCCTTGTAGTGTATCGGGCGACTCGATATGGATGTGCAGCTGCCTGCAAATTAGCTTCTTCGCACTTCTCATCCACAAAGTTTAGAGATTCTAAAAGGAGATCTCTACTCGTTCTGGGGTCATAGTAGGTCACTCGATGAGAAGGGACTTCGAGTTTAATAGGAATGACGGTTTTCGAGCCGTAAGCAAGGGCGAATGGAGTATGGCTAGTCGCGGACTTGTGGGTGGTTCTGTAAGCCCGTAATGCTGTTGCGAGTTCATCCACCCACTTTCCTCTAGCCTTTTCCAAATGATTCTTCAGGATGAACTTTATGATTTTGTTTACAGCTTCAACTTACCCGTTTCCTTCAGGGTGAGCAACTGCCGCAAATCTTTTTTCAATATGATGCCGACAACATAAGTCTTTGAATTCAGCGCTGTCAAATTGAGTCCCATTATCAGTTACAATGGTTCGTGTAAGGCCTAAACAACAGATGATGTTCCAGATGATGAAGTTGATTACTTTCTTTGTCGTGATCATGGCTAAAGGTTTTGCTTTGGCCTATTTGGTGAAGTAATCAACTGCAACAATAGCGTACTTGGCACCACCTTTAGAGATCGATAAGGAATCGATAATATCTATGCCCCATAGGGAAAAAGGCCATGGACTGACCATTTGTATGATTTCTGTTGGTGAAGCTCTTGGAACTTTTGCATATATCTGGCACTTGTCACATCGCCTAGCATAATCAGCAGCATCTCGGTTCACCGTCGGCCAATAATACCCATAATGGAGTATTTTCATTGCTAGGGTCTGCCCTCCAGTGTGATCACCACATTCCTCTTCATGAACTTCCTTTAAGAATTGCTTTATTTCATCATGAGCGATACACCGAAGCAGGGGAATGGAAAAACCCTTTCTATAATTGACTCCTCCCTGAATGATATACCATGAAGCTTTATGAAGGACCTGTCGTCTTTCATTCCTTCATTCGGGAAGGACAACCTGTAGCAAATAGTCTTAAATCGGTGTCATCCACGACTCCTTCTCAGGCTCCGTCTCTAGTACCCAGTCGATTTCCATCTGGTTTATGCTCAGTGTGTCTAGTACTTCGACTAGAACCAAACCCATTTGTTGTGCATCCTCGGCACTAAAAAACTTTTCCAATGAGTCAACCTCTTTGTTTTGATCCCGAGGAATGTGTGTGATGTCATAATACTCAAAGCCAATCAATAACTCTTGGACCTAGATAAGGTACGAGGCCAGTCATTGTCCTTTAGCTTGGTAATCTCCCCTAACTTGGTATACTACCAACTGTGAGTCGCAAAAGATTTCGAGAGATTTTATTCCCAGTTCTCTGGCAAGTTTGAGTCTAGCAATAAGAGCTTCATACTCAGCTTCATTGTTAGTTGCAGGGAAGTCAAGCTTCAAAGAATAGCAAATTGATCGATATTCTGGAGTTACTAACATGATTTTGGTTCCAGAACAACGATCATTAGATGCTTCATCCGGATACATTTTCCACCGAACGATAGGGGCTCCACCGCTCTTTAGGAGATCATCCTGTATAATGAATTCTACTATAAATTTCACCAGATCTTCTGCATGAATGGATCTTCGAGGGAGATAAGTGATGTCGAATTGACTCAGTTCGATGTTCCACTTGAGTAACCTTCCAAACGTCTTAGGTCGTTATATGACATGTCGTAGCGGCTGATCGGCGTAAACGTTGATGGGGTGAGCCTGAGAACAGGGACAGAGCTTTCATGAAGCAATCAACAAGCAATGCGCCAATTTCTCTATCTTTGGATAATTCCTTTCCGCTCCTATTAATCATTTTCTAACATAATAGACTGGTCTCTGGATCCAGTTCTCCTCGTGAAGCAGTGTGGCACTTATAGCATGTACCGACATGGCCAACTAGATATACAAGTCTTCATGATCCACCGGCTTTTACAAGATGGGAGGCCTCTCTAAATGGTTCACCAAAGCTCGGAATGTGTCTTCACAATCCTACGTCCATTCAAAGTTCCTTCTCCCTCTTATAATCAAGTCGAAGAAAGGAATGAATTTATCGGTAGCTCTAGCAATAAATCGACTTAGGGAGGCAACCTTCCCATTTAGGCTCTGTACTTGCTTGATGGTCTTTGGCACTTGGATGTTGCGAATTGCTTGAACCTTCTCGGGATTAGCTTTGATTCTGCGAGCACTGACAATGAAACCCAAGAACTTTCCTGATGCAACGCCAAAAGAACACTTCAGAGGATTGATCTTTATTTTGTAATATTGAAGGATATCAAATATTTCTGCTAAGTCTCTAATGTGGTCACTTGATCATCGTGACTTCACGAGCATATCATCCACGTATACCTCTATCACCTTTCCAATCTGATCTTTGAACATTCTATTGACTAGGCGTTGATAGGTTGCTCCAACATTCTTCAATCCAAATGGCATTACCACATAGCAATACAATCCAACATTGGTAATGAAGCTGGTGTGCTCTTGATCAAGAATGTGCATTTGGATTTGGTTATATCCAGAGTATGCATCCATGAAAGATAGCAATTCATGTCCTGCGGTTGAGTCCATCAGCTGGTCGATCCTTGAAAGGAAAAAACAGTCTTTTGGACACGCCTTGTTTAAGTCCAAGTAGTCAATACATGTCCGTCAGTTTCCATTCGCCTTTCTCACAAGTACAGGATTAAATACCCATTTAGGGTAGAGGGCATCGCGAATAAACCCATTGGCTTTGAGCTTATCCACCTCCTCTTTAAGGGCAGTAGATCTCTCCGGATCCATGCCATGCCTTTTCTGTTTCACCAAGATATGCCTTGGATCGATATTTAATGC
Organism: Allium fistulosum; assembly: GCA_030737815.1. Taxonomy (NCBI): domain Eukaryota; kingdom Viridiplantae; phylum Streptophyta; class Magnoliopsida; order Asparagales; family Amaryllidaceae; genus Allium; species Allium fistulosum. Next base: position 803,526,915 of record CM060903.1, on the reverse strand, counting down.
ATGGCTCGCAATGGCAGGCGAGATCTCGCACATGTCAAAGCGAGTCCAAGCAAACACGTCAAGATTCGCTCAGAGAAAACCAGCAAGCTCTTTCATCATTATGAGGTTGAGTTGTGATCCAATCATTAGGACCCATGATGGGTAGTCGTGGCTGACCATGACGTCAATCATCAACTCAGCCATTGCAGCCTTGGTCTCTTTGGGCTCCTCCTCGTCATCCCTCAGATCTATGTCCTTATAGAACCGACTATGGCGCCCGAGCCAAGGCCCAGGCGCTGCTTGTCAATCTTCGGCAGTTTGGATATGGAGAGACTTATCCACATCCTTACCTTTCTCCTTCCATTGAGTGTCTCTCAATTCAGCTACATAGCAGGCACGTTCGGTCGCCTAATCACCATGCACAACTCCAACATTGTTATCGGTTGGGAACTTCAAAGTCAAACACCACGGGGCAAGAGCTGCCTGGAATTCAGCTAGGACTGGTCGGTCCAGAAAAGCATTGTACGGAATGTCAGCATCCAAGACATCTAATGGCGAAATCCACACTCTTCTGTGGTCACCTTCTCCCAACTCCACGGGAAATTCGACATATCCGACAGCCTCGGTTGCAACACCATTAAAGCCATGAGCGCGGGCTTTAGATGGTTTCAAGTCCTTGGCTTCCATCTTCATCTGATCGTTAGCCTTTTTAAAAATTAAATTAACAAAATTCCACAGTCTACCAAAATCCTCCTTACGAAGGCGGAGCTGAACATGGTCGAAATGACCATTGGGTCGATCGTTAGTGCCTCCATATTGTCCACATCTCTGTTTCTGAACACAATGTCATCTGCCATTCTACGCTACTGTTTGGACGGAGCTTCATCTTCTATACTCGAACAACATTCAAAATTCATATGCTTGATCGCGCTAGCATAGCGCTCCATGTCGTGCCAGCTCTTATTAGCTGGATGCAGTCCTCCAACTATTGTATTGATCACTAATCTCCCACCAATCCGCGTAGGCTCCTCAGCCCTTTGCAGCATTTGTCCTCGGTTGGGGTCGGATGTCCCCTACCCACTATCCTGTGAGGCTTTAACAAACTATTGTAACTTTCTTTCCCAAATAAATTTCTCGATAATATCCTGCAGTTTCCTACACTCATTTGTGTTATGACCATAACATTCGTGGAACCGACAATATTTTCCAGTTGGTTTCTGTTTCTCCATCGATTCTTTCGGAGGTGGCTTCCTATACTGCATGGTATTGCTAGTAGACAAGGAAACGTTATAAAGATGTATTCAGTGGTGTGTAGCGTACATTGGAATCCTTGGCTTTCCTCTTCCAGAATCCCTCTTTTGTTCATGGTTCCAATCACCGCCTTTCTTCTACTAATTTGGTTTTTTTGGACATTTGTTGACCTTTTTTTGAACTCTCCCCAAACTGTTTCACTATGATGTTACTCTGCACTCCCTCTCCACTCTGTCCCACAATATTCTTCTTCTTAGAGCATCTAGCTTCCTCTTTCCTCAAATACCGAGCTGCTTTTTCATAGAAACGTTCCAATGTTGTGGGTGGTTTGCCAGCCAACCAATTGCTAGAATCAGATTCCGGATTAATCTCTCTCATTACAGCCATCAATATTGAGTGGTCATTCGGATTACTAACTTCTGTGACAGCTGTATGAAATCTCCCCAAATAATCTTTCAACGATTCTCTCGAAGCCTGGATCACACTAGATAAGGATATCACATCTTTGGGGCGAGTTACGTGCATACAGAACTGGTCCATAAACTTTGTTGCTAAATCGTCAAATCTAGAGATTGACCGTGGGAATAATCTCGTAAACCATATTGTTGCTATTCCAAAGAGAGTGATAGGAAAACATCTACACTTAGTCGTATCATCAGCTCCTGCAAAATCCATCAGCCATTCATATCTCATGGTGTGTTGCTTGGGGTCGGTTTTTCCCTCGTAGGCAGGCATCGACGACATGCTAAACCTCCTTGGATACTTGACATGTAAGATATTGTCGGTGAAAAGGGTATTGCTCCTTGAGATCCCCCAATCATCATTGGTCAAGCCTTGGCTTTCCCTTACTAGCTGTCTAACCATAGCCGACAAGTCCGACGTTTGGATAGTTAGAGCCAAGTGATGGTCGCGCTACACCTCATGTGAATGGTCCGGTCGATGTCTAGAGGCCGTTCCACGCCTTCTTGGCTCAACATCCATTCGATGTGTATCTTGCACATTTACTTCATTATTTTTCTGGGGAGGTAATTGGTATGCATCATTCTGAACTCTAGCATCCAAATCAACGGTAGAAGCTCCAGCTTGTGCTCCAACATAAAGAGGTAAGCACCCTACTTTGGAGGGGGATCAGCACCGATCCCTATAGAGGAATCGGTACCAATCGGTCTTGGCAAGCCATGTTGGCTTGCCTGCTGATGTCCGAAAGTTTCTACGTGATATCTGCGAATTCTACGATGCCTGCGTCTATGATAATCATCTGATGAACTAGAACTCTCCGATGTAGAATAAGAGGTTGGGTCCCCCTAGCTTTCCCGAACTATTGCTGCCTAAGTTGGTTCATTAGATCGATATTCGCTTAATCTGCTGATTCAACTGTCGACGACTATCCACTGGCTCTTTCATCAGATTCTAGAATTAAGCTCTTTTGATGGAATCAGCTGGGTTATGGAGATCAACTGGAGATGTTGCATTCACAACTAATGGTAGATTGCTCGGGCTTCCTTGTTGGATGCTAGTGTTCTCGTTTCCTTTTGTGTTTTGAGATGTAGATCTGATATTTATAACCATTGTTGATAGTTTTCCTTAGACTTTTGCAAATCTGAATAGAACAAAAAAGCTTCTTGAAGATAATTCCGGATCTCTTCGGGGGATTTATGTAATCCAGTAGCAACAAAGGGATCCAAATAGGGTTGAGAATGTAGTTTCTCAATGAAAGCACCAATATGTTTGCACCAAAATTTAGCCCAAACACATAATAAAAGTTTTGTAGAGAAATAAATAAAGGATATAAAATGAAAACAGAGGAAATAAGCAATTAAATAGCAGAAAATCAGAGCAATAACACGAACACAACGATTTATAGTGGTTCGGCATTGTTTTCCTTCGTCCACTCTGAATAGATTGCTTTATTAATTACTTTGCAAACTGAATACAATAGGAATTGGATGAAAATCCTTAGTTACAATAGAGTATAAAGCAACTAGCAGCGTAAAAGTCCCAAAAATGAACAACCATGCTTGTATTTATAGAGGAAGACGGCGAAATACCTCCCTGAAAATTCGGCAGAAGGATCTCCAAAACCGTATAGACCCATAAGAGGGATCACACGGGCTAAATCCTAAGGAATAGGGATCAATGCCGATCCCTATTTGGGAGGAATTGGGAGCTGCGATCCCTATGGTAGCTTCCCTATGTTGCAGTATGCTTAGCCTCCAAGTTTCATACCAATTAGATTAGTAGAACTTGAGTTGTTGCTCGATCTTTGCTACAAGGTGAGTTGTTTCTTGATTCTACCCGACCCCTATTGAGGGAAGAGGGCCAATCCCTCTTGCTTCATTCTTTTGAGGTGTGATCCCTAGTGTGATAACCCGGATTTTTAGATATCTGTTAATTGGTAATTAACTGATTTTAACTAGTGAAACACTTATTTATAAGCTGAACAAATAAAATTCCGATGAATACATATATTTGGATATAAGTATTAATCTAATAATCTTCTTACATAATTTAAAATTTATAAGACTTATATTTTCAAATCAAATAAATATGTTTTCTATTGTTTATTTATATATGTGGATTGTAAATAAAAACTATGATTTGAAATTCTATATGAATATCTTGAAAATAAATTAGATTCAAATTCTACATTTTTAAAGCACTAGTATAAATAGCTTAGGGTTAAGGTAAGTATAAATAAATAAGTTTATATTGTTTTCTTTGAGTTATATTCATATAAGTAAAAAGAGAAATGTATAAATAAAAAATACAAAGTATAATATAAAAAAACATTTGGTATAACCTTCCGCTCTGGAGGGATTACTCATTAAGGATAGGGTCAATGGTACCCTAAAATGAGTTGAGTGTATATATATATATATGAGAGCGTACTTGTTATTTTCTTATATAAAGATTTCAAAATGGTTTCAAAAGTAAATGAATCTTATATAAGTTTATTAAGCAAATATAAAGATTCAACTCAACAATCAAGTTACAGATCAACACAGTTGCAATTTAAAATCAACTCAAGTCCAGTTTTTCAAAAGCCCTGTTCTCTGTTTTTCAAATCTGTGAGTAAACAAATCTTCTTCTCAAAAGCTTAATCTATTTATTATCTGGTTGCATGTGATTAAATAATTAAAGTAAGTTGTAAAAATGTTGCTTGGATGTATTTTAGTGAATTACTGTGTGTGCATGTCAGTGTATATGCATTTACATATCTCTGTTATGTATAACAGGCTCAAATACACTCAAAAATTCATATCTCCTTATGTAAACAGATTCATGTGATGATCCTTAAATGAAAGTTGGTTGTATATACCTGATTAAATTTTTAAAAACATTTGTAAGCATCAATAATAAGTAAATTACTGGTAGAAGATGATTACAGTGAAAATCATTTAAAATCAAAAAAATCAAGTTTCTAAATTCCAAGTTTTAATTACATAATCCTGTTCGTCTTCATAAACAAGGATTTTTGATAAGAAATTCATGATTTTAAAGTTAGAGAATCACGAGCATTGGGGTATTGAACGTAAATTGGGTTTTGATAAGATTCTGGTGATCGGAGAGATGTTGGACATTGGGGTCATGGCCACAGCTAGCTGGAGGTTCAGTAAACATGGGAAAATAATCGAAATTTCTTTTGTTCACTAGGGAAGTTGATCGTCGATGTTGTAGGGTTTAAGGGCACGTATTTGTCAACGGTGTTCTCGAGTTGATTTCATCATCGATGGATGATCGGGGTCCACCAGTATAAGGGGATTAGGAAGGTGGAAGTGCGGCGAGTCTCCAGGCATGAGCACGGGGGCTCTGATGGTCAGAGGCGATGGTTCGAGGTGGAGATAGTAGTTGGAGTTTTTCCTGGTATCAGCATATCTGCTCGATTTCGATCCTTGAGTAGTGATGAAGTTCTGGGTGTTCGGACACTTTGAGGAAGTGGTCGCCGACATGTGGGGAGTATCGGCGATGATCGGAGAGGCCTCGATCACCGGTGCACGTGCACGGCGAGGCTGGGTGTCAGTGGGTTTAGGTAGTGGTGTGACTCGAAGAATACTCGGGGAGGAAGCGTTGTGGCTCGAGTTGGGCTTCGAGACTTTCGCGTGTGTGTTTTGTTTCCAGATTTTGAGTTAAAACTAAATCTAGGTTAGAAAAAAAAAGGGAAAGAAGTTCTCGGGTCTGGGCTCGAGTATGAACCGGGTTGGTCTTGAGTAATATTTATAATAGTTTTAAAAAGTTTTAAAAAAAGTAAGTTTTAAAATTTAAAATAAATCAAGTTTAAACTATTTCTTAAATCAATATTCTTTGTATAATAAATGTTTTTATTAAATATTTGGTTTAAGAAAAGCGGTATGATTTATTTAACTTAAATTTATTAAGTCAATTATTAAGTTTATTTTAAACTTAAATTTAGTGTGTAATTAAGTAATTAATTGTAAGAGTAAAATGTTTTTTAATTTATATGTTGATGATAATTATTCCCAAGATTTATTAAATAAGATCTTAATGATGATTAAGTAATTAATCAAGAAAGGGTTTATCTTAAAGTAATTAAGGTCTTGGATAATTAATGAGTAATTAAATTTATGAAGTAATTAAAGAGGAATTAATTTATAAATGATTAAGGATTAATTAATAATTAAGGATTATAATTAATTAATTAGAGATTAATTAATTGGTAATTTGGGATTAATTAATGTAAGTAATTAGAGATTAATTACTTAAATGATAATTACTTAATATAAGTAATTAAAGGATTAATTTGTTAAGGGTTAATTTTTTTTAATTAGCAATTAAAGATTAATTAATTAATAATTAAAGATGAATCAATTAATGATTAAAGGTTAATTAATTAATAATTAAAAAGTAATTAATTAATAAGTGTGATTAATTAATGATTTATTAATTAAGGTTAATTAATCAATGTAATTAATTAAGTAGTGGTTATAATTAATTAAAGTTAATTAAGCAGGATTAAAGGTAATTAATTTAATCTATATTAGGTGATTAAATTAAATTAATTATTTGAGTATTAATCTTGTCTATAGATGATAACTTGAATCGAATACCTTGGTTTGTTTGAATATCTCTGATGTTGAGTTGTGATGTATTGTAATATGATATGATGGGTTAAACTGTGATATTATGAGTTATCTATCGATAATTGATTTGCTGTGAGAATATGAGAACCTATGTTTAAAGCTGATTTGGTTCCACTTAAACAACTGGGATTAAGATGACATTGAATTCGAAGAGACCGGGGTCGGGTATCAGTAAATACCCGAAACCACTTCGATTTGAAATCTTCTATAATTCTTTATAGATTGATATGTGAAATCAATGGGCTGGATTGGGATAATATGGACCATTTAAACTAAGTTGGATACTTAGATATTGTTTTGTGAAAATAAGTGTTGACTATATAAGTTGTTTACTTATAGTAAAGTACGAGTTACCCCGGGTTTAAATAAGTTCTATGAATTGAAATTTCATGTTTATATGAGTTTACTCACGTTGGTTTCCAGCCTGACCCGGGTGTTACTTTGATGTAATGCTCGGGTCAGACCGAGTATTACAGATTTTCAGGTTAGGACGTTCTGGAGCTCAAGTGGCGAGCTGGATGGTAGAAACGTAATAAGTATACCGTTGTGTATTTGAGAGTGTTGTGATATTAGTCTGAGACAAGTTGATATAACTGTCCAGTATTGTGAATTGTTGTAACTCTGATGTATTGAATGTAAAGTAACAATTACAGCTTTTCTTTGTATAAATGTTATTATTTGATATTATATTTTATCCGCTGCAAATGTGAGAATCTGTGTTTTGGTGTTTCTGTTTCTTCTTCTTCTTCTATCTCTTTCTTCTTTTCCCTAACTATTTGGAATTTTCGGTATCGAGAATTCCGGGTCGTTACACCTAGGGTAGGCTCCCTAGGTCCCCACATCTTGCTCCCAAAGTTTCATATGCATTGGACTTATGGATCTTGAGATATTGGTTATTTTCCATTGAATTGCACTTGCTTCCCTGAAAGATGTTGATCCCTGTGTTGGAGAATGATTATAGCCGATTCCTCCTCTATGTTGAACTATATTCTATACTTCAAACATTTTGCATTGCATATCTCTCAACTCCATTTGATCACAGCTTCATATTATCATTGTACTTGATCTTTGGACCTTACAATCATTGCTCTAGACTTATCGGTCTTGATGACAGTCAAATCTAACTTGTCCAATCAGTTTGGATATAGCCGGGTTAAAATGTCGAATAACATGTTCCTTAAAACAAGGATTCTAATGTACTGATATAGACAATTGTTAATGTCCATGTTGGTACAAATTTGTTTATTTGGCTATGTTGGCAGAAATTTATGTAGAATGGTAGAATTGTATGAGATTGATATTGCAATACACCTTGTAAGCGAATTGTTAGAAATTTGTCCAAAACATATTTTAGATTCGAAATTATGCAATTTTAATATGATGTATATGTATAATATAACATATGAGTTATAGCATATTCAATATCACTAACATTATTAGAATAGTTAAGTAATATTTCTTTATTGTTTGGTAGTTAGAGTAAATTAGGGAATTAATCCCTAACTAGAGGAGTAATGAGGGGATACCTTATATGTCCTCAATTACTTTTTATGTAGAATTATATATGTATATAGTGAATATACATATAAGTTATGACTAATTTATAAGGATGCGAGATTAGTCCAAAGCTATATGGAAATCTGCCCAGTTAAATCTGGCTTGGCTTTTCGAACTAATGTGGGATATCGCTTATAATAAATAACTCCAGTGGATGCGAGGTTAGTCCCAATTTTGTAGGGTAAACCTGCCCTGTTAATCTAGCTACTAGATCCTACGAATAGTCGGACTAATATGGAATGTCACAAATGAGTTATAGATAATAAATTGTGTTTGGATATGGTAGGTGAAATCCTTGGGAGAGGTCCGCTTCTGGTTCGAGGTATTAATTAGGTATGGTAGGGTCCGCCTCTTTCTTAGATTAAGTATTAAGTGATCTAATAGGATTTCTTACGATGTTATAAGGAAGAGGCATGAAGGGACCCGCCTTGGAGTTAGGTCTTAAATGATGGGGATTTGCCTATTTATAGATATTAAACGATCAGAGTCTTCCTAAGCTCTAGTAAAAAGGTATTAAGTGGTTTGGGTATTTCCATTTTACATCATATGCGATAGTTATGAAAAAGGGTATAGTCAGGCTAGGAGGGCCTTCAGGCCTACAGTTGACTTTGGTCTAGTCAGACTGGAAAAGCCTTAGAGCCTACAGTTGACTTTTGCGTAGTTGGGCTGGAAGGGCCTTCGGGCCTATAGTTAACTTTGTGCATGTATAATGATTTTAATACGAAAGACATATTACATTTTCGGACACTACTCCCTGGATTTCTATTATAGTAAAACTTAAAATTTCTTTCACCATAATTTGTTGGTCTAACTCCCTGCTTATTTCAACAAATAGGTTGGGGTGCAGGGTATTACCGAGGAAGCAAGAGGTGGGGAAAGTTGATGGATATGGCAACTGTCTTTCGTTATTATCTATTTTATGTTATTCTCATGCACCCAGAGTTTTAAGACTATGTTATTGCTATTTCTGTTTTCAGCTGAGATTTACGTACTGAAATGACTATGCGGAGAAATTTTGTGATTTTACAAAAATGATTTGTGTTTCTGAAACGGCTTTTGTTTATGGGTACATGTTTTACTATTATATTTTATCCATCCGATGTGAGATTTTGAAAGTTAGATGGATAGATCTATGTACTATGTAATGTTTTAAAATTTTCACCAGCCTTAGATTGGTGGACTGTTGTTGTGGGAGAAACCGACGAGGAGGAAATCACTTAGGATGGCTTTAGGACTCGCTTTGAGTCAAGGTTTATGTCTAGTGCAGAAGCTAGTATGCAGTTGGAAAAGTTCATTCAGCTGAAGCAAGGGAATTCTACTATGAAGGATTACAACAACAAATATACTTAGTTGGCAAAGTTTGGGATGGGATTGATAAACACCCTAATGAAGAAAGCTATGAAATTTGTGAAAGGTCTGAATTCCCCATTTTGGGAGTTGCTTTTGGCTTAGATTCCCATGGGCGCTACTTATGAAGTTATTGTCGAGATGGCCATGTTACAGAATTCTGGTGGTGAGGAGAAATGGAGAAGAAATAGGAGGTTAAGTCAGCTTCTAAGCAAGGAGGAGCTAAGAAATGATTTTGGGCAAACAAGAAAGCTAAGGTTAAGCTAAAGGAGGAAGGGATAGTTTGTCAAAGGTGCAAGAAAAAGGGACATGTTGATAAGAGAGGAATTCAAGAGAAAGTGCTTTAATTACTTTGAGGTGGGGCACTATCAAAATAAGTGTCCAAATCTTGCTAAAGGAGGTCAAAGTGGGAAGGCTTATGCTATAGAGGCGGTTCTTGTTTCGATTAGGCCACCTCAAAGGAAAAAGGGCAGGCAACCTTAGAAGGTATAACTTATTATTTCTGGAAATGTTATTCATACCTTGTTTGATTCTAGAGCTACTCACCCATTCGTAGTTGAAAGAATAGTTAGATCCTTGAATTTGAAAACCCAAGTGGTCACTAACCCATTAGCGGTTGCGAACCCTATTGGGGGATCGAGATCTCTTTCCTTAATTTGCGATGACCTAGTTGTGGACATTTGTAACATTGTTTTTTTATGCAATGCGTACGTTCTTAGCCTTGAGGGTTATATACTTGTTTTAGGAATGGATTGGTTATCTCACCACGGGGCTGTCTTATATTGTGTAAGGAGGATAGTATGGCTTAGTAGTAGAGTGGGGATAGACGTCAATGTTCGTTGTTCGTCCCAAAACTCAATTAAGTCGAGATATCTATATTCTCTTAGCCTATCGAAGAATGAACTTTCATCTGTATCTGTAGTCCGAGACTTTTTTGATGTTTTTGATGAAGTCTCTGATCACTTACCCATAGAGAGATCGAATTCAGAATCAATTTAGAGAAGGACATTGGACCTATTGCACTATCATTGAGGCATATGGCTCCTAAGGAGAGAATAGAATTACGCAAGAAGATTTTGGAACTATTGCAGAAAGGATTCATATGTCATAATATTTCTGAATGGGAAGCAACCAATTGTCTTTACCACCAAGGTAGATGGTTCTTTAAGGCTATGCTTCAATTATCAAACACTGAACAAGTTGACAAAGAAGAATAGGTATCCTCTACCTAGGATGGATGACTTGTTCGATCAGCTCGTTGGTGCCAAAATCTTTTTCCAATTAGACTTGGACACTAGATTTCAGTAGTTAAGGGTAGCTGAAGATTGTAAAGCGAAGACTGCTTTTCATACTCCAGACAGACTGTTTGAGTGGGAGGTGATGCCTTTTGGTTTGACAAATGTCCCCGCCTACTTTATTGATCTTATGAGTAGAGTCTTTAAAGGGTAGTTGAACAAGTTTTTTTGTAGTGTTTATGGATGATATTCTCATATATTCGAAGATGGAGAGGGAGCATGAAAAACACCTAAGTGAGGCATTAGAGACCTTAAGGAGTCACCAACTTAAAGCAAAATTCTCTAAGTGTCATTTTTGACGAAAAAGGTGAAGTTCTTAGGTTATGTTATTTCCGAGGAAGGATTATCTGTGGATTCGGCTAAGGTAGAAGTTGTTCAAGGCTGGAAGGTACTTAAAAATGCTATGAAAGTTAGAAGTTTCCTTGGCTTAGCCGTCTATTATAGGAAATTCATTAAGGATTTCGCAAAGATTGCAGTGCCTTTAATCGCCTAACTAAGAAGAACCTTGCCTTTGCATGGGACGAAAAGTAAGCAAGATCTTTTGAGACTTTGAAGAAATTATTGACTTGTGCACAAGTATTGACGATTCCTGACGGATCAAAACCTTTCACCATATACACGGATGCATGTGGGATGGGAGTTTGAGCAGTCCTTATGCAAGAGGGAAAAGTAGTGGTTGATGCTAGTAGACAATTAAAGGATCATGAGAAAAGGTATCATACTCATGACTTGGAATTGGCAGCTGTTGTTTTTGCTTTGAAGATGTGGAGGCACTATCTATTGGGAGGAAAGTTTGAGTTGTTTACCGACCACAAATCTCTTAAGTTTCTCTTTTTCCAAAAAGACTTGAATCTTCGGCAGCAAAGATGGATGGAGTTTATAGCATCATATGACTTTGAGATTCAGTATACCTCGGCCAAGGGAATGTCGTTGCTAACGCCCTCAGTCGGAGGCATGCTACTCTTAATGTTATACATGAGTGGAGGCAATCGAAGTTTCTATCAAATTTTAGTTTCCAACCGCCAATATTACCCATTATTGTATCTTTCGGTTATGGAAGTTAGACCGGCAATAATGGATTGCATAGGTTAAGAGCAAAAGGAGGATACTTTGTTAGCTGAGATTTTCGACAAGCTTGAGAGGGGTGAGTGTTTTCCCATGATGGTCGATATGCTTTGGATTCTAAGGGTTGGCTGAGGAGAGATGAGCATTTTTTTGTCCCAATAAAAGAAGATGTTTGAACGAATTTCTAGTAGAGCGTCACCATTCTAAGATGACTATTCACACCGGAGGGAATAAAATGTATAAAGAAATGAAAAGGATTTTCTTTCGGCCCGGAATGAAGAAGATGACAGCAGAGTATGTCTCTAAGTGTCTGACAGGTCAAAGGATCAAGGGGAAGCAAGGGAAGCCTGAAAGATTGTTGTTGCAATTGAAAATACCGACTTGGAAGTGAGAGCATATATCTATGGACTTTACTGATGGGTTGCTTAGGATTCAAAGAGGCAATGAAGTTGTTTGGGTTGTAGTAGACAAACTTACTAAAAGTGCCCACTTTATTCCTGTTAAGAATAATAGAACTGCAGCATCTCTTGCACCGATTTATATTAAGGAAGTGGTACGACTTCATGGAGTCCCAACCAGCATAGTTAGTGATAGGGACCCCTTGTTCGACAGCGAATTTTGAGAAAGTTTGCAATCTGCATTAGGAATAACCTTGAGTCTTAGCACCGCTTATCACTCATAGACTGATGGTCAAACTGAAAGGTTTAATAGAATTTTAAAAGACTTGTTGAGAGCATGCATCATGGATTTTGGTGGATCTTGGAAGATACGCTTGCCTTTGGTAGAATTTTCATATAATAATAGTTATCGAGAAAAGATTGGCATGACACCCTGTGAAGCCTTATATAGGAGGCCATATAAGTCACTTAGTTATTGGTGGAAAGCTACCGACAAAATCATACTTGGACCAGATTTGATCCGCGAGACCTCAGAGAAGGTAGAACCTATTAGATGGCGCATAAAGGCTGCATAAGACTTTTAGAATTTTTATGTTGACAGGCGAAGGAAAGAATTGGAATTTTGTGTATGGGACATGGTTTTCGTCAAAGTTTCCCCTCTTAGGAAGGTTATGAGGTTTGGTACTTCAGGGAAGTTGGGTCTAGGTTTGTTAGGCATTTTCCAATTTTAGAGAGAATGGAAAAACTTGATTATAGAGTAGAACTTCCAACCAAGATAATGGGAGTTCATCTTGTTTCCATTTGAGGAAATGTTTGCACGACACTACCATGGTGGTGGAGCCTGATCAGTTATTGGATGTTGAGACGGAGCCGATCGCCCCTCACGTCACCGTGTGCATCGTGGAACATGGTATTAATAAGCTCCGTAACATGGAAATTAAGTTGGTTTGAGTTTTCAATGGGGTGATAACCTGGCGGAAAGAATGTGGAAAACCAAAGAAAAGATGAAGGCTTCTTACCTCTAGCTTTTCTCTGGTAAATTTTTCTCTCTAAATTTAATAATTTGGTTGCATCATGGTTGCTAGATTGGATGGTAGTGTATGGTTGCCACACACTTATTTGTTTTATTTTGCACTCATATTGAATTTCATGTATATTTAGGTTGCTTACATACATGCCTATAGGTCAAGACCTTGCATTCATGCTAGCATTGAGCTCACCTATAGTATGTTTGACATAATCATATTGCATTTTTGGTTGGGTAGATGGCTATGTAGATTATTTTAAACAAACTGGTTGTATAACAAGGTTGTTGAGTGCGTGTTACACTCTCTTCCCTTAGCGGTTTTGGGGGCTGAATCCTTTTTAAAGGGGGGGGGGAGAATTTAACACCTCGCAAAATTTAATAAAATAAAATAATAATTGGAATAAAGTTAAAAAGGTAAATTCGATAAATTTCAGAATTGGTCACGAGAGTTGCACCATTGCATCCGTGGTAGTTTTCTAATGAATTTTCATATATAATATGCTGAAAATGGAATCCATATAAAGAAGTTACAGATGTTTGAAGTTTTTTGATTTAAAATAATTTAAAATGAATTTAATAATTAAAATTTGAATTTGGAGGAAGTCTCGAAGGTTTGAAATTTGAATTGGAACATTCACTAAGATATAAGTAGCGTTAAAAGGAGAAATTTTTAAGCATTGAATCGACTGGAGTTAAATTGGGTAATGAATCAAACAAAAATGGAAGAAAAGAATTGGCAATTTAAGGCCAGTAGACCACCTTTATAGGGCCGATCGACCGGTCAGGTTGTTTCAACTCATATACGAGCTGGCCGAACGGCCCGAACTTGTTTAAATTGAATTGGACAATTCTTATTCCTTCATACCTCTATAAATTGACTTGTAGACTCCCCCCTTCTCCACAAAAATTTTTGTAACTACTTAGAGACTCTATCAAAATCTATTCTCCTAGGGTTTTAGGAAACAGTAAACTACAGGTAAGTAATTCTAAATCCTAGTTCCTATTTCAAATTCAATCTCCAATCTTCTTTCTCTCTATCTTCTTATTTCTAAAATATAATCTGGAAATATAGAAATCTATTTGAGTTTATTAAAAAGGTGGAGAGATATATTGGAGGTTTAGAAGCAGTTTATTTCAGATCTAAGCCTAGAACAAAGGGATTTTCTATAAATGAAATTTCATTTTTCCTATTTTAGAATCTATGTTGTACTTATTCAGATCTGACATATGCTTTGGGGAATTCTAGAAACGCAAAACCCTAAATAATAAAACCCTAGAATTTCCCTAAGTAAGTATCAATCTTAGCATATGTTGGAATTTAAATTGTTTTGTTATTAGTATATTAGAACCATATAAATTAATTGGAATTAGAAATCCATAATCAATTTAACATATCCTGTTTCTTTTTAATGGAAGTGGTAAAGGGAGTCAAAAGATAATGAATTAGAAATGGTGTGTAAATCACAAATTTAATTGTTGTAATTTGCACGGCCTATTTCTACCACTTAAAATAAGAAATTTCCTTTTTCACTTCAAAACGTATATACAAAGGTTAGGTTGAATATAGATAGTGCTAATTTATGATGACATGTTTCTTAAGAAAAAAAAGATTCTAATGTACTGATATAAACAATTTCTAAATGTCCATGTTGGCAAATCTGTTTATTTGGCTATGTTGGTAACAATTTATGTGGAAGGGTAGATTTGTATGAGATTGATATTGCAAAATTCTTTCTAGGCGAATTGTTAACAAATTATCCGAAACATAGTTTAGATTCGAAATTCCACGCGTAAATATAATGTATATGCTTAATGTAATGTACTAGTTATAGCATATTGAATATCACATATTATAGTTATTAGAATAGTTAAGTAATATTACTTTATTGTTTGGTGGTTAGAGTAAATTAGGGAATTAATCTCTAATTAGAGGCGTAATAAGGGGACACCTTATATGGCCTTAATTAGTGTTTGCGTAGAATTATATATGTATATAGTGAATACACATATAAGTTATGACTAAGTTATAGGGATGCGAGGTTAGTCCAAAGCTGCATGGAAGTCTGCCCAGTTAAATCTGGTTACTAGTGGTGTGGCTTTCCGGAATAATATGGGACATCGTCTATAATAAATAACTCCAATGGACACAAGATTAGTCCCAATTCTATAAGGTAAACCTTCCTAGTTAATCTGGCTGCCAGTTCCTACGAATAGTCGCACTAATGTGAGACGTCACAAGTGAGTTATGGGTCATAAATTGCATTTGGATATGCTAGGTGAAATCCTTAGGAGAGGTCCGCTTCTGGTTTGAGGTATTAAATGGCTATGGCAGGGTCCGCCTCTTTCTTAGATGAAGTATTAAGTGACCTAATAAGATTTCTTACAATGTTATAACGAAGAGCTGTGCAAGGACCTGTCTTGGGGTTAGGTCTTAAATGATAGGGATCTACCTATTTATAGGTATTAAATAATTAGAGTTTGCCTAAGCTGCATTAAAAAGGTATTAAGTATTTGGGTATTTCCTTTTTGCATCGTATGCGCTAGTTATGAAAAACGGTATAGTCAGGTTGAAAGGGCCTTTGGGCCTATAGTTGACTTTTGTCTAGTCAGACTGGAAAAGCCTTAGAGCCTACAGTTGACTTTTGCGTAGTTGGGCTGGAAGGGCCTTCGGGTCTACTGTTAACTTTGTGTGTGCATAATAATTTTACTATGAAAGACATTACATTTCCGGACACTACTCCCCAGATCTCTATTATGGTAAAATTTGAAATTTCTTTTGCCAGAATTTTTTTGACTCCCTCTACATTTCAACAAACAGGTTAGGGCATAGGGTATTGTTGAGGAAGCAAGAGGTAGGGAAGGTTGATGGATGTGGCAGTTTTCTTTTGTTATTATCTATTTTATGTTATTCTCATGTACCCAGACATTTGAGACTATGTTATTGCTATTTCTGTTTTCGGTTGAGATTTACATACTGAAATGACATATTGAGATATTTGGGTTTTTATGAAAATGATCCATGTTTCTAAAATGGCTTTAGTTTATCAGTCCATGTTTTACTATTATATTTTATCCATCCACCATGAGATTCTGAAAGTTAAATAGATAGCTCTGTGTACTTTGTAATGTTTTAAATTTTTCACCAACCAACAGCCTATCTTAGAATGACTCTAAGTCCCAATGGGCCTTTTCTGGGTCGCGGTTTAGATCCATTCTAGAATGGGTTGCTACAAATGTTTAAACCATAAGTATAAATATTTTAAAATATTTTTAGTATATATATTTTTCGGAAAAATTAGTTAAGTATTTTATTAAAGTATTAAAAAGCTTATGTAACCATTTATCTTTTAAATTGTTTTTATAATTTTATTAAATATATCAGCTTATAAATAAATTAGTATACATACATACATATATATATGTATATCATTTTTAAAAGGACTTTTAAGTTATAAACAAATGTTTTAAAAAGGGGATTAGGAGTTGCTTAAGTAACTTAATCATGCTTTGTCTGTTTAGTTGTTTGTGGAAAGTAATTAATCATATACTTAGCAATAAAAGACGACAAAGTAGACTTGTTCTATCTGTGAGAGTTAAGAACAAAGTTCGAGTAGGGTTTAGAAGCAATAGTGCTCTAAACTACTGGCTTCACTCTTAATCGAGGGATAATGTAAGTTAAGAAGGTCGGAAATGTTACAAGTATACGAGACTTGGCGATCATTTTTGGATTAGATAGTCGATTAGTCAACTATTGAACTTGACCAAAATAACTTAGGAAATGTATAAAAGCTTCATGGCTTTATACAGTTTGAGATCCCTCGGGGAGGGCTCATTGGTATGAAATGTCTCTCACTTTAAGAATATATATATATATGTGTGTGTGTGTGTGTGTGTGTGTGAGATCCCTTAGGGAGGACCCTTTATAACATTCGCTTACTTCTAAAAGAACCGAAATTATGTTAAACAAAAATTCACTGATTTAGTTTTGAAGAGTCCAAGATCAGATAAGTGTATTTATGTATTACTTACCCAAAACCACTTCAAAACTATTATACGAGTCTACGTTTTGGAAGTGGTTGTGGAAGTGGAATGTTATCGAGTTGAACTATTTATCCTAAGGTAAAGTCTAAAGGAGAGGTCAACGTTAAAATTTCAAACAAATGAGTTGAACTGTCTATCCTAAGGTTAAGTCCAAGGGAGAGGTCAGCATTAGCATTCATCAAATGACTTTTACGGGAATTCATGAAGAGATTCGTGATTTTATTCGAATGATGAAGACTCGTCTGAGAGATGTTGAACGTGACTACACCATCGAAAATGACAAAAAATAGAGTAGGATGCATAGCCATGGGGTTTAGCTAACCCAAAGGGTATATCGACTCCATATCTAGAGATACTTATGGATGTTGCTAGTGGGAGTTGATGATATTCGATATCACATGTTCGGGCGTGGACCAATTATGTTTACCTTATGGTATATTTTACCTAGAGATATACGTCGCCTCGGAAGGTAGCTTCTGACCCTTGTTTAGAGGCCCGCCTCGACATATTGAGGGCGCCTCCAAGGAAAAATTCATATGCGAACGAACGTTAGCGGTTTTAGATGTACTTTTATATTATCGTGTTGTGAGACGCAAGAAACATAGCTATTTTGTGGTTTATATTCTACACCCTAGACATTATTTATTGTATTACTATATTTACTTATCAAAGGGTTTGGTTTCTTTTAAGGGGAAAACCGTTACAATGATTCATACGGTCTCATAAGTTATTGTTATATAGACGCATATATCTTGGATTTCTCATACTAGACTTATGTTTGTCACGTGGTTTTTATTTCCCTAAATTCCTTATGTACTCGAGTAGGTTGAGTAAAGCAGGTTTGACTATGGGCGCTTTAGAGCTTTAGGAGATGAGCTTCCATCTATTTTAATTGCACTATTAGTATGCATGTAGCAGCATTGTTTGGACAACTAGTTATAACTGTCCAGACTGATGATAATACTTAGGTTTTGTGACTCTGAAATTACTCTATATCTTAGAGTAACCCTTTGTACTATCTTTTTAGATACTGTATATTAACATTCCACTTATGAGATTTTTATATTGTGGTCTTTCTTTATTGTTTTGTTTCCTTTTCTTTTTATTTAAACCTAATAATTTATCTTTTCGGCTCTTAGGTGCTCGGCATATGAAAATCGTGGATGTATTAGTGTTGACATTCGAGGGCTGAAAAGTTAGGTTGTTACATAAGAGGCTTGTGATAAAAAGAAGCATGGAGTTCAAAGTTGCAAATGGAGCTACTATAGTTTCCGTTGCGATGGAAGATTACCATGTGAAACTTGCTAGTGGACATGATTTGATTTTATATAATTGCTATTATGTATCAAACTTAATTAGTGGAATAATTTCTGTTTCTGTTTAATGGAAACATATATAGTTTTATTTGAATGACAGTATTATGAATACTGGTTATGGTAATAAAACTGTTTGTCTTGGTACTTTGAGTAATGATATATATACACTTAATAATAATAATCATGTATTTTTTGTTGAAAATAGTAATGTATCTAAGATAAATGATAGTTGCATTTGGCATTAAGACTAGGCCATACTAGCAATAAATGATTGAACTGGTTAAGAAACCGAGGGTTTCTGCCATCATTTAATTTCAAATAATTTGATACTTGGACATCGTGTCGTAGAGGCAAAATGGCCAAGCACACATTAAGTGGGAGCAATGAAAGAGTTGATGGGGGAGTTCTACTATATCTACAACTACCAAAGGTAAAACCTCATACTTTATAATGTTCATAGATGATTTATCCTAATATGGATATGTGTTTCACATGAAACAAAAACCGAGTTCTATGATAAATTAATAAAATATAGGAAAGAATTTGAAAACCAAACTAATAGGTTAAAATAATTCGATCAAAAGGAGGTGGTGAGTACATTGGATATGAACTCCAAGAGCACCTTAAAAGAGAATAGGAATCTCTCCCAAGTCACTCCTCCTTATAATCCTCAACACAATGGTGTGTTGGAAAGGAGGAATCAAAACTTATTGGACATGGTTCAATCGATGATTTGTGACATTGAGTTTCCTCTTTCCTTTCAGGGTCATTCGCTAGAAACTGCAGCATATATACTGAATAACGTACCATCTAAATATGTGCCTAAGACCTTATACGAGTTATAATGGATAAAAAGCTCTACCTTACTTACCTTGATGTTTGGGGTTGTCCGGCTTACATTTAGAATGTAAAACCTAGTAAGCTTAAGGAAAGATTAGTTTTACGTAAGTTTATAGGGTATACAAGAAATTCTCATGGATACATATTCTATCATACCAAAGAACAAAAGGTGTGATTTCAAGACATGCCACCTTTTTGAAGGGCATTGTTAAAGGGACTCCAAAATGGATAGGGGGTCATTATTTCATTTTTTGAAAAATTGCCAAGGAGTGCACAAATTTGTTCCCCCTTAATAGAAAAAATCCGTAACTACCCTCGGTTTTTTGATGATTATGATTAGACCCCAATGAAAATGGTTTTTGATGAACAACTATCATTTTTTCATTTTTCGATGCATTGTTGCTAAATTTTTATTTGCACGAAAGGTAAAATTATAAACCGTTTTATTCAAGTGGAGTTTCCATAATAGTTTTTTCTTAGGTGGAGTCCTCCTAAAATTCGCCCCTTTACCAAATAAATAAGTCCCTCTAACAATGCCTTTTAAAAAAAGGAATTATCTCTTGAGAAATTAGCGACAGTAGGATAGACTTGGATAAGATCCAAGAAAATTCCATAATAACTGAGTATTTAAACTGTAATTCAACACCCATATAAAATATGCAACCTATTAGAAGGTCTAATAGGGAATCTCATGCGCCAGAGGGATACTATGGGTCACTCATTAACAATAAGACCATGGATTATATAATTCATGATGATGATCCCTTCATGTACCAATAATCCTTAGAGGGTAAAGACTTTGCCTTATGGCTTAATGCAATGAAATCTGAAATGGATGTAAAAACAAAGTATGGACTATGGAGAATGCACCCGAAGGGGTGAAACCCATCGATTTCAAGTGGATCATTAAGAAAAAGATCGGTGGAGATGGAAAGGTTGAGACCAATAAAGCAAGGTTTGCCAAAATATTTGCGTTAAATTCAAGATGTTGATTACAAATAAACATTTTCATCGATTTCTACGTTTAAACCAGTACAGATTCTACTTGCAGTCGCTGCTTATTATTACTATAAAATATATGGCAGATGGACGTTAAAAAGCATTTCTAAATGGTGAGTAGAAGAGATTGTTTATATGTTGCAACAAGAGGGTTTTAACGTCAACGAGAGCAGTGACAAAGCATATAGACTCTTAAGATCAATTTATGGTCTTAAGCAAGCAACTAGGAGTTGGAACAAATGTTTTGACAAAGTAATCAAACAGTTTGGTTTCATTCGAAACACAATGGAAGCATGTGTATATGTGAAAGAGCAAAATGGTGCTATAATGTTTTTAGTATTTTGCATTGATGACCTGCTACTTATTGGTAATGATGTGCCGACGATACAATTAGTGAGAGTTTGGTTGTCTAATAATTTCTTGATAATATATTTAGGAGAGGAATCCAATATTTTTTTATAAATATCAATAGAGATAGATCTAAGAGAATATTAGGATTGTACCAGTCTATGTACATATATACTATACTAAGACGGTTTGCATGGGAAATTCCAAGTGCAGAAATGTTCCACTGCAATATGTAATTGTCCATTCTAATAAGGACTACCTATCCATGATGAGTAAAAACAGCACATGGTTTGGATCCATTATGCTTCTGCAATAGAATCCATCATGTATGTTATGCTATGTAGAAGGTTAGACGTCGCTTTTGCACTGGGTGCAATTAGTCGATATCAATCAAATCCAGAAGAAAAGAATTGGATAGTGGTCAATTTCATCCTTACGTATGTAAGAAATATTAAGAATTTTTTTCTCATATGTGGAAACAATGAACTCCTTGTGAAAGAGTATTCAGACTTAGGAATTTAAAGCAATGTTGACGACAATAAATCAACCTTAGGTTTTGTGTTTACCTCAACGGTGGGGCCGTTAGTTGAAAAAGTTCCAAACAAGAAGTTGTAGTTGATTCAACCATGGAGGCTGAGTACATCACCTTGAAAAATGCCGCAAAACAAGAAGTGCGGATGCATAAATTCATTAAGGATGTAGGAGTGATCCCAAGCATTAAAGTTCTAATGCTCATGTATTACGACAATAATGCGGTAATACAGAGTGCCAAGAAACCACGAACTCACAAGAAGTAGAGATATATCCTCCATAAATTCCACATGATAAGGCAATTTATCAGTGACAAAGAGATCGTAATTGAAAGAGTAAATACCAAAGATAACATAATAGATCCATTTACTAAGGAATGGGAATAAGGCTCTATAATTGGTCTCGGGTACAAGTGGGTGATTAGTAGAGTTAAGGGTGTACCCTAAGGACAATTATATAAATAGTTATATACACTTAACTCTGTAAACAATCTTGTTCAAAATAAAGTATGATTTTTATTTTATCTTTTTATATGTGTTTTTATATAGAGATAAAAATATTGAATAAATACATTAAATATATGTATAAGTAGAAAATATTTAGGATAGTTATTTTATCAATTGCAGTTGCGTATGTATTCATAACCATGAGCATTGATTTGATATACAAATACTTACTTCTTAAATGTTCCTAGTCAAGACGCATCGAGAAAAAGATAATGATAGATTTAACGCTCTCTATATGATGGATGGTGAATTACTTATGAGCTTTGGGGGCACCAAGGGGTAACGTACTTATGGTTGCTTGGAAATTCACAAACTCGACTAGAGTCTTCTATAATTAATACAACAAAGTTTAAATAGAAGATCTCATGGCAACGCATATAGTGGTCTTCAAACTTGAGGGTACTATCAATCTTAAGAAACTAGGCTTTACTTTGATGATAGTTAAAAACATGGCATGATAATCATGTTATGATTATAAATGTGTATATGTTGAACTACTTAAAGTGAAACACTACCAAAGAGAGGATTTGTCTCCTTCATTGTAGATGGTTAGTATCATCTTAATTGGTAGTCAATTTAAAGTCAAAATCTCTGGCTGAAGTAAATCGATTAGTTGATAAATGTCATCGGATTGAACCAAGGACTTTAATGTTGTCTACTCAATTAAATATAGATACTAATAAAGTTTTTGTCCTTAGACCAAACTCTAGATATCTGAGTGATATAGTAATGATGAAAATAAAACATGTACAAAACGTTACTACTAGGTGCAGCTTAAAATAGATTAGAAATTGGACTCCGCCTAAATGATCTATAAGCGATTAAACTTGTGCCCGATAATGTATTCAACAAAGTTTGTATAGGCTTCAGTATTTAGATTGTTTAAATAATGACTAAGGACCGAGTTCACACCAAAGAGTTAAATAGTCGCCTCTGTATCACCATCCCTCTCCTTCACACCTTTGACCATTTCATTATCTCTTCATCTGCCCCCATCTCGTCAATCAAATCTCTTATCCCTAACCCTAGCTTTCTCTATTGCTATAAGTTTGAGCCATTTGTGCTGCCTCGCTCCCTCGTTCGCATCTCTGACCTCTTGCCTTTACCCAATGTTAGATTTGATGTTGCCAGCTATTTATCACACTCGAGTGGTTATACAGAATCACTGGTCTTTTTTGTGTGTCCGTTGGCTTGGTTTTTGAAGTTGCGAATCCGAGCTTTAGAATCTTTCTGTTCATATGTTCTTCTTCGTCCGGTCTATCCTTTGGTTGCATGGGGTGTACTGTTGTTCTCTTGCTGGTTGTTCTTTTACTGTTCGATCTAGCTATTTTTATCTTCTGGTTGATGTTAGGTACGCCTCTTTGTTTAGAAGATAGCCTTGCTTTTCTCTTTTACATTTACCGTTATATGCTACCTTGGTGATTACTCTTGCAATGGGGGTACTTCCATTTGTGGTAGCTTGTTGTGCTTTGATGAGCTTTTCCGGTAGTATGTCATCCTGCATCTGGCTCCTTAGTCATGCTAGTGGTATTTTTCTCATTTTGTTCGCTTTTGGTAGGTTTCTTCCCCATCGGCTTGCAATTTGTCAAGTTGCATGTATTTGGTTGCTATGTATGTGTTTTAGCATTGGTTTATTCTAGTTGCTATTGACTTCTATTCTAGTAATTTCGTGCACTTTTGTGCTCGGCCATTTTTTTGGCGTTATTTTAGTTAGTACTCTTATGATATGTTGGTTCAGTTATATCATTGTGATATTCTACTTTGGTTTATGTGCTCTGTGGAAGTTTTATCTAGTTCTTAGCAAAGTCCATCTTTGGGAAATTTGGATGTTATAGTGAAGTCATGCATATGGTGTTGCGATATTGTGGTTTCAGGATCTTGATGTTTCTTTATGAATGTCATATGTGTTGCTTCACTGATTATATTGCAATGATGGGAAATTTGGTTGGACTGTGAAATGTGTTGTTTTGATGGTAATGCAGAGATGAATATGGTACTTATCTCTGATGATATTATGTAGCTTGCCTACATTTATATATGTTTATGTTAAGTGGTTGAGTTTGTGGTTAGTGTGTTATTGTTTAAGTTTTTCACTACGCCATAGATGACCTTCTACAACACAAAAAAAATGTTGGCTCAGGCCCGAAAAATGTTGTCATAGGTCTATGGCAACACTTTTAGGGTGATGCAATTTTTGCCGTTGCCTTAGACCTCAAAGGCAACATTTTGACTATCTAAGGCAACATAAGTAATATTGTTGCAATAGAACCCTATTTGGGTCTATGGCAACACCCATAGGTATCTATAGCAACATTCCAAAATGTTGCTATAGATATTAACTTTCTGAATTTGTGGGACCCACAATGTAGAGCATATTTGATTTTTTAATAAAAATAAATATTTATTTCATAAAATGCTATTGCACAGAATTTGATATTTAAACAGTAATTTATTTAAATAAATATTTTATTTCAACATTTGAAATAGTACAAATTCCTGACTCCACTATTTTACAATTCAATGATATATAACACTGATATTCACATATACAGATATTCCTCACTACATCACTCAGTTCACTCATTACATATGCAGTTTCAATTTATACAGACACCGACACTGACAAATATATGCCGAGCCAAGTGCCGAGCCGAAGGCGAGCCAAGTGCCGAGCCGAGAAGCGGGTCCGGGCGCATCGCCGGCGGGGTCCGGCGGCGGGGATCGACCTAAAATGATGCACAAATGAAGACCCCTTCAAACCGTCAACAACCCCTGCCGAACACTCACAACACCACAATAAAACTTCTACCAACAATCACCTCTGCCACTCACAACCTGAACATTGTAATCATCAATTCACCATCAAACAACAGTACTACATGAAAACGTGCACTAGATTATAAAACTGAACTTGGAGCTCCTAAGTTCAATACTATTTCCCTTAACAACAATTTGAAAATAAAACACTAAAAATTATCTATAAGGAGGATGTATATAAACAAGTCTGTGAGTATTAACTAGTAACCGACATGAAGAAAATGATATAATGTGGATTATATACACATGATACCTGCAAAAATATAACTACAAAATGATATATAGTTCCAAAGGAGCATTTTCACAAACATATGGGGGGCGTACTACCTTATTGAAATTACCAGTACCATTCCTATGCTTATCCTTAATAATGTCATCATCTTGCAATCTATTACCATTAGCAGATAAGTTTTCAACAAATAAATCATAATTTTCCGAACATCACACCAAAGGCCTTCAGTACCAAGTGAAGCAACCACAATCATAGGGGGAAGTACGAAGAGATCAGCCTGGGATGTACCTGATATAGGAGCCATGGACGGATTAATTGTTGCGAGAATGACAGCTAAATCTTGAGGGCAGTTCGGGTTTTGGGAGAAATTAAGGCGCTAGAAGGGTTTTCAGGTGAAGTAGTCTAAAGGAGAAAGGTAGAGGGGTTGGTGGCGAGCAAGTCTTCCGTTGGAGGTGAGAGCTGATGGCGACGACAGCGGTGGAAAAAGGGGTTTGAACGGAAAACTTTGTTTGGCTTCGGGTTTTGGTGCCGTGACGGGGCTCTGGTTGGAGCTAGATGGTCGCGATGGGTCAAGGGGTAGCTGGGGGTGAGGGTGACAATTTGGTGGCGGAGGCGAATGAGGAAGCAGAAGAAGAGGAGGGTGACAATTTGGTGGCGGAGGCGAATGGGAGGAGGCGAATTGAAATGAAAACCAAAAGGGGATCTACTCTGAACTAGTTCAGGCGGGAAAACGAAATTTTGGGGCAAATTGCAGTGGTGATCCATTTTAACAACCAGATTAAATGTAGATCGTTGGATCGTATTCACGCGGATTGCTAATTTTATTAATTTTTTAATTTGAATACATCTATTGCAACACTATATAAAAATGTTGCATCGTGTTACACTTGTTTAGCTAGAGCAACACATTTTTATGGCTAAGGTAACACCAAAAATACAACGTTGCAGTAGGACTAAAATTTTATAGCTGTCGCAACATTTTAGCTGGCAACACCTTGCAAAAATGTTGCAGAAGGTCATCTATGGCGTAGTGTTTTTCACCCTGCGTGGTGCTAGTTAGTATCATCCTGTGTGGTGCTTATGTAGTTGCCGAGGTACTTTTCCTTACACCTGCATCAATTTTCTTTATAAAGTGGGCGGACCACTTAAAAAACCATCATAGCTGCCGAGGGCTTTCTTCCTCTCACATGTAATAATTTGTAAAAGTGGTACAACCACTATAATCCGGCTTGCCTGTGCAAAAAAAACAATTGTATTATATATATAATATATATGTATATATGTATATATGTATAAATTTTAGTTTAAAACAAATGATCAAAAAAATAAGTTTACATTACTGCCCTGAAACAGACCTAAATTCCAACCTAGAAAAGGCCCATCGAAATTTAGTCCCATTCCAAAACTGGCTGTTGGTTGGTAAAATGAAAAACTATGCAGAACTATCTATATATTCTTTCAGAACTCACAGCGTAAGAAACAAAATATATTAACAATAATAGTACCCATTTATTTCAAATTTCATAAAACATAACAACAACCGTTACAACATTTTGTTCAAAATACATTTCATGGGTACAATAGAAAATAATACAAAAAGACAGATAGTAACTGCCACCAGTTTCACTCTCGCCATTTTCAAGCTTCATCAATTCCTTTTCTAATCTGTGTTGTAATGAGGAGGGAGTCAGAACAACAAGTTTCTGATGAATAAAAACCCCGAGTCTTACCATTTCAATACTTATGCAGTATATTTCAAAATAAGAATATGTTTACGTACATAAAACCATTTAACACTTCTTATAAGGAAAGGAGGCAGGTCCGCTATCAACCACTTAATACCTTTCATTCCCGAAGCAGGTTTCCAAATCCCACGTCATAAATGTCTAACAATGTGAGGGATCGTACCCAAGTTACTTAATACATTTTATTGGAGAATAGGCGAACCCTGGTCATTTAAGACCTCAATTGAGGCAGACCCCATCATTAATACCTATTCCCAAGGCGGACCCCTCAATGGTAACGATCTAGCTGACATCATATAGAATCTCTTAAGCCACTTAATACTTCTTTATGGAAAGGCGGACCCTCAATCAGTCACTTAATACTTTATCCTAAAGCAAACCCCTATCGAGACACAACCTAACATACCTAATAACTAGCCCTTTGACCATCTAATACTTCATTTGGGGAAAAGCGGTGGGCCCTCAAACAACCATTTAATACCTTAAGATCCCGAAGAAGGCCCCTCTTATTATGGCCCATACTCATAATAATGTCTCACATTAGTCCGACTATTCGTAGAAATTGGTTGCCAGATCAACTGGGCAGATTTACCCTATAGAATTTGGG
The DNA here is from genome assembly GCA_030737815.1 of Allium fistulosum. Taxonomy (NCBI): domain Eukaryota; kingdom Viridiplantae; phylum Streptophyta; class Magnoliopsida; order Asparagales; family Amaryllidaceae; genus Allium; species Allium fistulosum. Next base: position 803,499,915 of record CM060903.1, on the reverse strand, counting down.
ACTAACCTCATGTGATCACAAATATTTATTATAGGAGATGTCTCACATAAATAGAAAGTGAACACAACTGTTGGTAGCCTCAAAATGCAGGGTAGACTTCTGTCGTGCAACTCTACTGACCTCGCATTCCTGTGACTTAGCCATAATTTAAATACTCTCCATACATATAATATTCATTTGATCATTTCATAATTAAGGCCTTATAAGGAATCTTTCTTATTACGCCTTAAAATATTAATTACTTTTCTAGGGGGATTTATCGATAATTACTACATAATTAAATTTGCAATTATACGCCGTTATTATACATTTATTATGCGAATAAAATAATACATATTCGCTCCCAATAAATTCTAAGCGTGCGGCCCATACGTCCTAAACTAGCGTTAAATGTCAGTTCTTTTTAACCATAATACTAATACAAGTCATTTTTCTTCAAATTCCCAAGATTCAATATTCATAACAGTGGATTCTAATATTCATAACAAGGATGAAATATCCATAACCAAAATTGCAATAAATAGACTTGTAAATATAAATAGAAACCCAGTTCATTACATCAATTAAATGGAATATCCTAAACAATAGGAAATGCAATTCTAACTTCATATTCTATTCAACTCCTCTTTTCAAAGAGATAAACGAAGGAATTCATGTGTAATAGGTGGTGTAAACTACAAATAGAATTCGTACACGAAACCCTTATTTTATTATTGAAAACTCACGATTTGAATCAAAGAAGGTGGTGAAGTGGAATAGGCTATGACATTATCAAAAATTGTAGAAACGATATAAATTCCATCGAATTAACATAAATAAATTGAGAATCTCTATCTAGAATTGACATTTCGAAATAAAAAGGAATTTCAGGGGATTTTATCTATTTTGTTTTCGTAGTCCCAAAATCTCTAAGGCATATTCAAATCAATGGTTATATACTAATCAATTACTGAAATAAAAAATACTAAGGTTTCACTCACAGATTATCTTAGCTTCTCTTTTGTGGATTTGCAACGCCGAAGCAACTCTTTTGCAAATCTCCTTCTTTTGACACACACACACACACACACACACAATGAAGGATAAGTATATATATATATAATTTTGTTAAATTCAGAGAGGTTGGACGAGAAGAAAATAGATGAAAAGAATAACTAGAAAAGGATTAGAATCCTTACATGAATTTCTAATTGAATTTCTAAATCTAACCGAAGAGAGAAAATGGCAGAGGTTCGAGTTATTCCTCAAATATTTATGAATAAAAAGTGGAAAGGATAAGGTCCTATTCATATGAGTTGAAACACATCAGAACCGTAGGATCGAGTTAGGTGAAAAACAGACAAATCTGGAATGTTTAATAGCATAAAACCTAGCTGCCGCCACGACCAAGCAGTCGACCTCTTCCTTTCCAGCGGTCGACCTCTTAAGGTCAGGGGGTCGATCTCTTGCCCTTTATTTTGGGAAATTTTGAACCGTTGCTTTTAGTTATTTTTATTCCCTAATTAACTTTAACGTTAATTGATTAACTTAATGTTTACTTAACCCCCAATTAAACATACCATTAATTTTTGAAATTCCAACCCAAGATTTAATACTTATTTGAATTTGAATTCAAACTAAATTAATTTAAATTCGAAAACTTTAGACGCCCATAACCTTTTCATTTAAGCTCCGTTTTCAGTATATTATATATGGAAATTGATCAGAATTTCGCCAAAAACGCAACGGTATAAATTTTGTGGTCAAATCCAACTTTTATGAAATTTCCATGTTTATCCCCACCCTAATCAATTGAATTTCTCTTAATTTACTTATTCAATTAGGGTTGATTTTACGGGGTGTTACTCCCCCCTTAAAAAGGATTTTGTCTCGAAATCTTTCAAGAGTCAAACAGCGTAACGTGCAATAACATTATTGTTATATAACCAGGTTATCCACACAACCATCTACTTAACCAAAGTGTAATGTGATTATGTACTGCAGACATACTGTAAATGAGCTCAATCCTAGCATGAGTGTGTGATATTGCTATGCAAATACCCTAAACATGTATAAAATTGCTATATGAGTGTAAAGTGACAGTGAAAAAGTATAGCAACCATCTTCTACTATCTAATCTAGCAACTACTATGCAACCAAAATCCTAATTTTGGAGAGAAAATTTACCAGAGAAAGGCTTAGGACGAGAAGTTCTCATGTCTTGCATCGGGTTTTCTCCCCATTGTACTTAGACCAATATAATTCTTTGTTATGGAGCTTCCTAGTTCCATGACCCACAATTCCTGTAGTGGCATGGAACGTCATGGTTACAAGCACATGCTCAACTGCAATTGATTAAATACTTTTCCTAAGAATTTTCTACTTTTGATTATCTAATGTATTCAGATCGTTTCTTATATCACAATATAAAATACATAAAATATAACAAAAACTAAAAGCTTACTTTATTTAAAATAAGATTCTCATACAAGAGTTAAGTTATACATACATAATTCCCTCTAAAACACACACTTAACTTTGTTAATTTTCCACTTACACTTATGGTCAATTATGGTGCTTCATGCCCATACTTTGATTGGTCTTCCTAAATTAGATCGAGAAAGGGTCTTAGTGAATGGATCTACGATATTACCTTTGGTACTCTATTAATCACTACTTCTCGTCACTAATTAACTATTTTATCATGTAGAATTTACAGAGAATCTGATTTTAACCTTTTATGTGCTCGTGGTTCCTTCACAATCCGTATTGCTACATTATTGTCATAATACATTAGCATCAAACCTTTAATGTTGGGGATCACTCCTAACTCTTTAATGAATTTGCGCATCCACACTTCTTTGCGTCGTCGTTTAAGGCGATATACTTAGCCTCCACTTATAATAGCAATGAGATAAGATACCATACTCACAACTCATAAGGCTAATGCACATTATTATGCGAGATCTTCTATTTTGACTTAGATATAATTTATATAAGATTCTCATTGAAAACGACTACACATAAGAGTCATGAGTAAATCACAGTCCATTATATGAGTAATGTTACATATAGTATTCTTGTTGATATATTGGTATATCATTATTTAAATATCAAATATTAATAGGAATATTTAAAGATGGGTATTTATTGGTACGATCCGGTACTCGCGGTTACAAATCTTTCATAAAGCACTTTCTCTTATGAATTTCTATATGTATTTTATGATATGATATATATATATGTATATACATATATATACCACTTTCTAAAAACGCCGGCAATTTTGGCAAAATTTAGGTTTTCCGCAACAATACACTAAAATAATTCTGGAGTAAATCGTTGTTTTAGCATACTGCTACAGTAATTGCCAAACTAGACCGTATTAGTCTTATTGTTGATTTTTTTCAATCTAAGTTTCTACCATCCCTTAAAGCAGCTATAAAACTTTCTGGTAGGCCTTCAAGGGTTAAAGGTTTAAATGTAATTTATATGAATAAATTTATGCGTATGTCTATAAGGCAGTAGAACTTTTCACTTAGTAATTTAATAATCATTTCTTCATTATCAAGTGAAATTGATTCTTCCGTAATTTTAACTACTTGTTTTAATTCAAGTTTTTCAAAAGTACCTAATTAGTATATTACATTAGGTTCAATTTTAGGAATTGTCCATTTATTTAATAAATCTAAAATTTTGAGGAATATCATATTCTTGTTTAATACTGTTTTTAACCGTGTCTCTTTTTCTAATCGTACTCATTTTTAATAAGTATATGTTGCATTACTCCAATCTATATGTATGTACCATGGCTTCGATACCACTTTCTAAAAACGCTGGCAAGTTTGACAAAATTTAGGTTTTCCGCAATAATACACTAAAATAATTCTGAAGTAAAATGTTATTTTAGCATACTGCTACAGTACGAACTTTGCTACAGTGTTTTTAGGATCTTACATATTAAACTGAAAATACCAAAACAAATATTGAGACATTTTACAAGTTAAGCATTGGTCTAACGATGATTTCTAGCTCATAAGTCAGTGTAAAGAAAGTCCGAAGATGATAGTCAGAAATGTACATAAATACACGACTTAAATGATAGTCAGAAATTACTGGTTCCTAATGTTGTTCTTAATCCATGAATGGTATTTTCAACTTTACACGTATTTCTTAAAATTATGATTTATTACAAATAGTGAATGTACATAATCAAACTAGATAATTGTTTGCACGACATACCCCTCCATCCCTAATCGCGTAATATAGTTTGTTTGAAGACATTTGAAATTGCAGAATATTATAATGTTTTTTTTATCTCAATGAAGAACCCTTAATTAGAACAACTGTTTCTTTAGCAAAAGAGAAGCATCAAGCTTTTCACAACTTCCATCGCAAATCAATGCCGCATTGAGAGAGATGATTGTGAAACCCATCTGATACATAGATTCCATGTATGTTGTTTTTGGGAGCGCTAACAACTATTCTAGAAGTTGTTTCATTTTAAGAGTGGATGAAAATAGTTCGAAATCGCTAAGAAATTCATATGAATTCCAAAATATGTATATTCCATAGCTCCTAGAATGGAATTTAACATCTTAACATTATTTCCTACGTTCAAAGGATACAGAAGGGTCAAATAGCGGTCGAATAGCTCCAACTAGGTAATACAGTTCTTGAATACAAGTAATCATTGAAATTTCACCATGTTTCTTATATCAACGAGTAAACCCTTAACTAAGACAGGTGTTCGTTCCAGAAAAAAAGAAAGAAAGAGAGAAACATCAAGCTTATCGCAACTTCCTTTGTAAATCAATGCCACATTGAAAGAGATGATCATGTGAAACTCATATGTAGACTGCGTATGTTTTCTTTTTGTGACATTGACTTGCCACAAAAACCATGGCAGTGTAGCAAGTTTGAAGACAAATAAACATTTAACTGTGATACTTAACCAAAACCGAATTCAGGGAACACCAAATATAGGTTACATGTAATAAATGGTTCAAGCAGTGATCACCAAAAACTTAGAACGTACAAACATGAAAAACCTGAAAGAAACACAAGAATTCAGAACAAAGTTATTTAATAGCCCACAGTTCAAAGCAAGAAACAAACGAAATAAACAAAGATGAAAGTAAATTATTAAGTATACATCATTTTTTCTAGTTTGGTACTGAATTGGCCCATGGTTGGGTCCAGAAAATACATGGTAGGAACTATTGATTTTGTTTGTTGGTGTCCGGTGTTTTGGTAGACTCATCAGCAGTAGGAGCAGCAACATCCTGAATCCTGACATATGGATTCCTGGTCAGCGTCTCCCCTTTTAAAGCAGCTACATACCGATCATTTGTGTTTTCTTTGCGTTGAATCTCACCAAGAAATTCTGCAAGCCTTGCTTTGTTCACTTGCCCCATCATCTGGTTTCAAACATTAGTATATATGACTTGTGAACTCATTGTTTTAATTGCACCATAAGGATATACCATTCAAAGTAATGGAATTTTGATTGAGTGGAAAATATGATTATGAATACAATAGACATGCTAAACATAAAATATTATAAATTGTCCATTGACTTGTGCAAAGCTAAATGTGATAAAGTTCTTGGCCAGTGGGAGTACAAATATCAACTTACAGTCAAATTTGAGTGAAGCTTTTTATATGGCCATTTATACACTATTGGATTTGGACATCCAAATCGAGTTTTTTTTTTTTTTGTTATTTTTAACAGCAGGTGTTTAAAAGTTTAAACAAACCAATGCGTTTCCAAATGTCACGGATTCAAGTCCCTTGGTTGCATTATTTAGAGGAAGGCTTGCTTCTCATGATAACTTCTTTTTTACCATGCCTAACAAGTAGCAACCTTGTTAACTGCATTATATCTCTAGCATCTCTGATAAGCCACGAAAAAGGGGGAAGACGAGGGAAAAGAGGGGGCACAGGGTTTTTGTTTTTCTGTTTTTTTTGTGGGGAGGGGGGGGGGGGTGGGGGTGGGTTGTGGGTTGGTTTGTGTGGGTGTGCTTTTTTTTAATGAATATTAACTGAATGGATACAATTAATCTTTTCACCACAAGGCAATCAAAACTATGCACAAAACATAGGTGTAGCTTGCATCTATATTTTTAAACCTCAGGTTGATTAAATGGAGAAATAGACACCATTTCTATTTTTTCAACACTTGTTAAATCAAATTAGTCCAATATCTACTTATATTAAATAGTTGCCCCTTAGTTGCCGGATCAAAACCCAAAAAAAAATGAAATTGAACTATTAAAAGAAAATGTACAGAAGATACAATATGTATATTCTAAGCCTTTAAATTTCATATGTGATAATTATTCAATAACTAAATCATGACATCACACACATTATAATGGGCAATAAAGTTCAAATTAAATTTTTTTAAAATAGTACAAATCAAAACCAAGTGAAAAGAAAAAAAAACACAAGCTCAAAATTGTTTGCATTACAGTCGATCAAATACATTGATGTTGAAACTAAGGATGGATACTAGTTACAAAATAATTATAATTTAAAATTTATCGTATCACGTATTATATCATTTTTGGTTTTAAGGATCCATCAACCAATCCAAAATAATTGGATTCCTGAAATTTGAATCCAATCTAGTACATGTTTTAAGTTGGATTGGTTTCTATATGATAGTTTTGGAATGGATTGGACTAGACAAACAACCAATTCATGTGCACCATTGCATATGTCATAAGGTTCAAAAGTAATTTCATACCAGAGCTATATGAACGGTCAACCAAAAAAAATGACTATGTCCCAAGGTTCCAAAAAGCCAATGCCAAATGGGAATTGTTAAAAGGAAATCCATATTGGATAAGGTGTACCACTAAAATTGTGTTTTAAGGAAAAAATTAATTTCATAAGAGGAATGAACAAAAAATATCTTTTTCCTTAGCGAAAATAATTAATATTACATTTTTAACTTTTAGGAAATACATTAAAAAATAGACAGTTGGATAAATAATAACATAATTTTTTTTAGTTTGACAAGTTTAAGAAGACATCAAATATTTAAGAAGATTTTTTTGAAGTTGTGAACAATTTAGAAATTTTTTTTTTGAATATTCTATTTTTTAAACCTAAAACTTATAAAATAAAAATAAAAATTTGATTTTCTAAACGTTAGATTTTACACCTAAGGATTTAATTTTTCTCTTGAAACTTTAGTTTGATTTTTTTATTACAAAATTTTCAAGTTTTCATTTTCTACCAAATTATTAAAGGAATAATATTATAAGAGTATTTTGGTCAACAGTAATTATTATAAAAACAACATAACCGTTTTACCATTTTTCCCTTATCTAAAATCCCTTCTCAATCTGTCCCTCATCCAATTTATCTCTCCTTTTAACAACTACCATGCCAATTAAGCTAAAAGCAAACAAGCCAGCCTAACTATAACACAGAAAATATCAGTATTTAATCAAATTATCTCTGGATGATCGAGTCAATTGATTTTTCAATTATTACTTGAAACACACTAGTAAAAGAAAGGGGATCAGCGAACCATTTTCTAATTAAATGGCATATCAACAAATTAGTAATTAGTGGATGAGGATACATGAACGATATAAATATAAAGACTATAACTATGTGGCGAATGAAAACAAAAATATCAATACTGAAGTACTTCATTGCTGTTATATGCAACCAAAGCCAAGAAAATAATGATAAAGCTATAAATTAAGCAATTACTAAATGGTTGTTTGTTCAATTAAACAATAAAGGAATGTATGTCTACTCTAGCTTTGTCATGTTGATTCTTCATACAAGAAGACCATAAGTAGCGGAAATGCACATATTCAATGAACAGTATCCGATAAGGTTCATGCATGATTGCATGAATACATATAACTAATGTTAACACATAGTAATACAGCCACAAGATCAAGTGCTATATTCACATAGATAATAGGTATAGGCCAACTCTATTGGCACTCCAAAATTTGCCAAACACACCCCATTTATTTGGAAAAAAATTGCACACCCCATTATTTTCTTTTAACCCTCCCATTTTATTCCACATGTTTTATTTTCTGAAATTTCTATAACACAAATCACTCTTGGGTTAAACGTGATTTTGTATAAAATCTCGCTCAAACCGAGAAAGGTACTGTATTAAACCTCGCCCAAAATGAGCAATGACCGATGTACTATATAAAACCACGTTTGGATCAAGCTATGTTTTGAAAGAAACCACGTACAAAGTATTACCATATTAACTACGCTTCGAGTGAGCGTGGATTGTTAGGTTTGCTCACTTGCTTCAAACTTGGTTTTTGTGTTTCCTCACTCAGTAGTCACTAGGAGCTTGGTTTCTTATATTTCCTCACTTGCTCCGAACTTGAGTTTTTATGGATCACTCTTCTCATGAGCATGGATTCGTCTTAAATTATTTATGATAAGCCACTACAGCGTTAAGAACAACTTTGTCCAAATAATTTTTTTTTATGTTTATCGGGGTGAAAAGCAATTTTTGCGGTGGTAATAGACCCTCCCAAAGATAAGATAAATGTAAACATGCCAAAATAGAAAGACACTACCGGGACAATGGAGAAAGATGCTACCATTTTTACATTCAGCTTTCAAACAAATAGTATAAGTTTATTCTTGAGGAAATGACCGAGTTGTTGCCTACATTACAAACAATTGATTTCATGAAGTTCCTATGTACATCTTAAAATAAATGTATTTTTCAATTAATTTTACTGAAGTAAAATTCATATCCCTTCAATCAAGCAATAATATAGTGCATGTAAACCAGTTTACAATTAATCCCAATTGGGAAAAATAAGACCCACCAACTAAACAAAAATTGTAATGCTAAAACAGAAAATTTGACAAAAGAGCACTAGCAAACTAACAAGTGTTTCAGGTCGGGCTTTTTTGCGCAGCTGTTCCTCGAGCTGTTCGTTGCGAGAGCTGGTGACTTGCATGATTCCGTACCCGATAACGCCAGGTATGATGCCGCAAATAGTAGCAAAGGCAAAGAAGAAGGGCTTCGAATCTCGCGTCATCCGTACCATCCATCGCCATGCCGGGCTCTTTTCCATTAAAATCGACATCTTTTTTGTTTTTGGATTCTGTTTTCTTTGTTTTCTTGCTAGGGATTCGATTGAGTTTTTATTAGTCTTTTCGGGTTTGGAAATTAATGGGCCGGTGTAAGGCCTAGCACCCGTTGAGTATGTAAAAGTTGCTGAGCCCCTCACCGAAATCGTCAAACTCTCCACCAAAAACCAAAAATCAAATTCATCAAATAACGAGAAGAAAAAAATGCCGGCAACAGCGACGATGTTGGGCTGTCTGCTAGGGCTAGGCACCCAGATGTACTCCAACGCTCTCCGCAAGCTTCCTTACATGCGCCGTAGCTCCCCTAATCTTTTCTATTTACGTTTTAGTCCTTAGTGTAATTTTTTTTTTGTAATTTTGATTGATCAGTGAATCGAGTTTACAGATCCATGGGAGCATGTGCTTGGAATGGGGATTGGTGCCGTATTTGTGAATCAGCTGGTGAAGTGGGATGATAAATTGAAAGAGGATCTTGATAAGATGCTTGCCAAATCCAAGGCTGCTAATGAGAGTAGATACTTTGGTAATTTTCCTTTTGGTTTTATATCGATGGATTGATCTTGCCTGCTACTATATACACTCATTAATACAACTCCTACTTTTAAAAATAAATTGCTTGTTGATGAGATTTGGAAAGAGATTTTAAATCAAATCTTCTGACATCCTAGTATTATTAAAGTTTAAAAATTGTCGAAATTAACTACGATTTTGTAATCAAATTTCTAAAAATTTGTAGAAAAAGCAATGAAGTTGCTGAGATTTGAATTTATGATTGGTATAGTTATATTTTAAGAATATGAAAGAATGAATGTTTTTTTTTCTTAATTAAGAAAATGTGAGGCGACTGTATAAGAGTGAGAGAAGTATTGTACAAGATATTTGGTGTAAGAAAAGAGGTAGACGAGAGGAGTAAAGTGGGTGTACATGTTAGCCCTTGATATACTTAAAGCTGATAACGGTAAGTTATTTATTACCTTACTAGTGGATCTGTATACCATTTTCGAGTAAAGTCGGTCTATCAATATAATTTGTACAGTAATGGTAAATTATCATTTTCTATGGTAAAACATTGGTATTTTTTTAAAACCAACGGTAATGGTGGTTTATCGGTAAATTTATAATAGATAGATATTCACGCAATATGTTGTATTATCGGCATTTAGAAGCAAACAAATAATTAGATTTACTTTAGGAATTCGATTCAAATGATGCTAATGCATTCTTTTCTTTCTCGATTTCTCGTTGATGTGTTTTATTAAGTGACACGATGAAATGTTTACTAAAGCATCATTACAATGTATAAATATATTAAGTTTTGGTTTTTTTTAGACAAATGATAATCTATCATTACTAGTGTAGGTTATTAGTTTATTGGTATACCAGCAAATCGATAACAATGACGATAAACAATTTTAGCTTACCAGTAAAAAAGGTACGGTATCGTATTTGCGAAATGGTAACGGTGTCATTACCATACCAGCTCTAGATTTACTTTTACTATTTCAGGTGACTAGCGTATAACTCGCTTGTGTAGCCCGGTTTGCGCAAGTTAATGTTGTAGAATACAATGTTTATATTCCAGATGGTTTGCTATGTAATTCAATGCATGGTGAATTTTTTGAAATAAATGAATTATAAATTAAAATTGTTATTAATGTTTAAGTATATTAGTTTTAAGTGATTTATATATTGGCAAATTTTATTTGAACACACGGAAATGCTTGGTTGCTGCACTTATTTTAAAAAACAAACATGGACATAAATGCACTTTTAACCTCTTCTACATCATTTTCTTCTTCTGTATCTTGCATTTGTTTTTTTATTCCCCTACTAGTGTTTTTCGATCCTCCTTGTTTATTTCTGTATTCTTGTTCTCGTTCTCATTCTCATCAACACATCCTTCTGCTTTTCTCAGTTCAACTTTCCTCTTGCTATAGATAATCTTATAAATTTCTCATCCAAATTAAACTGGAATTTTATTCAATTATACATAACTTATGATATATAGAAATCAAATTCTAAAAGAAATTTCGAAGAAAAAACATTTTTTTATATATTTAGGATTTCAACCATGAAGGTGTTTAGGTTTAATTCGTAGGAAGAAGTAATGAGTTTTAAAGGGCAGGATTGGAATTTTTTTATTACCAAGGGGGGGGGGGGGTAACCTTGACAAAATAAGGGGTACATTGATTTTTTTTCTTTTTTTCGAGGGATATTCAACATTTAGGGGGTTACATAGAACTTGCCTTATGTACTTTTTATATTTAAATGAAAATAAATTTTTGACATTTTTGTTAATATGAATGTGGTACATAACTTACATTGTTATTTTCCAGTATTCAATATTTATTAGGCTAATTAAAGAACTTAGTTAATTGAATTTAGTTGTTAATTCTAAATTTAAGATTTACCAATTTTATTTAATAAATATTATTTGGATAAGTTTTAAATTTGATATTTGAAGTTCAACACGTTTGATTAGGTAAATAATGATTAATACGTTTGATTAGATAAATGTATATTTTTGTAATAAATACTAACTTTTGAAAGTTTGAAGTTGAATGTAAAATAGTATGAGTGAATTTGGAGAGTATTGTAATTAATTAGAGAAATGGTGAATTGTAGGAATTTTAATGCACAATGCGGGGAGTGAACTAAGAAATACCTGATAAGCAATTTAAAAGATTACAAATTATAAGAATTTGAATGTAAAACACTGCGAGAATTATGAAAAGAATTATGAGAAGGTCATAGTATATGGAGTTAATGACTTTGAAACCTAATAAGTATTCAGTCATGATCGTTTCCCTAATAAAAGTATTCAGTCATGACCGTTTCTTTCTTCTACCCCCGTGTAAGTTAATAACTCTGAAATAGGAACTGCAGATAATACTGGTTGATATTGACATTTTCTGCATTGCACACTTACACAATGTAAAATTTTCATTGCAGATAGCGATGAAGATTAGAGCTGCTGCCAGTGATTTCTCCTTTTTGCCAAATTCACTGTACTGCACAATGTATATGGAGTATTTTATATGTATTAATACAAATAATCATCTGGAGTTTTGCTATTGTGTACTTCTACCAAACTTGTTCTGCCGATAGGCTTGTCGTTTATGGTGGCACAATACTATGTGTATTCTGACTTCTCGATTTATATTAATTTCCTGGTTTGTGATTGCATCGTGTCTGTACTTTCCAAAATTAATCTTTACTTGCAGTAATTGAAATGATTATTCGATATGTTGTTTATTATGATACAGAAATGCTACAGCTTTACGGCTAGAGTTGTAAGCCAGATCTAAAGTTTGCATTAAGTTAGTGGGGTACCGAGTTATCTTAGTTTTCATTTACTAATACCCTTTTCAATTGTTTACAATCAATTAAATTTTTGGTTTTCCTACTAATATCAGAAGTATAATTCTTTTCAAAATCACAAAACATGAGATATGGCCTTGCCAAATCAATCGACTACTTATTGTTGAATAAAAGAACAACGCAATTAGATTCGTCATCTTTCGGTATAACAATGTTATCTTTCAGCAATTTCCACTAATATATTTTTTCTACAGAGAAATTTAAAAATGATTTCTATATAAATATTTATCAGTTCCAACATCTTTGAAATTGGATTTTTTGAAATTTGTAGAATTCTGTAATATTATTTAAATTTATTTGGATTTCATAAATTTTTGAAAGGAAAAATAATATTTTACAGAAATACATATGATCTGGGAGATCTTTTGAAGCACCTTATTCATGATATGATTGCATTGACTTAATTAACTTACTAGCAATCGAACATCGGTATTATTATTATTATTATTATATATGAAAAATCTATTGGAACACAAAATAGTGATGCTCTTGGTGATACAATGAATCTCAACTGTTGGATTGCTTTTGATTCCAACTCCATGTGTGAACGCAATGAGATCCAACATTCCAAGTCTACTGTGTCAACAATTATGTTTAATTTTGTGTCCAAATAATCGGTCATATATGTGTGTGTGCGTGCGCGTGCGCATGTGTATGGTTGAATCTCATTGTGTTCACCCCTGGGGTTGAAATCGGATCAACATTTGAGATTCATTGTGTCACCATTTTTCCCAATAACTTATATGTATGTATGTATGTATGTATGTATGTATGTATGTATATATGTATTTATTTTCGGAACTAGACCAGCCTGCAGCTGAGTTAAATGATAAATTTCAAAAAAATTCTTTGTTGGATCTTTAATAGCCTTATGAAATCTAATTTCATTTAGATCTTATCTATTTTTTTTAGATAAAATCATTATTTTATTTAAATTATAAGTTATGTTTTAATTTTGGTGTAAAAGGGAATCAATAAGGTAAACATGTGTATCATATATACATGTGTATGTACATGCATATGTAACAGTTATAGTATACATGATTTGCCTTGGCCGTGTATAAGTGTTAAGATTTACAATGCAAATGACAAGTTAGCCTTTGCATATTCGTAAGTGTTGTCTAATATGTCTACATGTATGTGTGTGTGTCTATATATATATATATATATATATATATATATATCTGTGTGTGTCTGTGTATATGGAACACAGTGCTGTTGATAAATGATATAAGTTTACATATTTACTTACATATATACATGCTTATACAATTATGACATAAAATATCAAAATTTCTAACCATCAATATAATACTTGTAAATTAGATTGCAATTTTAACTTTAAGATTCCAACTCCAAATAAAGCAATCCTTGAACAAGTAATAATAGGCAAAAATGACTATTCATATTCTACATACCAATGACCATAAACAGAAGTTTTAAATACACTTTGAATACACATTACATACACTTTAAATACACATTAAATGCACTTTAAAATTTCATAAAATAACTTTATAACTAAATAGATGTTTATATATAAGTATATGAAAATAAATATAAAACGAATATATATGTATGTATGTGTGTGTGTATGTGTGTGTATACATATACATATACATATACATACATATATGTATGTATGTTTGTACATACGATCGAATATATGGTCACAAAACATCTTAACAAAACTTTCCATATACAAAACAAATTAGCAAAACTTTCCTTTACATATAATCATATATATGGTTACAAAACATTTTAGAAAAACTTTCCTTACACAAAACAAATTAACAAAACTTTCTTTTTCTCCCTTTTGTTTTAAAATAAAATATATTTTTTATATGTATGTATGTATGTATGTATGTATGTCTGTATATACGTGCGTGTGTATGTGTGTGTGTGTCTGTGTGTGTACACACACACATATACACACAAACATACATACTAACTACACACACATATAGACACACACACACATAATAAGTATTTAATAAAATATGTATGTGAATTTAATTTGACATATGTACATACAAACAATTAAACATATATTTAAATTTAACAATAACGTATTAAAATTGCAATTTTCTTTGTTATAAAATAAAACATATGAACAAATTTAGTTGATTGGTAAAACCATATGATTATATAATTACATATGAAATATTTGTATAGATTAAAGTTAACCTAATAAAACTTATTTTCAACTATTGTCAAAATTTAAATTAAAAAGAAAAAATAATGATTTTATCAACAAAATTTCATCTCTGAACATATATAAACATAACAGAATTTTAATCAAAAATATAGACATACATATGTTCATATTTTCCATCTCATGTCGACAACATATATGTATAGGGAATCATGACAATGAATAAATTAACTAAATAAAAGCATGTAATAATCAGTTATAAGTGATTATAAGAATTTGTAAATCAAGATGATACCTTTCCATTGCCCAAGAGATACCTTGAATGTTGAACCTATAATACCTCGCTTGAATTCTAGATCAACACTTTCAAAAGACACAATTCCTTTGAAAAAGCCACACATCGTATCTTTTTTCCCTTTTATTGAATTGTGTTGTGTTTTACTTGAATTTTCAAAGAGAGAAGGAATTTTCGACCATGGTAGAGAGAGGGAGTGGTGGCCGAAACCTAGAATAGAATTAGAATGAAAAGAAAGGCAATAGTTATTTAAATGACCTAAGAAAGAATGAGCTTACAGATGGTAACATATCTTTCATTTCCTTAGCCATTTTCACACCTTTTAGAATCAAAATCCAACCCTATTTCCCCTTTTCATGGCCGACCATACATGCCCTCCTATTGGGCCTCAATTCACTTCAACCCTGATCGGATATTTTACATTTAAATCAAATCTAAACGTATATCGATATCATATATTGACAAAGTGTGTATATAACTTCTAGATCCGCACTACTTTTACTACTGATCAACAAATTCAATAAAAAAATTATAATTAATATTACATAAATATTAATTAATTAAATTAATTATAATATTTATAATTTAATTAAATCGAGTAGATGGAGGATTCAAAATTGCGGGTGTGTTGACTCTCTAGGTGTAAATTGATCAGTGGTTAATATCGAACAATTCGAATATCAAAGTTCACGCATCATCTTAGCTAGCGGGGTGATATTTTGGTCAAATTTATCACTTACATAGCTTTGGTAAAAATACAATTTTTACATTTTTGAAGCATTACTCATTGATGATAATTATTTACACCAATTCTCTTCATCAAAACTGTATCACTTTAGACTTATGGAATTTGGTTCCGGTCAAAATTTCAATATCGTCCATATTCAACTCTATGGTCCAACACAAAGTCCTTGGTTGAACAGTAACAACTATTATCAACTGAACTACTTTGGTCATATATTTTGACTTTGAGTTGATTTCAGTTGACCATGATACTAACCCCATATAACTGAGGAGATGAATCCTCTCTTGAATAGTGTTTCACTTCCAATACTTCCACTGGACCTGAATAGTTGACCAAGTGCCACGATTTAACTATAATCAAATCAGAACTTTTATAATGAAGATCAATGATATTCTCAAGTTAGGAGAATGTGTAACTTAGTCACTTCGATATTTTTTGTTTGACCTTATTTATGTTAACCAACAGAAAACTATCAAGTGAGTCATTACATAGTTTTCTAATAACCATCAGTACGTAACCCCTTGGTTCCTCTAGTAGTCACGAGGAATACATTGCCCAACATTTGGAAAGCGTTACATACTCTAGTATCAAAAGATGCATCGATATCCAGTCTCGAAACATTTTGACTAGGAATATTTAAAACGATTTGTTTGTTTTCATTATGATAAGTTACTCATGGTTACAACATTTTGTAACTATTATCACAAAAACATATCATTTATGGATCTTTTTATTAAATACACTTTTAATTAAATTAATTAATTAATTAATATAACAAATTATATCAAGTACATAATAGAAAGAAAATATATTTTATTTCGAACAAGATTGGTTATCGAGTTAGATACATGTAACAAATTACATAATTACCCCTAGGCATACCTCTAACTCTATCAATCTCCACTTGCACTCAGGGTCAACTATGGAATCTTATTCCAACTTATCTAATCAGGTCAGTCCCTCAGTGAACGAGTATGCTATTATATTTCAAGTATCTATTATATTAGTCAACTCTCTCCGATGCTGGTAAACTATCTTTATCATATGGAACAATTCCAAATATGTCTCTCGACTTCCAGTGAACTCTATGTTCTGCTACAAAGTATATCACAACATTGTTATTATATAACAATATTATGGGATTCTCAACATTTGGAATATCCCTCAAATCAGTTATAAATTTGTGCATTTATTATGTATATACATTGCTTATATTATGGTGTTATTCAGGGCGATGTACTTGGCCTTTTATTGGATCAACCATGAACTCTCATTTGGAACATTTCCAACTTAAAGCTTCTTAACCGAGCTTTGAACATGAATTTTATATTGACATCCCATACTCAATATCACATATGAAGTCTGAGTCTGGATACTTCTTCATAAGGAGTTCGTCGTTTCTATAAACAATTCTTCTGTATTTCGTAAATACACAAGAACACTCTAAACTATCATTTAGTGACCATAATTGGACTTGATATTTGCTTCATGTATCAATGCATAAAAAATTATGATATTGAGGACAACATAACATATATATGATAATTCCTATTGCAAATGCATAAGGAATCCGTCTTACATGTTTCTTATTAAAGATTTTAATAAGATATTTCTACATATTATCTAGGACATTCCCAATGTTCTTTATACTCACTAAAAATGATATCGTTTCCAAATCCAACGTCAAGTATTAAAACAACTAAGAGCTGATTTTAACACAAGTACATCGTTAACAATCAGTCGCGTTTTGTTTTCTTATGTTTAGAAACATTAATGTACCTTCAATTTTTTTATGGACACACGCTTCCTCTGCATTTTGACTGAAATCAAACTATTTGATATTTCTATCAAAAATACTTGTTCAATTTTGATGCTTGTCGAACGATACTTTCGTATCGGTGCTTGGATCATATCCAAAACCCATATTAACTCGCTTTTGAGCTAAAACAGATTTCAACTACACTTAGAAGATCAAAGCGAGAACGAGATGACTTGAAAATTGGCAAGCACACTTAGATGAAGTGAGGAAACAACTCGGAGAAGTTCAGCTTAAAATAATTAAGTACACAAGTTGGTGTCGACTTGTTCATTTCGGTGATGACATGTTTTTGCCCCATATTCCTCCACTCCGATTTTGCGCAAGTTACGATCTACCTTTCCCATATGTGTTTAAGTGATTTCCAAAGGTTTTGGATGACTTATTTCATGACTTGAAGAGTTAAAAGCTAAACGAAAGAATAAATCAAGTGATGAAGGAACGATCATCAAAATCAACCAACAATCGATGGAAACAACATGGAATGCTGCAAAATGAAGAAGAAGGATGCAAGAAAGTTCAAAGTGATTCGAACTAAGGGAACATGTCGACACTGACACGTTCAAGTCGGTACCAACATGTTTGGTTAACTCTGGAGGTTTTGCAATTTTTCACATGACTTCAGGCCGATCTCTAGACTCTTCTCCAAGTGAACTTCTGACCCAACAAGCTTACCTACAACCAAGAGGGGATTTTTTTCGGCCTAACCTTTCTGCTATCTCTCTTCCTTGATCTTTAACTCTTCACTCTGGATCTGATCTCTCTAGCATTTGAGACTTCTTCCTCTTCTTCACTCCTATACACTACCTCTCAAATACTTTAGAAACTTCATTGTAAATCTAAGATCCACTAGATTGTGGTCGGATTTTTGGACGTTGATTCATTTTCTAGGTTAATATTTTAGTGCTTTCACCAAGAACAAAGAACCAGATCTAATACTTGAAGCTTGAATCTGAGATTTGGAGAACATGAAGAGGTTTAACACTAAATCTAAGGCTGGAGTAAGCCAACTAGAGTATGAGGGAAGCCATTAGATGTCCTCAAATTCTCATCAATCCATCTACGTGACTAGAGAAGAGATGGAGAAAATGATGAAGAAGATGCATGATGGATTAATGACTCAACAACAAAAAATGCTTGAAGGATTTTTCCATAGGGTAGGACAACAAGGAATGGCTAGAGCTGTAGGAATTCAGAACCAGTGACAAGGAGTTAATGCAGGAGCATCTGACGTTGGAGTGGAGCAAAACTGGAACGGTGCCCCCAACAGATGCCTCCATAAATAAAATAACTCGGTATCGACCCAAATCAACTTGGTACCGAGAGAACTATACTCGGGGACAATGCTGGGGTGAAGTTGGAACATGCTGCAATGCTAGGAGCAAACGATGCTGGAGCTAGAAACGCAAAACAGAATGTGAATGGGCAACAACCAGAAGAGTATGTGCTAGAACCTCTCCATAGGAATAGAGGATAAAATTAAATTAGAGGAGCGGATCAGAACGCTAACATGCAGCGAGAGGAGTACGTGCCAGAGTATGTGTTAGAGTTCCCTCACAGGAGCAAGGGGTAGAATATCGCTTTCAGATGAAGACCTTCATTGGACGGTGAAAACTGGATTGCTGAATTGGTAAGGAGAATAGTTAGAGGTGAACCCCAAACTAGAGTTTAGAGGATGTAAATAGAAATCCATTCACTTCTAATATCCAGATGTGAAAAATCCCCCATGTTTCAAGCTTCCAATTCTGGAAATGTACAATGGAAAGTTGGACCTAACGGTTCAACTGATGAGATACATCCAACATATGAAGGCGTTGGGTGCTTCTAAGGAGGAAATGGGACGGTGCTTTCCATTATACTTAACAGACTTGGCGGCGATGTAGCTTACAGTTGGAGAATGGGTCCATTAGCAAGTGGACTACTTAGTGAGTAAGTTCATGAGATAGTTCAGAGTTCATAAATCTCTTTGGATCCTTGTAGAATTTTCTTACTCTCTGGTAAAGGAACTCAACAACCAAGTAAGCCCATCCGCTCACTCTCCAGTGAGGAGAGTTACTTTTCGTACAAGCCCATCCACTCACTCTCCGGCAAGGGAGCTTGCACCCTACACTTCGGTCCCGTCTCTCCGGACGGGACTTAAAGCGATCAATATCGTACAAATCCATCCGCTCTCTCTTTGGCGAGGGGACTTGCACCCTGCACTTAGTCCTGTCTCTCCGGACGGGACTTAAAGTGATCAATATTGGTCATCACATTCAATGTGGATTTTTCAAAAATTAAATATTCAAATCAAATTAAAGCAAACAAGCAGAAATCCTTAGTGTTCCCGGACATCCGACTCAAAGCGTGTCTTTGAGTCCAATCTAGGTATCATATATGTGTAAGTGGTCCGAGGTTATTATTGTCCTAAGTAGTCATCTTAGGCATCCAACTCAGAACGTGCCTAAGGACCGTTCAAGATCTAGTACACGTGTAAGAAGTCTGAGGTTATTATTTTTCTTTATTGCTTAATAGAAAACGTAAAGTGCAAGAAGAGAAACGAAAAAGCAAAGCACAGGAATCAGATTCGACTCCCATTTATCCCGATCATGGGATTTCGATTCTTGGACTAGTTCCCTGGACGTTTCTTGATGCATTTGCTGTAGATGGTGGTTGCTCCAGCCATACAATTCCAGTTTTGTTTCTCACATACAATTGCAGCTGATTGCTCCGAATCAGTTCTTCTATCAGATCACGAAGGTGTCGGCACTCGTTCGTTTCATGTTCTTCCAACTCATGGAAGATGCAAAACTTTCCAGATCTTTTTTCCCCGATAAGTGGGCTCTCTCCTAGATAGCTTTCGATAGGGGATCTGTCTCCTAGTGACCCGATATATCCTCTCTGGGGTCTCTGTTAAATCAGTGTAAGAGGAGAATTTCGGCTCCCTCCTTTGTCGTTTCGGTTCCCCCAAGTCATCATCGGCTCTTTTCTTCCCTTTTTCCTTTCCGTTCTATATTTTAGATAGTCCTCTATCATTCATAGCATTAATTTCAGTATCCTCACTTTGATATCTTCTTGGTGCAAATATCTCTCAGCTTCATGATAGAATTTCGTAAGATCCATCGATGTCCCTTTTCAGTACAACTTTAAAGTCGGTCTTGCTCATGACTCTAGATACTGCCCCCATTAAGATTATAGATGGATTTGGTTTATCGAGGGCTGCAGCTGCCGCATTGAACCTTTTTAAATAGCTTCTCAAGGTCTCTCCGGGCCTTTGTTTCATGCTTGATAGCATCACCATATTCTTTGGTCAGGAGACACCTAGATTGGGCGATCGATCTGGAGAGATCAAACCCAAGATTGAAAGTTAAATGGTCCAGAGAGATCGAATCCTAGATTCGATCATGAACAGTTTAGAAAGATCATACGTTAAACTGAATACAAAATGATCTAGAGAAGTCGAACCTTATAATGAAAACAAATTTAATTTTGATAAAAGGACATGAATGCCTTGTACATTGAATAAAATAGATAAATCCTGGATGAACACAGGACAATTTTGATATGTGATGTAATAACTTCGAATGAAATCGAAATGATTATGATGTATAAACAACACTTAAGCAGAGACTAAAGTCTTAGGCTATAACATGTTCGAAACGACCTGTGATTTACAAGAGAATCTGAAGGAACTAGATGATTCACCAAGATTAAGATCAAAGGATAACGGGAGAGCTCAACTATCGAAGACCAATTACTGGAACTTGTCCTTGAGTAAAGCAAACCTTACATTCAAAAGACGTACTTTGGAGGGCAAATGTTAACCCGCTTTTGACCCAAATAAGATTCAACTAGACTTAGAAAATCAAAGCGAGGACAAGACGACTTGAAATTGCCAAGCACACTTAGATGAAGCAAGAAAACAACTCGAAGAAGTTTTAAACTAAAATAATTAAAGTACACAAATCGGCGCCGACTTGTTTGTGTCGGTGACGACATGTCTTTGCCCCATATTCCTCTACTCCAACTTTGCTGGTTACGATCTACCTTTCCTATATGCATCTAAGTGATTTCCAAGGGTTTTGGATGACCTATTTTGAGTGTTGAAGAGTTTACAGCTAGAATGGCAGAATAAATGAAGGAACGATCATCAAAATCAACTAATAATCGATGGAAACAAAATGGAGTGCCGCAAAATAAAGTAAGAAGAAGGGTGCAAGAAAGTTCAAAGTGATTCAAACGGAGGGAACATGTCGGAAATGACATGTTCAAGTCAGTACCAACATGTTTGTTTAAATCGAGAGGTTCTACAATCTTTGATGCGACTTCGGGCCGATCTCTGGACTCTTCTCCAACTGAACTTCTGACCCAACACAACGTTTTCTCTATAAATATGAACCTACCTACAACCAAGAGGGGAATTTTTTCGGCTTGATCTTTCTACTATCTCTCTCTTCCCTGATCTTCAACTCTTCACTCTGGATTTGATCCCTCTGCCATTAGAGACTTCTTCCTCTTCTTCACTCCTATTCTCTACCTCTCAAACACTTTAGAAACTTCATCGTAAATATAAGATCCACTAGATTATGGTCATATATGATATTATTCATTGTAATATGGAGAGAAGACAATGAATAACAAACTATAAAGCGGACCAGGCCAGAGATTGCTGAACCACTATAAAAATTCTTGTGTGTTCTTTACTTTTATGCTATTTTTACTTGCTTGATCTAGGATTTCTACTGCTTTTACATTTATTATAAAGGAATTGGTGCTTTTATCTAATTTTTGGGTGTTGCTCTATTTTCTAGGTTAACAACCTACAACTTCAATATCGCTACCACTAACTCCAAAAGAATTTGGTTGTTATGTGTAAACAGTCCAGACTCCAGTCTAATCTCTATTTATAATTTTCTGTTTCAATACATATGCACCAAAATACAAAGTCATACTAGGCAATAATTTTGTGAGTAAAACTGAATCATCTTGTGCACATCGAATGGAAAATCTATCACGCTAATTTCAATAATTGAAATTCATGATGCTATTCTTGTCAATGTGGCTCGTTATATTTCAATTGCATTTGTCTTTCTCTTAAAAACACATTTCTGACTCAGGGATCATATCTTTTCGAGTGTAACTATCAAAATTATATTTTGATTATGTACTTGCAATCTATTTTGGATTTGTGCATCATAACATATCATGGAGTCAATACTCTTGATGGTTTAGTTCAACAACCAAGGATAACTTATTCTTGATATAGACAAGAAACTAATAGTTTTTCATTGACATGCAAGAATACTCATTAGACATTCTAATGTGTTGTGTTCATTTAGGTTTAGTTAATTTCATTTCATCCCTTGCAATCAGTTTTAACCTTAGATCGTATCCATATCCATTTTACTACCACTAATTTCTCAAAGAAATCCCTTTGCTAGAAGTTGGTATTTCTTGAAACAACAACTGTTTCTTATTGCAATAGAATGGGCATTCATAAAAGTTTTATGAATTGTCATATATAAAACTGATTTGGTACTAGTTCATAATATTTATGTTCATAACATAAATCAGTCATCCAATGACTATCATCCCAAACTTCTTTTGGTGTGATTCACACAAGATCTCTTACGTACAATTATTACGTGTAGACTTTTGACTCAACAACCGACCAACTCCATGGTCTAGGACATGATGGGGTATCTTATAAACCCTTATCTTATATGATTTTGTAAACTATCCTTTGGATTATATTAATTTTTACCTTGTGTGCTACTCTTAAGTACATACCTTATAGTAGGGTTGTCAATAGATACTCGAAAAATTTGAAATCCATCTGCATCCGTATTAGAAAAGTGGATAAATACCAACTATCCAAAAAAACAGATGCGGATACGGAGACATCCGCATCCGAAAATTATCCATCCGGTTTTTATGAAGATTATAGTTTAAAAATGTGTATATTAGTACAATGAATGATATTTATTTATTTCTTTATTAAGTTAGTAATTTATATTGTATTCACTTAATGCATATTAACTGGTCAAAACTATTTATTATCATCATATTTGTTTATTTTTAACACTTCTATAATCAATGGAGTTGAAAAAAAATATGTTAAACTAAAAATTTTATTTATGTTTCTTGATTTATCGGTCATTAGCGGATAAGATAATTATCCGATATTCGTTCTTTTCCCCAGATACAGATGTCCGATATCCGAAAATAATTTCGGATGCTGATAAGGCACTATCTGTATTCGTTGACATGCCTACATTATAGAAAGAATTTAACTCAACTTCACTCAATATTAATCGTGCTTTGTCCAACAAAGTTTGATTACTCCTTATCAATACATCATTATATATGTATCATGGGGCGAGTGACTCTTAAGACTGAACCTATATTCATTTTAGGTACACTTGGGACTTTTTCCAATATATATACCTATATATCGAACCAAATCTTTTTGTTGTATGTTATTTTATTTACTTTCATTTTATATTCTATTAACTTATCATAGACATGCTTCATATGTATCAAATACTCATATTTATGTTTCTGATAATTCATCGGTGAATTTAAAGAAGTGCATGAAACCATTGGTATAATAATACTTGTGATTACATACATCTACATGTATCAATTCGAAGAGTTCATCAACTTTTTTGACGCTCCCATCAAATGGGTCCTTTGCCCTTAATTGTCTGAAATATAATTAACCAATATCATATGATTCATAATCATATAATAAAATTATTTATCAAAACTATGGTTCAATCTATAATTCCAAAATAATTGTAAATAATTTTAGATACTTTGGTATTTTCTAATGCATCAATTTTGTTATGAAAAAAACACCAAGTTATAGTTTTATTTCATAATAATACTCATAATATTCTCATTGAAATACAACTACGTCTATTCTTCAGTCATCAACGAAGAACGTATATTATTTCACAAATAATGTGTGGTACGTTTTACAAAAGTAATTTTCATAACTTGATGCAATGAATAAGTGTCGTGGCTTGCTCCTACTATTTTTGTATTACTGTAATAGCATACTATATACGAAGGTCCATCATCCACTTAGTATAGACTATTTATTTCATATACTATAAATAGTTACAGTGGGAAATTTTTTGATTAATTATCTTGAACTCAAAGAAATAAATCTCATAGAAAACGGTTTTCAATATAAAAATACATTTTAGAATAGAAATCATATTTCTTATTCAATGTTAAGTATCAATTATTATTTTACAATTTTGTATTTGATGTTTCTTTATGAAGAGAAGTGACAATTCACTCTCTTCATCCCAATTATACCTTAAATCACATCTACTCTTGTACATTCATTTCCCTTTTTAAATGGTCGAACCATTCAAAAGAAAACCTTACTACAAAATCATAATAAACTCTTCACAATAGCGCATTTGATTATCCTATAAATTTAAGGACATTAATTATGTTGCACTTTAAGTAACTGACCAAAACTGACATTTCAGCAATCGAGTTCTCAGATCCTTCTTATAGTTTTGGACTAGTGTTACATTTAATACAATACAATCTTCATTGTAATCATTCAAATTGATTACTCGATATTATAGTATGGTTTATTCGCTTATTTTGAATGAACCACTTTCAACGAATTATCGTACATTACAAACTCTGATTGTTCACGGTATAACACTTATATCTGACGGTATATGGATCAAATATCCATAGTCTTGTATTACTTCGTAATTCAAAACTTACAGTATGCAATATGCAGACTCGGCCAAATAAACACGTAAGCAACCAAATCATGAACGTAATTAATAGTTATAAAATTAGGTGCTTGCAAAGGTATTGAAACATCAACATGTAAGAAGTATTTATTAGTAAGTATAAGTTATATTTCTATTTGTCAATCTTTAGCTCGGTTAACTTGTATATTTTAATTGATAAATTTTTATTAGTCATATTAAATGCATAAATTATCAAAGTAGATTATCATAACATTATTTAACAAATGTCATACAATATTAGAAAGGTTAAATGTTACCATTTCATTTTTTAATAAGGCTCCAACTAGATTTTTAAATTTCTCAAAACCCTTAGAGAAATCGTTCGATTTCTCTAGTGGGTCTTAGGACTTGTATATGTCTTGCGATTTTGACCTTGAGGTAAGCTCACTAAATCAGTGTAATATCCCATATCTTGAGGCTCGAAGCTAAGCGCTACAGATGCTACAGTCATCCATAGTATTAACTTTCGGTGACAAAATACGGTAATGTTAATGGTATCAATAATATCAGAAGCACAAGAATATGATATAAAATCAATACAGATTTAAAAACAGCTTTTCTGATTACATTTCAAATCAATATTTCATATTTAGATGCATAATCCCAAACGATTCCTAGGTTTTGATCAAATATAATTATTACAAATTACGCCAAGAGCGACATATGAAGATGCCTCCTTGGATGATCAGAGTACTAGATAGACATGTCTGTCATAAATACATCATAGCGGAAATAAAACTAAATAGCCCCTACATAGCTAACTTTGCCTCCTACATGTCTTTGGAAGCTTATTCGTCCAACCTACTAAACCTGAAAAACCTTAGCTCTCAGCCTGCTCAAATTAAATTTTGAGCACCGAGAGTTTAAGGGGAAAACATAAACTTCGAGTCAGACATAAAACCTAGTGTGAATAATACTATTACATCTCGGTTTACTGATATTAAGTGAGACCACGCTGCTTAGCGGAACGGGTTTCCCTCACTAATATCCCTTTTAAAAGCATATCTTTTGCAAATCAAATCCTGCAATCAAACTGATTATAACAATTAAAGCAAATACATATATGCATAAAAATCAGGAAATCAATGGACTATCTGTCTACACTATAGTTTTATCTGGCTAACTACTAACCAATGGCTGACTCGGGCCTTCCAAGCATAACCAATTATCTAACTTTTGTTAGACACACTACTGGGCTACCTGCCCTTAACTCTCTTCTTCTAGGGTCAACTAATCCTAATGGTTTTGCGGACTTACCAATAACCTACCTTTACTATGTATATTCCCTTCTACGTGTAACATTATTTTAGTCCCATCTGGGACAAAGCCCTACACACTAGAATTTTGGACTTATATTAGCTTGAGGCTATTAGCTAAAGTATAGGGTGCGACCCTACATCAGTCCCATCCGGTCTTCTAATATCTGAGTCATAAACTTAGGGTATTCTACCCTATTCAAATTTCATTTCTTGTCATATATTTAGGGTTAACTACCCAATTCAAATTTCATTTCCTTGTAAACAACTTATGTAAATGATTTACTCCTGAAATCATATCTTTATAAAATAAGAAAATCATATACTTTGCTTTACTCAAAACACTTATGCCATGATATATATACTTTACACAAAACAATGTTGATGAAACCTTATCAATGGGGTTATCTATCCCTTCAAAGTAAGTTAAAAACCCTTTTTAACTCAAAAGACTTTAGGCCATGAAACCAAGATAAACCCTTCAAAACATTTGTTCAAACCTTAAATAATTCCCTTTCGAATTTATTGAAAGTACCTCTTTCTAAACAAGTTAACTACTTTAACCTTGAAGTACTAGGCTGAAAGACCCAAAACATACCTTTCGAAACCTTTAAAAACAAACCTTAAATCATTATTTAAACCTTAGACATCCTCTTTCGAAACCATTAAACTTATCCTTCGAAAGTATTGGAAACTCTCCATTCAAATGCTCAAAATAAACCTTTCGAAAACATTAGGGGTCTCCCCTTCGAAACCCGTATTATATACCTTTTGAAAGCATTGAAATCCTTCACTTAAAATTTACCTTTCAAAAGTATTGGGTTCAAGTAAAAATTTGTGGAAACATTGCTTTGAAATCATTTAAAATCATTCCTTTCGAAATCTTTGGGTTTAACCTTTAATATAACTAATAGGCGTAAAGAACTAGGGCGAAAGCATTGGTCCTAAGTAAAAGAAAGATGATGGTTTCAAAACCAGCCCTTTTGAAAGCATTGAGAAGAGGCTTCAAAGTAAGAAGGTGAAAGCACCCTTTTGAAACCATTATTTTAAGGTTATAAAGAAAAGCGGGCTTAACTAATTCGAAAGGTAGAATGCGGCAGCTAGGTTTCAAATATATTCACAGTTATCCTTTCGAAAGCTTCTTTTAAAACAAAAGGCGGCAACCCTTTTGAATGCTTTCTTTCTAAAACAAAGGAAAGTTTATTAAGTCGAAAGCTAATATAACCCCTTCGAAAGCGTCCTCTATAAACAGAAATAGTTCAAAGTTAATAAGAGTAGCTTCTACCCCTTCGAAAGCTAGGTTTCGATGCTTTACCTTTTGCCTTTCTCCAGTGCACTACGTATCAAATACTTGGTACCATGTGCTTTGGTTTCGACTTGGTTCATGGGCAAAGGTACGGTGTCGAAAGTTACTGATGGAAGTGGCGAAGTAGTAAATTTAGGCAAAACTGTTTTATAACCTTTAAAAGAAATTGCTTTTCACCTAACTTTCCTTATTTGTAAAAATGTAGTTGGTTGCCCATTTCTTTATCAAAATCTTTTTCAAAAAGTGCTGCCGAACTCAGAAATTATCAATTTAAAATGTTTAACAAATAAGCCCTTCTCTTTGATAAAACATATAAAACATTTAAGTCCCATACCCTAAATAATTTTATATCTATAGTAAAATACTTAGGGATATTCCCCAGAAATTACCATAATTCACTTCTAATATGTATTCTAACATATTTAAATTTCAGACCCAAAAGTAATATATAATTGCCGTAATTAATTTACACCCAATATTAGCTATTTTCTTTCATAATAAATCCACAGTAGCTTAGAAAATTATGAAACTTGAAACCCACTTCATAAATAAGGTTTCAACTATATATGAGAAAAGCAAGTCATTTGGATGTCATTTAATAGGTTTTTCAAATCTAAATTTATCATAAAATCTATATGAAGCAACATAAATCATTAACAAGCATATATATATCCATTTAAACACTCATATCATGGCATATTATTTGAAAAATTAATTCGGATCTAACTAGACACTGAAATCACTAAAAATGAGATGTAAGATCATTATTTACCTTAGTTTGGTGTTAAGAAGGTTGAGATTTGCTCTTGGATTGATTTGCTTAAGCTTCCTACTTGAATCCTATCTTTTCTTCTTCTTGAACCTCTTAATTGTGGCTGGCCAAGCTTGTTTAAGGCTTTAGTTTTTGTTTGTGAATGTTGTAAATGAATGAGAATTGGGGGATAGAAGGGTTTAGGGTATAAGGATAAGGACTATTCCTATTTTTCCCTTACCATATTCCTCCTACTTATTTATTTTTTGTTTCCTTTTGTTTATACATTCATTAAGGCATGACTACCTTATGATTATGCAAATCTCAATCCCTTAACCATCTATATTATTTCATTTAATTTATCTAATTGAATGTCCTAAATAATGTCAATTAAAATTAGGGTCATTATAGACTCACCTCCATAAAGAATGTCATCCTCGAAATTATGATAAGGTACCCAAAACAATCAAACATAAAGGTAAAACATACCATGAAACAAGTCAGGATAAGTACCTCTAACCATGCTCTCAGTTTCCCAAGTACAGTCTCTCTCGTCGTCACTCCACTGGACATTAACTAATCCGACTATCTTGTTCCTTTAGTGTAACAACCCAGGATTTAGAAATTTTTATTTATCATCAAAATGACGATTAATATTGTGCTAGTTAATTGCTAATTGAAGTTTTCAATCGAGTCGAAATTCTTTTGTAATTTGTTGAAAGGTTTTACGGGCTTTAAAAATTTAATTTGTGGCCCACGTCTGTTTTATTGTTTGGGCCGTGATATTTATCAAGGCAAAAAGGCCCGTTCCCTTTCTGTTGAGTTAATGGCAAACCCGTTCCTCCATTTATCTTTTTCGTTCGTTAAAAACCCTAAAGCAACGAAAAAGAAGAAAGGGGCGGCTTCAAATCTCGTACCCGTTCGTTCCTCCACCCCATTCATTCACTCCTCTTCACAAGCCCTAGTCGAACAAGAAAGAAAAATAATGGCGGCCTCATGTTATTTGTTCGATCTCGTTCCTTGCCGATAGTTGAGATGCTCGCGGCTGCTTGGTTTAGCTCGCCTTCGCTCGATTCAGGTGAGTGATTATATCACTCACTTCTAATTCAGATTAGTTGAATATCCTCTTTGATTTTTGTAAATGGCTTTACTGAGATGATGATTTCCTGGTTCACCTGTTTCGAATTTCTGGAAATTGGTTTATGTTGACTTCGATACTAGTTCTGTTCATCTCGACTTCGAGTCTGTGATTTCCTGGCATTGTCTTGATCACCACGTTGTTTATACTTGCCGTTTTTACATCTCGATATTTTTGGTAATTCCTTTTGATTCACGGCTTCGATTATTTATCATTCGATCTTTGATTTTAAACAGTCAAACCGATATTTTCCTAATTCTAAATCTTTTGACTTTTTCAACTTGTAAACGTAATTAATACATATATACGACTTTTGATTTCTGAATTCGATTTTGACCACTGTTGTGATATGTTTAAACCCCTCTGGTCATTTGCCTTGACATGTTCACTTTGATCATGGCTTTGACATTTTTCTGGTATCATACTCGTCGACATTGCTATCCTCTTCACTGTGAATTAAGACTTTAGTTTTTCGGCCCCCTCTGAGCTTCGTCTCTGGCCATCTTCTCTGGTTGGTTTAACTGAACTTCACTTGAGCATTTTATTCTTAAAGTTTGATGTTGTCTGGTTGTTCACTTGGACCATGAGGCATGTTGCATTGTTGTCTGATTATTGTTTCATCTCTACTTGTTTGTAGCTGCTGTACTATTGTTCAATTGTCTGGTTGCACTTTGATGATTGTTTATGTGTTCACTCTGATTAGCATTGTATATTTGCTTTTGTATCACCTGATATCTGCTGTGTTGTATATCTCTGGTGCATTGTATAACTTGAGCTTGGTTTGTCATTTGGTCTGCATACCTAAGCTTGACACTGTTCACATTTTTAAGTTGCTCGGCCCTTGTTTGTACTACCTCATATGAATTGATTCATTGTTCCATTTAAGATGCTGTCTGCACTATGATATCTTGTAGCCTTGCTTCCATGATTTCAACTATAGCTTGTTTATTGTTTTCGACTACTGTCTTGCATTCACTCCAAATATGTCGACCTCTCTTGACAATATGCATCTGTTCTTCATTGCTAGTGTGAAGTTGTTCAACCTGTAGTTGCAATCACTTCATTTTTGTATTTGTTTTGAACCATGCTTGCTTTGTTTGTTTTATTTGTTGAAGCTTTGCATCCACATACTTGAGTCTTGAGTCTTCGCCTGTGCATATCTTTGATGGTTCAGTGGTGCACTGGTTTGGTCATTTTGAACTTCTGGATGCACTTGTCTGATTTTCTGGACAATTGTTTTATCACTTGAGCTTTGATGCTGTTTCATTTGTGACCTGTCATGCTTCAGTTTCTTTTTGCCTTGTGTTGAACCCGACTTTTTCTTGGGTTTGACCTTGTGCTCGTCTGTGGATTTTTGTTGATCTTTTGTGTATTTAATGTGGCGAAGCAGTACACGCATGCGTGTACTGCAGCCCTACCAGGTTTATGTTCAGTTGATATTTTCAATTGCTGGAATGGTGGTGTTGTCAATTCAATATTTTGAAGTTGTATTTGGAAATGGTTCATTTTGAATTGTGTTGGATCCGTTGCTTTTGGATTCATTGATCTTCTGAGTATTTCATAGGCTGTATTGGCGAGGCAGTACACGTTAGCGTGTACTGCAGCCAATCAGCATTGATGTTTTTAAATTGACGTTTCAATTGTTTAAAATTGATTTGGATTGCTGATTTGTTGTATAACACTGTTTAGTGTTATATCTGCCGTTATCCGATTCTCGTATCGAGAAGTCGGATATACGAGATTTCTGGAACTGTCGTCTATTTGATATTTGATTATTACTGCTTTTGTGCATTAATAACTGAGTTTGAATTAGACTGACCCGTGTATTATTTTCTTTTGAATTTAATACTCGGGTCAGACCCGAGTTATTTCAGGTTGTAGATTTCCTGCTTTGAGTTGTTGTTTGGGCTATGAAGACTTTTTATATCTTCTGAAGTAGTTTTCATCGTTTTGTAGAAGTCGTGTCATTGTATAGGATGATATGTATTCATGTATATTAGTTGATAATGTACTTGTATATATAACTTCCAGAGTCGACAGTTGTAGTTGTATCATATGTATTGTGTCAACTATATTGTAACTGACATCAGTTATATATATATGAGACTTTTGTTTTATCTGTGTTCCGCATTTATATTATCTGTGTTATTATTATATCTAATGTCCTAAACTATTATGAACCATCGTAGTTTGTTTTATACTGATAATTGGGTATGTCGATGGGAATAAATAAATAAGGTGAAAAATTAAAAGTGTATACCACTCCTATCGATGTAACCAATGTTAGTGTAAGGCCAACTACGGATGGCCGCTCCTATCCAGCCTTATTCTTCATAATAATAGACTGTATTTCTTTTAATACTCTTTGTTATTATGAGCATAGAGGTGGGGCGTCACATTTAGTCTTTTCTCATCTCTCCAAACAATACAAACTGGTTTTCTAACTATAGTCATATCCGGTTTTCACTACTAGATCATCTAACACAGTCGGTGTAATAGCAGTCTCTAGATCTCGGACACACATCCTTAGATAAGAAATATGAAAAACATTGTGGACTCCTGCCCAACTGTTCGGTAACTCTACTCTGTATGCGAGTTTCTTGATCCTTTGTACAAAAGGAAATGGTTCAATGAATCTCAGTGCCAATTTTCATGATTTTCCGAATCTGATTACACCTTTCATTGGTGACACCTTGATGAAAACATGATCTCCAACTGAGAACTCTAAATCTTTCCGTCTTTTTTCAGTATAACTCTTCTGCCTAGACTGAGCTTCCTTCATTCTAGATCGAATTAACTCAATCTTTTCTGCAGCTTCCTTAACCAAATCTGGACCAAGAACTAACCTATCCCTGGTCTCTAACCAACAAACGGGAGATTTACATGACCTTCTATACAAAGCTTCAAACGTTGCCATCCCTATACTTGTTTGATAACTGTTGTTATACGAAAACTTGACTAAGTGTAGATGGTCTTCCCATGATTCCCCAATTTCTAACACACAAGCTCTTAACAAATCTTCCAAGACTTTGTTAACTCTTTTTGTTTGCCATCTGTCCGCGGATGGTAAGCAGTGCTCATCTTGAGCTTGGTACCTAAAGTCTCCTATAGACTCTTCCAAAACTCGCTAGTAAATAAGGAATCTTTATCACTTACTATATTACTAGGAATTCCATGTAGTCTAACTATACTCCTCATGAATAACTTGGCTAAATCTGTTGTTGTCCTGGTCGACTTAACTGGGATGAAATGGGCACTCTTGGTTAATCTGTCCACTATAACCCATATACTTTCATTTCCTCGATTCGAACTTAGTAATCCATCTATGAAATCCATCGAGATAGAATCCCATTTCAAGACTGGAACATCCAAAGGCTGAAGTAACCCACTTGGTTTCTGATGTTCAGCTTTTATCTGTTGACAGTTCAAACACTGCTTCACCCATAAGCCTACATCTCTCTTTATACCTTCCCAGAAGAAACTTCTTTTCATGTCCTGATACATCTTAGTTCCTCCCGGATGAATGGTGAACTTTGAACGATGGCATTCTCCAAGAACTTCCTTCCTAACGTTTCCCACATTCGGAACACACAGTCTTCCTTTCTTCCTTAACCACCCATTCTGGTCAAGAATGAAATCTTTTAAGTTATCGCTCTCTATTCCATTCCTTAGTTTTTTTATCCATTCAGCTAATAACGTATCCTCTCTTTTCTTAGAAGTAATCCTTTCGATCATTACTGGTCGAACTTCTAAACATGACAATACAGTAGTTTCCTTACTAGAACTAGCTTCAGATCTCCACTGTATTTTGCATGTAGTCAATGCTTCTAAATCTTTCCACTCAGCTATCATTGCCAATACTGCATTCTGATGTTTCTTGCTAAGTGCATCTATAATCTTATTCCCTTTTCCCGGCGTATACTCAATACCAAAGTCATAAGTGGCTAAAAACTCTAACCACCTCTGCTGTCTCATATTCAACTCCTTCTAAGAGAATAAATATCTCATTGACTTATGATCTGTATACAACTCGAATCTTTATCCCAAAAGGTAATGTCTCCACACCATCAATGCAAAAATTACTGCAGCTAATTCCAAATCATGAGTTGGATATCTAACATCATGCGGTGTGAGCTGTCGAGAAGCATAGGCAATCGCTTTACCTCTTTACATTAACACAGCTCCTAATCCCGTTCCACATGCATCCGTGTACACCACTAAGTCTCGATTCCCCTCTGGAAAAACTAACACAGGTGCATTTGTCAATAAGTATTTCATCTTTTGGAATGTCTCCTCGCACTTATCAGTCCAGACAAACTTCACATCTTTCCGAGTTAGTTTAGTCATCGGTGCCACTATCCATGACAAATCCTTAATGAATCTCTGATAATAACCAGCTAGTCCAAGGAAACTCTTTATCTCAGTCACTGTCTCGGGTCTCTTCCAATTCTTTACCGCCTCAATCTTAGCCGGATCTACGAACATCCCTTTCTCTGAGACTACATGACCAAGAAATTTTACTTCCTTCTTCCAAAAATGACACTTCGAAAATTTCACTTTCAGTTGATGCTGCCTCAACGTCTCAAGCACCACTCTAACACGAACTTCATGCTCTCTTTCATATTTAGAGTATATTAAAATGCCATCTATGAACACTAACATGAGTCTGTCCAGATGCTCCCATAAGATTCTGTTCATCAAGTCTACGAAAAATGCCGGCGCATTGGTTAGTCCGAACGGCATTACTAACCATTCATATGATCCATATCTCATTCTAAACGCCGTTAAAGGAATACTATCCTCTGCTACTCTAAGCTGATGGAACCCTATTGCTAAATCCAACTGAGGAAATATTTTGGTTCCACTCAACCGGTCGAATAAATCGTCAATTCTAGGTAAAATATATCGATTATTTATCGTCTTCTCATTTAACATACGATAATTGATACACTACCTCAACGATCCATCCGATTTCTTTACAAACACTACGGTTGCTCCCCAAGGCAAACTACTTGGACTGATAAAGTTCTTACTTTCCAAATCCACCAACTACACTTTTAGCTCCTTCATCTTGGTAGGTGTCATTCTACTTGGCGGTCTACTCACTGGTTCTGCTCCTAGTACTAAATCTATGTGAAACTCAATAGCTCGTTTCGACGGTAGTACTACTAGGGGCTCAAAGACGTTTGCAAACTCTCTAACAATGAAAACTCGATTCAACTCGTCTTCTTCCTCCAAAACACCCAACAAAGCATTTAACCCAAAACTAGGGTTTTCTACGGAGTATATAATCCGATCACTACAACTAGGATGTCTAAGTGATATTTTCCTATCATGGAAAAATATCGTAGTATCATACTTATTTAACCAATCCATACCCAAAATAATTCTGAACCCCTAT
This sequence comes from Allium fistulosum, assembly GCA_030737815.1. Taxonomy (NCBI): domain Eukaryota; kingdom Viridiplantae; phylum Streptophyta; class Magnoliopsida; order Asparagales; family Amaryllidaceae; genus Allium; species Allium fistulosum. The sequence continues at coordinate 803,464,818 of CM060903.1, read as the reverse complement.
GAAACTAAATACATGCAAATTGCAAGCAAATATATGACCTAACAGTTCAAACTCTAAGTGGTCACATCTCATCCCAAGAATCACATACCCTCATATCGGATTTGCAATCCTTAAGGAAGTAACTAGATACGAGTGTTCTAAGTTAAGCTTACCTACCAAATAATGAGATATAAAAGAATGCGATGCACCGGTATCAAATAGAACTCTAACAGATACACCATGAATCAAAAGCGTACCTCCCAACACATCTTTTCCTTTCTCCTCCACTGTTGGTCTTGAGGTAGCTGGTTCTAATGCAAACATCTTGCCTTTTCCATCCTTAGTTGGCTTCTTGCACTGGTTCTTATAACGTCCTATATGATCACAGTTAAAGCACCTCACCTCTTGCTTATTAGCAACTTTCTTCCCTTTGTCTATCCGACACTCCTGAGCATAGTATCATTTCTTATCACACATAAAGCAAACTAGATTAGCCTTCGCCTTCTTGGCAGCATGTCCCTTTTGAGCGCTCTTCTTATGGATAAACTTCCTCTTCTGGTTCCGCCCACTTTGAGCTTCCCCTTCTTTGTTACCACCATGAAAAGCAAGCATCTCCTCTTCTGCTCGTCATTAGGCCCTAAATCAGCAAAGAACCTTTCGCAATGAAGTAACCAATTCTCCACTTCAATTGCATCCTCAATCCCGATAAATAGCTTTCCTCCAAGTCTGGCATAATCTCCGCTTAGTACTATATAGTTATTGACCACCGAAGCTCCTTGATTTCCTCCTTCAACATTTCCTCTGACTAGACCCGCAACTGCTCCTGCTTGCATCAGATTGACGAAGAACTGATACATCATCCCCATATCTACTAGCGGGATTCCGGCACCTACATTGGCATTTGCATTTGGATTAGCATTTTCTTGTCGACCCGGGTTTCTCCTACTGGGTCGAGCATTTCCGTTGGTTGTGATGCTTCCTCCACCAATGTTAAATCTTCCACTCCTAGCATCTATATCTTACGTCATTAAAATTTGCATTCGAGTCTTTGTAAGATATAGAAGAATAGCCTAAGAAAGATAGGAGAATAGAGATAAGGCATATACTTATATATAGCAAATACAAGTACGTTACTATAGCGTTATCCCATACCCTAATCTTTTCTCTAATTCCTTGGGGTTATGTTTTCATAATCATTTTAAGTTTAAAATTTCTTTTAAGTTTTCATAAACCTATGCTCTGATACCAAGTTGTAACATCCCCTATCTTGAGGCCTGAAGTTAAGCGCTACAGATGCTGCAGTCATCCATAATATTAACTTCCGGTGACAAAATGCGGTAATGTTAATTGTATCCATAATATCAAAAGCACATGAATATGAAATAAAATCAACACAAATTTAAAAACAACTTTTGTAATTACATTTCAAATCAATATTTCATATTCAGATACATAATCCCAAACGATTCCCATGTTTTGATCAAATATAATTATTACAAATTACACCAAGAGCGACATATGAAGATGCCCCCTTGGATGATCAAAGTACTAGATAGACATGTCTGCCATAAATACATCACAGCGGAAATAAAACTAAATAGCTCCTATATAGCTAACCTAGTCTCTTGCACGTCTTCGGAAGCTTATTCATCCAACCTACTAAACCTGAAAATCCTTAACTCTCAACCTACTCAAATTAAATTTTGAGCACCCGAGAGTTTAAGGGAGAAACAAAAACTTCGAGTCAAACATAAAGCCTGGTGTGAATAATATTGTTACATCTCGGTTTACTGATATCAAGTGAGACCATGCAGCTTAGCGAAACGGGTTTCCCCTTACTAATATCCCCTTTAAAAACATATCTTTTGCAAATCAAATCCTATAATCAAACTAATTATAACAATTAAAGAAAATACATATATGCATAAAAATCAGGAAATCAATGGACTATCTTTCCACACTATAGTTTTATCTGGCTAACTATTAACCATTGGCTTACTCGGGCCTACCAGACATAATCAATTATATAACTACTGTTAGACACACTAGTGGGTTATCTGCCCTTAACTCTCTTCTTCTAGGGACAACTAATCCTACTGGTTTTGCGGGCTTACCAATAACCTACCTTTACTCTATATATTCCTTTCTGTGTGTAATATTATTTTAGTCCTATCTGTGACAAAGCCCTACACACTGGAATTTTGGACTTGTATTAGCTAGGGGCTATTAGCTAAAGTATAGGGCACGACCCTACATCAGTCCCATCTGGTCTTCTAATATTTGAGTCATAAAATTAGGGTTATCTGCCCTATTCAAATTTCATTTCTTATCATATACTTAAGGTTAACTATCCTATTTAAATTTCATTTCCTTGTAAACAACTTTTGTAAATGATTTACTCCTGAAATCATATCTTTATAAAACAAGGAAATCATATGCTTTGCTTTACTCAAAACACTTATGCCATGATATATATACTTTACACAAAACAATGTTAATGAAACCTTATTAATGGAATTATCCATCCCTTCAAAGTAAGTTAAAAACCCTTTTTAACTTAAAAGACTTTAGGCCATGAAACCAAGGTAAACCCTTCGAAACGTTTGTTCAAACCTTAAACAATTCCCTTTCGAATTCATTGAAAGTACCCCTTTCAAAACAAGTTAACTACTTTAACCTTGAAGTATTAGGCCGAAAGACCCAAAACATACCTTTCGAAACCTTTGAAAATAGACCTTTCGAAATCATTATTTAAACCTTAGATATCCTCTTTCGAAACCATTAAACTTGTCTTTCGAAAGTATTGGAAACTCTCCATTCAAATGCTCAAAATAAACCTTTCGAAAACATTGCGGGTCTCTCCTTTGAAACCCATATTATATACCTTTCAAAAGCATTGAAATCCTTCACTTAAAATGCACCTTTCGAAAGTATTGGGTTCAGGTAAATTTTTGTGGAAACATTGCTTCGAAACCATTTAAAATCATTCCTTTCAAAACCTTTGGGTTTAACCTTTAATATAACTAAGGGTCGTAAAGAACTGCGGCAAAAGCATTGCTTTCGAAAGCATTGGTCATAAGCAAAAGAAAGTGGATGGTTACGAAACCAACCCTTTCAAAAGCATTGAGAAGCGGCTTCAAAGTAAGTAGGTGAAAGCACCCTTTCGAAACCATTGTTTTAAGGTTATAAAGAAAAGCGGCCTTAACTAGTTCAAAAGGTAGAATGCGGCAGCTAGGTTTCGAATATGTTCAAAGCTATCCTTTCAAAAGCTTCTTTTAAAACAAAAGGCAGCAACCCTTTGAAAGCTCTCTTTTTAAAACAAAGGCAAGTTTATTTAGTCGAAAGCTAATATAACTCCTTCGAAAGCATCCTCTATAAACAAAAATAGTTCAAAGTTAATAAGAGTAGCTTCTACCCCTTCGAAAGCTAGGTTTCGACGTTGTACCTTCCGCCTTTCTCCAATGCACTATGTATCAAATACTTAGTATCATGTGCTTTGGTTTCGACTTGGTTCATGGGCGAAGGTATGGTGTCGAAAGCTACTGATGGAAGTGGCGAAGTAGTAAATTTAAGCAAAACTGTTTTATAGCCTTTAAAAGAAATTGCTTTTCACTTAACTTGCCTTATTTGTACCCATTTCTTTATCAAAATCTTTTTCAAAAAGTGTTGCCGAACTCAGAAATTATCAATTTAAAAAGTTTAACAAATAAGCCATTCTCTTTGATAAAACATATAAAACATTTAAGTCTCATACCTTAAATAATTTTATATCTATAGTAAAATATTTAGGAAAATTCCCAAAAAATACCATAATTCACCTCTAATATGTTTTCTAACATATTTAAATTTCAGACCCAAAAGCAATATATAATTGCCATAATTAATTTAAACCCAATATTAGCTATTTTCTTTCATAAAAATTCATAATAAATCTACAATAGCTTAGAAAATTATGAAACTTGAAACCCACTTCATAAATAAGGTTTTCAACCATATATTAGAAACGCAAGTCATTTTGATGTCATTTAATAGGTTTTTCAAATCCAAACTTATCATAGAATCTATATGAAGCAACATAAATCATCAACAAGCACATATATCCATTTAAAAAATCATATCATGGAATATTATTTGCAAAATTAATTCGGATCTAACTAGAAATCGAAATCACTAAAAATGAGATGTAAGATCATTATTCACCTTAGTTTGGTGTTAAGAAGGTTGAGATTTGCTCTTGGATTGTTTTGCTTAAGCTTCCTACTTGAATCCTATATTTTCTTCTTCTTGAACCTCTTCATGGTGGCCAGCCAAGCTTGTTTAAGGCTTTAGATTTTGTTTGTGAATGTTGTAAATGAATGAGAATTGGAGGATATAAGGGTTTAGGGTATAAGGATAAGGATAAGGACTATTCCTATTTTGCCCTTATCATATTCCTCCTGCTTATTTATTTTCTATTTTCTTTTGTTTATATATTCATTAAGGCACGGCTTCCTTATGATTATTCAAATCTCAATCCCTTAAGCATCTACATTATTTAATTTAGTTCATCTAATTAAATGTCCTAAATAATGTTAATCAAAATTATGGTCATTATACATAGGCTCACATACGATGGATAACTCTTTATCGATTATATCATATAAAACTTCTTGTTGTCCTAGTCTAATCTTTATCTTAAGGAAAGCTCAACAAATAAAGAGAGAGTATTCACTCATACCCACCATTTCGCGATGGTGTACGTATAGTGTACATACCTGGAGGAAAGCTCAATAAATATGTGTAGTTATCTTACCTCGTCTATTCAATATATTAGTAGTACTACACATAACATCACTAGCTTGAGGAAAGCTCAACAACTAAGGAGTATGCAAGTAATCTATTAATATATAAATGGCAGATGACAACTTTATATTAAAGATTCATAATATTTAATATATTATATTGAGTGATATTGACTTATGGAATAATGTATTTATTATAAAATACCCTCGTGATTCAAGCGTCAAACACATCGAGAATCACTATATATGTACATTTACACATGTATTTATTCCTTAAGTCTATTTAGGGTTTCTATAAAGTTCCACCTTTAGTTTATACATTCATATTATATAAGTTTCATTATTATATAACTACTATATTTTAATTAGCTCATATAATAATCTTATATACAATATTATATTAATTAAATCATATTTACTTAATTTTGATTAATTAACTCTTTAAATAATTTTATATTATTCCAATATAACATTTATATTGAATATATCTATATACATACACTATAACCTTTATAGCATAACACATACATCTTATATCTTGTAATTCGTATATTTTTATTTAATTAATTAACCTTTAACTAATATATTTAATTAATCAACCTTTAATTAATTTATTTAGTTAAAAAAATTTAATTAAATTGTGTTAATTTTGAAAATTTATTTTATATACACACATGTATACTGATGTTATCTTAAACACTTTAAAATAACATAACATGTATCAATATATATAATACATGTATATAAGTATTAATTAATTAACTGATTTATTAATAAGTTATAAAATTTGGAATTAATATTTAAATATTTTCAAATATTTTGAAAATTTATGTTGCATTTTAATCTTTTATAGTAAACATGTTTTTATTTTAGATTTAACTTATAAATTTAAAGTATTTTCTAAATTTTTAAAACAATTTTGAAAAGTAGCCCAAGGCCGAATTCAAATTAGGCGTTATTCTATTCAGGGCAACCTTTAAACTCTGTTTCCCTTTTGGGCTAGGCCAGTAGTTAGAGAGGGCACGGTACTTGATTACCCAAACCCAAGCACTACTTTTCTAGACAACGACTAAGTGGGCAAGCTCAATCAGTTAGCCCTAATAGGTCTAATTTAGACCACATAAACTATTGGGCTCCAATATCATTGTTAGAACTGGGCCAGCCGCAACAGAGTTGAGGGTAAATTTCAAAAAATTCCTTTATTGGATCTTTTATAAGCAAATGAAATATAAATTCATTTAGATCTTATCTAAATTTTCTTTTAAATAAAATCAATATTTTATTTAATTTATAAGTTATGTTCTGATTTTGATGTAAAAAGGGATTCAATAAGGTAAATATGTGTATCACATACACATGTCTATGTATGTGCATATGTAACAGTCACAGCGTATATGGTTTGTCTTGCCCATATATAAGTGTTGGGATTTACACTGCAATAGACAAGTTGGCCCCTTCGTATACATGAGTGTTATCCAATACGTCTATATATATATATATTTGTATATGTGTGTGTGTCTATATATATGTATGCATGTGTTTATACATGCACACACATTTGAATACGAAACATAGCGGTGTTTATAAGTGATATAAGTTTACATATTTATTTACATATATACATACTTATACAATTATGGTATAAAATATCAAAATTTTTAACCATCAATATAATATTTGTAAGTTAGATGGCAATTTTAATTTTAAGGTTCCAACTCCAAATAAATTCAAACCTTGAATAAGTAATAATAGGAAACAAATGACTATTCATATTCTACATACTTATGACCATAAACAAAAGTTCTAAAATACACTTTAAATACACTTTGAATACACATTAAATACACTTTAAAAGCACTTTAAATACACATTAAATGCACTTTAAAATTACATAAAATTACTTTATAACTAAATAGATGTTTATATATAAGCATATGAATATAAAGATAAAAAAATTATACACACACACACACACACACATATATATATATATATATATATATAAACATTTGTACATACAATCACATATATGGTTATAAACATCTTAATAAAACTTTCCCTACAAAAAACAAATTAGCAAAACTTTCCTTTACATACAACCACGTATATAGTTACAAAACATCTTAGCAAAACTTTCCCTACACAAAAAATAGCAAAACTTTCCTTTTCTCCCTTTTTTTTCAAGAAGAAAAATTATTATTTTTTATATGTTTATGTGTGTGTGTATTTACATTGTAACGACCCGGAATTTCGAAAACTTCGTATTTAAAAATCTGAATTATTTAAATATTTGAATCCTTGATTAAATGTTAATAAAATGATTTAATAAGCTTTTTAACACCCTTTTAAATTATAAGCAATGATGGTAAACTTGGTTTGGAAAAATGTTTACAAAAACAAGTACTTTAAAAAAATATCGATAATGTGAACAAAAATCATTTTATCGATAAACAACTTTTTTTAACCATTAGAAGTTGTTCAAATTTTTTTACATACACTTATTTGCATAGGAATTAAAGAAAATGAATTATTATTTTTTCCATTTATGGAAATAAACTTTTTGGATGATGTTATGGGTGACATCATCAAAGATATTAAGGAAATGACCTTTTATGGTAATACTTTACTTTCAAGTAAAAGAAGAGAGATGTAAAATTAACATGTGAAAAGGAGGCTCCTTTGTGACCTTTCATGGAAGGTAAAATATGGTCATGAACTCTTGTAAAACCCTATATAAGGAGAGGCATACCCCTAGGAATAAATCACTAATTCACTTAAGCTTGAGATGAAGTATGAGAATTAAAAATGGCGCAAGTGCTTAAACACTAATCCACTAATTATTCTCTAACTTTTTCATGCCTTAACCAAATCATCTCCAATCTCTTTTAAATTTTGGCTATAGGCCTTAAACATTATGGAAACCATGATTAGAAAGTAAAAAGTGGGAGAAGGTGAGAGGAAGAGGGAGATCTAGGGGGGCGTGAGCATGGAAGGAGGAGGAGAAGTGTGGCTTTGGCTTGGAAGTGCTAAAGGTTGGATCTTTAGGCTTTTGGTGATAGAAGGAGGTGCTTCTTGGTTCTTGTGCTTTGGTTTGGTTGTTAACTTTGATCTAAGTGAGTTATCTTATTATCTCTTAAGTATATATTATGTCATTTATGTTGTGTGTAAAGTGTATAGTTAAAGTGACATTAATTAAAGTTATAAACTTTAGACCCCTCTTTCTTTTGAAAGAAAATGATAACTTTATATTATATAATCACTTGTATTACCCTCTTAAACATGTAGCATGACCTTGATTTGATGTTTAAATAGTTGTTTAACTTGTGTGTTAAATCGAAGTAAGTTTGAAAGTGTTTGAAGCGAGAATGGTCGTTATAAGTGCACTTCCTAATCCCTTATTTTCCTGAATTTTATAAATAAATAGGAAGGTATTCTTAGGTATTTTTTTCTATGGTTTTTAAGTACGCTAATGGTAGTACTTATTATAAAATTTTCAAGTCTTAAATCATTTTTTAGGTAGTTAAAACTAGTCGCAAAGATCATTCTTTTCAATGTTGTTTTAACAAGGACTTTTAACAGCATTTATAAATGCTGTAGTAAGTCACTTATGATTTTAAGTGTTTATAAATGATATTTAAATTTGGTATTTTTGTCGAATATTTTTAAAGATGTTTTCAAACATGTTTTGAAGTATATTAAAGTTGGTTTGAAGTCTAAATATATTTTTAATAATTATATATAAATTTCAAAAAGTAAAGAAGAGGTTTAACACTAAAAGCCGATGAGTTAGACTTCTCTATTTCCGAGAGTTAAGATAGATGTCGAGTAGGAACAAAGAAATGGAGATCTAACCTACCAGTATTTCCTCTTGAATGAGGAATAGTTAATTTGGAATGTTGAAAATGAGTTAATCTTGTTGTTTACTTACTTGTTTAAAAAGGCAATTAAGTTTGCTTGACGCTAAAAGCCGACGAAGTAGGCTTATCTATTTTTCTAGGAGTTAAGATTGATGTCGAATAGGGATGAAGCAATAGAGCTCTAACCTACCGAGCTTTCCTTTTGAACGAGGAATAGTTAAGTCGAAAATGTCGGAAATGGGTTAATCATGTGTTTGTTACTTGTTTATGGAAATCATTAATACTATACTTAACACTAAAAGCCGACGAGTAAACTTGCTTATTTGTGAGATTCAAGAATGAAATATCTAGGCAAAGCTTTAATGAAACCAGTGCTCTAACTTACCTGGCTTCACTCTTGAACAAGAAATGGTTAAGTTGAAATGTCGAAAAAGAGTTAAGTATACGAACATTAATTTGTACAAGCAATTGTTTTGACTAAATAATCGATTAGTCGACTATTGAACTTAATCAAGTATTATCTTAGATCTTTAAAAGAATATTTTTAAAGATGATATAATTATGAAATGGTTTTGGGTTTGTTGTGACAATGTGTTAACAACATTCGTCTTTAACCCTTTTTGATTATACTTATGAATGTAATAGATCTTTAAAATGATGTTTTAAAGATAAGCATAAGTGAAATGGTTTTAGGCTTGTAGTGACAATGTTTAAGTAACATTTGTCTTATACCTTTTGAATGGATTTGTAAAAGTACTTAGATCCTAAAATGGGTATTTTGAAGGAAATTATAAGTAAGGAATCTTTTGGAAAAAGATATAAAAAGCGAAGGTGTAAAGTAAGAAATCTTGTTAATGATTTGTGAATATACTTATACCATTTGAGATCAGTATAAGAATACTTTTTGAAGTATTGAATAGAGTACAAATGAATAGTAGAAATTGATAAACAATATTTTATTAGATAAAATAAGTTTTACTAATAAAAAAGATTTTAATTAATAAAATATTAATTAAACAAAAAGAGGATTAGAAGTCACTTATGTGACTTGATCGTGCTTTATATGATTTGATCGTGCCTTGTGTGTTTGCTCATTTATGGAAAACATTTATTCATATACTTAGCACTAAAAGCTGATGAAGTAGGCTTGTCTATTTATGGGAATTAAGATGGGTGTTCGTGTAGGGATATAAGCAATAGAGCTCTAACCTACCGGCTTTACACTTGATCGAGGGATAGTGTAAGATGAAAATATTGAAAACGTGATAAATACATGAGACTTGGTTTCCATATGCGATCGCTCACATTATCATTGAATAACCAAATTCGTCGATTCAGTCTTGAAGAGACCGGGATCGATAAGTGTTTATTTACCAAAAACCACTTCAAGACTGAGATACGTGCTTTGTCTCTTGGAAGTGAATTTGTTCAAGATGCTAGAATCCAAGTGTGGTTTCGAGATCTGTTCAAGATACGGGAATCCAATTGGGGATTCATGTTCTTTTTAAGTGATGAAGACTCATGTGAAAGTTACCGAACGTGACCTCAACATCGGAAATGGCTAATGATAAAGTAGGATGCATAATATGGGGTTTTGCAGTCCCACGATAGGGTATTATCAACTCCATATCTAGAGTATGCTTATCGATGTTGGTACGATGTTGGTACGAGGGGTTGATGGTATTTGATACCAGGTGGTTCATGTTTATGTTCGAGCGTGGGCATTTGTGTTTACCTTATGGTAAATTTTATCTAAAGATATATGGCGCTTGGAAGGTATTTACCGATCCTATTGCATGGAGTTTGGATTCAACTTCTCTGGAGAGATCTTCGTGAAAAATCCATTATGTAAACATTCTTTATCGATTTTGATTGTACCCTCTAATATGCTGTTGAATATAACTAATGTAACTATTCCAGCTATGTTATAATATTTATATTTTTCACCTTAGACATTATCTAATATATCACCTTATGTACTTATTAGATGAGTGGTTCTTTTAAAGGGATAACTGTTATGTTATTCCATGCGGTCTCAAAAGTACCGTTATATGATGTAAACATATTTCTTAAGTTTCTCATACCAGACTTATGTTTGAAGCTTGGTTTTTTGTTTTCTCCAAATTTCATGCGTGCTTTTTCGAGTAGTTGAGAAAGGCAGGTTTTCATGAATGTTCATTGGAGCTCGAGGAGACGAGCTAGATGTTTCACCTACCATAGTATTCTTATTTCCACTGCATTACTATATTGTATATATCAGCATTTGTAAAGACAGGCAGTTATAACTGTCTAGGCCGTTATAGTACTTAGGCTTTGTAACTTTGAAATTTCTATATAGGAGTAACCCTTTGTACTATTCTTTTGATATTACATATTATTGTTCTTGGTATGTGATCGGCACGCGTGATAGAGGGTTCTCACACTGGTGACGTGCGATGAAGCTTTGTCTTTTACCTCTACATGTCCCTTTAAAGTTGGTTTGGAAGTCAAGAGGCTGGCCATAAAATCAGGAATGAGGTTACCATTTGTAGTCACCATCTAAAATAGGGTCAGCGTTACACGAGCTGAAGGTTAAGCGAGAACCTTGGCTTTGGTGGTATGACTCATTAAGAGATAGACTAATGGAATGCCCTAGCATGGGTTGAATTTATTATACATATGAGAGTGTATTTTTATTTGTTATAAACGTATTCCTTAAAGCTAATTATGACTGTGAAAATTAAAGATCTTATATAGGTAACTTATATAAGTGTGAATTGTTAAAGTGTAGTTTAATTAATGTAGGGATTAATGATGTTAATTCGTTACCCCTCATTAATTTGTTTATTTATGATGGGCCAGTTTATGACCATTAACTATCATTTATTGATTTTTGATTTGTGCTCGACCAATTTATTGGCAATTTTAATTTTTACTACATGGGTTGGGTAAACAGTATTTGTGGGTGCATTGAAAAGAAATTCTTTGTGAATTAAGTTTCACAATTTGACTATAAGGCGTTCGGTGACAATGTTGGGTTAAAAATTTAATTTAGTAGTTTATTTTAATCTGAGAAAGATGAGATATTTTGGGAATAAACATTTGTGAAAAGAATTTATATAAGAAAGTAATTTTTATACAAGTATGGTTTATGAAATATGATTTATAAAAAAAAGGATTCAAATGATATTTTGAGAACTTAAATCCTAATGTCTTTGAAAACGTTTTTCAAGATTTTGGAGAAAATAATAGTAGTATTATTTGAGAGTAAGGATTTGAGAAATTGGTTTAAGAAGTTGAGATCATGGTACTTAGTAACATTTACAAAGTACTTAATACCGTTATGAAAATGATTTTGGTTAAGTTCGAAAGGCATGAATTAGATGTACTGAACCCGCTCCTATCGCTTGAAAATAATTTTGATAATGGCTTCAGCATCATCGACGTTAATTTTTGGGTTTCTAACTAGGGGATGCCACTGGGTTGTTTTAGTAAAATGGATTCTGATTTGATTCTGAAAGTATGATTTGTTATATAAAAGATATATGTATGTATTATTATTTCAAAATGATTTGAAATAAAACCCGGTGTTTAGTTCTGAAGTTTTTCTTTGGAAAGAAGTTTGATATGGACTTTTTATGTAGAGAAGTTTTATAAGTATGCTATGTAGGGTGCCAAAATAGTAGTAGCATAGCCCAGAATAAATGTGGGAACTTTTTAGGTTTTCCTTTCTTGGGTAAAGGTGTTTAATAAATTATTAAAATTTGTTAACCTATTTTATGGACACATGTAGCCTATGCATTGTATGGTATGTGCATCTTGTTATGATATGTTGTTTGATATATTTCATTTGTTAAAATAAAACAGAATTTTTGACAATTTTGGACAGTTGGAAACTTTCGAATCGTATAGAATTTGAAACTAAGAGTTTTGTGAAAATATAAAGATGAGTTTATATAACACTTGAATTGAGAAGATAGTAACTTTAAACAAGTTTTAAATTTGTTAAACATACTTGTTGAGTAACATGAATCTGATGTTATGTATATATTCTTAGGATGTCATGGAGTATTATACGAATATGAACTTAAGTTATAACCGCATATAAACTTGAAGTTATGTCTTATGGAATGTTTAATAAATGATTTTAGTATTATGACATACTATTAGTGTAAAAGAAAGTGATAAAAGATATTGGTTTAAAACCAATAGGATAAATACAGAAGTTGTACGTAGATCGTTTTATTCGAATGACTGTTCTCGATCCAGTATTCGAGTACATGATTTCAAGGTGATTTACACCGGTCCGAACAAGGGTTTTTCACTAGATTCTTAACGGCGAACACTCGATATGGATTCTTAATATGATCCCAAATTTTTCTATCATAGTATATGGCTATATAAGAAGAACGAAGGTTTCTAATCAAGGAAACTTATCGGAGTACTCACTAGAGAGACCAAGTGATCTATACTAGTTGAGAAGTGAAATTTATGTGACCAAATAAGTGATCGGATTTGATATTGCATACAGATGGACCATGTACATCGTACGGGCTTTAGTATATTTACTTGCTAAGTTTTTTAGCTTATGGAGGGTTTAAGTGATGATTCTTCGATTTTCTATGAGGTAGCATGAGTAGTCTACTAAGTAATAACCTGATGCAGTTGAGCATACGGTACGCTTAGTAGGTTGTATATCATTCTTGTGCGATGAGAGGATTCAAACTTGAGAAAATCACGAGTTTTGTTTGCTAAGTGATTTTGAGTACTGTTAAGTATTGCTATGTGAATGTTTCTTTAATTGCTCATGTTGGAATTTCGAGGATGAAATATTCTAAGTGGGGAAGAATGTAACGACCTAGAATTTCGGACACTTCGTATTTAAATATCTGAATTATTTAAATATTTGAATCTTTGATTAAATGTTAATAAAATGATTTAATAAGCTTTTTAACCCCCTTTTAAATCACAAGTAATTATGGTAAACTTGTTTTGGAAATATGTTTACAAAAACAAATACTTCAAAAAAATATCGATAATGTGACAGAAAATCGTTTTATCGTTAAACAACGTTTTAACCATTAGAAGTTGTTTAGATTTTTTTTACATACATTTATTTTCTTAGGAATTAAATAAAATGAAATAAATTTTTTTCCATTTATGAAAATAAACTTTTTGGATGATGTCATGGGTGATGTCATCAAAGATATTTAGGAAATGACCTTTTATGTTAATACTTAACTTTTAAGTAAAAGAAGAGAGATGTAAAGTTAACATGTGAAAAGAAGGCTTATTTGTGACCTTTCATGGAAGGTAAGAGGTGGTTATGACCTCTTGTAAAACCCTATGTAAGGAAGGTATACCCTTAGGAATAAATCACTAATTCACTTAAGTTTGAGACGAAGTATGAAAATTAAAAATGGTGAAAGTGCTCAATCACTAATCCACTACTTATTCTCCAACTTTTTCATGTCTTAACCAAATCATCTTCAATACCTTTTAAACTTTGGCTATAGGCCTAAAACATCATGGGAACCATGGTTAGAAAGTAAAAAGTGGGAGAAGGTGAGAGGAAGAGGGATATCTAGGAGGGGGCCGTGAGCATGGAAGGAGGAGTAGTGTGGCTTCGGTTTGCAAGTGCTAAAAGTTGGATCTTTAGGCTTTGGTGATGTAAGGAGTACTTCCTGGTTCTTGTGCTTTGGTTTGGTTGTTAACTTAGATCTACGTGAGTTATACCACTATCTCTTAAGTATATATTATGTGTATATATGTTGTGCGCAAAGTATATAGTTAAAGTGACATTAACTAAGTAAAGTTATAAACTTTAGACCTCTCTTACTTTTGGGAGCAAATGATAATTTTATATTATAGATCATCACTTCTATTACCCTCTTAAACATGTGGCGTGGCCTTGACTTGATATTTAAATGGTTGTTTAATTTGTGTGTCAAATCGAAGTAATTTTGAAAGTGTTTGAAACGAGAATAGTCGTTATAAGCACACTTCCGAATCCCTTGTTTTCGGGAATTCTTATAAATAAATGCGAAGATATTCTAAGGGATTTCTTTCCATGGTTTTTAAGTACCCTAACGGTAGTACTTACTGTAAAAATTTCAAGTCTTAATCATTTGTTTAAGTGGCTAAAACCAGTCACAAAGATCATTCTTTTCAATGTTGTTTTAACAAAACTTTTAACATCATTTATAAATGCCATTAAGTCGCTTATGGTTTTAAGTATTTAAAAATGATATTTAAATTTAGTATTTTTCTCTAATCTTTTTAGAGCTGTTTTCAAACATGTTTTGAAGTATATTAAAGTTGGTTTGAAGTTTAAATATATTTTTAATGATTATATATAAATTTCAGAAAAAGTAAAGAAGAGGTTTAACACTAAAAGCCGACGAGGTGGACTTCTCTATTTTTGAGGGTTAAGATTGATGTCAAGTAGAGATGAATCAATAGAGCTCTAACCTAGTTGTCTTCCCTCTTGAATGATGAATAATTAAGTTGGAATGTCGGAAACATGTTAATCTTGTTGTTTACTTGTTTAAAAGGGTAATTAAGTTTGCTTAACGTTAAAAGCTAAGGAAGTAGGCTTATCTATTTCTCGGAGTTAAGAGTGATGTCGAGTAGAGATGGGGAATATAGCTCTAACCTACTAGGCTTCCCTCTTGGATGAAGAATAGTTAAGTCGGGAATGTCGGAAATGGGTTAATCATGTTGCTTGTTACTTGTTTATCGAAATCATTAATACTATACTTAACACTAAAAGCCGACGAGTAAACTTGTCTATTTGTGAGAATCAAGAATGAAGTCTCTAGGGAAGGCTTTAATGTTACTAGTGCTCTAACTTACCTGGCTTCACAGTTGAACGAGGAATGGTTAAGTTGAAATGTCGGAAACGAATTAGGTATACAAACATTGATTTGTATAAGCGATTGTTTTAACTAGATAATCGATAGGTCGACTATCGAACTTAATCAAATATTATTTTAGATTTTTGAAAGAATGTTTTTAAGATTGATATAAGTATAGAATGATTTTGGGTTTGTTGTAACAATGTGTTAATAACATTCGTTTTTAACCCTTTTTATTATACTTATGAGTGTAAATGGATCTTTAAAGTGATGTCTTAAAGATAAGCATAACTGAAATGGTTTTGGGCTTGTAGTGATAATGTCTAAGTAACATTTGTCTTAAACCTTTTGAATGGATTTGCGAAAGTACTTAGATTCTTAAAATGGATATTTTGAAGGAAATTATAAGTAAGGAATCTTTTGGAAAAAGATAGAAAAAGCAATGATGTAAAGTAAGAAATCTTGTTATTGATTTGTGAATATACTTATACCATTTGAGATAAGTATATGAATACATTTTGAAGTATTAGAAAGAGTATAAATGAATAGTAGAAATTGATAAACAATATTTTATTAGATAAAATAAGTTTTACTAACAAAAGAAGTTTTAATCAGTAAAATATTAATTACACAAAAAGAGGATTAGAAGTCGCTTATGTGACTTGATCGTGCTTTGTATGATTTGATCCTGTCTTGTATATTTACTCGTTTATGGAAAACATTTATTCATATACTTAGCACTAGAAGCTGATGAAGTAGGCTTGTATATCTATGAGAATTAAGATAGGTGTTCCTGTAGGGATATGAGCAATAGAGCTCTAACCTACTAGCTTCACTCTTGATCGAGGGATAGTGTGAAATGAAAATATGGGAAACATGATAAGTATATAAGACTTGGATTTCATATGCGATCGCTTTCATTATCATTGAATGACCAAATTCGTTGATTCAGTCTTGAAGAGACCAAGATCGGTAATGTTTTACATAACGAAAACCACTTCAAACTGAGATACGTGTTCTATCTCTTGTAAGTGGATCTATTCAAGATGCTGGAACCCATGTGTGCTTTCAAGATCTGTTCGAGATGTGGGAATCCTATTGGGGATTCGTGTATTGGAGATTTATGTTCTGTTCGATTAATGAAGGCTCATGCCGAAGATGCCGAACATGACCTCGACATTGGGAATGGCTAAAGACAGAGTAGGATGCACAATTTGGGGTTTTGCAGTCCCACGATAGGGTATTATCAACTCCAAATCTAGAGTATGATTATCAATGTTGGTACCGGGAGTTGATAGTATTTGTTACTACGTGGTTCATGTTTATGTTTGGGCGTAGGCCTTTTTGTTTACCTTATGGCATATTTTATCTTGAGATATATGGCACTCGAAAGATTTTTCAAATCCTTTTGCATGGAGTTCGGATTCGGCTTCTACGAAGAGATCTCGGAGGAAAATCCATTATGCAAACGTTCCTTATCGATTTTGATTATACCCTCTAATATGTTGTTGAATGTAACTAATGTAATGTTATAATATTTATATTCTTCATCCTAGACATTATTTAATATATCACCTTATGTACTTATTGGATGAGTGGTTCTTTTGAGGGGATAACCGTTATGGCATTCCATGCGATCTCAAAAGTACTGTTATATGTTGTACACATATTTCTTGAGTTTCTTATTATAGACTTATGTTTGATGCTTTGTTTTTGGTTTCTCTAAATTCCTCGCGTGTTCTTCTGAGTAGTTGAGAAAGGAAGGTTTTCACTGATGTTCATTGGAGCTCGAGAAGACGAGCTGGATGTTTCACATATGATAGTATTCTAATTTCCACTGTATTACTATGCTGTATATATCAGCATTTGTGAGGATAGACAGTTATAATTGGCCAGGCTGATGATAGTACTTAGGTTTTGTAACTTTGAATTTCTATATCGATGTAACCCTTTGTACCGTTCTTTTGATATTATATATTACCGTTCCGCTAGTAAGATTCTCATATTGTGTTCTCTTCTTCCTTGTTCTTTTTCTTTTTCTTTTTATTTTACCCTAACAATTCGTCTTTCCAGCACTTGGGTGCTCGTCACGTAAATACCGTGGATATATTAGTGTCGACACTTGGAGGGGTCAAAAAGGCGAGTCGTTACATACATAATTAGTATTTAATAAAATATGCATGTGGATTTAATTTAACATATATACATACAAACAATTAAACGTATATAAACATATATGATTGAATTTAACAACTACATATTAAAATTGCAATTTTCTTTGTTATAAAATAAAACATATGAACAAATTAGGTTAATTAGTAAAACCATATGATTAACAATTAAATATGAAATATTTCTATAGATTAAAGTTAACCTAATAAAACTTATTTTCAACTATTTTCAAAAATTAAAATTAAAAAGAAAAACAATTATAATTTCATCAAGAAAATTACATCTCTAAACATATAAACATTACATAATTTTAATAAAAAATATACACATGCATATGTTCATATTTTCCATCTCATATCAACAACACACAGATATATATATATATATAGGGAATTGTGATAATGGTTAAGTTAATTATAAGAAAGCGTGTAATAATTAGTTATAAATGATTATAAGAATTTGTAAATCAAGATGATACCTTGGTATTGCCCAAGAAAATACCTAAAATGTCGAATCTATAACACTTTGCTTGAATTGTAGATCAACACTTCCAAAAGGCGCGACCCCTTTGAGAAAGCTACACACCATTTCCTTTTTCCCTTTTATTGAATTTGTGTTGTGTTTTGCTTGAATTTTGAGAGAGAGGGAGAGGAGGAATTTACGACCATGGTGGAAAGGGAGAGTGGTGGCTGAAACCCTAGAATAGAATTAAAATGAAAAGAAAGGTAAGAGGTGTTTAACTAGCATAAGTAAGAATGAGCTTAAAGATGGTAACATATCTTTCATTTCCTTAGCTATTTTCACACCTTTTAGAATCAAATTCCAAGATATTTCCCCTTTTCATGACCAGCCATGCATGCTCTCTTATTGAGCCTCAATTCACTTCATGCTAGATCAGATATTTTACATTTAAATCAAATCTAAATGTACATCGATATCATATATTGACAAAGTGTGCATATAACTTTTACATATGCACTACTTTTAATATTGATCAACATAATTCAATAAAAAAATTATAATTGATATTTCATAAATATTAATTAATTATAACATTTCTAATTTAATTAAATCGAGTGGTGGATACGGGATTCAACATTGCGTTTGTATTGACTCTCTAGGTGTAAATTGGTCAGTGGCTAATACCGAACAATTCGAGCATCAACATTCACACTTCACCTTAGCTAGTGGGCGATATTTTGGCCAAATTTATCGCTTAAATAGCTTTGGTAAAAATCCAATTTTTAAGAGTTACCCAGTAGTGACAACTATTTACACAAGTTCTCTTCGTTAAAACTGTATCACTATGGACTAATGTAATTTGGTTAGGTCAAAATTCTAGTATTGTCTGTATTCAACTCTGCAATCCAAAAACAAAATCATTGGTTTAATAATAATAATTACTATTAGTCGAACTACTCTGACGAGAGATTTTTAACTTTGAACCGACTTCAGTTGACCATGATACTAACCCAATATTACCGAGGAGACAAATTCTCTCTCGAATAGTATTTCACTTCCAATACAATATTACCAAGGAGACGAATCCTCTCTCGAATAGTATTTCACTTCCAATACTTCCACTAGACCCAACTATAGTCGTTCGATGGACGTCGTACCATGATTTAACTATAATCAAAGTGGAGCTTTCATAATAAAAATCAATAGTATTCTTAAGTCAAGAGAACGGTGCAAATTAGTCACTTCGATGTTTTCTGTTTGACCTTAGTTTTATTTATTAGTAGAAAACTATCGAGTGAACTATTCCATAGTTATCCAATAACTATCGGTACATGACTCCTTGGTGTCCCCCAACAGTCGTGAGTAATACAGTGCCCAACATTTAGAGAGTGTTACGTACTCTAGTCTCAATGGATGCATCCATATCCAGTCTCGATACATCTTGACTTGGAATCTTTAAAAGGGTATGTTTATTTTTATTGTGATAAATTACGCATGGTTACAACATTTTATAACTACTATCACAAAAAAAGATCATTTATGGATTTTCTATTAAATATACTTTTAATTATATTAATTAATATAACACATTATATCAAGTATATAATAGAAAGAAAACACATTTTATTTCGAACCAGATTGATTATCGAGTTAGATATATGTAACAAATCATATAATTGCCCATAGGGTATACCCCTAACTCTATCAAACACACACACACACACACATACACACACACACACACACATATATATATATCTTTATTAATAGTTGAAATAGAAATGCAATGTTTTGGTCCGACCGTGAAATTCCAAAAATACCCTTATATGCAAACAAGAGGTCAGAAGTTCGAATCACACTGTGAACAAAAGTTAGCATCTATGTTCAAATGGAAATTTTGGAACATAAACAATGTTAGAAGTTCAAAACTCTATTTCAACAAAAAAAGTATATTTTTTCTTTATATTTCTTAGTTTGTTTTTATCAAACTACATAGAAATTTTAAATCTAATAATTTTATAAAGGGCTTTAAATGCATGTGTGTTGCGCGTGCTATAAAATCTCATATATATCTTTATTAATAATCGGAATAGAAGCACAATCTTTTGCTTTGACCGTGAACTTCCCAAAATACACTTTACTCATATATAATTTAATCATTGTCTATTATTCCACGTACAAGTATCTAAAAATAATTGGTAAAATCC
Source organism: Allium fistulosum (assembly GCA_030737815.1). NCBI lineage: Eukaryota > Viridiplantae > Streptophyta > Magnoliopsida > Asparagales > Amaryllidaceae > Allium > Allium fistulosum. Next base: position 803,444,524 of record CM060903.1, on the reverse strand, counting down.
TAATCAAATGCAGATGTTATTCATATTATTTTTAGCATATTATTTCTAGGTTAGACTGGAATTATTCAAACTAAGTTAAAATATGAATGTTTCCATGAATATATTTCTAGGCTTCCATGTCTAATGAAATGAGAGTAGGTCAAATACTACTATTGCATCAGGTAATAAAAGAGTCTTCTAGAGAATTCATCACATCTTTACTAGTAGTTATAATACTTTTGGTGTCAGCGTGAGCTACCAAAAATGTCTCTCTAGATATATTAACAAATCTTAATATTCCTTAAAAATTACCTATAATAGTTAAATTTCTTTACAAATTCAAAATATCTCTCTATGCTTAAAAATATGATCTAACAAATAAATATCATTTAAACAAATAAACAACATTTACAAATTCGTTGTTTATTAATCAATAATATAAATAAAATTCAAACTAATAAAAAATTAAATGTTACAACTTAGAAACAAAAAATTAAATTAACTACATATGATTTCAACGTAAAAACATGGCTAAATATTTTTGCAAATCATTTTCTCTTGAATGTGTTAATCATATATAAATTGTAGAAGAACAATTCACGCACGAAGCACATGCCATTATCACGTGCGAAGCACGTACCGTAATGCTCGTGTGTGTGTTTATATATATATATATATAGCAAGGTAAGTGTTTTATGGTGGTCCATCCACTTTTATTACCAAAAAGTAAATTATAAAGATGGAAAATAAAAATAGAAATAACAATCGAAAAAACAAAAGAAATAGGATAAGAGAAATCTAATTAAATAAAGGCCGGACCAGAGAAATAAATCACCTAGTGCAGCAACATAGTTAAAGTAATATACTGATTTTAAGCCTAACCTCTCCTCAAACATTCAAAAATTTGTGGAACAGGGAAGAAATTGAAAGTTTTGTCCTCTTAAACAATCGCTTATTCCATTCCTCCCAAATCACCATGATTACTTTCTTCAACAACTTTAAAAGAAGGGTCGAACTAGATGATCTCTATCTAGTGCTTTGTATATAATTGACCATTCAATTTTATGGTTTTTGACTTGAGTAAGGAGCTTGTAGTGGTGGATAATCCATTTCCACAAGTTATGCATGTATAGACAGTTAAAAAATAAATACCTATTATTTTCATAAGCTCGAGAGCAAATATGACAGTTGGAAGTATTGGTATTTTCCATGTGCAAGAGATTGTCTTGAGTGTGAATGGCAGCATTAAAAATTTTCCACATCAAAAAATTTTCATTTAATTTAGAACCTGATTTCCATATTCTTCTATACCATGAGAAATGTTGATTTATTAACCATGCCTTGTATATTGATGAAACTGAGTGGCTGCCTTTATTATTCCGGTGAGTTAGGTGTAAGAACTTTGAATTGTATTCTACAAAGATCTAACACTGGTTGAGCTTGCGTGGGGTAATATAACAATCCCAAACTGAATATAATCTTCATCTAAAGCAGCTTTAGTAATACCAGTAAGAGCATCAAAGTTAATTAAAATCTATTAAAGAAGAAAGAATAATACCAATGTTACTCCAAGGTGAGTGCCAAAAAGACTAGTTGATTACATCTGATCAAAGGAAGAAAGACATTTCTGAGCTTAAGAATGTTGCGCCAGAGCCAACTTGAACCAAGGGAATATTTATGGTCCAGAAATTTCATTTTTCAAGTTATAATGTATATTCCATACATCCCATAAACTGTTACCTTTGTTAAGGATTTGATTGGTGCAATGAGAGGTAGTTGCTTGATTCCAAATTTTAAGATTAATGATGTCAAGACCCCCATATTTGAAAGGAAGTTGAGTTCTTTTATAAGCTATTGGAATTAACTTTTTAGAATATAGATTGCCATGCTACAAATAATGATTAAAAACCCTATTTAACATTGATATTAGCTTATCTGGAAGAATGAAAATTCTAAAATAATAAATGCACATTGATGTACTAACACTTTTGATGACTACAAGTCTAGCAACCTGAGATAGATTATTGCTTGGCATTGAATTTAATCTAGCAACAATTTCTCAAATAGGGGAAGGCATCAAGCAGTTGTAACCCTAGAGGTACACATAGGAGCACCAAGGTAGATTGCTTTAGGATCAAGAGGTTGCAATCCAAATAAGGAGAGGATTTCATTAGTGGCATTCCTTGATATATCTGTAATGCCAATTTGAGATTTCTTCTTACTAATAGCAAGGCCAATTATACCTTTAAATATATCCACCGCTTTAATAATATTTGTAATGGAATGAACAGAGGTTTTGTGAATACTGATAAATCATCCGTCAACATTAAAGTAGAGGTTTTATGATTTTTGCATTTTGGATGAACTTCAATCAGCTTATCTTCAACTTGTTGATTAATTAAGCTAGTGAGCAATTCCACTACCAAGAAGAATAAATATGAAGATATGGGATCTCCCTTCCTTATGCCCCTATATGAAGAAAAATAACCAAAACTTTCCCCACTCAAAGATAAAGAGAGCTTAACAGTTGAGATGTATGTGTACAACCAAGCTAGAAAAGGCAACGGAAAATTCATCTTGGACATAATCCAAATAATAGAAGCCTAGTTAATAGTGTCATATGCCTTTTGAATATCTAATCTGGGAACATATCTAGAGGATATATTTTTTCTCTTATAGCCGTTCATTAATTCTTGAGGGAGAAGTATATTCTCAGTTATAGATATCTGATGCAGGAAGCCAGTTTGATAGACAGACATGATAGCACTGAGGCAGTCCTTCATTCTAGCAGAGATGATTTTAGTTATACACTTGTATATAACATTACAACAAGCTATAGGATGGAATTCAATAACATCTCGAGGGAGATCAGTTTTGGGAATAAGAGCCAACTTAGTGTGATTAATTCCACTCAGTAGAATGTTGGACTTGAAGAAATATAGGATAGCATGTTGTAAATTCAATTTAGCCATAATTAACCCTAATCAATTCAAGAGAAATCAAAACGGTAAACAAATACGGATTAGCGGAAGCGTACCGGAGTCCATTGATTCAATTGTATATGGGTTTGCAATCTTCCAGAAAAGCAGTTTATCCTTAATGTCGATGTTTTTCTTCTGATGGGGAAGAAGAAAAATAAAGAACGTACTATTTTCTGGGGACCACAACCGTTTAAATAATGAACAAAAAATTAGTTATTTTTTATTTACAATTTAGCCCCTCATTAAATTGTAAATACCGCTTAATGTTTTATACCTTAATTTTTAATAGCATTATACACTTTAACATATGTGCCCATAATATAATTTTAATCCAACAATCTTCCACTTGGGCAAAACATATGTTTCCTTATAAATGTACAGCCTTATGAGCCCAAAATTTGCTATAAAATAAAGGTAATCTTTAACAATCTTGTCCATTAACCATATTTATATAGGATCACAGTGGTCTTTGTCACATTAATCATGACTAAACCCATCAGTGATCACACACATATATATAGTTAAATGACATAGATCAATATGTTTTCAATTGGTCCTCCTTAATCTTAAGTGAGGTCAGAATCAAAATAGTAAACAGAGTAAACGAACTGAATACTTTACTTCTGATCAAAAAGTTAAACACATAAATGTCTTAAAGCAAATATATATAGCATATATAATACAAACTCCCACTAAACCATAACATCCTCAAGCAATACAACACCCATATGAGCAATGTGCTCATGAAAGACCTTGGGTGGTAAACCTTTTGTGAGCGGATCCGCTATCATGAAGTTTGTTCCAATATGCTCTATAGATATATGTCCACTCTGCACTCTTTCTTTCACAACTCAGTATTTTATGTCAATATGCTTTGACTTAGTTGAGCTTCTATTATTGTTAGAATATAGCACTGCTGACTTATTATCACAATATAACTTCAGTGGTCTTTCTACATTCTTCAAAATGCGCAGCCCAGTGACAAAGTTGCGTAGCCATATTCCATGATTTGATGCCTCATAACATGCTACAAATTTTGCTTCCATTGTGGAAGCAGTAACAAGTGTTTGCTTAACACTTTTCCAGGATATAGCTCCTCCAGCCAACAGATAAATATAGCCTGATGTAGACTTTCTGCTATCTTGGCATCCAGCAAAATCAGAATCAGAATACCCTACGACCTCCAAATGATCTGATCTTCTATAAGTGAGCATGTAATTTTTTGTTGTCTGAAGATACCTCATAACCCTCTTGGCTGCTTTCCAATGGTCTATACCAGGGTTGCTTAAGTATATGCCTAACATCCCAACAATGTATGCAATATCTGGGCGTGTACATACTTGAGCATACATTAGACTCCCAACAGCTGAAGCATAGGGAATCTTTTGCATTTCTTGAATTTCAAGATTGCTTTTAGGGCACTGACTAAGACTGAATTTATCTCCTTTAGCAACAGGGGTGTCTCCTGGTCTACAATCTTGCATGCCAAACCTTTTAAGTACTTTGTCAATATAGCTCTTTTGTGATAACCTAAGAATACCCCGAGAACGATCTCGAAGTATTTGGATACCTAATACAAAAGAGGAATCACCAAGATCTTTCATCTCAAAATGTTTTGATAGAAATTTCTTGGTTTCGTGCAATAAACCTATATCATTAGTGGCAAGCAAAATGTCATCGACATATAGAACCAGGAATATATGTTTACTCCCACTGAACTTGTGATACACACAATCATCAACAATATTTGTCTCAAAACCGAACGAGATGATTACTTGATGGAATTTGTGGTACCATTGACGAGAAGCTTGCTTAGGTCCATAGATGGATTTTGTTAATTTGCAAACCATATTCTTTGGATCTCCCGACACAAAGTTTTCTGGTTGTACCATATAAATTGTCTCATTAATGTCTCCATTGAGAAACGCTGTCTTAACATCCATCTGATGTAACTCAAGATCGAAATGAGCAACAAGTGCCATAATTGTTCTAAAAGAGTCTTTCGATGAAACTGGAGAAAAAGTCTCTATAAAATCGATACCTTCCTTTTGAGTATAGCCTTTTGCTACAAGACGTGACTTATACCTCTCCACATTACCCTTTGCATCCCTCTTGGTTTTAAATATCCATTTACAACCAATTGGTTTTGCACCTTCTGGTAATGGGACAAGTTCCCAAACTTTATTGTCTTGCATAGACTTATACTCTTCATTCATGGCATCTATCCATTTTTGAGAGTTAGAACATTTCATGGCATGGTGAAAGTTGATTGGATCATCTTCCATCATTCCATTGTCGTTCTCTTGTTCTTGGAGAAATACAATATAATCATCTGAAATAGCATTTCTCCTTTCTCTCATGGACCTCCTTAATGGCACTGGTTCTTGAGGTTGTTGAGTTTGTTCTTCTGGAACAATAGCTTCATTTTGAATAAGGGGTTGTATAACATTGTCTTGTTGAGGTTCCGGATTCACTTCTTGATCAATGATAGGTGTAGGCAACTGTATAACATTGTCAAAAGTTATAATAGGAACTGAGTTTGAATCCAATTCCTCCTCAAAAGAAATGTTTTTAACTTTATTTCTCCCCCCAAACTCAATATCCTCAAAGAATACTGCATTTCCCATCTCAAAAATATTCTTAGCAATGGGATCATAAAACTTATAGCCCCTAGAACGCTCAGAATAGCCAATAAAGTAGCTGCTCACTGTTTTGGAATCCAGCTTCTTTTCATGTGGCCTATAAGGCCTTGCCTCAGCTGGACATCCCCAAATATGAAAGTGCTTTAGACTAGGCTTTCGACCCGTCCAAAGCTCATAAGGTGTTTTTGAGCCGCTTTAGTTGGTACTCTATTGAGAATATAAGCTGCTGTTTTTAATGCTTCTCCCCAGAGAGACTCGAGTAAGGTGGAATGAGCAATCATACTCCTTACCATATCCTTAAGAGTTCGGTTTCGTCTTTCAGCAACACCATTCATGCTAGGTGATCCTAGCATGGTGTACTGTGGGACAATACCGCATTCCTCTAGGAATCTAGCAAACGGTCCTGGACGTTGTTCACCTGAGCCATCATATCGACCGTAGTACTCACCACCACGATCAGATCTGACATTTTTAATCCTTTTGTTGAGTTGATTCTCAACTTCAGCTTTATAAGCTTTGAACACATCCAGTGACTGTGATTTTTCATGAATGAGATATAGGTACCCGTAATGTGAGTAATCATCTATGAATGTTATGAAATATTGTTGACCATTCCAAGATGCCGTAGGGAATGGCCCACAAATGTCTGTATGAATCAATTCTAAGACATATGTAGCTCTATTGGCACCTAATCTCTTATTTTTGGTCTGTTTTCCCTTGATGCAATCTACACAAATGTCAAGGTTTGTGAAGTCAAGAGATTCTAAAATACCATCAGATACTAAGCGCTCAACTCTACCTTTTGAGATATGACCTAAGTGCTTATGCCATAAAGATGCTAAATTTTCTTTATTTAATTTACGTTTAGTACCATGTGATTCTATATGCAAGGTTTCATTATAAGATGCAACTGTTTCCAACAAATAAAGATTGTCATAAGCATTTAAATAACCAGTTCCAACAACATTTGAATTCAAAGACAAAGTAAACTGATTGTTTCCAAATGAACAACAATATCCAAATTTGTCCAACACAGAAACATAAACCAAATTCCGTCTAAATGACGGTACAACAAAAGTGTCTTTTAAATCCAAATAAAAACCAGTTCCTAATAACAATCTAAAATGTCCAATTGCTTCTACTTCTACCGACTGTCCATCGCCCACAAAGATGTGTCTTTCACCATCACTTGGCTTTCGGTAGCTCAGGCAACCCTGCATAGAAACACTTATGTGAGTGGTAGCACCAGAATCTATCCACCAAGTGTTTCTAGGTACTGAAGACAAATTAGCTTCAGAACAGACCAAAGTAACAAACATACCTTTCTTTTCACGCCATGCATGATATTTGGTACATTCCTTCTTCATATGTCCAGGTTTGTGACAAAAGAAACAACCGTCTTTTTCCTTTTGTTATTTCTTTTGATCTGGATCCTTAGCAGCTTCATTTTTAAATTTTCTTTTCTTGCCCTTTGCTTTAGAGGTGCTTGCCAAATTTGCACTTTCAGTCTTATCTTGCTTCAGCCTTTCTTCCTCTTGTACACAATATGAAATGAGCTCATTGAGAGTCCACTTTTCCTTTTGACAGTTGTAACTGACCTTAAATTGACTAAATTGTGGAGGAAGCGAGATAAGCACTAAATGCACAGGAAAGTCATCCGAAAGCTCAAGCTTTAGTGCCTTTAATTTTGAAGCAATATGAGACATTTCCATAATGTACTCTCTTATGTTTTCCTTGCCTTTGAACCTCATGGAAATAAGTTTCTGCAAAAGAGTACTTGTTTCCGCCTTATCGCTTTTGGCAAAGCGTTTCTCAATTTCAGCAAGGAAATCTGTGGCATCGGTAATCTCTTCGGATACCGCACCCCTAAAAGTCTCAGGTATGCCCCGTTTAATGATCATAAGACTCATGCGATTTGAACGGTCCTATTTCTCAAAAATTTCTCCTTTCCTCGGAGGTACTATCATCCGTAAGAGAAGCGGGTCGATCCATCCTTAATGCAAGGTCCAGATCCATGCAACCAAGAACAATTAATATGTTCTCCTTCCAGTCCTTAAAGTTATTACCATTAAGGACCGGTACTGAATTAAGGTTAGCAGATACAGTAGCAACAGCTGAAAAGAGAACGGTATAATTATGTAAATAACATGCTCATATAAGAATTCATATAAAACAAGAAATTCAAATAATGGTTAATCACATCTCAAGATACCAAACACATCATTAATATCAAGTCTTTGAATAGTAATATTAACGGTAAACGGTACTCTTGTTGTAGCGGTCAAACATTGACAACAAATTATGTCAAACAATATGCAGTCTTTGGACTAACACATTGCTTACATAAAACACCTTATAATTGTCACACATTTATCACCACGGGTATGCATGAAATTCTGCCAAATAATAATTCACCTTTGGGTTCGTTAATAAATGCATGAATTACATACACACAATTATTTTGATATTTTGATTTGATTAATTTACACACAAAAGTGATCACTTTGGTGATATTTTGCTTCAATTAATCTATTTAAAACACCAAATTTCCATGGAAACCAAATTTGAATATACTTTAGCAACACCAAATATTATATGTTAGGTGGTCTAATATACCAAGTCATTTTTGTGTATATAGCTATCGTAGACCTAGTATAAATCAATAAGCAGCCACAGTTACTTCTAATAGCAGCCGAAGCTCCCTGGAGTTCAACTTAAAATGACAACCATCCAAAATATATATATATATATATATATATATATATAAATGCTGACATGAAGACTGCATCTTTGATATAGATTATGTCTAAACAATGTATTGCTAAAGCTCCTTCCAAACTGACAAAGCAACAGTCGTCATTACAAAGCTTGCCTAATTATCAACATATAAAACTGGCAAAATGTATTGATTCAGTTTGTACATGAGGCAATGCCTCACTGTAACATGCAATTTTGTCTAATAAAACAATTTCTATTGCTGGCTTCTGGAAGATTAAAAGAAAAATAAAATATTGACAGTTCTTTGCATTGTACGATACTCTTTAGGTCCATACAAGAAACTAATGTTTTAGTCAATACTTTATTTATGTAATGAAACAAGTAACCATGGCTGCTTTTACAGGACAATGATAGAGAAATAGTAATGGTGTGAATAAAACAAAATCTAACATGATAGTCTGTCATCAATACCAAAATCTGAAAGAAAAAAAAAATTGTAGCCGCACAGTATACTATGAGGTGCCTAAAAGAGACTTGATTTCTTATAACAACATGCCGTCTTTATACACACTAAATGAACGTGAAGATGACTTACTGTATGTGAAGATGGCGCATTGATATTCCTTTTTCAATTATATCAATGTAATATATTTTAGGCTATCCATAGGCGTTTCAGGCTATTCAATGATGCAATAACATTTTCAAACAGCCGATATCAAATACTACTGCAAATTCTCAAGAATCAATTTAGGGTTGCTCTGATACCAATTGTTGTAAATTCAATTTAGCCATAATTAACCCTAATCAATTCAAAAGAAATCAAAACGGTAAACAAATAGGGATTAGCGGAAGCGTACCGGAGTCCATTGATTCAATTGTATATGGGTTTGCAATCTTCCAGAAAAGCAGTTTGCCCTTAATGTCGATGTTTTTCTTCTGATGGTGAAGAAGAAAAATAAAGAACGTACTGTTTTCTGGGGACCACAACCGTTTAAATAACGAACAAAAAATTAGTTATTTCTTATTTACAATTTAGCCCCTCATTAAATTGTAAATACCGCTTAATGTTTTATACCTTAATTTTTAATAGCATTATACAGTTTAACATATGTGCCCATAATATAATTTTAATCCAACGTAGCATTGGTGAAATCCGAATTGATAATATTCCAAGTGGATTGAAAAAAATGTGCAGAGAAGCCATTAGGTCCCGCAGAACTAGCGGGGTTCATATCAATGATAGATTTTTTTATTTTCATAATGGGTTAATTGCAGGATAAGACTGTTAGCTTGTCTATCAGTGATAACACGAAGGTGTCGATGGTAAAAAGGAGATAAGTCAATGCCAAGAGGGGAAGGTTCAGATAACAAATGAGAGAAATAATTAAGAAAAGCATGCTTTATGTCAGCTAGATAGTTGTGGAGAACACCATGTTGATCCTTTATGGTATGAATAATTATGTTATATTTTTTAAATTTGAGAGAGCTACGAAATAGTTGAGTTTTTGTCCCCATATTTATTCCAAAGATCTCTACTTTTTTGTTTAACCATATCATGCTCTGATTTGATAGCAGAAGCAAGTTGAACAGTAAGTGAATGCTCCTTTTCAGAGATATCCATGTTTCTAAGGATAGCTTGCAATAGAAGTTGTTGAGAATGCAGCTCTTCCCTTAATTTATAAGAAAGGAGATTACCATTGCCAAACTTGTTTTGAGACCAGTCCATTAGCATGTTCTTAGTGAGTTTCAACTTCCTTTGGACGATGAACATAGGATTTCCATACACAGAAGCTTGCCAAACCTGAGCTACAAAAGATAAAAATTCTGATTCTTTAGCCCAAATATTAAAAATAAATAAAACAAGAGGGACCTTTTTAGCTGCCATGCCCCAGTTTAAGATTATATAGGACTGTGATCTGATAAAATTAGAGCAGGGAAATGGGATAAGAGATTAAGCCAAATGGAGAAAGCTGCTGATTTTAGATATGATCTGTCCAATTTATAGAAGATCCTATTACCTGACCTACTACGATTTTCTAAGTGTTGAAAGCACCACTTTTGAGAATTTGGATGAGATTAGATTGAATTATAGCATGGTTAAGAGGAGACATGTCTCTTAGCATTAAGGGTTACCACCAGACTTTTCTGAATAGGATTGCATACTATTAAAGTCCTCTGAACATAACTAAGGCTAAAGAGGAGTCTGAAAGGAAGGCAAGACATCAAAAAGTTGTTGCCTAGCAGGTTTAGAGTTGTCAGCATAGATGATAGTAAGATTGAAAGATAATTTTGATGGTAAGTAAGTAATACAACAGTGGATATATTGCCTGTGTGTTAAATAGTTGATAATGTGAAAAGTATAAGGATTCCAAAGAATGAGAAGACGACCATAAGATGCTTGATTTAGATTATGAATGTGAGACCAAGATGGAGCAATTTGGCAAGAAACTTTATTTAGTTAACTCGGCATTCAGTTTAGTTTCACCAAGAGCAAGGAGTTAGAGTTGATAAGTGAAAAGTAAGTGCTTAATTTATTGTATTTTTGTATCATAATGGGCACCCTTAACATTCTAGAACCGTACACTGTCTAACATAACTGATTTTCATTTTTGGAGGCAGAAAGCCTAGTGACCATTGAACTTGCAATATTATTTGACTTAACAGCTTTGGAGGATTGAGGTATAATTTGATCATTTGTAAACTCTCCATCAGAGTTCATGTCATTAGAATCAGAGGATGTTTGCTTTTTCTTGTTTTTGTTTTTGTACCAACCATTTCCTTTTTTACTTGTGGAATTTTCCTTCTCACCAATGAATCGCTATTAACTTGATCAAGGGAAAAATAGTAGAAGGAGATGTTAATTTATCAGGTGGGAAAAGATGAATGTGGTCAGGTGGTATGAGATTAGTACAAGGACTAGGAACTTTAAAAACAGGAGCGTTTGAAGTGGAAGCATGCACAGGCTTCATGTGCGTATTATCAACATGAATACGAAGCATAATAGATGATTGATTCTGACCTGAAAACATTGAATTGGAGATGTTGGCACAAGTTGGAGCATTGGAAAGTAAAGTAGCATGAGATAAGGTGGTGGTTGATGTTAGAATGCTGTAAGAATCACTAATGTTCGTAGGAACAGATGAAACAAAATGAAAGGAATAACAGGAAAAGAAGGTGCGGATTGTCAGAGATGATACCTGGAATTCGTGAAGAAGATGAGGTCATTGGAGATACTTGACAAGCAGGCGAAGCCCTAGAAGCAGAAGCTGAAGTCACGTTGCGAAGAGGAAGCGCGGATGTGAAATGCTAGAGTTCGGATCGGTAAAATCACCGAACGAGAATTCTCGTTCGGTTGGATGAATGTTGCGGAGAAGCTTGGAGGCCGAATCAAAAGTCTGGTTCAGTGGAGGAATTCCAGGACCAAAGATTTGGTCCGGTGGTAGTGCATCGATCGGCAGTGAAGGCAAGAAGGAAGTTATTTCGTTCGGTGGCCAGTGCAATGAAGTGGATAATGCCGAACGAAATATTTCGTTCGGCGGCATGCCAAACCAGATGGATGCCAAACGAAATATCTCGTTCGGTATTTGGGAATGTAGGTCCAGACTTGAAGTGGAGATGCCGAACTAGATTCATATGGGCTTTGCCGAACCAAATGCCAAGCTTCATGTGCTGTTTGCCAGGCCAGATGCATGCCGAACCAAGAGCTTTGCCGGACTAGATGCATGCCGAACCAGATTGATGCCGAACCAAATCTTAGGGCTGCTATATAGCAGCTACCCCTCCTCATATCTTCACTCTATAAATAGTGAAGCTTCTGAACAACAATGTCAGCCATCCTAGAGAGCCGAAACTTTGTTGAATTTTGTCTGTATTGTAAATTTTTCATATGTATAGCCTCCAAAGTGAATCAATCTTGTAACTCTAATCTTTCACTGATTAATAAAATCTCCTATCCCCAAGTGGACGTACACTGCCTCGCGGTAGTGGAACTGCTATAAATACTGGTGTTATTTATTTTTCTGCATTGCATAGATCTGTGACTGTCTGTTCTGGTGTTTATCTCTGTTTGTATCATCTCACTACAATCACGATCTAGTTGTTTTCCGCTGTGTTGGGATTTTTATTCCCTTAGACCGATCATCTGAAGAGATTTCCCCAACAGTCTAGTATCGGAGCTGCAAGGTTGATTGAGGAGTGTTAGACGCTATGGCAGGAGATGAAGGGACTCTTGTTATTACAAGACACTATACTAGAGGGATGTATATCGCGTCAGGATCACAGTTGGCAATTGAAAAATGAAATGGGGATAAAGACTTCGAGAAGTGGCAATGGATGATGAAGGCTGTTCTAATGAGGAATGAAGTCCATCCAGTAGTGTTTGCCTCTGAGGAGTTGACGGCTGACATCTCAGTCGCGGAAAGGAAGGAGATGGAGAAATGGACGTTTACTACTTTACAACTAGCTATGGGAGAGAATGTTATCTCAGAGATTAGCAGTGAGACCGCTACTAGGGGCATTTGGACCAAGCTAGAAAATCTCTACTTGAAGAAATCTCTGACTAATCGTCTGATATTGCTGAAGATATTTTTCACCATGCGGATGAGAGAGTGTACTTCAGTGAAGGAACATCCTAATTTCTTTGATGATCTCGTGATGAAGATGAAGACTGTTGACTTGAAGATGGATGAGAAGCAAATGACAATGATTTTTTTGTGTTCTCTTCCGGAGCGATACACAGGTTTCGCTAACAGCCTTATCTTCGCTAGATACACATTGATAGTGGAAGATGTGAAGTCAGGCCTTCTATCTGAGGGCTTGAGAGATCAGATGAAGGAGATAAGTGAAGGAAGTAGAGGTGGAAGTAGTAGTCACGGCCTGTTTGTTGAAAGAGGTAGAGAAGATAAAAATAATTGCACTCTATAGGGCGTTCCAAGTCCAGGAAGCCCGGTAATGGCAGGAGAAGAAAGTCTAAGGATGGAAAGTGCTTTATCTGCAAGAAACCTGATCATTGGAAAAGGGATTGTCCAGATTTGAAGAAGAAGGAAGAAGGCAGATCTTCTTCATTTGCGGTGGAGAAGTCTGTATCTGACGATGTGTTGTCTGCAGCAGTATCGGATGTCTCAGACCATCGGGTGCTGGACCCAGAGGCGTCTTTCCATATGACGCCTAATAAGGATTACTTCAGTTCTTTCGTTGGATGAGAGGGAAGCTCTATTCTTATAGGTAATAATGCTAGTTGTAGAGCAATGGGTGAAGGTACAGTAAGGATCAGGATGTTTGACGGAGTGATACACACTTTGACAGGTGTTCGGTATGTTCCAGGTCTTCGAAAGGCCTTAATTTCTTTAGGACAATTGGCATCTTTGTGATGCAAGGTAACTATCGAGAAGGATACTCTGAAGGTTTCGAGAGGTGCACTAGTTCTTATGAAAGGAGATGTTTTCCGAAATTTGTATTTGCTGAAAGGAACCATAGTTCTTGGAGTGGTGTATTGGAGTAGATAGTTCTCGTGCATTGGATGCCATAAAGCTTTGGCATCTCAGGTTGGATCATATTTCAGAGAAAGGCTTAGAGTTGCTTCGGAGATGGAAGATGATCAAAGGAGAAAGCTTCGACAAGATGGACTTTTGCCAGGAGTGTGTGCTAGGCAAGCAAACTAAAGTATCTTTTGGAGTTGGACTCCATAGATCGAGGCGAGTACTTGAGTACGTGCATACATATGTTTGGGGATCGGTTCTACTCCTTCTATTAAAGGAGCAAAGTATTTTATCTCTTTCATTGATGACTTTTCTCGGAAAGTATGAGTGTATGTGATGAAGGCCAAATCAGAGAGTTTTGAGAAGTTCAAAGACTGGAAAGTGCTTGTTGAGAACCAATCTGGTTCTAGGTTGAAGATGCTGAGATCTGATAATGGCAGTGAATTTGTCTCTAGGGAGTTCCTCGACTTTTGTAGACAGCATGGCATTCAGAGACATTTCACTACACCAGACGATCCACAATCCAATGGGGTTGCGGAAAGGATGAACATGACTCTACTGGATAAGGCTCGTTGCTTGAGATTGACAGTGGGCTTGTCTAGAGGCTTTTGAGCCAAGGCATTATCAACTGCGGGGAATATCATAAATCGAATTCCGTGCTCAGCCATAGATGAGAAGTGGAGAGGTAAAGTAGTGTATCTTGGTTACTTTCAAATTTTTTGTTGTCCTGTGTACGTTCACCATACATGTGATGATAAGTTGGACGCTCGAGCATACAAGGGCATACTAATGGGATACAACGATGGTATCAAAGGGTATCTAATTTGGAACCCTGTTGATAAGAAGATTGTTCATTCCAGACATGTTACCTTTGATGAGTCTGCTATGTTTAATCCGAAGGAGAAGCTACCTACCGCATCAGAAGATTCTGATAGGTCTAAGGAGATGGAAGAAGTTCCCGTGTTCCATCCAAATAGTAGAGTTTTTGTTGATGCTGTCGAGGAAAAAGCAGTTGATGAAACATCACAGAATAGGCCACAGGTATCTTCTAGTAGTGCTGGTGATGTGCATGAATCTAGAGGAAGTTCAGTTCAAGGTGGAGCTGAAAGGAGTTTAGGCGAAGCCGTACCTACCCGGGTCGGTCGTAGGACTATCAGGCCGCCCGAAAGGTATGGTGATTGGCAGTTTGCGAACCTTAGCTTTGATGATCAGTTTGACTATGCCCTACATGTGGTTTATGAGGAGCCGCTTGACCTTGATGAAGCTTTGAAGTCATGTGACAGTTCGAAGTGGATATGTGCTATGGAAGAGGAGTTAGGGTCGTTGAAGAAGAAAAAGACTTGGGATTTGGTACCACCTCCTCAAGGAAGCCGAGCCATAGGCTGTAAGTGGGTATTCAAGGTAAAGGATGATGGGAGATACAAGGCTATACTAGTTGCTAAAGGGTTTTCACAAAGAAAGGGATTGGAGTATGATGAGATATTCTCTCCACTAGTGAGGCATACGTCCATCCGCATTTTTCTCGCTATCGTCGCAGCTCATGACTTGGAGTTGGAGCAACTGGACGTGAAAACCGCTTTCTTGCATGGAGACTTAGATGATACCATCTACATGAAGCAGCCAGAAGGATTTGTTGTAGATGGAAAAAAAAATTGGGTTTGCAAACTGAAGAAGTCTTGTATGGACTTAAGCAGTCGCCTAGACAATGGTACAAAAGGTTTGACTCTTTTATGCTTTCACTTGGTTTTGATCGTAGCATCAAAGATGCTTGTGTGTACTTCAAGCATTTAAAGAATGGTAGATGGGTGTACCTACTCTTATACGTGGATGATATGTTGATTGCTTCCAAGGATAAGGCTGAAATCGATAGTTTAAAGCGAAAGCTAAAAGCGAAATTGTGACGCCCCACTCCGAGACCCACATTAGCAAAGAGTATTACTAAGTAACACCGTCTGCTAATGCAGAGAATAGAGCTGGATAGGAGCGACCATCTATAACCTTGTCTTAATTATCTATTGAACACGCCGATAATTGCCACTTCTTACTCAAGTGGATCGACATCTCCAATAAATACTTAATACAAAGCCATAGGTGGTTGAAGGATTTATCAGAATAAAATATAACAACTCGAATGTAATACACATCACAGAATAGTAGATCATCACATACATTTACACATATACAGATACATTACAGAGTTTACAAAATGATACAAGTCAAGCAGTAAAGCGGACCACAATATACAGGCGAGTCAAAAGAATACATATCAGAGTTACAGACAAAAATAAGGACTACACAAAAAGCTATGACAAAAAGGAGCTAGCGGAATTGTCCATGCGGAAGCAAAATAGGCTAAGTCCAATGTACCTAACCTGAAACATCTCGGTCTGACCCGAGTATAAAATACACGGATCAGTCTAGCTAAACAAATCAGTTAGATAAACTAAATGATAATGAACATACAAGATCATAAAGTACCACAAATATCTCCTAAAGAGATAACCAAATCATTTAACATAAGATGAATCAAAACAAGCCTCATATCATAGGCAACTCAAATACGCCAAGGACATACATATCCCAAAACAAGCCAAAAGGAAAATGACAAATACAAATAAAGGTAACACAAGTTTCCACAAGGTAATCGCTATATATCGCGTGGTTCAAAGAACCTATGCCGAAAGGCGATACACTAGGGAAATATAATTGTCAAAGAAACAAAAGATGCTCGAGCTCAGTACCGTATACAAGGATCCATACGCCCGAAGGCAACGCCAAAAGGCAACGCCCGAAGGCAACGCCCGAAGGCAACGCCCGAAGGCAACAAACCGTAGTGGCGGTACTGGACACCACTGTCCGGCGGAATGTGTCACAACTCTCAGTAAGGAACCCGGAAAATGTTAACGTGAGTCTCATACCCTACGTTCGCACTAAACAGTTTACTACCCGTTAGTCAATTTCACACTAAGCAGTACAAAGTTCACCTCATCTCATCGGTAAACCAGACCCAAAGGTCAAAATGGTCAAACGAATAGATTAGGAATTAACTGGAAAGATAAACCTACGTGTTAATAGCACGCGTTTTATTTAATCATTTAATTCTCCTCCCTCTTCGCTCGAAGTACAAAATTGTGTGTGTGTTTTAAATAGAAAATATAAATTGGAGAAACAAGCTTTTAATACAATTTAAAAAGATCACTTTATAAAAACCCGTGTACGAAATCTAAAAAGAATCATCAAAGTAAAAGAATGCAATAACAACTAATTGGATCAACACAAATCGATTAAACAATGGAAATTCAATCAAAAATAGGCAAATAGGCAAAAATAGGCAATCCCAGACGTCTGGGGTCAATCCAGACGTCTGGATTTAGGTTTTGGAAATTCAGAAACCATCCAGACGTCTGGAGGGTGGCTTCAGACGTCTGATAGGGTGGTCCAGACGTCTGAGAGGTAGTTTCAAACGCCTGACAAGGTGTTTCAGACGTCTGAAAGGTTGTTTCAGACGTCTGACTCTGTTTTCTGCCATTTTTAAAAATCTCTGCCGTATTTATTTTTTTTCCACGTTTAAAACCAGACGTCTGAACTTGCTTTTCAGACGTCTGAAGACCTGGTCTGGGCAACAATTTACCTAGGCTATGATGGCTAAAACGATTCGGCAGCGATCAATCGAGCAATGACAACCAAGGATTTACGCCAAACGACAACCCGGCCTTATACGCTCTTCAATACACCCTAAACTTCAAAGTCCAATCATCCACAAGAGGATTTCCATAAAATTGGACCAAAACACAAAAATTGGAATATTCACTAATTCAATTCAAATCAAAAGCAAACGGACATAGATAAGTGTTAGGAATTCATACCTAACAACAATGATATCTATAGAAGTAGATGTGCGTTCAAAAACTCACCTTTTAAACCCAAACACAAATGATAAGCTCAAGAACAAGAAATAGGTTGATCTCTCTTCAACACCACCTCAAGAACTTCAATCTAAAACAAAGATGGAGTTTTCTCTAAGTTAGGGTTTAGGAGATTTCAGAAATCGAAGAGCGATTGAGATGGAGAAGGAGAAAAGAAGGCTTACCTAAGCTTCACCTTGAATTTGGAGCTAAAACTTGGATTTGCAAATGAAAACTAGGGCTTGGAGTTTCTATTTCCCTTTCTATTCCCCCATTTCAGTTTAGCTTGAGTGTTTGCAAAAAGAAATAAGTGAATGGATGAAGAGGGGGCTGAGTTAGAGTAATAGAATGAGTTGGGTGAAACCCAAACCCAAAAAGCCCAACAGAAAATAGCAAAATTCAACTCACTCCAAACATATCGAAGCTTATACTCAAAAAAGTCGCAAATGCCATTTTGGACTCAATGGAAGTGGTCCCGAGTCCTAATTCGACCGTTTGCAAAAAGTAGCTTTTCGGACTTAAATCCGACTAACGACGCTATATTTAAATAAAATATTTAAATATAAAATCGTATAATATGCGGGTTGTTACAGATCTCCCCCTCTTAACAAAATTGCGTCCGTGAAATTTCTAGAGAAGAATCTATAACAACTACATACTTACATCCAAAAAGGAAAGAAAATAAGCTTGAGATAAAAAGATATTCTCACCATTGCTAAGCAAAGATAGAAAACCCGGATAGGATCACTCGACAAACTCTCTGGTTTCCCTAGTACAGTCATTGGGATTAGCGGACCATTGAACTTTAATGAGCGGCACGTCCTTGTTTCGAAGGTGTCTCACCTCTGTGGCAAGTACGCGAATAGGCTGCTGTACAATAGATAAGTATGGTGAGATCTAAAGCCCTTGCAAATCAGGAGAGTCGATAACTGAATCTGATTCTCGAAGACACTTCCGGAGCTGAGAGACGTGAAACACGTTGTGAACACCGGATAGATGAGCTGGAAGTGAAACTCTATAAGCCATAGGGCCAATGCGTTCAATAATAGGAAATGGTCCTACAAAGCGAGGAGCCAATTTCCCTGTCATACTGAAGCGCATAATCCCTTTCAAAGGAGAAACACGAATAAAGACGAGATCATCAACCAAGAACTCGAGAGGCTTCCTACGGTTATCCGCGTAGGATTTCTGGCGACTCTGTGCCTCTTTCATTCTCTGACGAATAAGATCAATCTTCTCAGAAGAATCATGAACAAACTCCGGGCCAAGAATAAGCTTCTCCCCGGATTCCAACCAACAAGAAGGTGATCGACATGGCCTTCCGTATAAGGCTTCGAAAGGAGTCATACCGATACTGGACTGAAAACTATTATTGTAGGAGAACTCTACAAAGGGTAGATGATCCTCCCAACTACCTCCAAAATCAAGAATACAAATACGGAGGAGATCCTCTAAGATACGATTCACCCGTTCAGTCTGTCCATCAGACTGTGGATGATAAGCTGTGCTGAAATTAAGCTTTGTTCCCAAAGCTTGCTGAAGACCCTGCCAGAAATGACTGGTGAATAAAGGATCACGGTCACTCACAATCGAACTAGGAACACCGTGAAGTCTCACGATTTCCTTGATAAATAACTTAGCCAAAAGAGAAGCAGTCCTATTAGATTTAATGGGAACAAAATGAGCTGATTTGGTGAGGCGATCAACAATAACCCAAATGCTAGAATGGCCCGATCTCGTACGAGGTAGGCCATCAATGAAATCCATCGAAATCTGATCCCATTTCCACAATGGAATCTCTAGAGGCTGAAGGAGACCAGAAGGGCGCTGATGTTCGGCTTTAATACGTTGACAAGTCATGCAATTACGCACATAACTCGCCACATCGCGCTTCATGCCTTCCCAATAATAAAGGCGATGCATATCGACATATATCTTACTACTGTCAGGATGAATGGTATACTTAGAATGATGACAGTCATCAAGAATGTCATGCCTGAGTGCAGAATCAGAAGGCACAACAAGACGGTTCTTCTTGCGAAGACACCCATGAAAATCAGTGATGAAATCCCGCAACGCCTCATCACGGGATTCAGTCTCACAAAGCTGAATAAGATGCACAATATCATGATCACGCCGCTGAGCTTTGGCAATACGATCAAATAGAGAGGGTCGAGCTTCCAAACTGAATAATGCTACTGGAGAATCAGAGGATGGAGCTCGATTACGAATATCACAAAAAGATAGAGTCTCAAGAATATCCCATTCGGCAAGCATCATAGAAACGACAGCCGAATGTCTGCGACTAAGCGCATCAGCAACACGATTACCCTTACCAGGGGTATACAGGATATCAAAGTCATAGGAGGCAAGAAACTCGAGCCAACGCTGTTGCCTCATATTGAGTTCCTTCTGAGTGAACAAATACTTCAAGGATTTATGGTCGGTATAGAGAATGAAGCGCTCGCCTAATAAATAGTGTCGCCAAATCTTCAAGGCGAAGAAAATGACGGCTAACTCAAGATCATGAGTGGCATAGCGAACTTCATTTGGACGCAGTTGCCTAGAAGCATAAGCAACTACCCGATCCTTCTGCATAAGCACGGCACCGAGACCACTACCACAAGCATCGGTGTAGACAACAAGATCATGATTCCCCTCGGGAACCACAAGAATAGGAGAATTAGTGAGAAGTTCCTTTAATGTCTGAAAGGAAGCTTCACACTTGTCGGACCAAATATAACAAATGCCTTTCCGAGTAAGGCTGGTAAGAGGAAGCACAACACGGGAAAAATCCTTAATGAACCGACGGTAATAACCCGCCAATCCAAGGAAACTACGAATCTCATGAACATTCTCAGGCCTCTTCCAATTCTAGATAGCTTCGATCTTTGTGGGATCGACCAAAATACCATCGGAAGATACAACATGGCCTAAGAACTTAACCTTATTCTCCCAAAAATGGCACTTGGAGAATTTTGCTTTAAGCTGATGGTGACGAAGAGTACTCAAGACAATTCTCAAGTGATTAGCATGCTCGACTTCAGACTTAGAATAAATAAGAATGTCATCAATGAACACAAAGACGAACTTATCGAGATATTCCCGGAATACTCGATTCATAAGGTCAACAAAGAAAGTAGGAGCGTTCATCAAACCGAATGGCATAACGGGCCACTCAAAAGAACCATATCGAGTATGGAAAGCTGTAAGGGGTATGCTATCTTGCACGACTCGAAGCTGATGAAAACTAGTGGCAAGGTCGAGCTGAGAGAAGACCTTAGCGCCACTCAATAGATCGAACATATCATCGATCCTTGGCAAAGGATACCTATTCCTGATGGTCAACTCGTTAAGCTTGCGATAGTCGATGCAAAGCCTAAGAGTTCCATCGGACTTCTTCACGAAGACGATCGCGACACCCCCACGGTGGAAAAATGGACTGAATCAACTGTTTGGACTCAAGCTCTAAAAGCTGCATCTTGAGTTCCTCATTTTATTTTGTAGACATCCTCGTGGGAGGACGACCAACTGGTTGCGCGCCTGGAATGAGATCAATGTGGAACTCAATCGCCCGCTTGGGTGGCAAACCCGAAACCGGCTCAAAAACATCAGAGAAGTCACAAACAATAGGAATACGAGATATATCATCATCATCTCATGAGTCAAGAGAATATAAAGCCATTTCGAAATTATCCACATTCCGAAGAACAAGTGACAGCTGAGAAGACGAATCTGGGTGTCGAAGATATAAAATTCTTTCAGAACAAATAATCCTGGCATCGTATCTCACTAGCCAGTCCATACCCAAAATCAAATGAAATCCCAAATAAGAAATAACGTGCAGATTCGCACGAAAAGAAAAGCCACATAAAACAATCTCAACATCATTACAAAGCATGCTAAGGGTTGCGGACCCCCCAATAGGATTCGCAATCCTCAACGAAGTAACCATACAAGAAACATCCAAAGACAAATCATCGACGAGCTTTTTCTGTACGAAAGAATGCAAAGCTCTCGTATCGAAAAGAACTCGAATACTCCGGTAATGAAATAAAATAGAACCTTCCAAAATAGATGGAGATATACCTCTGGGCTGAGAAGAACCTCCAGAAGCCTTAGCAACAAAAAGCTTGCCAGACTTGGCACTAGCAGGAGCAGTAGGGCAGGTGGAAACACAGTCACCTTCCTTCTTGCAATAATGACAGAAGAGAGGCTTAGAACAAGCTCGAATCATATGATCAGGAGAACCACAATTGTAACACTTCTGAATGGAAGGTGTTCCAACAGATTGAGAGTTAAAACCAGATTCAATAGGCTTTTTCTTCTTGGAAGGGAGAAATCCATGCTTATGAAATGGAAACTTCTTCTTATTGGTGTTCTTGCGAACCTCAACATCATCACCACTATCACACTCCTTCTCGATGGCCTTGAGATAAAGTGCCGAATCAACCAACTCCTCAAAAGAAAGCTTAAGCTGGAGCATCAAAGACTTCTTAAGATATTTCTTAAGACCAGAGACAAACTTCATATTCTTCTTATAAGAAGTGCTAATGAATTCAAGACCATACTTAGATAGGGCCTCGAAGGATGCAACATAATCAGAAACAGAAGACTTCCCTTGCTTCAACTCAAGGAAGCGACGGGCCAATAAAACTTTCTCAGATTCAGGAACGAATTTGAGTTCGAATCGTTCCCGAAACTGAGTCCAAGAAAGAGCAGACTCATCAAGTTCGGCTACAAGAAGCTCGTACCAATCAAGGGCATGCTCTTGCAATAAGCTAGAAGTTACAAGAACTCGATCATGGTCAGAAAGATCCATGCGAGAAAAGATACGTTCGCATGTGCGAATCCAAGCTTGGACCTCAAGAACGGACTCAGAGCCTTTGAACGGCTTTCCACTAAGATGAGAAAAATCACTGCACAGGCATGCAAAGGCATACTTGCATGGAGGAGATGCACGAATAGGAGCTGGAGGCTGAGTGCTCCTAAATAACTCCAAAAACTGATCGACAGACATATAAGCGCCGTCCGGATGCGAGCCGCTGGATTGCCCAGCATCCGAGCGTCATCCTCTGCCACTTCCGGCCATTAGCTGAAAGATAAGATAAGATAAAAATTATTCACAAGGTAGATATCATTAATTCAAGTATGGAGTACTATGGAAAAATGCATTCCTAAACGTATTCTGTAACGTTTAGACTTTTCGACGCTCGAAAGTCGACATTAATACATCCACTGTATCAAATGTCGCGCAATCGAATGCCGGAAAACCGAATCATTAGGGTTAAAAAGAAGAGGTGGAAGAAGACAGAAGAAAAAGATAGAAGAAGAAACAGAAACAATAACAGAATCTCACATTCGCAGCGGAACAATATATAATAGATAATCACTAGTCTTTTAAATAAAGAACTATATCAGTCTATACAATACAACAATGAGAGTCAATATACAACTCAATACAATAATGGATAGTTATATAAACTTGTCCCCATACAGAATACACAGCGGAATAAATAAATAAGTACGAGTGTACGTCTCACCATCCAGCTCGTCTCCAAAGCTCCAGAATATCCAGAATATCCAGATAACATAACTCTAGGCTGCCCGTGTGGAAAATTATGGGCATCAAAGTTTAGAAAGGGAACAATAAACTCCGAGTCAGTCATGGTGACTGGTGTGAGATCGTAAAACAGTTATTTTCACAAAGAAAATAAAAGAAATTCGCAATGCTTTTGGAAAATGAAACTACCATAAGGCCTCCCGCCACACACACAATGCAAACGCAGAATTAGAGGAGATTTATCCTTATGATAGTCAAAGATGCTTACTACGAAAAATCAGTTGATATTATTATTAATGTCTAGTATGGAAAACATTTCGAAAGTATAATATTAATCTTAGCCAGCATACAACCATTATTGTATGCCTACTATAGCTACCATCTAAACAATGGTGACCACCATAAGTAAATGGCAGGTTCTATAACTAAAACCGTACAGGGTTCGTATTGGGAATTGGATTTCCAACAAATGGTCAGGCTAAGGAACTTCCCACTGTCAATGGGTACGCCTCTGGATGGACATCCCGAGAACTAACTAGCTCTCTGCCAACACAAGGCCGGGTTACCTCTTACACTAGGTAACTACTACACGAATATGCCACCCCCGGTCCTTTGGGACCTTTATCCGAGGCGCCTCGATCACACAGCAACAATCACACAGTAAATGAGATTGGAGCAACCACACAGGTAAATATCTGGGCTCCATACCATAATGTCACCTTTTTCCAGAAGGAAATGACATACCCTAAAGGGTGCGACCCTCATAACCTTGCCGCATTTTCCTATTTCGACCCATTTCCGGGTTGTGAGGTTCGATGAGGTCTCGTCCACAAAGCTACGCTTTACACGAAAGCCATGCTTTGATCACAAATGATCAACAAATGATCAGCAACACTCAGCATGCCACACTAACAAATTGGGAGTATATCACTGATAACCTTCAACTACATAACCTCTGAGCTCGTACGTCTCAGAGAAGGGTGTTAAGCTAAGAGGATAAATTCTCCACCACCAACAGAAATGTATTTGAAAGAAACCAGCTTTATATCTCAAAGTGTAATGTCAGACATACAACCATACAAGTTTGTTCCGGGTTCGAACAGAACCGAAGGCACTTCCAAAGAAGCCCTTGCAATCCGGGTATCCACAATCCCGATCGGACTTCCCATCACTTAGGGAATCTCTATACCGGAGCAACTCGGTGCAGAGACAATCAATAGGTTATCCTATCGTTCTCGCAAATACCCGGTCTTCAACACCGGTCTTCAACTGCAATTCATAACGTCGTATCATTATTCGGAATGGGTTATATGACACAAAGTCCTCTCCCGGCTAAACCGAATAATGAGCGCTTGTTTTAAAAACAAATTCAAGTGCCTTTTCAAAGGCAAATATTGATAGTCGGTGATTTAACTATCAACCAACATTCATAATAATCAACCAATTTAAATAATTTTCCCAAATTATTTAATTTCAAAATATCTTCACAAGATATATATTTTCCACACTTCATCACTTTGAAAACAAATTTCAAATCACTTTTCACCTTTCAACTTTTGAAAACAAATTTCAAATCAATTTCCCTACACAGGATATATTTCCAAATATTTATTCACTTCCACTGGAAATCTGCCGAGTTCAAATATTTTATCTCCAAAATATTCCTTAAAATCCAATTTCATAATTTCTTCATTTATAATTTAAAACTACTTTGGAAATATACTCGCCTTTTCAAGGAAAATACACTTCCATTTCAAAATGGTCCATTTAAACCAATTAAATAAATCCTTATCGATTTATTTCAAATTTACGTCCCAAATCTGTAAATTTATTTCCACACTTTAAAAATAAATCAGTGTTTATTTTTAAAACAAATTTCCCTTTCCTTTATAAATTCCATTTTGAATTTAAATTTCCAAATATTCACTTTCAAACACCAAATTGATTTCTAAATTTATTTCAATACCAAATCAATTACAAATTGATTTCTAAGTTTATTTCCAAATACCAAATCATTTGCAAATCGATTTCTAAATTTATTTCAACACAAAATCCATTTTATTTCAACACCAAATAAATTTTCATATTGATTTCCCAAAGATTTATTTTCAAATACCAAATCAATTATCAATTTGATTTCTAGAAATTTATCACCTTTTAAAGTAAATTCCTTTATCTCTTCCCAACCATTTAAAATTCCATTTTAAATAAATTCTTCAACTTTTAAACAATATTACTCAAAACCCATTTATTAATATCTTTTTCCCTATTCTGGAAATAATCAATAAGATTTTAAAAATCAACTTTATGCTTTTAAATTCCTTCTTTTAAATTCACTCAATTCTTTCAAAAAAAATTTACTTAAAATTTCCAACTTTAATTTCAACAAATCCAATTTATTTATTTCTAGTATCTAACGATACCAAAAATATATTCGGCTAAATTTATAGCCTTCAACAAATTCAATCACCGATATAATCATTCACAGATTATAAATAAATCAACACACAACATATGAAACAAATTCATACAATATATGAAACAAATTCATATAATTTGAGGAATCCAGTTGGATCCCTCCAACTTGTTTCCCTGCATCCACAGATGTTAGCACAATACCCATTCCACTTCGAGGTGGAATATCGCGGTATTTGGGATTTATAAAATATCATCCGCTATTATGCGGCGCATAGGGTCTCATCCGCTATATAATGCGGGAAATCAATCACCAATATATATATATATATATATATATATCCTACTATATATACTAGCACATCCAAACAGTCAATCAATAACTGTAATTCGAATTTTTATTTGAGTGAGAAGATCTCACCTTTGCTTTTAATTTGCAGTCCATTTCCAATTCGACTATTTCTTCATTGTATTAGACCTTGTATAAACAATTTATACAATTTATTAATATTCGAAATAATCGAACAGTTCAATTGCATTTTATAATTTTTAATTCAACTAATAATTTTAATTTTAAACTATTCTTTCTTATAAATAAATTATTTTTAGTAACTAAAAATAATTAAATAGGTTTACTGACCAAATTAATCTCCAAAATATTATTTATTTATTATTTTTCTTTTTCTTACAACACTTCAAAAGTCCTATATATTTTTAAACTGTATATATATATATATTTCAGTACATAAAAAAAAAATTCCTTACTGTAAATAAATCAAAACAAAATGGTTTTTTTACATATAGATTAAATTAGAAACAAAAACATCTTTGACCTTACTGAATAAAATTTTCTGTTCTCTGTGTATATATATAGAAATCTGCATATATATGTACTTCTCTATTGTATATTTTTTTTCTTTTCTATTTCCGTACATATTTAAATTTACTTTCAAATTTAAATTGAATTGAATAAATTGCATATACCTTACTGCAAAATTTCAAACTCAGGCTACCACCATCGTCGACAACCGCGACCTTCCCAGTCGTCGCCTACGCGCGCACTCCATCCCCTCAGCATTCGATCGGAGCCCCACTACTTCGCCTCTAGACCCACGAACGCCATCGCGAACGAGCCCCATCGCTTCGGCCTCGCGCGCGAACCACTACCCAGCGTCGATCGACGTCACAGCTCGAACCATCTCGCCGCCTGCGCACGCGCGTACCCTATCTCGACCGCGACTTTGATTTTGCAATTGAACGATCTGTTTGTTTTTATTTTCGAGAGGATTTCGAATTGAATAGAGGAGAGGAGGAACGAGCCTTTTCCTGATATTCCCCTTTTTATTTTATATCGGCCATTTGATTTCTCGAATTTGGTTTTAGGGAAACGCGGCTATGAATTCCCTTTTCTTTATTTTTCTCTTAACTGCTTGCGTTGAAAATTTCTGAGGAAGGTTGCGCGTTATCAGCTGGAAAGGGAACAAGGAAAAGATGTTTATGTACCTAAATTAACAGGCTACAGTGACTTCGAAATGAATAAAAATACGGCTGATGTGAAACGTTTTTGACTGGGGACAAATATATATATTATTAATTTAAATTCAAATTCGAATCAACTCGATAACGAAGCCAAAAATTTCGACTTCCTATCAGGGCGTGCCGCTAGGCGTTCGTAATGTTATACACCTATTCCAAATGCAATGGAAAAGGTTTCGAGTCCAAATTCGATTGTATGGAGGAGATAGCTTTTTGGACCCAGTTAAAATATTGAATTTCGATATAAATTTCAACGCGTTTATATATCGTACGCTCACACAACAACTCCAATCACTACGAAAATTGAAATCCGATAATAATACAATATTACGAATCCAATGTAACTGGTTTCATCGAATTCCGAGACTGTGCCCCGGAAGTATTTTTAAATATCGATTTAAACGATAAAATTCCAAAACTGAACAAAACAGTTTCGAATTCAATTCTGACAGTTCCATTACCTTCAGTATCATAAATATGAATTTTCTAAGCCTTGAAAATATTTTTAATCAGCTTAAAAACAGAAGATTCAAATTTTTACCCAACTTCAATAAATTAAATTCAATAATTAAATTGCCAAATTCATTCTGATATTTGAATTTCAAATTAAACTAACTTTCAGATATTTAAAATCAATTAAATATCCTGATTTCCAATGTCAAAAATTCAGGGTCGTTACATATTCCTAAAAAAAATTCTATTTACCCCAAGGCACAGAAAGAATAAAGGCATGATGATTCAAAGATTCGTAACATTCGTACTACCCTTTGATGTACCGTAATATGTGTCTCTGTTCTATGTTTATCATATTTTGCTCTGAACTCAGCTCTGATACCAAGTTGTGACGCCCCACTCCGAGACCTACATTAGCAATGAGTATTACTAAGTAACACCGTCTGCTAATGCGGAGAATAGTGCTGGATAGGAACGACCATCTATAACCTTGTCATAATTATCTGTTGAATACGCCGACAATTGCCACTTCTTACTCAAGTGGATTGACATCTCCAATAAATACTTAATACAAAGCCATAGGTGGCTGAAGGATCTATCAGAATAAAATATAACAACTTGAATGTAATACACATCACAGAACAGTAGATCATCACATACATTTACACATATACAGATACATTACAAAGTTTACAAAATGAAACAAGTCAAGCGGTAAAGCAGACCACAATATATAGGCGAGTCAAAAGAATACATATCAGAGTTACAGACAAAAATAAGGACTACACAAAAAGCTATGACAAAAAGGAGCTAGCGGAATAGTCCATGCGGAAGCAAAATAGGGTAAGTCCAATATACCTAACCTGAAACATTTCGGTCTGACCCGAGTATAAAATACACGGGTCAGTCTAGCTAAACAAATCAGTTAGATAAACTAAATGATAATGAACATACAAGATCATAAAGTACCACAAATATCTCCAAAAGAGATAACCAAATCATTTAACATAAGATGAATCAAAACAAGCCTCATATCATAGGCAACTCAAATACACCAAGGACATACATATCCCAAAACAAGCCAAAAGGCAAATGACAAATACCAATAAAGGTAACACAAGTTTCCACAAGGTAATCGCTATATATTGTGTGGTTCAAAGAACCTATGCCGAAAGGCGATACACTAGGGAAATATAATTGTCAAAGAAACAAAAGATGCTCGAGCTCAGTACTGTATACAAGGATCCATACGCCCGAAGGCAACGCCCGAAGGCAACGCCAAAAGGCAATGCCCGAAGGCAACGCCAAAAGGCAACGCCCGAAGGCAACAAACCGTAGTGGCGGTACTGGACACCACTGTCCAACGGAATGTGTCACAACTCTCAGTAAGGAACCCGGAAAATGTTAACGTGAGTCCCATACCTCACGTTCGCACTAAATGGTTTACTACCCGTTAGTCAATTTCACACTCAAAGTAGTACAAAGTTCACCTCATCTCATCAGTAAACCAGACCCAAAGGTCAAAACGGTCAAACGAATAGATTATGAATTAACTAGAAAGATAAACCCACGTGTTCATAGCACGCGTTTTATTTAATCATTTAATTCTCCTCCCTCTTCGCTCGAAGTGCAAAATTTTGTGTGTGTTTTAAATAGAAATTATAAATTGGAGAAACAAGCTTTTAATACAATTTAAAACGATCACTTTATAAAAACCCGTGTACGAAATTTAAAAAGAATCATCAAAGTCAAAGAATGAAATAACAACTAATTGGATCAACACGAATCGATTAAACAATGGAAATTCAATCAAAAATAGGCAAATAGGAAAAAATAGGCAATCCCAGACGTCTGGGGGTCAATCCAGACGTTTGGATTTAGGTTCTGGAAATTCAGAAACCATCCAGACGTTTGGAGGGTGGCTTCAGACGTCTGATAGGGTGGTCCAGACGTCTGAGAGGTAGTTTCAGAAGTCTGACAAGGTGTTTCAGACGCCTGAAAGATTGTTTCAGACATCTGACTCTGTTTTCTGCCATTTTTAAAAATCTCTGCCGTATTTATTTTTGTTCCAGGTTTAAAACCAGACGTCTGAACTTGCTTTTCAGACGTCTGAAGACCTGGTCTGGGCAACAATTTGCCTAGGCCATGATGGCCAAAACGATTCGGGAGCGATCAATCGAGCAATGACGACCAAGGATTTATGCCAAACGACAACCCAGCCTTATAGGCTCTTCGATACACCCTAAACATCAAAGTCCAGACATCCATAAGAGGATTTCCATAAAATTGGACCAAAACACAAAAATTGGAATATTCACCAATTCAATTCAAATCAAAAGAAAACGGACATAGATAAGTGTTAGGAATTCATACCTAACAACAATTATATCTATAGAAGTAGATGTGAGTTCAAAAACTCACCTTTTAAATCCAAACACAAATGATAAGCTCAAGAACAAGAAATAGGTTGATCTCTCTTCAACACCACCTCAAGAACTTCAATCTAAAACAAAGATGGAGTTTTCTCTAAGTTAGGGTTTAGGAGATTTCAGAAATTGAAGAGAGATTGAGATGGAGAAGGAGAAATGAAGGCTTACCTAAGCTTCACCTTGAATTTGGAGCTAAAACTTGGAGTTGCAAATGAAAACTAGGGCTTGGAGTTTCTATTTCCCTTTCTCTTCCCCCATTTCAATTGAGCTTGAGTGTTTGCAAAAAGAAATAAGTGAATGGATGAAGAGGGGGCTGAGTTAGGCTAATAGAATGATTCGGGTGAAACCCAAACCCAAAAAGCCCAACAGAAAATAGCAAAATTCAACTCACTCCAAACATATCGAAGCTTATACTCAAAAAAGTCGCAAACACCATTTTGGACTCAATGGAAGTGGTCTCGAGTCCTAATTCGACCGTTTGCAAAAAGTAGCTTTTCGGACTTAAATCTGACTAACGACGCTATATTTAAATAAAATATTTAAATATAAAATTGTATAATATGCGGGTTGTTACAGAAATTCCAAATGAAGGACCTTGGAGAAGCAAAGAAAATTTTGGGTATGGAAATCCAAAGGGATAGAAAGCTAGGACTTTTGAGCCTCACTCAAAAGGAGTACATTCGAAAGGTGCTTGCTCGGTTTAGCATGGAAGGGGAAAGGCAATCAGCACACCCATGCCTTTGCACATACAGTTTTCTAGTAAAGGCCCTCCGATCTCAGAAAAGGACAAGGCTTATATGATGAAGGTCCCATATGCAAGTGCAGTTGGCAGCTTGATGTATGCCATGGTCTGCACTAAGCCTGACATTGCACAGGCGGTAGGATTAGTGAGTAGGTTCATGGAAAATCCAAGAAACACGCATTGGGAAGCAGTGAAATGTATCTTCAGATACCTTAGAGGAACTCTAAACCATGGACTTGTCTTTGGCGGCAGAGGAAGAGATTTCAGCTTGGTTGGATTTTGTGATTCCGATTATGCCGGTGATAAAGATCGAAGGAAGTCAACCTCCGGATATGTGTTCACCATTGGTGGGACAACGATCAGTTGGAGAGCGAGGTTGCAGATGATTGTGGCTTTGTCCACTTCAGAGGCAGAGCTCATAGCTGTGGTTGAAGCAGCTAAGGAAGCGCTTTATTTGAGGCGGCTATTGTGTGATTTGGGCTTCGCATACAAAGGAGTGAATGTGCATTGTGACAATCAAAGTGCAATTCACTTAGCTGAAAATATGGCATTCAGCTCGAGGACAAAGCATATTGAGGTGAGAGAGTCGTTCCTTGTCTCGTTGAGTGAGGAGAATCTAGTTCGTCTTTAGAAGATTCACACAAAGGAGAATGCAACAAACATGTTTACCAAGTTGTTGCCTGTTGCTAAGTTCAAGCATTGCTTGAATTTGATTCGCTTAATGAAGTGCTAGGTGCCATGGGGGGAGAGTTGAGATGGTTCATGGAGACATTTGTTTTCATGGTGGAAGTTGATAGGTTCTACACAGACTGGGTACTTCGAACACTTTGTTGATGGGCGGTGGCCTTGTCGGAGTTCATTGACAGAGTGTAATGGGTAATGGCATTGCCGAAGCTAATTGGGCAAGTATTCATTGCTTGGAGCATGAAGGTGTAGATTGAATTGGAAGGCTTGTATGGACTTTGGTATCAAGGTGGAGATTGTTAGAGATGATACCTAGAATTCATGAAGAAGATGAGGCCATTGGAGATACTTGAGAAGCAAGCAAAGCCCTAAAAGTAGAAACTGAAGTCACGTTGCAAAGAGAAAGCGCAGATATGAAATGCTAGGGCTTGGAAGGGTTTGGATCGGTAAAATCACCGAACGAGAATTCTCGTTCGGTTGGATGAGTGTTGCGGAGAATCTTGGAGGCCGAATCAAAAGTCTGGTTCGGTGGAGGAATTGCTGGACCAAAGATTTGGTCCGGTGGTAGTGCATCGATCAGCAGTTGAAGGCAAGAAGGAAGTTATTTCGTTCGGTAGCCAGTGCAATGAAGTGGATAATGCCGAATCAAATATTTCGTTCGGTGGCATGCCCAACCAGATGGATGTCGAATGAAATATCTCGTTCGGTATTTGGGAATGTCGGTCCAGACTTGAAGTGGAGATGCCGAACCAGATTGATATGGGCTTTACCGAACCAAATGCCAAGCTTCATGTGCTGTTTGCCGGGCCAGATGCATGCCGAACCAAGAGCTTTGCCGAACCAAATCTCAGGGTTCCTATATAGCAGCTATCCCTCCTCATATCTTCACTCTATAAATAGTGGAGCTTCTGAACAACAATGGCAGCCATCCTAGAGAGCTGAAACTCTGTAGAATTTTGTCTGTATTGTAAATTCTTCTCATGTATAGCCTCCAAAGTGAATCAATCTTGTAATTCTAATCTTTCAGTGATTAATAAAATCTCCTCTCCCCAAGTGGATGTACACTGCCTCGCGGTAGTGGAACCGCTATAAATACTGGTGTTATTTATTTTTCTGTATTGCATAGATCTGTGACTGTCTGTTCTGGTGTTTATCTCTGTTTGTATCATCTCACTACAATCACGATCTAGTTGTTTTCCGCTGCATTGATTTTTTTATTCCCTTAGACTGATCATTTGAAGGGATTTTCCCCAACACGAATATATTATTGTCAAGAATAATTGTAACATCAGATTGAGTATCAGTGTATGACTTGTGTGTAAGCATATCATTATCAGTGATTTCCCCTTCTTCCAAGTCCTCTAAAATAGAGAAACAGTTCGAAGTTATTTCAAAAGTGTTAGTGTTAAGTGGGTCATTCACAACAATTTTTATTGGTGAAGTAGTTGCATGTTTAAGTTCCACATGCACGTGATGTTCTTCATCTGTAGCTTTGCCTAATATTGTTTCTATTTGAGGAAATATACTTTGCTTATTAACAGTTTTTTCCACACTGTCAACTTTAGTTTTCTTTTGCCTAACTTGAGTACCAACTTTTCCTTTGGTTAGATTAATTGCTTTAACAGGAATAGGGTCATGATTTTGAGAAGGATTTTGAGCATCTGATTGAACAATATCACAATTTTCATCATTTTGCGGCTTATCTCGATTTTTGGGATGTACAAAAACCAAGGTTTTGTTGTGCATATCACAATTCATTGTTACATGCCCAACACTGAGAAATATAGTGCATATCCAAGCATACCCTATATATATACTCTCTGATAGTTGCCTTCGCCCACATTTATGTAATCTAGCAACTCTTTATCCAGAGTGATTTTGATCGAGCATTTAGCGTATTCAAGATGCAGGAACGTTCTTAGCTGGAGCTTGCACTGCCCCAAATGCGAGTTTCCAAGTGGTATTGATGAACATTTGCCCTCTTATAAATATAGGATAGGAGAGCAAAAATTTTCATTTATCTTCATCGCAATTAAATTTAAAGAAAAAATTTGAATCATTATATTTGACATCTAAAATGAATCAATACAGATGAGATAACCGTATATCTATTTGCTATATGGACCACTTGCTATGCTTCAGGAGCAGGCCACTACGGGCTGTGATTTATCTTCTTGGCCCAATAAGCATTTCACCAGATATGTATAAATAGAGAGTGCAAGTCTGTATCAATATTATTATTCTCTGTATATGAAAGTAAATGAAATAAAGCAGTTTACATTTTTCTCTTCAAATCTTTATATGGTATCAGAGATGAATCATGCCTATCAGCAAAAGAAATGCCATGCCATTGATCAAGATCAGATCTAAAGTCATCATATCAAGATCAGGCTGCATATTTTGAATCATCTAAGAATCAAGTAGATTCTCATCATCATTTCCTGTTCTTTTTCTTT
The DNA here is from genome assembly GCA_030737815.1 of Allium fistulosum. Classification (NCBI taxonomy): domain Eukaryota; kingdom Viridiplantae; phylum Streptophyta; class Magnoliopsida; order Asparagales; family Amaryllidaceae; genus Allium; species Allium fistulosum. The sequence continues at coordinate 803,410,544 of CM060903.1, read as the reverse complement.
TTCAATCAAGATTAGATATAACATCATCATATCAAGATCGAATTGTATTTCATTTTGAATCATCTGAGAATCAAGACAACTCTCATCATCAACGTTCTATTTTAATCAAGATCAGACTGAGCATCATCATATCAAGATTAAAACAGTATATACTTGGAATCATATGAGAAATACAACATTTCTCATCATCTCAGTTCTTCATTTACATACCTGAGTCAAGATTACTGATCAAATCTTCTGTTGTGCCTCGCCTAGGAATTCACATTAGCTCTATCGTAACTAATCAAGAATTTTCCTGGCTGCTCAGTCTTCTTTTGTCTCACAGTAATTTATTTTTTTAATTATTTTTCTTGATTTCTGAATCAATGGCTGAAGGAGATCAAGATATCTTTGCCTCCTCCAGCACCCACACTAATGCCAGATTCAATCCAACTGAAGAACTGCTGAAAGAGATGGTTAAACCTCAAAGTCAGTTGCTGTCTATTCAACTCGATGAGACCAATTTCTTGCTTTTGAAGTTTCAAGTTGAAACAGCAATCAAAGCATATGGCCTGGAGCAATATATCCAAGGTACCATAATCATACCACCAAAGTATACTGTAGACAAGGATGGAAAGCTTGTTAGTAATCAAAAATTCATAATACATCAAAGACAAGACAATCTAGTCAGTTCATGGCTAATATCATCAATAAGTGCTAATATACTTCCTCAGTTAATTGGATGCAATTCATCTCATGAGATCTGGTCCACAATAGAACAGATCTTTAGTACTCAGTGGGCAGCCAAGATTATGTACTACAAGAGACAATTGTAAAATATCAAAAAGGAAAATCAGTCAATGAGAGATTATCTTGTAAAGGTTAAAACCTTGTGTGATCACTTATCTTCTGCAGGGCACAAGGTGGGTGACACAGAACATATTCTATCAATTCTTGGAGGGTTAGATGATGAATATGAATCAGTGGTGGCTGTTATATCATCAAAGGAAACTCTACCCATAATTCAATATGTTCACTCTACCCTACTAGCTCATGAGGGTAGATTGGAACAAAAGAAATCATCTATATCAGACATGTCTTTGAATTTCATCTCAAACAACAAAACCAAGAGTCAAGAAAAAGCTTCTGGTAACAGAAGTCAACAGTATACCAATCAGAGAGGTGGTCAGTCCTCTAGATCAAGAGGAAGGGGTGGAAGATGGTTCAACAACAGTGGAAACAATAGACCCAGATGTCAGATCTGTGAGAGGATTGGTCATATTACTAGTAAATGCTACTTTAGATTTGACATTAACTACACTCCATCACAGCAGAATAACAATAGGGCTAGAAACTATAATCCCAGTGCAAATGCGGTAAGTGCTCAATAAGAAATTAGAGGTCAAAGTGATTGCAACAATAATGAAAATGCAAAAGTTGAAGACATTAATGATAGTAGTTGGTATCCTGACTCTGGAGCAACAAATCATGTCACTAATAACTTGGAAAACTTAAATCTTGGAAACAAGGAATATAAAGGTACACAATCTTTACTTATGGCCAATGGTGAGTCTGTGAAAATTTCACATACTGGAAGTGAATATATAACAGGAAAGAAACAGTTATACTTGCATAATTTATTAAGAGTACCATCTGTCAAGAAAAATTTATTAAGTGTGTCACAATTTGCCAAAGATAATAATTTGTTCTTTGAATTCTTTCCAAGTTACTGTCTAGTCAGAGATATTCTAACAAAAGATATTCTCTTACAGGGTAGAGAAATTAAGAGATTGTATACTTTCAATGTTGCTAATTCAAGAACATCTGGATGTAAAGAAAAATGGTGTAATAATTCTGTAATCAAAACTGTGAATGATTGTAAGAATTTTGATATTTGGCACTGTAAGCTTGGACATCCTCATGTAAATATTGTTAAACAAGTGTTGAGTGAAAATAATATCTCTTTTAACAATATTTCAACTCCATACATTTGTACTTATTGTCATATGGGTAAAAGCCACAAATTACCATTTGTGGACTCCAAAGTCAGTTACAACAAACCACTAGAACTCGTTGCAACTGACTTATGGGGTCCAGCACCCATATCAACTGACTATGGGTACAAATATTATATTTCCTTTGTTGATGCATATTCAAGATATGTGTGGATATATTTTTTGAAAGCAAAATCTGAAACATGTTATGCAGTTCAACAATTTATAATGCAGGCAGAAAAGCAGACAAACTACCAACTAAAAATACTGCAGACAGATAATGGAACATAATTCTCACCACTTAGAAATTTTTTTCAAGAGAAAGGTATCATACACAGGACAACTTGTCCTTATACATCAGAACAAAATGGTCTGATTGAAAGAAGGCATAGACATATAGTGGAAACAGGCTTAACATTGCTAGCAAATGCATCATTACCACTCAAGTTCTGGCCTGATGCATTTGCTAATGCAGTTTTTCTAATCAATAGATTACCCACAAAAGTCCTAAAACTAAAGAGTCCATTAGAAATCCTTTATAGTATCAAGCCTGATTATCATAGTTTAAGGGTATTTGGTTGTCTATGCTTCCCTTACCTCAGACCATATAATTCTCATAAACTGAACTACAGATCATCACCATGTACATTTCTAGGTTATGCTACAAATCAAAAAGGTTATAGGTGCTTATCTAGTAATGGTAGAATATTTATATCCAGACATGTTGTTTTTAATGAGAAAGTGTTTCCTTTTAGCAACTCAACAATTAAAACTTCAGAAAAGGTTCACAATGCTAAGTACTCTTTAGTACCTATACCTGTGGTAATTGACAAGGCAGCTCACATTTCTGGAGAGAAAGTTCAAGGCAATGAAAGTCCACAACACATAATGATCACTTCAGAACCAGGTCATGGACAAATCGAGTCATCTAACACATCATCTCAAATGCAACAGCCAGACAATCAATTGCAACAAAGCTCAAGTCACACATTAGATGATTCACAATCATCTAATGAGCGACAAGAGACTGAGATGAACAACAATGATCATCAACAAATTCCTATAAGAGCTGGACATCATATGATCACAAGGGCAAAAAGTGGTATATTCAAACCAAAACTATACAATGTAGCTCTAGAAAATGAAGAACCAAGTACATACTGTCAAGCCATACAAAATGACAAATGGAAAGCAGCAATGAATGAGGAATATGATGCCCTAATGAAGAACAAGACTTGGGATCTTGTTCCTCAACCTACTGATAAGAATATAGTAGGCTGTAAATGGACATACAAATTAAAAAGAAATGCTGATGGATCAATTTCCAAATATAAGGCAAGACTAGTAGCAAAGGGATATTCACAACAGAATGGTTTTGATTTTACTGAAACATTTTCCCCAGTTGTGAAACCCTCTACTATTAGAATTGTTCTCAGTATTTCCTTATGTAGAAATTGGATTATAAAGCAACTAGATGTAAATAATGCATTCTTAAATGGTGTTTTGCAGGAGGAGGTTTATATGGAACAACCTCATGGCTTTATGAAAAAGGGAAATGAAAGACTAGTATGCAAGCTGAACAAAGCAATCTATGGTCTCAAACAAGCACCAAGGGTTTGGTTTGAGAAATTAAAGACAACTTTGTCCAAACTGGGCTACAATTGCACAAAATCAGACAACTCTCTCTTTACAAAGTTTAATTCTGGCATTATCACTTATATACTAATTTATGTTGATGATTTTATTATTACAGGGAGTGATGATCTAGAAATCAACAATCTTATTCAACATCTAAACAAAGAATTTTCAATCAAAGATCTTGGGTGTCTAAGCTACTTTCTGGGATTTGAAGTAAGAAGACTCTCAAAATCTTTGATTCACCTCAGTCAGAAGAAATATATCAGTGAAATTATCATTAAAGCAAAAATGGATCAATCAAATTCAATCTCAACACCCATGATAACAAATGCTCATCTATCAAAGACTAAAGGAGAAATGATCACAAAGACAGTCAATACAGAAGCATAGTGGGTGCACTTCAGTATGCAACAATCACCAGGCTAGAAATTTCATTCAGTGTAAATAAAGTGAGTCAATTCATGCAATGTCCAACAGATGAGCATTGGAGAGCAGTCAAAAGAATACTAAGATATCTTAAAGGAACATTAAATCATGGACTAACTATTGAAGCATGTAAAACAATTAGTATTACTGGTTATGCAGATGCAGACTGGGTAAGTAATATAGATGACAGAAGATCAACAAGTGGTTACTGCATTTACTTAGGCAAAAATCCAGTTTCATGGTGTTCAAAAAAACAGACAACTGTGTCCAGATCGAGCACAGAAGCAGAGTACAGGAGTGTGGCTAATGCAGTGGCAGAAACAATGTGGATAGAATCACTATTGAGTGAAGTACAAATTAAAACCGAAAGCAAGACAACAATATGGTGTGATAATCTTAGTACAGTCTCACTCACTGCTAACCCAGTCCTACATTCCAGAACCAAGCATATGGAACTAGATTTGTATTTTGTTCGTGAGCAAGTTGCCAAGGGAAAATTAAACATTAATCACATACCTGCCACTTACCAAGTTGCTGATATTCTAACAAAACCACTGTCAAAGATGAACTTTACCCATTTCAGAGAAAAGCTTAGAGTCATAGATCTCGAAAGTCACACAAAGCGTGATACTTCCTACCATTCAGTGTCAAAGAGGCTGCAAGCAGAAAAATAACCGTTCGCACTTCAGCAACATGCCTCCTTATAAGCTTATTTCTCAAGCAAAAAACCGATCTTTACTTTTCAGAACCAGATCTCACTAATTCAAGCATCTTGGAACTCAATTTCTATCATCGATTTGAAGGCAACATGAATACCTTGCTAAGATCTTGCAAGCGAAACAACTTAGGGGCTGATTTCATCTCAATCTGAAAGCAACAAGAATATTCCGCAAGATCATCTTACGAAATACACTCGAGCCAGCTGAAATTTGCATAGTTACTCAAGCGAAGCAGTAAAGATCTCAACTTCATGTCGGATCTGAATTATTTATGACTTTCTTTAGTGGCGGCGCATTTCTTTTTGTTTACGAAGAAGATCGCAAACTCTAGCAGGAGAGCTAGGTTTGAGGGGGCATAAAATGAATCAATACAGATGAGATAACCGTATATCTATTTACTATATGGACCACTTGCTATGCTTCAGGAACAGGCCGCTACGGGCTGTGATTTATCTTCTTGGCCCAATAAGCATTTCACCAGATATGTATAAATAGAGAGTGCAAGTCTGTATCAATATTATTATTCTTTGTATACGAAAGTAAATGAAATAAAGCAGTTTACATTTTTCTCATCAAATCTTTATAACATCAAAGGAACCCTTAAGTTTCCATAAATGCTTAAGGTATAGTACAACGCCCATGTAATTGATATTTTCTCTAAGAGAAAAACCAACTAAATAATCTTGCTAAAGAAATACTTTCATTAATGACATCTTGAGGAGGTGAGAGTGTCGAGCCAACATAGCTTAATGCAAAATCTTTAGGAGAATATGACCCAGCATTGCGAGGCAGAGCCTTAAACAAAGAAGACCATTGCATTGGAAAATATTTGCTCTGAGAAGCAATTGTATCTTGCACATGACCTATGGAGTAGCTAGAAAAGGAAGTGAAAAGTGGAAGATAAGGTAGGGATGAAGAGGGTGGCAAGCAAGAAGAAAGAACGGGAGGGTTAGAGGAAGGACAAGGAAGGTCAGGGGGACGGGGAGGAGGAAAAGAAGGGATGACGGGGCTGGTAAAAACAGATGATGGTAAGGCAAGAAAAGAGGGAGGTATGAGAAGAACAGAAGTATAAGTTTGGACAGAAGGCATCACAACCATTAAAAAGTTTTTTCGAAAAAAAAGGTTTTGTTTACGCACGCACACACTATATATATATATAGTGTGTGTGTGTATTTTTGAATTTTTAATAAATTTTGGTAAGCATTGGTAGCTCCTAGATTATTAATGATATTATGAAGTATAGTGGGCAAATTTACTGCTATTTTTAGAAATGATACTAGTAAGTGGAAATTAAGATGCATTTAGTAGCACACTTAATTTGTGGTTGAATCTATTAACACTCACTGTTTTACCTTTCTCACTCTCTTAAATTACAAAAAGAATTCACATACCACACTTCCCTTTCTCACCTCACTGTATACCAAAATTACTCTACAAAATAAGACAAACAACCTTATACCATAAGGTGATTTGCTTGTTAAGGGATTCAAAATGTTTAATTCTTTACGCGTAGATTTGATTGAATCCTTGTTATCCTTATATATCGAAACTTATGATACCGTGTGGAGATTGATTTGATCGGACTTAGATGTTGGACTTCTGATTCAATAGAAGTTTGGTAGCATCTAATATTTTGCTATTAGTTCTTGTTTGCTCCACCTTTGGATTGTTCTCGAAAGCAAAGTTCTAATTCCGATAGAAATTGCTGTAGTGTGAACTATGATTTGATCTGCTAGTTGATGGTGATTAAAATTTCATAGGTAATTTTGGTCATGTTTGGTTTTTTCATTTGTAAAGGGGCGGGGAAAGTAAAAGAAGGAGAATTAATGGAACCACCCTTAAGTTACGGCTTAGTTAATAACTTTATGGACATTGGCATTAGAATATTAATCATTGAAGAATTAGTTAAATATTCAAAGTTTTGTATTTAATTATCATTAATACTCCATTCTAACTGGTTTCCAACTATTATAAGTGTTGAGTTAACATAATATACCCATTAATATTCAATAACTACATGCGAAGGCAATTTATTGCACAAGATGGCCAGTATTTTAAAGTTTAAATAAAACGTTACATTTTTTATTACTATTAGTTGTTCGCATTAATAAGAGTAGTTGAAATAAAACTTTGTTAACATATGCCAATTGACACAAGTTAAAATTTCTCTTATTAGAACTACTCAATATATAATGAGGATATTTCATTTTGAAGCCTTTGAAATGAAGAAATTGCCAAAAAAATATTTTAGCTCTCTAAAATTATAGCTGTTTAATTCCAATCTTATGCAAATCAAAACCCACTATCGCATTATTCGCATTAACCATGCTTTATTCTCTTCCCTTAACAAAATACCCACTTTTAAACTTTCTAGGATTTACCCCTTTTTGTTGTGCAATAAAATTGATTTTGAGGAAATATGACGTGCTTCCACTTCTTACTCCCTCTCTCGCTGCTATCACCAAAACTGAAATTGTAGGCTTGCTTTGCGAAATTACAATTTCTATTGAAATCATCTCACCTCTTAAAAGTCTTGAATGGGGTTACAGGGATCAAGCTTAATGTTATGTTATCTCACATCAATTATAAGTTATCTCACAATTTTTATTAAAAATACAACTCATTTCATCTTTTATTTTTTCCCGAAATTCTAAAAATATACAATTTTAATGGTTACATGTTGAGGATTTTGCGGTTCGAGACAAATTTGATGGAGATTATGAAGAGGATAATGCTGTACTTCCGACTTCAAGGATCTATGGAATAGATTCTTTCAGACAATAGTTCAACCCACTAGGTACAAACAGGTTATCAAACTATCGACTTTCTGGATTCAATGAACCCTATAACAGTGTAATCAGATTCAAAGTTTGCACGTCTTTGATCCGACCAAGAACACTTTAGCAATGGTTTCTGATGATGCAATTTGTATAGAATAGAAAGAAGAGGAAGAAGAGAGCAATTCTGTGACGTTTTCTGAGTTTGCAACACCTCGGAGGCGTCACAAAATAGATTAATGGCGATGGAGTTCTGGCGTCGCAAAACTACTCTGTGAAGAAGAAGAAGAATCAGAATTATGATCCAATTTTAAATGATTTCTGAGCGTCACTATTTATAGTGGTAGAGAGGTGCCTATTCGCCAAGCGTCACAACCGTTTGCAACGGTCGCGTCTATTCATTTTGTAATGGTTCAAAACTATTACAAACGGTCGCGTCTATTCATTTTGTAACGTTTAAAAAAACGTTACAAATTTCCCGCCATTAATTCAAATTTAGAAATTTCGGTTTTGGGTCCTTAACGGGCTGAAATCCGACCCGTTCCTGTTTACATATGATCCAAAAATATTTTCGGACCCGGAACCTGACCCAGCCCGGTTCGGTTCGGTCGGACGGACGGTGGCGGCGCGCGTGTGGTGTTGCATGACTTCTCTCCTTACAACAAAGCAAACATGTGGGAGCCCCATGGCCCCAACATCCACATGAGAAAACTATATTTATACAAATATAGTTCTTGATTTTCTAGCATGTGGGACTTATCTCTTCTTTCTTCTTTTCTTCTTCTCTTCCAAACAAAAAACCCAAACCCCAAAGCTATTTGAAAATTTACAACAATCTCCCCCAATTTTCAAAATATAAGAAAAATTAATAAATAGGATGGCTGCATCACTAGAGTGACTTTCTACATACCCAAGTGGGATCAAGCCTATGTAGTTCTAAGATCAAGTTTTGCATCATCGTGAAAACCAACACATAAATTAAAGGTATCTTTTGGATTTGAACCTTTACTTAGTGTAAATCATTCAAGGCCTTATCGAGATTCTATGGTGAACGAATATTGAACCAAGTATCCCTAATGATAAAACCGGAACAATCACACATGTTGATTTCCTTAGGTAAAGTGTTCTGTATTGCTCAGCACGTTAATGGCCATGTGCTTAAATCCTGGTTCATGAGTCTACTTAGAAAGCGGTCTTACTTTCCTAGGAAATGGCCTGATTTCCATACTCATATAGGTAAGTCTCTTAAGGTGTTTCTGCGATTCACCTTTTAAGGTTTCTAGACTTATTAAGGATATATATCCATCCTTTGTTCTTGCAGAATCCAACACTAAATATTATGGGATTATCGATTTAGTGTTCCATAATCATTCTCTTAACTTGTTGGTACCCATTGAACTTTGTCTATCCTTTTCAAGACATAAGTTGGGTTTCTGTTAAGGATGATCAACCTTCATTCACAGACCTTAGTCCCATTTCTTGTGACTTTATAGAAACCATTGCCATTGGAAGACTCTTTGTAAGTGGATCAACCAAGTTTTTCTTCGTTTCTATGTAGTCAACAGTTATAACTCCTCGTTTGAGTAACTGTCTCACCATTTGATGTCTTAGACTCACATGTCTAGACTTTCCATTATATGTCTTATTAGACACATTGTATATCGTTGCTTGATTGTCACAGTTAATCAAGACTGCTGGAGATGGCTTCTTCCATAAAGGGATTTCCATTAATAAATTCCTAAGCTATTCTGCTTCTTTACATGCATCTGCTAATGCAATCAATTCTGACAACATTGTTGAGTCAGAAATACAGGTCTGCTTCTTGGAACCCCAAGACACAGTAGCGCCTCCTAATGTAAAGATCCATCCAGTAGTAGACTTGGATTTGGATTCTACATTGTTCCAGGTTGCATCACTATATCCTTCTATTACAGCAGGATATCCTTTATAAGATAAACCATTTTCAATGGTTCCTTTCAAATAAGCTAAAACTCTAGAAATAGTTTCCAATGTTCTAAACATGGATTACTCGTAAATCGACATAATATACTTATAGCATGTGCGATATCTGGTCTAGTGCAATGCATAGCATACATAAGAGTCCCAATAACACTGGAATACTCTAGTTGAGAGATAGTACGTCTAGTGTTCTTTTCTAATTTAATACTAGGATCTAAAGGAGTTGGTGCTGCTTTGTCATCGTAATGACCATACTTTTGTAGGAATTTCTCTATGTAATGAGATTGAGTTAGTAATAACTCCCCCTCTTTCCTAGTAATTTTAATTCCCAAAATTACATCAGCCTCTCCTAGATCTTTCATATCGAATTTAGAAGACAGAAACCTTTTAGTTTCATTCACACATGATATATTGGAACCAAATATTAGCATGTCATCAACGTATAAACATATTATAACACTACTATTGTTATCCGATTTGCTATAAATACATTTATCAGCATCATTAACAATGAATCCATATGACGGTGCAACTTTATCAAATTTCTCATGCCATTGCATGGGAGCTTGCTTCAGGCCATAAAGAGATTTCACTAATTTGAAAACCTTCTTTCTTGGCTTGGGGTTTTGAAACCTTCAGGTTGTTCCATATATATCTCTTCTTCTAAATCTCCATTTAGAAAAGCAGTCTTTACATCCATTTGATGTATGACTAATTTATGAATTGATGCAAGTGCAATTAAAAAACGTATTGAAGATATGCGAGCAACTGGAGCATATGTATCAAAGTAATCTACTCCATGTCTTTGCTTATATCCCTTAGCAACTAATCTGGCTTTAAACTTACCAATGGATCTATTTGTATTCAACTTTTTCTTGAATATCCATTTACATCCTATAGGTTTAGCACCAGGAGGTAAATCAGTTAAAACCCAAGTTTGGTTTAACAATATGGAATTCATTTCATTATTGATAGCTTCTTTCCAGAAATTGGAATCTCTGGAGCTCATAGCCTCAGAATAAGTTTTGGGACCGTCATCGACGTTCATTACATATTTAGTCACATTAAGGACTTCGTCCTTACTGCCTTCTACAAGATATGTAATGAAGTCAGGACCATAGTCCTTCTCTATTCTCACTCTTTTACTTCTCCGTTGTTCAGTATTATTATCTGGTATTGATACTTCCTTGCTGTTTTGAGCAGGAGCATAATCATCATCATTGATATCATTAGCCATACTAGGTTCTGGACTAGATGATCTCAATGGGATCTCAACAGTTTGATTTTCAAAAAATTCTACATCTACAGATTCTATAACTTCTAGGGTGTCAAGAATAAAGAATCTATAAGTTATACTATTAAGTGAATATCCTATGAAAACACATTTAAATGCTCTATTTCCTAACTTTGGTCGTTTAGGGTCTGGTTTTCTAACATATGCTAAGCAACCCCAAACTTTAAGTTTAGTTAGGTTAGGTTTTCTATTAAACCATAATTCATAAGGGGAAATATTATTCTTTTTAAGTGGTACTCTATTTAAAATATAACATGCAGATAACATAGCATCACCCCATAGGTTATAAGGTAAATTAGAACTTATGAGCATGTCATTAACCATTTCTACTAAGGTTCTATTCTTCCTTTCAGCAACACCATTTTGTTGTGGTGTATATGGGGCAGTACATTGGTGAACTATACCTTGTTGTTTACAAAACAAGGTGAATTCATTTGAGAAATATTCACCACCACGATCTGAATGTAATATTTTAATTTTAATTCCTAATTGTGTTTCGACTTCTACTTTGTAAATTTTGAATTTATCAAAAGCCTCATCTTTAGTTTTTATTATATATATATATATATATATGAATATCTAGTATAATCATCAATGAATGTTATATAGTATTGGTTACCACCATAGGTGATATGACTTTTTAAGTCATCCACATCACTATATACCAAATCAAGCAAACCAGTTTTCCTTTCTGCGGATTTAAAGGATTTTCGGTGTATTTTTGCTTGAACACATATTTCACATTTAGAGATGGTATCGAAATCACAATCAGAAATTAATCCTAATTTATGTATATTTCTAATAGAATTATAATTAACATGTCCTAATCTACCATGCCATAAATTAATAGAATCAACAATATAAACAGAAGTTTCTTTATTAGATTCAACTTAATCATGCCGTTACAAGAGTATCTCTGTCCAATGAATCTACCATTCTTAGACAACACTAGCTTATCAGACTCATACACCATCTTGAATCCTCCTTTGTTAAGAAGGTATCCAGAGACCAAATTCTTACACATATCAGGTACATAAAATACATTTACTAATGTAAGAACTTTTCCAGAGGTGAAAGTAAGTTCTATAGTTCCTTTTCCTATAACTTTTCTTGGAGCCTTATTTGCTCCAGTAACTTCGTCGGCTACTCCTTTATTTTCTTCGTAACTCTTGAACAGATTACGGTCTTTGCAAATGTGAATGGTTGCTCCTGTATCGAACCACCAATCATTATCATTGCCGCTAACGGAGTTCGCCTCTTGCACTACAGCCACAAGCGAGTCTTCGACCACATTCACTTTTTGTTGTTTCTTCTGCAGACGGCAGTCTCGGGCATAGTGGCCGGGCTTGTTACAAAAATAACAAGCACATTTCCTTTTGTTATTGGTTTTGGAATGATTTTTCTTCTTAAACCGTGTCTCATTCTTTGGCTTTAACTTATCAGTAATTTCAACATTATTAGCCTTAGAATGGGACTCAGTTTGTGGATTATCATCTAGATCGCGTTTGCGAGAGTCTTCTTCAATACGAAGATGACGCTGTAAACTGTCTAAATTATAATCCGTTTCCGCATGCTTCATCTTTTTCTTATAATCATTCCAACTATGCGGAAGTTTAGAAATTATAACTCCAACAACAAAAGATTCAGGGAGATCAATTCCAGCATCTTTAAGTTGATTCATCAACAGTAAGATTTCGCTTACTTGTCCAATTATGGACATATTGGTGACCATTTTGAAATCCATAAAATTGGAAATAAGAAACTTTTTATTACTTGCCTCGGATATGCGGTACTTATTCTCCAGTGCAGTCCAGAGTGCCTTCGCTGTTTCCAAGGTCATATGAGCATTGTAGACTGGGGTAGATAGCACATTCAGAATATGGCCTCTGCATAGAAAATCGTCCTCTTTGCGCTTTTCATGTCTAGCCTTTAGAGTAGCATCATCCTTATCAGTTTCCTCCGGGATTTCTTCCAAGTCATCTTCCAAAATGTAGAACAACTTGACGGTGACCAAGAAAAATTTCATCGTCTCTTGCCAACGAGTGAAATTGTCGCCATCAAAACGCTCTAATCGAGATAGATGTTGATTCATAACTTGTAGAGCGCTCGAACCTTCCGTGGTCGAAGTTATTGTCTGAAAGTTTATTAGAGATTTTGCGGTTCGAGACAAATTTGATGGCGGTTGTGAAGAAGATAATGCTGTACTTCCGACTTCAAGGATCTATGGAATAGATTCTTTCAGACAATAGTTCAACCCAAGAAGTACAAACGGGTTATCGAACTATCGACTTTCAAGATTCAATGAAGCCCTATAACAGCGTAATCGGATTCAAAGTTTGCAGCCTTTGATCCGACCAAGAACACTTTAGCAATGGTTTTTGATGATGCAATTTGTATATAATAGAAAGAAGAGGAAGAAGAGAGCAATTCTGTGACGTTTTCTGAGTTTGCAACACCTCGGAGGCGTCACAAAACAGATTAATGGCGACGGAGTTCTAGCGTCGCAAAACTGCTCTGTGAAGAAGAAGAAGAATCAGAATTATGATCCAATTTTAAATGATTTCTGAGCGTCACTATTTATAGTGGTAGGGAGGTGCCTATTCGCCAAGCGTCACAACCGTTTGCAACGGTCACGTCTATTCATTTTGTAATGGTTCAAAACTATTATAAACGGTCGCGTCTATTCATTTTGTAAAAACGTTACAAATTTCCCGCCATTAATTCAAATTTAGAAATTTTGGTTTTGAGTCCTTAATGGGCTGAAATCCGATTTACATATGATCCAAAAATATTTTCAAACCCGGAACCCGATTCGGTCGGACGGCGGCGGCGCGCGCGTGGTGTTGCATGACTTCTTTCCTCACAACAAAACAAACATGTAGGAGCCCCAAGGTCTCAACATCCATATGAGAAAACTATATTTATACAAATATAGTTTTTGATTTTCTAGCATGTGGGACTTAAACTCTTCTTTCTTCTTTTCTTCTTCTCTTCCAAACAAAAAACCCAAACCCCAAAGCTATTTGAAAATTTACAACATTACATTGCAAATTAAAAATTGCAACAAAGTTAGAAGAAGTTTAGGGATTTTATAAAGTAAAACTATTATTATAAGTGAAGACATTTCATAAGTACAAATAGGCTATCTATTATGTTTGTGCTTGTTATTTGATTTCAGAATTAAAATATTACATAAAAAGTTCTAATTGCTACTTAAAAATATGTGTTAATTTTCATCACTATTTTTTACATAAGTAAACAAGAAAAAGATTGCTTAAATTTTAAAGAGTGGAAATGACGTACGGTAACATGGATTTTTTTCTTCTATATAATAACTAGGTTGTTGTTACTTTCTGACTGGAATTTAATTTTTCATATTTTATACTGATTTAAAGATCAAGTGCAAGGTGGATCAAAGAGAGTTAGCAAAGGCAAGGTGGTGATGTATGTCATGTCAGTCATGATGATTGGATGAGAAGCTGAAGATGGCAACATGAGTTGGTTAATGACAGAGCTTTTCGGGTAACTATCTAATTCATTGCTACATTTAATAATGCAAGTTATTATCTTGTGTTGCTTAAATAAATGACCATTAGACGCATTGTGTTTTTTTTTTGAAAACCCAGGAGAACCCGGCAAGCCGGTAAACTCCTGAGAAGGTATAGTAAAGCCGTCCGCTGATCCAAGCCTCCATACCTCCGAGTAAATTTATATAAGATAGGAAAGCGCATGATAGGAATCGAACCTGAGTCTTTTTATCAGAACCCAAGCCTCCTTTCCACTGCGTCGCACCCGCGGACATTAGACGCATTGTTGTTACATTCCATGTGTAAAACTAGATAATTTCTTGAAAAAATATAGCAGTAAAATTTTGCAAATAGAATACCATTACACTTTTATCCTTTTTTTTATAAACCGAAATAATATTTTCTACTCCTTGTATTGTGAGTTGTCATGGAACCTACAAAGTGCAGGGACGTTTCAAGTATCCATAAATCTCAGATCCACTAAAGACGGTATTCTAGATTCTCTTTTTGATGACTTTTAATTTAGATTCTCCTTTTGATGCTATGAAATAAGTTCTAATAATCTAGATTGAGCGAGATCAAATTGTGTTTATTTTCAAAAGTCTAGCATTAGTAGCTTTTAACAATTAAAGAGTTGGTTAATAAATTATCACATATTGTATTAATTATTTAATTACACTGCTCTTTTTTAAGTACATTTATGCATTATATTGGCTAATGTGCTGAAGTAGAATCAATTCTTAATGTCATATATGTGATATAAATGATGTTATTTTGAACTATATTTTGCTCATTGGACATTTCTTGAATTCTTATGTTATATCATATTTATTTATGTTAGATTATATAAACCAAAGTTTGAGTCGACGGCTTGGTGTGCACATTCGAACGCCCCACCGATATTGCAACAAATGTAATTTGCTCAATTTTTTTATCACATTTCAGTGGACTAACAGAAATTGATATCACATTTTATACTCACATATATTTATACAATATATTGCGAAAAATAATATTTTCATAAATAAAATATGCAGAAAAATTGAGCTAATTATTAACTTAGTGAACTTTTGTAAATTATTTAATCTGAGCTTTTATATAAAAATTATTTGAATTCTATATGAACCAACCGATATTGGTTCAATACTGAATGGTGTCTTTTAAACCATTTTGTTGTTTCTTATGCATTTCAATTTTTATGAATTATGGAAAAAGTTTGTTTAATTAAGATTAAATTATCAGTTATAATTAACGTTAATGTAGGTTTAGAGCATATGGATGAAGATGAGTTAAACTAAAGAATACTAAAAGAATATTGTAATGTTGATGTGTTTTCTCTTTAACTTATCATACCTATCACAACGTATATACGAATATCTTCCTCCGAGAGCACCCTTTTATATTAATTTGAGCTTTGCATATTAATTTACGCTCATTTCTAGATTAGTGATGGATGCTTAGAAAGTATCATATACATTACTCTCAAGTACAATAATTTGCTTGGTTCACTTACAGGTACAAAATTGGATAACACTTTGTCATTGAATAACTTGATGGCATGTCAAATCATTGAGCAAATGGTACACTTTCTTATTTTCATTGTCTTTGGATGAATTTGCATGAATAAAGAGTGAACTGATTAATGTTTTGCTTGTTTGATCAACTGCAACTTCCATATAGTAATTTTACCAGCTCTCATACTAATCATTCCAATCAAAAATTTAAGACTGAAGTAGTGGCAGCTTACAAGAATAATATAATCATGTAAAAATGGAAAATTTACAAGGCAACATAGATGCATAAGATATACTTATTAGTTAATGCGCTATTTATTTATGGACTGCGTTGTTTGATTGTTAGTGAACTTATCAAGTGGCATTTGAAAAAAAAAGAGCACATGACTCAATAGTAGTTGAATGTCAATTATATATATAGTCTTTGGGAAAATGAAGGTTTTGAGTCAAATATATATGGGATCAAATACCACAGGCACTTTACTTTAAAGTTTCCTTTTGGCTGATTTTCTATACAGGCATCATATGTCAAAAATATAATTTTTCTATGTTAATCAATGGTGTACATAATGTGTTTTTACTCACAACCTTAAGATGGTGTCGTTGTGATGCCGCTACTACTGTGTGAAAGCTTACCCATGAATAGTGTTTTATTTATTTATTATAACGGTGTTGTCAAATATTCAAATATATCGAGGGTTCTCTTATGGTAAATTGAAGAATGCGTTTGAGAACATATCTATTTGTGTCAAATATTATCTATGTATATAACCATTATTCCCCAATAAATAAATTTGCTTCCAACTTTCTTTACACACGTACAACGGACGTGCTCAACATACTGGTACTATAATTTGAGTAAAAATAACATTATCGATTATTAGTTTTATTTAACATAAATTCAAATTAATCAGTGATACATTATCATTTATCATAACTATAGTAAACTAGTATAGCAGCACGCATAACACGTGCGTTGATTACACAATGCTCAACTAGAAAATTTATTATTCAAAATATGAAAACTACGACGTACATTCAAAATAAGAAGTATCATAATATTCTATACAGTCTGTAATGTAGAGGGTCAAAGTTTTTCCTTGAGTTAGTATGAAGAAGTTATTGCAGTTTGAATGGAAAAAATAGCGAATTCTACCCAATCGGAGTTTAGATATAACGTCGCATGTTATTTGCTAAATGCAACCGTTAATCAATGTACGTATAGAATATGAAGTTTGTGAATATATTGTATTATCTGCAATGTAGATGCTGATAGAGTTAAAGGTATGCCCTAGGGGTAATTCTGTAATATATTGTAAATTACTAACTCTACAATTAATTCTTGTTCTTAATGAAGGTGCTTCTTTTTGTTATATATTTGTTATAATATGTTATAAATAATTAAATGTTTAATTAAAATATATTTAACAGAAAATCCATAAACGATGTGTTTGTGATAGTAGTTACAAATAGTTGTAATAGAGTATTGTATCGCAATATAACAAACACATCATTTTAAATATTCCTAGTCAAGATGCATCGAGAGTGGATATTGATGCATCTACCGAGACTAGAGTTTGTAATGCTTTCCATATTTGGGCAACATATTACTCATGACTACTGGGGTCACCAAGGTGTTATGTACTAATAGCTATTGGATAACTATGGAATGTCTTACTCGATAGTTTTCTGTTGGTTAATGCAACTAAGGTCAAATAAAAAATATCGATGTGACTAATTTACATAGTTCTCGTGACTTGAGAATACTATTGATCTTCAATACGAAAGCAGCACTTTGGTTATAATCAAATCGTGGCACGACGTCCATCGACTGACTATAGTTGAGTCGAGTGGGTATTGGAGTGAAACACCATTAAAGAGAGTATTTGTTTCCTCGGTTATATGAGGTTAGTATCACGGTCAACCGAGGTCAACTCAAAGTCAAAATAACTTGCCAGAGTAATTCGGTTAATAATAATTGTTATTATTGAATCGGGGACTTTGTTTCTGGATATAGAGTTCGATATGGATGACTTGGAATTTTGACCATTATCAAATTCCGTAAGTCCAAAGTGATATAGTTTTGACAAAGAGAACTGGTATAAATAATTGCCACTGCTAGGTAACGCTTAATAAAGTAAAATTGGACTTTACCGAGTAAGCGATAATGTTATCACCATTATTAACCTCGAAGATATACGATATGAGACATGAATATGACGCCATCTTTCAAGGTAGAAGTAATGTCATGCTTTATCAATATTGTTCGATGCCGCATATGATCAATAATGCATGCTGCTGATACTGCTTCTCTTTTATGCCACCTCCCATTTATATTACATCTCATTGATGCCGCATCTTATCAATGCCGCCTTTCAGTTGTAAAAATAAGATGAACATCGCCCATCATTAATACCACCTACAACCAAAGCCGAAAGGTAATGATGTTGCGTCTCTTTGATGCTGCTTCTATTCCAATACCGCCGCTCTTTAATGTTGCCTTTTAGACGATACCAAGCGTTATCAATACCGCATGGAACCAACGTCGCGTCCCTCCAAGGGAGTAATGATATCGATTGCAATCAATACAACAAGCCATTAATGAATGTCGACATAACCTACGTTGCATCTCATTGATGCCACATTTTACGAGTGTCACCCTCCAAAGTGATGCTACTTTCTATCAACGTCACTCACTATTACCGATGTTTGTTATAGAGGCCATCATCTCCCATATCGCCACTCCAGAATGTCGATGCTTATCAGTGCCTTCATTTATCAATGTCACGCCACACTTCATCAACACTTAGGAGATACCATCCATCTGTACATGCGATGTTGATACCGAAAGTCATCAACACTCACATAAGTTATCAATGCTAGCACCACTCCATGATGATGCCACTCCACATCAATGCCGCCTCATATCATTGTAGCTTCAAACTGATGATGTCGTATATTAACTACGAGGGTCGGTTATTATAGAGTAAGCTGCCAACATCAAAAATCATTGGTGCCGAATGCCTTCATTGTTGAAACAATGCCAAAGCTTTATTATGCATCGAAGAATGTTGAAAATCATCGTTAAACAAGGCTTGCCACCATGCGGCGTTATTGACGCCGAAGGACATGAATGCCAAAGTCAAACTGCTAAGCATGCTGCATTTCCACCCCTATAAATACGGACCTAGGGGCTTTGTAGAGGTGGCGAATCATTCTTGTCACTTTTCTTATATTTTAAACTTTGTAACCCTAAATTGATTTGGAGATTTAGAGTCAATTATAGCTTTGATCTATTGGACATTTTACATTCGACATTATATTGAATAAAGACAAAATATCTCAAATTATGGCTTACTTTCGAATTCTAAAGCATATATTATTTGCTAATCAAAAATTACTTCAAATTCCAAAAGTACTCATATTCTTGATTTCTCTTTTGATCATAAGATTGTCTAATATGGATTTAGTTTAAGCATATATGATTTCACGTGGCCTTGCATATGATTTCCCTATGAACTTAAACTTTCTTGTCACTCCTCTTAAGCCTTAACTTAACCAAATGTTTCTATTTGCCAACACTCGTTGAGGTTAAAATTAGGCTCTTCAAATTTCATCATCAGCCAAAGTTCTCATCCTTTCACTTTTAGGGTTAACGAAGAAATTTTATTAACATTTTGCGCTAGAATGAGGGCTTGAACCTTCATCTCCATTAAAATCGTAAATGGAACTACCCTAGCTTTCATATTTAGGGCTTAAAGGACTTTCCCCTACCAAACATATCTTATTCCAAGCTAACCAACCTTTGATTCTCAACACCAATTAATCGCATTAACTAAGTTGTACTTAGTCATGTCAATTAATCGTGTTATATCTCTGAACAAGGATCCTTCAAGCCTTAAATGACTAGGCCAACTTACCAAATCTTCAATGATCCCCGACTTCATGAAGAACAAGTGTTAAGGCTCGTAGCATTACAAGTTATGAAAGAGAAGAGAAGACAATGGCTCCATATAACACACAAAAATGGAGTTTGAATCCCTTTCATGTGGCTCCAACACCGATCTTTTCCTTTGGTAAGCAACACAAAAAGGATAGCATCTTCTTCAAAATGAGGAAGGAGATTCAACTCAAAGCTAATGGGACCATTTTCGAAAGAGAAATAACAAAGGACTTTGATCGATTCACTAGAAGGTGGGGAAATGCCCTTAACCACCCTCAAGAACCAAATAAAACTCAAAACCTTTAAAAAGAAAGATTATTATGGAAGTTAAAGAGCCCATCATGCATAAGAGAGCAAAAAGGAATTCAGAAGGATTAAATTTCAAAAGATCACAGCTTTTTAAAAATTCTCCCTTACCACCTCTTATGAAAATATATACTTCCTGAATAAAGACAAGTTCAACTTTTGGTCTTTGCAAAAAAAGCCACTAAAGAATGAAAGAAATCTCGGAGGGTTATATTATCTTTACCGTCGCTCTAACGGCCATGACACTAATCACTATCGAAGATTGAAGAGAATAATCAACAATCTCTTACGGTAAGGAAAGCTTGACGAATTTTTACAAAGATATTGAACAAGTCAATAATAAAGAAAGAGTTTCTTAACAAAATAAGTGTATCTACATAGTTGAGGAGCGAAACCCTTCTAAAATAATGGAAAGCCTAAACCACTACCTAAGATGGTAGTAAGGGGCTAAAGCCTTTGTCCCTGCCAAGATGGCCTGGTCAAAGCACCTCTTAGTGGGAGGTCAGAGTAAGCCTTTGGTTATGTCTAAAAAGGCCTAACCAGAGCATCTGCAAGCCTTTAATCCCTACCTACACAGCCTGGTTGAAGCGCCTCCTAGAGGGAGCCGGGTAAGCCTTTAGCCTGTCTAAAGTGCCGAACCAACCTTCAATGCTGTCGTCAAAGGCCTCACTGAAGCGCCTTCTAGAGGGAGGACGGGTAAGCCTTTGGCTTATCTAAAGCACCGAACCAATCTTCAGTGCCATCATCAAAGGCCTCATTGAAGTGCCTCCTATAGGGAGGATGGGTAAGCCTTTGGCCTATCTAAAGCGCCGGACAAGCTTTTAGTACCTTCTCAACGGCCTTATTAAAGCGCCTCCTAGAGAAAGGTAGGGCAAGTCTATGGTTTAGCTAAAAGAAAGCTAGCTAAACGCACTAGACAACAACCTAAATCATCACCTAGAATGGTGATAAGGGGTTCGATCCAAGTTGAGATCTCACCTGCAGCAGTGGCAAAAAGCAATCGAGTCAACCGCACTTTATCCAAAATAATGGATCGAAAACGGTCTTCTAGAGGAAGATCAATCAAATTTAATTCAATCCGAAAGGACTAAAGCCGCCTTTTAGAGGAAGATCTATCAGAGTGGGCCAACTAACACCCCGAAACAAAAGCAATCTTCTACAGGAAGATTTACCAAAATATGAGCCATCAAAAGAAGGAACTATTGCCAAATAGGTGTTCTGGTCTTCAATTACTATTGCCGGACAGGTGTTCTAATCGTTTTTTACTTTTTCCAGACAGGTGATTTGGTCTTCTATTACTATTGCTAGATATGTGTTCTGGTCTTCCATTACTTTTGCCAAATAGGTGTTTTAGTCTTCTATTACTATTGCCAGATAGGTCTTCTGGTCTTCCATTACTTTTTCCGAACAGGTGTTTTGGTCTTCTATTGCTATTGCCAGACAGGTGTTCTAGTCTTCCATTACTTTTTCCAGATAGGTAATCTGGTCTTCTATTTCTATTGCCAGACAAGTATTCTGATCTTCCATTACTTTTGCTGAACAGGTGTTCTAGTTTTCTATTGATATTGCCAAATAGGTGTTTTGGTCTTCCATTACTTTTGTCGGACAGGTGTTCTGATTTTATATTACCATTTCCAAACAGGTGTTCTGATCTTCCTGATGGATTTTCTGGTCTTCTACTTATAATTCTAGATGAGTTTTTTGGTCTTCTATATTACCAGATAGGTTTTCTGGTTTTCTTTTCGCGCTATAGCCAGAATGGTTTTCTGGGTTTCTATTCAAAATATTATCAGAAGGATTTTCTGGCGGTGGAGCTTCACTAAATCAACTCCTAGTTTAGATTTAAATTTATTTAATGGGAATCTCTGTTACTAAAAAAGTTGTTGAATATTTATTAATGGAATGGAAGATTTTTATATCAAGTTCTAAATGCTCAATTAGCAAGGTTCTGAATATTCTTAACGAGTGGAATATCCATTAAACGCTCAAAATACGAGAAAGCAAGATATTGACTGTCAAGCGATATCAAATAAGAACCAATATTCAGTTCAAGGCTACATACCTTATATCCGAGGTAACATTCATTCAAATACAAATTCATTTTAGATCTAATACATTATGTAAAAAGTTACAGGTATAGAAATCAGACAAAAGAAGCATCTGTTCAAAGCAAAATTTTGTCAAAGCTTGAGGCTTCGTGTTGTCTTGTCCAATTCCTTGGCAATCAAAGGATTGGTAATATGGTGAAGGACCATGTCCAAAAGCTCTTTGAATTTATTTTCCTTCCTTCGAATAATATTTGCATCATCAACTGAATCAATTTGAGTTTTCAAAGCATACTAGAGAGCCCTGTTGGCTCCTCTCAAAGTTTGAACCATGCTTTTTAACTCTTCAATCTCTTGTTTAAGAGTGTATTTCTCGCGCTCAAGCTTTTGTACTTTGCTTTCATATTCCTTAAGACATTGAGATACTTTTTCATTCCACTTATTACTGAAAAATTGCATGCATTCGAAGTTAACTTGTCTACTCCATTTGGAGATCACATCATCACTTAGAACCGGAGGTGGATTCAACAAAGTAGAAAATTCTTGACTAACAAAAGATTGAGATCTCGTTGTCCTTCTAGGAGTAGGAGTAGGAAAACTAGAATCGCCTTCACTAACGATGAGTTCCAGGGATTGGCAAGATACTTGACTCTTCATTAACTCTAATTCGAGGTCATTTATTCGTTGATGTAATTTAGCCATCTCAGCGTCAATCTCAACCGAAGGCCTGGATTCTAAGGCTAAGTCTATCCATTCTTTCAACTCTAGAATTCCTTTATCCTTCTCCTTAATCTCCTCTTCTAAGCTAGAGATTCGTTCCTTTAGACCCTTAAAGGTAAGTTTTAGTCGAAAGTATTTTCTATGCCATTCTTGTGCCTAGGGATTATTTGAAAATCATGAAGCCGAAGCATCTTGCGAAGACCGCCTTTTTTGAAATCAGCTAGTAGTCTATCTTTAATTTCAATCACACTTGAGAAAACATCTAAAGGATCAGATGCGTGCACTAACTGGGTTTCCTATTAACAATAAGTAAAACATGAATTAATATATGAAAAACAAGTTCTTTTATTAGTAACAACAAAGGTTGAAGAAATTTGAAATACATCGCAATGCTATATTCAAACATTTGATTAACTCTTAAAGTTTTGAAACAACAATTTTGGCCATTTTAAATGACCCAATAGATAGGGTAAGAGTAGACTCAAAAGAAGCTTTAATCCCTTACGCGGTATTAACGGGAGGGAATCGGTGATAGTCCCATTCCTCGATTGGAGAGCTAGCATGATCACATATTAGTTTGGCATGATAAGTTTGAATTTCACTCGGTAATTTATCCTTTTTGTCACCCAAGAAATCAAAGTGAAAGTGAGGAAACCGCATAAAGACTTCTCATTGGTCTCTAAGAAAGCAGTGTCTCCCTAACTACGATGTCTTAAGAGTTAGGGATTTTTCTTTAAAATCCTTCTTTAATTTGACATATTTATTCAAGAGTTCCATAGGAATAGACTGATTGAGATTGCTTTAATTTGTATGATATATTAAAATTAGATTGATAATAATAAAACTAAAATGGTAAAGTTCATAAGATACTCATGCTACATATTACAATTATATAATCATTTGGGTTTATACAAGATTGATTTCTTATACAGTTCAGAAATAAATCTCTTTCTTTTATACTTTATTTTTTCAAGGGGAAGAGAGAGAAAAAAGAAGGATAGAGACAACTCTCGGGAGATTCCAACATGCCCCGGGATGAGGGTCGGATCAGTGTTCATTCAAGTATCTACGATGAAAGCGTCTGAGCAAACCCCCGCAGCTGTCACCTAAATAGGAAAAATCAACGGATATCCCCTTAGAGTAAACCTTGTAGAGAAATTCTTTCAACGTGCTCCTATAGTCAATCAACATCTAAAGAGGGTTATTAGCTCTACATTATCCACTAACAGTCTCTCCCGATGAAAGTGTGCCTTCTCATCCATGGAGCAACTTGCCTCTCTTTGAAAAATCTTAATTTTGATGCGATGTCTATGAGATTCTTGTATTTCTTAGACAACTCATTATAATCTTTCAGTTGTCTACCCAACTCTCTATTGAATCGATATATTTCCATTTATTTCTTTTCAAGCCTAACTTTATAATGATATTTTCATTTTCTTCTTGACTAAAGTAATTAATGTATTAACTAAGAAATGCTTAAGAAGTTGAAACATTGAAATAAAAAAATCCATTCTAGAGAGTGCAGAATGGAAGACGAGGAGTCTGCTCCTTCCCTTTGGGTTTGTGGCTTTGAGGAGTATTTTCTTTCTGAGGGAAATCTTTAGTGGAAGAATCAAAAATTTCACTAACATCAGCACCAGAAGCTGCCAAATCCAGGACAACGCTTCCCGACCATCTTTCTCATTTGGCGGCCTAGTGGGACCCTTCCCATCGCCACTATCATTGTCATCATTATCATCATTGTCATGACCATCGTTATTATAACCATCATCATCATTCTCCTCGTCATCATAATCCATTTCTTCATCTGTTGGAGGGTCGTTAAAGGATAGTAGCTTCTTGGCATCATCTCTTCCTCCTCCTTGGAAGGTTCCTCTCCATGTGGCTGGGTTTTATCTAGCATAACTTCAAATTTCTTCGTAAATTTCTCCTTCCAAGCTGGAGGGAGAGAAGGTAAGTCCAAATCTAGGCATTCGTGGATATTGTCGGCTGTGCAGTTAATGCCCCGCTATTACCCCGCTATAACCCTGCTATATCACATAGCGGATTTCTACTGCTGCGATTTTTTCATATAGCCTCAAATATAGCCTTTCCACTTTAAGCCCTGCTATATCCCGCTATCTCCGCTATATTTCGGTATTTCTGCTATATCTTCTTTAAAAGAAACAAATTGAAAAATGACATTTATACATTATAAAAATTGAAATTAATTTATTTAATTGAATTTTTAATATATTTTCTGAAATGAAAATATTCTACTAACTTCAATTATGTTATATAACAATTTTACGTTTATTTACAGTATATTCACACATGTTTTTATTTAAAATTATTTATGTATTAATTATAATTCAATTGAATGTTAAATTTTCATTTAAATACCATTTATATATATGTAAAAACATTAAATACTAGTTTTATATGCTATTTTAGAGTCGTCTGCTATATCCCACTATGTCCTCGCTGTATCCCGGCTATGACTTTTTGCACCTCCACCGCATTGAATCTACCAAGCGCTTTAACCGCATAGATTGTCGGCATATGCTATAAAAGTACTTTTTTGTAGGAACTCTCAATAATGGTATCAAGAGTCGTGCCAAGGAAATGGAACACCTTATGCTTCGCATCGTTGATTACGCCAGTTGATTTGTTCAAAAGAGTTCTTTTCTTTCGCAACTTTTTCTACAGAAATTCATTCTCATCCACAATCCTGGCCTCCTTCATGCCGGCCTCCTCAACCCCTATTTCTAAAGCTTTCACTTTATCATCTAAAATCTATCTGGGGCTTCTTTCTTTATTAAGTGAAGTTTCCGCTTCCTTAAGCGAGGTAGATAGTTTTACTTTTTCTATTATAGCTCATCTCTTGTCGTTGAAATGTCAATTATATGATCGTTGAGCAAAGAAACTTGCTCCTTAAGTTTATACACTTCACTAGAAGTCTCTGCAGCATCCTCTTGCAGAAGAAACATATGCTTAGTCGCCTTAAATAAATAATAGGTATGAATCAGAATATTACATAAAAGGTCAACGACCTGAAATGGTTAAAACAGGGAACATACATACCAACAAGAATTACTTAAGGATAGAGCGATGACCTTGAGGATAAGATGAGGTTTGTGGTGGCTTAAGAGTAGAAAAGGAAGGAAACTGGATGACCAATTGGAGAAGGCCATCGAAACCACAAACAGAGGTTGGAGAATGAGACTTGGAAGGAAGTGGATCTTTAGAAGAAATATATAGTCCAAGCTCCTTAAAAAGACGATTTAGAGCTCCAGGAGAACCTAGAAAATTAATATGAAGAAGTGGATCATGAGACTGTTCCGCTTTATTCAACCATTGGGCTTTTTCCCTAGAAGTGTTAAGGTTTAAGACCCAAGTCTTGAGCCAATATCCACAAATGGTTCTTCAACCATAATAAAAGGAGTGTGTGCGCACCTAACTTTAGGCTTCTTGCTAGGAGTTGTTGCAGCAACAGAGCTATCATTTAACTTCCTTTTTATGGATTTGAATGAGCTAGCGATGATGTCCTTAAAAGATTGAGACTTGGGAGCTTGGTTTAAGGCAGAAGTACTATCTTTACTCTCCTTTTTAGGGAATGTCACTTGCTATCTCCTTTTTTTTAGAAGCAGTGGCTAGTGCAAATGAGTTTGAATCGGAAAGAAAAGCTTATAAGAGGACGCCACAAGAGGTTTCGTATAAAATGCAATGATATCTTACCAAGCGTCTCGGGCTGAACTGGAGAATTAGAAGTAAAGGATTTTGGTTTTCCCATGACTAATGATCATTTTCCTAGTGCATTATATTTGACCATTGGAGGCTCTTCCAAAATTTTATAATGATCCAAAATAATGGAATACCAAAGGAGTTTTCCTGGAGTTAACAACATAAGCATGTTCCCATAATATTTGATGCTCGGGCCAATGACTGCACAATCTCCTGATCAGAAGAACTTAGCATTTTGGGAACAAAATATGAAAGAAAGCATTTATTAATTAAGAATAACAAACAGATAGGGGTAGTAAGAGACAAGAAACTTACTGATGGTAGAGAATGTTCCTCTGATGTTAGAGAATCACTTAACAAAAATAATTGCGTCTCTCATCCTCTCGTCTTGTTAACACTCTCGATAATCATACTTCTTGGGTAGGGACCGATCTAGTACAGTTGATGATCTTGTTGTTCGCCAATCTTAGCAGGACAAGCTATTGAATGAAGAATTTCAGCACTAAGGGAAGGGAGTCCAGCTTCTCGAGCCAAGACTTCCAAGAAAGTTAGATATATGCAAGAATTTAGCGAGATCTGAATTGGTGCGATATCTAGATGTTCGGGGTATCTCAGAAGAAAGCCGAGAAAGGAAGGAATGGTGGAAATTCCCGTAATCCCAAATTGTTCCAGAATAGAATCCACCTTGACTTGGATTGTGATGTATGATGGATTCAAAAGATTATTCCTCTTCTTACCAATGGACAGTGAAGCCTTTAGGCATGCACTAGTTTTTTTAATGGACGTCTTGCTTGGCTTTAAGCTTTCCATCTATCAGCCAGGTGATATTATTCCAAAATTTAAGAAATGATAATGTTCATATTATATAGAAGAATTACTACATGCTAAAGTAAAAAGCTATGTTCTAAATGACTTATCTACTGTCTAAGTGATGGCACCAAGACGCTTAAAGCATATATTAGTCACAAGTTTGAAGGAACTAGGCCAGCCCACAGCGGAAGAAATGGATGGATTTCAATTTTTTTTACCCTATTGGATTTGAGCCTATGAAGCTTAATTTTATTAGAATATATCTAAATTTGTTTTAAATAAAATCATTTATTTTATTTAAATTAGTTAAAGGGAAGTTTAAAATTTTTAATTTTAAATGTATAGTGTATCAAATACACCTAACATTTATTAATAAGAGCTAATATATAAAGAGAAGGAAACCTTTCATTTCTTTCCCTAAAATAAGTAATTAATTGAGAGCATTAATAAGATTTAATGTATATATAGGGAAGGAAACCTTTCATTTCTTTCCCTAAAACAAGTAATTGAGAGCATTAATTGCATTAAATGGAGAGATGAACCGTTCATTTCTCTCTTTAATTTGAATTGATTGATTAGATTTAATTTACACACACATATATATATATATACATACATGCATACATATGTGTGTGTGTGCGTGCGCATGTGTAACATGATAATCCGTGAAGGGTATAATGTGCTCGTATATAGATCCTGTGATTTACATTGCAACAAACACATTAGCTCATTTTGTGTGTACTGTAATTTGTCCAAATATGTGCTTGTACAATATGGAAAAACAAGATATTAATATATGTAAATGAATATACACATACATACATACATACGTATATATATTATTGAATAAAACAGTTTCTGCCATAATAAATTTATGTAAAAAAATTATAAGTTTAGTAATTTTTGAAAAAACACATTTTGGGCTTAAAAATAATTTATGGAATTTTGTCAATTAAAATAATATTTATCATTAAACAATTGATAATAGCCCGTAATCAAATTAATTTTAAATATATGAAATCAAGTTAAGAAATTCTAAAACCTTTTCTATTGCTACCTGAGACATATTTTAGGCTTAAAACAATTTCTGGAATTTTCTCAATTGAAATTATATTTTTCATTAAATAATCGATTGTAGGTCAAAAATAAATTAATTATAAAAATAATTAAATTAAGTTATAAAACACCGAACATTTTTCTAAAGGTACCTGAGACGCATTTTAGGCTTGAGAAAAATTTCTAGAATTTTCTCAATTGGAATTATATTTTTAATTAAATAATTTATGGTAGGCCAAAAGTAAATTAATTTTAAAAACTATAAATTAAGTTATAAATATCTGAAATTTTATAGTGAGCTTCATGTATGGTGTAGCAAAGTTAAAAAATATAAAACTGAATTTGAACCATTAATTATTTTATATGTAATAAACAACACACAAAATCATTAAATAATGATAAAATATGTATATACATATTTAATACAATATTTTTATATTTTATTATTCATAATAAGTATAAATCATCATAAGAAAAATTTCAGATCGAATATATACAATATATAATCATATATACAATTATACATATTGACAATTTGTAGATCTCTATACATTTAGTCTACATATATAATACATACATACATACATATATATATATATATATATATATTAATATAAATCAAAAATAAAAATTATATTTTTAGAAAGTTAATTCAATAATGAATCAATAAATAAAATATTACAACGAGCACATAACCAATCCAATTGTAACAAACACATGTACCCACAAAAATCTCATTTAATCTAAACATTAAACAGATCAGAATACAAATAGATGATTTGGATGTAAATCAGCTTTTATACGATAAATATGATATCAAAACAATAATGATAGATTAAAGTTCACCTCTTAATGAAGCCTTTGCGTCCACGTTGAAGAATGATTTCTCTTCATAGAACAATTCCCAATCCGTCAGGTTGTTAATCCAGGATTGGAGACCTTCTACTACAAATTAGTAGTTTTTAATTTGAATTGGATTTGAGAATTTTTTGGATTTTTTTAGAGGATAGTTGCTGCCATTAAAATAAGTAAGAAGAAGAAAGTAGCGACACAAAAAATGAATTTAGCCTTAGATTAAGGTTTTGAGATTAGTATTTATATGCGTAGGATAAGAAAGCAAACTATGTAGTTTCTCACTAGTTCTTAGCCAGATATCTCCAGACCCTAATCCTATGTTGTAGCTGCCTCGAACCACTCTTAAACCAATGCCTATCCTCTCCAAATCTCATGGGTTGTGAGCCCATTTAACCCAAATTAAATATGTACAATCATATTTAACCTATTTAGTCATCGATATCTCATATCAACCAATATATTCATAACTTTTATAAATATATGCAACAATTTTATTTCTCAAATCACATTCAAATTTCATAATTGATATTTCATAAATATTAATTTATTTAATTAATTTATAACAATTATAAATTAATTAAATCATTTGGTCTAAAGAGAATTCATCGTTTCAGTCGTGTGACTCTTGGGTGTAAATTCGGTCAGCGATTAACATCGAACTATTCGAACGTTAATGTTCACACTTAACTTAGCAAGTGGTGTGATAATTATGACCAAATTTATCGCTTAGTCATTTTCCAAAAAAATCTCATTTTAATTTAATAAGCGTTACCCAGTCATGACAATTGTTTACACCAATTCTCTTCATCCAAACTATATCACTTTGGACTTATTGAATTTGGTAATGGTCAAAATTCCAACATCGTCCACATTCAACTCTATAGTCCAAACAAAAAGTCCTTGGTTCAATACTAACAAGTATTATTAACCGAGCTACTCTAGCTAGAGATCTTGACTTTGGGTTGACTTGAGTTGACCGTGATACTAACCCATATAACTAAGGAGACGAATCCTCTCTTGAAAAGTGCTTCACTTCCAATACTTTCACTCGACCCAACTATAGTCACTCGATGGACGCTTTGCCATGATTTGACGTAATCAAAGTGGAGCTTTCATATTGAAGATTCAGAGTATTCTTAAGTCGAAAGAACTGTGTAAATTATTCACGTCGATATTTTTTGTTTGACCTCGGTTATATTAACCAACAAAAAACTATCGAACGAATCATTCCATAGTTATCCAATAACTATTAGTACGTAGCCCCTAGGTACCCTCAGCAGTCATGAATAATACATTGCCCAACATTTGGAAAGCGTTACGTACTATAGTTTCAGTGGATAAATCAATATCCAGTCTCGATGCATCTTGACTAGGAACATTTAAAATGGTATATTTAATTTCATTGTGATAAATTACCCACGGTTACAACACTTGTAGCTACTATCACAAAATATACCATTTACGGATTTTCTATTAAATATACTTTTAATTAACTAATTAATATAACTACATTATACCAAGTATATAATAGAAAGAAAACACCTTTGTTTTGAACAAGATTGGTCAACGAGTTAGATATATGTAACAAATTAGATAATAGCCCCTAGGGTATACCTCTAACTCTATTAATCTCTCACTTGCACTTGGAGTCAATTATGGAATCTTACTTCAACTTCTCCAATTGATTTCCTCAAAACCAGTTGGGTCAGTCCCTTTGTGAACGGGTACGCTATTGTATTTTAATTATCTACTCTATCAATCAGCGTTCTCCGAGGGTGATAAACTATTTTATCATGTGGAACAATTCGAAGTATGTCTCTCGATTTCTAGTGAGCTCTAAGTTTTGTTACGAACTATATCGCAACATTGTTATCATATAACAATGTTACGAATTTCTCAACATTTGAAATTGGTTCAGCTATAAATTTGTGCACTTATATATTTATATACAGTGCTTTTATTATGGCGCTATTCTAGCGATATACTTAGTCTTTTACATTGAATCAGCCACAGTCTTTCATTTGGAATATTTCCAACTTAAAGATTCTTACATTGAATTTATTATTGACATAATATACTCGATATCAATTATGAAGTTTGAGTCCGAACACTCCTTCGTAAGGTGTTTTTGTTTCTGTAAACAATTCTCTAGTATTTCATAAATACGTGAGAACACTTCAAACAACAATTTAGTGATATCATTTTGGATTTGATATTTTCTTCACGTATAAAATCCATAAACAAATCACGATATCGTAGACAACATAACATGTATGATTGTTCTTATTGCCAATGCATAAGGAACTAACCTCACATGTACCGTATTGAACAATTTAATAAGGTGTCTTTGCATGTCGATTTGGGACATTCCCAATATCTTTTATACTCACTATTGAAGACATCATTTACAATACAAAGTTGAGTATTAAAACAACTAAGGTTGATTTTAACACAAGTACATCGTTAAAATCTAACAACGATGTGTTGTTTACTTATAGTTTAGAAATATCAGTGTACCTTTTAACGTACGTTCTTATGAACATGCACTTCCTGTGCATTATGATTGATAATTAAACTATTTGATATTTCTATCAAAATAGTTTTTCAATTTTGATGCTTATAAAATGATACTTTCTATCATTTCTTGGATTATATCCAAAGACTTACAAACTTAGTATCGCTTCCACTGACTTCGAGACATTTTTGGTTATTATTCTAAATCATTATTTAGAATTTTCTGTTTCAATACATATGTACCAAACATAAAATCATACTAAGTGGTAATGTTGTGAGTAAATCCTAATTAACTTGAGCATGTTGAAAACCGAATCTATTATGCTAATTTCAACAATTGAAATTTGTGATATTATTCTTATCAATACTGCTCATTTTATTCCACCTGCATTAGTCTTTCTCATAAAGACACAATCGTAGCCAATGGATCACATCCCTTCGGTTACGACTACCAAAATCACATTTTGATAGCGTACTTGGAATTCTTTTAGAATTTTGCATCATATCATATCATAGAGTCAACACTTTTAATGGTTTAATTAAACAACCGAGGATTATATATTTTCGATATTGATAAGAAACTGATAGTTTCTCTTAATATGCAAGAATACTCATTAGACACTCTAATATGACGTGTTCATTTAGATTAGTTAATTTCATTTCATCTCATCTAATCAGTTCTATCTATGGATCGTATCCAATTCCATTTAACTACCAATAATTCCTCAAAGAAATTCCTTCACAATGAAGTTGGTATATCTTGAAACAACAATTGTTTCTCAGTGCGATAGAATAGGTATTTATAAAAGTTTAGGAATTTATTTATTTATAAAACCGGTTTGGTTTTAGTTTACAAAACTTGTGTTCTAAACATAAGTATGTCATCCAATGACAATCTTTTCCAAAATTCCATTGGGGAGATTCATACAAGATCCCTCATGAACAATTATTACGTACAATCTTTCGGCTTGCACAACCTACCAACTCCTTGGTATAGGATATATTGGGGTCCTTATAAACCCTTATCTTGTGTGATTTTGTAAAATATTATTTAGATGAAATAATATTAATATTGTGTATTACTCTTAAGTACATAACCTTATAAAGAGAAACTAACTCAACTTTACTGACAATTAATCGTACATTGTCGAACAAAGTTCGATTACTCCTTATCGATGCATCATTATGTATCACTTGGAGGAGTGACTTTTGAGATTGGATCTTTATTCATTTTTTAGGTACATTCGGAACCCTTTTCAATATACACATTCATTCGATCAAATCGAATCAAGTCTATTGCATGTTATTTTATTTACTTCTATTATATATCCTATGAGTTTACCATAAATATACTATATGTGCATCAAATACACATGTCCTGTCGGTGATAACTCATCGATGAATATTGCAAAGTACGTGGAACCGTTTTGGTATTAATAGACTTCTGATTGCATACATCTATATGTATCAATCCGAAGAGTTCATCAACTCTTATGGTGCTCCTACTGAATGGGTGTATAGCCCTTAATTGTATGAGATATAATTAACCAGTATCATATGATTCAAAATCATATAATAAAATTATTTTCTTGTTAATCGGGTTTTTTACCCAGCAAAATTCAATGGAGTTAGAACATTCAGATTAAACCAGAGCGACTAGAAACTTGATCGAAAGGCCTAAAAGTACAAGATAAAGGACCCCAAGAAGTTTAGGCCATTTTTAGGCTAACATTTTGGATCGGTACCGATCCAAAAATATTGCTTTATTGATCTCCGTTCCACTTGTCTTACACTCCTATGTCTCCACTAAGCTTGTCTACAGAGTTTAATAAAATTCCAAGCATCCGAGTTGAAGAAGTGAAGATTTATCCGATTCAGGTTACAATTCAATCTAACCTACAGGTGAATTATCATCAAAACAAGTCAACAAGCTACGAAACTACATGGAGAGCATCGTAATTAGGCAAGAAAGACAACCAAGTGATCAAAGCATAAAAATGCTTGACTATTTGGATCGATGCCGATCCAATTGGATCGGTGCCGATCCAAATACTTTGCTTTGATGACCTTCAATTTTTCTAGACTCCTCTGTGTGATGAATGTAGGCCTTTGACAAAGCGGTTTTGGTCTAAGTGCTCTCTAACTCCTATAAATATCATCCCATCTACAATAGGAAAAGGATCAGCTTTGATCTCTGCTGAAACTCTACCATTGTTTCTTCACTCTTCTTCTCCCCCACAACAGCTATTAAAGGGCATCTAAGATCCTTTCAGTTGTCTTTAACAATGGTGGCTTGATCTAACTTAGGAAAGAAGAATCATGTTGTAATCCAAACTCCTTTGTAACAACAGTTGATCAATAAAAGTTATAAAGTGGATGTAATCTTCGTTAACAGCCGAACTGGGCACTCTTCGTTCGCCCTGGCATATGGTTCAAAAGCAATGACCCAGTTGAGCTGGAAGTCCCCTCTCATCGAAGGCAAAATTTCAATCAAAGGCAGAACAAGCAGCTCCTGCTCGAGTCGCTTGATATGGTTGATGAGAAGAGGGAAGAAGCCAAACTAAGGCCTGCTGCTCACTAGAAAAAGGTCGCACGATCTTTCAATTCCAAGGTCTATAACCATACTTTCGAAGTAGGAGACCTTGTCCTTAAACGGGTCTACCCTATAAGGAGCATTCAAACTGAACTGGGAAGGGCCCTATGTTATCGGCCAGAAGCTAGGGGATGGCACATTCAAGCTAACAACCGGTTATGGAACCCAAATTCACCGAGCTTACAACGAATCGCTGCGTCTTTACTTTATCTAAGATTATCTCATGTATTTCCTATTTCCCGCAAATAAGCCATCCCCAAACGCCGAAGGCATTGTAAATAGGCAGAATTTGCTCAACTTTTATTAATAAAATTGTTTTGCTTTCTAAACCAATGAAACTGTGTTTATGAAAGTAACCTGCTGAGTCGACGGGGTCAAATCGACTTAAAACCATCCAATCGCTACTTGAGACAATGGAACCACGCTCGAGTGCGCCCCATCAACCCGCCGGGTCGACAGAAGCAAATCGACTCAAACTGTTGGATTGACGGAACCCGATCCCCGCCTTCTAAGAACCAGTGTTGCTCCGGCGACGCTGGAAAGGCCCAAAATCAAAGCCGCACATTTCGTAAGCCGCGCACCGCCTCTTGGATTGTGGAATCACATCCAAGCAAACACAATTACCTCAGCCGCGCATCTCGTAAGCTGTGCATTGCTTTCTGGTTTGCAAAACTGCGATCAGGCAAGCCTCGATCCCACTGTGCGCATTTCGTAAACCGCACACTACTACCTGGACCAAAAAATTGCATCCAAAGACGAGGAACTCTCATATTGCAAGAAATCACATACCTCCTCCCGGAATCAAGAAAATAGCACTCCAAGGAGCGATACATGTGCGCGATAGCCTGAACGTCGGCATCATGATGAAATCACTTAACAAAATCCCAAGTAATCGGTGTTGCTCCAGCATTACCAATCACTTAAATATGTGAACAGTGCGTAAATTATTCGCCATGAGCCTGCTAGAGCTTCGCATGTATCTCAAGCCAGAAAATCCCAAAGATAGGAGTTGCAATATAGACCTGACTAGGGGCACCCAGTCTCGTATTAAATGTTCGGAATAAACAGCCCTGTGAACTAGGGGCACACACCAACACTCAACCAAAGTAGCAAATAATTCATAGTTCTGTTACTCCAAATAAAGAATTTTGGCAGTAATTACGGAACTAAATAAAACAATGATGAGTAAAAAAGAGTAGCATAAGTGCATGAATCATGAAATATAGATAAGTAGACAAGTGAAGTTGCAATCAAAATTTCAGCAGTTTCATTACTTATAATGTTTTTCATGTACAACAACAAACAACATAGACTGTGCCCGCACAATATCAGCCAAGAAAAGGAAAAAAGGAAAACACAAACACCACCGTTACAACAACAGAAAGAAGTGCTAAGTACAAAAAGCAATCAATAAGCAAAAAGAAAATCATAACTTCTTGTCACTGCGACCCCTGTTGCCTTTTATGCCTCTGATCGGCAACTTCTCAGGCTTCTCTCCCCCAAGGAGATCTCGCTCTTCATAAAAGGGCCACTGGTGGACCCTCCTTTGCCTTTGTGCTTACGAGATCTGTGAGAACTCTTTGATGACTTTTTCTTCTCTTCAACCTTCTCCTTCTTTACTGCTATTATCTGTTGCTCGGTCATCGGCTGCTCATCCTCTGCTTTATTTGGTTGGCTAGCTTGATCCGCCTGCTCCCATATATCAGTAGCTGCCAAGCCTTCCTCTTGAGATATGGAGGGGTCATCCAAACCATGCAGCACTATAATTTGCTCGGAGCGCGAACCAGGCTACAAGCCAGATGCGGAGATGATGGTTGATGTAATCGGAATGGCAGCATATCTAGCATCGTGATAAGGTGGTAGCTCGAAAGGAAGAGAGGGTTGATCTACAATATCATAATAAAGGGCGGCTATCTCGGCAATTTCATCAGGCGTAAATTGGAAGTCTTTAAGCATGGGAGAGATAAGGAAATTACCTGCTATGGGGGTCTGTTCATGCGCCAAAACTTCGAAGCCTTCGCCATTGCCCTCCTTTGATGGATGCAAAATTACGGGAGAAGTAAGAACGGTCCCCTCATCCGCACGAAGATGCAAAGATGGCTCACTAGGACTTGAAGGAAAATGCCAGGTCACTGCTTTAGCGGCAGCCGCGACATTGATGGCTTCCCGTTCCCTCTCCAGTCTTAAGATTTCCTGCCATCTACTAAAGCTTGGAAGGATTCTTTATTCAGGTATGCTTGAACTAACTCCTCTTCGGTGTAACCGCCAACTATGTCTTGGAATCGAGCCAGAATCTACTCCCAGATTACAGCAAGCATACGTGGGAACAACGGACCCAAGTAAATGAGACTCCCTTGATGTAGCACAGAGTTAACATAAAAACCAAAAATGATAGCATCCAAGCCTTTTATCTTCTTTGAGAAGGTATCTTGAAGCTCTGAAAAGATGGCTTCCGTGCTAGCGTTCACCACTACCAGCTGCTTTTTCCCAGCATCTAAAGTCGAAACTTACTCATGTAGAGAGGCAATTTCTTGAGCTTGTTCAGCGATGGCTTTCTTCTGCGTTTCAACCATCGTCTTGCTTATCGTCAACTTTTCTTTTAAGGCCACCTCATCAGTGTGGCATTTCTTTATTTCATCTCTAAATACAAGCGCGGCCCGGTCAGTGGATTCTTTCAGCTCCTTAAACAAAGAAGCACTTTTGCTCTCTTTCTTGAAGGCATCACCCCTCTCTCTCTTCAGCCTCTCAATCTCCGCGTCATGATCCGCGAGCTGCTTCTCCTACTCATCCTTTTCAAACTCGAACGAGAGAATTTCTTGGTAGTTGTTTCGATTGACAATGGATAGCTGCATGCATAGTTTTTCCCTCCAAACCGCTCTGAATTACTTGGAAATAGGGTGAATAGGATTCAGCATGAACGACTTCAAATTAAGCTTGTCAAAAACAAACCCCCTTAAAAACAAGTTAGGGAAGGTAGCTTGCAGATGCAGGGGACCAACGGGGAGAATGTAAGGCGCGCGCCTAGAAATTAGGAGAGAGGCGGTCATAGCAGCATGAGTAGAGGAGGATATAACACCGAAAGCGGGAACGCTTATCCCAGTGGAAGCAGGAAGCTGTTGAACGGGTTCTCGCTCTTGGTCTCTTTTTGGCCTTTTTGACGGATCTTCCGCTCAGTAGGGCTTTTCCTTTTCTCATAGCCACTTCCTCGATCACGGCCTTGATCTTTCTTGGCTCGGCGGTGTTCTTTTGCCTCCCTATCCTTTCTCCTCTTCCTCTCCTTGTCAGTCTCCTAGGAAGCATGGTACCTAGAAGAGTGTCTCTACAAACGCCGAGACTCTAATACTTGATCAAGGTCACTGTAGAAGCTATGAGACATGATTTCTACAACAAATGATAAAACGACTTTAGGAAAGAGGCATTTGATGAGCTAAAACATTCTAGAAAATGATAATAATAATGTAAATGTGTAATCCTAGCGAAGTGTGTGCTACAGTTTAACGACCCTGATAGAATACACAAACCAGATTGATCACCGACTAATGTCAGGACATTGATTCCTATAGGGATGATCTTAGTAAGCTGGGAAGGTAACCTCTCCGAAGTGAAGTCATCCATTAAGTCACCCATATTCACAAAAATGTCGCTTCTATCTCCCAAGTAAATATTAAAACCTTCCAGCGGAGAGCTTGATTCAGGTTCATCCTTGGGAGAAGCTCTTTCAATGGGATCTTTCGAACGAGGTGAGGGAGCATCTCCAAGGCTCAACTCCGAGGCCTTATCAACTAAGTCGACGTCACCCTCATCAGAATCCCAATTTATTTCTTGCTCATTCAGAGGATGCTCCTCACTGATCTCTCCTATGAGAAATGAGGATTACGGATCTTAAGGCTAAAATTAACACTAGAGGGGGGGTGAATAGTTTTTTAAGGAATTACTAATTCTTTTTGAGTTTATATTAATTTGAACACAAATGTATACAATATTCAGACACATATATGATCACAGAATTAAACACAGATGCAGATATAAAGTAAAAGCAATAAAGGAAAGAACACACCGGATTTTATACTGGTACGGAGTTACCCTACATCCAGCCCTGAAACACAAGTACGTATTTCCTTTCAAAATCAATTCTTACAATTACACCCTCGATTTCAAGGCCACGAGGTACACCGCTCCGGATTCACAATCCTGTGGGTAGAGATACTTGATTTTACGGGCAACAAGTTCACCCAATTGATTTTCCAGGCTACAATCACACCTTTCTTGCTCGATTGAATACAAAGAAGTCTATAACTCTGAATAGCACTAGGATCTTGTTGAGATAGTGACAGAGAATCAAACCAGAGATGATCTAGTTAGATTCAATGGTGATTTTGGCAGAGTAATGGTAAAAATGTATATAAAGAAATGTGGAAGAAGAAGAGGAGTGAAATCAGAGAAAATATGATTGTAAATTCGTTTAAAACAGCCCCTATTTATAGTAAAACAACAGCCATGTCCATTCGTGAAAGGATATGACGAATAGACACTTCCTTTGAAATTCAAACTTTTGAAATAAACTGTCACCTTGTCGACAAGGGGTCCTTGGGGTTGTCGACAAGCCTAAGTTATTTTTGATAATTTTTTTTCTTTGAAAATAACTTCTATCTTGTATTAAAGCTATTTTAAACTTTATAGATATACTTAACTATAGTTAAAATACATAAATAAGTATAGAGAATAATATTTTGGTATATATAAAATTTTACTATAATTTTGTATTTAAATCTAAGTATAAATATTAAAATTTAAATATATTATAATTAAAAGATAGTTTAAAACCAAGGATAATTTGATATTGAAAATACAGATTATTTTGAGGCTAAAAGTATTTTCAAACCGGATAGATGTTTTTGATTTAAAAAGGAAGATTTTGAAATCATTTTAAAAATAAGATATAATTTTGTAAAACATTTGAATAAAATTTAGTGGATACAAAACAATGTTCCACTAGATTTTTCGTAGGTTCCATCCTACTTAGGATTCCATCCCTTTAACGGGCTCGAAGTGGATTCCATTCCACAAATAAAATGGATTTTAATATGTCAGTGCTTTTCTAGGAGTTTTAACAAAATTCCTAACTAAATTACTTATCTTGAACTCTTGATAATCTTGATACTCATGAGTCTTGAATCTTGATATCTTCGATCTTGAGTTCATCAGTTCTTGAATCTCTATACTGTACAGTCTTCATTCTTTGGTACCTGTATATATATCCTGCATATACATATATATCTAAACAATAATGTTAGTATTTATATTTTATAATCTTATTCTAAGGTTGTTGTCATCAAAACCAACTTCTCAGGGACTAACAATCTATACACATATATGATGAGTAGGATTTTTGGATAAATTTATTGCACTAGTATTATCACAATAAATTAGTGATTTTGAGATATTTAAACCAAAATCTTTTAAAGTTTGTTGCATATATATTACTTGAGAACAAACCAAAGCAGCAGAAATATACTCTGCTTCGGTTGTTGGTAAAGAAACCGTGTTTTGCTTTTTACTAAATCAGGAAACCAGAGAATGCCCCAAAAAGTGACAAGTTCCACTTGTACATTTTTGGTCTGATTTACAACCAGCATAGTCAGCATCACAGTAAGATATTAATTCAAAAGAATCATTTTTAGGATAAAATAAGCTATAATCAAAGGTGTGTTTAACATATCTTATGATATGTTTTACAGCTTTTAAGTGGGTCTCTTTAGGTTGGGATTGATATCTTGCACATAGACAAACACTATGCATGATATCAGGTCTACTAGCAGTGATATAGAGTAGTGATCCAATCATTCCTCTATATAATTTTTGTTCTACATCTTTCGAGAGATCTTCTTTACTTAGGTACTCATTGGTTGCCATGGGAGTGGGTTTTCCACTTGCTGTAGTCAAACCAAATTTACTAACTAGGTCTTTAGCATATTTTTCTTGACTGATAAAGATACCATTATCTAATTGTTTTATTTGCAATCCTAGAAAGAAGTTTAATTCACCCATATGACTCATCTCAAACTCTTTTGTCATTATTTCAGAAAATTCTTTATTCATTTCAAAATTAGTTGATCCGAAAATGATATCATCTACGTAAACTTGTACTAGTTGAATATCAATTTTATTTCTTTTAGCAAAAAGAGTATTATCTACTCTACCAATTTCAAAGTTTGGTTGTAATAAGTAAGATCTTAGTCTATCATACCAGGCTCTAGGAGCTTGTTTTAGACCATATAGAGCTTTCTTAAGTTTGTAAACATGATTTGGTAATTTTTCATCTTTAAAAAGTGGTGGTTGTTCAACATATGCTTCCTCTTTTACAAATCCATTTAAAAAGGCACTTTTAACATCCATTTGAAATAATTTGAAATTATTATGATTTGCGAAAGCAAGTAGAATCCTAATGGCTTCTAATCTTGCTACGGGAGTATAGGTTTCATCACAATCTATTCCTACTTCTTGACAATAACCTTGAGCGACTAACCGAGCTTTATTTCTAACGACCTCACCTTGTTCATTCATTTTATTTTTATAAACCCATTTAGTTCCAATTATAGTTTTATTTTTAGGTCTAGGAACAAGTTCCCAAACATCATTTCTAGTGAATTGATTTAGTTCTTCTTGCATAGCCAAAATCCATGAATCATCAGTTGATGCTTCTTTTGGATTTTTGGGTTCAATAGTTTATATAAAGGCTACATTGCTCATTTTACTTATTTGATTTCTAGTTGTAACAACAGATTGCATATCTCCTAGTATATTTTCTATAGGATGATCTTTTAAAAGTTTAATCTTTTTATTAGGATGATTAATTTCATTATTAGTTTCAGTTGACTCCTGATTGAGTAATTATATCCTCTTCATCATTTGTATCTTCAAAAATTTTGAGATTTTCATCGAATGAAACATGCATTGTTTCTTCGATGGTGTTAGTTCTTAAATTAAACACTCTGTATGCTTTACTTCTATTAGAATATCCGATAAAGATACCTTTGTCAGATTTAGGACCAAATTTATCTAAGTTATCTTTTGTATTTAAAATAAAACATTTACTTCCAAAAATTCTAAAATAAGATACCTTAGGTTTCTTTCCGTGAAGAAGTTCATAAGATGTCTTATCAGTTAAAGGTCTAATTAAAATTCTATTTAAAATATAACAGGCGGTAGCAACTGCTTCTACCCAATTTTTTTTTTGGTAATTTACTATCTTAAAGCATAGTTCTTGCACACTCTTGAATCATCCTATTTTTACGTTCTACTACTCCATTTTGTTGTGGAGTTCTTGGAAATGAAAAATTGTGAGTTATTTCCTTTTTATTGCAGAATTCCTCAAACTTTTCATTTTCAAATTCACCACCGTGATCACTACGGATGGTTATAATTTTTACAGAAAGTTGATTTTGAATCCTTTTTGTAAAGTTCTTAAAACTTTCAAAAGTATCACTTTTATGTTTCAAAAATATTGTCCATGTAAATCTAGAATAATCATCTACAATTACAAAAACATATTTACTATGATTTATTGACTGAATTTGAGATGGACCAAATAAATCAAGATGAAGTAATTCAAGAGGTTTTGAAGTTGAAATCATATCTTTTAATTTAAAGGAACTTTTTCTAAGTTTTCCTAATTGACATGCATCACATAAACTATCTACTTTAAACTTCATTTTAGGGAGACCTCTTACTAGATCATGTTTTGACAGTCTAGATAAGAGTTTTAAATTCAAATGCCCAAATCTCTTATGCCAAATCCAAGGGTCACTTGTATTTGCAAAAAGACACAGGTTATCATTTGAAACTTTCATACTAAGAATATAAATATTCTTTTTCCTAATTCCCTCAAATATTATGGTTGAATTATTATCTTTAATGTGACACTTATCTTTTTCAAATTTAATTTTATATCCTTTATCGTAAAGTTGACTAATACTTAGCAGATTATGTTTCGGATTCTTAACTAGCAAAACATTAGTAATAATAGGAGTTTCAGGTTTACCGACATTGCCGATGCCAATCACATATCCTTTTGAGTTGTCTCCAAAGTTAACCAGTCCTCCGTCTTTGTATATTATATCATCCAGCATATCCGGATTACCAGTCATGTGTCTAGAGCATCCTCTATCGAGTATCCATTTATTCTTTTTGATCTGCACAATTCGTCCATTGTGGATTGATTCCTCAACACCCATAAAACATGTTTCCTGCACATCATACAATTTTGGTAGACAACTTGAATTTGAATATCGATTATATGCAGACTCATGAGACAATGATGATCTGAATATTTCTAAACTAGTATTAACAAGTTTTTCAAACATAGCCATTTTAAAAGCTTTTTCAAAATTCATATCATGAAACTTTGAAAACCTTGCTCTGATACCAAATATGAGAAATGCGGATTACGGATCTTAAGGCTAGAATTAACACTAGAGGGGGGGTGAATAGTGTTTTAAGGAATTACTAATTCTTTTTGAGTTTATATTAATTTGAACACAAATGTATGCAATATTCAAACATAGATATGATCACAGAATCAAGTACAGATGCAGATATATAGTAAAAGAAATAAAGGAAAGAACACACCGGATTTTATACTGGTTTGGAGTTACCCTACATCCAGTCCCGCAACACAAGTACGGATTTCCTTTCAAAATCAATTCTTACAATTACACCCTTGATTTCAAGGCCACGAGGTACACCGCTCCAGATTCACAATCCTCTGGGTAGAGATACTTGATTTTACGGGCAACAAGTTCACCCGATTGATTTTCCAAGCTACAATCTCACCTTTTCTCGCTCGATTGAATACAGAGAAGTCTATAACTCTGAATAGCACTGGGATCTTGTTGAGATAGTGATAGAGAATCAAACCAGAGATGATCTAGTTTGATTCAATGGGGATTTCGGCAGAGTAATGGTAAAAATGTATATAAAGAAATGTGGAAGAAGGAGAGGAGTGAAATCAGAGAAAATATGATTGTAAATTCGTTTAAAATAGCCCCTATTTATAGTAGAACAACAGCCATGTCCATTCGTGAAAGGATATGACAAATAGACACTTCCTTTGAAATTCAAACTTTTGAAATAAACTATCACCTTATCGACAAGGGGTCCTTGGGGTTGTCGACAAGCCTAAGTTGTTTTTGATAATTTGTTTTTCTTTGAAAATAACTTCTATCTTGTATTAAAACTATTTTAAACTTTATAAATATA
The DNA here is from genome assembly GCA_030737815.1 of Allium fistulosum. Taxonomy (NCBI): domain Eukaryota; kingdom Viridiplantae; phylum Streptophyta; class Magnoliopsida; order Asparagales; family Amaryllidaceae; genus Allium; species Allium fistulosum. The sequence goes on along the minus strand of CM060903.1, from coordinate 803,366,894 downwards.
CTTAACTATAGTTAAAATACATAAATAAGTATAGAGAATAATATTTTGGTATATATAAAATTTTACTATAATTTTATATTTAAATCTAAGTATAAATATTAAAATTTAAATATATTATAGTTAAAAGATAGTTTAAAACCAAGGATAATTTGATATTGAAAATAAAGATTATTTTGAGGCTAAAAGTATTTTAAAACCAGGATAGATGTTTTTGATTTAAAAAGAAAGATTTTGAAAACAAGATATAATTTTGTAAAACATTTGAATAAAAGTTAGTGGATACAAAACAATGTTTCACTAGATTTTTCGTAGGTTCCATCCTACTTAGGGTTCCATCCCTTTAACGGGCTCGAAGTGGATTCCATTCCACGAATAAAATGGATTTTAAGATGTCAGTGCTTTTGTAGGAGTTTTAACAAAATTCCTAACTAAATTACTTATCTTGAAATCTTGAACTCTTGATAATCTTGATACTCATGAGTCTTGAATCTTGATATCTTCGATCTTGAGTTCATCAGTTCTTAAATCTCTATACTGTACAGTCTTCATTCTTTGGTACCTGTATATATATCCTGCATATACATATATATCTAAACAATAATGTTAGTATTTATATTTTATATTCTTATTCTAAGGTTGTTGTCATCAAAACCAACTTCTCAGGGACTAACATCTCCTTCCTCCTTTCCTTCAATCAACAGAGCCTTACCCTTCCATTGAATAAACTCTTCTTCTTTCTCTTAAGGGATCAGTGGTATTTTAAATGGACTGTCGACCTCGACTTGAATTTGGATCTCCTCAAAGGTCTTCTCTGATCCATTAGATGGGTCACTTTCTTCTTCCTCGTCATCATCATCATCTTCACCAGAGTCATGGGAAGAGGAAACAAAACGGATCTGGGCACTGGAGCGGGATGGAGCATTGACAAATCCAACATACCTCCCAGGGTGTAAAAGCCCACATCGGCGGAGATTTTCGTCTGTGAGCAAGAACATGATTGTGCGCACTTAAGCATCGACCGCTTTCAAGGCACTGAGAATAGTGCCAAGTGCTGGTTCCTTGTTAATCCTTGGAAGGACTATAAGGAATATACGATCGTTTAGAAGACTTGTAGTAATTAAAGGAAGTTCCAAGCATGGTGAAAGAAACTTACCCCCCGTGGTCCATAAATGGGTGATTCACTCTAGATATTTAGCGAAAAAGAACTGGTTTTTGAATGAAGGAACTTTGCTAGGAAGATCTAGTATAAGTTTCCGGCTACGTTGCGCCTCGATGTAAATGAGTGAAGGGTTAGCCTATCTCTTTTTGAATAATAGAAGATATCGCAACTCAGCGAAACTCAGGGCACGATTGAGCATCCGCATGAATAGAACGTATAAGCATGTCATTGTGGCATACCCATTTAGAAGAATTTGGAGCTAACCCTATGTTCTAAAGCGTTGTCATCAAAAAGTGGTAAACGGGGCACTGCACCATACATACACATATATTGGTGGCAAGCCACGTATCCAGAAGGTGGCCTATGGGAAAATTCTCCTCTCGATGGTAGAAGTACATCATCCTTTGGGATACCATATTGCAAGAAAATGCTTCGCAACAACCGATGTGTAAGAATTGAAGGAGCTTTCTCTGGAGGATCAAGCAAGACTCTAAAGTTAGGAGGAGTGCGATCGACGACGGGACCGACTGGAATCAGGCGACCATATTGACCTGAAGTTACGGAAGAGATGGATCCAACTGGGATCAACGATGACTCTGCTTTAGAAAGAGTTGAGTTTCCCCTAACTGATTTGCGCCGAGAAGCTATGCGCATCATTATATATAAGAAAGCTTGTGTTTAAAATGGTCAGATACGCCTTATCTCTAAACTATAGACTCTAGCGTAGTTGATACTTGAAATCCGGAGGATAATTGATATGTACCAACCACCAATTGGATTCCAAGTATTAACCGAGGGTGCATGTGATGTGTGATCTAAGAGAGAATGGGTTTGGTGTCTTGAACGCTTGAACAAACCATTCTGTGTAGATGGCTCACTCACACCCGAAAGATCGATCTGTATCACCTGTTAATTTCTTTTCTTCTATACTTACCCGTTATCGATCAACGATCGATAACAAATCCGCTGTCCAAAGGGACACTGAAAGCCATTCCTATTCTAGGTACACCAACTGTGCAATGACGAGACCAATCCAAAGCAAGCAACTATAGATCGATGGGTCCGAATCAAGTAGAGAATTCTCAGCATAAGTCGATTTTAGTTCTCTGGAAAGTGATAATAGCATGAGCTGCATACAAGATGCTACGCTATGGTATTATCACCTCCCAGAAAAATCAAAATCACTCCACAAGACGTTGTGCTGGGATCGATTGTTTAGCTTGATGCAAGTTAATTCTGACTCTGTGGATGAAGATAGCAAAACATGCCAGCACTGGGACAAAACTCTAGCTACGTTCCATGAAAAGTTCAAGACTCGATTTACTATCTTCTTCCACAAAGTCACAATCAACTCAAGTCTTCCACTATATCCATCGCTAACACAACTTCATCACTAATCGATAATGTAATAATACATCAAAATTCACTTCACTGACCTTCGAAATTGAGAAAGTGAATTGATCTCTGATTCAAGATATCCCAACTAGGGTATTGAATGATTTGGATCGACAACGCCTCAAAATTAGGTGTAATCTCGATGGTGGCGGCTCCAGGAGGTGGCAACAGGTGGCGCTGTTGGTAAGATCAACGATTGCGGCTCCTAAACGGACGGTGAGCTTGGATCGGCAGGTAAAAGCCTCAAAAGGATCGAATCGGTTGGAGGACGAATGCTAAAGTCGAATGGAAATGAAGTAAAGTGGGGGGGTCGGCTCGTATAAAAAGAAAGAGAAAGGTGAAAAAATTATAAAGTACTTGGATCGGTACCGATCCGATCCAATTAGATTGGAACCGATCCGAATTTTCTCCCCCGAATGGTCTCAAATTTTCCTTATTCGATCTACTCAATGTTCGTATTTATTCCGAAAATTATCAAGTCAGATCACTTTGTAATTATGAACAATAGAGATTCACAACTAAGGACTGGGCAGCTAGCCGGTACGTCATAGATAGCTTTGCAAGATTGCAAGACACAACCAATGAAACTCCTTAAAATATAAACCCAAAGGTATAAAATTCCAGAGCACACCTTGTCTATAATGAAAGCGTACTCTAGGGGGCAACTATTAACAGGGTTTTTAACCCAGCAGAATTCAATGGGAGTTAGAACATTCAGATTAAACCAGAATGACTCGAAACTTGATCGGAAGGCTAAAAGTACAAGATGAAGGACCCTTAGATGTTTGGGCCATTTTAGGCTAACATTTTGGATCGGTACCGATCTGATTCAATTAGATCGGTACCGATCCAAAAATATTTCTTTATTGATCTCTGTTCCACTTGTCTTACACTCCTATGTCTCCACTAAGCTTGTCTACCAAGTTTGATAACATTCCAATCATCCGAGTTGAAGAAGTGAAGACTTATCCGATTCAAATTACAAATTAATCTAACCTGCAGGCGAATTATCGTCAAAACAAGTCAATAAGCAATGAAACTACATGGAGAGCATCGTAATCAGGCAAGAAAGACAACCAAGTAATCAAAGCACAAAAAATGCTTAACTATTTGGATCGGTGCCAATCCAATTGAATCGGATCGGTAGCGACCCAAATACTTTGCTTCGATGACCTACAATCTTTTTGGACTTCCTCTGGGTGATGAATGCAGGCCTCTGACAAAGTGATTTTGGTCCAAGTGCTCTCTAACTACTATAAATACAATCCCATTTGGAACGGGAATAGGATCAGCTCTGATCCCTACTGAACCTATACCATTGTTTCTTCACTCTTCTTCTCCCTCACTATAGTCATTAAAGAGCAACTAAGATCCTTTTGGTTGTCTCTAACAATGGTGGCTTGATCTAACTTAGGAAAGAAGAATCATGTTGTAATCCAAACTCCTTTGTAAAAGCAATGGATTAATAAAAGTTATAAAGTGCACGTATGCTTCATTAACAGCCGAACCACTATAAAAATCTCTTGTCTCTTTACTTTTTCTGCAATTTATTGTTGCTTTTTTTATTTCGTTTGCCTTGTTAAATTAGGCTGGTGCTTTCATACTCAATCCAGGGTTTTGATCCATTTTTTGGGTTAACATTTCTCAAAACTATGACTTAGTTTATAATTCCAAAATAATTGTAGATAATATTAGATATTTCTGTATTTTCCATTGCATCACTTTTGTTATGAAAACAAATACCACATTATAGTTTTATTTCATAACGAATACTCATAATATTCATAATGAAATAAAGCTATGTCTATTTCTCAGTCAATGTCAAAAAATAGTCATTATTTCATAAATAATGTTCGGTACGTTTTTTGAAAACAATTTTCGTAACATGATGCAATCAATAAGTACTATATTGCATGCTCCTACTATTTCTGCCATTACTATAATTGCATATTAAATTCGGAGGTCCATCATTCACTTAATATAGATTTATTTATTTCACATGTTGCAACTATTTTATCGTGGAGAGTTCTTCGATCAAATATCTTAAATCCAAGGGAAATAAATATCATAGAAAATAATTTTTTGTATGAAAATACATTTCGGAATAGAAATTATATTTCTTATTCCAATGTTAAGTATTAGTCACTATTATTACAGTTCTTGTTTTCGTTGTTTCTTTATGAAGCGAAATGACTATTCACTCTCTTTGTCCTAACTGTACCTTAAATCATATCTACTCTTGTACATTCGTTATTCTTTCAAAATGGTTAAACCATTCAAAAGAAAACCATTACTATAATATCATAATGAACTCTTTACAAAAGTGCATTCGATTATCCTTAGCTTTTAAGGACATTAGATATGTCCCGCTTTACGTAAACTGATCAAACTGACATTTCAGTGATCAAGTTCTTAGATTTATATTGTAGTTTTGGTTTAGTATTACATTTAACACGATACGATCCTTTCGTAATCAATCAAATTGAATACTCGATCTCGCACTAAGGTTTACTTGATTTTTCAGATGAACTAATTTCATCGAAATATTGTACATTACAAACTTTGACCATTCACTATATAAAATTTATATGCGATTATATATGGATCAAATATTCATAGTCTTTTATTGCTTTTAGAGTTCGAAATTCATAGAATGCAATACATGGTCTCGACCAAATAAATGTGTAATTGAACAAACTATGAATGTATTTAGTAGTTGTAAATCAAGCACTTGCGTGGGTGTTGAAATGTTAACATGTAATAATCTTTTATTAGTAAGTATATGTTATATTTCTATTTGCCAATCTTCAATTCATTTGTATATCTTAATTGATAAACATTTTATCAATGTTATTAAATGCACAAATTTATCAATGTAGATTATTACAACATTATATAACATATGTTCTTACAATATTAGAAAGGTTAAATGTTATCGTTTCATTTTTCTAATAAGGCTCCCAATAGTGTTTTATGTTTCACCAAATCCTATGCTAAACATAGAAGCCTTTCGACTTCACTAGTGGGTGTTAGGATTCATCTGTCTTGCTATTCTGACCTTGAGTTTGCTCAACAAATCATAGCCCTGCAAACGATGGACAACTCTTTATCAGTTGTATCACATACAAATCCTAGCCCATGTTTCCTTGTCCTAACCTCATTTCGACCTTGAGTTTGTTCAACAAATCGAAAGAGATTATTCACTCGTACCTACCATATCGCGACGGCCTAAGTATAATATATGTACCTTGAGTTTGCTCAACAAATACATATAACTATCTTACCTCGTCTATGTAGTATATTAATACTACATATAACATCCCTAGCTTGAATTTGCTCAACAACTAAGGAGTATGCAAGTAATTTACTAACATATGTATATATATATATGGTATAGGACAACATTATATTGAAGATTCATAATCTTTAATTTATATATTAAGTGATATCGACTTATGGAATAATGTATTTCTTATGAAATACCCTAGTGATTCAAGTGTCAGACACATCAGAAATCATGGTATACGTATATTTACGTTTGTATTTATTCCTAAAGTCTATTTGGGTTTCTTTAATGTTCCACTTTTAATTTATACATTCATATCATATAAGTTTTATTGTTATATAACTTTTATATTTCATATACTTATATGATACTCTTATGTATAATATTTTATTAATTAAATCTTATTTAACCAATTTTTAATTAATTAACTCTTTAATTAATTTTAAATCAGTATTCCAATACAACTTTTATATTGGACATATCTACTATAACCTTTATAGTGTATGCTATAACCTTTATAGTGCAACACATATATCTTATATATGTGTGTTTTTATTTAATTAATTAACCTTTAATTTATTTATTTAATTAAACAATTTTAATTAAATTATATTAATTTCAAAAATTTATCTTATATACATACATGTATACTTATGTTATCTTAAACACTTTAAAGTAACATAACATATATCAACATATATAATACATGCATATAAGTATTAATTAATTAACTCATTTAATTAATTTATTTTATTAATCTTATCAATAAATTTTAAATTTCAAAATTAATATTTAAATAGTTTCAAACATTTTGAACTTGTTATTACATTTTCAAACATTTTGAAAATTTTATGTTATACTATAACCTTTTATAATAAACATGTTTTTATTTTAAATTTAAAATCCCATCTTAATTTTCAAAACTATTTTGAAAATTAGCCCAAGGCCCAATTCAAATTGGGCCTTTTCTATTAGGGGCAACCTTTGGGCTCATTTCACTTTTCAGGCCAGACAGGTAACCAGGTAGGGTAGGGTACTTGATTACCCAATTCCAATCCTAGACATCACCTTTCTAAACACTATACTAAGTGCGTAAGCTTAATTAGTTAGCCCTAATATGAATAATTTAGACCGTATAGGCTATTGGGCTCTGATACCATTTAAGTAACTAGGCCAGCCCATAGCGGAATGTGAATTTCAAAAAAAAAATATCCTATTGGATCTTAGTTGAGCCTATGAAGCTTAATTTAATTATAACATTTCTAATTTTTTTAAATAAAATCATTTATTTTGTTTAAATTAGTTAAAGGGAAGTTTAAATAAATTTAATTTTAAATGTATATTGTATCAAATACACCTAACATTTATTAATAAGAGTTAATATATATAGGGAAGGAAACCTTTCATTTCTTTCCTTAAAACAAATAATTAATTGAGAGCATTAATAAGATTTAATGTATATATAGGGAAGGAAACTTTTCATTTCTTTCCCTAAAACAAGTAATTAATTAAGAGCATTAATTGCATTGCATGAGGAGATGAACCTTTCATTTCTCTCTTTAATTTGAATTGATTGATTAGATTTAATTTACATACATATGTATCAAATACACGTGCGCGCGCACACTCACACACACACACACACACACATATATATATATATATATGTATGTATGTATGTATGTATGTATGTATATGTATATATGTATGTATGTATATATATATATATGTATATAAATGTGTATGTGCGTGTGTAACATGATAATCTGTGAAGGGTATAATGTGCCCGTATATAAATGTTGGAATTTACATTGCAACAGACACATTAGCTCATTTTGTGTGTACTGTAATTTGTCCAAATATGTGCTTGTACAATATGGAAAAACAAGATATTAATATATGTAAATGAATATACACATACATACATACATACATACATACATACATACATACATACGTACGTACGTATATATATTATTGAATAAAACAGTTTCCGCCACAATAAATTTATGTAAAAAAATTATATAAAAATTATAAGTTTAGTAATTTTTGAAAAGACACATTTTGGGGTTAAAAATAATTTATGGAATTTTGTCAATTAAAATAATATTTATCATTAAACAATTGATAACAGCCCATAATCAAATTAATTTTAAATATATGAAATCAAGTTAAGAAATTCTAAAACCTTTTCTATTGCTACCTGAGACATATTTTAGGCTTCAAGCACATAACTAATCAAATTGTAACAAACACATGTACCCACAAAAATCTCTCTTAATATAAACAATAAATAGATCTGAATACAAATACATGATTTGGATGTAAATCAACTTTTATATGATAAAATTGATATCAAAACAATAATAATAAATGAAAGTTCATCTCTTAATGAAGCCTTTGAGTCCACGTTGAACAATGATTTCTCTTCTTAGAACAATTCCCAATCCGTCCGGTTGCTAATCCAAGATTAGAGAACTTCTACTACAAATTAATATTTTTTAATTTGAATTGGATTTGAGAATTTTTGGTATTATTTTAGAGGATAGTTGCTACCAATAAAATGAGGAAGAATAAAAAGAGTGTGGCTGCTCAAAAAATGAATTTAGTCTTAGATTAGGGTTTTGAGATTAGTATTTATATATGTAGGATAAGAGAGCAAACTATGTAAGTTTCTCACTAGTTCTTAGCCACTCATCTCCAAACCCTAATCCTATGTTGTAGCCGCCTCCAACCTCTCTCAAACCAACACCTATCCTCTCTAAAGCTCATGGGTTGTGAGCCCATTTAACCCAAATTAAATGTGTACAATCATATTTAACCTATTTTGTCATTGATATCTCATATCGATCAATATATTCATAACTTTTATAAATATGTGCAACAATTTTATTTCTCAAATCGCATTTGAATTTCAAAATTGATATTTCGTAAATATTAATTTATTTAATTAATTTATAACAATTATAAACTAGTTAAATCGTTTGGTATAAAGAGAATTCATCATCTTGGTTGTGCGACTCTAGGGTATGAATTCGGTCAGCAATTAACGTCGAACTATTTGAACGTTAACCTTCACACTTCACTTAGTAGGTGGTATGATAATATGACCAAATTTATCGCTTACTCATTCTCGAAAAAGTAACATTTTAATTTAATAAGTGTAACCCAATTGTGACAATTATTTACACCAATTCTCTTCATTAAAACATATCACTTTGGACTTATTGAATTTGGTAATGGTCAAAATTCTAACACTGTTCACATTCAACTCTATAGTCTAAATACAAATTCCTTGGTTCAATAATAACACTTATTTTTAACCAAACTACTCTTGCCAGAGATTTTGACTTTGGGTTGACTTTAGTTCGTGATACTAACCCCATATATGGAGGCGAATCCTCTCTTGAATAGTGCTTCACTTCCAATACTTCCACTTAACCCAACTATAGTCAATCGATATATGCTTTGCCATGATTTGACTATAATCAAAGCAGAACTTTCATATTAAAGATTCACAGCATTCTCAAGTCGAAAGAACTGTGTAAATTATTCACGTCGATTTTTTCTATTTGATCTTAGTTATATTAACAAACTAGAAAACTATCAAACGAGTCATTCTATAGTTATCCAATAACTATTAGCATGTAACCCTAGGTGCCCCCAGTAGTCATGAATAATACACTGCCAACATTTGGAGAGCATTGCATACTCCAGTCTCAATGGATACATCGATATCCAGTCTCGATGTACCTTGATTAGGAACATTTAAAATGATATATTTAATTTTATTGTGATAAATTACTCACGATTACAACACTTTGTAGCTATATCACAAAACATACCATTTACGGATTTTCTATTAAATATACTTTTAATTAATTAATTAATATAATCACACTATATCAAGTATATAATAGAAAGAAAACACCTTTATTTCGAACAAGGTTGGTCAACGAGTTAGATATCTATAACAAATTACATAATTGCCCCTAGGGCATACCCCTAACTCTATCAAAGTTAATAATCCTTAAATAACAGATGTCAAGTTTATCAAAAGACTTAAACTCTAAGTTTAATAAAGGAATTCCATGAAAGAACTATATAAAAATTAAATAAGAATGGATATGCGACGTCAATAAGTCCATATCGACAGATATATCGATACCAAATATCACGTATCTTATTATAAAGCACTAGTAGACGCTGCAACTATAACCAATGTCGAGGTGATGAGGTTGTCGACATAAGTGAATAGTGATGGCATGAGTTGATAATGTGCTAATCAACTAAATGACTTGTAATGTGTAAATCAGCAACGTCGTAAGCAATAATATCGAATGAAGCCTAATATATAATACTTAGGTGGCTACAGAATGATGGCAATGAATAGTAAGACTATCGGTATCAAAATATAAATGAATGACGATGTCTTTTATAATTAAGTGATGTCGCATCTAATCGACATAGAAGCTTCAATAATAGTAACCTCTGTAACTCAAAATGGGTTGTTGCATTTCACTTTCATAAAAGTTTTGTACCAAAAAATTAGCTAATGGTAAATAGGTCAACAAAAACTTTATTAATGTCGAATATCATATAAATATCGCAAAAATGTTGGTTACGACGTAACACAGGGAAAATGAGTCGATGTTGAATATCATGATGACGTTGTGAAATACCAAGGTCGGCGTAGAGTGAATCTTTATTGGATATCGGGTATCGTAAGCTATCTTTTACATCATTAAACAAACAATACCCAGGTTCTCGTCGCCAACAACCGCAAATTTCATTCAGACAACATAAAGATTCAGCGTTAATCTAATCTATAGAAACAAATGACCATCGACTACATTGAAAGATATATACTTTTAAAAGAGAAGTTTTTAGTTTCTTTTGAAAATTTGATTTCTCGCTTAAGTTCTCAATTGTAGGTAAAAGGGGAATGAAAGAGAAGCTCGTCTATTTATAGAAGAGAAAGAAGGTAAATGGACACCGTTGATTCAATTTGAATGGATAGCCAGATTTGTGTGGAATACTAATAGGCAGTAAACTTAATGTCGACATTATCGACTTGAAAAGTCAATGACTCCACTACATTAGGGGGCAAATTCTATCAACATTGTTAACCTCGAAGATATGTAACATGAGACATGAATATGACGCCGCCTTTCAAGATGGAAGTAATGCCATGCTTTATCAATATCGTTCAATGCCGCATATGATCAATAACGTATGTTGCCGATACCGCTTCTCTTTGATGCCACCTCCCATCTATACTACATCTCATTGATGTTGCATCTTATCAATGCCGCCTTTTACTTGTGAAAATAAGATGAACATCGCTCATCACCTATACTACTTGCAACCAAAGCAGTAAAGTAATGATGTCGCGTCTCATTGATGCTGCTTCTATTCTAATCCTGCCACTTTTAATGTTGTCCTGCAAATGATACTAATTGTTATCAATACCACATGGAACTAACGCCATGTCCCTTCAAGGAAGTAATGATATCGACTTCAATCAGTACAGTAAGCCATCAATGAATGTCGACATAACCTAAGTCGTATCTCATTGATGCCGCATTTTACCAGTGTCACCCTCCAAAGTGATGCCACTTTCTATCAATGTCACTCATTTGTTACCGTTGTTTGTTATTGAGGCCAACCATTGCCCATATCGCCACTCAAGAATGTGGATGTTTATCAATGCCTTCACTTATCAATGCCATGCCGCACTTCAACAACACTTAGGAGATACAATCCATCTGTATATGCGATGTTGATGTCGAAAGTCAGTAACATTCATAAGAGTTATTAATGCCGGCACTACTCCATGATGGTGTTGTTCCACATCAATGTCGTCTCATATCATTGTAGCTTCAAACTGATGCGGCCATCTATTAACTAAGAGGCTTGGTTATTATAGAGTAAGCCGCCAACTTCAAAAATCATTGGTGTCGAATGGCTTCACTATTGAAACAATGCCAAAGCTTTATTATGCGTTGAAGAATGTTGAAAATCATCATTAAACAAGGTCTGACACCATGCAACGTTATTGACGTCAAAGGACATGAATGCTGAAGTCAAGCTGCTAAGCATGCCGCATTTCCACCCCTATAAATATGGACCTAGGCGCATTGTAGAGGCGGCGAATCATTCTTGTCACATGTAACAACCCGTAAATTTAACCGGTTTTAATAACGTAATTAGTTGAAATTTTGTGAAATTTAAACGATAAAATTTTGAAATAAAAATTTAATATTTGGAATACGTCTAGTTAGACATAGCGACTGGTAAATTTTCGTCCGAAAATATGAAAGTTTATTTCGCGCGTAAATTTACTTCAAATTTAATCAGTTAAAAAGCGATGAAAATAAAATGTTTTCAAAACCTAAATATTTTTACATAGAAAAATTCTAAAACATCTTCTGAGCAAGATATCAGTTTGTCGTTTTTCAAAATTCGGACATCTTTGGCTCCGTCGATCTTATTTTTCAGCGATTTTCTCGCATTTTCGCTAGTAGAAAATTCGAATTTTTATAAATCAAATCGTACCACTGATAACAGTATACCGTTTTGATCGTCTCGTCGTGCTGATCTCTACGGTATAATCAATTCTGTATTTTGAAATCCGATACGCAGCAGAATCCGCGAAACGATTTCATATCGGTACCGGTTTTCTTTTCTATTTTACCCTTTGATTTTCATCTGTCTATTCAGTCTCTATCCTTTATTATTCTCAGTATTCAATGTAAAATTTATGGTTTGTCGTTTCACCTGCATTGCTTGGTTTTCAGTTGGGTTCTTTACGTTTCTCTAGAGAAGAAAAAACGTATTTGTGATATGAGTCATATTATATTGCTTTTGAGCTGTCCTCCCTCTGCTATTGTTTTTTTCTTTTTCGTTTCTTCCAAATACATTACCAGCTTTACTTCTTCTCCCTGTACCCTTTTCTTGTTTTCGGCCTCACTCCATAGCAAACCACCGAGCCCTCCAACGCCCTCCTCTCCGGCCACGCCCTCACCATCCCTCCGCCTGTTTGCCTCGGCCTTACACGCGAGCAGATCCCTTCCACGCCAAACCCGAAACCCGCCACCTAGACTCCGCAACCAACCTGCTTCCTCCTCCCCACCGCTGTTGTACACCGCCTCACCTTCCGACCGCCAACCAGGTACGCACCCTCCACCATCAACCGCGCCAAACCCTCCGACACTTCACGTTAACCCATCCAAGCCTCCCACCTTCATGTATCTCCTCACAGCCACCTTCCGCCTACAGCCTGCATTCCGCCGCCTGGCAATGCGAACCAACACCTCCATCTTCCACCTTCCTTCTTAGCCTCCTCTCCCCAGATCACCATCACCACGCTTAGGCCAACCACCGAGTCTCCTCCACTTAACCTCGAGTTTCCAGCCGTGAAGCAAATCCCTGTTACATGTTTTAGGGATAGGTATGTATATTTTAGGTTGCATACATATTTCTCTTGTCAGTTTTCAAAGCCGCATGTATATATAATGTTATATATTTTACTGCAGTTCATTTTGGGTTTAGCATGTGTCTATGTGATTTGCTACATAGTATATTTTAGAGATTATATATATATATATATCTGTTGATATCTGTTATTGTATATGTATGTTCTATTTTATACTATATATAATTTTATATAGAATCGGTTCAATTATATATGTGTGTTTACTGTATGTAGGTTGCAGTACATTTTATAAAGGAAGTATTATGAATATTATATTATAGTAGCTATTCTAGTCTTGGTTAAGTATATGGATACGAAGATATACATATAAAATGTGTTTATATATAAGTTTGTATAAGAAAATTTGTATAAAGGAGTTTATATATATATTTGCGTTCTGATTCTAGGAAGGGTATGTACAATATTTATGTTGGATTTTCAAGTATATTCATTATACAGTTTGAAGTTTACAAAATTTCAAAGTTGTTTATATACTAGTACGTTTGTTTTAAAGGTTTATACTGTATGGTTTCCTTAGGAACTTGTACACATTTACGCATGCATTTCCATATGAGTTTTTAAGATATACATTTCGTGTTGTACAGTTTAAAAGCTTGTTTCCAAGATTTGAGGGGTGCTGTCATTTCCTATAGCTCACATACATTTTACTTATATTTCGCATTTATATAAATAGTTCTGCTAGCCTACTTATTTGTGACAGACACATATTTTGAAAGGGGTTTTGTTTAAATAAATATAGATAATATATTTAATATTGTTTGAAATATTTTGTAAATTATGGACTTTTATAAATATTGACTTTAAGAGAATACAATATGAAGATTTATTTTGTATGTAAGTTAGTATACATGATTTTATGTTAGTCGGTTGATAGGTAGGAATGTTTCCATATATTTGGTTCGATTTGTATATTATATAAGTTGCGTATAACTTTAACTATGGAACTGTCTTATTATATGTACTTAAGTTTATGATAGTTGTTGGTTATATGAAGAATAAGTGGTATTAGATTTGGGTAGTTCTCACGTGTTTGGGTTGATAGCCTGTATATGTTTTAATATATATATATATATATGAATATTTTTTTTATAAAGTATACATGGATCTTACTTTTTAAAATATATATAAACAATGATTTGAAAATAAATATATATACGTATTATTTTAATTATATGGTTGATTTTAATATATATGTTTTGATTTAAAAATCAATAATTTTCAATTTATACATATATATACGTGATTTTTAATACATGTGTTTTAAGTATTGATTTCAGGGAAATAATATTAATATATTTTGTTCAGTTATATCTAGATGATTCTGATTCGTTTTCATCAATTTCTATTATCAGCTCTATCCGTCGAATTCGTGCCCATCTCACTTGCTTTGGAACTCGTGTTTGGATTCATAACTCATTCCATTTCTCGTTCATCTCTAGCCTCGAAAGGTGAGCACTCACTCACGATTAATGTTCTTTTATTTTATTAAATTTGATTTCAATTGAAACGACAATTGAAATATGCTGCTGTTAGTTAATTACACTGTTATATATGTTATTGCCTGTATCAGTTCACCTGTGACATCTGACACCATTATCTGTTAATTATTTATGCAATGATAATACAGTTTAACTGATAATTGATTGATTGTTGATGTTTATATTGGACGTTAAATTGTTATTGTTAAATGATAAATAGCATGAAATTGAACTTGATATAGGATAATTAAATGTTAAATTTGATTAACCGACATTTGTATAATATGACCCATTTAACTATTGAATTTATTGACACGTAGGATTTGTTTAATTACATCTTGAACCACTGAATGTATGTTGTAAAATTGATGATGGATGAAATTGTAATGGATGACAAGTGAAAACCGTAATGTAATAATCTTTAATCTACATGAAATGATAGTGTAGATTCTAGAAATAATTATATTAATTCGTACAAATAACAATGCGAATTAATACGGTTATTTCGGGATTATTTGAATTGATTATTGGATTGATATTGATTGTTGTTATTGCTTGTTTATTTACTTTGACACCATCCCAGTTATCACACTGCAAGTTCCCTTTACTATGCTTTGTTTTGAATTAAATTGGAATCGGGTTGAAATGATAAATACCCAAAATTGAATTTTGACCTAGGATAGAAAATTAAATAAAAACCGATTGGTCAATAATTTGATTTAAAAATAAAACGAAGATTTTATTTGAATAAATAATATGGTTTTGAAACAAAGTTGGAAATTGAATTTAATGAAATTTAAACGTGAATATTTAATAATCTGAAATGAAATATTAATAAAGAAATTGATGAGAGTATGTTGTTTAATTTGAGAATGATTTAATAATTAAGTTTGAAATTATAATTTAGTTTGAAATTATTAAACTTTGAAATGATTTAATAATTAAGTTGGAAATTTTAATTAAGTTTGAAATTATTAAACTTTGAAATTATTTAATAATTAAGTTTTGAATTATTTAATAATTAAATAAGATTGAATTATTTAATGATTTAAATTAAATTGAATTTTTGAATAAGTGAATTTACTTCGTAAATAATTGAAATTGAGTTTCTTTATTAATTAAGTTTTTGAAAATTATTTGAGTAAGTAAATAAGTGAAATGGAATTTCTTTAACAAGAAATGAAATGTGATATTTTTGGAATTAATGTAAGACTTGTAATTGAAAGAATTGATTTGACGAATTTAATTTAATTCAATTTGTAAGTTTTGATAAAATGAAGTTGAATTTAAATAATGGATTTAATGAATTGGAAATTTAATAGAAATTGTTTGAATGGCAAATTTACTTAATAAATATTGAATGAAATCGATAAATGAATTTAAATTGATTTGAATGTTAAATTAAATTAATTTAATTGTTTTCGAAATGAAACTTATATATGAACGTGAATCAATATTTGAATGGTTTTAAATAAAGATTGAAATTGAATTATAAGGTTTTGAAATGGTAAATTGGAAGTTTTGAAACGAAAATTTTGGAAATTGATTTCGAAAGACAAATGAAATGTTGATTTGCGAATTGAAATTGAAATTGAAATTGAAATTGATTTGGTTTTGAAATATATAAACGACCAATCGGTGTAATAATTACGAAAGTTATTAAAGAGACCGGAATTCGGTTATGGATATACTCTCTATCTAAACCGAAAACCACTTTAATAACTATACGCGGAGTGATGATCCAGAATGAAGTGGTTGGAATGATGTACGTGATGACTGAAGAAAGAGAACGATAATGGATAGCCTTGACACTTGTGTCAAATTGGAAATGACTAAAACAGGAGCTGTGCCGGGCCAATGGAGGATTAGCTACCTCAAGTGGACACACTTCTTCGAACTACTTATACTTGTTGTCGATTGGTGCACCCTTGATTTTGGGAGTGTTGTTTCACGGTGTTGCGGGCGCTGCGGCATTGCGTTCTCACCAGTCCGGATCAGGCGAACGGTAGTATCACTACCTTGGGTATTGCCTCATGTGCCTTGTCATACTTGTATTCCATTTATTCGCGACCACTACGAATTTGATTTGTACCTTTAGTATATGGATTGCCCTCTGGTGACTTCCGGTTTTGGGGAAACTACGGTCTTGTATATGCTTTTGGGAATAAAAATGTGTTAAGGGTGGAATGGGCCATGACTTAACACTATTTTGATATCTTTATATTACTGATAGACATTATCTACTTATCGTACATTACTACATAGTAGATAGTTTAACGGATCCTTAAAGGATGGTTACTCCAAACATCCTTTGAGTTACTTGTATTTCAATTGCTATTTCACTTGAGTTGGATTTATTAATATGAGAATGTTAATCCTGACTCGAGTGTTTTGTGTTTTGCTTTACGCTCGGGTCAGACTGAGTAGTTCAGCTTTCGAGACTCACCTTTGGAGTTGGAGCTTCGCTTGGAGATCCAGCTATCTATCCAGCTTTCAGATATTCGATGATTCCAGTGATGTATTCTGATTTGTATCTGTTACTCTTCCGTTGTATCTGGTTTAACTCTGATGTATCGTATTACTCTTCTGTTGTAAACTCTGATGTATTTTATATATTCATATAGTAGCTTCATGAACTACTATCTCTTTTATTTCCGCTGCACTTATTACTCTGTGTCTGTGATCTGTGATTATTCATTTATTTACTGTATATGTTCAGTTTTGCCAAATTTAAATTAACAACGCGGTATTTTGAGCAATTCAACTCCGGCATGAGTGTCTACCTATACACTTATAATGGATGCGAATGGTCCAAAATGGCGGGTCGTTACATCGCATTTCTTACATTTTAAACTTTGTAGCCTTAAACTGATTTGAGGATTTAGAACCAATTGTAGCACTTGAACTATTGGACATTGTACGTTCGACATTATATTGAATATAGACAAGATATCTCAAACTTTAGCTTACTTTCAAATTTCAAAGTATATACAATTTGCTAATTAAAGATTGATTCGAATTCCAAAAGTACTCATATTCTTGATTTCTCTTTTGATTATATGATTATCTAATATGGATTTACTTCAAGCATATATGATTTCACGTGGCTTTGCATATGATTTCCCTATGAACCTAAACTTGCTTGTCACTCCTCTTAAGCCTTAACTCAACCAAGTGTCGCTATTTGCCAACACTAGTTGAGGTTAAACTTAGGCTCTTCAAATTCCGTCATCGGCCATGATTCTCATCCTTGCACTTCTGGGGTTGACGAAGAAATTTTGTTAATATATAATTTTGGCAATAATGTCATACCACCTGCTAAGTGAAGTGTGAACGTTAATATTTAAATTGTCCGATATTAATAACCGACAAATTTACGCCTAAGAGTCACCCAACCGAAACATTAAATACTCCTTTTTACCACCCGTTTTAATTAATTTTGGATTATTATAATTAAATTAATATTTATGAAATATTAATTACAAAATTTATTTGATGTGTTGAACAACATCAAAAAGTGTGTTTATAATAGTTATAAATATACCAATCGATGTATGATATCAATACGCATTTAAATTGGATTTAAATTGTGACGAATTTTATTCAGGCTTGGACTAGGTTTAAGGCCCATATGGGGCATGATGATTTCGGCTATGAAGTGGCAAGGTCAAGCTGATCAAGGATTGGTAGGTAGATGGAGTTTTGACTGGTTAAAAAGGAAAGAAATGGTAAGAGAGAAATATGGATGGTAATCCACTTTTCACTCCATTGTATCTCCTTTATGTAATGCCACTTAACCCTCACTTTACACTTTAGTGATTTCCCTTTCCTATAAAATTTTGACTAGCAACTCCCCATTCTAGCCCAAAAATCCAAACACAAAAACACATCAAATTCAATCCGATTCCAGTGGTGGTTGCATTCGAGAGCTGGCAACTACTGAATTCAGATTCGATTACAGGAGCTTTATTCTATGTTTCAACATGCAAGCTCTAAGCACTAGCGAAGGGTACCATTCTTTACTTGTTATCGTATATTAATGCTAATATATCATCATACCATATGTTCGTTTAGATAGTTATTGATATAACAAATATGTATATAACTGGGTTGTCACATAAAATGGTTATATTATGTGCACAAAAAATTAGAATTTTTTTTATTATTTAGTATACATGTTACATGCTCACGGCTTGATTAAAAAATTTCGACTAAAATAATATTTTAAATGATTTTATCGATAAAATCTAAATATTAAATATTAAATCGTAATATATATTTAAAAATTCTAAAAAATTATACTTAAAAAGTATTCGGCAATAATTTATTATTATTATTATATATATATATTAATACTTTAATTATTTTTTGTTTAAAGTTAGTTAAATAAATAAAATATATTTACACATATTTATAGATATTATAGAACTCTAGACAAATCTTATATAAAATAAAATATATATTATGATTTCGAATATAATTTTTTAATATTTTTTATTTAATCCATATGGTTTTTTAATTATTTAACAAGTTTTTTATTATAACATTATTAAACTAAAAAATAAAATAAAATTTGTTTCTGGCCGAGATCAATAGAAAATTATTTTTTATTAAAAAAGTTACATATATATATATATATATTAATAACCACTTATATGTTTATATATATATATATATATATTGGATTTCATATTTTATAATAAATACTCTCAATTATTTTTACAAATTAATATTTGAAATAATTTTGTAATATAATTGTATATGTATATATGTATCCCATAAATAATTATACAAATAATTTAGAACTAATATTTTATAATGATTATATAAATAATTTTATACACATACTTACATTTATTATACAATAATTTGATGCACATATATGTATGTTTAGACGACACATTTATACACAGATGGCATAACATGTCCGTTGCGGTGTAAATTCCAACATCTATTGTAACAACCCTGCTTCTACACCGTATAAATAAATAAATTTAATTAAATAAATATGTTTGAATTCAATATGTGATAATTAATATTTTGAAAATAATTTTTAGTTAATTAAATTCTATTTAATATAAGATTTTGATATAATAAATGGAAATAAATTGATAAATTCATTTTGGATAAATGATTGAAATCGAATAAATTGTTAAAATTGAATATAAACTAATTTTAAAGAATAAATAATTGTTATGTGATAAAATAGTGAAAAATAAATAAGCAGTCATCAAATTGAATAAAGAGGGAATTTGGGAAAAGGTCAAACTTTGAAAAAAAATTAGGCTTAAGGACGCCAAGTTTCATTTTTAGGCTGAAGGACAAATGCTAGTTATAATTAGCATTATATTCAACTTTTACACTATACAAAATGCTAGTTATATCTAGCATTATATTTAGTTTTACACTATACAAAATGCTAGTTATAACTAGCATTGTCCTTTAGTCTAAAAAACAAACTTGTTGTCCTTCAGCCTACATTTTTTTCTAAGTTTGTCCTTATACCTATTTTCCTGTTGAATAAAATTGTCCGATTATTATAATTCGTAAAATGAAGTGTAAATTAGTTCAAACCAGATTGAAATATATTTATCAACAAATGTTAAGGATTAAAATTTAAATTCAACTATGAAATAAATTAATTATAACTAAATTGAATTGGAATTTATATGCTAAACTCAATTGAGCCCACGCCCAAAATCCCAATTCCCTTATTCTATTCATTCTAGGCTCTTCATTGCTTCTTCAAGAAAATAATTTCCTACTTGTACCTTTTACTTTCAACATACTTCAGCCTTATTTTCCCCAAATTGGTTCACGTTTACAAAAATAAATAATTAAATATTGACGATCGAATTCTCGGGGAGGGCGGTGATTTCGACGATGAAGGGGAAGATTCTGCGGCGGCTGGCGTGATGCAGCATGAGGGAATCAACGACCTATAGTCGCGTAGTTGCAAGCGATGGCGAACGACGTTGGTGGACATGACTATGGAGGTGCGTGCATTTATGTTGTGAAGCAGCGATTTGGAGAGGAATCATAGTGGCTGGTGGTCGCGATTTGGGCACTACGAGCTGCTCGATGACGCGACGACAGGTAGAGTGATTAGTGCAGGCGATGTAGTGAGATTATTTGGTGGCCACAAAAGAGGGATTGACGATGTCGATGGCAGCTAGAGCAAGGAGGTTCAGGCATCGTTTGTGGTTGGGCTAAAGCCAGTAAGATCTTGCTCGAAAATCAGTGAGTTTTATACTCACAATTGTATCTATATTCCTGTGCAAGTTATATATATTTATCCTAATAATTGATTTCATTGCTTGGTTGAATTAGTTATAGTTATTATTAATTGAATTGCTTGGTCAGAGTATTTGTTTGGATATGGGATCTTGTATATGTTGGTTTGTCAAAATTCAAAGGAGATGATGTACGTTTGCATTTTGCTTTGTGCAGTTTATTTATTTGTTGTGTATGCACGGCCGAAATTCAATGTAATTCTACTTGTGCCCAACGATAAAATTTATATTGATAATTGATGATTTTAGAGAATTTTGCTCCATGATGTACAAAACTAGATGTTTTATTTGTTTTCTTGCTTCTAAAATATTTTAAATAGCTTTGAAAAGTAATTTAATGGTTTTAAAATTTTATTAAAAGTATTTTATAAATATTTTACTAGATTTTATTCAATTTAGCTATTTCCAAATTTATAAATATATTTTTAATTATAAATATAATTTAATTTTCTTTTGGTAATAAAAACCTTTTTTAAATCAATATTATGATATATTATAAGTTTGGAATTGTTTTAAAGGGAAATAGAATATAATGTTATTTTATGAAGTGTACTGAAAATAATAATATTATTTCAAAGAGATTTTTATTATAAAGGCTTTTTAAATATTTCTGAAAGAGCTTTTAAACCTTAGAAAAATATCGAACTGTTTTATGAAATAATTAAATGATTTTGGATATGTTTTGAAAATCCTTTTCTACAATATGAGAATTTCAAATATGGTATAATTTAAAAGAAAATGTTTTATTTCGAATTAGTTTGAGTATAAAGCGAAAATATTGAATTATATTCTATGGCTAGAAATAAATATAATTTATTTTGAAGTTTATATATTTATTTAAAAAAGTAACTAATTATAGAAAATTGTGGAAAGATTTCTATAAAAGATATTTGGTTTGTAAAGCTATCATTAATATTTTAAAATCTACAAGTAAAGGTTTAGAGGTAAATTTTTATATTTAATTCTTTATTTTAGGGATTAAATAAATAAAGTGAATGTATTTTTTAATATATAAAATATATTTTAAAACTTTTTATTGTTTTCAGAATATAGAAATTAAACTAATAAATTTTATTACATATTTATAAATATAACCTGCTTCCAAATTCATATTTGAATGCTTTGATTATTTTCATTCTATATGACAAGAAATCTAAATGAACGAAGTTATAATATCGTTTGGTATGCGACTTTCGGTAATATTTCTTCGGTTATTCTTGGGACTCGTTATATAGAATATTACAGGGTTTGAGTGTAATTTATGAGCGGTGAATAAACGTTTGAGTATCATGTAGTGGTATGGAACGCTGTTTTGATATTTATTCGGTTATTCATTGTAAGTAGATGACACTCACGTGACGGGAATAGTATTATGAAATTGTACTTATGTAAGGTGATGCTCATTGGTGTGAGCAGGGTAGGTGCTCTTATATTTATTGATATTGTATGCCAATATCATGATGTACTCCTGTTATTGGCATTGGAGAGAACCAAATGGCTAGAATCCATCCTAACGGCATGATCTTGGTTTCGTGCCCCAGATCCATGACACCTTTATTTGATATTATATTTGATGCGCATTACGGGTTTTGGTTTAGCTGACTCATAGGATAGGTGCCCCATATCCCCTTGTGTCACATAGACCAACAGTCTGTTATTTATAGGGGCAGAGTAGGGTCGTGATTGAGACTACATGTAAACGAGCCACTGGTGGATATGTGTCACAATATCCGTTGAGGTAACTGAAAATTGTAGGAGCAAATTCGGTTAGGTGACCCTAGGCTCTTGGAGCGAGCATATGACCATGGGTCTCCTTTTGGTTCTAATGGAGTGGTAAATTAGCATATGCTATTTATATACCTTACTTAAGTATAGATTTGGTTTAGGCGACCTAGGGTTTAGAGACCCACATATCGATGTATATATGACTCTACTTTGAACTTCATGTCTGATGTACAGTCATTCGCCCGTTACGATTTATTTTGATTTATTCATATATGAGGGATGAGATTATATTTGGACAGGTGTCCAGAGTATAGTGCATTATCGTATCTTTTACTGTATATGATTTCTTGGGTAGGCGACCTATATTCTATATTGATGTTAGTATTCTATTACTCAAGATTGGGAGATATACTTGGGCATTACTATTTGCTAGTCTAATTATACTTGATGACATCTCATATTTGATGATTTCTAGACTTTGATTATGGTTCTATGTATGGATAACTCACTCATTTGATGTTGTCTCAATTAGATAATACTTGATGTGATTTTATATGGGCGATGACATCTTTATGCTTAGTTTCGTAGTTGTTGTTATTTTGTTATATCATTGTTTGTATATCATCACCATTATACTATACATATTCTATATCTATATATGGATGACCTCTAAATTTAGATATAGTCCGACCCGTAGGTTATTTACGTAATACTCAGGTCAGTTCAAGACATTTCAGGTTCAGGGACGATGAGACTAGCTTGTATATTCTAGGCATAGAGAAGACTAGATATTCAGTATTGTAGCTTATCATCCTATTTTGTAAAGTCTCTTGTGTATATATATCATTGGGATGTATATTGGACATATGTTTTATATTTTATATTATATATTATCGTTGTGATTGACTCTATGTTTTCTGTTATTTACTGTATATTGTGTATCGTTCTATCTTAAAGGCACACATGTTTATTACTTTGTACCGATACTGTATATGCATAAGTTATTTATCTATTTAATGTTTAAATATGTACCAATGCGAGTCTTGGGGAATATTCACATGTGTACCCTATACAGCCTCATTCTCCGTGTTATCTGAGAGTGTTACCTAGTAATACTCATTAGATAGTATGGTATAGAGGTGGAGTGTTACATCTTTACATAGGCATATTAAACCATGTACACATTATCCTGTTGCATGTGCACATACACATATATGCGTATATGGTACACATATATAATATAATACAAATAATTTAAAAAATTATTTTAAATTTAAATAAAATATTGATTTTATTTAAAACAAAATTACGGAAGTTCTAAATGGATTTAGACTATATAGGCCATTAAAGATCTAATAAAGGAATTTTTTGAAATTTATCCTTTAATTCCACTGTGGGCTGGCAAAGTTCCAACAATGTATCGGAGCCCAATAGCCTATGCGATCTAAATTAGTTATGTTAGAGCTAACTAATTAAGCTCGCCCACTTAGTACGGTGTCTAGAAAGGTATAAGATTGGAATTGGATAATCAACTACTCTGCCTTACTTGGTTACTTGTCTGGCTTGAAAGGTGAGTGAGCCCAAAGATTTCCCCTAATAGAAAATGCCCAATTTGATTTGGGCCTTGGGCTAATTTTCAAAAGAAAATTGAAAATTAAATAAAGGTTTTTAATTTAATTTAAATTAAAACATGTTTATTATAAAAGTTATAACATAACGTAAGTCTTTAAGATGTTTGAAAATATTTAAATATTAATTTCAAATTTTAAATTTATTAATAAGATTAACAAAATAAATTAATAAAAAAGAGTTAATATATTTATATATAATATATATATCGATATATGTTATGTTATTTTAAAATGTTTATGATAACATAACTATGTACAAAAAAAATAATTTTTGAAATTAATGTAATTAATTAAAATTATTTAATAAAATAAATTAGTTAAAGGTTAATTTATTAAATGAAAGTACGCACGTATAAGATATATGTGTTATACTATAAAGGTTATAGTATGTATAAATATTCAATATAAATGTCATACTGGAATATTAAAAATTAATTAAAGAGTTAATTAATTAAAACTAATTAAATAAGATTTAATTAATATATCGTTATACATAAGAATATTATATAAGTTGATTAAAATATAAAAGTTATATTATGTGAATGTATAAACTAATGGGGTAATATAATAGAAACCCAAAACATTCTTAAGGAATAAGTACATACGTTAATGTACGTATACCATGATTTCCGATGTGTCCGAGATTTGAATTACGAGGGTATTTCATAAAAAATGCATTATTCCATAAGTAGATACCACTTAATATAATATATATTAAGGATTATGAATCTCTAATATAATGTTGTCCTTTATCATATATATATATATAATTAAATTACTTACATACTCCTTAGTTGTTGATCAAACTCAAGCTAGGAATGTTATGTGTAGTATTATTAATATATTGAATAGACGAGATAAGATAACTATATGTATTTATTGGGCAAACTCAAGGTGCATATACTATACTTAGGTCGTTGCAATATGGTAGGTATGAGTGAATAATTTCATTTCGACTTGTTGAACAAACTCAAGGTTGAAATGAAATTAGGACAAGGTACCAAGGGTTAGGAGTTGTATATGATACAAATGATAAGGAGTTATCCATCATCTATGAAGTATGACTTGTTGAGCAAACTCAAGGTCATGATTACAAGAAAGACAAGTCCTGACACCTACTAGTGAAGTCGAAAGACTTCTACGTTTCGACTTTGGGTTTGGCAAAACATAATAGGCTAGTGGGAGCTTAATAGTAAAATAAAACATAAAGTTTAACCTTACTAATATTATAAGAACAACTACTATGATTTGTCCTAATAATCTACAAAACAAAACTTGTAGAAAATGTCAGCTCCAAGATTATTTGGTGAAAATGACAGACTAATTGGACCAAACAACTACGTCGATTGGCTAAGAGCTATAAAGATAGCGTTAACATATAAGCATCTTTGGTCGATTGTTACTTGTACTTCTATGACAAGACCCGCTGATAATGCTGACCTTGTACTACTTGTTACTTATAATAATTGGGTCGTTGACCTGGAAATCACCTAGGTATTCTTGCTCTCTACATTAGATAAGTCGTTGAAAAACGGCACGAAAACCTTGTCTGTCCATTACATATTTGATAATATAAAGGCACTGTTTAGAGGGCAATCTCATTCTGTGAGGTATGAGGTTACTAAGAAATTGTTCAACACCAAAATGCAGAAGGGATGACGGTAGATGATTATGTCCTAATGATGAAGGGCTATATTGATAGGCTTTCATAATTGGCCGTAGCAATAAGCAATGAGTTGCAGGTAAACTTGATCCTTGGTTCACTTACCCCTTAGTTGAACCGTTCATACTAAATTCTAGTATGAACCAACTGAATGTGAATCTCTTGGAGCTCCTCAATATGTTGAGGTCAGTTGAGTCACAATCGAAGGATTAGGGGACCGTGCTTACGATTAAGGTTGTGGCATCATCTTCGAAGAGTTCGAAAAAGTAGAAGAGATGGTAAGAAGAATAAAAAGAGTACAAAATCTGCTGATGACAAGGGTGAATGTCATCATTGTCGTAAGAAAGGTCACTGGAAGAGGAATTGTTCAGAATACTTGAAGATTGTTAAGGAAAGAAAGCGGAACAGTTCTACAGCTCCGTCGAGTACATTTATGATTCGAAATTGTTTTACAGTCAATAAAATATCTAAGGTTTTAGATACTAGATCTGAAAATCATATTTGTAATTCGTTATAGGGATTTTTAGGAACTGGCGCCGCATGGCAAAGGGCGAAATGAGGCTCTAGGTTGCTAATGGATCTATTGTAGATGCAACATCAGTAGGAGAATTTCATTTATGTTTGCCAAGTGCTTTTCTTTTGATATTGAATAACTGTTATTTTGTAAAAAAACTTTATTTGTGGGATTGTATCTTTTTTTAGACTATTTGAGAATGGATATGTGTTTCGCTGTAAAAATAATGTTATGAACTTTGATTTGAATGGAAATAAAGTCAGTGTAGGTGTTCTTTAAAATGGAATTTATGCGATCAATACAAATTATGTGTGTCCCATGAGTAGTTCTAATAGCAATATAACTGATAACTATCTTTGGCATTATATGCTCGGTCATATAAGTAAGAAACGGTTGCACAGATTTAAAGCTGAAGTTTTTCTATCGTTAGTTGATTCTGAATCATTCGACACAAATTAATGTCTCAAAGATAAAATGACCAAGTACCCCTTCAATGAGAGCAACGAAAGAGTTGATGAACTCTTAGGGTTAGTACATAGTGATATATATGGCCCAATTCCTATAATCACAAGAGATAATAGTTCTTACTTTTTTACCTTCACTAATGATTTCTCGAGACTACGATATGTGTATCTTATGAAGAACAAATCTAATGTCTATGAGGAATTTATTGAGTATAAGAACATAGTTGAAAATCAAATGAACCGAAAGATAAAAATTCTTTGATCTAATCAAGGAGGCAAATATGTTGGATAGGAATTCCAATAGTACTAAAGGATAATGTGATTATCTCTCAGTTACTCCACCCTATACTCTGCAATACAATGGTGTGTCGAAACGAAGGAACCGAGTGCTATTTTATATGGTTTATTCAATGATGATTAAGGTCGAGTTACCTATGTCCTATTGAGGATATGCACTGGAAACCACAGCACATATGTTGAACTTGTTAGCCACCCTATACTGTGTGTCAAATTCGTAGTGCTATATGCCATTTTAGTGTGGAAAGAAACCCCAACTCAAATATTTGAAAGTGTGGGGTTGTCCGACCTACGTTAAGAAGATTGGTCTGAATAAATTAGAGGCAAGATTGGTGCTGTGTAAATTTATAGGATATCCCAAAAAATCAATGGGATATATATTCTACAATATCAAGGAACAAAAGGTTATTGTTTCTCGGCACACTGTCTTTTTGGAAAAGGAATTTCTATCAAAGTAAATTAACGTATTTCTAAACTTAGATGAGACCCGAGAAGTTAACACTGAAACCGAACCAGTGGGAGAACCAAGTTCATCTGTACATGAAAACATGCAACCTATTAGAAGGTCTAGTAGGGAATCTCATGCAGTAGAAACATAATACAGTTTTCTCATGGATGGTGAGAAAGAGGATTGGGTCTTAGATGATGATACTTCTTTATCTTTCCAACAAGCACTGCAGAGTAAAGACTCTGCACTCTGGCTTGGAGCGATGAAATCCGAGATGGATTCCATGTACGACAACATAGTACGTAACTTGTCGGACGTACCCAAAGGGATAAAACCCATCAGCTGCAAATGGATTTTTAAGAAAAAGTTAAATGTAGATGGGGAAGTAGAGACTTATAAGGCTAGGTTAGTTGCAAAAGTATTTTGTCAAATTCAAGGTGTTGACTATGGTGATACCTTTTCGCACACAGCCATGCTTAAGTCCATTCAGATTATGTTGGCTATCACTGCATTCTATGTCTATGAAATATGGAAAATGGATGTAAAAATGGAATTTCTAAATGATGATTTAGAAGATAACATCTATATATTACGGCCCGAGAGTATTCTGATAAGTGAAGTGAGGGTACGGCTTGCAAGTTGTTAAATTCTATTTATGGACTTAAACAAGTTTCAAAGAGTTGAAACAAGTGTTTTGATAAGATAATCAAACTGTTTTGTTTTTATTAGAAAACAGAGGAAGCGTGCGTATACAGAAAGGAATAGGGCAACACTATCGTATTTGTAGTGCTATATGTCGACGATCTTGTGTTGATTGGCTAAGAGACTTCATTATTGTAATCAGTGAAAGCTTGGCTTTCCAAGAACTTCTCCATGAAGGATATGGGAGGAGCAGCCTATATATTGGGCATAAATATCTAAATATAGATCTAATAGGTTGTTGGGATTGTCCCAATCCTTGTACGTAGATACCATACTAAAAAGATTCAGTATGGAGAATTCCAAGCATGGATATGTTCCAACATAATCTGGAATCATCCCTTCTAACAAGGACGCTCCTTATACATATGAGGATAAAGAGCATATGAAAAGGATCCTCTATGCTCTAGCTATAGGATCCATTATGTAAGTTATGCTATGTAATAGATCTGATGTGGCATATGTATTAGGATGCGTAAGCCAATACTAGTCTAGCCCTGGAAAAAACATTGGATGGTTGGAAAATGTATACTGAAGTATTTAAGAAATACTCGGGATTTATTCCTCATACACGGTAATGAGATCTCCTTATGAAAAGGTATATCGATTTTATCTTTCAGAGTGACGTTGATGATAGTAAATCGATGTCTAGTTATCTCTTTACACTTAACAATGGAGCTGACAGTTGAAAAGTTCCAAACAAGAAACGGTAGCTGATTCAACAATGGAGGCTGAATACATCGCCCTCAATGAAGCAACTACAGAAGTAGTTTGTATGCCTAAGTTTTTAACTGAGCTCGAAAGAATTCCTGATACCGAGAATCTAATGGTATTGTTTTGTGACAACAATGCGGCAATACAGATCATGAATAAGCCCAGATTACATAAGAAATTATGATATATTCTTTGAAAGTTCCACCCATCATAGAATTCATTGGGAAGGAGGTCGTGATACGGAGGGTAGATACCAAGGACAACATAGCAGATCCATTCACCAAGGGTCTAGCTAGATCAGCTCTCGAGAAATGGATTAAAGGGTTGGAATTGAGATTCCATAATTGGCCCCAAGTGCAAATGGGAGATTGATAGAGTTAGGGGTATGCCCTAGGGGCAATTCTATAATTTATTGTAAATTATCAACTCTGTAACAAATTCTTGTTTGTCATAAAGGTGTTTTCTTTCTGTTATATATTTGTTATAATGTGTTATAAAAAATTAAATGTTTAACTAAAATATATTAACAAAAAATCCATAAATGATGTATTTGTGATAGTAACTACAAATAGTTGTAATCATGAGTATTGTATCACAATATAATAAATACATCATTTTAAATATTCCTAGTCAAGATATATCAAGATTGGATATCGAAGCTTCCATTGAGACTAGAGTATGTAAGGCTGTCCAAATGTTGGGTAGTGTATTACTCATGAATGCTGCGGTCACCAAGGGGTTACGTACTGATAGTTATTGGATAACTATGGAATGACTCACTGGCTAGTTTTCTGTTGGTTAATGTAACTAAGGTCAAACGGAGAATATCGATGTGACAAATTTACAAAGTTCTCTTGACTTGTGAATACTATTGATCTTCAATATGAAAGCTCTGCTTGTATTATAGACAAATTATGGCATGACGTCCATCGAATGACTATAGTTGGGAAAAATGGAAGTATTAGAAGTGAAACACTATAAAAGAGAGGATTCTTTTCCTCGGTCTGAGGTTATCTCACAGTTAAGAGAGGTCAACTCAAAGTCAAAATCTCTGGCCAGAGTAATTTGGCTAATAATAATTGTTATTATTAAACCAAGGACTTTGTATTTGGATTACAGAGTTGAATATGGATGATACTGGAATTTTGACCATTACCAAATTCCATATGTCCAAAGTGATATAGTTTTGATAAAGAGAATTGGTATAAATAATTATCACTACAGGGTAACGTTTAATAAAGTAAAATTGGATTTTACCAATAGCGATTAAGCAATAAATTTGGCCATAATGTCACACCACTTGTTAAGTGAAGATTGAACGATAATATTTGAATTGTTTGATATTAATAGCTAACCAAATTACACCTTTGAGTCACATAACCGAAACGTTGAATACTCCTCTTTACCACCCGATTTAATTAATTTATAATTGTTGTAATTAATTAAGCTAATTAATATTTATGTAATATTAATTATTAAATTGTATTTGATGTGTTGAACAATATTAAAAGTGTGTTTATAATAGTTATAAATATACCGATTGATATACGATATCGATACGCGTTTAAATTGGATTTAAATTGCAAAGAATATTTTTCGGGCTTGGACTAGGTTTGAGGCCCATATGGGGCATGATGATTTCAGTTGGGAGTGGTAAGGTCAGGCCAACCAAGGGTTGGAAGGTAGGTGGGGATTTGGAATGGTTAAAAAGGAAAGAAATGGTAAGAGAGAAACAAGGATGGTGATCCACTTTTCGCTCCATTGTCTCTCCTTTATGTCATGCCACCTAATCCTCACTTTTACAACAATTTAGTGACTTCCCTTTGGTGCAAAATTTCGACAAGCAACTCATCATTCAAGACCAAAAGTCCAAACACAAAAACACATCAAATTCAATCCAATTCCAATGGTATTGGTAGCTGCATTCGGGAGCTGACAACTTCTGAATTCAGATTTGATTCAAGGAGCTTTATTCTACATTTCAACGTGCAAGATCTTGGAACTAGTGAAGAGTATCATTCTTTACTTATTATATTATACTAGTGCGAACCCGTGCTTCGCACACGGATGTTGAAAAAATATTGTTGTTGCATAGGTCATATCCAAATGTATAAGAAATTTAATATGGTGGTAATGAAAAAACATTGTTGAACGATAGTGTTACATCATGAATAACAATTTGGTAGGATAAAGAATACATAGATATATTTGGTTATGATAATCACAATTAAAATTGAACAAAACAATTACAGTGAATATGTTAAAGTTCACATACTATTTAGAGGATAATGTGTTAAAAATTTATCCGCTAATGCATAGATATATTCACTGTGGCATATAACGCCAATGTTGTTGCTTTTGCAATTACACAGCTGCTTCAATGTGCATAGATATAGTTGAAGTATTCACTGTGAACTGCAGACACAAAGACACAGTGCAGTTCGATTCAATTAAATAAGAGTAACAAAAGTTTTTTGCAATGGGGAGAAATATAGTAATAGGATGAAATTTGTAAACAGTCAGGAAAAGTATTTGTCAACAGCTGAAAAAAGGGAGCAAAAGAAAAAAGAAAAAAGCTACAGATGTAGTACATGGGAAAAGTAGTAAAACAGAAGATTCAATTGAAATAGAAATGATGATGCAATAAGAAAATAACATGGGTTCCAATATAAATTACTATTGTTCACCGAATCTGATCTATGTCGATGCAGGGTACAAAACACGGCATACAGCTGGTCGCAGTAACCAATATTTGAAAATATCCAAAACATACAGAAGAGAACAATTGTGAGAAGTCCATTCATTTTTTAGCCTCGGAAATAACTGCTAGCAACGCGTGTGTGATATCGGCTTGAGCGCAAATAGGTGATGTTTTCTTGGCCTTAATAGATGCATTACATCAGTCAATTATTTTAACCATTGAAGGTATTTGTACCTGCAGCCAAAAAAGGCAAAAGTGTCATTGATGCAGTATTATTACTAAATTCTCTCACTGCTCGTCTGACCTATTAACTATATCTAATAATCAAACTATGACTACATAATCATCTATACAAAGATACATTCATCAATTGTTTTCTAGAAGTTTTCCGACGGTGGTGGTGTAAGTGATTTTAGAATTTACTGCAAAAAATAAAAAATAAACTCTTTTAGGTGGTTATCAACATTATTCTCACTACAACACATGTTTTGACCCAGCACTTAAACTGTGCATCTACCTTAAGCCCGAATACAACAACTTATATGCTTATTGTATTATTGATCATCGTAATTGTAAACGAAATTGAGTAAACTTAGCCAAATTATGTCATCAAACCTGGAAGCAATGTATTAAACGCTGAGCTGCACGGTTGAATCAAGCATTAATTATGTGAAGTCATTATTTAATCATCTCAAGCTATCAAAAATCAAAATTCATTTTACAATTATATTTTCATAATGCGGTTAAATAACTATCGTTAACATCAAACAAAATTATTACTACAGCTAAATTAGTATTGCATCACACAAATGTAGTTAAAATATTCAAAAACAATAATTGCTTAATTCCAAAAATACTACAAAATAATAACCGCTTTTGCTTAATGCATTTAAATTTTAACTACAGTAAGCTCGAATAAATCATCGTGTACAACCAAAATTATTACTGCATCACATAAATATAGCTGAAATATTCAATTTCTACCATGCATAATTCAAAATTGTCATTAAATTATAACTGCATTTTATTAATGTAGTTAAATTTTAATTGTATTAAGATTGAATAAATTCCTGAAAGGTAGCTAAATTTATTACTTCATCGCATAAATGTGGTTAAAAATCTTCAAATATAGTTAAATTTACCCAAAACTTGCTGGTAAATTATAATTGCATTTTCTTAATTTCATTAATTTATAACTGTTTTAAAATTGAATAAAATTATCAAATATAGTCAAAATCATCAATAGTAAATGCAATAAAAAAAATGCTAACGTAGTTAAATTAATTCAAAAAATGCCTATAAATTATTACACCATTTTTTGATGGGGTTAAATTATAACTGCACTAAGTTTGAATACTATCAAACACAATCAAGATTATTACTTTATTACATAATGTAGTTACAATATTCAAAGGCAACCATAATTGTATAATTCAAAAAAAACATTCCTTTCAAATATGTTAAAAGATAATAAATACATTATAATAATCTAGGTAAAACTACTATGTAATGTTTATGATCATCATAATAATGCTGTTACAGAAACGCGGTACACAGCGGTGACACAAAATAATTGTGCAATTAAAGCTGCTATATAAAATTATGATTTTAAAAAATTTATTTTTAGCTATCAACAATGGATATCATTGGAAAGCAAATTAAATTTGAGATTTAATAGTGAAAACGATTCTTAAATCCAATCAATGTAGAAAAAGTTATCACATTTTAAAGTTTGGAATATAAAGAAATTAAAAATGCGACTGTTCAGTTGCCAAATTTCAAGGGGGCCTGTGTGAGCTTGAAATTCAACTCACTAATAATAATATAGTATATTAATGCCTAATATATCAGCATATCAGATGTTAGTTTAGATAGTTATCAATATAACAAATCTATATATAGAGGTATTGTCACATTGGATGGTTATACTTATATATGCGTTATAAATTTTTTTTGAGAGAAATGTATGATCCTCTAAAATACAGGAGTGCACACATGTACATATATATATAACATCAATAATAAAGGAGCTGCCAACATGCATGGCAGGTGAAAAATCATAATACAAGAACAAATAAAAACAAACTCAGGGAACTTCTTGAATGAGCTCCAACAAAGCCACCGCCCATTACACCTCAATATCGAACTCCAACAAGGTCACCACTCGATAATGAGGTGTTAGAAGAACCCAAACGAGATCAGCAAAAGAGATCTATAAACAGCTCCACCAAAGAAAGGACGCCTCACTGCAAACACTGATGAATCTGAAAGAAGACCTCACTGTATACGCGGATGATCCAAAATGAACCTCTCTCTACAAACTCGGATGATCCATGATGTAACCAAGTGCACCTACAAGCAGCTCCACCAGAGAAAGAACTCACTGCAAACACGGATGATCCAGAAAGAATGCCTCACTGCCAACCCTGAAGATCCAGAATGAACGCCTCGCTGCTGCCATCCCGACGACAGCTTTCCTGAAAACCTACAAATAGCAATCTAGCACCATATCCGACCTAAACCTATATCTGAAGATGGTACTAAACAAAATATAAGAATAATACACATATATGTATATAAATAAAATTTATATACATGTATATGTATTAATGAAGTAAAAGTAATAAAACTAAAATAAGAGATAGACTAAAAAAGAATCCACGCTCATTATACAACATCATAACCAATTCTAAAAATGTGAAATAGAGATTTCGAAATCAAAAAGGTAAACAATTAACAAAAATGAATTAAAAACCCTATAAACTATAAAATCTAAAAAGTTATCCTTATGCTCCTTTAATCAAAAGAACATTATGCTAATCAGTAAAATCATGATTCAAATTTGAGAAAATGTTAATGCTATTATTATTAATGTTAAAAATATTGTTATTTTGTTTAAATAGCTTAATGCTATTACTAACCTTATTAAGATATTCTTTGAAATGATTATTTTTAGCTAATTTATATTTAGGATTTGAGATCCAATTAAAACAAAATGATGATATTATAAATAGCAATCTATTATTATGACTATTATTATTATTATTATTTAAAAGTCTTCGGTTTCTCTCAAACCAAATATACCAACATATTATAATGAATAAAGTATCAAGTAAAAATCTATTTTCCTTTTTAAACTTAAATCTTAAATTATCCCAATAATAATCACAATCAATAACTTTAGTTGTAAGAATAAAATTAAATTTTTTAAGAGTATTATTAAGAATGTAGCAAG
Source organism: Allium fistulosum (assembly GCA_030737815.1). Classification (NCBI taxonomy): domain Eukaryota; kingdom Viridiplantae; phylum Streptophyta; class Magnoliopsida; order Asparagales; family Amaryllidaceae; genus Allium; species Allium fistulosum. Next base: position 803,331,694 of record CM060903.1, on the reverse strand, counting down.
TATCTATACAATCACAATACACATGCTTAATATCTTCAAAATACAATTTACAAAAAATACATTTATTATCAATTTGCATATTCTTTCTTTTTAAAAATTCAATATTATTTATTTTCCTGTGCATGATTAACCACATATGAATCTTGGCTTTAGGAGAAGCGCTTGTTTTCCAAATAAGTTTAAAAGAGTTATTAGTTACACCCGAGAAATTAAGAAATTTATAAAAAGAATTTGAAGTGAATTTCTTACTTTTATCCCATTCCCAGTTAATCATATCATTTTCGTCATCAATATTATATAAATTCAATCTAGCACATAATAAATAAAATTGTCTAAGAGCTGTACCTTCTAATAATCTATTAAAACTAAAGTTCCAACGAGTATCATTTTCCGAAGAAAAAACATCTAAAATTAAAGCTTTCTTAAAGTTACAAATTTCATAAAGCTCTTTAAATTCTACCCTAAGAGGAATGGCAGTTATCCAACGATCATGCCAAAAAGAAGTATTATTTTCTGAATGAACAATCGTACTAGTACCAAGGTTAAAAAACTCATGACATTTCAAAATAGATTTCCAAAAATTAGAAAATTTGTTGGTAACAGTAGGTGTAATTTGGTATAAATTATTACTACCATTATAATCATGTTTAAAAATAATTTCTTTCCAAATAGAGTTATCATTAAAATCCTTAAATTTCCATAACCACTTCCCTATTAAAGGAAAATTCATGTTATGTAAATTAATGACTCATAAACCACCTTCCTCTTTTGATTTACAAACTGTCTCCCAATTAACTAAACATTTAAGACTACTACTAGAATTATCGCCACTCCATAAGAAATCTCTTCTTATTTTATCAATTTTGTTAATCACCCAATCTGGGAAAAGATGCATAGACATCCAATAGATCGGAAGAGCAGATAAAACAAAATTGATGAGAACTAATCTACCCGCTCTAAATAAAAACCTCCCATTCCAATTAGAAATCCTATTTTTAATTTTATCTATAATAATAAGCCAGTCATCATGTTTAAGTTTAGTTGGTCTAATCAAAAACAAAGATAATCAAAAGGGAAATTCATAGTTTTACAGTTAAGCGTATTAGCAACTAAACCTTCAACCTTATCAACATCATTTAATACTAAAACTGAACTTTTATCGAAATTAATTCTTAGAACAGAAAGAAGTTCAAAGCTGTATAAAATAAATTTAAGGGTAATAACATGATTAGGCAAATGAGAGGTAAATAATAAGGTATCATCCGCAAATTGAAGAACGGATATAACATTGCACGAGATTTCACTACCAACACACCCTAAAGAACCATTACCAACCGCTTTTTTAATAATCATAGCAAAAACATCAGCAGCTAAGTTAAACTAAAGAGGTGCTAAAGGATCCCCCTGCCTTAAGCCTCATTTAGATTGAATTTTATTCCCTAAAATACCGTTAACCATTATACTAAAATTACCAGTTTTAAGCAAAGTCATAATCCAACCAATCCATTTGCTACTAAAACCTCTAGCCCGTAACATATCAATTAGAAAATCCCAATCTACCGAATCAAAAGCTTTCGCAAAGTCTGGTTTTAGAAGAGCACAAGTAATGTTATTTTTACAACAATGATTAATGTATTCTTGAACAGCAGCCACTCCATCTTTGATATTTCTACCCTTAATGAAAGCAGTTTGTGAACAATCAATTAGATCATTCATTTTTGTGCTAAGTATATTAGCTAAGACTTTAGAGATAATTTTAACAGAACAATTAATTATAGAAATTGGTCTAAAATCTTTTAAATTATTAGCACCGATTTTTTTATGAATTAAAATGACGTTAGCAAAATTAAATCTTCCTAATTGCAGTTTCCCATTATAAAATTCATTAAACATACTAATTAAATCAAACTTTAAAACATCCCAAAATAATTTGTAAAATAAAATAGGAAACCCATTAGGACCCGGGGCTTTATCACTAGGCATATCATTAATCACCTTCAAAATTTCCTCTTCAGAAAAAGGATTATCAAAATTAGAAAGGTCACTTCTAGATTCAATAGGATAAAGATAATTCCACCTATAGTTATTTTTGTGTTTATTCTTATTACCAAAAATATCTCTATAATAATCAGTAAATGCCTTATTAAGATCCCTTTGACAAATCAATTCTATATTATTCACAAAAATAGAATTTATCGTGTTACTACATTTTCTACCATTAGCCATATTATGAAAAAAATTGTATTATTATCGCCTTCATTAATCCGTTGTATTCTAGATCTCTATTTCCACATAACTTCTTCTTTTTCTAATATTGAATTAAGATCTTCTTTTAAATTAGCGAGAACATTACGCTCACCAAGATTTAGTTGTCTAGTTTCTTCTAACTTGTTAATATTAAGCATTTCAGAAAGTAAATTTTCCTTTTTAATTTTAATACTACCAAAAACATTCTTACTCCAAATTTTAAGAAAATTCTTAAGAACCCTAAGTTTTAAAACAAAAATTTTAGCAGAATTATCTGTATTTCTGATATTATAAAAATTCATTGAAATCCATTTATTTTTAATTAGATTAGAGAAATTGGATTCTAATACACATTTTTTCAAATTTAAAAGTTGTATTAACTATTTTATGACAATCACACGTAAGAATGATAGAGCAATGATCAGAATAAGTATAAGGCAAACCAAAAACTCTATAAATAGAAAATTTATCCTCAATTTCGTCACTGATGAAAAATCTATCTGGAAGAGCCATTGAAGGGGACTCTCTAGTATTACTCCATGTGAATTCTCTATAGGAAGAGGAATTTCAATCAAATTAGAATTAATAATAAATTGGTCAAATTCTTCCATAGAAGAGAAATCACTTTCTCATGGTGAACGCTCTCCTAGAAAACGAGTATCATTGATGTTACCCCTAAAAATCCAAAAACCAGGAGCAAAAGATCTGAATTCTATATATTCATTCCATAGAACTCGACGACCAATTTTTGAGTTTGGCCTATAAACATTAAATATATTTAATAAAGAGTTATCACTAAGGTTAATGAGAATAATATGCAAAGAGTGATGCTTAGAAATACATTGACGAAGTTTAAAAGAATTATCCCGCCATCCTATAATTAAACCCCCAGAAGCTCCAACAAAAGGTAAACAAGCGCAGTTCCTAAAGTGATAACCACCTAATCTTCTATAAAAACGAATATTAAGACACTCTATTTTAGTTTCCTATAAGAGTGCAATATCAATAAAATAATCCTTAAAAAATGCTCTAATTTTATCACATTTATTTAAATCGTGCAGACCTCTAATATTCCAGCTAATAATCCTTATAAACCAACTGATCTAACCCTCTCTAATTCTCTACTCTTAATAAAAGCAGTATCTAATTCAAAGTCAGAAAAAACAAAAGCGGTATCTCTAGCTAACTGACATAACTCAGTGGAAGACAAACTACCTAGAGCATAAGAAGAATAAGTACTGCCTAAATACGAAGTCATACTTGAGCATGAATTCGTAGCGCCACTTATGACACTCGAATAAGGTAACTCACCCATTATCAAAGAATGACTGCTGCGGATCCTAGCACTACGACGGACAGTACCACTAATAGCAAGTGATTTCTTACGCCTACCTCTCTTTGACGACGAAGATAAAGATGATGCAGTGTTACCAATATTACAATCATTTCCAATATCCGCTGAAAAATTAGATGCCCTATGAAATACATCCTCTACAACAGTACCCCCAACAGATGAATCCACACCACCTCCAGTAATAACACCAGTATCTTTGCCTTCATCATTCACAGATACATCTCCAACCAACCGATCACCGCGACAAGCTAGCCCATCCATTTCTTCAAAATTCCCTACCCCATTACAATTTTGATCACCACAAAAAACCAAACTATTTAAAATAGTATCTGATAACCTGTGCATGTCATCCTCCATAATTTCACAAGCCATTTGAATCCCAGATTGAATCATCTCTCTATTATAAAAAACTGACTCCTTACAACCACTCCCTTATCCCCAACCAATCTATCACCATGACAAGCTAACCCAACCATTCCGTTAAAATTCCCAATTATGTTACAATTTCGATCACCACTGTAAACCAAACTATTAGGAATAATATCATATATCATGTGCATATCACCCTCAAGTTTTTCACAAGCCATTTGATCATCAACAATAATATCACTGCACTCACTGTATATGTTAGCATCTATCACACAATCAGGTGAAGCACACCTATCCACAGAAATCAGAGCATCATCACAGACAATCATACTGTTAACTTCACTCTCCTCAGACACCTCTACCAGTTTACCAGAATTAGTACTACTATTATATATCACTATAGCACCCTTACCAGTTTCACAATCCATTTGATCATCATCAATAATATCACAGCATACACTGTGCATGTTAGCTTCCATCACACAATCAGATGAAGAACTCCTATCAACAGTAATTAGAGCACCACCACAACCAATCACTCTGTTAACTTTACTCACCTCAAATACCTCTATTAGATTATCAGAATTTGCACTACAAATATGAATAACTATAGTACCATTAATCTTCTGTTCATCTTCACATAAATCACCGTTCTCACTATGCATATAAGCCTCTTCCAAACATTCTGATGAAATACTCTCTTCCAAAGAACCATGAGCATCAAAACTCTAGTCATTTAACCTTACAACATCTCCTTTACCAAGACCATTCAACTTATTAATGTCTCTAACCCCACACTCCACCTTCAAATTTCCAAGATCAACACCATGAACCCGATTCTCAAAACATTTATTATATACCAAAGATTCACTAGATGATGGAGCAACAAAATTAATATCAGTACATCTCATGTTCAACTCAGCTACTTCGGACGAGACAGGGTTCATTTCCTCATCTTCTAATGACATCAGACAGTCAATACGATTGGAAGTAACTGTCTTAAAACTTATCTCATCACAAGATTTTACATTGGATCTTTTGTTATGAACATAAGTAAAATATCTGTTCATCTCACTCAGGTTAACTGTAGATTTAGAGCTACCATTAGAAAAATCCGCATTACTATGATCAAAGCCAGAATTACTGGTATTCAAAGATTGAGATCCCAAACTACAAAGCAAAACAGAAGGGTCTGATAGCAATGGATCAAATAAATTAGAATCCTCTTCTCCAATTGTGATAGAGAAATCTGAATCATCATTGACATCATTAAGATCGCTCAACACATCAGCAGTAGAAACATCACCATCTAAAGAAGACCCAGAATATCAAAAATAATCTTCTGGTTCACCAAATTTCTTTCTGTAGCCTCTACCAATATTGACCTCATTGATCGCTTCAAAGTGCTTGAATAATTCTTTTAAGAAAAAAATTCCCTTTGATCTCTGGTTCCATAAGTGATCCAATAAGATTCCTTTAAGTTTCATGCACATTAAGACAAAGAGAAAACCGTGATCTGAAATAGAAAGATTCTCGCACTTGTTTGTGATGGGAACAAATTTCGTCGAACACTCGATCCTTTTGTGGCCAAAAGAACCACATCCAAAGCATCTTATGGGGTCTCGGCAATCTTTGGTCATATGGGAGAAATCGCCACACCGAAAACAATGCTTCCTACCTCGCCTAGAATTTACCCAATTCACAGTTTTAGGTTTCTGAATAGACACTTTAGGAACTGAGAAATGAGACTTCTTGACCACTTGAGCATAAGATCACTTTGGAGGAGAGACGCGATCAGAATACTGAAGTGGATGATCGTAAATGAGAGGAGGCGAGAATGAGGAATCAAGATAAGGTATAGAGGAAGAAGGATGTGAATACAAAAATGCTTCAGTCTTTTTGCAGACCACCATTTTCTTGAAACAATGTAACTTTCAATTCTTTTAAAATTTACTATTATTTAGTATACATGCTACATGCTCACGATCTAATTAAAAAAAATGATAAGTTTGACTCACATCCCTACTAGTTTTAAAATAGAGAAAACATCCTTCACAACCAACACTTATATTCCCGCTCCTTATTTTCAAATTCGCGCACGCAAAAATACCCAAATACCCTTTATGTTTTTAACTTTTCAAACGTGTATAACTTTATTTACAAAAACCAGATCAATATACCGTTTTCACCAAAAAATCACAAATTTTATGATCTTTAAAATGAGATCCATTGTTGATACCAAAAATTTATATTTGTATTAAAGGTGAAATTATTTCAAATATTTGCAGACAATTCAGCAAATATTGAATATTTTTTATATTTTTTTTAAATTTACAAAATTTGCAAATAATTGCAGATATTTCTGCAACTATTGCATATAGTTGTAGACATTTCTGCAACTATTGCGTACAATTTCTACAACTATTCTCAAATATTGCATTTATTTCTGCAAATATTCAAAATAGTTGCATTCTTATCAGCAATTATTCATGTAATTGATAAAAAAAAGAAAACTACGACAATTATTCATGTAATTATTAGCAAATATGATTTCACAAAGTAGATCGATAAATGGAAACGTAGATTTCAAATATTGGCTGCAATCACAAAACTGCGACAAATAAATGAGGGTATTTATGGAAAAGAATTAAGCTGAAATAAAAATAGGGAGCGGATTTATAAAGTTTTGAACGGAAGGAGTTTTTGTGTATTACGTTTGGTTTTAGGGATGTGTCCTCAATTTTCACTAAAAAAATTGATTCAAATAATATTTTAAATAATTTTATCGATTAAATCTAAATATAAAATATTAAACCATAATATATATATATATATATTTGAAAATTTTAAAAAAAATTGTTTATGCACTAAAAGCATCAAACAGTAAAAAATTATTTATTATACATATACAAATATTAATACTTTAGTTATTTATTTTATTTAAAATAAGGTAAATAAATTAAGTACATTTATACACGTTAATAAATATAATAAAATTATGAAAAAATCTTATATAAAATAAAATATATATTATGATTTCGGAAATAATTTTTTAATATCTTTAATTTAATGCATACGGGTTTTTTTAACTATTTAATATGTATTCTATTAAAATATTATTAAACCGAAAAAGAATATATAAAAAAAATTGGCTGGGAGCAACAACAAATTTATTTTTATTAATTAATTATATATATATATATATATTGTAACCAGTTATATGTTTATATATAATATACAAAAAATGGATTTCATATTATATGAGAAATACTCTAAATGTTTTTTTACAAATTAATCTTTCGATTAATTTTAAATTTAATTATATATATATATATATCTGTGTGTGTATTTCATAAATACTTATATAAATAATTTATAACTAATATTATATAATAATTAATTAAATTTATACATATATATACATTTATTTATACAATAATTTGATGCACATATATGTATATTTAGATAATACATTTATATATACAGAGGGCGTAACATGTCCGTTGCGGTGTAAATCTCAACATCTATACAAGGGCATGTTAAATCATGTATACATTATCCCATTGCACATGCATATGCACACATCTGTGTATAGGACGCACATATATAATATAATAAAAATAATATAAATTAAAACATTATTTTAAACTTAAATAAAATATTGATTTTATTTAAAACAAGATTAGAAATGTTCTAAATGAGTTTATACTACATAGGCCCATTAAAGATCCAACAAAGGATTTTTTTTGAAATTTACCCTTTAACTCCGCCGTTAGCTAGCCTAGTTCCAACAGATGTGAGGTTGGCGCTCAAAATTTCGCCTGATTTTGAGCCGATTTGAACAAAATATAGCGATTTCCACCTTGTTAGATTTTTGATAGGGGGATGTAGCATGTTGTTTGCTAAGTACATCTATTAATCACCATGGAGAAGTATAATGTACATTCAGAATACGAAGTACATAAGTATTTTATATTGTCTGTAATATAGATGCGAGTTCATTGGTAAAAGATTCACCTAATTCTGAATTAGTATAAAGAAGTTGATGTAATTTGAATGAAAAACTATCAACTTTTTCCTAATTAGAGATGTACGTTAAGAATACAAAGTATCCGAGTGTTTTGTTATGTATTATCTATGATGTAAAAGTGAGTTAGTTGGTCAAAGTTTCACCTGATTCTAAGTATGTATAAAGAAGCTACTGTAGTTTGAATGAAAAAATAGGAGCTTTTGCCTAATCGAAGTTTAAGTATGTATAGCCTGTTATTAAAACAAATGTTAGTCACACTACAGAACTATAGTGTAAGTTTAGAAGACAAACTTTCCAAGCATTCTGTGTTGTCTGTAATGTATATGCGAGTTCATTGGTCAAATTTTCGCCTAATTATAAGCCAGTGTGAAGAACTTATTGCGATTTCAGCGGAAAAAATAGCAACTTCTGCCTAATCGTAGTTTAGATATAGGAATGTAGCATGTAATTTGCTTCAACTTCTAGTCAGCATGGAGAACTCCAATGCATTCATAATATAAAGTTCTGAGAGTTCTGTATCGTCTATAATGTTGATGTGAGTTCATTAGTTAAAGTTTCGTCTGATTTCGAAACAATATGAAAAATTTACTGCAGTTTGAATGAAAAAATAATGAATTCTGCCTAGTTCGAGTTTCGATGTAGGGAAGTAGTCTATTATTTGCCAAGTACAAATATTGGTCACCATGGAGAACTTCATCGTACGTTTTGAATATGAAGTATTCGAGTGTTTCATATTGTTCATAATTTAGATGTGAGTTCATTAGTGAAAGTTTTGTCTGATTCGAATAAGTATGAAAAGTTACTATAATTTGAAAGTAAAATATAGCAACTTCTGCATATTAATATGGAAATGTAGCTTATTATTTGCTAAATACAACTATTAGTCACAATAGAGAACTCTAGCGAAAGTTCATAATATATAGTATCCGAGCGTTTCATATCATCTGTTACTTAAATGCAAGTTCATTTGTCAAAGTTTTGTTTAATTTCAAATCAGTATGAAGAAGTTGCTATAGGTTGAACGAATAAATATAATCTTCTACCTAGTTTTTGAATATGAGGATGTAGCCTATTTTTGCTAAGTACAACTATTAGTCTCCATAAAGAACAACAACATTTCAGAATACAAAGTATCCGAATGTTCAACATTTTCTGTAATGTTGATGTGAGTTCCTTAGTAAAAGTTCGCTTGATTTCGTGTTAGTATAAAGAAGTTACTAAAGTTTAGATGGAAAAATAGTGACTTCTGCCTAGTGATATAAGGATGCAGCTTGTTATTTGGTAAGTATAACTGTTAGTCACCATGGAGAAGTACAACGTACGTTCAAAATAAAAAGCATCTGAGTATTCCGCATCATCCGTAATGTAGATGTGATTTTATTAGTCAAAGTTTCATCTAATTCCAAGTCAGTGAAGTTACTATAGTTTGAATGAAAAAAAATATCGAATTCTGCCTAGTAGTGGTGTAGATGTAGGAGGTACATGTGCATGCATGATGTAAAAATGTAGAGGGCACTAAGGGATTTAAAAAGTTCATAGTGGAAACTAATGGATTAAATTGTCTTTATTAATAGACTTGAGTTCATTGGTCAAAGTTTCACTTGATTCCGAGTCATTGGAAGAAGTTACTATAATTTAAATGGAAACAATAGTGACATCTACCGAGTGATATGGGATGTAGCCTGTTATTCACTAAGTTTAACTGTTAGTCGCCATGGAGAACTACAATGTACATTCAAAGTTTAAGATATCCAAGTATTATGCATCGTCCATGATGTAGATGTCATTTAATCAATCAAAGTTTAATCTCCAAGTAAGTATAAAAAATAGCTACAGTTTGAATGAAAAAATAACAAATTTTGCCTATATGGTGTGTAGATATGGGAGGTACACATGCACGCGTGATGGAAAAATGTAGAAAGTATTTTGGGGATTTGAAAAAGATACAATGGAAACTAATGGATTGAATTTTCTTTATTAATAGTAGAGAAGAGATGTAGCCTATCATTTGCTAAGAAAGATTATCAATCATCATTTAGAACTATGATGTATGTTTAAAATATAATGTATCCATGTGTTTCATATTGTAAATAATGTAGATATGATTTCATTGGTCAAGGTCTCGCCTGATTCCAAGTCAGTATGAAGTATCCACTACAGTTTAAACAAAAAATAGGGACTTCTGCCTAGTGGTACATGGATGTAGCATGTTATTTGGTAAGTATAACTGTTGATTTAGCCAACAAAACTAAAATGTACATTCAAAACGTAAACTATTATAGTATTTCACATCGTTCATAATGTAGATGCGATTTCATTAGTCAAAGTTTTACCTAGTTCCAAGCCAGTATGAATAAGTTAACGTAGTTTGAATGAAATAAATAGCGATTTCTACCTATTCTGTAATGATCCGTATTTTTAACTATTTTAAATTATTAAATTTAATATAATTATTGAACAAAAATGGTTAGAAATAAAAATTTAATGATTTATTAATGTAATTTATTGGATATGAACTTAGGTGAAATTTTATATAACAAAATTCAATAAGATAAAAGATGATAAGTTATATTAGGAAGTAAATTAAATGATATTGAATTTTAAGTAATTGATAACAGAAATTAAAATAATCAATGTTAGGTTAATAAAGAATCGATTGAATGTTTATTAAAAGTAAAAGCATAAGTTTATTTATATGAAATTGTATTTTCGATAAGTATAAATTTCAGAAATAAGAAAACATTTATTTGGTAAGAAACGAATAACTTTTGTTGTATGCAATAGTTGCAAAGACGTTGAATTACTGTAAAATGGAAGTAGCTGTTTTATTATTTGAATTTGTTTTAAAAGTTAAATTTTATATGTTAAATAACTTATATTTCAAATATAGCAATTTATTTGATAATTAAATTGTTTAAATTTAATATTAAATTGTTTAAATAATTGAATCTTAAATTTAATATGAATGAAAACGATTTCAAAAGTTGATTTAAATTCTATTTAAAAGGAATAAAGATTATTAACTTTTAAAATTGAATTTAAAGTGAATAAATTTATTTTGGAAAATAGCTTATTTTAATTAATGTGTAAAAATAGCCTTTCGGGTCACTGTCTTTGATTTCGACGAAACTGGTTTCAACGGATCCGTAATAGCGAATTATTATAGGGTTTCAGGTTTCATAGCGATCAGACTTATCGTTTTGTCGTGCGAGCTTGAAGCGTGTGGAATTTATTTTCAAAACTTTAATTAAAATAATTTGATTTTGAAAAGCTCTCTTTTGAATATGATGGAATTGGCTCCCGATATATGTTCCATTGTGTTCGGAATAGGGGTATAACATATAGAACGCCAGGCGGTACGCTTCGTTTGGAGTTTGAAATTTTCACGGATGAATAGTACCACGAGAAATTTTCTATAAATAGCCCTCTCATTGATAACCCTAACCCTAAAATGTTTCCAACCGCCATTAAAACTAATTCAATCAATGACCATCGTCACTCAGAGCCTCTAGAGACGAAATTGGCCAACGACTTCAACTAGGATAATGTAGAGGGCATCGATACGAGCTTAACCAACGGTCGGATTGTCATCATTCGTCGCGTGGTGGTCGAAAATAGCTCGCTTTCGCTACTGTAGTTTGGGTTTACTGGTCGCGTTCGTATGCGCATGGCGCGCAGCATTGAGGCGCATGAGAGGCTGGTGGCTGTGGTGAGGCATCAACGGCGGCTCGGCGTCGTACGCGGTAGCGTGATCATCATTCACGAATAAAAAAAAAATTGCACGGCCTGGAAAGAAGCATGCGTGAGGGAGGGAGATAGAAGAAGGGTTAAGTTTAATTTTTACTTAATTTAAGTTAATTATATTTTAAAAACTCTACTCCAAAGAGTAGAGCCCAACCCAGCTAGTCCGACCAGAGCCATGAATGGGAGGTTAGCCTGCCCAGCAGGAAGCAATCGTTTCCCAACCATTTTTGTTGGATTTAATAGGAAACACAACTTCTTGCCTTGAGGGAGTAGGGCAGATGGGTATCGAACTCGTGACCTCGTTAAAAGGTTGCAACTACCACTGCGCTACTACTGCGCAGTGGTAAATTATATTTTAATTATATCGTTACACTAATTACTGAATAACTTTTTCATACGAGGTCGGATTCGAGCGAAACGAGTCGCGTTGCGATCGTATTGACGAAGGATATGACATGGAGTTAAATTGAAGCTGATTTGAATCTGAAAAAAAATTCATTTTCAAATAAAGGTGTGTGTTTTAAACCGCTCATGAAATACTAAAATATTCTGATGTCAGTTTAATTAAAATCATGAAGTGATTTATTTTTATTGACTATTGTTTGGTAATTTAACTGACATTTAAATTGACATATGGTTTGAACTAATAGGAATTTGTAATCAACAGTAAAATTTTAAATTGAAATTGAATTGCTAGTTAAACACCCGATATTGATAACTAGTTAACTGTTGTGATTTATTGGCTGGTTTGGATGTTGATTGAGATGGTTGACATATTGGATGATTGGATGTGTATATATATATATATATATATATATATCCTGTTATCACCCTGTATGTTGCTGACAGTATATAGAACTGTTATTTGAATTAGTTCGAATAAATTAAGAAGTAGATTGAAATGATACATACCTATGACACTTTAATTTGGATTGAAATGATATATATGCATCCCTGAAATTACAATCGAAATAACTGATCACTTGGCCATAGGATAGAAAATTATATACAAACACCGGATTGGTTAAATTAAATGGTTTTAAATTCTTGAATTTGAATCTATTTAAATGATATTGCTTTAAATAAATAAAAATTGAATTTATTAAGATTGAATTATTTTCAAATTTGGGCTTTGAAATGTTGATGGTGAAATTTGTAAAAGAAATTGTTTAAAGAATTTATTTTGAAATGTGAAGTAATAATCGACATACGACATGAATTATGGGAATTGAATTGTTTTTAAAGGTTTGAACTTTTACTTGAACTTCGAATTTATCTAAGTAAAAGTGATATAAATGGATATTTCAAATTTGGGTTCGGAATTGAATTATTTTAAAGAATTGACCTTAAATTGAACATTGAAGTTTAATTTTATTTAAGTGATTTAAATTGGTAAATTGAAATTGGACTTGAAATTTATATAAATTGAAATGGTTTAAAATCAGCATTGAATTGAAATTTGAACCATTGAATCGAATCGTTGAATAGAATTTGAAGTTAAAAATGAACGTTTCTAAATTGAAGTTAATTCGAATTGAAATCGAAATTAGAGTTAATTTGAATTGAAATCGAAATTGAAGTTTCGAATTGAAATCGAAATTGAGTCGATTTGAATTGATTTGAGATTGAAAATGATTTGAATTGGAAGATTTGAAATTGAATTAGTTTGATTGATGTTTGGACCTAAGTCCAGATTTATTGGAAATGGAAAGAAACAGTTTTAAATTTGAAACTATTTTCACTATTAACTGTTTTAAAATTCATCTTTTTAAAATTTCAAATTATTTAAATTTTCAAACCATTTTAACATATAACCTATTTTCAATATTCAAAATATTTTATATCAAACTATTTTAATGTCTAAACTATTTTAACTATTCAAACTATTTTCAAAGATTCAAACTGTTCAAGTTGGGAAGTGTTTATATTTAAATCATTGATTTAAGTACGAATGTGGTTAAAATGAAGTTATAACCTAAGTCAAAATTCAAAATGATTTTGCAATGAAATTGATTTTGAAGTGAATATAATATATTTTGAAGTGAATATGACATATTGAAGTAAAATGATATTTTGAAGTGAATATGACATACTGAAGTAAATATGATATTTTGAAGCGAATATGATATTTTGGTATCAAGTAATGATTCACTTTTGAAATGTAAAAGAACCAACCGGTGTGTAAAACGACGTTTTGTTGTTAAAGAGACTGGGGTCGATTATTGGCATACTCTCTATCGGTGTTGGAACCACTTTAACAACCACATTCCTGGAGGAGACTCCAGAATGAAGTGGTTGGATTTGGTGTACATTGCTAGATTTGAAGGAAGACAATGATGATGAATAGCCCTGACACTTGTGTCAATCTGAAATGACTAAAACAGGATGGCTTGACAAGGCCAATGAGGGTAGCTACCTCTAGCGGAAATCTGTTCTTTGATTTTCTTTTTGGACTCGGTCCATATACTATTAACCTTGCTGTTGGTTTCGATTGGTGCACCTTGATTTGGGATGACCTCCCTTTGACTCGATATGGGATGGATGGACGCGGTGGGCGGTCGTGGCTACGATGCGTTACCACCAGCCCTGTGACCCAAACTAGTAGAATCCTACCTCGGACATTGCCTAACATGCCTTGTCATACTTTTATCCTTATACGGGACCACTACGAGTTTGGTTTAGTGTTGTCGTATCATGGCGCATCCCTATCCCCCGACATGCTACTGGGGTGTTATATGAAAACTATACGCCAATGCTTAAAAACGTGTTAAGAGGGATTAATGTAAAGCCTTAACAATAGGAAAAATATTTATCTTACTGATTAGACATTACATATATAGCGTATTATACTATATATAGATATTTTGACGGATCCTTAAGAGATGGAAAATTCCGTAACATCTCTTGAGTTATTGCACGCACGTTATACACTGGATATGAGATGTAAAGCCCCATAAACATCTCTAACGCTATTACGCTCCTGTTATATGTGATAGTGATTTGACTTACATAAGGATATTTTAGTTCTAACTCAAGTGTATTGTTTTACTTTATGCTCGGGTCAGCCCTGAGTTTCCAGTGCCTTGAAGATTATATTATTCTGGAGGACGAAGGCGAAGATTTGGTATATTATATTACTAGTATTATTCCCCTGCATCATGTTGTTCCGCTGCATTGTTTTATTTTGTCTCTGTTGTATGTATAACTCTGATTGATGTTGTAAAAGTATAATCAAATGTATAGTATAAATAGCTTTATGAACTGTTTATTTGATTATTATATTTTCTCATTCCGCTGTGAGATTCTATGTTTGTTTTCTTCTTTTCTTATTTTTCTTAATTAACTCCATTGATTATCTCTGTTCCGGATTGTTTTGAGTTGGACATGTATGGTTTATTGTTGACTTAAACCTCCCGAAATATGGGTCGTCGCATATTCAAAGTATAGATATAGGAGGTACACATGAACGTGTGATGGAAAAATGCAAAGGGCATTTTGGGAATTTCAAAACGACATGATAAAAACTAATGGATTGAATTTTCTTTATTATTAGTAGAGATATAGATGTGGTTTATTATTTGCTAAGTACAATTGTTAATCAGAAAGGAGAAGTATGGTGTATGTTCAAGAATATAAATTGTCCAAGTGTTTCATATCGTTCGTAGGTTGATGTGATTTCATTGATCAAAGTTCCACCTAATTCCAAGTCAGTAAGAAGTAGTTACTACAGTTTTGTGACGCCCCACCTCTATGCTCACAATAACAAAGAGTATTAAAAGAAATATTGTCTGTTATTACGAAGAATAAGGCTGGATAGGAGCGGCCATCCGTAGTTGGGCCTTACACTAGTATTGGTTACCTCGATAGGAGTGGTATATATTTTTATTTTTCATATCTTATTTATTTACTTCCATCGACATACCCAATTCCAGTATAAAACAAACTACGATGGTTCATAATAGTTTAGGACAATATATATAATAATAACACAGATAAGATAAATGCGGAACACAGATAATAAAAGTCTCATATATATATATATATATATATATATAACTGATGTCAGTTACAATACATTTGACACAATACATATGATACAACTACAACTGTTGACTCTGGAAGTTATATATACAAGTACATTATCGAATAATATACATGAATACATATCAACCTAGATCAGATACACTGACTACTACAAAATGACGACGACTACTCCAAAAGATATGAAGAGACTTCATAGCTCAAGCAGCAACCCAAAGCAAGATATCTACAACCTGTAATAACTCGGTCTGACCCGAGTATTAAATTCAAAAGAAAATAATACACGGGTCAGTCTAATTCAAACTCAGTTATTAATGCACGGAAGCAATAATAATTAAATAATCAAATAGACGACAGTCACAGAAATCTTGTCTATCCAATCCTTTAACAAGGAAATCGGATAACGGTAGATATAACACTAAACAGTGTTAAACAACAAATCAGCAAATTCAAATCATCAACAAGGATAAATAAAAAGATTATCAATGAAGATAACATGAAAACCGCAGAATTGCCTAAACAGCAATTAATAACAAAATCTAATTATTAATAAATAATTAGAAACTCATAATCTAATTATCAAATAGATAATTAGACAAATCTCAAAATGATCAATTCAAACCAAATTAAAATACACATAAAATATATTGAATTGGCCACACGAAACAATTCAAGCAATTGAAATATCAATTACAACATCACTTTTGTGTGGCTGCGGTACACGCACGCGTGCACTGCCTCGCCACAACAGTGATGAAATACACAAAAGCTCAGTAAATCAAAAACATCAAATGGCACCAACTCAAATCAAAATGAACCAGATGGAACTACAACGTACAACATCCACCCAGTAACCATCAAATGAACAAAGTGCACATGAATGCACCATGAAAATTCATAAACGAGCACAAGGTCAAACCCGAGTTGTGAAACTGGATTCAACACAGGTACACTTAAAAATGTGCAAGTATAGGAAAACGGTCAAGACAACTAAAGAAGGTCTCGACCAACAATTAGTGACTCAAGTGAAGTTCAGGTCAGACCAAATACAACCAATTGCGAAGCATGACCAGACTCGAGTGGAGCAAGAAATAAATGTTCACAAGAAAAAGGCAACAACATGAAACTGGACAGTTCAAGTACAGAACTCGACTGGACAGCCTCAACAATGAGATAGTCATGTTCACAACTCAACACAAGGGACTACATGATGAACAAGTATGCAAGTGAATGCAACGTGCACCAACAGTGTACAAAGGCAGTAGTACAACTCTAACTGGAAACAGTTGCACATGCCAGATACATCAAAAATGATCAAACCTAGTTCAACATGACTAGTAAAACAGATCCAAACAACACAAGTGCACCAAAGATATGGCCAAAACCAAACAACATAAACTACATATACTATGGTAGCAATACGTGAAGCAACTTGTGCCTGCATGTACACAATGCTACGCAATGATGAACCGAGCTACGGACCAGACCAATGAACAGAGGCAGGTTCAAGTCAAGTCAAACCCAGTACTACAAGAAATCAAAATCGAAGCCAATGGGGAAATGTACAAAATCAACTGCAGTGCGAACCAGTGAACACTATAGAGATGTTGAAGACAAAGCATGTCAACAAAGTGAAGAACAGAATTAATATCTAATGTTCAAAGTCAAAACTGTCAAGTATAAGGGACTGGACAAACAAGAACACCAGACTCGATCAAGTCATACGCATGAAAACAGCGACTATGATCAATATACATGCATAATACCACTGCTTCATATACCTGACAACTAGAGTGCATGGATGAGTTCAACTGCATGAACACAGTGAAGTATATATGTACATGAAGACAGCAACTACACCTAAGGTTCAAGGTGAAGTCTCAAGGAAAATACAACATGAATGTACAGATTCAAGTTGAATCAAAAGACAAACTAATCCAGACAGCAAGTATACATATATATATATATATATATATATATATATATATGAAATGCAACTGTATGCAAGTGGAGACCAGAGGCAACAAACACAAAAGGGTCCAAATCGAACAATCTCAAGCATCATCAAAGTGATGCAACATCACATAATCAAAGTAATCGAATTCAATTAACAGTTTCAAATCAAAACCATAAAGTTTTCAAAACCGAGTGAATTGAAAACATCAGAGAAATCAAAACTGTGACCAGTGACACAATCAAATGTCAGTGAAGCACAATGAACAGAACAATTGTCAACAGGAAAAATGAAGACAACTACAGTCTTACATTTCAACCAAGGCTACATGTACAAAGCACTCCTAGTTCAGTTACAAGCTGAGATGCATGCAGACAATGTCAACAACCCAATACAAAACAAAGTCGAAGACACTATCGAGTCAATGTCGAAGTTCAACCAAACAAGGCAAGGCAAAAATCGAACAGTAAGAACATCACAACATCAAAACAAGCCGTGTGTATCAAGGAATCAAGTAACAAATATACGCATATAAACAAGTCAAAAATCATCTCGATCACTCAACCAAAATCAAACGACCAAGATTAAATCAAAAC
The DNA here is from genome assembly GCA_030737815.1 of Allium fistulosum. Lineage (NCBI taxonomy): Eukaryota > Viridiplantae > Streptophyta > Magnoliopsida > Asparagales > Amaryllidaceae > Allium > Allium fistulosum. The sequence continues at coordinate 803,313,359 of CM060903.1, read as the reverse complement.
AAAACAACATAAATCGAACTGCGAGCAAAATGAATCGACAACTCAAACAATTGAATACGAACGAAAATCACAGAATTCGAACCCTAAATAAGCTCGAGATATAAATTAGATGTGAGTGGATCACTCACCTTTTCAATCGATCGAGAAATTGAAGTCGGCAGCCTTAATTTATCGAAGCCCTAATCTTTGAAGACGAATGAGAAATAGATCGAGTAGCCATTTTTTTTCTTCTTTCGTATTAAGTTTAGGGTTGCGGAAAAAAAAGAACGAAGGGAGGAACGGTATTCGCTTTAGGTAATTACCACACCCCTAAGCAAAAGAGACGTGGGCCAACATTTATTTTAAGCCCGCATACTCTTAACACTTTTACAAAGAATTTCAACTCGACTAAAATCCCAATAGCAATTAACAACTAATTTAATCGTCATTTGACGATAATTAATTGTTATAAAATCCCAGGTTATTACAAGTTTAAATTAAAAAATAGCGACTTTTGCCTAGTGATACAGGGATATAACATGTTATTTGCCAAGTTTAACTGTTAATCATCATGGAGAACTATTACAAAGTACGTTCAAAATATAAAGTAACCGAGTATTCTACATCATTCGTCAACTTGATGTGATTTCATTAGCCAAACTTTTGTCTAATTGTGAGTTGAGTATGAAGAAGTTACTATAACTTACACACAAAATTATCAACTTCTGCCTGGTCGAATTTGGATATGGGAATGTAGCCTATTATTTAATAAGTACAACTGTTAGTACGTCGTATAACTATATCGACTTCTGCTCAGTGATATAAGGATGTAACCTGTTATTTGCTGAGTATAACTATTAGTCACCATGGAACTACATCATACGTTCAATATATAAAGTATACGAGTATTCTGCATCGTCCATGATGTGGATGTGATTTCATTAGTCAAAATTTTATCCGATTTTCAATCAGTATAAAGAAGTTACTATAGTTTCAACAAAAAGAATAGTGACTTCTGTCTAATCAGAATGTAGACATGGGAGGTACGTATGCATGCATGGTGGAAAAATATATAGGGCATTTTGGGGATTTCAAAAGACATGGTGGAAACTAATGGATTGGATTTTCCTTATTAATAGAAGAGACTAGTAAATCAAATTTCCAAATTATGATTAATGAGTATAAATTAAAATGTAACTCAAATGGAAACAAAATATCATTGTTGTATTCCTTTTATTCGCTCATCATGTTGCTAAAGTCATGTTCTTTACTATTTTTATGCCTATTCTCTTTATTCCTCTCTTCAATTACTCCAAAATTTCACTTTTAACGATCAAAATCACTAATTTCTTATATAAATCAAAGCATATCTCTTTCTCTAGGAATTACCTAGGACTTTGTCAAGTATGCGTCGTTCAAGGAAATAACGTCAAAACATGTCCATGAAAGGATTGGTCCATAATCAGCAATTTCTAGTCCTTAAGTTTCCCATGGATGAAACCCCTTCATGCCTCAATAATCAAAAGAAGATCTCATGATGCTCCTAGTAATAACGCAGGTACTTGGTTGTTGGATAGTGGAGCATCCCACCATATCACATCTAACTTGACCAAACTCTCTATGCATAAATTGTATCAACGATACAATGATGTCATGATCGATAACAAATCTAAAAATGTTAAGGGTTTTCCATAGGGGTAATTAGGTAATTTACTATATAACTTAACTTTTGTATAACAGTCTTGTTTGAAATAAAGTATCCTTTTGGTTTTGTTTTCTGTTGTATGCATTGTTATATTTTAATATAAGCAATCATTTGAATACATTTAAACAAATAGAAAATCTTTAGGAAAAGTATATAATTAATAATTGTTGCGAACGTGTTTGTAACCATGATTTTTTGAATCGAATATCTAAATATTTATTCTGTTCTTAGTCAAGATGTCAATACATCCATCGAGACTATTGTACATAATGTTTTCCATGTGATGGATGGTGAATTACTCATGACCGTTGAGAACATCAAAGGATTACGCACTTGTGGTTATTTGGAACAATCATGGAACTGTGAGTCAGTGGAATAGGGAACCTAAGGCTAAATTAACACTAAAAGGGGGGGTGAATAGTGTTTAATTGATTATATGAATATTTTTCAAATTCTTTAAGTTTCTACTCAGAATGATGTCATTAACAATTACAGAAACAATCACAGAATCAAAGTGCAGGTAAAAGTAAATGCAGCTAAAGAAAAAAGGAAAGAACGCATCAGGATTTTATACTGGTTCGGAGTTACCCTATATCCAGTCCCGCACAATTCCTTGTATGGATTTCTTTTCAACTAGTAAATGCAAATACAATCTCGATTTCAAAGCTACAGGACACACCCTCCAGAATCCCAACCTCTGGGTAGAGTCACTTGATTCTGGGCAACAAGCACACCCACTAGATTTATGGGCTACTAAGCATACCCAATTGATATTACGGGCTACAATCACACCCACAAGTCTAGCAGTATGATTTAATAGAGTTTTACAGACTTAGATCTTTGATCTTGATTACAATTGATCCTATAACTTTTGAATAGCACTTTGATCTTGGTTTGAGTGAGAGAGATGAGAGAAATCAGAGAGTAGATGAAGGAGAATCAAACTTGTGATGGCTGAATTTGATTCTGGTTGAATTTCGGTAGAGTTTGGGTATATTTTGATTCAGAAAATGAGAGAGTGGAAGGAGGAGAGAAGAATAAGAAAGTGGATGTTCAAAATTCATTTGGAAGTCTGGTATATATAGGGAAACAACGGTCATGTCCATTCGCGAAGAGATACGACGAAACGACACTTCCATTCAAATTTGAATTTTGAAAATTACGGCCACTATGTCGAGATCTCTATATAGAGTATGCCGACACACCCTTCACAAAATTGAAAAATACTTTAAAAATATTATTTTGAAAATCCATTGCTTTGTAAAATAATTTGATACTTTGTAGAATCATTTAAATATGGTTTATATGCATTTTAATCAAAATATAACTTAACAAAACTTTATAAAATGATTTTGAAAGATTTAATAAGAGTACTCAATATAATGTAAATAATATATATAAAATCAATATAGTTATAAATTATAACTAAATATCTAAAATCAAAATATAAATATCAAAGATAAACATAAGGAAGATATAAACTAAAATACCAAAAATAATAGATTAAAAAATACTTAAAAACATAATATAATATCCTTGTAAATATAAAAGGTTAAGAAATTATGTTGAGAAATATTTTGAAAAGATGTTTGAAAACCGAGATATTTGAAAAATATTTAAAACATATTTGAAACAGAGAGGGAGAGATCAAGAAAGTGTTATCAGGGTTTTTGCATAAATTTAATGACTCTATAACTTATCTGGAATGTCTAGAAAGCTTGAACTCTTCAATACTCATGAGTCTTCATTCTCTAACTCTTGAAACTCCTATATCAGCATCCTAAATCTACTCTTGATACTATATAGTCTTCTTAATCAACACCTATCTAATATCCTACATTATATACTATATATAACTTGATAAAACATTAGTATATATATTTTATATAATATCCTATAGTTGTTATCATCAAAACCAAAACCTAAGGTACTAACAGGAACGACCCAATGAGAGTCTTCTATAAGTTAAAACAACTAAGTCAAAATAAAAATCTCATGTAATGATGTGCAGTAGTCAATAGACTTGAGAGTATTGTTAGTATTAAGTATCTAAACTATACTTTGATTATGCTCAAGCACATGATGCCACAATCATGTTAGGACAATAGTTGGGTACACATTGAACTGCTTGAAGTGAAACATTACTCAAGAGAGGATTCTTCTTCTTCTTCTTAGAAGGTTAGTATCACTATAATTGGTAATCAACATATTCCAAAATCTTTAGGTAGAGTAAACCGATTAACCAATAAATACTGTGTAGGATCTAGATTAACCCTAGAGGGGGGGTGAATAGGGTTATCGCAAATTTTCTCAAATTAAACGCGGAAACAATCAGCAGATAAATAAATATGCAGTAAAGTAAATCACACACAAATTTACCCAGCTTCGGCAACCCCTGCCTACTGCTGCATTCCCATATTTCTATTAGAATTAAACAGTCTCCCACTTACAAACACTCTGACAGACTCGCAGACACTCGCTCCCGCTCACAAACACTCCTACAGACTCGCACACCCTGCTCCGCCTATAGAGATTCGTTTACTCGCAAACTCTGCTCCCGCCTATAGAGCTTTGCAAACTCGCAGCCTCCCTGCTCACTGAACTAATTCTAACTAGACAATCTGACAACACCTAAACCCTAGGTGGTGATTCACTCTGACTGGACTTTGAAAAATACAAACTGAAAAACAAAACACAGTTTAAACCCTAGGGCAAAATTTAAATCGACAATTTAAAACCACTTTTGCCCTCAAATGAACTAGGCCTAAAACTAAATCAATAAAACCCGGCCCAAAGAGAATTAAAGAACTAAAGCCTTAATAATTATAATAAGGCCGGCCCCTTGTAATATTATCGGCCCGCAATTATTTTTCTTTTCAATCCCCCTTTGTAAAACTATTTCGGCCCGATCCCTTTTGAGAAAAATAATGGCGATTAGGGTTTTCGGCTATTCTCTTGATCGCTGATCGATTATTGGTCGTTCTACTGCTTGCGATCCCTTCCAGTTAGTTTGTTCCTCTGTGATTTGTACTTTGGCTCTTTGTTCTGAAAATTAGGACTTGCTCTTCTTCGATTTCACGTATGAATTGGAGCCTCGGCTTCTTCAACAATGGCTCAACTAAATTAGGGCTTTTCCTTTGGCGAACTTGAGAATTTGATCTGCTTGGCTATGGCTTCGGCTTTAGCTTGTTCTATTCGTCGATGACGACTTGGTTGCTCGAATTCAGGCCTTCGATCTCTGTAGCTTTGGCTTGTGGTTTTCTTTATGGTGAATCTGGAATTGAATTGGTATGTTTGCTTGATTCCATTCTAGTTATACTTTTGCTATATTGTCGGTGATGATTGGATTTTCTCTGATTTTCACCACACCTCATCAATGATGATTTGGGTCTCTTTATATAGGAGTCCGATTTGGTTTACGTGATATTCACGTTGTTGAAACTTTCCTGTTTTAAGCTTGATATCTTTGGAAATTCCTTTCGATGCACGGCTTTATTTTTGTGACGTTCGATTTTCGAATTAATACAGTTGATCCTATGAATTTTGAAACTTTCCTAAATTAAAATTTGACTTTCGCAAAAACATACGGCTTTGACTTTTTACTGTTTTTGGTCATCTCGATTTTAATTTTCTTCACTAACATATACTGCCTTGTTTTCCACTTTTCTCTGTGACTTCGAATTGGCTTGAATTTGATTATCACAGCATTAACTTGGTTTTTAAAACACGGCATTGAATTTCTTTGTGTCTGACCTTCTGCCTGTTTATCTATGATACTTGTTCTATGCTGCATCACTCCTTGTTGATCTCTGCTTGAGCATCTGATGTTAATGTATTCACTATTCATTCCAGTAGTCATTCTGTACAGAGTAGGTTCTGCATTCATGCATGTTGGCATTCATGTTGTAGCTGTGAAGAAGCATTTGATGTTGCTGTTCCACTTTGTTAGACCTGTCTGCATTGCATATATGTAGTTGGTTGCTTTGCCTTGACATTTAGTGATGCATTGCTCTGGTTGCTTGGACTTGAATCACTTCATATGTAAACTTGGGCTCTGTTTTGGTTTGGTTCACTTGCTCATCCCATCTCTGTCATTTATTCATTTTGGGTTCATGTATTACTTCTCCTGCTAGTATAACCTGATTGCTTGAATGTCTTGTTCATATTCATTGTTGCAGTGTTCATTGAATTTTTGTTCGAGGCTATTTGCTCTTGTGTTGAATCTAACTTTGATTTGACCTTGTGCACGCGAGTTGGCGAGGCAGTGCACACGTGCATACGTGTGTACTGCAGCCACTCGTAAATACCTGTCCCTGATATGAATACTGATATGCACAGATATTACACAATCAAAGATGATGACGTTAACCCATATATCTGAGACAGCTTTAAAAACAAATTTTATATTTTTGCAAATTAAATTCGTTTCTGTTCAGATTACTGCGGTAGATTGTCAATTATACAGGTACCACAGGAAGACAAGACAAACATTGAGGCTGGACAATGCAGATGATTGATTGAGTGATGTAGTGAGGTTGTTACTGTAAAATCGAATTGTGATGTATTCAGAAATTGTACAGTTATAGTGAGAGTCAGAATTTGTACTATTCAAAATTTGTAATAAAAAGATTGTTTGAATAAAATTTCAGTTTGAATTCAAATTCTGTGTTGACAAAATTTCTGTTATTCCTGTATGTGAATAATCTGTAAACACATCTAAAATATGATATATATGGTTTGTTATCATCAAACACTAAACACACATCAAACAATCTCCCCCTTTTGATGATGACAAACATATATTAAAGATTTTGAAATTCCAGTAGATGTGTTTAAACATGAGATATTTAGCTCCCCCTACATGTATGCTCCCCCTACATGTATGCTCCCCCTACAACTGAGACCACTCCCTATTTAGAAGATTTAGGAAATTACAGACGAATAAAAGAACTATAGAAAATAACTAACAACATTTAACAAATTTGGTAAATAAATATTCCAGAAATACTTATTTTCTTATCAAAATCTCTTCCTTCTCCCCCTTTTGTTATCATCAAAAGACTGACAAAAAATAATGAAACAGTAGGGGAAAACAAATGGAAAAAATAGGGAAAACCATAATATATCATAACAAGATAACAATTTCCACATTTTAGAGAATGGATCGATGATTTGGTTTTTATAATGAGAAGAGAGATGTTTTATTCTATTTATTATAATTTTTAAAAAGATTTGACATTTAAGCACAAAAGTAATAAGCACTTACTAACCACGCATAACTATAAGGACTTTTAAATGGGATTAGCAGTTACTCATTAGTTATCAAGCTCCATCCATGAATAACCATAAGGACTTTTAAATGAGAATGGAGTGATGATAACCTCTCATGATCCATCCATGCATAACCGTAAGGACTTTTAAATGAGAATGGATGCATGATGAATATATTTTTTTTAAATTTTTCTTTATTTTTCTTTTTAATTTAAAAAATAATTCACTCTTCTCATTTTTCAAAACCATTATGAATGATAGAAGGATGGTAGAAATAGAAATGGTCGTGGAATAAGTTACCAAATTAATCATATTATGAAATTTCATAAACCAAACGTATTTCCACTACTGAATACCATATTCGAATCAATCTTTGAATGATATCCAAAACAGGTTTGAATTCTAGAAATTGAAGTTGAAAATAAATATCCAAGAATATTTCAACCAAAAATTGAAAAATGATTAGTCAATTTCCATTATCCCCAAATCCAAACGTAATCTGGAAAATCTGTCTTCGGGGAGGGGTTTTGTGAAAATATCAGCAAGTTGATCCTCAGTTGAAATGAATTCAATGCAAATGTCTTCCCTAGCAATGTGATATCTAAGAAAGTGGTGTCTCACATCAATGTGATTTGTGCGTGAATGATGAACAGGATTATTAGACAAGTCTATTGCACTTTTACTATCACATTTCAATGGAACTAGTTTATAAACTAAGCCAAAGTCAGAAAGAGTTTGCATCATCCATAAAATTTGAGCACAACAACTTCCTAAAGCAATATATTCTGCTTCAGTGGTGGATAATGCAACACAATTTTGTTTTCGACTAGACCATGAAACTAATGAATGTCCTAGCATAAAACATGTCCCACTAGTGCTTTTCCTGTCAACCAATGAACCCGCATAATCAGCATCAGAAAAACCAACTAAATCAAAATTTTCACAAGAAGGATACCATAGTCCAAATTTGTGTGTGTGTGAAAGATATCTTAAAATTCGTTTAGTGGCTTTCAAATGAGATTCTTTAGGGTTAGATTGAAAACGTGCACACAAACACACAGAAAACATAATATCAGGTCTAGAAGCAGTAAGATAGAGAAGTGAACCGATTATCCCTCGATATTTCTTCTGATCAACAGCAACTCCTTTCTCGTCTTTATCCAACTTTGTTGATGGGCTCATAGGAGTTTTCATTGGTTTGGAGTTCTCAACTCCAAATTTTTTCAATAGTTCCAATACATACTTGGATTGTGAAATAAAAATACCGTCACTGCTTTGCTTGATTTGAAATCCAAGAAAATATTTCAATTCTCCAACCAAGCTCATTTCGAATTTAGCCTGCATGACTTGTTCAAATTTCTCACACAAAAGTTCATTAGTAGCACCATAAATGATATCATCCACATAAATCTGAACAATCAAAAAATCACTTTCTTTATGTAATAGAAACAGTGTCGTGTCAGCACTTCCCTTTTTAAAGCCATTTTCCAAAAGATATGTACAAAGACAGTCATACCAAGCTCTAGGAGCTTGCTTAAGACCATATAATGCTTTTTCTAGCTTATACACATGATTTGGAAAATCATGATTTTCAAAACCAGGGGGTTGTTCAACAAAAACTTCTTCTTTCAAATCACCATTTAGAAAGGCACTTTTTACATCCATTTGTTTAAGTTTGAAACCTTTATAACATGCAAAACTCAGCAAAATCCTAATGGCTTCTAACCTAGCAACTGGAGCAAATGTTTCATCAAAATCTATGCCTTCTATCTGGTTATAACCTTTTGCGACCAACCTAGCTTTGTTTCTAATTACATTTCCGAATTCATCAAGTTTATTTTTAAACACCCATTTAGTTCCAACAACTGGATAATCATTAGGCCTAGGAACTAATTTCCAAACTTTATTTCTCTCAAATTGATTAAGTTCATCTTGCATTGCTAAAATCCAACTTTCATCATTAAGAGCCATTTCAACAGAATTTGGTTCAATTTCAGAAATAAAACCACTGTAAAAACAGAATGCACACAAATTTTTATCAAATGAAGAGCGAGTACGTATACCTTCCGTAGGATCACCTATAACCAATTCAGGAGGATGATTGGATTTGAACTTTAGTCTATCAGCATCAATTGTCCTATTTTCAGTTTTCTCACTAGATGTTCCTTCTTCAATGTCTTCTTGATCTACTGCATCGTCAGTCGCCTTTTCAGTCGTCCTTTCCAGATCAGATTCATCGAATTTCACATTGATTGATTCAACAATTGTCTTTGTTCGTTTGTTATATATCCTATAAGCCTTGCTCCTTGTTGAATAGCCCATAAAAATTCCCTCATCAGCCTTTGATTCAAATTTTCCAAGTTGATCACCTGTGTTAAGAATAAAACAAGGACATCCAAACACATGAAAATAAGAAATGTTAGGTTTCCTTTCATGCCACAATTCATAAGATGTTTTGTCAAGTATTGGTCTAATCATCACTCTATTCATTACATAACACGAAGTATTCACTGCCTCTGCCCAAAAGGTTAAAGGTAGTTTATACTCACTTAACATGGATTTAGCCAATTCTTGTAATGTATGATTTTTCCTTTCAACCACCCCATTTTGTTGAGGTGTTCGTGGAGCAGAAAATTCATGTTTTAAACCATTTTCTTCACAAAAGTTTTCAAATTCCAAATTTTCAAATTCGCCTCCATGATCACTTCTCAAAGCTTTAATTGAAACTCCTTTTTCATTTTGAACAAGTTTTGCAAACTTTGAAAAATAATCAAAAGATTCAGATTTTTTGGCTAAAAAATAAACCCATGTAAATCTAGAATAATCATCAACCAATACATAACAATAACGTTTTCCATTTAAGCTTGCAATTTCATTTGGTCCAAATAAATCCATGTGAATTAATTCAAGGACCCTTGATGTGCTAACAATGTTTTTAGGGTGAAATGATGATCGACTGAGTTTACCTAAGGAACATGCTTTACACACTTTATTGGTTTTAAATTTCTGATGTGGTAACCCTCTGACTAATTCTTTTGTTTCAAGTTTTTCTAAGAGGCTCATGCTAGCATGTCCAAGTCTCCTATGCCATAAAGATGTCTCTTCGTCAGTGGCTACCAAACATCTAGAAATATTTAAATTATCAAATGAAAGCGAGTAAATATTTCCTTTTCTTTTGCCCGTAAAAACAATGTTATTAGAAGATTTATCAATGATTTTGCAAGTATCACTATCAAAAACCACATTCATACCTTTGTCACATAGTTGGCTAATAGAAATGAGATTGTGACGCAGATTATCAACGTATAAAACGTTAGTCAAAGAAAACGTACCGTTACCTACTTCACCTTTACCAATAATCTTACACTTGCTATTGTCTCCCATGATCACATTTCCTCCTTTAAAATTTTCTAGACTAAGGAACTTCGATTTATCACCTGTCATATGTTTAGAACAACCTGAATCTAGAAACCATTCTTGTTGTTCCTTAGCCCGCCAACAGACCTCACTAGATTCCTCTGAGTTTGCTTCTGAGTCTGATTTTCCCATAAGACATAAGTTGGCCTCCTCTGAGCTATCACTCGAAACTTCTTGTGTCACCTCCAAAGTATGCCAGATTTCCTGTGCTGTTTTACAATGAGAAATTCTATTAAATTCAGCTTTATCAAGAGCACAGATCAAAGCATTCATAGCTTTAGCATTAGTAGTTTTTAATTTCTTATCATTAGCATCCCACCTATCCTTTGGTTTAGGAATCTCAGTATCACCAATAGTTATAGTGGGAGGTATATAGCCAGATTCAATAATATTCCAAACATCGTAATTTACAGAACTAAGATAAATACCCATCCTAACCTTCTAATACGCATAGTCACTCCCATTAAACATTGGTGGCCTAACAATAGATTGCCCCTAAGAAAAAGCATTATTTGATAGATTCATGACTCTAGAGTTAAAAAAAATTTACCCCACTCTGATACCACTTGTAGGATCTAGATTAACCCTAGAGGGGGGGTGAATAAGGTTATCGCAAATTTTCTCAAATTAAACGCGGAAACAATCAGCAGATAAATAAATATGCAGTAAAGTAAATCACACACAAATTTACCCAGTTTCGGCAACCCCTGCCTACTGCTGCATTCCCAGATTTCTATTAGAATTAAACAGTCTCCCGCTTACAAACACTCTGACAGACTCGCAGACACTCGCTCCCGCTCACAAACACTCTTACAGACTCGCACACCCTGCTCCGCCTATAGAGATTCGTTTACTCGCAAACTCTGCTCCCGCCTATAGAGCTTTGAAACCTCGCAGCCTCCCTGCTCACTGAACTAATTCTAACTAGACAATCTAACAACACCTAAACCCTAGGTGGTGATTCACTCTGACTGGACTTTGAAAAATACAAACTGAAAAACAAAACACAGTTTAAACCCTAGGGCAAAATTTAAATCGACAATTTAAAACCACTTTTGCCCTCAAATGAACTAGGCCTAAAACTAAATCAATAAAACCCGGCCCAAAGAGAATTAAAGAACTAAAGCCTTAATAATTATAATAAGGCCGGCCCCTTGTAATATTATCGGCCCGCAATTATTTTTCTTTTCAATCCCCCTTTGTAAAACTATTTCGGCCCGATCCCTTTTGAGAAAAATAATGGCGATTAGGGTTTTCGGCTATTCTCTTGATCGCTGATCGATTATTGGTCGTTCTACTGCTTGCGATCCCTTCCAGTTAGTTTGTTCCTCTGTGATTTGTACTTTGGCTCTTTGTTCTGAAAATTAGGACTTGCTCTTCTTCGATTTCACGTATGAATTGGAGCCTCGGCTTCTTCAACAATGGCTCGACTAAATTAGGGCTTTGCCTTTGGCGAACTTGAGAATTTGATCTGCTTGGCTATGGCTTCGGCTTTAGCTTGTTCTATTCATCGATGACGACTTGGTTGCTCGAATTCAGGCCTTCGATCTCTGTAGCTTTGGCTTGTGGTTTTCTTTGTGGTGAATTTGGAATTGAATTGGTATGTTTGCTTGATTCCATTCTGGTTATACTTTTGCTATATTGTCGGTGATGATTGGGTTTTCTCTGATTTTCACCACACCTCGTCAATGATGATTTGGGTCTCTTTATATAGGAGTCTGATTTGGTTTACGTGATATTCACGTTGTTGAAACTTTCCTGTTTTAAGCTTGATATCTTTGGAAATTCCTTTCGATGCACGGCTTTATTTTTGTGACGTTCGATTTTCGAATTATTACAGTTGATCCTATGAATTTTGAAACTTTCCTAAATTAAAATTTGACTTTCGCAAAAACATACGGCTTTGACTTTTTACTGTTTCTGGTCATCTCGATTTTAATTTTCTTCACTAACATATACTACCTTGTTTTCCACTTTTCTCTGTGACTTCGAATTGGCTTGAATTTGATTATCACAGCATTAACTTGGTTTTTAAAACACGGCATTGAATTTCTTTGTGTCCGACCTTCTGCCTGTTTATCTGTGATACTTGTTCTATGCTGCATCACTCCTTGTTGATCTCTGCTTGAGCATCTGATGTTAATGTATTCACTATTCATTCCAGTAGTCATTCTGTACAGAGTAGGTTCTGCATTCATGCATGTTGGCATTCATGTTGTAGCTGTGAAGAAGCATTTGATGTTGCTGTTCCACTTTGTTAGACCTGTCTGCATTGCATATATGTAGTTGGTTGCTTTGCCTTGACATTTAGTGATGCATTGCTCTGGTTGCTTGGACTTGAATCACTTCATATGTAAACTTGGGCTCTGTTTTGGTTTGGTTCACTTGCTCATCCCATCTCTGTCATTTATTCATTTTGGGTTCATGTATTACTTCTCCTGCTAGTATAACCTGATTGCTTGAATGTCATGTTCATATTCATTGTTGCAGTGTTCATTGAATTTTTGTTCGAGGCTATTTGCTCTTGTGTTGAATCTAACTTTGATTTGACCTTGTGCACGCAAGTTGGCGAGGCAGTGCACACGTGCATACGTGTGTACTGCAGCCACTCGTAAATACCTGTCCCTTATATGAATACTGATATGCACAGATATTACACAATCAAAGATGATGACGTTAACCCATATATCTGAGACAGCTTTAAAAACAAATTTTATATTTTTGCAAATTAAATTCGTTTCTGTTCAGATTACTGCTGTAGATTGTCAATTATACAGGTACCACAGGAAGACAAGACAAACACTGAGGCTGGACAATGCAGATGATTGATTGAGTGATGTAGTGAGGTTGTTACTGTAAAATCGAATTGTGATGTATTCAGAAATTGTACAGTTATAGTGAGAGTCAGAATTTGTACTATTCAAAATTTGTAATAAAAAGATTGTTTGAATAAAATTTCAGTTTGAATTCAAATTCTGTGTTGATAAAATTTCTGTTATTCCTGTATGTGAATAATCTGTAAACACATCTAAAATATGATATATATAGTTTGTTATCATCAAACACTAAACACACATCAAACAGTAGTCAATAAACTTGAGAGTATTGTTAGTATTAAGTATCTAAACTATACTTTGATTATGCTCAAGCACATGATGCCACAATCATGTTAGGACAATAGTTGGGTACACATTGAACTGCTTGAAGTGAAACATTACTCAAGAGAGGATTCTTCTTCTTCTTCTTAGAAGGTTAGTATCACTGTAATTGGTAATCAACATATTCCAAAATCTTTAGGTAGAGTAAACCGATTAACCAATAAATACTATAAAATTGAATTCATTCTAAATGTATGGATGCAAAATAGATCTTTTATAAATCTTCAAAAAATCATGGGCATGGGTGGACTTAAACTCATGCTATTAGGAAAGCTAGCTCCATGCACAACCACTCAACTATAAATGCTTTTGTGCTAAGTCAATGCATGTACTATTATATGATATAGACCAAGTCCTTCTAGAGAAAAATTTGAAGTCAATCCATCTTAACACTAGGTAGATTACCAACTTTGAGTCGGTTCCAAACTCATTTATGCTCCATTTTCAATTCTACAATCCTAATACTTTGCAATAACTCAAAACATATTCATGTAATATTGTTTTATTCAAATGAAAATATGTAAAATAAACAGTAGATAATGCAGTAAAATATGTTTATTAGTTTTCCACTTCTCCTTCTTTGTGATCCTCTCCTCATTCCTTGCATTAGATCCACTCAAAACAAATGAAATGAATTCCCTAAATTTAAAGAAAAATTACCTTAATTCCTCTTTAGTCTAGCTCTAAAAACACTTTTCCTTTTGAACCATTTGGAGAAGAACTTGATTTTGACCATGAAGAGAAAAAGGCTTCAGAGTTAAGTTTTCTTAATTTAGAAGAGCAAAGGTTAGATTTAGGCGAGTGGCATGATTCCCCTATTTATGATTAACATATGAATGCTTTAATTTATGTTTGTTTAATTACTTGATTCATATAAGTGGTTAGGAGATTAATTGGATCTAATACGGGTTCATGCGATTGAGTTGAATATGATTATATCTTCTTGTTGTTAATTTTAAAATAAAAGAAAGATATTTAAAATAGTTAGTGAGCAACTTTATTAGTATAAAGGCATTGAGCATGGTTGAATGATGCTTTTAAGGCATTGCTGATGTTGTAAATATTGTCATAAGATTGTTGTTGAAACGAGACATTAAAATGGTATTTTTAATGGTTAGTAACTTGAATTCGTTTTTAAAGTTAAGAAGGTTTATACAAATATTGATTATATGTTTATGTTTCTATTTTATTTTTTTTGTAAAATAAATGAGGTAAAATGGGCCCTACCATATTTTATAAAAAAGGTAAATAGTGTTTAAGTACATGATACGGGTAAAGCACCCTTACAATAAATACAAACAATAAAACTATTCCCCTTCCTTAGAGGAAGAACCACTCTCATTGTCACTTGAACTAAAACCAGTAGCATGGATATACTCTCTAAGTAACTTGGTAAAATCAGAGACATAGCCAATAGACTCCTCAAAGAAGGTAAAATTCCTATCTTAACTTTCATCTTGAAGTATTTCCATATTCATATCTCTATGCTCAACCTCCATAGAGAGTATAAGCTTATCCCCTAAGACATAATAGAACACAGAGCTCTATGATAAGCCGCACCGCCGGACACACCGATTCAAAGCCTAAAGTAAATTTCGAACTCGCATTGTGCCAAGAAGCATGAGCCGTCGAAGTTATTGAACGTTATATGATACAAAGAATAATATAAAATTTAAAATATTCTACACTTTCAGATCTCATAGCAAAAGGAAATAAAATATAAATACTAAAAATAAGCAGATAAAATAACAGTCTCAACAGTATGTAGTCCATACAATGATGACTCCAAATAACAACAATAATTCCAACTAATAGAATAATATAGTATAGAGTACATGAAGAATAGCTATAAATAATACAACCCTATGCACCTGGTCTACTTCTTTACACACCATGTCCTGACCAAATCACATGTTGCCCTGTTCTCTTATATTGTATATAAAAAGGAAAGAAAAGGAGTCGGTACGACAAAGTTTGGTGAATGAACTTTATTACTGGGGTATGGTGTTCATAAGCAATTAACTTGATCTATACTCTACACAACCTAAGGTGACTATTTGTGTTCATCTATTACATATTTTACAAATCATGAGGTATAATTCTATTTACACTTACATCCATAAACAACTTACAAAGGTTTCCAACCAAGGATTGAATAACCAACAACAAATAACTCTAGGTCAATTCCTAGTATATGATCCCAATAACTAACTTCCTAGCCAACCTTAAGCTAACATTCTCAATGACGAATCATGTATATTTCACTTATACACTCATCAAACATCACATTGCCTAGGATCGCATCGAGTATAGTACCTCGACGATTTATTGCCTACCTAAGCATTCGTGTCACCTTCTCAATGGTAAACAGGTCCTATACTCTTTATTATTCAACTTAAGGCTAAAGAAATCACTATAACGATTTCCCTATAGGTCCAACCGCTACCGAGCCGTGTAGCCCTACTAATGTGGACGTCTCTGTCTCCCTTCCCCCATTCCTACATGTGTCGGGCATGCCCCAATAACAATAAGAGCTTTTAGTTACACTGCTATTGCAAGCCTAGTGGAGTTACACGTTATACCAACCATGAAATGTGAAGCTAGGTACGTCATCTAGTGTAAACCGATTCTCCCTGTTGCACCTGCTCCATGATGCTACGGAACTCTTAATAGTCGAGAAAGTGGGGAAAATCTACTTTAGACGTCTGACCTTTTAAAAAAAATAGTTTTCTAAGCATTCAGACATCCAATTTTTTTCCTCAAATGTTTGACTTCAATTCCAGACGTCTAAAAAAGGATTAATACATCTGAATCGAGTCAAATTTGAATTAATTGCTCTCAAGTTAAGATTTTCTGAAATCCAGATGTTTGAATCTTAAATTAGACATCTGATTTCTTATTCAGACGTCTGATTTGGTGTTTTCCAGATTTTAAATTTTTTATTTATTTTTTGTCTTCTTCGCTGATTCGAGTATGGATTTAAGGTTCATTTTTAACTAAATCCTATGATACTCTTTATCTTTGTTTACATGACTTCACTAGTTAATTTCAACGCTTATATATATATATATACAAATTTCAAATAATCTACCTATGTACCTTCAATAAGGATATATATTTATATATATTCCAAGTTATATAATCAATTCAAAGTAAGGAAAAAGGGGTATTTGATTACTTTTTCTTCAAATCAAACCAAACTTTACCAATGAAGATTTAACTTCATAGAATTTGATACGAATTTCACCAGCCCATCTTTTCCATTTTCCAATAATTATCCTTATTAAATTAAAGACAACAGTTTTCCCAATCCTTTTTTATTTATACTTAGAATTGTAAATCAAATGAAATCTAGGTTGAAACTATTCCAAATTCAACAATTATATTTTTAAATCAGGTAGAATTATAAAGGAATTTAATTACTTATGAATCATTATAACGTTGCAATCAATTCACTCATTTTTAGAAAAGCTTTCCTTCTTCTAGTTTGGTTTTGAACCTCCTTTCCTAGGCCTCCAAGTTGATTGATTTGTCCTTCCTTCTCTCTTTCACCTCTAAACTCGATTCTCTCTTGTAATGATCCTAATTTTGACTAACATTATTTAGAACATTTAATTAGATAAATTAAATGAAATAATGTAGATAGTTAAGGGGTAGCGATTTGTTAATTTGGATGGAGTCATGCCTTAACGAATGTATAAGCAAAAGAAAATTTAAAATAAGTGAGTAGGTGGAATATGGTAAGGGTAAAATGGAACATCCTTCATCCTAATACCCTAAACCCTTCCATCCTTCATTCCTTATTCATTTTAACATTCACAAACAAAACTAAAAATCCTGTTAAGCTTGGCCGGCCACCATTAAGGAGATTCAAGAAGAAGAAAAGCTAGGATTCAAGTAGAAAGCTTAAGCAAATCAATCTATGGGCAAATCTTAACCTTCTTAACACCAAGCCAAGGTGAATAATTAATTTACATCTCACTTTTGATAACGATCTCGGTTTCAAGGTTTGATCCGAACAATTTTGCAAGTAATATGTCATGTTATGTTTGTTTAAATGGATATATATATGCGCTTATTGATGATTTATATTGTTTCATACATATTTTATGTTAAGGTTAAATTGGAAAACCTATTAAATGACATCCATATGATTTGCATTTTTGATATATGGTCAAGAACATTATTTTAGAAGTGAGTTTCAGGTTTCATATTTTTCTAAGTAATTGTGGATTTATTATGAATTTTCTAAGAGAGAAAATAGTTAATATTGGGTTAAATTATTTAAGGCAATTATATAATGATTTCGGGTCTGAAATTTATGTATGTTAGAAAACATATTAAAAGTGAATTAGTATGATTTTTGGGGAATTTATCTAAGTATTTTACTATGGTTATAAAATTATTTAAGTTAAGGGACTTAAATGTTTTACATGTTTTGTTAACGAGGAGGGCTTAATTGTTGAAATATTTTTAATTGTAAATTTTGAATTTGAAAGCCTATTTAGAAAATAATTTTGATAAAGAGTGGGCAACCAATCATATTTTGACAAATTGGGCAAGTTAGGTAAAAAGGAATTACTTTGAAAGGCAATAAACCAGTTTTGTTTTGAATTACAACTTCGCCACTACCTTAGCTTGCTTCTGTCACCATGCCCAATTAGACCTTTCACACCTATTTGAAACCAATGCACATGATATCAAGCAATTGGTATATCGTGGATTGGAGAAAGGCAGAAGGAATGATGGTGTCTAAGGCATGCTTCCGAAGGGGTCGAAGCCACTCTAACTAGCTTTCGAAGCAATCAACTTACCTTTATTTAAAAAGAGGCTTTTGAACAAGTTGCTGCTTGCCTTTGTTTTAGAAAGGAGCTTTCAAAAGAGTTGTCGCTTACTTTTGTTTAAAAATAAGCTTTTGAATGGATAGCCGCTTTTGAACCTATTCGATACCCATGTTGTTGCATTCATACCTTTCAAATTGGTTAAGGCCGCTTTTCTTTATAGCCTTAAAACAATGTATTCGAAAGGGATGCTTTCACCTTTTAACTTAGAAGCCGCCTTCTCTATGCTTTTGAAAAGTTTGTATAGCCGATTTTAAATGGTTTCGAAGGCAATGGTTTCGAAAGGGTTGGTGTTGAAACTATCCTCTTTCTTTTACTTAGGATTAATGCTTTCGACTCTATTCTTTATGACCCTTTAGTTATATCAAAGGTTAAACCCAATGGTTTCGGAAGGAACAATTTTAAATGGTTTCGAAGCAATGTTTCCACAAACCCTTACTTGTACCCAATGCTTTCACAAGGTATGTTATAAGTGTTTCGAAGGGGAAGTCCTCAATGCTTTCGAAAGGTATATTTTTAGTGTTCCGAAAGTTTTATTTTTACGTGTTTTGAAAGGAAGGTTTCCACTGCTTTCAAAAGAGAAAGTTTAAATGGTTTCGAAAGGGGATGTCTAAAGTTTTATATATTGGTTTCAAAAGGGACGTTTTCAATTATTTTGAAAGGGATTGTTTAAGGTTTTAAACAAAGGTTTCGAAGGTATTGTTTTGGCCTTATAGCCTAAAATTTTCTAAGTTAAAAAGAGGCTTTAACTTATTTGAAGGGATAGATAATCTCATTGATTAGATCTCATCAACATTGTTTTGTGTAAAGCATATGTCATGGCATAAGTATTTTGAGTAAAGCAAAGATTATAATTTCCTTGTTTTATAAAGATATGATTTCAAGGGTAAATCATTTGTAAAGATTGTTTACAAGGAAATGAAATTTGAATAGGGTAATTAACCCTAAGTAGATGACTCAGATATTAGAAGACCAGATGAGACTGGTATGGGGTTGCGCCCTATATTTTAGCTAATAGCCCCTAGCTAATACAAGTCCAAAATTCCAGTGTGTAGGGCTTTGTCATAGATGGGACTAAAATAATGTTACATATAGAAGTGAATATATAGAGTAAAGATAGGTTATTGGTGACCTGCAAAACTATTAGAATCAGTTGACCCTAGAAGAAGAAAGTTAAGGGCAAACATCCCAGTATTGTGTCTAACAAAAGTTAGATTATTGGTTATGTCTGGTAGGCCCGAGTCAGCCAATGGTTAATGGTTAGCTAGATAAAACTATAGTGTGGATAGACAGTTCGTTGATTACCTGATTTATATGCATATATGTATTTGCTATTGTTGTTATAATCATTTTTATTGCTGGATTTTGATTTGAAAAAGATATGCTTTTAAAATGATATTAATGAGGGGAAACCCGTTGTAACGACCCGATATTTTGGACCATTCGCATCCGCACATGTCGAACTTGAATAATTCAAAATACCGAATTGTTAATTTAAATTGGCAAAACTGAACATATACAGTAAATAAAATAATCACAGATCACAGACAAAGAGTAATAATTGCAGCGGAAACAAAAGATAGTAGTTCATGAAGCTACTATATACATATCAAAGTTAAATAAGGTACAACAGATGTCTCGAATACAATAGTCAAATACAATATCAAAATACATCACTGGAATCAACTGAATATCTGAAAGCTGAATAGATAGCTGGATCTCCAAGCGAAGCTCCAACTCCAAAGGTGAGTCTCGAATACTGGTGCACTCAGTCTGACCCGAGCGTAAAGCAAAACACAAAACACTCGAGTCAGGATTAACATTCTTATATCAATAAATCCAACTCAAGTGAAATAGCAATTGAAATACAAGTAACTCAAAGGATGTTTGGAATAACCATCCTTTAAGGATCCGTTACACTATCTACTATGTAGTAGTGTACGATAAGTAGATAATGCCTATCAGTAATATAAAATATCAAAATAGTGTTAAGGCGTTACCATTATCCCCCTTAACACATTTTATATAAGCGTTATAGACTATACAGCACTGTAAACTCCACCGTAAACTAGTGGGCTATCAGGGAGTACTCTATAGGTATAACACAAAACAAATCGTAGTGGTCGCGTATATAGGGATACAAGTATGACAAGGCACATGAGGCAATACCCAAGGTAGTGAAACTACCGTTTGCCTGATCCAGACTGGTGAGAACGCATCGCCGCAACGACCGCAACACCGCGAAACAACACTCCCAAAATCAAGGGTGCACCAATCGACAACAAGTAATGAGTAGTTTTCAAAGAAGTGTGTTCGCTCGAGGTAGCTGACCCCCATTTGGCCCGGCACGGCTCCTGTTTTAGTCATTTCCAATTTGACACAAGTGTCAAGGCTATCCATTATCGTTCTCTTTCTTCAGTCATCACGAACATCATTCCAACCACTTCATTCTGGATCACACTCCGCGTATAGTTATTAAAGTGGTTTCGGTTTAGACAGTGAGTATGTCCCTAACCGATTCCGGTCTCTTTAATAACTTTCGTAATTATTACATCGATTGGTCGTTTATTTATTTCAAAACCAAATCAATTTCAATTTCAATTAGAATTTGTAAACCAACATTCCATTTGTCTTTCTAAAACAATTTCCATAAGTTTACATTTCAAAATTTCCAAATTGCCATTTCAAAATCTTATAATTCAATTTCAATTTTTATTTAAAACAAATCAAATATTGATTCAAGTTCGTATATAAGTTTCATTCCGAAATCATTTAAATTAATTTAATTTAACATTCAAATCAAATTAAATTCCTTTATCGATTTCATTCAACATTCGTCAAGTAAATTTATCATTCAAAACAATTTCTATTTAATTTCCAATTCATTAAATCAATTACTTAAGTTCAACTTCATTATATCAAAACTTCAAATTTAATTAAATTAGCTTCGACAAATCAACCCTTTAAATTACAAGTCTTACATTAATTTCAAAAATCGCATTTGCATTTCTTGATAAAGAAATTCAATTTCACATATTCATTTACTTAGTTACAATTTCAAAGCTCACTTAATAAAGAACTAAATTTCACTAATTAAAAAGTTCAATTTTAATTATCAAAGGATTCAATTTTATTTAATTATTAAATAATTTCAAAACTTAATTCATTCATTTCTTAAATTAAACAACATTCTTTCATCAATTTCTTTACTAATATTTTGTCTCAGATTATTAATTATTCACATTTAAATTTCATTAAAATTCAATTTCCAACTTCATTTCAAAACCATATTATTTATTCAAATAAAATCTTCATTTTATTTTTAAACCAAATTATTGACCAATCGGGTTTTTATTTAATTCTCTATCCTAGGTCAAAGTTCAATTTGGGTATTTATCATTTCAACCCGATTTCATTCCAATTCAAAAATCAAAGCATAACAAAGGAAACTTGCAGTGTGATAACTGGGATGGTGTCAAAGTAAATAAACAAGCAATAACAACAATCAATCATATTCAATAATCAATTCAAATAATCCCGAAATAACCGTATTAATTCACATTGTTGTTTGTGCAAATTAATATAATTATTTCTAGAATCTACATAATCATTTCATGTAGATTAAAGATTATTATACTAATTATTATATGCAATTCTACACTTGACATCAATTATTAAATTTCATACTTCATCAATTAATACAACATAAATTCAAATGGTTCAAGTATAATTAACCATTCTTCTACGTGTCAAATAATTAAACATTTAAGGGGTCATATTGTACAAATTTAACTAATCAAATTCAACACATATGTCAATTCAAATTTTTAACTATCCTACGTCAAATTCAATTGCATACTATTTATCACTTTATACATTACAATTTTAACGTCCAATTGTAAACATCAAACAATCAATTATTTAACAACCAAACTGGATTATCATTGCATATATAACAGATAATGGTGTCAGATGTCACAGGTGAACTGATACATGTAATAGCATATATAACAGTGTAATTAACTAACAGCAGCATATTTCAATTGTTGTTTCAATTTAAATCAAATTTAATAAATAAAAGAACGTTAATCGTGAGTGATTGCTCACCTTTCGAGGCTAGAGCGAACAGGAGATGACACAAATATGAACACAAATACGGACACTAGAATTGAGTTACGAATCCAAGCACGAATTTCCAAATCAATAGCTAGATTGGCACAAATCGGCTATCAAAGTTGTTAAATAGGAATTGCCGAAATCAAATCAAAACATTCAACATAGCAACAATTACAAAACATGTCCTGCGTCAAAGTTTAACAATATAATTCTATGTGCTACCGAGATCGAAATGGTCTAAAATTTGGTATGAATAAAGATCAAAACTTGTATTTCAAACTGCAAAAGAATCACTTGATTTGGACAAAAGACGAGAATAGTTACGATGTCACGAACATAGACTCAGGTCATGTTGCGACTGTCAAATGTTCAGGTCTGAAAACCCCTCTGGGTCTGACTTTCAGGTAAAAAACAGAGGACTGAACCACCTCGTATGAAGCTAAAGTTTTATAAACAGAAAGTAGAAAACTTTATCTTTTAAACAAAAAGGGAATCACTGTATTCCGACGTAAGACAGAAGAGATACGATGCGTCAAACATGAACTCAGGTCGTGTTTGCAGCAGTGTAAAATAATTTCAAGTACAAAAGAACAGCTGCTTGGGTCTAACTTCCAGATCCTCGACCACTAATCAAACGATGTCGAATTTTACTGAAATTTGACAGGCATAAACTAGGTAACTTCGACTCTTTTTAAAAAATAGAATCAACCCATTCCGATAAAACATGAGTGAGATATGATATCGTGAACATGAAGTCTAACTGCTGTTCAGAAAAAAAAACATGCAATCAAGTGCAAAATCAGTTTGGTTGCAACTTTATAATATAAAATATATACATATATACTTCCCTTGAACACAAACAACTTACATACATATTTTTAAACTTATAGCCAGATATATGCAATCTGTATAAATATAAATAAACTAATATGCAAAAACATTTATTTTAAAATCAGTATAAGCTTAACAAATTAACATATACAACTATCATATATACAACCGTGTCATATAACTAAAGTATGTAGACCAACATAAAGTTTTACTTTACAATATATAAAACAGTAGCCAAATTACTAAACAAAATTTCATCTTCCATATACCACCACTAAGTTATACATATATATATATAAACTGTGACATACAAACTGAAATGTATAAAATCATATTCGGCCTTCAACCTCTATGCACTAATACATGCGAAGGCTTGTAAATGACAAAATATGCAGCAAACAATACTTATTTTTTACTATATGTGTGCATATAACTGACACTAATATACAAAAGCAGGTTCTCAGCCTCTAACAACCAACAAAACAAAATATATATTACATATAAAATTAAAACCAATCCATTGTATTACTGTAACCCATATATAAAATGTAATATATGTAACTTATAAATTTGTCAACAGCTAATCTATACTGTACTAGCTTTATATGAATCTATATATACTAATATATATGACAAACCGTAAAATAAAACAAAAGATCCAAATAGCTTTGCATATGACAAATTCAGAAAACAAATATTCTAACATATAAACGGGCTGATTATAAATATATAGATTATTTAAACCTACATATATAAACCGAAACCAAACATATGAATATACATAACAGAGCATATATCTCTACCTTACAGAAAAAGATGCTCGGCAAAGGAAAGAAAACGGTGGATTCCGGGTAGCTGCATACGAGCGAGATCGGTTTCTAGTGGCCGGTAAGATGTGGGTTGTTCGGTGGGGTGAAGTCACAGGCCTAGGTAAGGCTGCTTTGGTTGGTCTCGGCAGATCCGGGTGGGCTGCCTGATGGTGAGGAGGAAGCACGGATGGAGAGAAGAGGGGAGGATGCAAACAGAGGGGAGGCGGAGGCTTTGCTGGTCTGACGTAGAACTGCAAGGTGGCTGCGTGGGTTTGAAGATGCATGGCGTGAAGGTTTGGTGGTGGAGCACGGGAAGGAAGGCGGCGTTCGGTGGTGATAATGGACATGGCGGCTGTAGGAGTGGAAACTTGAAGAGGAACATGCAAGTAAAGAAAGAACAAGAGAGAGAGAGGAGTGGGCAACAAATGGGAAATCCTTTGTTTTTATGAAGAGAAGTGCGTGGCCTATTTTCAAGCTACAGGGGAAAGACGAATGAAATGGTACAAATGTGTGAACGCCTGCACATAAAAATTTTTGGAAACCCGAGAATATAAAAGTCTCGCTTGAATTCGAAGCAACAATTAAAGCTGATGACTGTTCGATTTTGAACGGTGGAATATAAAAAAGTAAGGAAAACCAAAAGTTTAAAACCGGTACCGGTACGATCAACGTTTCCATAAATTCTGCTGCGTATCGGCTTCGAAACACAGAAGTGAATATACCATAGAGATCGGCTCGACGATACGATCAAAACGGTATATAGATATCAGTAGTATGATTGAATTATAAAAATTCGAAATTTCAACTCGCGAAAAATGCAGGAAATACGCAGAAAAATAAGATCGACGGAGCCAAAGAAGTTCGAATTTGGAAAAACGAAAAATGACATCTTGCTCAGAGGAAGATTTAGAATTTTTCTATATAAAAATATTTGGGTTTTGAAAACGTTTTATTTTCATTGCTTTTTAACCGATTAAATTGAAGTAAATTTACGCACGAAATAACTTTCATATTTTCTGACGAAATTTTACAGTTTGCTATGTTTAATTAGACGCATTTTAAATAATAAATTTTTATTTCAAAATTTTATCGTTTAAAATTTCACAAAATTTCGACTAATTACGTTATTAAAACAGTTAAAATTTACGGGTCGTTACACTCTCCCCCACTCAAAACTTTTCGTCCTCGAAAAGGAAGGAGGTAGGAGAATAGAAACAAGCAGAAAGAAAAACAGATTTGAAATACAAAATAACAATTAATTTAAACCATATAAATTCAAATTTAAATTAATTGATATTCAATAATTGATTTAATTCATTTGATTTCACTAAAATCAATCTCAACAATTTCTAAATTCATTATCTTATTATCCAATTATCTTCAATTTACAATTTCTAAAACCATAAATTTGAAAAATCTTTTATTATAATCATATTTTCTTCAACAATTTTAAATTCTTCTTTATTCCAAATTATTGTTAAATTTATTCTACTTAATATCCTATCACATATATTTAACCCATATAAATTAATTTAAACCATAAAAGTTTCGATTTAATTTAACTTATATTCACTAATTGCTTTTAAATTCAAGGTATTTTCATAAGTTGATCAAATTTCAATTTATTAATTCTTTCAAAACAAATTTATTAATTCTTTCAAAACAAATTTATTTCATTATTAACTGAGTTTTACTTATTATCCTATCTAACTCTATTAACATCTTTATAATCAAAATTTAGTGTATAACATTTATTATAAACACTCAAATTTTATTTATAAAGACATTTTTTTTATTGTACATTATCCAATTACATTTTAACTTCTGAATAATTTAGGTAAGTTATATTGAAATGAAATTGAGTATTATACAAATAATATTTTTTTTACAATCCAGTTATTTCAAGTTAAATATTTATCCAAGAATTTTGACTTCAGTTTATAATTGAAATCATCTTTATCCTAAAATTTAAGAATTTAAATCTCCGATTTACTTCAAACAATTTAGAGATATATCTATATATTTATATCAAATCAAATTAAAATTTTAAAATAAGATACCTATATATATATAAATCAAATTATACTGAAGAAATTCAAATCAAAATATATTTTTTCAAAACAAAACCGTAGCAAAGCTACAGCATAGACTCTCCACTTCTAAACTCGAAAATGAATGTCGATGATGCGGCCGCCATCAGCGAAATTATTTTCCAGCGACAAAGAGAAGAGCACTTATTTAAACATTTAAAATTCTTTGAAAATGATTTCTATTCGAAATTACTATATAAAATATGCACTTTTAAATTAAAACCCAAAGTTTGAAATCAATGGAAAGTAAATTCTCAAATTCTTATTTAAATTCATTTCAACTCCCAATTAAAATTTTAAACCATGTTCTATAATTTCATTTATTTATCAGATTGGAATAGTCTATGGTTTACAAAATAATAAATGAAAATGAAATATTAACATTTTTGACAACAAATTCATTAACAATTTAATTTCTGAAAAATTTATACTTATATATGATATAATCATTCAAAATTATTTTATTTACTAAATTTGAAAACAATGTTGTGTCAGTTTGCTCTACTCGAGTGTTTTGGAGATCCTATCGATAGCGCTGATCAGACGAATCGATCGGAAACCCAAATCAACATCAACAACTCAAACAACACAATATAAAATAAAACATTTTAAATATAAATTTACAAATACACTTCCTCGCTCGCCGATACAAGAATGGATTTCAAAGCAAGGATAGAGATTCAAATTTGATGGACTCAAATCAGAGAAAATTTTGATTCTTAGATAGGTTCGAAACAAAGATAAAATAATCAAATAACAAGATTGAAAGATGTATAAGTTTATATAAATCGCGGGCATCCTTAACCGGGTCGACCGTGACTTCAAGAATAAGATCAATGCAGAATTCCGAGGCAAATTGACATTTGATCTCAAGAAATAGAATTCAGGCATAGCAGGAGATAGATAGCATCGTAAACCGAGGATACAGAAATCTCCGGTAAAGCAATGCCTATTGTAACGGAGTTCCACCCGTTTACAAATCATTCGAAGTTTGGTGAGACCGCCGATTCATTATAAGGGTCATTCGAAGTGGAGTTATGGGATTCTCCAGAATTGAAAGAAGACGAAGAGTGAAGGACACGAATGAATTTCGGAACCGAGGGAAACGTTCCAAAATTCAAAGGAATTGAGTCAAAGGAAGAGATTGAAACTCGAATGAGAGTGATTCTGTAAATACATTTACCCTATATGCTAAGTTTTGCCTAGAGCTACCAAAGCTCTGATACCAACTGTAACGACCCGATATTTTGGACCATTCACATCCGCACATGTCAAACTTGAATAATTCAAAATACCGAATTGTTAATTTAAATTGGAAAAACTGAACATATACAGTAAATAAAATAATCACGGATCACAGACACAGAGTAATAATTGCAGCAGAAACAAAAGATAGTAGTTCATGAAGCTACTATATACATATCAGAGTTAAATAAGGTACAACAGATGTCTCGAATACAATAGTCAAATACAATATCAGAATACATCACTGGAATCAACTGAATATCTGAAAGCTGAATAGATAGCTGGATCTCCAAGCGAAGCTCCAACTCCAAAGGTGAGTCTCGAATACTGGTGCACTCAGTCTGACCCGAGCGTAAAGCAAAACACAAAACACTCGAGTCAGGATTAACATTCTTATATCAATAAATCCAACTCAAGTGAAATAGCAATTGAAATACAAGTAACTCAAAGGATGTTTGGAATAACCATCCTTTAAGGATCCGTTAAACTATCTACTATGTAGTAGTGTACGATAAGTAGATAATGCCTATCAGTAATATAAGATATCAAAATAGTGTTAAGGCGTTACCATTATCCCCCTTAACACATTTTATATAAGCGTTATAGACTATAGAGCACTGTAAACTCCACCGTAAACTAGTGGGCTATCAGGGAGTACTCTATAGGTATAACACAAAACAAATTGTAGTGGTCGCGTATATAGGGATACAAGTATGACAAGGCACATGAGGCAATACCCAAGGTAGTGAAACTACCGTTTGCCTGATCCGGACTGGTGAGAATGCATCGCCGCAGCGACCGCAACACCACGAAACAACACTCCCAAAATCAAGGGTGCACCAATCGACAACAAGTAATGAGTAGTTTTCGAAGAAGTGTGTTCGCTCGAGGTAGCTAACCCCCATTTGGCCCGGCACGGCTCCTGTTTTAGTCATTTCCAATTTGACACAAGTGTCAAGACTATCCATTATCGTTCTCTTTCTTCAGTCATCACGTACATCATTCCAACCACTTCATTCTGGATCACACTCCGCGTATAGTTATTAAAGTGGTTTCGGTTTAGACAGTGAGTATGTCCCTAACCGATTCCGGTCTCTTTAATAACTTTCGTAATTATTACACCAATTGGTCGTTTATTTATTTCAAAACCAAATCAATTTCAATTTCAATTAGAATTTGTAAACCAACATTCCATTTGTCTTTCTAAAACAATTTCCATAAATTTACATTTCAAAATTTCCAAATTGCCATTTCAAAATCTTATAATTCAATTTCAAAATCTTATAATTCAATTTCAATTTTTATTTAAAACAAATCAAATATTGATTCAAGTTCGTATATAAGTTTCATTCCGAAATCATTTAAATTAATTTAATTTAACATTCAAATCAAATTAAATTCCTTTATCGATTTCATTCAACATTCGTCAAGTAAATTTATCCTTCAAAACAATTTCTATTTAATTTCCAATTCATTAAATCAATTACTTAAGTTCAACTTCAGTATATCAAAACTTCAAATTTAATTAAATTAGCTTCGACAAATCAAACCTTTAAATTACAAGTCTTACATTAATTTCAAAAATCGCATTTGCATTTCTTAATAAAGAAATTCAATTTCACATATTCATTTACTTAGTTACAATTTCAAAGCTCACTTAATAAAGAACTAAATTTCACTAATTAAAAAGTTCAATTTTAATTATCAAAGGATTCAATTTTATTTAATTATTAAATAATTTCAAAACTTAATTCAATCATTTCTTAAATTAAACAACATTCTTTCATCAATTTCTTTACTAATATTTTGCCTCAGATTATTAAATATTCACATTTAAATTTCATTAAAATTCAATTTCCAACTTCGTTTCAAAACCATATTATTTATTCAAATAAAATCTTCATTTTATTTTTAAATCAAATTATTGACCAATCGGGTTTTTATTTAATTCTCTATCCTAGGTCAAAGTTCAATTTGGGTATTTATCATTTCAACCCAATTCCATTCCAATTCAAAAATCAAAGCATAACAAAGGGAACTTGCAGTGTGATAACTGGGATGGTGTCAAAGTAAATAAACAATCAATAACAATCCAATAATCAATTCAAATAATCCCGAAATAACCGTATTAATTCACATTGTTGTTTGTGCAAATTAATATAATCATTTCTAGAATCTACACTATCATTTCATGTAGATTAAAGATTATTATACTAATTATTATGTGCAATTCTACACTTGACATCAATTATTAAATTTCATACTTCATCAATTAATACAACATAAATTCAAATGGTTCAAGTATAATTAACCATTCTTCTACGTGTCAAATAATTAAACATTTAAGGGGTCATATTGTACAAATTTAACTAATCAAATTCAACACATATGTCAATTCAAATTTTTAACTATCCTACGTCAAATTCAATTGCATACTATTTATCACTTTATACATTACAATTTTAACGTCCAATTGTAAACATCAAACAATCAATTATTTAACAACCAAACTGGATTATCATTGCATATATAACAGATAATGGTGTCAGATGTCACAGGTGAACTGATACAGGTTATAGCATATATAACAGTGTAATTAACTAACAGCAGCATATTTCAATTGTCGTTTCAATTGAAATCAAATTTAATAAATAAAAGAACGTTAATCGTGAGTGATTGCTCACCTTTCGAGGCTAGAGCGAACAGGAGATGACACAGATATGAACACAGATACAGACACTGGAATTGAGTTACGAATTCAAGCACGAATTTCCAAATCAATAGCTAGATTGGCACAAATCGGCTATCAAAGCTGTTAAATAGGAATTGCCGAAATCAAATCAAAACATTCAACATAGCAACAATTACAAAACATGTCCTGCGTCAAAGTTTAACAATATAATTCTATGTGCTACCGAGATCGAAATGGTCTGAAATTTGGTTTGAATAAAGATCAAAACTTGTATTTCAAACTGCAAAAGAATCACTTGATTTGGACAAGAGACGAGAAAAGTTACGATGTCACGAACATAGACTCAGGTCATGTTGCGACTGTCAAATGTTCAGATCTGAAAACCCCTCTGGGTCTGACTTTCAGGTAAGAAACAGAGGACTGAACCACCTCGTATGAAGCTAAAGTTTTATAAACAGAAAATAGAAAACTTTATCTTTTAAACAAAAAGGGAATCACTGTATTCCGACGTAAGACAGAAGAGATACGATGCGTCAAACATGAACTCAGGTCGTGTTTGCAGCAGTGTAAAATAATTTCAAGTACAAAAGAACAGCTGCCTGGGTCTAACTTCCAGATCCTCGACCACTAATCAAACGATGTCGGATTTTACTGAAATTTGACAAGCATAAACTAGGTAACTTCGACTCTTTTTAAAAAATAGAATCAACCCATTCCGATAAAACATGAGTGAGATATGATATCGTGAACATGAAGTCTAACTACTGTTCAGAAAAAAAAAAAACATGCAATCAAGTGCAAAATCAGTTTGGTTGCAACTTTATAATATAAAATATATACATATATACTTCCCTTGAACACTAACAACTTACATACATATTTTTAAACATATAGCCAGATTTATGCAATC
The DNA here is from genome assembly GCA_030737815.1 of Allium fistulosum. Lineage (NCBI taxonomy): Eukaryota > Viridiplantae > Streptophyta > Magnoliopsida > Asparagales > Amaryllidaceae > Allium > Allium fistulosum. Next base: position 803,282,295 of record CM060903.1, on the reverse strand, counting down.
TGTATAAATATAAATAAACTAATATGCAAAAACATTTATTTTAAAATCAGTATAAGCTTAACAAATTAACATATACAACTATCATATATACAACCGTGTCATATAACTAAAGTATGTAGACCAACATAAAGTTTTACTTTACAATATATAGAACAGTAGCCAAATTACTAAACAAAATTTCATCTTCCATATACCACCACTAAGTTATACATATATATATAAACTGTGACATACAAACTGAAATGTATAAAATCATATTCGGCCTTCAACCTCTATGCACTAATACATGCGAAGGCTTGTAAATGACAAAATATGCAGCAAACAATACTTGTTTTTTACTATATGTGTGCATATAACTGACACTAATATACAAAAGCAGGTTCTCAGCCTCTAACAACCAACAAAACAAAATATATATTACATATAAAATTAAAACCAATCCATTGTATTACTGTAACCCATATATAAAATGTAATATATGTAACTTATAAATTTGTCAACAGCTAATCTATACTGTACTAGCTTTATATGAATCTATATATACTAATATATATGACAAACCGTAAAATAAAACAAAAGATCCAAATAGCTTTGCATATGACAAATTCAGAAAACAAATATTCTAACATATAAACGGGCCGATTACAAATATATAGATTATTTAAACTTACATATATAAACCGAAACCAAACATATGAATATACATAACAGAGCATATATCTCTACCTTACAGAAAAAGATGCTCGGCAAAGGAAAGAAAACGGTGGATTCCGGGTAGCTGCATACAAGCGGGATCGGTTTCTAGTGGCCGATGAGATGTGGGTTGTTCGGTGGGGTGAAGTCGCAGGCCTAGGTAATGCTGCTTTGGTTGGTCTCGACAGATTCGGGTGGGCTGCCTGATGGTGAGGAGGAAGCACGGCTGGAGAGAAGAGGGGAGGATGCAAACAGAGGGGAGGTGGAGGCTTTGCGGGTCTGACGTAGAACTGCAAGGTGGCTGCGTGGGTTTGAAGATGCATGGCGTGAAGGTTTGGTGGTGGAGCACGGGAAGGAAGGCGGCGTTCGGTGGTGACAATGGACATGGCGGCTGTAGGAGTGGAAACGTGAAGAGGAACAGGCAAGTAAAGAAAGAACAAGGGGGAGAGAGGAGTAGGCAACAAATGGGAAATCCTTTTTTTTATGAAGAGAAGTGCGTGGCCTATTTTCAAGCTATAGGGGAAAGACGAATGAAATGGTACAAATGTGTGAACGCCTGCACATAAAAATTTTTGGAAACCCGAGAATATAAAAGTCTCGCTTGAATTCAAAGCAACAAATAAAGTTGATGACTGTTCGATTTTGAACGGTGGAATATAAAAGAGTAAGGAAAACCAAAAGTTTAAAACCGGTACCGGTACGATCAACGTTTCCATAGATTATACTGCGTATTGGCTTCGAAACACAGAAGTGAATATACCGCAGAGATCGGCACGACGATACGATCAAAACGGTATATAGATATCAGTAGTATGATTGAATTATAAAAATTCGAAATTTCAACTAGCGAAAAATGCAGGAAAAACGCAGAAAAATAAAATCGACGGAGCCAAAGAAGTCCGAATTTGGAATAACGAAAAATGACGTCTTGCTCAGAGGAAGTTTTAGAATTTTTCTATATAAAAATATTTGGGTTTCGAAAACGTTTTATTTTCATCGCTTTTTAACTGATTAAATTGAAGTAAATTTACGCACGAAATAACTTTCATATTTTCTGACGAAATTTTACAGTTTGCTATGTTTAATTAGACGCATTCCAAATAATAATTTTTTATTTCAAAATTTTATCGTTTAAAATTTCACAAAATTTCGACTACTTACGTTATTAAAACAGTTAACATTTACGGGTCGTTACACCCGTTCCGCTAAGTGGCGTGGTCTTATTTAATATCAGTAAACCAAAATGTAATAGAATAATTCACACCAGGCTTTATGTCTGACACGAAGTTTATGTTTTCCCCTTAAACTCTCGGGTGCTCAAAATTAAATTTGAGTAGATTGAGAGTTAAGGACTTTTCAGGTTTAGTAGGTTGGACGAATAAGCTTCCGAAGATGTGCAGGAGGCAAAGCTAGCTATGTAGGAGCTATTTAGTATTATTTCTACTGTGATGTATTTATGACTGATATGTCTATCTAGTACTCTGATCATCCAAGGGGGACATCTTCATATGTCGCTCTTGGCGTAATTTGTAATAATTATATTTGAATAAAACTTGGAAAACATGTTGGGATTATGTAATTGAATATGAAATATTGAATTGAAATGTAATCAGAAAATCTGTTATGAAATCTGTGTTGATTTTATTTCATATTCATGTGCTTCTGATATTATGGATACCATTAACATTACCGTATTTTATCACCGGAATTAATACTATAGATGACTGCAACATCTGTAACACTTAGCTTCGAGCCTCAAAGTAGGGGATGTTACATCTCTTCCTCTCCTTTGAATTAGATGTGTTTTATTTTATTTTTTGATGAATCGTTTTCAAAGAGAATATAAGTATTGTTTATATTTAAGAGGTTTCTATAGAGAAAGAAGAAGACTTGTACGTACATAATAGAGAAGTGACTGCTGGGGTTTTGAATGAAAAGAAGTGAAGGTTAGGATCTAATTTGTAGTTGAAAACTAGGGTTATCTGGTCTAAACTTGAAATTAATAATTACGAAAATGCCATTGGTTATAGTTTTTGCTAATTTTGACTCGTACTATCAAATTTAACAAGTTATATATGTTTTCTTATTGTAAATGATGTTTCAGATGTAATGGAATAGGTTTTGAGCCGTAATTCCAATGTTTGTGAAAATTTACTATTTTGTCGTTTTATATAAAATAACATTTTCACCCTTACTAATTTTTTAAATTTATTATTAAAATTTCCAGAGTGTTACATTCTCCCTCCTTAAAAGGATTTCGTGCCCAAAATCTCTATGGTTGAAAAAATGTAATTCGCTCATGCAGCAAATATATATAACCATTTGCAAACATTGTCTTTAAATTCAAAATTTCTAATGTAGCATGTACATACAGGTACGGAATGCATATGAACATATTGGTAACATAAAATTAGGCGGTCTCCTAAACTTGTCAACCTCCTGAAATGCTAGTGCTTATGCCATGTTTCCAAAATGTATGCAACATCCTATAGTTGTAATTCTACATGGGTGAGCAACCATTTAATACTTATGCAAAAATGTGACAACCATTATGCATATAATAAATAAAATAAAATGGAAAATGGGATATGTGAGGCCAACATGAACATGTCAGCCTATATATGCAATACTAACTAATAAAATTATTCCGTTAGCAACCATTGTCCAAACATATCCTAAAGACGCATTCACAACTATGCCTAGCATCTAATTACTCCTATCTATGGAATATACTAATCTAAATACTAAGTGCACTAGTAATTATACTAACTTAAACGGAAACGTACCAGAAAAGAGCTTTGATTGAGTAGCTCGAATTTTCTCCTTAGGCTCCCATGTACTCTCAGTTAGATCATCTTCCCATTGGACTCTAACCCGTTTAACTACTTTGTTGCAGAGTTGTCTTGTCTTATGTTCAACAATACGGGTAAGTGCATGGCAAACAAATGACTCTCTCTCCACTTCAACTTCTTCCAATTGACTCGGCTCAACCATAACAGCTGAATCATGTAGACATTTTAGTAAGTATGACCATGGAAGACATTGTGAACTCCTGCCAACTTTTCTAAAAGCTCCACTCTGTAAGCTAACTTCCTTGCTCACTCCATGATCGAAAAAGGCCCTCAAACCTTGTTGCTAACTTTCACACATTACTAAACCTCATAACCTATCTAAGCAGTGAGACCTTCACAAAGTCTATGTCACCCACTCCGAACTACAACTTCGTGCATCTGCTGTCAATATATGATTTTTGCCTATCCTGGGTATATTCATCCTTCTATGGATCATGCCTAATTTCTTCAAATCCTCCCTTATCATATCTTCTAGGAATGATTTTATCTATAGTGACCCACCAAAAGATGGTGACTTACAAGGCCTCCTGTACAATGCTTTGAATGGTGTCTTCCCAATACTTGGCTGATAGCTATTATTATATGCAAACTCTACTAATGGCAAGTGATCCTCCTAAGAACCTCCAAAATCCAAAATACACATTTGAAGCAAGTTCTTCAATACACGATTCACACTCTCAATCTTCTTATCTATCTGTGGATTATAAGCAGTTTAAAATTTAATTTATTTGATAAGGCTTCCTAAAGATTCCTCTAAAACTCATTAGTGAAAAGCGGATTCTTGGTCATTGACAATGCTAGAAGGAACTCCATGCAACCGAACTATCTCTCTTACGTATAAAGATGCCAAAGATGCAACTATCCTTGTACTGACTGGAATAAAATGATGCATTTGGTCAGTCGATGGACTATGACCCAAATACTCTCATTTTCATTTATATTCCTATGTAGCCCATCAACAAAGTCCATAGATATATTTTCACATATCCCCTACAGAATATCCAAAGGCTATAATAATCCATCAAGCTTCTTCTGCTCCGCCTTCACTCTTTTACAAGTCACACATTTGGAAACAAACTCCAATACATTTATCTTCATACTAGGCCAGTAAAATACTCTCTTTATATCACGATACATTTTATCACCACCAGGATGAGTAGTCATCCTATAGTGATAGGACTCTGTTAGTACTAGTTTACCAACTCCTTAATAAGAGGAACACACACAACCTAACATCTCTTTGCAACCATCATGTTGAATCAATGGAATAGCAGTCCAAATAACTCGAATGCTCTACCATATTCAGCTTCTCAAAAATATCCAACAACTCCTTCTCTTTCCTTTGACTTGAACCAACATAATCCATAAGTGAAGGTTAAATATCTAAAGCTGCCAATAATCCTGGAGTAATGTCTGCTACATTATAATTTCCACAAAGTACAACTCACGAATATTTGGGAAGAAAGTTCTTTGGCTTGTAATCCCGAGACCCATTATATAGTTTTCAACGAGAGCTTAAGCTCCGGACTCAGTAGCCGAGAGCATGTAATCCGAAACATGAGTTAAAATGTTAGCCAAGATCAAGACCATTGTCTAGCTAAGACAAAAGGTTAGTCGAGGGCAATAGTTGCCGAAGCCAAAAGCCTTTTAACAAGTATCAACAATCAACAACACAGATAGCCCAGATTGAGATCGATAGTCAGGATAGACAAAAGGAATCAAATAAGATATATATAAAAGCGTCATGTCAACAATCCACATCAAAGAACTTTCAAACATATGATGACAAGTGTTTGAATGAAAACCGATTATAACAAGCCTGGTCTATAATCTAAGGAGTAGGCTCCCCGCCAATAGCGCCATAGCATATTGGCTATAAATAGGCAGCAATTCCAAGGCACAAGAGATTTTCTAGCGCGAAACAAACTGACATAAAATCATATAGTGCTTTCCTATATTAGAGCTCTAGTCAAAAATTCATCAATGGCGGAAATGCCTAGATTTAATGTAATAAGCCTCTTGGCTATATAAGGGTGACTAAATAAGGAAAGGACAATGGATGTAGGGACTTTCGACCCAAACCACCGTAGAAGTCTCTGTGTTATTTACTTTCTACATTTTATCTTTTCTGCATGTGTTATTGTTATTCTACGGTTCAACATCTTGTACTAAAAGCTTGATTACATCACATCTCGACAACCTCTTTGTCGGCTCCAATATTCAATTCAGCTTCCAGAGACATACCTTCGAAACTCGGAGTGTCGGTGTAGACCAAAATTTGCACTAACATTAATGGCGCTAAAAGGTGAGCCCGAACCTCCGTCATTTTCCCCCTCCTTGAAACTTCAGTAACATTATCCCTACAACCATGATTGACTTTGAGAATAAGGAACTAACCCCTAAATTACCCCTCGACCTTCACATCCAGCTCATTAAAGAAGACAATGATGAACATCTTGCAACCCTCATCTTGAAACAGACCAAAACCCAGGAATACAATCTTGTGTATGAACTACAAGCTCTTCAGATCAAACAACTTTCAGAGTATATCAGGAGTCTCTCCAAGAGTCTGCTCAACTCCGAGGGATGGTCAAAGCTATGGCGAACAAAATCAAGGAATTAAGTATCATAGTAATGACAAATAAAGGTTCATCTCTCCCTGCTAAAAGAGCCCTCCCAATTACCTCTACTCTTAGATCTCGAAAGAAGGTCAAACGAGACTAAGTCCTTACTCCACTCAATCGAAGTCTATCTCAAATCTTTCTGGAAATGCATGGAAAGATCCATTATTCGAATTATCCTTTATTCATCAAAGAAGATCCAAAATGAAAAAACTGCTGTATTTACCATCAAGCAAATGGGTATGAAACAAATGAGTGTTGAAGACTCTCTCAGGCCGTAGAAAACTTCATACAAAAAGGGAGATTGACTGAGTTTATTAAATAGTTACTTTAGTATCTCATCTTTATAAATGTCTAATGTTGATTCTATGTTTTAGGAGAAATTTTTGTTGACTTATTTGACTAAATATATATACGTCCCCTTCTGAAGATAAAGAATGCAATATGGATCCCTATATTTAAAGAAGTCTCTTATCTTACCAAGGACACCCCTTTCGGGCTTAGCTCTTTCCTTTCTTGGTAAGAAAAATCCAATTTTTGTAGCTATAAGATTCTACTTGGTATGTCTCTCTTTTAGTTATTTTCGACTATTGTGCCTGCATTTAGAGTCCAAGGACTGAAACTCGTCTATTGATCTGATGAGGTCAATAAGAAGTTTCACTTTTTCCTTAAAAATGTTGATTCTCTCAACAATTTTCTTTCTCAAACTTAAATTAAATATGTTTTCTACTAAGCAATAAGGTCTAGCAATTATTCGTTTTCAAAATTCTTTTACAAAATAATCCAAAAGCACTCTTTTCAAAGAATTTATTTTTTCCTTTACCAAGTTACAACTAGCGTTAGGCGTGACCATTAACTTAAAATAGTTTCTGGTAACCGACATAAGCCAAAAGTGGTTGTAGATGGCTGACATAGCGAAAAGTGGTTATTGATGGCCGAAACCCATCAAAAGTGGTTGTAGATTTGGACATATTAATAAAATGATAGACCTCGCCATAAGTGCACCCCAATAGTGATGCGCTACAAGGTGTAAGGCCATATCATATAGGTTTAAAAAGACATCGAAAAGTAGAATGCTTGTTGTGTAAGGCCATATCACATGGGTTTAAAAAGACATCGAAAAGTAGAATGCTTACCATAAGTGCACCCCAATAGTGATGTGCTACAAGGTGTAAGGCCATATCACATGGGTTTAAAAAGACATCGAAAAGTAGAATGCTTGCTGATAGTGAGTCATGAACAAATGGTACCATGCATTAGGTAGATTCTCAATTAGATTAGAATATTAGGCAGATTCCCAATAATATAGAGCCATGGTCTAGTAGTACCATGCATTAGGTAGATTCCTAATTAGATTAGAATATTAGATAGATTCCCAATAATAGTGAGCCATGGTCAAGTAGTACCATTCATTGGGTAGATTCTCAATTAGATTAGAATATTGGGTAGATTCCCAATAATAGCGAGCTATGGTCAAGAAATACCACGTATTGGCCAATAATAGTGAGCCATGGTCATGTAGTACCATGCATTGGGTAGAGTCCCAATTAGATTAGAATATTAGGTAGATTCCCAATAATAGTGAGCCATGGTCAAGTAGTACCATGCATTGGGTAGATTCCCAATTATATTAGAATATTAGGTAGATTTCCAATAATAGCGAGTCATGGTCAGGTAGTACCATGCATTGGGTAGATTCCCAATTAGATTATAATAATGGGTAGATTCCCAATAATAGTGAGCCATGGTCAAGTAGTACCATACATTAGGTAGATTCCCAATTAGATTAGAATGTTGGGTAGTTTTCCAATGATAGTGAGCCAGGGATGCAAAGTGCCATGTGTTGGGTAGACCCCTAGTTAGATTAGAGTATTAGGTAGATTCTTAATAATAATGAGCCACGGTCAAGAAGTGTCATGCGTAAGTTCGAAATTGGATAGATTAGAACCTTAGGAGAAAGGTTCCTAAGGAAGAATGAGCATTGGGAAAGAATCCCAATCAGTGCCATAAGGATGGCATTAAACCAATAAGAATGGACAACAAAGATATCAATGCGGTAAGGCGCCGAGGAGCAAGAAGTACACTGAGAAAGAATTAAAAGAACAACAAGATGGTTCGAATTGAAAGAATAAGTCAACCAAAAGGATAAAAGGTCCTCAATATTATAGAGAAATCATCCAAGTGATAATTGATACATTCGGAATGAAAAGGAAAAGAAAAAAGGGGTAGGGGCAACATCTCATAAGCCTTCATACATATTTCTAACCCTAATTTCGGCCTCCTTCACTGCTCCCACTAGGAGAGATTTGAAATGCACCTCCATCTTGTCGTATATCTTAGATATCCATTCCTTCTTGAATTGTCTGAACGAGATTCTTCAACCATCCCAATTATAAATGAGAACGTTTGATGCATTAGGCTCCAGGACCGACGGAGAGATCCTTTTAGATGGGGAGTGTCGGGACCAAGAGCCGGAAGAGACAACTGTAGTCCTATGAGAAAAAGGAATTACCATAGCAAAATACCCTCTAACTCTGCCTCTTCCACGAGCCGAAGGGGCTACAACCGTAACTTCGTTAGTACGTTTATTATCAGCCTCAAGTTCTTGCAGCTTAATTGTCGAAAGCTCTCGGTGAGCCTCATAAAGCTGCTTTCTAAGAGTAGCCGCCGACTCCTACAACCCTAAAACTACCGATTCTAAAGCCTGACTAGTGACCAGCACTACCTTCGGGATGGCCGACATCTTTTTGGATAGTTCCTCAAGAGTTCCTTTTAAGGATTCGTTATTTTTCAAGACAGCATATATGTTAATATCAAGCTCAGGACTATATGTCATCAATTCGACTATCTTATCATCAAGGCTCCATTGCACAGAGGAAAGATCTCTCTCTAACCTTAAATAGTTGGGATATGATTGCCTCTAAAAAGAGATCTAAGTTAGAATCAAAAAGACAAGTCATCATTAGAGCAATTCCATTTCATTCCACAAAGAATTAACACAGATAGTGAAAAATGAAAACTACAGAATTCATTGTCCCCTAAGATAGGCAAATTTCTTTTTGGTAGCTAAAATAACTTAAGGCCTCCACTCCTAGTAGCAAAGGACCCCGAGGATCTGGTCATATTGGAAAAAGTGATATCCTTCCCTAAACCACCCTTTGATATAGATAGTTTTGAAGGAGAAGAGTATACTAGGGGCAGTCTAAGGTTAGCTTTCGAAATGCATTGAGTAACGTATTCTGAAACATGTTCACTTTCAGGAGTCTTCCCTTCAGTCATAGCTAAGGAAGGTGGGGGTTACACTCCGGTAACCAGAAAGAGCCTTTAGAGTTATACTTAGGCTTGGATCATAGAATCTTTCGAGGATAGATAACCTTTTGTTCTTCAACTGTGGATCTCCCGGATGCGGTTTAGAGAGTCAAGAAAACTCTTAAAAGACCTCGTCTTGATTGTCCAAAGCAAGCCTTAATTTATTCCTAAGATCCAAGATTTTGTTGGTTAACCTAGTACCTCTAAGCCAAAGGAACTTGATCGATTTCTCACAGGATCGGTCATGTGTTTCTTATACCTCCTCGATCTTATTAGACAAGTTAACATTTCTTAGTCTACTGGATTTTAATTGGGTTTTAAGATTGCCTACGGTTGCTAACAACCTTGAGTTTCTGATTTGACTCCTTTTGCATAACATTTCATAGTGGGAAGTGAAATTTGGTTTTTTCTGTTTAAACATGGTTCAAGAAAAGAGTACTTCAGAATAACCACGACGAAGGCAGTTAGGAAACAATTCAATCATAAACACACACCTGATAGGAATACCCCCAAAGTTGATAGTCACCACATTCAAAAGCATAAAGAAAGTGTAGTGTATTTATTACAAACCAAAATTTAGATATCATTGACAAGAGATTTGTGGGATTCATAATCATCAAATACCTCTCCTCTATCTTCCTTTTCCTCCACCGGTATTAAGTGCCCAACGCTTACCAAAGCTGTGCTTTCTCATACTTCTGGGGAAGCTATCCTCGATCTTTTTACCATTGGGATTGAAGCCCATAGAGAGAGTCATGCCTCTGTCCTGGTTATGCTCATAAGCATCATAAAGAATTTTGAAGGCCTCGGTAGCATCCACCTTCTCAACTTTCTCCCTGGTAATCAAGCCCGAAATCTCATTTTTAGCCTTTGTAAGTTCGCCCTTATCCATTTGATGCTTGACCTCTAGATCTTTCAGAGCCTTCTTCAGGTCGGCAATTTTAGCCTTAGAAGCCTTCAGACTTTTTTCCTTTTCGGCCTGGGCATCCGTTTTGAATTCGTCGAATTCTTTCCTCAAAGCCTCAGCCTGCCCCATTTCCTCCTCCAGTTTTTGAAACCCTTGTTGTAGAACTGAGGGGTCAGCTAAAGCCTACAAATAGAAGGTCCGAATGAAGAATAAAGAGATATATTTAAAAAGAAAGAGCCTATACCCTGAGTTGATCCTCCATCCCCAGACTCATCATCCTTTTTAAACTACCCATGTCATCAGCCAACTCCACTTGGGAGTTCCCCACAAACTTAGATAGATAGGTGTTAATAGTGAAGCGGGTTACCTTGACCATCCAACCTTGGTCCTTCGAAGCATGAGTTAGAGCAAGGGCATCTGGAGCAGGTATGGCTTTGGCAGAAGGAATATTCTTGTATTTCTTTTGCTTCTTAGTTATGGGTGGATCCACCTAAGTTGGTTTCGGCCTAGTGGAACTGAAAAAAAGCTGTTTTTTCTGTAGTAATCCACCAATCTCATGCACATCGTCAAAAACCACTGTCACATAAAAGATAAAATAAGTTAGATAAGCAAGTCATAGTTTCTAAAAGTTATGTCCTAGAATACATGTTATAAGTTATTTAAAACCGATGTCTACCCTTGGGAGCAGCATCTTGTATTTCTGTCTCGGCATTTTTGAGGTTAGAGCAAGTGGATTATTCATGATTACACAAATCAATCACATCCAGGGGCATGGTTTCAATTAAAAGGGGATAATATGCCAGAAACCTAATAGAAGATGATAATAACCCTCAAGCCTTGATATTGGCCTGAGTGAGAACAACATGCTTAAGTCTTTCCCCTTTTGGAACTTTCATCACCTCCTTATACCTAAAGTCGAAGAGATCCCTGAGGGTTGGGGCATTATCCCTCCAAAGTTTAGCTGAAGAGATAAAAGGGGAAAAGATATTAAGGAATGGCATGACCAAAGTTTAGAAGCAAGAGCATTTTAGATAAGAAGAGTTTGAAAACTTATAAGTCTCTGGTAACTCGATAACAATTCGGGGATCATCTGTCTATACGAAGAACCAATGGGTAGTTGTTACTTTGTTAAGCGGTTTAATCAAGGGCATCTTCTTCTACAATCGAAGAAAATACACAAGAAATAACGACTTACTAGGTGACCTATTCAAGTTGTACAAGTAATGAATCTCGAAAGTGGTCATGTTGTGGTACCCTTTCTTCTGGTATAAGATCGCTAAAGCAGATAGAGTGCTATAGAGACCAACCCAAGTTGAATTGGATTAATTTCGTAAAATTCCAAAATGTCGACAAACAAGGGGGCAAGAGGAAGCTATATTCATGTGCTAAATGTTGCAATGCCCAAGTGAAGAACCCTTCAGGGGGTTCACTCCAGTCATCTAGACTAGGTGCTTTGACCTTAACCCCCTTAATCCAATAGCTCTCAATCCAATTCTCTAACTCCTTCTAATCAGTTATCGGTTTATCCATCGAAGAGTATAGAGATGATTAATGTTAAGCTAACTATTTAGTAAGAACTCTAAAACTTCCGCTGGAAAAGCTTAAAGTCTTATGGTTCACAAAAGGAATTAGGCCTAAAATTGGACCTCTACAACCCAAGTTCAAAACTTGAAATTCACCAAAATACTCAATTCGACAATACTGCGATTATCGACCTAAATTAATGAAAGAATCGATGGAAACAAAAGTTATGTCTACAAACAGTAGGCATCCCGGTTTGACTGATCAAATGATATCACAAATCAAAAGCAAGCACTGGAATCATGGTAAAAACCTAAATCGAACTTTTTGAAAAAAAGGAAATGCTCACAGATATTGATAGTAGTAAAGAATATTAATAAAATCATAAAGAAGGATCACGAACTTACTATTTAAGTCGAGAAGTTTGTAGCAGTTGGTGAAGATTTTTGAGTTTTAATGGCAGGCTCAATAGCTAATGTTGTGAGTAGGAAGAAAGAAGAAAGAGAAAGGGTTCATTTAAACCCCAGAACTAATGGTGGAAATTATCTAGTTATCAAAGTCCTAACCGCAGAGTAAACATGGCAGTGTCATAATATGAATCATCATGGGATAAAGAAAAGGAGGCATTTTTCAGAGAAACCAATAGAATCGTGACTGTTGTCATGAGCATTAAATACAGGATCAAGACCCATCTTTTCAAAATAAATCTCCGTCTCTCTACTTTACAGGTCTCGAGAAGTAAGTACCACCTCAACCTCATGGTCCAGTTTAACCATAGCCTTTCGGTACAATAGTAGTTTCGCTTACCACTTAGCCTAGATGGCTTCAAGTAGTAAGCACAATTTCAAACATTTTGACCTCACGATCCTAAATTATATTTTGCCTTTTGTCAAAAAACTAGTTTCGCTTACCACTTGCCTAGATGGCTTCAAGTAGTAAGCATAATTTCAAACATTTTGAGCTCACGGTACCAAATTATATTTTACCTTTCAACAACAATGCAGTTTTCCTTACCACTTAGCTTAGATGGCTTTAAGTAGTAAGCACAGTTTAAATTTTTTTGACCTTATTGTCCCAAACTAAATCTTCACCTTTCGACTATTAAAACCTTTAAATATTTACCACTTGACTAAAGCAACCAGCTAAGCCTTCGCCCATGGGCATTGATTTCAAAATTTTTTAAACCCTCTAGAAGAGGTTAGATCTTTATGAGTTGATAAGTGATGCAATACTCCTAAAAGTTCTCAGAATACTATTTCGCCCAAAAGCTCAGAATCAACTTCATAATGGGGACGGAACAAACAAGCCAAGTATTAAGCATGACATGACACTATTCTTTCCAAAGTCCACCTCAAACCAACCATATGAGGTGAAATTTAGGAGGCATGTGTTAAACTATAATTTCCATAAAGTATAACTCATGAATATGTGGGAAGAAAGTTCTTTGGCTTGTAATTTCGAGACCCATTATTAGTTTTCAACAATAGCTTAAGCTTTGGACTCAGTAGCCGAGAGCATGTAATTCGAAAGCATGAGTTAAAATGTCAGCCAAGATCAAGACCTTTGTCCAACTAAGATAAAAGTTTAGTCGAAGGCAACAGTTGACGAAGTCAAAAGTCTGTTAACGAGTATCAACAGCTCAAATAGCCCCAGATCGAGATCAATGGTCAGGATAGATGAAAGAAATCAAAGAAGTTATATATAAAAGCGTCATGTCAGCAATCTTTGTCAAAGCACTTTCAATTAGATGATGACAAGTGTTTGAATCAAAGCCGCTTATAACAAGCCAGGTCTACAATCCAAGGAGAAGGCTCCCCGCCAATGGCGCCACAACATATTGGCTATAAATAGGCGGCAATCCCAAGGCACAAGGGATTTTCTAGCGTGAGAAATAACTAACATAAAATCATATAGCACTTTCCTATATTAGAGCTCTATTCAAAAATCATTAATGGCGAAAATGCCTAGATTTAATATCATAAGCCTCTCAGTTTTATAACGGTGACTAAATAAGAAAATGACAGTGGACATAGGGGCTTTTGGCCCGAACCACTATAAAAGTCTCGGTGTTATTTACTTTTTGCATTTTACCTTTTCTACATGTGCTATTGTTATTCTACGGTTCAGAACCTCATACTCAAAGCTTGGTTACATCATGTCTCAGCAACCTCTTTGCCGGGTCCAATATTCCATTCAACTTTCGGAGGCAAACCTTCGGATCTTGAAGTGTCGGTGTAGACCAAAATTTGCACTAATAATGTCCATTGAAGGTCAAAAATCAAATGTAGAAACAAACTCCAAGTGTTTCCATTCCAAAAACATAGGGATCAACTTCCCATGCTTTCTGCTCAAGGCATCGACTACAACAATTCCCTTGCTTTGAGTATATAAGATACTGAAATCATATGACGTAAGAACTCCATCTACTTCTGCTGCCTCAAATTCAAATCTTTTTGGGAGAATAAATACATGAGAGACTTATGATGCATGAATAGCTCAAATCGCTCCCCTAAAAGATGATGCCTTCATGATTTAAGGGCGAAAACAATGGCTGCCAACTCAAGATCATGAGTTAGGTAGTTTCTCTTGTTCAATTATCGACTAACATAATAAACAACTCTACCTGCCAGCATCAGCACTATGCCTAGTCTTGTATCACTTGCATTGGTATATACTGTGAACGCCTTCATACCATTAGGGAGTACTAAAATAGGTGCACCAGTCAACAACTCCTTCATCTTGATCAAAGCATCTTTGCATTTCGAGTTTCATGAGAAAACTAATATTTTCTTGGTAAGGCATGTTAACGGTACAAATTTTTTAGCAAAGTCCTTAATGAACTTCCTATAATAGCCGACCAAACCTACAAAACTTCTCACCTCCGTAGCATTTTCGGTACGTGTCAATCCTGTACTATAGCAATTTTACTAGGATCGACTGCTAGTCCATGCTCGAAGACAACATGTCCTAGAAAGCGAACCTCCTTGCGCCAAAATTGACATTTGGAAAATTTCACCTTTGGCTTATGCCTATGAGAGTATCGAGAAATTCTCCTAAATGCAACATGTGCTCTTGCTCACTCTTTTAATAGACAAGTACATCATCAACGAATACCACCACAAACTTATTTAGCAACCCTCTAAAGACTCAACTCATGAGGTTGACAAAATGTGTTAGTGCATCGGTCAGTCCAAATGGCACTGACCACTCGTAAAGTCCGTCAAGTGTGCGAAAAGCAGTTTTCTGAATACTATTTTCAGTTGCACGCAATTGATGCAACCCAGTAGCCAAGTCAAGCTGAGAGAATGCTTTTGCTCTAACTAACTAACCAAAGAGATCATCAATACATGGTAGTGTATAATGATTCTTCGTTGTCAACTTATTTAGCTCACAATAATAGACGCAAAGCCCTAAAGAGCCATCTACTTTAGAAGCAAAGACAACTGGTGCTCCCCACTCTGAAGTATTTCTCTGAATAAAGCCCTTCTTCAATAATTCATTCACTTGCTTGTTTAGCTTGCGTCTTTCTCTAGGAGCCAAATGC
Organism: Allium fistulosum; assembly: GCA_030737815.1. Classification (NCBI taxonomy): domain Eukaryota; kingdom Viridiplantae; phylum Streptophyta; class Magnoliopsida; order Asparagales; family Amaryllidaceae; genus Allium; species Allium fistulosum. The sequence continues at coordinate 803,266,848 of CM060903.1, read as the reverse complement.
CTAAGGGGTAAGGCAACAGGTTAAGCATTCTCTTCAAGATAAATTCAAATTTTGATCTCTTTATGGGAAGGAAGACTAGAAACTTTGAAAAAGACATCTAGGTAGTAAGAAACTACTTACCTGAAGCTAACCCATTATGTGGAAGGTCTAAAGAATATAGGTAACTCAAAATAACTGAACTCTTGGGATCACACTCCTCAAGGTTGTGTCCACTATAAGTACCTAGCTGAAGCACCTTTTATCACAATCTAGTACTAGTCTATAAATAGCCATCTAGTCCATTCCAAAAATTAAACCAAACCCAGAGAATTCTAAAACAAAAGCTTAGCAATCAAACTCGATAGCCAAAATATATAACTTCAAACCATTACAAATCATGGATAAATGAATCGATCCTCCAACAGTGTTAGATACTACTACAGGGTCTATAACTAGACTAGTTTCTAAGTACAAATCATCTACTAGTCTACTCGAAATAAATGAGTATTATGCTCTAATGTCAAATAAAGTGCCAATAGATAAATCAGAAAGAGTTAACACATCATTTATGACGGTTTTCTTTCCCTTACCCATAGCTGGAGCAGCACTCGAGCTAGGAATATCATCAGTGCATATGTTGGAACCACTAAGTAGAAGTCTTAGGTGCATTCAAATACTCTCTCTTCATGTGCCCAAATTGGTTGTAGATTTAGCATTCGATATTTGCATTGCACGTCCTGTAATCCCTTCCCAGATGCCCTTTTCCTTGGCACTTACACTTAAACTTTGGCTTCTTTATCTTTCCTAGAGCTCCCATTACACTTCTGTGGTAGTCTTGTTGAACTGGCTTCACCTCTCCCTCCTTAGGCTCCTTCTTTCCAGTTGAATTCAACAACGCCATCTCAACCAAGCTCTCAAATTTAGCTCCAGTAGGTACATGGAGAAACAATACCTCTCAAAGATTTATTCAACCCCTTAGCAAACCTCGTCGCCTTTTTCGTTGTTGTATTGATAAGGCCCAAGCCATACATCGCCAGCTAAAGAATCCTATTAACATACTCCTTGACATTACGAACACCTTCCTCCAAATGAATGAACTTCTCTAACTCTACTGCCCATTCTGCCTCAGAAATGAACTTAGTCTCAAAGCGGGCTTCTCCTTGGAAATGCCATGAAGTTAACTGTCTCTTCACTGCATCCTCCACACCCATCATAGCGAAAATTCAATCACAATTCTACAGCCATGCCTGCATCTTAAAAACTGATTCAGTCTCATAATAATTCTTTCCACCTAGACTCTGCAAATCCTGATGCAACTTGGGAAATCCAAAGCAAGTGGAGGAGCTAGAGCTACAACTTGCACTTGCACAGCGGGTCCTCCATTGGGGTAGAGTTCATTCTTGCCCCTTGCATGAAGATACTGGAAGAACCATATAGGAACGTTCATGCTCAAAACCTCAACTAGCTCACCAGAACTATCTCTAGTCCGATTGCTTATTCTCACCTATTTATAAATAGGAATTATTAGCAACTTTACTCAGATAGTTTTAAGCATTACTACATATGGGGCTGGGTTGCATTATACTTATATATAATAATTTTTTTTAAATATACAAGTACGCTTTCTAAGTAACTCTAATACAAATTGTGACAACTCGCACCATTGGACACACTGATTAAAGCCTAAAGTGACTTTCAAACTCACATCGTGCCAAGAAGTATGAGTCGTTGGAGTTTTTGAACATTACATGATACATTGACTAATATAAATATAAAGTATTCTACACTTTCAAATTTCACAATGGAAGGAAATAAAATATAAATACTGAAAATGAGCAGATCAGATAATAGTCTCAACAGTACGTAGTCCAAATAATGATGTCCCTAAATAAAAACAATAAGTTCAACTAATAGAATAATATAGTATAGAGTACATGGATAATAACTATAAATAGTACAACTTTGGTCTCGTGGTCTCCTTTTACATATGCCATGTCCTGGTCAAATCACCTACTAGCATGTCCTCCTATAATGGGTATAAAAGGGGAAGAAAAGAAGTGGACCAGACAAAGTCTTGTGAATGAATTTTATTACTAGTTTATGGTGTTCACAAGAAATTAACTTCATCTATAATCCACACAACATAGGATGTCTATTTGTGTTCGTGTATTACATATAAGGGATTGGTTACTTTACAAATCATAAGGTATAATTCTATTTTCATTTACATCTGTAAACAACTTACAAAGATTTCCAATCGAGGGTTGGAAAACCAATAACTAATAACTCTAGGTCAATTCCTCATATATGATCCCAATAATTAACTTCCTAACCAATAATGAGCTAACATTCTCAATGATGAATCACATATATCACACTTACATATTGAGCAAACAATGCAATGCCTAGGTTCGCTCCGAATATAGTACCTTGGCAATTTATGTCCTACCTAAGCATTCTTATCACCTTCTCAATAGTATACTTATCCTATGCTCTTTATTATTCAACCTGAAGCTAAAGAAATCACTATAGCGATTTCCTTATAGGTCCAACCGCTGCCCAACCGTGTAACCCTACTATTGCGGATGTTTACGTCTCCCTTCCCCAGTTCCAACATGTTTAACATGTGACCGGGCGTGCCCCAATAACAATAAGAGCTTTTAGTTGCACTGCTATCGTATGCCTTGTCGAGTTCCACGTTACACCCACTATGAAGTATGAACCTAGGTATATTATCCAGTGTAAAACCGATTCTCTATATTGCACCTACTCCATGAAGCTATGCGAACTCCTAACAGTCGAGAAAGCAGGGAAAAGTCCCCTTATTCGCCTTACTTGGCCTATACCAGGTCAAGGTTCACCTGGGCTTGTTGAAACAATTTAGAGTTTGAAAATCTCCTTCAGATGTCTAGCCCTCTTTAAAAAAAGTTTTCAAGGCATTCAGACATCTGACTTCCTTTCTCGGACGTCTGACTTCAATTCTAGGTGTCTGAAAAAGGATCCAGACATCTGAATAGAGTCGAATTTGAATTAATTGCTCTCGGGTTAAGATTGTTTAAATCTGGATGTTTGAATCTTAAATCAATATCTGATTTATTATTCAGACATCTGGTTTGGCATTCTCTAAATTTAATTTTTTTTGTTTGTTTTGTTTTTTCCATTTGTCTTCTTAGATGTTTCGATTATTGATTTGAGATTCAATTTATCTGAACCTTATGATAGTCTCTATCTTTGTTCACATGAATTCACCAGTTGATTTCAACGTTTATATATATATATAACTTTCAAATAAACTGCCTATATACCTTCAACAAAGATATATATATATATACAAACACATATTCTGAGTTATATAATCAATTCAAAGTGAAGGAAATGGGACATTCAAATACTTTATTCTTCCAATCGAACCACACTTTACCAATAAAGGTTTACTTTCATAGAATTTGATATGAATTTCACTAGTCTATCCTTTTCCTTTTTCAATAATTATTCTTATTAAATTAATGCCAAGGGTTTTCCCACCATCACTATCCTTTTTTATTTATAGTTGAAACTATAAATCAAATAAAATCTAGGTTGAAACTACTATTCCAAACTTAACAATTATATTTTAAATCAAGTAGAGTTATAAAGGAATTTAATTACTTTTTTTAAAGGTAAGTAGTTCTATAATGGACCAGCCATTGTTAATTCTAATTACTTATGAATCATCGTAACATTGTGACCAATTTACTCACCTTTTTAAAGCTTCCCTTCTTTTACTTTGATTTTGAACCTCATTTCCTAGGCCTCCAAGTTGGTTGATTTTTCTTTCCTTCTACCTTTCTTCTCTAATCTTGATTACCTCTTCCTCTCCTTTGAATTTGTACGTTTTATTTTATATTTTGATGAAGAAATTTTGAAGAGAATATGAGTATTGTTCAATTTGAGAAGTTCTTATATAGGAAGAAGAAGAATTGTATATATAGAATAATGAAATGGTGACTATGATTTTAAGTGAAAAAAATAAGGGTTAGGGTCTAATTTATAGTTGAAAACTAGGGTTATCTAGTCTAAATCCAAAATTAACATTTATGAAAATGCCATTGGTTATAGTTTTTGCTAATTTTGACTCATCTTATCAAACTTAATAAGCTGTATATATTTTCTAACTGTAAATGATGTTCCCGACACAATGGAATAGGTCCCGAAGCTTATTTCCAATACTTGTGAAAATTTACTATTTTGTTCTTTTATGTAAAATTACATTTATATCCTTATCTATATTTCAAATTTATTATTAAAAAAATTGGGGTGTTAAAACCACCGCCTACCATCCTCATAAATATGTATCATTACTAGAGTGTATCCAAACTCATTGTCCTTATGTACTTAAGTATTTTCATTTGAGTTTTAGGATATCATACTATAGGATTAGCTTCCTACAAGTGGAACAATAACATACATATCTGGCTCGTATACCTCCTCAATTAGAGGAGAATGCAGATCCACTTTTGGTTCACTACTTTTGGGAAAGGAGACTTCTACGGGGTGGAAAACTTAATGTCATCCACCATAATTGTTATTGTCTCTTTTCCATTGAGGTTCAAAACTCTCATCAACTAAAAATTGACCACTGAAAATGGGGATTATCATCCTAGAAGAGACATACATGATAGTCATGCCAAAACAATGAACAATTTCAATTACTTTAATGTGTGGGATGGAGGTCCCTATAGTACATTTTTTATCAAATTCCATATGAGCGTACACGCGAGCATTGCATGGTTTTTTAGTAAATAAGGAAGACCAACTCATAATATAAACTTTAACATTATTAGCTTTATTTTAGGAGAGGTAAAATTAGGCTTTGGAATAATAGGATTATATGCACCAAACAAAACAGAACCTGGAGCAAGAGTTTTAGGACCTTGACAAAAGATGTGTAAAGAACCACTATTCTTAAGATCAAATAATAATTATAAACATCGTTAAAATATGTTTGCAACTAATAACAAATGATAAAGACAATGGACCGTAGGTAAGTAAAATTAAAAACCTAAAACAATGAACATTAAAGGGAAAATCTCACAGCGGAATTTAAGCATTAATGTACATATACATAATTCAATTATTAAATATCACTTAAATAGAACACACCGCCTTATTTATACATTTCAGTACATCAATTATTAAAATGACAACCATGTAACTACAATGCAATAAATACACCGATATATTTTGTGGGTACAATTCCTTCCAGACCCTTTCCTCTCTTCTTTGCATTCACCTGCAAACCTACACATATACTAAATAAAAGGGGAAATGTCTCAACAATTTTTGGGACGACGTCCATTTCTATACACTTTGACTACAAGGGAACTGTAGGGTATTGCGTAAGAACCACATAACACCATCAATCATGACACAATATAATTCATTCATGGTAATGAATTCAATTTTCTACATATACATATTACAATAACATATGCACTTCCTTAATCGTACAATCCAAACTACAGTATGTAAAAATAACACTCCATCAATAACGTGTGAAACAATCTCAATCATAGATTAACACATATCATGCATCTCAATCATTCAACCATAACCGACCTAACAAAAGTCCACAACAAAAGATAGGCCGATCAAAAGATGAATGTACAAATAATGAATATACATAAATTGATAACCATCATAGCTCATCAAAATTCAACACATATACTCAAAGTAATATGGCATCATCACCATACTTACCTATCAACCAATAAATAATGTATGTTAATCCTTATGATGACTACACATCCATCATAATAAGTGTACCCTCAGAACTGTCGATAAACTTTCTCATAGTCTCATCTTCATAATAACTGGTGTGCCATTCCATTTTCACACCATGTAGAACATCATGTGCACCCACTTATGGTCACATCCTCATAATAACGGTGCTTAGTCATGGTTATATCCTCAAAATAATATGTATATTCATGACTGCATCTTTAGAATAATATGTGCAGTCATGGCTAAATACTCAAAATAATATGGCCGCCTACTCATACTACAGCTGCATCAATCCACAATCCTCGGACCTACATCATAAGGTCACTTCCAAATGACCACCATCATAAGGTCAATGAATACTCACCATCATTAGGGTATTATACTTTGGGATATACGAGTACTCATCATCACTCTTTTTTTCGCTCGCATCCATGCCACTTAGAGGGCCAGGAACAAGACTGCCCGTTTGGTGGTCCAAGGTAAGTCGAATCTTCTGCCTAAAGATGCAGGGCAGTCTGACCCAGGTGAGCAACCTCACATACCCTTTATTTATGAGCATATATTGAAACCTTCGAGTATTAATGATCCCTCAGCACACTTTGTACCCATAGTGGAGCGCGTCCTAGCTCCACTTCACAAGTTCTCATCATAAAACTTGACCTTATGGATCATCGTCACAACTCCCATCATTGAGTCGTTAAGTTTGGAACATCAATATTGAATCTCATCTCTTCCAACCTTCAGATCATGTCGAAAAAATTTGATTCCAAAATCCTTTTATTGTAATTTCTTCATTTAATGGCAAGCCTACCCAAAATACCAAAGAGGAACCCAATAGCGCGAAGTGTTCCATTATATCTTCAAAGTAAAAGATTTTTATTTCCAATGAAAGCTTCCATCCATGTTTAAAACCAAAATACTTTTCCTTCGTAAAATACCACCTGCATTTTATAAGGCAATTTCACAAAATATTTTCACCATTTTAAATCAATTTTAAAATAATTTTAAGAAACACCATTTTGTAAAAATTTCAATTTGGAAACTCTTTGTCCAAAATATTGATGGAAGCTAGTAATTATTTGAAAATATGTAGATTTTGAAATGCATATTTTGATAAATATATATTGAACCTCCATAATCATCATTTTGATTCCTCTATGGTATTAGTCAAGTCTTTAGCCACCAGAATTCTCTAATTATTATTCTCATCTTCAAGGAACATCTTCAAATCTCTTAGTCATTTCAAATAGTTAGTCTTTCTTGGCTTAGGAAACTAGGCTATCATACTGTGACTAAACTAAATATTTCCCTTATCAATCCTTTAATTTCTCTAATGTATATCCCATCAAAAGTTAACATTATATAACTACCTCATACTACATCTATCATACATAGAAATCTAACAAACAAGCAAGCAAATAAGCAACCAAGTAAACAAATAAGTAAATAAACAATTAATTAAAGGCAGTCACAACAAATTAGACAATCAACACAATACAAACAAGATTAAATAATTCAAATAAGCACGAAATGAATTAATTAAATAAACAGTCAAACTGTACTATGCAAATAAGGAATCAAATGTAATCTAACAAGAAATAAATTTGCACAAACAATTTAACCAAAACGAACAAATACAATAAAATGGTCATACTCCAAAGAGCGAAAAGGATAGTCTCAACACCATATCCCAGCCTCTCTATGAAGGGTACAACTTATATTCTCACAACTCCTAAGGGAAAGTCACAAATAACAGTCATAAAGGTAATATCGTCATAATGAGTGTTGGGTAGACTCAAAGCTCATCCTACCTTGTCATTTTACACACATCTTACAAAGTCTAGTTTTATAGTCCTCAAAATTTTTGAATAGGACATCGTTTTAATAAAATTCTTTTAAACAATCACCTTTAAAGTATGTTATTCAATTAAATATTTTACTTTTTTAACCATTTACTTTCCAAATCAAATCATCTCCATATTAGTAAAAAAAAATTAAAGTATTGTAAAAGAGATGCTTTGTAGTATATGTCTTTTCTCCATGATATATTTCCAAATATATATTCTTAATAAAACAATCTTCAAATCATGTCTTTTCCATCAAAACCCTTTACTCAAAAATATTTTTCTTTTCAAAACACCATTTATCAAAGAGTACCCTTTAAGAGAAAAACCTACAACCAAAATTGATTTTCAAACAAAAAGTTTACAGAAATCAAATATACACATTTGTTAAAACTTTTATCCCGAATAAATATTTTATCATATTCTTTATTCAAAAAGATAGTTCTCAAGTAAAAATACTTACATCAAACTATTTTCAAATATTTCCACCAATAATTTCTCAAATAAAAATATTTCTACTATATTATTTTCAAATACTTCTTCTAAGAAAATAATTCATTCAAAATAAAATACGTTGTTGTGGAAATAACCTTCATGTAAATCATCTTTAAAACAAATCTTATCCTAATCATATAAAATTTATTGTAAGGAGTGTTTCAACAAAATACTCTTTTGTATTTAAAATAAGGGTTCTCACTAAATATTTTTTAATAAGGTACTTGTGACAATAATTAAGTTCTATACAATTATCAAAATAGTTCTCTCCCTCAAAACATCTTATTAAATAAATACTCCTCAAATTTGCAATATATATTTTAAAATATCTTTTAACAAAAATATTTCTTTTCAAAATATCCCTCAACAAAATATTACTACAAAGTATTCTAAATCATAACAAGTTTACAAAATAACCCTTCATTTTTTCCAAAGGATATTCCTAAATTAAAAATAATTTTCGGCTAAGATGTTTCCATTAAAACATTTCTGTCAAAATCAAATATCCATTTGCAAAATATTCTCATAAAATATTCGTCAACAAAAGTTTTCTTTTCTTAGGTAAAAATCTTCCACTTTTAACAAAAAGTTCTGAAATCATAATACTATTATAGAAATATCTCCAAAGAATGCTTTAAAATATTTAAAGTTTCTCACACAAAAATGTTTCTTCAAAGACTGAACTAAACTTCTCGTATCTAATTAAAACACCTTTTTGTTAAAAGTACTTTCAAATAAAATATTTTTACTATGCTCTCATTCCCTTTTGAAAACATCTTCTTAAATAATTCCAAATTAAATACTTTATTCTCATAAAAAATTCAACAAAGTACTTCCATGCTCGAAAATAACCATTTTCCCCTTTTTAATAAAATATCTTTAAAATCAGAGATGTATATTTTATAATTTTTCTAAACAAATATTATTCACTTCGAAAATAAAAATGATTTTATCTTATTAAGGTTGGGTATCAATTATAATTTAATATAGGATGTGTGTCACTTGGGTTATAATCAACACTTAACCCTTCTTAAAAGTGTTCAGCCTAACCCACTCCTATTTTATTTACCTTCCGTACAAAGGTCATCATACATAAACATCATTTTAGGATAAGGTAATGGTGGTTGAACAAACAACCCATACAAACAAAGCATACAATTATCAATCAAAACGACATCTCATTCTATATTATAACCTAACTTAAGGCATAAATTAAACTACCTTAATTGGTTTAAACCTACACAAGGCTCAGGGAATCGCTAAACCTAAGCTCTAATACTAGATGTAATGACCCACTATTCTTAACATCTAAAAGTAATTATAAAAGCCATTAAAATACGTTTACAACTAATTTCATCTAAAACAATGAACATAAAAAAGGAAGCCTCACATCGGATTTTAAGCATTAATGTACATATACATACTTCAATAATAAAATATTACTCAAAAAGAATACATCACCTAATTTACACTTTCATTACATCAATTATTAAAATGACAACTATGTAACTATGATGTAAGAAATATATCGATCGATCCTATGGATACGACTCCTTCCAGACCCTTTTCTCCCTTCTTTGCATTCATCCTTAAACCTATGCATATACATAGAATAAATGGGAAAAGCTGTCAACTATTTTTGGGACCGTGCTAATTTCTGTACTCCCTGGCCATAAGGACACCATGGGCCATGGTATAGAAAAAGATGGCATATGCACCCCTTTTGAGGGATCAAGCCTACGGAGTTCTATTTTCTACTCTTCTCCTACATCGAAATACTTGTTAGTACATAACAACCATAGCATTTGTACAACTATTGCAACCACACAACCAATGCAAGTAATGCAACATTGTAACCAATGCAACCTATACAACCAATGCAAATAGTAGAAGCAGAAAAATAGTCTTCCTACTCATTATGACAATAAATCATCACATGGGTAATAATAAAAATAGCATACATAGCTATTTAATATTAGTAATACATAATGTAACGCCCAAAAAAATAATAAGAATTTAATTAATTAATAATAAAGTTAAAAAATGGAATTTTGTAAATGTCAAAATTTGACCATAGAAGTTGTGCCATCGCGTTTGTGGCGATTTGCTGATCAATTTTTATATATAAAGTTTTGTAATAGGAGCTCAAAAGAAAAAAGTTAGCGATGTTTGAAGTTTTCAAATTTATAATAATTCAACTAAAATTCAAATTCAAGTTTATAATTAATGTTAAGAATTTAAAAATTAACGTTGATTAAAAATTAGCATTAAGAAAATGTTAAAATAAACTGTAACATTAAAAAGTTAGTAAGGAATTAAATAAAAATTAAAACAACAAAAGAAATACATTCAAAATATAGGCTACCGGTTGGCCGCCTTCCTTAGGCCGGTCAACTACGTTCAAAATAGGTGTATCGTGTTTTCATGACCAAAATTCCCTACATATATCAAATCCAACCTAAGAAAACACGATAAACCTCCAAAATTCTCCCAAAGAGAAATGTTAATTCTTATGTTTGAAATCTCAATTATTCAATATTAAAATAGCAGAATTTTTATAGTTATTGCAACTTTAATATTTTACATTATATTCCACTTCTCACTTTTCTCTTCTGATATGATTAAGGGTTTTAAAAAGAAAACAAGTTAGGAAATGGTGTGTAAAGTATGGTTCTCCTATTCGTAGTTTGCATTGCTTATTTCTATAGTTTAAATATGAATCCCTTTTTATTTTACATGCAGAAGTTGAATATAGTGTAGAAGGATTTGAATTATAAATTCTATTAATATTGATTCTACTATTTTAATATAAAGTAAGTTTGGTAATTTATTATATTTTCTTATACAAGTTATTATTGGGCTAAGAATAGCTAATTTGTATATGGTATAAGGATAAACGTATATAAATTGGACATTTTGACATTTAAACAATTAGTATAAGACACAATCTTCGTACACTTAGGAATATTTTAGTTAGATATTTATATAAATATATATTAGCGTATGAATAGCATATAATTAATAACATATTAATTGCACAGTAAATAGGTTAGTAATTAACATTAAAAACCCCTTAGGAAAGAAATTATGGTAATTATAGGAAATAATTTAGAATTAAAGGCAGAATAAGGAGATTTCTTTATAAAGCCTTAATGCAGAATGTGGTAAGGTATATAAGGTAGTATGTTAAGAGAGTTGAAACTATGACTAAGTTATAGGGATGCGAGCACTACAACAAAACAGGCTTTTTACAACGGGCAATGCCCGTTGTAATATGTGTTCCACAACGGGCAGCGGACCGTTGTAATAGGCGATGTTGTAATAGGTCACCCATATTTTACAACGGGCAGTTAATGTTGTAAAGACCATTGTAGTAAACTTTTTTACAATGGTCGCCGACCGTTGTAATAGACTGTAATACAAGCTTTTTTGCCCGTTGCAAAATACTATCATACAAGATGGATATCATGTTTTACAACATTCCCTGACCGGTGTAAAAAACATTTTGACAACGGTTTTCGACCGTTGTAAAAAACATTTTGACAACGGTTATTGACTGTTGTAATAGAGTATAATACAACGCGTTTTGACCGTTGCAGAAAAATGCAAATTAAAAAAAAATTACAGCAACGTATAGGTAGCACATCCATACAAATAATGAATAATTTAACAGTAATAAATATTACGCACAAACAACCAAAATCACATGCGAAAAGACTAAAAGATAGTCATAAAATTTCAACACTCCAAAAAGTCAGATAAGTTTACCTCCCAAATTCATAAAGCATTAATACATAACAGTCGGCTATAAATATCAAGTTCTAAATGCAATCATACTAGACTAAGGATATAAAGTCTCTGTGTCACGCGACGGTTGATCCAACGGCCTCTTTAATAGTGGACATCTCTGAATTTGGCCTAAATAAAAAAGCTTCTGGTTCCACCGCTACATCCACCCATACTTTCCAAGCTTCTGCTCCAAGCTTTACAAAATGTACCGACGCATCAGGATCAGTGCTTGCTATTGTCCCATCTGCAACTACGTTCTTCTCCCAACTCAATAGCCTGCACTTTTTTTCATCAAACCATCCACAATAACTTTTTAGTTAACTAACATGTTTAACTGTTGATAGTTCTAAAATTACATAGGCAAATCTAAGTTACAAATGAACATCCAACTGCTACTATCAGTAAGGCTACTATCACAACTTTGTATATGAAACAAATGGATATAGTGAGCATGAATATTTTACCATAAAATAGAAAGATAACAGGCTGGTCAAAGCAAGTAAAACAATAACAACCATCATTCCACATTATTTACTCTACAAAATTATGAGTAAATTGAACAAAAAGAAGTATTTCCATAGGTTTTCATATCTTACATAGGGAATGGCCTAGAAACAATCATACAAAGTGGAAGTAAAAAAATCTTACCTACTTCTTATTAGTCACATAAGTTTAGGATGTTATTAAGGTCCGTTAACATGTATCATAGCATTTTAAAATCATCTCAAAGTGTGTTATCTTCATCCATATTACTACTAATGATGATTATTTTATATTATATGGTTATTCTTATTGAATTTTACAACAGAACTTTAATTTACAGAACCAAACCAAAAATAAAGCCTGAAAAGTAGTCTCAGGAGTAACTTAATATCAAATAGTCTCAGGAGGCACTTTTATTTCAAACAATTTTATTGGTGGTGTCGGATGCAAATGGATAGTGAAATTCAGTTGATGGATAATAAGGTTAGAGAAGGAGCGCTTAATGTTATTAATTCTGGGGGGAATAAGCTCACGCACATTATCTTTGCAAATGATATTTTAATATTTGCCAAAGCTTATATAAGAGATGCGGAAGCCATAAAATACATGTTTGGAATTATGTTTGAATGCTCAGGCCTGCAGCTAAATTGTGAGAAGTCTAGTATGTTTTTTGGGAAGGGTGTGTCTGACTAAAAGGAGATTGAGGAAGTGATTAACATCAAAACCGGAGTTCTTCCAATCAAATACTTAGGAATTCCATCGTCTAGCTCCAATCTTAAAGACAGGGAATTTTCAGGCCTGATTGACGAGATTAAGCAGAGAGTGGAGGGATAGGAAGCCAAGCTACTAAGTGCTGCTGGCAGAATTGAATTGACAAGGAGTGCTATATATCCTTTAATCAACTATTGGATGCAGTGTTTCCATATTCCAATGGGTGTTTTGAATAAAATCAAGAGTATCATCCTAAACTTTTTGTGGAAGGGTAGAGCGAGTAAAATCATGTGGGAAACTGTTTGTAAATAGAAGGTGGAAGGAGGATTGGGGCTGAGGAATTTGATGGAAATGAATTCGTTGCTGGGTATTAAATCGTTATCGAAATTTCTCAACAAGGAAGGAATATGGGCCAACTTTATGCATCAAAAACACATTAAAAATAAGTCTTTTTGGAAATTAGATGTGAGAAGCGATAACTTAGGAACGTGGAAATTCGTTCTTGGTTTAAGATCAAAGGCGATGTCGTGCATGAGGAAGCGAATCATGGATGGGAAATCTACCTTGTTGTGGTTTGAACCATGGATCCAAGGTAGTAGATTAGTGAATAAACGGGGGTTAATATTGTTATTAGAACATGTACTCACAATTTGAAAGCAGCAGACATTATAAACAAAGGGCAGTGGAAAACTAACGCGTACAGTTTTTTAGCTATGATAAAGACTGATATTGAACTAGTGAAAATTGCTAGTAATCACGTTATTGATTTCTGGGAATGGTTGTGCACTACAAATGGTCAACGCATTTACAAAAGAGTATGGGAAACTATAAGGGTTTCCTATGAGCATCAGTCTTGGGCGAAATGTGCCCATTCAGAGCTATCAACAAATTCCTTCCTACCAAACAAAGACTTATTAATCAGCACATTTTAATTAACCCAATATGTGTTTTATGTTCTGAATACAAGGAAGATGTTGAGCACTTGTTTTTCAACTGTAAGTTTTCCTATTCAGTGTGGAAGTGGTGCCATTATAAGCTGAAACAGACAGTATCTAATACCAATCATTTTCATTTAGTCAATGAGATTGACAATATCAGTAATAAGTTCAATGGCCGAATTGGTGACATAGCTAAACTGTTCTATCGACTACAGTATGGTGTATTTGCCGTGAGCGTAATACTAGAATTTTCAAATCAATATACACTACAGAGCAAAACATGTGTAAACCTATTAAAGATCTTGTTTCTATCAGAATGTGGAAATCTAAGCATGTGAACTGTAATAACAACTCAGATCTGGAAATAAGTAATTAGCACTTTTGGGGGAAATATTATCCAAGGAAGGTGGGAGCAAGGACGAGAACTGCTCCCGCAGCTAGAAACATATTCATCTACAAAAATTAAATAATGGCAATCGAAATCTTAACTGTGACTTAACTATAATAAATCAAAAATTATAATAGTGGAAGATAAATACTTTAAAGGAATTTGTACCCGGTGAACTTTATCGACCACTGCACAAACTCGCCCCGCATCCTTCACCCACACCAGAGCCACCGCAATCCATCGCGACCTCCACCTGAACTTTATCGACAGAACTGCCTCGCTTGCTAATTGAACCACCCTTGCTCCCCTTTACTTTGCAAAAATCGCTGAACTATAAACCGTGATAAGTTGATTAATTTTGTTTGCTTCAAGGCTTCGTTAATTTTGAATAGAGGTGGAGAAAAAAAAATTCATCGCGATGTGCTCAAATCGCAGGTCGATTCTTTTTTCTTCATTTGTTTAGTTTTTTTATACATCGATTCAAATCTGAGATTGAAGAAATAAAAAGGGGGTAGGGTTCGATATGAATGATTTTGGGGGCGACGTGTACGAGATAAAAGGGATTTGATTTTACAACGGGCAGCAAAGAACTGTTGTAAAACTGGCATCTATTACAACGTTCATGAAAGGACGTTGTATAGGGCATCTTTTACAACGGGCAGCCAATGCCCGTTGTAAAAAGGGCGTTGTAATAGAGTATTTTTGTTGTAGTGGAGGTCAGTCAAAAGCACATAGAAATCTGCCCAGCTAATCTGGCTACCAGCATTGCAACTTTGGGGCTTATGTGAGATACTGCTTATAATAAGTACCCAGAGGACGCTAGGTTAGTCCCAAATTCTGTAAAGTAAGCCTGCTTAGTTAATCTTTCTACTAGTGGCTACGAATAGCCGGACTAATATGAGAGGTCCCAGTTTGGGTTACAGGTTATAATACATAGAACCTTCTTCGAAGATCAGTGGTAGTAAGTGGTTGTTGTAGTGTCCACCTCCTCTCTAATTAGGAAGTATTAAATGGTTAGGGTTAGCACTTAGGCATAGTAGTAGGAAATCTCAGGAAGGGTCTGCTTTGGGTTTGAGGTATTAAGTGGCTATTGTAGGGTTCGCCTCTTCCATAAAGAAGTATTGAGTGACCTGATGAGATTCCATGCGATGTTAGCTAGAGGGTAACAGAGAGAGGGCCGCCTTGAGTTAGGTGTTAAACGATAGGGATCTGCCTAAGATATAGGTATTAAATGTTCATAGTCCATCTAATTCCCATTAAAAAGATATTAAGTGGCTTGAGTACTTTCTATCACATTGTTAGGACATGATTGACAGTAGATGCATGGAACCTGGAAAGGATTTTGGCCTACAGTTGAAGGTAAGTTATAGAGTTAGGTTGGAAGAGTGTATGTTATAGAAGTGGACTAGAAAAGTCTTAGAGCTTGCAGTTGGAGAAAATATATTTAGAATATAGTTAGCATGCATAAGGCATATACTTATCTAAATTATACTGGTTAATACTATCAAGGAAAAATTTGTGATTTTCATTCACCATATTATATTGTTCTGACCCCTTCCTCATTATAATACACAGGTTAAGTGAGACGATGATGATTTGAAGGATGAAGGCGGAGGTGAGGATTATGGCAGTTATCTATCTACTTATATTTTTATATATTTTAATGTACCCATCTAAGACATGATGTTGTTGAATTTTGAGGTTTGTATTTCAGATATTGGGATGTTATGTTTTGTTATAAGATTTGAATTTATAAAATGGATACAATTTCTGACATTATATTTTATCCTTTCTGCTATGAGATTATGAAAGTATAGATAGATAGCTCTATGTATTCATTGTATCAATTTTACCAACCAACAACCAGCTTTGGAATGGGTCTAATATTCAATGGGCCTTTCCTAAATCGAAAATTAGGCTCGATAAATGGATGTAGGTATACGTATGAGTGCATACTTGTTATTTTTGAAAATATTTTTCAAAACCTCTGCTATACACACACAAACACACACACACATACACACACACACACACACTATTTTGAACATACGCAAACACACTAGGAAAATATCTTATTTCAGCATAAAATGCTATCTTAGGAAATTTTAACTAAAAGTTTAAACCTATAGATAGTTGATAATGGTTGAAAATCATTCCTTTGAGACTAGGAACCCCTTTACCTAAGAGATGCCCACTATTCGAGGGATGCTTGAATGGTTTAAGCAATACCTAAGGCATGTAGGGCATGTTCCCATTCCTCAACAACCTGCACTAGCAGCACCCACTACATCGCCTACTGAAGCAACACCCCGCCCTATAGACTTTCCGAAAATGTGCAAGGACTTCCAAAATATGGATGGAATGGTGTATACTGGAGTAGAAGGTTTTGTTGAGACGAAGGCTTGGATTAATGATTGTGAACATATATTTCAGGAGCTTGGATGGGAAGACCAGATTAAGAGGAGGATGGCTGCATGACATCTTAAGGGAGAAGTGTTAGATTGGTGGACCATAGTAGCTGAGGAGAATGCCGAGGAAGGAATCACTTGAGCTGACTTCAAAACTCGCTTTGAGTAGCAATTCATGTTCGGAACAGAAATTACTTTGTAGTTTGAGAAGTTTATACAGCTTAGGCTGGGAGAGTCCACATTGAAGGAGTACATCAGTAAGTTTACGGAGCTAGCTAAGTTTGAGATGATTTTGATTGACACCCCTATGAAGAAGGCTATGAAGTTTGTTAAAGGGCTAAATTCCCCATGTAAGGAGCTACTTTTGACCCAAACACTTGTGGATGCCACTAATGAGATGTTAGTTGAGATGCTTTGCTTCAAACGTTTGGCTCAGAGGAGAAGGAGAAGGTAGGACCGGCACAAAATCAAGGAGGAGGTAAAAAGGGAGGATTTTGGATGAACAAGAAGGCCAAGGGAAGTTCAAGAAGGAAGGTATAACTTATCGAAGATGCCGAAAGAAAGGACACGTTGCTAGGGATTGTAAAGTCAGTTTGATGAGGGAAGAGTTCGAGCGAAATTGCTATCACCACCATGAGGAGGGACATTACAAGAATTAGTGTCCAAAGCTTGCAAAGGAAGGGCAGAGTGGGCAAGCCTATGCCATCGAGGCTATTTCTATCTCGAGTAGACCTCCCCCTAAAGATCAAGGAAAGGTTGCAATCGAAGTTACAACCAATATTTTTGGGAATGCTATTCTTACCCTATTTGACTCGGGAGCATCACATTCATTCATAGCTAAAAATGTAGTTTAATTTTAAGTTTAAAAACCCTCGTAGTCATCGACCCAATAGTAGTATCAAATCCTATTATGGGTCGACGCATCTTTTCTTAATTTGCAAAGTCCTAGTTGTGGACAAATGTAATGTCGATTTTAGTAAAGCATATGTTCTTAGCTTTAAGGGGTAAGGGCTTATCTTAGGGATGGATTGGTTATATTACTATGGGGCTGTCTTGGAGTGCGATAGGGGGGTTGTTTAGTTAAGGAGTTGTAAGGGGCAAGATATAGATGCTCACTATGCACCCCGAAGCTCAGTCGAGTAAAGCTATTTATACTCACTGAGCCTATCCCTAGATGAGCTCTCATCCGTACCCATAGTTTGAGAATTTTCCAACGTCTTTGAAGAAGTCTCTAGTCTCGCACCACGAAGGGAGATCGAGTTTACATACCCCTTACCTAGAATTGATTATTTGTTTGATCAGCTTATAGGAGCTAATTAGACTTACCCACTAGATTTCATCAACTGATGATAGTTGAGGATAACAAGCAAAAGACCGAATTTTGCACTCTAGATGGACTGTATGAATGGTAAGTGATGCCTTTTGGATTGAAAAATTCCCTTGCATACTTTATAGATATGGTTATTAGAATTTTTAGGGGGCAACTGAATAAATTCATTGTAGTGTTTGTGGATGATATCTTAGTATTCTCCAAGAGTGAAGGCAAGCCTGAAAATCATTAAGGGGGGTACTAGAGACTTTGAGAAGGCACCAACTTAAAGCCAAATTCTCAAAATGTCACTTTTGGAAGGAGGTGATGTAACGACCCCACCACGATACCCAACTTAACAAAGTACATTAGAAGTAATGTTGTCTGCTAATCCAGAGAATACAGCTTGTTAAGGGCGATCGAATGTGAATATATCTTAATACTAACACTAACACATCATTTATACCTTTTTACTTAATATCTGAACTGAATTGACGTGTAAAATATTAATACAAAGTAATAGACACGCCGTTTCTCAAAATCAGAACAATATATCATATAAATAACAGTCACAGATCACAGCGGAATAAATCTCAACTTATATATATACAAATTTTAGTTTATGTTATCCCACCTTTTTGCAAGGCCGTAACACCAAGAACTTAACTAGAAACCAAGGATAGTCCTTCCCAAAGATCAGTTACACACACGTTCACTATGGATACTAGTGAATTCTGACCGAGTCCGGATCGAGTTTCAATCGATATGATAAGACAAGCAAAGCTATGAAAGCCAACGTTCCAAATTTCAAGTCAGTTGGAGTTCGTATGCATGAGATATTGATCGATCAAGTTCAAAGGAATCATCATCATTCGTATCCACGCGAATTCGTATCCATCCCTTCAGAGAGCCTCCTTCGTATCCATCCAGCATCCATCAGTTCGTATCCATCACATGTGCATTGCTTTGTATCCATCAAAACCAAGAAAGCAGACCACGTTCGTATCCATGGGGTTCTCGTATCCATCGACTCATAGTCATCGAGTTCGTATCCGTCCCTCCAGCAACTTAAGTGCGTACCCATAAAACAGAGGCAACCTGGTTCGTATTGATCTCTCATTTGGTCGATACGAAGGACTTCATGGTAGACCAATGTAAAATGAGCAGGTTCGTATCGATACGAAATAGGATAAGAGCTATCGATACGAAGGAGCTTCAGGTGAACGATACAAATGGAATAGTTTAGAACGATACGAAAAGAATCATCTCAGATCGATACGAAAGGCATGGGCAAGCATTGATACAGAATACGTGAGTTCATATCGATACGAAGCAGTTACAAACTATCGATACGAACAAAGCACGAAAAGTGGAAGACTCGGTCGCTCGGCATGAAAAGTGGATCGATCCGAGAAGATAGCGCCACGTCTAACAAACACGTGCCTAGAAACGATACGAATGAGATCGACACGAATGGAAGCGACACGAGTTCGGCAGCCCATCGAAAATCCAAACTTGCATCGATCATAACTTGAGATCTACAAGTCCAAATGCCACCAAATTTTCACAAGAGCTTGCCTACCACCTCAAGAATGTACCCGATCAATTTCAACCCGAAAAGACTAATTCTTGATCGATACGAACTCGGTATGTATCACTCTTGGATCGAGTTGAAATCACCAGGGATCGATCCCGTGGGCCCACCCACGTGAGAGAAGAAGTCCTACGAGATATGGGCAGGATATTCGCTGCATACGCCTATAAATAGTGACCCTGGACCTACAGAAAATGGACCTTTTGGCTTCTCTATGCTGATACTCTGCCGAAATCATTATTAAACTTTAGTTGTACTGTTGTAATCTCTTGTAAACAATGAGTGAAATTCAATAAACATCAGGCATTTCATAGTGGACGTAGGCAATACGCCGAACCACTCTAAATTCATGTGTTTCTGTGCCTTTTCTTATCTGTTGATTGGTGTGTTTGTTAGATCTGCCTCATTTTACATTTATTTTCTTCATTTTATCTCTTCAAACACATCCGAAGAGTGTTGTGCCCAATTTTAGTACAAACACTTTGGTGCTTTCACCGAGAAAACCCAGCTTTTCTCCTGCTCATTGGATCTACTGCCGATATTGGATTGTGAGAATCTAAGGAGAAGATCTAGATCTCAAGCCTAGAAATTCTTCCATCCTTTTCATATTTGCACCAAGTCTAGGAGAGAACTTCGCTATCTACCATGGTTGCTACTAAAACTACCTCAACCGCTGCAGATCCTGAAGGACGGGATATGAAGAACCCCGCACAACTTCCCTCTGCAGACCAAAATACTGTTGGACCCTCGGATCCACAAGGACCTATCACCAGGGAGGAGTTCCAACTTCTGATGCAAGAGCTGACACAAAGCCGCCAACAGCTTACCCAGCAGCTCCGTGCCAATGCAGAATTAACCAACTGGCTAAACTGTGAAAGACAAAGGAAATCCAGAAGGGATCAGGCTTACTATTCATCCACTGAAAGTTCAGCTTATTCTGACTACAATCACAGATCCACACGACCATGGTTGGATGGAAGCTATACACAAGCTACCGGACATCAGCGCACTCTGAGTCTTGGGCAACCGAGAGTTGGTCTGTCAACTAGCCATCAGACCAGACCCTCCTCCCAAGAAGGGACGGTTCCTCATCACACTACTACCAACTGCGTTGCTACCGCTGCTGCCGAGTTGGGAGCTAGCACTCGGAAGCAAACAGATCCGAACCTTCGCCAACGTGGTTATACTCCTGAACCTTATGTTCTCGAAGACCTAGAGCCAAGGAGGTGAGGTATGGTCTGTCGACCGTGCCCGACCCATCCTCGCATTGTGGAACCCGACCACACCTTAGCTCAGCATGCTCGGAATGTCCAGATGCCAGACATCCCGACAATGATCCGTCAGATGATCCGTGAAAGCTTAGGGTTCGCTAACGATGATTGGGGAATCTCCCGGAGTCATACTCCTTTCACCGATGACATCCTCTACGCTGAATCGCATCAGCGATTCAGAATGCCAACTCTACCTGTTTATGAAGGGAGTTCTGACCCTAACCAGCACATTTTAAAGTATGAATGGTTGATGAATGCTGCACGGGCTGATGATGCAGTCAAATGCCAAAGTTTCCCAGTCTCCTTAGGGGCATCGCGACTATGTGGTTTACTCGCTTACCACCCTGATCTATTTCATGTTTCGACCAGTTGGCAACGAAATTCCTTAAACATTTTCGCATGCATGTCACAAGGCCAAAGATGTTAATACCTTGTCCAGTGTCACTCAAGCCCCCGGAGAGACACTCTGACGTTACCTGGAGAGGTTCCACGCTGCATGCACTGAGATTAGTAACCCTAATGATAATTCCATTCTGATGGCACTGACTAAGGGAATCGATCCCGATTCCGAATTGGGAAACTGGTTGGCCGAAAAACCCCCTACGTCATTGGACCGTTTCTATTCCAAGGCAGCTCAGTTCTTGAGAAGGGAGGATGCGAAACAGTCTAGGAAAAAGATGACGCGGGGCCCAGTAGGGAAGGCATCCAAAGCAATGTCGCTGTGAAACTAACTGGGGAGAGTTCCGGAAAGGTGCAGTTAAACATACAGAATAAGCAGACTCGGCAAAAAGGCAATGGAGATCAGGGTAGGAAGCGAAATCATAATCGCGGATCGCGACGTTGAGCCCCCATGTTTGACACATATACTCCTTTAAATACGTCTCTGGAAAATGTGTACTTGCAAACTTGTAATACTATCCAATATAAAAAACCAGCTCCGAAGCAATCATTAGAGAAACAGATTAAAACTGGGAAGTATTATAGATTTCACGATAGTTATGGCCACAATACGAACAAATGTCGTCATCTATAGGATATTATCGAGAAGTTGATCCGAGAAAGAAAGTTGGAACAGTTCGTTCGGGCGCCGCAGGCTGGAGGTGCGGGCCCTTCAAATCAAAATCAAGTACCAAATCAGGTTAGACCGGAGGAACCCGCTCGTACCAGCGGGAGGTTAGTGATTAACACTGTTACTGGTGGTCCTCATCCAGCGGATCGGAGCTGGAGGGAAATGGAGTCGTATGCCAGCTCTGTTAGGCATGCGAGCTTCGAATGTTGCAGTAATTTGGAGGACGGGGCTCCGGCTAAACAACAAAATACGATGACGGACGACATCGTATTTCGAGACAGAGATACCGATAGAGTCGAAGCCCTAACCATCGATCCACTAGTCATTTCAGCTCAAATAGGTCCTGCCTGGATAAAGAGGATCTTGGTAGATAGTGGAAGTTCGGTGAACATACTCTTTAAGCGAGCCTATGATCAAATGAAAATGGAAACGAAAGATTTGAAGCCTTGTCCGTCTCGTGTTCATGGCTTCAATGGAGGTGCGACTATACCCACTGGGATGGTGGAGCTACCAATGGAGTTGGGAATTGGAGTGCGCCGGAGAGTCCAGATATTGTAATTTATTGTATTGGATATTAACTCACCATACAACGCTTTCTTGGGCCGATCGACCCTTGCTGAGTTCAAGGCCGTTATCGCCCCTTGGTGTCTAACTTTGAAATTCCCTACCGACAATGGAGTCGGAGTCATTCAGGGAGACCAGGCTACTGGATGAGCCTGCTATGTTGCTGAGCTGCGAGAGGCGCAGCGAAAAGAGAAAGGAAAGGGCGTAGAGAAATCTCTCTGCGTCCGCTTTGCTGATAATTAACAGTTAACGCCTGGGCCAAGGCCCGGGCACCACAACCAATTCCCAAGAGATCTTGACACGAGAGATACCGAAAGCGAAGACGAAGTTAAAGACAGTCAAGCTTCTCCGGCCGAGCTGACGATCGATGTTCCGATTGATAATGATGACAATTTTAAAATGGTAAAGATTGGATCTCAGCTCAGCCAACAAATGAAAGAGGAATTAGTTGAATTTCTCCGGGCAAACCTCGACGTGTTTGCCTGGACGCACTCCAACATGTGTGGGATCTCCTCGGACATCGCGAACCACACATTGAATATTGACCCACGGCATGTCTCGGTCAAGTAGAAAAGGCGTGGTATGGATCCAGAGAGATCTGCCACCCTTAACGAAGAGGTGGATAAACTCTGGTCGAACGGGTTTATCTGAGATGCGTTATATCCAGAATGGGTGTCTAACCCCGTACTTGTCAGAAAACCTAATGGGAAGTGGAGAAATTGTGTTGACTACTCAGACTTGAATAACGCTTGCCCTAAAGACAGTTTTCCACTCCCCTGGATTGATCAGCTCGTAGACTCAACGGCCGGACATGAACTCTTATCCTTCATAGACGCGTATTCTGGCTACAATCAGATACTGATACACCTGCCTAACCAAGAGCATACCAGCTTTGTCACCGATTTGGGACTCTATTGTTATAAAGTGATGCCGTTCAGAATTAAGAATGCCGGGGCAACCTATCAGAGACTCGTCAACCAAATGTTCGCTAACAAGATCGGAAATACCATGGAGGTGTATGTGGACGACATGCTTGTGAAGTCGCGATTCTCCACCAATCATATCAAAGACCTGGAAATGATGTTTAACATCCTCCGAGAGTACAGAATGAAACTCAATCCATTGAAATGTCACTTTGGGGTCGCGTCCGGAAAATTCCTTGGATTCATCGTTAATGCTCGGGGAATCGAAGCAAATCCCAAAAAATCTGGGCAATTAGAAATCTTGAGACTCCAAGGACCATAAAGCAAGTTCAGAGCCTCAACGGGAAGGTAGCAGCATTGAGCAGGCTCATTTCAAAATCCACCGACAAGTGCATTCCCTACTTCGACCTAATCAGAAAAGGGAAACAGAACTTTGAATGGACTACGAAGTGTGAGGGCACATTCTGAGCGCTGGTTCAACACCTGTCCACACTACCCATTCTGTCAAAACCTATTGATCACGAGAGATTGTACATCTACTTGGCGGTGTTAGAAAACACAATCGGTGCTGCTTTAGTTCGGGAGGAGAACCTGATACAGCGGCCAGTCTATTACATCAGCAAACTGCTAACCGGAGTAGAAAGAAATTATCTGAAGTTGGAGAAGTTAGCTTACTGTCTTATCATTGCCTCGAGAAAGCTCCGCCCATATTTTCAGGCTCACCCTATCACTATCTACACCGACAAACCGTTACGACAGGTCCTTAAGCGGCCTGAGACGTCTGGTAGGTTACTCAAGTGGAATATCGAGCTGAGTCAGTTCGACATCACTTACACACCAAGGCGAGCTATTCAAGGACAAGTCCTGGCAGACTTCATCGCTGAATTCACTATCTCGGAGGACTTTCCCAAAACCAGTGAATCCCCCAAATATGTCTGGAAGCTACATACTGATGGTGCATCGAATGACCGCTGCTTAGGCGCTAGGGTTGTGCTTGAGACTCCTGAAGGCCGATCTATATGTTATGATTTGAAGTTCGATTTTCGTGCGACTAACAATGAGGCCGAATAAGAAGCCCTGCTCGTCGAACTAAGGCTTGCCAGAGATTTAAGGATCATTGCTGTGAAGATTTACTACGATTCACAATTGGTCGTGTGTCAAGTTCGGAGGGAATACCAGGCCAAAGACTGGAGACTAGCCGCTTATCTCGCTCGGGTCTAGGTATTGAATCAGTTCGATTATTATGCCATCTATTGCATACCCCGAGAACACAATTAGAAGGCCGATTCCTTGGCAAAGTTAGCCAGTACCGGCGAGGTACCGCAAATGGGACTCATTCCCGTTGAGACATTATCTTCCCCGAGTATTGATCAAATGGAGACCGATTGGGCACTTGAAGTCATACCCGATAAGGAGTCATGGATGACTCCGTTCAAAAACTATCTCGAGCATGGGACCCTGCCAAAGCGCAAGTGTGAAAAAAGACAAGTTCTTCGAAAGGCTTCGCGGTTCACTATTCAGAATGGAGTCATGTATAGAAGAGGGTACTCTGTTACTCTACTCCGGTGTATCGCCCACGATGAAATCAATCGAGTATTGCATGATGTACACGAAGGAGAATGTGGCGATCACACCATGAGGCAAACTCTTGCTAAGAAAGTACTCCGATATGGTTATTATTGGCCGAATGTAAATCGCGACGCATCGGATTATGCCAGGAAATGTGACAGATGTCATAAATATTCCCGGATTCCAAGAGCCCCACCTACCGAAATAACTCAGATGGTCAGTCCATGGCCGTTCGCAATATGGGGCATCGACATCATTGGGTCTCTACCTCTAGCCAAAGGGGGCGTGAAATACGCCATCGTTGCAGTTGGTTACTTTACCAAATGGGCAGAAGCTGAGCCCCTTGCTACTATCACAATGAAGAAAGTGATCAACTTTGTTGTACGCAACATTATATGTCGATTTGGTCTCCCACATACCATCATCACCGACAATGGAACCCAGTTCGATAGTGTCGAATTTAAAAATTTCTGTCAACGATTCCACATCTAGTAGAAGCTCTTTGCAGTTGCACACCCTCAAGCAAATAGACAGGACGAGGCTGTTAATAAAGTTATAAAGTCCATTCTGAAGAAATGATTGGAAAAAGCCAGGGGCAAGTGGGTCGATGAACTTCCTATGGCCCTATGGGCTTATCGAACAACCCACAAGTCCGCGACTGGCCACACTCCATTTTCACTTTCCTACGGTTCAGAAGTCATTATTCCAGTCGAGTTGGAAGCGCCTTCTCATCGCATGACATATTATGACCCGAAGACAAATGCCATATTACTTGCCGAATCTCTGGACTTATTAGATGAGAAGCATGGAGAGGCTAATTTGAGGGTCGCCGCATACCGAAGTCGAGTCGCCCAATTGTATAATGCCAAGGTCCGACCCCGAACCTTTGAACTCGGCGATCTCGTCCTTAAGATAATTTACCCGGTCCCTTTGCATATGAAACCAACATGGGAAGGATCGTATGTTATCGAACAAAGACTCGGAGACGGCACCTTTAAATAATCAACCATTGACGGTCTCACTTTGCCAAGAGCCTGGAACAGCGAGAGTCTTCGCCGCTACTATACATAGCAGGCTTTATTTATTCATTCAGTCTGCTTTTCATTTGCAATTTGTTTATGCATTTCGAAATTTGAATTTGTAATAAGGCAACTGACTTTGCCATACTTTCTTATTCAGCAATAAAATGCAATCTCTTCGAGCCAGAGTAGTGATTTTCGAAATGCGTCATGCGACCATCACAATGCACAGAGAGCTAAGTTTCATCCTACGGTGGGACTTATTCAAATAGGGAGTGATTGTGATACGACCAGTCACTCGCTAAGTGAAACCCGAGCTCGGGGCAAGCCATCACACTGAAGACAAGAAAGGATTGATACACGACAATCCTCTAACTAACTCCGGCTCCCAGAGTTCGAGCTGGAGTATAAACTTACAAATGAGGGCTCGAAGAGGGTGGATCCATCCACCTAATGACTTTGCCCGTATTTAAACCAAGTCCAAGGAGGACGGATCCATCCATCTAATGACCTTGCTTGTTAACTCAGGGTGGATGTGATCCGACCATCCATGATCCCGGTACATCTATCATTCTTAGAGTGCGAACGAAATCCTAAAACTCAAAATAGATGTGATCGACCGTTTGTTAACTGACTCCAGATTCCCAGATTGTGAATTAGAGTATAAACATCAAAATGGGTGTGACTGACTGCCCATCAGCTAACTCTAAGTCCCGAGAGCACGGGCTGGAGTATAGCACAAACCGGGTGCGAACCAACCACCCGTGAGACAACTCCGACTCCCCGGAGTGCGGACCGGAGTATAAATGCAAATTGGGTATGACTGACCACCCAAGGATCAATCTAAGTCCCCAGAGTGCGGAAGAAATTCTAAATATCAAACGGGTGTGATTGACCGCCCGTAAAGTAACTTACATCCTCGGAGCGCGGACGTATCTCTAAACATTAAATGGGCATGGTTGACCGCCGACATACAAGTGTGATCCCCAAAGCATGGATGCAATTACCAATAGACGAGCGAGTGTGATTCGACCACCCGAACTCGTCTTGTTTCAGCTTCGTTTCAACAAAGTCAAGCTCGATGTATAAAGGCGAAAAGCGACTGCCGACCGACCATTTCAATTTATCCCCAGGACTAGGCGAAAAGCGACTGCTCGATGTATAAGTACCAACCACTGATCGAGACAGTGCAGTATTGGAACTCGACTTGGCGTTTGGTTATGACCCAAAGCCGTAATTTCGGGACCTAATAACCGAACCCAGGTCCAATTCAGAGATTAAAGCTTCACAAGTATATTGAATGGAAGTTCAAGAGCTAACACATTTAAGCAAATAAACACAAAACTATGTTGTAAACAAAATGGAATTTTATTTTAACTATTCTTTTAAAAAAAGGAGGATAAGTACAATAATCGTTCCAAGAAATCCTACTAACAGGGGCCGAACCCGCATCTATACACGGCCTACAAGGAGCAAAAAAAAAATTCCTATCTATCTACCAAAAAAGGGAGCAAGAAGATACGTCTATTCCCTCGGTTTCTTCTTCTTCCCCCTCGGCGTCGACCCACTGGAGCTACCGCTCGGATGCCTCTTTGAGCCTTTGCCTTTTGGTGGCTGGTCTCCTGCCGGGGGAATTATGGTGACCTCTTCCTCCAAACTCATAGGAATTGGAATACTTTCTGATGTAGAGTCGGAGAGATTGGAACACTCTCGATATTGGAAGACGAGGGAGGCACACCGGTGTCGACAATTATGATGCCGAGAGAAATCATTCGCAGAGGAGCTGTACCAGAACCCACCATGCCACCTCCGATACCACTTGTCCGTGCAGCTGCTTCTATCTCAGCGTTAGTTTCCGCTATTATCTCTTCCTCATGGATAGATTGAGCATCCGCGGGGATGCTGCCAGTTGGACCCGAAGAACTGACCACGGATGCGCCTCCGCCCATGACAAACGGCAGGTCGGTAAAAGGGTCAGTTTGATGACCTAGGAGCTCCTCCATCATCTGTTCGTCATAGGTAAAAGCGCTCTCCTGCACTCCGTCAGTTGGCGCAGCGGCCATTGTTGTAGTTGCCTCCATCATAAGGGCCTCCTGCTCATGATGCAACTCTTGGGTTGCAGGGGGCACGGTCGATGCGGCTCCTATCGCTGAATAAAGATAAGAGAAAAGGCGTTAGTGACTACTTCAAACAACGCTCTCAACTTTGAATTAATTCGAGAAATGCTCAGAATACCTTCCTCAGATTGGCTCGCGGGTGGAGAGCAGCTTCAGAGACATGCTCGCGAGCTGGAGACAACCGCGGTTGATCAGGATTGTAAGCAGGCATGGATAAAGGATCAACTGTAGGAGTAGATTCAGGATGGGTTGGCATAGGAATTTCGGAGCCCACATCATGATGCTCAATGCTAGAACCCTCTCTAGCTTCCGGATGCTGAGTACCGAGCTTATCCTACTCGAATGTGATAGTGATGTCGTGGAGAACTTTTCTTTCATCTGCACTCAGCACCCGATTCTCCAATTCAAATTCATCGATGGATTCAGTGTGGTGCTCTGCTTTTTCATCTTCAACCAAGCGGCACCAAGCATTGTATAAATGTGATGGATAGTCTTCGAGCCATCTTAGATTTTGATGCTTCAGAACATTGGCATTATATGTAATAAGGAGATCTTCAATGTCACCCTCCAACCTAGCCTCAGCCGTTCTCACTTCGCCTCAACCCTAGCTTCGGCTTCCTGAACCTTTAGCGTTGCCGCATCCCTCTCAACCCTGAGCGCCACAGCCTGCTCGCATGCTTCTTAAGAGACTTTTTTTGCATCGTCTTTCTCTTTGACGACTTCAACGAGTTTAGCTTTAAGTTCCTCAAGCTCTATAAGCGCCCCATCTCTTTCAGCCATAACTGTGGTGGTCCGGTGCCCCATTTCCTCAACCAGGGCTAAGTGTGTTCGCCTCATCTCCTCCATCCTCCAAGTTGCTTCATCGTCTCTTTTATTGGCCTCCGTTTCTGAATTTCTTGCAGACTCATTTTCATCATTAAGCACCTGGATTATGCGGTCCTTTTGAGCGAGATCAGTTCCTAATTTCTCGATTGTCTTCGCCCGCTCAAAGGCCACCGCTGACACTTTATCTGCGGTCTTCATCCATTCCTGATATTGGCCGTAAACGTCATGTATATAGTCGTGCATCATATGTTCTGCCTCGATGGGAATTCGCTTTAAGTGTGGGGGAAAGACGAAGCCGTCAAAGCAGATATTTGGAAAATCTTTTTTCAGCTTAGCGATTCTAATCACTCCTTCCCCGATGGGCTTTGTGATGACTTGTTCAGTAACGATGGGAGTTTCAGTTTCGGTCCTCCGACGCTGTTGATCAGGCCTTGGTGCTTGGGAAGGTGGTATTTGATGCGATGATTCATGGGTTTGTTTGCTAGAACCAAAAGGTTGTGTTGGACCTCTAGGTGGCGGAGAGCGTGACCGGGAACGGTGCCTATACTCCCTCTCCCTCTCTCTATCCCTTTCCCTCTCATAGCGCTCCCTCTCTTGACTAGAGTAACCGTGATCACGGTCTCTATCGGCCTCATGTCTGTGAGACTCATAATATGAACTAGATGAATGACGTGCAAAACGGAGGTTGTCGAGCATAGATCCTCGCTTTGACATCGTGCCTGTAAAAATGAAAAGAAAGACGAAGTTGGTATTTCCCAAAAATGATTAGCTTGTGATTAGAAATTGTATGGTGTCGTGAAGTGTGTGTATGCATGTGCCAACCCCCCGACCAACCAGTTATATCGGCCATACTCGAAGGAATTGACTCGCCTAGCTCTAAAGCGCTCTAAAGCCCTTCCAATCTGGTATCTTGTTGGAGCGACACATAGTCCGGGATTGGAATGTCTGCAAGCCTTTGAATGGATTCTCCATGTGTGGGGGAGGAGCCTCCGAAATTATAACACCGGCGGCTGGTAGAGACATGACCACGGATTTCCATGTTGAAGATTTGTGAAGCTTATGAGCAACCACCTTGCCTTTCCTTTTTCCCTCTGAATGTCGAGGACTATCTGAGGGCCCGGCTACGGGTTCATCTTCAGTGGGCATATCCTCTTCACCACCCTGCTCAGCAATTATAATCCCAGGCATTCTACGCCTAGCTCGTCTTGCCGGAGCCGCCCTAAGGGATCCTTCAAGTCCTACGCTCTGGTCTCTATTAATTAGCCCAACGGCCCTCAAATTTTCATTCGTAAGCATCGAGTCGATCTCTCTAATCTTACCTGGCACCTCTTGGAGAATTCGTACTATTTCCTTAAAGTGATCACTTTCAAGTCGTGGAATTGAAACTGTAAAAGAAAGAAAATGTTAGACTCAACATCGATTACAACTATCCCATTAGTCGCCAAAGAAATTGCGGCACTTACGTCTAACTAGCCGCCGTCTAGCGAATCTCGGCGGGCACCGAATATAAAACCACTCGGTTTTGAAGTAGCTGAGTTTTGTCCAAGTCCCAATCACAATTTGACAGTTTCTGGCTCCGTCTAAGAACGTGAAAGAGGGATTATCTCCCCGACTCTTTACGTTGAACAAGAATCTGACCTCCTTTGGAGTTGGGGGTTGAAAAAGATGCTCCATGAAGATGATGAATAGGCTATTCAGAAGAGCGTACCCATTCGGATGTAACTGTGATGGGGCAATCCCTAAATAAGATAACGCCTCCTGAATATGTTGATTGAGTGGTGGGAGCATCCCGGCTGTATAGCAAAATCGATTAAAAGCAATGTACCCTTTCGGAGGGGTATGTGGCCTGTCATTCGGCCCTGGTAGTAGGACATCATCAAACGATAGCCCGTGCCTTAAAAAAATTCTCCTAAACATATCTTCGGAAACATTGGATGGTACAGAATCTTGTGGATTCCCAACGAAGGTTGCTCCTGGTAGCTCGTCCAGAGCTGTACTTATGACTTCGGCCGCGATGGCCGGTATCTCTATTACTGGAAGAGGTAGACTTTGAGCCTCCTGGTGCTGTGAACTCCCGGGTTCCATAGCTAATCAACTCATCAAAAACCATCGTTAGGTGACAATAATCCCGTGTGTCCCCTAGTGTGAAATGCATGAATGTGTTGTGCAATGCAGTGCTGTGAGTTACTTAAGAAGATTCTATACAGATTAACAAGGTGTTCGACAACAAGAATTCAAAATCCAACAGGAGTGACTGTCATCGCTGACCATCACAACAGTGCCATCCAGACTTTGAAAACTGATCCAAGTTAAAGGTCGTTAAATTTTGTCAAGTTATAGTTCCATTGACGATCTTCGAAAGGCAGTCAGATATGCAGTAAAACAATTAAGTCAAATTATGCAAGGCAGAAGCTCGTCGGAGTTAAATGATCGATTGTACACAAGATTTCGTATCCATCAAGGGTGAAACTTGGATCGATCATCAGAAGCCCCATTCGTATCGATCACAAAGAAGGAGACTTTGTATCGATCACCATAACGCTAGTTCGTATCGGTTCCAAGCACTTCATCTCATATCGATCACGGGCCGCATCTTCGTATCGATCGGTAGAACTGACGCTTCGTATCGATCACGTAGGTAGGTTTTCGTATCTATCATTCTGAATCGATGCGAACTCCCACCATCTCTAATCGATACGAGGCCACTCCCTCCTTCGATACGATGCTCTATCGATATCCATCAATACGAACTGGAATGGTTTTTGAACGATACGAATTACTCTTCCTCAATCAATGCGAATGGTCTCTTCATGTCCATCATCCCTTCTCCTTCTCCAAGCAGTTCGATTACCATTTCCTCCCTCAACCATGCTCCGACCTAATTCTGGCATCAACATCATCAGGATTGGCCACGAAGTTGGACAAATTGGTTTCAAACTCGAGTCTCATCGTTCTAAAATGGATTATTTCAACTAATTACTTAATTCAAGCAGTTAATTCAAGGGATTAAGGGGTTATATGGTTCAAAGGCAAAGGCAGTTTCTTTTTCCCGAGCTTATGATCGATACGAAAGCAAAGTGTTGGGATGGTAGCAAGTGAGAATTTGGCTAAGTCCAAAGTGAATTTATATGGGAGAAAAAACCAAAGGAAAGAAATGTTTCGACTCCCAGTTGCTATGACTGGTCGAAGCGATCTACCCCAATAATCGATACGAGGCGGCTCAATCGTATCCTTCAACCCAATCGGTATGAAGACCGATTCATGTCCAGTGATTAATCGGAGTAATTTCAACGTCCTTAATAAGAAACATAGCTCGTATCCATCATATGACCGAGACGAAGCACAAAGACAAGGCTCATGTGAACTGTTCGAACCTACGAAGATGCATCGATATGAAACATCACATTCGTATCCATCAACAAACAGCTCACAACAATTCGTATCCATCGATATGGAGTATTTTGAGAACCAACCAATTCATGTCGATCGCTATTGATACAAAAACAATTTTTCAATTTTTCACATCGATCCAGGAGAGGATCGATAGGAAGAGACACACTAAAACAACCGTCAAGTATTGTTACAACTCGAGTTTCATATCGATTCAGGAGAGGATCGAATAAAGAATTTAATAAGAGAAAACTGACAACGACTCGTGAACGAATTAAATGCTCACCTGATGTCAATTATGACCCTGAACAATAGTTTGCTATCATTCAACACTCAGTTACAACAGCGCACAGTACAATGATTGGCAGTCAATAATTCAGTATTAATATTACTGGAGATCAATCAAAGATTACATATTTTGACGAAAAGACAACGACTATTCAGCAAATCGGAAAGAACTTTTTCAGAATAGAGATTGCAGAGTTTCAAAGCACGTCATGTTCTCAAAAGATGTACTTTGGAAGGCAAATGTTATCCCGCCTTTTGGCAAGGCCGTGACACCAAGAACTTAACTGGAAACCAAGGATAATCTGTCCCAAAGATTGGTTATACACACGTTCACTATGGATACTAGTGAATTCTGACCGAGTCCGGATCGAGTTACAATCGATATGATATGACAAGCAAAGCTATGAAAGCCAACGTTCCAAATTTCAAGTCAATCGGAATTCGTATGCATGAGATATTGATCGATCAAGTTCAAAGGAATCATCATCATTCGTATCCATGTGAATTTGTATCCATCCCTTCAGAGAACCTCCTTCGTATCCATCTAGCATCCATCGGTTCGTATCCATCACATGTGCATTGCTTCATATCCATCAAAACCAAGAAAGCAGACCATGTTCATATCCATGGGGTTCTCGTATCCATCGACTCATAGTCATCGAGTTCGTATCCATCCCTCCAACAACTTAAGTGCGTATCTATAAAACAGAGGCAACATGGTTCGTATTGATCTCTCATCTAGTTGATACGAAGGACTTCATGGTAGACCAATGTAAAATGAGCAGGTTCGTATTGATACGAAATAGGACAAGAGCTATCGATATGAAGGAGCTTCAAGTGAATGATACAAATGGAATAGTTTAGAACAATATGAAAAGAATCATCTCAGATCGATACGAAGGGCATGGGAAAGCATTGATACGGAATACGTGAGTTCGTATCGATTAAAAGCAGTTACAAACTATCGATACGAACAAAGCATGAAAAGTGGAAGACTCGGCCGCTTGGTATGAAAAGTGGATCGATCCGAGAAGATAGTGCCTCGTCTAACAAACACATGTCTAGAAACGATACAAACGAGATCGACACGAACAGAAGCGACACGAGTTCGACAGCCCATCGAAAATCCAAACTTGCATCGATCATAACTCGAGATCTACAAGTCCAAATGCCACCAAATTTTCACAGGAGCTTGCCTACCACCTCAAGAATGCACCTGATCAATTTCAGCCCAAAAAGACTAATTCTTGATCGAAACGAACTTGGTACATATCGCTCTTGGATTGAGTTGAAATCACCAGGGATCGATCCCGTGGGCCCACCCACGTGAGAGAAGAAGTCCTCCGAGATCTGGGCAGGATATTTTCTGCATGCGCCTGTAAATAGTGACCCTGGACCTACAGAATATGGACTTTTTTTCTTCTCTATACTGATACTCTGCCAAAATCATTATTAAACTTCAGTTGTACTATTGTTGTCTCTTGTAAACAGCGAGTGAAATTCAATAAACATCAGTCATTTCATAATGGACGTAGGCAATACGTTGAACCACTTTAAATTCGTGTATTTCTATGCATTTTCTTATCTGTTGATTGGTGTGTTTGTTAGATCTGCCCCATTTTACATTTATTTTCTTCATTTTATCTCTTCAAACACATTCGAAGAGTGTTGTGCCCAATTTTGGTACAAACAATATACAAAACGAAATACTAAACTTGATTGTTATACAAGTTTAACAATTCTCTAACTCAATTGTACATCTTATAAACATATTCACAAATTTCCTAAATGAGATAAACTAAAAAGTCAAAAGTGTTTATCTCCTTGCTAGCCCAAACATCCAAAGGTCAATTTGTCATGTAACCTGAAAAGTCTCGGCCTGGCCGAGCAAAATAACACCTAGATAAGACTATCTTTAAATATCCAATAGGGTGAGAAAAGAATATAACACAAGAATAAACAACATATAAGTAAATACAAATGTCCATGAAATAACGAGTTACGGGAATTAATTTAACTTAGAGTTCATCACAAGGCACATGGTTATACATTTAAGTCACAAACAAATATTAGTCACTAAACACTGAATTCATATAACAAAACACAATATCTCTAAGCACGCAAATACCAATGATTAACTCAAAACAGGGTTATAAGTTTAAGTCACAAACACGAACTAGTCGCTAAGCACAAAATAACTGAATTAACTTAACATCCATCACAAGACACAAGAATATATTTTTATTTCACTAACACAAGACGCAAGAATATATACTTATTTCACTAACACAAGACCTAAGAATATATATTTTTATTTCACGAACACATAATAGTCACATAATCCAAATATCTGGAATCCAAGAGATCTTAATCTAAACAGATCATAATGATCGTCCAAAACAATCGCAATGATTGTACTCAAAACCCATGGCAAACAAACAAACATATTGGTATCACTCGAACTGATCAAATACCAAGGATCGTACTCAAACCGCGAACACAAAATCATAGAATGATCTCAAGGATAGTCCATACTGATCAAGGTGATCATAGAAACCATGACTCGATAAATTTACATTTATTTAATATTATTATGTTCGAAAAGAAATCCAGGAATAAACTTCTTAAGGATCTAGTGGCCACTTGCCGCACACTAAAAGAGAGTAAACTCTAAAGTGCCAAATACTACCACCTTCAGTAATCACTAGAATTTAACCAATACGTCCCATACCATATGGTGAAATCAAAGTATTTACTAAAATCTAGTAAATATCACTTATTACGGATAACACTGGAAAACCTGAACTACATTCTCTTAAGGATCTAGCAACCTCTTGTCGCACACCAGAAGAGAATACAACTCTAAAGTGTAAAATACTTCCTAATAGCAATCACACGAACTTAACCAATGTAACGACCCGTAATTTTCGATAATTAAAAATAGTTAATTTAATAATGTTTTGTGATTTAATGTTGGAAGAAATAAAAATTTGTGATTTAATGATAAGAATATAATTGGAATGAAATGTAATAGTACTAATTTTATGGTAATTGCTAACTATTTTAATGTAATTCCAATTAATTAAAATGATTAAAAAGGTTATAATTGGTTATAGACTGTAAATTAATTGTAATAAGGTGTGTATTAACTGATAATTGGATCAAAAGAATAATTGATAATTTAAATGTGGTATTAATTAATGAAATAATATGTAATAAATTGCAATTAGTTGAAATTAGTGTTATGTAAGTAGTTATGACATTTGTGTGTAGATAACAAACTTACAAATATTATTAAATGTAGAAAATGTGACAATTGTTAGTGTTACCAGTTTATTTAATCAATTACAAATAAATGTAATTAAATTTTACATTAATGTGAGTGCAGATGATAACTGTAAAAGGTGAATGCGATAAAATGTATAGAAATGTTAATTATATTCACAAGACAATAATTGATTTATTGGGATTTTAAAATTATAATAAAATTGACAAAATTCAATGTAATTGAAATATTGCAACTAATATGGTAAAAGATGATAAAAGAAGAATATTAATGTAACAAAATATAAACAAATGTTAACTATGTCTATAGAGTAATGATTGGTTGAATAAAAAAGGATTGAAATCAAAATTAAATCAATTTATTAGTATTAAATTTTAATTAATTGGATTTAATTACAGTTGAAACTGAACACTGTAATTAGTGTAATATTTAACCCTGAATTGATATGTAATTTTTTTTAAATTATTGTAAATGTTCAAGTTATCAAAAATGATGAAAATTGTTAGTTATTAAATTTGAAACTAAAAAGTGATTTAATTAATTTAACATAATTTATTTAATTAATGTGAAAATAGCCATTTTGGCCACTATCTCGGATTTCAAAGCAACTAGTTTCATCGGATCCGTAATGCTGAATTATTGTAGGATTTCAAGTTTCGTAACGATTAGACTTGTCATTTGACCGTACGGACTCGAAATGCGTAGAAATTAATTTAATTGAAATCAATTTGAAATAAGCTGATTTTAAGCTAACTTCTTTATACGATGGAATTAGGACTTGAAACCTGTTCCATTGTGTTTAAAAACATCGAAAACATCTATTTTGATATATGGGATGACCCACTTTCGTTTCGGAAGCGAAACGGGCCTTTCGGGTCGTTGTTGTCAATTCGAACCAATTCGATATGTTATTCATTCTTATCGGGTTTCGTTAGTATATATTGTTCTATTCTAACCCTAACAGTCTTTCTATTTCTTATTCCTATATGTACATCAACTTCTGTCCGCTCCTTTCTCCAATGGCAGAAACAAATTCCAATTCCAAACGCTACAATTCAATCTCCATACCAATTTCAAAATCAAACTCCTCAAAAGCCTATCGTATTATATATCAATTCGAAGCTCTCGACGAGCATAATTCACTGGTGTAATTCATTTTTCAATCGGATTCACCGTTTTTCTAGAAATCGAGGATGAATCTTGGCCGTTCATTTTAGGGTTCGAGATGTTAACGGTGGATCGTTATCTTGGCGACGATCAGAGGGTATGGGGTTGTAGTAGTCGTCGAGCTGAACGCATCCATGGTTGTCGTTTGTCGCATAGATGGCCTGAGCTCGCCAGAAAATTCGACCTAGGTTGCGGCGGCACTGGCAACCACGGCGGAGGCGGCGGCGACATGTTGGAGAGGGCAGCTGACCTTGGGGAGTGTGGCAGTGACGCTCGATCGTGGGTCAATCGAGGTTTGGGCGTGCAATTCGACGTTCAACGGCAGTTTTGGATGGCGGCTTTGCTGCGTTCGAATAAAGTTGTCATTCCTGCATGATTAGGGTTTCAGGGCACGTGACTGTTGCGTGGTAACGTGTTTTGTTTTTTAATTTATTTTGTTTATTTTAAAATTTGAATTTCAACCGTTTTAATTAGCATATCTTTTGCATACGAGATCGGATTAACGCGCAGTTTTCTCCACTGGGATCGTACCAAAATTCCGAACATTATGGAACTGGTTTGGATAAATTCTGGGCTGTTGAATTTTGGGCCTTATTTTGGATTTGAAATCGAAGGTGAGTGTTTTGACCCACTCACAACTACTAGATTATCTTATTTTAGTTAAATTAAATTTATAATGTGATTAGAAATTAATTGATTGACGTTTGGTATGTTTAAATTGTCATTCTACATAAATTTGACATATATTGCATTTAGTCATCGTTTAATTTAATATTGAATTTAATTGTCAATTTAATACCTGTTAATGATAATCAGTTATCTATTGATGTTTATTGGTTGATTTGGATGATGATTGATGGATGTTTGATTGTTGATATTGGATGACTGGACGTTGTATTTTTATATTTTTATAACACTACAAGTTCCCTATGGGTTGAAATGATACATACTCAAACGATCTATAGATTAGGGAAAAATCGTTATGGGTTGAAATGATAGACTCGAGCGATTTTATG
The DNA here is from genome assembly GCA_030737815.1 of Allium fistulosum. Taxonomy (NCBI): domain Eukaryota; kingdom Viridiplantae; phylum Streptophyta; class Magnoliopsida; order Asparagales; family Amaryllidaceae; genus Allium; species Allium fistulosum. The sequence goes on along the minus strand of CM060903.1, from coordinate 803,228,643 downwards.
GATTTTATTTAATTCGGGATTGCAGTTTGAAATGATATATAACCATAAAATTTTAAATTGCGGATTGAAATGATAAATATCTGTATCACTTGACCATAGGGTAGAAAATTATATACGGACATCGGATTGGTTAAATTAAATGATTTTTAATTCTTTAAATTTTGAATTTAGTTAATTGGAATTTTGAAATAGAAATTGATTTATATAAACTGAATTATTTTCGATAATCCAAGCATTAATGCTGAAATTGGAATTGATTTAATAGATTGTTCAAAGGATTTAAATTGGAATTTCAAAGTGGAGGTGTCAAATATAAATGAATTTATCGGAACTGAGTTATTGAAAATGTTTGGATATAACTTTGAAATCTATTTTAAACTAATTTAAACTATTTTAATTAATTTAAACTATTTTAATCAATTTAAACTATTTAATTTATTTTAATCTAATTTAACCTATTTTAAACTAATTAACCCATTTAATCTATCTTAATCTATTTTTAATTTATTTTAAACTATTTTTAATATATTTAATCTATTTTAATTCTATTTAATTTATTTTGAATTTATTTAATTTATTTTAAATCTAATTAATCCATAATAAACCTATTTAATCTATTTTAAAACCATTTTAACTATTTTAAATCTATTTAAAGTATTTTAATCTATTTAAATTTATCTAACCTATTTTAAACCTATTTAACCTAATTTATATCTATTTTAAAACTATGTTAAACCAATTAAACTATTTATAACTATCTAAATTATTTTCGAAATTTCAGATGGCGTAGAGTGGAAATGTTTATAATTAAAGCCTTGATTTTAAAGCGAATAAGGCTTAAAAATGTTATAACACAAGTTGGGATTTGAAATGATATTTGCTGGTGAAAGGACCTATTTAAGTAAATATGATTTTGAAAGTAAATATGATTTTGAAAGTAAATATGATATTGAAAGTGATATGGTTTGAATTGAATATGATATTTTGATATCAATATGAAATGGTTTGGAAATGTAAAAGAACCATCCGGTGTGAAATAAGCGTTTGTTTGTTAAAGAGACCGTGATCGGATATTGTCATACTCTCTGCCAATACCGAAAACCACTTTAACAACTGTGTACGTGGTGGAGATTCCAGAAATGAAGCAGGATGGTTTGGCGAACGATTCTGTATGAGGTAATTACGTGACCCTGACTCCCGTGAGTCAGCTTAGATGTGACTAAAATAGGTGCCACACCGGGCCAAGTGAGGTCGCACCTCCGATCAGACACATTTCTTTGATACCATATTATGACTTTGTGATGATTTGGTGGCCAACCCTTGATTTTGATTTTGATTTTGGGAGTGTGTTCCGAGGTGGGCGGTAGTAGCTGCTATGCGTTACCACCAGTCCGGATCCGCAATCGGTATATCTACCCTAGCATTGCCTCGAGTTCCGTGTTCACATGCTCTATCGCGCCTTCTACGAGTTTGTTTTGAGTCGTACCTATGGAGTGCTCCCTTATAGCCCACCAGTTTACGGTGGAGTTTACAGTATCTGTATAGACTGCGGCATTATATAAAATGTGTTAAGGGGGGTATGGTAACGCCTTAATGCTATTTTAATACTTTACTTTACTGTAGACACTATTATAATAGCGTATTGTACTATGTATGTAGATAGTTTAACGGATCCTTAGGAGATGGTAATCCCGAATATATCTTAAGTTATTGCACTCACGTTTGACACTGGATAGGAGATGCCAAAACCCGTAAACCTCTCTGACGCCGTTACACTCATATTTATTGTTGATTTAACTTATATAAGATCTTTTAGTTCTGACTCGAGTGTTTTGCCTTTTCGATTCGCTCGGGTCAGTCTGAGCTTTTCAGTTTATCGAAGACTGCCTTCAGGAGGACGAAGATGAAGATTTAGTACTATTACTATTTAATATATTATTTGTTTTAAGTTTCCGCTGCATCATGTTGTTCCACTGCAATTATTTATTTATTGCTGTTGTATGTACTCTGATTCTATACTGTAAAGTGTAATCAAATGTTATTTGTAAAACAGCTTCATGAACTGTTTATTTGATTATTATATTTTTTCATTCCGCTGTGAGATTCTGTGTTTGTTTTTCTTTCTTTCTATACTTTTCTTATTTACCCCATAACAATCTGCCCCTTTTGAATGGTTTGAGTTGGCATGTGTGTCGATTTAAACCATCCAAAAAAGGCAGGTCGTTACAACCAAGGCATCTCATACTACCCGGTGAAATTCGAGTATTCGCTAGTGGGCTAGTAAGTTCCACTCAAACATTCTATTTAATGAGTTATACCATATTCGACGAAGTCTTATTCGAAAGCACTTAAGCCAATCAATGACACTAAGTCGATTATTAGTACTCCCCAAATTATAGAATTAAGATTCTCAAAACATTTATTTAATTTGTCACTTATCAAAATATTCCGTTATTCCAAATTGTTCAAAGAGTATTTATTTTACAAAACAAGATTTTCCATGTTCCATTATCACAAATATTCTTTAAATTCCATAAGGTTATAATGTTTACACATCATATTTCAAAAGCCACTTATAAAAGTATTCATTTATTTGTGAATCTATAAATTCATTGTCAAAACCAATTTAGTATTCTAATAATTAGTTAAAACCTCGTACAATTATATTTCCAAAATTTGAAATTCCAAATCCATAAAATCATTTATAAAAGTAATTAGACTACTTTAGAAAACATGTTTGATATTTTGAACTTAAATAAACTCTCTTTGTGAAATTATTTGTATACAAAACAAAGCATTTATATACATTTGCAAAATAAGTAGATTTAAAATTTAAAATTTCCAAAGCTTTGACTCAAAAATGATTCAAAGTCCATAAAACACAAGAAATTCACTATTACATATCACAAGATTATAACGATCAGTAGTTCCATAAGGTTTAATTTTCATATCATCTCTAAACACAATTTGTAACTTAACAAACCAATGGAAATAAATTTATCAAAATGATCACGACCGAACATTCAAAGCACATTTAAGCAACATCACAAATATAGCAACAAATCATAGGTCACAATAGATTTTCAGTTTTGAAACACCATTTCGACCCATTTTTCCTCAGAATTTTCGAAAACTAACAACATGCAAGTTGTTCCTTAAAATCTCATATTTTCATCAGAAAAAGTTTGCACAATTTGGATTTATGGTTAAAAAGTTATGGGGATTTTAGTTTTAGGTTTCAACTCAAAAAATCGACAGAGCAGAGCATGCATATCAGTTTCAAACCCAATTTAGATCTTTTAAAGCATAGAATTTTCAATAATATACAACATAAAAGTTGTTCCTTAATGTCTCAGATTTCTATCAAAAAACAGTTTGCATAATTTAGATTTACGGTTAAAAAGTTATAGCCATTTTACTGTCAGGTATCAACTCAGAAAATTGGATATAGCTGTGCTATAACATCAGTTTCAAACTTTATTTATGCCCTTTTAAACACAGTATTTCAAAAAATTCTCAAAAGAAAACTTATATCTTATTTAAATATATTTCTACCATAAAAAGATTAAACCAATTCGGATCATTTCACACCAAGATATCTGTTATCCCGCTTTTTGGCAAGACCATGACACCAAGGAATTGACTAGTAACCAATGACGGCCCGTCCTAGAGATCAGTTGTACATAGGCTCGCTATGGATATCGACGGATTTTGTCCGAGTCCGGATCAAGCCAAAATTGGTAGGACATGACAAGCTAAGCCATGAGAGTCAACGTTCCAAATTTCAAGCCAATCCGAGTTCGTATGCTCACGATATGATCGATGCAAATCGAAGGGAAAAATCACAATTTCGTATCCATCAAATGGCCTGGTTTCGTATCGATCAATATTGACCTCTTCGTATCCATCGGCAGAAGGTATGATCGAATCCATCAAAGTTTCTCCTACTTTGAATCCATAACTGTTGCGAGACTTCGTACCCATTACATTCGCATCAGAAAGGAATTAGCCTCACGCTTGCATGGTTCGTATCCATCAAGTTGAAGTCCTTTGAATCCATCAAGTACAGTCATTTGGTATCGATCGACTGAAACACATCATGATCGATACAAACGAAACCTCACTCGAATCCAGATGTAATTGATACCTCCGAATCCATCGAGTCAAGGCGGCGAAGTCTCCGGGATGACTCAATCAAATGGGCGAAGAAAGCGGATCGATGCACATGTTACGCTCCACGTCATCATGAAAGTGTGTGACACCATCGATTCGAAGCAATCGATTCGAATGAATCGATTCGAACGGAGCAGCCTGACGAAGATCCTTAGCTCGAATCGATTATACCTCGAGATTACAAGTCCAAATGCTATGAAATTTTCACAGGAGCTTACGTGCATGTAGAAGAATGTCCACACCAAATTTCAGCTCGATTGGATGATTCTTTGATCGATTCGAATGGATTTCGAATCGATCCCGAAGTGGGCCCAACTTTCCTGAGGCCGGGCGTGTGGGCCCCCTCACGTGACAGAAGTGGTCTACCAAAATTTCAGCAAAATATCAGCCTCCTACACCTATAAATAGAGCCCCGGATCATTCAGAATAGGGATCGGACAATTTTTAGAGCTAAAGAGCCCCCAGACCCTGCCAGATTTACTCCAGATCACCGTTGCTGCCTTAGATTAAGACTATAATCATAAAATCTGTTGTACTACGCTATAAGAAACTGTAATCTTCAAGTATCGAGCAATACAATCATCAAACTTCATACTGGACGTAGGCGAAACGCCGAACCACTCTAAATTGTTGTCTTCTGTGCAATTTACTTTCTGTTATTTGGAGTTTTTTTTAGATAATCCTCATTTTCCATTTTCATTCTTCACTTTTATCTCTTCAAAAACTTCCGAAGAGTGTTGTTCCCATTTTTGGTACAAACACTTTGGTGCTTTCACTGAGAAAAACTCAACTTTTCTCCTGCTCTGTGGATCTACTACCATCGTTGGATTGCAAAAATCTAAGGAGGAGATCCAGATCTGTCGTCAAGTGGTTCCTTCTATTCTATTCAGATTGCTCCAGATCTAAGAGGAACTACATTCACCATGTTTTCGTATCCATAAAATATGGTGATTTTCGTGTCCATGTTTTGGTGTCCAGAAAATATGATGATTTTCGTATCCATCATTTCGTATTCGGAAAATATGTGAAAATTCGTATCGATCGTTTCGACTCGATCTGCTTCGCATCACTCTGTTCGTATCGATCATTTCGACTCGATCTGCTTTACATCGCTCTGTTCGTATCGATCGTTTCGACTCGATCTGCTTCGCATCGCTCTGTTCGCATCGATCGTTTCGACTCGATCTGCTTCGCATCGCTCTGTTCGTATCGATCGTTTCGACTCGATCTGCTTCGCATCGCTCTATTCGTATCGATCGCCTATGCTCTGGTCGTATCGATCGCAACTGCTCCAATTCGTATCGATACTCACATGTTGTTCGTATCGATCCATCTGCATCCAATTCGTATCGATACGAAACTTCAAAAAAAACCAAAAAAAATATTTTTCGGGTATGACCCCGAACCCTAGCCGCAGCACAGGGCACCCACATTGTCAATTCAATCACCAATTTAATGAAGGAACATTCCATCCGTGCTTCTGATTGTTCCATGACTGAACAAGACATAGGAGATCACAACAACAAATGTTGAGTTGCAATCAAGGAATGGGTAAAGAAATACTACTCAACCGTACTCTCAGAGGCTGGAGAACCTAGTTAATATGCCAAGAACTGGAGTTGATTAGTATATCATGCTTTTAAGGTGGAATGCAACTTCCTCCAATTGACCAGCTTTCAAACTCCTGAATTGAAAACTATGGTATGATGGCTAATATGATGACTCCCCTACACTGTCTACTCTACCAACTCAAAGCATAGCTGATCACCGCTGAACCATCTTCAAATGCCCGCATCTTAATCATTCCACGTCCACATGACTAAAAGCATGGCATACAACCTCAAGAGGACTTTCTTAATACCCTATATAGGTCTCCTATCTGGGTGAAAATTATAAATAATCACCAATCTATGAGCCCATCTTTACCAACTCACCATCCAATCGGTATCACCAAACCACTCGAACATTGGGCAATCGTGCATACATCATTCACCAGTGTTACAAGACCCCTTGGCAATAAAATGGGCCTGATCATAATGCCGATTGGAGAATCTTTCCCAGTCGAGACATATTCGTTGAAACCATCCTACATGCAGAACTTCCAGTGAAAATTCAACATGTTAACTATGTCGGTGTACTATGGAAATACAACCCCCGACACTACCCTATGAAGTGGGAATGGCGCGTGGATTTCTCCAAGGATGATGAATGCCGTCAACATGTCTAGGCTAATATTGAGTTGGCGAGTCAAATGAAGGATCAGCATAGCAAGATAAGGAGGGAACCTACTCCATACTCTAGATCGGAAAACTCCTCTCCTCTAGATGGCTACCGTGAACGCCAACGCCATAAGGCTGCTCCGGGAAGGATAGCTTCGGCAATATGTGCAAGCCTCATAAAACGAAGGACCGGGAACATCCGACCCCTATCGATCAAGGACTTTGATCAAATTGAACCATTTGCATTAGTCTTCCAACTGAGAAGGGCTGGACTGAAGTGCAATAGCGAGCATACGACGCTGCCTCACTTATCAATGAGATTTGATCTGATCTCTTTTGAATTATTTCCAATTCAATTTCATTTACATTGCGAAATATGACCTACTTGAATTAAACTACTTGCAAATGATGCAGGTAACCGAGTACTTAAGATTGGGTGCAAAACAACCTCTGCGGACTATGATCAAATCATTGAGGTATCATCATGACGATCATGATTCAACCACTCATCGGCTACTATACGCCCCTGACTGGGGGCAAGACATCAAAGCAGAAGAGACCGACAAGGTCAGGACTCTAGTACAAAGTGGATGCAACCGACCATCCACTCATCCGCCTATGCAATTTAATTAGAGATCTGGGAAAGACTAGGAGTAATATATCCCAACAATGTACTCTCCATCTCGCACTTGAAGCTCGCCAAAATACTTACGCTTCTTCTGATGCCCGATAAAATTGGAATCACACAAAGGGTGGACGCAGCGTCACCATCCATGCATCCTATCCTACATTAGACACTTGGGGTTATTTGAGAACACATGTTTAAAGTGGATATGATTTGGCCATTCACTCCCCAGTTTGCATTTGTGATTCGGCAAAACAATCATGCCATAAACCGACTTCATCAGGGGCCAACCCTCAATTTAAAGTCATCAACGACTGACTGCCTACTCGCCAACCATCATGAGCTGTCATTTCAACTCTCTTCCTTAGCTCGATCGAAAGAATGCAAAATATAAATTGGACATGACTCGACTGTCTGCTCTCCAATTCTTGCACCCGACTTAAGGGAAAATACACAACTAAGAGTGGATGTAGTTCGACCATCCCTTCCTATGCTCGAGCACAAAGCTTGCCAGAACACTAATCTTACTCCTTAGGCTTGGCAAAAGCAGAATCCAAATGAACATGGACGCGATCCAACCGTCCGTAAACTAAATCTCATCCTTCGTTGAGGGGCATATAAGTGGAAGTTAATCGGGATCCCACCGATCACCTGCTAAGTGAAACCCGAGCTCGGGGACTAGCCATCACACCAAAGTCAAGAAAGGGTTGATACATGACAATCCTTCATTCAACTCTGAACTCCTAGAGCGCGAGTCGGAGTATAAACATCAACTCCGAACTCCGAGAGCGCGAGTCGGAGTATAAACATCAACTCCGAAGTCCGAACTCCAAGAGCGCAAGTCGGAGTATAAACGTCAACTCCGAGTTCCCAGAGCGTGAACCGGAGTATAAGCATCAACTCCGTATTCCCAGAGTGCGAAGTGGAGTATAAACATCAACTCTGTATTCCCAGAGTGCGAAGCGGAGTATAAACATCAACTCCGAACTCCCAGAGCGCGAGTCGGAGTATAAACATCAACTCTGTATTCCCAGAGTGCGAAGCGGAGTATAAACATCAACTCCGAACTCCCAGAGCGCGAGTCGGAGTATAAACATCAACTCCGAGTTCCCAGAGCGTGAACCGAAGTATAAACATCAACTCCGTATTCCTAGAGTGCGAAGCGGAGTATAAACATCAACTCCGAACTCCCAGAGCACGAGTCGGAGTATAAACATCAACTCCGTATTCCCAGAGCACGAAGCGGAGTATAAACATCAACTCCGAGTTCCCAGAGCGTGAATCGGAGTATAAACATCAACTCCGAACTCTCAGAGCGTGAGTCGGAGTATAAACATCAACTCTGAGTTCCTAGAGCGCGAACCGGAGTATAAACATCAACTCTGTATTCCCAGAGTGCAAAGCGGAGTATAAACATCAACTCCGAGTTCCCAGAGCGTGAATCGGAGTATAAACATCAACTCCGAACTCCCAGAGCACGAGTTGGAGTATAAACATCAACTCCGAGTTCCCAGAGCGCGAACCGGAGTATAAACATCAACTCCGAGTTCCCAGAGCGTGAACCGGAGTATAAACATCAACTCTGTATTCCCAAAGTGCGAAGCGGAGTATAAACATCAACTCCGAACTCCCAGAGCGCGAGTCAGAGTATAAACATCAACTCCGTATTCCCAGAGTGCGAAGCGGAGTATAAACATCAACTCCGAGTTCTCAGAGCGTGAATCGGAGTATAAACATCAACTCCGAACTCCTAGAGCGCGAGTAGGAGTATAAACATCAAATCCGAGTTCCCAGAGCGCGAACCGGAGTATAAACATCAACTCCAGATTCCCAGAGCGCGAAACAGAGTATAAACATCAGCAACTCTAGATTCCCAGAGTGCGAACTGGAGTATAAACATCAACAACTCCAGATTCCCAGAGTGCGAACTGGAGTATAAACATCAACAACTCCAGATTCCAAGAGTGCGAACTGGAGTACAAACATCAACAAATCCAGATTCCCAGAGTGCGAACTGGAGAATTAACTTCAACTAACTCTAATTCCCCAGAGCACAGGCTAGAGTATAAACACCAAATGGGTGTGACTAACAACCCATCAACCAACTCCAGTCCTCAAAGCATGGATTGGAATATGAACACCAAAAGGGATGTGATTCGACTGTCCATCTATCGGTTATGGTTCCTCATCAAGTTCTGTAGTACAAAAAGCGGACATGGTTCGACCGTCTGCTTTCCAATCTTCCCTTGACATGGGGGCACACTTAGCACACAAAATTGGATGTGATCCGACCATCCAGCACTAAGCGGGCGTGATCCAACCGTCCATGCATAACCTCTTGTCCCCGGCACGGGACCCATAACATAAATTTATAGGGATGCACTCCAACCCCACAAGACAAAATTTCTTCCTTGATTCGACAGGGAGACGCAGATTCGCAAAACGAACCTAGCTGAATGTCCTATTCTAAATGGATGTGACTACCCGTTCTACTGCAAACGAACATGGCATGACCGTTCATCCGCTAACTCTCCCCTATGATCCAACGGGCTGTTCGTGCAACATGGACGGATGTGACCTAACCATCTGCCAATCGATTCCTTCCTACAGTTCAGTGGGAGAAGCATCAAATTAAAGTTGTTGTAATGTGATCGACCACACTTCGACTTTCGCCATTGACTAGTGCTAGAGGGATTAATTGAGGAAAATGCGGTCCGACCATTTTCTACTAAAACTCTTAGTCCCCAGAGTGTGGACAAGGGTATAAACATCAAATAGGTGTGATGAATGGCCCTTCAACTGACTCTGATCCCCAAAGTGTGGCTATAAGAATAGACAAACGAATGAATGAGATTTGACCATTCATTCACCAACTCTGACTTGAACTCGACTTGAGGAGTGTAAACTCACTACAGGTGCAATTAGACCATCCATGAACTAACTCTTCTAACTCAAGACTGGAGGTAGAAGTACAAATCACCGAAAGAAGAGAAAGGTGACTCGCTACATCTCCAACATAGCGTCCTTTACATCTTAAGGCAACGACTACAAGGAGACCCTAATGCTAACCAATCAGAATGATGCCCGAAGTTCTGGGAAACCAATTATATCGTACCGCGGATCGACGGGCAATATCGATCTGCACCTTTCACGTCGTACCATTGAATCGATGGTCAATATCGGTCCTCTTCATCTACAAATCGATGTGACCCGAACGTCCATCGAATACCTTGGACCAACAGAGCATGGATAGAAGAACAAACCACGAATGAGTGTGACTTGACCATTTGTCCTTCGTCACCTTCCTTCGATCCATCAGGAAGAGCATGAGACCAAATGAGCATGACATGACTGCATTTGAGCTGACTTTATCCGTAGATCTGACGGGAGAACGTAAATCGAAATGGACATGGTTGATCACCCAACTCCGAATGAATGCAACGCGACCATTCATTCATTGACTCTTACCATGATCCAACTAAAAGGGAAATTCAAAACAAGTGCAACCTAAACATCTGCACACTGATTCTTACCCTGAATTCGACAAGGGAAGCATCAATCCTGCATTGGATCTGATTGGACGATTCACTCTTCAGTTTTTGCCCAAAGTACGACGACATAAGCAGCGAAGTGAATGTCATTGACCATCCAGAATCTAGGTTATTTCCGAATGTTGGCAAAGTAGCAATATATCCCACTAAGAGGAAAGAACTAGAACATAATACAGGATAGGCACGACTCAGCCTTCCATCGGTTAACTCGATCCCATGGTTCAATGGGATAGAATACAAAATTGAAGTGGACATTATCTACCCTACCACTTATCGAGATATTCCCTAGACTTGAGGGCACGAACAAGAAGATAAGATAATATGATTCAACCATTCATCAGTCAACTCTGGCTTTAAAGCTTGAACTACAGTATAGACACAGCTAGGACGAGACTAGATCGTCCGCGTAATGCATCCGCCAACCCGAGACTGGGGGCAAAAGAGTAATTATCCGAGAGTTGACTATGACAACTTGAACCTATGACCATGCCTGATATTCATAACAACTCTAGGTTGCGACCGAAAGGATGCCTAGAGATAGAGTCATCAGATCAAAACCAGGACTTATGGGCAACTGATCATTACTCTTACCCTTCCAATGAGCAATGGATCGTAGGTACATTGCATGAAAAGCGCATCATTCAGAAACATAAGTAAATTCAATCCCAAAGTTGGAGCCAGCTATTTAGCAGCATGCAGTACAAGGCTAAGTTCTACTAATACTTTGATTCAACGTCCTTATAAGCCTGATCATTTACCATTGCAAATAAACACATGAAGCGCCTATAACCCATCATGAGTATTGTAGATCAGATCACAACTCTGTGCAATGATGAAGAAAGAGTCAGCTATTTTACTTCAGGTGAATCTTGATGTGTTCGCTCGGACTCAATCTCATATACATATATATATATATATATGGACTCTCTCCAGCCATGAAGAACCCTGCATTAAATGTCTCGACGAACAAAAACGATGCGACATGGATCCGGAGAGATCTATTGTACTTAAAGAGGAGGCGAATCTGCTCAAAACCAGTGGGTTTATCCATGATGCCCTCCAACCTAAATGGGTATCCAATCCTTTACTTATAAGAAAAACGAACAGAGAGTGGAGGACATACGTCAACTACTCAGATTTGCATGGGGTATGACAAAGAATGGCTTTCCACTTCCAATGATCAACCAACTGATGGACCTGATCATCAGACATGAATTACTCACATCCATGGATGCTAACTCCAGATATAATCGGATACTTAAGCATGTCCTAAACCAGGAATACAACTGTCTCATTATTGACCTGGGCATATACTGCTATGTTGAAATCCCTGGATTCGAACTTGAGAACGCTTATGCTACTTACCAAAGGACGATTAACAGATCATTCAAAAATCATATCGGTTCGTCGATGAAAGTAGATGTGGTTAATATGCTCGTGAGATCACAACTATAAAACGACTATATTGATGGCTTGACAGATGTATTCGATGCTCTCTAAAAGATGCAGGATGAAGCTCGATCCTTTAAGCTCACCCCGTTAACGTCTATATCCACCAGCCATTATGATATTTCCAACAGCGGCCTTAGATGTCTGAAAAGTTACTCGAATGGGATATCGAGCTAAGCCAATTTGATTTCACATATCTCCCTTGGAGAGCTCTCCATGATCAAACATTAGCATACTTCATATCTGAATCCACCACATCAGACGACTATCCGAAGAACAGTGGCGAACCGTCCAACCGATGGAGGACGTACACAGATGGAACTTCCAATAATCGGCTTTTTAACGTCGGAGTTGCGTTAATGACTACTGAGGAACGATCGATCTGCCACGCCCTCAAACTCAACTTCACTGCAACAAATAACGAAGCTAAGTATGAAGCCTTGGCACTCAAACTTGCAAGAAAACTAGGAGTGGAAACTTTGCATATATTATGTGATTATTGGTTAGTAGTATACCGAGTCAGGGAAGATTATTCAACTAGGGGGCAACATCTTGCTCCTCATCCTAGCTGGGTCCAAAAGCTACTAGTCGACTTCGACTATTACACCATTACACACATCCTCGGAGGACAAAATGAAAAAACTAAGTCACTGGACAAGCTAGCCAGTTCTGGGGATGCGCGGCAAAAAGATTTTATCCCAGTTGAAATGCTTATTATTCCAAGCATTGACATATGAAGATCAACTAGATCTTAGAGATAGATCTAGGAGAAGAGTCATGGATGACTCCTATCGAAGATTATCCACAATCGGGGATTCTTATTGAATAAACAAATAAGGAATGGCATATCCTCCATGAAGCATCACTGCATGATTATGTCTGGATCGTTTGACTCTGTCGATACAAAGCATTGCTTTTGTATCCATCGATCCGAGACCCAATATTACGTATCCACCGATATGAAGCATACATTCCAACCCTTCACATCAATTCAGGAGAGGATCGTTACGAAGGAGCATTCAAAAACAACCATCAAACATTGTTACAACAAATTTCACGTCGGTATGGGAGAGGATCGATGCGGAATTCAATATAAGATAAACCGACAACGACTCGCGAACGTCAGCGAGAGTCAGATTAGCATATATGCATATATGTCGGACTAATGTTCAATATTCCAGATTTATAGGAATTGGAAGCTCATTTGATAACGATTACAACAACAAACGGCTAATCACTAGCATACAGCAATCAGTTGCAACAGTACAGGGTACAGCAGTTGACAGTCAACAGTTTACATTATCAAGAAGAGCGATCAAAGGTTACAGCTTTCATCGAAAAGACAATAACTATTCAGAGTAAAAATGGCAGTATTTCAAAGCACATCATGTTTCCACAAGACGTACTTTGGGGGGCAAATGTTATCCCGCCTTTTGGCAAGACCGTGACACCAAGGAATTGACTAGTAACCAATGACGGTCCATCCTAGAGATCAGTTGTACATAGGCTTGCTATGGATATCGACGGATTTTGTCCGAGTCCGGATCGAGCCAAAATTAGTAGGACATGACAAGCTAAGCCATGAGAGTCAACGTTCCAAATTTCAAGCCAATCCGAGTTCGTATGCTCAAGATATGATTGATGCAAATCGAAGGGAAAAATCACAATTTCGTATCCATCAAATGGCCTGGTTTCGTATCGATCAATATTGACCTCTTCGTATCCATCGGCAGAAGGTATGATCGAATCCATCAAAGTTTCTCCTACTTCAAATCCATAACTATTGCTAGACTTCGTACCCATTACATTCGCATCAGAAAGGAATTAGCCTCACGCCTGCATGGTTCGTATCCATCAAGTTGAAGTCCTTCGAATCCATCAAGTATAGTCATTTCGTATCGATCGACTGAAACACATCATGATCGATACGAACGAAACCTCACTCGAATCCAGATGTAATTGATACCTCCGAATCCATCGAGTCAAGGCGGCGAAGTCTCCAGGACGACTCGATCAAATGGGCGAAGAAAGCGGATCGATGCACATGTTACGCTCCACGTCATCACGAAAGTGTGTGACACCATCGATTCGAAGCAATCGATTCGAATGAATCGATTCGAACGGAGCAGCCTAACGGAGATCCTTAGCTTGAATCGATTATATCTCGAGATTTACAAGTCCAAATGCTATGAAATTTTCACAGGAGCTTACGTGCATGTAGAAGAATGTCCACACCAAATTTCAGCTCGATTGGATGATTCTTTGATCGATTCGAATGGATTTCGAATCGATCCTGAAGTGGGCCCAACTTTCCTGAGGCCGGGCGTGTAGGCCCCCTCACGTGCCAGAAGTGGTCTACCGAAATTTCAGCAAAATATCAGCCTCCTACACCTATAAATAGAGCCCCAGATCATTCAGAAGGGGGATCGGACAATTTTTAGAGCTAAAGAGCGCCCAGACCCTGCCAGATTTACTCCAGATCACTGTTACTGCCTTAGATTAAGACTATATTACAAAATTTGAACAACAAGCAATTTGATCAATAACTGGATCAAAATCATTCTTCTAGAGTTCTAAAGGATAAAGATAGGGTTTAAAACACTTACTCTTCATTATTGGACAAAATCCCTTTGATTTGAGCTTTGAATTTGGAAATTATAAACTAAGGTTTTTATTTTTGTTTGAGAATTTGGTTTTCTGGTTTCTGATAGAAGAAGAATTAGAGAAGTAGATATACGTATGTTTTATTCTCTACTTACACTAGTTCTATTTGGGCCAAATAGGGTATGGTAAGAATCCAATAAGAAGTGTTGCAAATTAAATTCCTAAATGAAAGTGTTACTAATCCTATTATGTTTTATTACTTCTTTTAACACTATATTACACTAAACCAAAATAAAAATTGATTTCTCAAATTTTATATAAACCAAATCTCAAATTAGAAACCCACATTTTAACAATGAATCACAATATCTACATTTTACTCTAACTACCAAGATTAAATAATTCATTTAGTAATATTTCAAAATTTTAAATTGAAATCCAAATTAAGAAATGAAACTCATTTCTTAATTAAATCTAATCAATTATTCTCAATACTTAATTTAATTTTTACAATCAAATTTCACAAATTGCAATTAAAAATTAATTATTCATAATTAAATTTAATTAATCAAATAATTAACTACAGGGTTGTCACAGGTGAGATTTCTTAGACATATTATTTCCGAGAAGGGATTGTTTGTAGACCCCACGAAGGTGGATGCTATTCAAGGTTGGAAGATTCTAAAGAATGCCATGGAGTTAGGAGTTTTCAATGGTTGGCGGGTTACTATAGGAAGTTTTGACATTTAAATAATTAATATAGGACGTAGTCTTCATACGCTTAGGAATATTTTTGTTACGTATTTATATAAATATATATTAGCGTATAAATCACATATAATTAATAACATATTAATTGCATGGTAAATAGGTTAGTAATTAACATTAAAACTCCCTAAGGAAAGAAGATGGGATAATTATGGGAAATAATTTAGAATTATAAGAAAATAAGGATATTTTCTTATAAGGCCTTAATGCGAAATATGGTGAGGTATATAAGGTAGTATGTTAGGACAGTGGAAATTATGACTAGTTTATAGGGATGTGAGGTTAATCAAAAGCACACAGAAGTCTACCCAGCTAATTTGGATACTAGCAGTGTGACTTTGGGGCTGATGTGAGACATCGTCAATAATAAGTACCCACTAGGATGCGAGGTTAGTCCCAAATTCTATAGAGTAAGCCTGTCCAATTAATCTGGCTACCAGTGCCTATAAATAGTCAGACTAATGTAAGATGTCACGGTTTGGGTTACGGGTCATAATACATTGGACCTACTTTGGGAATCAGGGGTGGTAAGTGGCTGTTGTACAGTCCGCCTCCTCCCTAATCGGGAAGTATTTAATGGTCAGGGTTAGTGTTTAGGCGTGACAGTAGGTAATTTTAGGAAGTGTCCGCTTTGGGTTCGAGGTATTAAGCGGCTACTATAGGTCTACCACTTCCATAAAGAACTATTAAGTGGCCCGATGAGATTTTGTGTGATGTCAGCTAGAGGATACCAAAGTGGGGTGCATCTTAGGTTAGGTATTAAATGATGGAGACATGCCTAAGATATGTATTAAATGGTCAGACTTTGCCTGAATCCTATTAAAAAGTTATTAAGATACTTTCTATCATATTGTTAGGACATAATTGACAGTAGATGCGTGTAACTGGGAAAGGTCTTTGGCCTATAGTTGAAGGTAAGTTATAGAGTTGGGTTACAAGAGTGTAGGTTATTGAAGTGGACTAGAAAAGCTTTAGAGCTTATAGTTGGAGAAAATATATGTAGAATATAGTTGGGATGCATAAGACATATTCTTACCTAAATTATGCTGCCAAATACTATTAAGGAAAGATTTGCGATTTGAGGTTTTCATTCATTAGACTTTGTTGTTCTAACCTCCTCATTATAACACACATGTTAGGTGAGACGGTGATGATATAGAGGATGAAGGGGGAGGCAAGGACTTATGGCAATTACCTATATACTTATGTTTTTATATATTTTGATGTACCCATCTTAGACATGATGTTGTTTTATTTTGAGATATTTTATTTTCGATATTGGGATGTTATGTTTTGTTATGAGATTTGAATTTTTATAAATGGATACTATTTTAGATATTATATCTTTTCCTTTCTGCTATGAGATTCTTAAAGTATAGATGAATAGCTCTATGTATTGTTTATCGTACCAATTTTACCAACCAACAGCCAGCTTTGAAATGGTTCTAATGTTCGATGGGCCTTTTCTGGGTTAAAAATTAGGCCCGTCTTGAGGTGGGTTGTTACATTTGGTATAAGAGCTTATGTTGCCCGATCTGTGGGTGTAGGTATACGTATAAGTATGTACTTGTTATTTTTAAAAATATTTCTCAAAAACCCCAAATATATATATATGTGTGTTTCCTGGAGGTTTGACCAGGCAACTAGTATTCAGAAAAGTACTCGGCATCCGTAGTGCTCGGCATTCATAGTGCTCGGCATTCATAGTGCTCGGCATTCGTAATGCTCGGCATCCGTAGTGCTCGGCATCCATAGTGCTCGGCATCCTTAGTGCTCGGCATCCAGAAGACTCAGCACCTATAGTGCTCGGCATCCGAAGCGCTCGGCATCGATAGAACTCGACAACAAGAGTGCTCGGCAAAGTACTCGGCATACCAGGCTACTCGACGTCAACTAGCGCTCGACGTCAACCAATGCTCGGCGTCAGCTAGCGCTCGTCATCGATAGAACTCGGCAACAGGAGTGCTCGGCATCCAGAAGACGTTCGGTGGACATAACTCGGCATGACACTATTGTTCGGCCAAGAGCTTCGGACAGAGACACGTTCGGCTTCAACTGCAACCAACCTACACTTCCCACACATTAAAGGGACCGTTCGGCATGGAAATGTTGTTCGGCATTATGGCATTCGGCATGCCTGGTTCGGCAAGCAGCAAGTACTCGGGCCAGAGTGTTCGGCCAACAAGCCCACTTGGGAAGTCCAGCCCATATTTGCCTATAAATAGAGGGGCAGGGTCATAGTGAAGAGGATCCTTTTTTGGAGAGAACACCGGGGAGACTCTGCCATTTTTGAGACTCATCTTCTCTACTTAACAACTTCATTCAAGCGTTTGATTCACGAATTGTATTTGTAATCAACAATAAGGAAGATCAATAAAGTTTAATCTCAAAGTGGACGTAGGCAATTACGCTGAACCACTATAAATTTGGTGTTCTTACTTTCTGCATTTAAATTAGCATTGTCTTCTCTGTTTAATTTAACTTCATCACTTATATCTCTACACAATCTTTCTCAACGAGGTTAGTGACCAATTTTGGTGCTAACACTTTGGTGCTTTCACTGAGAATTGAATTCTCAGACCTCAAGGATCTGCTTTGAAGTTTCTGGGTTGAACAAATCCCCCAAAGAAGATCCGACTCACTAATAGGACATCCGTTGATTCTACTCAGAGTTCATACCAATAACTCTACAATGGCAGGACCACGTACCAGGTCAGCTTCTCATAATGCGGATGCCCGCGAGACTACTAGCGTGCAACAAGCATGACCTAGCAATCAACCAGCGATTCCGAGTGCAGGAATTGCCGCTCAAGAGCAGACTCCAGTTGTCACCAGAGTAGAGTTCAATGACTTGATGAGAGAACTTAGGGAAAGCAAGAGACAACTAGGAGAGCAGATGGAAGCTAACGCCAACCTGATGGCACAACTCACTCAACAGCAGCAACAGAATGTTGGGGGCAATCCCGCTCCTTACTCTTCATCTAACAGCTCAACTTCCTCTGATGAGCCTCCCAGGCGCAGACGACGCAAGACTGAAGCTGCGCGAGCAGAAGCTGATGTTCAAACAGCTGGAGACCGTAACCAGGCAAGAGTTGGAAACTTCAGGACCGTAGTGCAAACGGAGGATGGAGGCCCTGGCCATCAAAACGCTAACGATGTCGAACCCCAAGACGCGCGACTGTCAGATCACCAGGAGAGGAGGCGTCAGCATGGACAGTCACGTAGAACGGACTCTAATCTCCCACCTTCCATACAGACACCAGACCTAACAGCCATGGTCAGGCAATTGATGAAAGAAAATCAGGGCTTATCGAATGATGACTGGGGAGTGTCAAGAAGTCATACTCCATTCACGGATGTTGTGTTGCAGGCGGCGTACCCCAGAAAATTTAGTATGCCTACTATCCCTGCGTATGAGGGAAAGACTGACCCCAGACAGCACGTCATGAGATACGAATGGATGATGGATTCAGCTAGAGCAAATGATGCCACTAAGTGTAGATGCTTTCCGATTACTCTATCTGGGATCGCTACTATGTGGTTCACCCGACTTCCTCCGCGGTTCGTGTCAAATTTCGAGGAATTGGCAAAGAAGTTTATTGAGAAGTTCAGGATACACACTACACGTCCAAATGACGTAATGTCTCTGTCAAGTGTAATCCAAAATCCTGGGGAGTCGTTGAAGGAATATTTGCAGAGATTCCATGTTGCGGCAACTGAAGTCAGTAATCCCAATGACCATGCAATCCTAATGGCGGTAATGAGAGGTGTGGATCCAGATTCTGAGTTTGGAGACTGGTTGGCAGGAAAACCTCCGACTACGCTAGAGCGTTTCTACTCAAAGGCACACCAGTTCATAAGAAGAGAGGAAGCTAGGTGGGTACGACGAGATAAGGCACCAGGACCTGTCCAAGAGTCTATGAAGAGCAACATTGTTGTGAAGTAGTCCGGAGACAGCTCGGGAAAGGTCCAAGTCAATGTCCAGAACAAGCCTGGGCAGCCTAAGGAGTCCGGAGGAAGAAATCAAGGGAAGAAGAGAGAAGCGGGGAAGTGGAAGTCGAGAATTCCAAGCTACAGCGAGTATACTCCGCTAAACGCGCCACTTGAGAACATCTACCTATCCACCTGCAATACTTTTCAGTACAGAAAGCCACGTCCAAAAGAATCAACTGAGGAACAGAAGCGGACCGGGAAATATTGTCGCTTCCATGAGACTTATGGGCACAATACGGAAGAGTGCAGACACCTGCACGACGCTATCGAGAAGTTGATCAGGCAAAAGAAGTTGCAAGAATTTGTGAAGGATCCACAGGAAGGAGGACAGGGAACGTCCAACCCAGGTCATGCACCAGCTCTGCGTCATCCCGAGGAACCTGCCCGAACCGTAGGTAGACTAGTCATAAATACAATCATCGGCGGCCCTCACCCCGCAGATAAGAATTGGCAAGAGATGGAGCGGTATGCAAGCTCCCTGAAGCATGCATATTTTGAGTGTTGTTCGAACGTGGATGATGGGACCCCTGCTAAGCAGCAGCGTGTAATGACGGACGATATAGTGTTTAGAAATAGAGATGCTGATCAAGTAGAGGCCCCAACCATCGACCCAATGGTCATATCTGCGACGATCGGACCAGCATATGTGAAAAGAATTCTGGTTGATTGCGGAAGTTCAGTCAACATCATCTTCAAGAAGGCTTATGACCAAATGAAACTGGAAACAAAAGACCTGAAACCGTCCAAGGCTCGTATACACGGCTTTAACGGTGCAGGAACCGATGCCGTGGGGTACGTTGAGTTACCAGTTGAACTGGGACAAGGCGAGCGTCGGAGGGTGCGAATTCTACCCTTTGTAGTTTTGGATGTGGATTCTCCATACAATGTTTTCTTGGGGCGGCCGGCCCTGGCTGAGTTTAGGGCAGCGTTAGCCCCATGGTGTTTAACTCTGAAGTTCCCAACTGACAAAGGAGTAGGTATTGTTCATGGAGACCAAGCAGCTGGTCGTTCCTGTTATGTGGCTGAGCTCCGAGAGGCCCATCGGAGGTAGAAGGGAAAGGTTGCGGACAATCTCGTCTGCTTCCTTAATACGGATAATTGACAAGTAGTGCCCGAGCCCTGGCTTGGGCATAGTTCTCGGATCTTCGGAGATATAGATCCGAGAGACGACGATGAGAAACCCAGGGAAGAGAAGGCGGCGCCGGCTGAATTAACAGTTGACATTTCAGTTAGCCGTGACGACCCTTCGCGAATACTGAAGATCGGATCACAGCTTGGCCCCGCGATGACTGAAGACCTTAGCGACTTCCTCCGGGCGAATCTTGATGTTTTCGCCTGGACGCATTCTGATATGTGCAGGATTTCCCCCGCCATCACGAGTCATATGTTGAACATAGACCCGAAAAACGTTCCAGTTAAACAAAAAAGGAGAGGAATGGATCCGGAGAGGTCCGCCGCTCTCGGAGAGGAGGTGGACAAACTCAAAGCAAATGGGTTCGTCCGCGACACCCTCTACCCTGAATGGGTATCCAACCCCGTGCTGGTGAAAAAGGCGAATGGGAAATGGAGGACTTGTGTAGATTATTCCGACTTGAACAAAGCATGCTCGAAGGACAGTTTTCCGTTGCCTAGGATCGATCAGTTGGTCGACTCCACCGCAGGACACGAGCTGTTGTCATTTATGGATGCGTACTCAGGGTACAACCAAATCCCGATGCATATTCCGGACCAAGAACACACCAGCTTCGTGACAAATGTCGGACTGTATTGCTATGTAGTAATGCCCTTTGGATTGAAGAACGCAGGGGCAACTTACCAGCGTTTAGTGAATCGAATGTTCAAGGACCAGCTGGGCAAAACGATGGAAGTCTATGTGGATGACATGCTCGTGAAGTCACAACAGTCAAACGACCACATTCGAGACTTGGCTGAAATGTTCGACATACTCAGGTTTTACGGGATGAAGATCAACCCTCTGAAGTGTTCCTTCGGCGTAGCATCGGGGAAGTTTTTGGGATTCATCGTCAATGCTAGGGGAATGGAAGCCAACCCAGAGAAGATCCAAGCTATTCGAGATGTACAAGCGCCTAGGACTATAAAGCAAGTGCAGAGTTTGAATGGAAAAGTAGCTGCGCTAAGTCGATTTATATCCAGAGCAACTGACAAGTGCGTCCCATTCTTTGATATAATAAAGAAGGGGAAGAGAAATTTTGAATGGACGTCTAGTTGTGAGGAAGCATTTCGGAATCTGGTGAAACATCTGGAGAGTCCACCAATGCTGTCAAAACCAGTTGACCATGAGATGTTATACGTATACTTGGCTGTATCCCCACATGCGGTAAGTGCGGCTTTGGTTCGTGAGGAGGATCGAGTCCAGAAGCCGGTGTATTATGTTAGCAAGCGTTTAACGGGGGCAGAGAGGAATTACCCTAAGATCGAAAAATTGGCTTATTGCTTGGTGATTGCATCACGTAAGCTGCGTCCATACTTTCAAGCGCATTCAATCGGTGTTTATACCGATCAACCC
The DNA here is from genome assembly GCA_030737815.1 of Allium fistulosum. Lineage (NCBI taxonomy): Eukaryota > Viridiplantae > Streptophyta > Magnoliopsida > Asparagales > Amaryllidaceae > Allium > Allium fistulosum. The sequence continues at coordinate 803,206,734 of CM060903.1, read as the reverse complement.
CTGAGGCAAGTACTCCTACGGCCGGAAACTTCTGGAAGGTTGCTAAAATGGAACATCGAGTTGAGCCAATTCGACATCGCCTACTTACCACGGAGAGCCATCCGAGGGCAAGCATTAGTAGATTTCATCGCTGAGTTTACCATACCCGTCAAACCGGATGATCACGACATCATTCCCCCCATTCGATGGAAATTATACACTGACGGTGCATCAAACGACCGTTGCTCCGGCGCGGGCATAGTTCTTATAACTCCGGAAGACCGATCAATCTGTTATGTCTTGAAGCTTGATTTCCCGGCTACCAATAACGAAGCAGAATATGAAGCACTGATCGCTGGCTTGAAGCTCATCAGGGAACTCGGGATCAAATCAGTCGAAATCTTTTGTGACTCACAGTTGGTGGTTTACCAAGTACGGGGAGACTACCAAGCAAAGGGACAAAAGCTCGCTCCGTACCTTGTTCAGGTCCAAGAACTACTCTCGAATCTCGAGCGTTATGACATTTCACATATCCCGCGTGAACAGAACAAAGAAGCCGACTTGTTGGCTAAGTTTGCAAGTACCGGCGATGCACAACAAATGGGATTGTATCCCGTTGAAGCCTTGCATGCCCCGAGCATAGACGAGATGAAAGTCGATCGTGTGTTGGAAACGGAGATCGAGAAGGAATCGTGGATAACCCCATTCAAACTGTACCTAACGATCGGAGCTTTACCGGAAAAAAGGAGCGAAAGACGGCAGGTCCTTCGAAAGGCCGCACGATACGTAATGCAGGATGGATCAATGTATCGAAAAGGATTCTCAGTCCCATTATTACGATGCATCGCTCATGATGAGACAAAGCGGGTCTTAAGAGAGGTTCACGAAGGGGAATGTGGCGACCATACTGGGGGGCAAACGCTAGCAAAGAAGATCCTCCGCTATAGATATTACTGGCCCACCGTAAACCGGGACGCCGCGGACTACGCAAGAAAATGCGATAAGTGTCAAAGATATGCGAAAATCCCGAGGGCTCCATCAACGGAACTCACACAAATGATTAGTCCCTGGCCATTTGCGATCTGGGGAATCGACATAATCGGCTCTTTGCCTATATCCAAAGGTGGCGCGAAATATGCGATAGTTGCAGTCGACTATTTCACAAAATGGGCTGAGGCAGAACCTTTGGCCACAATCACTTCTAAGAAGGTCATTAACTTCATTGTACGAAACATTATATGCCGCTTTGGCCTTCCACGCACCATCATTACGGACAACGGGACGCAATTTGAAAGCAGAGAGTTCAAAGAGTTCTGTTTAAAGTATGGCATCGAGAAGAAGTTCACCACCGTGGCACACCCGAAAGCTAACGGGCAAGTCGAGGCCGTCAACAAAATAATCAAGTCCATACTGAAGAAGCGTCTGGAGAAGGTTGGAGGCAAGTGGGTAGATGAACTCCCTACAGCATTATAGGCATATAGAACTACCCACAAGTCCGCGACCGGCCACACTCCATTCGCCTTGGCATACGGCTCTAAAGCCGTTATACCCGTGGAACTTGAAGTTCCATCGCACCGAGTGACATACTATGATCCCAAAACGAACCAAAACCTCTTGCTGGAATCACTGGACTGCATCGATGAGAAGCGTGAAGAAGCCGAATTAAGGGCGGCAGCACATAGGCACCGAGTCAAGCGCTACTACGACGGCAGGGTCCGCCCAAGAATCTTTGAGGTGGGTGATCTCGTTCTAAAACGAGTTTTCCCGGTACCATCACGTATGAATCCCAGCTGGGAGGGCCCGTATGCCATTGAACGGAAGCTTGGAGAGGGAACATTCAAGCTAGCGACCGTCGATGGCACGACACTCCCCCGAGCATGGACCAGTGAACATCTACGGCACTATTACATTTAGCATGTTTTCTTTCTTGCCTTAGGCACTGTTATTTCCTGCATGTTTCCATTCAGTCATAACTTAGTTTCTTTTTAAAGTTGTAATCGAGCAGTTTAGTTGATTTTCATTAATAAAGGCTTGAAGCCGTATTTTCCATGAATCACTAACGTTTCTATATCTCATAATTGAATGACGAACTACATTATCTTGTACGACGTACGGACTCGTATAATCGATTTCAAACCTCCGAATCCCCAGAGCGCGGATCGGAGTACTCTAAGTCCCCGGAGCGCGGACTAGAGTATAAACGATTTCAAACCTCCGAATCCCCAGAGCGCGAATCGGAGTACTCTAAGTCCCCGGAGCGCGGACTAGAGTATAAACGACTTCAAACCTCCGAATCCCCAGAGCGCGGATCGGAGTAATCTAAGTCCCCGGAGCGCGGACTAGAGTATAAACGGTTCCAAAACTCCGAATCCCCAGAGCGCGGATAGGAATACTCTAAGTCCCCGGAGCGCGGACTAGAGTATAAACAGTTCCAAACCTTCGAATCCCCAGAGCGCGGATCGGAGTACTCTAAGTCCCCGGAGCGCGGACTAGAGTATAAACGATTTCAAACCTCCGAATCCCCAGAGCGCGGGTCGGAGTACTCTAAGTCCCCGGAGCGCGGACTAGAGTATAAACGATTTCAAACCTCCGAATCCCCAGAGCGCGGATCGGAGTACTTTAAGTCCCCGGAGCGCGGACTAGAGTATAAACGACTTCAAACCTCTGAATCCCCAGAGCGCGGATCGGAGTACTCTAAGTCCCCGGAGCGCGGACTAGAGTATAAACGACTTCAAACCTCCGAATCCCCAGAGCGCGGATCGGAGTACCCTAAGTCCCCGGAGCGCGGACTAGAGTATAAATGACTTCAAACCTCCGAATCCCCAAAGCGCGGATCAGAGTACTCTAAGTCCCCGGAGCGCGGACTAGAGTATAAACGGTTCCAAACCTCCGAATCCCCAGAGCGCGGATCGGAGTACTCTAAGTCCCCGGAGCGCGGACTAGAGTATAAATGATTTCAAACCTCCGAATCCCCAGAGCGCGGATCGGAGTACTCTAAGTCCCCGGAGCGCGGACTAGAGTATAAACGACTTCAAAACTCCGAATTCCCAGAGCGCGGATCGGAGTACTCTAAGTCCCCGGAGCGCGGACTAGAGTATAAACGGTTCCAAACCTCCGAATCCCCAAAGCGCGGATCAGAGTACTCTAAGTCCCCGGAGCGCGGACTAGAGTATAAACGACTTCAAACCTCCGAATCCCCAGAGCGCGGATCGGAGTACTCTAAGCCCCCGGAGCGCAGACTAGAGTATAAACGATTTCAAATCTCCAAACCACCTGAACGCAGATCAACTTACTCTAAATCCCCGGAGCGTAGATTTAGGGAAGAGTCCAAGTACTCGAGAGATGTAGAACAAGAAATATGCCATGTGTGGAGATGTTCGAACATCACGAAAATGGACCGGGATATGATGCGACTCATAAGAACATGAGCTGTGACTATAGTTAATCGGCAGACAAAAGAAAAAGCAAGAGAGTCATTCAAACAAAAAGAAACTAAACTTCATTTCAGTAGTTCAAAATGGGGTTACACAGTTACTCCTACACAACTCAGAGTTGAGAACTTATCTATACAAGCTACAAGCTACAAAGATAAAAACAACTACAAGACTTAAGCAAGATGCTCGTTGAACGAGCGTATCGATTATTTCTTAGGTTTCTTCTTCTTGTCTTCCTTTGTTTTTTCCGACGACTCCTCTCCTTCACGCTTTTTCTTGGATTTCTTGCTTGCTAAAGAAGCGGAGTCAGGAGTAGGAGACGGAACATCTAGCGGTTTGGACCTGCCCGGGAGAATGATTTTCAAAGGTCTGTTCCGAGGAACGGTGAGTTCCAGAATTTCAGGTTCAATTTTGACCTCGACCTTTTTCTTCTCCTCTGCGGCGAGGCGGTCCTTCATGCTCATCTGTGAAGTATGCTCAGAGGCACCAGTGATTTCAATTTCGTCGCTTCCTTCGACGGGAGATGAAGTGTCAAGCTTATCGTCATCTAGCGCCCCAATCACTTGAGCATCGGGACCAGGAATCACTCCCGCGTGGACAGCATCGCTAGTTTTCTCTGCCTCCTCCTTGGCGTCATCGCTCCTTGGAGTTGGCTCGGCGTCAGAACAACCTACATGAAAACATAAAGGATGGGCGTTAGAACGAGTAACCACCACTGAAAAATAACGGGAACTTGAGAAAGAAGAATTTCCTACCAGGGTCCGGTTGGCTATCGGTGGCGCGTGGGGTTTCACCCTCCAGGATAGGGGATAGCACATGAGCACCGAGCCCGGGATCTTCGGGGTCATAACCAGCATGCTGCTCGAATGGATCAAGCGTCGGCCGACCAACCGATTGAGCAGCGGGAGGAGCAGCAATATGAGGAGCAGAAGTATTGGCACCAGACGGGCCAGCTTCATCTTTTTCTCTTTTGGAAGGGGAGAGCCTTTGCTATAAAGTACTAATGCTGCGGATAAATCCGATGGCTCATTCCCCCTAAGGAACTCCTTCACCAAGGCATCCTCATCGACCTCTTCGGAGCCCGACTCGATCTTCCTGATCCTTATCAAAGTTTCCCAGGCCTCAGCTAGGGATTCGAGGTAGTCGTCGCCCAAGAATGTTAAGTCGCGATGCATAAGGACGCGAGCTCCATATTCAGCAATCAACGGGTCAAACATGCATTTGACCTCTTCCCTACCGGTTTCTGCGGCCGCCTCGAGGTGAGAATCTATCTCCTTCACAGCCTCTCTTTTGCCCTCCTCACGGGCCTCATCCTTCATTCTTTCAATCCTGGCAAGTTCGTCATCGAGCTTCATTTTCAGGAGACGAGTAGCGACGATTTCATCACAGTATCGCTGTGATTCTTCTTGAGCAGCTACCTTGTCCTCCTTTTCCTTGGAGAGTAATTCTTTCAGCTCTCTGACTTGCACAACGAGCGCGTCCCTCTCTTTCTGGATAGAGTCTTTTTCTAGGGCGAGGGCACCGCTGCGCTGGACTGCTTCATCAAGCTCCTTCTTGTGAGCCATCTCTAAGCGAGCAACTGCCTCAGCAGTATCTTTTGCGCTTTGCTCAGCGGCTTCCAGCTTCAACTTGTACGAAGCGAGCTCTACGTCTTGGTGCTCGATGATGTTTTTGTCGTAGCCAGCCTCTAGTTTCAGGCGATCACTCTCATGTTGACGCTCAACGGACACCTCCGAGATCTTCTCCACCAAGTGCACAAACGCGTCATGTTGAACATAGACGTCGTTATTACAGGCAATGGCACTCTGCTTCACGTGCCCGGGAATATGGTGAATAGTCGGGAGGAACTTCAAACCGTCGAAGCAAATTTTCGGAAACTTGGCCCTAAGATCGACCATCTTTTCCGCGACAGTTGGATCAACCGCGGGAGTAGGGGGAGGAGGCTTTGGAAGTTCTGCCCTTTTTCGTTGTTCCCGAACTTGCCTCGTACTCGACGAACCGGAGTGTTGTTCTCGAGGAGCATCAGACTGGTAACCCTGCTGTGAAAATTTCTCTTTATCCGGCACAATTGGAGGAAGAGGATCACGGGATTGCGAAGATTGAGAATATGCCTTCTTGCGGTGAGACGACTCGCGGGGGCGATTGTCTCTATCTTCATAATCATCTCTGTCCCTGCGTCTGCCTGAACCAGAGTCCCATCCGGAATGATGAAATATGGAAGAGTCATGAAGGCGATCGAATCCATGAGAGCGTCCCATGTCACCTGCAAAGAATGGAGATAACAACGAGTTAAGAAAAATCCGTGAGATAAGAAAAAACTTGAAGTGTATGATGGAATGCGTATGTGCATGTGTGTCCTAGTGTTCCCCCCGACGGACCAGTTCTTTTATCTTTGCTAATTGGAGTATTGTCTCCTTGGGTCGGGAGTTGAACTCCCGCGTTGCCTTTAGCGGGCGAAGAAAACTTGAGGGCTTCGTGATCGTCAAACCCGTAATTAAGTATATCGTCGGGAATAGACAGGTTCGACAGGCCCCTCAGGGAACTTTCCTGGTGCTGCGAGGAAGCCTCTTTCTCAGGAGGGATAGACATGACTTTTGAAGTGCCGCCAACTTTCTCCTTATGAACTTTATATTTTAACTTCTTCTTTCCCTTCGAAGGGGAGGATGACGTCTCAATGTCTTGAACTTCGACCGCCGGATTCCAAGCGGGACCCGCATTCTCGCCTTGAGTCTCAAGAGCTTCGTCTTCTTTGCGCTCACCTTCTTCGTGCGTATCAGGAGTGCGGCGCGACGATGATCCGGCCTATTTTTTCCCTTTACCGGACGGAGGTTTGGGAATGACGACACCTTCTGGAAGGCTGATCCGACGACCAGGGGCTAGCAATCCAAACCCCGACAGTGATTCATTTGAAATGATAGTCCGGATGTCTCGTTCCTCGGTAGGAAGAGCTCTAATGGCTTCAACAGCCTCAGAATATCCTCGGCCTTCTGGACGCGGGTTGATACTTAAAAAGATGAAATAAAGAGTTAGGAAAAGCATGACTCCGGTTAAATGCGAATAGTGACTCGTTAGAGAGACTTACTGCCTTCAACCCATCTCCTCGCAAAACCAGGAGGGCAGCGCACATAGAACCATTCCTGCTTGTACAGGGCGAATTTACTGCATGCCCCTGTCAAGATCTGGCATTTGTGGTACGGCTCGAGGAACATAAAGGAAGGACTGTCTTTCCGTCTCTTGATCATATAGATGTATCTGATATCGCCAGCGGTTGGAGGTCTGGAGAAGACGGCCATGAAAAGTAAGTAGGTCCCATATAGAAACGCATGGCCGTTCGGGTGCAGTTGCGACGGAGCTATGTCGATATACTGCAATACATCCCGGAGAAATAAATTGAACGGAGGCACGCTGCCCATCCAACACATGAACTTGTTACAGGCAGTATACCCGACTGGGGGCAGATGAGGACGATCATGTCGCGAAGGGACCAACACATCGGCGAAAGGGATCCCATGAATGGAGCATATCCGTCGGAGAGCGGCTTCGTTGATCTTCGAAGCTTGTGAATCGATCGGATTGTCTAGCAGGATTGTCGCCTCCAGGGCATCAGGTGCTAAGTTATGAGTAGGAGAAGTCGACGGATTAGGAGTATCAGCAGCTCCTTGCCTTGATGACGGCCCAGGCCTGTCGGATATAGTGGCGGAGCTAGATTTTCTCGACATCCCCAATAAATAACAAACTTGGCTAAGTGCTTGAGAAAACTATACTTAAAAAACGTTGAACGTTAGAATTAGCAACACGAGTTTTCCCCCACATGGTGTGTGAACTAGTGCAAGCAATTGTGTACAAGCAATAAGAATCTAAAGATTTCAAAGATATAGAAATGGGCTTCAAATCGTCGCCTTCGAAGACCGTCATCGCTGACCGTCTCAAAAAGCCCGCCTTGAGGCGATTACAATTTCAAATTCAGAAGACGAATGTTAATCAAAGTCCAGGTTTAAGTCTACTAAAGCTAGGGAGTTAACGATCTGGGTCAGTTTCACATGATGGTGTGCCTAGATCTCTATCCTTGTGTTGTTTGGGCAAGGCAATTGTTCGTTCGGCATTTACAATGTTCGGCCTAAGTATGTTTATCATTGGTCGGCATTTATAATTGACCGGCATGTGCATTGCTCGGCCTTATGTTTGTTTGGCAGGTCAGTTATTCAAAACGTAGACTGTTCGGCATTTAAATGATGTTCGGCGATGGTATTGTTCGGTCTAAATAGTGTTCGGCATATGTATCTGTTCGGCACGTCAGTTCGGCAATGGTATTGTTCGGTCTAAATAGTGTTCGGCATATGTATCTGTTCGGCACATCAGTTCGGCAATGGTATTGTTCGGTCTAAATAGTGTTTGGCATATGTATCTGTTCGGCACGACAGTTCGGCATATGTATTTGTTCGGCGCGTCAGTTGTTCGGCACATATACTGTTCGGCATTTGGGTATTGCTCGGCCTTAGTCCGTTCGGCTCAATTGTAGTTTGGCATTTTTAGTAAGTGCTCGGCCTGGGATTGTTCGGCCAAGGAAGTTCTCGGCAGGCTTCCATTCCACCATCCGGCACACGACGACATACGCCGGAGCAGCGCTACGCCAAACAACACCCTTACCTCCTCCAGCACCTCCATTCTTTCTTCTTCCCTTTAGCTTCAGTTCGACACAAAGGAACTAAGCAGATACTCATCGTTCGGCAGTAGAGACGCAATAAAAACAACCTACTCGAAAACTTTCTACGCGACACACTCGGCCATCTCGTTTGAGACCTATTTGAAATACGAGGAAAAATACCTAAGTTTGCAGGTCGGAAATGGGGATGGTGTAGTTAAGTTTCAAACTCGGACGACTGGATAGAATCACAAGTCTTCGAAGAGCGACAGAAGTAAAAAAGTAAAAGGGAGAAGAAGGAAAAGACCTGGTTTTATAGAGAAGGGAAGTGGAAGTCGAAGGGGCTATACCCGGTGGAACCGGTCAAAGCCAGAGTGTTCGGCATCGGAAGGCAGTGTCATTCGGCATGAGGAGTGTTCGGTTTCGACTGATTCGTTCGACATCTAAACCACGCTCGTCATACACCTCCATCATGGGTATTCTCAAAAAAGCATCACCCAGGAAAGCTGAACTAGATTCAAAGCGCATCACGTTCGGCCACGCGATACACTTTGGGGGGCAAGTGTTTCCTGGAGGTTTGACCAGGCAACTAGTATTCAGAAAAGTACTCGGCATCCGTAGTGCTCGGCATTCATTGTGCTCGGCATTCATAGTGCTCGGCATCCGTAGTGCTCGGCATTCGTAATGCTCGGCATCCGTAGTGCTCGGCATCCATAGTGCTCGGCATCCTTAGTGCTCGGCATCCAGAAGACTCGGCACCCATAGTGCTCGGCATCCGAAGCGCTCGGCATCGATAGAACTCGGCAACAGGAGTGCTCGGCAAAGTACTCGGCATACCAGGCTACTCGGCGTCAACTAGCGCTCGGCGTCAACCAATGCTCGGCGTCAGCTAGCGCTCGGCATCGATAGAACTCGGCAACAGGAGTGCTCGGCATCCAGAAGACGTTCGATGGACATAACTCGGCATGACACTATTGTTCGGCCAAGAGCTTCGGACAGAGACACGTTCGGCTTCAACTGCAACAAACCTACACTTCCCACACATTAAAGGGACCGTTCGGCATGGAAATGTTGTTCGGCATTATGGCGTTCGGCATGCCTGGTTCGGCAAGCAGCAAGTACTCGGGCCAGAGTGTTCGGCCAACAAGCCCACTTGGGAAGTCCAGCCCATATTTGCCTATAAATAGAGGGGCGGGGTCATAGTGAAGAGGATCCTTTTTTGGAGAGAACACCGGGGAGACTCTGCCATTTTTGAGACTCATCTTCTCTACTTAACAACTTCATTCAAGCGTTTGATTCATGAATTGTATTTGTAATCAACAATAAGGAAGATCAATAAAGTTTAATCTCAAAGTGGACGTAGGCAATTATGCTGAACCACTATAAATTTGGTGTTCTTACTTTCTGCATTTAAATTAGCATTGTCTTCTCTGTTTAATTTAACTTCATCACTTATATCTCTACACAATCTTTCTCAACGAGGTTAGTGACCAATTTTGGTGCTAACAATGTGTGTGTGTGTGTAATCTACTAGTTTGAACATACGCAAACACACTAGGAAAATCTCTTAATTCATCATATAATACTATCTTAGGAAATTGTAACTAAAAGTTTAAACCTACAATTAGTTAATAATGGCTAAAAATCATTCTTTTGGGACTGAAAATTCCTCTACCCAAGAGATGCCCAATATCTAAGGGATGCCTAAATTAGGACAGTCAATGGGTCGGGTCGAGTCAGGTTCGGGTCGGGTTCGGGTTGATTTTAAATGGATCGGGTCAACCTGTTTCTTAAACAGGTCAGAAATAGCTCAACCCAAATCTGACCCGATTATAAACGGGTTGACCCGACCCCTGTAACCCGATTATAAATGGGTTGGATCGGGTCGTTTATGGGTCGGGTCAATCCATATAAGGTATAAATGGATTATAACCGGATTGTAAACGGGTTATAAATCGGTACAATTCGGGTTCACGGGTCGGGTTGGGTTATAATCGTGTCGGGTCAACCTATATAAGTATAAACGGGTTATAAATGGGTCAAATTTGGGTTCACGGGTTAAACCGAAGCCCACCCATTTATAAATGGGTCAAATTCGAGTTGACTCGAAAATGACCCGCCCATTTAAATGGGTGGGGTTAACCTACTAAATTTCGTGTAATCTTCGGGTCGTGTTTCAGGTCGTGCTGGAAATTGATAGCCCTACCCTAAATGGCTCAAGCAATACTTGAGGCATGTAGGGCAAGTTCACATTTTACAAGCTACACCTGCGGCAGCCGCTACACCGCCTGCTGAAGTAGCACCTCGCCCTATTGACCTTCCCAAAACGTGAAAGGGCTTTTAGAATATGGATGGAATTGTGTATACAGGAGTAAAAAGTTTTATTAAGACGAAGGCTTGGATTAACGACTGTGAACATATATTTCGGGAGCTTGGATATGAAGACCATATTAAGAGGTGGCTACAATGCATCTTAAGGAAGAAGTGTTAGATTGGTGGACGCTAGTAGCTGATGTCGATGCCAAGGAAGTTATTTTGTAGTTGGAGAAGTTTATTCAACTTAGGTAGGGAGACTCCACATTAAAGGAGTGCGTCAGTAAATTCACGAAGCTAACTAATTTTAGGATGAGTTTGATTGACATCCCCATGATGAAGGCTATGAAGTTTGTTAAAGGCTTAAATTCCTCACTTAGGGAGCTACTTTTGACCCAAGTACCCGTGGGCGCCACTTATGAGATGTTAGTTGAGATGGTTTTGCTTTAGACCATTGGCTCAGAAGAGAAGGAGAAGGAGAAGGAGAACTTAGGACCAATACAAAATCAAGGAGGAGCTAAAAAGGAAGGATTTTAGGCAAACAAAAAGGCCAAAGGGAAGTTCAAGAAGGAAGGTATAACGTGTCAAAGATGCTAAAAGAAAGAACATGTCGCTAAGGAATGTAAAGTGAGTTTGATAAGGGAAGAGTTTAAAGGGATGTGCTATCACTACCATGAGGAGGGACACTATAGAATAGGTGTCCAAAGCTTGCGAAGGAAGGGTAGAGTGGGAAAGCCTATGCCATCGAGGCTATTCCTATCTCGAGTAGACTCCCCTTAGAGGTTAAGGAAAGGTCGCATTGGAAGGTACAACTATTATTTTTTGGCAATACTATTCATACTCTATTTGACTCGAAAACACCACATCATTCATAGCTAAAAATGTAGTTAACTCTTTGAGTCTAAAAACCCTCATAGTCACCGACCCGATTGTAGCATCAAGTCCTATTGGGGGGTCGACACATCTTTCTTTAATTTGCAAAGACCTAGTTATGGATATATGTAATTTCAATTTTACCTGTAGCACATGTGTTCTTAGCTTTGAGGGGTATGGGGTTATCTTAGGGATGGATTGGTTATCTTACTACGGGGCTATCTTGGATTGCAATAGGAGTGTTGTATGGTTAAGGAGTTGTAAGGGGCGAGATATAGATATTCGTTGTGAATCCTAAAACACAGTCAAGTTAAGTTATTTATACTCGTTGAGCCTATTACAAGATGAGCTCTCATCCATACCTGTAGTTCAATAAATTCCCGACGTCTTTGAACAAGTCTCGGGTCTCCTACCCCAAAAAGAGATCGAGTTTAGGATCGATTTAGAGAAGGATGCTAGACCTGTCACTCTACCACTAAAAAACATGGCCTCCAAAGAAAGGTGAGAGTTGGACAAGCAAATTTATGAGCTATTGCAGAAGGGATTCATTTGTCGAAGTACTTCTGAATGGGGAGCACCTGTTGTCTATGCCACTAAGTAGACGGCTCACTAAGGGTATGCATCGATTATAGAGAACTCAACTTGTTGACTAAGAAAAATAGGTACCCCTTACCAAGATTGGATGATTTGTTTGATCGGCTTGTGGGAGCCAAATTCTTTTACCAATTAGACTTATCTACTGGATTTCATTAATTGAGGATGGTTGAGGGTAGCAAGCAGAAGACCGCATTTCGCACTCCAGATGGATTGTATGAATGGGAAGTGATGCCTTTTGGGTTAACAAATGCCTCCACATACTTTGTAGATTTGATGAGTAGAGTTTTAAGGGGCAGCCGAATGATTTCATCGTACTGTTTGTGGATAATATCTTAGTATTCTTCAAGAGTTCACCAACTATGTTGTGTTACCAAGGAAGAAGCCAAAATGATACCATCCAATGTACATGAAGATAGTTATGGTGATTACACCAAGGGCCAAACTTTTGTAAGAAAGATTCTTCGCCTATGGATACTTTTAGCCGACAGTCAACCGGGATGCGGTTGATTAAACTAGAATGTGCAAAATGTGCCAAAGATTTGCGAATATTCATAGAGCTCCATCCATAGTGCTTACACAAATGGTCATTCCATGGCTAATTGTTGTTATGGGGCTTGACATAATTAGTGTGCTACCGATGTCCAAAAGAGGAGCGAAGTACATTGTTGTTGAATTTACTATTTCACAGACTGGTCCAAAGCGAAATGGCTAGCCACGAGCATTATGAAAAAGTGATCAACATTATGGTGAAAATCATCATATGCCGATTTGGAGTTCCTCATAAGATTATCAACGACAATGGAACCTAATTCGAAAGTGCCGAATTCAAAATTTTCTATAACAAATATTGAATTGAAAAAAGCTTTGCAGTTGTAGCACACTCGCTAGCAAATGGATAGGTGGAGGCGGCGAATAAGATCGTCAAATCCATCTTGAAGAAGAGATTGACGAAGGCCGAGGGAAACTAGGTCGATGGATTACAACTAGCATTATGGTCTTACTGAACGAGTTATAAGTCCACAATTAGCCATACTCCATTCGCTTTGGCTTATAGATCAGTGGTCATGATTCCAATTAAATTGGAAGTTCTTTCTCATAGAAGAACTCACTATGATCCCAAGATGAATGAGGAACTCTTGCTTGAGTCCCTTGACACGATCAATGAGAAGTGTGAAGTAGCTGATTTTAGGGTAGTTGCTCACCAGATAAGAGTAGCACGGCAATTCAACAGCATGGTCAAGAAAAAAACCTTCAAGATTGGCAATCGGATTTTGAAATGCGTCTTTCCTAGTCTAGGGATACTTACCCAAATTGGGATGGTCCTTTTGCAGTCGAACATAAGCTTGGAGACGGAATTTTCAAGCTGGTGACTGTTGATGGAATTTTGATTCTGAGAGCATGGAATAGCTAACAATTAAGATGCTATTTCACTTAGATGTGTATTTGTAAATATCAAACTATACTATGATATAATAAGGAATAGTTTGCCATTCTTGTGTTTATAAAAGGAATTGGCTTTGGGAATCAATGGAACTATATTCTCAATAGCTTGACATTATGTTGTATGAACAATAGCAAAATTGAATACACTATGCTTTGAAAATGCAGATACCTACCTAGAGATATGTACCGATAGACTTCCTCGATCTATGATCGGGTCATAGGAGTACAATCAAGCTTGGGTCGATTGTGATGATTCGCCACATACCTCTGATCGTTGACAAATGCCCGAAGACTAGTAGGTTCTAAGAATATAGCCTAGAGATGGGCAAGGTCTAGTGGTGATGCCAAGAGATAGGCATTTAAGACATTAGGCCCTTGAGATAGGACATCGTAGGAGATTGAATCTCCTTTTCTAAACATGTTCAACGCCTAGAGATTGGTGAGATCGGGTATGGATATTCAAAGATAGATGTCCAAAACATCACTTTTCGAAAATAGGAAGCGATATGGAGATCCAACCTTGTCTTTAGTCAAATGGAACCTGATTGAAGATAAACCAGTAGACTAAAGAGTTAGCCAAATGATTATAATTATGCTAGCCAATGAAGAAATGTTTTGGCAGTGGTGAAAATAAAACAAAAAGGTATAACCAAGCAATGCGAGAAATTATTCATACATACAAAGTTACAGTGAATAGTAACATTGTGCTAACTCAGATACAAATATCATAGATATAAATAAACTACATATATAGGCACGATAATATGGAAGTTCGAAAGAAAAGCAATTTTATTCACAAACAAAATACTTCATAAGCAAAAGCGGGGGTCATACCCGCATAACGATCGCCTATCTACATGTGCCAAACCAAAAAGCTAAACAAGCAACTACACAAAAACATGACATTTAAGCTTACTTCTTCTTCCTCCTGCTCTTTTTTCCTTTGGAGAAGACAAGGTTAGCCTCTTGCCAGATTTATTCTTCTTTCCTCTAGGCAGATAACCCTTGGGATCCTTACCTCAATCATAGTCGCTCCTAGGAGATTCACGAGCTCAGCATGAACACCTACCACTGCAGGAGTAGAAACTAGAATGAAAAGTGGTGGTATAGGCAAGGAAACCGAGAAAGGGGGAGGAACATCATCAATCTTTTTTTCCTTTTTAATTTTCTTGACATTCTTAGCTTGTATGGCCTTATCCTTTAGCATTGATGACCCAAATTAATGCTTGATGGCCCCTATAATACTTATATCTATGTCGCCCTGCATCACATTAGGATCGCCAACAACCTCTTCTTCCAGTGCATGAATCTTTTTAGATCAGGACCTAAAGTGGGCCTAGCTAAATAAGTTGGAATCATAAGTGGGACAGACATGATGACATATTCTGTCATTAAAGCTTGAGTGCTCGAAGATAAATTTCCTTCTGGTAAGGTGGCAAGAGCAGGTAGACTTTAAACTTGAGAAGGCAAAAAAAAAGAGATTAGAAACATCGATGAGTGTCATCTGAACCTTCTCAAACATAGGAGAAGTTAGTGATATACCTCCAGGAGGAGAAGAAAATGTTTTCGAAGGAGTCCCCGTGTAACTCCCCTCGTTGATCAGAGATAAGATAGGTAGTTTTGGAATGGATTTTGGCTATGTATAACTATTTATACCTAAAAGTGGCACAAACACCTAGAGATAAAAAGTAGAAGAAATAAATGAAGAAAGTAAACTACAATGAGGAATAAACAAGACATGCAAGATTTATAGTAGTTCGGCTAATTGTTGCCTATGTCCACTTAACTTTGTTGATGAATATGATAGCTGTTTACTAAAACCATTCTTAAGGATCAGTGATGATCCACTGAATTACAAGAGTGATTTTATAATTCGTAAAAGACCGAAAAAGATCCCTAAAACTATGCCCATCATCATCTATTTATAACTGTAGGTTGCTGGAATTCTACCCACTACGGCTATGCCATTGTTTCTCATGTTTACGACCGAGAAGATCGTGGCCACATCAGCAATACTCAGGAATCGGTACCGATCCATGCTCGGGATCGATACCGATCCATGAAATTGCCTTCTGGATCCCTCCTTGATCTTGTGGAAGTTCAACATGTTCGCGTCTTCAACTCTCTTTCTTTAATTGCTTTGCTAGGGGCTTGGATCTGAGTGAATTACTTGGCTCAAGTGTAGATTGGTTGCACTTGGTTTGTCCATGAAGTGTTTGAGTTATATCTGGCTAACAAACCATTTCATTTGACATGATGCCTTGCAAACACCTTGACTACATATGGTGTGAGTTGTTGATGGATTTGAGCAAATACCAGGGATCAGTATTGATCCCTATTCATGGATCAGTACTGTTCCATGCTCTTGCATGGA
Source organism: Allium fistulosum (assembly GCA_030737815.1). NCBI lineage: Eukaryota > Viridiplantae > Streptophyta > Magnoliopsida > Asparagales > Amaryllidaceae > Allium > Allium fistulosum. The sequence continues at coordinate 803,191,079 of CM060903.1, read as the reverse complement.
TCTCGGAATTTGATCTTGTGAATAAATTGAGTAGATGTTTTGGAACTCCTTAGCAAGGTATACGACTTTACTTCTCGATCTTGTTTGACATCTGAGTTTGGAAGTCATCATTCTGGATTCCTGCTTAAAAATCATTTAGTTTGATCGATCTAATTCGACCACAAATGGCCTGGTCACAAGGCTAGATAGCATTTGCCCCTCAAAGTACATCTTGTTTCTAATAAGATGTGCTTTAAAATTAGACAAATTGGAGTTTCTGCATCAGATTTCAGTCGTCACCTCGAACGGTTGTAATTTTTCCTTGGACTATTTTAGTGAAGTGTAGCATCTTTGAACGATCGTTATAGCACTTTGTTTAGCTTAGGCCTGCTAGTCCCTAGTAATATAAAGGTTGAAGCGTGTCCTTTAAGCATTTTATTCCAACTTGGAAAATTCCAATGATTTCCTTGCTCGGATTTTACAAGTTCGGACCTTTTTCCTTAGAATTCTAACAGTCCGGTGCCATGTTGACAATTGTAAACCTGCCTTGTTCTATCTATTCTGTTCATATGCATATGCACACGTACACGTGTGTACATGAAATTACACATCACATATATATAGAGAGAGGGTTCGGTACCGATCCCGTACTTCGCAAAAACAGGCGCTTTTCTTGCTTCCTTTCTTAGTTCTGGTGCTATATACACACCGACCTTTACTTTATCTCCTCACTTTTTCTTTCTTTTATTTTCGAGATCTATAATCTTGGGCTCACCATTAACAGCCTTGCCTCCATTAGATCGTTCAACACCGAAGCTCCACCTTAAATTTCCATCGCACCTCGTTCTTCCATCAACATTACCAACTTCACCACCTCCGATTCAAATCTAGGATCATTCGACTTGCTTAAAACTCGAATCCCCAACTTGATTTCTTCAAAATCACCAATCTCGAGTCTACTAGGTAGGTAATGATCTTGGGGGTCAATGATGCTGGAGACTTGGGTCGCTGGTCGAGTTCGGTTTTAGGAAAAATGGTTAAGCTATTTATGTTTTCTCTTGTGGATCAGCACGGAATGACACTTGGGGACTTTTACTTGAGTTACTTGAGCACTTGATCACACTTTGCTTGATTGGCTGCCGATTCCACACTTGGGCAATTTTGGATGATTGAATATAATTTGCACTTAAGTGAAAATTTCCTAAGTGTTGTTATGAGATTGCCAATGCGTGGTCGGAGATGTGAGGCCCGTTAGGACGGTCAGCGATGACGGTCATTTTGGAAACTGATTCAGTCTTCAAACGAACTTTTCGCAAACTTTACCAAATAAATAGTTTGAACTCGATGATGCACTACACAATTTCATATGCATGCATTGCACCACACTTAGTTGCACACATTGTTACCCCATGTCAATGTGTCAGACTCGATTAGTCGGCACATGTCGATATTCATTGGGTTTGGTACATTGACTTTATAAGGCTCTCTTCCAGCATGAAGATTACAGCTTTAAATGTATCTGATATCGCTTATATGTGAAGTTTATTAGTTATGGATTTCAAACGCTCCTCGCATCTCTCTGCGATGGTTGTAGGTCCTTCAACTTCTATGTATGCTGAGTCTAATACTGAGTCCAGCTCGATTCAGCAAGGCATACACCGACCCCGTCTAGGTCACATTCCACCGGTCATCAAGAAGAAAAAACTCTTCAAATGATTGCCTTCGGGCTAGTGGAAGGTCCTGAAGTAGAGGCTGCTCTGAAGTTATTCTCCTGCCTTGAAGATTGATGAAGGGTCTCTCAAGAGGATATGCGAGAGGCATGGCTTCCCGTTTAAAGGCATGTTAGTTTCATCTCAACATCAGCGAGCACATCTCCTACCAGTTGGATACACCGCATGCAAGCGATGCATGTGTATGGTAGGATGCGTTCCACCATTCAATTATCTCATCCGCCGAGTTTTGCAATTCATGAAGCTGGCTCTAGCCCAATTGCATCCCAATAGCTATGCTTTTTTGAACATTTTTTATATCATTTTTTCCCACCATCTGAATCGCAAGCCCAGCACTCAGGAGATTTGCTACTTGTATAGCTTCAAGCATCAGAAAGGATCTCCTTTGCTTACGTATCTAGAATCTTTTGCGGGTTATCGTATGGTAACGAGCCTCTAGAACAAATTGAGCTATTTTAAAGACAAATTATTTTTTATTCTATCAGTTCATTATCTAGCAAATAACAGCTTACACTACAAGAGCGACATCATTTAGCGACAGCAAAAAGGCGTTGGCGGCCGTCACTAGCCGTCGCTAAATGCCTTTGCTATTTACCCCGTCACCAACTCAGAAAGTGACGGCTCTCGCGATATCAGCGACGGTTAGTGACGGCGAAGTGGACACGTGGCAACATCCTAGAAGTTGAAGGGCTGCCGCAAACCGGCACCAGCCGTCACTAACCTAGAACCAATTAGCCGTCATTAGTCATCGCTAGCCGTCACTGGCTGTCGCTAACCTGAGACCAGAAGGGCGTCGCTAGCCGTCGCTAATCTGGGACCATTTTTCTGCACCAAACTCCTCCTTAGACCATCCAAATGCATAAATCTCCATCCACCTCATTTACAACACATATATACTCAATTGCACAACTACTACCAATGCAAGAATCATATAATCTCATTCATATCACACAGAATCAAATATATAACGCAAATATCAATATTTACACAACCATTTCATCAACCAACACCAATATCTAATCAAACTACAAAACCATACCTACAAATAAGTACATCAAACAAAACATCCCAACCAACTCATGTACATCAAACAAAACATCCACTAATCCATCAAACCACCCAACCAACAAACAAGTATCAAATCCATAAATGTAACACATGTCACATATGTACAAAACAAAATGATCAAAATATATCAGAAACACAGCCATACCTTCCTGGATACTTATAGGATGTAGTCCGAAGGCTCAACTTCAAAACCTTTATATAAATTTTAATGTAGGAATTTACTTAGTATAATTTTAAATATTAAAAAAAGCAATAAATTTGATACTTACCCCGCACTCTTGGGGACAACCTCTGCAATTGGACGTACATCTGGCGCTGTGCCGCTGACACCCGCGCCCGGAGAAGGAGAAGGCTGCGAAGGCTGAGATCTGCTGGAATGTCTCCTGAAAGGCATATCTGCTACAAACAAATCATTTCATAGAGTGATAAAATATATCATTTCATAGAATTCAAAAAACAGAACAATATATAGCTCACAACATAGTTATCATTATTAACATTTAACATCGACAACTCTGAATACACAATATACAACAACTGATACGTAGCTCATAACATAGTCATCATTATTAACATATAACATCAGAAACTCAGAATACACAATATAAAACAACTAATACATAGCTCACAACATAGTCATCATTTAGAATTATCAGTCTTCGTCGTTTTCTGATTCAGACTCGGTCTCGTACTCTACGTCGTTTTCTTCTGTGCTCTCAAAGGCTTCTATTAATTCATTCGATCCATCATTCAACAACCCTACATCAATATCATTAGTTATTACTATTTCATCATTTGGCTCAAGATCCGCTTGATATGCTGCTTAGTCTGGAATATTAATTCCATCAAATGTAAATATTGCATTTGTTTTAAAAACAACCGACCAATCTGCTTTATCTCTTTTAAAGGATGGATACGGAGCAAAATAAACTTGTAATGCTTACTTGGCTAATACGAAAGGATCATACTTATAATAATGTGAGGTATGCTTTATTTCAATAAGCTTATAATCTTTGTGCACGTTGATTCCAGAACCAAGAACATTGTTGAACCATACGGGTTGCATATAATATGTCAATTCTAAAACCTGTGTTAAGATGCCATAAAAATATTTTATATGCTCATTTGGATCATTACTACCTTTGACAAATACACTGCTATTATATGTTAATTTTTCAGCACCATAATCTATGGTGTTGAATTTAAATCCATGAATGAAGAATATTGGATAAGTCTTGACATTTCTTTTTGGTCCGAGTGCAAGATGTTGTAATCCTTCATCAACAATACTGTTTCTTGGATCATAAACGTAGTTCTAAAACCATTTAGCAAAGTCTATACTGAGATCGCTAGATGGATGTCGTGATTCGTATATACTGCGAACATATATGTAATATGTTCCATTATAAGTAACATGTAAGTATGATTGAAATAATTATGAATTTGTTATTACCTAAATAATGGTGCAACTTCAGCATAATTAAGAAGAACATATGTGTGCGCTATATGGTAATCTCTATCATCTAACCATATTTCTACACATTTTCTAGCAGGTCTGCCATGTTGTCTAAAAGTAGATAACATTGTTTGAGAGGTATCTTATTCAACGGCTTTATCATTACGAGGAACACTTACAAATGATAAATTCACATGGTCACTGAAGTAACGAGAGAAAAAGAATGAAGCTTCTTCTTCAAGATATGATTTGCAAATCGAACCTTCAACTCGTGCTTTTTGTCTAACTTTTTTCTTCAAATGATTCAAGTAACTATTAGAAAATTAATTCAATTCAAATTTTCTTATGTAAATCTGAATTACCTCTCAAACGAAGACCTATTAGAAAATTAATTTTATTCAATTTAGAATAACATAAATATTACGGATAGTCAGTATTACCTCTCAAATGGATACATCCATCCATATTGCACAGGACCTCGAAGAAGTGCTTCGGATGGAAGATGAACCGGTAAATGCTCCATTACATTAAAGAAACCTGGCGGAAATATTTTCTCCAGTTTGCAGATCAGTATAGGGATTTCTACTTCAAGTTTTCATATATGGTCGACTTTTAACGTCGTCAAATAAAGCTGTTTATAAAACATACTTAATTCTATTATAACACTCCATACTTTTACGGGCAGCAGTTCTTTAAAAACCACCAGTAATAAATATTTCATCATGATATGACAATCGTGACATCCCACTAAGTTTATTGTTTTTAAAGTAAACACATCTACGGAGATTAGAAGAAATCCCATCAGGACATCTTAGTCCTTCCACCCACTTTAGCACGAATTTTACTTGCTTGTTGTCTAGTTCATAACATGCTTTAGGTTTTTTATTATCATCGGGCTTCATATGAAGTTCAGGACGTTTACAAAAGTGTGCTATATCAAGTCTCGAATTCAAATCATCCTTAGTTTTGCCCTTTATATTCATAATAGTATTAAACATATTATCAAACACGTTTTTTTCATTGTGCATCACGTAAATATTATATCAGAGTAAGAGATCTTTCCAATATGTTAACTTATAAAATATACTTTGTTTGCACCAATTATGAATGTTCGATTTACCTGGAATTTTAGTATGTACTCTAGTTTTATGTATTTTCGGATCATATATTTCTTCGCTTGACCAAACCTTTGGTGGTTGCATATTCTCTTCTCTGTTAGCTTTAAAAAAAAATTATCTCTTATAAAAGTATGATTGGGATAGAGAAAACACTGATGACAATCAAAACATGAAATTTTCTTTCCATACCGTAAAGAAAATACTCGTGTTTCTTCCATGCAATAAGGACAAGCTAGACGACCGGCTGTACTCCAACCTGAAAGCATCTCATATGCAGGGAAATCACTAATAGTCCATAACAAAGAAGTGAACATACGAAAATTCTTTTATTTTTGAAATATCGTATGTTTCAGCTCCTTCATGCCATAGTGTTTTCAACTCCTCTATCAATGGTTGTAAATAAACATCGATTCCTTGTGTTGGATCATCAGGGTCAGGGACGACAACAGTCAGAAACATGTATGGATTTTTCATACACATCCATGGAGGTAAATTATATGGAGTAACGATAATAGGCCAAGATGAATATTTACTACCAAAATGAGAGAATGGTGAAAATCCATCCGTACATAAACCAAGTCTCACGTTACGACACTCTGCAGCAAACGCAGAGTATGTTTTATCGAAATGTTTCCATGCTTCTCCATCAGATGAATGTGTCAAAGTTCCCTCTTCCTGTGTTACTCACACTGTGTCGTCACATATGACATGTCGTAGCTGAAGATGCATATAACCTTTGAAGTCTAGGAGTGATGGGTAAATAATGCATTCTCTTGTACGGAACTTACTTTCCTTTCTTTTTTCTTGGTTTATATCTTTCCTCATTGCATATTTTGCAGTTTCTAAGGTTAATGTCATCTTTCCAATACAACATACAACATTTTATACATGCATCTACCTTTGGGTATGGCAGATCGAAAGCCGACATAAGTGTTTTCACTTTATAATGACTATCGCACATTAGATTATTAGGTGGCATATGTCGTTTTGCAGCTTGTACAACTGCTGTAAATCTAGCTTCTGTAAAGTTGAATTTTGATTTCATAGTGATGTATACGGTGGTTACTGATAATTCGGTTCCACTTTTACAACCATCCCAGAATGGCCTCTTAGCAGCATCCAATAAATCATAAAATTTTTTCGCTCCCACATTCGGTTCTTCTTCGATGTTTACTTCTTGATCGTCAACTTGGACGGTAGGGAACATTGATCGTGCTGAATCTTCCACCATATCTTCTATTGGGTTCGTCATAACATGATCGTCCTTTGACACTACAAAATTAGGTGTAGGTACAGCATGTTCTCCATGACGATCCCACAAATAATAATTTGGCACAAAACCAGATTTATACAAATGTACTTTAACTGTGTCTGGTTTCCAATGCTTCAAATGTTGGCACTTACTACAAGGGCATCGAAGTTCTTCGTTATTTCGATTATTAGATGTAGCGAATCTAATAAATTCGTGTATACCATTGTAGAAATGTTCCTTCACCGAACCTTTCATACCAGTTCTGATTTCATACATCCAAGTACGGTCGAGAAAATAATCGAACATTGTTCCTAATTTAAAAATATATGTTAGTAATTTCTACAGCACTTCAGTTCACTTCTCTTCTACGCATAACTTGCACTCAAATGGTATATTGTTGTTGTATTTTCTAAGATAGAGTAAAGCCATTTAGGACTAAAGGCTTCACACACCACACTTCTGTCTAATTTCGACAACACTTCACTTCACATCTCTTCTACGCATAACTTTGCATCCAAGGGGTGTATTTTTGTTGTATTTTCTAAGCTAAATTAAAACCTTTTGGGACTAAAGGCTTTGATTTTTTAGTGTCAATTATTTGTTGAAATAATATTTAATGCTTATTTTCAAATCAACATTATATTCATTTCAAATTTTTTAGAAAATCGATTTGGGTATAATATTTATTCTTGTTATATTTATTTCTCAGTTTTTTGGAAAATCGGTTTTAGTACAATATTTGTTCTTTTATGCATTTCTTAATTTTTTTTACAAAATCGATTTTAGCAGAATATTTGTTGTTGTTATATTCATTTATAAATTTCTTTACAAAATCGATTTTAGTATAATATTTGTTGTTGTTATATTCGTTTCCTAATTTTTTTCAAAAAATCGATTTTAGCAGAATATTTAATGTTCTTATATTCATTTCTTAATTTTTTTACAAAATCAATTTTATTACAATATTAGTTGTTGTTATATTCATTTCCTAATTTTTATTAGAAAGTCAATTTTAGCAAAATATTTAATGTTATTATATTCATTTCTTCATTTTTTTACAAAATCGATTTTAGTAGAATATTTATTGTTGTTATATTCATTTCTTAATTTTTTACAAAAATTAATTTCAGTATAATATTTGTTGTTGTTATGCTCATTTCAAAATTATATAATTCATTCAACCATTTAAATATTTGATTTAATACATTTGAAATTTTAAAATGTATTTTAAAATTCAGTTAACAATTTAATTTTTTTTTATCGATTTTGTAAACGAAAATGAGATGTTAGCACTTGTAATAAATTAAATTGATTTTATTTTATACTAACAACTAATACTTATAATGTACACATGCTAATTAAATAAAAAAATATTACTTATGTTTAACCGTACCAATCTAGCAGCATATTAATCAATAATTGTACACTAATTTTTGCGCAAACTATAACAAACATTGTTCTAATTAACTATAACAAATATTCGCATAAACTTATATATCCATTAGCATATCAATCAGTAATTATACACTAATTTTCGGATTATAAATAAACCTTATTTTTTAATTACCAATTAAACAATCAAACCACTAATTAATATCACAAACTCAACAAATACAATATTATCATTAACTAATACACAATAACAAACTCATAATTAACTAATTTGCCAAATTAAGGTTCTCAACTTATCCCAAATTAATCAATACGCTACTATCAACAACTAGTACCGCATAATCACCAATTTCTATCACATAATCAACCAATTTTTGAAATTAAGGTTTGGATTAAACCTAGATTAAGTAGAAATTGGAGAGCAATAACTTACCTTCGAACTTTGGGGAGTTGTAGCTTTCGCGATGGAGAGATTGACGACTCGCGTCGGGGGGCGGTAGTTGGAACATCGATGGAGGAGGAGAGAAAGAGCTGCAGTTTTTTTTAGAAGAAGAAGATAGTGATTTCTATCCGTGGGTTGTTGCTGTATATACGCGTTAAGCGACGACTGGCGTCGGCCAGCTGATGTCGCTAAACGAAGCCTGTTTTGTAGTGTTGGCATATATTTTACTGAGCTAACTATGTAAATCTAACGAATTAACAGACTTAAATTTGTTGAATTCGATAATCAAAATCAAGTGAAATGCAAATCAAACAGTTAGAAAAATAATAAAATCTAACAAATTAAACTATAAGAAATGAAGGATCACTTATATTTGTTGTTGACTGTTTTGCAAGTGTTGAATTTTGGGTATTAGCTCGTTTGTGCTAGATTTTATAAGGTTAAGATTTCAGAGGCGGAAGAAGATAAGAAGGCAGACATTGAACTTGCAAAGTTAGAGAAGAAAAGTAATAATGAGGATTTTTCTAGTTTGTAAAGATGATGAAATAAGCATGCAAAGGATATACATCATATAAGTTATGATGTATAAACCATGTAGAAGCAAGTGGGTGATAGTACAACTGATCAGAAGCTATATAACGAATCCATTTAAGTGCATTTATCGGATAACGATACTCAAAGCATGCTGATTTTTTTCCACTCATTTATAATCCCATTTTATAAGATTTTCAGATAAACTAGTTCTGAATAAAAAGAAAATTAGACTTGGGTAATTAATAACAAACAAAATGTCGAATTAGAAAGAAAAGAAAGAGTTAACTGAAGAATGAGTAAAGAATAAAGTTACAGGGAGAATAAAGAGGAAAAAAATAGACAGAACAAGAAAATAAAAGTAAGCAAGAATTTGATAGAATTTATAGGAGGCGGTAAAATTTTATTAATCTTGGCCATGAATTATTACACGATGCTTGCCTATATTTATAAGTTAGTTTTCAGATTCAGGGAAATCTCTCTGTTCTTTATTAAGAAATAGAAACGGAGACCGGTTGCTTCTCTAGGTTAATTTACGTATTTTTCTTCTTTAATGCCGAGTTTCCTAGGACACACAACATAAAAACAAGAATCAGCAAGTAGAGCCTCAAGAAAATTTTCATTGATTCCATGGTAACCCTATTATTTGATAACTCAAATGTTTATATAATTATTCCAAAAAGGAGGAGGAGACAGACTTGGTATACATTTCAAAATCTTTATATATACATTTTTTTTCAAAATAGTAATTATTCATTTTTCAAAACACTGTGTCGAAATGCCTCGTCCCAATGTTTAGGAATCCTATCGATAATGTTGGACATGCACACCGACCAGAATTCTTAAATCACTTGATGGATAAATTAACACCAAATTAATTATAAAAGTTTTTTTCCAAGTATTTTAGTTTATATGAATAATTTTATTAATTCATCAACTTATATGCTTTCTTTTAGTAGTTTCACATATTAATGTTGATCACATTAACACCTACATAATCTATTATTGTCAACATACATTTATGCAATCGAACATAGTGAAACCAACCATAAACATTCACAAACATGCATTCAATTCAATTTTTTTTATTATTCTAATATATATTTGTATATATAGTCAATTTGCCAACCATAGACGACATTGCAATTCATCACACATTAATCAAATAAATAACAAACAAACAAATGCCTTCAACAGAAAGCTTTCTATTAGCATCTGCTGCACACTATGATCTCTACTGTATCAGACTATTTTATTCAAAGGCGCATAAAGGTTTTATACAAGAACATCAGTACCAACACTATTGGTCTGGCTAACCCTTCTTACTTCACTGCCACCATCAACAACTTAAATTCCACTCGGAGACACACTCCAAAGAGATAGGGATTAAATAGATAATATATTAGAAAAATTTAACAAATATGACCCTAGATGATTACCCCAGTAATCATCATATGCTCCTACTATATCTTTAATGTATGTAACTACCTAATACACCCAAGGGGACAGAGACTCTAAGTCTCTCTAAGATCTTAACTCGTGTCTCTTATATGTAATGTATCGTTCTGAACCAACTCTGATACCAATCTATAACACACTCACCTCTATACCTATACTACCCGAGAGTATTACAAAGTGACACTGTCAGATAATACAGAGAATGAGGCGACAGGGGTACGCATATGAATATTCCCATCAACTAACACCGGTACATATCTTGTATTAAATAAAACTCACCCTGGCTGTACACGATCTCAATACAAAGTAATAAACATGTGTGCTTCCAAGATAGAACAATACACACTATACAGTAAATAATAGAGATCACAGATCCTATCGCAGCGATAATATATAATATACAATATACAAAATATAATATACATTACCGGGTCTTATACGTACTAGAGTCTATACAATAAAAATTAATATACAACAATACTAAATAACTAATCTCCTCTATGCCCAAATAATACAACCTGGTCTCAACATCCCTGTACCTGTAAATGTCTCGTACTGACCCGAGTGTTATAAATAATATACTTGTCGGACTATGTCTATAATGATTGTTGATATAAAATATGTAAAATCAATGAAATGTTTAGTATCAATATTATCAATGACATCTACAAGTTCAAATATCTCAAGACAACAACACTACAATTCACATAATAAAGCTTCATCACCTATATAAAGAATGTCATTCGAAAATCACGAAATCAATGTCAAATGGGTGAATCTTCCATATTTAGAAATCATCATCCAAATTGATATATATATATATATAATGTGAGATAGCCTATCAAATCATCCAGATCATATCCAACATATTAGAAACCATAAATATAAATCATCCACAAACCAAAGCTCCAACAATAAAGTAAAGCTATCTCAAAAGTACCAAATCATCAAAGAGTATGGATATACGGGGACTGACTACACTTTAAACTCAACTAGTCTTTAGTCTAGTCAACTCATCATAGGAAAGAGACATATATGCCAATCCACTACACACATATACCATTATCTAACAGGAGACTAACAACAGCCTACCGCAAGCCTGCTCCAGGAACAAGGTCTACTCGCCAAACGCAGAGTAACTGTCTATTCCTGTAATCTTACAAGTATATGCCATTCTACTACACTCACATACCCTAAACTAGAAAGGGAGACTGATAGCCGCATACCGCGAACATGCTCTAGGAACCCAGGTCTACACGTCTACCACAGAGTAACCGTCTATTCCTACTGTCTTCAATTACCTCGATAGACATCGTGACCCCATCCACCAGTGGCTCGTATATGCGTAGCCCCAATCATGATCTTACTTCATCCTTAATGGCAACAGACTATTGGGCTAAGTGACACAAGGGGCTATGGGCAACAACCCATCAACTACTACCAATATCGTGATGCACATCAAAATAGACATACTACTACGGTGTCATGGACCTAGGGCACGACCCCACGATTAGGCCGTCAGGGTGGATACTTGCTAATCTAGTTCACTCTTGAAAAATAAAGAAAGCTGGACACAATGTGGATGGTCATATAGTACAGATACCCTATAGCTACATATATCTCTAACAGTAGACCGACATGCGGCTCTCATAAACCAACATCTAACAATACGATACTCCTCACTGATAATCACATATACACATAAGTATAATCCCCGTTTGTGTGACATTTACTTACAATGAATAAAAAAATAACATAACGATGTCCCATACCACTACATGTTATTGGAATAACTATTCAATTTTCATAAACTACACTCGATCCACATCATATATCTCTATATGATAAGTCCGATGAATAATTGGAAAAGTGTTGTTGAAAGTTCCATACTAGACGGTATTACTAAACCATTTATTCAAATTTCTCATCACACAGAAATGAAATCTTATAAATTAAATAAAAGAATGTCATCGTCGTATCATCTTAAAATATAACTCAAATCAATATCAACGGTGAATCAATCATAACAAATAAATCTATGTGGAAGAAATTAGAAATCATAACAGTGTAATAAAACATCCTTTATAAACAAATAGGTAGAATAAACATCTTATTCTCTTAGTTATACATTTTGATTATAAAATAACTGTTAAAATACTTAAATTGTTAGAAAAGAATATTTCTTATTTTTAGAAGTTATACGATCTTTTAAATAATGATTAAAAACCAATTATAACTTCCTTTTCAATAAATTAGTAATTTTTAAATAAAAGCTTTCTTCAGTCAATTTCATATTCTAAAACTAATAAAACAAGAAAAGCATTTATATATTGAATAATTTCACATTATTTGAATAATACTCAAAATAAGGATTTAACATTATAATTTTCTTTCAAATCCTTGTTTATATACATATAAAACATTCCAAACTATTTAACGAATCAAATATAATTTATAGAAATAATTATATACTTTTGTATAATTTTATTTTATTTTGAAATAATTTATAACTTCTAAAGTAATTCTACTTTTATTTCAATCATTTTAATATAATTCAAATCCATCACCTTAAATTTCAAATATTTGTAACTCAATCAATCAAATAATTTCAAAAAAATTAAAATATGAATTGGGAAAATGCCTGTGAAATAATATTATTTCTTTCAAAATATAATTAATAAAATATCAGTATATTTTATTTCTCCTTTAAAACAACTCTAAACTCATAATATATTATAATATTGATTTTAATAAGAATTTCTTAACCGAAGAAAACTATACTTATATTTATAATTTTATTTATAAATATAAAAATAGCTTAATTGAATAAATTTAGTAAATTATTTATAAAACACTTTTAATAATATTTTTAAACCTTTAAATGATATTTATAAGCTTTTCAACAATCTTTAAAATAAGAATTAAATAAATATCTAAATATAAACTTATGGAGTAAAATTACTCCACTGACATACCAATAAACGTCACTATAAATATATCACATGATCCGAGTCGAGCTCCATCGAACTCTAATCATCCATAAGATTCCTACGTCAATGTATAAATAAATATTTAGTTTAATTCACAAACAGACTGAGTTATGTTTGTAAATTGACACTTCCAACCAACACAATCGATCAATTATCACAACATCATGCATATCAACCAAAGTCATCACAATAAACTAATAAAACAATTCAACACATCAATTTACCCAATATATCAAGCAATTTCATTTAACTAAGTAATTTAAGCAATAATTGGGGATAATTATATAAGAGAATAGATTATAGAAATAGTTGTGAGTATAAAACTCACCACGAATGCCACTCGAGTTCCAAAAATTAGCAACTAGACGACATCAATATCGCTACCACCAACAACACTTTAGCTTCCGTAATTACTAACCGAACATAAAGTATAACCTTTCAATCAAGAGTCAACATTGCTGTAGAACTAGTCACCACCATCCTCCTCCTGACAAGTACGCACAACAAACCCAAAACGGACTCCCACTTCACGTCACCATCTGAATTTGCTGCTCCATCCTCAGATCTCCATCTAAGTCGTAAGCAATTTCCAATCATGACATTCCCCCATCGCCACATTGCATGCTCCCAGCATCCTCGGCCAAGACACGGCCTTTAGTCTATAGTGTCGCGCGAGCTAGGTTGCCACATAATGCCACATCTCTCCCTAAATCACGTGCACGCCTTCCGTATATATTTTCTTTTTCTGTTTTAGGTCGCGGTTCTCCTTTCAAAATTTAGGGTGAGGATAAGCTACGGGTTTTATTTGGATTTTGAAAATAAGGGAAATTTCTCGAATAAGTGAGAAAGAGTTCGGGTTAAATTAGCTAAGTGATATTTAAGCCATGTTAATTTATTTAAATTTTTCTTTTCTTTTTATTTAAATAATTCTTGTATTTATTTATAAATAAATTTCTACCTAATATAATTCTGGTTAACATTTCATTTTACAAATTACATTTCAGGAATTGGATAATTTTATTCAATTTCAATATATTATTTGAACGGAATTTATTAGTTTAATTCAATTTATTTAAATAAAATGTTTTATTAAATAAACTTTGAATAAATAAGAATTTATTTTCAAAATAATAATTATTAAAATCGAATTCAAACAATTTTATTTTAGTTAAATTTACGTATAATTACGGCATAGAAAGCAGGGTTGTTACAATAAATGAGAGTTGCTTTACCGTCGAAGATAAGCTTCGAAAAAACAACTCAAGACGATGACTAACGATATTATTTTCAGAAATAAAGATGCAGATAGGGTCCAAGTGCCTATGCTTGATCCCCTGGTGATATCGACCATGATTGGTCCAGCAATTGTGAAGAAGGTGTTGATTGACTGTGGTTGCTTAGTAAATATCCTGTTTGAAAAAGCTTATGACCAAATAAAGATGAATGGTCAGGATCTTAAGCCATGAAAATCCCGTTTCCAGGGATTTAACGCAGTGGCGATACAACCTATGGGATGTGTGGATCTACTAGTGGTTTTAGGTGAAGGTGACCGCAATTAAGTGCGGGTTTTGACCTTCCTAGTATTGGACATTTTCTCAGCTAATAATGCTTTTCTGGGCAGGCCAGCCCTAGCTAGTTTTCGAGTGGCCCTCGACCCATAGAGCCTAACGATAAAATTTCCTATGGATATTGAAGTGGGAGTTATCTAAGGTGACCAAAGTGTCGGGCATGAGCGTTTTATTGTGGAGCTAAAGGAAGCAATGCGACGTGAGACAGAATGTGGAAAAGACTCATTGCATCAAGTTGCTAGATGCATAACAACTACCGCCTAAGCCCCAGCATAGCTGTCTCCATAAGGACATGGATCCAAGGAAAGTGCCAGTGGAAGTGAGGGCGGCTCCCACCGAGTTGATGATAACATCCCAGTCAGTCTGGATGATCCTACATTGGTCCTAAAGATCGGATCTCTACTTTGCATGAGAATGATAAAAGAGCTGACAGGTTTTCTTCAAGCAAACCTGGATGTGTTCGCTTGGACGCATTCCGGCACGTGTGGAATATCGTCAGAGATAGCTCTGCACATTGAATGTGAACCCTAAATATGTTCCTGTAAAGCAGAAACGACGCAGCCTGGGTCCGGAACGATTCACTGCACTAAAAGAGGAAGTGGATAAACTGAAAGACAATGGCTTCATCCGCAATGCTCTATACCCATGATTAGTATCTAATCCTATTCTAGTTAAGAAGTCCTACAGAAAGTGGAAGACCTGCACTGACTATTCGGATCCGAATAAGGCATGCCCAAAGGACAACTACCCACTCCCAAAGATCGATCAATTCGTAGATTCGACCACTGGGCATGAACCTTTATCGTTTATGGACGCTTATTCTAGCTACAACCAAATTCCGATGCATGTCCCAAATAAGGAGCAGACCAGCTTCATAACCAATTTGGGACTATACTACTATCCTGTCATGCCCTTTGGTTTGAAGAATGCAGGAGAAGCATACCAAAGACTGGTCAATCCATGTTCAAGGGGAAAATTGGGCGTTCGATGGACGTGTACATCAATGATATGCTGGTGAAGTCGTGATGGTCGACTAATCATGTGGAGGATATGGCAAAGATTTTCAATGTACTTTGGAAATACGAAATGAAGCTCAACCCTTTGAAATGCTCGTTTGGAGTTGTATCGGGGAAGTTCTTGGGTTTCATAGTGAGCTCGAGAGGAATAGAAGCTAATCCAAAGAAAATCGAGGCATTGAGGAACATTGAAGCCTGGAAGTCAATGAAAGAAGTTCAGAGCCTGAATGGAAAAGTTGCCACCCTGAGCTGGTTTATTTCAAGAGCCATGGATAAGTGCACCTCTTTCTTTGACGTTCTTAAGAAGGGGAAAAAAAATTTCGGATGGACGCAGGAGTGAAAAGATACTTTTCAGGCTTTGGTAGATCATTTGGAGAGGCCCGGTATCCTATCAAAGCCTTTAGAGGAAGAGGACTTATTCGTCTATCTGGCGGTATCTATTTACGCCACGAGTACTACACTTGTGCATGAGGAATCCATAATCAAAGGGCTGGTATATTACATAAGTAAACAGTTGGCAGGGACAAAGAGGAACTACCTATTGGTCGCTTCGAGAAAGCTTCGTTTGTACTTCCAGGCTCACCAATTAAAGTATTTACTGACCAGCCTTTGAGGCAAGTTCTGCAATGACTTCATGAACATTACTCTGGTCGAACATTGAACTCAGCCAGTACGTTATATCGTAACCATGAAAGGAAATTCAGGGCCAGGCATTCGCAAATTTCATCGCGGAATACATAGCTTAGGATGACACTACTAAGGGAAGTTCAGAACAAAGTGTTAAATGGAATATGTACACTAACGGGGCACCCAATGAGCATTGCTCGTGGGCAGATGTTGTCCTAGTGACCCTTGAGGAACACTCGATCTACTATATCTCTAAACTAGATTTTCCCACGACGGATAACGAAGCTGAATACGAAGCATTAATTGTGGGACACAAGATTGCGAAAGAGTTGGAAGTCAAAACTCTGCACATTTTCTATGATTCCCAACTAGTGGTATGCTAGGGAAGGTAGGAATTTCGAGCGAAAGGAGCAAGTCTAGCTCCTTACTTAACCAAGGCCCTAGAGTTGTTAAGCGATATTGAATCATATACAATAACACATATTCATAGAGAGGAAAATGCAAAAGCTGATTCACTAGCAAAATTGGCTAGTTTAGGAGATGCACAACTCATAGGTTGGTTCCGGTGGATATATTATCAACTTCGATCATCGATCCGGTGAATATCGATTGGATCTTGGAGGCTGAATATGAAAAGGAGTCTTGGGTAACTCCAGTAAAGGATTACTTGATGAACGGGATCCTTCTCGACGGAAGGAGAAAATGGCAAAACCTCCTCCGCAAAGCCTCAAGATTTGTTATTCAAGAAGGAACCATGTACCTAAAAGGTTTCTTAGTCCCCTGCTATGATATATGGCCAACAATGAAGCTAAAAGGATCCCGACTGACATCCGTAAAGGAGCTTGTGGTGACCTTACAAGGGGGCAAACCTTAGTAAAGAAGATTCTTCGCTACGGGTATTTTTGGCCAACCATCAATCGGGTTGCAGCTAATTACACTAGGAGGTGAAATTAATGTTAGAGGTTTGCAAATATTCCTAGAGCCCCGCCAGGAGAGATTACACAAATGGTCAGTCCATGGCCGTTTGCGATTTAGGGGATCGATACCATTGGTGTGTTGCTAATGTCTAAGGGTGGTGCGAAGTATGCCATCATCGCAATTGATTGCTTCACTAAATGGGATGAAGAGGAATCTCTAACCACGATTACCACAAAGAAAGTTATCAACTTTATAGTTAAGAACATAATCTACCTGTTTGAGCTCCCTCGAATGATCATTTTTAATAACAGAACCTAATTCAACATCACTGAGTTCAAAAGCTTCTACCGCAAGCATCGCATTGAGAAGAGATTTTTGGCGGTGGCACATTCGCAAACAATTGTACAAGTGGAAGCCGTGACCAAGATAATCAAGTCCATTCTTAAGAAAAGATTGGAGAGGGCCAAGGTTAAGTGGGTTGATGAATTATCATTAGCACTTTGGGCTTAAAGAAGAACCCACAAGTCCACAAATTGTCATGCTCCTTTCGCTCTAACCTATGGTTCAGAGGCTATGATTCCAATCAACTTGGAAGTAACTTCCCATTGAGCAACTCATTATAACCCCAAAACAAATGAGGAACTCCTATTAGAGTCACTTGACATGATCGATGAGAAGCATGATGAAGCCGACTTGAAAGCGGCAACACATCAAAGACGAGTAACCCGATATTACAACATCAAGGTCAGGAGCCAGACCTTTAAGATTGGTGACCATATCTTGAAACGGATCTTTCCTGGCCTTATGAATATGGGCCCGAGCTAGGAAGGTCTGTATGTAATCGAACATAAGCAGGAGATGGAACGTTCAAGCTAGAAACTGTGGACAGGATCTCAATCCCATAGGTGTGGAATGGTGAGCATTTACGACACTATTTCACTTGAAATCTGACTTTGTAAATATTTGATTGATTTCTGTTTAACAATACAGAATCTTTCATTCGTTATAAAATAAAATGACTTCCCAAAACATAACTATAAACTATGAATCATGGAGAAAGTGAATGAATCTACAAGTACATAATGCAGATACACATGTACCTAGAGATATGTGGCAACCAAACTTCTATGGTCCAAGATCGGACGTGCGAAGTAAAATCATTCTAGGTATTCGGAGATAGATACCTATCAACTCCTCTAACCCGCGACTTAGGAATAGGAGCACAGATGTCTAAGGGTGGAATAAGAAATTTTACCCTAATGGCTCATGCCCAAAGTTAGACAAAGCACCAACACCTTGTCCGGAGTCAAGCAAGGTCTCACACAAACATCCTGAAAATGGATGCTTTAATCACCATCCCAGGTGATCGACCCTGATCAGTGCTTGGAGTTAGGCATGATCGCATGTAAACGTCCTAAAGAGGGATGTTCGAATCATTAGTTCAAGTGACCAAACTTGGTTAAAGCCTGAATTAGGCATGGCCTAGCAAGGGTGCCACAAGGTAAGCGCCCATGCTAAACTTCTTGGTCAAAGAGATAACATGATCTCGGCTGCAATCGCCAGTAAAATGGTATTTGATCGAAAATAAACAAGATGAGCTATTAATTCAGCTAAGTGATAATGGAGAAACGATTCATATGCATACAAGTGAAAATAATAAGTGCATCTCTTAATGCTTAGACAATTAATACAAGGCTTGAAAGAAAAACAAGTCGAAAATTTTATTCACATACTGCTTAAACCAAAAGTGAGGGCTGTAGTCGCACAACATCAACCTATAGACATGAGTCTTGAACAAAATCAAACACAAGAAAAGCAAAAAGGGACATAGCTAGACCTTCTTTCTCTTCTTCTCTTTCTTCTTATCCTCGGAAGAGGGCATTCTAAACTCACCAGGCTTCTTCCAACCCTTGTCTTTGCCTCCAAGACCCTTCGGGGGATCGCTCGCCAAAGTCTCCAGGGGCACAAATATGGGTTTGCTAGATAATGAGATGGATAGGGGAGGAGGTATATCAACATCTTTCTCCTTGTTGATCTCCTTAGCCACCAGGACTTGGGCCCGGAGCATCTCCTTCATTATATGCCTGGAGGAAGGATCAGAAGCTCTAGTTATAACGAGGTCCTCTTCCTATTGTGCCCCATGAAAATCATCAGTCGTCTCCTCTTCTAAGGCATGAATCATTCCATCCCTAGGGCCCGTAGTCTTGTTAGCCACAATATTTAGGAGTGTTTGGGAGGCAGACACTACGACTGATTCTATAACTGCAGCTTGTGTCCCCGTTGACAAGTTCTTTCTAGGCAAGGGGATGATCAAAGGCTGACCAAAATCTTGAGAAACATAAAAGGAGAGGTTAGCGACATCGACCGGTGTCATGTGAGCCTTCATAAATATAGGTAAGGTTAGTGATATACCTCCGCCATAGTTGAGCTCAACGTGAGCTGGGGTACCATCAGAGCTACCTTCCAAAATATGGGATAAGATAGTTGTCCTATAGAGATGAGGCTCATCTTGATTATACTGAGCATCCAAGGAAGAGATTGAAGTAGCCAGAACCTCAAAGTACGGTTTGTTATTGCATCCTGGGCAGTAGACCACGAGCCTTCACGTTGATCTTTCTGAGCCCCAACGGCCAACTCGGGGTGCAAACTGAGCTCATCGGATCTAAGAGCTTCAACCTTATCCTTGTCTAAAAGATCATGTTTTAATTTCTCCATATCAACCTTAGCTCCGCCCAAGAACTCCTATTCTTCGTTCATTAGAGCATTAAACAATATCTAACTTTTCTATGACCAAGTACCAGATTTCTATATCCTTGAGCTTTTGCTAATATAGTATATTGGAAGTTGGGTTCAATTCTCTTTCCTTATTAAAACAGAGCTTATTGCCTGCTCGGAAATTGCCATATAGAGTAAATATTCTTCCCTTCTACCGGGCTAGATAGGGTTGGTGGCTTTTCCAAATGATCTTTTAATTCTTTAAAGGCCTTTTGGCTATCTTCTCCCTATTCAAAGTTTTTCTTCTTCTTGATCACATCAAAGAACAATATGCACTTATTAGTGGCTTTAGAGATGAATCTATTCAAAGCCGCCATTCTACCATTTAAGCTCATCACATCTTTACTCGGCTTTGGCTCCACTATGTCCTTAGTTGCCTTGATTTGATCAAGATTGACCTTAATTTCTCTAGTGCTAACAATATATCCCAAAAACTTTCTAGATTATATCCCGAAGGAGCACTTATGCGGATTAAATTTCGTCGTGTATTTTCTTAATACTTTAAACATTTCTTCAAGGTCTTTCAAGTGATTGGCTTCCTCTTGAGATTTAACTAGCATATCATCTACATATACCTCCATGTTTTGACCAATTTGTTCTTTAAACATTCTTTTTACCAATCTTTGATACGTAGCTTTTGCATTCTTCAATCCAAAAGGCGTAACTTTACAGTAGTATATTCTCTAATCTGTCATGAAACTTGTGCGTTATTCATCCGGCTTGAACATAGGGATTTGATTATACCTTGAGTATGCATCCATAAAAGACAACAGTTTATTTCCACTTGTTGCGTCAACTAATTGGTTTATTTGAGGCAAGGGATAACAATCCTTGGGGCATGCTTTATTCAAATTAGTATAGGCGATGCATGTTCTCCATTTCCATTAGGCTTTTTGACTAACACGGGATTGCCCACCATTTTGGGTAGAAAACTTCCCTAATGAATTCATTTTCAAGTAGCCATTTGACTTCCTCTTTTAATGCGTTAGCTATAACCTTATCGAACTGCCTTTTCTTTTGTCAAATAGAAGTAATATTTGGATCTATGTTTAGGGCATGACTCATGATCGCTGGATCTATCCCGACCATGTCTGAGTGGGTCTAAGTAAATACATCCTTGCTTGATTTAAGAAACTGAATAAGTTCCCTTCTGAGCTTGTCGTCTAACTCCTTTCTGATCTTCACAATTTTTATTGGATCAAGCGAATCCAAACTTATTTCTTCTAGATCTTCGATTGACTTTATCTGTTCCTACTCATTTCTGCAATCTAATTCAGTGACAATTTCTTCGCCCTCTATTTCCTTGTCTATCCGATTTTCCTCTTTACCTTTTCTTCTCCTCTCGGAAAAGTTAAATCTTTTGAACATATTCTTGGCTTTCTTAGTTGTTCTTGCCTCCTCGTTTGCGTTGGCTGCTTGTCTTAGAGAACCATTATTCAAGGGAATTCTAATTTCAGGTTTGAATGATTTTCCTTTCTCCGAATCATAACAAGAAGTAATATCTTTTTTGCATTGATCGAGTGTAGCATTATACAATTATTAAGAGCTAAATTGCTATCCTGTTCTCATTCTCCATCCACTCTTAGTTAGAAATTTCACCATCATATATTTTGGTGACATGAGTGCATCTACTTCATCTAGGGCTGGTCACCCAAAGAAAGCATTGTAGTAGGAAGGCTGGTCCATTATCACAAATAGAGTTTCGATAGTTCTGGAATGTGGCAAAATTCCCGTTTGCACCAGGAATTTGATTTATCCTATGGAAGTAGACCCTTTATTGTGGAACCAAAAGATTGGTTCAAAGCTTCGCTCTAGCTTCTTCTTTAGGGTACCCATTTGATCCAAACCGTGCTTGAAGATGACGTTCACCGCACTTCCAGTATCCACTAAAATCTTTGTTACTACAGAGAGCCCAATTTGCGAAGTTATCACCAGTTAATCATTATGTGGGTGATGAACCCCTCTCAACTCCTATGGGGTTATTGTTAAGTTGGGCATTTGAAGTTGGTATTTGCGATTTTTGAGTGGTAGCTCCTCCTGAGTAGAAAGTATTCATCTCTTGCCTCCCTTATATACCTGCTCTTGGCTCCTTTGCTGCTTCAGTGAAATGCAGACCCCCATGGATGACATCTATGTGGTGATTGGAGGGATAAAATATGGTCAAGGATCGTTTTTATGAAATTTGCAGTGTTTCTTGGAGGCCTCTGATTATTCTCCTCATGATGAGAAGGTTTCTGATTTTCCTTAGTAAACTCTTTTAAGAGCCAAGATCGAATCATATTTTAAACGATTCTAGCCAAAACATGATATTCGTCTGTTTTGTGTTCGTTCGCCTTGTGATAGGCCCAATAATCTCCACCCCTTCTTAGCTTAGGATTATTCCTTGCCATGTAAGAAGTTGGGAAGTTGCCTCCATCTTTAGCTGTAGCAAAAACATAAGAGATTGGTTTGTTCAAAGCCACATAGTTTGATTTCAGGATCTCCTCCCATCCTCCTCTCTTACCCTCATCCCATTTGGCTTCTTGTTGGGGTGATCAAAGCCAGATCTTCCTACTTTCTTCTTTGTCTGAGACTTTTCTTAACATGATACATCTCATCCATATGGATGAATTTGTTAGCTTGGAAGTGAAAATTTTGAAGGTCTCTGCATTCATGGATGTAAAGCTCCTTCCAAAAGGGGGTTTTCTTAATCAATCCTGAATGCATTTCCATTAACTTCTCTTTATCGATCATGTTTTATGCTTTCAATGCCTCCATGTTGAATCTTTTCATGTATTCATCGAGCAGCTCTCTCGATCTCTACTTAACATTGACCAGCACACTAGAATCGATAGTAGGGTCCTTGCATATACAAAATTGTGACGAGAATTCATAAGAGAACCACTTTCAACAATAAGTGGTTTTCTCCCTGTAATGTCGATACCACTTAGAAGCTGTTCCTTGAAAATTAGTTAGGAAGAGCCTACATCGTATAGCTCCAGAAGCATTATGAAGGTCCAGTTGGCTCTCGAAGGCTAGAGGATGATCATCGGGATCATTGGTCTCATTATACCTTAGTGATGGAACCTTGATATATGATGGAATTTTGACAGACATTATTCTCTCTGTAAAGGAAGCTTCACAAAAATTGTAGTTAACCGTAGGATCAAGGGTCCTTTTTCCTTTGATATCAAGTATGTCTTTTGCCATTTTATCAACTACATCCCTCAATTAAGCTTCATCATCATGGTAATCACTTCTATAAGGCCTGTATTCTTTACGTGAGATTAAGCTTCTGATTGTTCGTTAGACCTTTTCGCTAACTTTTCCTAGCGATCCACTTTAACCTTGTTATCTGCTTGCGATTTTGGAGAGAATACTGCAGCTCCAACCTTTTGGATTCCTCTTTTCTATGGGGTCATAATGATTTTGCCTTTATCCTTACTTTTGAGCATGGAAGTATCTAGATTTCTCCTTGGAGATTCGACCTTCTCTCCTTCAGTAAGCCTTGTTGTTTTGGAAGACTTTTGTGAAATGACCTTCTCTAGCAATTCTTGCATTGCGGCCATTTCCTGCGTTAAATCTTTGATTTTGACTTCTCTATTTGTTGGCCTCACTGGTTCTGAAGGTTGACAAGGTTCTACATTTTCTATATTAAAGCACGAAGCGACATTGTCTTTTAATGTTGTTTGTTGTATTATCTCCTTATTTGGAACGTTAATTCTTTTAGCTCTCACCATTTTTCTATAACAAAACTGTACATTATTAACTTCTAAACAAGGAAATAATAGAATGAAGATTTGAGCCCTCCTTCTAGTGCAAAAATGTTAAACCAAAAATTGGTCTATTATTTATGATGCCATGCTAAACTAAAATTTGGTCTAACATCCACACCATTATGATGGTGTCGTTGAACCAAAGATTGACTCAAGAATTAATACACAACGATGTTATTTGAAATAGTCCCATAATGTCCGTGGACTTTCAGCAGGGTAGTGAAATTGTTGAAAAGTTTGAACCATATGTCCAAAGGCAAAATAGGTATGCCATTTAATTATGCAATAGTCCACTATTTATTCGTTACTGGACTAGATAGATGATTTACATAAGCCACCATCCTTTGTTCATACATCACCTAGGCATGCTAGGCATTATGCAAGATAACCCAAAATTTATACAAGGGCTTAATAGAATTTTTTATTAGTTCGAATCCAAGTCAAGGATTTGTCATATGCACATCCATAGTTCAATAACAATTAAATATGCATAATTCATGAGAAATATGATTCCCCCCTCTTTAGTTGCCTTCGGGTTCATATATATAGGAGTGGTGGTAGGCAGCATGGCTACCACGTGCCCTTCAACATTATTAGTTGATATGAAAACATTCGGCATCTCTTTGAAAATTTATGATTACGGCACCTCTTTGAATACTGATGTTTTGCGGCAACCTTATATTCATTATTGATATGTGGCAACCTTCTATTCATTATTGATATGCAGCAACCTCTCATGTCTCACAAAGTTTGAAATCCTTCATAACTGTTATCGTTCGACATCTGCTATTCCAGTGATGATACACGACATCTATCGTATCACAGTTATTTGATATCAACCATGCCTCTTTAATGTTCGGCATCCTTCCTTTGATCAATGTCACTTGAATTGCTTAGGACCGATATCTTCTTATTACTAGGCATTTGAAACTTCTTTAATGTTTTCGTTCGAAATCATTTGTCATCTTCTTTTATAAGTCTGATATCCTCTTGGTACCTTGCCTTATTGTTAATTTTCGGCAATAGTTCTTCATGACATTCTTGTCACTAAAGCCTGCTATTCTTTAGAGATTTGAAACTCACTTTCGTTAGATATTCGACATCATTCTCTATTTGCAAAAGCTTGATAAGTCCACCTTTGTTGTAGTTTCACGTCCCCTTTGGATTCATTATTATTTGTTATTCTCGTATATTTAAATGCCCGACATTTCAAAGGGTCGTAAAGATTCGATATCATTTGCTTCCTTATACATTTGGTAACTTCTAAGGTAGTTATCGTTCGACATATTTATTGGTTTAAAATTTTAGTGTGGTACCTTTCTCACTATTGAGGTTCGACAACCTCCTTACCATGTTTATGTACAACATTTTTCTGGAATTCAATGATCTTAGAAATTCGAAGCCTTTATATAGAAGTCTGGCATCTTTTTTCGGATTCGCTTGAAGTTCGATATCCCTTCTTCTCTTTAATTTTAATATTCTTTGTAGCATGGAATCCTCTGGTTGAAGTAACATCATCTTTCCTTTACTTCTATGTTTATTCCTCTTAGAAGATATGTGGATAACATCGTCGGGTTAGTCAGAGAATATATCTAAACTGTTAGGCAGAGGCGACCTAGATCTAGAATTGCGCCCTAAGGGCGAATCATGAGACAGATAGTCCCTATCTCGACCCTTTTGGTCTCGGCCTGAGCGCCTGCTGGTATCAGAGTCATGACCAAAACCACAAGAATGTGTATGTAAACTATGCCTCTTGTGCTTGCTTGTCTGACCCTTAAGGGAATCATACATGGATCTGTGCTTCATTAAACCTATAATTGAAACAAGGACTAATTAGCCCAAGCAAGTTAAAAGCATGATGCAAACTAAGCAAAGTGAGCCATGTGTGTGTGTGTCCTAGTGTCCCCCCAAAGGACTATGGGTCTGTATTTTGCTGATAGGGGTGATCTCCTCCTCGGGAGCAGTTAGCACTTCACTCGGTAGACGGATAGAGGAGTCAATATCCCCAATGCTCATGTTTCCCAGGCTAAAAGAACCAAACTCATCTAGAATCGAACCAAGGCCCCGATAGATGTCTTTAGAAAATGGAATAGGGTTTTCCTTTATTATAGTGACTGGCAGAGGATGTATCGAAGTCCACATTAGGACAATCTTGATCTTAGGTTGCTACTTTAAGAGGAAACCCTACTCATTATCTCCATCATCATTAGAAGGCACATGACCTACATTGGCATCATCATTTTCTCCTCCATCATTTTCTCCTCCCTATGTGTGCTCATTCCTTCCACTAGTCTCCACAACATGACTCAGAACTGGGGGACTTCCTGGTTATCATCGCCATCCTCTGATGAAGAACTATTATCATTATTACCAGCCTTAGGAACATGGCTAACGCTATAATCCCCTGCCAAGAGACTGTAAGCTCTTAAGTTCTCATCTGTGAGAACTATCCTCATGTCCATATCCTTGATCGGGACTTAGTGGAGGGAAGCAAGGATATTCTCCAGGGATGTGCCGCTAAGCCTTCTTGAACTATGTGCATTAATAAGAAGTGATCGTGTGAGCGATTTAAAGTATATTATCTACATAAAGAGGATGAAAGTAAGACTTACGTCCAGACATCCACCTCTAAGCAAAACAAGGATGGCAATGTAGTTTATCGAAGAAACTAACTATATGATTTAATGTTGGTACAAACTAGCTACTAAACTCTTATTCATGCCATGTTAAGGTAGAATGTTTGAATATTGTGTGATTATGTTTAACTACCACCAGCAGTAGTTGCTAAGTTATCTTTTGGACCAAGCCTAGAAAATACTACCCATCAACCAATGAAACTATCAAAGCTTTCTTCTTGGTGTTTTGTATAGTCACTGTGTAACCTATCTAACAAGGTAAACATGTCCAACAAAAATAAGCTAACCATGTGAACTTGTAAAATAGTATACATTGTGGGAGAAATGTTTGAGCTTCAAAGATGAACCAACAATGTATAGAAGAACAAATGAAAATACATGTACATCTAATATTGATTTAGTAACTGAAAAAAAGATCTGCTTGAAGGCTGCTGCTATATGCAGTGGGTGTGTGGGCTGCAGCATGCGAATGTGTGTGCGCGCATGTGTGTGAAGCTTTATAATATGGTATGGTTGTAAAATCATTATATCGGAGGTGAAATCAGTAATGTTTACATGTGCTATTAGTTTGCAGTACTACGCTTTTATATTCTAACAAATATGGCAATTTATATTATAAATCAATGTTACTAATGACCAATTTAGAGAATTTTTTGCTGAACTATGATGATGTCTGACGTTACACAGTAGGAGTAACATGTTGAGAGAATTAGAAATTAGGTTAGTGTTCCAGGCACTTAATCATTGTGCTTGAAGCATTGTTTATGCTATGTGGTAGAACGGGTTTACATGGAACAATAGAGGAATTGGAGAATGGTAATGTGGAAGAAAATATATATGCACTGAAAAAAAGAAAATGAAAAGTGAATCTTAAGCCAACTTTGATGTGTATATGGTATCCAAAAAGATGCATATATGGAAGGAATACGCATTTATAATCTTAAAAGCTTCAAAATTGGTTTGTGTATTTTCATAGCATTCAAATAGGCATAACTTTTAAACGGTTTATCTGATTTCGACGATTTTGCCCATTCTAGAAAGCTAAGAGTATTGCAACTTTTATTTTAAGTGTTTTGTAAAATTTTATCCTTTAATAGGCTAAAGTCATAGTATTTAAAAGTGGTCATGCACACCTTCAAAATTTTGAACCGCCTATGTTTAGAAAATCCTTGATAACTTAAGTTATAATCCATATTTTTGCAATCTGAAAGATGTTTTGAAAAGCTAACGCACTATATAACAATTTACTTTTAAGAACCATTACCTAATTTTGTATTTTTGACCTTTAAAATTTTATTAGAAAGTGGGATAAACGTGAATGTGATGTTGTTTTTATTGTAAACGAATATATAATTGTTATAACTTTTCATTTGTGACTAATGCTCAAACTAAATTGTGCTTTTGGAGCTTATTTGAATTAGTTTATAGCGATAGTCCGCTTAATCTAGCGTAAAAGTGTAATAGCTCTTTTAAAATGCTAATAAAAAGGTACGTTTTTACGGTATATCGTTATATAATGTGATATTAACTTGTTTCCCTGTATTTCGAGATGGTCCGTATTGGGATGCCTCTTCGGAGATGTATATTACGTGATTATATTGTGTTTTGATTTTTCGGAACGCTCTTCATACAAAGGAAACTCTGTCGAAGTTTTCCAAAAACCCAACACTTAGAAATTTTTTACAATGTTTTAATTGTATGTGAAAAATAGAAAGTCGTGAATTGAATCTACTTAAATTGTAGCATATGATAAGAGAATTGAAGAAAAAGCCATATATAGGATTGTGAAGTTGGGTTTAATAGAAGGTCAGTATTACGAAGAGTCAGGATATGAGTTATTGACGTCTCTTTATACGAAATCGTGAGGATGCAATTTTGTTAAGGAGGAGATCTGTAACAACCCTACTTTCTACACCGTAATTATATGTAAATTCGACTAAAATAAAATTGTTTGAATTCGATTTTAATAATTATTATTTTAAAAATAAATTATTATTTATTCGAATTTTTTTAATAAGATATTTTTTTCAAATAAGTTGAATTAAACTAATAAATTCCTTTCAAATAATATATTGAAATTGAATAAAATTATCCAATTATCAAAATGTAATTTGTAGAAAAAAATGTTAACTATAATTATATTAGATAGAAATTTATTATAAATAAATATAAGAATTATGTAAAATATGAAAGAAGAAAAAATCAACTAAATTAATAAGGCCCAAATATCACTTAGCTGGTTTAAAGCAAAACCCTTCTCCCTTATTCGAGAATTTTCCCTTATTTTCAAAATTCAAAAAAAAAGTCGTAGCTTATCCTCGGCACTATTTTTGGAAGGAGAACCGCAACCTAAAAGAGAAAAAGAAAATATATACGAAAGGCGCGCACGCGATTTGGGGAGATGACTTGGCACTAGGCGGCAACCAAGCTCGCGCGACACTGTAGATGGAAGGCAGTGTCTTGGCCGAGGATGCTGGAAGCATGAAACATAGCGATGTGGAATGTCACAACTGGAAATTTATTACGACTTAGATGGCGATCTGAGGATGGATCAGCAAAGTTAGACGGTGATGTGAAGTGGGAGTCCGTTCTGGCTTTGGCGTGCATACTTGTTAGGAGGAGGATGGTGGCGACTAGTGCTACAGTAGTGGTGACTCGTGGTTGAAAGGTTATACTTCGCGTTTGGTTAGTAATTTTGGAAGGCTGAAGTGTTGTTGGTGGCAGCGATATTGACATCGTCTAGTTGCTAATTTTTTGAACTTGAGTGGCATTCGAAGTGAGTTTCATACTCCCAACTTTTCTATAATTATCCCCAATTATTGCATAAATTACTTAGTTGAATGAAATTGCTTGATATATTGGGTAAATTGATGGGTTGAACTGTTTGATTGGTTTATTATGTTGAATTTGGTTGATATAGATGATGTTGTCATAATTGATCGATTGTTTTAACTGGAAGTGTCAATTTACAAACGGAACTCTATTTGTTTGTGAATTGGACTAAATATTTATTAATGCATTGATGTGTGCATCTTATGGATGATCGGAGTTCGACAGAGGTCGACTTGGATCACGCGATATATTTATAGTGATGTTTATTGGTATGCAGTGGAGTAATCTTTCTCCATAATTTTATATTTAGATATTTATTTAATTCTTGTTTTAAAGAATGTTGAAAAGCGTATATATATCATTTAAGGGTTTTAAAATCTTATTAAAAGTATTTTATAAATAATTTACTAAATTTATTCAATTAAGCTCTTTTTATATTTATATATATAATTTGAATTATAAATATAAGTATAGTTTTCTTTGGTTATGACATTCAATTTAAAATCAATATTATATTATATTATGAGTTCAGAATTATTTTAAAGGAAAAATAAAATATATTGATATTTTATTAATTATGTTTTGAAAGAAATAATATTATTTCATAGACATTTTCTCAATTCATATTTGAATGTTCTGAAATTATTTGATTGACCGAGTTATAAATATTTTTAATTTAAGATGATGGATTTGAATTATATTTAAAGGATTAAAATAAAGTAGAATTACTTTGGAAGTTATAAATTATTTCGAAATAAAATATGATTGTACAAAATTATATAATGATTTCTATAAATTTTATTTGATTTGTTAAATAATTTGGAATGTTTTTACGTATATAAACAAGGATTTGAAAGAAAATTATAATGTTAAATCCTTATTTTAAGTATTATTCAAATAATGTGAAATTATTTAATATATAAATGTTTTCCTTGTTTTATTAGTTTTAGAATATGAAATTGACTGAAGGAAGCTTTTATTTAAAAATTATTAATCTATTGAAAAGGAAGTTATAACTGATTTTCAATCGTTATTTAAAAGATTGTATAACTTCTGAAAATAAGAAATATATTTTTCTAATTTTTTATGTATTTATTTATTTTATAATCAATAAGTATAACTAATAGAATAAGAGGTTTATTCTACTTATCTGTTTTTAAAGGATATTTTATTACGCTTTTACGATTTTAATTTCTTCCACATAGATTTATTTGTTACGAATGATTCACCGTTGATAATTTGAGTTATATTTTAAGATGATATAGTGATGACATTCTTTTATTTGATTTGTAAGATTTCATTTCTGTGTGACGAAAAATTTGAATAAACGGTTTAGTGATACCGTCTGGTATAGGGCAATCGGTAACACTTTTTCGGTTATTCATCGGACTTGTCATATAGAGATATATAGTGTGGATTGAATGTAGTTTATGAATATTGAATAATTATTCGAATAACATGTGTGGTATAGGACGCTGTTATGTTATTTTTTTGATTATTCATTGTAAGAAAATGCCACTCAAACGGGGATTAAATCCATGTGTATATGTGATACTCAGTGAGGAGTATTGTATCGTTAGACGTTAGTTTATGAGAGCCGCATGTCAGTCTGCTGCTAGATATGTGTAACTATAGGGTATGAGTACTATATGACCATCCACATTGTGTCTAGTTTCCTTTTTTTCAGGAATGAACCAGATTTTCCAGTATCTGGCCACCCTGGTGGGCTGATCGTGGGGTTGCGCCCTAGATCCGCGACACCGTTATATGTCTATTCTGATGCGCATCACAGTATTGGTAATAGTAGATGAGTTGTTTCCCATATTCCCTTCTATCACTTAAGCCGACAGTTTTTTACCATTAAGGGCAAAGCAAGGTCATGATTAGGGCTATGCATAGACGAGCCACTGGTGGATGGCATTATGATGTCCGTCGAGGTAACTGAAAACTGTAGGAATAAACAGTTACTCTGCGGTATGCGAGTAGACCTAGGTTCCTAGAGCAGTTTTGCAGTAGGCGGCTGTTAGTCTCCCTACTTGGTTCATGGTATGTGAGTAGTAGATAAGCATATACCTTGAAGATTATAGGAATAGATAGTTACTCTGCGGTTGGCGAGTATACCTTTGTTCTTGGAGCAGGTTTGCGGTAGGCGGCTGTTAGTCTCCCATTAGATTCATGGTATATGTTTTTGTAGTGGATTGACATATATGTCTCTTTCCTATAATGAGTTGACTATACTAGAGATTGGTTGAATCTAAATTATAGTCAGTCCTCGTATATCCACACTCTTTGTTGATTTGGTATTTTTGAGATAACCTTACTTTATTGTTGGAGCTTTGGTTTATGGATATATTTATGGTTTGTAAAATGTTAGGTATGGTTTGGATGATTTGATAGGCTATCTCACATTATATATATATATATATATCCGTTTTGATGATGATTTCTAAATATGGATGCTTCACCCATTTAACGTTGATTTCATGATTTTTGAGTAACATTCTTGATATGGGTGATGATGTTATAGTATGTGAGTTGTAGTGGTTGTTATTTTGAGATATTTGAACTTGTTAATGTCATTGATAATATTAATAATAAACCTTTCATTGATTTTACATATTTCATATCACCTATCATTATAGACATAGTTTTACCCATGTGTTATTTATAATACTCGGGTCAGTCCGAGACATTTCAGATACAGGGACATTGAGACCAAGTTGTATTATTCGGGCATAGAGGAGATTAGTTATTCAGTATTTTTGTATATTAATTTGTATTCTATGGACTCTTGTATGTATAAGACTTGGTAATGTATATTATATTTTGTATATTGTATACTATATATTATTGGTGCAATTGACTCTGTGATCTCTATTATTTACTATATATTGTGTATAGTTCTGCCTTGGAAGCACATGTGTTTATTGCTTTGTACCGAGATCGTGTACACTTAGGGTGAGTTTTATTTGATACAAGATATGTATCGGTGTTAGTCGAAGAAAATATTCATGTGTGTACCCCATATCATCTCATTCTCCATATTATCTGACAGTATCACTTTGTAATACTTTCGGGTAGTATGGGTATAGAGGTGTGGGTGTTACAGAATGGTATTAGAAAAGGTTCAGAACGATACATTACACATAAGAGACATGAGTTAAGGCCTTAGAGAGTCTTAAAGTCCCTGTCCCATTGAGTGTGTTGGGTAATTACCAAATATTATGATGTAGTAGGACTATATGATGATTATTGGGGTAATCATCTCGGGACGTATTTGTTATTTTTTTTCTAATTTATCATTTATTTAATCCCTGTCTCTTTGGAGTGTGTCTCCAAGTGGAATTTAAGTTGTCGATGGTGGCAGTGAAGTAAGAAGTGGTTAGCCAGACCAGTAGTGTTGGTACTGATGTTCTTGTATAAAACCTTTGTGTGGCTTTGAATAAAATAGTCTGATATCGTAGAGATCATAGTGCGTAGCGGATGTGATAGAAAACTTTCTGTTGAAGGCGTTTGTTTGTTTGTTATTTATTTGATTGATGTGTGATGAATTGCAATGTTGTCTATGGTTGGCAAATTGACTATATATACAAATATATACTAGAATAATAATGATAAACAAATAAATAAATTGAATTGAATGCATGTTTGTGAATGTTTATGGTTGATTTCACTATGTTTGATTGCATGAATGTATGTAATAGTAGTAGATTATTTGAGTGTTAATGTAATCACCATTAATATGTGAAACTACTAAAAACAAGCATATGTTATTGACAAAGTAAGAAAATTAATTATATAAACTAAAGAGGAAATTAGTTTAAAGGAAAAGTTTAATAAAATTTTATTTTAACAGACGTTAAAATACAATTTCCGTCTCAAGGACAAGCGCGAAAAATTTCACGACCGTTCCTGCTTTTTTAGTCTGTTTTCCTCTGTAAACAAATTTTCTTCTCCATCAAGCAATGGCATTCCAAAACCAAATCAATTTTCTTCCTCAAGCTGATTTACAAGCGCAATCAACTTCCGAAGCTAAGTCAATGGACGTAAATCCACAAATTTCAACAAATCCAGAACAAATAAACGATGAAACTGGGATTTCAAAAAGTAGGGTTTCGACTGCAATGCGTACAGAAATAAAGAGAAGACGAAAAAATAATCCATCCACGGTTGTTGATTCGACTGATATTGAACAACAAACAAAGAGAACGATAAAATCTAAGGCAGCAAAAACTGTAAAAGAAGATGACATGAAGAGACAATAGCTTTGTGATGAAATTGTCAGTAGAAAAAGAAAGACAAAGGTATAACATCTGATTTATTTTTCTTTAAAATAATATTTCAGTATTTATTAGACAGTAAATGATAATTAGACCGATAGTTATTGAATGATACTTCAATACATCATTTGATTTATTGCATGCATCATATTGAAATATTAGATGATGCTGTATATAGCATTCAGTCTTTGACAAAAGACAGACAACAATAAGATGCATAGTTATAAAATGATAGACAAATATAGCATTGAAAAAAATGATAGAAAAACATTGCATTATAGAATGATAGTTGAATATATCACTTTATTTACTGTATGTGTAATGATGCAATGATAAGTGAAAATAGCATTTCCATATTCGATATACGGCACACAATAATTAAATAGATAGTTATTAAATGCTAGTTCAATATATAATTTCATTTGTATATACAATATTAAAATATGAGATGATAGATGAACATAGCATTCAGTTTTTGATGGTTGATAAACAACAATAAAATGCATTTTTATAGAATGATAGACAAATATAGCATTGGATAGAATGATAGACAAACATAGCATTGGGTCTTTAAACTGTAGGAGCATAAATTGAAAAAGAGTAATGATAGACATATATAGCATTGGATAGAATGATAGACAAACATAGCATTCGGTCTTTAAACTATAGGGGCATAAATTGAAAAAAAGTAATGATAGACAAATATAGCATTGGATAGAATGATAGACAAACATAGCATTTGGTCTTTTAACTGTAGGAGCATAAATTGAAAAAGAGTAATGATAGACAAATATAGCATTGGATAAAATGATAGACAAACATAGCATTGGGTCTTTAAACTGTAGGAGCATACATTGAAAAAGAGTAATGATAGACAAATATAGCATTTCTACAAATAATGATAGATGAATATAGCACTAGAAAATTGTGCATTCATGGTTGAGAAATAAGATTATAGTTTGTTAAATACTGAATTATTCATTCATAATTTTTTGTACAGGAATCAAAAGGCAAAGGATCAAAGAAAGCAAAAAAAACAGAAGGGAACAAATCAAAGAAAGTATCTCAGGAAAAAATTCAGCATAGATGCAGCTTGCTTCCGATGATAAAAAATTTCTGGAAAATTAAGGAAAAAGGAGGTTATCTTGTTGATCAACTGAATTATTTAAAACAAACACCTTTTGAAAAATTTATGCTAGTGTTTTTCAAAGAAATTTTATCCATAGCTGCTTTTACAAAATCATCAACAACCTTAGATGATATCGTAGAAACATTTTATATCACTGACGAAGCTTTTAAAGTGGGGAATGTTTTTTAAAGATCAAACCTGAAGATATTTCAATTCTCTTTAGCTTACCTTTGTCTGGAATTAATATTTTTCCATTACCTAAAATGAGTTTACAAATCCTTCCAGACAATTGTAAGGATTTTGTACTAAGAAATTTTGGAACAGTAGAGCACATAACAAAGGATCTTACAGTTTCAAAAATAAATAATGTACTAGAAACACAACAATTTCAAAATGAAACTGATTTTCCAAAACTGATTATTATTCTTGCAATGATAACATTCTTCTTTCCCGACAACCAAAGATACTTACCATGGGGATATATTCCTTATATTATTGATCACAACAAAATGAACTTGGTATCTTGGCCAGTTTCAATTCATCATTCATTGATTAGAGCTTTGATGGCTTTCAAAACAAAGCCAAGAAACATGCCAGGTTGTTCCATGCTCCTATTGTAAGTACAACATTCTAACTTTATGTTAATACATCTATGTTTATAAATTAAATTATATACATTATATATTTTAACAAGTAATATTTTATTTGTAGTTTTTCCTATGTGAGCATGTCAATTTGATATCTCCATTAGCAACATACTGTTCTACTTTACCTAGATTTGGGAGGTGGAATATCGGAAGCTTGAAAAAAGTCATTTCAAGAGAAGCTTTGATAAACATGGACAATAGAAAGGTATTATTTCTCACACAAGTACAAGAAATGTATACTGATAGATAGATATATCATAACATAATGTATATTAACAGTTTTCATTTTGTTATTATACAGTCATAATTTAAATGATAGTTACATATATCATTTATGCACAAATACAATTTTCTATAGTTGCTACTAAAAAATGATAGTCAGATATAGCATCACATGAAAAATGAAAATTATAAATAAAATTACTTCATTCATTGTATCTTAGCTCATTCATTACTATTTATGTTATTACATAGATTTTTGTTGAAATAAGAAACCTGACTGAAGATGAAAAAGCACTTCTTCAACAAAAAAACCAACAAAAATTTGTTCAGATCGATACAAATGAGAATATTGTGATACAAAAAGTAGAAAACTTGGAAGAGACATCAAAAAAGCAAGTTGACTCAATGAAACAGTACATTGAAGATTTGGAAAATAAATTAAAGAAGAGTGAAAAAGAATTAGAAATGGAGAGACAAAAAAGAATACAAGCAGAAGGCACTATCATACAGTTGAGAAAAGAAATCAAAATGTTGAAATCAAAACCAAGAGAAGATATAGAAGCACCATCATTTGATCTGAATATAACCCAGGAAATAAAAAAGATGGAGGAAGAGAAAAAACAACAACATTAGAAGGAACCTTCAGAGGAAACAGAAAAATCCCCGACAGTGAATGAAAGAACACAGAAAAAACCAAGCTCTTTAGTTTTGAGCGTTAAAAAGCGCCAACGAAGGATTAAAATTGATCCCAATTGCCAGTATGAAATTGTTCACAGAAAAACAAAGAAAAATGTTGACAATGAAGACCAAAAGGAACAACCTGAAACTGAAGAAGGTCAAAAAAAAATACAAGTGAACAGAAACAAGAAGAACAAAATGAAGAATCTGATTATGAAGAGGATTTTGAAACTGAAACAGATGAGCAAGTCACTACAATTGAAAATGAAGAAATAATTGATGTTGATGGATACTCGCCATCAACTAAAGCTTACAAGAGTAAAGATATAACAAAAAGCAGTATTCTAAAATTATTGAACGAAGAACAGCAAAACAAAATTCTTACTTTCTTCAAATTTAATGAAAATGAGAAGTAAGATTTCTGATCTTTTTTCTTTCATTATATTTGTAATTAAATAAAACTGAAAAAAAACCAACTTGTCAATTATTGATTTTCAATTACAGCACTGTAGCATATGAAAAAGATGAAGGGAACAAAGGAGGAATCACGATAGTGAAATCTATGTTGGAAGCTGTTCTATTTGAGGGGGTTACAGATGGACAGGTATGCATCAACTCAGAATTATGATAGTAAAAAAATGTATATAAATGTATAAAATGAAAGAATGATAGGTAAACCTAGCATTCATTTTTCAAAGTGCATATAAATGAATTGAATGAGAGAGTGACAACTAAAAACAGCATTACTATTTGTAAAATGCAGATAACTGTATAGGATAGGAGAATGATTGTTACAACTAGCATTCATAGTTTTTTAAGTGCATATAAATGTAAAAGATGAGAGAATGATAGTTAAAACTAGCATTCGAAGTTTCTAACTGCATATAAATGTATTAAATAAAAGAACGGTATTTAAAAACAACATTGGTATTTGTAAAGATCATATAAATATGTCGAATGTCAAAGATGATTGTTTAAACTATCATTTGCATTTTTCAGTGCATACAATGAAGTAAACATGTAAATGATAGTGAATACTAGCATAAATATTCCTGGTTCAAAAACAAAATATCCCATAAAACTTACAACCTTTTTTGTTTTCTTAAACAGATTATTGATTGGTTTTACTACAATCAGGAGATGTATGAACACAATTACTACTTCATTGCAATGATGGTGGTAAGTATAAGCTTTTCATTATAAATGTTAAAAAATAATACAAAGTATTCTAATGCATATGAATGTGCAGAATGCTATAGAACATGATCAGCAAACTGTGATCAAAGACATAGTCATACCGGCAATAGATGTCATTGTCAAAGATGAATTTACAGAGAAAATTTTCTTCCCTCTACATTACACAAACCATTGGAGCTTGTTGATGTTAAACTATGAAACAACGCAGTGGAGTCATTATGATTCAACAAAACCAAAAACTAGATCAACAAGGACTTCAAACCCCAGCTATAACCAAGCCATCATTCTTGTAAGAAAAGTATAATTTTTATATCAGTCTAACATTAATATACAGCACTAATTTTTCTTCTTGCAGAAAGACAAAATTGAATTAATGTTCAAGAAGAAATGGACAGAAGTAGGAATACTGAACAAAGAATTTCACAAACCTAAAGTGTTGCAGCCAAAAAGCCCACCACAGGATTGTGATTTGTAAGTAACTAATTCCATTTCTTCTCTTGTCATTTTAGTTTGTATATTCATCCAACTTTTGTTATTCTTTTTTAAAATACAGCTGACTACATCTAATGATCAAAATGATAGTTAAACCTACAACTGAAAATTTTAAAATGCATAAAATTGTGAAAATGAAAAAAAACGATAGTTCAAACTATCATTTATATTTTTTCAGTGCTTATAAATTATAAAATATCAAAAATGATTGTTTACACTAGCATACATATTTTTAAATTCTTTTGGACTAGACTAAACATGCAAAACAATAACAAAATATCATTTGTATTTTTAAATTGCACTAGAATGCATTAAATATGCAAAATGATAGTTAAAGCTAGCATTGCTAATTGACAGTTCATTGAACTGCATCTATTAAACAAAAAGATTATGGATAAGATGCACATTACAAACACAGCAATGGTGTCTTTATGAATGCATTGATTAATAGTGTGATAAAAATATAAAGCTATATTTTAGAATTCTAATGTAAAGAATGCTATTTTATTTTAGCATTAGCTTATACTGTAATATTAACTAATATTTCCATATCTGAAATAGGCTTGATTGTGCATTTTTTGTCATGGCAAACTTGAAAAAACTGGACAAAGATGAGATGCCAGATAAATATTCAAAGGAAATGCTTAGAAACCTAAGAGCTGTAGTGGTGCTTGACATACACAATGATCCACAATATAGTTGGTCAATGCAGAAATCCTATAAATATTCTACATAAGAATAGCTGTTGCATTTTAACTTCTTTGAACTTTAGAATTATTTGAACAGAAACACTTCTGCTAATTAAACTAAGATGGAGTCTGAGATGGAGTCTGAGATGGAGTCTGAAATGGAGTCTGAGATGGAGTCTGATATGGAGTCTGATATGAAGTCTGACATAGAGTCTGAGATAGAGTCTTATTTGTTATAAACTGCTCAGATGTATTTGAACTTCTCGATTTGAATTTGACTTGATTATAATTGTCTGTTTTCAGTACATGAACTACAATGTATAAACTAAAGATATATTCAATTGTCATTTTTATGTGTTTTCTGATGCTTTTACTGTATTTCTGAAGTGGTAAATAATCATTTACACTGAAATGCTAGATAAAACTAGCATTATGCGAAAATACATTTCTTGGTAATTGAACTGTGATGAATAATGTGTGGATTTATCCATATATCATTTATATATCATTTCCAATGTATGAACTCTGTTTCAAGAGTCATGACTACTGTTTACACTGTAACTTGCTTTTAACTGAAATGCTAGATACAACTATCATTCAACTGTACATCATCATACTGTCAATTAATCACAAAACCACTTATGTAATCTCATCAGCTAATCATATAAACAGTATATCATCATCATCAGATAATTCATTCTTGCACAACAGTATTACTTAGTTCTATACAATAACAGATTATGGGTTTCAATGTTGAAATTGTATTTCAAGTGAAATGCATACTGATTACAATGAAATGCTAGTTACAACTAGCATTGGACTAAAATGATAAGTACATCTAACATTGAATAGAAATGTTAATACTGAAGTGCAGAGCTAATAAAGTTCTTCAATTCATATTATATATTTTGCAATATGATTAAATAATAGATTCCTAAAAAAATCAACAACAAAGGAAAATATAAGAACATCAGATATTTGAAGTTAAAACAAAATAACCAAAACAGTTCACATTTTATTTTCTAATGAATTCACAAAGTATGACTTCATTCTTCTATAAGCTTTAGCAGCTTTCCAGTTAAAAAACTATTCTATTACAATAACAAAACACATTTTATTTTCTTAACTTTTTGAAGAAGCAAGGCAATTCCTTTTGTTGTGGCTAACTACATTACA
Organism: Allium fistulosum; assembly: GCA_030737815.1. Classification (NCBI taxonomy): domain Eukaryota; kingdom Viridiplantae; phylum Streptophyta; class Magnoliopsida; order Asparagales; family Amaryllidaceae; genus Allium; species Allium fistulosum. Next base: position 803,151,026 of record CM060903.1, on the reverse strand, counting down.
CAGGCTACATTTGTTTCTTTTACTTTGAGAATATCCAAATCCACCATGCCTCTTTGTAGATGGTCTTCTTGCACCACGAACTTCTTTAGGAGGCTTAATCAAAACATCATTTTCAGCAGCAACTGGTTTATCAAAATCTGGAATTGGATTGATAGCATTAGCATACGAAGATCTGAAAGCATTAACAGTAAAATATTCCTCCACAAAATCATAAACTGATAATCTAGACTTGTTAATGCACTTAATTGCATGCGCACATGGAAAACTAGTAACTCTCCATTGATTACAACTGCATAAACGATTTTTAAGATCAACAACCTATGACTTAGGTGATTTAACTTCAAACACAAATTCCGAGGACTTATAAACATCCCAACCAAAGCCATCATCTACTAACTTAGACAAACGTTCCTCCATAACAGGACAAAGATTTGTTGTCCAAAAACAACATTCCTCTCTTCGTCTCGCCATTTGCTCCATAACTTTTACTCGAATACCATCCAAACAAGAAGTTATAGGCATAACTCTATCTTCGAAAATTCATGAGTTGAAACTTTCTGCGACATTTGAAGAATATTCACCATAATGCTTTCCTTGAAAAAACAAATCTGCCCAATGGTCAAAAGGTTTATCTCTAAGAAAATTTTCTGCAGATGTACCCCCAATATCCTTAAATTTAGAAAGATATCACTCAAAATCATACATATTAGAGGCTTTAGCACAAAGTTTGAACAAATCCACAATAGATGAATCACCTTTAGCTGACTTGACAACAGTACCAATATTCTGTTCCAGGTGAAGCAAACAATAGCTATGATATGAAGAAGGGAATATTTTCGGAACACCTAAAATGAGACCCCACTGACGATCAGACATAAAAACTAAAGACCGATCTTCATTAAGCATTCCTTTCAAATGTGATAAAAACCAAGACCAAATAGATTCATTTTCATGTGAAACAATACCCATAGCAAGAGGAAAGAAACCTACAAAATAAAGAATTAATGACAGTTGAGTAGTAAGAAACATGAATTATAGTAAACATCAAAACCTGTATTAAATGTTAATAATTTCTATTATACACAATTAAATTAGGTTCAAATGATATATGAATATAGCATATGTTATTTTAAAGTCTTCCAATTACTGCTTCATAAAATTTTAGTTCTTGTTTTTACATTTCTACTATAAAACATTTCTACTGTAACCAGCTCTATCATTAAATAAAATGAAGAAACAATTCTAGTGTAAACATGGATGCAGTAAAAATTATGTACAACTTTGAACAATGATAGTTTAATATATCATTACCAGAAAAATAAATAAGTAAGTAAAACAAAAGTAAAATGAAACTCATACCCTGGTTACCATTTTTACAAGTAGCAGCTAACAAAACACCTGGTCTTCCCTTCAAAGCAGCAACATCTAAAAATATTAGTGGCCAACAGTGTTTAAATCCAAGTAGACAAGCACTAAAACCAATACAAACTCTCTCAAACTGATTAGTTAAAGCATTAACTTCCATGGCCACGTAACTACCAGGATTATACTTCTGCAATGCCTCCAAATACCAATTTAAATCGTTATATGACATAGCATTATCCCCATATATTTCTTTTAAAGCCAACTGTTTTCCGCTATAAGCATAATAATTTGACAGATTAAAATTGTACTCTCGTCTAAATTCGTTCATAATATCCTTTGGCTTCTTCATAGGAGCATCTCGAATTTGATCAACAATCAAAGATTTAACAAATCTACTTGAAATATTAACTTTATTAACATCTCTAAGACCGGCTCCACACGAATGATGAAAATTGTACGTTCTAATAAAAAACCGAGAGAGTGGACCAGGATCCGAAGAAGCATTAAGATAAAACTTACAACCATCCTTCAACCAAGAGCAATTAACTGAAATTCTATCAGGAGAGTTTCTTACAAAAATTAAATCATAACCATTTTTAATTTGATATGCCATTAAAAACTCACGAAAATCCTCAGCTCCATTAAAACAAAACCCAAGAAAATCCACAATAGTTTGAGAACCTTTCTTCAACATATCTTTCAAGTAGTAAGAAGAATCAGCATGTGAATCACTATTAGCACCAGAATTACTACCAATTGAAGTACTTTGAACACTTGCATAGCCTAATCCACAGCCTGCATTATCAGCTTCCATAGCACAAACATTTTCCTTAACAGTGAACTTAAAATATTCATGCTTCTTGAAAATTAGAAAACACAAAATACTAATCAAATCTGAATCTGTATCAATGATTATATTCTTATTCTCGAGAATATAAGAAATCTCAGTACAAAATGGACTAAGATGTGGTCAAACTTCATAGATTTCAGTCTTCACAACAAACAAAGAAGAGCCTGTCGTAAGTCGAGTAGAATAACAATTCTCATTATGTTCAAAAATAACTAGCAAACTATTTGCTTCATCATTGTAGATATCAGTACTGCAAAATAAATAAATAAAAAGTTAAAAAGGTTAAATTAACATAGAATAACAAATGGATCTCAAATTAACTGCTAAAATGAAAGAAATATAAATGACATGAAAAAGCAGATAATAAATGAACATATGACAATCAAATTAAAACAAATTATGAATACAACAACAAAGAATGCTATATAAATATAGCATAACGCAACAAACTACCTATAAAATTCAGTACAATGATAGATGAACATTAAAATTGTAAAACAATAAACCGTGCCGAATAAAAATAACAGTACACAATAAAATCTTACTTTTTCATTTAAACAAATCTAAAATAGGTACCGAAATCTGAAAGAAGACAAAACTGTGCAACCTACAGAAACAAAAATATACTTAATAATCGAAAATTATTAGATCAGAGGAAGATAAGAATAAGATCGAAACAAATAAGAGCAACATACCTGAATGTAAGAAAATTGTTTAATAACGATCTAGAGGACGATGAAGATCAACGATAAAGAAACACGATGAAGATCGATAGACAATTGAGAAGATCGAATATAAAAATAAAGAAACACGCGTCGTTGAATTGAAGATCGATGAACTAAGATCGGTAATATCAGAATTAGATCAACGAGAAATGAAGAAGCAAATTTAAATTTTACCGAAGTTTGTCCTTGGAACGAAAAAATAAAGCCCGCGTCCTTTAAACAAAACAAAAAAATCCGCGTCCGTAGGCCCAAAAAGAGAAGTAAAAACTTCCTCCAGCCCATTTTGCTGTAAACTAAAGTACTTGGAAAAAACCTTTTATAATTAAATTCATGTTAATTTTTCCGTCAAGTGCTTTAAGAAATTCGATCGGTGCGCCTAGCAAACGTTATCGATAGGGATTTCTAAACACTGTTACGGGGCATTTCGGCACAATGTTTTGAAAATTGATAAACACTATTTTGTATATATAAAGATTTTGAAATGTATACCAAGTATATCTCCTCCTCCATTTTGAAATAATTGTATAAACACTTGAGTTATATCAAATAATAGAGTTACCATGGAATTAATGAAAATTTGTTTGAGGCTCTGCTTTCTAATTCTTGTTTTTATGTTATGTGCCCTAGGAAACTCAGCATTACAGAAGTAAAATACGTGGGTTGCCTGCCTCCTTATGCCCGGGAGAACTCTTATGACTCGTATCCGGAGCAGTATATTAATTGGTATGAAATGCTACTAATTACAGGTAGATCCCTTATGACTGGTCTGCAACCGCATCATTACCTCGCTCGCAGGGATGAAATCATGAGAGCGAAGCAAATTAACCTAAAGAAGCAACCAGTCTCTTTTCTGTTTCTTAATAAAGAGCATAGAGATTTCCCTGAATCTGAATACTAACTTATAAGTACAGGCAAGCACTGTGTAATAATTCATGGCCGAGATTAATACAATCCTACCGCCTCCTATAAATTCTATCAAATTCATGCTTACTTCTTATTTTCTTTTTTGGTCTATTTTCTTTCTCTCGATTCTCCATGTAACTTTATTCTTTACTCATTCTTCACTTCAATCTTTCTTTTCTTTCTAATTTGACATTTCGTTTTTTATTAATTACCCAAGCCTTATTTTCTTTTTATTCAGAACTAGTTTATCTGAAAATCTTATAAAATGGGATTATAAATGAGTGGAAAAAAATCAGCATGCTTTGAGTACCGATATCCGATAAATGCACTTAAATAAATTTGGTTATGGTTCAGCAAAGACATGGATTCGTTATATAGCTTGTGATCAGTTGTACTATCACCCACTTGCTTCTACATGGTTTATACATCAAAACTTATATGATGTACATCCTCGGCATGCTTGTTTCATCATCTTTACAAACTAAAAAAAAATCCTTATTGTTACTTTCCTTCTCTAACTTTGCAAGTTCAATGTCCGCCTCCTTATCTTCTTCCGCCTCCGAAGTCTTAAACCTATAAAATCTAGCATAAACGAGATAATACCCGATATTCAACACTTGCAAAACAGTCAATGACAAATAATAGTAATCCTTCATTTCTTATAGTTTAATTTGTTAGATTTTACTATTTTCCTAATTGTTTGATTTGCATTTCACTTGAATTTGATTATCACATTCAGAAAATTTGGGTATGTTAATTTGTTAACTTTACGTAGTTAGCTTAGTAAATTACATGCCAAACTGTTATTTGCGAGATGATGAACTGATAGTTAATGCAGTTTACCGAAGAAACTAACCATATGATTTAATGTTGGTACAAACTAGCTACTCAACTCTTATTCATGCCATGTTAAGGAAGAATGTTTGAGTATTGTGTATTATGTTGAACTACCACTAGCAGCAGTTGCTAAGCTATATTTTGGACCAAGCCTAGAAAGTACTTCCCATCAACCGATGAAACTTACAAAGCTTTCTTCAAGCTGTTTTGTACAGTAACTATGTAACCTATCCAACAAGGTAAACATGTCTAACAAAAATTAGGTAACCATGTGAGCTTGTAAAATAGTATACATTGTGGGAGAAATGTCTGAGCTTAAAAGATGAACCGGCAATGTATAGAAGAACAAATGAAAATTTACGTACATCTAATATTGATTTAGTAAATAAAAAAATAAAAAAAAAAGAGCTGCTGCTATATGCAGCGGGTGTGTGGGCTGCAGCGTACGAATGTGTGTGCACTCCTGTTTGTGAGCATGCGTGCGTGTGAGGCTGTGCAATATGATATGTAGCAATATTTACAAGCCTTATTAGTTTGTAGTACTAAGGTTTTATAGGACAAATTTTCAAATTAGACTCGGTCTAGAATCTAACAGACTCAGAAACAACTAATTGCAAAAATAGGCCTCGTTCGTATATAGCTTGCGCAATCCATGTTTGCGTAAGCTGTGTATTTATAGCCTGCGCAAAATATGGATGCGCAAGCTATAAATCAGGCTTCAAAATTCCAGCAAGCACAAAATCTATGTAATAACCCCCTACTTGGAGAGCCAAAATTAACGGCTACGGATGCTGCAGTCATTCATACTTATTAATCATCTACGATCAAATATGACGGTGTTTGTTTCATTGATACACAGAAACACATTAATATGAAAAAAAATTAAAACATCAAAGATATTCAAATTTCATTTCAAAACATTTTCAATTCATTACATAATCCCGTAATCGTTAACCACGTTCAGAGAAAATATATTTATTACAACATACGCCAAGAGCGACATATAAAGATGCCCCCTTTAATGATTAGAGTATATATAGGCAATGTAACAACTTTGCCATTACAAACAACACAACGGAATCAAATAAAAGAAAACTCCATATAGCTATCATGTCTCATGCACGTCTTCGGAAGCTTTATTCGTCTAATGAGGTACCTAAAAACCTCAACCCTCAGACTACTCAAAATCAATTGAGTACCCGAGAGTTTAAGGGGAAAACATAAACTTCAAATCAGACATAAGCTTGGTATGAATAATAATTTACCATCTCAAATCATTTAGATATCTAGCGAGACCACGCCGCTTAGCGGAACAGGTTTTCCCCTCACTAGTATCTTAAAACCTTTATAAAATCATATATTGTGCTCCTGCATCTACAATGGTTAAAAACATAGTGATTTCAAAATATTATGATGATATGCAAACATTTTAAAACATATTGGATTTCCCATCCTCTGTTTAAATTAACTAACTATCATATTTTATAGTTTCTAGGGTCACTATTAACTTATTAGTTTTCATGGGCTTACTAATAACCTTTATATAATGTATGGACTCCCTGTCATATTTCATAGTTTTCATGGGTACACTATGAACCTGTTGGCCCCCCGCCAATTAACTTAATTAATTCATGGGTTCTCCTGAACCTATCGGTGACTCCAATAACTTCTCCCTTATCCTAGTTTTCATAGGTTGACTAGGAACCTGGTGACAACTGTCAAAAACTTAATCCGGATATAGTTTTCATTGGTGCACTACAAATCAATTGGCCCCTGCCAACCACTCTTTATAACATATTTTTCACGGGAGCACTATGAACATATTGGTAACTCCAATAACTTCATAGTCATAGTTTTCATGGGATCACTACGAACCCGTCTCCCTGACAACTTCTAAATTTAGGCATCCTATGTTTTGGTCTCCCTGACCTCTTTGATGCAAATCTACTCATCTAGGAATTTAATCAATTTATATTCATTACTGGGTTAACCTAGCTGGTTCTTCTACCCTTCATGCCTAAAATATAGTTATGGATCCATTATAATGTGAATATATTTATTTTGAAGAAGCAAACATAATTACATAACATACCACTCCTGTGGGTTTAATATAAAACATGGTTAATCCCTTTAACATATTATTTTTATCAAGGAAAACTTCTTTTAAAACCATTAAAAAACTCTTTTAATTTAGCCATGGGTTTTTCTTTTAAAATGAGTTTGGATTACAAAACCTTTCGAAATCTTCGAAACCTTGCTTTTGACTTCATAGGACGACCTCCTTCGAAAGCATTAAAATCTATCTTCAAACATTAGGCTCCTGCATTTTTAATACTTTAAAACCTTTCTTTCAAAAGCTTTCGATTGTATTAAAGTATTAGCTTTTAACTTTAGAAGCATAGCTTCGTAACCAGTTGAAAGTACCCCTTTCGACACCATTGGAAGTAACTCTTCCGAAATCATTGAAAGTCCCCCTTTCGAAACCATTGAAAGTCCCCCTTTCGAAACCATTGGGTTTTTACTTAAAATATTATTATTTGGGTCAAAGTGAATATACGCAAAAGCACCTCTTTCGAAACCATCCTTTATCATATAAAAATATTAGGTAAAACTTGATGGCGTGGGCATCATTCTTTCGAAAGCATAAAACATCTAGGTAAAATTTTGGAAGATTGGCTTCGAAACCCCTTCCGAAACCATTGTCTTTGAAACCCCTAACCCCTTTCGAAAGCTACAAGAAGTGACTTATACTTATAAAACAAAGTACCTTTCGACAGCATTGATATCTTCAATACCATCGAAAGGCTAAAGAACGGCAGCAGGGCTTCGACTAGGTCAGAACCCCTTCTTTCAAAACATTCTTTCATAACCCATTCGAAAGCAAACTTATGTTAATGGCTACCCTTTCGAAACCTTTTAAAACCTCTTTCGAAACCATATGCTTCGACTCCTTCGAAGGCTAAAGCAAAACAAAGGCAGACACTTCTCTTTTTAAAACAAACCAAGGTTTCGACTCCTTCAGAAGCCATGCTTTCGACACCTAACCTTTCGCCTTTCTCCAATCCACTACATACCATCTTTGTGATACCTTGTGTATTGGTTTCGGCTTAGTAGGTTTCGACTGGGTTGAAGGCGAAAGCTCTGTGTCGAAAGGTACTTCCCAAAGTAGGCGGAACCCGCTTTTCTGAGTAAACACTGTTTAATACTACTTAAAGTAAACATTTTTCTAACTAACCTGCAACGTACCAACGTCAGATTGGTTGCTTTAACTTTTTCAAATTCTTTACCAAAATAACAGCCGCTAATTTCATATCTAAACCATGCTTAAGTTAATCAAATAAGCCCTTCCATTCAGCAAAACTAATTATGCAAAAAAGTCCTTCTTCTAAAATAATTTAATTTGCATAGCAAATTACTTTGGAAAAATCCCCAAAAATTCCAGAAATTCACTTTAATCACGTTATCCAACACATCGAAATTCCAGACCCAAATTCTTAATATATTTTCCAAAGTAAATTTATAAACCCAAATAACCATATTTCCCTTTGAAATTCATAACAATTTTTCCATAGCTTGGAAAATTATCAAAATTGAAACCCAACTCCAAAATTATGTTTTATACAACATAAAAATTTTCCATGGCATTTATACATCAATAAAAACCGGTTTTACCCTAAAACCGTGTGTAACCCTATTTAAAAAATCTTGTTTAAATTAAACAAATCAATATTCTAGCATATCATCATCCAATTTATCATAAAAATGAATTTACCCTTAAATTAAAAAATATATGATTCAAAACAAAATGGAGATGGAATTATTATTCACCTTGATTTAGATAAGGAGATTGGATTGAGGTTGATTTCTCCTAAGCTTGAATATCTAGCTTTGATTAAATTTCTCTTCTCTTTGATAATGGCCGGCCCTTCTTAATATTCTTGCTTACGTTTTCAAAATGACATGAATGAGGAATGAAATGGTAGGAACGAAAATATATAAGGGCAAGGGTTATGGGCGGCAAATTCCTAATATACCCTTAAGTAATTTGATTAACCCAAAAACTGTTCTTAAGTACATTAGTTATTTTATTAGGCATGGCCTTAATTAAATTTATTCAAATCTCAACCCCCATATCACTTAACACTTACATTATTCTATTTAATTTATCTAATTAAACCTCCTGAATAATGTTATCAAAAATCAGGGGTGTTACAGGCTCCCCTCCTTAAAGAATTTCGTCCTTAAAATTCAGTAAGGACTAAATACAAAACATAGCAATCATCTGTAACGACTCCTAACAATCATACTAGTCTACCTGACTAGGAATTATCTATATAAATCTGATATAGACATACCCTCAAAGCAGATCGGGATAAGTATCTCGAATCCTATCCTCTATCTCCCAAATACAATCCTTCTCGTTGTCGCTCCACTGAACTTTCACCAATTTAACTATCTTGTTCCTCAATCTTTTCTCATCTCTCGCTACAATCCAAACTGGTTGTCTAACAAAAGTCAAATTAGGCTCTACTACTAGATCTTCCAACCTTGTTGGAGGAATAGTAGTCTCTGGATCATGCACATACTTGTGAAGATGAGACACACGGAATACATTATGGACACCTACCATACTACTCGGCAACTCTACTCTGTATGCGAGCTTTCCAATCCTTTCTATAATTTGAAATGGACCTACATATCTTGGGGCCAACTTCCCCCACTTTCCAAATCGTATCACACCCTTCATCGGTGACACCTTAATGAAAACCCTATCTCCAACTGAAAACTCTAGGTCCTTACGCCTCTTATCTGCGTAACTCTTCTGTCTGGATTTAGTTTCCTTCATCATGTCTTGGATCAACTCAATCTTCTTTAACACCTCCCTAACCAAATATGGACCTAAGACCAATTTGTCTCCAGTCTCTAACCAACATACATGGGATTTGCATGCCTTCCACGCAAAGCTTCAAAAGGCGCCATTCATAAACTAGTATGGTAACTATTATTATAGGAAAACTCAACCAAATATAGGTGATCCTCCCAAGATCCACCAAAATTCAACACACAAGCTCTCAACAAATCCTCGAGTACCTTATTGACTCTCTCTGTCTGCCTATCCGTCTGTGGGTGATATGCGGTACTCATCTTGAGCTGAATGCCTAACACATCCTGTAGACTCTTCCAGATTTCGCTAGTAAATAAAGCATCTCTATCGCTAACTATGCTACTAGGTACTCTATGTAGTCTAACTATGTTCTTCATGAATAACTTCACCAAAACAGGTGCCGTCCTGGTCGACTTTACTGGGATGAAATGGTCACTCTTGGTCAACCTGTCTACAATGACTCATATACTCTCATTTCCTCTTCTTGACCTTGGCGACTCATCTATAAAATCCATGGATATTGAATCCCATTTCCATACTGGAATCTCTAAAGGTTGAAGCAATCCACTCGGCTTCTGATGTTCGGCCTTCACTTGTTAACCGTTTACACACTGTCTAACCCACAAGCCAACATCCCACTTCATGCCTTCCCAATAGAAGCTCGTCTTCATACCTTGATACATCTTAGTCCCTCCAAGATGAATCGTAAACTTGGATCGATGACACTCCTCAAGAACTTCGTTCCTCAAGTTCTCAACATTTGGAACACATAATCGCCCTTTCTTTCTCAACCATCCTCTCTGGTCAAGACAAAAATATTTCAAATCATCGACCTCATTTCCAACCTCAAGCCTTCTGATCCTCTCGGCTAATAATGGATCCTCCTTCTGCTTAAAAGCAATTCTCTCGATCAATACTGGTCGAACTTCTAAACAGGACAACATGGTAGTATTCTGACTAGAACTAGCAGTCGATCTTAACTGCACACCACAACTGGCCAAAGCTTCTAGATCCTTCCATTCTGCCAACATAGCCAACACCACATTCTGATGTCTTCTGCTAAGAGCATCCGCTACCTTATTTCCTTTCCCAGGAGTATACTCTATACCAAGATCATAAGCAGCCAAAAACTCCAGCCATCTCTGCTGTTGCATATTCAACTTCTTCTGAGAGAATAAATATCCCAAAGACTTATGATCAGTGTACAACTCAAATCTCTCCCCCAAGAGATAATGCCTCCAAATATTCAAGGCAAAAATCATCGCAGCCAACTCTAAATCATGAGTAGGATATCTCACTTCATGCGGTCTAAGCTGCCTAGATGCATAGGCAATGACTTTGCCCCTCTACATCAACACTGCTCCCAATCTAGTCCCACATGCATCAGTGTGTACTACCAACCCTTGGTTTCCATCTGGAACTACTAACACCAGAGCATTGGTCAACAAATGCTTTAACTTAAGGAATGCTTCCTCACATTTGTCGAACCAAACAAACTTTACCTCCTTCCTGGTAAGCTTAGTCAAAGGCGTTGTTATCCGCGAGAAATCCTTAATGAATCTCCAGTAGTAACCAGTAAGTCCAAGAAAACTTCTAATCTCGGTCACCGTCTCTGGTCTCTTCCAATTGTTCACAGCTTCGATCTTATCTGGATTGACTGACAATCCTTTCTCTGAAACCACGTGACCAAGAAACTTAATCTCTTTCTTCCAAAAATGACACTTGGAAAACTTCGCTTTTAACTGATTCTGCCTCAGCATCTCAAGCACCACTCTAAGATAATCTTCATGCTCTCTTTCATCCTTAGAGTATACCAAAATGTCATCTATAAACACCAACACGAATCTATCCAAATACTCTCGGAAGACTCGATTCATCAAATCCACAAAGAAAGCAGGTGCATTCGTCAACCCGAATGGCATCACTAACCACTCATACGAACCATATCTAGTTCAAAATGCTGTTAAAGGAATATTGTTCTCTGCCACTCTTAACTGATGGAAACCCGTCACCAAATCTAACTGGGAAAACACTCTGGCTCCACTCAACTGATCAAACAGATCATCAATTCTCGGCAAAGGATACTTATTCTTTATCGTCCTTTCATTTATCTTATGATAGTCGATATACATCCTCAATGACCCATCTAGTTTCTTCACGAATACCGCGGTCGCTCCCCAAGGCGAACTGCTTGGTCTAATAAAATTCCTTCCTTCTAGATCCACTAGCTGCACCTTCAATTCCTTCATCTCAGTCGAAGTCATCCTGCTAGGTGGTCTACTCACAGGTTCAGCTCCTAGCACAAGATCTATTTGAAACTCAACAGCTCGTTTCAGTGGTAGTCCCATGACTGGCTCAAAGACATCTGGAAACTCTTTTGCTTTTCGAACCTGACTTAGATCTTCTCCCACTTCCATTGCACTTAACAAAGCACAACTACTCCGGTCGGAATTCTCTACTGAGAATATAATTCGGTTATGACTATCAGGGTGTCTTAAAGATATCTCTCCATCCTGGCAAAATATCCTGGCCACATACCTTCTCAACCAATCCATACCCAAAATGATTATGAAACTTGATTTCCTTCACCTAGATTTCCTCTTCTGTTTCCTGCCTCCATATATTCTTTCTTGTAAATATGCATACGAGCCTTAGTAAGATATAGAAGAACGATCTAAGAGAGAGGGGAACACATACTTATATATATATATATATATATCAAATGCAAGTAGGTTACTCTAGCGTTAACCCAAACCCCGATCATATTTTCAAATTCATTGGAATTATGTTTCAAAAACTTTTAGGTTTATCTTTCCTTTTAAAGTTTCATAAACCTATACTCTGGTACCAACTTATAACATCCCCCTACTTGGAGGCCCAAAACTAACGGTTACGGATGTTGTAGTCATCCATAGTTATTAATCCTCGGCGACCAAATACAACGGTGTTAGGTTCATTGATACATAGAAACACATTAATATGGAAGAAATTTAAAACATCAAACAGATTCACATTACATTTCAAAACATTTCCAATTCATTACATAATCCCATAATCGTCAACCATGTTCAGAGAAAATATATTTATTACAACATACGCCAAGAGCGACATATGAAGATGCCCCCTTGGATGATTAGAGTATATATAGGCAATATAACAACTTTGCCATTACAAACAACATAACGGAATCAAATAAAAAAACTCTATATAGCTATCATGCCTCATGCACGTCTCCGGAAGCTTTATTCGTCAAATGAGGTACCTGAAAACCTCAACCCTCAGACTACTCAAAATCAATTGAGTACCCGAGAGTTTAAGGGGAAAACATAAACTTCGATTCAAACATAAGCCTGCTATGAATAATAATCTACCATCTCAAATCATTTAGACATCTAACGAGACCATGTCGCTTGGCAGAACGGGTTTTCCCCTCACTAGTATCTCAAAACCTTTTATAAAACCATATACCGTGTTCCTGCATCCACAATGGTTAGAAACATAGTCATTTCAAAATCTTATGATGATATGCAAACATTTTAAAACATACTGGATTTTCCATCCTCTGTTTAAATTGACTAACTGTCATATTTTATAGTTTCTAGGGTCACTATTAACCTATTAGTTTTCATGGACTTACTAATAACCGTTATATAATGCATGGACTCTCTGTCCTATTTCATAGTTTTCATGGGTGCACTATGAACATATTGGCTCCCTGCCAATTAACTTAATTAATTCATGGGTTCCCCTGAACCTATTGGTGACTCTAATAACTTCTCTCTTATCCTAGTTTTCATGGGTTGACTAGGAACCTGGTGACAACTATCAATAACTTGATCCGGATATAGTTTTCATGGGTGCACTACAAACCAATTGGCGCTTGCCAACAACTCTTTATAACATAGTTTTCATGGGAGCACTATGAACCTATTGGTAACCCCAATAACTTCCTAGTCATAGTTTTCATGGGATCGCTATGAACCTATCTCCCTGACAACTTCCAACTTTAGGCATCATATGTTTTGGTCTCCCTTACCTCTTGGATGCAAATCTACTCGTCCAGGAGTTTAATCAATTTATATTCACTTTTGAGTTAACCTAGCCGTTTCTTCTACCCTTCATCCCCAAAATATAGTTATGGATCCATTATAATGTGAATATATTTATTTTGAAGAAGCAAACATAATTACATAAGATACCACTCCTGTGGGTTTAATATAAGACATGGTTAATCCCTTTAACCTATTATTTTTATCAAGGAAAGCTTATTCTCAAACCATTACAAAAACTCCTTTAATTTAACCATGGGTTTTTCTTTTTAAAATGAGTTTGGGTTACAAAACCTTTCAAAACCTTCGAAACCTTGCTTTCGACTTCATAGGATGACCTCCATCGAAAGCATTAGAATCTATCTTCAAAACATTAGGCTTCTGCCTTTTTAATACTTTAAAACCTTTCTTTCGAAAGCTTTCAATTGTATTAAAGTATTAACTTTTAACTTTAGAAGCATAGATTCGTATCCAGTTGAAATTACCCCTTTCGACACCATTTGAAGCAACCCTTCCAAAATCATTGAAAGTCCCTCTTTCGAAACCATTGAAAGTCCTCCTTTCGAAACTATTGGGTTTTTACTTAAAATATTATTATTTGGATCAAAGTGAATATAGGCGAAAGCATCTCTTTTGAAACCATCCTTTATCATATAAAAATATTAGGGAAAACCTGATGGTGTCTGCACCATCCTTTCGAAAGCATAAAACATCTTGGTAAAATATTGGAAGGTTGGCTTCAAAACCCCTTTCGAAACCATTGCTTTCGAAACCCCTGACCCCTTTCAAAATCTACAGGAAGTGGCTTATACTTATAAAACAAAGTACCTTTCGACAGCATTGATATCTTCAATACCATTGAAAGGCTAAAGAACGACAGCAGGGCTTCGACTAGGTCAGAACCCCTTCTTTCAAAACATTCTTTCATAACCCATTCGAAAGCAAACTTATGTTAATGGCAAACCTTTTGAAACCTTTTAAAACCTCTTTCAAAAGCATATGCTTCGACTCCTTCGAAGGCTAAAACAAAACAAAGGTAGGCGCTTCTCTTTTTAAAACCAACTAAGGTTTCGACTCCTTCGGAAGTTATGCTTTCGACACCTAAACTTTCGCCTTTCTCCAATCCACTACGTACCATCTTTGTGATACCTTGTGTATTGGTTTCGGCTTAGTTGGTTTCAACTGGGTTGAAGGCAAAAGCTCTATGTCGAAAGGTACTTCCCAAAGCAGGCAGAACCTACTTTTCTGAGTAAACACGGTTTAATACTACTTAAAGCAAACATTTTTCTAACTAACCTGCCACGTACCAACACCAGATTGGTTGCCTTAACGTTTTCAAATTCTTTACCAAAATAACTACCGCTAATTTCAAATCTGCAACATTGTTACAAATATGGCTTTGGTCTCATATTACTATTGGACGACCTTATGTAAGAATTCCTAGGGATTTAGATCCTTATCTTCCATTCGGGTGTAAGTGTAATTGTGCTAGGAGTTGGCGTCAAACTCACAAAAATGTACAATTTTATCTAAATGAATTAGATTTGTTAGCGGATGACGTCATTACCTAGGAACCATATTCTTTGTTGATTAAATTTGGGCATCCTGACGTTGAGTATATGTATGCGGGTTGGATCGCTAAGAGTAGACTAATCCTTTTTTTGGACTTTGAATTATATGCTCCGGACCGAGTGATGAGACAGTTCGGCTTTAACTACCAACACATTCCCTATCCCATAGTGCCATTAGTCCCAGAACCCAGTAGTTGGATGGACTTCCATCAGGAAAGTCTCGCTTTATGAAATTCAAAAATTGATCATGCCGAACAACCACGCAATCCACCGACATCATTGAGTGAGTACGAGTATTGATATTGGCAAATAACTCGCCGTTATATTTTGAAAAAGTCGGCTAGGAAATTAGTTGTGTACATTCCCTGAGCTCCACTAGAGCGTGATATGGTTAGTATTTTAATTTATAAATTTTGATTATCCATACTTTTAGATCATATTCGTTGTTACATTGTTTTGTATTTCACGTAGGTAAGCGGAATATATAGCGCTTTGGATGTGGTTAACGAAATTGAAAAGAATCGTATGGAGTCGGAGAAGGTGAAAACTAAATGTATTGACCTACGACGTATACTTGATACGATTCTAGGTAGAAACAAGTCAAGAAGGCTAGCAAAACCTTTGTGTATTGTAGAAGAACAACCACGTACTTGGGAGGAACCACGTACAACAGTGGAGGAAGCAGAGGAAGGACAAACAGTAGGGGAGGAACCACATACAGATGTGGAGGGAACACATGATGTCGGGGGAGAAATTCATCCTCAATGGCCTATTTGGAATGAAGGTAAACAACAGTTTGGGTATGTTGGTAAACCAACTCAAGAGCAAAATGAAGAGTGGCCACAGTGGGAGAGACAACAAGAAGAATTAATTTTCGGTCCAACTCAAGAACAACAAATACCCATTTCAACCTTTGATGAATCCCAAAGTTCAGCTCCAATCACCTATAAAAGGAAGAAGAAGAAGAAAAGAGATACACCTTTTGAGGTTAGAAGGATTTACGATTGAGTTGTTTTGTTGTTTGGATGATATATCCTATTGGTGTTTATTTAGTTGTTTATGTAGTTGTTGATGTTTATGTAGTGTATGGATGGTATATTTTGTTCAACTTCATGTTGGCGTTGGTATGTGTGTTGGTTTGTTAAACATGGTCTTGATATGTAATGTTGATGATTTGTGTTGATGATATTCAGTTGTATTGATGACAGTTTGTTGTTCGTGTTGGCGTATAAATGATTTTACGTTGATAAAATGTTTATGGTTTGAGGATGTTGTGTAGGGGAGGAAGGAGCAGCAGCTCGTTGTCTTTTAGAACAGCAGAATATAGCTTGTGCACTTTTGAAATGCGCAAACTATATCTGTGAATATAGCTTACGCATTTCAAAAATGCGCAAGTTATATTTGTAGATATAGCTTGCGCATTTCAAAAGTGCGCAAGTTATATCGTGGTCTTCCAATAGACAGCGACCTGCTACTCCATTCCCACATATTTACAACCTCAAAACTCACCGCTATTGCACCAATACGACACCGTATAACCAATTAACATCTTATATCACAAATTAAACTCCATATTGCTACAATATAGAAAATAAGAATAGAGTTCAACAATTCTTACATTGAAAAGAACAGTAGAGTTCAACAATTCTTAAAACAACAATAGGACTAGAATCTAACTTTTTTACATATGAAATAAGAAATATACGACAACTCATACATAGGAAACAATTCAACGAGGGCATGTTTTTTTTCTTATAGCCAAAAGCACCACATTTGCTACATCTATTATGGTCGGATGAAGATGGTGGATCCATGAAACCTTTTATTCGAGCAGATCGTGGTTGTCTTGAATTTCTGTGCACTGGTGGTGGTTGTATAGTAGGACCTTCGTAGACATCCCAATGTCGATTATCAGGTACAGGGTAGAATAAAGAAGCATAAGCAGTAGTATACTTGGTCATTTTGTACTATGTCGAGATTAAGTCAAAATACGCTCTATTCGCACCACCTGACCCATGTGAACATGCTGCTAATACATGGGAGCATGAAAAATGATCTAAAGTTGGCATGCTGCAAGAACACTTAGCGACATTATCATCGATATTCACTGTATAATCAAACAAATGAACATCTTTCACATGCCATTCTGTGAAGCTATATCTCTCTATAGATAGGAGCCTTGATTCTTCCATTCTTCTCTTTGCTAATGCTTCCCACTTCGATGTCAACTCTGACGTCCACTGTTCTCCTTGAGTTCGACATTCAAAAAAGTAATGGTTTAATCGATGAAATGTACGTGCAACAAATGATATAACAGGTAAATTCTTAGTTCCTTTCAGCACACAGTTAAAGCTTTCAAAAACATTAGTTGTCATCATATTGAATCTCCGCCATTGTGACAAAGAGTCCAGCTTGATTCCTGATTGTTCAAACTTCTTTCAATCCATGCATCGACTTCTCGATTTACAGCCTTCAAACATTTTCGTAGTTATTATATTTTACAACCTCCGATGTCATGGCACATGCATGTAACAAATTTTGTAGCTCATCCGTACCAAGCCCTGCTTTCTTGAAATTTTATTTAATATGACGAATACAATAGCGATGATGATGTTCGATTGGGCAAGCTTATCTTAGCGCACGTGGAATTCCTTTCATACGATCTGAGATAAATGTAATACATTGGGTACGTACGGGTCGAATATAATTCCATATGCAACGAATAAACCAACTCCATGTTTTCCAAGACTCTATTTGTACAATAGCAAAGGCTAATGGAAAAGGACCTTGGTTTGCGTCTACACCGGTAGCTACTAGTAATGTACCCAGATACTTTCCGTATAAATGAGTGGCATCAATAGAGAGTACAGGTCGACAGAGGTTGAAACCTCGATAGAAGGTCCGAAAGCCCAAAAAGCTCCATCAAAAACACAACGACTATGAATAACATCATATACGGTTATAGGATTGGTATGTTGCAAGGCTCGAAGATATTTTGTCAATTCTGCGTATAACGATTCCCAATCTCCATAAATTATTGCAACCGCTTTCTGTAGTCCATGCCACGCTTGAGAATAACTCACTTTAATATGAACCATATTTCACATTGTCTCTTGTACTGTTCTTGTAGTCATATTTGTTTTAGCTTTAATCAAGGGAAGTATTTTGCTACATATAAACTTTGATGTTGCCTGTAGATGGTTTGAGTTGATAGTTGTATTTAAACAAGTGTGATTGCCGCCATATGTTGTTATTTTCCACCAGTTTTGAGATTTTCTCACCGATAGGCTAGCATGCACTCTCCAAGGAATTGTTTCATCTACATCACAACGAACCGTGTATTGATTTGCACACGATTTCAGAACTTGAAAAGAAACTGAACATTTAATTACCCATTCGCATAATTGTTCAACGAGCTTCTCTTTACTTTCAAAAATTAACCCAACCCATGGTCCTTTTTTAGCACATTCTCTTCCAAACACTTCCACTTTAATTTAAAATTATCCATAATCGATTTCACCATCATTGTTGAAGTGCATAAATCATCGATAGGGAATCTTCATATGTGATTTGCTCATCTTCTACATTTCCATCATCAGCCAGCTCACTATCTGCATATATATGATTGCATTATTGTTAACCTCCATTTGATCGACCCAAGTTCCATCTACATCATCCGCACAAGCTACTTGCATGCTATCTAATTGCACCATGCTCTCATTTGTAATATCAACATGATCATCATCGTCGTCAGCACAACCAATGAATGCTTCTTCCCTTACATTTATTTCGACACTACGAATTAAAAAATTAACGGTAAGAGTAAATTCCATGAATGTACGTCAAAATGCAAGTGCTAGAGTATAATATTACTCACTTTCCCAAGGCTTGCAATTGATTTGGATGTATAGAGTTATGTATCATATTTTGTGCTTAACTTGAAGATACTCCAACCATTCTGTTGTTCCTATGCAACCAATTTGTAAACTCCCCGCCTTGATGACTTGTTAAATAAGAAGGATACGCCGACCATTGTGTTTCTTGAAACTGTGTGGTGGGTACATGATGATCCACAGAAATTACGGATGGATGTTTTCTACCACATTAACGTGTTCTGCTTTCGCAATAAATATTTCTATCACTCTCATTTCACCAAAAAAGTAGAGTTCAAATCATCGTCATCTTCCAAATCAATAGCGGATGAACCATCATCTCTAACCCATTTCACCGCTGATTTTAAATCATACTCAAGAGGATTGACTTTGGTCACTTCAAATGCCCATTGTTTAAGCTCTACAAAAACTACAATAATTTTTTATTTTCGATCTTTTTCACTTTCTGCCAACATATCTAGGTTTATCTTCTTCATCAACCAATAATTCTCCATCATAGTAAAATATAGTTGGAACCGTTGACATTATCTACAAAATCAATTACAAGACTGCATTCAAAATCCTAAAAAAAATTGTTGAATTAATACCTTATTTTCTTTTGTTTCCGTAGCAATCTTCAACAAAAAGTAGTCAAATCAATCTTCAAGCAAAAGCAAGCAAGCAAATCATAAAATAACATAACCAATACATTTCACCAACATAATCAAGACTATAGTTCTGCATTACATGTAAACCCAAAATCACTTCATTGTTTATCCAAGTGATTAAAAATCACACAATACATATTAAAACATCAACAAACAATTTGGAAATTTAAATTCAGACACTACATTCCAACAAAAACAAGAAATTGACAAAGTTCTCCTAGGCCCAAATGACTACCAAAATCTTGGCCTCCGACTGGTTTCCCTTAGTTCTTCATCCACTTTTTTGAAACGCCTTATTTCGGCTTGCAATTCGTAGGCATACTTGAGTCCCCTTTCGCACAATGGTTGATCAATCCATTTAAAATAATTACAACAATCAACTTCATGAGGGTTCAGTCTATGTTCATTGCACGAACTACAACCGAAAAATCTTCGCCCATCATTCTTTTGCTTTCCGCAAACAACAACTACACACACATCTCCACAATAACAATTTGGATATGGTCGTTGCCCCCGTGGCATGGATAGGAAAACAGGATGTAGAGGCATTAGCATATTTTCGTTAACGTGAATTTGATGACTGAGTCTTTTGCTAGAAACAATTTCACGTAAACGAGCGTGTAAGGTTAATGGCCTAGAATGGAATTTACGCGGTATTGTTTCTAACTGTGTCTCCAAAACATGATCAACATCAACGTTAATATGACTTGAGCTCGCAATACTGATTTGCACTTCAAGTACATCATAATGTTTCATCATCAATCTCCCAAACAACCATGTCTACCGTCAAAATAAAAAATACAACATTAATATTTCAATTTGGGTTTCCAATTTATAACTAGGGTTCCAATTTCATTAACCATTAAATAATATTTCAACAATAACAACACCATTAGCTAGTAATTAATAGCACCAATAACAAGAACTATGAATTTTCAACAATAACAAAAATTAAAAATTTGAACAACATAAACTATTGCCTTTTTTGGTGAACATGAAGAAGAGTCTTCCATCTATAGGTTTAACAAATGCTTGGTTGAAAATAAAATGAGATGTTTGATTTGGGAAAATAGTTGGGTTGGAATGAGGATTGAGATGGATTTTGAGAAAAAGGAGAGGAGTTTGAGAAGTGGGGGATAGATTCTGTACTTGCTGGAATTTTGAAGCCCAATTTATAGTTTGCGCATTCCATATTTGCGCAAGCTATAAATACAAAGCTTGCGCAAATATGGATTGCGCAAGCTATAAATATATAGATTGCGCAAATATGGATTGCGCAAGCAACATATTTTATTTAGAAAAATATATAGCTTGCGCAATCCATATTTGCGCAAGCTATATACAAACAAGGCCTATTTTTGCAATTAGTTTTCCACTAAGCCTATTTACGAAATTAATTTCTAGGCTAAGCCTAATTTGAAAAATTGTCCGCTTTTATATTCTTACATATATAGCAAGTTATATTAT
The DNA here is from genome assembly GCA_030737815.1 of Allium fistulosum. Classification (NCBI taxonomy): domain Eukaryota; kingdom Viridiplantae; phylum Streptophyta; class Magnoliopsida; order Asparagales; family Amaryllidaceae; genus Allium; species Allium fistulosum. Next base: position 803,129,834 of record CM060903.1, on the reverse strand, counting down.
AAATCAATATAACTAATGACTAATTTGAAGAATTTGTTGTTGAGCTATGATGTTGTCTGACGTTACACGGTAGGAGTAACATGTTGAGAGAATTAGAAATTAGGTTAGGGTTCCGGGCACTTAATCATCGTACTTGAAGCATTATTTGTGGTTTGTGGTCGAATAGGTTTACATGGAACAATAGAGGAATTTGAGAATGGTAATGTGGAAGAAAATATATGTGTAGTGAAATAGAGAAAATGAGAATTGATTCTTAAGCCAACTTTGATGTGTATATGGTATCCGAAAAGATGCATATATGGAAGGAATGCGCATTTATAATCTTAAAAGCTTCAAAATTGATTTGTGTATTCGCACAGTATACAAATAGGCATAACTTTTAAATGGTTTATCCGATTTTGATGATTTTGCCAATTCCTGAAAACTAAGAGTATAAGCAACAAATTTTATTTTAAGTGTTTCGCAAAAGTTTGTCCCGAGTTTCCAAATACATCGCACTTCCGCTCGGGTCGAGGCTTCCACTCGGCCCTAAGACGGATCAAAGAAGAGTGGGGAGCCTCTTACTGGTTTTTGGAATTCGACATCAGGAAGTGTTTTCACACCATCGACCGACATCGATTCATCTCAATCTTTAAGGAAGAGGTCGATGATCCCAAGTTCTTTTAGGCTAAAATCAAAGTTTTTAAAAGTGGGCCTGCATACCTTCAAAAATCTGAACCGCCTATGTTTCGAAAATCCTTGATAACTTGAGTTGTAATCCATATTTTTGCAATTCAAAAGATGTTTTGAAAAGCTAATGCACTAATAACAATTTTCTTTTAAGAACCATCACCTAATTTTGTATTTTTGACGTTTAAAATTCTATTGGAAGTGAAACGTGAATGTGATGTTGTTTTTATTGTAAATGAATATATACTTGTTATAACTTTTCATTTGTGACTAATGCTCAAACTAAGTTAAGCATAGGTGCTTTTAGAGATTATTTGAATTAATTTATAGCGATATCCCACTTTTTCTCGCATAAATGCGTGATAACTCGTTTAAAATGCTAATAAAAAGCTACGTTTTATGGTGTAACGTTATATAATGTAATATTATCTTGTTTCGTCGTGTTTCGAGATGCCCCGTATTAGGATGCCTCTTCGAAGATGTATATTATGTAATTATATTGTATTTTGATTTTTCAGAACGCTCTTCGTATAAAGGAAACTCGATTAAAATTTTCTGAAAAAATCCGACACTTAGAAATTTTTACAATGTTTTAATTGTATGTGAAAAATAGAAAGTCGTTAATTGAATCTACTTAAATTGTAGCATACGATATGAGAATTGGAGAAAGAGCCACATGGAGGATTATGAAGTTAGATTTAATAGAAGATCGTTATTACGAAGAAAGTCAGGGTATGAGTTGTTGATGTCTCTTTATAAGAAATTGTGAGGATGCAATTTTGTTAAGGGAGAAGGTCTGTAACCACCCGCTTTCTACGCCGTAATTATACGTAAATTTAACTAAAATAAAATTGTCTGAATTCGATTTTAATAATTATTATTTTGAAAATATATTCTTATTTATTTGAAGTTTATTAATAGAATATTTTATTTAAATAAATTTAATTAAACTAATAAATTCCTTTTAAATAATATATTGAAACTAAATAAAATTATCCAATTATCGAAATGTAATGCGTAAAATGAAATGTTAACCATAATTGTATTAGGTAGAAATTTATTTATAAATAAATACAAGAATTATTTACAATAAAAAAGAAAATAAAAATTAACTAAATTAATAAGGCACAAATATCACTTAGCTAGTTTAACCCAAACGCTTTCTCCCTTATTCGAGAAGTTTCCCTTATTTCCAAAACCAAAAAAAACATGTAGCTTATCCTCAACCCTAATTTTCGAAAGGAGAACCGCGACCTAAAAGAGAGAAAAATATGCGGAAGGCACGCACATGGTTTGGGGAGATGACTTGGCACTAGGCGGCAACATAGCTCGCACGATACAATAGGTGGAAGGCCGTGTCTTGGTCGAGGATGCTGGAAGCATGCAATGTGGCGATGGGATATGTCATGACTGGAAATTGCTTACGACTTAGATGGAGATCTGGGGATGGAGCAGCAAAGTCAGATGGTGACGTGAAGCGGGAGTCCATTTTGGGTTTGGTGTGCGTACTCGTCAGGAGGAGGACGGTGGCGACTGGTCACTACAACAAAATACCCTTTTAACAATGGGCAATACCCATTGTAATAAGGGTTTCACAACAGGCAAGCGCCCATCTTATTATGCGATGTTGTAATAGACTCAAAAGATTTTACAATGGTTTAAAACTATTGTAGTAAACATTTTTACAACGGTCCAGAGCCGTTGTAATAGAGCCTTTTACAACGGTCATGGACCGTTGCAATATTCCCTAGGCACAGCAGGCATTAACCATTGTAATAAATGTCTATTACAACTATTTTTGCTCGTTGTTAGAAAAAGATGCAAAAGTAAATAAAATAAACCATTAATGCAACATGTATACATATCATACGCACAATTGCTAAAAAGCCAAAATAAATTATACATACATGTCGTTTATAAAGTTGCACATTTAATTCTTCTTATACATATTGTCACGCATTTACAAAACCAAGGTTATACATGTTGTCGTGCATTTACAGAACCAATTAACGAAGAACATACTCCACGATAAATAAGAATATCATCCATAGTTCGAAGTTGAGTAATACCGCATAAACTTTGCTTTGACCTCTGATGGAAGACGCATCTGTTGATAGTTTTTGTCCAACCAAACTGCTGTTGTTTTTGCTTCCAATATGGGCTACATGATATTTGTTTATATTTTAAGAATCTCGCTTATTTGAAAAAATAAATAATTATTTAACCATAGATAAGATATAAGTATTTAAGCACTAATCACCTAGTTGTAAGGAATTCCATGTAAGAAATACTCAAAAAATATGCATGTTTCTATGATACATACATACATACATACATATATATATATATATCTGTTCTCTATTCTTTAAATGGTTTCACTGTTCATAAACTGCTAAGGATATGAATCTTATGAACTTTACCTACATATAATCATCAATTGCACAAAATATACACAACTAACTGATTGTAGGATCGATTTCACCCTAGAGGGGGCATGAATAGGGCGATACTAATAATAATAAAAATTAATGCGGAAATATATAAAATAATTGCAGCACAGATAATAGCAGAATAATAAAAGCAGAAATAGAACAACACAAATTTACCCAGCTTCGGCAAAACCCTGCCTACGTGCTGCCCTCAAGGTTTCTACTAGAAATTAAGTAGTCAGACACTTACACACATAAACTTGAGGCACCCGCTATCGACTAACCTAACTTTACGCTCAAAACCCTGCCACAACTCAGCCACTGAGTTGCGAATTCTCGAACTACACCACCGTAGTTCGTAACCTAGTCACACGACTAGAAAGTAACACGGTTTAAAAATGGAAATTTACAACTGGAAAATAAAAGTTAAACAAAACCCTATTATATAAAAACTTAGGCCCAAAATATATATAAAGGCCGGCCCAAATTATAACTTGAGAAAATAAAAATCGTCTCCCTTTCTTTGTATATGTGATCGTTCCTTTTGCTCTGTAATGTCTGCTTCGTTCTTCTTTCAAAAACTAGGGCTTTGTAATTATTACAGCCGCCGCTTGAATTTAAGATTGAAATTGTGCTTTTGTACTTCGATGCTTCTTCGTTTACCACTCTTCGATTCTCTTCGGCTGCTTTAAGGATAAGTTCGAAATAAGTATAAAATTGGTACGTGATTTTTTACTTTAATGCTCTGTTATTTTGCTTGAATTCGAACTTGCTTTCGAACTTGATTGGAGTTATTGGTTTTTGTTCAAAGTATGCTTTCTCGATTTTCTGTTTCAAACTCCAATAACTGCCGATGATGATTTTGGGTTTGATTTATAGGGGATTAAAAACCTAAATTTTCGTTCGTATATTTCTTTCTGAATTCTTCACCTTGCTATCCTCTGCCATTGATTTGTAATCGAACGCTTGTATGATTCTTGACTCGTTCATTTTATATTCGGTTGGATTTGTTTCCGTTATTTTCTGGCATTTGAATTCTTGAGATAATTGACTTGGATCCGTAATTTTCTGCTATGACTTTTTCATCGTGAATTTATGAGATAAACCTGACTTCGACTTGTTCAATTCCTTTCTGCTCTGACTTGTTCATTTTGAAATTCACTACAACGTTACTGTGACTTGCAACTGTGATTACTGTAACCATATAAGCATGTATATACATATATATATATATGTATGTATATATGTGTATGATTTTTATGCCTATCCACTTAGTTTCAGGTGAGCTTGTTGCTGTGTTGTTTTGTGTTGATGTTGCACTTGGTTGATGTTGAATCTGGATTGATACACTTGAGTCTGCATTTTGATGTACACTTGATATTTCTGGTTTGAGTTGATGTTCATGCAGTTGAGTTAATTCATTCACTGCCTTGTATATGTACATGAGTGATTGCACATCCATGCTAGTCTGGATCATCTTGAAACTGACATATGATCGTTTATTGATTGTCTGTGATTATTCATGCTTGGTTGCCACTGATACCTGTGCACTTGTTATTTTCTTAAGTGTTTTCATGTAGACTAGTCATATGCATTTGAGTTTTGTTGATCTTCATAACTATATACATGCATGTATGTATATATGTGTGTGCTCTGACCAGTTCCTTGAACTTGTACATGTTTGGTTTTGTTTGAAGCTTCATGTATACATTTGTATATCATCATTCACTGTTTGCTTGGAATGAAGTCTGGTTTCCACTGCATATATGTGTGTGTGTATTCACGCATGTATATATGTATGTTGTGATGCCTTGTTCTGCTTGATGCTCTGTTGTCACCTCTGAACTGATGAACTCTGGTTCATGTTGATATGTTGTGTTCAATTGGTAGCTGTAGTGTCATGTGGTCTTGTAGTCTAGGCACAATTTTGTTGCTGCCTTTATTTTCATGTGATGTCTCCAAACATGTATACATACATATATGTATGTATATATGTGTGTGATTGTCCTTTGGTATTGCAGTCTTGTTCATTACTGCATATATGTATACATGTTGTTTCCTCTTGGAAACTGCTGTATATTTCGAATGTCCTCATGTTGCATATGTATGGTTTAGATGCATGTAGAATATAGTCTTGTTCCACCGAGTCATTGAGTTTTGTGTTTAGTTGCTCCAAGTCTGTTCATGCCTGAGTTGCCTTCATGCCTTCATTCTGCTTGTTTTATGATGAACTGAATTGCACTGAATCCATCTGCCTTGAGTCCACTTCATGTTGTATGTTGTTTATTTGAGTTTGATTTTGGCCATTTTAGGTTTGGTTGTACATGAACTTGTATGCAGTAATGTTAATTTTCTCTGGTTGCATCATACTCATGTATATACATGTGTGTTGGTCTTCACTGTTGAGGCTACACTTGTGCCATTTGATATTTTGTTTGTTCACCACTGTTGACATATGCACTTTTGAGTCTGGATTGTTATTTTGATTCTTTGATCTTAGTCGTTTTGTTATGTGGTTGTATATGATCTTGTTGTTGCATACATACTGTATGGTTTTTGGTTGATTTGGTCGAGACTCTATGCACTTGAGTTGAATCCATCCTCGGCTCGGGTTTGACCTTGTGCTCACCTGTCCCTGGAATTTTAGCAAGTGTATATCGGTGTGCATGACCTTGTGGCATGTACAGTGATACACTGTGCATGTCACAAGTTGTTCTTGTATGATGAATTCAAAAGAAATGATGACGAACAACCCAAATAACTAATGCAAATAATATTTTCAAAAACAAATTTCATTGTACACTGCAAAAATATTTCTTTTTCAATTTTACTGCGTCAGTGTTTATTTTGCAGATAATTCAGATGTTGGATACAAACTGGAATAGAGTTGAAGAACAAATACGAGTGAATGAGTGATATGTAGTGAGATGATATAAATTGTAAAATGAAATTTGTGATGTAATCGAAATTGTAATGTAACTGAAATTGTGTATATATAGTGAGAGCTCAAATTTGTACTATTCAAAATTGTAATAAAATATTTGTTTGAATAAAATATTTGTTTGAATTTAAATTCTGTGTTATTTATTTTATTCATCAAATATTTATTTAATTATGTGAAAAATAAAATAGTACAATAACAAATACATTTAAATGAATATATATATATATATGTTTATTATCATCAAACAAAAATCATATACTAGCATATTCTACAATCTCTCCCTTTTGATGATAACAAACATATATTAAGATTTTGACTCTATTAAATGTATTTGACCTTGATGAATTCCATTTGCTCCCCATATTTGAATGCTCCCCCTACATCAAAGCTCCCCCTTCAAATATGCATGAAAATAAATAAAAAATAAAAAATATACAAATAAACCTAGATGGGATTATGCAAATTAAAACATATGACTTGACTTATTTGCCAAAATTTTAACTTCTCTCTCCCCCTTTTGTTATCAGCAAAAGAGTAATAGTGTTAGAAAAATAGAGATAAAGTGGTAGACATTAATACAATATTAATACTCAATCGAGTATAAATATTAAATTTCAATAGAAAATCAAACAAAAATCATAAATACTCTGTTAAGCGCATATTCCACTCTAGAGTGATAGGGGTGATGTCGGCATATAAAACCATATAGTTGTGTCTATTTGTGGTATATTTATATCAGGAATTTGAATATCTACTAACCATGCATAATCGTTAGGACTTTTAAATGAGATTAGTAGTATTCCCAATTTTTATAAAAAAATGAATTTCAAGTATCTTCTAACCACGCATAACCGTGAGGACTTTTAAATGGGATTAGAATCAACTCGTCTATTTAATTATCAATTTTGATATGTCTTCCATACATGCATAACCGTGAGGACTTTTAAATGAGCATGAAAGCACATAAACAAATGTTCCAAGTAATTCACTCATGCATAACCATGAGGACTTTTAAATGAGAGTGAATACTTTGGATGTTTTTATTGTAAAAAAATAAAAAATAAAAACGAATAATTTCCCGTTTAAAATACCACATTTTGACATGCTATATTGGATTTTGATGAGTGATGGACATTAGAAATATGATAGAAATAGAGATGGTAATGGAATTTTTACCACCAAAAGTTATTAAAAATCTTGTTTAAATTTTTAAAGAAATTTACTAAATATACTGTCTCAAGTCATAATATATGATTAATATTAACCCTCATCACTTTTTCAATCACTATTTATCTTTTGATAATCAATAGGGAGTCAGATTAGTTAATATAGTCATTTAAAATCAAATCCAAAAATAATTATAAAATCAAATTTTCTAAAATGCCTAATCTGAAATTAAGTCAACAAAAAACTATTTTCTGGAAGGGGTTTTATAAGAAAAATGTCTGCTAATTGAAAATCAACTGAAATGAAAAATATGCAGATATTTTCTATGAAAATGTGATGCAACTAATGAATGTCTCAACATGAAACACGTTCCACTAGTACTTTTTCTATCAACTAGGCTACTAGTGTTATCTGTATCTGAATTCCCCTTTGACTCAAAGTTATCATTAGATAGATATCATAAACCAAATCGTGGAGTGTGCAACAGAAACCTTAAAATCCTTTTCACAGCTTTTAAATGAAATTCTTTTGGATTTGAATTGAAATAGTGTATACAAGAAAACACAAAATTTAATGTCAGGTCAGAATAATCATCAACCAATAAAACAACATAATTAGTCCAAACAAATCTATATGAAATAGTTCAAGAATGAAAAGATGATTGGTCAACATTTTTGCACAAATCAAAAATCAACATTTATTTCATTATCACATAACTGGCTGAATTAAATTAGATTTTAGTGCAAATTTTCACATTTAATATATCGTTCAAGGTAAATGTACCGTTACCTATTTTACCTTTACTGATAATTTTTCATTTGTTTCCCATTGTGATTCTGCCACCTTTGTACTAGGCTAAAGTACTTAGATTTGTCGCCCGTCGTGTGCCTAGAACAGCCAGAATCCAGGTACCACTCTTATTGTTCCTTAGCCTGCCACTACACCTACATGAGGAAAGATTTTTGTGACCTATTTGTTTTTATAGGTCCATGATTGTTAGTGGCAAAAGATTTTGAAAAATATGTTTGTGTAGACCCAAAACAATCTATATTTGTTCCTTTCGGCACCCAGAGTTGTTTGACTTTAAGGGATTTTATATTCGTGCCTTTTGGAACCCAAATTGGTATGGTTTTCACGTGTTTGGGTCTATACCAGCAATTATTGTGATTGTGTCTAGTTTTTCCACAAATCATGCACTTGGAATTGACTTGATTAATTTCACTTCTAACACATTCAGATTGATTATACCCAAGTCCTTGTCTAACAGTATTGACAGTTTATTTCCCCAATAGCATATTTAGTGATTTTTCTCCTTTGGAAAATTTTCCTAAAGTTGTAGACAATTGTTGGACTTGTGTTTTGAGAGATTCATTTTCATTCAATAACAAGGTGTTTTCTTCCTTCCTTCCCCAGCCAGTTTTATCTAACCACTCGCCTATCATCTTCTCTACTGGGCAGGAACCATTAAAATAGAAAAAATGCTTCAAATTTTATAATGCTTGGGTCCATGACCCCGAGTATTCTAATATTATTCAATCTGCTTGGTCTAACAGTTTTTTTGGCAACCCCATGTATGTATTTTGCAGGAAACTCAAGGTAACTAAATCAGCTTTGAGAGTGTGTGCTAAAAATAAGTTCGGTAATGGCTCCTTGTTATCTACTACTCTACGAATCCAGCTCAAAGAAGCCCAGGACTTCATGATGGCGAACCCAAATGACCCTGATGCTGTTATATCTGAGAAGAGGCTTTTTGAAAAGCTTAATGAAGCTTTGAAGACTGAGGGTAATATAAGGAAGTAGCGGTTATGTCAGAAATGGATTAGGGAAGGCGATAGCAACACCGCGTACTTTCATGCATCCCTCAAGATCAAGCAATCTAATGAGCACATTCGAAATATTTATGATGATAGTGGGGTTCTACACTCTACCCCTGAGGAAGTGGACTCTACACTGCTAAACTACTACATAAACTTATTTGGTAATTCCACTAATTTTCAACCTAATCTTGAGGAGCTATCACATATTCAGCTGCCAAATATCATGCCTGATGAGGCAAACCGCCTAATTAACAAAGTAATTGATGAAGAAATAAAAGACACCCTATTCTCAATGAATAAGAAGTCTAGTGGAGGCCCCGATGGTTTCAATGTCCAATTCTTCATACATAGTTGGAACATCTTTGCTCCTTCATTTATCAAAGTTGTTCATAATTTTTTTAATAATTTCAAACTGCTTCAGGAAGTCAATGCTACTAATCTTGTTCTCATCCCAAAATCTCAACCAGCTAAATCTGTTACATCATTCAGGCCCATTTCTTGTTGCAATGTAATGTACGAGTGTATTTCTAAGATTTTGGCTTCCAAGCTTGCTTCTGTTCTTAGCATAATAGTATCTTATAACCAGGCCGCATTCCTTCCCACTAGAAGTATTCTTGACAATGTTATGCTAGCACATGAATTTCTTAGAGGCTATGGCAGATCCCAATCAACCCCGAGTGCAATGCTAAAGTTGGATTTGAGGAAAGCTTTTGACATTATTCACTGGCCTTCGATTGTTCGAATAATGTCTCTTATGAGATTTCCAAAAGTTTTTGTTGCATGGATTTATGAATGTATATCTACCCCCATATTTTCACTAAAGTATAATGGCTTCACTTCTGGCTATTTTAAAAGTAGACAAGGAATCCGTTAGGGTGATCCCTTATCTTCATATATTTTCCTGCTTATTATGGAAGTGCTCACAACCATGCTTAATTCGAAGTACTCAAACAAATAAATTCTATACCATCCGAAGTGTAAATCTCCTCACATACCTTCACTTCTTTTTGCTGATGATATTATGATTTTTTCTAAGCCTGATAATGCCTTTATTTCATGCATCATTAAAACTCTTGAAGACTTCCACCATGTTACTGGGTTGAAGTTGAATTATACCAAGTCATACATTCTAACTACTGGGATTTCTTTGGATTCATCTAATGCTCTTATTCCTCTTTCTGGATTGCAACCAATGCGGTCGGACATCACATATCTAGGACTTCCTCTTTGTTCTTCAAGAGTGACCACTGCTCACTGCATACCTCTTTTTGAAAAAAATTCTTCTCTGTTGAATAAATGGGCAAATAGATTCCTATCACAGGCTGGCGGATTAGTGTTAATCAAATCTGTTATATCTTCTATGATGGTATATTGGGCTAGGGCATTCATTCTTCCCTCAAAGCTTCTAAAAATGGTTAGAAGTGCTATGCTAAGATATTTTTGGACTGGTTCAATGCACTCTAAAAAACCAATTCCCTACTCCTTTTCTAAATTTGATTTGCCAAAAAACAAGGGTGGCCTTGGAATTTTTGATCTGGAAAAATGGAATAAGTCTGCTTTTAGCTATCATTTCAATGCCTTGCTCTGTGATCATGATAGTCTTTGGGTTCAATGGATTAAGCGGCATAACATTGGGACCAAGCTTTTCTGGTCAATGTCTATGCCACAGAACTATAGCTGGGTGTGGAGGAAGATCCTTGGCTTGAGAACTACCTTCCTCCCTTTCTTAAGATTCTCACTTTCACATCTCAATGGAAAGAGCTTCTAGAATGACCCTTGGATTGGCAATGGTCTTATCTTATCTTATGTTCGTGCTCCTCATCATATAAACCAGTCTGGGGTATGTAGAAATGCTTTGGTTGTTGCTCACATTGATGAAGGTAGACTGGTTTTGCCTTACTGCAGTAATCAGCAGATCAGGGCTCTTTGGAATAGTTTCCTTAGCAATAAGCTCCCCTCCTCCAATACTGATACTCTTCTCTGGAATAAGAAACCTCATTCTATCTCCCTAGTTTATGGCCTCCTCAAAAATAGCAATGGCCTTCCAAAATTTAAATGGCACAAAGCTTTATGGAGTCCTATCTCCCTTGGCAGTGACAACTTAATGTTGTGGAAGGTTCTACATAATGCTATTTTGACCAAGGATAAATTGCTTCTTTATGGTATGAATTCCGTTCCCTTATGTGTTTTTTGCCATGCTCAGAATGAGAGTATCGAACATCTTTTCTTTGAATGCACTGAGCTTAATTTATTATGGAGCAAAGTTATAAGCATTTTGGGCTTGTATCATCAGTCTGATGTTTCTGTTCTAGAGTGGAATCTAATAGGGAAAGCAACTAGATGGAAAACTGAAGATGGGGTTGTTTTGACTTTCATTTTAAAAAAGTATTTAAAGTTTGTTTGGCAAGAAAGAAATCTGTGTTGCTTTGATAACAAGATAAGAAGTTTCACTGTCTTATGGACATGTTTCAAGAATGATATTGTGCATGGGATGAGGACCAGTAAGCATTCTTTCACTGATCTTCACAGAGATAAATGGCTATAGTCCTTTTCTATTTTGTTCAGTGTTTTTCATTTCTTGCTTGTTTTCTTTTTCTTTCCTTCTCTAGTTTTTTCTCTGTCTCTCCCAGTGTTGTTTCTTCGCGAGTATGAGCATGTTCATATTCACCTTTCTTTTATCTTTTTTCAATAAATCTGGTAGGGGACCAGTCAACCCCGCTAGCTTTGCTATAAAAAAAATTATCGGTTTGGATCTCCCATCCTAAATTCACTCCCAAAACTCCTTTTAAATTTCCACTAAACAACCATTACTTCACCCAGAGAAATATGTTTCTACAAAGATAAAGACTTTCAGAACTATACTTCACACAACTACCTGAGACATCACAAAGGACTTCACCAACTTTCATAATGCACCAATTTATTATCGTTAACACACCATAATTTAACATTTCAAATATCTTTCAATGAATTAGGTATGATGTGACGACCCACCTTTTCGACCCTCAAAAGTAGACACTAATACATCTACGATATTCACATGCTGAACATCCAAGTGCCAGAAAGACAGATTGTTGAGGAAAAAAGAAAGAAAAGACCGAATATAGTACCACATCATGACGAGTAATATATAATATACAACAGATCTTTATAAATGAAAATTGTAATATACATACACCAAATCAGAGTAAACAAATCTATCATCAGCCTGGGCAATTATAAAAACATGTCCTCACAAATCCTGATAAATACAAACAACAAATTCAACGGAAATAAAATATATGTGAATACGCCTTAGAGACATCCAACTCATCTCTTGAAGCTCCAAAGCATCTAAAGTTAAATCTGGAAATATACTCGGTCAGACTTGAGCATTTTAAGAAAATAATGCCTGGATCATCTGGTAAACCAGCGTGAGAAACACACATCGTATGGATTTTTAATGTTATAAAACCTTTCAAAATAAGGTATCTCGCACGACCATGCCGCAAATAAACACGGATGAGTTTTTACCCTACGATAACTAAACCATTTCATGTATGGTGATATTATAATAATGTCTAGGGTTTAAAATAAATATTCAATCATGGCCGAAATTATTACATTTACTAAGTTTCGACATAATAGGTACACAACCAAGTCTGAAAAGCACTTATTGGGGAATGGATTCCATACAATGACTAGGCTACTGGTGTATCGCCTGCCGTAATACACCTCTAGGTAAAATGTACCGAGGGCCTCATATGGACTCCCTACGAATTAGGACCGGCCTACCCCTTACTACACCACTAGATAAAATGTACTAAGGGCCTCATATGGACCCCCTACAAATTAGGACCGGCCTTCCCCTTACTGGATAGTACTGAATATGTCACCTCCCCGGCTGCCGGCCAACAACCATCCTAAGTCACTAGCATACATAATCCATCAATAAATATCGATCTAGATCGGGTGATGACTAATACCCTAATAGGTGCGACCACATAGCCCAGAAGCATATCCCTTGTTTTAGTCATTCCCGGTTGATGAGGCGAGAGGCTACATTTTACCTTTTTATATAGCAGTCCCACTTGGAATGCTAACACTGCCCTCCATGCAACAATGTAATGCTAGCATTCATCCTTACAAGTTGTTTAGGATATGAACAAACCGAAGGCACTACTTTTACTACATTTATTTTGGAATCACCCTTAGGATTAGTGGCAAGTAGCACTTGCACTTTAAAGAACGTCTTCGATTTCATTATCTTTAAGATGACTTCAAATTCGAACGCTTATGCCAGTTCGAAGTAGTTATCGAATAACTCACGTTTATCCGATCCCTGTTTCCCCGAAACCGATAACAATAATTTAAAACTGGCCAAGATTTGATAGTCGGTTATTTAAATACTAAATAAACAAACAATTCTACTATAGATTTAATCCTATAAGGAAAACAACACGGTTAAGCATATAAACACCCACTAAGCCTCTTTAATTAATCCCTTCATTAATTAAAATCACTTTGTAAACACTTGTATCTAAATACTTTTACAATGGTACATTCACAAACCCCTCTTTACTCTTTTCAATATTTGAAAAATATTGATATACTTATCTCAACTGTATAAGTATATTCCCAAACCTTTTCACTTCTAATACTTAGAAAAACTTTTCCATATACTTATATCAATAGTATAAGTATATTAACAACATGCTAAATTTCCAATACTTCAAAAATGTATCCATATACTTACCTCAACGGTATAATTATAGTCACAAATTTCAAGAAAGATTTCATTTCCAAAACCACACTTAATTTAGTATAAAAAACGTTAATTAAAAATATTGATCACGATAAACCCAAACACTTTTGGTGTAAGTAAACAGATCGTATGGAAATTAGACCACTATACTTAACACCACTTCCCGATTTCAAACAGTACTATCCCTCGATTAACAATGAAATCGGGTAAGTTAGAAAACAATCTTTGTCTCGATACACATTCTTAATTCTCAAGATAGAGATGAGTTTCCATAACTTGGGATTTGGTGTTAAGTATGAAAAAATATACTTTCCATACCACTGTATTTAAAACAATCATTTGTGGAAATCAAATCTCATTCTGTTTTATAAAACTCTTTTTATCAACCTATTTTATACTTACAAACTCCATTTATAAATCGCTTGATAAAACTTCATTTATAAATCTCCCTTATGAAATATCATTTATAAATCCCTTTTTATAAATCTCAAAGTATAATTATAAAACTCTAAATTCATTTATAAAACTCATTTATACATCCCCTTTTATATATTATCATTTATAAATCTTCTTTTATAAATCTCAAAGTATAATTATTAAACTCTAAATTCATTTATAAAATTTCATTTTATAAAACTCATTTTTATTTATTCCTCTTTTATAAATCTCCCTTCTATTTATAAAAATCCTTTTAAACATTTCTTTCATATTTATAAAATCCTTTTATAAATTCATTTCTATTTATAAAATAGCATTTATAAATCTCCCACTTTATCATAAAATTTCAGTTCCTAAAATAGACTAAATATTTTCCATAAAACGGTCATTCAAGATATCCTAATAAATCCACACATGCGATTTATTTTCCAATTTTGTCACTTTTGTATCATTTCCCTTTTGAAAATATTATTTATATAAAATTATTCCTTTATTATAAAAACTCCATTTAATAAAACTATTCTTTTTATTCAATATTTTATATATAATATTCCATAAATATTAATCTTAAAATATTTATATCAACTTTTAAAAAAATCATTTTAAAATAATAGGTAAACCCCTTTAATTTCTTTTAAAATAAACATTCATTATTATAATAACTTTTCTATAAAGATAAATACTTTCTAAAATAATTTTAAACATTTATATATATAAATATATATACAGATATTAGAAAAGAACAATAATAAAAGTTGAAGTAAGATAGAGAAATACAAAAAAACTATTTTTAAATAAAATATCATAGAAAATCCAAAAGATCAAATTAAATATCATTTTTCGAATTTGAAACCCTTTTCAAACCAAAACAGCAATTAATAGTATTTCAAAATACTATAACGAGGCCAATAGCTACCATATCACTTGACTAATGCTATTACCATCCTTTTTCACTAAAAAGGTTCAACTTTTAACATATGTTAGTGTCACATCCAATATGCCAAATTATCAAGTTGTAGCATTTAACAATCTATATAACATGTATATAACTGAAATGAAAGTAAATAGGTATATAATTGGAATTAAAAATCACAACAATGAGAAATCTGAATTTCTCTACAAATTTTCCCTATATTTCATTTTAAATAGATTCCCTTTTCAAAAGCGGATATTTAACCAAACCAACCAATATTTCATTCAAGCACAAAACCAATTATTTTTATCCATTGTATATCATATAGCAAATCATTCAGATGTGAGCTAACTCTCTAAAATTCCAGTTGATGGCGAAGCGTTCCAGTTTGAACTAACATCGAACGATGTTTGATTTTATCCCGAATTTCCATTTGCTCCAAATTCAACAAAACTAGTTCTAGCACGTAGCAAAATATTTCGCCTTGATTGGACCTTATATGAGAGAGATTGATTTTATAAGATTTCAATTTTTTTAAATAAAAAAATAATACGTAATTCATTTGTTAATTTCAATTACCCTCATAAATCCTTACTTCCCCATTCATAATCCGTTCCCAAATCGCATGTACACACACCCAAACATCCTTTGTAACGACCCAGAATTTCGGTCATTCAAAATTCGTATATTTAATTGATTTTAAATATTCACAAGTTAATTTTATAAGTTGAATAACTTATATTTCGAATATAGTGGTTTAATTGGATAATTAAATTGTTAATTTAATATTTGAAATTGTGTAAATAATTGATATTTGAATTTAATGTGAATGAAAATGATTTATAAAGTTGAATTAAATCTTATTTGAATTAGAATGATGTTAGAGAACTTTTGAAATTGAATTAAAAGTTAATTTGTAGAAATCGAATATTTTAATATTTAATTGACGAGTGAAAATGGTCATTTTTCTAACAGTCTTGGATTTTGACGAAACTAGCTTCATCGGATCCGTAATGTTATATTATGGTAAGATTTCAAATTTCGTGTCAATCGGATTTACGGTTTGTCCGGGGGCAAGCTAAAACGCGTACAAATCCGTTTAAGTGAATTTTAAATTTAAATAATTCGATTCGAAAACCTATCTTCCAAATATGATCGACTTGGCTCTCGATATATATTCCATTGTGTTCGGAATAGGGGTAAAACATTATAAACGCCGGGTGGCACGCTTCGTTTCGAGTTCGAAAAATTTTCAAATGAATAGTGTTTTGGAATTTTCTATAAAAGGACGCAACATTTTCTATTTTTCGCTAAGAAAACCCTAGCTAGGGCTAGCCGCCGGTTAGATTTTTATGGCCGAAAATGTTCAATCCTTTCTTCCTCGATATCTCTTAATCCATAAACAATTATGACAAACGCTCAACTACAAAGTCGAAGAACATCGCGAGATCTTCGAATCAATACGGCTATGATCGAAATAGGCACGTCGATCGAGGCGCAGCAGGCCGATGAAGTGCCAACGTTTGCGTGCGTTTTTCTACGCAATGAGGGAGCTGAGTTCAACAAAATCGTGGTGGGGGGGGGGGGCGTGCTTGCGTAGGCGAGTCAAGTGGAGGTAGGCGACCGTCTTCAAGTTGCTCGAGGAGGTGGCGATAATTCAAAGTAAATTGGTGGCGGTGGGTTTCCTTGCGCAATTGTAGCTTGGATGGAGAAGAAGATGGGAGCAACGAGCGAGATTTGATAAAAAAATGAACGACCATGATTCGTTTAAGGTTTAAAAATAAAATAAAAGTTGAAATTTATATGTATTTAATTCGTGTAATCTTTATAAATGCATAACTTTTTCATACGAGGTCCGTTTTTTACGAAACGAGTTGCGTTGGGTCCGTATTGACAAGCACTACATTTTAGATCTAGTTTGTAGTTGGTTGGAGCTAGTGTGAATTTTGGGTAAAATTAAACGCTCGTTTAATTTTATTCGAAATAAAACACTGCAACTGCTATTGGAAGCAATGTGAGTACAACTCACTTTTTCTGACTCGCTGATATATTTATATAAATGAGAATAAATATTATTTATGTTGATTGATGATTGTTTGGATGATATATGATATATTGTATATATATTGATTGGTATTTGGATATATACCTGCCTATTGGAGCAGATGAGACCCTATACGTTCCCGTGTATGAGCGGATGACCCTTTGTACGCGCGTCTGCCTCGAAGCGGACATTGTACACATATTATAATATGTATATTTGTTGCAGGTGACAGGTTGGAGGGATCCAACTGGATTCCTCGCCAGTATTGATTGGATGCCGTGATTGATGTATTTAGTGTTGTTGCAGCAGTGGGCCTATTTTGGAAATTTAAAAATGTTAAAGTGATGTTTTCAAATTATAAAGGATTTTCAAGTGATTTTGAAAATAGATGTTTTATTGATTTTTGAATTTGGTAAAGGAATTAAATTCACAATTTTGGACAGTGAATTATCCTTTAGATTAAATGTGTAGAAGTATGGGAATTTGTTAAGGAACTATATTCACGATTTTGGACAGTGTAAAATATATTGAATAAAATGGATATTTTTGGAAAGTGATTTTAAATGGAGTTAAATGGTTTTAAGGATGTTTTAAAATGTGTTAAGGATCGAAACCATAGATTTCAACATTCATTGTTGAAATAGACGTTTTCGAGAAGTAAGGAAATGATGGACTATAACACTGTTGTTATAGTAAATGATTTTCGAAAGGAAATGTTTTTGTATAGTATTGGGATTTATATATCTATCTCATTTTCGAATCCCTATACTGTTGATTTTGGGTTGTCGTAACGATGTTTTACGCAACATTCGTTTTGACCCAAATAAATGTGTTTAAAGAGAATGTTTTCCTTAAAGAATAAAATATATACTTAATCCTGATTTAAGTATATGTAATATTTCCTAAGTGTTGAAAATAAAGAGAATTGTGAATTACTTATTTTTACATAAGTATATGGAAATGTTTTCCAAAGTTGAAATGGTTTTGAGATTATATCTTTTTAAAGGATTCTCGTATTCAAAGTGAATATTTGGCAAGTGATTTAATTAATAAAATATTAATTAAAGGGCCTAGTGATTGTATATGGTGCTAAATATTTGTTTGTTTGCTTTGATAGTTAAATAACCGACTATCAAATTTGGCCATTTTAGTTCCTCGACTTCAAGTGGGAATTATTTAGTCATACACTTAGTACGTAGCCTTCTGTGTAGGCTTTATTATCGTTTGTGTTGTGGATGTTGATTCGTGTAGTGCGGAGTATTACTCCAATCTATCGAGCTTCCTTCTTGGCCCGAAGGATAGCAAGTTGAAAGTTGGAAACGTGATAAGTCTATGAGACTTAGTTTCTGTGTGAGGTTGAGAAACGCTTTTGCGTTGTTGGTGCGAAGAGACCGGGATCAAATTTATCTGAAAACAACTTCGGGCCAACGCGACGATTGTGCAGGTTGCTTATGATGATATTGATATTCCGGATTTTCATAGTGGAGGACTGCTTGTTGATCGTTTGGGGTTAAAATCCCAATATACATCCAATAGCAGTAGTCTCTTCATTATGAAATATCCAATGCAAGGACTATTTGCTACTAATACTAGGGATTTCTCGACAGGATGTGGTAGGAAAGTACCTTCGGTTCGTCCTATTCCTGGACAACTTGTATGAATGTTTGTCTGACATTGCATTTTCTACGATTACGTACATTGGTTTTTACAAACGTACATCTGTTTGGTGGCGGAGAAGGCAACTTCTCTTAACTTAACACCCTTCCTTGAGACGTACGAGCTCAAGGGTTGTATTTTTGTGGAAGGCAATTAGTAGTCAACGGAAATGGCCGTGTGGCATTCATAGTGATGTGATTGTGAAAGGTAATCGTTACCTTAGGCCTCATCAACCGGAAATGACCAAAACAGGGTTAGATGCGGCAATGCTAAGTGGGTCGCTCCCAAGTAGGATATGATCATCCTCTTCTAGATATATCTTTACATGCTATGACGTCGTGTATCTGATTATTGTGGTTTGTATACTATGAGGGCCCTCGGTAAAGGTCGGTAACGACCGAAGGATGACATATTCGGTACCATCTAGTGATAGAGGTGGGTCGGTCTTGTGTTGGTAGAGGGCAGATGTTATGTGCCTCGGGACATCCATCTAGAGGTGTACCCATTCGGAAGGTAGTCCCTTCACCTGGTCATTTGTATGGAAATCCAAACTCCACTACGTACTTGCCATTTTGATTGTATTACCCATTTTGGGTTATATGCTAGAATTTAATCAATGTAACAATTTCAGCTATGATTAATATTATTTGTATATACTAGACACTAGTTTAATATAAGATGATTCGATATGAAATGTTTTAGTTATCATAAGGTAAAAACATGTTTGTGTTTATGTGTGGACTTGTCTTACAAGATACTTTTGTTTTGATAAAGGAAAAGTTTGGTAATCTAATAAATTCAGTTGAGTGTGTTTCTCACGCTGGTTTACCAGACTGATCCGGGCGTTCTTCCCTTTCAATGCTCGGGTCAGACCGAGTATATTTACAGGTTCAGATTGGTGCTATTGGAGCTTTAGCAGGAGAGCTGGAGATCTTCATTTCGTATGCATGTACATGTTTTGCTTGATTATCCGCTGTGCTTAGTTGTTGTATATTGTCGGCATTTGTGAGGACATGTTATTATAACTGTCCAGGCTGAGAACTAGTGATTGATTGTTGTACTCTGATTAACGTATGTATATATAGTTTCTGTTTTGTAAAGATCATTGATATTATATTATATGTTTTCCACTGCGATGTGAGATTCTGTATTGTTCTGTTGGTTCTATCTTCTCTCTTTCTTCTCTTCTCTTCTCCTCTCTTCTTTTCTTTCTCTTGACTTTCCATCAGTCTATGCTTTTTGGGTCGGACATGTGTGGTTCATTGTCGATTCAAAGGGTACGGATTTGCGGGTCGTCACATTTTGGTATCAGAGCTTAGATTTCCATTTTCCTAAGCTTTGATGTGTACTCAGTATAGATAGGGACAGAAGCACCCTAGATTGAGTTGAGTGTATTATACATATGAGCGTGTATTTGTTAGTGATATAAAATGTTTTATATTATGTTTGCTTATCTGTTGAGTTGTTTGTGAATTCTGGTCGATATGTGGGACGCCATGTTATCGGTAGGGATTTCCAA
The DNA here is from genome assembly GCA_030737815.1 of Allium fistulosum. Taxonomy (NCBI): domain Eukaryota; kingdom Viridiplantae; phylum Streptophyta; class Magnoliopsida; order Asparagales; family Amaryllidaceae; genus Allium; species Allium fistulosum. The sequence continues at coordinate 803,109,494 of CM060903.1, read as the reverse complement.
ACACTTAAACGAGGCAAGTCGACATAGTATCATTTTAAATTGGGTAAATAAAATAATTTTACCTCGGTTATATTTTATATGTAAAGGAAATGATTATTCAGAAATATTATAGTGTATATAAATGAATTGTTTGGTTGTTGAAAATGTAAATATATATAAGTTAATAAAAGATGTTTGAATAATCCAAATAAAAGCAACAATTGTAAAAGAATAAATTATTTAAGCAAATGAATTATAAGTATGGAATTATAATTAATATGATTTACAATTGTGAAATAATCTTATATAAGTGAAGTAAAATAGTGGAATTGTATAAGTAAAGATTTATAAATGTGATTTATAAATATAAAAGGATTTTAAGATAATATAAAGCACTGAATTCACTACTGTTGCTGAATTCACTACTGTTGCTGGAAAATAATAAGTTAAGTTTTGTTTTGATAAACAAATTTGATTTAAAATCCAATTTGAAATCGATAAATATAAGTGAAATGAGTTTTGGACTTATAATATGATAAATTTTAACTGTAGTGAAGTCGAAATAAATTTGAGTTAGCAGAGTTAGCATAATAAATATATGATTTGAAATTTAACTAAAGGAAAGTTAAAAAATTTGAATTGGATTAGATAAATTATTGAAATGGAAATTTAAACTTAAGTGATAAGTGATTATATAACATGAATTTGAAATTTTAAATAAATAAGTTGTATAACTTATAAAATGAGAAAATTTAAGTAAAACCAATTGTTAAAATGGTTAAACAATTTTGTTAAGCAAAATGAAATTGAAATTGAATAGTAATATAAATTTGACTTAAGTAAGAGTTAAATAAAATAGAATCTGAATTAAATTAGCAGTGAGCTTAAAGTAAATGCAAGTGAGTTAAAATGAAATTTAACTTAAGTAATGTTGAATCAAGTTGATTTGGATAAATAAAGTGAATATGCAAAGAAAAGTTGAATAATAAAAAGTTAATGAACTGAAGTAGTTAAACGAATATGATTTGAATTATGTAATAAAATTCAACTTTAATTGTAAATGTGAATATAGTGAATACTAAAATTCAATCTAAATTGAATACCAACCAAATTGAAATTAAAAAGTGTTGAACCAAATTGATGGTAAACGAAGTAAAGTAAATAAAATTAGTTATGTTGGATATGCATTGGTTGATAAACGAATGTTAGTTGATTGTATAGAGATTCATTAAGTGTTAATGAAGTTGAATTAATAAAATTGAAAGCTAAGTAATTGAATTCAATTTGGAAGTGAAGTAAATCTAAATAAAATTGAATTTGATTTAATGTGGAAGCAAATTAACTTTAACGTAAATTGGTGAATGTGAACTAATTGAATATGAATGAATGTTAGTAAAATCCAATGTAAATAAATCGAATGTGAATAAATTGAAAACCAATTCAATGAATATTAATGAGAAGTGAATTTATATTGATTTGATTATGGATCGATTGGATAGTTGTTGGATGTTAGTTGGATGATAGTTGTTTGATGGTTGGATTTATTGGTTATGGATTGCATTTGCTATATTGGCATATATAGTTGTGTATTGGTATATGTTGTATATTGATATTACTTTTCTATATGCATGTTTCTCATTTGTTTATTGAGTGTTTAGTAGGTGCGTATGGCGCTTGCTTCGCTTTTTGGAGCTCGCTTTCGTGCTATATTAGCCGTATATGCTCGTTAATAATATATAAGGTACATATCTCGGATTACATATCATACTTTTACACTTTTTTCCCTACGGGATGCCTCATCCTCGAAGATGAGATGTATATTTGTGATATATATATATATGTTGTGATCCTACTATGATCGAACCGCGCAAAGGAGGCTATGGCGAATTTTTCAGAAAATTTAAGGCGTTAGAGAAATTTTTGGAAAATTGAAAGGAAAAATTTTGATAACTAAAATTTTAATTTTGAGTTAAAGATTAAACGATATTAGTTGGTTTTGAAAAAGATAACTAAGTATGGATTTGAAAACTTAGTAAAGTTTTTGTAAGAAGTTTAACGAATGGATTTTGGAAAAGTTAAAATGTTTAATGTTGATTTCTAATTTGAATGATTTGTTTTGAAAAGTCAATGGATTTTGTGACTTTTTCTTACTTGGTAATTTCGAGAACGAAATTCTTTTAAGTAGGGGAGAATGTAACGACCCAGAATTTTGGTCATTCGAAATTCGTATATTTAATTGATTTTAAATATTCACAAGTTAATTTTATAAGCTGAATAACATATATTTCGAATATAGTGGTTTAATTGGATAATTAAATTGTTAATTTAATATTTGAAATTGTGTAAATAATTGATATTTGAATTTAATGTGAATGAAAATGATTTATAAAGTTGAATTAAATCTTATTTGAATTAGAATGATGTTAGAGAACTTTTGAAATTGAATTAAAAGTTAATTTGTAGACATTGAATATTTTAATATTTAATTGACGAGTGAAAATGGTCATTTTTTTAACAGTCTCGGATTTTGACGAAACCAGTTTCATCGGATCCGTAATGTTATATTATGGTAAGATTTCAAATTTCGGGTCAATAGGATTTACGGTTTGTCCGGGGCAAGCTAAAACGCGTACAAATCCGTTTAAGTGAATTTTAAATTTAAATAATTCGATTCGAAAACCTATCTTCCAAATACGATCGACTTGGCTCTCGATATATATTCTATTGTGTTCGGAATAGGGGTAAAACATTATAAACGCCTGGCGGCATGCTTCGTTTCGAGTTCGAAATTTTTTCGGATGAATAGTGTTTTGGAATTTTCTATAAAAGGACGCAACATTTTCTATTTTTCACTAAGAAAACCCTAGCTAGGGCTAGCCGCTGGTTAGATTTCAATGGCCGAAAATGTTCAATCCTTTCTTCCTCAATATCTCTTAATCCATAAACAATTACGACAAACGCTCAACTACAAAGTCGAAGAACATCGCGAGATCTTCGAATCAATACGGCTATGACCGAAATAGGCGCGTCGATCGAGGCACAGCAGGCCAATGAAGTGCCGACGTTTGCATACGTTTTTCTACACGATGAGGGAGACAATTTCAACAAAATCGTGGTCGGGGGGCGTGCTTGCATAGTCAAGTGGAGGTAGCCGATCGTCTTCAAGTTGCTCGAGGAGGTGGCGATAATTCAAAGTAAATCGGCGGCGGTGGGTTTCCTTGCGCGATTGTAGCCTGGATGGAGAAGAAGATGGGAGCAACGGCCGAGATTTGATATAAAAAAAATGAACGGCCACGATTCGTTTAAGGTTTAAAAATAAAATAAAAGTTGAAATTTATATGTATTTAATTCGTGTAATCTTTATAAATGCATAACTTTTTCATACGAGGTCCATTTTTGACGAAACGAGTTGCGTTGGGTCCGTATTGACGAGCACTACATTTTAGAGCTGGTTTAGAGTTGATTGGAGCTAGTGTGAATTTTGGGTAAAATTAAACGCTCGTTTAATTTTATTCGGAATAAAACACTACAACTACTATTGGAAGCAATGTGAGTACAACTCACTCTTTCTGACTTGTTGATATGTTTATATAAGTGAGAATAAATGTTATTTATGCTGGTTGATGATTGTTTGGATGATATATGATATATTGTATATATATTGATTGGTATTTGGATATATACCTTCCTATTGGAGCAGATGAGACCCTATACGTTCCCGTGTATGAGCGGATGACCCTTTGTATGCGTGTCTGCCTCGAAGCGGACATTGTACACATATTCTAATATGTATATTTGTTGTAGGTGAAAGGTTGGAGGGATCCAACTGGATTCCTCGCCAGTATTGATTTATTTACAGATATTGTGATATATGCTTTTATTATGTGATATATGATGTTTGGATGCCGTGATTGATGTATTTAGTGATGTTGCAGCATTAGGCCTATTTTGGAAATTTAAAAATGTTAAAGTGATGTTTTCAAATTAAAAAGGATTTTCAAGTGATTTTGAAAATAGATGTTTTATTGATTTTTGAATTTGGTAAAGGAATTAAATTCACGATTTTGGATAGTGAATTATCCTTTAGATTAAATGTGTAGAGGTATGAGAATTTGTTAAGGAACTATATTCACGATTTTGGACAGTGAATAATATATTGAATAAAATGGATATTTTTGGAAAGTGATATTTTAAATGGAGTTAAATGGTTTTAAGGATGTTTTAAAATGTGTTAAGGATCGAAACCATAGATTTCAACATTCATTGTTGAAATAGACGTTTTCGAGAAGTAAGGAAATGATGGACTATAACACTGTTGTTATAGTAAATGATTTTCGAAAGGAAATGTTTTTGTATAGTATTGGGATTTATATATCTATCTCATTTTCGAATCTCTATACTGTTGATTTTGGGTTGTCGTAACGATGTTTTACGCAACATTCGTTTTGACCAAATAAATGTGTTCAAAGAGAATGTTATCCTTAAAGAATAAAATATATACTTAATCCTGATTTAAGTATATGTAATATTTTCTAAGTGTTGAAAATAAAGAGAATTGTGAATTACTTATTTTTACATAAGTATATGGAAATGTTTTCCAAAGTTGAAATGGTTTTGAGATTATATCTTTTTAAAGGATTCTCGTATTCAAAGTGAATATTTGGCAAGTGATTTAATTAATAAAATATTAATTAAAGGGCCTAGTGATTGTATATGGTGCTAAATATTTGTTTGTTTGCTTTGATAGTTAAATAACCGACTATCAAATTTGGTAATTTTAGTTCCTCGACTTGATGTGGGAATTATTTTGTCGTACACTTAGTACGTAGCCTTCTATATGGGCTTGATTATCGTTTGTGTTGAGGATGTTGATTCGTGTAGTGCGGAGTATTACTCCAATCTATCGATCTTCTTTCTTGGCCCGAAGGATAGCAAGTTGAAAGTTGGAAACATGATAAGTCTATGAGACTTAGTTTCTGTGTGAGGTTGAGAAACGCTTTTGCGTTGTTGGTGCGAAGAGACCGGGATCAGATTTATCTTAAAACAACTTCGGAACAACGTATATGCGACGATTGTGCAGGTTGCTTATGATGGTATTGATATTCTGGATTTTCATAGTGGATGACTGCTTGTTGATCGTTTGGGGTTAAAATCCCAATATACATCCAGTAGCAGTTTTCTCTTCATTCTGAAATATCCAATGCAAGGACTATTCGCTACTAATCCTAGGGATTTTCCGACAGGATGTGGTAGGAAAGTGTCTTCGGTTTGTCCTATTCCTGGACAACTTGTATGAATGTTTGTCTGACATTGCATTTTCTGCGATTACGTACATTGGTTTTTACAAACGTACATCTGTTTGGTGGCGGAGAAGGCAACTTCTCTTAGCTTAACACCCTTCCTTGAGACGTACGAGCTCAAGGGTTGTATTTTTGTGGAAGGCAATTAGTAGTCAACGGAAATGGCCGTGTGGCATTCATAGTGATGTTATTGTGAAAGGTAATCGTTACCTTAGGCCTCATCAACCGGAAATGACCAAAACAGGGTTAGATGCGGCAAGGCTAAGTGGGTCGCTCCCAAGTAGGATATGATTATCCTCTTCTAGATATATCTTTACATGCTATGACATCTTGTATCTGATTATTGTGGTTTGTATGCTATGAGGGCCCTCGGTAAAGGTCGGTAACGACCGGAGGATGACATATTCGGTACCATCTAGTGATAGAGGTGGGCCGGTCTTGTGTTGGTAGAGGGCAGATGTTCTGTGCCTCGGGACATCCATCTAGAGGTGTACCCATTCGGAAGGTAGTCCCTTCACCTGGTCATTTGTATGGAAATCCAAACTCCACTACGTACTTGCCATTTTGATTGTATTACCCATTTTGGGCTATATGCTGGAATTTAATCAATGTAACAATTTCGGCTATGATTAATATTATTTGTATATACTAGACACTAGTTTAATATAAGATGATTCGATATGAAATGTTTTAGTTATCGTAAGGTAAAAACATGTATGTGTTTATGTGTGGACTTGTCTTACGAGATACTTTTGTTTTGATAAAGGAAAAGTTTGGTAATCTAATAAATTCAGTTGAGTGTGTTTCTCATGCTGGTTTAGCAGACTGATCCGGGCGTTCTTCCCTTTCAATGCTCTGGTCAGACCGAGTATATTTACAGGTTCAGATTGGTGCTATTAGAGCTTTAGTAGGAGAGCTGGAGATCTTCATTTCGTATGCACGTACATGTTTTGCTTGATTATCCGCTGTGCTTAGTTGTTGTATATTGTTGGCATTTGTGAGGACAGGTTATTATAACTGTCCAGGCTGAGAACTAGTGATGATTGTTGTACTCTGATTAATGTATGTATATACAGTTTCTGTTTTGTAAAGATCATTGGTATGATATTATATGTTTTCCGCTGCGATGTGAGATTCTGTATTGTTCTGTTGGTTCTATCTTCTCTCTTTCTTCTCTTCTCTTTTTCTCTCTTCTTTTCTTTCTCTTGACTTTCCGTCAGTCTGTGTTTTTTGGGTTGGACATGTGTGGTTCATTGTCGATTCAAAGGGTACAGATTTGCGCGTCGTCACATCCTTGTACACACACGCCTCCACCCCTCCTCCAGTCGATGAAATTTCAAACCGACTTCGCCATTGTACTGCTCTCCATCTCCTCCTCGCAACCATCACCCCCATGCTCCACTCGACCCATTACTGTAAAATGTGATATGACTGCTCCACTTCTCAACCTGAAAATGCCGCATCTCCCTATAAGCCGTCGCACTCTACCCAAACCTGGCCACCAACCCTCCTTCACCCCACAGACACAAATCCACACTCGACCATGATTACTTCCTCTTCAATCGACTAAAATTGCTAACCCTACTTACCTCCTAGCCTCGACCAAACTACCGTCCTTCCCAAAACATCACCGAAAGTCACCAAACTCATATGGATTGAAGATCTCCTCACCATTAACCCAAAGATTCTTGTTTTATATTTTTTTCATGGAGTATTTTGTTTGATTTGGATTTTTGAAATTCGAGAGGCTTACTTTCTTGGTTGAAGGAAGTTAAAAAAAGAAACGAGAGGGAAGTAAAAGAGGGAAGAGAAAAAGTGAAGTTTTTTGTTTAAGTTTTGAAGTGTTTGATTTTATAACCAAATCATATTTACTTTACTTCAAAACCAAGTAAAGAAAAATTCACAAGCAACACATCAAATCCAAATGCACGTCACAATTAAGGCAAGTCCAAAGATTTGAATTTGATTTGATCTGAAGTAGTTTTGCGGTACTCCGCTATACAATATTTCGTTCGCATACGATCCGTGAACGACAAAAATAAAAATATGGTCGTGCACCAAAAATATGATACGATCTCAAAATAATAATAATATACACTGATTACTGTATTCTACAAAATTTCAAAATACCATCATTTGTCGAAAAATCGTCAAATGATAACTTAAGTATTTTCCAATTTAAATATTATGGAAGAATCAAATAAATTAAAATAAAAATACGCCATTAAAATCGAGTTGTTATAATAAAAATTAATTTCCTTATTATATATTAAATTTGAATCAAAATTTAATATATAGATAAATTAAATATTCTCATTCAAAATGTTAAGAATTCTGGGCCATTACTTTCTTCCTCCCTTAAAAGAATTTCATCCTTGAAATTCCAAAGGTATAAAAATGTCTTCGTGCTCTTAGAGTTATAAAATCAATTACTAAAATGAGTTATTAAACTTTTAAAATCTCACAAGTTACAGAAAATTTCGGGCAGCACCTATTTTGCGTGGCTCGATCGAAAAAACTACAACTCGCCACAACAGTCCTAAACCAATAAAAGAAAATAAAAGTCCAAAAGTGGTCTCCTATATCTGTGGCATAAAATCGTCAACAAAAATATAAACGTGTACCTATTAGTCGAGCTATCAAACTCTACTCATGAAACACAAAAGCAGCAAACTAGCCTTTACTTCCATATACCTGTATCCTACTTACAAATGATATCCAACCAAATAACTTGCATTTTCTAATGTCAATAACATACAATTTATTAAAGCCCGTACGAGGTACATATGTCATCCGTACGCAATATCAAATCCGATTACCCGTTCGATCACAAAAATTTCACTTCCAAACTAGTATCGCTCACTAGACCACTATAGCGCGGACTCTGATCAGGTCCCTTGATTAGAAACTTCTGTTCTCCTTACATAGCATATACTATGATAGAAAACTTCAGAATCAAATCAAAAATCCGTACCAAGTGTTCACCGTTAATAATCGAATGAAAAATCCTTGTTCGGATCGGTATAAATCACTCGAAATTGTGTACTCAAATTTGGATCAAGAACAATTATGCGAATAAAATGATCTACATACATCTTACCTATTTATTCCATTGGTTTTCTTAACTATACCAATTACTTTTTAATTCACATTCATTTTTGCTTATAGTATATTTCTTTTAATACTAAAATCCATTTATGAACCATTTCATAAAGTTTTCCTCAGTTTATAAACATTTTATAAAAAGCAACTTATGAATATCAACACTTTAAAACTTAAGTTCATATTTGTATGTAACACTCTACTACATCCTAAGAGTATATATACAAATTCAGATTTGTTTTACTTAACCCGAATGTTCACAAATTTAAAAATTGTTTTAACTTACTACTATCCTTTCAAATTTATAAGTTACAAAAACTTATTCTCTCCAAAACACTTAGCTTCATGTTCTCAATTAACTCAGAAGTTACTGACCGTCCAAAATCACCGAAAATTCCATTTTATTTCAATAAATGAAAATTACCAAACAATTATGGAATGCACAAACTAAACTTCTCTAATGCATAGGACACATAAGTCTATATAATAACTTAACTGAAATCTTTAGAATTAAACACTCGGGTTTTATTTCAAAACATTTTAAAATAATATATACTTATAACTTTAGTATATCCAGTCATACTTTCATAATTTAAAACAAAATTTGTTTTATCAAAACATCTTTGAAGCAAAACTACTATGGTAGCAATATGTCGCTTAGAAACTTAAAAATGAACACTGATGATGCTGCAATCATCACCAGCATTATTTTCCAATGACAGAAGTGAGTTTAGTGCTTTCATATATAAAAAAAATTTCATAAAAGTGTATCTTTATTAAGATTATAATAAACCACCTTTATTAAAATTAAATGTTAACCCAACATTGCCACAGAATGCCTTATAGCAAAATCGTGAAACTGCTTTCACAAGGTGTTTGTATTTAGTTTAATTAAATAATAAATGCTTATAAACTATCTAAGCATAAACAATTAATTAACAAACAATAGTCAATGCTTCTAAACTGAATGAGCATGGCTAATCAACAACAACTGATAATAACTGAATATTAACACTTCCTAACAATCAAATAGTAAATGATAATAATTGAATATTATCATTTCCTAGCAAACAAACACATCATAAATAACTATATCAATTTTATTCTTTTATATATAAAATATAATTTTAGGTAGAATTATTTCATTTACCAAATTTCAAAACAATACTATGTCAATTTGTCTTTTTCAAGTGTTTAAAACCCCTATCGATACAATTGTTCCTTCTGTATCGACCAGAATTCATAAACCACTCAACAGATAAATCAACACAATATAAAAAAAATTATATCATTAACAAATACGCACGCTTATATATATACACTCAAACTTATTTTAGAGTATTACTAACCCTATCTCTAATGAGTCTACCTCACCAAAGCCTAGGTGTTCGCTCAACCTAAGCTTTGATACCACTTGTGAGGACCCGCTTTTTCGACCCTCAAACGTCGATACTAACACATCCACGGTATTCACATGCCGAACATCCAAGTGCCAGAAAGATAGATTATTAGGGGAAAGAGAGAGAAAAGATAGAACATAATCTCTCATCGTGACGAGTAATATATAATATACAACGGATCTTTACAAAAGAAAACTGTAATATACATCTATCAAATCAGAGTAAACTAATATATCATCGACTTGGACAGTTATAACAACTCATTCTCACAAATAGTGATAAATAAAAACAACAAATCCAGCGGAAATAAAATATACATGAATATGTCTTGGAGGCATCCAACTCATCTCCTGAAGCTCCAAAGCATCAAAAGCTAAATATGGAAATATACTCGGCCTGACCCGAGCAATTGAAGAAAATAACGCCTGGATCAATCTGGTAAATCAGCATGAGAAACACACATCGTATGGACTTTTAATGTTATAAAACCTTTCAAAATAAAGGTATCTCGTAAGACCACGCTGCACATAAACATGGATGGACTTTTACCTTATGATAACCAAACCATTTCATAGGAAATCTTGTGATATTATAATAATGTCTAGAGTTTAAAATAAATATTAAATCATAGCCAAAATTGTTACATTTCCAGCTTAATAAGTATACAACCAAGTCTAAAAGGCACTTATTGGAGAGTGGATTCCATATAATGACAAAGCTACTGAGATACCACCTGCCATAATACATCTCTAGATAAAATATACCGAAGGCCTCACATAGACCCCCTATGAATTAGGACCGGCCTACCCCTTACTGGATAGTACTGATTATGTCGCCACTCGGTTGTCGACCAACAACCGTCCCGAGTCACTAGGATACATGATTCATCAATAAATATTGATCTAGATCGGGTGATGACTAGTACACTAATGGGTGAGTCCCACATAGCCCTGAAGCATATCCTATGTTTTAGTCATTCCTGGTTGATGAGGCTAGAGGCAACATTTTATCTTTTATATAGCAATCCCACTTGGAATGCTAACATTGCCCTCCAAGCAACAATACAATACCAGCATTCATCCATACAAGTTGTTCAGGATATAAACAAACCAAAGGCACTGCTTCTACTACATCAATTTTGGAATGACCCTCAGGATTAGTAGCAAGTGGCCATTGCACTTCAAAAAATTTCGTCTTCGATTTCATCATCTTTAAGATGTCTTCAAATCGAACGCTTATGCCAGTCCGAAGTGGTTTTCAGATAACTAGCGTTTATCCGATCTCGGTCTCTCCGAAACCGACAACGATAATTTAAAAACTGACCAAGATTTGATATTCAGTTATTTAACTATCAAATAAACAAACAATTCAACCAGAGATTTAATTCCATAGGGAAAATAATACTAGTTAAGCATATATGTACCCAATAAGCCTCTTTAATTAATCCCTTCATTAATTAAAATCACATTGTAAATACCTATATCAAAATACTTTTATAAATATATATTCAAAACCCTTCCCTGCTCTTTTCAAGTTAGAAAACTATCCTTGCCTCGATACACACTCTTGATTCTCAAGATAGAGACTTCGTAAGCGAATAGCTACTGAACATGCCGTAGTAACCCAAGGCTTACTTTAACCTTCTTCCCCCACTAGAACCAATTCGCGCTTGATTTCATAGTTCTTCATTTTTCCATGCCTCGGGATTTGAAGTATGAAAAAATATACTTTCCATACCATCGTATTTAAAACAAACATTTGTGGAAATCAAATTCCATTTCTTTTTATAGAACTCTTTTTATAACCCTCTTTTATACTTACAAACTCCATTTATAAATCTCTTTATAAAACTTCATTTTTAAATCTTCTTTGTAAAATATCGTTTATAAATTTTCTTTTATAAATCTCAAAGAATTATAAAACTCTAAATTTGTTTATAAAATCTCTTTTATAGAACTCATTTATAAATCTTCTTTATAAAATATCATTTATAAATCTTCTTTTACTATCTCAAAGTATAATTATAAAACTCTAAATTCATTTATAAAATCTCTTTTATAAAACTCATTTCTATTTATAACTCTTTTATAAATCTCTCTTCTATTTATAAAATCTTTTTAAACATTTCTTTCATATTTATAAAATCCATTTATAAATTCATTTCTATTTGTAAAACACCATTTATAAATCCCCAACTTTATCATGAACTTTCAATTCCCAAGATAGACTAAATACTTTCTATAAAACGATCATTCAAGATATCCATATAAATCCATACATGCGATTTATTTTCCAATCTATCACTTTTGTATCTTCCCTTTTGAAAATATTATTAATATAAAATTATTTCTTTACTATAAAAATTCCATTTATAAAACTATTCTTTTTATTCAATATTTTATATATAAACATACCACAAATATTTATCCTAAAATATTTCTATCTTCTTTTTACAAAAACAAAATCGCTTTAAAATAAAAGATAAATCCCTTTAATTTCTTATAAAATAAGCATTCATTATTATAGTAACTTTTCTATAAAGATAAATACTTTCTAAAATAATTTTAAACATTTATATATATACATACACATATATTAGAAAAGAATAATAAAAGAAGTTAAAGTAAGATAGACAAAAACAAAAAAAACTATTTTTAAATAAAATATCATAGAAAATCTAGAAGATCGGATTAAAAATCATGTTTCAAATTCGAAACCCTTTCCAAACCAAAACAGCAATTAATAGTATTTCGAAATACTATAACGAGGCTAATAGCTACCATATCACTTAACCAATACTATTACTATCCTTTTTCACTAAAAAGGTTCAACTTTTTACATATGTCAGTGCCACATCCAATATGGCCAGATTATCAAGTTTTAGCATTTCATAATCTATATAATAGGTATATAAATGAAATGAAAATAAACATGTATATAACTGGAATTAAAAATCACAACGATGAAAAATCTGGATTTCTCTACAAATTACCCATGTATTTCATTTTAAATGTCATTCGCTTTTCAAAAGCGAATATTTAACCAAACCAAACCAATAATTTATTCAAGTACAAAAGCAATTATTTTCATCCACTATATATCATATACCAAATCATTTAGATGTGAAATAACTCACTGAAATTCCAATTGACACCCAAGCATTCCAGTTTGAACTATCTAAAATTCCACTTGCTTCAAATTTAACAAAACTAATTCTAGCACGTAGCTAACTTTCCTACAAGCATAACGCAAAAAATCTTGCCTCAATCGGACCTTGTATGAGAGAGATATTGATTTTATAAGATTTCGAATTTAAAAAATAAAATTAAATACTTGATTACTTTCTTAATTACAATTACCTCTCACAAATTCTTTCTTCCCCGTTCATAATCCATTCCCAGATTACCTGTACACGCACCCGAACACCCCTGTACATGCACTCCTCCACCCCCCCAGTTGGTGAAACTTCGAACCGACTTTTCCATCATCTCGCTCTCCATCTCCTCTCCGCAACCATCACCCCCATGCTCCACTCGACCCATTACAGTAAAATGCGACATGGTTGCTCCTCTCCTCGACCTGAAAATGCCCCATCTCCCTATACACCATCGCATTCTACCCAAACCTAGCCGCCGACGGTCCTCACCCCATACATACAAATCCACACTCGACCATGCTTACTTCCTCTTTAATCGACTAAAATTGCTAACCTTTGTTGCCTCCTAACCTCGACCAAACTATCGCCCTTCCCAAAACATTATCGTACCTCATTAAACTCACACGGATTGAAGACCTCCTCACCACTAACCCAAAGATTCTTATTTTATATATTTTTCATGGAGTATTTTGTTTGATTTGGATTTTTGAAATTCAAGAAGCTTACTTTTTTGGTTACAAGAAATTAAAAAAAGAAACGAGTGGGAAGTAAAAGAGGGAAGTGAAAAGGTGAATTTTGTTGTTTATGTTTTGAAGTGTTTGATTTTATAACCAAAACTTATTTACTTTACTTCAAACCAAAGTAAAGCAAAATTCACAAGCAACACATCAAATCCAAATGCACATCACAATTAAGGCTAGTCCAAAGGTTTGAATTTGATTTGAAACGGTTTTGCGGTACTTCGCTACACAATATTTCATTCGCGTACGATCCATGAATGACAAAAACAAAAATATGATCGTGCACCCAAAATGTGATACGATCTCAAAACAATAACGATATATACTGATTATCTTATTCTGCAAAATTTCAAAAATACCGTTATTTGCCGAAAAATCGTCAAACGATAATTTAAATATTTTCCAATTTAAAAATCATGGAAGAATCAAATAAATAAAAATAAAAATACGTAATTAAAATGGAGTTGTTATAATACAAATTAATTTCCTTATTATATATTAAATTTGAATCAAGATTAAATATATAAATAGATTAAATATTCTCATTCAAAACGTTAAGAATTTCGGGTCGTTACGTATGATTAAAGAACCAATTTATTAGCATTAACATGCTTTAAGGTTTAGTGCTCTAAAGTGATTGGAGAGTATATTTTTTGAAATTCGGACCAAATTATCCGCTACCTAATGTAGTCGATCCAACAAAAACTTAATCATCATTAAACGTGGCTCATAACAAGGCAAGTTGTCTACTTAGAAATAAGCACATGTCAAACAACATTAGACGCAAAAGTTAGGAGAAGATTTGAAAAAATACATCCATTGATAGCATACCAAATTCTCACTATATCCATAAGGGTAGATTTGAAGGGCGAATGTTATAGCCAATTTCACATATGGCAACAACACGAGCAAGGAAGATAAATCAATGCATGCAAAATTCATCTCGTAAGAGTACAAATGCGACTTAAGTAACATTGCAAGATGCTCAGCGCAACAACAAAGAATATGCTTAGTGGAAAAGACAATCTAACAAGCATCAATAATTAACTGAAGACAACACCATTGTTTAAATAAGACATTGTTTGTTGATCAGTATGAGAACCGACACAATAAAGTGAATTTAAGACAACCTAAAGTATGGTCTGCTGATAAGAAGTAAGGATGCATATATCACTCAATCCATTGAATTCATTTTTGCAAACTATCATGATCACAAACTTACCAACATGACATATGTCTCACACCTAGCATTCTATGCCAATAATTTAGGGAAGACAACATATATAGGAATGATCTAAAAATATAGGACTTTTCTTATTCCCCAGTATATTTGGATGCTAAGATAAGTCTTCATATTTTAGTTTGGCAAATTCCAATTCCAGTAAAGAACCTAATCATAACATCTAATCTTCCCCATTATACCCGAAAGCAAAGATACCCATCCCCATCCCATGTCAATAATTCTTGGTGATACTATTAACACCCACTTAAGCACGTTCTCTCACCCATTTATCCTCTCACCAATCATATACTTAAATCACCCGACATCCACTTTTTTATAATATTTTATTTTCTCAAAACTATAACTCAACTTCTTTTCTCTCTCAACCAAAATTTCTCTATCATATTTCTCCATAGGCGATCTTTTGTTTAATTCAATCATCGAAACATATGAATCCAACCAATTCGATTACAACTAAGCTGTTATCAACTTTAATTGCAATTAGATTTTCCATTTTTTTTTTGTAAATTATGTAACCCTAACTAAGATTAATATAGTAAAGTATAACTTGTAATTCAAATACGATGATATGGTAGAACATAGCAAATAACCATTGATAAAAAATATCCAACCATCTTACTTTTATTGTTGTTTCAATAAGAAAAAAAAAGAACGATGAAACAAATTGTAATATAAAACGGTATCATTTAGTCAAATCTTTATTATACGACTAAAAGTGAGTCCTAAATTCTCTTCCTTCCTTTATTCTTAGCTTTGTCTTTTCAGTTTTCTCTATGTGTCATGTGGCATCCTTTCGCTCCATTTCATTTAAAAACCTTCTTATTTCTCTTTAGTTTCAGGAATAAAAACTTCTTCGCTCCTAATAAATAATCTTTCTTAATTCATCCAATCTTCTTTCTTTTCTAAGCTACAAATTAAATTCTATTCCCTTCAATTTTCCATAGTTCAGATGTTCTCGTTAAATTTTGATTTTATTTTTCTTCGATGTTCAAACCTAATTCACCTTTGTTTTTCTTAATTTTTTAATGGTAGCTAATGTTACAAATTAGTTATATTAATCATGCTACTATTATTCATTTCCACTCCTCTCGTGGTAAAGCATGCAAGGTAATTCAACCATTTATTTTTGTATGAATATATAAATAAGTATGGTTTTGGTTTTATGAATTTCTTCTACCCTTCAAATAATTAATTTCAAACCCTAAATTAATTTCATTATAATGTTATAATCGTATACTCTTTCACTTCCTAATTCATTTATTCATATATGTACATCTTCCACTTTCATTTTACTATTTTACTTTCATTCTCATCTTCTCCATCTAAAAAAAATCTTAAATCCTCATATATAATGATCTCCTAAGTTTTTTACCTTTGATTTCTGATGGAAAATTTTCTCCTTTTGTAGTTCATAATTTCTTATAGCTTTGACTAGAGTTATATATTTTCCTCTTACGTCATTTGTGATATGTGTCATGGTTTTGGGTATGTAATATTTAATTTATCGTATATATCAATAAGGTTTGAAAAAATAATTTAGGTTTCACTTCTTTGAAAAACGAATTTGTAAAACAGAACAATATTTGGTCACCAACAAGTGGTCCATCTTAACAGAGTCAATATTAGAAAAATCAAATTAAAAGATATCACTCTTCCAAAAAGTTAATGCAATCGTCTTTCTTTGGTTATAGGAATCTATTATTGAGATGTCAAAGTAGAAAAATTAGAAGAGATTTTGATCCAGCTTCCATTATAACTCTAGTACACATATTTATAATTTATTTTAGCATTTGTTACATTTTTGTATCAATTATTCATCAATTCTATTTTTTTTTCATTTGTGTACCTATTCGATTGCATTTTAATATTTGTATTGTTCATTTAAGTTCCAGTTCATTTATCCTTCGGTTCTTGAGTACATATTACTATTTTGGTATTTCAACATAATGTAACTTAAACTTTCTATTTTTGTTTTCACTGCTCTAAGTATCATTTTATAATTATGCCCTTTCATTCTAATTCATAAAAGATACATTGTGAGACAACAGTGCATACCTTGAAATGTGATACATACAAGGTTGATATTTGTGATACTATGTTCCAATATTATAGAACTTAAGTTAAGTTTGTATGATCTTTTAGGTTAAGTTTATACGATCTTATACACTTGGTACTATTTCATAAAAGAAACCTTTCTAAATATTACCTTTTATAAGAAATTCATTTTTTGTTCATTTATATTCTTTTTGGGAACTGTTAAATAAGTTATTAGGATAAGTGGAGTAAAAAGGCATATATTCTATTGTATAAAAAATTCAAAATCTAACCAGTTATATTTTCTTTTCTAATTCATTGTCAGCTCATATTTTGTATTCTTCCTAATTTAGGGAATAGTTTAATATTTCCCCCCTACTTAATCTACCATATATTCTCTTTTATTAAGCAAGAAATCAATTTGTATTCTCACTTCTCAGTCAATATAAATTAATATACTGCTATAAAATGATATTTTTACACTTCTTAAATTTATGATTTATCTCAACTTTCCCTCAATAGTTCAATTAAAACCTTCATTCACCAACACTCACTCTTTTCTTTATTATCTTTTTTTAAAATCAAATTTTCCGTTTTGGATTCCACACATTTTGATTATACTAAAAATTGCCCACTTTTTTTTTACTATGCATCTTCTATTCTGTTATATAAAAAGTTCGGCAAATTCTATGCATACACCATTAATTGCTTTACCTACACCATAGCTTTTTTATAAAATATTAGACAAAAATGCCCCTATTTAAAAAAATAAAAATCAATATTAATGAATAAAAAATTCATAGTATAGTCAATATCATTTCTTTCATAAATTAACTAAAATTTATGTACATCATTGGTTGAATTAAATTTAAATTCCTTTTAGGTATCAAATTCTATTTATATCTTTCAATAGCATTCATGCATAGTCGATTTTAACAATTTTCACTTCAAATTAAATATAAAAATTAAAAATTAAAATTACTACTGAAATCAATATGATTTGTAGAGTACTGAGTTCTTCTCTATCTTGTACTTAGATTAAATCACGTTTAAATTTAACATCAAAATTGAAATATTTAACATTTTAATATTCAAAAATTAAATTAAATTTTCTATATATAAATGATTAAATAATTTGAATTTGATTTAAGGTATTTGAATTTGAAAATTATAATTTACAAAAGTGAATTTGGGAACCTTACTTTGATTAGTGTATGAGGGAGAGAAAGTTACTGAAATGATATAAGAGTTTTATTTTATTTCAAATTAAAGGTAGTTTTGTAATCTATGAAATGTATATTAAGTAAAAAATGGTGTACCCAATTTTAGTAAATTTTTTGGTGTACGGATAGCAATTTATGATGTATAAATAAAATTTGACAAAAAGTTTATCTCTCACCACCTTTAATTTCATCCTAATTTCTTAATTCACGCTCAAGTTTTACAATAAAGTCTATTTATTCCTTTTCAATTTTAGCGAACATTTAAATTAACATCGTACTCATTTTAAAAATATGTGCTAACATAATATTAATATATGATTTTTTTGCTCCTATCCTCCAATAGAAAATAAACCCACATGTTTCTTCCTTATTCTTCACCTTTTTATGACTTAAGGCAAAATTATGATATTTTTTTGCATATGATCCATTCCAGATTAAATGTGTTTTCCATTCAAAGCGTAATGTTTTATCTTCTACTTTAAGATCTTTATTAATGTGTTCTACTAAAAAAAATTCCTTGCATTAAAGTGAGGATTCTCACTCGCTCCTTGCAAATCAAACAAATCAATATAATTAAATGCCAAAAACTCTCCGTTTCCTATTTTATATCCATTCATTTATTCTCTGTACTGTTATATCTCTATATTCTATCAATCTATTAATTATTCAATCAATCTATCTATTCTATTATATATGAAATTTAGTTTAAGCATACATCTTTTCTCCTCTAATTCACACTTAGATCATATCATGTACACTCCTTAATTCAAGAAATAATTTTGCACTTTTTGCGCAATTGTATATATGTTTGAATTTATTTTTATTTTTCTATTGTGTTATTTAATAAACTACGAAATGTTAATAGGCAACACATATTCACAATTATCTTCAAAATCTTGATGATCTGACACAACAATGAGGTAATTATCTATGATTTTTACGAAGTTTGTTTTATGTTACGTGATTTCAAATTTTTTTGTAGTTCAAAAATGGTTAGCAATAACTATAAATTAGAGATATAATTATTACAGGAAATTATTGTCAAGGACAAAATTTCTCAACGTTTTTGCCTCAAGGACATGCCTTCAATATTTTATCCTAAAGGACAACTTTCTGTAGGTATCAGTTTTTAGTCATTGATAGCAGTTTTGAGGTATCAGTTTGTAGTTATCGGTAGCAGTTTTTAGGTATTAGTTTTTAGCTTGGTAGCAGTTTTGTTGTCCTTATGAATAATTTTGGAAAATTTTTGTCCTTATGAATAATTTTTTGAAGAATGTTTGTCCTTATGGTAAAAATATTGAGGTTGTGTCCTTGGGGCAAAAAATATACAAATCTTTGTCCTTTAAATTACTTTCCCCTAATTATTATTCATAATGGTTACAATCATATCAAATATTTTGACCATGCAATAAGTAAAACAATAGTTGCTTTTAATTTCAAATAATTTGAATTTAAGGTAGTTTGAGAATTAAATTGAAATTTAATTCGATGTGTGCATAAATTACATACTATGTCACCTTGTTGCTGATTATGTAATAAATTAGTTATTTGTATTTATTTTCTTTCATCAACAACATTTTAGGTGCATAACAACCGTAGAAGTTTATGCTGTTATATAAATTTTGTTACATATAAAATTAAACTATTTCTTCTTTCTCATGTTTTATATCAAATTTTGTTTCCATATTTTATTTTTATTTATCTCTCTACGAATTTGGGATAATTTTGCAGAAAGTTATTGATTTGTTAATACATAAGTGCTAAAAAAATCATAAAATTTTTGTATAATCAAATTGAGGTAAAGTTGATTTTTATTTCATTCTGAAACATAAGAATATAAAAAAAATCAAGTTGGAAGAAAAGCATTATATATGAAGTAAAAGATTATTTTAAGAAATGAGTTTCACATTGTATTCTGGGGAATAGTATAAATGTATAAGAAACATTTACATTTAGCCTTCGTTAGACAAATATTAAAATTTTAGTTTTAAGTATGTGTTTTGGAAACTTATTTTATTTTTTAAATATTTTACGTTGTCTTGGTAAGTTTGAATTTTTTTTGTAAATTTTAACATTGTCATTCTTTAATCAATTTTGGCTTTTAATATTTTTTTGTTGTGTTATTTAATATACTAGTAAAATTCATAGGCAACACATATTCATGGTTATCGTTGAATTCTTGAAGATCTTAAGCAAGAATGAGGTAATTATTTCTGATTTTTTACGAAGTTTGTTTTTATTTTATGTTGTTTTGAATTCTTTGCATTGGAAATGTTCATAAATAATTATAAATTAGAAATGTAGTTATTCATAATAGTTATAATTGAACTATTTTTAAGTAGGAAGGATCATATAAAAAATTATTATCATGCAAAAATTAATACGAATAACTTGATTTTAAGTTTAATCAATATGACTTCAAAGTATTTTGAGAATTAATCTATAATTCATATTACTAAGAGAGTTAATTAAATATTAATTCTCTTTAATGCTAATAAATTATTTAATTAATATGCAATCAATTAATTGTTATTATTTAGTTTCCTTTATCATTAACATTTCAGATGAAAACTCTACAAGGGAACAAGTAATATGAAGTGTTTTATAAATAAATATCAATAAATTAGAGATAAAATTATTCATTATGGTTATAGGTTAACTATTTTTAAATAGTAAGGACCACATCAAACATATTAGCAAGCAATATATAAAAGGAATTAATTGCTTTCAATTTTGATCAATTTGTATTCAACATAATTTGAGAATTATATTGTAATTCTATTTAATGAGGGAATTAATTACATATTAAATCTCTTTTACTCTAGTCAATTGTCGAATTATTATGTAAATTCACTCTTTTTATTTATTCTCTTTTATTTGTAATCAATGGCATTTCTGAGAAAACATATAACATGAAGTGTTCTGTAAATTTAACAAATGTCTTCTCGATATGAAAATATATGTATCAAAGAGAAACAGTAACATAGGAGCTCATTACCTGTTTTTTGTAGAAATAGTTTACTTTCCGTTAATAAGATTAGTAAAAATTTAAAATTTTCGATAATAAATATAGTTATAAATAATTTCCTTCAACAAACTTACCAAACTAATATTAGAGTGACATTTGCTTATGCTTTAAGGGCATCATCATATTTTTGATGTATTTGCTATGTTTGAAGGAAAATCATTATTTATCAATATATTTTAAAATACAATTATAATTTTTGTATTATATACATAACAATTGTAATTGGGTTATAAATATTATATTTTGTTGAGGTTGGATGTATAATACCAAAACATTTCTAGAATTTTTAATGGCATATAATTACATGATTTAATGGCTCGCTTTATTGATAATATTTTCTTATGGCTTTCGGTCTTATAGTTATTTTCAATGTGACGTTATCTAAAGTATTTTCATGCATATCCACAAAGTATTTCTCATGGTGATAATTATTTTGCTTTATGCTAAAATTTATATTGTTTTTGTTTCTATATGGTGGTATGATTATTTGAAGTAAATGCTAGAATTATTTGATTGTTCTAGAAATTAGACTACGATATCATCGAGTGGTAGCTTATCTAGTCATGGCACTAGAGATAATAAAGAGGTGCAAGTATCAATTACCAATGACAAACTTAAATCAATTTGTTAATTACCCAAGTGGACGGTGTTATTGGTGCACTCACCAAGGAGTTTGTGAAACTATCTAGTTTACCTGGATGCTCAAAAATAATATATTACATAATATTTATTATGTGTTTATATTTCTCATGTTATAATATGTTATATCAATTAAAAGAATACAACCTTTGAAGTCATTAAAATATTTTTCTACTTCAATTAGGATTGGTTAGTATTAATGAGTGTATTAATGCATATTAGAACATCGTTTATTTAAACCAATTTTTAAAAACTATTTCACACATAACATGATTTCTTTATTCCATATTTGGAACATTTTTATCATATTGAATGTGTACACATTTGAACTTATATTCTATATAAGATGAACCCATGTTGAACTTATGCATCAACTAAATTAATAGACATGCTTAGTAATGTAATACTACCAAGTATTCGAATAACCGATAGTTGATATTAATGTTTTTTTATAAATCCATTATTCTATAAAAAAATTGTTATGCTATGTATGCTTCAAGATTACTTAAGTAGGTTTATTGATAAATGTTTGCCACTGATGTTCAAGAAATAATCTAATCTAAATAAATTCAATCCACAAATATACACTTTCATATTCATGTGACTAAAATCTAAAAAGGTACCACTAAATAAATTATGTAGTCGACCCCGTATGCGTAGCACGAGTTCACACTAGTATAATTAATTATCATCATCCTTTCTCTATAATATTAATAGGAGTACAAAAAATAATGTTACATGCATATTATAAATATGATTAAATATTTTAACTCAAAAATCCTAATTTGAAATTGATAAAATATTTTTACTTACGCTATTTATCTCATTTTCTTCTACATTATTGTTGATAAGATTGAAAATGGTTGTGTTTAAGGATTAGATTTCATTATATTTCTACGTTGTTCGGTTACACACAACTGATCGCGTTTACTTCCAAATCCTCATTTAGTTAAATTTAAGGTGAGTTTTATAATTTAATTATATTAAATGTTCAAGTGACGTTAGTAAGTATTTAGATGAGTTAATAATACCACCCATAATTTAGGGAAGAGCATTACCATGCGACATTGAACATGTGTTATCATCCTGCATGTCCATGTCAACACAAACAAACACACCTCATAATATAGGATAACTAATTAGGATCCTGCTAAAATCAATCTTGGTCCGAGCTACCATAAAAATTAACGTTTCGCTTTTTGTGCTCATCTCCATAAGTGAAGCATTTAATGTCCCGTGTGCTACTTGTTGTGTTATGAGATGGAAATCTCATTAGCAATGCTCAATTGAGATTAGAGTTGCTTGTTTAAATGCAAAATTAAATGCAAACTAATATATAATCCATATTGTAAAAATTATATACTTAACACTAAATTCCTACTCATTCGCCTAAATACTATTATAAAATACGTAAATTTCCCATCTTCATCGTTACCATTTTATTCAATGCAAGAATAATGGACTTGAACATGGTCAACAGTGCGTAAGTTGTACATTGTTTTACCCATGTTATTGGTGAGTTTGCTATCAAAACTTTAGACCAAGTGCCCATAGAAAGAATCCAACGGAACGTGAATTAAGTTCATCGTCGGCAAAAACATTTAAAGCAAACCATGATCTATATGAGATATTGAAAGTCAAAAAGCTAAGATAACACACCAAATTCAATGCATTTGATTAGCAGTATAGTGTCGAATGACAAAACTTTAAGAGGTCGTTTGGTTTGAAATTTTATTTTTATGTTTTGCGTTTACCATACTTATTTTAAAAAAACATGAGAAATGTGAAAATGATGAACATCAATCAATTTGGAAAATAATTTAAAGATGTAGAATTTAAAACTTTTTATTTTTTTTCCTCCATTTCTCTTCTCCGTATGGTGTTTCATCCTTCATGACATCCTCCCACGGGTCTGAGTGGGGCCAGACGGAAGATAGGTCTCTAAGTCAATACAGACCCGGCCCACTAGTCGGACCTACAAATTTGAAATCCTAGTTCCCTGCACCCAGATAAAAACCCCAATCTCAAGCCCTTGGATTTCAAATCTTGTTCTCGTGTTTCCTCTTTCTTCGTACAGAAAGCGGAAAAGAATGGAAACCTTGATGATGGAAAGAGTTCAAAGCAGCCTCCGTAATTTTATGAATAAAAACGCTATCTTCATCTGCGAGCGGCTTTGCGCTGAGTTCCCTTCTGAGGTTTTCTGATTTTAGACCCGATTTAAGTTTGGCTGAGTTACAGTGTTATTATAGTAGCTGAGCTATTGTTGGTCTGATTGAGTATTTAACTTAAAAAAAAATTTAACGTTGTTTTGGCTTCTTGAACTAGGGTTATACTTCACTAATTTACTGTAAGTTGCATGTTTGGTTTTTGCTGAGTTATACGCGACTTATTATATTACACTGTGATATAGCATCTCATGCTACACTGGAATATCTCCAAATGCCATGGTTCACGAAAATACACTATTTTTTAGTTGGTTCCAGTTCCACTTGGCCAACCAAATCGAGTATGTTAATCTATAAGATGCATTTGTGTGCGGAAAACATATTACTCATGTTGATAATCGTGGGTAGTCTTGTTACATTGAAAATTCTACTTGTAAGGTAATGAATATGAGTCTTCTCTCTCTCTCTCTCTCACGTGTGCATGTGTTAGGCCTGGTCCAACAGGAATTTGGGTCCTGGGTCCTGGGTCCTGGGCAATGGTAGTGTAAATGAAAGTAAGTTCTAAATCTGGCCCCCAACAATGATAAAAATAGTGTTTGGGATCAATATCAGCAATGCAATTCATCCAACGATAAACCAAATTCGAATTATAGAGCTATGACACAATCAAACCCGAATGAACAAAATGTTGAATTGAATCGTACCAGTATGTACTGGGGTTTATTACTCATTTTTGTACTTGCTGTTTTATTTTTCAATTATTTCTTCAATTGAGAGAAAGAAAGAGAGTAGTAGGAATTATCTTATCCCATGGACTTAGAACGTTGCACACTTTAATTAACGAGACAAATGTTTTACCACATAAGCTATGTACACCTCTTGTTAAAAATTGCTATGTTATAAATTTTATGACAACAATTTATGAAGTTGGCCCCTTCCCGTGAATTGGGCCTGGGGACGTTGCTCGGTTTGCCCATGCCCGGGGCCGTCCCCACCTATGTATGTATCTATACATACACCATGCAGTTAAAGCCCCGCTAAATCCTTATAAATGCCCCGCTAAAGCGTTTAGCGCACTTCGACCGCTACATCTTTTCAATTTAGTGCTATTAAGTAGTAGCCTGCTTAAATTCCCGTTATTTTCTGCTATGTACGCTAAATGAAAGGTTTTTAGCATCTGCTTTAGCAATTAAAATATAAAAAGGTTAATTTGATCAGTTTTCTTATAAACCATATCAACAAATTTAGGGTATAGGTCTAAGTTTAAGTCCTAAGCGCTCAACATAAATTAAATTCTATTATATTCATCAAGTTTGAATTGTATGGGTCATGATATTCTTCGACTTTGTTATATAGGGTGTAAACAATGTTTTTTTTCCTACTCAAATGACATGGAAATGAGAATAAATTAATTACAAAGTACGGAGATTTCATTTTATTTCTAAATAAGATTTTTACACCGCCGCTATTTTTCAATATATCCATGTTGTATCCTCGTTATAGCTTTTTACATCTAAACCGCTAAACGTTTTAATTGCACAATGTGTGTAATCAATATGAGAAGAGCTCAAGCTTCATGCTATTCTACTATAGCTCAGCCCATGACTTGGTGAATCAATATCTAACTTAATTTTGCATAACAAGAGGAGTGGAATGACTTTTTGCTATACATAAATGATAGAGTAATACGTAGAGGATGTTACAAGTTACGTACATATAAATAGCATCGCTAACGCAATTTTTAGGCTACACTAAGAACCAACGATCGAAAGCAAGTTTGGTGCGAAATGCTCGGGTTCTCAATGGAGCATTGAGTTTAGGTGCTGAAATATAGTATAAAGGATATGTTAAAAGGATAAATCTGAAAGTAACAAATGACACACGAGTGGTTTGGGAGATTCCCTACGTTGACTTTTCATCATGATTCTATTTAGAGCTATACTTTTCGAGATTACAGAGCCATTAGTAAGCTTTTTTTAGGATTGATCTAATCAAAAAATATCACAAGTTAAAATAAGGTGTCTCCCTCTTGAGTAAGTTAGTTAAGGCGCTAAGACGCAAAAAGGCTTGCGTCGAGCTTTCGCTTTGTGGTTTTTTGCGTCTTGAGAAATTTCATGCGTCTTTTTATGTAACTTTACATTTTTTTACCCCAAAAAACTGCCCTGTAAATTACCATTAAAAATAATATTTTAATGTTAAAACATGTTTATAACCAATTTTCTGCAAATAAGAAAACACTAGCTAATAGATATGAAACCACAAATGATAACCTTGGCCAAAATGTCAAATTTAAGTCCAAAGCACTGAAAATATAAAACTACAACAAAAAGCTAAAAATCATAAAGATGTTCAAGTTCAACACAAAACGTGGTTTTAGGCGCTTAGGAAATTCGACACCTCAGCAAAAGGCACACTTTTTGGATGTCTTGAGTAGACCGCGTGCTTCATCTATCATAAAAGCGCAAACCCTAACTATGTGTTTTTTTGCGCCTTAGGTGCGCCTAGGCGCTCGACTTAATAACATTGGTCTAGAGCTTATGCAGATTGTTGATTTGGCAGAGTGGTAGGCCTTGATTATACACATCACAATACCGTAGCTAGAGCAGAGCACACAAATTGATGGTGTGTCATTTGTTGATGCTACACCAAATTTATTATTATTAATTTGATCGGACGGTTGACGTCGTTTTGACAAAGGAATCACAACTTCTATTGTTTTCTTTTTTTCCTTAGAGGAATGGCTTGTGGTGTTGTTGAAGCTTTCAACATTGCTGTTGGGCGACATGTTGCAGCTTTGAAGGAGTCCGAGCCCTTGGATCTCTCTGTATTCATTTAAGGCATTTTGAAGCACTTTGTCACTTTTTCCATAGTCAAATGATGTATCGGCTTGTATGAGAGCCAAAGTTTTAAATCTCAAATTTTGACCATGTTTCGTTTTTAGAATTTTTATACAAACTATCTCATATTAGAAGAGATCTCGAATGAGATGAGTATATCACATGTGTACATCTCGGATTAATATCTCAAGTCTTAAAAGTACATCACGAGAATAACTCGGAGTAACTTATGTGTGTTTAAAATTGACATTCTTGATTTATTTAACAATTATAATTTTCAAAGCAAAACTAAAAATTATGACATACTTGATTTGCATAGATTTTTTTTTTGAAATTAATGTTTTGCAGAAGAGTGATAGCTTGTTAGGTTAATTGATTGAACAATATCCTCTTATTTGAACATAAAAAAGAAATGAAGTATTTTGTTGTGATCCAGCAAGATAAAAAATAATAATATATGTTTAAGGAGTTGGTAAACAACAATTGAATTGAGTACTTATTTTGAACCTGTATGAAAATGAAAAAATGCTATGTAAAAAAGAAAAAAAAACAATTTCGAGTGAGATCTCGGATTGAGATTATGATCTATATTTTAGGTAAGACTTGAATGTTTCAAACAAGATGAGTGGTTGGACGAGATATGAATGAGATTTGATGCCACGTTTCATATAAGTGCGAAAATGAGATCTTAGAGGAGATCTCAGGCGAGATATAGAAAATTTAAAAAAAATGATCAGAGCTATGATTTGATTTCTTTGTCTTGGCTTAGTACAAACTAATTGCATTGAATAGTTTTTTTTTAATAACAAGAATGAGACTTTATTTAAGCGGAACACGCATTTTGATTTCTTGGAGGTTGGAACCCATGACCTCTAGAATCTCTGTCTAAAGCGTTATGCCACTTGTCATTTAAGCTAGCTGTCCTTGACGCATTGAATAGAATTTGAATGGTTCATTTCGGTTTTAAAGTTCAAAGTTCACACAAAATTACTTAAAGATGTGGGCTATTGTTATAAGCAAGGGGTCAAGACCTTTCGGTATCCGAAAGCACTATTTTCCTCTCATTTATGTAAATGGCAAGCATATTGTTACTTAACAAAAATAATGGTATAAGAAGCACGAAGAGTAATAGTTTGATGATTGTGGCACGATCATTATTAATGATATTGTACCCAACTGAGCAAATATATATGAATATGGATTGTTATCATTTTTCAAAAAGTTCACTGTTTTGAGATGTGGGGGGGGGGGGGGTTAAAATCAATGCAATGTATAAATTTTTTAATGTTGTCAATTTGATCGCCATGCTGTCAGTTTTTTTTATTGGTTGGGCTTTGAGTAACTAACTTTTGAGTTCATTTGCAGTTGAATCTGCAGCTGATGGCCACTTGTTATTTGCGGAACAACCAAGCCTATTGTGCATATCATATATTGAAAGGTAAATGCAATATTTAAAATACCTGAGATGCATTAAATGGCAACATATAGACATCATTTATGGTTGGTATGCTACTAGTTTAATCCGCAAATTTGGTTCACCCGACTGTTTTGTTAGTTTCAAGTTATCATCTTAATAATGAAAGGTTTGCTTGCCCTACTCTTCTATTGTACACCTGTCTCCTGCCTTTCCAATCCTACTATTTATAACAATTATTTTACAACTTAATCTGGAACTGATTCCAGATGTTTCTTATGTAGGTACACGAATGCCTCAATCCCGGTACTTGTTTGCTTTATCATGTTTCCAAATGAATCTTCTCCGTGAGGCTGAAGCAGCACTGTGTCCTGCCAATGAATCTAACTCAGAGGTATATAGTTCTCATGTTTGTTCTATAAGATTGTGGAATTTGGATCTTCAGACTAAATTAACACTAAAGGGGATGTGAATAGTGTTTTCTAATTTATATGAATCTTTTTGAATTTTTTTGAAATTATACTTATAATAACGAGTTTAACAATCACAGAATCAAAGCACAGATAAACATTAAATGCAGTAAAAGCAAAAGGAAAGAACACATCAGGATTTTATACTGGTTTAGAGTTGCCTTACATTCAGTCTCGTACAATTCCTTGTACAGATTTCTTTTCAACTAGTAAATGCAAATACAATCTCGATTTCAAGGCTACGAGACACACCTTTCAGAATCTCGACCTCTGGGTAGAGCCGCTTGATTTTCGGACTATAAGCACACCCACTAGATTTACGTGCTGCTAAGCACACCTAATTGATTTCACAGGCTACAATCACACCCACAAGTATACCGGTTTGATTTTATATAGATTTACAAACTCAGAACTTCAATCTTGATTACAAACGGTCCTATAATCCTTGAATAGCACTTAGATCTTGATTGGAGTGAGATATGATAGAAATCAGAGAGCAAATGATAGAAAATCAAACTAATGGCAATGAAGTTTGATTCTGGTTGAAATTCGGTAGAGTATGATTATAATTTGTTTTAGAAAATGAGAGAGAAGGAGGAGAGAAGACCAATGAAAAGTGATTGAAAAATTCGTTGGGAAGACATGTATTTATAAAGGAATAACAGTCACGTCCATTCGTGAAGAGATACGACGAATAGACACTTCTTTTGAAATTTAATTTTTGAAACTCACGGCTAATATGTCGACATATAGGGTTAGAGTATGTCGACATACTCTTTGTAATTTTGAAAAACATTTTCAAATATTATTTTGAAAATGTATTGCTTTGTGAAATAATTTTATACTTTGTAAATATGTTTAAATATAATATATATACATTATAATCATAATAAAACTTAAGTAAAACTATATGATAAGAATTTTGAAAAATAAACTAATATAAATCAAAATTTAATAAAAACAATAACTTGGTAAAATATTAAAAACTAAAATGATAAGTATAAGAAATTGAAAATTATTTGAAAGTTGTTTTGAAAAGAATATTTAAAAACTTATTTAAAAATAGAGAGAGATCAAGTGCTATCAAAATTTTAACAAATATTCTAGACTATATAACTTATTTGGAAAATCTCGAACTCTTGAATGCTTAGGAGTCTTCATTTTTGAGTCTCTATATCAACATCTTTAACTCTTTAATCTTTACTTGATACTGTACAGTTTTCTTATATCAACACATGTTTAATATCCTGCACTATATACTACATTTGTCTTGATAAAACGTTAGTATTTATATTTTATATGATTTCTTAAAGTAGTTGTCATCAAAACCAAATCCTTAGGTACTAACAATCTCCCTTTTTTTTACGATTACAACTTTGTATATAAAATATAATATAACTCCCTCTTAATCTATGCCTAATATACAAAACTCCCTCTTAATCAATGTCTAGTATTTTATATATTTTCCCCCCTTTGTCATCAATAAAAAATAACCAACTCCCCTTAACTAAAACATTATGTGATATAAACACATATAGAAGTAATAAGTAATATAATCATGACATGCAAAATGACAGAAATAATATATAAGAAACACCATTCAATATTTTAATCAATTCAAGCATACATAATGTCACACACAAAGTAGTATTTCAAATTCAACCCAATTCAAAACCAATCAAACCAAACAAAATTAATTCAAGTATATATACAATCAAACTTATTAAAACTAGACATTTCTTGAAACTTCAACCGACCCATCAGTGCCAAAGATTGGATCTGCTTTAATAGCCTCCCAATCTTCATCACCTTTGTTGATGGTGCATTCTGGATTAGCGGTTGGTTTCTCTTTGTTCGGACCTGAAATTATCCATCGAATTGCATCGAAATGCCTTTCTTGCTCCTTGATCTGCATTTGACTTAATTCCAAGTGTCTCTGGTTCCGTAGGATAAAAGAGAGAATGTTTTTGAAGAATTCAAGCATTTGTTCGAGGTTTTCGGTTAATTTTGGAATATGAGAAGCCATTATTTATGATTTGGAGTCTAGAAAAGTAAAGGAAGAAGAAAGAGAATGAATAGTAATGATTTTCTGGTTTAGATGTGTATTTATAAGCGTAGAAATTCGTTGGAATTGAATAGACACTCGCTGTCTATTCATTTTTCAAAATTTAAGGGGTCGTTTGGTTTATTTTGTATTTTATGTTTTGAGTTTTCAACATTAATTACAAAATATGAGAAGAATGAAGGGAGGTCGGAAGGGATGAACGGAAGATTGGAGGGGACCACGAAGTGTATGGAGGAACGACAGAAGGATGAATTGTTGATCGTGCTTTCGTATTTCTCAAAACACGAAAAATGAAAAAAAGTTGTTTTCTATTTTGTGTGTTAAATTCGTTTTCTGAAATGATCATTTTTCGTAATATACATGTGTCGTGCGTATTTTTGTATGGACGAAAACTCAAAACTAAAAACGGTAAACCAAACATAGCCTAATTTTTTTGAAAATGAGCCGTTGTATGTCGACATACATACTCATGGTATGTCGACAAATATGCAGAAAGTTGTAAAATTGCTTTGTTTTGATATTTTGATATATTTAGTTTATACGATTATACTAGTTATGCTTTCCAAAGATGATAATAAGTGTATAACAGTAAGGAAACAAGGATTTCATTACTACTTAGATAAAGGTTACATAGTTCACAAAGAAAAGAAAGATACATAACACCACATCAAACTCAAACTTAAACAACCAAGTACAATCATATTTAAACATAACTAAAACAAACTAGAAAGATGTAGATGAAGAGGATGATGAAGAGATTCCAAGCTTGCGTTTCACCTTTCAAAAGAACTTATCCATTTTGTTGAAAATGGTGTTTAATTTCTTACTCATGGAACGTTTGAGGATCCTTTGATTTTCAACAATCTTCTTTTGATTGTTGAGAATGTCTTGATTGTTTAGATGAGGTGGAAAGTCAATGCTTTCTAAACAGGTTTCCTCCTCGTTTTCTTCGATATCCATTTCTTCCTCTTCCTCCTTTTTTTGTATTTCTTCCTCCTCTTCATGTGCTAATTTTTCTTCTTTCTCCGCAAGTGTTTCATATGGCTCGAAAATTGGTGGAATTTTTCAGAAGAGCTATATTTGCTTTGATTAAACACTTTACGAGAGACACATTCCTCTCCTTTAAAATCAACGCCAAAGTAGTTAAAGATTCGGATAAGGTAAATACCATGAAATAGCGTGTTTTCATGGGTGGAAAGATTTTTGGGATAAAATTCATCCAAAATAGTTTGAGCCCAATTTATATCATATTGACCATAAATGACAAAGAGTGCTTCACAAACTTTTAAGGTAGGATTATTGAAATTTCCCGAACGAGGAGTGATAGTATGTTGCAAAAGAAGATTAAGAATTCTAGCTTTTGGACGAAAATTTTGATTTTTAAACTCAAAATTATCATCTCCTTCGAAAATATTATGAAAAACTTCACGATTATGCTCATCAATTTTGAAATCAGAAAGGTCCATTCCGGTGAATTTGCATCCAAGAATAGCATCCAAAAGTTCACAATTCAAAACAATTGAAGTTGCTTTAACACTACTTCATACTTCTCATTCTCCACCTTCATAAAATTTCCCTTTCAAATTTGCATAAAACATTTTGACCAAGTGTGGATAACAAACAAAATCGTTTTGAGAAGCATCAATTAAACCGAGAATTCCATTTTGAGAACAAAGAGTATCAATTTCACAAGTAAAAAATCATTAAAAATTGCAAACTTTTCCGTAGAAAATTTACCATAATTCATATGGCTAATATAGGCTTTCATAGCTTCTTGATCTTGAAAGAGAGTTTTTGATGGTTTTGGAAAGTCTCATGGATGTTGGAGTGCTTGAGGATGCGATTGATGAATGATTTGAGGGGGATAAGAGAGTTAATAAAAGTTTGAATTTTGAAATTCATATGAATTGAATGGTTAGAGATAGAGGTAATAAGTAGAGAATCAAATGACACGTTCTCTGGTCAAGAGGCACCTTTTCAGAACACTTGGGTAGGTGAAAAGGTGGAGGGAAAATTCAAATTTTGAAATTGAAATTCTGGACATGTATGTCGACATATACTATGGAGGTATGTTGACATATCTATTGAATTTTTCAAAATTGAATTGTTTTTAACCAATGTTTCAAAACGCGAAAGCAAGAAATTAAATGATGTCTTCCTTCTCATCCATAAACATGTTACCATCCAAGCTATCATCATCACTAGCATGGAATACATTTTGCGTATGTAATTCCAAAAAAGGATCATGTTCGTCGACAACATCATACTCAATTGATGCAACTCTCACACCTTTCTCTTTTGGATCCTTACCTATTATTAAGTTTTTAAAAATGATAATGAGCTTGATTTTATATTTAACAAAATTATTTAATATTAATTTTTTGTTATACTTACTTGTAACATCATCGCCATTATAGCGTCTTCTTTTGTATGGAATGATAGGAGGAGGAAGAGTGATAACAGACTCTCTTTGGAGGGGAGGAGGAGGAGGAGGGGTAGGATCTCTAGAAGGTATAGGTTCACGGTTTTGAATCGTAGATTCTCTAATTCTTAAATTATCCTCATATATTGAAGCGGGGATATTTCATATAGCATCAGCATCGAGAAATTGATCATCATCATCAAGCCAACTTGGATCGGAAGGAAGAGTCGAATTTTCTATTTCGGTAATCCACTCATCATCAGAATCAATTTCTTTCACGACTATTGGATCAATCTTTCTTCTTCTCATTATTTCTATCTGTCTCAAAGCAGTATTATATTTGACATACACCAATGAATGCAATCTTTTGTGCTCAAGTCTATTTCTTTTCTTAGAATGAACCTAAAGCGAACAAAATAAATTGAATGTTTTGATATGAAATCGAAATGCACTTGAAGTAAACTATTTTAAATAAAGCTTACCCATTGAAATGTATTCCAATTTCTTTCACATCCGGTTGCACTACAAGTTAGACCAAGCACCCGAATAGCAAAATTCATCAACTCCGGTGTATCAATCCCAAAACGCTCCCACCAATACACTAGTAGGTTGATAAAGCATGAAAAAATCATATATTTTCATAATTTATTATAAATTGAAATAATACCAAGTAAACTGCTAACCTGGACTTCTCATTTTTCTACTCTTAATTGCCATTTGACTTCCAAAAAGACCAATTTGACGATCAAATAAGTCTAATTGACAATCTGTTTTGAGACGTTCTTCACTATCACCAAACATTCTATCCATACAAGCAAACAAACCTTTTCTTATCTCATCAACATTTGAAAAAGTGTCCTCGTAACGAAATTGCGGATTCAAGTAGTAGCCCGCCGCATGTAATGATTGGTGTAATTGTGCTTCCCATCGCCTCTCTATACGACTCCAAATTGGCTTATACTTTTTTTCATTATTTCCAACATTTCTAGCAATCTTTTCTTTTGCGGCGTCCATCAACTCATATATGTAACCCATGGCGGGTCTATCTTCTCTATCAACCTCTCTCTCAATACACAAACAAGAGGAAGAACACTTTTGACACAATATGCATTATGTTGCCAAAAAAATCCATCAAATAATACATACTTTCTAGTTTGAATGCCATCATTTTTTTAGCAAATGGACCTTCATTCCATTCTTTAGAAGAAAATAAAGCAATGATACCTTCTTTTTGCATATACAAACTTTGAAGAGTAAGATAAGAAGTTGCAAACCTCGTAACCGCGGGACGAATAAGCTCTCTATTTTTTGTAAACTTCCTCATCAAAGCTAGAACCCATGAATGACCATATATGAATTTTATTACAAACTTTGCTTTTTGAATCGTTTGATTAAACACGGTCAATTTGCTAATATCCTCAAGCATTAAATCAATACAATGGGCCGCACATGGAGTCCATCATAATTTTTGCCTTTCCTCCATTAGAATATTATCGGCTCTTTTATAATTAGAAGCATTGTCGGTAACAATTTGAATGACATTCTCCTCTCCAATTTCATCAATAACATCATTAAAATATGTAACCAATAAATCCGCATTCTTTATCATATTTGATGCATCAATAGATTTCAACAACCACGTACCTTTCGGGCTATTGATTAGAAAATTAATAATAACTCTACTTTTACCATCGGTCCAACTATCGGACATAATAGTACATCCATATTTCTTCCAATCTCTTTTGTATGCATCCATGGTGCTTTCAACATCATCAACGCTTTCTTTAAGAATCCAAGTTCTTAACTCATGACTAGAAGGTGGTTTAAATCCGGCACCAAACTTTGCAATACTTTCCATCGCTTCTTTATAATATGGCGTGTTTGCCGCATTAAATGGAATAGCACTAGTGTAAAACCATAAGCCAATGTTTTTGCAAATTTATTTTCTTTCTTCTTTTTGTAACGATTATTTAGAGTGCTTTGTTTTGCTTCTACAGTTACAAACTTGTCCATTGCTCCCCTAGGTCTAACAATATTACCACTTCCACTACCACTCTCAAGGTCAAGCTCAATAGTTTGAGAATCATTTTCAAAGATTTCACTTCTACCAACCTCACGAAACATATCGATTTTTGCTTGCTTGACAACTTTAATTTTTTCCAAAGTCGCAATGCATTTCTCTTTTACATTTTGTGACACTTTTGGGCAAGGAATGATTCCAACTTGTGCATCTATGATCACAAAACGCACAAAGAAAGTATTTCGGATATGGTGAATTGGGTAATTCTTTCACCCATTTCCAAGCTATATCTCTCTTGCTTGCTCATTGTCAGGGAAATTTGCAGTTACTGAAAAAATATGTGTATAAGCCTAAAAGGACCCGGAATCAAAATGCATGTAACTCGACTTATCGACTTTGAGCAGCAGAAATATGCTTACCTGAAGATGAATGAATTTAATCTTATCAAAACTCGGTAAACTTTATTTTTTTAATTCAACCCCATGACCTAATCAGAAGATGCCTACCTGCAGATGAATGAATTTAATTTTCATTCAAAGGAATGAGGTATGTTTGTTGATTACAAAAAACAATAATCGACAGGAATTGAAACCGATTCCTGAAAGTGGAATCAAAATCGATTCCAGGAATCGAAATCGATTCTAAAACATGGAATCGATTTCGATTCGATTACTGGAATCGAATTACAAATTTTAAAAGAAAAAGAAATTTACCTCGCTTTTTTTTACCCTAAGCGTGAGTTGAATGGTTTAGTAAAAGAGTGGAGTAGGAAGTTATGCAGCTGCGATGTAAAAAAACTGTGGGAAACAACGTACGCCTCAAACGTTTTTTACGCTTTTTTTACGTTTTTGCACCTCAAAGGGTTGAAGCTTACGTTTTTATGGAAAATCGCCTCGATGGATGCGCCTCGGTGCTTTTTTGGGGACGTCTCCTCAAGGCGCGCCTCACTTGCGTTTTTTAAAACACTGTTTTAACTATATACTACTTTATTTATATACAACTATCTATAACATATTATTATTATTTACATAAAAAATATATAAAAATAGTTAAAATAATTTTAAATATATTTTATATTATTACTATATTATTTTAATATACAAAAATATAAAAATCACACATTATTCAACCAATATTATTATTAGTCTATAGAATATTTCTAACAATAAAACAATCAAAAATTCAAATGATATAAAGCTTTTAATATATTAAATGCATACCTTTTTCTGATTCTGTTTTACCAGTTATATCTGAATTCTGTATTGTTGTGAAGCACATGTTGGCTATTTCCGTATCTGATTCATTTTCCTTTATGATGTGTCTGAGTCATCTAGTGTTGCAGTATAGTGTTGCAGTATAGGCTCTTCTCTGTTTTATAGATGAATGAGTGTTTGGTGTGATTTTCAGTTTCTCGGGATACAGGCAGTCTCGTTTTAAGTGACCAGGTCCATCGCAGTTATAACATCTGATGCCGTTTCTGCTTTCACTTTCGTTTCTAGGATTTTTGTTTTCACTTCTTTTAAAATTATTCATCTTCCTATATTTCATGAATTTTCTAGAGTTCCTTGTCATGAAAGCAATTTCATCATTATCACTATCTGAATCCAGATTATCCGTCATTGCATTAAATGCTATGGATTTCTCCTTTATTGCTTTGCTTTCTCTTCTTCCCTGCATTTGTGCCTCAAATGACATTAAAATGTCAATTAACTCTTCCATCTTTAGTGTGCTAATATCATTAGCCTCTTCAATTGCAAAAGTCTTTTGGTCCCATTCAGGAGTAAGTGAATTGATGATTTTTCTAACTTGATCATCTTCAGAGAAATTTTTACCTAATGCAATAAGCGAGTGTACAATATGTTGAAATCTACTATACATATCATATATGGACTCATTTTAAATAGTTGAAACTGGTTTGTTAACATGGAAATCTTAGTTTGTTTGACTTTACTTGTGCCTTCATGTGTTACTTGCAAAGTTCTTTAAATTTCAAACGTAAACTTGCATAGAGATACTCTATTAAATTCATTTCTATCTAGTGAACAAAATAGTATATTCATGACTTTAGAGTTACTTTGTGCAACTGCCTTTTGTTCAGCGGTCCATTGTGCAAAAAATTTCTCGGGTTCAGTGTACTCAGTTTGTGTGATATTCCAAGTATCTAATCCAATTGATTGTAAATAAAATTTCATTCTACATGACCAGCGTGTGTAGTTACTACCATTAAAAAGTGGCGGTTTGACATTCAACAAATGGATTTCTAACAAGTGTATTAACAGTGTTACTAACAGTGCTATTATCAGTGTTGGTAGCCATTTAAACTTTCAAAAATCAGATTATGAAAACTTTGAAAACCAACGCTCTGATACCAATGTAAGATTGCAGAATATGGATCTTAAGGTTAAATTAACACTAGATGGGGTGAATAGTGTTTTCTAATCTATATGAATCTTTTTGAAATTATACTTAACACAATGAGATTAACAATCACAGAAACAATCACAAAATCAAAACACAGATAAACAGTAAACGCAGTCAGAGTAAAAGGAAAGAACACACTAGGATTTTATACCGGTTCGGAGTTATCCTACATCCACTCCCGTACAATTCCTTGTACGGATTTCTTTTCAACTAGTAAATGCAAATACAATCTCGATTTTAAGGCTACGAGACACCCTTCAGAATCTCGACCTTTGGGTAGAGCCGCTTGATTTCCGGGCTACAAGCACACCCATTAGATTTACAGGCTACTAAGCATATCTGTGACATCCCCCTACTTGAAGGCCCAAAACTAACGGCTACGGATGCTGCAATCATCCATAGTTATTAATCCTCGACGACTAAATACGGCGAAGTTAGATTCATTGATACACATGAACACATGAATATGAAAAAAATTTAAACTTCAAACAAAATCACATTTCATCTCAAAACATTTTCATTTCATTGCATAATCTCAAATTCGCAAATCACGTTCAGAGAAAATATGTTTATTACAACATACGCCAAAAGCGACATATGAAGATGCCCTCTTGGATGATCAGAGTATATACATGCAATATAACAACTTTGCCATTACAATCAACACAGCGAAAAGAAAGAGAACTCTAAATATCTATCATGCCTCCTGCACGTCTCCGGAAGCTTATTCGTCTTAAGAGGTACTTGAAAACCTCAACTCTCAAACTACTCACAATCAATTGAGTACCCGAGAGTTTAAGGGGAAAACATAAACTTCGAGTCAGACAATAAGCCTGATATAAATAATAATCTACCATCTCAAATCATTTAGATATCTAGTGAGACCACGCCGCTTAGCGGAACGAGTTTCCCCTCACTAGTATCTCAAAACCTTTATAAAAGCATATACCATGCTCCTGCATCCACGATGGTTAAAAGAATTCTAAAATAGTATAATATGATGATATGCAAAAACAAATGAATCAATTCTGTATTACCCATCCTCATTCATCTTAGACTATCTGTCTCAATTGCAGTTTCTAGGGTTACTATTAACCTTTTAGTTTTCATGGGCTGACTAATAACCGGTTAAACATTTAAGGACTCTCTGTCCAATTACATAATTTTCAAGGGATTACTATGAACCTATTGGTAACTTCAATATCTTACGCTTATCTTAGTTTTCATGGATTGACTAGGAACCTATTGACAACTGCCAATATTTCATTCGTATATAATACTCATGGGCTAACTACAAACCTACTGGCCCCCTGCCAATATCCAATCATAGTTTTCATGGGCTTACTATGAACCTGTCTATCTGACATCTTCCTTTACACATAGTTTTCATGAGCCAACTATGAACCTGTTGGCCCCTGCCAATATCTTTCCATTTTCACAGTTTTCATGAGCTTACTGAGAACCTATTGGCCCCTGCCAATATCTTCTTTTATATTTTAGCATCCTATATTCTGGTCTTCCTGATCTCCTGGATGCAATTCTACTCATTCAGGAGTTTTATCAATTTATATTCACTACTGGGTTAGCCTAATTGTTTTTTTTACTCTTTATCCTCAAAATGCAGTTATGGGTCCATTTTAAAGCGAATATATTCATATTTGAAAAAGCAACATAACAACATAGCAATACCACTCTTGTGGGTTTAAATTTAGCAAAGATAGCTTCTTCTTAAAACCATTATAAAAACTCCTTTAATATTGTCATGGGTTTTTCCTTTAAAAATAGAGTTTGGGTTATAAAACCTTTCGATACCTTCGGGACCTAGCTTTCAACTTCATAGGATGACCTCCTTCGAAAGTTCTTAAAAACATTAGGCTCCTGTCTTATAATACTTTAAAAGCTACCTTTCGAAACCTTTCGAACACATTAAAGTGTTATCATTTATTTTTAGAAGCTTAGCTTCGAAACCAGTTGAAAGTACCCCTTTCGACACCAATGGAAGTAACCTCTTCGAAAACATTGAAAGTACCCCTTTCGAAAATATTGGGTTTATACTTAAACTAATATTTGGATCAAAGTGAATATAGTTGAAAGCATCTGTTTTGAAACCATCCTTTATCATATAAATATTGAAGAAAACTTGATGCCGTCGACACTATTTCTTTCGAAAACATTTAACATCTGGGTAAAAACATTAGAAGGTTGGTATCGAAACCCCTTTCGAAACCATCACCTTCGAAACCCCTAACCCCTTTTGAAAGCTATAGGAAGTGGCTTGAAATTATGAAACAACACACCTTTCGACAGCGTTGATATCTTCAACACCATCAAAAGGCTATAAAACGGCAGCAGGTATCGACTAGGTCAGAACCTCTTCTTTTATAACATTCTTTCATAAGTAAAGAAGCCCAGTCGAAAACAATTATAAGTTAATGGCAACCCTTTCGAAACTTTTATAAAACCTCTTTCGAAACCATCTGCTTCGACTCTGTCAAAGACTAAAACAAAACAAAGACAGACGCTTTTCTTTTAAAAACAAACCAAGGCTTCGACTCCTTTGAAAGCCATGCTTTCGACACCTTACCTTCCGCCTTCCACCATCCACTACGTACCATCTTAGTGATACCTTGTGTATTGGTTTCGGCAAGGTAGGTTTCGACTAAAATAAAGGCGGAAGTATCTATGTCGAAAGGCGCTTTCCTGAGTAGGCGGAACCAATTTTCTGATGTAAACCTAGGTTTTTACTACTTTAAGCAACTTTTCTCTAACTAACCTGTCAAGTGTCAACTCCAGATTGGTTGTCTTAACGTTTTCAAATTATTTTTCAAAAATTAACTTCGCTAATCGGATCTAAACCATGGTTAAGTTAATCAATTAAGCCTTTCCCTTAGTCAAAACCAATTTTGCAAAGAAGTCCCTCTTTTAAAACAATTTATTTTGCATATCAAATCACATTGGAAAAATCTCCAAAAATTTCAGAAATTCACTTTAATCATGTTATCTAACATATCAAAATTTCAGACCAAAATTCTCAATATATTTTCCAAAATAAATTTATAAACCCAAATAACCATAATCTCCTTTGAAAATTCATAATAATCTTTCCATAGCTTGGAAAATTTTCAAAATTGAAACCCAACTCCAAAATAATGTTTCTCATAACATAAAAAATTTTCATGGCATTTAAACATCATTAAATCTCGGTTTTGACTTAAAACCGTGCAAAAGCTCTTTTAAAACAATCTTGTTTTAATCAAATAAATCAAGCATATCATCATTCAACATATCATAAAAATGAATATATCCTTAAATCCGAAAATATATGATTTAAAACCAAATAAAGATGAAATTATTATTCACCTTGATCTAGATAAGGAGATTGGATTAAGATTGATTCCCCTAAGCTTGAATTCTCTAGCTTTTAATTTTGAATTTCCTCTTCCTCTTAATGGCCGGCCGTTCCTTCTCCTTTGATTTACGTTTTAGTTTTTCAAAATGACGTGAATGATAAGAAAAAGGGTAGGAACGAAAATATATAAGGATGGGAGTTTTGGATGGCAATTTTCTATAATACCCTTATGTAATTTGTTTAACTAAAAAACCCTTCTTTAGCCCATTAATTATATGTTAGGCTCGGCCTTAATTTAATTATTTCAAGTCTCAATTCCTTTATCACTTAACATTTATATTATTCTATTTAATTCATCTAATTAAATCTTCTGAATAATGTTATTAAAAATTAGAAGTGTTACAACATTCAATTGATTTCACGGGCTACAATCACACCCACAAGCATATCGGTTTGATTTTATAGAGATTTCAAACTTAGAACTTCAATCTTGATTACAAATGATCTTATAATCCTTGAATAGCACTTAGATATTGATTGGAGTCAGAGAGATGATAGAAATCAAAGAGCAAATGGTAGAGAATCAAACTAACGGTAATGAAGTTTGATTTTAGTTGAAATTCGGCAGAATATGGTTAAAATTTGTTTAAGAAAATGAGAGAGAAGGAGGAGAGAAGAACAATGAAAAGTGATTGAAAAATTCGTTGGGAAGACATGTATTTATAGAGGAATAACGGTCATGTCAATTCGTGAAGAGATAAAATGAATACACACTTCTTTTTAAATTTGATTTTTGAAACTCACGGCTAGTATGTCGACATATAGGGTTAGAGTATGTCGACATACTCTTTGTAATTTTGAAAAACATTTTAAAATATTATTTTGAAAATGTATTGCTTTGTGAAATAATTTTATACTTTGTAAATATGTTTAAATATAATATATATATACATTATAAACATAATAAAACTTAAGTAAAACTATATGATAAGAATTTTGAAAATAAACTAATATAAATCAAAATTTAATAAAAACAATAACTTGATAAAATATTAAAAACTATTTGAAAGTTGTTTTGAAAAGAATATTTAAAAACTTATTTAAAAAGGAGAGAGAGGTGTGAGAGATCAAGTGCTATCAGAATTTTAACAAATATTGTAGACTCTATAATTTATCTGGAATATCTTGGACTCTTGAATATTCATGAGTGTTCATTCTTTAGTCTCTATATCAACATATTTAACTTTTCAATCTTTACTTGATACTGTACAGTCTTCTTATATCAACACATGTTTAATATTCTGCACTATATACTATATTTATCTTGATAAAACATTAGTATTTATATTTTACATGATTTCTTAAAGTAGTTGTCATCAAAACCAAATCCTTAGGTACTATCATGTTCTTCCATTTGTTCATAATCTATACATCCAGTATATATGTGCACTGTTTTTTTCCCCAACTTTTAAATCTTCCATAACCCCTCCCATTTTTTCCATGAAAAATAGCTAATATTAGATATGGTCTTCTTACAACCAACATTATCTCTATAATTTTTCGTATCATTTCAAAACTTCGATCCAATACAAAACTACAGGTCAGTTTGAACCACCGAAATTTGAGGAAATAATCTTGAAAGTAAAAAGATCATTTTTATGAAAATTAGCTCAATTTTGTATTTTCAGTTACAAGAAAAGAAGTAAGAAGGGCAAGGGGAGACATACAATGAGGAATTTGGAACACCTTTGAGTCCATGCTTTTGTAAAAAATATTTTTAGACCAGATACTATTCATAAACTTCTTAGAGTATGTCATAAAGCTTTCATTCCTTGGGTTATCATCAAAATTATTTATTGCCATCATCGACATCTCAGTATTTGCACGTACCTTTTTGGAGGTAGTACCGAGGGAGGGGTCTAGATCCCCTCTTATCCATCCAACTAAAATCTCTTCTTTGTTTTTTTGTACATGGTTCATTAGCTTGGTCATACATGCAAAATCTGGAATCATTCTGGAACTTTCATCCCCTTCAAAATTACATTTCAAATCGATGAATAATCTAAATATTTTCATTGACCCGCTGACTTGTGGTTTTGAAGGAGCTAAAAGTTACAAACCAATTCCAAATTTTGCGTAGATCTGCTAATGAATATAACATACGTGCAAAACTTCACTTCGGTCAGGAATTTTTTTGCACAAAAAGGCAAATGGGGTTTGGCAGAGTTGGGGGTGGGTGTGGGGGTGGGATTAAGTTGCTGCGGTAGTGAAGGTTTGACACAGATTTTTGAACATCCAGACCTTGTAGTAGATGCATTTTTTCGAACATAGGGGTGGTTCTTTGCTATATTACCATGCATAGTTGTAAAACACAAGGAAATTTTAGAACTAAAAATCATGTTTCAACTAGTCACTAAGAATTCTTATGCAATCGTCTGTGTATATTTATTATTTATAGAAGCTCACATTGAAAGATTGGTAGGAAATAGTATCTTTGTTGTTTTTATACAACAATTTACCAATATAACGATTTAAAATTGATGTTCATTATTTCTTGTAATACAGGTTCCTAATGGAGGAGCTGGCCATTATCTTCTGGGGATGGTTTACAGGTTCTTATAATCCTAATAAAACCCTGTATGAGAATTTCACATATACTTGCATGTAGACACATCAATACATGCAACATGCCTACAACACTTATACAAGTTTGCGTGAGGGAGACCACGTTAGTGTCTCAGCAAATCGTTGACCACTACGAGATATTATTATTGCGTCTTTAGTTTTCTTGTGGCAGGTGTAGTATGCAAGGGACTCTCGAGGATTGATTGTTAATGTTTTCACATCCCTATTATCCTGATTGATCTTGTTTGAACTCTAGTATTATTATTACACCTACTTTCTGTACTGCTATATACGAAAATGGAATCTAACTTGAAGAATGAATTATAAAGAGACCCTTGGGCTGGTAGTTACCATCTTAATCACCAGTCATAATTATATTCTTTCTACAATCATTCCACTTTTAAGCATATAACATACACATTTATTTGCATCAAAATGTTACTCTTTTTTCATCGGTTTAATGTTCTAAACATGACCATGCAAAATGAAATAAAA
This sequence comes from Allium fistulosum, assembly GCA_030737815.1. Lineage (NCBI taxonomy): Eukaryota > Viridiplantae > Streptophyta > Magnoliopsida > Asparagales > Amaryllidaceae > Allium > Allium fistulosum. Next base: position 803,065,366 of record CM060903.1, on the reverse strand, counting down.
AATAAAAAATTCTTAAGAGTTTGTAAATTTATCATGATTATTTATTCACCGCTAATTTACTTTATGATGATGTTGGGTGATTTGTTTACTTTCCCTTTATTTGTTCGTTAGAAATGCCAAATTATTTTATGTGATCAAGTAGAATGCAATTTCCCCTTCCAGATACACAGGTAGAAGAAAGAGTGCAATCAATCAATTCATGCAAGCATTGTTTATCGATCCTCTTTTGTGGTCTGCTTATGAAGAACTTTGTATACTAGGTCAGTGTTAAATTATATTGATTTGTTTGAATTTGCTATTTGTGTTCTTCAAAGTTTCTAACATCGTGTAAATGTAGTCAAAATATTTTACTTTGGGTGAACTGATTTTGACATGATCTCACTAACATGTTTTAGGTTTTGCCTGTTGGAACCTCATGTTTGATTTATCTGACACAAATTTACATTTTCCTTAATGAGACTGTAATAGTAATGTATTTACATAACCACTATATTTTTTTCCTTTGCATAGATCTCTAGAACAAACTTACGTCAATTCCACAACCATGCATATTATGAATGATCATTTGTTCTCATACCAGCATCTCTTTAGTAATCAATACAGTGGCCCTGTTAATTGACTGATTTTATCCATAAGTAATTTACATTATTGATGTTGACATATCAGCTGTTATTGAATGGTCAGGTGCTGCAGAAGATGCAAATGAATGTTTTGGGGATTCAATAGTTGCTCGCATCAGGCAGCAACTTATATCTGAATCATTTCCTCAAAACTTGAATATGGGTAGTGAGAATTATAGCATGCTATCTAGTAAGTGCACAAATTCAAGTGATTCTAGCCTGAAGCAATCAAAACAATTACATGTCAACAACTTACGAGACCTACCACCGTCCATGAATGTGTCCCAGTATATCACTCCTCCAACGACAGTAAGCCAGGTGATTTAAATGATAGTAAGAAACTGTAAGCTGTAATGGTTGATGTGATTCTTTGACCAATGCAGAAAGCGCATCGTCATGTGTAATAACATTTTATGCATTTTCACACACAACTGATGCAATCACCAACCAGGTTTTCAAATTGAGATTCACATCGTAAATCATAAACTTTTAAATCAAAACTAGATTTAAATTGTAGATTGTAGATTCAAGAATTCATATTTTAATGTTTATATGTCTTGCATATCAAAATGTTTGCTCTATGCAGGTTGTTAAATGACATTTAAGTATGTAAACACCGACTATTTTTCTGTACTAATAATTTATATTTTTGATAATAATTTCTCTCTTATGTTATCTTATTTTGTTTAAGAAACAGTAACATTTTATTGTAAGTAAACGAATATATTGGTATTATTTTTCAACATGGACTGAACGTGTTTTTTTACAACTTAAGTTATATATCGGACTTTGAAAATCAAATCATAATAACAGAGAGTTGTTTTTGAAACAGGATTGAAATCATACTAGTTTATTATTTTTATAACTACAATCATCAACTGCAATAAGAAATTAATTTAGCAAAAAGAAAGAGAATATATTTATACTAGTTTTTACATATTAGATGCATGTTGTGGAATTCACCACTCACATTTATTGATGTTCTTAAGTAGCTTGCGTACTGATTTAATGGAGGAACTATATTTGGAGAAGAAATAAGGTGACTCTTTTCTGTTATGAGTCCCAAGAATAATAATACTTAACCCTAGCCTTTCTTCGCTCTCATACACATGCACGCACACGCACACGTGCACACATGTGTGAATGTGTGTGCACACACATGCGCACACATACATCCATATCCACATATAACAATAATAACATTTAACTCTAGTCTTTGCACTTAAACACACAAGTATGTGATTGTGTGTATGAACACACCCTTGCGCGTGCGCGCACGTACATACATATGTATGTATTGAAAATTGGTTCATTTTTATTAACTTTTCAGAATAGAACTACAAATTAAACGCTTGGTTGAACTTGCAGATCATAGTTATACATAAGTAAATACACTAACTAATATGTGTACAAATATGAGACACGTAAACTACAAGCTGTCATAGAACGAATGTTGCCAGCGGTATTTAATGCTTTAGTAGTGAATAGGTGAAACAGGTTTCTCGAAACCTTGTTCAGTCAACTACATCTACAAGTAGTTATTGGTTTTTCATTATCAAATAGATTGTTGGACCCTCATAATCCCAACATCCAACTCACCCTATCTAGCCTGTAAAGAATACAAATATTTTGAACATCGACCCATCTACTATCTGGAACGGCATATCATAACCGTTCTGCACACACACATATATACACACATGTATACACACACCCACATGTGTATACACTATATATCATAAATTTAAAATTAGCCGGACCTTTGCCTTCATCTAGTCGACTAAACCCATGAAATTTGTGAATATTTTGAACTCTGGTTCAACTGGTTGGTCATAATAGCTCATACTCAACCATTTTGGTCAATCAGAAAAGTAATTGGTAACCCCGAAAAGCTGCTCTTATTCCTTCATGCCTTCCAAGCTTTTCTTTCCTAATCATGTGTAACTGATTCACAGATTTCAGCATAAGCTTGGCAGTTCACAGTTTTTTAATGTACTATTAATCCTGAATTAAATGAAACTAGATATATATCACATAACCTGTCTTTGCTTTTATGCATTAGTTGCTTATGGAATAATAGGGTTCTGCTACACAGGAATATGATAGTTATTTAAGTCTTCACAGTTTAGTTTGGGACATAACAAGTAGGCTCTTCTTCTGTTCAACTAAGAACCATAGTTCGAAATTCCGTCTCGCATGCCAGAATTCTGACCATACCGATCCGGTTCTGGCGTCGACCAGGATGGAATCTCATTGAAAATCTGTTTCCAAATAAAGTAAAAAAGTCATACCCTCTCTTTAAAAAACAAATAAAAATAGAAATTGGAGGATTAATTCAGTCTAGAGACAAAAATAGTGCAAGTGAAAGAAAATTAACTCGATTCGATGATGTCCTTGATTTCTAGGGCAAACCAACAAGATTTTGAAAACCAGCGGGAAAAGAGAGGCAATAAGAGGCAGCGGTGAAATGTGACTCTTTGAATTTCATTGTGTCGAGCAAGTTTACTTGTTCGATTATGAATTGCAAGGATGGAAAGATGGATTATGGCTTGAAAGGAACAATAAAGGTACAAGTGAGGATGTAATAATTCTTAAATGGGATAGGTAAGGGTTGATAATAGGTTCGTAACATATTTGGTCCAATTACTCTGCTTACAGTATGGATTGAACACTATTTTGTTTATGGTTTTGTTCTTCTAAATACATTTCTGTATAACTCATATATTTACTTATACAAAATGACATCGATAAGTGCAGAAATTTAAAATCGAATTTAAAACAGGAGTTCTGAAAACAGTACTGAAAATTTGAGAAATACAAATGATTGAACAGAAACTAAAAGCCAAAGTTTTAAACCTTGCTAAAAACCCAAATAAGTTCAATTTTGTTCAGGACATTTATGAAAGGCGTGCCGTGGCGACGCACATAAGAAGACAGACTAAATGACATAATGAGCAAATGCGCACATGGTGCAAAAAAACACGCCTTTTTAATACCTTGATAATTTTATTTTAAAAAATTGTTTTTTCTTTTTTCCACGATTCAGAATTACATAAAATTAGTATTCATTGTGTGTAATTTTTTTAATTTTGGTTTGACGATAGGAACATTAGTTATTGATATGAAAAAACTAAAATTTTTCATGTAATATTCTTAAAGTTGTAATATGACTTTGGTGATTGCCTTTTGGTTCCATAGCGACGCACACAAGAAGACAGACTAAATAACACATAATGGGCAAATGCGCACATGATGCATGGTGCAAAAAAACATGCCTTTTTAATACCTTGATATTTTTATTTTAAAAAATTGTTTTTTCTTTTTGCCACGATTCAGAAATACATAAAATTAGTATTCATTGTGTGTAATTTTTTAATTTTGGTTTGATGATAGGAACATTAGTTATTGATATGAAAAAACTAAAATTTTCATGTAATATTCTTAAAGTTGTAATACGACTTTTATCATGTATGCACAAATTAACATTGATGTTTGAATGCATTGTATGCACAAGCTAATTTATTGTTTTAAAAGATAACATGATAAATTGATCAAAGTTTTAAAAAAAAAACTCCGTAGCTGGATGTGATCAAAATATACAAAATAAATATTGATAAATAACAAATGCATTATGCGATGAACATATCATAGTATACCGCAAGGCAAAATATAATATACCGCCTTTTCATTTTTCCTCTCACTTAAGACATACAGAATAAATCAGAAACTTGTAAGTGAAAGTTATTTGCTAAACAATAAGTGTAAGCTTTTAGGTTGAAATTCAACTTCTAAACAAATGATTTAATATTGTGCAGTGTAATATAATTAAATGATATTATATGTTTATAACATTATGTTCAATGATTTATATGAAAATGATTAATTTTTTTTCTATTGGTAAAACAATAAAGTATACTAGTCTTGTTTAATTAATTATGACATATAGTAAACACATAATTTTTTTTTCGACATGCCAAAGCTCGAGGAAGATTTTGTGAAATTTTGCGTCATGCGTCATTAATAACTACTAGTTTGAACTCGTGCTTCGCACACGGTGATTTTAGTAACCGTACATGTATTAATAAGAAATAAATCAATTATTAAACATATGTATTAAAGGTTTAAATTTTTTGAATCGCGTAGATGGAATCTAGATGAAATAGAAAACTAATAAATTAAACGGAGATGTAAGGAAAGAGAGGAAATAAATTATTTTTGTTACGTAAGTTTGTGACTTTTGGACTTCCTTTGAATTAAACTGCACAGCTTAGCCAAACATAGAATCCAATATATATTAATACAGCTTAAAGTCTACTAAACCTAAATAATGGGTTCTCAGCATTAATAGTTAGCCAAGAGAATCTTCAAGTCAGAAGTCATGGTTTAATATTTTTCATATGCACTTGGTTCTTTCTTATCTCCCCTTTGTTTCTAGCTCTTCATTTTTTAGCAAAATTGATACATTTAACCCAGGTTAAACTGCATGTGCATCAATTTGTTGCCAAACACATCACCATTTGTAAATCGAGATACACAACCTATAGGAACGTTGCAAGACCTATGCATAAAATAGAATTGTAAAACAACATATAAATAAAGCATGATAGTTATAAATACAGCCATGCAAATAGGACCCATATGTGAAAACCGTCTACTATTAACATTGGATCTTTGCCTGTTGCTACCAACTTGGACATTGGTTACCCTATTGTTAGGGCGAACAATATAAAAGTGGACATAAATCAATCAATAAGTATCACCATGATGAAGGGCATATTAAGGATACTCGATCTTACTAACCAACCTTTTTTTAAGAATATATGAATTACACTAAGCAAGCCCAAAACGGTAAGAAACAGACATATGATATAAGAAAGCGGTATATTGTTAAGATAATTCCTCAATCGTTAGTTGATTATACATAGCTACATAGCATATACACTATAATAAGTCAAAGGAAACCAACTTATACCATTGTATTATTGTTAAGCAACCATGAACGCAAGCATGGGACAATCAGTTGAATTTAGCATGATCTGTATTTTCAAATTCAAACTCAAAATGAAAAACAACTGTATTAGTTAAAATTTTCTTGTATCAAGCTTGCCACGACAATATGCTAAGGGACGGGGCTGAATAGGACAATTCTACCAAATTATGCCTTCAACCAAGTTAACATAGACAATTATCCATTACTTCAAACCAAATTGTGGAAAGATAAGTTATATAGTACTTATTATCTCTAGTTATAATATGCGTATTTGGTCAATTTAACAAACACTATTAAATACTTCTACAATGTACCGTATATTCATATTAGGAAATGGTTCAGTATAAATAATTACATGCACTAAACGATTTCAGTTTCTACTTTTTAGTAGATAAATTCAACAAATGTCAGTTTCAACTTCATAAATGAATAGTAAATGTAGTAGTACTGTTATTTCCATCATTATTACCCATAAGTTTTTTAAAATTCAATTTATACAGAACATTTTAATGAATTCAACTTAATCCATATTATTACCTTAATGTATGAAGCTTATTCACCTTTTCCCATATTCTTTTACCACCATGTAAACAACAGTAGCTAGGTTGCTAGGTCTTGCTTAATATTTACTTCATTTTCCCATCGTGAAAGCTTGATAAATAGATCTATAAATTAATACAAAATTTGCATAGCTGAGTTACCGTATGTTCGATAGTAAAACAAAACTTACATTTCACTTTACTAACATCAGTACTTCGTTAGGCTGAGGAGAAACCCAGCTTTCAAAAACAAAGGTAGAGCTTCTATTGTTACTAATAATATTGGTAAAAAGGGTGGTGGATAGACATAAATTGGACGAATATATAAATTGGTGAACCAACCAAGTGAATAAGATGACACATGAATGATGTGTAGTTTTTCTTTATAAATACACAAAATAGATTTGAAGTATTTTGTATTAATTATAGGCTTAATTTCCTCAAATTGTTTTGCCAATGATTGAAAGAAAGAAATGTAACAAATGATTAATTGATATAAATATGACAAATCCAAATAAAAAGATTAGCACTTGTTAGGATAACGATGCATACCTGTATGCCAACTTCAGTTGAGATTGTATGAGCTGCGAAAATAATAATTAAAGACATATTAAGGGACCATAAGCAAGACGTTTGCATAGTAGAGACATTTTTTGGCGCGACTATCGTATGTTATCGTTCTATCCAAGTTTTCACCCATGCATCCTGTTACAACCAAGCAAACCACAAGTGTCAAGTCACCTAAAGGCATTCACATTTCCCGTTATATCTTTAGTAGTCATTTATCTGATAATATGTGCTTTTAACTAAGGTTGATATTTGTCTGCAATTTGATTATAGCTGCCATTGAAATTTGGTTGATATTTGGTATAAATCATCAATTTTAGCCATGAACCAACAACACAACACAAACTATCTACAAACCGTCCACAAAACTTTGAGAATGAACCTTTTATGATGCTACTATTTTTCAAGGCTGAAATTTATTTAGAATGAATTCAAACATTTGAACATTAGAATTTCTTAGTTTAGAATTTTAGAAGTGTGGACATTCAAAAGTTTGAAATTTGAATATGTTGAAATTTTATCTTTTAAGTTTTGATGTTCTTTCAAATTCGAACTTTTTTTAATTTAAAATTTTGATATTTTTATTTATATATTCCTTGAGAAGATAATATGAGAATTTAATGTAAAAATATTGTGGTCAAATAATTAATAAATTTTCTACCTCTAACAATTTTTTTTTTAATGTGTTTTATATACTTATGCCTTTTTCAAAACAGGTTCTTCTTTACAAATCACTTTATTTCCATAAAAACATTTGAGACAAAAACGGACATCTTTTTTTCTGTGGTGGCTCATTGAAATTATATGCATCCTAAGGCTGAATAATTAAAGAACACAATAGGTGGTTAAATATTTCATGAATGCTATATAACTAAAGCTGAAACAACAAATACATATCTCATTCTTCATAATTATTATAACAAAATATGCTTGAGGATAGAAACTTAAGTGATGAACCTCAATATAACATAAAGGATCACAACTAAATATATCATTCTAAGCTTTAAACTCAAAGTGAGTTTTTAGCACCGACTCCGGTAACAATGGGAACAACCCTTCGAAACTTAGAATATGGTTATCCATAAAAGACTGTAATGGAAGGAAAAGTAGTTGGAACACTGAGAATGCAGTACAATAAAGACTATATAGAAATCATGTTCACTATTCTCTTCTCAAAAATCACAACCTATAAGGGAAATATTATCAATAATTAGTGTGGAACACACCTTGAGATGTGAAAACCTAAATGACCAATCATCCAGATATTACTGATAATCACGTCATATGTAAATATTATAATTAATAATTAAGGAAACCAAATATCATAATAACCATGACCTAGCATCCCAATATTGAAATTCAGTACTGTCACAATAGCATGCAGGAAGGGGAAAAAAGCTATTTAGAACAAAACATTGCATAAATTATGGTTATTTGAAAACTACAATTTTATGAATTGAAATTGGAAAAAGGCAAAGCCAGATCTGAAAAATCGTTAAACGGAGTAAAGAGGAAAATTCTAGATTCTAAAATCATGGAATTAACTGAAGTTGGAGGATAACACAGTGAAGCAATTGAAATAAAATACAGCTTTTACCTTGTAAACAAATTTTCTACGAGACTTTCCTTTCACTGGAGAAGGTGAGTAGAAAAGAAGCTATATATCAAAGTTTGTGCACCATAAAATCTGATGAAGACGATAAAAAGTTAAGGACCTGGACAAAAGAGTAAGAACATGATATATAATTTTATTAAGTGAAGTTTCTGGACAAAAGAGTAGAGGTTTATGTTTATTTTAGAGTTGTGTTAAAGATCCAACGGTGGATTGCGTGAGTTGATGGGATTTCAGCAATTAATTCTTACGAAATCAGGAAAAAACAGTAAAGGGTAATGTTTCAGTTTATATATATGTATGTATGTATGTATCTGTGTGTGTCATAGATGCTTTAGGACAATACCAAGCGGGCTCTTTTCATTTCAGTGTAAAACCTAGTTCATCACTGTTTTGATCTGCAAGTGGATCCTGTAATTACAACTTTGTTTAGTACTTAAACACAGGCTCTCCATTTCAATTCAACCCCTACTATTTACATATTCTCCCCAACACTTTTCTCTTTCTGAATTAATTTTCAGTTCTTTTTACCTTTTATTCAGTCAATGTCCATTTTGTATGGTCTTATCTTTTTGGAAAGACGGTCTAAATTAAGACACTGTTCCTAGGACTCCTAACTGTTAAGTGCAAATTTAGTGAAATAACCTTCAACTTCTTTATTTTATTTAGACAACTCCTCAAACTTAATTTATCATGTGTAATTAGATCAATGGTGCACAATTAGATAATTCATAAACATCGTACTTATAATAGACCACTCTATTTTCCTGGTCTTGTTCAAATTCACATCAATATTTGCACCTGACTTGGACTTTGTCGAATACATGAGGAGTATTTTGCTAGCTGGATTAGACGTTGATGTGATATTGTTTGATGGTGCTTTTCTATTCTAGGTCTGTCAATGAATACTGTCAGGTGCAGATAATGTCATATTTACATCCGCATCCACATCCACATCCAAAATCATTTTTGGTACCGGATATTCTCGTCTGCGAATACAGATGGATACCGGATAATTATCATATATGCTAATGATCAATACATCAAGAAAACATAAATAGAAAATTTTGATGTAGCATATTTTTTTTTCCTTTCAATTCCACCAATTTTAAATGTATGCAAATCAACAAATATGATGACAATAAATACTTTTAAGCAGTAAATATGCATTAAATAGATATAATATAAATTATTAACTTACTAAATCAATAAATACACGTTTTATATTGTATTAAAATACACGTAATATAAATTACAATCCTGACAAAAACCGGACGGATAATTTTCGAATGCGGATACTTTCGTATTCGCATCCGTATCTGATTTTCCGGATATCGGATATTTATCTGTTTTTCGGAAATGGATGCGGATGGATTTCGGATTTTTCGGATATCCATTAACAAATTTGTTCTATTCTATATTTTAAACCGTGTAATAGTTGCAACATATTTGTTACATCAAACCCGAACCCGATGCCGACTTTTATCTCAATCTTGTACTAAGGAAAAAAAAGTAACCAAAAGAAAAGAAGTCCAAAGTTACCGGTTTCAACTCTCGAATCGTCGCCGCCTGCCTTCGCCTGCTGCCGCCTGTCGATTTCAGCTCTCCAATATTCAATTAAGTAGCAGATTTGAAATTCAAATATATTTTTTTAAACGTTGAAACGGAAAAGTTCTAGGCGCCAAAAAGCATATTGACACGCTGGGCTTGGATATATATTTACTAATTAAATTGTTATGATACTTGTATCCCAGAGCCATCGTGGATGGTATTCTAATGATCAATCAGGTCCAAGATTTTCAATTGCATCTCTTTATTACTAGTATTGACATGAGTTTATAACACTGTAAAAAGTTTAGCATTTGTGTATTATAAAGCTTACGCCTTAAACATTTTTTTAAAATTACCTAGTGAACCAGGCTTCGCGTGTAAATTCTAAGGAAGTATGTGCTTGTAGGTCAGTTTCAGGGTTCGAACTCGCGACCTTTAGTCACGCAGGCCAGACCATTAACCAACTGCGCCAACCTTGTTGGTGCCTTATACATTGTTTGCACTATAAAAGAGCTAGTACCTAAAACAGGAGACTTTTATGGTGTACTATCTACGCAAACTATGCCGAATATACTGTGATTTTAGTATGGAATGCCATTTTATCGTATCATTTGTTCACATATCAGTTCTCTTATTCATGGGCATATTTTTCTTCCCTCTTTATAAATGCATCTTTCCTCCGGTGACAGATGTACTTTTTTCTAGGAGCTCAATCATATAGTGGCCAGTATAGACTGAAAGATGTGTATAATCTATTACTCTTTTATGTATTAAATCATCAGCATGTGTAATATAAAGTTTTATATCATCTTTTTATCACTTGTGCTTATTTTGGGTTAGCAATTTATTTACTTTTCTTATTTCCTTGCAGTTATCTGGGGTTGCCCCACCTCCTATATTTAGAAATGCACACCAACACTTAAATGCAAATGCCGTTGGTGCGGATGGCTCATCAAGGTTGAATGCGAATGCAGCAATTCAGGCCCGAAGGAAGGTATTAGATGATGGAAAAGTACGGAAGGTTGGTCCCTTGGAGAAATCTTTTTAACACTACTTGCCACTTCAATTTTTCAAAATTTGCCTATATGCTTGTGCAAATTACAGCAGTACTAGGAAATGTTGTTTGAGGAATGTTAAAATATCCTCCTGCTAGTGTCCTTTTCATACATATCATTTTCTTCATCCAAGTGGAACATCACATAGCAATCATATCCATTTCTCTAATTCTATTAGTCAATACTTGTAAAAATTAACGAATGAGGTAAATAGGCTGAAATATTCAACTTTATATCCTTCAACATAAGTTTCGATAATAGATTACTCATATTTGAACTTAAAATTATATCCATAACAATATAGGTTTCAGGAAGATTGTTCTCTGGTTCAGATTCAGGACTTAGACGAAGCACTAGGCTTTCTGGAGAAGCATCAACCAATTTAAACACAAACCATTCGCAGGGTGGAGGAAACGCCACTAATCATTTGTCAAAATTTCCTATAGGAATTTCTTTATCTTCTAAAATCAACTCGAGCAGTTCTCGCCGGAAAACTCAACAATGGGCTTCTGAAAATGCCGAGGAGGGTATGATTTGTTACTCTATTGTAAGGTTGGAACTTAGTACTCATATGAGGGTCCTGTGGAGGTCAGAATGGGTATCAGCCTTCCCTTAAATTTCTATTATTCCAGGAAACAGGGCCTGGAAATTGAATTCATGAATAAACGTACAGGATCACTCTAATTCATGACGAATCCAGTTCCTTTCAATTTGAGAGCATATATTAGTTTATGTGCAACTGGGTTTTAGCTTGCTTTCAGTTCCGATTTTCTATTCTTGATCATGATATGTCAGTTGAGATTGTTTCTGTCACTTTTGGCCGAAGTTTGCCATGCATAATTTCTTTTCTCATCTTATGCTTACCACAGTGCATCATTTCAGTGGCTGTTCTTAGAGATTATCTGTAACAATAGGTAAACATAATTATAATCCCTCAATTGTCTATGCTAATGTAGGGAGGCGACCTGAAGTATTTCATGATTCGCGAATGGATAGCCATGTTTCGGCTTCTTCAGCAGGCTCAACTTATGTCTCAACGTTTGCCGATGGTAGATGTAGTGATCAGGAAAGAACTAATTTTCAAATAAATAGCGTACGCAGTGACTCGAAAGTAACGAGCGCCATAGTTGAATTGTTAAGTCTATTCAGGGTTCTAGGAGAAGGTTACAGGATGTCTTGTTTGTATAAATCTCAGGTATGATCGTATAGTTGACAATGAAAGCTGCATGTTTTCTCTAGAATTTGTATCTATCATTTTTTTTTATTTGAACAGGATGCACTAGAGTTTTATCTGAAACTTCCACAACGGCATTATAATACTGGGTGGGTGCTATGTCAGGTGATTAGTGTGAACTCTAAGTTATCTCTTAGCTGTATTTTAGGCCATTATCATATCTTCTTTGAATTTGAATATCCTACTTTTGGTCCGAAACTGAGCTGAGTCAACGCCATACTTTATTTAATCTTGTGCAACTGCAATTTAAGATGATCGAGTTGCTTTAGAACATTTCTGGTGTATTTTTTTTTGTAACTATTACATCTCCAGTTATGCGATGTTTACTTATATGCGATCCAGGTTGGTAAAGCATATTATGAATTGGTTGATCACGTCGAAGCTGACCATATCTTTGATTTGGCACGCCGAGTGTCACCCTGTACCTTAGATGGAATGGACGTATACTCCACTCTACTTTTTGTAGGTGTTTTTCTTGTGCCGTATCTTTGATTTAGCCCTTAGTTATTGATCTTATCATTCAGGCTATTTCCCTGTCTATGTATGAAAACTAAAATGTATAATTTTGGCAGCACTTGAAGAAGGATATGAAGTTAAGTTACCTTGCCAAAGATCTTATATTAACTGATAGATTATCCCCACAGGCATGGTATGTTTATTGATTTGTTTTTTTATATTAGGATGCTTGCATAGAGCTCCAATTTTGTTTTATATATGTATATGCACATACAGTTTTTATGTGCTAGTGGTACATGAGTTCATATGATAACACTTAGGCCAAAGTTGCTGACGTTGTGTGTGCGCGTGTGTGTACACACTATTGTTTTTATACATATTTCATTGTTTTAAAGTTTTCTTAACTTTAATTGTGTAATATAATTTGTGATATAAATTCAATTAAATTACAATATATGATTAGTATAGACTATATTTGAACTAAATTAACATAATTTGTGATAAAAATTCAATTAACTTCAATTAAAACAACTATTTGTTTTAAAATATAATTTTGGAGATTTTTTGGTATGGAACCACAAATTCCACTTCCATATTTGAATTAAGTGTGTTAGTAGGTAGCTGGTTACTTATTCTAGTTTCTAATATTATCATAAGCTCTATAGTTTCAGTATTTTATATCTGCAGGTGTGCCATGGGAAATTGCTACAGCTTGTTGAAAGATCACGAAACTGCACTAAAATATTTCCTTCGTGCAGTGCAATTGGACCCTAGATTTGCTTATGCCCACACATTATGCGGCCATGAGTAAGCTTTGTTCTATTATATTTTGTTATTGATAGTTTATCCAGCACGCTATTTTCTCTTCAAATCAATTTAGGTTTTAATGTTTTTCTTGATAGATGCAAGGACAGCCAAACTGCAATCTTACATTATTTTGGTTATCAATCATCCAAATTTTATGGCTAATATCAAAGTACTGCTGTTTAAACATATTGAGATTGCCTTTGTAAATACCCTGGCCATGCTGAATGCTCTTCTGTGTTTGTCTTTTCAACCGTCTGTATGTAAACACCCTTTCAATTTTTATTAATCATCAATTCTATCACATTTTTTACTTCACGAGCTTACGTATGCACAAATCGTGCATGCATTTCATGCATTAACATAATAAATTGGGTTGCTTTTGTGGGCATTTTTTTGTTATTTTTCTTCTTATCTTTGATAGGTATGTGGCATTGGAAGATTTTGAAAATGGTATAAAATGTTACCAAAATGCCCTTGAAGTCGATGAAAGACATTACAATGCTTGGTACGGGCTTGGCGTGGTGTATCTCCGGCAGGAGAAATTTGAATTTGCAGAGCATCATTTTAGGAGAGCTTTCCAAATTAATCGGTGCTCTTCTGTTATCATGTGTTATCTTGGAATGGCACTGCATCAGTTGCAGGTAAACATTTAATGCTGCGAAGCTGATTTAGTTCATCCTTTTTCCCATTATTATTTCCTTGTTTTAAATTCTGTTAATTCCAGATGGTAGTTCGAGCATAGACGCTAATATCACAATATTTTATGTGATTTTAAAATCAATCCATATACTTTGGAGAAACTAGACCTATCACTATTACAATATGCTGGTTTGTTTACTGAACAATTCGAAACATTTGAGGAAATCTGCACTAGGACAAATTAAGAGAAAAGGAGTCATTTCCTTTGTATTTTTCATTGTTCCCATATTGAATACTATTGTCCAATTTTCTTACATGTTTCGCCATATCTTTGATAGAGGAATGATGATGCATTAGAGATGATTGAGAAGGCGGTAGTTGCTGATATGAAAAATCCGCTACCAGTGTATCAAAAGGCTAACATACTATTAAGTCTTGGAAGATGTGAAGAAGCTTTAAAAAATCTGGAACAAGTAAAGGAGTATGCTCCTCACGAGAGTGGCATATATGGTCTAATGGCTAAGATTTATAAGAAGCTAAATATGCATGACAAGGCATTGTTTTACTATGGAATTGCCTTGGATTTGAAGCCACCTGCTACTGATGTCGCTGCCATCAAGGTATTTTCATGATTGAATTCTTTTTTGTCAATTTAATTATTTTCCCAGCTTGGTTCAATTAATCCGTAAATCGACTGTCTCTATATGTCCATGTAAAAGCTTAACCATTATATTTCAATTAAGAAAAATAATTGATAGTGAATAAAACACAATATTTGGTGGCTGCGATCTTTTGGGCACAAAGGATATCTAAATTTGGAGACATAATCCAGTTTGGTATTTACTCATCGTATTTAATGCATTTTTTTGGCAGTCTGCAATGGAGAAAATAAACCTACCAGATGAATTTGAGGATACCCTTTAGAGTTACGCCATCAAAAGTTAAGGCGAAGGGATAAAATACCCAGAAATAAGCTTGCACTCTCGTGCTAGAAGAACAGGACGAGGACTCTAATTGTGTAACATGTAATTATTGAGTGCTATTGTTGCCAATGTAAAGTTAATTATCTTTTTTCTCCTTTCTAATGAGTAGTTTTAGCAATTCTTCAAGGGAGAGAGCATCTTCTGTGTAACCCCTATATAGTTGAATAACAGCATAGTTATAAAGGGATATGCGTTCGTCATCAATGTCCGTTAATATTGTTCTTGACCCCTTTTGGCGTATTTAGGTTATCAAATTGTAACAACTTGTATGATGTGCGTCTATGCTGCTGGAAGAAATAAATTATCCATCATGATAAAGTTTAGCCAACACATAATAAATTATAAAGTTACACTGATTTGCTTTGATCAAAACCATGTGTGCTTCAACTAGGGGTGGACATAAACCGTCCGTACCGAACCGTAAAAACGGTGCGAAAACCCGCATCGAATCTTCTAACCAAAGCAAATACCTCAAACCGGATCGACCCGCATCGATATGGTTCGGTTGCGATTTGGACGATTGAACTAATCATATTAAACTGGACCGAACCGAATATTTACACTAGTAATCTTTTGATAAAAATATAAGCAACTCCTATCTTATTTTAGATTTTAACGATGTATATTCAATTTTCAGCGTATGTTATTATATTTATAATATTCGTTGTCATAAAGGAAGAAGTTATAGTTTTGGTATAATATATTATCTCATTTTTTTTGAATAAAGGCTAATTATAATCTTATTCTAGTCATTTTCTTTAATGATTATGCATTGATTAATGTTGATGTTTGGTTAATGTACCAAAATAATCTCCCTTGTAGCTAAATGTCAAATTGAAAAATTCATACAGTTAAGAACCAATCTTTCGTTTCGGTATAACATTGTGTGTTTTAACCTTTAAGTGTAAAAGTTTCATACAGTTGCCTTCGTAAATTGATTGTTGATGAAAGTAATTCTCTTTTTTCATATTTAATATGGGTTCAAATCAGACCGGACCAAAACCAAACCGTATTACATTCGAATCGAAACCGAATCGTTTAAAAGATTAGTATAATGGTTTGTATTTTTAATTAACCGTTTGATGCGGTGCAGAAGCGATTTGGACTTCAAACCGCACCAAACCGACCCACGCCCACCTTTAGCTTCAACTGTGGTTTTAGTCTATAATCGGGTAATAATCTAGGATTGGTATGTTTATCTTGTACCATTACCGGGTGATTCATTATTCTATTCTCTATTTTTTTTTTCCCGTGTTCTAGAAGAAAGAAATAATAGCAAGTTTATAAACACTTGATTTTTCATGTTTCATCACTCTTTCATTGATAATAATAATAGCAAGTTTATAAACACTTGATATTTCTGATATGAATTAGTGGATCATAAATGTTACACTTAAATGGTATTATTTTAAACTTTTAAAATTTAACGATTTGGCGTTTGGTGAACGAATACCTTAGCAACCTTCTTCGTTGGCTAATTTAAAATTGTAGAAATTCTACTTGAATTCTCTAGTCTATGAATAAGTTCGTATATAAGTTATTCTAGTGCAGCGTATGTTTTCAAGTAGATATATTGCACGGCATTGGTGTGCACAACCATAGTTATTTACCTAGATACTGATATATTCAAGAGTAATTGAAACTTAAAAGCTAATGTATTTTATAACGAGTCGTACCTGATCATTGAATACTCTAATATACTTAATGAAATAATCAAAGTATGCTTTACACATGAATGCTCGTTCCTTGCTACACAATCGTTAATCAAATTTTTAGTTAAAATGTCAATTTTTTACTAGTATACCTTTATGCTTTTGATAAAACGTAAAAAAGTTTACTTATGGCTCTATGCTTACGCTAACATCATAAAACAAGCAATTCTTATGCAACATTTTATCAAAAGCTACATTCGTAAATCTCCCACCTTATTGTAAATTACCGAAGAATTTACATCAAAATTTCATGCCGTAATATTACCATTCAAGTATTAAACTTGACGTGATGTTCCCAATGGAGCAAAGTCCAACACATATATTATATTGTTTGAGACCAAACACAAGAAATTTTTATGATCAATTCATTTACATTATCGTCACATAGAAATATTATTAAAATAGGTCAACATCTAATTTATTATTTACAAACTTCCTCATGCGTAGAGATATGCACAACAGATTTACCAATCAGGAAAATATTGTGAAGGACAAACTTAAAGGCTTTTTTGACATCTAGGATAGTCTAACAACTTTTTATTGTCAATGACAAAATCGTTAAAATAATTTAAATAACTCTAACTGTCGCGCGTTTTCTTCTATCTCGTTCTTGTTCTTCTTCAATTCTTCGTCGCCTTTTTATTCTCAAATTTGATTTTTTTTTTCGTTCATCTTTATTTTGTTGCGTGATTCCCTCATCTTATCAGGATTTTCAGTCTCCTTTGTTTTAGTTCGATACTGTCAATTCTCAGCTTAGGCATGATTCTATTTTTTCTTCTATTAGAGTTTTAATTTGGTCGATTCTAATATTGTTCTTTTTTATAATTGAAATTAGTTTTGTTGCCGTGTTTTCTTCTCTCAAATTCTATGAAAAATTCGGACAGTAGTAGTAGGTTCGTTCTTGTTCCTTTTACTCTATATGCAACATCGTTTTTAAATTTGTTTTAAATCGACTGTCATTTTTTTTGTTGAATTATGATTATGTTGGATTCGTGTTGATTTGGATGAATATTTGTTGCTGTATTTAGTTCATCGTGGATTAGTGGTTAGGCATCATTTTTAGTTTTTTTAGTATCATTTTGACAATACTGAATTTTTGAATCGTTTTATTTTTTCTGTGTGTATAGTTGATGAGGTGTAGCAAATAATTGATGGGTTAAATTAGTGTTTTGTCAGTATCAAAAATTTGTTGACGTATGTTTTTGTATCAGTTTTAATATAAATTTGAGCTTTAGATTTTAGGTATCAGTTTTATTGTTAGTAGGTATCAGTTTTGTTAAAACTGTTATTTTCTTTTTGACTTCTTACTTTTGTTTTTTTTTGCTTTTGCAATGGTGATAATAGCTTTCTTTGTTTGTTTGTCTTCGATGATAATACTTTCAGCACTCGGTTATCCATTGATTGTTGTTTTTATGATTTGAAGAATGACATTTGTCGATATTGGTCTCAATTAGCTCCTTCATCAATTGAAATTTCTTATGTGTTTGAGAATAAAGTTATAACGGTTGATACTAATTCTGATCTTCAGAGTATAGTTTGTTTTCAATTGTATAAAAAAAGTGCATTCTTTCCTTTTACCGTTAAGATCAAGGGTTCTCAATTGAAAAATGTTGGTGGTGGTTCTACTTCAATTTCATCTAATCTTCTTAGTTATTCATCTTCAAGTGGATCTTTGTGTTTAAATGTTGTTGTTCATAGTAAAAGTTATTTGAATGATATGTTGAAGAGAGGTTCGAAATTATCCATTGATGATTTTATTGGTTTTTGTTTTGGAGGAGCCAATGATTTTAGGGAAGTTTTGATGACATATCAAATTCAAAAGGGGTATGAATTAGTGTTTTTGAAGAACTGTTCTAGAAGAATTACTGCTATTTGCTCTTCCTCTACGAATGAGTGTCTATTTAAATTTCATGCTTCTTGTGATTTCGGGCAACTTAATAGGTTTTTCATTAGAAGTTTGAATAGTGATCATTCTTGTGGGGCTGGTCTTAGAAATTTGAATAATCCCCATCTTTCTAGTGCATTTGTTTAATTGTTGATTATTGATGAGATTCGTGATTTTTCTAGTAAAAAGCCTAAAGATATAATAGATGATTTTAGAAGAGAATACAATCTTGAGCTGTCTTATTCTTTTGCTTATTGTAGAAAACAACTTGCTTTGATGGAGTTGCATGGTAATGATGTTATATCGTACAATGATTGGAGTTGGTATTTAGAAGCACTGAAGAAGTATAATCCAGGTAGTTGTGCTGATATGGAAGTTAATGCTTGTACTAATCAATTTGAAAGAGTATTTGTTAGTTTTGGTGCATGTTTACTTGGTTTCAAGCATTATCGACCTATGATATTTTTAGATGCTACTCATTTAAGGGGACGGGCAGGAGTTTTGATGGGTGCTACTGCAAAAAATGGCAATCAGGGTATGTTTTTATTTTAATATGCTTTAATGTATAGTATCAGAATTTTGTTATCTTTTTTTTAGGAATCAGTTTTTAGTTATCATTAACAGTTGGTAGGTATCAGTTTTTAGTTAATTGTAGCAGTTATTAGGTATCAGTTTTTAAGTTACATGTTGATTGAATTTATTTTAATATTTGTTTAAAATTGTTATATGCAGGTTTTTCCCTTTAGCTATGGGTATAGTTTCTTTAGAAAATGGATAATTGGAAATGGTTTTTGAGTCATTTAAAACAAATGCTTCAAGAAGATCGTGATTTGGTTTTATGTCTGATCGCCATCAAGGTTTAATTTTAGGGGTTCATGAAGTTTTTCCTTTAGCCTTTCACAGTTATTGCTATCTTCATATGGAGCAAAATTTACTTTCGGCAGTTAAGGCGAAGAATTCTAATATGTCTATCATTGATTTGTTCAAGATGTGTTCTAGAGCTTCTAATTTGTATGAATTTGAAGAAGCACATTCTAAATTTTATGAACTTGGTGGTGTCACTGTTGTGAATTTCTTGAAGAATAAGCCTTTCGATAAATGGGCTAATTTGTTTTTCCCGGGTAAACGATATGGTGAATATAGTTCAAATGTTGCCGAAAGTTTTAATAGTTGGATTTTGGATGAACGGGCCTTGCCTATTACTGTATGCTTAGATGGAATGCGAATTAAGGTTATGGAACAAATGGCTAATAGGAGAGAGGAGTGTCGATTATGGGATACTACTCTTTGTTCTTCTGTGGAATCTCGTTTAAGTGAATTGATTAAAGAAGGATTTGGATGGGATGTATACAAGTCTTCAGAGTTTGTTTTTGAAGTGAAATCGCCAAACTTTCATCGTGTTGATCTTAAAGAGTGGAATTGTAGTTGCAATCAATGGAAAGTTACAGGATTTCCTTGTGCTCATGTTATTAAGTGCATGAACAAATCAAAGTTGTATGCTTATGATTTCGTTGAGTACTATTTTACCGTTGATGCTTATCGTTGTTCTTATGCTAATTCCATTAATCCTATTTCTAATTTTGATAAGCCAATTGTTGATGCAAGTGTTGAAGATGTTATTAAGCCACCAAAGGAGAAGAGGTGCTGGCAGACTTTCTATAAAACGGAAAGGAGGATTTGCATATTTTCAAAATAAACAAAATAGATGTAGTATATGCAAGCAATATGGTCACAACAAGCGTAATTGTCAAGCTTCCAAGAATATATAATTTGATTGTCAAGCTTCTAAGAAGATATTCTTGGTTTTATGTCATTTTTGGCAATTTTATGTCAGTGAACATTTTAATATCATTGTATTGGTTTATCATGTACTATATGTGACAGTGACTTGATATTTTTATTTGAACTTTGTTATATGGTATCATTTTTAGTTTAGTATTGTTTTTTCTGTAATATACATGTTGTGTGGGAAGTAATGTGCTATAATTTTTATATGTTGTTCAGTTTATTTATTTTTATTGGATGTCCAGTATCAATTTTTGGTTTTATTAGTTTCTGTTTCAGGTCTGTAAAATATGTGGTATCAGTGGATGTATGCTATTAGTATCAATTGTAGATATCACATATTATAGTATTGGGTTTTTCGTGTTTTTAATCTGTGTCAGGTATAAACAACTATGGTGTCATTCTTTGCATACTATTTGTATAATTTGTACATGATGATTTCTTCCTACTTTTGAAATGACTGTAAGTATTTGTCTGCTGAGTTGTGAAGTGCAAAACTTTATAAAGAAATATAACCTTAAAAGTTAATATATAAGGACTAGTATGTTATGGTGAACAGTTGTCAACTCTATATATGATGTTGAAGTGTAAAATTGCAGTTTGGTATATTGTTGTTATCATATTATTTCAAACAGCAACTTGGTATCAGTTTTGTATATACATAGGTATCAGTTTTGCTATAATTTGTTGTGAAAATAATGTACTGTAACGACCCACCTTTTTGGATAGTTTAAATCGCCAGGTAGACACACATGCTGATTCCAAACCATTCAAAAGGGAGGATGGTTAATGGGGTAAATAAGAAAAGAAGAGAAAGGGAACAAGAAACAACAACAGAATCTCGCAGCGGAAAGATAAAATATAAAAATCAAATAAATAGTTCATGAAGCTGTTTAATATACCTTTGATTATCATTTATACATCATTTATCATAGTTATACATATACAACAGAACAAATAAAATAATGCAGCAGACAGCATGATGCAAGGATAATAATAGTAATAGTATACCAAAATCTTCGTCTTCGTCCTCCAGAATAGATCTTCAATAAGCTGAAAAACTCAAGACTGACCCGAGCGAAATGAAAAGACAAAACACTCGAGTCAGGACTAAAATATCCTTATGTAAGTTAAATCAATCGTAAATAAAGATGAGTGTAACGGCGTCAGAGATGTTTACGGGGTTTGACATCTCCTATCCAGTGTCGACGTGCGTGCAATAACTCAAGAGATGTTACGGGATTTTCCATCTCTTAAGGATCCGTTAAACTATCTACTATGTAGTAGAATACGCTATTATAATATGTCTACAGTAAAGTAAAAGTATTAAAATAGCGTTAAAGCGTTACCCATATCCCCCTTAACATATTTTTATATATTCCTATAGTCTATACAGCACCGTAATTCCTCCGTAAACTGGAGGGTTATCAGAGGGCACTCCATAGGTATGGTACAAAACAAACTCGTAGAAGGCGTTCTAGGGCATGTGAACACGGCACACGAGGAAATGCCAGGGTAGATATACCGTTTGCGGATCCGGACTGGTGGTGACGCATAGTAGCTACTACCGCCCACCTCGGACACACTCCCAACAATCGAGGGGTGGCCACCAAATCAAATCACAAAAGCAATAGAATGGTATCGAAGAAATATGCCCGATAAGAGGAATGACCTCACATTGGCCCGGCGTGGCTCCTGATTTTAGTCACATCTAAGCTGACTCACGGGAGTCAGAGTTACGTCATACCATATAGAATCGCCGCCAAACCATCCTACTTCATTTCTGGAATCTCCACCACGTACACAGTTGTTAAAGTGGTTTTCGGTATCGACAGAGAGTATGCCCATATCCGATCCCGGTCTCTTTAACAACCAAACGCTTATTACACACCGGATGGTTCTTTTACATTTTCAAAATCAATTCATAATTGATATCAAATATCAAGTTCGCTTCAAAATCGAATCCATTTCAAAATCATCGTCATCGTATCTACTCAAAATATACAATTCCATTTCAAAATCATTTCGCCCCAATATCTCATTTCAATTTCAAAAATCGTCACATTTCAATTTAGGTTGTAACTTCATTTAGCCCAATTTGTATTTAAATCCAAGATTTAAATATAAACATTTATCTTATTGGCCAGCTGGAAATTTTAGAAAATAGTTTGAATAATTAAAATAGTAAAATACTCTAAAATATTAAAGATAGATTTCAAAAATAGTTTTAAATTGATTAAATTTATTTAAATAGATTTAAAATAGATTAAATAGGTTAAATAGCTATAAAAATAGATTAAATATAATTAAAATAAATTAAAATAGGTTAATTAGTTTAAAATAAATTAAATTAAGTTAAGTAGATTTAAAATAGATTAAAATAAGTTAACATGTTTAAAATAAATTAAAATAATTTAATATAGTTAATATAGGTTAAAATAGTTTAGTATAAAATAGTTTAAGTATTTAAAATGGTTTATATAGCAGGATAATTTGGGAAAACCAAAATGAAATAACTTTAAAGTCAACCATTTTAAATTCCAACTTACCAATCTGAATCAAATTCAAATTTTCCATTCAGTCGATTCAAATCTCAATTTCAATTCAAATCAATTTCGATTTCAAATAAATTCAGTTCCATCCCAAATCCAATTGTCTGAATTTCGATTCCAATTTATAATGATTTCGAAGTCGATTTTTCAAAATATCAATTCAAACATTTAAAACAAATTATTCCTTAATATTCAGTTTAAAAATCAAAATCTTCAATGTAATTCAATGTCAAGCTCAAATTTCAAAATGTTGTCTTTATCTCACTTTTACTTAATAATATTCAAAGTCCGAATAAAAGTTAAATCCTTTAAAATCAAATCAATTTACGAAATTCAATCATCACAATTTTAATTTCAAAGTCTCAACTTCAATTATTAAACAATTTGTTTAACCAAAATTTTTATTTCAACATCTCAACCTCAAATTCGCGATAAATTCAATTTCTATAAAATTAATTTTTAAATTCCTTTAAATCAAACCATTTAAAGTAATTCCAAATCTAAGATTTTTAAAAATTATTTAATTTAACCAATCCGGTGCCCATATATAATTTTCTATTCTATGGCCAAGTGATCAGTTATTTCAATTAAATTTCAGGAATAGATATATATCATTTCAATTCAAATCATAGTGTCATAGGTATATATCATTTCAACCTATTTCTTAATTTATTCAAAATGATTTAATTTACAACTGTAAATAATACACATGGTGATGACAGGATATATACAACAAATAAACATCCAAACATTCAAACATCAATCAATAACATCCATCGCAACCAATCATCCAAACAGACAATATAATTCACGGAAATTTCATAGTTATATATGTTCGGTAATTTAATTGCGATTAAATTTCAATTCTAATTTGACTGTCAATTTCAATTTCTAACATTAAATTCGATGACAATCTAGATGACAGTTAAATTTTATCAATAACGACTAATAAAAATCATATCACTTCATAATATCAAATTTAACCAGCATCAAGATATTCTAGTACGTTGTGAGCGTTATAAAACACTCACCTTGGGTTTTCAAATTTAAATCAAATTGAACGACGTTCGATTTAACTTAAAATTTTAGTTAGCTCCAAATGTCTCCAAATCAATTCCATGACGTAGAGCTTGTCGCCACGATTCCAACGTAAAAAGTTTCGTCAAATTCTGATAAAGAATGAAAGAGATACACATTTTTAAAGTTTGAATACAAATTAAATAAACATTTTTTTTTAAACACAACCTAAATCTGGCCGCAGATACTAGCCTCCTCAAATCCAGGCCGTAGATAGCCTTCTTCTCCAACGTGCAGAGCCCAGGCAAATAAAACGCAAACGAACCCAAAGCTTCAACCTTTTGACCGACCCTAGCCTCCACATCGTCGCCATCGAGTCCCATCCACCACCGCCGAGCGTCGCGCCCTTTCCACCTCCATCATCGACCGAAGACCGCACCCCCATCACCTCACCAACGATGCGCAAATCGATCATGAACTCGCCACCTTCCAACACCATTTGCCGTAAATATGAATCCCCAAACTCGATCACTACCGGTCAGAACGAAGATTCCAGAGCCCTCTACAAGTTCGTAGTTGGGAGTTTTCGAAATCGTCGAGTGGATTACGAGAAAAATGAGGGGGAAAAGGGTTGTTTTTCTGCCATTGGAAGAAGAATGGTGGCCACGAAACCCTCCTAGGGCTTTACCGAACAGATGCATATATAAGATTTATTTATATAATATTTTATTATAAATTCCAAAATTTACAAGCTTTTTCAAAAGATCTCCAAACGAAACGTGCCGACAGGTGTTCGTAATGCTTTACCCGCATTCTGAACACAATGGAACGTGTTTTGGAGGCAAATTTGATCGTATGCGAAAGATAGCTTTTTGAATCGAATTAAAATATTAAATTTCTCGATATTTATTTCAACGCGTTTCTAACCCGTACGACCAAACGATAACTCCAAACGTTACGAAATTTGAAATCCGATAATAATACACTCTTACGGATCCAATGGAACTGGTTTCGTCGAATTCCGAGACTGTGCCCCGGAAGGCTATTTTAACGTCTCGATTATAATATAAAATTGTCAATTTCTAGTTATTCACTTAAAAATAAAATTTTAAATGTTAACAAATTTCATTGTTGTTTAAATAAACTTTACATCAACTTCCGGTTTCATTTTCCATCATATTATATTCAGAATTCAATTATTCAAATATTTGCAATATTAAATTTAAACAATTTTGATTATCCAAAAATCACTCTTTTGCAATATTTGAAAATGAACTTATAAGATTTAACTTTTAAAACAAATTCAAATTTTAGAACAACCGTTTCCATTATACAGTTATTCAGTCAAATTTCCAATATTAAATTTAAACAATTTAACTGTTCAATATTCAACAAATTTCAATAATAGATTTTAATTTAATTTTAGTTATCACTCAATTACTTTATTCACATCCAGTGCATCCAACATTTGTTATTCAACTTCAGTTATTTATTATAAACCAAGTTAATATATAAAATTTCATTTCAATTGCAATTGGTTTCCAAATTCAATTTGACTGATTGAATAAATAGGTAGCTTATAATAATTATCACCATTAACTTTTAAATCACACTTATAAGTTTATTATTTACTACAAATGTCACAATTACCTATACAATACCAATTTGATTCCATTTCCGATGACTATATATTATTTCATTAGTTAACCTAATATTTACATTTGTTTTTCTTATATTTCCTTTATAACCAAGTTATCATTTGAGTCATTTCAATTGATTGGAATTTCATTCAATTCGTTAAAAATTAACTTAGACAAATATTGTTGCAATTCATTCTATTTATTATTATCATAATAAATTACAAATTTTTTTTTCTTCCAACATTAAACCCTGAAATCTTATTAAATTAACTATTTTAATTATCGAAAATTTACGGGTTGTTACACTCTCCCCCACTCAAAACTTTTCGTCCCCCAAAAGGAAAAAGAAGGGAAAAGAAACTAAGTAAAGAATTCAGCATTCGATACATTTTATTCAAAATTATCAACTTATAAAACAATGAAATTTTATTTATAAAGTCGTTTCTACGCTTCCACTACACTACTCTGATTGGCTTACAAAATTTACAAATTAAATATCCAAACAAGTTATTGAAAATTTTCTAACACCCGGATTTACGGAAAATTTCGGCAGTCTCCTTTGCGCGGCTCGATCGGTACAGCTACAAAACGCCTCTACGGGCCCCAAATCCACAAAAGGGAAAACAAAACGCCAAGTGGCTCCATCCAAAACCATCAAATCAAATGACAAAATAAACACGTACCTTTTTGTCGGGCAATCCAAATTTCCTTGATTTTAAATTACTGCATCTTATTTATCAATGATATCCAATCATACAATTTAAAATCAATTTATAATTTGCATTTTCAATTTTCAATATTAGCTTTACTTAAACCTGTACGAAGTACATATATCATCCATACGCAATATCAAACCTGATCACTCATTTGATCACACAATTTCGCTTCCAAACTAGTATCGTTCACGCGACTCTCTAGTGCGGACTCGGATTTGGTTCCTTGATCGAAAACTGTTATTCTCCTTGCATAGCCATATACTATGATAGAGAATTCCAGAATCAAATCAAAAATCCATATCCAAGGTTCGCCGTCGAGAATCGAGTGAAAAATCCTAACTTAGATCGATATAAATTATCTCGAAATTCCGTGCTCGAATTCAGATCAAATTGTTATGCGAATAAAATAATATACGTACAACTTACGTATTAACTTTCAATAGATTTCTATACAATTCATCTATATTCAATTAATTTACTTACCTTCATTTCATTTACAATTTATTATTCTTAATGCATTATTCATATCCCTTATTTACTTAGTATATCCATTTCTTTACATAGCATATTCTTTTATACTATCATTTCTTATGCATCATTTCATACAATTTGCTTAGTTAAGTTCATTTTAACCATTCCATGTAATTTAATTAAATTCAATTTCATTCTTCAATTGATTCTTAGCTATACCAAATTCATTTGTTAACACTTACTTTATTTTCATAATTTTCAGTTAATAACAAATTTATTTGTGGAACATTTTATTAATCATCACTTTAGTTTATAATCATTCTATAAAAGTCATATATAAGAAATTGGACTTTATCTGAGTTTATAATTTACCTCAAAAGCTACAAATTTCAATTTCACAATTTCTTTGCAAATTTATATTCAATTCTATAACAAATCTGCAAAGATATTATTTGGTTCATTGGCCGGTTTTCTTAAGTTCTACTTACTTATTCCATTTAGCCATTCATCATTTCATATTATACTAAGTATATAACATTTTTATCACAACCAAATTTCCATTTATATACATTTTAATCACTTTTAAGTTTTACTTACTTGTATATTTCAATTACTTTTAGGTTTTGCTTACTTGTATATTTCAATTACTTTTAGGTTTTGCTTACTTGTATATTATCCCATTACATATCTAAATCATCATTTTAACTTTAGCATTTTGGTAAGTCATATTATATGTTATTAGAATGCAATGTGGTATTATACAAATTTATAGAATTCAATTTACTTGATTAGAATGTTCACAATTTAACTTGTTTAAATTTTCTTTACTTTCAATTTTAAGAGTTACAACTACAACTCTAAAGTTTCTCAAAACATTAAGCTTTGGTTTCTTAATCCTCTTATTTTATAAGTTCTGGTTATTCACATTTCATTCAATTAATTGGAAAATTTATTAATCAACGGATCTAAAAAATATATTTAAATGCCCGGTTCATTCAAATCATTTGAAATAAATATATGCATTTATATCTTATATATATCAAATCATACTTTTTGAGTTTAAACCAAAATGCATTTATCAAAACAATTTCGAAGCAAAGCTTCTCCGAAGTCTCCCCCACTTTGAGACTCGAAAATGAACGTCGATGATGCTGCGCAGTCATCACCGAAATTATTTTCCAGCGACATAAGAGAGGAGTACTGAATTTATTCCAAAAAAACTCCTTTCAAAATATTTCCCATAAATATTTTTCAACTAATATCACTACATATTTTTTTCAAAGTTTTGAAAACCATTTTCAAAATCCCCGGGTCTTAAACTCAATATTTCTCAATTTAAATCTATCTTGATTTATAAGTCACATTTATAAATTATTCTTACAAAATTTTACTTTCTTAAAACATTCCAAAAGTTGTTTTATCATTGTTTATTTTGTAATAAACCTTATTTATTAAAATACAACATCCAACGAATGATAACAATCAATATTATAATTCCTAACAACCAAACAAACTGGATGAATCATAATAATTTCTGCAAATTATTTCTTTATATACAAAATATAATTAGGGCAAAATTATTTCATTTACCCAATTTCAAAACAATACTATGTCGAATTGTTCTGTTCAAGTGTTTAGAGATCCCTATCAATGACGTTAATTACTCGTATTGACCAGAATCCATAAGCCACTCAACAAATAAACCAACACAGTATAAAACAATTTTATATCACTAACAAATACGCTCTCTCATACATATACACTCAGCGACTCATCATAGGGTATTACTGCCCTATTTATAAAGAGTCAGACCCCACAAAGCTAAGGTTATCGCTAAACCAAAACTCTGATACCAACTGTAACGACCCACCTTTTTGGACAGTTTAAATCGACAGGTAGACACACATGCCGATTCCAAACCATTCAAAAGGGAGGTGGTTAATGGGGTAAATAAGAAAAGAAGAGAAAGGGAACAAGAAACAACAACAGAATCTCGCAGCGGAAAGATAAAATATAATAATCAAATAAACAGTTCATGAAGCTGTTTAATATACCTTTGATTATCATTTATACATCATTTATCATAGTTATACATATACAACAGAACAAATAAAATAATGCAGCAGACAACATGATGCAAGGATAATAATAGTAATAGTATACCAAAATCTTCGTCTTTGTCCTCCAGAATAGATCTTCAATAAGCTGAAAAACTCAGGACTGACCCGAGCGTAATGAAAAGACAAAACACTCGAGTCAGGACTAAAATATCCTTATGTAAGGTAAATCAATCGTAAATAAAGATGAGTGTAACGGCATCAGAGATGTTTATAGGGTTTGACATCTCCTATCCAGTGTCAACGTGCGTGCAATAACTCAAGAGATGTTACGGGATTTTCCATCTCTTAAGGATCCGTTAAACTATCTACTATATAGTAGAATACGCTATTATAATATGTCTACAGTAAAGTAAAAGTATTAAAATAGCGTTAAGGCATTACCCATATCCCCCTTAACACATTTTTATATATTCCCATAGTCTATACAGTACCGTAATTCCTTCGTAAACTGGAGGGCTATCAGAGGGCACTCCATAGGTATGGTACAAAACAAACTCGTAGAAGGCGCTCTAGGGCATGTGAACACGGCACACGAGGAAATGCCAGGGTAGATATACCGTTTGCGGATCCGGACTGGTGGTGACGCATAGCAGCTACTACCGCCCACCTCGGACACACTCCCAACAATCGAAGGGTGGCCACCAAATCAAATCACAAAAGCAATAGAATGGTATTGAAGAAATATGCCCGATAAGAGGAATGACCTCACATTGGCCCGGCGTGGCTTCTGATTTTAGTCACATCTAAGCTGACTCACGGGAGTCAGGGTTACGTCATACCATATAGAATCGCCGCCAAACCATCCTACTTCATTTCTGGAATCTCCACCACGTACACAGTTGTTAAAGTGGTTTTCGGTATCGACAGTGAGTATGCCCATATCCGATCCCGGTCTCTTTAACAACCAAACGCTTATTACACACCGGATGGTTCTTTTACATTTTCAAAATCAATTCATAATTGATATCAAATATCAAGTTCGCTTCAAAATCGAATCCATTTCAAAATCATCGTATCTACTCAAAATATACAATTCCATTTCAAAATCATTTCGCCCCAATATCTCATTTCAATTTCAAAAATCGTCACATTTCAATTTAGGTTGTAACTTCATTTAGCCCAATTTGTATTTAAATCCAAGATTTAAATATAAACATTTAACTTATTGGCCAGCTGGAAATTTTAGAAAATAGTTTGAATAATTAAAATAGTAAAATACTCTAAAATATTAAAGATAGATTTCAAAAATAGTTTTAAATTGATTAAATTTAGTTAAATAGATTTAAAATAGATTAAATATAATTAAATAGGTTAAATAGCTTTAAAAATAGATTAAATATAATTAAAATAAATTAAAATAGGTTAATTAGTTTAAATAAATTAAATTAAGTTAAGTAGATTTAAAATAGATTAAAATAAGTTAACATGTTTAAAATAAATTAAAATAATTTAATATAGTTAATATAGGTTAAAATAGTTTAGTATAAAATAGTTTAAGTATTTAAAATGGTTTATATAGCAGGATAATTTGGGAAAACCAAAATGAAATAACTTCAAAGTCAACCATTTTAAATTCAAACTTACCAATCTGAATTAAATTCAAATTTTCCATTCAGTCGATTCAAATCTCAATTTCAATTCAAATCAATTTCGATTTCAAATAAATTTAATTCCATCCCAAATCCAATTGTCTCAATTTCGATTCCAATTTATAATGATTTCGAAGTCGATTTTTCAAAATATCAATTCAAACATTTAAAACAAATTATTCCTTAATATTCAGTTTAAAAATCCAAATCTTCAATGTAATTCAATGTTAAGCTCAAATTTCAAAATGTTGTCTTTATCTCACTTTTACTTAATAATATTCAAAGTCCGAATAAAAGTTAAATCCTTTAAAATCAAATCAATTTACGAAATTCAATCATCACAATTTTAATTTCAAAGTCTCAACTTCAATTATTAAACAATTTGTTTAACCAAAATTTTTATTTCAACATCTCAACCTCAAATTCGCGATAAATTCAATTTCTATAAAATTGATTTTTAAATTCCTTTAAATCAAACCATTTAAAGTAATTCCAAATCTAAGATTTTTAAAAATTATTTAATTTAACCAATCCGGCGCCCATATATAATTTTCTATTCTATGGCCAAGTGATCAGTTATTTCAATTAAATTTCAGGAATAGATATATATCATTTCAATTCAAATCATAGTGTCATAAGTATATATCATTTCAACCTATTTCTCAATTTATTCAAAATGATTTAATTTACAACTGTAAATAATACACAGGGTGATGACAGGATATATACAACAAATAAACATCCAAACATTCAAACATCAATCAATAACATCCATCGCAACCAATCATCCAAACAGACAATATAATTCATGGAAATTTCATAGTTATAAATGTTCGGTAATTTAATTGCGATTAAATTTCAATTCTAATTTGACTGTCAATTTCAATTTCTAACATTAAATTCGATGACAATCTAGATGACAGTTAAATTTTATCAATAACGACTAATAAAAATCATATCACTTCATAATATCAAATTTAACCAGCATTAAGATATTCTAGTACGTTGTGAGCGTTATAAAACACTCACCTAGGGTTTTCAAATTTAAATCAAATCAAACGACGTTCGATTTAACTTAAAATTTTAGTTAGCTCCAAATGTCTCCAAATCAATTCTATGACGTAGAGCTCGATGCCACGATTCCAACGCAAAAAGTTTCGTCAAATTCTGATAAAGAATGAAAGAGATACACATTTTTAAAGTTTGAATACAAATTAAATAAACAATTTCTTTTATTTTTTATTTTTTAAACACAACCTAAATCTGGCCTCAGATACTAGCCTCCTCAAATCCAGGCCGTAGATAGGCTTCTTCTCCAACGTGCAGAGCCCAGGCAAATAAAACGCAAACGAACCCAAAGCTTCAACCTTTTGACCGACCCTAGCCTCCACATCGTCGCCATCGAGTCCCATCCACCACCACCGAGCGTCGCGCCCTTTCCACCTCCATCATCGACCGAAGACCGCACACCCATCACCTCACCAACGACGCGCAAATCGATCACGAACTCGCGACCTTCCAATACTATTTTCCGTAAATCCGAAGCCCCAAACTCGATCACTACCGGTCAGAACGAAGATCCTAGAGCCCTCTACAAGTTCGTAGTTGGGAGTTATCAAAATCGTCGAGTGGATTACGAGAAAAACGAGGGGGAAAAGGGTTGTTTTTCGGCCATTGGAAGAAGAACGGCGGCCACGAAACCCTCCTAGGGCTTTACTGAACAGATGCATATATAAGATTTATTTATATAATATTTTATTATAAATTCCAAAATTTACAAGCTTTTTCAAAAGATCTCCAAACGAAACGTGCCGACAGGCGTTCGTAATACTTTACCCGCATTCTGAACACAATGGAACGTGTTTCGGAGGCAAATTTGATCGTATGCGAAAGATAGCTTTTTGAATCGAATTAAAATATTAAATTTTTCGATATTTATTTCAATGCGTTTCTAACCCGTACGACCAAATGATAACTCCAAACGTTACGAAATTTGAAATCCGATAATAATACACTATTACAGATCCAATGGAACTGGTTTCGTCGAATTCCAGGACTGTGCCCCGGAAGGCTATTTTAACATCTCGATTATAATATAAAATTGTCAATTTCTAGTTATTCACTTAAAAATCAAATTTTTAAATGTTAACAAATTTCATTGTCGTTTAAATAAACTTTACATCAACTTCCGGTTTCATTTTCCATCATATTATATTCAGAATTCAATTATTCAAATATTTGCAATATTAAATTTAAACAATTTTGATTATCCAAAAATCACTCTTTTGCAATATTTGAAAATGAACTTATAAGATTTAACTTTTAAAACAAATTCAAATTTTAGAACAACCGTTTCCATTATACAGTTATTCAGTCAAATTTCCAATATTAAATTTAAACAATTTAATTGTTCAATATTCAACAAATTTTAATAATAGATTTTAATTTAATTTTAGTTATCACTCAATTACTTTATTCACATCCAGTGCATCCAACATTTGTTATTCAACTTCAGTTATTGATTATAAACCAAGTTAATATATAAAATTTCATTTCAATTGCAATTGATTTCCAAATTCAATTCGACTGATTGAATAAACAGGTAGCTTATAATAATTATCACCATTAACTTTTAAATCACACTTATAAGTTTATTATTTACTACAAATGTCACAATTACCTATACAATACCAATTTGATTCCATTTCCGATGACTATATATTATTTCATTAGTTAACCCAATATTTACATTTGTTTTTCTTATATTTCCTTTATAACCAAGTTATCATTTGAGTCATTTCAATTGATTGGAATTTCATTCAATTTGTTAAAAATTAACTTAGACAAATATTGTTGCAATTCATTCTAGTTATTATTATTATAAATAAATTACAATTTTTTTTTCTTCCAACATTAAACCCTGAAATCTTATTAAATTAACTATTTTAATTATCGAAAATTTACGGGTTGTTACATGTATAAAATGAAAAAACATGAATTTTAATCAAACAGTTACTACATATGAGTTTGCACTAATTTTGTACCTCCTTTGATATGCATGACAGACAGTTAGCTAGATAATTAAATTTATAAAGCATCATATTATATCAAATAACTGCTAGGTATCGTTTTTCATAAATGTAGGTATCAGTTTTACTATATATAATGTTAAGAACAATTTATTAAATTTTGAAGCTTGAATTTTAATCATACAAGTACTAAGTATGAGTGTTGCATTATTTTTTATTTTGCTTTTGTTATATATTACAGTACAATAAATTTAATTCGTAGGGGTTTATGTTATATGTAACAGCTAATGGGTATCATTTTGCATTAATTAGGTACCAGTTTTGTTGTAAATAACATTTGAAATAGAAAATTAATAAAATAATCAAGTATTAATTTCAATTATACATGCAGGTGAAAAAAATAGTAACAGTCGCTACGCACTGCTGGTGTTTGTTTCATTTGTAAGTAAAAATATATGTACCATCATAACAGAACATTAAGTGTGACAGAAGTTACACAAAGCTAATTTTTGCAATGTTTGACAGAAGTACGTAGTGTTTACAGCAAATTGACATAAAACCAACAAGTGTTTGCATCAACATTCAAAAAAAAAATCTACTATCTAGTACTTTTAACACACTATCTCAAATGTATATTATGGCAAATGAACATAACATCAGATTTTGTAAATGAATTTAGTTCTCTTGTTTTCTTCGTTCTTCTAGGTTTGACATGTACTTGGACATACTTCAGCAGTGCTCATCGTCTGTTAGTATTGCATGCACAATTCTGACTCTTGTATACAATATTTGTTTCTTTTCAATTTTGATTGGTATTCTGCTTTTGTTGAGCGAAATGCTGAATGTCATTAAATATATTCCACAGTCAAGCCTGTTTGAACCAAAATATATTGTTAGTATCAGTTTGCATCAGTTGTATTATCAGGTTTGTTACTAATACAGAACATTGCATTTCAGAGATAATGGTACAGGCATATAATATGCTTTGAATTAAAATATTTAACAGTTTTACTAGCACACTTAGTATTAGTTTCTGTATGAGTTTTTGTGTTTGTAGTTATCATTTTAAGATTTTTTTGGGTAAATATTTTGTTTTATTTTTGATTATGTAGGTATCAGTTTTGTTTCTGTAAGTATCATTTTTGTTCCTGTAGGTATCAATTTATTTCCTATAGGTATTTGTTTGAACTAAATGTTTATTGAATTGAAAGATAATATTTTTCAATATTTTTGGAATGAATCAAATTCAATTAAATATAAAAGGCATACAAAGATGTATGAAAGTATGTATGAAATATTATAATGCAAAAAGACAAATAGTTTGAATAATGAGCAACTGTCAATTGATTATGACTACTAGTTTCAAATGTAGTGTTAATTTTGTTCTCGGTAGATATCATGTTAACCCAAAAAAAAAACTTACGAGTCTTCTCCTTGCTGTGCACACTTGATTTGATGTATATCGTCTGGTTTCACCTCATGTCTTGTATGTTATTCTTTTTCCAGACGTCTTTAAGCATTTCTTCTATTTCTTATCTCTATTAAAGACAAAATGATAAAAAAGTTAGGTTATATTCACCTTTTTTAACTGTATTTAGTATTTTTTTTAAGAAACAAAAATCTCATACCAATTTGATAGCTTCTTTTAAACTGGAATTGTTTCTTTCATTGGATCTTCTAGGGCGTCTAGAATCAATGTGACACCATTGCATTGTTGGGTATGTTAAAGTGACTAATGTCCAATGGTTTTTACAATGCAAAGGAAAATATATACTTTCTGCAAATTTGTCTTGTACAATTGATTCTAGCATTGGCAGGATTAGACTTTTTTTAACACCCTTTATATCACAAACAATTCCTTTCTGTTGAATATGAAAATAAGTTACGATTTAATAAATGAAGTAATTATTATGTACTTGCATACAAAAGTTTTATTTACCGTCATTGTGGTTGTGAAAGCACAATTGTCTTATGCTAGTCCACATTTAGGAACATACCAATCAACAGTCTGTATTAAAATCAGGAAAGTATAATTTTTTATATTGGTGAAGCAATATTAAATAATAAATAGTATCGCTAATGTTAATAGTGGCTGTGTATATTGATAAGTACAAAAATAACAAAGCATCAAGTCAGTTCAAACATCTTGTGGGTATCAGATTTTGCATTTATTTGTTATCAGTTTTGTTGTGCATGGTACTGAAAATATTTTTCTAAAATTAACTATTGTGATATTTTATGATCGAGGATCTAGGTATCATTTTTGCTTTTATTTGGTATCAGTTTTGATGTAAATTACAATGAAATTAACTTAGAAATCAAACAAGCATCAATTTCAAACATACTGGTATTAGGTATTGGTTTTTTTATTATTTCGATTTTATTATGGTCATGTATGAAAGTTAAATAAATATTTAAAATTTTGCAGTGTCAACTTTTATCAAAACAGAAATTAAGTATTAGTTTTTTTTACATACAGGTATTAGTTTCTTTCGCATAGCAGTGAAAATAATTCATACAATAATGTAGCATTAATTTTAATGCAAAGAACTACTTAGTATCTTTGCACTACTTTGTTATTTTTTTTGCCATATGTAATGATGAACTAAATAATTAAATTTTCAGAGCATAAAGTTATAACAGACAGAAACTAGGTATCATTTTTGAATATATATGTAGTTATCTATTATGTTATGAGTAGCGTAAAATAACCAAGCATGAATTCCAATCAAACAACTCTTAGGTATTGGTTTTTCTACTAATTTTGACTGATACTAGTATGATTAAAGAAAAAATTAAATTTATGTACCTGCCCATCTATCTCATTTCCTTCCAGTACATGTTTTAGTGCTTTTTTTGTTATGACACAACCTCCTTTGATTGTGTCCTTATCTTCCCATGCCACTACACTATTTTAACAGAAAAGATTTGTATAAGTTAGATAAACTTATATTCATATTTAACATTAGTATATATATTTGTATACTTACTTCTGTGATGACGTTGTCATAGAAAAGAAAGTTCTGATCACATTTTGTTGTTCTACATTGAGATAGATCAAACATTTGCAGTGTCCAAGCCCTATCTCTGAAAGCGTTGGCTCTATCACTACAAGTGGCTTTGGATAGTTCTCTTCTGCACTTTTATTTTCACCAGCTTCGTTTTTTTAATGTTTTGGCTTATTTGCTACTTTTTTTTGTTTCTGACCATAGTCAAAGCTATCGCTTTGTTTTTTCACTTTTGTTCTTGCTTTCAACCTTTGAATATAAGAAGCTGTCTTTCTTTGCGTCGCTTTGATTTTTTGGCCAGTTGATTTTGCCACTGTTTTTTTTCCTTCTCTACCAGCAGGTTCTACTGGTTTTTCTGCATCAAGTTGTTCATTTTTTTTGCTTTCAAACTCCTGTGTGTTGTATAGTTTGAAAGTTGGAGGAGTAAAGTCAAGCACTGAAACATTGTAGGGTACATTTTGGCTTTTGGTATTGATATCCTCTTCCATATTTTGAGCATTTTTTGTTTCTTCTTGCTGCACTTGAATTTCATTTTCCACTTCCTCTTTTTGATGCATTTCAGTTGGAGCTGGTTTTTTTCTTCATGTTCAGGACTTCTTTGTTCACATTGTGTTTCTTCATTTTCCAGTTTTTTGACTAATTCACTTTCTATTTCGATGTGCATATTTTTATCCACTTCTGCTGATCTTTCTGTTGATTTCTGTACATCTTGTTCAACTTTTCTTTCTTTATTTTTTTTACTTTTTTATTTCCATTTCTGTACATGTATCGGTATTCAGTTCAGTTGCTATACTGTCGTTTTGTACATTGGAACTTGCATTTTTCTCTTCAATTTTTTCTTCATTGTCCTTCTTCACATAAGTTTCAAATTTCTCAGTACTGTCTTCAGCATGTGACTTTTTTTCCTCATTTTCTTGCAATTTTAACTTAATTGCCCTCAATTGTTGTTTCAGTTTCAGAACTTCTTGCTTAGCTTTTATTCTCATTTTCTTTTCTATTTCCAATTCTTTTTTTTGCTTCGTCTTCCAAATCTTTGATGCATTTGGAAGATTCTAATACTTATGTCTTCCTCAAATGAACATGCACTTTCTTTAGTTTCTTCAAAATTTCTTTTTCTTTCTTGCTTTTCTTTTTGTTTGATGGGCAATTCTTGTTCTACAGCTGCTATTTGAAGAAGTCTTTCTTCATGTGGACTAAGATTAGTAATTTCTTTCACCTATATAATTGGTATTGGAAAATTTGTTTAGTTTTAAGCTACGAGTTAACTTACAATTTACAATGATAATTGAATTTTTATTATAAACAAAAGAGGTAATATACTGAGACAAAACCGATGCTGGTTAGTTTATTCAATATTAGTTATTTAGTATCAGTTTTTGATACTTTTAGTATCAGTTTCAGGCATGTAAAAATGTTGCATCAGTTTTTGCATGCAACTAGTATCATTTTCAAGTATTAGAAAATATAATATCAGTTTTTGTATGTTATTAGTATTGGTTTCAGGTATAATAGAACATGGTATCAGTTTTTTATTATATTATTATCAGTATCAGTTTCATGTATGACAAAAAAAGTATCATTTCATGCACACTATAGTATCAGTTTCAGATACAAATTATATTAAATTTTAAAATAGGTACTATGCATAGATAAAAAAAGATATCAAGTATTTGAACTGATACAATGTATGGTTTAACATTGTACAGTCTGTATGGCCATAAATTATAGAAGAAAAGATATACAGTTAAACATTATTCTACATAAGAGTTAAAGTATTATTGATTAACAAAAATAAGATGGAATTTTAACTTACATCACCGTTTTTGACATTGTCAAAAAATTCTTTGACTGCTATGTCTTTCAGTTTCCTCAAATCCCATTTTGCAAATCGGGGTAAAGCTTCAGTATATTGTCGTCTTTGTTGAATCAGTTGCAACTTCTCACGTATGCAATACTATTTAGATATAAAGAACTGATTAGATATGATTATTAAAAATAATATACATTTCAAATAATAATATTTTGATTAACTTATCTTAT
Source organism: Allium fistulosum (assembly GCA_030737815.1). NCBI lineage: Eukaryota > Viridiplantae > Streptophyta > Magnoliopsida > Asparagales > Amaryllidaceae > Allium > Allium fistulosum. The sequence continues at coordinate 803,026,749 of CM060903.1, read as the reverse complement.
CAATGGAAGCATGGAGCATCCTGACATGTTTCTTGGCTTGTGGATGAACTTTTTGACAAATTTACTGAAATTCTTCTTTAGTGTTAGAGGCCAAGAAACCGATTGCATTGTTTCTAAATCAATTAAGAATGGTAGAATCCCCCATGTTAATTTTTGTTGGTTGTTTGGGAAGAAAAATGTTAGCAGTATTTCCATTACTATTAACAATGGCAAGTCTTCTTCATGCTACGTTTTCTTCTTTGCTATTTATTGCTTTATTCTTCTTTCAACAACATTTCTTGTGATGAAAGTGCAGTTGCCAAAATTTCTCTTTGCAAATTCTTTGCACCGTGTTGGAATTGTTTTACTTGTCATTTTTTGGGTTGGCTCAATGTTCACTCATTTTAATGGTAACCCAAAAGGCAAGCTTATGTTTCTTGCTTTTACTTTCATTTTTTCTTTACCAAACAAGAACATATCATTTTCAACCGAGTAGCACTGGTATAAAGCATCCAGATTGTGCTGATGCTTTTTGCATTCTTTCATCATAATTTTCTCCTCATAAAAAACTTTGAAGAAGCCGTAGAATGGAGTCTTCTTCAATGTCTCCATTTGGTTTTTGGATAGAGCATTGTTTTGTTTTATCAGTTTTACCATTTTGAATACTCCTTGCAATCCACATCTATAAGCTGTGTCTTGCTTTCTATCTACAGATTTTGATATTTTCTGCTCTTCTGCTTCTGATATGACTTTAATAGATGTTGGATGTGGATTTACAAAATCGTCATCATCCTATTGTTTGAAATAAAGTCAATAAGTTATTTGTGAAACAAACCATGTTGAAACATAATAATAGGTTGGGTATCAGCTGTAATGAAATAACTTCAATCAAATATGTAAGGACTATCGTTTTTACGGTTAATAGGTATCTGTTTGTTGTAAATAGGTATCATTTTCACAAATATGTGAGTCGAAACAATTTTGAAAATTTAAAACTAATAACGTCAAGTGTATGAATTGTAGGTATCATATTTGATTCATAATGGTATCAATTTGTTAATGTTGGTATCATTTCGGACTCATAACGGTATCAGTTTTTGAATAAAATGCAGGGAAAATCATGTATACTAGTAAAAAGTACAAGCTTTTGATAAACATGTTTGTGGTATTTTTTTTTTGCAATTTATTGGTGTTATTTTTGGTATAATTACATGGAAAATGTTCCTCTTATAAGTCATAAGTATCATTTTTGTATTTTGTTAGTATTAGTTTTATCATATATGTGTGTGAAAACAATTTCTTCAATCAGAAAGCACCAAATTAAATTACACATTTAAAATTAAGCAGACAGATGGATATTTTTTCTTGCAATATGTTAGTATCAGTTTTTAAGTAAATGACACTGACTATTATTTTTAAAGCTTCAAAGCCTTGTCTTTTACCAAACAATTTATAGGTATCTTTTTTGCAATATGTATCATGTCATAAAGTTATAATGTTTGTAATTTTACCGAATTGAGTTGTTCATCTTCTAATTTTTCATCTGTAACTTTTTTTCCTTTTCCTTTCTGAGCTTTTTTCCGTTTAACATTTTTGTTACTATTAGAATACATTTAACAACATGATATTGTTAGTATGAGTTTCATAGTTTTGTAGTATCATTTACCTAAGTTTCTGTTTGTATTTCCTTCTGAATTGTTTTTCCATTTTTTCTTTTCGTTCTTTGTTCTTTTTTTTGCAGATTTTCTTCAATTGCTTTCTCAGTAGCTTTTTTTTGCTGCATGTTCTCTTCGTTGTTCTGTCAAATAAATTCAATGTTACTATAATAAAACTATACTAACTTTGTTATACTTGATTTTATAGTATCAGTTGCCTTCTCGGGTATATTTTCTCTTATTTTTGGTTGGTTTTCATTTGCTGTATTTTTTTCCATTTCTTCTCTTTGTTATTTTTTCTCGATTTTGCTTCTCCTCTTTTTCTACTGGAGGTTTTCTAAGTTTTAGCTTGCTGACTTTTCCTTTTATCGTCTTTGCTATCGATTCAACTAGAGGTAGGTTTTCGTTTTCTGCCATTGTGTTTTCCTGTTGAATATCTACTGTAGTCGGTATTTTGATTTTTAGTTTGTTGCTCCATTTCTGCCGAAGCTAGGTTTTCTACTTCTCGAATCTGCGATTGTTGTCTGATTTGTGCTGATTGTTCGTCGTTTGCCGATGGTTGTGGTTGTGTTGGAGATGACGACTTTTTTCTGGTTTGCGGCGCCATTTTTTATTGTCGATTAAAAATTCTTCAATGTCTAAGTGAAAGAATGGAGGAGGAAGACGAACGGAATGATTCACTTGTTTTGTTTTAAATCGTAACTGGGCTTTGGGCTTTGTCCTTACGCTAAAAACTTTGTGCGCGTTTCCTTATGATTAATTATTTACATTAATTTGTCCTTTAAATTTTTTTCCCTTTACCAATTACTAAGCACAATAAAATATGAATTTAGAAAATTCTTTTCAAATGGACATGGAAGATCTTCCACTTTAACTTTTGTTTTATATCATCTTGCTCACCTCTAAACTATATCATCATTAAACAGAATATGATGTTCTACTTTAACCACATGAAAAATACATATGAAACTTTGAATTATATTCAACAATATATAAATTGTTAATCGTGCATAAAAGGATATTCTAAACTACATTAGGTTTCAATGTCCATATACATGGTACCAAAACAAATTTTATGTATGCATTCAAGCGGAGCACTCATTTCGTCTATAAAATTTATTTACTAATAATTTATATCAACACCAATCGTATATACAAATAGTTTAGGAAATCTCTAAACATGTGGTCCTAAGAGATCTTCAATTAATTATGTGGATATCGTCTTAAACTATTTGCTATACAATAATGATTAATTCCCTTCAGGATAGACAAACATTAGTCGCGGATAAATTGCAAAGGTAGGTACTTATCGTAAGCTTAATGAATGAATGCTACAAATATCCAACCCATGGATGTTGTGGTTATTCCATGCGTGTGGTATGGCACGCGCTTCGCGCGTGATGGTGTCATGCACTTCGCTTATGAATTGTTTTTTTACAATTGTATATGTTTAACTCGTTTGAAATAAATATGATTTGCAAAAGTATCTAACTGTATTTTTGCGTTGAAATGATATGCAGTTAGTTTTAATTTTACTTTTTAAATTGCAATATCTAATTTTTTGTTAGTTTGAATTTTTATTTCTATTATTAATTAATAAGGAATGAATTTAATTTTTTTTATTAGTTTGAATTTTTATTTCTGTTATTAATTAAAAATGACTTTGAAAAAAAAATAGTTGTTAGATCCTATGTTTAAGTGGTACTAAGATTTCGATAATATCCATATAGTAGCGTTTTGAATTGGTAAAGGAAACTTATATGTTAGATACTATTTTTAAGTGATATTAATATTTAATAATATTTGTAGAGGGGCATTTTTGACAGTTCACGTTGATATCAAAAAATGTGACACCAAAGGTATTACAACTATTATTAAAGATAGAAGAAATAATTACATACGATCAAATCAAATTTACACCCGGTTATTATTACAGGCAGTTATTTATGGCTTAAAATCTACATAAGATAAATTGCTTAAAAAAACCATATATGATGCATGAAAACCTTTTAAAGACATTTGAAAACAATTGAATGCACGTGCAGACATATCGTAGGTGTTCAAATCAAATAACATCGTAACTTTCTGTTCTCCAATATTGATAGTCCATTACCAATGTGACTTCTTCCATCCACTTCACTTGAACCATCTTGTGTGTCTTATCCCTGTATTCTTTGTGATTGGTGCCTATTTTTTGAGCATGCTACATCACATAGGTTAGCTTGGTTCCGGTTTGGTTCATTTGGGATCGTTAACTATTGAAAGATGTCGAGTTCTTTTTGTTATACCCAATTTTTTAAAAATATATGAAGGAAGATTTATGAGTAAGAGTCGTGAAAGACGATCGAGGATAAGAGGGCGCAAATAGAGCTATTAAAAATGGTAAGGTGATTGTTAGCAAAAACAAAAGAAACCAAGGGCATGGTAGTATTAATAGAAGTATAAAGCAAACACCTTAACGAAAGATCAAGAAATGACTTAACGAAAGTATGAAGCAAACACTTAGTGGGAGAACATGACAAGTCTTAGCCAAGAAATAAAATGGAAGTGCTAACAAAAGTACATACTAAAGCTATCAAAGATATGAATTACGCCACATATAGACATATCATTGGATGACAAAGTATGAAGGTTTTATGAGCCCTTGGTAAAATGCCACTATGTCACCTCCAAGATGTGTTACATCATTGTTGTATCAAAGAATCTGAATTTTTTATAAAATCCAAGAAGGAAGAATTCAAGCCAGTAGGTTCAAGACATATGTCAAGCACCCAACGATCGAGCACTACTATAAATAGGGAATTCCCCACATGAGAGAGGGACTTTTTTTCGAAATACTCTCCTCACTCATTTACATTTGTAATCTCTAAAATTTGTAAAAACTTGATTTGGGATTTTGTAGCCTCTTAGATGAAATCTAAATTAACTATTTGTACTCAAGGACTAAAAAGAGAAGAATTTACAAATATAACCTATAGCATCTCCCATTTCGAGACTTGGCAATCATCGATGATGCTGCGATCGTTATCAAAATTATTTACAAATGATGAAATGAGATCGGTATTTTTATCCACAACATTAGGTAAATAGAGCAACTAAATAAATTTCATTACACATAATCCCAAAATGTGCTCGTAGAGGTGTAAAATATAATGATCATAAATAATAGTGTCGTACCCGACATATGAAGATACCATCACGAATACTTAACCAGTTATAAACTCTAGTTTTATAATAGCAGAAAACAACTTTTATTATCTTTATACCTCATGCTTTGTCTTTGGCTTCTTTATTCATCTTTCCAAAGGTAACCTATATTGACAAATTCAGCCTACTCAAATGAGTACCATGAGTTTATAAAAAATAATAAAAATACGGCTCGCACGTAAAGCTGGTATGAGAAATAATAAAAGTACCGTGTGTTTACTTTAAAGCAACAACATATAATTTATTTGGAATCTACAATTCCATGGAGGCTATAGGAACTAGGGTTTCAAACTCTTTTTTCTAATTCGATTTCTCTTTCAATTCTTTATTACAATTTTACATTTTAATTGCATTCATCTAAATCTATACATCTCTATTTCTCTTACTCATCTCAAGACTTTCAATTTCTCTTCATCCGTTATTTGATATGGAAGGGAGATCTAGTGATAACCAGGAGAGTAAGTAGGAACTGGAGGAGACGGAATGGACTAAGGCGGGTAAGAGGGGAAACACAGTGAAGTCAACGACAGCCAGTCTTAATCAGCAAAAGGAAAGAAGCCAACCTTTGAGGAGATTGGGTCGTGGATGGAAGCTTTCAAGGAAAAATTTGTAATTGATAACTCGAAGCAAAATTGAACTAGTTTATGATAACGAAAGGGAATATGCTGAATTAAATGCGGAAGTTATGAAACAAAAGAAGTAAAGTGGAGACACTTAATATATGTGTGTGTCATTGGAAGGAGACCAAATTACATTCATATCAAATATTATATTGATAAAATTTGTCAAACAGCAAGGTGTATAGCTATATAGTCGAAAGAGAATGGGTTCTTTCTAATAAAATTTGAGCTTGAAGGGGATGTTTCTAAAGTCTGTGAAGGGGGTCATGGTTAATAAATGGGATGCTTATGATTATAAAAAAACTAGGATGAAGCCCGTGCTTCGCACATGGGCAAAATATGGTATAAAAGAGAAATGGTAATAAGACCGGTAAAAGTGGTACTTAACATATTTTGGACATAAATAAAATTATGACATTTACTAATTGGACAGTAGTTTGTACATGACACAAAATTTCAAACCTGAATACACAACCAATAAAGAGATAAACGTCGGTAACATACAAACATCAAACTAAAATAAGTTCATGTCATTAAAATTAGCTAATCTATGCAACAAAGGTGGTTGGATGATTAAAGTCAAGTGCAACAATGGTAATTTGAGTGGTTCAAACATCCTTCTTGCGACGTTTTTCTTGATGTTTGTTGTTGTCTATTTCATAGCTCATTGCAACTTCTTCCACAACCTGGTTAAAACAGAATATAGTGTTAATTTGGTGACAACATATACAGCTGTGAGCCTGTGATGTGCATATTAGTATTGATAATAATATACATTGTAGTATATGTTCAAAGCAGTAATTTTGTTAGCTCCAAACTTGCTACTTTGAGCAGCAACATATTTGACAAATCAATAAAGATTAGCCTATGTTTATACAATTCCATTGAGTGTAAATTTTGTTAGTTAACTGCAACTTGTGTGCATGTTTTTTCTCAATTTCCTGAGCACTAAGGTGGAAATTTTTTTTATTAACAGATTATAAAAACCGAAAGCTTTAACTCATTTACATTGCATTTCTAGCACTCTATGTTTGGTTTACATGCACAAATAACTCAGTAGATTTTCAGTCCAGAAGGCTGTTTTGTAAAGTGAAGGTAAACAAATAATTATCAGATGATGTAGGTAAATAAATATAGGTGCAAATAACTGAAAAAAAAAAATTAGCTAAGCTATTGGTCGTTTGAACAAATGGAAGTGAGATTTCAAAATAGTGTATGCCGATACAAATGCATAGGTTAAAAGCAAATTTTCTTAGACATGGCATTTCTCTCAACAAATATACATGAAAAACAATATATTCACAGTTAAAATTATTATTTGTATATGATTTAGTCCTAATTTTGCACCATTGTCCTCATCTCTCATGTACACATAATCATGTATCATAATTGGGGCCATATTACAGAAATTCAACATTGTTTTGCAGACTGACTTCATCTTTGATATTCACATTGTAAGTAATGACAATAATAAAATTGCTGAAAATAGATGAGTAAATATTTAAAAAAACTAAAATAGTCCATCATGTTGTCAATAGTCTGTTATAACTTATTATCATAGGTGTCCCTCATAGACATTGATCTAAACTTCTACCCTCGTCGTGTATGAATTATTTTCAGAGGTTTGTTTAGTGAACTTAATATCTCCATCTATATGCTTCAAATTACAATTTTATTAATCTAAAAACTAAATTTTGATCTCTTGGATTTAGTGGGGTTTTAATAGATCTATAATGCTGAAGAAAGCAACGGTTAGTTTCCAGTGTTGGACATAAATCGCATGTTGATCAAATTTATGAATAGTAAGAGAATATATTTTGAATTTTTTTTTAAAAAAGGCAAAAAATAGAGCCAAAAAGGACACCATATTCAATAGCAGTGATCGACATACCGTATGAACTCAGGAACATGGGCATTGCTCATTAAGATTGAAAACAAAATAGGGCAAAAAAGTAGATGTGTCAAAAGTAGAGAAATAAATAGATTTTATAGCAGTAATCAGCATACCATATGAACTCAGTAACATGGGCACTGCTCATTAAACATGGGCACCAGCTTTGATATATATCTAAAAATAGAGCAAAAAAGGGCAAATAGTAGACATCAAACAATGTTATAATCATGAAAGTGGCTCACTACTCCTTAAACATGAAATGCATAATAAACTATATGAACTCAGTAACCATATACCATTTATTTTCAAGCTTCAGTAGGGTTGTTAAATATTGTTTCACAGATTAACCTACCAGTTTCAGCAACAACACATAAAACCATCCTGTTAAACATGAGAATAGCGAAAAATACATGAAGCAAAGCAAATGGATTGATTAAAGTCTAGCAAGTCGATGGTCTGCAGTAAAATGTGAGTTGGAGTAAGGAAAATATAATACCTGCAGATCTGGGATTCAGAGTTGGTGAATGTCAGGAGTAGGATAGAGTTACAGTGGAAATTGAAGTTGAACATTCAATCAGTTGTGAAGATTCCAAAAGAATTAGATATAGATCGTCCAGTTCAAATTCGTGAAAATGTGCTGAAGATCGGTAGTGGATTGAGATCGCTACTAATTTTGTGAATAATATGTTTGTTCGAAATTGGAAGAAAAAGAAATGGCAAATGGTACGTGGTTACTGGTTAGTGGGATGGTGGGTTAAAAATTGGGAGAGTATGGGGGCAGAAACGGTTTTGTTAGAAGAAAAAGGAGACGGGGAAACTGACATCTATTATTTTGAAATTCCGCTAGGATAGATGTTCCACATAAGCAATGTTAACTTCCTGTAATTATATGTAAGTAATAGATAATAGATAGGAACCTAATCTTATACTGGATCATGATCTGCTACTGTCAATCCATCTGCGTTAGATTTCCCCATTTGAGTGTGTCAATATGGGATACATATATTTGTCATTTAGCAAGTGTACATGGTAAACCTATAAAATTAGATGAGTCAACTATTAAAAAAAAGACTTAATTGTCCAAAATTGGTAGAGATGAAAGTAGATGCTATGAAGCAAGTGGTACGGGCTAAAACTAGTACATGTGCTGTTTATTTACAAAACATTAAATATGAGTATGCGACACCCAGTTATGATAACTGTAAGTGTTTTGGGCATATCAAACGTCAATGCACAGTGAGTGGTTGGTGTGACAAATGCAAGGAATCAGGTCATATGCCTGATAAATGTAATAAAATTTAGATTCATAAAGATCGAACTACTGAAACAAATAGCGATAAGTAGCATGAAGTGCATCAAGAAGCTAGTAACAATGATAATATGAATACAGATAAGCGGGATATTGATCAAGTATCTTCAAAAGTGTTTGGGCAAGAGAAAGTTGCAGACCAAAATACTTCTATAGTTGAGGTCAATACTAACATAGTTCCAGGCAACAATTCCACATTGGAAGATTCAACCGTTGATACAGATATTGTAATATATGATGAGGAGATCCATCACATTGATTTACCAAAGATACTCTTAATGAACCAATGGAGGAAACTAATATAGGAGCAAATGCAGTATCAAATAGTTCAGAGGAACTGAATAGCATTAACACAGCAATGGAAGAAATAGAAAGGAATGCAACTGCAGCTATTACCACAACAGAGCATCATCAAGATATGCTTTAGTTTTCCAATAAAGAGTTTCATAATGAAATCATCAGCTCTAAATTATTGGATCAGAGTATCTCTAGCCCTACAATTTCATCACAGGATTCGATGGAGGACAAAATTAACCAGACAGATTCAAATTCATAGCATGGGGAGTTTATCAGGCCTATTATTACAACAAATAAATTAAATTTATCTCAAGCTAATATTGCTGCTAAGTCCCATAATGTGTAGGTTCCTACTGAAGTAGCAAAACCCATAAATCAGTCTGAAAACATCCAAAATGTGATCCAATCCTCTGACCCACTACTACTTTATCTATAGTAGCATTGAAGGGGACAAATTAGTGGATTTTAATGAGAAATGGAATGAAAAATTATGTATTAAAAAAGGTAAAAGGAAAGTAAATATTGATGAAGAATGGATTGCTCCATCTGTGAAAAGGAGTGACAGACTCCATAAATGACAATGTTATGTTGGAATGTGAGAGGGTCCAATGGACCTTATTGTTTGCGTCAAAATTGGTCACAAACACCCGATTGTCGATGAAAGCACCCGTTCACAATCACAGATCACAGATAACAAATATGTAGAGAATTAAAAATGAAAAACACTCAGAAAAGTAAGAGGAAAACAGTAAAGAACACAGAGTTTATAGTGGTTCGGCAATCCGTCCTACGTTCACTTTGAATTTAATGACTTTATTGATGTTTGCTTGCTGATTATAATGAGTTACCATCGATTACAACAGCCAATTTCGAGTACAATGATGATTCCGGTAGAGTCTGGACATAGAAAAGCCAAAAGTCCATTTTCTGTAGGCTTTAGGATGCTATTTATAGGCGTAGGATGCAAATATTTCGCTCAGATCTTAGGAGACCTCTTCTGGCACGTGCACGGGCCCACGCGACCGATCCCACATGATTTGCACTCGGTCCGTGATCGATACGAACCAACTTCGTATCGATCAAGATTTGGCCCAATCGAGCCGAAACTTGGCATGAACATTCCTTAGGTCGTACGCAAGCTCCTGTGAAAATTTGGTGGCATTTGGACTTGTAAATCGTGAGATATGATCGATACGAACTAGGTTCTCCAACACGGATATGAGTTCGTATCGATACCTTCGCCTCCATCTCCTTCGTGTCGATCAAAGGCATGTGCGTGCTTGCTGACGTGGAACGATAAACTGGGGTGGATCCACATTTCTTGCCGTGTTGACCGAGCCTTCACCCTTCTTGAACTCCATTCGTATCGATCGTTTGAGGCTCTGTTTGTATCGATGCTCGCAGATCACTTCGTATCGATGTTGGCGTGTGTCCTTCCTATCGATCACTTGGTGCTGTCTTCGCATCGATGGAAACTGATGGTTTCGCATCGGTCACCTGGTTGATCGATACGAAATATACATCAACATGTTCGATACGAAGTAGATAAATGTGGGCTACTTTGTATCGATGGAGAGTGATCCTATTCGCATTGATGTGCCCTTGAGCATTTCGTAACGATGGTAGAATGCCATCTCGTATCGTTCATGGGATGCACGCTTCGTATCGATCTTTGATCGATCGATACGAATTCTTGAGAGGAGGAGCGATACGTGTTGTATATTGGTGAGATCGATACGAAATGCCCACAGATGTTGGATACGAATTAAGGTAGGGGTGATGGATACGATCTGATGGGTGCATGATGCATACGAAGAGATGCGGTTGGCGACCGATACGAATTAAGCCATCTTTGTTCAATGGATACGAAGGATTGGCGTCTGATGGATACGAAATTGGTGGAGCCTTTGGCTGCTGATCGATCCGCGGCTTTGACTCGAAGTAGTCATATTCTTAACCCGAAGCAAACCTATTGGTGACTCGAAGCAGGTGCTGTGGTGACTCGGAGTAACCTGCTAGTGGGCTAGCCTAACGAAGACCCGAAGTAGATCCTTACCCGACTCGAAGCAATCTGCCTAGAAACTCGGAGTAAACAAGGAAATAACTCAGAGCAGATTCCAAGCAACCCGCAACGATTTGATCTTTGTCGAAATCATATTTTAAACATATTGCGCTGCTTGTCCACCGACTATGCTATGTTTTGGCTTCATTATCATGCTTGTTACTCGTGAAATCCAAATTCGACCTTTATGCAGTTGATTGGGTTAAGTCCGCCTGTATGTGGCCTTGCTCAAAGGCGGGTTAACACTTTGCCCCCCAAAACATGTCTGGCGATAGGAAGGTGTGTTTTGTAGTTCGATAAGCTGGATGTTCGTATCCCGTTAATGGCCTGGAAAAAGATTGATAATCTTACATGACAATGAATAATGATCGTTCGCGATCGTATGTCGTTCGGGGCGGTATGTGACCGTTCGCGGTCGGGTGCCGTTCGAGGCGAATTGTGACCGTTCGCGGTCGGGTGCCGTTTGAGGCGAATTGTGTGTGCCCGGGGAGGGGACTTAGTATCATTAATGTCAGATTTCACGTTCGAGTGGGTTTCTGAATTGTTTGTGGTGGCGGTTTATCGCCGTTTCAGAGCATGTCTGAGGACCATTCGCGATCCCGTACATGTGTGACTTAGCCGTCTTAGAATTATTGAAACCAAGTTTACATTCGAATGAGTCTTTCAACAGAAATGTTCAACAAAATCAAGTTCAAATGTGCGAAATAAAATGCAAAAGCGGAACACAGACGTCAAAGTGCAAACACCTATATCGACGCAATTGTTAGTCATATCAGAGCATGCCCGAGGATCGCTCGTAATCCTGTACATGTGTAAATGACTTAATCGCTTCGGTATGGATTTTGCCACTTATTAGTTGTTATTCCGATCAGTTGATGATAAGATGACGCCTCGATCTGGATCCACCTTCATTTGATGCAGGCAGTGGTTGCTCTTGTTCCACCGTAGTTGTTCCCTTTCTCACATATTGCGATAACAGACCATTCCGGATATGTCCCTCAACCTCATCCTTCAAGTGCCTGCAATCATTCGTGCTATGACCATTTAGCTCGTGGAATAAGCAATACTTGTCGGATCTCCTTTCATTGCTAGTCGGATCCCTTCTCATTGGCTTTCGATAAGGAACCTGCCCCCTAGTATCCTGGTAGATTCGCTCCAAAGTCTCATTCAGCTCCGTATAAGAGGTGAATCTCAGTTCCTTTCGCGGTCGCTTTGGTCCATCACCGTTATCTTCGGCTTTCCGTTTCCCTTTATCGTTGCTTGAATCTTTTCTGGGAGGATCTCCGCCTTTGACTGCATAAACTCCAGCTTCCTCTCCTTCCTCCCTTTCAGCATTTGCGTCCTACAATCTCAGAAATTCTTCGGCCTCATGATAAAATTCTCCTAGATCCATAGGTGGGTCCCCTGTCAATGAATTCTTAAATTCTATGCCATCGGCTACGCCGGATACAACTGCCATCAAAACCATGGATGGATCTGGTCGATCCACCGATGCTGCCGCCGCATTGAATCGCGTTAGAAAATTCCTCAAAGATTCCCCCGTTCTTTGCTTTAGTGCTGCCAAACTCATCACATTCTTGGGTCTCGAAATGTGAACTTTGAACTGCCTCATAAACTTCTCAGTCAAATCGGTCCATGTTCCAATAGAGCCGCTCCCTAGCTGTCTAAACCATAGTGCTGCAATGTCCGTCAAATACAATGGGAAACACCGGGCCATGACCTCCTCCGATGCCCCCAGTACCTCCATATGCCTCATATACCGTGTCAGATGAACTACAGGATCCGTCCTCCCATCGTACGTCTCCAGTGTTGGTAGCTTGAATTCTGGTGGATTCCTAGCCTGTCTAATTGCGAGAGCGAAGGGGCTCCTGTTCACGTCCTCCGAATCTCTATTAACCAGTCCGCCCTTCATGGCTCGTCTGACCATCTCCGCCAACTTGTCACCGTCGCCAAGCTGCGGCCCTTGTCCATTGCCTCTGATATGCCCCCCGAGTTCACGAGGGATTCCTGGAATCTGCTCTCCTGGACGAGCATCCATCTCTCTATCAACGTCGTGTTGTACAGCTCCACCTGGTGTCCTGCCTGCGGTTGGATCGATATGCTCTGGGTGAGTGCCCCCTAGCTCTGGTGCTGCTCCTGATGGTCCTGCTCTAATCTAAATTCTGGTTGCTCCATGTTCCTGATCCATATCTATAGCATCTCCTGTAGTTGCGTTCCCATGATTTTGCACTCCAACTTGACCAACTTGTCGAAGTAGATTCTACATCATCTCTTTTTGCCTTTTCTGCATTCCCTTCTTCATGGCTCCCATCATCATCTCCATCTCGTCTCGGGTGATGAAGACCGAGGCCTGATTTGCTCCTAAGGAAGCTTCCTGACTCCCTTCATGTTGACTCCTTTTAGTTCTTTCTCTCCTTGTTGATTGCTTTGCCATCGTTCCTTCTAGATCTAATTCTCTAGCTCTCCAAATCTGAACTTCAAGCTTTTGAATCCCCGAATACTTTAGTTCTCAGTGAAAGTGCCAAAATGTTTGCGCCAAAATTGGTCACAAACACCCGATTGTCGATGAAAGCACCGTTCACAATCACAGATCATGGATAACAAGTATGTAGAGAATTAAAAATGAAGAACACTCAGAATAGTAAGAGGAAAACAGTAAAGAACACAGAGTTTATAGTGGTTCGGCAATCCGGCCTACGTCCACTTTGAATTTGATGACTTTATTGATGTTTGCTTGCTGATTATAACGAGTTACCACCGATTACAACAGCCAATTTCGAGTACAATCATGATTCTGTTAGAGTCTGGACGTAGAAAAGCCAAAAGTCCCTTTTCCATAGGCTTTAGGATGCTATTTATAGGCGTAGGATGCAAATATCTCGCTCAAATCTTGGGAGACCTCTTCTGGCACGTGCACGGGCCTACGCGACCAATCCCACGTGATTTGCACTCGGTCCATGATCGATACGAACCAACTTCGTATCGATCAAGATTTGGCCCAATCGAGTCGAAACTTGGCATGAACATTCCTTACATCGTACGCAAGCTCCTGTGAAAATTTGGTGGCATTTGGACTTGTAAATCGTGAGATATGATCGATACGAACTGGGTTCTCCAACACGAATATGAGTTCGTATCGATACCTTCACCTCCATCTCCTTCGTGTCGATCAAAGGCACGTGCGTGCTTGTTGACATGGAACGATAAACTGGGGTGGATCCACATTTCTTGCCGTATTGACCGAGCCTTCACCTTTCTTGAACTCCATTTGTATCGATCGTTTGAGGCTCTGTTCGTATCGATGCTCGCAGATCACTTCGTATCGATGCTGGCGTGTGTCCTTCGTATCGATCACTTGGTGCTGGCTTCGCATCGATGGAAACTGATGGTTTCGCATCGGTCACCTGGTTGATCGATACGAAATATACATCAACATGATCGATACGAATTAGATAAATGTGGGCTACTTTGTATCGATTGAGAGTTATCCTATTCGCATCGATGTGCCCTTGAGAATTTCGTACCGATGGTAGAATGCCATCTCGTATTGTTCATGGGATGCACGCTTCGTATCGATCTTTGATCGATCGATACGAATTCTTGAGAGAAGGAGCGATACATGTTGTATATTGGTGAGATTGATACGAAATGCCCACAGATTATGGATACGAATTAAGGTAAGGGTGATGGATACGATCTGATGGGTGCATGATGCATACGAAGAGATGTGGTTGGCGACCGATACGAATTAAGCCATCTTTGTTTGATGGATACGAAGGATTGGCGTCTGATGGATATGAAATTGGTGGAGCCTTTGGCTCCTGATTGATCCGCGGCTTTGACTCGAAGCAGTCATATTCTTAACCCGAAGCAAACCTATTGGTGACTCGAAGCAGGTGCTGTGGTGACTCGGAGTAACCTGCGAGTGGGCTAGCCTAACGAAGATCCGAAGTAGATCCTTACCTGACTCGAAGCAATCTGCCTGGAAACTCGGAGTAAACAAGGAAATAACTCGGAGCAGATTCCAAGCAAGCCGCAACGATTTGATCTTTGTCGAAATCATATTTTAAACATATTGCACTGCTTGTCCACCGACTATGTTATGTTTTGGCTTCGTTATCATGCTTGTTACTCTTGAAATCCAACTTCGACCTTTATGCAGTTGATTGGAATGTGAGAGGGTCCAATGGACCCTATAGATGGTTGGACATATAATTTTTGAAAGGTAAATATAAACCATCAATTGTTGCTCTTTTAGAAACTAAGATACATAATAATATCATTGATAAATTTGTGGATAAGTGGGACAATAATTGGATATATGTGTACAATGCAATGCATAATCAGAAGTGTGGAATCATGATTTTCATAAATGCACTAATTTGGGATATTACTTTTAAGTTTGACAGTTCATAGCATGTAATTATTCTAAATAGTAGAGCTTGTGGGAAAATAAACTATAATTTTGTGCATGCTGCAAATTTACTTGATGATAGAGTAAATTTGTGGCAGTACTTAAATAATGAAGCTCAAAACTATTAGGGACCCTGGTGTGTATTAGGGGACTTTTATCATGTTAGGTTGATTTGTGAAAAGTTTGGTGTTAATAGTTTAATAGAAGCCAAAGTTAAAGATTTAAATGACTGCCTAATAAAGTTAGATTTCTGTGAATTAAATGGTAGTGTTTTTAAATATACATAGAGTTCAGGCCCTGGTAAAAACATAACATGCAAGCTTGATATAGTTTTGGTCACTGTTGATTGGTTGAACAAATTTACACAAGCCACTGTACATTTTTTACTCTCGGAGACAAGTGATCATACTCCTATGCTATTAAGAATTTTTAACGAGGAAAACTTAGGTGGATTCAAACCTTTTAAATAAAAAAACTTTTGGCACTTACAAAGTGGTTATGATCAAGTTATTGCAGCTAATTTCAAAATTAATAAAATGGGTAATTTGCTGTATTACTTTATTCATGCAAAAAGGTTACTCAAAAAATGCACTTAGAGTCTGGAGTAAAGAACATAAGAATGTTAATCAAATGGTTGAAATAAATATGAAGAAATATGCTAGTTTACAGGCTATTCATGGTTGCATACCCAAATAAAGAAAATGCACTTGCCTTTGCAAAAGCTCAAAAACAATTGCAAACAAGCTTACAAATGCTCTCCGTCGACAATAAACAAATGGAAAAATCAACTGATTAACATTGGGGGATGATTGTACCAAATGTTTTCATGCTAAAATGAGTATTAGAAGGCATATGAATGGTATGGATAGTCTACTTAATGATGATGTTAGCATACATGCAAGTTTGTTTACAAAAGCAATTGAATTGTACACAGAATTATACAATAGAGACATGTATGCTATGAATTTCTGGATATTGTCTATAAAAAAATAATGAATGATAATGGAAAATATTTCCTAAACAAGCCATTTGAATTATCTGAAATAAAAATAACGGTATTCTCTATAGAAGATGAAAAGAGGCTAGGGCCCGACGGATATAATGCTAAATTTTATAAATTGAACTGGAATAGATATAACAAAGTATTATGTAAAGCTTTGCAAATTGCATTATAAAGTGGAAAGATTGTTGGAGAATTGAATCACACTTTTTTGGCCTTGGTACCTAAGGTGTATCTTGCATCTAGTATAAGTAGTTTTAGGCCCATAGTCTGTTGAAACTTTGCAACACTCCATAATTTTTACGATAATTAAGTTAAAAAGAATTAACTAATAAATAATAACATTGAAAATAAGGTTTTCACAAACATCAAAATTTGGCTACGAAACTTGAACCATTGGGTTCAGGACGAATTTCTGATCAATTTTCTATATAAATATTTCCGATCGGAATTCAAATTAAAAATTTATTCATGTTTGAATTATTCGAGTCGAAATAATTATATATGTAATTAAGAAAATAAAAGTAATTAACAAAAATTAATTAATGTTAACAGTTGCTTAGGGTTTAAGAAAAGTTAACGTGGAAACAAACTATCTCAGTGGGGTGAAAATGAAACAAATTAACAAAATAAAACGTGCACAATTAATTACCATAATTAAATATGACCAGTTGTAGAAATGGGGCGGTGGTCGACCGGTTAGACGTCAAATGTGCAATTCTAATGTGGTCGAATGGCCCGGACTGAAAATAATTTAATCGAACGGCTATCATTGTTTCGAACCCCTATAAATACAGACCTAACCCTTACTTTCTTCTCATACTTTCTAGAGCAATGTTGGAGCTCTCCCATGTTCTCTTCTCCATAAAATTCTTAATTCTTAAAAATAGCTATAGTTTACATACGTATATATAAATGGATAATAGTAGAGGATGATTAAGAAGAATAATATGGTCGAATCAAATCGTCAAAGCCAAGGTAAATTATAAATCTGAATCTAAAATATAAATTAAATCCAAATCTCTTCTCTGATCTAGATTTTTGCTAGGTATATGTATGCTTGCAGTATATGTATTCAAAAAGGGTGTCAAACTGAATAACAAGGATTAGATCTGGAGTTTTTCAAAAACTAAAAAGATGGGTGGGATGTTATATATTTTTGTATAATATTAGATTTCTATCATTGTAAATCTATTCATGTATGCCTAAATGTAAACTTGCAGTTGTAGGCTAAAATTGTATACGTGTAATGAATTTATAAATCCTGCCTACATATTCTATGATTGATAACTTAATTTTAATATTGCATGTATAAGAATCGGAAAGTATTGGGTAGTAGCTATCCCTAAAATTTATAAATTATGTAGTAGTTTCAGATTTGTAGATTTAAATGTCTTTGCAAGCAATTAGAGTTGTCATAATAAATTATGTGGATTTTAAATTCATTGGAATGTAGTGTGTTGCAATGTAAATTTCTATAGATTATGAAGTTCAGATTTATAAATGAAAGCATATCGTTTGAAATAACAAGGAATACATCTAAAAGAAAGAGATATATAAAATATGGATATTTTACCGTATTTTATACTGTATATTTCAATAACTACAAGATATATTTACTTGTATTTCCAAACGTAACACAAGTTCCCTTTTTTGATAAGATATAGAGATTTACAGTGTTAACCTTTCCTTTGAGGGAGATATGATTCCAATGCATTAAAATGTAGAAATTCTGAATATGAATTTAAGAATTGAAGTTGTGATAATAATAATGGTTAAATTGTAAAATTAATATGTATATAAAAATATATGCAATAGATACAAGATGGAAACCAAATAGTAAACAATAACAAGGTTGACAAGTAATAAAATGAATAAAGGCAAGAAGTATATATAATATACGGGTATGGAAAGTGCACTAAACAAGGGAGAGTGGTAAAGGTTAAAGGGAAATAGAAATAAAAATTCAATAATGAGAAAGGAAAGTAAATAAGAAAAGATATTTAGATCGTTTATTGAAAGAAGTAAATGACATTAAATTGATATTAAAAGGATAAGAAGTAAACGCATGAAAAAGTAAAGGAATATTATGAACCATTGAACATTAGAGGCGTAATAATTAAACAAGTATGAATATATATATATATATATATATTTGTGTGTGTGTGTATATATATTTGTATGTATGTATGTGTTTGCGCCAAAATTGGCCACAAACCCCGAATGTACTAAAAGCACCAGTGTTTACACACAAATCCTTAGTATCCAGTCACAGATCTCAGATCCATATGATGTAGAGAGTAAAAATGAAGAAATAAAAAAATTCAATTGAAAGAAAGTAAGAGAAGACACAAAATTTATAGTGGTTCGACTATCTCTGGCCTACATCCACTTTGAATTGATCCTTTTATTTCCTTTTATACTGTGATTACAGTTACAATCCTTTGAATATCAATAACCAAATGGCAGAGTTTTGCCAAAAGAGAAAAAGAAGCCCCCTCTTTAGTTGCAATGGAAGTGCTATTTATAGGTGCGGAGCTGGAATATCTGCCTTGAATCTTGGAATACCCTTTCTCAAGTGTAAGTGGGCCCACATGATCGATCTGGAGTCGTTAGGGATCGATCCATATCAATTTCATATCGATCAGGAATTATTCCAATCGAGCTGAGATCGATCATGATGAAAGATGATAGTGCAAAGTCCTTACTCTCCAAATTTCATGAAATTCCAGTGTGTAGTTTTTGAGATATGATCGATCCAAGTTTGCCTTTGCCAATGTAGGCTGGTGATTTCGTATCCATAAAGAGCTTCGTATCCATCATATTCCGTATCCATCAATTACGTATCTATGGCTTTCGTATCAATGCGAATCACGCGCTGTGATCCATTTTTTTTGCTCCATATCGATCGCTACTTTCGTATCGATCGATACGAACATGATCGATACGAAATGGCTCCTTGCTGTTTTCGTATCCATCCTCTGCTCCTTCCTTCGTATTGGTCCCATACTCTATCCCTAATCTCATATCGATCTAATGCCGCACCATTCGATCGATACGAAATCTATTGATACGAATCGTGATCGATCCGAAACTAGATGCAAGGTGGGTTATCAATACCCGTATCCATCCTGATGTCGTATGATCGATGCGAATTATATCGATACGAAATCCATCGATCCAAGCTGAAAATCCAACTTCCAAGTTTTGACCTGAGGTTTTTCCTGTGGGTTCCACATTCCAAAATGTTGACGTCCTAAAAATTCCAAGTGAATTGGACTTGTAGACTTTGAGTTATCCATCGATCCTCATCGATTCGAGTATCGATTCTACTCGATCCATAGAATTCTTTGTTCATCCATAACTTGAGCATATGAACTCCGTTTGACTTGAAATTCAAAGTGTAGCCTCACTGAGCCTTGTTTATCATTCCCGATCGATCCCATCTTGATTGGAGCTTGGTCCAATTTTGACGGTATCGATCATAGCCTTGTTTCCAATCGATCTCCAATCCCGATATTCATCCTTTTTAGCCAATTTGTTGATATCCCAGCCTTGACCAAAAGGCGGGGTAACAGTATGTATCCTCAAGTATGTATTTATGAAGGGTGTGAATCGTTGAAGTTAGCTAATAACTTAGATAGATAAGAATGACACAGTCATTAAAATGGGTTGGAATGCGAGATCAGTAGTGTTACACAACAGAAGCCTGCCCACCGCAAGAGGCTACCAATGGTTATGTATATATTATACTGATGTGGGATATATCTAACTGTAGGACCCGTGGGAATATATACACTCACGTATAGGTGAAGAATACTCCGGTATGGGTATGATTCAACTTTTAGTAGGATTATTACCTTGATTGCATTAGGCAATCTAAATGGGACGGTGAGCAAGGCTTGGCGCTATGTCAAGGTGTTTTGTACCATATAGGGAGTATGATTTGTACATAGGTCAAGAACGTCATCGGTCCTAAGCGGTCAGCGGAAAGATAAGGGTTACATCTAAATGGGCTACGCCTCCTACTAGTGTAGGTCACGTTTAGGTCATGCACCGCCACAATTGTTTGTTAGGAGGCAAGGCTAGATAACCCTTAAGTGAGGTCTTTTAAAACAAGTGGGCTAGTTCGAGGAGCTGAGTCCTCTATAGTCCATGAAGCCAAGTCCATAGTAGGAAGCAGACAAGTATGTCAATCCCCAAGGCGGGATAGAATATAGCTAAACTATTATGGTGCCGTTATTAGGCACCACGGGAGTTCCCCGGTATGCACGACGATGAGGACATGATACTGCATTGGTTATGGATCCTGACGGGGTGCTGGGTTATAGATACCAACGGGGATAATATCTTGGTCCATAGGGGACTATGGTACTTATATATTATATATATACGTATGTAGTTATGGTCTACTTCGTGTAGATGGGGAGTATCATACGCATACGTGGAGTCGAGATGACTAAGTAAAATAAAAGAACATAACATGTGATAGAAGGCAATCAACGTATTTAATGTTATGTATAAAGTGTATAATTTACCAGTCCACGGAACGTTGTTATGACCCCCTCCTTATTACAACCTACACGACAGCTTTAGAGGGATATGTGTTGGTCCAAGGCGGGAATGGTAGAAGGACAGATTTCCTTATGCATGCTCAACACTGACAAGGACACTAGATATTGGAAGTGTCAATTTGGTCAGTAACTATATGATTTATTATACTTCACTATCCCGCTAGTGCTCTGAAATGCATTTATTTTTTATTTGTAAGATATCAAACCAATGATCTGTACTGGCGGACTTGGATTTTTGATTTAGCGAAAATTCAGGCCCATTGGGGTGTGGGTTATCACTTTTGGTATTAGAGCTTACGATAGTCAATCTTAAAAATTATGAAACGTTGAGTGAACATATTTGTATTTTTTTTGAAATTAGGTTAATAATTATATTGCCTCAAAAAATATGATCGGGCTGAAAACCCACAGTTACAAGACAAACATATAAACCCTTTAACTACAGACAGAACTCAAACATTTCCATATTTCATCGCATAGTCTCAAGCCTTCCACTTCATGGCGGATCCCAAGAGTCTCGTAGATTTCCTGAGCAGTCTACCTTCATCTTCAACCTCTCCAGCAGTTGTATTTTTGGTACCGTTAGGCTGGTAAGCTTTTCTTTGTTGATCCGATTGATTATCAACTTCACGTCTCTATTAATTTGGGAATTTACTAATTGGGGTTCCTTTCTTTGATTGTTGAAAGCCCTATGGTTCCTTTCTCTCTAGATGTGCCATATGGAAGTTGTGAGGCTAATTTTGAATATTTCTTGCAACAAGTACGAGCCATTACTCCTATCGTTCAGGTAAAAGATTTCTTCTTTTAGCGTTTTAACATCATTTGAGCAGATGCACTTCATTTTCTGTAAACTCCAAATAGTTTTGGTATAAGTAAATTTAAAAAACAAATGGTCGTGACTCTCCACTTTTTCTCTGCATAGATTGCAAGTAGTTTCCTCTATTATTTCCCATTTCTACAGTCGGTCTTTAGTTGGAAGCCTACCCAAAATGGCCTTATAAGATATATGTATTTTTGTATTTTCTCCACTTTTTCTCTGGTATAAGATATTTGTATTTTTACCTATAATGATATATATTGTATGCCAAACTCTATGAATTTCGACTATAGAGTAGTTGTAACCATATTCCGAAAAGACGGAAAATGCAACTATAAGTTGGAACAATATATGAAGTTGAAGGTGTGCCCCTATCCCGATTACCCCACGAGAATATGTCGTATGGAAAGGCATTGACTTGTGAAGAGCATGAGTGTAGCATATGAAAGGTCCTTGAAGTTGGATAATACGCGACTCCTTAGCTGGGCCCTCGATAGCCCAATAGTTGTAGATCCTCGCATGAATGTCAATTGATGATGTACAGTAGGTCCTGATAAGGGGAAATTAAGAGTCTATATATTGTGGATATCCGAAAGAAATAAGTTCCTAAAGGAAGGTGTGTAGCATTCATTCCAAGATAATAACTGGATTTTTATATTTTGGAAGAAGATAAGTCAATAAGTAAGTTGAAAAGAAGAAAAGTCTAAATGAAGGGACAAATAGAAGTCCATTTTGAGTCCGACCCTATATGAAAGAATTTAGCATAAAAGTTATAATAATTTTAATATAAAGGTTTGAGAAAATATATAAATAATATATTTGAAATGATTTTCAAAGGAAATATTTAAAGGTAGAAAAACGATATTTTTGAAAAATAAGTCAATATTAAATTTTTAGAAAAAATATAAATAACTTTGTTATATTAAATAAAAAATTTTAGTAGAAAATTTGAAACTTGTTGGACTGAAAATAATAGTAAATGGGTTTTTAATAAAAATGTTAATTCTTTTGAAAAAAATAGTAGAGCGTATGTAGATTATTGATTTTTCTAAGATGAAAAATTTTAAGTTGAAAAATTCATTTTAGGGCTAGGCAATAAGAAGTGGGACTAGTTTTAAATGAGGTAAATAATATGGAAAAGAAGACTAGTTCTCAAAAATAAGAGCAGTGTGCGAACACATGCAGTGGTTCAATAAAGACAGTAAATTGAGAGGAAAGCTGTATGAATAAAAACAATTTAAATAAAAGCAGTTTAGGTAGAAGAAAGTTAAATATAGTAACATTATTGGAAATTTATATATAAAATAATGTTAGTAATTAGAAATAATGCAATGAGATTATATTAAAAATAATGCTAGCAGTCTAATTAGAAGAACATAGGAAATTAAAGGCTAAACAAAGGAAATGAATATTTTCCTTTGTTGTGCGTGTTGATTGCACGTGTCTTTTAAAATGTCCTGCTCACATGCTATTAGAGACTTCGTCAATGATTGGAAGTGGAGACAAAATGAGTAATAGGAAAATAATAGGATGGAAGTGTCCTTGTCAACTTTAGTTTTTATTGTTTAAAATTGTAAAGATTGTTTTGGAAAATTATAAAGGGTATTTTTAAAGAAATAGTTTGGTATAAGAATTAAGTTTTTTTTAAAAGCAAAATTGGATTCTAGAATTTCTTACTTCTGTTTTCTGAGCGTTTCTAAAAAGAATGTACAGACTTAGTGAAATGAGAAGAAAGTCATTCTTTCTTTTCTTTTGTAAATGGGCTTAACCCATTTTGATTTTAATTATCATTCTTTTTAAATCTAATGAACCATTATTCTAACTTACAACAAAAGCAAATTTTCTCTTTAATTATTAATCAACCCTTCATTGATTTTCACAAACTTTATATTCTATTTAGGTAAAACTTAAGAAATAAAATCATCTCATCTTATTTTCAAAAATGAATTCTTTTTAGTTTTAAAAACTAGTTTAGCTCTAATTAAATTCTCATTCATCCAACATGAGATAAAACTCTAATAATGATCAAAGAGCAATTTACACTTTAAAATACTTATTAAAATTTACAATGATTTTATTCTACAACTTATATTTAAATAAAATTTAAAATACTCGTTAAAAAGAAAAATAACATTTATCTAATTTTCCATTTATTTAAATAAAATATGCCAAACAAGTTTTATCTCCTTTAATTACACAAAACCCATTATTTGTTTTATTTTCATCAACTAAAATTCTAAATTAACTTAATTATCTCCAAAATAATTATTATAAAATTTGGATCAAGGTAATTATTAAATCGGGTTGTTACAGAACTCCCTCCTTAAAAAATTGCTTCCTCGCAATTTTATATTGGAAAAATCCTATAACAAGGCTAGATAGAATCAAACAAAGATGAAAAATTTAGAAAAGATAACATACCCGATTCATGAGTATTAGAAAATAACTCAGGATATGTTCGCTTCATAGACCCTCTAGTCTTCCAGGAGCAGTCTTTAGGATTTGCCGACCATTGAACCTTAACGAGCAGGACATCTTTGCTTCTAAGTCACTTTACCTCCGAAGAAATAATGCGAGTAGGCTCATGAACATAAGTAAAACTAGGAGAAATATCAAATATTTTTATCTGTGGAGGTCTAAGAATGGAATCCAGATCTCGAAGATACTTGCGAAGCTGGGAAACATGAAAAACATCATGTATCCCAGAAAGATGAGCAGGTAAAGCAATATGATAAGCTAATTTGCCAATACAGGTGTGGTCCAATGAAGTGAGGGGCTAACTTCCCAAATCGACTGAAACGCATTACTCCCTTCCTTGGAGAAACATGAATAAACACAAGATCGCCAATACTAAACTCCAGATTTTTTCTCCTACGATTCGCATAAGATTTTTGCCTATCTTGGGCTTCTTTTATTCTCTTCCTAATAAGATCAATCTTCTCGGAAGCTTCTCTAACAGAATCCGGTCCTAAAATAAACTTCTCTCCCGTCTCTAGCGAAAAATATGGTGAACGACATGGCCTTCCATATAAGGCTTCGAAAGGAACCATACCTATACTCGATTGGAAACTATTATTATAAGAAAATTCAACAAGATAAATATGCTCTTCCCAACTACCCCTAAAATCAAGAACACAAGAACGAAGAAAATCTTCCAAAGTCTTATTAATCCTTTCTGTCTACCCATCGGACTGAGGATGATAGGCAGTGCTGAGATTAAGCTTAGTACCCAAGCCTGACTGAAGACACATCCAGAACCCACTGGTGAAAAGTGGATCCCGGTCACAAACGATGGCATTGGGAACTCCATGCAATCTAACAATCTCTTGACATAGAGTTTAGCTAAAAGATGCACAGTTCGGTTAGACTTTATCGAAATAAAATAAGTTGATTTAGTCAATTGATCCACGATCACCCACAACTATCATGCCCAAGCTTAGAACGAGGTAAGCCATCGATAAAATCCATGTAAACTTGCATAAGATAATTAATTTGATCAACATTTAGATCAATTCAAAAGAAATGTAAATATTAACTCAATTCTAGCTAAGCCCACATTTACCTAATCCAATTTCCACAACAGGATTTCCAATGGCTGAAGAAGACCACTAGGCCTCTAGTGTTCTGCCTTAACCAACTGGCAGGTTACAAAACGACCTACAAACCAAGCAATGTCTCGTTTCATACCTTCCCAGTAGTATAATCTCTTCATATCTGCATACATTGTACTGCTATCGGGATGGATGGTATAACAAGAATAATGACACTCTTCCATAACGTCTCTTTAGAGATTATCTATATCAGACATAATAAGTCTACCACATCTCCGAATACAACCTCAAGTGTCAACAACAAACTCCTTCAACTTCTCAAAACTTCTACCCAAAGAAAGACTCTGAACAAGCTCAACTAATTCGGGATCTTGCTTCTGGGTTTCTATAATACAATCAAGAATAGAAGGACGAGCCTCAAGACTAGATAGTACTATATTTGATCTCACTTTAAATCCCGATCTCTGATATCACACATAGAAAGTGCCTCCAAAACTTTCCATTCAACCAACATCATAGAAACCACTGCTTGATGTCTACGACTAATGGCATCGGCTATAGAATTACCCTTTCCAGGAGTATACTGAATCTTGAAATCATACGCCGCTAAAAACTCCAACCATCGCTATTGACGCATATTTAATTCTTTCTAGGAGAAGAGATATTTCAAAGATTTATAGTCCGTATAAAGAATAAATCTATTACCCAAAAGATAATGACGCCAAAGCTTAAGTGCAAAAACAATAGTTGCAAGTTCAAGATCATGTGTAACAACCCGCATATTTTACGATTCGTATATTTAAATGTTTAATTTAAATATAGCATCGTTAGTCGGATTTAAGTCCGAAAATGTCACCATTTCATAAAAGAACAGTCGAATTAGTGAAAAGACAATGTGGATCGTGCTATATGGAAGTGTCTATTGAAAATACAGTCAAATGGATATTCAGACGTCTGAAATGAATCGTTCCGACGTCTGAAATTGCTCGAGTTCAACCAGAAAGAAAATAGGCTAAAATTGCCATTTTCAAACGTCTGCAATGAACGAGTCAGACGTCTGAATATTGTACTAGACAATATATGTTTTTCCAGATTCAGACATCTGGTTTGGAAATTTCAGACGTCTGAATGTAGACTGAAATTGAGATTCAACAATTTGGACTCGAGACCACTTCCATTGAGTCCAAAATGGTGTTTGCGACCTTTTTGAGTATAAACATTGATATGTTTTGAGTTGGGTAAAATTTTGAGGTTTTCAATTAGGGCTTTGGGTTTGGGTTTCAGCCCATCAACCTTCTAATAACCTAACCCTTCATCCAACTCCTCTTCACTCACTCTATTATTTCCTAACACTCAAGCTAAAAGAAAAATAGGGGAAGAGAAAAGAAATTAGAAATTCCTAAGCCCTAATTCTCTTAGGAATTATCAACTTCAAGCTAGAAATCAAAGAAAAGCTTAGGTAAGCATCCTCTTCATCTTCTCCATCTCAATCCCTCTTCAATTTTCAGAAATTCCTATAACCTAACTTAGGAAAAACTTCACCTTTGATATTAGATTGAAGGTTCTAGAGGTGGTGTTGAAGAGAGATCAACCTATTGCTTGTTCTAGAGCTTATCATTTGTGTTTGGGTTTAAAAGGTGAGTTTTTGGAACTCACATCTATGTCTATATTTTTGATAGTTGTTGGGTATGAATTCCTAACATTTATTTCTTCTCCATTTGCCTTTGAATTGAATTGGTTTGATGAATATTCCAATTTTTGGTGTTTTGAAATCAAAATCTATGAAAATCCTTATATAGATGTCTGGACATGTTGGCCGGAGTGTATTGGTGAGTCTTTAAGGTTGGGTAGTCGTTTGGCGTAAAACCCTAGCGATCGTTACTCATCCAATCGTTTCCGATATGATTTGGCCATCATTGGCCTAGGCAAAATATTGCCTGGAGCTTCAGGTTCAGACGTCTGAAATATCCAAGTCAGACGTCTGAATCTGCTTGTCTCGGCCCAATTTGCCTAATTTGTGTGGATTTCCAATTTTAATCGATTCGTGTTGATCCGATTTGTTGTTATCATTTATCGACTTTGATGACTTCTCTTTCGGGATTTTTGGGAATATCCATTTTGATGGATTCGGTATCGATTTCTATGGATTTGATTCACGGCTTCGAATGTGGATTTTTGTGATTGATTGTTTCTACAATCATTTCTGTGATTTGTCACTTTAAAATATAAAGGTTTTCTATACTAATAGTAAATATTCAACTCTTTCACAAAGATGATTCCAACTCTATTTTTAATACAAATCTCATTTACAATACCATTTTCCAATCTATTAGTATATACAAAACTTTACCTCATTCGTACGAGAAATCCAATTAAACGACTTAGCAAAACAAGTGGTATGAAACGCTTGCGTTTACTTTGTCGGTTAATTCTTAGACTTGTTCGATTGAAATCTTGTGACAATTTTCGAGTGAAAACCTACAATTTGTTCATAAATATTTAAGTTAAGCCAGTGGTTATGGGACATGAAGCTAAACTCATTTATTTACTAGCTTAGTGTGGTTCACACTTTTTATTGGTCGATGATGACCATTTTGTGATTTAGACTAGCGATGTGAGATGTCTATTTTTATGTGTGGGGACTAAAAACCCCGTTTGTGGAACATCGGTTCGATTTGGTGGGGTAGCGACCCATGGTCTTCGGGCCGTTTGTGGAGCTTCGGCTCAAAATTGATGGTTAGCGACCATGGAATAGCGTTCCGTTTGTGATGCACGTGTTGGTGAGTTTTCATGCTCCCGTTTGTGATAGGCCTTCCCCCTTTGTGATTTCTGGATTTCTAATTAATGATTTCTAGAATTTGTGTTTCACCAATTTTCGTGGATTGCATTGATAAGCTCTATCAATATTTGTGTTTGGTGAATAATTTAAAGAATATGATATTCTTTTGGTGTTTGAGAATATTTGAGATATTGTATGAATTTTGTTGTTATTTGATGTATACTTGTCATGGTATGACATTATTGTTATCATACGTTTTCGTGATATCTCTTATCCTATCTCATTTTATCTGATATTTATAGCTAGACTGATCCGTTTATTATTTTCTTCTTAAATAATACTCGGGTCAGACCGAGATGTTACAGGTGCTTCTGCTTGACTCCTCATTTGGGACTATTATCTGAATTATGGCTAACTACTTTAGATTAGTAGTTTTTGTTTTTATACATTCGAGATATAGACTCCTTGATGTATACTTATTCTTTTTTCTAGCACCTGTACCTATTCTTTTTTGATGTAGTGGATCTTGTATGACCACTACTTTTATGCACATTTCTATGTGATATATTCATATTTGTTTCCGCCTTCGTGATACGAATATCTGTGACTGATTTGTGTTATGTTTATTTCTATATTTGTTTCCGAAGGCCACTTAGCCACTATGTAGTAGCTTTGAGTTTGTATTTGATGTGTCAGATTTCCTCTCGAAACGAAATGTAAGTTATATTATATGACATATCGGTACTCGCACAAAGCAATTACACGGATGGTCGCTCCTCAACAACCTTATTCTTCATGCTAGTCGACGACATTACCCCGTAGTGTCCTTGGCTAGTGTGAGTATAGAGGTGGGGCGTCACAGCTTGGTATCTGAGCCAAACTTCGGAACAATGTAGAATAATCTAGCAAGGATCATTGTCCTAAGTCTTTCTTAGGAGTCGTGCCTTAGGATTAATTAGAGTTATTGAACCCGTTCTATCCTATTTCTTTTTATGATGCCTTGTTTTATCAATCAAGTTTGTTTGATATTCATTCTGTGAATAACCTTTTTCCTCTTCTTTGTTTCTTAAAGAAGAGAAATGGTTAGACCAAGCCGTTCCAGCGCCGGTCAATCGAGTGCTACTCCTCAGGATGGAGTATTTATGTCTGCTCAACAACTTCTAGATCTTGTAAAGAATGCTCAAGCAGCCGGACCTATTCCAGAGCCTACGCATCCTAAATCTGGGTTTGCACGCTTGTGCAGTGATTACACCAATTTAGGTGGAAGGCCATTCAAAGGTTCCGAAAGTGTTATAGAAGTCCAAGCTCGGCTTAGAACATGCGATCACATCTTTTCCCGCATGAATCTTATTGATCTACATCTAGTCCAAGTGGCTTCTAGTATGCTCCAAGAAAGAGCATTAGATTGGTATGAGCTTTTGATCTCTGAAATTCTTGAAGCGGATCTTACTTGGGAGCAATTCCGGGAAAGGTTCGAGTTAACGTTTGTGCCGGAAGCTGAAAAAGTATCTTTTGCTCGACGTTTTATTGACCTTGTTCAAGGTGAATCTTCTATGACCGACTACGTCGCATCTTTCGAATCTCTCTCTAAATATGGGGTCGAGTATATTAATACCCCATTGAAGAAAAATCAAAGATTTGTTTATGGCTTGAATAAGAATTTCAAAAAGCCTTTACTTCTGAAGCTAGAAGTTTCTTTCGATCAGCTTGTTGATATCGCTCTTCGACTCGAAGAGGCCGATAAAGAAAGTGATGTTGAAGTTGTGGGGGCCAAACAAAACATCAATAAAAATAGGCCTTTAAATTTCAAGCCTAATCCTAACAAGAAAGGGAAGCAAGCAACTTCGGTAGCAAAGACTCCTACCTCTAGTCGTGGAGAATGTTACAATTGTGGTTCTAAGGACCATTATGCGAACAATTGTCCGAAGTCTCTTACTTGCCGTTATTGCAAGAGTTCGGGTCATACTATATCTTTGTGTCCCAAACTTCAAAGAAAGAAGGAGGGCAAGCTAAATGTTGTGCAAGCCCTTACTAACACTTCTCTTGGTCAAGGTAATTCTCATTCTATCCTTGATGGCATTATTATATTTCGTGATCTTCCTATTCGAGTTCTTTTTGATACGGGTGCATCTCACTCTTTTATATCAAAAGAACTTGTTGATGCTTTGTCTTTGAATGTTATTGGCTTGATGACTTCATAGAGAATTGCGAATCCGGTTGGTGGGTCCTCAACACTCAGATTACTTTGTAAAGATGTCGAGATTATTTTATGTGGTTATTCTTTCCAAGCCGATTTTCATGTTATGCGTTACCTTGGTTTCGGAATGATTTTGGGGATGGATTGGCTTAACCGTTATGAAGCCCATAACCTATGTCTTGAGCGAACTATATATCTTCGACATCCTCAATCTACTAAGCAGATTTCTCTTGTTCTGAAAGATCCAGATTCCAATTATAAAGCATCCTTGTATTCTCTAAATCCTCATGATGACGATAATGATGATGAGGAAGATGTCATTACCCTCATTCACGTTGTTCGTGAATTTCCCGACATATTTGAGCCCGTTTTAGGATTACCTCCTAAGCGAGCAATCGAGTTCAGAATTAATCTAATCCCTGGAGCTCTACCTATTACTCGTCCTCCTTATCGTATGTCCAATAAGGAAAATGAGGAGATGCGTAAACAATTATCCGAATTGGAAGCAAAGCAGTTTATTCAATCTAGTTCCTCTCCTTGGGGAGCTTCTGCTATCTTTGTGAAGTAATCCGATGGTACACTTAGGCTTTTCGTTGACTACCGCAAGCTTTATGATCTCACTATCAAGAATAATTATACCTTACCTCGGATTGATGATTTATTCGATCAACTTAGTGGTGCTAGAGTCTTTTCATAGTTAGACTTAGCAACCGGATTTCATCAACTCCGTATTGCAGAGGATAGCATTCCTCTGACTTCGTTCCGTACTCGTTATGGATCTTATGAATGGGTTGTTATGCCATTTGGTTTGACGAATGCTCCACCTTATTTCGTTGACCTTATGAATCGAGTTTTCAAAGACTTCCTCGATCGATTTGTTCTCATCTTTATCGATGATATTCTAGTTTATTCTAAAACCGAGGAAGAGCATGAAAATCATCTTCGGATTCTGTTGGAAACTCTTAGGAGCAACCAATTGAAAGCAAAATTTTCTAAATGCCACTTTTGGCAATCTCGTGTGAAATTTTTGGGGCATATTATTTCTGAATCCGGAATTTCCGTGGATCCTTCAAAGATTGAAATGATTCAAAATTGGAAGAGACCGGAGAGTGTGACGGAAATTCATAGCGTTCTCGGATTGGCGGGCTATTACCGTCGGTTCATAAAAGACTTTTCTAAAATTTCCATACCTCTTACTAATTTGACAAAGAAGGGAGTTAAATACATTTGGTCAGACAAATGCGAAGCTTCATTTCAAAAATTAAAAGAACTCCTTTCCGATGCTCCTATTCTTGTGATTCCTGAAGGGAACCAAGACTTCATTGTTTATACCGATGCTAGTCGTGTTGGTTTGGGAGCCGTTCTCATGCAAAGGGAACGTGTTATTGCTTATGCTTCTAGGCAATTAAAGCCTGCCGAGACTAGATATGCCACTCATGATTTAGAGCTCGCGGCTTTTGTTTTCGCTCTTAGAATTTGGCGTCATTATCTTTTGGGAGAGAAATTTGTTCTCTACACCGATCATAAATCTTTGAAGTATTTATTTTCCCAAAAGGAACTTAATTTGCGTCAACAATGTTGGCTCGAGTTCCTTGCATCTTATGATCTTGATATTCTTTATACTCCCGGAAAGGGAAATCTTGTTGCCGATGCCCTTAGTCGTAAGCAACAAGCGGTTGTTTCCATGATGATATCCGAATGGAATGATCTCGCGACTTTATCCACTTGTGATATTCGAGATCGTGAATCCAATTCATGTTCATCTCTTGTTTTGTGTAGACTTGAGGCTCATCCTTCTCTTTTAGACCAAATTCTTGAAGCTCAAAAGCATGATCCCAAATTGGTTCTTCTTAGGCAAAGTTGTAGGGATAAAATTGATATTGAAGGTTTGAAAGACTTTGATATTGATGTTCGTGGCGGTATTCAAAAATTTGGTAGACTTATTGTGCCAAATATTATTGATCATCGAAAAGACATTTTAGAAGATTCTCATCGTTCTAAATTTACCATTCATCCAGGTAGTAGTAAAATGTACGCGGATATGAAGCGACTTTATTATTGGGATGGGATGAAATCTGATATTGCTAACTTTGTTAAGCGTTGCATGACTTGCCAACTCGTAAATGCCGAGCATCAAAGGCCCGGAGGGTTATTGCAACCTTTGGACATTCCAGTTTGGAAGTGGGACCAAATTTCCATGGATTTTATTGACGGTCTTCCCCGTTCTCGTTCGGGTCATGATAGTCTATGGGTGATTGTTGATAGACTTACAAAATCCGCCCATTTTATTCCCGTTCGGTCCAATCGGACCGTACCTCTTTTGGCCAAACTCTATGTCAAGGAAATTGTTAAATTGAATGGGGTTCCTACTTCTTGTTAGTTATCGTGATTCATTATTTACTAGTGGGTTTTGGAAGGGTCTTCAAAAAGCTTTGGGAATGAAGCTTAATTTTAGCACCGCTTATCATCCTCAGTCCGATGGACAAACCGAGCGTGTGAATCAAACTCTTGGAGATCTCCTTCGTGCATGTGTTCTTGATTTTGGTGGAAGTTGGGAGGATCATGTCTCTCTTGTTGAGTTTTCCTACAATAATAGCTTCCAATCTAGTATTGGTATGGCACCTTTCGAGGCACTTTACGGAAGGCCATGCCGATCTCCTTCGTGTTGGCTTGAAGCTGGTGAGAAGCTGGTTTTAGGTTTAGATTTTATTCGTGATGCCACAGAAAAGATTGACCTTATTCGTCATAGGGTGAAAGAAGCTCAAAGTAGAAAAAAATTCTATGCCGATAATCGAAGAAGGAAATTAGAATTTTCTGTGGGAGATTGTGTTTATTCGTGTTTCGCCTATGAAGGGTGTTGTGCGTTTCAGTCGATCGGGAAAATTAGCACCTCGATATATTGGTCCATTTCCCATCACCGAACGCATTGGTTCCATGGCTTATCGCCTTTTATTACCGGCTCAATTTTCTGCTATTCATGACGTAGTCCACGTCTCTCAATTACGGAAATGCCTTTGAGATTCTGATTTTATGCTTGAGCCCGATGTTATTGAAGAAATTGAAGTTTCGCCTAATTTGCTTATGAGCAACATCCTATCCATTTCATTGCTTCGGAGGTTAAATGCCTTCGAAATAAATATGTTCCTCTTGTGAAAGTTCAATGGTCCTTAAATCCTAAGGATTGCTCTTGGGAATCTAGAGAATTCATCGAGCGAACACATCCGGACTTACTCTCTCGCGCTCTTTTAGGTGAACTTCTTATTTCAAATTTCTTCTCTTTGTGTGGATATGCTTTTATGGTTGTTACTCTTTATTTTCTTCTTAATTATTGCGAGGACGCAATTTCTTTAAGGAGGGGAGTCTGTAACAACCCGCAAATTTTACGATTCGTATATTAAAATGTTTAATTTAAATATAGCATCGTTAGTCGGATTTAAGTCCGAAAATGTCACTATTTCATAAAAGAACAGTCGAATTAGTGAAAAGACAACGTGGATCGTGCTATATGGAAGTGTCTATTGAAAATACAGTCAAATAGATATTCAGACGTCTAAAATGAATCATTCAGACGTCTGAAATTGCTCGAGTTCAACCAGAAAGAAAAGAGGATAAAATTGCCATTTTCAGACGTCTAAAATGAACGAGTCAGACGTCTGAATATTGTACTAGACAATATATGTTTTTCCAGATTCAGACATCTGGTTTGGAAATTTCAGACGTCTGAATGTAGTCTGAAATTGAGGTTCAACAATTTGGACTCGAGACCACTTCCATTGAGTCCAAAATGGTGTTTGCGACCTTTTTGAGTATAAACATTGATATATTTTGAGTTGGGTAAAATTTTGAGGTTTTCAATTAGGGCTTTGGGTTTGGGTTTTAGCCCATCAACCTTCTTATAACCTAACCCTTCATCCAACTCCTCTTCACTCTCTCTATTATTTCCTAACACTCAAGCTAAAAGAAAAATGGGGGAAGAGAAAAGAAATTAGAAATTCCTAAGCCCTAATTCTCTTAGGAATTATCAACTTCAAGCTAGAAATCAAAGAAAAGCTTAGGTAAGCATCCTCTTCATCTTCTCCATCTCAATCCCTCTTCAATTTTCAGAAATTCCTATAACCTAACTTAGGAAAAACTTCACCTTTGATATTAGATTGAAGGTTCTAGAGGTGGTGTTGAAGAGAGATCAACCTATTGCTTGTTCTAGAGCTTATCATTTGTGTTTGGGTTTAAAAGGTGAGTTTTGGGAACTCACATCTATGTCTATATTTTTGATAGTTGTTGGGTATGAATTCCTAACATTTATTTCTTCTCCATTTGCCTTTGAATTGAATTGGTTTGATGAATATTCCAATTTTTGGTGTTTTGAAATCAAAATCTATGAAAATCCTTATATGGATGTCTGGACATGTTGGCCGGAGTGTATTGGTGAGTCTTTAAGGTTGGGTAGTCGTTTGGCGTAAAACCCTAGCGATCGTTACTCATCCAATCGTTTCCGATATGATTTGGCCATCATTGGCCTAGGCAAAATATTGCCTGGAGCTTCAGGTTCAGACGTCTGAAATATCCAAGTCAGACGTCTGAATCTGCTTGTCTCGGCCCAATTTGCCTAATTTGTGTGGATTTCCAATTTTAATCGATTCGTGTTGATCCGATTTGTTGTTATCATTTATCGACTTTGATGACTTCTCTTTCGGGATTTTTGGGAATATCCATTTTGATGGATTCGGTATCGATTTCTATGGATTTGATTCACGGCTTCGAATGTGGATTTTTGTGATTGATTGTTTCCACAATCATTTCTGTGATTTGTCACTTTAAAATATAAAGGTTTTCTATACTAATAGTAAATATTCAACTCTTTCACAAAGATGATTCCAACTCTATTTTTAATACAAATCTCATTTACAAAACCATTTTCCAATCTATTAGTATATACAAAACTTTACCTCATTCGTACGAGAAATCCAATTAAACGACTTAGCAAAACAAGTAGTATGAAACGCTTGCGTTTACTTTGTCGGTTAATTCTTAGACTTGTTCGATTGAAATCTTGTGACAATTTTCGAGTGGAAATCTATAATTTGTTCGTAAATATTTAAGTTAAGCCAGTGGTTATGTGACATGAAGCTAAAATCATTTATTTACTAGCTTAGTGTGGTTCACACTTTTTATTGATCGATGATGATCATTTTGTGATTTAGACTAGCGATGCGCGATGTCTATTTGTATGTGTGGGGACTAAAAACCCCGTTTGTGGAACTTCGGTTCAATTTGGTGGGGTAGCAACCCATGGTCTTCGGGTCGTTTGTGGAGCTTCAGCTCAAAATTGATGGTTAGCGACCATGGAATAGCGTTCCGTTTGCGATGCACGTGTTGGTGAGTTTTCATGCTCCTGTTTGTGATAGGCCTTCCTCTCCCCTTTGTGATTTCTAGATTTCTAATTGATGATTTCTAGAATTTGTGTTTCACCAATTTTCATGGATTGCATTGATAAGCTCTATCAATATTTGTGTTTGGTGAATAATTTAAAGAATATGATATTCTTTTGGTGTTTGAGAATATTTGAGATATTGTATGATTTTTGTTGTTATTTGATGTATACTTGTCATGTATGGCATTATTGTTATCATACGTTTTCGTGATATCTCTTATCCTATCTCATTTTATCTGATATTTATAGCTAGACTGATCCGTTTATTATTTTTTTCTTAAATAATACTCGAGTCAGACCGAGATGTTACAGGTGCTTCTGCTTGACTCCTCATCTGGGACTATTGTCTGACTTTTGGCTAACTACTTTAGATTAGTAGTTTTTGTTTTTATACATTCGAGATATAGACTACTTGATGTATACTTATTCTTTTGTCCAGCACTTGTACCTATGCTTTTGTGATGTAGTGGATCTTGTATGACCACTACTTTTATGTACACTTCTATGTGATATATTCATATCGGTTTCCGCCTTTGTGATACGAATATCTGTGACTAATTTGTGTTATGTTTATTTCTATATTTGTTTCCGAAGGCCACTTAGCCACTATGTAGTAGCTTTGAGTTTGTATTTGATATGTCGGATTTCCTCTCGAAATGAAATGTAAGTTATATTATCTGACATATCGGTACTCGCACAAAGCAATTACACGGATGGTCGCTCCTCAACAGCCTTATTCTTCGTGCCAGTCGACGGCATCACCCCGTAGTGTCCTTGGCTAGTGTGAGTATAGAGGTGGGGCGTCACAGCTTGGTATCTGAGTCAAACTTCGGAACAATGTAGAATAATCTAGCAAGGATCATTGTCCTAAGTCTTTCTTAGGAGTCGTGCCTTAGGATTAATTCGAGTCATTGAACCTGTTCTATCCTATTTCTTTTTATGATGCCTTGTTTTGTCAATCAAGTTTGTTTGATATTCATTCTGTGAATAACCTTTTTCCTCTTCTTTCTTTCTTAAAGAAGAGAAATGGTTAGACCATGCCGTCCCAGCGCCGGTCAATCGAGTGCTACTCCTCAGGATGGAGTATTTATGTCTGCTCAACAACTTCTAGATCTTGTAAAGAATGCTCAAGCAGCCGAACCTATTCCAGAACCTACGCATCCTAATTCTAGGTTTGCACGCTTGTGAAGTGATTACACCAATTTGGGTGG
Source organism: Allium fistulosum (assembly GCA_030737815.1). Classification (NCBI taxonomy): domain Eukaryota; kingdom Viridiplantae; phylum Streptophyta; class Magnoliopsida; order Asparagales; family Amaryllidaceae; genus Allium; species Allium fistulosum. The sequence goes on along the minus strand of CM060903.1, from coordinate 802,989,752 downwards.
AAGGCCATTCAAAGGTTCCGAAAGTGTTATAGAAGTCCAAGCTCGGGTTAGAACATGCAATCGCATCTTTTTCCCACATGAATCTTATTGATCTACATCGAGTCCAAGTGGCTTCCAGTATGCTCCAAGAAAGAGCATTAGATTGGTATGAGCTTTTGATCTCTGAAATTCTTGAAGCGGATCTTACTTGGGAGCAATTCCGGGAAAGGTTCGAGTTAAAGTTTGTGCAGGAAGCTGAAAAAGTATCTTTAGCTCGACGCTTTATTGACCTTGTTCAAGATGAATCTTCTGTGACCGACTACGTCGCATCTTTCGAATCTCTCTCTAAATATGGGGTCGAGTATATTAATACTCCATTGAAGAAAAATCAGAGATTTGTCTATGGCTTGAATAAGAATCTCAAAAAGCCTTTACTTCTGAAGCTAGAAGTTTCTTTCGATCAGCTTGTTGATATCGCTCTTCGACTCGAAGAGGCCGATAAAGAAAGTGATGTTGAAGTTGTGGGGGCCAAACAAAACATCAATAAAAAGAGGCCTTTAAATTTCAAGCCTAATCCCAACAAGAAAGGGAAGCAAGCAACTTCGGTAGCAAAGACTCCTACCTCTAGTCGTGGAGAATGTTACAATTGTGGTTCTAAGGACCATTATGCGAACAAGTGTCCGTAGTCTCTTACTTGCCGTTATTGCAAGAGTTCGGGTCATATTATATCTTTGTGTCCCAAACTTGAAAGCAAGAAGGAGGGCAAGCTAAATGTTGTGCAAGCCCCTACTAACACTTCTCTTGGTCAAGGTAATTCTCATTCTATACTTGATGGCATTATTGTATTTTGTGATCTTCCTATTCGAGTTCTTTTTGATACGGGTGCATCTCACTCTTTTATATCAAAAGAACTTGTTGATGATTTGTCTTTGAATGTTATTGGCTTGATGACTTCATAGAGAATTGCGAATCCGGTTGGTGGGTCCGCAACACTCAGTTTACTTTGTAAAGATGTCGAGATTATTTTATGTGATTATTCTTTCCGAGCCGATTTGCATGTTATGCGTTACCTTGGTTTCGGAATGATTTTGGGGATGGATTGGCTTAACCGTTATGAAGCCCATATCCTATGTCCTGAGCGGACTATATATCTTCGACATCCTCAATCTGTTAAGTAGATTTCTCTTGTTCTGAAAGATCCAGATTCCAATTCAAAAGCATCCTTGTATTATCTAAATCCTCATGATGACGATAATGATGATGAGGAAGATGTCATTTCCCTCATTCACGTTGTTCGTGAATTTCCCGACATATTTGAGCCCGTTTTAGGATTACCACCTAAGCGAGCAATCGAGTTTAGAATTAATCTAATCCCTGGAGCTTTACCTATTACTCGTCCTCCTTATCGTATGTCCAATAAGGAAAATGAGGAGATGCGTAAACAATTATCCGAATTGGAAGCAAAGCAGTTTATTCAATCTAGTTCCTCTCCTTGGCGAGCTTCTGCTATTTTTGTAAAGAAATCCGATGGTACACTTAGGCTTTGCGTTGACTACCGCAAGCTTAATGATCTCACTATCAAGAATAAATATCCCTTACCTCGAATTGATGATTTATTCGATCAACTTAGTGGTGCTAGAGTCTTTTCACAGTTAGACTTAGCAACCGGATTTCATCAACTCCGTATTGTAGAGGATAGCATTCCTCTGACTTCGTTCCATACTCGTTATGGATCTTATGAATGGGTTGTTATGCCATTTGGTTTGACGAATGCTCCAGCTTATTTCGTTGACCTTATGAATCGAGTTTTCAAAGACTTCCTCGATCGATTTGTTCTCATCTTTATCGATGATATTCTAGTTTATTCAAAAACCGAGGAAGAGCATGCAAATCATCTTCGGATTGTGTTGGAAACTCTTAGGAGCTACCAATTGAAAGCAAAATTTTCTAAATGCCACTTTTGGCAATCTCGTGTGAAATTTTTGGGGCATATTATTTCTAAATCCGGAATTTCCGTGGATCCTTCAAAGATTGAAACGATTCAAAATTGGAAGAGACCGGAGAGTGTGACGGAAATTCATAGCTTTCTCGGATTGGCGGGCTATTACCGTCGGTTCATAAAAGACTTTTCTAAAATTTCCGTACCTCTTACTAATTTGACAAAGAAGGGAGTTAAATACATTTGGTCAGACAAATGGGAAGCTTCATTTCAAAAATTAAAAGAACTCCTTTCCGATGCTCCTATTCTTGTGATTTCTGAAGGGAACCAAGACTTCATTGTTTATACCGATGCTAGTCGTGTTGGTTTGGGAGCCGTTCTCATGCAAAGGGAACGTGTTATTTCTTATGCTTCTAGGCAATTAAAGCCTGCCGAGACTAGATATGCCACTTATGATTTAGAGCTCAAGGCTATTGTTTTCGCTCTTAGAATTTGGCGTCATTATCTTTTGGGAGAGAAATTTGTTCTCTACACCGATCATAAATCTTTGAAGTATTTATTTTCCCAAAAGGAACTTAATTTGCGTCAACAACGTTGGCTCGAGTTCCTTGCATCTTATGATCTTGATATTCTTTATACTCCCGAAAAGGGAAACCTTGTTGCCGATGCCCTTAGTCGTAAGCAACAAGCGGTTGTTTCCATGATGATATCCGAATGGAATGATCTCGCGACTTTATCCACTTGTGATATTCGAGATCGTGAATCCAATTCATGTTCATCTCTTGTTTTGTGTAGCCTTGAGGCTCATCCTTCTCTTTTAGACCACATTCTCGAAGCTCAAAAGCATGATCCCAAATTGGTTCTTCTTAGGCAAAGTTGTAGGGATAAAATTGATATTGAAGGTTTGAAAGACTTTGATATTGACGTTCGTGGCGGTATTCGAAAATTTGGTAGACTTATTGTGCCAAATATTATTGATCTTCGAAAAGACATTTTAGAAGATTCTCATCGTTCTAAATTTACCATTCATCCAGGTAGTAGTAAAATGTACGCGGATATGAAGTGACTTTATTATTGGGATGTGATGAAATCTGATATTGCTAACTTTGTTAAGCGTTGCATGACTTGCCAACTCGTAAAGGCCGAGCATCAAAGGCCTGGAGGATTATTGCAACCTTTGGACATTCCAGTTTGGAAGTGGGACCAAATTTCCATGGATTTTATTGACGGTCTACCCCGTTCTCGTTCGGGTCATGATAGTCTATGGGTGATTGTTGATAGACTTACAAAATCCGCCTATTTTATTCCCGTTTGGTCCAATCGGACCGTACCTCTTTTGGCCAAACTCTATGTCAAGGAAATTGTTAAATTGCATGGAGTTCCTACTTCTATTGTTAGTGATCGTGATTCGTTATTTACTAGTGTGTTTTGGAAGGGTCTTCAAAAAGCTTTGGGAACGAAGCTTAATTTTAGCACCGCTTATCATCCTCAGTCCGATGGAAAAACCGAGCGTGTGAATCAAACTCTTGGAGATCTCCTTCGTGCATGTGTTCTTGATTTTGGTGGAAGTTGGGAGGATCATGTCTCTCTTGTTGAGTTTTCCTACAATAATAGCTTCCAATCTAGTATTGGTATGGCACCTTTCGAGGCACTTTACGGAAGGCCATGCCGATCTCCTTCGTGTTGGCTTGAAGCCGGTGAGAAGCTGGTTTTAGGTCTAGATTTTATTCGTGATGCCATAGAAAAGATTGACCTTATTCGTCATAGGGTGAAAGAAGCTCAAAGTAGAAAAAAATCCTATGCCGATAATCGAAGAAGGAAATTAGAATTTTCTGTGGGAGATTTTATGTTTATTTGTGTTTCGCCTATGAAGGGTGTTGTGCGTTTCAGTCGATCGGGAAAATTAGTACCTTGATATATTGGTCCATTTCCCATCACCGAACGCATTGGTTCCATGGCTTATCGCCTTTTATTACCGGCTCAATTTTCTGCTATTCATGACGTATTCCACGTCTCTCAATTACGGAAATGCCTTCGAGATTCTGATTCTATGCTTGAGCCCGGTGTTATTGAAGAAATTGAAGTTTTGCCTAATTTGACTTATGAGCAACATCCTATCCGTTTCATTGCTTCGGAGGTTAAACGCCTTCGAAATAAAGATGATCCTCTTGTGAAATTTCAATGGTCCTCAAATCCTAAGGATTGCTCTTGGGAATCTAGAGAATTCATCGAGCGAACACATCCGGACTTACTCTCTCGCGCTCTTTTAGGTGAACTTCTTATTTCAAATTTCTTCTCTTTGTGTGGATATGCTTTTATGGTTGTTACTCTTTATTTTCTTCTTAATTATTGCGAGGACGCAATTTCTTTAAGGAGGGGAGTCTGTAACAACCCGCATATTTTACGATTCGTATATTTAAATATTTAATTTAAATATAGCATCGTTAATCGGATTTAAGTCCGAAAATGTCACTATTTCATAAAAGAACAGTCGAATTAGTAAAAAGACAATGTGGATCGTGCTATATGGAAGTGTCTATTGAAAATACAGTCAAATAGATATTCAGACGTCTGAATTGAATCGTTCAGACGTCTAAAATTGCTTGAGTTCAACCAGAAAGAAAAGAGGCTAAAATTGCCATTTTCAGACGTCTGAAATGAACGAGTCAGACGTCTGAATATTATACTAGACAATATATGTTTTTCCAAATTCAGACATCTGGTTTGGAAATTTCAGACGTCTGAATGTTGACTGAAATTGAGGTTCAACAATTTGGACTCGAGACCACTTCCATTGAGTCCAAAATGATGTTTGCGATCTTTTTGAGTATAAACATTGATATGTTTTGAGTTGGGTAAAATTTTGAGGTTTTCAATTAGGGCTTTGGGTTTGGGTTTCAGTCCATCAACCTTCTAATAACCTAACCCTTCATCCAACTCCTCTTCACTCACTCTATTATTTCCTAACACTCAAGCTAAAAGAAAAATGGGGGAAGAGAAAAGAAATTAGAAATTCCTAAGCCCTAATTCTCTTAGGAATTATCAACTTCAAGCTAGAAATCAAAGAAAAGCTTAGGTAAGCATCCTCTTCATCTTCTCCATCTCAATCCCTCTTCAATTTTTAGAAATTCCTATAACCTAACTTAGGAAAAACTTCACCTTTGATATTAGATTGAAGGTTCTAGAGGTGGTGTTGAAGAGAGATCAACCTATTGCTTGTTCTAGAGCTTATCATTTGTGTTTGGGTTTAAAAGGTGAGTTTTTGGAACTCACATCTATGTCTATATTTTTGATAGTTGTTGGGTATGAATTCCTAACATTTATTTCTTCTCCATTTGCCTTTGAATTGAATTGGTTTGATGAATATTCCAATTTTTGGTGTTTTGAAATCAAAATCTATGAAAATCCTTATATGGATGTCTGGACATGTTGGCCGGAGTGTATTGGTGAGTCTTTAAGGTTGGGTAGTCGTTTGGCGTAAACCCCTAGCGATCGTTACTCATCCGATCGTTTTCGATATGATTTGGCCATCATTGGCCTAGGCAAAATATTGCCCGGAGCTTCAGGTTCAGACGTTTGAAATATCCAAGTCAGACGTCTGAATCTGCTTGTCTCGGCCCAATTTACCTAATTTGTGTGGATTTCCAATTTTAATCGATTCGTGTTGATCCGATTTGTTGTTATCATTTATCAACTTTGATGACTTCTCTTCCGGGATTTTTGGGAATATCCATTTTGATGGATTCAGTATCGATTTCTATGGATTTGATTCACGTCTTCGAATGTGGATTTTGGTGATTGATTGTTTCTACAATCATTTTTGTGATTTGTCACTTTAAAATATAAAGGTTTTCTATACTAATAGTAAATATTCAACTCTTTCACAAAGATGATTCCAACTCTATTTTTAATACAAATCTCATTCACAAAACCGTTTTCCAATCTATTAGTATATACAAACCTTTACCTCATTCGTACGAGAAATCCAATTAAACGACTTAGCAAAACAAGTAGTATGAAACGCTTGCGTTTACTTTGTCGGTTAATTCTTAGACTTGTTCGATTGAAATCTTGTGACAATTTTCGAGTGGAAATCTACAATTTGTTCATAAATATTTAAGTTAAGCCAGTGGTTATGGGACATGAAGCTAAACTCATTTATTTACTAGCTTAGTGTGGTTCACACTTTTTATTGATCGATGATGATCATTTTGTGGTTTAGACTAGCGATGTGCGATGTCTATTTGTATGTGTGGGGACTAAAAACCCCGTTTGTGGAACTTCGGTTCATTGGTGGGGTAGCGACCCATGGTCTTCGGGCCGTTTGTGGAGCTTCGGCTCAAAATTGATGGTTAGCGACCATGGAATAGTGTTCCGTTTGTGATGCACGTGTTGGTGAGTTTTCATGCTCCCATTTGTGATAGGCCTTCTCCCCTTTGTGATTTCTGGATTTCTAATTGATGATTTCTAGAATTTGTGTTTCACCAATTTTCGTGGATTGCATTGATAAGCTCTATCAATATTTGTGTTTGGTGAATAATTTAAAGAATATGATATTCTTTTGGTGTTTGAGAATATTTGAGATATTGTATGATTTTTGTTGTTATTTGATGTATACTTGTCATGGTATGGCATTATTGTTATCATACGTTTTCGTGATATCTCTTATCCTATCTCATTTTATCTGATATTTATAGCTAGACTGATCCGTTTATTATTTTCTTCTTAAATAATACTTGGGTCAGACCGAGATGTTACAGGTGCTTCTGCTTGACTCCTCATCTAGGACTATTATCTGACTTTTGGCTAACTACTTTAGATTAATAGTTTTTGTTTTTATACATTCGAGATATAGACTCCTTGATGTATACTAATTCTTTTGTCTAGCACCTATACCTATTCTTTTGTGATGTAGTGGATCTTGTATGACCACTACTTTTATGTACACTTCTATGTGATATATTCATATCTGTTTCCGCCTTTGTGATATGAATATCTGTGACTGATTTGTGTTATGTTTATTTCTATATTTGTTTTCGAAGGCCACTTAGCCACTGTGTAGTAGCTTTGAGTTTGTATTTGATATGTCGGATTTCCTCTCGAAATGAAATGTAAGTTATATTATCTAACATATCGGTACTCGCACAAAGCAATTACACGGATGGTCGCTCCTCAACAGCCTTATTCTTCGTGCTAGTCGACGGCATTACCCCGTAGTGTCCTTGGCTAGTGTGAGTATAGAGGTGGGGCGTCACATCATGAGTGGCATAACGAATCTCGTTCGGACGTAATTGTCTCGAAGCATAAGCAACTACTATGTCTCTCTGTATAAGCACCGCACTAAGGCCTAGACCACACACATCGTTATGGACAACCAGATCTTGATTCCCTTTTGGAACTACAAGAATATGCGCATGAGTCAAAAGGTCTTTCAAAGTCTAAAATGAAAACTCATGTTTCTCCGACCAAACATACTTCACTCCTTTTCTGGTTAAGCTGGTAAGAGGAAGAATGACTTTAGAAAAGTCTTTAATAAATCGTCTATGATAATTACCTAATCCCAGAAAGCTGTGGACCTTCGTCACGCTCTCCGGTCACTTACAAGTCCGAATAGATTGGATCTTTGCGAGATCGATAGAAATTCCTAGTTCGGAAATAACATGTCCCAAAAACTTTACTTGCTTTTGCCAAAAATGGCACTTGGAAAATTTAGCCTTAAGCTTATGGCTATGAAGAGTTTCCAACACAATACGAAGATGCTTCTCATGCTCCTCTTCAGAACGACAATTGACTAAGATATCATTAATAAAAAGCATGAACTTATCAAGAAATTCTCAGAGTATACTATTAATTAAGTCAACAAAATACGCGGATGCATTTTGTGATGACCCACATTTTGGAAGGTTTAAATCGACAATAATCCACACATGTCCATCTCAAACAATCCGAAACAAAGATAATCAATGGGGATAATTTAGAAAAATAAAAGAAGAAGAAATCAAATACAGAAACTCACAGTGGAATGACAAAATATAATAATCAAATAAACAGTTCATGAAGCTGTTTATACTATACATTTGATTATAATCTATACAACATCCATCAGAGTTATACATACAATAGAAACAAAATAAACAATGCAGCAGAACAAAATGATGTGGGAATAATACTAGTAATAATACACCAATCTTCGTCTTTGTCCTCCAAAAAATAATCTTCAATGCGCTGAAAAACTCAGGACTAACCAGAATGACAAAATATAATAATCAAATAAACAGTTCATGAAGCTGTTTATACTATACATTTAATTATAATCTATACAACATCCATTAGATTTATACATACAATAGAAACAAAATAAACAATGTAGCAGAACAAAATGATGTGGGAATAATATTAGTAATATACACCAATCTCCGTCTTCGTCCTCCAGAAAATAATCTTCAATGCGCTGAAAAACTCAGGACTAACCCGAGCGTAATGAAAAGACAAAACACTCGAGTTAGGACTAAAATATCCTTATGTGAGTCAAATCAATATCACATATAACATGAGTGTAATAGCGTCAGAGATGTTTACGGGATTTTACATCTCCTATCCAGTGTATAATGTGCGTGCAATAACTCAAGAGATGTTATGGGATTTTCCATCTCTTAAGGATCCGCCACAATATTTATATATAGTAGAATACGCTGCATATATAATGTCTAATCGGTAAAATAAATATTTTTCTTAGCATTAAGGCTTTACATTAATCCCCCTTAACGCGTTTTTAAGCATTGTCGTACAGTTTGCATATAACGCCCCAGTAGCACATCGGGGGATAGAGATGAGCCATGATATGACAACACTAAACCAAAATCGTAGTGGTCTCGTATAGGGATAAAAGTATGACAAGGCACATGAGGCAATGCCCAAGGTAGGATACTACCAGTTCGGGTCATAGGGTTGTTGGTAACGCATCGTAGCCACGATCGCCTACCGCGTCCATCCATCCCATATCGAGTCAAAGGGAGGTTATCCCAAATCAAGGTGCACCAATCGAAACCAACAATAAGGAATATAGTATGGACCAAGTCTAAGAAGAAATATCGAAGAACGGATATCCACTAGGGGTAGCTAGCCCACTTGGCCCTGTCAAGCTGCATGTTTTAGTCTTTTCAAATTGGTATAGGTGCCGAAGTCTATCCATCATCTTTCTCTTTCTTCAAATCCAGTAAACGTTGCCACATCCAACCACTTCATTCTGGAGTCTCTCTGCATACACAGTTGTTAAAGTGGTTCCAATATTCACAGAGAATATGCCAATAAGAGGCCTCGGTCTTTTTAACGACCAAACGTCGTTTTACACACCGGTTGATACTTTTACATTGCAAAATCGATTTATACTTGATATCAAAATATCATATTTGCTTCAAAACATCATTTCATTTCAAAATATCATATTTACTCAAAATTTATCAATTTCACTTGAAATCATTTCGCCCCAATATTTCAATTTCACTTCCAAAATCGTTCCGAATTTGAACTTAGGTTATAACTTCAGTTTAATCCAATTCGCATTTAAATCCATGATTTAAATATAAAAAATTCCCACTTTGACCAGTTTGAATTTTTAGAAAATATTTTGAATTTTTTTAAATAGTTTAAAAAGTTAAAATAGTCTAATAAAATGGTTTATATATTAAAATAATTTATTTGAAAATAGTTTCAAGTCAAACCGATTCAATTCCAAATCTTTCAATTCAAATCATCTTTAATTTCAATTCCATTCAAATCGACTCAATTTCGATTCCAATTCGAATTAACTTCGATTCCAATTCGAATTCAAATCATTTCAATTTCAATTTCCATTTTTAACTTCAAAATCAATTCAATAATTCAATTCAATGGTTTAAATTTCAATTCAATTCTATATTTCAAACCATTTCAATTTATATGAATTCGAGTTTAATCTCGAAATATCGATTTAAATCATTTAACTCAAATTAAACTTCAATGTTCGAATTTAGATTCAAACTTTCAAAAATAATTCAATTACGAGCTCAAAATTTGAAATATCAATTTAATCATATTTCAATTATAACTTCAAATTTCAAATTCGATTATTTAAACAATTACTGTTAACAAATTTCAACTTCAACATTTTGAGCTCAAGTTCAAAAATAATTCAATTTCCATAAATTCAATTTTTATTTCGTATATCAAAGTCATTTAAATAATTTCAAATCAAAATTTTGAAATCATTTAATTTAACCAATCCGATGTCCATATATAATTTTCTATCCTATGGCCAAGTAAATATTTATTTTAATTTAATTTTTGGGATGGATATATATCATTTCAATCCAAATCAAAGTGTCATAGGTATATATCATTTCAACCTATTTCTTAATTTATTTGAAATAATTCCAATAACAGTTTTATGTATTGTCAAGTAATTTACAAGGTGATAACAAGATATTTAAAAATAAATAAACATCCAAATCATCCAAAATATCAATGAATAGCAGCCATCACAATCAACATCCAAATCAATGATATCAGTCAAATATCACAACAATTTACTGGTTATCAACATCGGGTGTCTAACTGGTAATTTAATTTCAATTTCAATTTGAACTGTCAATTTAAATTCATATTAGTTCAATTCAGGTATTAATTTAAATGTCAGTTAAATTACCAAATAACAGTCAATAAAATTAAATTACTTCATAATTTCAATTTAACTAACATAAAAATAATTTTGTCATTCGCGAGTGTTTAAAACACTCACCTTTTAATTGAAATTGAAAATTTTTCAGCTTCAAATAAATTCCACTTCCACTCCATGCTGCAGACGACGTCGATACGGTCGCAACGCGACTTGTCTCACCCGAAACGGACCTCGTATGCAAAAGTTACGAATTTATTAATATTCGATATAAATAAAACCTAATTAAAAAATTAATATAATTAACTAACAATAACTAACCTAATCCATCTCTCTCTCACTGCTTTGTTCCAGGCCAATGCACGCTCAACCCAAACACACGAGCAAACCACCTCGACGCATCCCATCGGCCGTCGTCGCCATAGATCCGAGCCCTCCCTCCGATGTGCCGCATCTTCCTCCACCAATGCCTGAAGTCATGTTGCCATCGCGCGTAAAAACTCAAAATCGACGGCAACGAACGCAATAGGAAATCAACTGTAACGACCCAGAATTTATATTAATTAAAATTTGAATATTTAATTAATTTTTATTATTTACAAGTAGAATTTAATAAGTCGAATAATTTAAAATTCGAATAACTAGATTTAATTGAATAATTAAATCGATAATTAAATAGTGAAATTCCAGAAATAATTGAAATCTGGATTAAATGTGATTAAAAATGATTTATAAAGTTATATTAAATCATATTGAAGTTATAGTGATGTTATAGAACTTTTAAAATTGAGTTTTAAGTTAATCTGTGAAAATTGAATATTTTAATATTTAATCGACTAGTGAAATTAGCCATTTTTCGAACAGTCTCAGAATTGGACGAAACTAGTTCCATTGGATCTATAATAGTTTGTTATTATCGGATTTCAATTTTCGTAGCAATCAGAGTTGTCGTTTAACCGTGGCAGCTCGAAACGCATCGAAATTGTTTTAATATTAATTTGGCGAGTTAAAATAGTCATTTTTCAAAAAGTCTCGGATTTCGATGAAACCAGTTTCATTGGATCCGTAATGTGAAATTATTGTATGGTTTCAAATTTCATGTCAATCGGATGTACGGTTTGTCCGGGGCAAGCCAAAACGCATCGAAATCGATTTAAATCGGTTTAATTTAAAATCGATCGTTTAATTCCGTAACTCGCACAGATGACCGAATTAGCTCCCGAAACACATTTCATTGTGTTTGGAACGCGGGGTAAACCTTAGAAACGTCAGCCGGCACGCTCGATTTCGAGTTCGAAAAATTTCGGGTGAATAGTGTTTTTGCAATTTTCTATAAAAGGACTTCTATTTCTTCATTTGCAAAACAAAGCTAGGGTTTTGAACCCAGCCGCCACCTTCATTTCAAAGGCCAGAAATTAGAAGAAATGCTCAACTACAATGTTTTAGAGCTCGTTGAGAGCTTCGAATCTATACGGTGATGATCGAGTATGGAGCGACGTGAGGGGAACTTTATGGCCACGTTCATTGGGCTGTTGTGCACGTTTTTCAACGTGAAGGGGAGGCCGAGCTTGGTGCTATTTGTGGTGAGGGTGGAGTTGAGTGTTGGCTTCGATTTGGTGGTGGATTGATGGGATTTCATGCATTGTGGTGGCCGTGGTGTTTAACCCTAATCTACGGCTATGGGTTTGATTTTTTGTTCGTGAGTTACTGGAAGAGGAAGAAGACAAAGGGCACGGCCCAGATCTGGTCTTGAAATGATGAACGGCCCAGATCTGATGAGGTTTAAAAATTGAAATAAAATTGTAAATTAAATTATATTATAATGTGTACAAATTTTAAAATGCGATAACTTCTTCATACGAGGTCCGTTTTGGACGAAACGAATTGCGTTGGCTTCGTTTTGTCGAGCACTACGCAATGGAGTTGGTTGGAGTTGATTGGAATCAGTGAAAATTTCGGGTAAAATTAAACGTCCGTTTAATTTTATTCGAAATAAAACGCTACGATTGATATCGGAAAATCAAGGTGAGAACTTCTCACTCAATCGAAATTGTTCGATGTTAATTTTAAATAGTTAGATTTAAAATTGTTGATTGTATGCCTGGATGATAAATTTTTATCTGTTGATGATTGAAATAGACATTATATGCCGTTAGTAAGCGGAGGTTATTTATTAAAAACATATACCGCGATAATTTCACATTGAAGTGAAATTGGTATTATTTATGTATATAACAATATATATATATTGGAATATGTATATATTGGAGTTGATTTCCCACATTGTATAGCAGATGAGATCCTATTGCGCCGCATAATAGCGGATAATATTTATTAAACCCATATACTGCGATATTCCGTACTGGAACGGAATTGGTATTGTGCTAACATCTGTGGATGCAGGGAAGCAGGTTGGAGGGATCCAACTAGATTCCTCACCAATATTTATTTGATTACAGATATTGTGATATTTGTTGATTATCATATGATGATATATGATGTTTGATTGTTGTGATTGATGATTGGTGCTGTTGCATCATCGGATCCATTTTTGAAGTTTAAAAATAACGATTTTGATTTTAAAGGGATTTTAAAGTGATTTTTGAAAGTATACATTTTATTAAAAATTTGAATTGATTCATCTTAAATAAATAAACGTTAAAATTTTAAAGTTATAAAAATTATGTTTTTTGTGAAATATAACCAAAGTGTGATTTTTGAAATAAATAGTTGATTGATGTATAAAATAGTTTAAATTGGGATTTTTGAATTTTTATGAACGATTTATATAAAAGATGTATAAAATTGATATTTTATAAATTAAGAATACTGGAATTATAAAATGAGTTTTTATAAGTGTTAATATGGAAAAATGGATTTCATAAGTGAACGAAATTTATAGACTTATAATTTGTGAAGTTATAAAATGAATAGATGTTGTAAATAAATGGATTATAAGTTCTTAACTTATAATATAGACTTCCGGTATATAATTGAGTTATATAAATTGAATTGGATAATAAAGGAGATTTATAAAACGAAGTTTTATAAATAGAAATGGGATTTGTAAACGTTGTTTTATAAATCCGAAACCAATTGAATTTGATAAATTAAACATAGAAGTTTAATAAAGGAGATATATTCGTGATTTTGGACAGCGAATTATCCTTTAAGTTAAATGTTGTAATAATAAGAGTTTGGTTGGGAATTTTATCCACGATTTTGGACAGCGGATAATCTTTTAAGTAAAATATGTAGAAACGTTAAATGTGTTAACGAAGTATATTTACGATTTTGGGACAGTAAATATATTATTAAATTAAATGGATATGTTTTGGAGAAGTGATATTACGAAATGAAGTAATTGTTTTAAAAGATGTTTTAAAACGTGTTAAGTATCGAAAACATAGATTTCAACATTCATTGTTGAAATAGACGTTTCGAGAAATAAGGAAATGGTGGACTATAACACTGTTGTTATAGTAAATGGTTTCCGAAAGGAAATGTTTTATATAGTATTGGGATTTATATATCTATCTAAATTTCGAATCCCTATACTAGTGATTTTGAGTTGTCGTAACGATGTTTTACGTAACATTCGTTTTGACTCAAATAAAATTTGTGAAAGAAAATGATTTCCTTAAAGAATGAAATATGTACTTAATTTTGATTTAAGTATATCGAATATTTTCCAAGTGTTGAAAATAAATGATTTGTGAATTACTTATTATTAAATAAGTATGGAAATGCTTTTCCAATATGAAATGAAAGGTTTGAAATTTTATCTTTTAAAGATAAACTGAAAAGTGAATATTTGAAATTTGTTTCAAATGGTTAAGTGTGGAAAATTATATATCTTGTAAAGATATTTTTGGAAATTAAATAATTTGGAAAATTATTTGGAATCTGATGATGTTGCGCATCTTTATTGATAGTTTAATAACCGACTATCAATATTTACCCTTGAATGGGTATTTGTTGTGATTTGCTTGAATTTGAATGCCACACTTATTTTTGAATAAGCGCTCACTATTCGGGTTAGCCGGGAAAGGACCTTTGGGTCGTATAACCCATTCCGAATATGTGATACGTCGTAATGGATTGCATTTGATGACCGGTGTTGAAGATCGGATATTTTTGAAAACGGAAGGATTACCGTCGAGTTACTCTACATCGGCTGATCTCCGATATAGAGGTTTTATCACCCTTAGTGACGGGAAGTCCGGATGTGATTAGAAAATTATCTGGATTTGCAAGGGCTTCGTAAGAAGTGCCTTCGGTTCTGTTCGATCCCGGAACAGACTTGTATGGTTGTACGTCTGACGTTACAAATTGAGATATAAAGCTGGTTTCTTTCAAATACATTTCTGTTGGTGGCAGAGAATTTATTCTCTTAGCTTAACACCCTTCTCTGAGACGTACGAGCTCAGAGGTTATGTAGTTGAAGGTTATTAGTGATATACTCCCAATTTGGTAACGTGGCATGCTGAGTGTTGCTGTGTAATGATCATTGTTTGATCATTTGTGATATGATCATTTGTTTGATCATTTATCTTTGTGATCATTACTTTGATCATTTATTGACCCAAAGCATGGCTTTGTACCAAAGCGTGGCTTTGTGGACGAGACTTCGTCGGACCTCACACCCCGGAAATGGTCAAAACAGGATGGATGCGGCAAGGTTCTAGGGAGTAGCGCCCCTTAGTGTATGTCATTCCTTCTGGATAGAGGTGGTATCATGGTATGGAGCCCATATACTTAACCTATGTTGTTGCTGCATTATTATTCATATGTGGTTGTTGGAATCGAGGATCCTCGGGAAGATCGGTTACGATCGGGGGATGGCATACGCGTGTCAGCAGTTACCTATTTTTGCAGAGGTAACCCGGCCTTGTGTTGGCAGAGATCTAACCGTAATGTTAGGTTATTTCTCGGGTCGTCTTTCCAGAGGCGTACCTATGTGGCAATGGGAAGTTCCTTGGCCTGACCATTTGTTGGAAATCCATCTTCCAATACGAACTTTGTACGGTATTAGTTGTAGAACCTGCCATTTACTAATGGTGGTCACCACTGTTTAGATGGTAGCTATAGTAGGCATAAGTGCGGAATGCCTATGCTGGCTAAGATTTATATTATACTTTCGAAATGTTTTCTACACTATGCACTAATAATAATACCAAAATGATTTGATTTTGCGTAGTAAGCATCTTTGACTATCATAAGAAGAAATCTCCTCCAATTCTACGTTTGCATTGTGTGTGTGGCGGGAGGTCTTATGGTAGTTTCATTTTCCGAAAGCGTTGCGAAATTGACTTTAAAATCTTCCTGTTGTTTGTTTTAAAGATAAACTGTTTTACGTTCTCACACCAGTCACCATGACTGACCTGGAGTTTATTGTTTCCTTCCTAAACTCTGGGTGCCCACCAATTTCCACACGGGCAGTCTAGAGTTAGGTTATCAGGTCATTCTGGATTTGGGATGCTGTGGAGCTTAGTGGCGAGCTGGATGGCGAGACGTACCACTTGCATATGATATTATTTATTCCACTGTGTATTCTGTATGAGGACAAGTTATATAACTGTCCAGTGTTGTATTGTTGTTGTAAACTCTGATGATGATGTAATGTATAAAATGATATAGTTCTTTGATTTAAAGATTATTCATTTATCTATTATATGTTGTTCCGCTGCGAATGTGAGATTCTGATATTGTTTCTGTTTCTGAAGTTGTTCTGTTGTTCTTCTTTCTTTTTCTTCTATCTTTTCTTCTACCTCTTCTTTCTTAAACCCTAAGAATTCGGTTTTTCGGCATTCGATGGCTCGGCAGTCGTTACAGTGGATGTATTGATGTCGATATTCGGAAGTCGAAGAATCGGGTCCTTACATCAACCATCTCGTCACAAAATAGCTCGATCCAACCGCATGTAACGTAGAGCTCGCCGTGCTCTACATCTTTCATGTTGAAGCCATTAGGTGAAAGCGTATGTATTGAGAAAGAATGAGGGAGAAATGAGTGTGATTTTCTGCCATTAATCGATAAAAGAAAAAGCGGCTGATGAATTTATCTAGGGTTAACGAAATGAACAGCTTATTGTATAAGTTTCCGACCCAATTGACCCGTGAATATTCCAAACTCCAAACGAAGCGTGCCGCCTGGTGTTCTATATGTTATACCCCCATTCCGAACACAATGAAACTAGTTTCAGGAGCCATTTTCATCATATTCAGAAGATAGCATTTCAAAATCAAGTTATTTTATTTAAATTCTGAAATTAAATTCTACACGTTTCAAGCTCGTCTGGCCAAACATAAGTCCGATCGCTACGAAAATTGAAATCCTATAAGAACTCACTATTACGGATCTGATGAAACTGGTTTCGTCGAAATCCGAGACAGTGCCCAAAATGGCTATTTTCACACGTTGATTAAAACAAGCTATTTTCCAAAATCAAAATATTCATTTTAAATTCAATTTTAGAAGTTAACAATCTTCATTCTTGCTTAAATCAAATTTAAATCAAATTCCAACATCATCTTTATTCATATGAAATTTGGGATTCAATTATTTAAATAATTTCCAATAATCCAATTTCGATAATTCCAATATTAGATTCCAAATAAATTTTAGTTATCAACAATTATTTTATTTTCATCTAAATAATTCAACATTTATTATTCAATTCCTGCTATTGATTATAAACACTTTCAATACATAAAATTTCATTTCAATATGTATCATTGCCAAAATCTTCGAAATTGTTTATTTCAAAATTTTATTCAAATTCATATTCAATAAATTACATTAATAAATGTAACGACCTATATTTTTAACTATTTAAAAATATTAAATTAAATAAGTTTTTTGAATAAAATTGTTCGCAATATAAATTTTTATTAAGATTTTGTTGATACAAATTAAATTATAATATAAGTTATAAGCTTAATTAAAATTTCTATTAATGACATTTTTTTGCAATAAGGTAAGGGTGATAACATATGTTAGTGTGTATTTTAATGACATAGGTTTGAATGAAATTAAAAACTGTCTGAATTTAAATTTCCAATTGATTGGAATAATAAATGTTAATAAAAAATAATAAATGTTTTTTTATTAAAGAAGAAATCATATGTTTATTTATTTGGAATGTTTGTTAGCTGAAAGATTGATTGCAGAGATGAGAAACTATTATTTAGTAAGAAATGTATAATTCCTATTTGTATCCAATAGTGTATATATATGTTTAAATTACTATTAGTTAGGAAATAATTGTTCCATTTCTCATTACATTTATTTAGTCCATTTTGAAATTCACCTTTGTAATCAATTGAAATTAATGTAATTGAATAATTTCAATTAATAGGAGAGAGGACACTAAATTGTAAATTAGTAGGTGTAATTAAACGTAGCTTATGTTTTGTGAAAATATAAGGAAAGTTCGATTTAATAAAAAAAAACATTTTTATCAAATAAAATGAATGTTTCATTTGTGAATGTAAGCTTAATTCCATTAAAATAAAGAATAGAATGGTTGATTTAAAAGAAGAAATATATGTTAACTTGTGTGTTTAGGCATACAGATTGATTACAAGAACAGGAAAATAATTTATTTAAGCAATTTATTTATTACTCTGGTGTATAGACAACAAATTTATAAACATGTTTAAATGACTAAAGGGAAGTATTATTCTATTTTTCATTCATTTTAGTTTGTCTATTTTGAAATTTAGCATTATGATCAATTGCAATTAATGTAATTGAAATATTTCAATTAAAAGGAAAGAAAATGTTGATTGCAATTAATAGATTTAATAAAAGAAACGCACGTTTTATGTTAAACAGAAAGGGTGTTTTAATGGAAATAAAAGATCAGTTTGGGAAAACCAAATTGAACGTTTTCATTTTTAAGGTAAGTATAATTTTATTTATTGTGCGTTGATAAAAAATTAAATGTGTACAAATTGAGTATTATTTGAGTTAATGAAATTAATTTGGTTACGTTTCAAAAATTAAATTTCAAAAGGTTGTGTGATGTACATGGTACCTTTATTTCTTTTATTATTAATTGTTGCCTGTACGTTTTGAAATAGTTACCTCATTATTAATACTTGATCTGTCACGACCCGACTTCCTATGCCCAGGAAGACGTATCGTTTTTAAGAAAAGAAAGAGGTGAGAAAGTAGAAAAGAAAGAGAAGAAGAAGAAACAACATCAGAATCTCAACAGCGGAACGAATAAAATATAATATATCACATAGATTAATATATAGTATCATATACATCAGAGTTACATAGACAATACATCACATACTAGACAGTTATAAACACCTGTCTAGTTAATACAACTCACACATCACAGAGATACAACACAGCGGAATATAGAATAAACACTAACACAGCGGAACCACTAAATATCTACACGCTAAAGCCTCCTGCTCCATTGCTCCTCCAGAATTCGTCAAAGCTAAACCTGAATCCCTTGACTACCCGTAAAAATTTGGGTACCCGAGAGTTTAGAAAAAAAAAAAAACAGAAAATAAACTCCGGGTCAGACATGGGTCTGGTATGAGTAACAGGTTAAAGTTGCTTAACTTTGAAAATCATTTGAAACAAAAAGTATCACGTAAGATATCCCACACATAAACATGGAAATGTTTTTACCTTACGCTAACCAAAACATTTGATAGGAAATCCAGTGATATTATAATAGTGTCTAGGGTTTTCAAGTAAATATGAAATAGCTGAAATTGTTACATGATTAAATTCCAGCATACTAGGTATACAATCAAAACCGTAAGGTCTCGTAGGAAGAATGGGTTTCCATCAATGGCTGGGCTACTGGGGTACCGCCCGTCACAGTACGTGGCCTAGATCACTGTACCGAGGAGTACGCCCGCTCCCCTGCAACACAAGGCCGGACCCATCCCTTACTGGACAGTTCCAAATAAGATCACCCCACAGTTGGCGCGACCAACCGTACACTAAACCGAAATAAATAGGGACATCTAGACAGGGGTAAACCTTACTCTCAAGTGGGGGCTACCCACGAAGCCTTGCTGCACCTCCCCTGTTTTAGCCATTCCCGGTTGATGAGGCTTGAGGTCACGATTACCTTTATAGAACACATCTCTTAGAATGCTCATCGCCCACCTGACGATGTTCTGAAAGCATTCAATCCATACAAGTTCGTTCCGGGTTCGAACGAAACCGAAGGCATTATCTCGTTACACTCGTATTGGAATCACCCTCAGAGTTAACGACAATAACCCTTGCATTCTATATCACCATCTCGAATCTATAAGTACTATCCCGTCAAACTCATTACGGAATCACCCACAGAGTTATACTGACGAATAGTTCTTATACCTCGAGTCTTCACTTGCTCCATTTGAATTTCACGACCTAACGTTATTTTGGATCGATGTGGTATTCGGGTCTCCAGACCTGGAATCCCGGTATACGGAAACCCGATCCCGGTCTCATCGAAATCCAAAACGTGTCTTTTAAGGCCAAGTTGTTTTAAAGGTTTTAAAACAATTCAATTCAATTATCTATATCAACACAGATAGATAAATCGATGGATGATACACATATCAGCATATATGAATAACTATATCATCATCACACTTCAAGTCAAACATCTATATCACAACAGATATTACTGATCTCATATCTGAGATTACAATCAATCAATGGGATATCAATATCAATCATCATACATAAGCAAGGATAATAAATCACACTATTGATAATTAATTTAAAATGAATTAAATCAATTACCTTATCCTTAATTAATTTAAAGTTAATTAAATTAATTACAATGTTATTATTAAACTTGCTTAAATCATCACCCTATTATTCCTTTTTAATTAATCATCCCGATTAATTACTTTTAATTACATTTAAGTAATTATCCTCGAGTTATTTCTCGGATTATTTAAATCAAACATAGAAATTAATCTTTATATTACTTCATTTATTAATTAACCGAAGTTAATTACTTTGCTTAATTATTCATATTAATAAATCTCTTCATTTATCAATTATATTCCAGATAAATCCATTTTAATTTCAACATTAATTATAAAAATTAATGATCTCAAATTAACATTTACAATTTAAATTAATCATATCGAGTAATTAATTTTTAAATTAAACCCAAATATTAATCCCCTCTGATTAATCACATCTGGTCATTAACTTCCTTAATTACTTCATAAACAAATTAATTACTCAATAATCAACTATCTTTAATTAGTCCCTTTGATTAATTATATAAAGTAATTTACTCAAATTACTTTATTTACGAACATCATCCCATAATTACATCCTGTAATTTAAACATTAATTACTTCTCTAAGTAATTATCTCTTCAAATCATCAACCGATTAATCCAGGTTAATTAAAATAAATTAATTAACCCAAATAAATCAAATTATTTAATAAGCCAAAATGAGTAATCAACTCCTTGATTACTTCTCATTTAGTTAATTATACTTCAAACATTTACAATGTTAATTTTCAATTAATAAATCAATTAACTATTTGAAAATCAATTATATTGATTAATTATAAAATAATCCAGTTAATAGTCTCATTAACATCTATTAATTTCTATTCTCAGGTAATTAACTTATTTTAATTATTAATTAGTTTAATTTACCATTTATAAATTAATTAAAGTCTAATTTATGCTATTTCATAACATACAAATTACTTATCCCATTATTTACTTTAATTAATACAATAAACTTATAATCACAAATTTAATTTCTTAGTTCATTTTTTTTTTTTTAAAACTTTAATTAATTCATTCAAACTTCCATTTCCCATTTAATCAATACAACTTATCCATTATCTTCCTAATTCATTTAATAGTTAATGAATTTAAAACTTAATCTATGTTTCTTAAAGTAAACTTATTTTCATTTTCGATTAAATTTTCATTTCAATATGTTGAAACATTTATTTCACTTTCCCTTGAAATTTCATTTAAAATTCCAGGTTTAAAACGAACACTAATTTGAACTTTAAACCACTTTATAAACAACTAACCTTTTTAAAACTTTAAATTACAAATTTTAAACAATATTTTGCTATGAAGAGATTTCAAATCAAATCCTCTTTAGTTCAAATATTTAAATTTATTTAAAGTTCTTTAAATTTTTAAAACTCCTTCCATTTCAAAAACTGGAATTTAAACACTTAATTAAACTCAGTTTAACATTGATTACCAATTTAAACTTAATAACTTAAACTGTTTTAAACTGGCACTGTCAATACTTGAACAAAAGACCCGAGTTTCCCCTCAATCGCTTCGAGAAAAACAGAGAATTACCCGAGCCAGGACGAAATCTACTCGAGCAAAACTGGGTACTGATAACCGCTGGAAACAAACAACCCGAGATCCCCTATATTTACTTCGAGTAAAATGTGAAAAGTCCCGAGCCAAACGAAGATTTTCTCGAGTGATTCTCGAGTTTCATTTCCCTGTCAACCCAAAAATATCACAGCCATCAGAACACTCAACTGTGCACGTGCACATCACCAGTCCCCATTTCCGATCCACCACATCCATCTCCACATCACGGCGACCACATGTACGTCCTTTCCCAGACCTCCAATCATCACCTCTGACTCGAAATTGAATTCGAGAACATCACCACCTGGAACCCAAACAGGAACTTCACTAATCCCTGGAAATCATCACCAACCTCGCTGCCTCGTCCACCGGAACGCCTGAAGTTCTGGCCACCGCTTCATCAGACATTCCACTACCAAAACCCAGAAAATCGAAACACTCGAGCCATCCCTGAGCTCGAACGAGACCAAAGATCACAGCACTCCAAACTAGGTTTACCCACGAAAAATCATCGCCATCACCTCCACGTTGATCTTCCGACGAGTTCACCATTTTTCCGATAACCCCTGGTTACCCCTCTACCTCTTGACAAATACTCGGCATCACCCGTTGTCGAGATCGTCTACGGCAGCTAAAAAGGCTTAAAACAGTCAAAACGAAACTGCTCTTCATCCCTTTGCTTAAAAATTGTAAAACTTGTCTTAAAAATCATTTTTTTGTATGTAGTTTCACTTAATATACCTGATTTCCCTAAATAAGAAATTTGTTTCTAAACATATTTAAAGTTGTTCTTAACTTTATTGGATTCCAGAGACTCACACAAGTTAGTTCAGCTTTAATATAATTTCAACACCTAGATTATAGTTAAACAAATTGCTTTTGTTTATATTTTACATTCAAACAGTTGTTAAATCAAGAGAGGTAGATTTATTTGCATATTTATTTCAAGAAGCAAGCAACAGGTAACAGAGTGCAAAAAGAAACTGATATACCAGACTTGTACAACCATACATGCATAATATACATATTATCACAGAGGGGAAAATCATACTCCATCCTAACTTTAGTTATATTTTTAAGATAAAATGTTACTCACTTTTTTGACCTGCAAGAATAGACAAAGCACCCTGTTTGGACTTCAAAACTGGAAAGTGTTTTCTACTTTGATCATCCTGCCAATCATCTTGTTTCTGTTGTATTGAGTTGTTGTTGCTGGTTGATGATGTTTAAATGAAGTTTTGTTTAGGTTTTAATGGAGTTTCAACTTAGTTTTGTTGAGCTCGAACTGGAATTTGAAGTGATAAGAGAAGGTTGCTCTCAGGTTGAAGTTTTAAACATTTTACAGGGTTTATAATTTCCTTCTTTATGTCAGAGATTTTTTTTTACAATATGGAGGCTGAAATACAACTCAACAGATTTTGTACGCTGCTAAGGACGAGGGTATTAAATGTTGTTTGTACCATGATGTTTCATTTTACACTTATCTATATTTTATAACTTGCCTGAGACTTCTTTCTCAAGCTACAGGTATGTTTCCTCTTTCCTTTATATTTGCTTTTGTTTTCCTTAAGTATTGCAGGCATGTTTATATTCGAACAGGTTCTTATGCTTACCTATACAAGCCTACTTAGCTATGCAAAACATTTTGAGGCTGGGAAATCATTTTCTTATGTGTTATGTAAAAGTAAGTCACTGGTTAATAAAAGATTGTAAATGAATGTTGTCTTCTTTTGATGGTGTAGTATAAATGTTACTCTTGTATATTGTTTGATTATAAAATGTATTATTTAATTATGTTCTAATATGTTGTTTAGATGTGTAAAGTATTTGTTTAGGTATTTTAGTATGTCGTTTTATAATTTATAAATTTTACTTGTTTCATTTGTATTGTTGTTAGCTTGCTATTTTAATATGTATATTTGTTATTCGTATTATTGTATTGTATTTCCAGATGGATACTTTATACTATTTTTATTATTTAAAATAAATTACACATATATAAATTTGAAACGATTTACAAAAGGAATTATATTTTATCAATATTGTAAAAGTTCGTTTATCAAATTTGTAATAGCTAGCAAAGAAATTATTTCTTTATTATCAACTGCTTATTTTATAATATACATTAAAGTGATAGTTGACAAAACTGAATTCAAAACTTATATATATATTTTTAAACCATAATTTAACAAGCTATACTTTAAACAGAAAGAAAATAGAAATTCTTTTGTTAATAATTTAAATTTAAGCCAAAGTTAGAAATAAGTTCAAAACAATTTAAACATTTATTTAAGTATTTAAAACAATATATTTATCTATTAAATAGCTTTAAAAAGTATAATTTAAAATAAATTAAAATTTCCAAATCATCAGAATATATATATATATATATATATATATTAGAAATTTAAAACAAAATTTATCAATTCAATTTGAAACCAAGTTTCCCTATTTACGATATATACCAATATATATAAATAAATAGAAAATAATTTATTGGATTTTACAGATAAAAATCACCCATCAGATATTTATCAGAAGAAAAATATCGATTCAAATCTTATAATTCAATAATCAACTTAATATTAAATATAAATTATTAAATTGATTATTGCTCGAAATTCCGGGATGTCACATTCCTTCCCCCTTAAAAGAAATTTCGTCCCCGAAATTTAAAACAAAGGTAATTTAATAATTTATTAAAAATTTTAATTTTAAAACCCATGCATATATCAACAACCATATCAAACAATCATCCAAACAAACAAGTCTAATTATCCAGACAAAAATTTGGATAGGATTCTCTCGAGTTTCCCCGAATATAAGTACCGGGTTACTCGCTCTATAGAATCCAAACAGTCACTACCACTGAGCTATAGAGCTCCTATTCCTCTAGATCTACAAAACAAGACAGGCTATCAGACTACAGACGAGTCAGACTCACAACTAAAACTCCGTGAACTGCTGGTTCCAAAACCAGAAATAGAATCTCACACGTACTCCCTCAGAGACACGTGAAACACAACGAATCCCAGCTATCCAAACTGGCAATTCACTCCAGAAGAACAAACACTAACTTCTCTAGAATACAGAGAAAATCCAGAACACCTCGGAGCTAATTTCCCAGACTTACCAAACTAAACAGCTCCTTCAATCAGAGAAAACTCATTCAGAATCAAATCTCCGATTCTGAAATCCAAATTCCTCCGTCTCCTATCCACCGAACTCTTCAGACGATTCAAAACTGCTTCCATCACTACTGATCAGCTAAATCCCCGCTGATGCCTTTCAGAACAAATCTGAATCCAAAACAATCCAGTAAAATGATCTTCTCGAAATTAACCAAATCAAGAACACAATCACTACTATCATCAATAGGAAACAACTTCTCTTCTCCCAGAAAAGAAAAACAGATGTACCCCAAACTGCTTCCGCTGCACAACTCTGATATGGTAGGTGAAATATAGATGATGCACACAAGCACAAACCTTCCACTAATACCATCTGTGACGGACCTAGGCTTTGCAACCATCAGTCAACAATCACAACTGGTGAACTCCTCAACGATTCCGAAAATATGGTTCAACAGATCCATAAAGAGAAAACTCAGAAGTTCCTCCAAAAACCATCGGTACCACTCCTGAAATACAGTCGATACCAAACTAAATCTCCAGATGTTAACAAAACACTGACTTCTATCCATTACCACTCAATTATAAATTCATTTGTTTATTTATAAATTTAGTTTTCAATAATAAATTTTGTTTCCCAACACTTATTACTTCCAGTCTACTTTAACTAATTCTACACTTCACCTTCATTTGACATGATTTAGTTACATTCCAATTTAATTCAAACTTTAAGTTTTCCAAACCCATTTATTTATTTCACAACATTTTAAATTTACTTCCAGAGTTTAAGCAATTTCCAAATTACAAAATCACCTTTGAAATCAACTATATCCAAAATTCTTTGGCAATTCAAATATTCTTTTGAATTTCAAAACCAAACCCAGTTCGCAAACAATTCCAATTTGAAATAATTTGATAGCAAACTTTTCTCTCGGAAATTCGAAAATGAACATCGATGATGCTGCAGTCATCACCGACGTTATTTTCTAACAACCGAAAGAGTTCAAATGCTTTTATTTCTTTTAAACATCTCAAATATTTTTAAATTTTAAATCTTTCCAGATTCCAAATCCAACTCAAAAATATCCTTGAAATAATACCATATTTTTTTTTTCCAGAACCTTTGAAAACACTTCCAAATCCAAAAGAATTTAAATTTTCTCAAAATTCCAGATCCATCCAATTTCTATTCAAACATTACCTTGGAATTTTATTTCAATTTCAATTGCAAATCACATTTATAATTCACATTTACAAAATTCCATTTGGTTATATGAATTTATTTCTTGACTATTGATTAAATTCCAATTCTTATTAAATTTTCCCAATGACAATGATAATCGTTCAATATTATCATTTCCTAACAACCAAGCAACCATACATAACTATAAAAATTTTTGGAAAATCATTTCTTTTATATACAAAAATAATTTGGGTAAAATTATTTCATCTACCCTATTTTAAAACAATATTGTGTCGGTTTATCTTGTTAAGAGTTTAGAAATTCCTATCGATATTGTGGCGTCCCACACACCGACCAAAATCTATAAACACCTAACCGATAAGTCAACACAATATAAAACAATTTTATATTCACTAACAAATACGCTCTCTCAGGAAAGAAATCACTTAAGAGCCTAGGTATTCGCTCAACCTAGTGCTCTGATACCAACTGTCACGACCCGACTTCCTATGCCCAGGAAGACGTATCGTTTTTAAGAAAAGAAAGAGGTGAGAAAGTAGAAAAGAAAGAGAAGAAGAAGAAACAACATCAGAATCTCAACAGCGGAACGAATAAAATATAATATATCACATAGATTAATATATAGTATCATATACATCAGAGTTACATAGACAATACATCACATACTAGACAGTTATAAACACCTGTCTAGTTAATACAACTCACACATCACAGAGATACAACACAGCGGAATATAGAATAAACACTAACACAGCGGAACCACTAAATATCTACACGCTAAAGCCTCCTGCTCCATTGCTCCTCCAGAATTCGTCAAAGCTAAACCTGAATCCCTTGACTACCCGTAAAAATTTGGGTACCCGAGAGTTTAGAAAAAAAAAAAAAACAGAAAATAAACTCCGGGTCAGACATGGGTCTGGTATGAGTAACAGGTTAAAGTTGCTTAACTTTGAAAATCATTTGAAACAAAAAGTATCACGTAAGACATCCCACACATAAACATGGAAATGTTTTTACCTTACGCTAACCAAAACATTTGATAGGAAATCCAGTGATATTATAATAGTGTCTAGGGTTTTCAAGTAAATATGAAATAGCTGAAATTGTTACATGATTAAATTCCAGCATACTAGGTATACAATCAAAACCGTAAGGTCTCGTAGGAAGAATGGGTTTCCATCAATGGCTGGGCTACTGGGGTACCGCCCGTCACAGTACGTGGCCTAGATCACTGTACCGAGGAGTACGCCCGCTCCCCTGCAACACAAGGCCGGACCCATCCCTTACTGGAAAGTTCCAAATAAGATCACCCCACAGTTGGCGCGACCAACCGTACACTAAACCGAAATAAATAGGGACATCTAGACAGGGGTAAACCTTACTCTCAAGTGGGGGCTACCCACGAAGCCTTGCTGCACCTCCCCTGTTTTAGCCATTCCCGGTTGATGAGGCTTGAGGTCACGATTACCTTTATAGAACACATCTCTTAGAATGCTCATCGCCCACCTGACGATGTTCTGAAAGCATTCAATCCATACAAGTTCGTTCCGGGTTCGAACGAAACCGAAGGCATTATCTCGTTACACTCGTATTGGAATCACCCTCAGAGTTAACGACAATAACCCTTGCATTCTATATCACCATCTCGAATCTATAAGTACTATCCCGTCAAACTCATTACGGAATCACCCACAGAGTTATACTGACGAATAGTTCTTATACCTCGAGTCTTCACTTGCTCCATTTGAATTTCACGACCTAACGTTATTTTGGATCGATGTGGTATTCGGGTCTCCAGACCTGGAATCCCGGTATACGGAAACCCGATCCCGGTCTCATCGAAATCCAAAACGTGTCTTTTAAGGCCAAGTTGTTTTAAAGGTTTTAAAACAATTCAATTCAATTATCTATATCAACACAGATAGATAAATCGATGGATGATACACATATCAGCATATATGAATAACTATATCATCATCACACTTCAAGTCAAACATCTATATCACAACAGATATTACTGATCTCATATCTGAGATTACAATCAATCAATGGGATATCAATATCAATCATCATACATAAGCAAGGATAATAAATCACACTATTGATAATTAATTTAAAATGAATTAAATCAATTACCTTATCCTTAATTAATTTAAAGTTAATTAAATTAATTACAATGTTATTATTAAACTTGCTTAAATCATCACCCTATTATTCCTTTTTAATTAATCATCCCGATTAATTACTTTTAATTACATTTAAGTAATTATCCTCGAGTTATTTCTCGGATTATTTAAATCAAACATAGAAATTAATCTTTATATTACTTCATTTATTAATTAACCGAAGTTAATTACTTTGCTTAATTATTCATATTAATAAATCTCTTCATTTATCAATTATATTCCAGATAAATCCATTTTAATTTCAACATTAATTATAAAAATTAATGATCTCAAATTAACATTTACAATTTAAATTAATCATATCGAGTAATTAATTTTTAAATTAAACCCAAATATTAATCCCCTCTGATTAATCACATCTGGTCATTAACTTCCTTAATTACTTCATAAACAAATTAATTACTCAATAATCAACTATCTTTAATTAGTCCCTTTGATTAATTATATAAAGTAATTTACTCAAATTACTTTATTTACGAACATCATCCCATAATTACATCCTGTAATTTAAACATTAATTACTTCTCTAAGTAATTATCTCTTCAAATCATCAACCGATTAATCCAGGTTAATTAAAATAAATTAATTAACCCAAATAAATCAAATTATTTAATAAACCAAAATGAGTAATCAACTCCTTGATTACTTCTCATTTAGTTAATTATACTTCAAACATTTACAATGTTAATTTTCAATTAATAAATCAATTAACTATTTGAAAATCAATTATATTGATTAATTATAAAATAATCCAGTTAATAGTCTCATTAACATCTATTAATTTCTATTCTCAGGTAATTAACTTATTTTAATTATTAATTAGTTTAATTTACCATTTATAAATTAATTAAAGTCTAATTTATGCTATTTCATAACATACAAATTACTTATCCCATTATTTACTTTAATTAATACAATAAACTTATAATCACAAATTTAATTTCTTAGTTCATTTTTTTTTTTTTAAACTTTAATTAATTCATTCAAACTTCCATTTCCCATTTAATCAATACAACTTATCCATTATCTTCCTAATTCATTTAATAGTTAATGAATTTAAAACTTAATCTATGTTTCTTAAAGTAAACTTATTTTCATTTTCGATTAAATTTTCATTTCAATATGTTGAAACATTTATTTCACTTTCCCTTGAAATTTCATTTAAAATTCCAGGTTTAAAACGAACACTAATTTGAACTTTAAACCACTTTATAAACAACTAACCTTTTTAAAACTTTAAATTACAAATTTTAAACAATATTTTGCTATGAAGAGATTTCAAATCAAATCCTCTTTAGTTCAAATATTTAAATTTATTTAAAGTTCTTTAAATTTTTAAAACTCCTTCCATTTCAAAAATTGGAATTTAAACACTTAATTAAACTCAGTTTAACATTGATTACCAATTTAAACTTAATAACTTAAACTGTTTTAAACTGGCACTGTCAATACTTGAACAAAAGACCCGAGTTTCCCCTCAATCGCTTCGAGAAAAACAGAGAATTACCCGAGCCAGGACGAAATCTACTCGAGCAAAACTGGGTACTGATAACCGCTGGAAACAAACAACCCGAGATCCCCTATATTTACTTCGAGTAAAATGTGAAAAGTCCCGAGCCAAACGAAGATTTTCTCGAGTGATTCTCGAGTTTCATTTCCCTGTCAACCCAAAAATATCACAGCCATCAGAACACTCAACTGTGCACGTGCACATCACCAGTCCCCATTTCCGATCCACCACATCCATCTCCACATCACGGCGACCACATGTACGTCCTTTCCCAGACCTCCAATCATCACCTCTGACTCGAAATTGAATTCGAGAACATCACCACCTGGAACCCAAACAGGAACTTCACTAATCCCTGGAAATCATCACCAACCTCGCTGCCTCGTCCACCGGAACGCCTGAAGTTCTGGCCACCGCTTCATCAGACATTCCACTACCAAAACCCAGAAAATCGAAACACTCGAGCCATCCCTGAGCTCGAACGAGACCAAAGATCACAGCACTCCAAACTAGGTTTACCCACGAAAAATCATCGCCATCACCTCCACGTTGATCTTCCGACGAGTTCACCATTTTTCCGATAACCCCTGGTTACCCCTCTACCTCTTGACAAATACTCGGCATCACCCGTTGTCGAGATCGTCTACGGCAGCTAAAAAGGCTTAAAACAGTCAAAACGAAACTGCTCTTCATCCCTTTGCTTAAAAATTGTAAAACTTGTCTTAAAAATCATTTTTTTGTATGTAGTTTCACTTAATATACCTGATTTCCCTAAATAAGAAATTTGTTTCTAAACATATTTAAAGTTGTTCTTAACTTTATTGGATTCCAGAGACTCACACAAGTTAGTTCAGCTTTAATATAATTTCAACACCTAGATTATAGTTAAACAAATTGCTTTTGTTTATATTTTACATTCAAACAGTTGTTAAATCAAGAGAGGTAGATTTATTTGCATATTTATTTCAAGAAGCAAGCAACAGGTAACAGAGTGCAAAAAGAAACTGATATACCAGACTTGTACAACCATACATGCATAATATACATATTATCACAGAGGGGAAAATCATACTCCATCCTAACTTTAGTTATATTTTTAAGATAAAATGTTACTCACTTTTTTGACCTGCAAGAATAGACAAAGCACCCTGTTTGGACTTCAAAACTGGAAAGTGTTTTCTACTTTGATCATCCTGCCAATCATCTTGTTTCTGTTGTATTGAGTTGTTGTTGCTGGTTGATGATGTTTAAATGAAGTTTTGTTTAGGTTTTAATGGAGTTTCAACTTAGTTTTGTTGAGCTCGAACTGGAATTTGAAGTGATAAGAGAAGGTTGCTCTCAGGTTGAAGTTTTAAACATTTTACAGGGTTTATAATTTCCTTCTTTATGTCAGAGATTTTTTTTTACAATATGGAGGCTGAAATACAACTCAACAGATTTTGTACGCTGCTAAGGACGAGGGTATTAAATGTTGTTTGTACCATGATGTTTCATTTTACACTTATCTATATTTTATAACTTGCCTGAGACTTCTTTCTCAAGCTACAGGTATGTTTCCTCTTTCCTTTATATTTGCTTTTGTTTTCCTTAAGTATTGCAGGCATGTTTATATTCGAACAGGTTCTTATGCTTACCTATACAAGCCTACTTAGCTATGCAAAACATTTTGAGGCTGGGAAATCATTTTCTTATGTGTTATGTAAAAGTAAGTCACTGGTTAATAAAAGATTGTAAATGAATGTTGTCTTCTTTTGATGGTGTAGTATAAATGTTACTCTTGTATATTGTTTGATTATAAAATGTATTATTTAATTATGTTCTAATATGTTGTTTAGATGTGTAAAGTATTTGTTTAGGTATTTTAGTATGTCGTTTTATAATTTATAAATTTTACTTGTTTCATTTGTATTGTTGTTAGCTTGCTATTTTAATATGTATATTTGTTATTCGTATTATTGTATTGTATTTCCAGATGGATACTTTATACTATTTTTATTATTTAAAATAAATTACACATATATAAATTTGAAACGATTTACAAAAGGAATTATATTTTATCAATATTGTAAAAGTTCGTTTATCAAATTTGTAATAGCTAGCAAAGAAATTATTTCTTTATTATCAACTGCTTATTTTATAATATACATTAAAGTGATAGTTGACAAAACTGAATTCAAAACTTATATATATATTTTTAAACCATAATTTAACAAGCTATACTTTAAACAGAAAGAAAATAGAAATTCTTTTGTTAATAATTTAAATTTAAGCCAAAGTTAGAAATAAGTTCAAAACAATTTAAACATTTATTTAAGTATTTAAAACAATATATTTATCTATTAAATAGCTTTAAAAAGTATAATTTAAAATAAATTAAAATTTCCAAATCATCAGAATATATATATATATATATATATATATTAGAAATTTAAAACAAAATTTATCAATTCAATTTGAAACCAAGTTTCCCTATTTACGATATATACCAATATATATAAATAAATAGAAAATAATTTATTGGATTTTACAGATAAAAATCACCCATCAGATATTTATCAGAAGAAAAATATCGATTCAAATCTTATAATTCAATAATCAACTTAATATTAAATATAAATTATTAAATTGATTATTGCTCGAAATTCCGGGATGTCACATGATCTGTTCATTTCTCCTTCTATTTAATACCTGAGCCTAGACTCTTAACTATATTTAAATCTTGCCATCTCATTTTTAGTTGTATAAAATTCATTTTCCTTTGGTTTGCAAACTTTCTCATTCCTACGTACATTTCCTTATGCACTATTAATGCTTGAAGCTTTCAAAACAAAACGTGACATTCATTTTTGTCCCTCCACCTTCATTTCCTTATTTTTAAATAACCTGTAATTTTATTTCTTCATTTGCGTTTTGTTTCTCCTGACACCTCATATTCATTTAGTTCAAATTGTTCTTTGTTGAAGGTATATGCTTATCATAAAATTGTTCACGTTTTAAACTTGTCCCTTCATTTTTTTACAACCACCTGATTTCCTATATTTAGATCTCCATTTCAAATCTTCCTTTTCCCGAATAATTTTAACGTGAGCTTGCAAATTCAAAAGCTCTCATTTTGCAAATTCAAAAGTTTTTTTTATGAAACATGAATTTAATTTTTTTCATTTTTCCTACATGTCCTGCCCTCATCTTAGTTTGTTCTTCCATCTTTGCCTAAAGCCTCATCTTGGGAAAAACGTAAGTATTAGACTTTGTTTATTATTTTAAACGTGTACCAATTATTATTTTAATAATATTTCTTCTAACATGAATATATTTTGCATAAAACTTTGATTCACGAGCGATTTCTTCTGTTGGATTCATATTTAAATTCCGGACAACATGAAACTGATTTGGTTGAATTTGGAGACTCTTGAGATTTTGCGCTTCTATTTGAATTTTTACCGGCTATAAATCAAAGGTGAGTGATTGAACCCACTCACGCAATCTAAATCTTCTTATGTTTGTTGAATTAAATTTATGTAGTGATAAAATTGTATTGATTACTGTTTGGTAATTTAAATTGAAATTGATATTGATATTGGATTAAATTGACATTTAAATTAATATTGAAATTAATTGCTAGTTAAACACCAACAATTGATAACTAGTAACTGTTGTGATATGTTGGTTGATTTGGATGTTGATTGTTATTGAATGCCTATTGATTGATGATTGGATGTGTGGTTGTTTATTTATTTTGACATATCCCTGTTATTACCCTATTTATTATTTGATATGTTATAAATTGTCATTTGTAAAATTTGAAATGAACTAAGAAATAGGCTGAAATGATACATACCTATGACATTTAGTTATGGGTTGAAATGATATATATATCTATCCATGTAAGTAAAATTTAAATAACTGATCACTTGGTCATAGGGTAGAAAATTATATACGGACACCGAATTTGGTTAAATTAAATGGTTTTGAAATCATGAAATTTTATTTATACGAATTAAATTATTTTCTAATTCGAGATTTGAAATGTTGAAATTGGACTGTTTAAATGAAATTGTTTAAGGATTAATTTGTAACATTAAGTTGAAATTGAGATATGATTTGAATTTATCAAAAGTGAATTATTTGAAAGGTTGAATTTTTAATTTAAACTTTGAAATTACTTTATTAAATTGGTTTAAATTGGTATTTCCAAATTTGGACGTGAAATAGATTTAAACTAAATTGTTTAAAATTAAGAATTTGAATTAAAACTTTTAGCCATTTGAATAGAACTGTTTAAATTGAATTTGAAGTAAAGTTGAAATTGTTTTGAATTGAGCCTGATTTAAATGGAAATTTGAATATGTGGTTGACTTGAATTGGAAGTCGGAAAATTGATTTCATTGGAATTGGAACATGAGTTCAAATTGTTGTGAAAGAAAGAAATAGTTTTAATATAAACCATTTTAATATAAAAACTATTTTGATAATCAAATAATTTTAATATATAAACTATTTTAATTATTCCAAAATATTTTTCAATATTTAAAACTATTTTTAATTATCCAAACTACTCTTAATATTCAAACTATTTTAATTATTCAAACTATATTCAATATTCAAACTGTTTAAGAGTGGGAATTTTTAGATTTAAATCATTGATTTAAATACGGATGTTTTGAAGCTATGACCTATTTTGAATTCGAAATGAAGCAAATCTGATATTTTGATATGGAATATGACTTGTTCTTGAAATTTAAAAGAACCAACCGGTATGAAAAATGATGTTTGGTTGTTAAAGAGACCAAGGCTTCTTATTGGCATACTCTCTATCAATATTGGAACCACTTTAACAACTGTGTACATGGTGGATGATCTAGAATGAAGTGGTTGGATTTGGCGCACGTTTGCTGGATTTGAAGAAAGAGAACGATGATGGATGACCCCGGCACTTGTGCCAATTTGAAATGACTAAAACAGGATGGCTTGTTAGGGCCAAGTGGGCTAGCTACCCTTAGTGGACACACTTCTTCATATTACAATATTAATGTTGGCTTGATCGGTGCACCTTGATTTGATTTTGGGGGTGCTGGACGCGGTGGGCGGTTGTGGCTACGATGCGTTACCACCAGCCCTGCAACCTAAACTGGTAGTATCCTACCTTGGGCATTGCCTCACATGCCTTGTCATACTCTTTATCCTTATTCGCAACCACTACGATTTTGTTT
Organism: Allium fistulosum; assembly: GCA_030737815.1. NCBI lineage: Eukaryota > Viridiplantae > Streptophyta > Magnoliopsida > Asparagales > Amaryllidaceae > Allium > Allium fistulosum. Next base: position 802,954,581 of record CM060903.1, on the reverse strand, counting down.
TAGTGTTGTCTTATCACGACACCTACCTGACTACCGACGTTACTGGTGGTGTCAAAGGCAAACTGTAGGACAATGCTTAAAAATGTGTTAAGGAGGATCAATGTAAAGCCCTAACGCTATTTTAATACTTTACATTATCGATAGACACTACATATATAGCGTATCTTACTACATATAGATAGTTTAACGGATCCTTAGAGGATGGAAAATCCTGTAACATCTCTTAAGTTATTGCACCCACGTTGTACACTGGATAGGAGATGTAAAATCCTGTAAACATCTCTGAAGCTATTACACTCATATTTACTTGTTGTTGACTTAATTTACATAAGAACTTTTAGTTCTGACTCGAGTGTTTTGTCTTTTCATTACGCTCGGGGTCAGCCTGAGCATTTTAGTTCCTTGATTTTAGGAACCCTTGCTCTCCTTACATAGACATAAACTATGATAGAAAATCTTAGTTCCATATCAAGAACCCTCATCAAGTGCTCGCCGTCAAAAATCGAGTAATAAATCCTTATTTGTAACGGTGTAAAACACCTCAAAGTCTTGAACTCGAATATTAGATCAAAATTATATGGGAAGAAGAAATGATCTATGTCCATCTCACACACTTATTTAATTGGTTATCCTAATACCAATTATATTCTCATTAAATATTTATGAAAAGCATTTCATATAGTTCCATTGGATTTTGCAAAACTGATAAAACACTCTACCACATTACAAAGGTATACCCAACTATTAAATTTAAACTTCCATATTTAATTCACTTAACAATTTTTAAATACCCGAGTTGTTATTCAAAACACCCTTTTGAAACGATACCATATATTTGGAAACTCAAGGGCCAATACTTGGATATTTATTTTCAAAACATTTTAAAAGATATTATACATATTTTATTCCACATATGTATATAGCCCGAGTAACCTCAAAATTATACTAAGGAGCTGGGTACTACCAAAACAGTATACATACTTCCTACAAGAAGAATAATACCCAAGATAAACGTTTACCATCCGAACGTATCTCTTACCCATTTTTAGTTATTTCCGAGCCACTCGAACTAGTTAACTAAAAATCACTTCTTTCCTTTCAAACCCATTTTTGAAACAATATCATAAATATATTTCTAGTGAAATATTTCAAAAGAATATCCAATTCCAATTTGCTTTGGATTCGCTCGGATTCAAACTCATTCAGACCGTACAATGACAAGAGAATAATTTACTAAGTGCACAATACTATTCGCCTATGCAAACATCCGACCATCGCTTAGAAGATTATCCTAATCACCACAAAACAAATTGGGACTTATTCTCCGAACCAAAATCCAAAGATATACACATTTCTGTAAATTTCCCTTCATAGATATTTATACTTAGATATATTTCTAAGTATACTATTTTCAAAATATAGATACACTAAAACCTCTTTAAGAAACTATTATTATTATCATTTCCAAAGTCATTTATATTCTAAAACTATCTCAAATAAAATTATTATTCCCTTTCTCCAAAATCATTTGAAATGATAATATACATATTTACTTTATAGTAAATCAAATCCAAATTTATTTTATCCAAACAATTTTATAGCAAGGTCCTAACGGTAACAATTCCTTATTACAAAACTCAAAAATATTTTCAACTACTATTATTGACCCTTTAAACCTCAAAAATCATTTTGCCAAAATCACCAGGATTTAAACTCTCGAGTTCCTTTTATTTATAAGACACATTTTTATAAATCAAATTTATAAAATATCTCCTTCTAAAGGAAATCATTCTCAAATATTTATTGTGAAAATATTCTAGCTTTCTTAATATAAATCATTCTTTCAAGTATTATTTTGGAGATGTTTAAACGTTCTTTTTAATAAACTTCTCCTATAAACCCAATTTAAAACAACTAGCTTTTATATTCAATTATTTTCAAAATATTTATTTCCAAATATTCCAATTTCTCTGAATAAAACAACATTTATTTTAAAAATTAATTTTATCAAATCAATCTTTTATATATAAAATCGTTTCCAAAATATTCAAATTTCTCTTTTTTAATAAACACCCTTAGAAATCAAATTCTAACCCAACATTATCAGCAAATGCCTCATATTCAAATTGTGAAATTTAATTCACAAAGTATTCATTTCAATGTTCCCAAAGATCCTATCTACCCAACCTAGTGTCAAAAAGGAAGATTAAAGATAGATTAACCAGTGATAGTCAATGCTCAGAAATGGGCGAGCCTAACTAACCAAATTCTAGAAGACAATGATGGAATACTATCAGTTCCTAACAATCAAGCACAACCAAGAATAACTACAATAAATCTTTGAGGAAAGATACTTCTCTTATATATAAAATATATTCTTGAGAAAAATTATTTGATTTACCCATTTTAAAATCAATATTGTGTCAATCGGTCTTGTTCGAGTGTTTAGGAAATCTTTATCGATAACGTTGGCTAAACGCATCGACCAGAATTCTTAAGCCACTCAAAAGATCAAGCAACACAATACAAAACATTTTTATAAAAATAACAAATACACTTTCATATATAATATACTCAAACTCATTCTAGGGTGTCGCTTACCCTATCTCTAATGAGTTACTCATTCTAGGGTATTACTAGCCTTATCTATAATGAGTTCTACCCACCAAAGCCAAGGTTCTCGCTTAACCTTCAGCTCTGATACCAACTGTAACGACCCACTTTTCCGTACAGTTTATGCTGACAAAATACCACACATGCCAACCAAATTGAACGGGAAAGCAGATAGTTAGGGAAATAAAGTAGACAGAAGAAACTAAACAATACAGAATCTCACAGCGGAACGAATAATTTATAATATATAAAAACAAATCTTTACACAAAAACAAATCTGTAACATATGTATATACAGACATCAATCAGAGTATACTAACATATTCAACGTGGACAGTTATAACAACCTATCCTCACAATTACTGAATAATATACAACAATGCAAGCAACGAAAATATAATCATCTACGTGAATACGACTCTGGGCCTCCAGCTCCACTCCTAAAGCTCTAAAATATTCATCTAAACCTGGAAATATGCTTGGTCTGACCCGAGCATTTAGGATAAACCACGCCCGGGTCAGTATGGTAAAACCAGCGTGGGAACTTAAATCACAAGGAATTTTATTTATTTTAACTTTTAAAATCCTTTAAAATCAAAGGTATCTCGTAAGACCACGCTGCACATAAACACGGATGGGTTTCTACCTTACGATAACCTAACCTTTATATCAAAAAATCTAGTAATATTATAATAATGTCTAAAGGCGAAAATAATAATAATCAAATAGATGTGATGCTCGCGAGTGTACATCACAACAATACTAGACATAAAATCGAAAACCGATAAGGCGCGTTCGCTAATTGTGTAGGATTTCCATGGAGGTGCCTTCAATACTTCGAGGAACGGTCCTCCTGCACAAGGATCAGAGATATCCTTCTGAAGCAGCATACATCCCTAGTGATGTACCATAGGAAAAACAAAGCTAGTCTCGCTAAGACCGAGTGCATCACCCCATGCATGCCTAACAACTGTAGGTAACGTCTAGGTGGAGCCGACTACACCCTATGGGTTTGCCAACCGTACTAGGCATGCCTTCTATCTCTGGTTTTAGTCATTCCCGCTGATGAGGCTACATCCGGCATTCCAGTTTACGCATCGCCACCAAATAGATCATGGAATCCCATATGGATTCCAATACCCCAACGGGTCTCGGAATCACAAATATATTCCTACATCTTAGTTAGATCTTGGAATCACACCATGATTCCCATACCCAACAGGTCTTGGAATCACACCATGATTCCCATACCCAACAGGTCTTGGAATCACGCATGGATCCCAACATCTCAATATATCACGAATCTCCTCCGTAGAATCGTATATGGTTTCCAGAGCGGTTACGGGTTCAAGTCATCTCTTACGAGTACACTCTTCCGTTCCCGGATGCTCCACAAAACCAAACGCCGATTTCCGGAATGCTCAATACTGGTTCTTTAGGAAATAATCAGACAATACATAAGAGCGGGGATCGGCCCCTAACCGTTTAAGTGGAAGGATCTCTTTATCATTTACCGTAGAAGAACGAAACGAGTTTATACGTACAGTATAGCACCACCAATGGTAACTGTACCATATAATCCTCGTGTTTCCTCTAGATATTTCCAAAGTTAAAATCCTTCGGTGTTAAGTAAGGAATCGTTTCCTTACCACCAAAATTAAGAAGGATCACATATTTGGACCAAGATTCGATAGTCGGTTATTTAACTATCAAATAACAAACATTCAAACAGACATTACATTTCCCACTGAAATCACTAAGCCTCATTTAATTTAATTTCGATAAATTGAATCTCTTTATCAAAAATAGTCATATACTTATCTCACTGGAATAAGTATATTCACAAATCATTCCTTCCAAAAATACTTGAATTTTTTTAATAGATATGAAAAGTACCCTTCGGTATCGACCCTAGATCGCAGCTCAATGGTTACGTCTCTATCCTAGAAAAATCCAAACTTAACTGCAGGCAATCTCTGCCTCTCGAATTTAACCATGAAATCAATCATAGATCGCAGTTTGCACAATGGTTACGTCACTATCCCAGCGAAAACTTAACAAATTATAGGCAATCTCTGCCCCTCGAATTACGCTATGAAAATCAACCACTTCTTTCCAAATAACTTTTTACTTCATAAATATCTTCAAATTTATTTATGAAGTTTCTTCATAAACTTCCCAGTTTAATTAGAAAAATACTCTTTTATAAATCTCAAACCATTTGTAAAACTTTCCTTTTTAAATCCTTTCGTTTAAACCAATACTTTAGAACAAAACCATTATTTAATTATAGTAAAATAAACTTTTAATATATTAAAAATAACTTTAAATATTTTAAATTAATTAACTTCAAACAATATTAATATAATATTTTTTTAAACAATATTAATATTTGAACAATTTATCTTTGAAATAATAATATTATAATACTAATTAACTCTTAAATAATAATTAACTTTTAAATCAAATTATTATAAGATAACTTGAATTAATAAGTGAAATATACTTTTAAACATTTTTAACAATTAAATAACTTTGAAAATAATAATTGAATACTTTTAAATAACTTTTAAGAATCATAAAATAATTAAATTTAAATCATTATTAAATAATTATTAATTATCTTTAAAATGTCATTATTAAATAATAATCATCCTTAAATAACTTTGGTTCAAAAAAAATCAACTTCCAAAATTAGAAAAAGGCTTAGTAACTCCAATGGTACTTAATCAGGTCACCATTAATTCCATTAAATATCCAAGTTTCATTCCCGTACTTACATAACATCAAATATGTAAATTAATCTCACAATTAAGAATTACTTGTTAGTACAACACTTATCCAGTACCAGTAAATTGGAACGTAATTAAGTGTCCTCATTAATGTAATAGCATAACAGGGTTTATTTTTGCTAAATAAATGTCCAAATTTAACTTATCCAATTAACAATAGCAAAATGGTGATTTATTCTGTAAACAGGGATCCAATAACTTTAATTAGCGGTATGGTGTTTTATTCCACTAAATAGATGTCCATTTACCACATTAATTCAATTTAACTCAACAATATTTTTTTTGGCCAGATAAACATCACCAATTAAGGTATAATAATTTAAACGATATTATTTAAAGTAACGTAATTTAAATCCAATTTGTTTTAATCTGTTATAAATTTACACTTTGCCAAAGCTCTCAACAAGTTATACTAAAATGTTGTACTCGTTATTACGAGTCCAATGCAAAATCTGGAGGTTAATCTGATTTCAAATGAGCATGTTAGCACATTTTGAACTTGACAGCATTTTATATAGTTTATATATATTTATATATGTTTATAAGTAAGTGAGTTTCCCACCCACAAAGCTAATGGGCCAAAGCCCATTACGAGACAATGCAAACCAAACTACTAGCATAATGCCAATCTCCCCTGATCTTCTTCAATCGCCTGGAGCTCGTGTACCCCAACTCTTCCATCCTAATTTTCAAACTCCTTGAACCCGAACCAAAGAAGCTGACCCGAAACCCATTAGCCTTCCTAGCTTCACCGCCTCGGCCACTGCACACTGTTGCTGCCTCCTCCACAAGCTCCGCCTAAGCCTACCTCCAGGCCACCCATAAGCTCCATACACCCTTGACCCACAAACCCACAACCAAGTTAAGGAAAAACACTTTGCACACTTTGCACTTACACAGACATGTACACAAGTGCTAGCTTACATTTTTGCTTCATTATGCGTGCTTCAGTTCACTAATTCATCGAACAGTTCATATTTAGTAGACGGATCTTCTCTTGTCGACTCTCTAGAATAGAACTTACTGACATCTTCCTCCACATGAGCTGCTGCTGCTTCATTGCAGTTTCCCCATGTGCTTCACGCGTCTTACTCATAAATGGCGACCCAAATCCTCTACTCGCAAGCCTTTCCAAGCATCCATGCAAACACACGGCCGCATACACACACACAAACACCCCCGTGCATAAAAATACACACACACACACAAAACACAGCCACCTTCATTTGCTTGAACACTCCATCATGCATGCACTAACATGAACACCAACCCGCCATCACTATCACAAAGAACCCGAAACTTCCACCCTCTATATATCCCTCTTGGCTCGACTATCTCGAGTACAACTTGAATGAAAAGTGTAGCTCATTCATTCCTCTTCAACTTTGATGTTGGAAGTTTTTGCTGATTCTTTGTATGGAAGGAGTTAAAGGAAAAATGAAATGAAGATGGGAATGTTTTGTTTGGTGCACAGGGAAAAGAAAGTGCCTTCATTTAGTTTCATATGTGCATGAGTTGCTCCGCCTTGTCTTTGTATTGAAATGTTTACAGGCGGCCAAAATGAATGAGGGAGGACGCATTATTTTTATAAATAAAGGAAGAAGAAATGGTTTTTTTAATATGCGTATGCGCCGCATGAATATATATTATTTACAGAGTTTTAGAGCTTCGAAGCTTAACCGAGGACAATTCTTTAAATGCGAACCAACCAAAAGTCAAGTGTAAAAGCAACATAAGTACTATCATTTAATACGAAGCCGCCAAAGTGTCTACAAAAACAGGCAAGATAGAGAAAAGGCAATTGTAAAAGATAATCTCTAGTTATTTTCATGTATAAGTAGACATTCATTAAATGCTAAGTCCAAATTTTACAAGAAAAATACAATGACAAGACTTTTGAGATGGTGCGTGTTGTACAAACATTTGGTTTTTTTTGTAAAAGTTTGGTTTAAAAGATTTCGGTATCGACATTTGGCGCAAAACGCGTCAAACGAATATAATAATATTTTCCAAATTGAAAATTATAGAAAAATTCTATATGTTATATTAAAACGACGTCATCAAAAATCAAGTCTAAATTTGAAACATAGATTTTATTACGATTTAAATCCACACCCGAATATTTAAATAAATTAAATATTCAAATTTAAAGTCCCAAAAATACGGATCGTTACAGATTTTTAAAGCTAAGCTAATATATATATATATATATATATATATATATATATATGTATGTATGTATGTATGTATGTATGTATGTATATAACTATAGTTCACAAATTCCTTCTTTGAAATTGATTTATAAAACCCTTCTATAAAACCATATATGTAATAATAATTTTCTTTTATCAATTCAAAGTATCACACACCTTTAAAGAAGTTTACATACTATATTTCAAGCTAAGAAAACAAACAAAAATCATCAAAACCAATTATATCGTAAACTGGTTAAAAACCTGGAGAGAGTGCTGCAGTTTTTTTCGCGACCGGCCCACCAGTAGACTGGTGACGCAAATTCTTCTGGAGTTTCGCCCTAGATTTTATGTTCCCATCTCCGACGATGGTTGCAGCGTCTCGGGCAATGTTTTAACATAATTAGGAGTGTAATTTCAATGCAATATATCTATATATCATCAAAGAACAAGCATGCAATCATAGACAACGAAATCGAATAGTAAATCTTGCATTTGGATAGGGTTTTCAAAGTTGAGTTACTGTAAATGAATTCTTATAAACAAAGACTAATAGTAAACCAAACATACATACACTAAATCATTCAATTACTACATGCAAACTGAATTTGGAGATAATTGTGAGTAATTCTCACCTTGTTCCTTAGCTAACATCAATCAAACTACCCTAGCAACCCTCTTCTTCAATCTTTGTCAAATGCTAAACAAATTTTTTACAAATAACATAACAAAGATCACTATCTCAAGCAAAAACTGAAATTGGAAGTTCTAAAAGCTAGAGATTGATATGATAGAGTTACCTTGAATTTATATGAATTTCTATAGATTTATTCTATTTGATTTGAGGAAATTTTGCTAAGTTTTTATAGTGGATTTTAGAATTTCTTACTTCTGTTTTCTGAGCGTTTATGTAATGAACGTACAGACTTACTGAAATTAAAATAAAGTTATTCTTTCTTTATTTTGTAAATGGGCTTAACCCATTAAGACTTTAATTATCATTCTTTTTAAATCTAATGACCCATAATTCTAATTTACAACAAAAGCAAATTTTCTCTTTATTTACTCAATTAACCCTTTATTGATTTTCACAAACTTTATACTCTATTTAGTTATAAAATTAAGAAATAAAACCATCTCTTCTTATGTTCAAAAATGAATGTTTTTAGTTTTCAAAACTAATTTAACTCTATTTAAATTCTCATATCCAACATGAGATAAAACTCTAATGATGATCAAAGAGCAATTTACACTTTAAAATACTTATTAAATTTTTACAATGATTTCATTCTACAACTTTTATTTTAATAAAATTAAAATACTTATTAAAAAGAATAATAACATTTTTCTAATTTTCCATTTATTTAAATAAAACATTCCAAACAATCTGCTTTAATTACACAAAACCCATTATTTGTTTTATTTTCATCAATTAAAATTATAAATTCACTTAATTATCTCCAAAATAATTATTATGAAATTCAATCAAGATAATTTTTAAAATCGAGTTGTTACATTAATTATATAGAATAATGATGTGCACGTCACTATTAAAAACTAATTAATCCATTTGAATTGGTTTGCAAAAAGGTTAGTAAGTTAATTAAGGGGTTTGGGAGTTTTATACCCCTTATTAAAATAATTAAAGACCCTATAAGCCATAATTAATATGTGTAAAATGGTTTCATGATCTTAAATGAAGAATATATTGTATAAAATGGGTATGAGATTTTATAAAATAGTAAAAGGGTGAATACTTGATTTTAATAAAGTGATTATAAGCTAGTATGACATTTTATAAAATGGTTTATGATTTTGTAAATCGATATAAAGAGATGTTTCACTCTTATTATTAGAAAGATTACTAAAACAAGTAATATTTGAACAAGAAATAGTTGAATTTCCTACTGGATATATGTATGTGTATACGTGCATGAGCGGGTATATGTATACATGTATTCAAAGTTAAGCAACGATTGAAACAACTATAGTGTTGTAGCTAGAATTGTGATGAGAGTTGTATTTGTAAGAGGTGAACATTTGTGTAATATATTGTATATGCATATGGGAATGTTCGCATATGTATATGGTCATGTTATGAGCGATCTCATGTGACCATAGCGACCACCGAATCTGCTAAGTTGTGTGGCAAAGTGGTGGGTCGAGTAATCGCCCCAGTGAAGCTTGTTTGCAATTGTTTAGTTATATAGAAGTATTATTGAATATAAGTTCATTATGGGCATTTCATGTAGCCATGACGATCACGGTGTGCGCTAAGTTATGTGAGAGTATACTGGGTCGAGTAATTGCTCCGGTGAAGTTCAGAAATGTGAATTGTTAAGTTAATGTGTGTTTCCGTGAACGTGTATGCATAGGCGTGGACGAATGATTGTACCGACACACATATGAGCTACACACAAGGAAAAGAAGAAATTCAATATGTGTGAATTCATGATTTCAAGTCTCTAGATTGAAGAGAATTTCTCCACGATCGCAACAAAGAAACAACGAGTCATTTGGAGCTACAAATCAAATGTTATGAGTGTTTGAAGGTTGATTCTGCCCATAACAGGCATCCAGACGTCTGTCTCAAAGTCTTAGATGTCTGGATAAGCCTTGGGAACAAAGCAACATATTTCAGACGTAAAACAAAATCTCAGACGTCTGGTAGATGTTGCAGACATCTGACAACCTGTTGTTCGAGTTTTATCGATCGATCAATTGAAATTTCATAATGCGATAACTTTCGCATATGAACTCGTATTGAGGCACGTTTGAACCAGTATTCATCATTTTTTGAAGGCTACCATATAGAAAAGTTTAGTAGGTTTTGGAGTACTTTAATTTTGGGGCCTACGTAGGACCCACTTCGGCACGTATTCCAAAAACCGTAAATTTTGATGTAGATCGGGAGGATATACCAGGAGAGTATTATGACATTGGGGTTATGCGTTTGATTTGGAATGAGAGGTTTCGTTAGAGTTGTCTGGTGGGTTTTAGGCTGTGGCAACGGGAGCCGTGCATGGCGATCCCATACTATTTGTGATGATAGCGGGCTGGGACATGGAGTTCCCCACTAGCGAGTCATCCATGATTTTGATGATAGCTGACTAGGATATAGAGCTCTCCAGTAGCGAGTCATGTACGTTTTTATATAATAGCGAGCTGAGACTTTGAGTTACTCAGTAGCGATCCATATACGATTTATGATGTTAGCTGGCTGAGACATGGAGTTTATCTATAGCGAGTCATCTAGGATTTCAATGATAGTGGGCTGGGACATAAAGTTCCCCAGTAGTGAGTCTTCTACGATTTGGTCTTAACAGTAGTGACCATACGCATTATGGCGTATCTATTTGGATTTAGTCGTAGGGATTATACGCATTGGGGCGTATCTTATCGATCTTAGCAGTAGGGATCGTGACTTTGGGATCATGGTTTGATCATGGTGTATTGGTACAATATTATTAGTAGTTTTTGGGTCAGTGTAGTGTATGAGATATTGTGCTAACTTGTTGTTATAGGAGGAAGAGCAGGTTATGGTATGATCCCTAACTTTTGAGATGGATTTACTATACTTGTTTATAGGCAGTTTGTATTTCCACTGAACAATGTTTATGGAGAGGGCCAGCTATGATTTTGTTATTCCTGTCTATTTGTATATAGTTTTAATATACAGTATTTTGAGATAGTTCCATTCACACCAGGCTTTATGCCTGACCCGACTTTTTGTCTGCTTATGTCATGACAACTCTCGGGTACTCGATTAAGTAGTTCAGGAGTCAGGTGATTTTGGGGATACACTAGCAAAGTGCACAGGTGGAGCATTTTGGAGGCATGGCATCAATGTTTTGAGATACATATACTTTTTATTTTATTATACATGACAGACCTGTTATTTATATATAAGACTGTTTATTAGATATTTATTCAAAACTTTGTGCCTTTGGAATTGATGTATTCTGACTATTCTGTACTGATATTTATTTGTCAGATGCTTTCGCTAGTGCGGTCTCTTATATATTGCTATTATATTTTTGTTCATGTATATTCAACATATTATATGTTGTCATTCCGTTGTGAAATCTTATCGATGTCTTGGTTTAGTGTTTTTTTTCTAATTTTTACCCCAATCTATCTTTTGTGATATTTGAAAGTAGGCGATTTTGCAAGGCGCCGACTTTTAGGTATTACAAAGGACGGGTCGTTACAGTTGTTGATTCCAAATACAAATAGTTGTACTTTGGATACAACATATCCTATAGCCCTTTGATAGCACTTTGACCTTTGAATTGATGAGAGAATACTTGCAAATCAGTGAGTAGATTATAGAGAATGAATGTAGTAAAGTAGAGATTGAATTTCAGTGGATTTTAAGAATATAGAAAGTGGATTTTGTGAAATATATAATGGAAATTCGGAGTAAGAGGAACGAGAGAAAGTAGTTATTAAAATTTATTATCCAGTTCCATTTATATAATGTTTGAAAGGACATGTCTATTCGCAAAGAGGTGGAGCCAAACATCACAACTATTCAAAATTTAAAAAACAACTCTTCAAAGGTACATATGTCGACATACATAGGTAGGGTATATCGACATACCCTTGTATTTTGAGAAAAACAATAACACATTTAAAGCGTTATAAAGTTATGATATTTGGTAAAATCATTTTAAAATAGTTTTCAATATACAAATTTTTTTATAAAATATTTGTAAAAAAATAAAATAAATATTTTGGTGAGAGAGTATTCAAAGAAAAGAAAGTTGTTGTTCAAGGACGTTAAAAATTTATCTAATTTCTATTAATTATTATCAATAGCCTTGAATTCTTCATTCTTTGTCTTTAAACTCATTAGTTTTCAATTGTCTTGATAATCTATGAATCTTGATCTCTAGTCTCTTTACCGATCAATCTTCAAACTCGATTATCCAGTACTTGTGTAATATTCTGCAAAAATATTCTACACAACTTGGAAAAAAATTTGTACCTATATTTATATGGTTATTGTCATTAAAATCAATATGTGGTATTAACAACCTATACATAAACCTAACAATAATGGATTAAGCAATAAGCGCAACATTTATAAAGAGGAGGAAGGCATTCAACGTCTAATATATTTTATAAGAAAACGTCTTAGCAGAGCAGAGTTAAAATACATAGTGATCGAAAAGCTAGCATACAACCTGCTCCTAATGGGAAGAAAGCTACGGCTATACTTTCAAGCACACCTTATAAAGATTCTAACGGATAAGCCCCTGAAGTGGATACCACAAAGACCAGAAACATCAGGATGCCTTCTAAAGTGTGCCATTGAATTGAGCCAATATGATATCATATACTGCCCTTAAAAGGCAATTAAGGGCTAGGCATTTGCGGACTTTATTATAGAATGTACCTAGCAGGAAGAGCAATCCAATGTAGAACAAGGAGACATCCTACAAATTAGGCAATTATATGTCGATGGTGCATGCAATGAACATGGGGCGGGCATAGACTATATACTTGTCACCCCAGATAAGCAAAAACTTTACGCAGCGGTCCAATTAAAATTTAAAGTAACTAACAATGTTCTGGAATATGAAGTATTGATCGCAGGCCTTAAAATGGCGCAGGGAATGAAGATAATTGATATTATGTTTCATGGTGATTCTCAACTTGTAATTAATCAAGCACATGGGAGTTATCAGACAAAAGAGCCAATTTTGGTCAAATATATATAACTAGTTAAAGGATTACTTTCTCAGTTTGAGAAGTTTGACATTGCACAAATCCCAAAGGAAGAAAATTTGCTTACAGACTCCTTGGCCAAGATAGCAAGGACTAAGGTTGCACATGAAATGAAGACAATTTCAGTAGGGTAGTTACTAGAACCAAGCATTTCTAAAGCCCAATAGGTTCTAGTGCTAAGCAGGTCACAATGAGCCATGAGCCATATAGAAGAAGGGCAGGAAAGACAAAACATGACCCAAGGGAAATATGCCCCATCAACTATAGGTCAGGAAGAAGTAGAGTCCTAGATGACCCCATCAAACGCTTCTTATTAGAAGGGGTCTTGCCGACAAACAAAAATGAAGCTAGAAAGATAAGATATCAAGGCCCTCACTATACCTTCTTCGATGGAATACTTTAAAAAAGAGGATACTCTACCCTTTATTCAAGATGTGTAACTAAGGAAGAGGGGGTCTAAATTATGAGAGAAGTACATGAAGGATACTGCGGGGACCATTTAGGAGGGACAAAGCTAGCAAAAATGATCTTGAGACTAGGATATTTTTAGCCAATGGTATTGGCTCATCTGCAAGAATTTGTACGAAAATGTGATAGGTGCCTAAGATTTGCAAGCATACCAAGACTCCCTTCTCATGAACTGACCCCAATGGTCAGTCCGTGGCCATTTAATATGTGGGAAATTGATCTAATAGGGCCTCTTCCCATGTCCAAGGATGGGGAAAAGTACACTAAAGTGGTAGTAGATTATTTCACTAAATGGGTGGAAGCTGAGCATCTAATGACGATTACAGCAAAGAAAGTGGTTACTTTAGTGGTAAGAAATATCATCATTAGATTTGGAATCCCTTATATAATAACGTAAGGCAATGAGATGCAGTTCGAGAGTTAGGAGTTTGTAGACCTATGTGAAAGAAAAAGAATCATAAAAGGTTTTTCCTTTTTAGCTCACCCTTGGGCCAATGGGTAGGTTAAAGCTGCCAAAAAAAAGAAACTACTAAAAAGGGGGTTAATAAAAGCTAAAGGCAAGCGGGTAGGAGAAATGCCTCTAGCTTTGTGGGCATATGGAACCTCAATGAGATCCCTTATAGGACACACCCCATTTTCCCTCACTTATGATATGAGGAAATGCTTCTAGTTGATGTAGACATGCCATTACATTGGTGACTATCTTATATGGTGGAAAGGAATACACGCTTGAAGGAAGCTGCCTTGGATCTTATTCAAGAAACTAGGGATGAAGCTGGAGTGAGGTCTATTGTCTATAGACAACGGATGGCAATGACGTACAACTAACGTACTAAAGAAAGGAAGTTTTGTAAGGGGGACCTAGTTTTGAGAAGGTTAATGGCTAATACTACAGACCCGGCAGAGGAGATGCTAGGCCTAAATTTGAAAGGACTGGTGGTTATTGTAGAAGCTATGTCAAACGGAGCGTATCGCCTCTCCAAATCCAATGAAAATTTGGTTTCAAGGACCTGGAACTCTGAACACCTTATACCATATTACGTTTAAGATACTTTTCCCATTTGCAGCCTTTTGAATATGTAAATGGTCATTAATGATCAGTTTGTGCAATAAAAAATATTAACTTGATGTAGGGATAATAGATAGACCGAACCAGTATAAAAATCTGTGTGCATAATTTTCTTTTCGTGTACTTGCAAATTATACGAGCTTCAACTCTGAAGCTCGGCTTGTCAGCTACATACTATGTTGGAAGTAGGGATAATAGATAGCTTGAACCAGCTATTAAAAGACATGCACATGGCCAAAAAGGGTTATAAACCCGACTTCTTAGTAAAAAAAATAATCAGTTCGTCGCAGTAGTGAAGCAGACCGTGCCAAGCGCATGACAAAAAAAGAGGGGCATTAGAAAGAGCAATCCATTAAGGAAAGCACAAGCAACAGGAAGGAGGCAGAGGTATCTATACCAAATGCCATCTAAAAAAAGAGAAGAAATGCAGCAATGACACAAAGCCCGCCAAGTAAACACAAAGGTCATAATCTATTTTTGTCTACGCCCACTCTTTTACACACCATGCACATATATAGGATATCAAAACTTGAGTTTAATGAAATTACATTCACTTAATCAACACCTATTGCAATATGACTTACACTACGAATCTGAATCTGAGTCAAATGGGTACTGACGATAACTCGTCTATTACGGAGTTATCCCTGAGCGCTACCCTGTCTTCGAGAGGTCAAGGCAGGGGGCAAGACGAAATATCTTCCTGAATTAGAAGGCTTGGGGAGATCCATCGGACTGGAAATCACTGCTGATGAGTGGCATTGGGCACTACTAAAAGTAGTGTGGGGATCATAATCTACCCCCGCCTAGCGGTTACCAAGGTCATGTTTGTTAAACACATAATCTGGCAGATTATAAAGAAAACTTAAGTCTAAGGTCGGTGTAAAGATGTTAACCGCAAGCTTCAAGGAAATCTCTATCGTAACACGTTAAACCTTTTCCTCTTTAAGATTCTCAACCAAATCAGATTGTGCTACGTGATTGAAGTTGGGCAGTAGGAAGATGTAGGCAAGGTCAACTCCGAGTACAGTAATTGCTCTTTAAGATAGTTAATCCATTTAATGGCGGTACAGTACACACGGTAAAAATCATCTAAGATCTCTACTTTTGTCTTTTTGGTCTTCTTTGAAGATGTGCAAACAAATCATAGACGGAGGAATGTCCCTCTACCATCACCCCACTGGTTAAACCTTTCAATTGTTCCTCATAATGGCTTTTGACTTATCAATCTTATTTTGGTAGTACGAAATAAATCACTTCTTCCATTGAGAAGCCTTATCCTTATCCATACTAGAAAGAGGGGCATGAATCGCTTGAGGATGAAGAGTGTTAGGGTCATCTTCCATAGATAGTTGGATAGCAACTTGTTGAGACTATTCATCATTTTCTTTTTTGAGCTCTTTGATTTCCGTCTTCATAGATAACCCTATAGCAACTCTCTGCATCTTTCAATGCCCTTCCCATTCAGTAATGCGATCCATCGCAGATCCAAGTATCTTTCCAAGTCACTTATGTCAGAAAGTTGTTTAGCTATACAAGCATGCCGCCGAAGAGTAGTTTTCTTAGATTCTTCCAACTCCCACAATCAATACATGAAAAACACATATAAGATTAGCAATCGATTCTTTCTCCTTAATAAGATTTGCGTTAGCAGCCTCAAGTTCTTTAATCTGGGTTTCGTAATCTTCAATAACAACTAAAGAAGTTGCTGCTTTCAAACGAGAAGCATCGAGGACGTATGGGGGGCAGCTACCTTCTGGAAAATTAGTTAAGGTAGCTTCGATGGGAGAAGTGAGCATAGTCTATAAATATGAAGTAAACAAGTAGGAACTCAGTGAACAATCAAACATGAAAAACACATATATGAAAGTGACAATGCTATAGGATCGTGTAATATGGAATATATATTAACTAAACTTATAAACTAGTGTGGAAGATAAGATAGTAGTAAATTAAATGATGACGTCAGAGATTTTTATACTGGTTCGAACTTTTTGTTCTACGTCCAGTCCCAGACTCCTTCTGGATTTAAACTAGCAGCCCTCACTTAACCTGGAGGAATAGGTTTACACCGCCTAAGCAACCGAACATGACTTAATCACCTGAGCAACCGAACAGGACTTAACCGCTTGAGCAACCTAACATGACTTGGTTACAAAGTAGATTATCTTGACCTTGTGTTTTCTTTTAATAACACAGATTTTTCATTGTAGTACACCCTTCCTATAATCTTTTCCTCGAGTATGATGAGTGTAGTTGAGTGTATATGAAGAATAGGAAGTTTCAGATTGCTTGAAAAATATACAGTTATGTTTATAAGCAATTGATATTTGAATTCAAGAGAGCAATAGATTCAGAGAATATAATTCAAGTAAGACCAAGAAAGTAAGTGATTTGATCTTTGAAATTCATGCATATATATAGTAGATAGAGAGTTGCTACTTCTGGTGAAAATATTTTAACGAATAGCAATGGCCGCAACTCTCTGCAAGGAAGAAAACTATTCAGGGAGGGAAGTGCCTTTTCATAAAATTTGGAAGTGAGACCCCAGTTCAGTCGACTGCTTTAGTAGTTTCGGTCGACTGAATTCAAAAACGTGCCTATGCATTTAAATATACACAGATTCAGTTGACTGACTTATGCACTCAGTCGACTGGTCTGTGTATTTTAAAAAAAAAATTATATTCATAGGTTCAGTCGACTGAGAGCATGAGTTCAGTCGACTGAACTGTGTACTTTTTGAAAACCAGTTTGAAAGCATGTTTAAAGGATAATTTTTAAAAAGCATGTGAAATCATTTTAGTGTATATATATATATGTATATATATATATATATACACACGAGGGAGTGAACTACTTGAGGAAAGATTTTGACATGGCTAAAACTAGACTTGACTCTAAACAACATATATAGTAGATATGAGCCATACTTCGATTTAATGAGTCTGGTCTTTGTAATTCCTTGTCGTAGTTTCATGAACCTTCATGTTGGTTGAATTTTTTGTTATTAATCAAATCATAAGATCCAACATTCTCCCCCTTTTTGATGAAGACAACTTAATTTGTGATATGAATGAATCTCGACAATATTGCTTCGTGATTCGTTGTTCTATATCTCCCCTGAATATATGCTAGCCTTACCTTTTAGTTTCTCCTCCTAAATCTGTGCTTTTATTCCTGTTGCAAATAGTGTTAGAGCAATATCTTTCTCCCCGTTTGTCATCGACAAAAAAAAGAGAGTTTGCAATCTAATAACATATATAATCTAAGAGTATTAGAACATATAAGTAAGATGGATTATCATACTAGCATTCAAAACAACAAAGAGTCACATACATTACATAGACAAATCATCACGTACATTACATAGACAAATCAAATAAAATACCTACCATTGTTTCAAAATAATAACATACCATTTTGTTCGAAATATTGAAACTAAAAACTAAAAAAGCAACTTACTCATTACCATTACATCTTCGGAACTTTCTTCCTCTTCTTCATCCCCCTCAGTTTCTTCTTTGCTCCACTAGAATCACCTCCTTGACCTCCCACTTCTTCTCGCTCTTCTTCTTCTTCCCGTCCTTCTTCGGAAGTCGACCAAGTAAAGTGCGGTTGAGGTCGCTTCCTTTGAGTTGTAGGTACATGAACGGATGTGGAGAAAGATTGTCCACACGATATTGCTTCCCAAATATTGTTCAAGAAACCCTTTATGCGATTAAGTTTTTTATTCACCTTGGTGACGGTTTTGTCGACACGGGAAACATTTTTCTCGACAGGAGTTAGGCGTTGGTCTAAAAGCCTTTGATTTCTAGAGATGATGGTCAAAGCCTCTTGTGGTCGAGCTTGTGGTCCAATTTCTTGTATTTCATTAAATTCCCGTGGAGGTGGTAGTTGAGAAGAGGTCGTTGCTTCGACTCGGGGAGCATGTTGCCTAGAAGGTGGTTGAGGTTGATCGGATGCTTGATTCTCTTGCTAATGTTCGAAAGTGATAATCGTATGACTACGATATTGCTTCGGGAGACCCATTAGGCTTAGAGTTTTGGTATTCAAGGAACCAATTGTTGAATAGTCCGAGTCGGGAAAAGGAACTTCAAAATGCTTAATAATCCTCATGATATATGCGCCGTAGTGAATGGTTTTCATGCGGCCTTGATTAAAAGTTAGGAATTCATCTAGGATTACCTTAGACCAGTTAGCGGAACGTTCACCCCAAATAGCATAAAGCGACTGGAAATCGCGCCTATATACTTTTTCATAGCTACCGGTTCTGGGATTGATGGTATGAGTTAGAGCGTGGTGCATAATTCTGGCCTTGGGTCAAAGCGCAATAGCTTTGAGTTCCGTCATATCGTCCGAAAGAAAAAGATGGCTAACTCTATCTCTAGAATCCGTGTTTACTTCAATTTCACTTAATTCTTCTCCTTCGAATGGACATTGGAGAATTCTTCCAAGTTGAGCAAGAGGCAAGAAGATCTTCACACCGCAAACAATGGTCTAAACTCAATCATCGGGATTTTGAATATTATGTTGATCTAAGTTGAAATTTGCGTAGAAGAGTTTAATGAGAAGATGGTTTATCTTGATGCTATTGGCAGTGTAATCAAGTAAAGAATCCAAGCCACTTCTCCTTGCGAGGTCTTGAATTGCATAAGATGAAAAATCAGGGTATTTTATGAAAGATCCTTTGAAGATTCTAGAATTCTTCATTTTGTCGAATATTTGAGCACCTCTCTCATAGTGAAGCCAACTTCTTATCTGAGATTCCGATGGATCAACAGTAGATGATGAAGGCCTTGTTCGTTTTGGAGGTATAGTGGGTTTAGAGTTTTGAAGGAAAGTGATGAAATTGATATGGAGATTTGGGGGCTTTTGGTGAAATAGTTGCAGAGATAATGAGAGAATAGAGATATGAATGAAAAGTTGTGTGATAGTATAAGTTTATATGAGAATTTGAAATGACCTTTGGCAAAAAATTTACCCAGTTACCAGTTTCAGTCGATTGGAAATGCAACAGCAGTCGACTGAATGGGTTAATTAAAAAATAGATAACAGAGTTCAGTCGACTGACATTCGGATTCAGTCAATTGAATCATTCCCGAAAGTTTTTAGTTTATTTTTTGTGATTTCGGTCGACTAAATTCTATAGTCAGTCGACTGAATTACAGGAAAATTTCAAGTTATAAAACAACATTCAGTCGACTGACTGTATTATTTATTCAACTGAATGTGATACACGAATGCAGATATAAAATTTTATTGAACAATGAAATAACATATACAAATATTATTTAGAAAATAATATAAAAAAACAATAGAAACATGTAGAATAATTATTTAGAGGACTCAGAAGACTTGGGAGTCGTACAATCCTACGGTTCGATTTTGGTGATTTCTTGCGCTGGTTGAATGGTAGAATGATCCCACGAATTTAGAGAATAAGGAGGCTTCCGGTGAGATGGTTGATGTACATAGTTATTTGACGGAGGCGAACCACAAAATTTGAGAGAAAATTTCTTGAGTAAGCTGAGTCTTTTGCTGTGATTCTTCTGCTCATAGTACATTTCCCTTTGAATACTTAACGACTCTCGTTGATAGTGATGAATATCATCTATTTGACGAGCAATAGATGGAGAGCCGAAGCTTAGATTCCTACAAACTTGTTTTGATTCGGGTGTATACCCAGTGTGATAACCGGGAGGAACAATTGGAATGGGTTAGTAGATCAGTGTAGGCGTGGGTAAATTTATTGAGCCGGAACTAGGAGAAGAGTAATCAATGGAGGAGTATTCAGATGTTTCATTGGAAGACATGATTATGAAGTGCTTGATTGAATACTTTCCTTTTAAAGAATGATATATAAATTTTGACAAAAGAGGATATTTATAATATCAAAGGTTTCAGAAATAGAAAGTATGTGATATCCCAGAATTTTTGGCAATATCAATTTAATAATCTGTATTAAAAAATTAAATTGATTTAATAATCTTTGTTAATAAAGATTTAAATTGGTTTAATAAACTTCTTTTATAAATATTTAATTGGTAAATATTTATCTTTTAAAAGCTAATTAAATTGTTTTCTATTTATAATGTATATATATTTGTATATATTGTAAATAGATAAGCTTTGTTTTAATTTAACAAATAAAGCATATTTTCTAATCCTAATATTTTTGGTAATTTGGAAATTATGATTTATTTGATATTAAGCTTTTCAAAGCTTTTTAATAAATAACTATATGGTTTTAAAAAAACTTAAAATAAATATTTAATTGTTTAAATTCATTTAGGGAAATAAGTTATTTATAATATAGAGATAATTTCTTTTATAAATTATTTCAAATTGAATTTGTGTAGTTATATATATGTATAACTTGATTTTTAAATTGGATTTTAGAATTTAATTTGAATTTGAATTTAAAGTTTTGAAATTCAAAAGATAGATATCTTAAATTGTTTTGGATTTTAAAATATATGTATAAACTTTTATTTATGAATATAATTGGTTTTATTTCTTTAAAATTATATATATATATAAGTACTTATAAACTAATTTATTAAGTATAAGCTTATATTAACCTTTAAAAATAAATACTAATTACTTAAAAGACAAGTGTTATTATCCTAAGGCTTCATTATACAAGTGTTAAATGATAAGTATATACAATTGACAAATGTTGAATATATAAACAAGTGTCATTTTAATTCTCATTTTTTTTCTTTTATTTTTATTTATAAATCATTTCAGCCTATATATAACCATTGTTCCTTCCTTCATTTCTTTTTTCTATCTTTCTAAAATCAAAAGCTAAGTGAAACTCAAACCATTACTAAAAAAATATGAAATCAACATTCACAAACCAGATTTTTGTAATTCATTTTCAACTTCAAAAGCAATCCCTGTATCCATTATCAAGATCAAAATCAAAGCCTGTAGACTATTTTCTTCAAACCTGAGAAAACAAAGTCTGCAAGCATTTTCTTCAACTTAAATCAAAACAGTCTCATCTCTTCATCAAGTCTCAGTAACAAGAATTCAAGTTTATAAAACAAAGAAGCAAAGGCATTCTAGTTTTCACAATTCCCAAGTTCTTTTCAAATTCCAGATTTAAACTTAAAGCCTGTGTTCTGTTCATCTTCTTTAAATAGGTGAGTAACATCACTTTTAAAAGTTTAAGTATGTAAATTTGGTTGCATGCTAGTTAATTTGAAATGAATATGTATTGTGTGAAATCTGCTGTGTATATATTCATGTATGGTATGCATGTTATTTTCATCAGAGTACTCTCTGTTTATAGCTTTTAGTTTCAAGTTTTGATTTAAAATTCATTTTCTCTTGATTTTGACTCTGTTTAAACTTAAGATGCAAATGAAACTTGTTTGTTCCATCACAAACTTTGGATAAAAATTATACTTAAGTTAAAATAATAGAGAAATGTCTCTGGAAATTATCTGGAAATCAAAATGACTGAGCAAAATTAAAGTAAGTCAAAACCCAAACTTTGTAATTCATAAATTCAAGATTATAAATTGAATACATAAACTAAAACATGTTTTTTAACACTAAAATCATAATTTTTAGTTTGAGAATGAGTGTGCAGTTCTGGGTGAACTGAAAATGGGAAATTGGGATTTTCTGGTGATCTACTTGATTGTGGAGGTCGAGTTTCTTCCTGGAGGTGGAGGAATGATCGGAGGATCGGGGAAAATTGTCAGGGAGTTGACCAGAGTACGGTGGAGGTGGTGGTCATTTTTTTCTAGTTTGGAACCCTAGTTCTAACTAGGTTTGATATTTCAATCATCTCAACTTCTCTGGTTGATCGAGTGCAACGGGATCTTGGGTGATGGAAGCTGGGACATTGACGAAGACTTGGCCGGAGTTTCAGATGTGACGGTGGTCGGAGGATCGTGCACGAGGCAGTTTCCAAGTTTGATGTGGTATTCCTGGTTTTGTTCCAGGTCTGGTTTGAAACTCGAATTTGATTTCGAGTTTGTTGTAACGATCTGATGATCATGATGTGGTGTTTGGGTGATTGTTGATGTGAGGAGATCATCGGAGGTGATCAAAGATGGACGGCACCACCGTGTATGTGCACGGTGCACTTCCTGTTGCTTGGTGAAGTTTGGTTTGGCAGGGGATTTGTATACTCGAGTTTTTCTTGAGTAATTGGGTGATTTGCTCGAAGCACTTTGGGTTTGGCTCGAAGCAATAAGGGATGGGCTTGGGTAATTGATGGTTACAAGTTAAACCTGTAAGTGTTTTTTAAAATTTTTAAAATAAATTTAAAAATGTGAAGCAAAGTTTTAAATCCAGTTTAAAGTATGGATTCAAGCTTTACTTTGTATCCTAGTTTTAAAATAAATAAAGTTTTATAAATTTAAATGTTTTCACAACTTTGAATGTTTAAAGTATGTTTTTAAATGGTTTGAATTTAAAAATGATTTTAAAATGAAAAGTAAAGATTTAAACAAAAGTTTTAAATCAAGTTTTAATCTAGAATTCAAATTTAGTTTGAATCTTAGTTTGGAGATAAATAAAGTTTTATAAAATTTAAATGTTTTAAACAACTTTGAATGTTTAAAGCATAATTTCAATAGTTTGGATTTAAAAATGAATATGGTTTTAATTTTTTTTTAAAATTCTTTTATAAGATAAGTATTTCCTTAACATGAGATTTTAAAAGGTTTTTAAATTGTTTTTAAACTTTGTTAAAGTCAATTTGTATTCATTTTAAATCTTAAATTTAAAATGAAAATTTAAAGTGAATTTGAAAGTAAATGGGTTCAAAATGCTTTGTTAATGATAATTTGATCATTAATATGAATAAAGTTTTATCTTGATTCTTGAAGATAAATAGAATTTAATGATTTGTGATTCATTAAATTATTAAGGTAATTAAAATGGATAATTAATTAATGATTTGGATTAATTAATTTAGTAATTAAGGATTTTAAATTAATTAATAAATTAAGGTTTAAGTTAATTAATTAAGGAATAATTAATTTGTAATTAAGAATCATTAATTACATAAGATTAGGTTTTTAATTAATGATTAAAGATTAATTAATCAAGTAATTAAGGATTAATTAAGTTACAGTTAAGCACTTAGGTAATTAATTGGTTATTAAGATAAATTAATTTGTAATTAATAATGATTAATCTAAGTTTAATTACTTTAGAGAAGTAATTAAAGAAATTTTAATAGTTAATGAAGGTCATTAACTTAAGATTATTATACAATTAATTAATGTGATTAATTATAATAATTAATTAGATTAATTAATTAAGGATAATCATTTATGGAATTTGGTTATGTATAATTACTTAATGGAAGTAATTAAGGAATTAATTACTCAATGTAATTAATTGAGTTTAATGTGATTAGTTTAAGTTAATTAATTAAGTTTAATTAATTTAAGATAATCACTGGCTGATTTGATAAGTAATTACTTAATGTAATAAATGAAGTGTAATTACTTAGTGAAGTAATTAATGGTAATTACTGGATGTAATGAATTGAAGATGATTTAATAATGGAAGTAATTTGAATTAAATTACTTTATGTAATTAATCAAGGGATTATTTAAATAATTAATTAAGGAATAATTAATTTATTAAATGAAGTAATTAAGGATAGTTAATTACTGAATGAGATTAATCAAGGATGATTAATAATTGTGGTTTAATTAAAGATTAATTACTTAATGTAATCAATTTAAATAGGATAATTAATTAAAATGTAATTAGGGATCATTAATTAATAATTAATGATGCAATTAAGGGTTGGTTAATTAACACTAATTAATCAATGATAAGTGATTAAAGGGTAATTAATTTATGTAATTAAGGATTAATGTAATTAATTATAGTTAATAAATTAAAAAATAAATTACTGTATTTGATTAAGAATAATTAATTTGTGGAATTAATTAAAGAATAATTACTTGAATGTAATTAAAGGATAATTAATCATGGATGATTAATTAAGATGAATAATTAGAGGATAATTAATTAATTGATTTATAATTAATTAATGGTTAAGTAAGCAGGATTTATATAATAGAGGTAATTAATTTAATTTATTTTAAATTAATTAGAGATGAAGTAATTAATTTAATTCATTTTAAATTAATTATAGATGGTGATTAATAAATCATTGCTTATGTATGATGGATGATATTGATTTGCCTTAAATAGTTTAAGATCTCAGATATGAGATAAGTGATGCTGTGTGATATGGATGCTTTGGTTGAAGTATGATGATAATGTGAATTATCTATTTGTGATGATAATGTAGATTATCTATTGTGATATTTGTGAATTATCTATCTGTGTGTATATAGATAATAGAATAGAATTGAATTGTTTTAAACTTTAAAACAACTTGGCCTTAAAAGACACGTTTTGGATTTTCGATGAGACCGGGATCGGGTTTCCAGATTTGGATATCCGAAAACCACATCGATCCAAATTAATGATAGGTCGTGAATCTCAAGTGAAGATGAAGATTCAGAGTGCAAGGGTTATTGTCGTTAACTCTGAGGGTGATTCCAAAATGAGTGTAACGAGATAATGCCTTTGGTTTCGTTCGAACCCGGAACGAACTTGTATGGATTGAATGCTTTCAGACCATCGTCAATGGAGGACGATGTGCATTCTAAGATGTGTTCTTATAAAAGTAATCGTAGCCTCAAGCCTCATCAACCGGGAATGGCTAAAATAGGGGAGGTGCAGCAAGGCTAAGTGAGTCGCGCTCAAGTAGGACGAGATTTTCCCCTGTCTAGGACGTCCCTTTTTATTCGGCTGTGTGGGCAGTTGTTGAGCTCCAACTGCCGGGGTTGTCTTGTTTGGGACTGTCCAGTAAGGGATGGTTCCGGCTTTGTGTTGCAGGGGGTCGGGAGTGATCTTCGGTACGTTGATCTAGGCCACGTACTGTGATGGGCGGTACCCCAGTAGCCCTGCCAATGTATGGAATCCAATCTCCAATAAGTGCCATACGTATTAGTTGTGCCCAACAATGTTGGAACGTGAGATGTAAGCATTCCAGCTATTTCTGTATTTTATTTTGAAAACCCTAGACCCTATTATAATATCACTGGATTTCCTATCAAATGTTTTGGTTAGCGTAAGATAAAAACTTACCCATGTTTATGTGTGGGGAGTCTTACGTGATACCTTTTGTTTTCAAAGGCTTTTCAAAGTTAAGCAACTTTAACCTGTTACTCATACCAGACCCATGTCTGAATCGGAGTTTATTTCTGTTTTCTTAAACTCTTGGGTACTCAAATTTTTACGAGTAGCCAAGGGATTCAGGTTAGCTTTGACAAATTATGGAGGAGCAATGGAGCAGGAAGCTTCAGCGTTGTAGATATATATAGTGTTCCGCTGTGTTGGTTTCTTTGAGTTGTATTTGTATTGTAATAACTAGACAGGTGTTTATAACTGTCTAGTATGTGATGTATAATCTGTGTAACTTTGATTGTTGTTGTATATTATGTAATACTTATGTGATTAATATAATTTATTCGTTCCGCTGTTGAGATTCTGATGTTGTTTCTTCTTTCTTCTCTATCTTTTCTCTTTTCTATCCCTTTCTTTCTTCATCATGATGTGTCTTTCTGGTTGATGAAAGACGGGTCATGACAAAGTAGATTAGAGGTGAAAATAATTTCAACCAGAGAAAGATGATTGGTCATAAAGAAAAAATAATGTAAGGCTGAAAGTGTGAGATAAGAATAGAAAAAATATATGGGGAATTGAAAAGAAAGTTCTAGTGTGAAGTAATATGAAGTAGAATGGTAATACATGAGACTTGTGAGTGAGAGACCAGAGATCGAGTCTTGCTAGCTCTACTTTTTTTTTGAATAAAATCTTAAAAAAATAGAGAAACTTGTTATAAATCTTTTAACGATAAAATTCCTAGTTCTCTTCTTAATTTTATAAAAATATTTTCATTTAAAGGTTCTATAAATATCAACCAGCTGGTTTTCAGAGGATACAAATTCTAATCTGACTATATCCTTTTCAATATTATCACGAAGAAAATGTTGACGAATGTCAATATGTTTGGTTCGTGAATGATTTACAGGATTTTTAGATAAGTTGATAGCACTTGTGTTATCACAAAAAATAGTTGATTTAGATAAATTTATTCCAAAATCTTGAAGTGTTTGTTGCATGTAAATGACTTGAGCACATGCTAAAGCAGCTGAAATATATTCTGCTTCACAAGTCGAGAGGGAAACACAATTTTGTTTCTTGCTAAACCAAGATATACTAGAGATTGTCCAATAAAATGACAAGTTCCACTCATACTTTTTCTTTCTATCCAACATCATCCAAAATCAGCATCACTGTATGATACTAACTCGAAAGAACATTCTTTCGGATAGAAAAGTCCGAAATCTTTAGTTTTGCTTAGATAACGTAATATTCGTTTCACCGCTCGCATATGTGATTCTTTAGGATTTGCTTGAAATCGAGCACATAAACAAACACTCATCATTATGTCAGGTTTACTAGCAGTTAGATAAAGTAACGATCCAATTATGCTACGATATAATTTTTGGTCAACACTCTTGCCATCTTCATCTCTATCGAGATGTATTGTTGTACTCGTTGGAGTTGGTTTGGCAGAAGTATTTTCCATACCAACTGTTACATCTTGAAATTTTCAACCATTCGCATTCATACATGTCGAAATTGAATTGCTCAAAATATCATATTGTTAATTTAAATTTGGCAAAACTCAGCATATACAGTAAATAAATAATCACAGAATCACAGACACAGAGTAATTATAAAATAAGCAACGGAAACAAAAGAATAGTAGTTCATGAAGCTAATATATATATATATATATAATAGAGTTAAACAAGATACAACAGAAGTCTCGAATACATAGATGTCTCAATCTATAGTTAAATACAAAATATGAATACATCACTGGAATCAACTGAATAACTGCAAGCTGAATAGATATAGCTGGATCTCCAAGCGAAGCTCCAACTCCAAAGGTGAGTCTCGAACACTGAGCCACTCAGTCTGACCCGAGCGTAAAGCAAAACACAAAACACTCGAGTCAGGATTAACATTCTTATATCAATAAATCCAACTCAAGTGAAATATCAACTGAAATACTAATAAATCAAAGGATGTTTGGGATAACCATCCTCTAAGGATCCGTTAAACTATCTACTATGTAGTAATATACGCTATTATAATAATGTCTATAGTAAAGTAAATTATTAAAATAGCGTTAAGGCGTTACCCATATCCCCCTTAACACATTTTATAGTGCCAGTAGTCTATATAGTACCGTAATACCCCGTAAACTGGAGCTACCAGAGGATACTCCATAGGTACGACACAAATCAAACTCGTAGTAAAGCACGCTAGGGTAGGTGACACGGCACAACTAGGCAATGCTAGGGTAGATATACCAATTACACTTCCAGGCTGGTGGTAACGCAGAGCCGCAGCAATCGCCCACCTCGAGCCACACTCCCGAATCAAGGGTGCGCACCAAATCAATCACAAAGTAATAGAATGACATACGATGGAATGTGTCCGATCAGAAGTGCTACCTCATTAGTCCATCGATTGCTCCTGTTTTAGCCACCTTATGCCAACTCACGGGAGTCGGGTCCACGTATATACCTCATATAGGATCGTTGCCACCATCCTACTTCATTCTGGAATCTCCACTGCGTACACAGTTGTTAAAGTGGTTTTCGGTATCGACAGAGAGTATGCCCATATCCGATCCCGGTCTCTTTAACAACCAAACGTTATTATAACACCGCGGTCATTTCAAAATAGTTTATACTTCAAAACCAAAATATCATTTCATTTCAAAAACTAGATCAATACGATATCATTTTTACTTCAAATATATCCATTACCAAAATCATATCACTTTCCAAAGTTATAACGCTTTCGAAATCATAAGTCCTTTAAAAATCAAAACACTTTGGAAATCAAAACCTTGAAATTCATAACACTTTGAAATCATAACTTTGAAATCATAACATTTTGGAATCCTTAACGCTTTTCTCTTAACAGTTTAGATATTAAAATTAGTATATATAATGAAATAGTTTATAAATAAAAATAGTTTATATAAAATAGTTATAAGTTAAAATAGTTTATAATAAAATAATTTATATTAAAATGATTTATATTAAAATAGTTTATAATAAAATAATTTATATTAAAATGATTTATATTAAAATAGTTTATAATAAAATAATTTATAAAGTAAAATATAAATAGTTTTAAATATAATTTAAAATTACTTTATAAAATAAAATAGCTTCCTCAAATTTCACAAATCGATTCAAATCAACTCGAATCCCAAATTCAAATTTAATCAAATCTCAAATCATCAATTTCAATTCGATTCAGTTTCTAAATAAACCATTTCAAATTATCGATTTCAAATACATATTTAAACCATAAAATAAGCCATTTCAATTTCAATATATTTCAAAGCTTTAAATATTCAACATTTCAAAACTAAATTCGATAATTTCATATATATATATATATATCAAATTCACTTTACTATTATTTAGTTTGAAATAATCACCTAATAAACCCAATATCATTTAAATAAAACCCCAAATTTCAAACCACTAAATATTTCTTTCGATTTATTAAACTTGAAATATTCATTTAATCACTTTAAACCAAAATCAAGTTATAAAATCATATCTTTAAAATCTCAAATTAAAAAATTACAAATCAAACTTATTTAAGTATAATTCTTAAGTAAATATAATTCCAAATCAATTTCAGATTTATGTTTTCAACCTGAATCATTTCCAACTCTATATTTGAAAATATAATTTTTTTTAAATAAATACTTAAACATATTATATATCAACTTTATTAAACCAACTTTAATAAATCTTTAAAAATCAATATTTATTAAAACCATATATTTCCTTTCAAAGCCATAGAAATCATTTTAAAATATTTATATATATAGACCGACGGTGTCTGTATATAATTTTCTATCCTATGGTCAAGTGATACGGATATTTATCATTTCAATCCGCAATTTAAATATATACGGGTATATATCTTTTCAACCCGCAATCCCAAATTCAATTCAATGAAAATCGCTTGGGTTTATCATTTCAACCCATAACGATTTTCTCCTATTCTACAGATCGTTCAAGTATGTATCATTTCAACCCATAGTGAATTCTATACTAACAGGGAACTTGCAGAGTGATAATAGAAATGATAATTACATATGGTGTCAGATGTCACATGTGAACAGATACAGATAACATCATATATATGGACATTTAAATAACTAACAACAGCATATTTCAATTGTCGTTTCAATTGAAATCAAATTTAATAAATATAAGAACATTAATCGTGAGTGATTGCTCACCTTTCGAGGCTAGAGAGAATAGACACTGAAATTGAGTTACGAATCCAAGCACGAAATTCGATGATCAAAGCCGATAACAAGGAATAGACGAAATCAAATCAGAATTGGGTCGATGAAGATAATCGATATAAGTAAACTTATATATATAGCTATATATATCTATTTTATGAAATCATATTCATATTCAAACACATTTTATATTTTAAATATATATGTGCATTCCAAAATCATTGTTTTAAATTAACACATATATAAGAATCAACATATGTTCATATATTCAAATCAAAAATCTATATATATATTAAAATCACAAATACATATTATATGCATATTTTATATCAATTACAAAACCAATAGAAATCTCACAGAACCCAATAAAATGACAATGCCATTAGCAAATTTTCAAAACAGTAATAACAGTCATATATAAACTATATATATAAATACTATACGAATTATAATACTGTAGACTTGTAACGACCCGTATTTTACGGATCGAGAAGTTTGTCAAAATCTGGGATTTTCAGCATTTTCTAGTTGTTTCAGATTTTGGTTGAATTTGCCCAAGTCCTAGGTCGTACGCGACCTAGAGGTTAGTTAAATATTGTTGGCAACTTAGGAGATAAGTCGTGACCGACCTAAGAATGTTGGGGATTGGTGGCCTTAAGGTTTAGAGTTAGGTCGCGTGATGGATGGTAAGGGTTTAGGTCGTAGACGACCTAAAAGGAAGGAGGATTTAGAGTTTCTGGCGAATTAAGGTGTTAGCGACCTAAGGAGTTAGCTTGTTAGCGACCTAAGGAGTTGCCGTGTTAGCGACCTAAGGGGTTAGCTTGTTAGCGACCTAAGGAGTTGGGGTGTTAGCGACCTAAGGAGATAGGTCGCATAAGTATTAGGTCGTAGCACTGTTAGGTCGCGTGGGTCTAAGTGTTAGGTCGTAACATCGTTAAGTCGTCTAGACGACTTAGGAGTGGTTGAGTATCTGTGATTGGTTGAGTCGGAGGGCCTGCTAAGTCGTAGGTCACGTGATGTTATTAGGTCGCGTGTTGGCCTAAGCGTTAGGTCGCGTGGGAGTCTAAGGTATTAAGTCGTAACCTCGTTATGTCGTAGGTCGGCAAGGCAGTTAAGTGTTTGGTCGCGTTAAGACGTGTGTTTGTAGGCAGTTAGGTCGGCAACGACCTAAGTTAGGTCGTGGACTTCTATGGTTGTTAAGTCGCGCGTTGCGTTAGGTCGTAGGTCGCTGGGTGTTTGGATGCGCAGAAGTGTTAGGTCGGAGAGGCTTAGGTCGTAAGTCGGAAGCGACTTAGGGAGATAGCCAGATTTCGACTTAAGGAATTTCAACTATAAATAGAAGGGGTTGGCTTCATTTTTGGGATCC
This sequence comes from Allium fistulosum, assembly GCA_030737815.1. Lineage (NCBI taxonomy): Eukaryota > Viridiplantae > Streptophyta > Magnoliopsida > Asparagales > Amaryllidaceae > Allium > Allium fistulosum. The sequence goes on along the minus strand of CM060903.1, from coordinate 802,922,927 downwards.
GGATTTTGAAGCGACGAAGTGCTGCCATTTTGAGAGCTCGACTTCTACACTTCTTCACTTCTTTTCTCCACTCTAATCTAGTGATTCCTTTCATCCAAATCGAAGATCAAGATTGAAGATTCAAGAGCTAAAGTTGAAGATCTTCATCTTTTCAAGTGAGATTTATTCGTTTGAAGCGGATTCGTGATAGATCAAGCTTGATCCTTCGCTGTCCAGATCTGAAGCGTGTTGATTTGAGGTTGTTTTGGTGATTTGGTGAGTGGTGATTATCTCTCACACGGATCCAAAGGAGTATATCGGATTGTTGGCTCGATTTGGTGTTAAAATAGAGATTTCCATGCATTTTCTTCATCCTAAGTGTAGATCCATGTAGATCCATTGTTCATGATGATGTTACATCCATTTTATCACATGTTAACCTATGCAAGTTCATTCATCAAGTTTGTAGAGATATTGTTCATGTTTTCATGCTTATTGGACTTTCAACTCTTTAATTACGAAAATGCCATTATTGTTATAATTGTCTACTTAGATCATATTTGAATGCTTGATTGCTTGGATTGATGTTTGATTTGATTGATTGCTATGAACTAGATGATTTATGATTAGATTTAGATCGAAGATGATTCAAAAGCTAAGGGAAAGGCTCTTGAATTGGGAAAGCTGCTCGTGGCATATGTAGCGGGATGATGAAGCTCTTATGCATAGATTTGATGATGTAATGTTGAGATGAGGCTTTGCGAGGATGTAATGAAGCGAGGCATCATGTGATGAAGACTTGGTCTAATCCAGACGGGATCATTCCAAGCATGTTGATAACTCGGTGATATGATTCGAGTTGAGGATAATGAATGGATATGAGAATAGTCGTCAAGGAGGATGACTAGGAGGTTTGGATAGCATCGTTGTTGAAGGTTCTAGCATGCTCTAAGCAAGAGTACGTTTGGGTAGATTCGATAGTCCCAACGACTAACTGTTGATGGTCGAGTACTCTGGGCAGATTCGATAGTCCTAGGCACGGGCTGTGACGACGTGCGGGAGTTATGTCTAGAACCGGGGTTTCCATTAGCCCTTGACGGACGGCTGAAAGAATGTGCCGGTCATTCAATTAACGGTGATATCGAAGCAATGATAACAGTGATAGCCAGAGTCATGGATGTTTGGTTGTATCGTCATTCGGACTCAAGAGCGGTATTTTCTGGGTGCTTATCTGATTTAGGCCTTGGTACTTGGAAAAACATCGCCCTTGACTCGGGTGATAGTAGCTTTACTTTAAATTGTTTGCTTCTGCTTAGTGTGTGTCTGGGGCTATCATTGTAGAATGAGGTTGGAGTGGGAGGGTTGTATTCCTATTCCTTTTCCTTTATGCTCTTTTGGTATGTTGTTAGTTAATTTACTGCTCACTAAGACTGTTGTCTGACTCAAGGCTTTATGTTTTTAATTCTTATTGCCTTGGGCTGTTCGTCCATTTTGGGACGGGCAGACTAGGTAGCAGGTGACATGTGCTGTCCTCTTCTCACGATGCTGATATCGAAGACGAGCTGGAGGGTTGCATATTATCTTCTTATTATATGTACTGGATATTCCGCTGTTTTGTATTCTCTGAGAGATATGTTGTGAGGCTTGATGTATTGACTATTTGGATGATTGTATTCAACTACTATGGAGTTTTATATGATGTCATTTTGTTCTGTAAAGCTTCACTATACATATGTTCTATTGTATTTTGTCCATGCGCTGTGAGTAATACGATAGATTCTGTTGCTTTAATTTACCTTGACAATCGTCCATGGTCGCCTGGCACACTTTACAGCGCGCTGTCTCTAGATTCGGTGCAGGGGTCATGGGCGGTCGTCACAAGACTTATAGAGAGTAAAATAAACATATATATATATATCACCCTTTTATAATACAACAAACTACACAAATACATAATATAAACCTATATATACTGAAACTTGTTTAAAATCTTAAGTATACAACAGATCATATAACTTTAAATCTAAAGCAAAGAATATATAAACTATCTCTGAACATACAATCCAAAACCAATATAGACTTGTATTTTTATAGCACATGTACTTATATATATAAAAACATACTGCATAACTTTTATATAAAACCACTTATACATAAAAACTTTATATATATACAATTGACGTGGACCAAATATATCTATAACTAACACACATATATCTAAAATACTATCATACCAGTATATATATAAACATAGGTATAGACTTAAGTAAACCTTTATATACAATATACATCATAAAAAGAATCTAATATATATAATATAAAACATCAGCCATTCACTACAAATATTTATATAAACTTATATATATACAGACAGCAATCTTATATGACACATATAACTTAAAATTTCTCAATATTAAAATAAGTAAATATATTACCAGACATACAAATCGTAATATCTATATACTTTATACATAAATCTATATAAACTGCAACCAATAATATAACTTGGAAAAACTATATATTATATACATATATAACAGCAGCAAATATAACTTGTACAACTTATTATAAATCATATATATCAACCAAAACATATATATATATATATATGAACAACATTTTAGATACTTAAACTAATATAACTAACACATATATAAAGTAAAGAAGATCATATTATAACTTAGTATACTAATATATAATCATATATGTAAACCCATACATTGTAGTATAACTATATATATATATATGGGCAATATAACAAATGAAACTGTCTACATCTTATGCAATCATAATACAAAAACTCATGAACATCTTTTTTTTGAATGCTATTACTCGAAACTGGTGTGGAACACATGTAATAATATTTTAAACTCTCAGCCTCATTCAAATAATTTAGAAGAACAAATTAATTACCTGATTCAACGAGGTCAGTGCAAAGACATGGAATCCAAATTGAGAAAAATTGCCATCATTGTAGCTGTGTGGAACATTTGGAAGGAAAGGAATCGCAGAATTTTTCAAAGCAAACAAAGATCCCATCTCGATGTCAGTAAACTAGCGATTGGAGACATACAGTTAATTCTAAAGAGAATCAAGAATTATCCTCTTACCAGAATGGAACAAGATGCAACTCGAACTGTAGAAGTGGATCTGAACTTTCCATTGGCAGGAATCCCAAGTACGAGCTATCGACCGCCATGACTTCGAGCTGGTTGCTTCAGGAAGTAGAAATAGTTGTCTAAATATGGAAAGGGTTCAGTTGTTTTAATTTGTCTGTTCTTTGTACAGAGCCGGTTTGGGAAAATATTATGGGCTGAAATGCCTTAATAAAATCATTACCCATTTTCAAAAAAAAAATCTAAATACATACTGTTACAATATATATAATAGAATAGATTATAAACTTATATATCTTATATTAATATATAGATTGTAAACACTAAATATATGTGCATACCCTTATAAAAGAAATAAACGTTCAATCCTGGCTGCTCGTAGGTTGTTGGAGGAAAGGAGGCGGTTTGCTGGAAGCTTGGGATCGGGGAAGGCAGCTTGGCACACGGTGAAGGAGACAGAGGGTAGTGGCTGCGGCAAATTCGGAGGAAGGTTATGTGGCTGTTTGTGTTCAGCCTGGGTGAGTGCGTGAGCATAGGAAGGCCGAGTGGGATGCTTGAGCATGCCAGGCTGAAGAAAGAGAAAGTGTGGTGAGTAAGGTGGAGGAAGAACAGCGGGTCGCGTCAGGGAGGTGTGGCGTCTAGTGCTCGTTGAACTGGGATGAGGGCACGGTTGAGAGAAAGGAAGAAGAAGAGGAATAAACATATGAGAAAGGAGAAAAAAAATGAATGTAACTTATGCAATAAAATTTTCAGGGAGAACCCGAAGAGAACTTCTCATATTCCCAAAGCAAAATATGACTGGCATGCAATCAATATGCAATTTTTTTATGTAGATATATATACATATAATTATATAAGGCACGCCTATATTAAATATGCGAACGGAGTACAAATAGATGGACTATGAATACAAAATGAATAAGTGGAATTTGAACCGGAAACAAACAAACTAGAAAAATTTAATAAATGGAATTTTAATTTCAGAAGTATAAATGCTAGTGGCTGATCGAGTTGATAAATGGTGGAAATTGAATGGTCCCGTAAATCCAAGAGCCAAATTGCGGAACCGATACGAAAATTGTTCCGTAGATTTTATTGTCTTCCGGACTTCGAAATACACAAACGAATATGCCGCGGAGATCGGCACGACGAGACGATCAAAACAGTATACAGATGTCAGTGGTATGACCATCCGAGCAAAAGTCGGTATTGGTACCGAAATGCTGCTAATCTGTCGAAAATAAGGTAAACGAAGCAATAGAAGTCAAAATTTGGGAAAACAAAATATGACGTCTAACTCAGAATGATTTACAAATTTTCTATATAAAAATATTCAGGTTTGGAAAACAATTTATTATTATCAATTTTAACTGTTTTAAATTAAAATAAAATTACACAAGAAAATAAACTTCCATATTATCTGGTAAAAATTTACCATTTGCTATGTTTAGATATACGTATTTCAAATATTAAATTTTAGTTCAAAATCTTATAATTTAAAATTTCACAAAATTCAATTAATTAAATAAAACAAATAAAAATTATTAAGAAATTTTCGGGTCGTTACACTCTCCCCCACTCAAAACTTTTCGTCCCCAAAAAGGAACGAGGTAGGAGAATAGAAACAACCAGAAAGAAAATTAGATTGAAAACAAAATAAAACAATTAATTTAAAATCATATAAATTTCAATTTATATTCAACAATTAAATTTTTTTATATTCAAAGTTTCATTAAGTTGATTTAATTTCAAATTTATTAATTTTTTTATGACAAAATTTCTTTCAAACAAAATTTTATTTTATTTACCTCATTTATTTAATCTATTAAATTTCACTTAAGTTAAATTCAACTTATAATTCAATCTTAATTATTTCAAAATTCATATTCATCTATTCATTATCTTATTATTCTATTTATCTCTATTAACATTTTTATAATTAAAATTTAAGTGTATAACATTTATTATACCCACTCAAATTTTATTTATAAAATCCATTTATATTGTATATTATCCAATTACATATTCAACCTCTGAATAATTTAGGTAAGTTGTATTAGAATGAAATTGGGTAGGTGTAACGACCCGCCATTTTGGACCATTCGCATCCATTATAAGTGTATAGGTAGACACTCATGCCGGAATTGAATTGCTCAAAATACCGCGTTGTTATTTTAAATTTGGCAAAACTGAACATATACAGTAAATAAAATAATCACAGATCACAGACACAGAGTAATAATTGCAGCGGAAATAAAAGAGATAGTAGTTCATGAAGCTACTATATGAATATATAAGATACATCAGAGTTTACAACAGAAGAGTAATACGATACATCAGATACAAATCAGAATACATCACTGGAATCATCGAATACTGAAAGCAGAATAGATGGCTGGATCTTCAAGCAAAGCTCCAACTTCAAAGGTGAGTCTCGAATACTAGTACACTCAGTCTGACCCGAGCGTAAAGCAAAAAACAAGACACTCGAGTCAGGATTAACATTCTTATATTAATAAATCCAACTCAAGTGAAATAGCAATTGAAATACAAGTAACTCAAAGGATGTTTGGAATAACCATCCTTTAAGGATCCGTTAAACTATCTACTATGTAGTAGTGTACGATAAGTGGATAATGTCTATCAGTAATAATAAGATATCAAAATAGTGTTAAGTCATGGCCCATTCCACCCTTAACACATTTTTATTCCCAAAAGCATATACAAGACCGTAGTTTCCCCAAAACCGGAAGTCACCAGAGGGCAATCCATATACTAAAAGTACAAATCAAAATCGTAGTGGTCGCGTATAAATGGAATACAAGTATGACAAGGCACATGAGGCAATACCCAAGGTAGTGATACTACCGTTTGCCTGATCCGGACTAGTGAGAACGCAACGCCGCAGCGCCCGCAACACCGTGAAACAACACTCCCAAAATCAAGGGTGCACCAATCGACAACATGTAATGTATAGTTCGAAGAAGTGTGTCCACTTGAGGTAGCTAATCCTCCATTGGCCCGGCACGGCTCCTGTTTTAGTCATTTCCAATTTGACACAAGTGTCAAGGCTATCCATTATCGTTCTCTTTCTTCAGTCATCACGTACATCATTCCAACCACTTCATTCTGGATCATCACTCCGCGTATAGTTATTAAAGTGGTTTCCGGTTTAGATAGAGAGTATATCCATAACCGATTCCGGTCTCTTTAATAACTTTCGAAATTATTTCACCGATTGGTCGTTTATTTATTTCAAAACCAAATCAATTTCAATTTCAAACAGAGTTTATAAATCAACATTTCGTTTGTCTTTCTAAATCAATTTCCACAATTCACGTTTCAAAACTTCCAAATCATAATTTCAAATCTTATAATTCAATTTCCATTTCAATTTAAACAATTCAAATATTGATTCAAGTTCGTATATTTCATCCCGAAATCATTTAAATTAATTTAGTTTAACATTCAAATCAGTTTAAACTTCATTTATCGATTGCATTCAATATTCATTAAGTAAATTTGCCATTCAAAACAATTTCTATTAAATTTCCAATTCATTAAATCCATTATTTAAATTCAACTTCCTTATATCAAAACTTACAAATTGAATTGAATTAAATTCATCAAATCGAATTCTTTAAATTTCAAGTCTTACATTAATTTCAATAAATCACAATTTATTTCTTGTTAAAGAAATTCAATTTCACTTATTTACTTACTTAAATAATTTTCCAAACTTAATTAATAAAGAAACTCAATTTCAATTATTTACGAAGTAAAATTCGCATGTTCACAAATTCAATTTAATTTAATCATTAAATAATTCAATCTTATTTAATTATTAGATAATTCAAAACTTAATTATTAAATAATTTCAAAGTTTAATAATTTCAAACTTAATTATAATTCCAAACTTAATTATTAAATCATTTCAAAGTTTAATAATTTCAAACTTAATTATAATTCCAAACTTAATTATTAAATCATTTCAAAGTTTAATAATTTCAAACTTAATTATAATTTCAAACTTAATTCAATCATTTCTCAAATTAAACAGCATTCTTTCATCAATTACATTATTAATATTTTGTTTCAGATTTTTAAATATTAACATTTTCCTTTCATTAAAATTCAAATTTCAACTTCATTTCAAAACCATATTATTTATTCAAATCAAATTATTGACCAATCGGGTTTTATTTAATTTCCTATCCTAGGTCAAAGTTCAATTTGGGTATTTATCATTTCAACCCGATTCCAATTCAATTTAAGATCAAAGCATAGTAAAGGGAACTTGCAGTGTGATAACTGGGATGGTGTCAAAGTAAATAAACAAGCAATAACAACAAACAATAACAATCCAACAATCAATTCAAATAATCCCGAAATAACCGTATTAATTCGCATTGTTATTTCTACGAATTAATATAATTATTTCTAGAATCTACACTATCATTTCATGCAAATTAAAGATTATTCCATTACGGTTTTCACTTGTCATTCAATTTCAAATTTTTACACTACAACAAGTAATCCAATATACGTCGATGGTTCAAAGTGTAATTATCACTATTCTATATGTCAATTAATTTAACAATTAAAGGGGTCATATTCACTAATCAATTTAACATATAAATCAGTTTTAAAATTTGTTAACTATCCTATATCCATTTCAATTTTTGCATACTATTTCATTTAACACTAACAATTTAACGTCCAATATAAACATCAACAATCAATCAATTATCAGCCAAACTGTATTATCATCACATAAATAATTAACAGATAATGGTGTCAAATGTCACAGGTGAACTGATACAGGCAATAGCATATATAACAGTGTAATTAACTAACAGCAGCATATTTCAATTGTCATTTCAATTGCAATCAAATTTAATAAATAAAAGAACGTTAACCGTGAGTGATTGCTCACCTTCCGAGGCTAGAGAGATGAACGATGAAGTTGAGTTATGACCCTAGTACGAATTCCAAAACAATGCTAGATGGGCACGAATTTCAAAACAAGTCAAGGTTGAACTCAAATCAACGAACGAAGCTGATAAAAGACGAAATCAAATTAGACTATATCGATGAACAATGGTATAATTAAACATATATATATTTAAATAAGTTTATATTTTTTTATTTAAACGCATTTTTAAAATTTAAATATATATGTATTTCAAAATCATTATTTTAAATTAAACACAAAAAAAACATATATATACGCTGTATAAGGTGCTGTAACTAATATAAAATAACAAAACTTATCAATACAGCTTGAAATATACAGCTGTCGCCACATACTTTAATGCTAACAAATCTAAGATTTGTATAACTAACCTTTTCACTACATATAATATAATATTCTATACTGACAACATATATAATGAACTAATTCAAACCAGACTCACGCAATATAATATGACCTATACGTATACTATTCAAAATAAAATATGTATATATATATATATATATATTTAGATCAAAGTACCCATTTTATTCTAACAGTACTTAACATATTATAAACTCCTATATATACACTAGCTGGAAAGAAATCTGACACATACATTGTTTAAAATATATATATACAAATAGACTCGATATTCATTACAACATATGCAGACCAAATACTGAGAACTCATTTTATACGAACACATACTTTTCAAAAGTTTGTTAACCTATATTTATATGTGAACAACTTGATGTATAACAGTATAAATATAACTAACTGAACTGGTACAGCCGAACAAATATAGATGTGCATCATATTTAAATTACTATTTTATTAATATATATACATACTTAAAAAGTAAATATCATTCTAACGTATACACATTATCTTTTAAACTAGCATTGAAAAAAAAAATATAATAGCTACTATGCAAAATGAGACAAACGCATATACAAAATAAATATATACTTATATGCTAGCACGGATATATAAGTCCTTGTATACACTTTCAAAATCAATACGTACATCTGTAAATAACAGCAAATGCCACTTAAAACTAACCCATAGTTTTCCAATTCTACAAATAAATCCAAAGCATCAAAAATCTGACAAAATGTATACTATAGAGCAACAAAACATATATTATATATATATATACTCTACATGTTATAAACCAACAACTTTTACTGACAGACCAAAACAAAGATGAACTGACATATAATTTACTAAGGAAATCTAACATATAAATTAATATATGTAAACAAATATATAAAGACTAATATAAATCTGATATATAAACAGACATATGTATAATAGTAGAAAGAAGGAAGAATTTAATATAATATGAATATATACGTTTATATACCATTTTTCCTTTGCCGAACAACAGAGGAAGCTAGGCGGGAATGGGAGGTGGCAAGGTGGTCTCGGAGTTGCTCACGTGGAGGATCAGGGGAAGCTATTCACGGTTTGAGAAAGACGCAGTCGATGGCTGAGAAGGCGATTGGGTAGACGGAGATGGCGGTTGGCGAAGCCAAAGTTATGTCGACGTCGAGGTGGTCGGGGTTGGAGGAGCTCGGCTATGGGCTGTCTTGGCTGGATCTGGGCTGCGCTCGCAGCTACAGGTGTAGTCGGTGGTTGCGAATCACGGTGGCTGAGTGGATGCGGTCTGCGTTCGGTTAGGGTGGTGCTTGGTCGCCACTTTGGGTCGGAGGGAAGTGCTGACACGGATAGGTGGGGATGGGACAGGCTTGAAATCGGCGTCACTTGGAAAAGGCCGAGCTAGGTCAAAGAGGCGCTGAAAGGGATAAGGCGGAGGGAGGCGAGGCATAGGCGGTAGGGGTTTGGACCGTGCTAGGCTTGGACTCGAGGAGGTGGAAGTTCGAATGGAATGTAACAGCCTTCCTTTCATGTGTTTTTTTTTCTAACATGAAGCATGAAGAGAACCAGGAGGGAAGGTGAGATGGTGGAAGAAAGTAACGTGCATATATGATTCTCCTTTTTGTTTTGTTTTAAGTCACCAGTGAAATTAGGCAGAGAGGAAAATGGAGGAGAACGGATCAATTAGGAATGCAAAACAACAAAATTTGAAGAAGTAGGTTGGAATAATAAAAGTCACGCATAGGGGACAGTGAAGGTTGGTAATGTAAATTCTAGAAAATTTAAAGTAACGGCTATTGGTTTATGAAATGGCTCAAGAAATCAAACGCACAGACCAGTTACCGATACGGTTACCATTTGCACTATTCCACTTCGTACTGAACTTCAAAATATGAAATTTAATATACTGCAGAGATCAGCACGACGAGACGGTCAAAACGGTATATAGATATCAGTGGTATGATTGAATTATAAAAATTCGAATTTTCTAATAGCGGAAAATATAAGAAAAACGCTGAAAAATAAGATCGACGGAGCAAAAGATGTCCGAATTTGGAAAAACGACCAACTGACATCTTGCTCAGAAGATGGTTTAGAATTTTTCTATGTAAAAATATTTTGGTTTTGAAAACATTTTATTTTCAACGCTTTTTAACTGATTAAATTGAAGTAAATTTACGCGCGAAATAACTTCCATATTTTCGGACGAAAATTTACCAGTTACTATGTTTAACTAGACGCATTCCAAATATCAAATTTATAATTCAAAATTTATTGTTTAAAATTTCATAAAATTTCAACTAATTACGTTATTAAAACAGTTGAAATTTACGGGTCGTTACAGTAGGCCTGTCAACGGATGTTTTCGGATGCGGATAGTGCCATATCCGCATCCGCATCCGAAATCATTTTCGGATATCGGATATCCGCATCCGCGGATACGGACGGATATCGGATAATTATCCTATCCGCTAACGACCGATAAATCAAAAGAAAATTTTAGCTTAACATAAATATTTTTCAATCTCATTGATTTTAAAAGTGCTAAAAATTAACAAATATGATGATAATAAATAGTTTCGAGCAGTTAATAAGCATTAAATGCATATAATATAAACTACCAACTTAATAAAATAATAAACAAATATCTTTCATTACACTAAAATACACATAATTTGAACTATAATCTTGATAAAAACTGGATGGATAATTTTCGGATGTGGATGTATTCGCATCCGCATCCGTTTTTTCGGATATCGGATATTTATCCGCTTTTCGGATGCGGATGCGGACGGATTTCGAATTTTTCGGGTATCCATTGATAGCCCTAAAATTGGGTATTATACAAGTAAGTTTCCAATTCAATTATTTCAAGTTTAAATATTTATTAAAAATTTTGGCTTCATTTTATAATTAAAATCACCTTTAATCATAAATTTAAGAATTAATTTTTCGATTCACTTCAAACCATTTAGAGATAATTTTGTATATACTATATATATCAAATAAAATTAAATTTAAATATACCTATATATATAATCAAATCATACTTAAGAAATTCAAATCAAATTCAATTTCCAAAACAAAAGTGTAGAAAAGCTACGAATTGGTCTTTCCACTTTGAAACTCGAAAATGAATGCCGATGATGCGGCCGCCATCACCGAAATTATTTTTCAGTGACAAAAGAGGAGAGCACTGATTTCAACATTTTAAAATTCTTTGAAACGATTTCTATTTGAAAATACTTTAAATAATATGCACTTTAAAACTTAAAAACAAAGTTTGAAATCACCGAAAATTAAATTGTCAAATTCCTGATTTAGATTCATTTCAATTCCAATTCAATTTATAAACCATGTTTATAAATTCATTTACAGAACAATAAACTATAATCAAATATTATCATTTCAAACAACCAATTTAATTAACTTATTAAGTTCCAGAAAATTTTACTTATATATTTATAATATAATCATACAATTTATTTCATTTACCAAATTTAAAAATAATATTGTGTCAATTTGCTCCGTTCAAGTGATTTGGAATTCCTATCGATAGCGTTGATCAGACGAATCGATCGAAAATCCAAATCAACATCAACAACTCAAACAACACACTATGAAACATTTAATATTAATTACAAATACACTCCCTCACTCGATTACTCCAGAATAAATTCTAGAACAAGGATAGATATTCAAATTCAAGGGGACTCTAATCAAAGAGAATTCAAACTAAATATAGATAGGCTCGAAAGGGAGATAAGACAATCAAATAACAAAATAGATAAGATGAATAGGCTGATATAAATCGCGGGCAACCTTAACCGGGTCAACCGTGACTTCAAAATAAGATCGATGTAGAATCCAAAGGCAACTCAACATCCGATCGCCAGAGATAGAATTCGGGCATAGCAAAATATAACAACATCGTAAACCGAGGATACAGAAATCTCCGGTGAATCAATGCCTATTGTAAAGGAGTTTCACCCCTTTACAAACCATTAAGTGGAGCTATGGGATATTCCAGGATCAAGAAGAATTTGGATACGGGAAGACAATAGTGGATTTCAGAACGAATAGGGAAGTTCCAAAATTCAAAGGAAACCGAATCAAAGAGGAAGGGATTCAAGCTCGAACGAAAGTGATTCTGTAATTAAATTTACTACATATGCTAAGTTTTGCCTAAAACCAGAGCTCTGATACCAACTGTAACATCCTGAAATTTTCAACCATTCGCATCCATACATGTCGGATTTGAATTGCTCAAAATATCAGATTGTTAATTTAAATTTGGCAAAACTCAGCATATACAGTAAATAAGTAATCACGAAATCACAGACACAGAGTAATTATAAAATAAGCAGCGGAAACAAAAGAATAGTAGTTCATGAAGCTAATATATATATATAACAGAGTTAAACAAGATACAACAGAAGTCTCGAATACGTAGATGTCTCAATCTATAGTCAAATACAAAATCTGAATACATCACTAGAATCAATTGAATAACTGCAAGCTGAATAGATATAGCTGGATCTCCAAGCGACGGTCCAACTCCAAAGGTGAGTCTCGAACACTGAGCCTCTCAGTCTGACCCGAGCGTAAAGCAAAACACAAAACACTCGAGTCAGGATTAACATTCTTATATCAATAAATCCAACTCAAGTGAAATATCAACTGAAATACAAATAACTCAAAGGATGTTTGGGATAACCATTCTCTAAGGATCCGTTAAACTATCTACTATGTAGTAATATACGCTATTATAATATTGTCTACAGTAAAGTAAATTATTAAAATAGCGTTACGGCATTACCCATATCCCCATTAACACATTTTATAGTGCCAGTAGTCTATACTGTACCGTAATACCATGTAAACTGGAGCTACCAGAGGATACTCCATAGGTACGACACAAATCAAACTCGTAGTAAAGCACGCTAGGGTAGGTGACACGGCACAACTAGGCAATGCCAGGGTAGATATACCAATTACACTTCCGAGCTGGTGGTAACGCAGAGCCGCAGCAATCGCCCACCTCGAGCCACACTCCCGAATTAAGGGTGCGCACCAAATCAATCACAAAGTAATAGAATGGCATACGATGGAATGTGTCGGATCAGAGGTGCTACCTCATTAGCCCGTCAATTGCTCCTGTTTCAGCCACCTTATGCCAACTCACGGGAGTCGGGTCCACGTATATACCTCATATAGGATCGTCGCCACCATCCTACTTCATTCTGGAATCTCCACCGCGTACACAGTTGTTAAAGTGGTTTTTGGTATCGACAGAGAGTATGCCCATATCCGATCCCGGTCTCTTTAACAACCAAACGTTATTATAACACCGCGGTCATTTCAAAATAGTTTATACTTCAAAACCAAAATATCATTTCATTTCAAAATCCAGATCAATACGATATCATTTTTACTTCAAATATATCCATTACCAAAATCATATCACTTTCCAAAGTTATAACGCTTTCGAAATCATAAGTCCTTTAAAAATCAAAACACTTTGGAAATCAAAACCATGAAATTCATAACACTTTGAAATCATAGCTTGAAATCATAACATTTTGGAATCCATAACGCTTTTCTCTTAAACAGTTTAGATATTAAAATTAGTATATATAATGAAATAGTTTATAAATAAAAATAGTTTATATAAAATAGTTATAAGTTAAAATAGTTTATAATAAAATAATTTATATTAAAATGATTTATATTAAAATAGTTTATAATAAAATAATTTATATTAAAATGATTTATATTAAAATAGTTTATAATAAAATAGTTTATAAAGTAAAATATAAATAGTTTTAAATATAATTTAAAATTACTTTATAAAATAAAATAGCTTCCTCAAATTTCACAAATCGATTCAAATCAATTTGAATTCCAAAATTCAAATTTAATCAAATCTCAAATCATCAATTTCAATTCGATTCAGTTTCTAAATAAACCATTTCAAATTATTGATTTCAAATACATATTTAAACCATAAAATAAGCCATTTCAATTTCAATATATTTCAAAGCTTTAAATATTCAACATTTCAAAACTAAATTCGATAATTTCATATATATATATATATATATCAAATTCACTTTACTATTATTTAGTTTGAAATATTCACTTAATAAACCCAATATCATTTAAATAAAACCCCAAATTTCAAACCACTAAATATTTCTTTCGATTTATTAAACTTGAAATATTCATTTAATCACTTTAAACCAAAATCAAGTTATAAAATCATATCTTTAAAATCTCAAATTTAAAAATTTCAAATCAAACTTATTTAAGTATAATTCTTAAGTAAATATAATTCCAAATCAATTTCAAATTTATCTTTTCAACCTGAATCATTTCCAACTCTATATTTGAAAATATAATTTTTTTTAAATAAATACTTAAACATATTATATATCAACTTTATTAAATCAGCTTTAATAAATCTTTAAAAATAAATATTTATTAAAACCATATATTTCCTTTCAAAGCCATAGAAATCATTTAAAAATATTTATATATATAGACCGACGGTATCTGTATATAATTTTCTATCCTATGGTCAAGTGATACGGATATTTATCATTTCAATCCGCAATTTAAATATATACGGGTATATATCTTTTCAACCCGCAATCCCAAATTCAATTCAATAAAAATCGCTTGGGTTTATAATTTCAACCCATAACGATTTTCTCCTATTCTACAGACCGTTCGGGTATGTATCATTTCAACCCATAGTGAATTCTATACTAACAGGGAACTTGCAGAGTGATAACAAAAATGATAATAACATAACTGGCATATATCATCAATATAAATAACAGATAATGGAGTCAAATGTCACATGTAAACAGATACAGATAACATCATATGTATGGAAATGTAAATAACTAATAGCAGCATATTTCAATTGTCGTTTCAATTGAAATCAAATTTAATAAATATAAGAACATTAACCGTGAGTGATTGCTCACCTTTCGAGGCTAGAGAGAATAGACACTGAAATTGAGTTACGAATCCAAGCACGAAATTTGATGATCAAAGCTAGTAACAAGGAATAGACGAAATCAAATCAGAATTGGGTCGATGAAGATAATCGATATAAGTAAATTTATACATATAACTATATATATATATATCTATTTTATGAAATCATATTCATATTCAAACACATTTTATATTTTAAATATATATATGCATTCCAAAATCATTGTTTTAAATTAACACATATATAAGAATCAACATATGTTCATATAGTCAAATCAAAAAAAATATTAAAATCACAAATACATATTATATGCATATTTTATATCAATTACAAAACCAATAGAAATCTCACAGAACCCAATAAAATGACAATGCCATTAGCAAATTTTCAAAATAGTAATAACAGTCATATATAAACTATATATATAAATACTGTACGAATTATAATACTGTAGACTTATAGAGAGTAAAATAAACATATATATATATATATATATATATCACCCTTTTATAATACAACAAACTACACAAATACATAATATAAACCTATATATACTGAAACTTGTTTAAAATCTTAAGTATACAACAGATCATATAACTTTAAATCTAAAGCAAAGAATATATAAACTATCTCTAAACATACAATCCAAAACCAATATAGACTTGTATTTTTATAGCACAGGTACTTATATATATAAAAACATACCGCATAACTTTTATATAAAACCACTTATACATAGAAACTTTATATATATACAATTGATGTGGACCAAATATATCTATAACTACCACATATATATCTAAAATACTATCATACCAGTATATATAAACATAGGTATAGACTTAAGTAAACCTTTATATACAATATACATCATAAAAAGAATCTAATATATATAATATAAAACATCAGCCATTCACTACAAATATTTATATAAACATATATATATATATACAGACAACAATCTTATATGACACATATAACTTAAAAATTCTTAATATTAAAATAAGTAAATATATTACCAGACATACAAATCGTAATATCTATATACTTTATACATAAATCTATATAAACTACAACCAATAATATAACTTGGAAAAACTATATATTATATACATATCTAACAGCAGCAAATATAACTTGTACAACATATTATAAATCATGTATATCAACCAAAACATATACAAACACCTTAAACCAAAATATTATACTTTTATATATATGAACAACATTTCAGATACTTAAACTAATATAACTAACACATATATAAAGTAAACCAGATCATATTATAACTTAGTATACTAATATATAATCATATATGTAAACCCATACATTGCAATATAACTATATATATATATATATGCCTATACATCTAAATACATGCTGTTACAATATATATAACAGAATAGATTATAAACTTATATATCTTATATTAATATATAGATTGTAAACACTAAATATATGTACATACCCTTATAAAAGAAATAAACATTCAAGCCTGGCTGCTCGTAGGTTGTTGGAGAGGAAAGGAGGCGGTTTGCTGGAAGCTTGGGATCGGGGAAGGCAGCTTGGCACACGGTGAAGGAGGAAGAGGGTAGTGGCTGCGGCAAATTCGGAGGAAGGTTATGTGGCTGTTTGTGTTCGGCCTGGGTGAGTGCGTGAGCATAGGAAGGCCGGGAGGGATGCTTGAGCGTGCTAGGTTGAAGGAAGAAAAAGTGCGGTGAGTAAGGTGGAGGAAGAACAGCGGGTCACGTCAGGGAGGTATGGCGTCTAGTGCTCGGTGAACTGGGATGAGGGCACAGTTGAGAGAAAGGAAGAAGAGGAATAAACAGATGAGAAAGGAGAAAAAAATGAATGTAACTTATGTAATAAAATTTTCAGGGAGAACCCGAAGAGAACTTCTCATATTCCCAAAGAAAAATATGACTGGCATGCAATCAATATGAATTTTTTTTATGTAGATATAGATACAGATAATTATATAAGGTACGCCTATATTAAATATGCGAACGGAGTACGAATAGATGGACTTTGAATACAAAATGAATAAGTGGAATTTGAACTGGAAACAAACAAATTAGAAAAATTTAATAAATGGAATTTTAATTTCAGAAGTATAAATGCTAGTGGCTGATCGAGTTGATAAATGGTGGAAATTGAATGGTCCTGGAAATCCAAGAGCCAAACTGCGGAACCGATACAGAAATCGTTCCGTAGATTTTATTGCCTTCCGGACTTCGTAATACACAAACGAATATGCTGCGGAGATCAGCACGACGAGACGATCAAAACGGTATACAGATGTTAGTGGTACGACCATCCGAGCAAAAGTCGATATCGGTACCGAAATGCTGCTAATCTGTCAAAAATAAGGTAAACGAAGCAATAGAAGTCAAAATTTGGGAAAACAAAATATGACGTCTCACTCAGAAGATGATTTAAAAATTTTCTATATAAAAATATTCAGGTTTGGAAAACAATTTATTATCATCAATTTTAACTGTTTTAAATTAAAATAAAATTACACAAGAAAATAAACTTCCATATTATCTGGTGAAAATTTACCATTTGCTATGTTTAAATATATGTATTTCAAATATTAAATTTTAGATCAAAATATTATAATTTAAAATTTCACAAAATTCAATTAATTAAATAAAACAAATAAAAATTATTAAGAAATTTTCGGGTTGTTACACCAAAGCATTTAATTAGATTATTAAAATATTTTTCTCGATTAATAAAAATTCCATTATCTAATTGTTTAATTTGTAACCCAAGAAAATAAGATAATTCCCCATATGTGACATTTCAAATTCTTTGGTCATTATATTTGAAAAATCCTGACATAACTTATCATTTGTAGAACCAAAAATAATAGCATCAACATAAATTTGAATAATTAAAATATCCTTTTTAGTCCATTTAATAAAAAGATTTTGATCAACCTTCTTAATTTCGAAACCAGAATCTATAAGATAGCTTTTAAGACGTTCATACCAAGCACGTGGTGCTTGTTTTAGACCGTATAAAGCTTTCTTAAGTTTATAGACATGGTCTGAAAAATTTTCATGTGAAAATAGAGGAGGTTGTTCAACATAAACATTTTCTTTTATATTTCCATTTAAAAATGCACTTTTAACATCCATTTGATAAAGTTTAAAACTAGGAAAACATGCAAAGGCCAGTAAGATACGTATTGTTTCTAGTCGTGCGACTGGAGCAAACGTTTCTTCATAGTCAATTCCTTCTTCTTGATTATATCCTTATGCAACTAACCTAGCTTTATTCCTAGTTATATTTCATGTTCATCTGCTTTTTTTTGAAGACCGACTTAGTACCGATGACTGTTTGATCACTCGGTCTAGAAACTAATTCCCAAACTTCGTTTCGTTCGAATTGGTTTAGCTCTTCTTGCATAGCTATAATCCAACAGTCACCAGTAGAGGCTTCTTTGGCATTTATAGGTTCAATATTAGAAAGGAATGCTACATGGCCCATGATTAAGTTGATTTCTAGTTTTGACATGTGAATCAATTTCTCCTATGACATTTTCTACTGGGTGATCTCATAAAATCCTAGGAGGAGATCTTAATTCATTTTCATTTTGAACAATGTTTTCATTTTCTTCAAAATTATGAACAAAGTTTTCATCCTCTTCAAAATTAGTTTGAGTAACCGTATTTGTGACCGTCTTAGTTATTATCTCATCATCCTCAAATTTTTTAAATTTTCATCGAAGGAAACATGAAGTGTTTCTTCGATTGTTTTAGTTCTTTTATTAAAAATTCGATAAGCCTTACTTCGTTCCGAATATCCTATGATAATTCCTTCATCGGGTTTTGAATCGAATTTTCCAAGCTGATCTTTTGTGTTTAAAATAAAACATATTGAACCAAAAACCTTAAAATATGAAATATTTGGTTTTCTTTCATGAAACAGTTCATATGGAATGTGTTTCATTATTGATCGGATGGAAACATGATTCAGAACATGACAGGCAGTTGCTACAGCTTCTGTCCAGAAATGTTTTGGTAGAATGCTTCCATTTAATAAAGTTCTTGCACATTCTTGTAAAGTTCTATTTTTCCTTTCTACAACTCCATTTTTTTGTGGTGTTCTAGGAAAAGAAAATTATGGTAAATTCCCTTATTATTACAAAAATGTTCAAAAGCTTCATTTTCGAATTCACCTCCATGATCACTTCTAATATTTTTAATTTTTTAATTTTTGAGATTTTGAATTATTTTAGCAAAGATTTTGAAATTTTCAAAATGGTCACTTTTATTTTTTAGAGAAATAGTCCGAGTATATCTTGAAAAATCATCTACTATAACACACACATATTTGCTATGGTTTATGGATTGAACTTGTGTTGGACCAAAAAGATGCAATCGCAATAGTTCAAGTGGTTGTATAGTAGAAATATTTTTCTTTGATTTAAAGGATGATTTTGATAATTTACCCAATTGACAAGCATCACAAATATTGTTTACTTTAAAATTCATTTTTGGTAAACCTTTTACTAATTCATTTTTAGATAATTTGTTTATAGCTTTGAAATTGATATGACAAAATCTTTTGTGCCATAACCAAGGATCATTTTTTTAACAACCTGGGATTTTGTAAAAATTAATTATCGTCATTTGTCGATTAATTCTATTGGCTAATTGCTATTGAGAGTTTTGAATCCGGTTTAAATTCTTTTATAAATTAGTTAAGGGTTGTGGGCTTTAAAATTATCTTGGCCCATATTTTTGTTTGATGCCGTGATTAAGTGAATACCGCTCCCCTCTCTCTCGATTCATTTATTCATTTTCAAACCCTAAACGAAATAACGAAATAAATGGCGGCTCGTTCCTTCGTTCCTTTTTGCTTGCAAATTAGGGCTTTGATAAATTGAGGCTGTCGACTTCAATTTCTCGATTCAATGAATAGGTGATATCGCCCGTTGCTTTGTCGATCGACTGTCTCCTCGTAGATTGCTTTGGCTGCTTCAATTTGTGTCAAACAAGGTGAGTAACCCTCACATCTAATTCAACTTCATGCTTCGACAGTTGATTTTGTTGATGTTGATTTTGAACTGTTCGTTCTTCTTTGTCATCACTGTTTCAATTTTGGTTTTTGACGATATTGATTTCGTTTGTCTTTGGCTATTTCTTTGGTATTGAACTGTCGACTTCAGTCTTTATTTTGTGTATGTGATATTCCATAACTTTGGCCATAGCCTCCGGTAGCCCTTTCGACCTTGTTCGATTTTACTTGTTGTTTCATGACTACGGCCATTGAATTTGTCTCTGCAGCCTGTTTGGTTCATTGCTTCATGTGTGCATACTTAGGTTGCAACTGAAACCATATGTATGCTGGGCATTGTAGTTAATTGAGTACAATTGTGTTTGTTACCTTTTGCTTCCCTGTCTTGTTCGAATTGCAGTGATACTGCTACATTCACATCCTTGCTGTCCCATTGTTTTAAACTGTTTAACAATTGGGTTTTACTGTATTCACTTGGAGCTTTATTATCATGTAGTCAAGTGTGTTTATCTCTGTAAGGCACTTGTACATTCACATGTGTTTTCCTATATGACATTAATCTGGGTTGCTCCATTTTCAACTGTACATGTTAGTCGAGTTTGCACTGCATATTTTGTGGCATATAGTTCTGGACTTTGTATATTTCTCTACTAACTTTGGCACTTGACATTGTCGAACTCTGCTCTGACTTGATAATGTCTTCGACCATCATCGTTGCACTGATATTGCTTCTGGTCATTTTACTTGTACCATTCGAATTGTGATATTGGTCTTGACTTTGTTTATTTGATTTCTACTGTGACTTTGTCTTGTCAGTTATTTACTCTGTTGGCATCGGCTCTTGATATTTTTGGTTGTGAGTTGAGTTGATGTTTTTGGTTTTGACTCGACTCGATTTATGATTCGTGTACATGCTTATTGCATCCCTGTACTTCATGTATTTGTAATCATTTCTGTTGTCTACATTGTCTATTTGTATTTGCAAGCTTTGGTTTCATTATCATGTGCATGTCTTCACTGTGTAGTTGAACTCATCCATGTATATGTGTAGTCTGGTTGCATATATACTTCACTGTGTTCATGTAGTTGAACTCATCCATGCACTCTAGTGTTGTTTTGGTCTGTCGAAATCACAGTGGCATTTGCATATGTATTCATCCACTTGTGTACATTGTAGTCTTGGTTGGTCTTGGTGCAGTTGCTATGACTTTGTGCATTTTGCTATGTCCATTTGAGTTAGGCATTGTTTTAGTTTTCCTGTTCGCATGCTCGAAGTCGTAGCCTGTACAACTGCCCTGTGTACATCACAGTTTCACTTCTGTTTACTTGTGCAGTTGCCTATGATGTTACTGGTTCATCTTGATGTTTACATGTCATCTGATTGTTCACTGGTCTTCGAGACATGATTGTATTTATGGCTGTACTTCAGTTTCTTGCATATATGTGCATACCTACATTTGTATGTGTGCATGCACATAATCTTGGATTTGTACTTAGCTTGAGTTGTTTTTGTGTGCTCGAGTGTTGATTAAGCTTTGTTGTATTCATCTAGTCTAGTGGCTTCATGTAAATGATGCATGTTGAACCGTTGTCGATTCGTACCTGTTAGTCTTCACAGTGAATTATTAAAGTTCAGTCTAGACAACATGCATATTCACTTGGTCATGCTCATTTTGTAGCTTGGCTTTTACATGCTGTCTGGTTTTGCTTTAAGCCCATTTCTGGTTTGTATTGAGTTTATACTTATACATTTGGGTTTGCTTTTTGGAAATTTCACCTGAGTTGAATCCAGCTTAAACGCTCGGGTTTGACCTCGTGCTCGATTGGGAGTTTTCATTGTGCATTCGTGTGCACTTTTCATTGTGCATTCGTGTGCACTTCGTTCATTTGATGGTTACTGGGTGGATGTTGTTGCAGTTCCATCTGGTTCATTTTGATTTGATTTGATGCCATTTGTTTCTGATCCATTGAGCTTTTGTGTATTTCATCACTGTAGTGGCGAGGCAGTGCACGCGAGCGTGTACTGCAGCCAAACAGTATTAATTATCTTGCTGTTAATTGCTGTTTAGGCAATTCTGTTGTTTTCTAAATTATCATCATTGATAACTCTTTCATTTATCTTTGTTGATGATTTGAATTTGCTGATTCGCTGTTTATTGCTGTTTCATGTTATATCTACCGTTATCCGATTCTCTTATTGAAGGGTTGGATATACGAGATTTATTGTGACTGTCGCCTATTGATTATTTAATTATTATTGCTTCCGTGCATTAATAACTGAGTTTGAATTAGACCGACCCATGTATTATTTTCTTTTGAATTTAATACTCGGGTCAGACCGAGTTATTACAGGTTGTAGATATCTTGCTTTGGGTTGCTGCTTGAGCTATGAAGTCTCTTCATATCTTTTGGAGTAGTCGTCGTCATTTTGTAGTAGTCAGTGTATCTGATCTAGGTTGATATGTATTCATGTATATTATTCGATAATGTACTTGTATATATAACTTCCAGAGTCGACAGTTGTAGTTGTATCATATGTATTGTATCAAATGTATTGTAACTGCCTTCAGTTATATATATATGAGATTTGATATTAGCTGTGTTCCGCATTTAGCTTATCTGTGTCATTATTTTATATATACTGTCCTAAACTATTATGAACCATCGTAGTTCGTTTTATACTGGAATTGGGTATGTCGATGGGAGTAGTAACCAGAGATGAAAATAAATATATCACTCCCATCGAGGTAACCAATACTAGTGTAAGGCCTAACTATGGATGGCCGCTCCTATCCAGCCTTATTCTTCGTAATAACAAACAGTATTTCTTTCAATACTCTTTGTTATTGTGAGCATAGAGGTGGGGATCACAATTTTCTTTGGCTATAACACAAATTAGTATTGTGATTTATACTCGTATTCAATACATATATATTTTTATCTCTAAAACCTTCAAAAATAAGAATTTTATTTTGATCAAAAATGCTGCACTTATTTTCAAAAAAAGATATATTGAATCCTTTGTCACACAGTTGGCTGATGCTAAGTAAATTGTGTTTTAAATTTTTAACTAGTAAAACATTTGTAATAAGAGGTAAATTAGATATACCGTTATTGCTCACATTGCCTTTGCCGATGATATAACCCTTTAGAATTGTCTCCAAAAGTGACAGAACCTCCATCTGAGTAGGTAATGTTTGTTAGCATCTCTTTGTTTTCTGTCATGTGCTTCGAGCAACCATTGTCAAATATCCATTTTCCTCTCTTTTTAAGTGGTACCTGCAAAATATAGAATTAACATTGGTACCCACCTTTTTATTTGGGTCCTAAAAATTTAGGTCTTAGGAAACCAAACCCAAGAGGGTTCAAAATTCCTTTTAAAAACAATTTTTTTTATTTTTTGAACAGTTTCTATAAAAGATTTTATATATTTGTTTCCAATCAAAGAATTATTTGTTTTAGGAACCCAAATCTTAATTGATTTAGAATAATTTGCTAC
Organism: Allium fistulosum; assembly: GCA_030737815.1. Lineage (NCBI taxonomy): Eukaryota > Viridiplantae > Streptophyta > Magnoliopsida > Asparagales > Amaryllidaceae > Allium > Allium fistulosum. Next base: position 802,898,955 of record CM060903.1, on the reverse strand, counting down.
TTTTGAAATAGATTTTTTAATTTTATTATTATCCCTTTTAAAATTGGTATACAAAGAATCCTTTTTCTTTGGAATAACTTTAGAAGCTTGCTTATACCCTAGTCCTCTTTCACTTGAAACCGTCTGAGAATTTTCTATAATTTTAGATGGATTTTCTCTACCTTTGTTAACATTAGAGACATTTTTAGTAATATCATCTAATTTTGTTTTAAGACTAGAAATATCTAATTCCAATATTTTAATATTAGCTTTAAGATCATGATTTTCAACTAAAAGAGCATCATTCTTTTCTTTCTGAGTTTCTATTTCTTGACTTAACATAGAGAGTTGAGATGTCGTATTAGAATAAGATTCTTGAGTAGTTTTTATTTCTTCTTCCAAAATTTGTTTCTCATCTCTTAACATATCTACCCCAATTTCATTCCAATTTAATTTTTCAAGAGTTTCTTTATACTTTCTTTTGATGTTTCTTAGTTTGTCAAGTAATTCAGAGTTTATTTCCAATAAATCATCAAAAGTTAGATCACTCACCTCATCATTTGTGGCCATAAAACATACGTTAGCTTGTTCAGAATCACTGTCTGATGATGAAGATGATTCTGAATCGTCCCAAGTGACAAAGACAACTTTCTTTTTGAATTTGTCTTTCTTGTGCTTAAATTTGTCCCTCTTTCGATCAGGACAGTCTTTCTTGATGTGACCTTTCTTGTGACACTCATAACATTCTAGAGTAGAAGATGATGGTTTGTTGTTGTTGTTGCTGGAGTTGTTCTTATTGTTTCTGAATTTGTTGCTTTTTTTGAATTTCAAAAACTTTTTGAAATTTTTAGCAATGAACGCCATATCTTCCTCATCTGAATCCGATTCATCCTTTTCTGCTTGGAATGTTATATTCTTCTTATCTTGTGCCTGTACTCGTTTAGCATGGAGATTAACTTCATAAAACATTAGATTTCCTATCAACTCTTCTGGTTTAATGATTGAAATGTCGTTAGCTTCTTCGATCACTAGACCTTTCGTTCCCACTCATCCATTAGAGGGTTGAGGATTTTCGAAACAATATCAAAGTCTGTATAATTTCTCCAAATGCTAAGAGAATGATATATATCTTGGAATCTAGAGTACATTTCATTTATTGCTTCATCTTGTGTAACAACCCTGTATTTTTCAAATATTTTTTTAATTGATTTTTCCAGATTCAAAAGCTTTAATTATGAAAAGAATAAATTTTGTTATTTTAAATATAAACTTTGACTTTGATGTGGATTAGAATTCCAAATATGACTAAATTTAATATTTCCTGAAAATGTGAATTTTGGTCAATAGTCAAACTTTGACTTTTAAGTTTAAATTTTTAATAGTTTGAAATTATAAATTTTATCTTTTATTATGAAAATAGATTTAATAACTTGAACACTACTTTTTGTTTCGTTGAAAACGGAGTTAAAATGTAAAAGTTATGTACATTTCAATTTTTAGTATAATTTGTTTATTTGTGCAATTTTGCCTATTTTAAATTTTTTAAAATCATATTTTCTTTCTTATATTTTGTTTTAATATGTGTTAATATGTTTTTTTATGTATATTTTGTCTTTTTATGTTTTTTAATTGATAATAGTATTTTTCCAAAATTTACTGTATTTATTTTTCATTTTTAAAGGCTGTTTTCCTATTTTCTACTATTTTCTTCATTAAAAATTATATGTAAATTAAATTTTAAATATTTATTTTGTGAATATATTTTTATTTTATATATTATTTATGTTTAAAAATATATTGCAAGCTCATATGAATTTTCTAAAATTTTTTCTATTCAATTTCAAAATTTTCTAGTCTAGTTCACTGTTTTAACTATTTTCCTTAATTCTACTTTATATAATCAATAAATATTATATATATTTTTATATTTTATCAAATTTTCGAATTTTTAACTGGAATTTCTGTTATTATCAGAAATATAAACTTATAAAAATGAATTAAAGAAATTTGAAAGGCCTTAAACTTTCTATCTTCCTAAGGCCCTTTTATTTTCTAACCCTTCTACTTTTTAACCTAACTTTTCATTCAATTGGCAACATCTCCTCATTTCTTCAGCCGCCACTTTTTTTTTCTCTCATTCACGAAATTCCAAAGCTCCTAAACCCTAAAAAAAATATGGCTTCCATTCTCCTCTTATCTTCTTCCTTTATCTCTTCTTTACTTCACAATTTCCATTGATTTTGCCTTCCTCCTCTTCTAGCTTTGCTTGGCCTCTACCACCTTCATCTCCACCATCCTCTCCACCTTCAGCCCCACCACCATCTATAGCAGCACCTCCTCCTCCTCCACTGACCATGACAAGCCATGCCCATCCATTTAAGTTAGCACCACAAAATTGCACAAAAACCCTTCCAAACAATGCCTAAACCACATATGCTTCACCACCACCTTCATCTATCACCTTGGCCACCCCTAGAACCACCACCACCAGCAACTACATGACCTTTGGCTGCTGCTGCACCATCACCCTCCACTGTCCAGACCTGTACCATGCATGGCTGATCCAAACAATGACCAAGTCGAGCCTTGTTGTGACCAAAACTTCACCTATTTGCCTTGTCGATTGATATTCTTCATGTTGCATCTCCTACCCTTCACATCACTTCATGTTGCCATGCTTAGGTGTGCTAAACCTAACCTATATGATGCTAACCTGAGCCCAAACACATCATGGCTGAGCACTTGATCCCCTATGGTCAAGCATTTGAATGGTAAAGGCAAAGTCTTGTCTTTATTGCTTTGTATTTCAATTTGTTCAAAATTGTTTTATGTTAAGTATATTCATGTGCTATATTGTTTTGTCTTGTTTGGGTATTGTTTACAAGATGATATCTTGGCTATTTTCTCCACTCAAATCAAAGGTCGTGCCTTCTGGATCCGTTGTGTCATTCTAATTGATATCTCCAGCATAAAAAGGTGAGTTATTCTCACCAGACAATATGTACCTATATAACTAGTAAATTGACACCCTGCGAATCTGTAGAAATATATTATCATGTTATATATGCTTATATTATTATCATATGATGTTCACACCTATTATTACACCTGTTATATCATATGTTACTGTTATTTAATGTTATTCTATTATTTATATCTGTTATCACCATTGCAAGTTCCCTGTAGACTAGAATCACTATGGGCTGAAATGATACATACCCGAACGGACTTTAGAATAGGGAAAAATCGTTATGGGCTGAAATGATAGGCCTGAACGATTTTTATTTAAATTATTTTAACTTGGGATTGCGGGTTTGAAATGATAGAGCCCGGATTTTTCTTTTTTAACTGCGGATTGAAATGATACATATCCGTATCACTTGACCTAAGTTAGAAAATTATATACAGGCCCGTGGTTATTTTATAAAGTGTTTTGGATATTTTTAAGTATTTTAAAAATTATAAATTTATGAAATTTGATTTAAATAGATTTTGAAATGTTTTAAAATAAAGAAATTATGATTTTTCTATGTGTTAAAAATGTAATTAATGAATGGTTTAACTGGATTTTTGAAATATAACTTAAGTTGGAAATTTGGAATTTTGGTTAAAAATGATATTTAAGTTATATAAATAAAATGGATATTAAATTTTATTTGGAAATGGTAAATATGATAATTTGATTAAATTTGAATTTAAGTGATTTATTAAAGTATTATTGATTTTAGGGCTGTTACGGTAATGGTAAATTTACCATTACCATACCATTACCAGTCAATCGGTTACCATTTTCGAGTGAAATCGGTATACCATTTTAATCGGTATGGTAATGGTAAATTTACCATTTTCTACGGTAAATCATCGGTAACATTTCTTCAATACCAGCGGTAACGGTAATTTTACCAGTCAATTTATAATACATGTATATTCATATAACATGCTTTATTATAGGCATTTAAAACCAAGCAAATGATTAAATTTAGTTTATTAACTAGGTGAGATAATGTTAAATACACTTCACTTCTTTCTCATTTATTTCTTTTATTAAGTAACACTATAAAATTTATAATGAAGCACCGTTATGGTGTGAATACGTGTTATGTTACTAACCTTTTTTAGACAAACGGTAATTTACCATTACTAGTGTAACGGTTACCATATTATCGGTATACCAGTGTTCGGTATACCAGCCTATCGGTAACGGTAACGGTAAGCAATTTTCGCTTACCAGTAAAAATGGTACGGTAACGGTATTTGTGAAATGGTAACGGTAACCATTACCATAACAGCCCTAATTGATTTTTCTATGAATTTAAGTGGTTAAATAAATGAATGTTTAAAAGTGATCTTTTAAAATATAACTTGACTAGGAAATGTGAAATTTGGTTTTAATTAAAGGTTTAAGTTAATTAAATAAAATTGGAAATTTTGTTAAATTGTGAAATGGTAATTTAAATTTGAAGTGTTAAGTCTATTTGTTGAAATGTGAAGAATTGGAACTTTTACACTTAAACTTATTAAGTAAATTGTTGAAAATTGGATTTAATTATAAGAAATTTATTGTGAAAAAGATATATGTTAAATGATATGTAAATGATATGTAAATGAACATTTTAAACGTTAAAATATGATTTTTAAAATGTTTATGTGTTTTAAATTAAAGTTATTTAATTGTTGGAAATACACTAACACCTGAAATTTACTTTTAATAGCATTCAGAAATGCTATAGATTCTGTTTTGAACTAAAATTGTGTAAAAAGAGCTATTACAGCATTTCTGAAATGCTGTAGTTGCTGTAATTGAACTTATAGGCTAATATTGAACTCGGGTCTATTATAGCATTCTCTGGAAATGCTATAATGGTCTGCAGTCTTTGCTGAAACCAAATTTAACCCTTGTTTTGAAATCTGAACTACCGCAGCACTTCTGATATGCTGTCTTTTCTGTTTTGAACTATAATTCAACTAAAACTGAGTTTTAACAGCAGTTTTAAGTGCTGTCTTTGCTGAATTAAAAATGTTTTCAAATATAACCTATAGCAGTTGTTTTTAAATGCTGTGAAATGCTAAAATTTTAATAATTAGGGTTTTTGACTTAGTAAACGAACTCAGAATGGTTTGAAACTTTGGAAATTGAATACTTGATTTGAAAATATAATAATTACACTTTTAAAAGGTTTAAATGAATTATTTGATTGGAATATAAACTATTTAAAAGGTGATTTGAAATGATAATAAATGAAGTATACCTTTAAATTTAAAAGGTATTTAAAGTTGAATATTTAGATTTGAACTCAAATGATATTTGGAATATTAAAATGATTTGAAATGAAGTTTTGAAATGATATGATATTTTAAAAATATGGAAATGGTTTGGAATTGATTTAATCTTTATTTTGATAAAGATTTGGATTTGAAATGATATTCTATTTTGAAGTATAAACTGTTTTTAAACTTATAACCACGGGTTATAATAACGTTGGGTTGTTAAAGAGACCGGGATCGGATATGGACATACTCTCTGTCTTACCGAAAACCACTTTGGCAACCGTGTACGCGATGGAGATTCCAGAATGAAGTAGGATGGTGGCGACGTTCTTAAGGTATGTTACGTGGACCCAACTCCCGTGAGTTGGCATAAGGTGGCTAAAACAGGAGCGATCTCGGACCAGTGAGGTAGCACCTCTTCTCGGACACATTTCTTCGATATTATACTCTTACTTGTGATTGATTAGATGGCCATCCTCCGATTTGGGAGTGTTGTTCGAGGTGGAACGGTAGTGGCTGCTATGCGTATCCATCAGTCCGTGTGCGTAATTGGTATATCTACCCTGGCATTGCCTAGTTGTGCCGTGTCACCTACCATATCGAGCTTTACTACGATTATGATTTTAAGATCCGACCGCGTTAAGGTTCTCCATCCCCTTAACGCTATTTTCTATATGATTATACTTTACTTATTTAGACACTATTATAATATCGAATATTACTACATAGTAGATAGTTTAACGGATCCTTAGAGGATGGGCGGTCCCAAGCATCTTCTAAGTTACTTGTACCTTTATTACAGTTCACTTGAGTTGGTTTACATTATATAAGTATATATTGTCCTGACTCGAGTGTTTTGTGTTTTGCTTTACGCTCGGGTCAGCCTGAGTTATTCACAGATTTGGATTTCCACTCTCTTGGAGATTTGAATCGCTGGAGATTATCTGCTTGTCATGTCCTATCTATTTCAGTTCCGTTGTTCTACTCAGCTTGTACTTGGTTATTTTATTAAGACTTTTGTTGTACTCTATTTCTTCTGTTGTATCTTATGTAACTCTGATATATTTATATAGTAGCTTCATGAACTACTATTTCTTTTACTTCCGCTGCATTATTTTACTCTGTGTCTGTGATCTGTGATTATATTTATTTACTGTATATTCTGAGATTTGCCAAATTTTATTTACAACGCGGTATTTTGAGCAATTCAACTCCGGCATGAGTGTCTACCTATACACTTATAATGGATGCGAATGGTTGAAAATATCGGGTCGTTACAGTTGGTATCAGAGCTTTGGCTTTGAGCCAAAACTCAGCATATGGAGTAGATTTATTTACAGAATCACTTTCGTTCGAGTTTGAATCTTTTCCTCTTGATTCAAAATTCCTTTGAATTTTTGGAACGTTCCCTGCGGTTCCAAAATTCATTCTTGTCCCTCACTATTCATCTTCTTTTGATTTTGGAGTATCACATAACCCCACTTCGAATGATCTTTATAGTAAATTGGCGGTCTCGCCAATATTCTAATTTTCTGGTAAAGGGGTGAAAATCCTTTACAATCAGCATCGATTAACCAGAGATTTATATTTATCCTTGGTTTAGATTCTAATATCTTTTGTTATTCCAAACTCTATCTCTTGAGATCGAAGGTAGATTTACCCCAGAAAATCCACATTTGATCTTATCCATTAAGTCACGGTTGACCCGGTTAAGGTTGTCCGCGATTTATCTAAGCTTACCCATCTCTCTACTCTGTTTAATCATCTTGTCTTTTGTTCCAATCTATCTTCCAAACATTTTGAACTGTACTTGTAAATTAATGTTTTGTTTTATATTGTGTTGTTTGAGTTGTTGATGTTGATTTGGGTTTCCGATCGATTCGTCTGATCAACGATATCGATAGGATTTCTAAAACACTTTGACAGAACAAACTGACACAATATTATTTTAAAATTTGGTTTATGAAATAAATTTGGATATACAATTTTATGGAACTTAATAAATTGATTTAAATTGATAATTTGAAATGATAATACTTGATTTATCATTTATTGTTCTACAAATGAATTTATAAATAGTTGTTTATAAATTTATTTGGGAACTGAAATGAATTTAAAACAAGAAAGTTAAAGAATTTAATTTCCGATGGTTTCAAACCTTGTGTTTAAAAATTTTAAAAGGATATTATTTAAAGTATTTTGAATAAAAATTTGTCTCTAAAGGATTTTAAAGTTTAAAAATTTAGTGCTCTTCTCTTTGTCGCTGGAAAATAATTTCGGTGATGACTGCAGCATCATCGACGTTCATTTTCGAGTTTCGAAGTGAAGAAACCATTCTGTAGTCTTGCTACAGCTTTGTTTTGGAAAATCTAATTGATTTGAATTTCTAAAATATGATTAGATTATAATATATATATATATATATATGATTTAAATTTGATTTAACATATTATGTATATATAATTACCTATCTCCAAATGGTTTGAAGATGTTCAAAGATTCAAATTCTTAAATTTTATCTTGAAGAATAATTTCAATTATAAGAAGAAAAAAATAAAAAAAATTGGATAAATGATTCAAACTTGAGATAATTGAATTGGAAAGTTTTATTTGTATAATACAATTGCATTCAAATATAACTTACCTAAATTTTTTTTTGAAGTTAACAATGTAATTGGATAATATGCAGTACATAAATGATTTTATAAATAAAATTTGAGTGGTTATAATAAATGTTATACACTTAAATTTTAGTTATAAAAGATTAACAGAGGTAAATAGTGAAAAAGGAATTTAAAGAGATTTTATTTAAATAACTTAATAATCAAATTTGATTTAATATGGAACCTTAAGTCTAACCTAGGAATTTTAATAATGGTTATTTCCTGAAACGAATATGTTGTATAATAAATAATGTATCTTTGAATAGATAAAATAAAATACATTGGAATTGGACATTTTGTAATAAAGTTTATTTAACTTGAATTCATAGTTTAATTGATGTCTAAATGATAAATGTGTAAAGGAATTTGATTGTTATATTTGCTATGATAAATGTTTTATTTATGAAATAGATATGTCTTGAAAAATGAATAATTATGATTTAAATAGTTAAAATGTATTTTAACATCACTAAAATTTGATAATTGAGAATTTGGTTTTCAAATGAAAATTTAAGTGTAACTTATTAAAGGAATATCTATTTATGAAATGGGTATTTTAAATAAAGTGTTAGGTTATGTGTTAAATTAAGAGCTAACTAAAAATAGTGAACTTTTAACTTAATAAATGAAGTATAGTTTGATTTGAATATTTCATTCATAAAGTTTGTTTAATAAGTCATAAGTTAAATGATATCCAAATAAATATTTCTGGAATTGAACTGATTTGAAATATTAATATATCTACTGTAGCATTTTATAAGTACTACTATTTTGAAAATACAATGTTTTGGAAATTTTTATAATTAAATGAACTTAGAAATGTTACAACTTTAAAATGAATATTATTTGACCTTGAATTAAAATGGTTTAAATGAAGATTACTTTTTTTAGGGTGTTATGATTTTCTAAGTATTATGTTTTTTTTTTTAAAAGAATAACTTGTCCAAAGTGTTATGATTTTAGCAGTGTGATTTCCAAATGATAAACATCCCTAAATTGTTATGATTTCAAAGCATTATGGTTTTAAATTTATTATCTGGTTTTGTTTTTTCCAAACTATCTTTTGGTTGTCCTTATTTCCCTTATCTTGTTACAGAATGGGAAGGCTATTGCTTATACCAGTCTATTTAGAAATCTTTCTGTAATCTATGATAATCTTTGTTACTCATCTGGATCTGAACACTGTTTTTCCATTCATAGACTGTCGGTCAAGTGAAAGGGAGATTCAGACTCTAGAGGATCTTTTTCGTGCTTATATTCTTGATTTGATCACCTCCATCTTGTTAAACTTACCTATAACAATAATTATCAGGTGTAATTCCAATCGTCTTATCATCTTGTCTTAATTCTATTTCATTCTATCTTTTTCTGTGCTTTCCCGTACCTCGTTCCTTTTCGGGGACGAAAAGTTTTGAGTGGGGGAGAGTGTAACAACCCTGTATTTTTCAAATATTTTTTTAATTGATTTTTCCAGATTCAAAAGCTTTAATTATGAAAAGAATAAATTTTGTTATTTTAAATATAAACTTTGACTTTGATGTGGATTAGAATTCCAAATATGACTAAATTTAATATTTCCTGAAAATGTGAATTTTGGTCAATAGTCAAACTTTGACTTTTAAGTTTAAATTTTTAATAGTTTGAAATTATAAATTTTATCTTTTATTATGAAAATAGATTTAATAACTTGAACACTACTTTTCGTTTCGTTGAAAACGGAGTTAAAATGTAAAAGTTATGTACATTTCAATTTTTAGTATAATTTGTTTATTTGTGCAATTTTGCCTATTTTAAATTTTTTAAAATCATATTTTCTTTCTTATATTTTGTTTTAATATGTGTTAATATGTTTTTTATGTATATTTTGTCTTTTTATGTTTTTAAATTGATAATAGTATTTTTCCAAAATTTACTGTATTTATTTTTCATTTTTAAAGGCTGTTTTCCTATTTTCTGCTATTTTTTTAATTAAAAATTATATGTAAATTAAATTTTAAATATTTATTTTGTGAATATATTTTTATTTTATATATTATTTATGTTTAAAAATATATTGCAAGCTCATATGAATTTTCTAAAATTTTTTCTATTCAATTTCAAAATTTTCTAGTCTAGTTCACTGTTTTAACTATTTTCCTTAATTCTACTTTATATAATCAATAAATATTATATATATTTTTATATTTTATCAAATTTTCGAATTTTTAACTGGAATTTCTGTTATTATCAGAAATATAAACTTATAAAAATGAATTAAAGAAATTTGAAAGGCCTTAAACTTTCTATCTTCCTAAGGCCCTTTTATTTTCTAACCCTTCTACTTTTTAACCTAACTTTTCATTCAATTGGCAACATCTCCTCATTTCTTCAGCCGCCACTTTTTTTTTCTCTCATTCACGAAATTCCAAAGCTCCTAAACCCTAAAAAAAATATGGCTTCCATTCTCCTCTTATCTTCTTCCTTTATCTCTTCTTTACTTCACAATTTCCATTGATTTTGCCTTCCTCCTCTTCTAGCTTTGCTTGGCCTCTACCACCTTCATCTCCACCATCCTCTCCACCTTCAGCCCCACCACCATCTACAGCAGCACCTCCTCCTCCTCCACTGACCATGACAAGCCATGCCCATCCATTTAAGTTAGCACCACAAAATTGCACAAAAACCCTTCCAAACAATGCCTAAACCACATATGCTTCACCACCACCTTCATCTATCACCTTGGCCACCCCTAGAACCACCACCACCAGCAACTACATGACCTTTGGCTGCTGCTGCACCATCACCCTCCACTGTCCAGACCTGTACCATGCATGGCTGATCCAAACAATGACCAAGTCGAGCCTTGTTGTGACCAAAACTTCACCTATTTGCCTTGTCGATTGATATTCTTCATGTTGCATCTCCTACCCTTCACATCACTTCATGTTGCCATGCTTAGGTGTGCTAAACCTAACCTATATGATGCTAACCTGAGCCCAAACACATCATGGCTGAGCACTTGATCCCCTATGGTCAAGCATTTGAATGGTAAAGGCAAAGTCTTGTCTTTATTGCTTTGTATTTCAATTTGTTCAAAATTGTTTTATGTTAAGTATATTCATGTGCTATATTGTTTTGTCTTGTTTGGGTATTGTTTACAAGATGATATCTTGGCTATTTTCTCCACTCAAATCAAAGGTCGTGCCTTCTGGATCCGTTGTGTCATTCTAATTGATATCTCCAGCATAAAAAGGTGAGTTATTCTCACCAGACAATATGTACCTATATAACTAGTAAATTGACACCCTGCGAATCTGTAGAAATATATTATCATGTTATATATGCTTATATTATTATCATATGATGTTCACACCTGTTATTACACCTGTTATATCATATGTTACTGTTATTTAATGTTATTCTATTATTTATATCTGTTATCACCATTGCAATTTCCCTGTAGACTAGAATCACTATGGGCTGAAATGATACATACCCGAACGGACTTTAGAATAGGGAAAAATCGTTATGGGCTGAAATGATAGGCCTGAACGATTTTTATTTAAATTATTTTAACTTGGGATTGCGGGTTTGAAATGATAGAGCCCGGATTTTTCTTTTTTAACTGCGGATTGAAATGATACATATCCGTATCACTTGACCTAAGTTAGAAAATTATATACAGGCCCGTGGTTATTTTATAAAGTGTTTTGGATATTTTTAAGTATTTTAAAAATTATAAATTTATGAAATTTGATTTAAATAGATTTTGAAATGTTTTAAAATAAAGAAATTATGATTTTTCTATGTGTTAAAAATGTAATTAATGAATGGTTTAACTGGATTTTTGAAATATAACTTAAGTTGGAAATTTGGAATTTTGGTTAAAAATGATATTTAAGTTATATAAATAAAATGGATATTAAATTTTATTTGGAAATGGTAAATATGATAATTTGATTAAATTTGAATTTAAGTGATTTATTAAAGTATTATTGATTTTTCTATGAATTTAAGTGGTTAAATAAATGAATGTTTAAAAGTGATCTTTTAAAATATAACTTGACTAGGAAATGTGAAATTTGGTTTTAATTAAAGGTTTAAGTTAATTAAATAAAATTGGAAATTTTGTTAAATTGTGAAATGGTAATTTAAATTTGAAGTGTTAAGTCTATTTGTTGAAATGTGAAGAATTGGAACTTTTACACTTAAACTTATTAAGTAAATTGTTGAAAATTGGATTTAATTATAAGAAATTTATTGTGAAAAAGATATATGTTAAATGATATGTAAATGATATGTAAATGAACATTTTAAACGTTAAAATATGATTTTTAAAATGTTTATGTGTTTTAAATTAAAGTTATTTAATTGTTGGAAATACACTAACACCTGAAATTTACTTTTAATAGCATTCAGAAATGCTATAGATTCTGTTTTGAACTAAAATTGTGTAAAAAGAGCTATTACAGCATTTCTGAAATGCTGTAGTTGCTGTAATTGAACTTATAGGCTAATATTGAACTCGGGTCTATTATAGCATTCTCTGGAAATGCTATAATGGTCTGCAGTCTTTGCTGAAACGAAATTTAACCCTTGTTTTGAAATCTGAACTACCGCAGCACTTCTGATATGCTGTCTTTTCTGTTTTGAACTATAATTCAACTAAAACTGAGTTTTAACAGCAGTTTTAAGTGCTGTCTTTGCTGAATTAAAAATGTTTTCAAATATAACCTATAGCAGTTGTTTTTAAATGCTGTGAAATGCTAAAATTTTAATAATTAGGGTTTTTGACTTAGTAAACGAACTCAGAATAGTTTGAAACTTTGGAAATTGAATACTTGATTTGAAAATATAATAATTACACTTTTAAAAGGTTTAAATGAATTATTTGATTGGAATATAAACTATTTAAAAGGTGATTTGAAATGATAATAAATGAAGTATACCTTTAAATTTAAAAGGTATTTAAAGTTGAATATTTAGATTTGAACTCAAATGATATTTGGAATATTAAGATTTGAAATGAAGTTTTGAAATGATATGATATTTTAAAAATATGGAAATGGTTTGGAATTGATTTAATCTTTATTTTGATAAAGATTTGGATTTGAAATGATATTCTATTTTGAAGTATAAACTGTTTTTAAACTTATAACCACGGGTTATAATAACGTTGGGTTGTTAAAGAGACCGGGATCGGATATGGACATACTCTCTGTCTTACCGAAAACCACTTTGGCAACCGTGTACGCGATGGAGATTCCAGAATGAAGTAGGATGGTGGCGACGTTCTTAAGGTATGTTACGTGGACCCAACTCCCGTGAGTTGGCATAAGGTGGCTAAAACAGGAGCGATCTCGGACCAGTGAGGTAGCACCTCTTCTCGGACACATTTCTTCGATATTATACTCTTACTTGTGATTGATTAGATGGCCATCCTCAGATTTGGGAGTGTTGTTCGAGGTGGAACGGTAGTGGCTGCTATGCGTATCCATCAGTCCGTGTGCGTAATTGGTATATCTACCCTGGCATTGCCTAGTTGTGCCGTGTCACCTACCATATCGAGCTTTACTACGATTATGATTTTAAGATCCGACCGCGTTAAGGTTCTCCATCCCCTTAACGCTATTTTCTATATGATTATACTTTACTTATTTAGACACTATTATAATATCGAATATTACTACATAGTAGATAGTTTAACGGATCCTTAGAGGATGGGCGGTCCCAAGCATCTTCTAAGTTACTTGTACCTTTATTACAGTTCACTTGAGTTGGTTTACATTATATAAGTATATATTGTCCTGACTCGAGTGTTTTGTGTTTTGCTTTACGCTCGGGTCAGCCTGAGTTATTCACAGATTTGGATTTCCACTCTCTTGGAGATTTGAATCGCTGGAGATTATCTGCTTGTCATGTCCTATCTATTTCAGTTCCGTTGTTCTACTCAGCTTGTACTTGGTTATTTTATTGAGACTTTTGTTGTACTCTATTTCTTCTGTTGTATCTTATGTAACTCTGATATATTTATATAGTAGCTTCATGAACTACTATTTCTTTTACTTCCGCTGCATTATTTTACTCTGTGTCTGTGATCTGTGATTATATTTATTTACTGTATATTCTGAGATTTGCCAAATTTTATTTACAACGTGGTATTTTGAGCAATTCAACTCCGGCATGAGTGTCTACCTATACACTTATAATGGATGCGAATGGTTGAAAATATCGGGTCGTCACATCTTGCTTCATTTTGAAATTCTGGAACTGATTTTTAAGCATAGAAATCTTTCTCTACTTTACTTTGTTAGTACCTTCATGTGTAATTTTAAGTGTACGCCAAATTTCATAAGCTGTTTTACACATGCTCACTCTATTAAATTCATTTTTGTCTAATGCACAATATAACATATTCATGGCTTTGTCATTTGCAGTAGCATCCAGTTTATGTGTGTTAGACCATTGTGAATATTCTGTAGTAGGTATGGTATATTCTCCTTGAGTAATATTCCAAATTTCATAACTATTAGCTTGCATATAAATTTTCATTCTAATAGACCAATCGTTATAGTTTAATCCATTAAATAGTGGTGGTCATGCAATAGATTGACCTTCAAGGAAACTTGTGTTAGTTACTGTGCTAGTGTTGTTTTCCATATTAAAATATCAGATAACTATGTTACGGTTATAAGATGACCTTGCTCTGATACCAAATGAAAGTGACAATCCTATAGGATCGTGTAATATGGAATATATATTAACTAAACTTATAAACTAGTGTAGAAGATAAGATAGTAGTAAAGTAAACGATGACACCAGAGATTTTTATACTAGTTCGAACTTCCTGTTCTACATCTAGTCCTAGACTCCTTCTGGATTTAAACTAGCAGCCCTCACTTAACCCGGAGTAATAGGTTTACACCGCATGAGCAACTGAACATGACTTGCCCGCCTGAGCAACCGAAATGGACTTGATTACAAAGTAGATTATCTTGACCTTGTGTGTTCTTTTAATAACACGAATTTGTCAATTGTAGTACACCATTCCTATAATCTTTTCCTTAAGTATGATGTGTGTAGTTGTGTGTATATGAAGAATAGGAAGTTTCAGATTGCTTGAAAAATATAGAGTTATGTTTGTAAGCAATTGATATTTGAATTCAAGAGAACAATAGATTCGGAGAATATAATTCAAGTAAGAGCAAGAAAGTAAGTGATTTGACCTTTGAAATTCATGCATATATATAGTAGATAGAGAGTTGCTACTTCTGGTGAAAAGGTTTCAATGAATAGCAATGGCCGCAACTCTCCGCGAGGAAGAAAACGATTCAGGGAGGGAAGTGTCTTTTCATAAAATTTGGCAGTTAGACCTAGTTCAGTCAACTGCTTTAGTAGCTTCAGTTGAATGAATTCAAAAACGTGCATGTGCATTTAAATATACACAGATTCAGTCGACTGGTCTGTGTATTTAAAAAAAATTATATGCACAGGTTCAGTCGACTGAGAGCATGAGTTCAGTCGACTGAACTATGTACTTTCTGAAAACCAGTTTGAAAGCATGTTTAAAGGATAATTTTCAAAAAGCATGTGAAATCATTTTAGTATATATATATGCGAGGGAGTGAACTACTTAAGGAAAGATTTTGACATGGCTAAAACTAGACTTGACTCTAAACAACATATAGAGTAGATATGAGCCATACTTCGATTTGTTGAGTCCGGTCTTTGTAGTTCCTTGCCATAGATTCATGAAACTTCGTGTTGGTTGAATTTTTTGTTATTAATCAAAATATAAGATCCAACAATATACGGCAACGAATATGTCTTATTTAATTAAGAGTCGAAGATACATAAAAACAAAAATGACCATCGCTCTCAACTAAGTCTATTTTTGAGCCACATAGGCGGGGATGTCCTAAAAGGAGAGGTTCATTTTTCAGTAAAGAACCTTGTATTTGTAATATTAAGTCATATAGTGCATCTCTCTCATGAGCGACTTAGATAGTCCAAAATAGAAGCCTCTGAGACTCTCTTGTTAATTGAGCTATAGACCTGTCAAGCTCCCTTTCCCTTCTATATACAAAGTCAATTTTCATTGACAACCTCTTCATTGCTTGCCTTTCAAGGCACTCGATATGCTTCCTTAAGTGTTGAACTAAATTATCTTCACCACATGACTTCAACCACAAGGGTTTCTCAATGCTTACTTCTCTTACCTGGGAGGAAAAGGTAGGGTAGTACATGTTCAAAATACATTAATACATATATAAAATATAATGATAATAAAGTACGATAAGGCAGATAACCAATATTTCAAAAAACCCCTATCCACACATACACAACCCAAAACGGTAGAACCTAGTTCAAAAAAAACAAAGCAAAATAACAAGAATGGTCAAACATTTACTGCTACATTATCTAAGGATCCTGGTTAGATGAATCTAGATTGTGCTCCTACATCAGATGGGTTTTGCTCTATATCGAAGTCATCAAGCACCACCTTCTCCGGAACTACTGTAGAAGAGGAATCAGGAATCCCCTTAAACTCTCGGGACCATTTTCTCCTATAGTATTCCAATGCGTTTGTTAAAGCTTCGGGATCCTCGGGAAAACCCAAATCAACCTCCACATCCATCACCTCGAGGTGATCTAGAAAAAACTACCTTTTCACCTTAGCATAAATTATGTATAGAACATTGAAGGTTATGTTATCAAGTTTTTTCTCTAATTCAACAAGTTTCTTCTGAAATCCCTTCGCCCTCTCCTTCCACCTGTCAACTTTTTCCCTTGCCCTTACGACAAGTTGCTTGAGTTCTTTTAGCTTCTCATTAGCACCATCAAGTTGTTTGGAAACCTCTTTAAATCTTGTTTTAGCATCCTTCTCCATCTACATACCTGCCTTTATATCCAATCTCAGTCGGGTAATCTTAACCTAGTCTCTAGCCGACGCCGATTCCAAATCCATAAGTTAGGTTTATGCAATCCTATCGTAGAAGCCATACTCTGGTTACAACGTCATAATAAAGTATAAGGAATACTTCTAAATCTCCATCGAATTAAGTTAACTAATGAATAATCAACAAATCTTCTTGAAAAATGCCATGATGAAAACTAGGAAAAAGGTCATCGATAAGAAGAGGAGGAGACTCCATAAGAGCAGGAGGTAATTCGGTTACGTCATTGATGAGAAGGCATCCTATCTATTTGATCAAATCAGGAACGGTGCCCTCCCCTGAGGCACGAGATAGGTAGGAAGTGGGAAGAAGGAGGAAGCGCACTAATAGGAGGCACATGGACTGGAGCAGGTGGAATAAATTTAGAAGAAGAAGGAACGATGACTTTTCTCTTATTGATCGGGTCTTCTAGCACAATCAAGTCGTCTTCGGGTCTCTTTGCATCTTTCTTTTTCTTTAGTGCAGCAACCAAATTCATAGACATGGTACCTACACAGGTTAGGAAATAACATGCTTAATATACCACATATAAAAATAATGCGTAACAAAGAAAAGATAGGCATAACAACCAAAATAAATACAAGCAAAATATATCACTCAATGGTGCCGTGTCAAAAGTATAAACAAAAATAGAATGAAAAAAACGATGATTTGGATGGAGGAAATTATGTTTGCGTAGTAGCTCTTTGGTGAACATATTCGAATACTTACGAACCTCTACACCTCAAGTAAGTGCGATTGCCCTACGAGATGAAAAGAGCTCTCATTTGCTTTTAGAAAAATCATGAAAATTAACTAAAAAGAAAAGAAAATTTAAGTCAGTGAATGAAGACTCTGGAGCTATAATGTAATGGCAGGGTTTTTCCGTACCTTTGAATCGACAATAAACCACAAATGTCCAACTCAAATTGCACGAATAAGCGGATCATTAAGGGTAGAAAGAAATAAAGACAGAATAGAATCTCACATGAATGGAATAACATATATTATTTCAATAATAATCTCTACAGCGGAAATTTTTTAAAATACAATATCAGAGTCTAACCTCGATTCAACCTGGACAGTTATAAACCCCTGTCCTTACAAATGCTGAAAACAACAAAACAAATGCAATAGATGTAGCGGATGATAGAATACATCCATACGATGATGAAGATCTCCAGCTCTCCACTGGAAACTCCAACCGTCTTCAACTAAACCTGAAACTACTCGGATCTGATCCGAGTACTAAAAATACCCAGATCAGGCTTGATAAACCAGCGTGAGATACTCGAAATTTTAAATGTATAGATCATGACGATGTTATCAAAACCTTTGAAAAGAAGGGTATCTCATAAGACCACACCCACACATAAATATAGACGTGTTTTTACCTTATGATAACCAAAACACTTTTATACCAAAATAATTTGACATTATCTTTAATGACATTCTTTTGGAAATTATCTTTCAAATAAACTTATTAAAATAAGGTATCAATACCCGAACTAAGTCAATGGTAATATATCCGCACTGGGTCAATGGAATATACCGAACGGAATATATGATACGAAAAGGGGTAGCTGAAATTTTTCAAAGCTTTACAGCTATTTAGGACTACAATCAAAACCCTAAATCTCGTATTGGGATTGGATTTCCAACATGATAGGGAACTAGAGGCCTTTTCTCCGATCCATGCATAACAAACATAGTTCCCGCGGTGCCTTAATCACCTTTCTCAAGCTAGTCACTTGGAACTGTACTTGCTATACTACCACTGATAACCGGTAGTTCCCTGCTTTTCTCAAGCTAACCACTTTATCAAAATGGGGCAATAAATGCCTTGAGGGACGTTTTCCCCCAAAGGGCCCAACGTATTGGACACCACCATACATACTCACTTATTCCAAATTCGTGCCTATGTAATGCCCCAGAAATTCATGAAACCTTATTTTGGTTGCATTTTGAAAATATATGAATTTATTTGTATAGGAATGTATGGAATTAATTGTGTGCAAGTGTGTGTGCATGTGTGCACGTGCACACTGATATGGCACAAGGAAGAACCCCAAATTTCCTGAAACCAAAACAAGAATTAAAAAGCATTACAAACATGATTTTGTAATGAAAATTATTAAACCAAATATAGATATTTGATTTCTGGATTATATGAATTATTTTAGAAGATAAGAAAAAGAAAGTTTTGTTTGAACAAGTAAACAGATTTTACTTAATTTAAACCCAGGATAAATTAGATAAGGATTTGAAACATGTATGCACATATATGTGTATGTCTTTCTGAAACTAAGGAGGAGTTAAGTAAGCCTAGATAAGATATGTATGCATATGTACATTTCTATAAGTACTGAAAGTATTAAAAAGAAATAAGCAAGGGAAAGCATAACATTAAAATAGCAAAAGACATATTGCAAGCAAAACAATTGCTTTAGGCAGAAAATAGAAAGGAGGATTTTTAGAAAATAAACAAGTGACAATGTCACACAATTGTCATGATTTAGAAAGAGAACAAAATAGATATTCTGGAAAAGAAAAAGGGGAATAAGCATTACATGGCCGGGGTACTAAGGGTGAGAATAAGCAAATGAGAAATGCAAAATGCATGAGCACTGGACAGGGTAAGAATGAGATTTTACATTTGTAAAACCCTAGAAAACCTCTCTTATAAATCCAAGTTTAAACCAGAAAAACCATTTTCTACCCGAGACATTTAAGAAAACAAAGAAGAAAAATATTTGCAAGAAGAAAGGCAAAGTTTCAAAGGGTTTCTTTTCTGGATTAAGCAAGAGGAGCATTTTTCAGTGAGTAATCTCACTAAACCCATGGCATTAAGTCCTGTTATGAGGCAGCCAAGTTTATGTTATTTTTCTACATATTTCTGATTTTATTACTATGGTTTTAATGGATGCTTTAATGGGTGTATATGAATTCTTTTGATTGCTTTGATGGTTGAGTATTTGCTCTGATTGGTTACACCCAAAAATGTTAAAGTATGAAATCATGAAAGTAAATAGAGAATACTTGTAACTGGTTTAGATATGGCATGAAAAATATAGAAATCAAAATGTATATGAGTTGCATTACACTTGTGTAAGTGCTGAGGCTCAAATGAAAGATTCAAGGGTGCAATGGAAATATCCAAAAGTGCTGAACCCTTGATCAAATAGAAAACCATGAGCCAGAAATCTTGTTTAAGCTAGATCTTGAATTTAGTTCAAACATGGTTGCTTATGAAACAATAATAACCCACATGCCTAGGCCCTATTCACAGTTGCAAATATTCTTGTATTTTCTTTAAGCCAGAATATTTGAGAAGTATGATTTCCCTTGGATATGAATATTAGCTTGCCTTTGAAGTATGCTTGCAAGTTTTATGTAATGTTTCATGTACACTGTGATTTAATCACCTAGCTATCTCATGATAGGATCAAACATGAACACTTAGTAAATAAACTAAGGATTGTGAGCCAAGAAGACTGCTGGAATGCTTGTTATATTTAAAGTATGCAAGTTGGCACATGGTTTGTTTAAGCCCTGAGATCTTTGTGCAATATTGTGAATTATTTTATTGCAATGTGTCCCCGTGATTCCTTTATGGCAGATGGGGCTAGGAATTAATTTGGTAAATGCAGCCCTAAATTGATGAAGTAGGAACTTGAGTTATTCCTAGGTTGGTTGGATTGGAGCTATGATAGTTCCTGAGTATCTCTGTTTGACATGTATGTTTGCATAGTTGAAAGTGTGTACATAATTAGTTTTAATACTGATCATATATGCACAATATATCAGAAACAAGTCAGGCAAATTGATTGAAGAAGTTATGCTAACCTATACAAAATGCTTATGTCTCACTTATCTACTTAATATCATGGAATTTTTTATATTGCTCATACCAGATCTTGTATCTGACCCTTGTTTGCTTATGGCATCTGGGGTGTCTCATTTAAAATGGGGCAGCCTCTAATGCTCTTTCAGGGAATGCTGGTTCTAAATAGGAAGCTGCTATGGCTAATGAGAATGATTGGATAAGCATGCTAAATTAGAATTAAATAAGAGCTTAGAATGAACTATTTGCATGTAATCTTGGAAGTTTTATAATTCTGCTTTTGTTGTTATGTAATGATCTTGAATGTTTGGATTCTATTTAGTTGTTTCAATTGAATCAGGTAATGTATTAAGGTTGGAAAAAAACCAAAGACTTAGTTGAATCTTATGCAAGAAAATATCTTTGAGTATTATGGTAGAAATCTGTAGATGATATATGCCTATATTTGAGAAATGGATACATATATATATTATGTGTTAATTAATCTTGAGTCACTTAAAAGCTTTAAGTTTTGAGGTTAAAAATCTGAGTTTAGCTAGAAGAAATATTTCAAGAATTTTGTGACTATATACAGAAGTGTTTTGATAAAAGAAACAATATATATATTTATGCACTGTATAAAGATGTGTACATGTTTTGAGGGATTTTTCAAGTATCTTGTATCTGAATTTACATTGTAATAGCCAGGCACTAATGTTTTGATGACCTAGTCATAAGGTTAACCCACCTCAAAAGGAGTGAGGTCTGGGTTGATCAAGATGACCAGAGTTTTTGGGTTTAAAGGAAGAAAATGCACTTTGTAAAATCTGAAGCTTTCTTTGCAAATGCATGTACAAAGACATTTTCAAATACTTGAGCAATTCACTTTTATTTTGAGTAGCTTTCTTATTCTAGAGAGCACAATACATCTGATATGCACACATTACTTAAATACTACTTTTGTTAAATGACCATAAAATCTGGATTTTCCAAATCTAGTAAAGCAACCTTTAAATTAGGATGCAAGCTGAGGTAACTCAGGGATTAGGGAATGGATTTGATTCAGAGAAACACAACTATATAAATTGTGAATGAATCACTCAACTGGCTTGGTTCTAAGTAAAGGAATTTGTGATAAAATCACTCAGGTTGAAAATGATAAATGTATATATCATTTTTCTTTCTGGCTTTTGGTCAAATATCAAACAATTAGATTAAAACTATGATGACTTGCTATATATAATCTGAGATCACTTTGCTAAGTCAAACTAACAGACAATCACCATAAGAATGATCAAAATTACTAGGTATAAATTATATATGATTATGGGATTCACTACCATGACTCAAATATCAAAACCAAGGAAAATGAGCTATATGTACTGGTTGATTAGAAACTCAAATTCAATCAGGATTCACTCTTGCTTAACAACACTCTGATCCAAGCAAGAGGGTCACATACATCTTCATATGTGTGTGAATATTTATTAATGAACTGATATAAATATATTAGTGGAAAAATTAGGATCCTGGATAATTTAATAGAAAGACTAAATGACTCTAGAAAATTTATTAATGTAAAAAAAAATCCTAGTAAAAATTAGGTAAATTAAATAGGGTCGTTTCATTTGGTATCAGAGCTATGTTAAAACTATACATAGCTAAGAATGATTGTATTGGTTGATTAAAGTACTATAACCATATGTATGTACTGTTTGTTTGTTTGAGTAAAATAATAATTCAGATAGAAAGTTATAGCAAAAGAAAAATACTCATGATAAACTAACTCTATCTACCCATACCCTAGTTATCAAATCATGGTAGGAAGAGGATCTCATCACAATGCAGGATCAAGTGCACCTCAAATGCTTGATATGCAAGACTTTATGAGGGCCTTAAGGGATGGAGTAGGACAGAGACTTGAGAACCCACATGAGGAACTCTCAAAATTATTAAAGACTTATACGAACTTGGGAGGCAAGAACTTTGAAGGGACTGAAAATGTGATGGAAATCCAGGCATGGCTGTGAACATTGGATAGGATTTTCAATGACATGCAGCTGGATGATCAAAGGAAGAGGCAAGTGGCTTCAAGACAACTAAAAGGTGTGGCTTTAAGCTGGTGGGAGGTAGTCATAGCTGGAAGAATTGAGAATGAAATTACTTGGAACCAATTTAAGGAGATGTTGGAAGCTAGATTTGTGCCAGCATCAGCCAAGACCACATTACTTGAAAAATTTATTAGACTTAGGCAGGGAACCTTGAATGTAACTGAGTATACCCAAAAGTTTGAGGGCTTGTATAAGTATGGAGCTATGCTTGTAGCTGATGAGGCATCTAAGAATGATAGGTACATTAAGGGTTTGAACCCAAGGCTTAGTAGAGCTATGTTGCCATATGCAGATAAAACCTTTGATCAAGTCATTGATCTGGCCTTAAAGTTTGAGCAACATGACAAGGAGAGGGAGAAGTATAGGAGTTTTAAGAACAACAACAACAAGAAAAATAAGGGAAGGTATCACCCCTATGACAAAAAGAAGGAGGAGACGGAAAGCAAGAAAATCAATGATACTAAGACCACTGATACAAAGAGGAAAATAGCGTGTCATCATTGTGGAAAAGAAGGACATATCAAACCAAGGTGCCCAGAATTGAAGGGAGGAGCTTTCAAGTGCTACCTATGTGGTAAGGAGGGACATATCAAGAGAAATTGCCCTGAGTATAAACAGCAAGGGAAGCTAGCAAGTTTGGAGAGCAAAAGCAAATCCACAGTAGAGGCTATTGCAGAAAATCATGGTCAAGTGGAAGGTACCTTATTTATTTGTACCCTACCTATATCAGTAGTGTATGATACAGGGGCAACACATTCTCTGATTTCCTATGAATTAGTTGCATTGCTTAAATTAAATTGCATACTGGTTGAAACCCCTTTGTTAGTGCAAAGCCCCTTAGGAAGTTCTAGTGTTTTAAACATGATTTGTGTGGATGTGGAATTAAACATAGGAGGAAATGTTTTTATTTCCAATTTATATGTTTTAAATTACCCAAATATAGGTGTTATATTGGGTGTAGACTGGTTAAGGCAATACAAAGCCATAATTAATTTAGACTCATCCACCATATCATTACAAAATTCTAGAGGCCAAAGAATCACAATTTTGTGTGAAGTAGCCAAAGAAAGGAAATTATATCATTTAATTGACTAAGATAAGGATTCCAGTAAGCCTTCTATTGAAGAAATCCCCATAATTAACAAATACTTGGATGTGTTTGGAGAAGTTAAGGGTGTTCCACACCACAGACCAGTGGAATTTCAGATTAGTCTCATACCAGGAGCAAGTCCAATTATTAAGAAACCCACTAGGATGGGGCCAAGTGAGTTGAAGGAGTTGAAAAAACAGTTAGAAGAATTGGAAAGCAAAGGATTTATAAGACCAAGTAATTCATGCTGGGGTGCTCCAGTAGTGTTTGTAAGAAAACATGATGGTACTTTAAGGATGTGTATAGACTACAGGGAGCTAAACAAAGTCACTATCAAAAACAAGTACCCCTTACCTAGAATTGATGATCTTTTTGATCAACTTAGTGGACCAAAAATATTTTCTAGGTTAGACTTGGCATCTGGATTCCATCAGATGAAGGTTGAGGACTCAAGTGTTAAGTATACAGCCTTTAACACTAGGTATGGTTTATATGAGTTTCTTGTCATGCCATTTGGGTTGACAAATGCCCCATCATACTTTGTAGACTTGATGAATAGGATATTCAGGGATTATCTAGACAAGTTTGTATTGATTTTTATTGATGATATTTTGATCTATTCTAAAATAGTAGAGGAACATGAAAATCACTTACACCTTGTTTTGTCTAGATTAAGGGAAAAAGATTTAAAAGCAAAATTTTCTAAGTGTGCATTTTGGAAAGAAGAAGTGCATTTCCTTGGGCATGTTATATCTGCCAAAGGCATTTCAGTGAACCTCAATAAAATTGTAGCTATCCAAGCATGGAAAAGGCCAAGCACAGTAGGAGAAGTTAGGTCATTTATGGGGATGGCAGGGTATTATAAAAGATTTATAAAAGATTTTTCTAAGATGTCATCACCCCTTACTAACCTAACTAGGAAGAACCAAACCTTTATATGGACTGAGAAATGTGAGCAAGCCTTTAGTAAAATCAAAGAGGCCTTAGTCAATGCACCAGTGTTGAGAGTACCAGAGGGAAATGAGGGTTTAATTGTTTACACTAATGCAAGTGGCTCTGGGCTAGGGGCTATATTGATGCAGCAAGATCAAGTTATAGCCTATGCATCAAGACAATTGAAACCACATGAATCAAGGTATGCAACCCATGATCTTGAGTTGGCAGCAGTGGTATATGCACTAAAACTCTGGAGACATTATATTCGAGGTGCTAAGTTCATTTTATACACTGACCATAAGGCATTGAAATATCTCTTTTCACAAAAAGATTTGAATATGAGGCAACGTAGATGGGTTGAGTTTCTAGCAGCATATGATTTAGACATACTTTATACTCCAGGAAAAGCTAATAAGGTTGCAGATGCTTTGAGCAGGCAGCATGCGAAAGTAGCCATGTTAATGATAGAAGAGTTTAGAAATTTATCTCTACTTACTGATTTGGAAATTGAGGAAAACAATGAGGTAAACATGGAGATGATTGAAGAAGGAAGAAAAGGGAAATTAAGTTTGATAACCTTGCAATCAAATTTAATTTTGGAAGTGGGGAAAAAGCAAGAGGAAGATCCAGATTTATTAGAAAAGAAAACTCTAATAGAAAAAGGAGAAGAAGTAGCAAACTACCACACTGATAAGAATGGTTACTTAAGGAATAAAGGTAGGATATGTGTACCAGAAGATATAGGGTTGAAGGAAGAGATACTTAATGAATACCATAGGAGCAAATATTCCATACATCCAGGCAGCACCAAAATGTACCAAAACCTAAAAAGGGATTATTGGTGGAGAGGGATGAAATCAGATGTGGCTAAACATGTTGCAAAGTGTATGACTTGCCAACAAGTCAAGGCAGAAACCCAAAGACCCTCAGGCCTATTGCAACCTCTAAGCATACCATAGTGGAAGTGGGAAGATGTATCTATGGATTTCATAGATGGTCTGCCTAGATCAAAGAGAGGAAATACAAGCATTTGGGTAGTAGTTGATAGATTGACTAAAGTGGCACACTTTATACCAGTGAAGGCAGAAAGAAATGCACCTAAACTAGCTCAAATATTCATGAAAGAAGTTGTAAGGTTGCATGGAATTCCTAAAACTATAGTGAGTGATAGGGATACAATCTTTACATCCAGATTTTGGAAGAGCTTTCAAGAAGCCATGGGGAGTGAGTTATGCTTGAGTACTACATACCACCCCCAATCAGATGGTCAAACTGAAGTAATAAACAAAGTTTTAGAGGATTTGTTGAGGGCATGTGCATTGGACTTTGGAGGTAATTGGGAAGATCACCTCCACTTGGCTGAATTTACATATAACAATAGTTATCAAAGCACCATAGGCATGGCACCATTTGAAGCCTTGTATGGAAAACCATGTTTGTCACCAATATGTTGGGTTGAAGCAGGAGAAAGGGCTGTCTTAGGGCCTGAGTATGTTAAAGAGACTACAGAGAAAATTGAGCTTGTGAGGAGAAGAATGGCAGCAACCCAAGATAGGCAAAAGAAGTTTGCAGATGTAAGGAGGAAGAAGGTAGAATATGAAGTTGGTGATTATGTTTTCATTAAAGTTTCACCTATGAAGAAGGTGTTAAGATTTGGCAAGCAGGGAAAACTTACCCCAAGATATGTTGGACCTTACAAGATTTTGGAAAGAATAGGTTCATTAGCATACAAGTTAGAGCTACCAGAAGAGATGAGTGCAATGCACAATGTATTTCATGTGTCACAACTTAGGAGATGGGTGCATGATAAAGAGGAAATTCTAGAGAAACCCACTCAAGTTCAAATAAATCCTGATTTGGTCTATGAGAAAGAACCAGTGGGGATTTTAGCTAAAGAGGAAAAGAAGTTGAGGAGCAAAACTCTGAAATTGGTGAAGGTTCAATGGAGCCTAGACCCTAATGATTGTACATGGGAGTTAGAGGATAAGATAAAGATGGATTACCCTAAGCTTTTTGCAGTGGAAGGTAAATTCTAATTTCCTAAAAAGTTTAATATGTATGGTTGTTTTGACTGAATTGTTTGCTTGTGCAATGTTTGATAGATTTTATAAAAATCTAAAAGTGTTTAAAGTAAAAATGAGAAAATTGTGAGGACACAATTCCTAAAAAGGTGGGGTGATTGTAATGCCCCAGAAATTCATGAAACCGTATTTTGGTTGCATTTTGAAAATATATGAATTTATTTGTATAGGAATGTATGGAATTAATTGTGTGCAAGTGTGTGTGCATGTGTGCACGTGCACACTGATATGGCACAAGGAAGAACCCCAAATTTCCTGAAACCAAAACAAGAATTAAAAAGAATTACAAACATGATTTTGTAATGAAAATTATTAAACCAAATATAGATATTTGATTTCTGGATTATATGAATTATTTTAGAAGATAAGAAAAAGAAAGTTTTGTTTGAACAAGTAAACAGATTTTACTTAATTTAAACCCAGGATAAATTAGATAAGGATTTGAAACATGTATGCACATATATGTGTATGTCTTTCTGAAACTAAGGAGGAGTTAAGTAAGCCTAGATAAGATATGTATGCATATGTACATTTCTATAAGTACTGAAAGTATTAAAGAGAAATAAGCAAGGGAAAGCATAACATTAAAATAGCAAAAGACATATTGCAAGCAAAACAATTGCTTTAGGCAGAAAATAGAAAGGAGGATTTTTAGAAAATAAACAAGTGACAATGTCACACAATTGTCATGATTTAGAAATAGAACAAAATAGATATTCTGGAAAAGAAAAGGGGGAATAAGCATTACATGGCCGGGGTACTAAGGGTGAGAATAAGCAAATGAGAAATGCAAAATGCATGAGCACTGGCCAGGGTAAGAATGAGATTTTACATTTGTAAAACCCTAGAAAACCTCTCTTATAAATCCAAGTTTAAACCAGAAAAACCATTTTCTACCCGAGACATTTAAGAAAACAAAGAAGAAAAATATTTGCAAGAAGAAAGGCAAAGTTTCAAAGGGTTTCTTTTCTGGATTAAGCAAGAGGAGCATTTTTCAGTGAGTAATCTCACTAAACCCATGGCATTAAGTCCTGTTATGAGGCAGCCAAGTTTATGTTATTTTTCTACATATTTCTGATTTTATTACTATGGTTTTAATGGATGCTTTAATGGGTGTTTATGAATGCTTTTGATTGCTTTGATGGTTGAGTATTTGCTCTGATTGGTTACACCCAGAAATGTTAAAGTATGAAATCATGAAAGTAAATAGAGAATACTTGTAACTGGTTTAGATATGGCATGAAAAATATAGAAATCAAAATGTATATGAGTTGCATTACACTTGTGTAAGTACTGAGGCTCAAATGAAAGATTCAAGGGTGCAATGGAAATATCCAAAAGTGTTGAACCCTTGATCAAATAGAAAACCATGAGCCAGAAATCTTGTTTAAGCTAGATCTTGAATTTAGTTCAAACATGGTTGCTTATGAAACAATAATAACCCACATGCCTAGGCCCTATTCACAGTTGCAAATATTCTTGTATTTTCTTTGAGCCAGAATATTTGAGAAGTATGATTTCCCTTGGATATGAATATTAGCTTGCCTTTGAAGTATGCTTGCAAGTTTTATGTAATGTTTCATGTACACTGTGATTTAATCACCTAGCTATCTCATGATAGGATCAAACATGAACACTTAGTAAATAAACTAAGGATTGTGAGCCAAGAAGACTGCTGGAATGCTTGTTATATTTAAAGTATGCAAGTTGGTACATGGTTTGTTTAAGCCCTGAGATCTTTGTGCAATATTGTGAATTATTTTATTGCAATGTGTCCCCGTGATTCCATTATGGCAGATGAGGCTAGGAATTAATTTGGTAAATGCAGCCCTAAATTGATGAAGTAGGAACTTGAGTTATTCCTAGGTTGGTTGGATTGGAGCTATGATAGTTCCTGAGTATCTCTGTTTGACATGTATGTTTGCATAGTTGAAAGTGTGTACATAATTAGTTTTAATACTGATCATATATGCACAATATATCATAAACAAGTCAGGCAAATTGATTGAAGAAGTTATGCTAACCTATACAAAATGCTTATGTCTCACTTATCTACTTAATATCATGGAATTTTTTATATTGCTCATACCAGATCTTGTATCTGACCCTTGTTTGCTTATGGCATCTGGGGTGTCTCATTTAAAATGGGGCAGCCTCTAATGCTCTTTCAGGGAATGCTGGTTCTAAATAGGAAGCTGCTATGGCTAATGAGAATGATTGGATAAGCATGCTAAATTAGAATTAAATAAGAGCTTAGAATGAACTATTTGCATGTAATCTTGGAAGTTTTTAATTCTGCTTTTGTTGTTATGTAATGATCTTGAATGTTTGGATTCTATTTAGTTGTTTCAATTGAATCAGGTAATGTATTAAGGTTGGAAAAAAACCAAAGACTTAGTTGAATCTTATGCAAGAAAATGTCTTTGAGTATTATGGTAGAAATCTGTAGATGATATATGCCTATATTTGAGAAATGGATACATATATATATTATGTGTTAATTAATCTTGAGTCACTTAAAAGCTTTAAGTTTTGAGGTTAAAAATCTGAGTTTAGCTAGAAGAAATATTTCAAGAATTTTGTGACTATATGCAGAAGTGTTTTGATAAAAGAAACAATATATATATATATTTATGCACTGTATAAAGATGTGTACATGTTTTGAGGGATTTTTCAAGTATCTTGTATCTGAATTTACATTGTAATAGCCAGGCACTAATGTTTTGATGACCTAGTCATAAGGTTAACCCACCTCAAAAGGGGTGAGGTCCGGGTTGATCAAGATGACCAGAGTTTTTGGGTTTAAAGGAAGAAAATGCACTTTGTAAAATCTGAAGCTTTCTTTGCAAATGCATGTACAAAGACATTTTCAAATACTTGAGCAATTCACTTTTATTTTGAGTAGCTTTCTTATTCTAGAGAGCACAATACATCTGATATGCACACATATTACTTAAATACTACTTTTGTTAAATGACCATAAAATCTGGATTTTCCAAATCTAGTAAAGCAACCTTTAAATTAGGATGCAAGCTGAGGTAACTCAGGGATTAGGGAATGGATTTGATTCAGAGAAACACAACTATATAAATTGTGAATGAATCACTCAACTGGCTTGGTTCTAAGTAAAGGAATTTGTGATAAAATCACTCAGGTTGAAAATGATAAATGTATATATCATTTTTCTTTCTGGCTTTTGGTCAAATATCAAACAATTAGATTAAAACTATGATGACTTGCTATATATAATCTGAGATCACTTTGCTAAGTCAAACTAACAGACAATCACCATAAGAATGATCAAAATTACTAGGTATAAATTATATATGATTATGGGATTCACTACCATGACTCAAATATCAAAACCAAGGAAAATGAGCTATGTACTGGTTGATTAGAAACTCAAATTCAATCAGGATGCACTCTTGCTTAACAACACTCTGATCCAAGCAAGAGGGTCACATACATCTTCATATGTGTGTGAATATTTATTAATGAACTGATATAAATATATTAGTGGAAAAATTAGGATCCTGGATAATTTAATAGAAAGACTAAATGACTCTAGGAAATTTATTAATGTAAAAAAAATCCTAGTAAAAATTAGGTAAATTAAATAGGGTCATTTCAGCCTGTCAGACCACATAGTATCCCATATCATCTTCCGGGATGTGAGGCTAGTGAGGCTACGATCAATTTCTTCAAAGGCACGCTTTGTTTTTCACAAAGCCACACTTTAGATCATAACAAGTCCCACTTTAAATGCCACATTGCCATTCCTTAATCACACAACTGATTTCTACCAACGTATAACTCCTAAGCTCGTATGTCTCAGGAAAAGGTGTTAAGCTAAGAGAAGTTTCCTTCTCCGCCACCAAGCAGATGATACATTGATAGAGATCAATTAATATGATCAGAAATGCAATGTCAGACATTCTTCCATACAAGTTCATTCTGGGACTGAATGAAACCGAAGGCACTTTCCTCGGCCATTACTAGGCGAGAAGCCCTTGCAATCCGAAAAAATCTCCACAACGAAGAGACCACTGCTATAAATAACTCTATAATGGGAGCGACCCAGAGCATGTCAACAAGCAGTCCTCACGCTATGAAGATCCACGGTCTTCAATAATCATCATCTTCAACATGTCTTCACTTTCGAATGTATACATTGGTTCGAAGTGGTTTTCGGATAAGGATCGCCCAAATCCGAACCTGGTTCCTTCGAAGCCAATCATCCCTTTAAAAGATGTTAAGTTCATATGTGGATATCAATCATCAATCAATTACTTCATCTTTATAAAATATCTTTCTTAGATATATTATTTTCAATTTATTCCATTTTCTTTTCAAGTGTATATGAAATCATTTAGCCTCGTTTATCAAATCATTTAGTTTATTTAAACCCTTCTTAAATCTTAGAATAATTCCAATCATTTTCTCTTTTACTTAGGAAAACTTTTCTAAATCATTCACTAAATCTTCATCAAAGATTTCTTATAATCAAGTTATAACTTTTAACTTAGGGAAATTATTCCCAAATTATTTATTAAATCTTAATCAAAGATTTCTTTCTTAACTTCAAATCATATTTTTGCAAATCAAACATTTTCATAACTGAGCACTACTGCCTCTTTAGATATGTTATATTTCACCTCCAGGGACTAGTGGCAAGTAATCCTATATTATGAAGATCTTTGTCTTCAATGATCTATGTCTTCAATATGTTTTATTTTGAAAATTAGTTTGAAGGGTTTTTTGGATAGGAATCCCCCAAATCTGATCCCGGTTATTCAGATAGGAATCACCCAAATCTGATCCCGGTTCCTTCGTACCAATCATCGAATAAAAGGTGTTAAGTGGTTAATTAACATTCAAAGAATTTGTTTCTTTTCTTTTATCTTAGAAAAACTTAAATATGATCTTTTAGAGCATACGGGCTTTCCTTTCGATCTATTCCACCCCTCACCTAAAAAGAGAAAACATAGGCCAGGTAAGTTCAGGGCACCGGTCGCTCCATCCCAAACCTTAGTTAAACACCTTGTTTTATCTTCCCAGATCTCACAGGTGGGACAAATGTACTAGTCGTTTCCGCATACTCAGTTATTGGCTTTATTTTGGAATTGATTATAAGATTCCAAATTATCTTTTAAACTCTTAATTTTCTTTTTAAAAACATTTATAATTAATTCTAGGAAAAATCGTTAAGTTTAAACCTTTATTTAAAAAGTCACAGCAACGGCAGCAGAAACGTGCTGCGGAAAGTGCTTTATAAGCTTATTTGATTTAAACAGTTTTTTAATATTTGAAATTCATATTTTCCATTCCAAATTTCTTTTAAACCATTTTATAGATTTATAAAATTTATTTCATACTTTTAATCATTTAAAAATATCATTTATAAAGAAACTCTTTTTGGATTCCGAACTACAAAACTGCGATGTGTTTAGAAAATTGTTTTGGACATATTTCAAAATATACAAGATGGAATCTTGATTTTATTTCTTTAAACATATTTAAACGTTTATAAAACATTTCTAACTTATCTTAAAACTCTTTCCAAAAAGTTTAAGCATTCCATATACAACATTTCATTTTCAAAAGGAAAGTGATTTCCTTTGTGCTTATCGATATGTATTAACGTGAGTTAGTAAAACAATTTAACAATCATGTCAAACAATCAATACTTGATGATCAAATCATATATAAGCATCCATAGCAATCATAACACATCATCAAACATGTATATATATAAATATAGATATTAAATAGAGTTTCTCACCATACACCAAAGCGATAAACTTCCTACCAACATTCTAATCAACCAACACTTCACTAACTACTTCCTACTCCATTAAACACTAGCAAACAACACCCTCTTTCTTCCAATAGCTTAGCCAAGGCTTAAGATGGAGGTTGGCCGAAAGTATAGAGAAGAAGCGGTAGAGCTTTGAACTTGAATTTCCAAGATTTTGATTCGAAAAATAGTTTATCTTGTATCTAATTCTAGGCTCTCTAAATCTCAAAATTTAGAAAAGTTGTTAACTAAAAATTTGTTGAAAATTCTTTTCTCTTGAATTTGAAAAAAGGAATCGATTGAATCCAAGTAGTTTTGTGGGAGATATGATAGAATGAAGAAGATGTATTGTTGGATTGACAAAAATGAAGCACGAAAATGCACTTCAAAGAATTGAGTTTCAGATATAGCAAACCTCAAAACTGGAAAACATTCTCAACATGAAAGTTGTAGCCACTGGAATTTTGTATGATTTGAAATAAAAAAATTTCTTAATTTTAATCATTTATGATTAAGTTATGATCAAAACAAAATTGGTCATTCCCTGTTTCAAAAACTGGGCCAGCGAATGCACTGGAAAGAAGTGGATTTTTGATATAGTTAAGTATAGATTGAGACAAAATGATCAACACAAAAGTTGTAGCCACTGGAAAAATACATGGTTTAGAAATAATAATTTTGCATTTTGATTCTAATTTGAAGAAGTTATGGCTGAGAGAAAAAGAGGTAAAATATGGAAAAAAGATATGTTTGATTTGGAGAGAATGAACATTGATTTCTTTTGAATATTTTGTAAATATTTTGACATTACTTCTTTCTAATTTTTTTCTATGGCTTAGAATCCATTAAAAAAGAGAGAAAAAAGACAAAGAAGCTTGAGAAAAGATGAAGAAGAAATGTAAATGAAAGTGAAGAAGGAGGTGAGTATTTATAGAAAAAGAAAGAAGTGGTAAATTTACCAAAATAACCTCTTACCAAATTACCAAACTATCCTTACTTCAACCTAAAGCAACCCCCACTTTTTCAACACTTAACATCATCCTTTCACTTCTTACTTTATGTCTTAATCCCTTAAGAACTAAGCTAAGTAAAATAATAATTATGTTGGTTTGATGTGATATTGATTTGATGTTTACTTTTTCTTACTTTTGTTAATTCTTAATTACCTTTTACTAATGACTTCTACAATTTTTCTAATTATATTTAGTAAAAGTAAACATGTTTAGTTATTAAAATGTATAATATATATGTTAAATCATGTTACCAAAGGTGCAACAACGTTGAGACAACTTTTAATCGACAAAACGTTGATTTTCGACAAAATGTTTTCTAGTCACATTTTAACGTTTTAGTAAAACTATTTATTTATGTAAACCAAATTGAAAAATAAATTTTTATATTTCTATTTAAAAATATAAACACTTATAAATAAATTAAAATAATTTATTTAACCATTAAAACTTATTTTTCTGAAATCAGCATTTTATCACTTTTGTCGATATAGGCAAATGTTACTATTTTGTGTATACTTCTCTTTCCAAATCCTATCTAATATTGTTTGAATCATATAACCTTACATATTTTATATTTAAAATCACTTTAAATAGTTTATTTTAATATGGTCAAATTCTGGGTCGTTACATATAATAAGAAAGAAAAAGCAAGGCAGTACCAAGTTCCCCAAACAAGGAAATAAAGTCATCCCCGTTTGAAATGAAAAAGAATTGATCCACCCACTAATATGTTTTGTTGGGAGTTTTCGAAAAAAGAGATTTGATGACTTCAATATGATAAAATCTGGCGAATCCCGAAGTTTGGCTCTTACGCATCGAATATAAAAAGTGCAGTTCACTACAAGAAAGGGGAGTTAAGTTTTCAGCATATAAAATATAAGTTTTGGCAAGGAGGTAATAAGATATTGGGGCTAACTAAATATTGATATGCCAACCATAACCAACCATTCTTTAATAATATTATGTAGAGGGATATAAAGGCCACATCAAATGTACTCCGAAGTAAGGGAAATATACCCCTTTGGGGGCAAAAGAATACGTCCTGAGAGTGTAAGGATCCTGAACCCATAGCCCTCAATTCCAAACTTAGTCAAGATTTCTTCTGCCCGACTTTCCTCACAGATGGTCGAGGTTAGATTTAAAAAAGACAAATCACAACCCGGTGAACTGGGGAGATCGCCGGAAGCCATTGATGACTAAATGAATGGGTAAATTGAAATAAAAACTCATAAAAATCACTTTAACTCAAAAAACAGTTAAGTAAAGATAAGGAATTCATATTTAAAAAAGATATTTCAAATTAAAGAACAAAACCGATTAATTAAACAAGTATAATCAAAATTTTATTCAATAATTTGAAAGCAAATGTGATTGTACAAATAATTTAAAGATCGAATGATAAACTAGTAAAAATCGAAAATGATTTTCTCAAAATAACAAAAAAATGTACCAATTTATACTAGTAATTTCACTAAACAAACAAATCGGATCAACCACCAAAAACACAGAAAAGTAAGAAAAAAGGAGTGAAATAAATGGCTTACAGAATAACACTAGCCGAGGTTTGAAAAAAGGGAGTTGAAGTAAAAATGGTAAATCGCCTAAGGATTCTTTCTGTTTGTCGGGCAAGTAAAAGCAAAATGGAAGAAGAAGGACAAATAAATACAAGTTAATTTAGAGGATCTCAACCCTTGAATCTAGACGACACTTTAACCAGAACCATTAGATGATAATAATGAGTGAGGATCCTCATGGAAAACCAAGAAAATCTCCTAAAAACGAAGTGACATGTAATCATGTACAAAGAGAATGACCACCCATATAATGACACGTGTAAGGTGCACTAAATGCGAGATGATTGGTTGATTAGATGGAATGAAAAATGAGTGTAGTAAATAACAAGTCCACACTAACGAGCATTAGTGCAGACTTGTGGGACAAATGTTACATCCATCTTTGACCATAATGTATGAAGCGCAGACCAATTAACAAAAGAACTGCAAATAATAGTGAAATAGCCTAAAAAGCATGTAACGAACTAGACCAATCCCTAGAAAACACTATGCACGAATTCCATTAAAACAAGGTAACACGATTAGAAGGTCAGCCAAGTCTGGAATGCAGTAGTCTCCTTTAACGGCAAGTAAGTTGTACCTCGAAACGTACTATATATATCCAGAGCATTTAAAATAACTATAACACTATAACAAAACAAACAAAAAGACAAATAAGAACTACGCTGCCATAAAGCAAATAAACACTTAAACTTCCTGAAGTAACCAAGTCTACATGCTAGACTACGCCACCATCTTCGGTAAACACTACGTTGCCATACCTTTAGACGACATCGTCATTTCCCAGGCCACTGGTCATCTCCAGAACATGGATTGCCATTTATAAACCATCTTTAGCATGTAATAAAATAACAACGTAACACTTAAGTAGAACACATTTCCATTATATACGACTGGGCAATGATGCCAAAATAATTATACAAGCAAAAGGAAACCCAGCCAGACTGATCTACACAATAAAGGGAAAAATTATAGGGATAGCATCATGCAAGAAAATTAAGACATAGTATTTCCACACTGCCCCACCACTTATGAAGTCATTCCACCATATATGGAAACTATGCAGTAAAGTTCAAGCATATCAAATGACCTCCATAACACATAAACATACCGCGACACAAATAGCAAGTAGAACGACTCATATAGCGCAAGACGATGTTAGCATACCATTACGAAACTTGTATAATCCATTTGATTTCGAAAATTTAATATAAAAATTGGGTTCAAAAAGCTATTTTCTCTATATGATCGAATTGGGGCTCGAGACTAGGTTCATTGCATTCGGAATAGGGGTATAACGTTAGGAACGCCAGGTGGCACGCCTTAATAGAATATAGAGATTTCACTATATGTAATGCGAGATATTTTGAATTAAATAAATAAATAAAAATTTCAAATCAGCCACCCTATACATCTGATCGAGCCACCCTATACACCTGATCGCGCCGCCCTCTTCCTTTTAAATCGCATATTTCTGCTCCTTTCCTTCTTCTTCTTCAAAAAAACGAAATCTCTATAAAAAAAAGAAACACGCAAATGTAATAACAAACATTTGGCTACTGGCGCCGCCAGGTCAGAGGCGTGAGCTTCAGCGACGCAGATGAGAACGCTGCGAGGCAGAGGCGAGCGATGATGAGGGCGGGTGCGTGTGTGATGGTGGCGTAGGACGCGCGATGTGAGGAGCAAGACGAATGGAGGAAACTTGACTGTTGTTGTGTTCGCGTAAGGCATCGAAGTTCAAACGCGATGCCAGATGCTCGACCTGGTCTGTACGATATCGGTTAGGGCTAGGTCATGGCAGCAAGCTTAGGAGTGACAGGATCCATGATTTAGTATAGGCTTGGGGTGTTCGGCATTGAGGGTGTGAGCGGTCGTGAGGAGTAGTGAGTGTTCGATAACTAGGGTTAGTGACTATTGGGTTTGGGATCATCGTTTTGGAAATTGAAGGCTAATTTAGTGTTCGTGGGCGCAAGGAGCACTGATGATGACTCTTGGGCTAAGTACGGTGGCATCTCGGTGGAGGGTGGGGGAGCGATGGGAGGTCTATGGTAGTCAATGGTAAAGAGTGAAAATATGAAAGGGGGCAGTCGCGTATTGCATGGGCAGTGGATACGAGGGTTAGGGAATGAAGGTGATTATCTTAAATTATATTTTTATTTAAATTAAATTATAAAATTCAAGTGATTATTAGTCGATATCTCTCTCGTACGAGGTCGAATTCGAGTGGGGATTTTTGCGTTGGATTCGTAATGACGTAGGCTGCGAAATAGAATTTGTTTGGAGATTTTTGGAGTCGGTTGGAATTTTAAATTAAATTGAACGCCTGTTCAATTTAATTTAGAATTGGAACGGGTTGCAAATTAAGTCAAGGTGAGTAAATCTCACTCAATTTGGTCGACTGGTTTAATTTATAGCAATTAAAAATTAATTATTGGATGATTGGTCGAATTGATATATTATTATCAGTTGAATATTATGTTATATTATATATGGCAGTATATGTATATAGTAGTAGTTGGGTATATTCCCACCGTTGGAGCGGATGAGACACTATGCGCCCCGCATAATAGTGGATGACCCTATATTACCGCGATATCCCACCTCGAAGCAGAATTGGTATTTTATGTTATATAACATCTATGGATGCAGGGAAACAGGTTGGAGGGATCCAATTAGATTCCTCAAAATGTTCATTTTATTTTCATATATAGTGATATATATAATGTGTTGAATAATTTGTTATAGATTATAATGTGATTTGATTTATTGGATGCTATAGTAGCACTGGCCCTAATTTTGGTATTATAAATACCATAAATAATATTTTTGAATTTTAAAAAAGGAAATTCAATGGTGGTTTTGAAATGAAAATATTTATATAAAATTTTGGGATTTTTAAAAAAGAATTGATTGGGTAAAATAAATAATTTGATTTTGGAAATTTAATTAGCTATTTCGTAAAATGGTTTCAATAGAAAATTTTAAATCTAGTATTTTTTAAACGATAGACTATTAAATGTGATTTCTTTAAATATGAAATGGAAGTCGAAATTGAGATTTGAATGATTTTGGAATATAGTTTGGATTATTTAAGAAATAGATTTTCAAGTGGAATTTTTAATAGAAGTGATTTATAAATGAAGTTTGTTTAATATAAATCTGTTGTTAACGGAGAAATACTGGAAATGAGTTTATATATTTATAAACGATGTTTATAAATAAAGTGAAATGATTATCACTTGATAAATTGGAAATATAAATTCGCAGTGAGAATTTATAATGAGATATGGAAATCGATTTAGAAAAAAATAGTGGATTCTATTTTGGAATTCGGAAATGGTTATGAAATTGGAACTGAAATCGATTTGTGATAAATCGAGAGAGATTTATAGATATAAAAATGGTTATGTTGAATTTTAAAAAAATATAAATTTTTATCGAGAGATTTAGGTTTGCCTTAGAAAGAGATTTTATTTATTAAGCTATGGAGTTTAAAAACTATTATTAATATTAAAATATTTTCGAAAAGTGATTATTCAAGTATTTAATATTAGTTGAAGTGAATTTTTATAATAAGCTTTGTAAATCGATTAGTAGTATTTACAAATGAATTGAAAATTACTTATTGTGGTTATTTAAAAGAGGTTTGATATTTTAATAATTACTTAAATAGTTTGAAATTTTTTTCTATTCTTTTTAAATACTTATTTTATAATATAGAGTTTTGGAAATTGATTGAAGTTATTTGTAAATACTCTCGAGGTTTGAAAATCGGGTTTTTTTAATGGATTTGATTTTATGATAGAAAATCTTATAACGGAATTTTAGAAAATTGAGAAAATTTCCAAAATGTTTAGACACGAGAACTTCGAAAATGAATCTGAATTCATAAAGAAGTTATAAATTGTTAATGTGGATTTTTAAATAAGTATAATCGGTTTTGGAAATGGTAAAACGAATTTATTAATAATTCCAAAAATTTAGGAGATAAGTTATGAAATATTTCCTAAGTATTGATATTAGAAATGATTTTCGAAAATAGACTTGCAATATTTTCCTAAGTGTTGAAATAAAAGGTTTGGAAATATTTTAGCGACGAAGGGATTTGTATAGAGATATTTTTCTAAGTAATGGATTATAAATCGAATTTGGAATATTTCACTAAGTGTTGAAGTAAGATATGATTTGAAAATATCATTTTATGGATATAAGTATTTGGAACTGTTTTACAAGTATTGAATTACTGAAAGAGATTTGAATAGATATCGTTGTAAAAGTATTTTGGAATAAATATTTTGAAAGATTTATAAATTGGGCCTAGTGACTGTTTTTGTGCATAATTTGATAGTTAAATAACCGGCTATCAAATCTGGCCAAATTCGTTAATCGTTTCGAAGAGACCAGGATCAGATTTAATTATCCGAAAACCACTTCGATCCGATTTGTGCGTTTCGAATTGTGAATATGTTGAAGATAATGGAGATGGTGATCTGTAAAGAGACTGATTTGTTCAGACCCAGAACAACTTGTATGGATGAATGCTATCATTGCATTGTTTCGCCTGGAAGGGAGTGTTAGCATTCCAAGAATGAATGTTATTCTTAAGGTAATACGTAGCCTCAAGCCTCATCAACCGGGAATGACTAAAACAGGGGGGATGCAGCAAGGCTATGTGTGTTACTCCCATTAGGGTATGATCATCACTCATCTAGAGTGGACATTTATCATCATCACTATCTTTCATTTGTATGCGTTTCGCGACCCATTAGTGGTGATCATATTCGGTACTATCCAGTAAGTGGTAGGCTGGTCTTGT
Source organism: Allium fistulosum (assembly GCA_030737815.1). Lineage (NCBI taxonomy): Eukaryota > Viridiplantae > Streptophyta > Magnoliopsida > Asparagales > Amaryllidaceae > Allium > Allium fistulosum. The sequence goes on along the minus strand of CM060903.1, from coordinate 802,858,889 downwards.
GCAAGCAGGGACCGATAGGTTCGATCTCGGTACATTTTTCTAGAGGTGTACTATGGTGGGCAGTACCCAATAGCCCCGTCATTGTATGGAATCCAATATCCACTACGAGCCTGTACGGTTTTAGTTGTATACCAAATATGCTGAAACGTGAGATGCAAGCATTTCAGCTATTTTATAGTTTATTTTCCATAGACGCTATTATAATATCAAATGATTTTGATATAAAATATTTTGGTTATCGTAAGGTAAAAACCCGTCGTATTTATGTGTGGCATGGTCTTACGAGATACCTTTGTTTTCAAAGGATTTTGATAACAGTAATAATTCAAATTGAGTGTGTTTTCTCATGCTGGTTTTCCAGACTGACTCGGGTGTTATTTTATTATAATGCTCGGGTCAGACCGAGTATTATAGTTTCAGGTTAGGATGATAGGGAGCTCAGGAGACAAGCTGGAGGAATCTCAGGCGTATTCCACGTACTTGATTATATTCCGCTGTGAGTGTGTATGCTGTATATTCAGCACTTGTGAGGACAAGTTATTATAACTGTCCAGATTGATTGTTGACTGTTGTACTCTAATGATTGAATGAATATTAATTGTTACAATTTCTTTTGTATAAAGATCAGTTATTATATAAATTATATATTCTTCCACTACGATTTGTGAGATTCTGTATTGTTGTTTCTTTTTCTCTTCTATCCTCTTCTTTCTCATAGTTATTCATCTTTCCATACAATTTGTGTTAGACAAGTGTGATTTAATGGAAGCTCAAAGGGTACGGAACGAATGGTCTTTACATTTGGTATTAGAGCGCAAGGTTAAGCAAGAACCTTGGCTTTGGTGGGAATTACTCATTAGAGATAGGGTCAGTAGTACCCTAGAATGTGTCTGAGTGTATTATAGATATGAGCGCGTATTTGTTAGTGAATATAAATTGTTTTATATTGTGTTGACTTATCGGTTGAGTGTTTATGAATTCTGGTCAGTACGGTCAGTACGGTCTGTACAACTGTATCGATAGGGGTTTCTAAACTCTGAACAAGTTAAATCGACATAGTATTGTTTGAAATGGGTAAATGAAATAATTTTACCCAACTATATTTTGATATAAAGAAATAATTTTCTAGAAATTATTATAGTATATTGGAATGTTTGGTTGTTATTATTATAATCCAAACCAGATTATAAAAATTTAAAATGGTTATATATAACCAAATAGAGATTGTGTAAGTATGATTTATGCATATGAATTATAAATAAAAATGGATTCAAACCAGAGTTTGGAGATTTAAAATCTCGAAAAGTTAGGAAAATATTTTCCGAAGTGTTGTGAAAATAAAAATGGTATTATTTTGAAAATATTTTTGGAATAAAAATTGTTTTAAATGGATTTGGAGGTGATAAAGCACTAAACTCACTATAGTCGCTGGAAAATAATCCTGGTGATGACTGCGTAGCATCATCAGTATTCATTTTCGAGTTTCTAAGTGACAGATTGCTACCCTGATTTTTTGTTTTGGAATTGATAATAAAACAAGTTTGATTTGAGAAATCTCGAAAGGAGTTTTTTTTGGTAAAATAAATTGTTTGATTTAAAATTCAAAAGGATGATTTGGGTTACAAAAAGGAGTTATATATGATTTCAGAATAATTTGAAATAAAACCCAGTTTTAAAGTGATTAAGAAATGTTGAGATGAGCAAAGCTAGAATTGAATTATGAATGAGATTAACTCAAGGTAAGTTTAATGAAATTGGATTTGATTCAAAAATGAAATGGAATTTGATGGTAAAAAAGAGAACTAATTAGACAAATTTATTAGTGAATTGAATTTGAATTGAAAATATTGAATGATTAAAGTGAATATGAACTTAAGTTTTAAAGTTTTATATATAAACTTAAGAAATTGTATAAAATGTTTATAATAAGACTTAAGAACTAATTTTGATGGAATGATTTCCGAAATGAACTTAACTCAAGTAAAGGAAATTAAAGTGAAATTCAGGATATGTTAAATGGAATTGGATTTGAATTTGTAATAGCTTAATAAAATGAATATAGATTTGCATATGGAAATCAAATTGAAGGTAATCTGGAATGAATTAAGGGAAAGTAAGCTTAAACTTTGAAATGGAAATCCAAATTTGAATTATAAAATGGATTTATACTCAAGCCAACTAAATGAAGTGATTTTTGAAATAAAAATATAATTGTGAAGTGGAAAATGGAAGTAACAAATTAGATGAATTAGTTAGTAATTGAATATTGGAAATGGAACTTGAGTTATAAATGGAATTCGACTTATATGTAAGCGAATTAAATATATTTTAGAATGTTGTCGAATAAAATAGAAATGGTTTGAAATGGTGATGACTTAAGTTATAAATGAATTCAATTTAAGTGTAAATTGAATATGGTCGGGAATATTATTGATAAGAATGAAATTCAACTTAAGTAACTAATTTATGAGATGATTCATAAATAAATTGGCATGGATTGGTTTGTTGTTGAATATAAAATTGAGAAAACAAGATTTTGGTGAATAAATTGAATGTGAATCCATAGAAATGGATAAATTGATTCAGAAGCAATTTAAATTTGGCTTATAAATCAGAGAGGGTATTTTATTAAATGAATATCATGAATTTGGATTTTTAAAAAATTTCGTTGGCGTTAACGGAATTAAACAAAATTATGCAAATAAATGGTAAGTGAATAAATTGGTTTAGAACCAATTTGTAATGGACATGGATATAATGGATGTGAATATGAATTGGATGCAAGTAAATTTGGTTGTGAATCATTCGAATTGAATGAAATGGTATATGAATCGATTGAAAGTAACTAAATTAGTATTAGAACCTTGTGATTGCTTATAAATACATGTTAACATGTTTAGTTATGCAAAGTATGTGTTTAACTATTTATATAAATGAAATGTTATTAAATTTCATGTTTTTGGAACTTACGTGTTTTAATTGAGTAAGTACAGGTACAAGAAGGCCATTTGGCTTGATTTTGGTTGCGCAATTGCATATAAATTGAGCGAGCCTGCTTAATAACGCTAAAATAAGGTACGCTTACGAATTTAACGCGCGAAAAATAGAAATATTGTTAGATATTGCGTTTTATGGTCATGAGAGCCGATTTATATCTTTTTATCATATTTGTCATATTGCAAAATGCTCTCCATACAATGGAGATTCTACCAAAAATTTTTGGAAATTTAAGGTGTTAGAAAATTTTTGGAAATTTTTGGGAAATTTTTTGTTAACCAAAATTTGATTTCGAATTGTAATTGAAATAAGGGATTTTGGTTTAGAAATGAGAACTAAGTGTTTTATATGGAACTAAAGGATTTAGAAAAGTGAAATATCAAATTTTCACTAAGTGGGTTTTTGGAAAAGCAATGGGTTTGTTGCATTTTTCCTACTTAGCAATTTCTGGGACGAAATTCTTTTAAGGGAGGAGGAATGTAACGACCTGGATTTTCAGTCGTTTGACTTTGAACATTCAATTTATTTTAAATGTTGAATTTCAAAGGTAAATGGATTTTTAATATGAAGTTTATCGATCTGATAAGTGGAATAAGATTTAAATTTCAAATATAACGATTTATCGTAATACAGAAATGGTTAATAATTGAAATTTGAGTTGAAAATGAATCGAAACAATTTTTAATGTTGATATAAATTCTATTTGAATTAGAATTGAGTTAGTAAGTTTTTAAAACTGGAATTTCAAGTGATTTCATGAATTTTTGAAATCGTTGTTTTAATCGACGCGTAAAAAAATAGCGATCCGGGGCACAGTCTTGGAATTCAACGAAACCAATTCCATTGGATCCGTAATATTGTATTATTATCGATTTTCAAATTTCGTAGCATTTGGAGTTACCGTTTGGTCGTACATGATAGAAACGCGTTGAAATTAATATTGAAAATTTAATATAAAAATTGGGTTCAAAAAGCTATTTTCTCCATACGATCGAATTGGGGCTCGAGACTAGGTCCATTGCGTTTTGAATAGGGGTATAATATTAGGAACGCCAGGCGACACACCTCAATAGGAGATCGAGATTTCACTGTATGTAATGTGAGATATTTTGAATAAAAAAATAAAAAAAATTCAAATCAGCCACCCTATACATCTGGTCGAGCCACCCTATACACCTGATTGCGCCGCCCTCTTCTTTTCAAATTGCATATCTCTACTTCATTCCTTCTTCTTCTTCAAAAAAACGAAATCGCGTGTGAAAAAAAGAAACACGCGAATGGAATAACGAACGTTTGGCTATTGGCGCTGCCAGGTCAGAGGCATAAGCTTCAACGACGTAGATGAGAACGCTGCGAGGTAGAGGCGAGCAATGATGAGGGTGGGTGCATGTGTGATGGCGGCATAGGAGGTGCGATCTGAGGAGCAGGACGAATGGAGGCAACTTGACTGCTATTGTGTTCGCGTAAGGTGTTGAAGTTCATACGCGATTCCAGATGCTCGACCTGATCTGTACGATATCGGTTAGGGCTAGGTCATAGCAGCTAGCAGAGGAGTGACAGGATCCATGTTTTAGTATAGGCTTAGGGTATTCGGCATTGAGGGTGTGAGTGGTCGCGAGGAGCAGTGAGTGTTCGATAAATAGGGTTAGTGATTATTGGGTTTGGTATCATCGTTTTGGAAATTGAAGGCTAGTTTGGTGTTCATGGGCGGAAGGAGCACCGATGATGACTCTTGGGCGAAGTACGGTGGCATCTCGGTGTAGGGTGAAGGAGCGATGGGAGGTCTACGAAAGTCAATGGTAAAGAGTGAAAATCTGAAAGGGGGCAGTCGCGTATTGCCTGGGCAATGCATACGAGGGTTAGGGAATGAAGGTGATTATCTTAAATTATATTTTTATTTAAATTAAATTATAAAATTCAAGTGATTATTAGTCGATATCTCTCTCATACGAGGTCGAATTCGAGTGTAGATTTTATAAAATTAAATTATTAAATCAGACCTAGAACAACTTCTATGGATGAATGTTTTCATTGCATTGTTTTGCCTGGAAGGCAGTGTTAGCATTCCAAGAATGAATGTTATTCTTAAGGTAATACGTAGCCTCAAGCCTCATCAACTAGGAATAACTAAAATAGGAGAGATGCAGTAAGGCTACGTGGGTCGCTCCCATTAGGGTATGATCATCACTCATCTAGAGTGGACATTTATCAACATCACTATCTTTCATTTGTATGCATTTTGGGGCCCATTAGCGGTGATCATATTCGGTACTATCCAGTAAGGGGTAGGTCAGTTTTGTGTTGGCAAGGATCGATAGGTTCGATCTCGGTACATTTTCCTAGAGGTGTACTATGGCGGGTGGTACCTCAGTAGCCCTGTCATTGTGTGGAATCCAATATCTACTGCGAGCTTGTACGGTTTTAGTTGTATACCAAATATGCTGAAACGTGAGATGCAAGCATTTCAGCTATTTTATAGTTTACTTTCCGTAAACACTATTATAATATTAGATGGTTTTGATATGAAATATTTTGGTTATCGTAAGGTAAAAACTCATCGTATTTATGTGTGGCATGGTCTTACAACATACCTTTTTTTCAAAGAATTTTGATAACAGTAATAATTCAAATTGAGTGTGTTTTCTCATGCTGGTTTTCCAGACTGACTCGGGTGTTATTTTATTATAATGCTCGGGTCAGACCGGGTATTACAGTTTCAGGTTAGGAGACGAGCTGGAGGAATCTCAAGCGTATTCCACGTACTTGATTATATTCCGCTATGAGTGTGTATGTTGTATATTTAGCACCTGTGAGGACAAGTTATTATAACTGTACAAGATTAATTGTTGATTGCTGTACTTTGATGATTGAATGAATATTAATTTCTATAATTTCTTTTGTATAAAGATCAGTTATTATATATATTATATATTATTCTACTGCGATTTGTGAGATTCTGTATTGTTGTTTCTGTTTCTCTTCTACCCTCTTCTTTCTCATAGTTATTTGTCTTTCCGTACAATTTGTGTTGGACAAGTGTGATTTAATGTCAACTCAAAGGATGCGGAATGGCAGGTCGTTATAAGAACACAAAATCTCGCAACGGAATGACAAAATATAATAATCAATTAAATAGTTCATGAAGCTGTTTTACAATATATATTTGATTTCAATTTTACAACATAATCAGAGTACAATTAACAAACATGCCAAAATAATGCAGCGGAATAATAATTGTAAATACGGTCTAGCAAACTCCATCTTCATCTTCACGGAATAATGTCTTCAACAATGAAATACTAAGGCTGACCCGAGCATAATGAAAAGACAAAACACTCGAGTCAGAACTAAAAGTTCTAATGTAAGTTAAATCAATAACAAGTAAATATGGGTGTAATAGCTTCAAAGATGTTTACCAGATTTTTCATCTCCTATCAAGTGTACAACATGAGTGCAATAACTTAGGAGATGTTATGGGATTTTCCATCTCCTAATGATCCATCAAACTATCTATATATAGTGAGATATGCTATATATAGTGTCTATCAGTAGAGTAAAGTATTAAAATAGCATTAAGGCTTTACATCGATCCCCCTTAACACATTTTAAAGTAGGTAGTCTATGCAGGTCCTGTAACACAACCAGTAATGTCGGTAGCCAATGAGTTCCCTATAGGTACCATACTAAATCGTAATGGGCACATATAAAGATAAAAGTATGACAAGGCACGTGAGGCAATGCCCAAGAGGCTGGTCGTAACACATCGTTACAACAACTGTCGACCGAGTCCATCACCCCCAAAATCATTAAGGATTACCGATCAAATCAACATCAATATAGTAATATGAAGGGGTGATGGCCCCTAAAGGTTGCTAACCCCTTGGCCAGACATAGGCACCTATTTTAGTCATTTCAAATTGACACAAGTGTCGGGGTCATCCATCATCGTTCTCTTACTTCATTCCAGTAAACACCGCCAATTCAAGCCCTAAATTCTGGATAACATCCACCGCGTACATGGTTATTAAAGTGGTTCCGGTAGAATAACAGAGAGTATGCCATTCATCTGGCCTCGGTCTCTTTAATAACCAATCGTCCATTTTACACACCGGTTGGTTCTTTTAAATTTCAAGAACAAGTCATATTTCATGTCAAAATATCAGGTTCACTTCAAAATTATTTCGAATTCAAAATAGGTTATACCTTCATATCAAAACATTCATATTTAAATCAATGATTTAAATCTAATAGTTTCCACTTTTAAAACAGTTTGAATATTGAAAGTAGATTGAATAATTAAAATAGTTTTAATATTGAAAATAGTTTGGAATAATTAAAATAGTTTTAAATATTGAAAATAGTTTGGAATAATTGAAATAGTTTTACTGATTGGAAATAGTTTTGAATATAAAATAGTTTTAATACTGAAAATAGTATATATATTGAAATAATTTGGTTATTAAAATAGTTTATATTAAAAATGTTTCTTTCTTTCACAACAAATTTGAACTCGTGTTCCAAATCACAACGAAATCAATTTTCGACTTCCAATTCAAGTCAACTTCATATTCAATTTTTAATTTAAATCAACCTCAATTCAAACGATTTCAAACTTTACTTCAAATTCAATTTAACCGATTCTATCCAAAGGCCAAATGTTTCAATTCACATTCTCATTTTGAAACAATTTAGTTCAAATCCATTTCACATCCAAACTTTAAAATACCATTTTAATTAAAGTAAATTCAAAGTTTAAATTAAAATTTAAACCTTTAAAATGATTCACTTTCAATAAATTCAAATCATATCCTCAATTTCAACTTTAAGATTTCAAATTAAATCTTTAAATAATTTCATTTAAACAGTTTCAATTTCAACATTTCAAATCTCGAAATAGAAAATAATTCGATTCATATATATCAAAGTTTTATTTTCTTTAAAATAATATCATTTAAACTAATTCAAAATTTAAGATTTGTAACCATTTAGTTTAACCGAATCCGGTGTCCGTATATAATTTTCTACTTTATGGTCAAGTGATTTGTTATTTCAATTTAATTACACGGATGGATATATATCATTTCAACCCATATTTAAATGACATAGGCATGTATCATTTCAACCTATATTTAAATAACATAGGTATATATCATTTCAACCTATTTCTTAGTTCAATTCAAATAATACAAATGAAAATTTATATAATGTCAAATAATAAATAGGGTAATAACCAGGGATATGCCAAATAAATAAACAACCATACATCCAACATCAATCAATACGCATCCAATAATAATCAACATTCAAATCAACCAATATATCATAACAGTTACTAGTTATCAATTGTCAGTGTTTAACTAGTAACTAAATTCAATATTAATTTAAATGTCAATTCAATTCAATATAAATATCAATATCAATTTAAATGTAAAATTAAATTACCAAACAACAATCAATAAATTTTTATCACTTCATGATTTCAATTTAACTAACATCAGAAAATTTAGTATTGCATGAGTAGGTTTAATCACTCACCTTTGATTTAAGCCCATAAAAAATCCAACAAAAGCCCAAAATCTCAGCAGTATCTAAATTCAACCAAACCTATTTCATGTTGTCCGGAATTTCGCTACAAATCCAACGGATGAAACCGCGCTTCAATCGGAGTTCATAAGCAAAATTTATTCGAGTTAGAAGATTTAATTTAAAATTAAATTTAAAATAAACCAAGGGCAGAATAGTAAATTTACCATCTCCGCAAACCCTACAGCAACACATGCTCGAACAAAAGCCAACATTGTTTTACATCAATAAATCACAAAATTTTAATTTCTGACAATTTTAAGTTCCAAAGTCTTACTTAATTTAATATTTTTTATTGTCAAAAATACGGGTCGTTGCAGCATTGTTGCCTTGAAGGTAGTGTTAGTATTCCAAGTGGGAATTGCTAAGAAAGGAAAAAGGTAATCATAACCTCACAAGCCTCACAACCTAGTAATCACTAAAACAGGAGATATGCTTCAATGCTATGTGGTTCGTTGCCATTAGGAGCAATCATTCCTCGATCTAGAATCGATTTTTACGAATTTGGTATGCGCACGGAAGTGGGGCCTTGGCTGGTGCACATTGTTTTGGGGCCTTGGTCTGAGGGAATGATGTAATCCGGCTTGTCATGTTCAAGGGGCAGGCTGGCGCTGATTTGCAAGGGTCCATGTGAGGCCCTTGGTATATTTTTTTCTAGAGATGTACTGTGGCAGACGGTACCCCAGTAGCCTTGTCTTTGATGGAAATTCAATCTCCAATACGTGCGTTTATGGACTTGATTGTGCCCAACTATGTTGAAATGTGAGATGCAAGCATTTCAGATATTTTATATATTTATTTTCCCCTCTAGACATTATTATAGTATCACTGGATTTTATAATAGAACGTTTTAGTTATCTTAAGGTAAAAACCCGTTCGTGTTTATATGCAGCGTGGTCTTACGAGATACCTTTTATTTTGAAAGGTTTTATAAAATATAAGAATCCATTTTATTGTGTTCATCACACTGGTTTTACCAGACTAATCCGGATGTTATTTTTCTTATAATGTTCGGGTCAGCCCGAGCATATTTTCTAGAATTAGCTGAACACTTTGGAGCTTTAGGAGACGAGCTGGATCCTCCAAGGCGTATTCATGTATTTTTCTTTCGCTTTTTTGTTCTTATTGTATTTATCAGAAATTGTAAGGACGGGTTGTTATAACTGTCCAGGGTCTATTGATAGGATAATTGTACTTTGATTTGTGTATATATATTAAAGTTCATTTTCTTTTGTAAAGACCTGTTGTATATTATATATTACTCGTCATGTTTTGTGATATTCTATTCTGTCTTTCTTTCTTTCACCCCAATGATCTATCTTTCCGGCACTTGGATGTTCGGTGCATGAATACCATGGATGCATTAGTGTAGACTTCTGAGGATCGAAAAGGCGGGTTGTAACATATAAGTAATATCATGCCCAACATTTGAAGTGCGTTATGAATTTTGGTCTCAAAGGATGTATCGATATCTTTTATCGAAACATCTTGACTAGGAATATTTAAAATAAACTGTTATTTTTTATGATTAATTACTTGGATTACAACTATTTGCAACTACAATCACATAACATTTCATTTAAGGATATTCTTATTTATATACTTTAAATTAATTACTTAACTGGTAGTATCGCTATATAAAAAAGTATATAAGATAAATCAAATACATTTACTATGAACAAGATCAATCATAGAGTTTGATATATGTAGCAAACTACATAATTGCCCCTAGGACATACTCCTAACTTTATCACACATATGGTATTATATATATATACACACACAAAACCATATACATATATTTAATATTTAGACATTTGTGTGTACTCATATATATACATATCTACACGTGATATGTATGTGAATGACCTCATATGCATATGTATAGTATATTATATGCATGTATACATTGGTTATAAATCCTAATAACCATATGTATATATCTGTGTGTTATACGCAAGCTTAGTATTGTTGTATTGTACTGTAATTTATTGTATATCACATTAATGGCAACATACGCCTAAGTCAAGACTTTACAAAATACAATACTGAAACTATTTGATAACTTCATATAATTAAATATGATTTAATGAAAATTAGTTATTTATATAAGCCCAACATTAAAATCGACTTAGGGAAAATGTTTCAAAATTTACCCCAAACTACCCACTGCAAAATGAATTAGATCCAATACTTGCATTTATCATCTATGGATGGAGAGAAATCGAAGAATATTTTAGAAAAAGAAAAACACAAAAATTCGAAGATCGAAGATGATGGAGATGGACACCAACATTCTTACCTCTAGTTCGAAGATGAAATACTCTAGCAACACGAAGAATCGAGAAATTATGTTCAGATGGGGGATTGATTTACAAGATAATGGATGAAGTTTGCCATTTTTAAGAAATGCGGAATAGAAGGATAAACTCAAAAAACCCTAGTTGCAAATGATTCGGGTTACGAAACCAAAATTATGCCACTTTTTGTTGTATGTTTCAAAGTGTAATTTTTCTATTATAATCCATGGAGATGATGTCTTACATTGTACTAAACAGTGTTGCTCTCTTTCTCTTTTTACGCTGGAAAGGTTTTCTAAGGAGGAAAATTATTTAATAGTTCTTTAACATCATCAATAAAGAACCCTTGTTATATATATATATATATATATTGATGTTCACATAAATTTCCAAGATTAGTTTATAACACTTAAGATGTTCACACTATGAACATAAATTTCTATTTAATAAAATATAATAAACTACAATTAAATTGTACTAAAGTTCCAAAATTTAAATAGGTTTAAATTATAATACACACACACATCTAATTGAAGCTTTAAAAGTAAAATAAAACATAATTAAATTAAAAGAACAAACTCCTCTTTATTACTATTCACTACATTCATTTTAGTGTAAACAAATTATTCATGTAAACACAAACAAGATCTAATCCAAAACTAATAAAATGAACTTTTTTGAAATTTCCCCATTTTGCCCCCACTATCAATCCACATGGTTCAACCATTCCACCTACGCAAAGCTTCCTTTATAGTTTCCTAGAGGCTAGTCTCCTCTTCAAACTCTCAAGAACCAATCATCAAATATCCGTTCAACAGTGTAGAGCCACATTTAAGTCTCTATGAACGACTCAATCCTTATATATGGCTTACCTCCTAGATGAAGGTAATCCCTATACATTCTTCGGAAGTCAAGAGCGGGCCTTGAGGGTAGTAGAGGAATATGCATCACTCCTACCGCTGTAGGAACATGCAGTACTCCCGTTGGAGATGGGGTGCCCTACCTTGTAGCATCTGAACCATGATGGTATCTAATGATCCAGAACCTCTATAACATCTCTAACATTGGTCGGGTGACATGACTTATAGTAGATATCTAAAGATGGGATTCATTAGAAATTTCCCAAAAGATAATTTAAAGTACAAGAAAATAAAATATGGGTGCCTAAATGCTATATGTATAAACATAACAAAATACAAGTACACTCTCTTAACTTCTTCACAATTTATGGTGATTGAGTATCCTAAGCTGTAACAAAAATCTAATTACCCACCATTCATGACACCCGTAATCTATGCAAAATGGCACTCAGATTCCATAAGTATCAGATATTATGGTTCATAATATAGTATTTAAACAAATAGAGCATACATGTTACAATATATATGTTACCCGGCATTTTAGCTCAGCTATATTGAACTGGCTGCACGTGTTAGATCTGATTGTCATCAAGGCTGATGAATCCAGAATGATGATTGTTGGGCCCGGAGGTCGAGTGTAGATGATTATATAAAGTCAGAATTGAATGGATTTGATGGATGTACAATGCAGGATGCTCAAAGCATGGAATATGGCTCAACGAATGGAAGGGTTTGGCATAGCATGGCAAGTTGGAAGGGATTGGGATGAGTGATGGAGAGGGGTCGGCAGGCTATATTAAAGAGGGATCGTCATCCAATAAGTTCCAAGTGCATTTATGCATACAACACTCAATATCTCGAGATTTACAACTCTAAAGCCTATGAAATTTGGAAGGCAAAGGATGTGGACCCTAGGGAACCTACCCTAGGGATTGCACGTCATAAGGGAAAACTTTAAGGGATCATCATACAAACCTATAGAGTGTTTGGATGTAAGTAGTGCATAAGTGATATCAAGTCAAAGATTGAATAATAACTCGAGCTCCAGTGGTCCAAATGACATGAGCATTGAAGGGCAAACATATTTTAGCATGCAGAAGCTTCCATAGGGACCACTTCCCAAAAATTGACAAATGAAGAGATCGGTACCGATCCCTCCTTATTGGGAGTTGGGCCTAGCTACCCCTCTGGTGAGCCCATGTGGACTAGAAGGTCCTTTAGCCGAAGTTTCAAAGAGATTGGTGGTCGTCTTCATCTATAAATACTAGCCTAATAGGTCATTCTGAGGATCTTTACGCTGCTTGTTACTTTATACTTTATTATAATTAAGTGTTTTCTATTCCCTACTTCTGTAGTCAAATTTATAAGTGATCAATAAAGATAATCTTCAAAGTGGACATAGGCATACAATACCGAACCACTATAAATCTTTGTGTTTCTGATTACTGCTTTCTATTTGTTATTAGCTTAATCTTTTCCTCGGTTTAATTTTATTTTCTTCACTTACTTCTCTACATAAATCTGTTCTTGGGTGTTTGTGACCAATATGGTTGCAAACATTTTGGTGCTTTCACTGAGAAACTTGATTCTCAGCTAGCTAGGATTCCTTTGCTGCTATTGGATTGAATAAATCCACCAAAGGAGATCCATAGTTATCTTCAAGAAGTTGCTTATACTACTCAGATTTGTAGAAATCTAAGCAAGACTATTAATAATGGTGAGACATACTAGATCTACTTCTCAGAACGTGGAAGGAAATGAGACTACTAGCATTCAGCAAAGAGACCCAAACAATCAATCAACAAATGTGAATGCCAATTCGGTTGAAGTTCAGAATCCCACTGACTCTATTACAAGAGCTGAATTTCATAATTTAATGAGAGAGTTGATGGAGAGCCATTGACAACTAAATTAAAAAATTTGGACTAATATCAACTTAATGAACCAAATCACTCGGCAGCAGCGTGGGAAAGCTAGGAGGGATCCCACTCCTTACTTGGCATAAGAAAGTTCTAACTCATCGGATGAATATCACAGGCATAAGCATCATAGGATAGAGGAAAATCGCGTAGAATCGAAGCGTCGCCTGACAGACCATCGCGGTGTGCCAGTATCGATCGGCCCCGACCCTCCCTAGGGATCGATGCTGATCCCTCCTCCAGAGGAGGGATTCCCCTCATGCATCTTGGGAATCGAGGTGGAAATGTTCCTGATGGTTTAGATAATGGAGTTCGATTGAATACTGACCAAGTATATCCCTGGAATGATGACGGAATGAATGTACAAGATGCGCATCGGGAAGATGATGAACTAAGAAGGCGTGAAACGTCCCACAGACATCGACTGGACCATTCACGTGAGGTAGAGCATGACCATTGCTTGGCACCAACCATCCAAACGCCAGACTTATCGGCAATGGTCAAACAGTTAGTGAGGGAGAGCCAAGGCTTAACCAATGATGATTGGGTAATCTCAAGAAGTCATACTCCGTTCACGAATAGTGTATTACATGCATGGTATCCAAGGAAGTTCAACATGTCATCGATGCCTACCTACGAGGGAAAAACCAACCTCAAGCGGCACATCATAAGATATGAATGGCTGATGGATTCCGCAAGAGCAGATGATGCAACAAAGTGTAGATGCTTCCCTATAACTCTTTCTGGAATAGCGACGATGTGGTTCACGAGACTACCCCCACGATCGATTTCTAGATTCGATGATTTGGCAACCAAGTTTGTGGAGCATTTTCGGATGCATGCGACTCATCCCAAAAGATGTAATGTCCCTTTCCAATGTGATTCAGGCTCCAGGAGAGTGGTTGAAAGATTATTTGGAGATATTTCATACAGCTGTTACGAAGGTCAGTAATTTGAATGACCATGCGATACTCACGGCAATAACGAGAGGGATTGATCCAGAGTTCGAGATGGGAGATTGGTTAACCGGTAAGACACCCACAACATTGGAGCGCTTTTACTTCAAGGCGACTCAGTATTTGAGAAAGGAGGAACCCAGGTCCTCCAGAAAGAAGAATGTTGCAGGACCAAATGGATAAGGAGTACAGAGTAACATTTCAAATAAAATAGTCTGATGACAGTTCTAGGAAAGTCCAAGTGAATGTTCAGAATAAACCAAATCAGCAAAAGAGAGGCAGAGATAGGAACCGAGAACGTAAGAGGGATTCTGGAAGATTGAAGCCTAGGATTCTATTGTATAATAATTACACGTCGTTGATACGTCCTTAGAGAATATCAATCTTTCTACTTGCAATACCATGTAGTATAGGAAGCTGCCTCCGAAAGAATCAACATAGAAGCAGAAACAGACCGGGAAAGTCGGTTTCACGAGCGATATGGGCACAATACAAATGAATGCAGGCATCTCCAAGATGTTATAGAAAAGCTGATTAGAGAAAGAAAATTACAACAGTTTGTGAAAGCCCCATAGGATGACGGACAGGGGACTTCTGACCCCAACCGAGGACAAGCGCCGCATAGGGCTAAGGAGCCTATGCAAATGGTGGAAGATTGGTGATAAATGTGATAGTCGGAGGACCGTACCTAGTAGATAAGAGTTGGCAAGAGATGGAACGCTATGCTAGCGCGATTAGGCATGTGGATTTTGAATGCTGTTCGAATACGGAAGATGAAGCTCCGGCAAAACAGCAAAGCCCGATGGCAGATGATATTGTGTTTAGGAATAGAGATGTAGATAAGGTAGAGGATCCAACAATCGACCCATGGTCATTTCAGCCATGATTGGCCCCGCTTTGGTGAGAAGGATTTTGATTGATTATGGAAGTTCGGTGAATATAATCTTCACATAAACTTATGATCTGATAAGGATGGAATCCAAAGATTTAAAATCGTCAAAAGCTCGTATACACGGGTTTAACGGTGTTGCAACCGAAACTGTTGGTTATATGGAATTACCTATTGAGTTGGGAGAAGGTGAACAAAGGAGAGTGCGAATCTTACCGTTTATTGTTTTGGATGTTGACTCTTCATATAATGTTTTTCTGGGTCGACCGGCCTTAGCTGAATTCTGTGCAGCTCTTGCCCCATGATGTTTGACTTTGAAGTTTTCGACAGGTAATGGTGTTGGAGTTGTTCATGGCGATCAGGCGACTAGATGTGCCTGTTATGTAGCTGAGTTGAGGGATGCTCGGTGCAAAGAAAAAGGTAAGGGTGTGGACAAGACCGTCTGCATCCAAGCTATCGAATATTGACAACTAGCGCTTAGGCTTTCGCTCGGGCACCACAGTCCGCTCTATAGATATATAGATCTGAGTGATGATGAAGGGGAGCCTAAAGCGACCAAGGATGCACCGGTTGAGCTGACAATTGATATCCCGATCAGCAGCAATGACCCATCACGAGCCCTAAAGATTGGATCATAGCTTAGCCCCCCGATGATGAAAGAACTTGTTGGCTTTCTCCGAGCTAATCTAGACGTATTCTCTTGGACTCACTTTGACTTGTGTGGAATCTTGCCTGCCATTGCGAGTCGAGCATTGAATATCGAATGGAGCCATGTCTCGGTGAAGCAAAAAAGTCGCGGCATGGATCCAAAGAGATCTGTCGCTCTCAAAGAGGAGGTGGATAGACTAAAAGACAACGAGTTTATCCATGACACCCTCTACCCTAAATGGGTGTCTAATCCTATACTTGTGAAGAAAGCAAATGGGAAATGGATAACATGCATTGATTATTCAGATTAGAATGAGGCGTGTCCAAAGGACAGTTTTCCCCCTCTGAGGATCGACAAGCTGGTGGATTCAATTGCAGGACACAAATTGCATGGATGCATACTCAGGATATAACCAAATCCCAATGCATATTCCCGATCATAAGCACACTAGTTTATTACCGTTATTGGATTGTACTGCTATGTAGTAATGCTATTTGGATTAAATAATGTAGGAGCGACTTATCAGCACTTAGTTAACAGGATGTTTAAAGATCAGATTGGAAAAACAATGGAAGTGTATGAGGATGATATGCTTGTGAAGTCACGATGATCAAGCAACCACATTAAAGATTAGCGGAAATGATTGACATCCTCCGACATTACAAGATGAAAATTAATCCTTTGAAGTGTTATTTAGGTGTTGCATCAGGGAAATTCTTGGGCTTTATTGTTAATGCCCGTGGAATAGAAGCTAATCCCGAGAAGATTCAGACTATCCGTGATATCCAAGTGCCAAGGACTATTTAACAAGTGCATAGTCTAAATAGGAAAGTTGCTGCATTAAGCCGATTCATCTCCAGAGCTATCGACAAATGCATTCCTTTCTTCGATTTGATTAGGAAAGGGAATAGAAACTTCGAATGGATGTAGGATTGTAAAGACGCATTTCAAGCTTTGGTAAATCTTTTAGAGAGATCCCCCTTCTTGTCAAAGCTGGTGGATCATGAGGAGTTGTACATTTATTTGGTCGTATCGGCACACGCTATAAGTGCCGCATTGCTTCATGAGGAGGATCAAATCGAGAGGTCCGTGTATTACGTCAGCAAATGATTAACAGGAGCTGAAAGGAACTATCCAAAAATAGATAAACTGGCATATTACTTACTAATTGCATCACGAAAGCTTCGTCCATACTTCCAGGCACATCCGATCACTGTTTACACCGACTAGCCATTATGACAGGTCCTATAGCGACTTGAGACGTCAGGAGGTTACTCAAGTGGATTATAGAGCTCAGTCAATCTGATATTACTTATCTCCCTTAGAGGGCTATCTAGGATCGGGCACTATTACCCAGTACCTTGGCCCGGCTTCAAAACGGTAGTTGCAAAAGCTATGGTTGAACGTTGATGGAAGCGGGGTCAAGGATTGATCTACTTCGGGTCGTTGAGGAGGTTGCTTTGAGTCAAAGGAGTGTTTACTCCGAGTCGTCTCAACACCTACTTCGAGTCAGTGTGGATCACCTACTAGGGGTCGATAAAGAAAGAAGTGGAGCATGATGGGGTCGGCATGCTTCGGGTCGGCATCACACTAACCCCGGGTAGGGGTGGGCATTTAACCGACTTAACCAATTTAACCGACTTACCCGACGTCGACCGAACCGACGTCGACCGAACCGACGTCGACCGAACCGACTTAACCGGTACATTTGGTTAACCGACATCATTGGTTAACCGACCGACCATAACTGAACATTTTCGGTTCGGTTAACGATTAACAAAATTTGGACGGTCAGTTAACCGTTAACCGAACAAAATTTTAGGTTTTTTTCTAAATCACAGCCCAAACTAGCCCATTTGTAAATAAGGCATACCCGAACCAATTCAGTACTTAGCGTGCCTTAGTATTCCTCTTTCTAGTTCTATTCCTATTCTCGTTTTCCAGATGAAATTAAAAAAAGAAGAGGAAATTCGAAACCTAGATCTAATCTACATGCTCGTCTTGTCTCCTAACCACCCACGTTAGTCGCGATGCTTCACAACGCTAGTGAAGACCTCCTCCACCGTCTGCTGTTGCAGTAATTAATGGCATCAAGAAGTAAATGAAAGATTATGAGTATACTTTTCTAGAATTAATGAAATAGCGGTTCTGTTTTGCGTAAAAATAGATTCTGACAAACAATCTATTGTTTAGAAAGTCGTCCGATTTAACAATCTATTGTGGAAGAACTAAATTCATCACGCTCAAATCTTGTTTAAACTTTAAATCTATTATTTGAAGTGGTATATATAAATTGTTTAATAGATGCAATTATAAAACAAAATAATATTTATATAGTGGATGAAGTTATATGTTTGCAGTTTATAGCTTTAAGTTGATATATAAATCTAACAATGTAACCCTTTCTTTATATATACGTGTGTGTGTATTAGTGTGTTAGTGTGTGTCTATGTTTGTGTGTTAATTTTGTAGTTAGTAGTTATATATTAATGTGGTTATGAAGCATATAATATATTCAATTATGATGTGTATAATTACTGCTTATATTCATAAAACAAGCAGATTTTGCAGTTAGTAGTTATGTATTAATTTGGTTTTGAAGTTATATGCTAGTATAATGTATGATTGACTGCATATAACTTCTGATTAGTATTTAACTTGATGAAATGTCTGCATATATTTGAGACCGTTTTTGAGAGGTTACTTGACGATTTGTAAGGAGGATAAGGAGAGGAGGATTCAGTTGTTCAAGGAATACTTCCTTGAGGAGAGGAAGTATGTCAATTCACATGTCGTTGATGTGTTGGTGTGTTTTGTCATCTAATTTTGGCGACACTTTTTTTGTTAAATTTTGATTGTCGATATTATTTTAAATCTGCCATATCAGTTGAGCTTTTATGAACACATATCCGCTACTTACCTGAACTTACTAAGCTCGTTTCGATCTATATAATAATACCAATATGTTTACAAACTTGTATGAAATTATGTATTGGTGCGTAGAATGGAAGTGTTGTCTAATATAATAATTGTAAATGTCTATCAAGATGCTAAAGTTTTAAACATGAAAAATTATCCTATAATTTGATTTCAATTATAGAAGATGATAACCATTTAATTATAGAAAACTTCTTTATTTCCATTTCCTTTTTTGGAAAAAAATAAAAAAAGGGAAAATATTGTCACATACATCATTAAGTTAAATACCAATCAGAAGTTAAATCAATCATTTCAATTATTAAATAGATGTATAGTCGACAAATTTTTCATAATGTATATTCAAATACAAATCTGGTTTATGGTTTTATTATGCAATATAGATTGTAGCCCAATAAAAATGGTTGTTTTTTAGGTTTGATGTTGACTTACAGACCATTGTATTTGTTGAAATTGTTATAATACTAGTAATCGTTGTATTTATTGCTTTAACTTAATAAACGTAGTAAACTTCTATTGTAGCATTAATTCGTTAACACGATATTTGTTCAGTTCAATATCTCGTTCAGTTCAGTTGTACTCATGGATCTAATGAGTTGTATTTTTGTATGTTAATAAACTGAATACTACAATCTCTGTCCACTGAAATATGATCTATACCAATCTTGTAATATGGTTGTGCTCCTATGATTGAGGACCATAGGGAGTTATGTAATTAAATGAACTAAGGCCATCAATAAGCTAGTAGTGTTGACATGGATTGTAGTGTTGGGTGTAGATCTCATATTACAGTTTTATAAAGTGCCTACTAAAGTTTATATGTATACTAATATGGTTGAGACATATAACTTTTTAGTTCATATATAAGTTTATATATAAATTTATACATACACTAATTATCAGATATAGATGAAACATATAACTTTATAGTGCCCATGAATTATTTTTTCAGTTCAACTTAGTTCATGGTAAATATGTGTATTATACTTGACTTATATTATGAACTAATATGCAACATTGCAACATGTGAATATATGTGAAATATATACTGAATGTCATAGACTATATGATCTTATGTGTGTGTTAATCTTATATTATTATTATTATTCAAGTCTCAGTCATACATGTTAACTGCTCATACATATATGTTTATCTTTGGACAGAACTGGAGAATGTAGACTAGAGTTAACCAACAATATCTTTGGACTTGGAGTACTGGAGAATGTAGTCTGCAGTTTGCAACATTGCAGTAATTTAGTTTTAATGCATTCATTCTCATTGTATTGTTTGCTTACGTTATTGGGACTTTGTAGTCGTATTAATGTGGACTTTGGAGTTTAAAACTTTGAATCACTAATGTATGTATTATTGGTAATGTATTAGTTGTCTAAACGAACTTTGAATATTTGTTAGTGCACTGTTGTATTTATGTATTCGTTAGTTTATTACTGCAGACATAATTGATATTTATCTTACTTTAACCAGTTAACTACGGTTAAAATTAACCGGTTCGGTCGGTATACCTCTATTAACATTAACCGAATAGCGGTTAACCGAACCGACTTTAATATATGGTTAACCGAAAATATTAACCGATCGGGTCGGTTAACCGACCGTGCCCACCCCTAACCCCGGGTGGGGCATAGCAATGGCTTCGGGTCAGCATCACATTAACCCCAGATCGGCATAGCAATGGCTTTGGGTCGACAAAGGGGTGGATGAGGTCAGGTCGGCATATAAGGGATCCTCGGGTCGGCACTTGAGGGGATCAGTATAGCTTTGGGTCTAAGGCTTGTATGACATCAGGTCGGTGTATTTGCAAAGGTTCGGCATGAAAGAGAGGTCGGCATTGCTTGGAACTTCGGGTCGGCATAACTGTTTAGGGGTAGCACTCATATCCAGGTCGGTGCATTTATATCAGTTCGGCTTGTATCCATGGGCTTGGTGTTGCTTCAGGTCGATGGAGTAAAATATTGAAGTTGGCAAGAGACACAGGTCAGCATGTTTGGAGTTCAGGTCGGCATCATGAATTTGCCTTGTGGGTTAGACAGCTTCGGGTCGGCAACTTCAGTTTGGCATTGTCAGTTCGGTATTGTTATTGGGCTAAGTTTCTTGGTGATGGGCCTGAGTGACTGGAGAGAAGTTCGAGCTCTGGATGCCAGCCTGCCTCCATCTATAAATAGAGGGGCAGGAGTCCATTTTGGAGGATCTTTTTTGGAGAACTGAGAGGAGACTCTGCCATTTTTTGTACTCATTTCCTTTTGTTCCAAATTGAATTCAAGCTATTCTTTGCGGATTGTGTCTGTACTCAAACAGTTGATAAAACAATAAAGATTACCTTCAAAGTGGACGTAGGCAATTACGCCGAACCACTATAATTTTATTGTTCTTGTCTTTTACTGTTCTTTTTGCATTATATTGTGTTATTCCTCTTTTTCTACTTACTTTCTTCATTTAGCTCGCCACACAAATCTACTCTAGGGTGTTAGTGACCAATTATGGTGCTAACATTTTTGTGCTTTCACTTGGAGATGAATTCTCAGCTTGATTGGATCTCATCCTTGACATGTGGATTCCATATTCGCGAGATAGATCCAGCTTTCAAAAGATAAAGTTCCTATTCTACTCAGATTTGAAGAAGATCTAAAGGAAGCTAATAGCCATGGTTAGAGGATCTGTCTACTTCCTATGTTTTTGGAGGATTTGATTATGCTAGAGTTTTTGCTTGGAGTTGTTCATGTGTTCGTGCCCATTTGGAAGAGATCAGATTCACTTACGTATGCAAAATCTTGGGATCGGATGTTGGAGTTTGTACTCAAGGTAAGCGATAGCCGATCCCTCACTCAATGCAGATAGCCGACCTATAATAGCCTGCACCTCACTTAACGCAGATATTGTTCCCAACTTAGTCACCTCCGCCTCATGGGCCAAGCCAAGGTATGGGGTTTTGTTCCTCTAAAGGCCTCGATGTTGTTATGGGGTAGAGCCTTTGGTATATTGTAACACCCACTTCATAGTGTTTTTTCGCGACGTGTGACTATTATTCCCATTTTGAAGGGGTGTTACAATCTCCCTCCCTTTAGAGTCTAATGTCCTCGTTGGCTCATGAACACAACACCACCTAAGGCGTCGTGGCTGTAACTCATACATACCATAATTCCGGCTGGGTATGGCTCTGATACCAATGTAACAGCTCGCACCTCACTTAACGCAGAAATTGTCCCCAACTTAGTCACCTCCGCCTCATGGGCCAAGCCAAGGTGTGGGGTTTTGTTCCTCAAAAGGCCTCGACGTTGTTATGAGGTGGAGGCTTTGGTATATTGTAACATCCACTTCATAGTGTTTTTCCACGATGTGTGACTATTATTCCCATTTTGAAGGGGTGTTACACGACCCCTCACAAAAAAGCTTACACACCGATCCCTTCAAGAAGCATATATACCGGCCCCTCTCTAGTATTATACCAATCCCTCTCGAGGGGTATATACCGACCCCTCTCCAGTATTATACTGATCCATCTCTAGAGGTATATACTGATCCCTCTCCAAGGGGTATATACCGACCCCTCTCCAGTATTATACTGATCCCTCTTCAGGGGTATATACCGACCCCTCTCCAAGGGGTATATATCGACCTCTCTCCAGTATTATACCGATCCGTCTCTAGGGGTATATACCGACCCCTCTCCAAGGGGTATATACCGATCCCTCTTTAAGGCAAATATACCGATCCCTCTGTAAGTATGTCGATCCCTTCATGTTACCATTCCTTCATACTCCGTATAGCCGATCCCTCTTATATAGCAAACTACCGATCCATCACCAAGGCATTTCAACCGAATCCTACAATGCCGATCCCTCTCTTAAAAAACCATATGATCGATCCCTAACCTAAAAATATGGATCGGGTACGACCCCTTTTTCTTTTAAAAAACTTTTTCGGGTACGACCCAAATTTTAAGAAAAAGTGTAACGCTTCGAGATTTTCGACTTCCAAAAATCGACATTAATACGTCCACTGTATCAACTGCCGAGCAATCGAATGTCGGAAAACCGAATTTTTATGGTTAAAATGAAGAGGTAGAAGAAGACAGAAAGAAAGAAAGAAGAAACAACAGAAACAATATCAGAATCTCACATATCGCAGCGGAACAACATATAATAGATAAATGAATAATCTTTAAATCAAAGAACTATATCAGTTTATACATTACATCATCATCAGAGTTTACAACAACAATATATAACACAACTGGATAATTATACGAACTTGTCCTTTGAAATGAATTTTTTTACAACGGAAAAGATAATATCATATAAAAATGCTACGTCTCGCCAACCAGCTCACCACTTGAGCTCCAAAGCCTCCTGAAATCCAGAATGACCTGATAACCTGACTCTAGGCTGCCCGTGTGGAAAATTATGGGCACCCAGAGTTTAGAAAAGGAACAATAAACTCCAGGTCAGTCATGGGACTGGTGTGAGAACTTAAAACAGTTATTATCTTTAAAACAACAACAAAGGAAGTAAAAGACATCCGCAATGCTTTTTGGAAAATGAAACTACCATAAGACCTCCCGCCACACACACAATGCAATCGCAGAATTGGAGGAGATTTCTTCTTATGATAGTCAAAAATGCTTACTACGCAAAACAAACTCTTTTGATATTATGACTAGTGCATAGTGTAGGAAACATTTCGAAAGTATAATATTAATCTTAGCCAGCATACAACCATTATTGTATGCCTACTATAGCTACTATGTTCAATAGCAGGTTACCGCCACATTCCATAGCAGGTTATACAACTAAAACCGTACAAGGCTCGTATTGTTTCTTTGGATTTCCAACAAATGGCCAGGCTAAGGAACTACCTACTGCCAATGGGTACGCCTCTGGCGGGACGTCCCAATAACTAACTAGCTCTCTGCCAACACAAGGCCGGGTTACCTCTTACACTAGGTAACTACTACACGAATATGCCACCCCCCGGTCCTTTGGGACCTTTATCCGAGGCGCCTCAACAAAACAACAATCACACAGTAAATGAGATTGGAGTAACCACATAGGTTAAACACCAGGGCTCCATACCTGATACCACCCTTTTCCAGAAGGAAATGACATACCCTAAAGGGAGGGACCCTCATAACCTTGCCGCATCATTCCTGTTTCGACCATTTCCGGGTTGTGAGGTCCGAAGAGGTCTCGTCCACAAAGCTACGCTTTTTCACAAAGCCACGCTTTGATCAAAAAATGATTAATAAATAATCATCACACAACAACACTCAGCATGCCACATTATCAAATTGGGAATATATCGCTGATAACCTTCAACTACATAACCTCTGAGCTCGTAAGTCTCAGAGAAGGGTGTTGAGCTAAGATAATAAATTCTCCGCCACCAACAGAAATGTATTTGAAAGAAATCTGCTTTATATCTCAAAGTGTAATGTC
Organism: Allium fistulosum; assembly: GCA_030737815.1. NCBI lineage: Eukaryota > Viridiplantae > Streptophyta > Magnoliopsida > Asparagales > Amaryllidaceae > Allium > Allium fistulosum. The sequence goes on along the minus strand of CM060903.1, from coordinate 802,834,346 downwards.
AGACAAACAACCATACAAGTCTGTTCCGGGTTCGAACAGAACCGAAGGCACTTCCAAAGAAGTCCTTGCAATCCGGGTATTCACAATCCCGATCGAACTTCCCATCACAAAGGAAATCTCTATACTATAGCTAACGGTGCAGAGACAATCGATAGGTCATCCTATCGTTTTCACAAATACCCGGTCTTCACCACCGGTCTTCAAATGTTATCCATATCATCATATCACTTATTCGGAATGGGTTATATGACACAAAGGTCCTTTCCCGGCTAAACCGAATAGTGAGCACAATATTTAAAACATATGGATATAGGGATTTCAATTAAGTCACAACTTATTACCCAAACCCTTTCTTTCAAATGGTTTAAACAAATTACCATTTCAAATCTTTAAACAAAAAGATTTACTTCACAAGGTTTACCCAGTTTCACAAAGATTCATTCATAGATTTCCAAATCATTTCCCATTTCAATTGGATTAACTCATCCAACCTTTGAATCAAAATTCGATTCATAGCTTTCAAAACAATTTAATTTCAAATAGAATCCTTTTTACACAAATTGGAAATTCATTCCTAACATGAAAGCTTTTATTATTTGAAAACAAATAGTTTTCGTTTCGGAAAAATCTAATTTCATTTATACAAGTTACGGTCTTTGGGTTAATTCAAATTTCCACAACAACACTTTTAAAAATGGTTTAAATTCATATAAACACCCTTTTACACTTGTATAATCCTTTTAGACCAGAATTCCCAAATCCTTGAATTCAATTTCAAATATTGAATTCAAATTTAGATCAAATTATTCAAATCTCAATTTTATTAAGTTATTTAAAATAACTTTTATTTTTGAAACTCATTTTCAAAAACTTTCAATTCCAGTTTCCAAAACTAATTTGGATTCAAAAATTCAATCTTTAGAATGGTAAAAATTTGTGACTTAACTGATTTCCATGTGAAATCCACATTTGTGTGTGTATTGTGTAGTCCAAGGGTTTAACACAATAGTGCAACAACATTCAACCATCACAGATCAAATATAACAATATAATTGATTAGCGGTATAAACTATAACGCTTATCTTTCATTCGCAGATCACAGATATTCATATCATAGATAAATAGATCACAAATCATAACACAAATCAGGATATATCACAAAGCATCACATATCAGAGATATCAAACAATTCAACATCCAATATAATCCAAACATCCATAAGTAGGGTTAATCTAATTATCTGATTAATTTAAATCAGGTAAATTTCTATGAATAAATTTTACTAGTTATGGTAATTTAATAATCAATTAATTACAAATTGATTTCCAAATTTATTTCAAAACACCAAATCAAATTTCCAATTAATTTCCAAATTATTTCCTTTTTAAAAATAAATTTCTTTATCTCTTCAAATCTATTTAAAAATCCAAATTTTTAAATAAATTCTTCAACTTATAAATAATATTATTAAAACTACCTTTACTAAGCCCTTTTCCCCGTAATTTGAAATTTTATTCAATATGGTTCAAAAATAACTTTATCTTTTTAAAACTCCTTTTTAATTTATCCAATTCTCAAAAATAAGTTTTAAAATAAACTTTCAACTTGAATTTTAAAAATCCAATTTTTATTTATTTCTGGTATCCAACGATACAAAAATATATTTGGCAAATTATAGCCTTCAACAATTCCAATTCACGAATATAATCACACGGAGATTATAAATAATCAACACATAACATTGAAATAAATTCAAATGTTTGAGGAATACAGTTGGATCCCTCCAACCTGTTTCCCTGCATCCACAGATGTTAGCACAATACCAATTCCACTTCGAGGTGGAATATCGCGGTATATGGGATTTATAAAATACTATCCGCTATTATGCGGCGCAATAGGGTCTCATCCGCTATATAATGCGGGAAATCAACTCCAAATACATATATAATACCAATTCCACTTCAAGGTGGAATATCGCGGTATATGTTTTTAATATAATAACATCCGCTTAATATGCCGCGTATAGGGTCTATTTCAATGCAACAAATGACAACCATCAATCCAAACACACAATCAACCAATTTTAAATTTAACTATTTAAAATTTAAATCGAAACAAATTCGATTGAGTGAGAAGTTCTCACCTTTGATGTGCAATCCATTTCCAATCCCGATTTTGTCTTCACAGTATTAGACCTTCACTGTCGAACACAAACTCGAACCCAGGCCTGCTCCAACCATTCACGCGAAAACCTAAATCATCGACTCCCCTTTCTTCATGTTTCCATGTTGCCGCCGGCCACCACCTCTCGAGAAGAAAGCCCAAACCTTCCAACGCGCGACAAACAAACAGCGTCGGCCTCTCCTACCCATGACTACGTTCGCGGCCTCCTCCATTGCCTGCACTGCTCGTACGATCGAGATCGAGTTCGAAACCCTACCCAGAGCCGCCGCTTCGAGACCCCACCTTCGCCCACTCATCGCGACCCGATAAACCAAATCGAAACCCTCCTCGGCCACGTGATAACATCGCGCTCGAGCCTGCTACCCTAGATCAACGTCACACGCCCAAAATCGCACGCGTCCCCTAAATCGAACGGCTCTGAATTAAATTGAAAGGGAACGGAGGATAAGCTCGATTCCAACATCCCCTTTTGCCCCGTTGTCGACGAAGGATTCGGCCGTCTCAAGCGCGAGTGTCGAATCGCGTGAGGAGAGGAGAAAGATATGGTGGACGATAGTTGATTTTGAAGGTTTACTGCGGCCATTAATTTACATTTTGTTTTCTTTTATTTGAAAAACTGGAAAGGAAGAGGAATAAATATAGTGTCGGCCATAATTTTTTTCTTAACTGCTTGCGTTGAAAATTTCTGAGGAAGATTGCGTGTGATCAGCTGGAAAGCGAACAAGGAAAAGATGTTTACGTACCTAAATCAACAGGCTACAGTGACTTCGAAAAGAAAGAAAAAAAACTGATGCGATATAATTTCAACTGCAGCTGACTAGTATAAATATTCAATTTAAATTCAAATCCAAATTGTTCCGATAAATGCAACTTAAAACTTGACCTCCTATTAAGGCATGACGCTAAGCGTTTATAGTGTTATACCCCTATTTCGAATGCAATGGAAAAGGTTTCAAGTCCTAATTTTATCATATGAAGAAGATAACTTTTTGAGCCAATTATTTAATTAAATTTCGATATAAATTTCAGCGCGTTCGCTTATCGTACGATCACCCGACAACTCCGAATGCTACAAAAATTGAAATCCGATAATAATTCAATATTACGGATCCAATGGAACTGGTCTCGTCGAATTCCGAGACTGGTTGAAAATGACTATTTTTACTCGTCAATTAAATATTAAAATAATCAATTTTCTACAAATTAACTTTTAATTCAAATTTAAAAGTTCTATAACATCATTCTAACTCCAATATGATTTAATATAACTTTATAAATCATTTTTATTCACATTTACTTCAGTTTCCAATTATTTCTGCAATTTCAAATATTAAATTGTCGATTTAATTATCCAATTAAATCTCTATATTCGAAATATAATTTATTCAGCTTATAAAACTTACTTGTTAATATTTAAAATCAATTAAATATCTGAATTTCAAATGATAGAAATTCTGGGTCGTTACAATCTTCCCCCCTTAAAAGAATTTCGTCCTCGAAATTGCCAAGTAAGAAAAATGCCCCAAATTCATTAACTTTTCAAAAATCCACTTAGTGAAAATTTTATATTCACCTTTTTCAAAACCTTTAACTTCAACCAAAACAATGGTTTTCCCTTTTCTAGTTAAATTCCTACGTTTTCATTACAATTTAGAAATCAACTTTTCATTCACAAAAATTTTCCAATTTTTTTTTTCAAAAATTTTCTAACTCCCAAAATTTCTAGAAAATTCTGGCAGAGTCTCCTTTGTACGGAGGAGCTTTTGCAATTTCACAATAGATATAAATATATATACATCGACCCACACGGTCGGAAAACAGGAAAACAGAAAAACAGTTCATATTTCCTATTTTTATTGCGTAGGCGTACCTTTTTAGCATTTTTAAGCAAAGCAGTTATTTATTAAGCATTTTAGCGCGACCCAACCAGCCGAACGGCAGCCACGACACCTGTACTTACTCAATTTAAACACGTAAGTGACATATATATAAAGTTATTAACAATTTACTCTTTTAAACAACTACAACACATGCATATTAAAAGAAATGCATACTAAACAAGGTTTATAAGCAACTTATATGATTTCGACATTACTTGTAATTGTTTACAACTAATTTATATACAACGACATTCATTTCTTCATTTTCAATTAGTTTACATTCACTAATTTAAATTCAAGTTGATTTGCTTTCAATTTGGATTCAATTACATAGCTTTCATACGTTAGCTTTCCATTTGATTAATTCAATTACATATGAATTTCTACACAATCAACTAACAATAATCTAACAACCAAATCATAATCAACATAACCAAATTCATTCAATTTACTTTACTTCACATTCAATTTGGTTCCACATTTTTAATTCCAATTGGTTTAATATTAAATTGGCTCTCATTGAATTTCCAATTTATTAGCTTTTAATGAATTAACACTTATATCCATTATTCCATATCAATTTATTCACATTCGATTGATTAACATTCAATCCATTAGTTCAATTCAATTGCTAATTCATTTTACAAATAAAGTTGAATTTCATTTATATAACTCCAGTTCACATTCATTTAATTCACTTTGTTATTTCACTTCGACACCAAAATCAACTTCATTTAACATCACTTAAGTTATATTCCATTTCAAATTTCCACTTACATTTGCTTTCAATATACAACTTAAGTTATATTCCTTTTAAACATTATTTGTTTAGCTTAACTTAAATTTCTATATATAAATCCAATTCAGATTCCAATTCTAAAGTAAATTCTATTTAACCTTTACCAAAGATAAATTTATTATCTCATATTATAAGTTCAAAACTCATTTCTACTTATATTCATCAATTACAACTTGGATTTTAATTTCAAATTTTTTATCACAACAAAACTTCAATTTTTCAATTTACTATGGTAGCAAATCCATCACACAGAAACTTGAAAATGATACTGATGATGCTGCAGTCATCACCCTTATTATTTTCCAGTAACAGTAGTGTATTCAGTACTTAATATTCTTTTAAAATTTTCCTTTTTATTTATAAATCACATTTATAAATCTTTTTCTCATATAATTTCACTATTTAACTTTTAATTTTGAAAAATAACTTCCAAAATAAACAGGATTCAAAATTTTCAAATTCATAGTTCAAATTCATTTTTATTTACAACTCATAATTATAAATATATTCATATGGTTTCACTTCTTATATATAAGATTATTTCACAACTGCAAATCATATTAATTATAATTCCATACTTAATAATTCATTTGCTTATATACTTCATTCTTTTACAATCGTTGTTATCATTTAGATTATTCAAACAACTTTTATTAACTCATATATATTCTTACATTTTCAACAACCAACAATTCAATTTTATATACACTTTAATAATTCTGAAAGAATTATTTCCTTTATATGTAAAATATAATCAAGGTAAAATTATTTCATTTACCCAATTTAAAATGATACTGTGTCGGTTCATCTTGTTTAAGAGTTTAGAAACCCCTATCGATACAGTTAGCTAGACTGCACCGACCAGAATCTACAAACAATCAACCGATAAGTCAACACAATACAAAACAATTTCATATTCACTAATAAATACGCGATCATATCTATTATTACACTCAACTCATTCTAGAGTACTACTGACTCTATCTTTAATGAGTAACACCCAACAGAGCCAAGGTTATCGCTTAACCATATGCTCTGATACTAAATGTAACGCTTCGAGATTTTCGACTTCCGAAATTCGACATTAATACGTCCACTGTGTCAACTGCCGAGCAATCGAATGCCGGAAAACCGAATTGTTATGGTTAAAAAGAAGAGGTAGAAGAAGACAGAAAGAAAGAAAGAAGAAACAACAGAAACAATATCAGAATCTCACATATCGCAGCGGAACAACATATAATAGATAAATGAATAATCTTTAAATCAAAGAACTATATCAGTTTATACATTACATCATCATTAGAGTTTACAACAACAGTATACAACACAACTGGACAATTATACGAACTTGTCCTTTGAAATGAATTTTTTTACAGTGGAAAAGATAATATCATATACAAATGCTACGTCTCGCCATCCAGCTCGCCACTTGAGCTCCAAAGCCTCCTGAAATCCAGAATGACCTGATAACCTGATTCTAGGCTGCCCGTGTGGAAAATTATGGGCACCCGGAGTTTAGGAAAGGAACAATAAACTCCAGTTCTGTGACGCCCCACCTCTATACCCATGCTAGACAAGGACACTACGGGGTAACGTCGTCAACTAGCGCGGAGAATAAGGCTGTTGAGGAGCGACCATCCGTGTAATTGCTTTGTGCGAGCACCGATATGTCAGATAGTATAGCATGCATTTCGTTTCAAGAGGAAATCCGACATACCGATACAAACTCAAAGCTACCACACAGTGGCTATAATATCTTCGGAAACAATTATAGAAATAAACATAACACAAATCAGTCGCAGACATCCATATCACAATGGCGGAAATAGATATGAATATATAACACTTAAAAGTGTTTATCAGAGTAGTGGTCAAATAAGATCCACAGTATCACAAAATAATAGTTACAAGTGCTACACAAAAGAATAAGTATACATCATGGAGTCTATGTCACAAATGTATACAACAAAATGAACTACTATTCTAAGTAGTTAGCCAAAAGTCAGAATAATAATCCCAGACGAGGAGTCAAGCAGGAGCACCTGTAACGTCTCGGTCTGACCCGAGTATTATTTAATAAGAAAATAATAAATGGATCAGTCTAGCTATAAATATCAGATGAAATGATATAGAATAAGAGATATGACAGAAACGTATCATAACCATAATGTTATATTGTGATAAGTACGTAATTTGAAAATCAATAAGAGATTAATCAATATCACAAGAATCTTCTCAAAGATAAAAAGGAATGTCATACTCTTTATTTCATTCACCAAACCATAAATGATGACAATTATATCAATGCCAATCACAAAAGTTAATGACACACAAATTCACCAATGCACAAATATTGATAAAACTTACCAATGTAAATCACAAAAGAGGTGAAACACAAATTCCAGAAATCAAAAAAGAGGGGAGGCCTATCACAAAACGGGAGCATGAAAACTCACCAACACGTGTATCACAGAATGGAACGCTATTCCATGGTCGCTAACCATAAATATTGAGCCGAAGCTCCACAAACGGTCCGAAGACCATGGGTCGTTACCCCGCCAAATTGAACCGAAGTTCCACAGAAACGGGGTTTAGTCTCCCTCGTATACAAATAGACATCGCGCATCGCTAGTCTAAATCACAAAATGATCATCATCGATCAATAAAAAGTGTGAATTACACTAAGCTAGTAAATATATGAGTTTAGCTTCATGTCCCATAACCACTAGCTTAACTTAAATATTTACGAACAAATTGTAGATTTCCACTCGAAAATTGTCACAAGAGTTTCAATCGAACAAGTCCAAAAATTAACCAACGAAGTAAATGCAAGCATTTCATACCACTTGTTTTGCTAAGCCGTTTAATTATATTTTCTCATACGAATGAGGTAAAGCTTTGTATATACTAATAGATTAGAAAACGGTTTTGTAAAAGAGCTTTGTATTAAAAATAGGGTTGAAATCATCTTTGTAAAAGAGTTTGAATATTTACTACCAGTATATAAACCTTTGTATTTAGAAGTGACAAATCACAAAATGATTGTAAAAACAATCAATCACAAAAATCCACATTCGATGACGTGAATCAAACTCAGAGAAATCGATACCGAATCCATCAAAAATGGATATTCCAAAAATCCCAAAGAAAAGGTCATCAAAGTCGATAAATATGATAACAACAAATGGGAATCAACACGAATCGATTGAATTTGGAAAATCAAGAAAAATAGGCAAATTGGCCAAAAGATAGCAGATTCAGACGTCTGAAATAAATGGTTCAGACATCTGAATCTAGAAAATTAAAAGTTTCCAGAACACAGATTCAGACGTCTGAACAAAATATTTCAGACGTCTGAAATAGGCAATTTAAGCCTATTTTCTTTCTGGTTGCATTCAAACCAATTCAGACGTCTGAAGCCTCTGATTCAGACGTCTGAATCTGGGAATAGAAATTTTCCCAGAATAATATTCAGACGTCTGAAATATCAATTCAGACGTCTGAAACTGGAATTTCAGGCATTTCCTGAACCTGGACCAATGATGGCCAAAACGATATCGATAACGATCGAACGAGCAACAACGACTAAGGAATTATGCCATATGACAACCCAGCCTTAACGGCTCTTCGATACGCCTCGAATATCAATGTCCAAATATCCATAATAGGATTATCACAAAAATTGAACCAAAACACCAAAAATTGGAATATACCCAAAATCAGTCCAAACCAAAATCAAATGCACATGAATAAGTATTAGGAATTCATACCTAACAACCGAAGATAATTATAGACTAAGATGTGAGATAAAAATCTCACCTTTTTACACAAAAACAAGGAAGGAGAAGCTTGAAAACAAAGGAGGATCAACCACTCTTCAATCCCAACTCAAGAAGCTTGAATTTAAGCTAAAAAGAGAAACATTTCCTAAGTTAGGTTTAGGAATTTCTGAAGTTGATAAGAGAATGAGTTGGAGAAGAAGAGGAGGAGGCTTACCAAAGCTTCTTCTATTGATTTGGAGCTAGAACTTGATTTGCAAATGGAAACTAGGGCTTGGAGTTTTAATTTCCCATTCCTCTCTCCATTGCTGCTAAAGCTTGAGTATTAGGAAATAGAAATGAAGTAATGAAGAGAAGATGGGGTGAGACTTGGGTTAAATGAGCTGAAACACAAACCAAAGCCCTAAGTGGAAAAGTAGCAAAATTTCACTAACTCCAAACATATCAAAGTTTATACTCAAAAAGATCGCAAACATCATTTTGGACTCAATGGAAGGGGTCCCGAGTCCTAATTCGACTGTTTGCAAAAAGTAGCTTTTCGGACTTTAATCGATTAACGATTCAACATTTAAATAAAATATTCAAATATTCAATCGTAAAATATGCGGGTTGTTACAGAATCCCCTCCTTAAAGAAATTGCATCCTCGCAATCATAAGAAATATTTGAACAAAAAGTAACAACCATAAAAGCATATCAACACAAAAGAAGAGATTTGAAATAAGAAGTTCACCTCAAAGAGCTCAAGAGAGTAAGTCCGGATGTGTTCGCTCGATGAATTCTCTAGATTCCCAAGAGCAATCCTTAGGATTTGAGGACCATTGAACTTTCACAAGCGGAACATCTTTATTTCGAAGGCGTTTGACCTTCGAAGCAATAATACGAATAGGATGTTGCTCATATGTCAAATTTGGCGAAACTTCAATTTCTTCAACAACACCGGGCTCAAGAATAGAATCAGAATCTCGAAAGAATTTCCGAAGTTGAGAAACGTGAAACACGTCATGAATAGCGGAAAATTGAGTCGGTAACAAGAGGCGATAAGCCACGGAACCAATACGTTCGGTGATGGGAAATGGACCAATATATCGAGGTGCTAATTTTCCCGATCGACTGAAATGCACAACACCCTTCATAGGTGAAACACGAATAAATACTAAATCTCCCACAGAAAATTCTAATTTCCTTCTTCGATTATCGGCATAGGATTTTTGTCGACTTTGGGCTTCTTTAATCCTATGACGAATAAGGTCGATCTTTTCTGTGGCATCACGAATAAAATCTAGACCTAAAACCAGCTTCTCACCGGCTTCAAGCCACCACGAAGGAGATCGGCATGGCCTTCCGTATAGTGCCTCGTAGGGAGCCATACCAATACTAGATTGGAAGTTATTATTATAGGAAAATTCAACAAGAGAGATGTGATCTTCCCAACTTCCACCAAAATCTAGAACACAAGCACGAAGAAGATCTTCAAGAGTTTGATTCACACGCTCAGTTTGACCATCGGACTGCGGATGATAAGCGGTGCTAAAATTAAGCTTCGTTCCCAAAGCTTTTTGAAGACTCTTCCAAAATCCACTAGTAAATAATGGACCATGATCACTAACAATAGAAGTAGGAACTCCATGCAATTTAACAATTTCTTTAATAAAGAGTTTGGCCAAAAGAGGAACGGTCCGATTAGACCGAACGGGAATAAAATGGGCGGATTTAGTAAGTCTATCAACAATCACCCATAAGCTATCATGACCCAAACGAGAACGGGGAAGGCCGTCAATAAAATCCATGGAAATTTGGTCCCACTTCCACATGGGGATGTCTAAAGGTTGCAATAACCCACCGGGCCTTTGATGCTCGGCCTTAATGAGTTGGCAAGTCATGCAACGCTTAACGAAGTTAGCGATATCAAATTTCATTCCCTCCCAATAATAAAGTCGCTTCATATCTGCGTACATTTTACTACTACCGGGATGAATGGTGAATTTAGAACGATGGGAATCTTCTAATATGTCTTTGCGAAGATCACTAATATTTGGCACGACAAGTCTACCAAATTTTCGAATACCGCCACGAGAATTAATACCAAGTCTTTCATACCTTCAATATCAATTTTATCCCTAAAATTTTGGCCAAGAAAAGCCAATTCGGGATCTAGCTTTTGAGCTTCAAGAATTCGGTCCAAAAGAGATGGATGAGCCTCAAGGCTACATAAAACAAGAGAAGAACATAAATCGGATACACGATCTCGAATCTCACAAGTAGACAAAGTCTCGAGATTGTTCCATTCGGATATCATCATAGAAACAACCGCTTGTTGCTTTCGGCTAAGGGCGTCGGCAACACGATTTCCCTTTCCGGGAGTATAAAGAATATCAAGATCATATGATGCAAGGAACTCGAGCCAACGTTGTTGACGCAAATTAAGTTCCTTTTGGGAAAATAAATACTTTAAAGATTTATGATTGGTGTAAAGAACAAATTTTTCTCCCAAAAGATAATGGCGCCAAATTCGGAGAGCGAAAACAATAGCCGCGAGCTCTAAATCATGAGTGGCATATCTAGTCTTGGCTGGCTTCAATTGCCTAGAAGCATAAGCAATAACACGTTCTCTTTGCATAAGAACGGCACCCAAACCAACGCAGCTAGCATCGGTATACACAACAAAATCTTGGTTTCCCTCGGGAATCACAAGAATAGGAGCATCGGAAAGGAGTTCTTTTAATTTTTGAAAAGAAGCTTCACATTTGTCCGACCAAATGTATTTAACGCCTTTCTTTGTTAAGCTAGTAAGAGGCACGACAATTTTAGAAAAGTCTTTGATAAAACGACGGTAATAGCCCGCCAATCCGAGAAAGCTACGTATTTCCGTCACACTCTCCGGTCTCTTCCAATTTTGAATCGCTTCAATCTTTGAAGGATCCACGGAAATTCCGGATTCGGAAATAATATAACCAAGAAACTTCACCCGAGATTGCCAAAAGTGGCATTTAGAAAACTTTGCTTTTAATTGGTTACTCCTAAGAGTTTCCAATACAATACGAAGATGATTTTCATGCTCCTCCTCGGTTTTAGAATAAATAAGAATATCATCTATAAAGATGAGAACAAATCAATCGAGGAAGTCTTTAAAAACTCGATTCATGAGGTCAATGAAATAAGCCGGAGCATTCGTTAAACCAAATGGCATAACAAGCCATTCATAAGATCCATAGCGAGTACGGAACGATGTCAAAGGAACGCTGTCCTCTGCAATACGAAGCTAATGAAAACTGGTTGCCATGTCCAATTGTGAGAAGACTCTAGCACCACTAAGTTGATCGAATAGATCATCAATCCGAGGTAAAGGATATTTATTTTTGATATTAAGATCATTAAGCTTGCGGTAGTCAACGCAAAGCCTAAGTGTACCATCGGATTTCTTCACAAAAATAGCCGAAGCTCCCCAAGGCAAGGAACTAGAGCGAATAAACTGCTTCGTCTCCAATTCAGATAATTGTTTGCGCATCTCCTCGTTTTCCTTACTGGACATGCGATAAGGAGGACGAGTGATAGGTTGAGCTCTAAGGATAAGATTAATTCTGAACTCAATTGCTCGCTTAGGTGGCAATCCTAGAACGGGCTCGAATATGTCGGAAAATTCACGAACAACGTGAATACGAGAAATGACATCTTCCTCATCATCATTATCGTCATCACGAGGATTTAAAGAATATAAAGATGCTGTTAAGTTGGAATCCGAATCTTTAAGAACGAGAGAAATCTGCTTAACAGATTGCGGATGCCGAAGATATATAGTCCGCTCAGGACATAGGATATGGGCTTCATAACGGTTAAGCCAATCCATCCCCAAAATCATTCCGAAACCTAAATAACGCATAACATGCAAATCGGCACGGAAAGAGTAATCACACAAAATAATTTCAACATCTTTACATAATAAACTGAGTGTTGCGGATCCACCAACCGGATTCGCAATTCTCAAAGAAGTCATCAAGCCAATAACATCCAAAGGCAAAGCATCAACAAGTTCTTTTGATATAAAAGAGTGAGATGCACTCGTATCAAAAAGAACTCTAATAGGAAGATCACGAAATATAATAATGCCATCAAGGATAGAATGAGAAATACCTTGAGCACGAGAAGTGTTAGCAGGGGCTTGGACAACATTTAGCTTGCCCTCCTTCTTGCCTTGAAGTTTGGGACACAAAGATAGAGTATGGCCCGAACTCTTGCAGTAGCGGCAGAAAAGAGGCTTCGGGCACTTGTTTGCATAATGGTCCTTAGAACCACAGTTGTAGCATTCTCCACGACGAGTGTTAGGAATATTTGCTACAGGTGTTGTTTGTTTTCCTTTCTTATTAGGATACGGGCCCTTGGACTTTATAGGCCTTTTCTTGTTGTTGTTGAAGTTTGGTTTGGCACCCACCACTTCAACATCACTCTCCCTATCCGCTTCTTCAAGACGAAGAGCGATATCAATGAGTTGATCAAAAGAGACTTCTAATTTTAGAAGTAATGGCTTCTTGAGATTTTTGTTTAAGCCATAGACAAACCTTTGGTTCTTCTTCAATAGGCTGTTGATGTACTCAACCCCATATTTAGAAAGTGACTCGAAAGATGCGACATAATCTGCCACGGAGGATTCACCTTGAACAAGGTCTATGAAACGACGAGCCAAAGTCACTTTCTCAGCTTCTGGCACAAACTTTAATTCGAATCGTTCCCGGAATTGCTCCCAAGTAAGATCCGATTCATTAACTTCAGAAATCAGAAGCTCGTACCAGTCTAATGCCCTTTCTTGGAGCATACTAGAGACCACCTGAACTCGGTGAAGATCAATAAGATTCATGCGAGAAAAGATTCGATCGCATGTTCTGAGCCAAGCTTGGACTTCAATAATAGTTTCAAAACCTTTGAATGGCTTTCCACCCAGATTAGTATAGTCACTGCACAAGCGTGCAAATCCAGAATTAGGGTGAGTGGGCTCAGGTATAGCTCCGACAGCTTGAGCATTTCTTACTAGATCAAGAAGCTGCTGGGCAGACATAAATACTCCATCCTGGGGAGTAGCACTAGATTGACCGGCGCTGGGACAGCCAGGTCTAACCATATCTTTTCTTTAAGAAAGAAAGAAAAGAGAAAAAGGTTAATCTCAGAAAGAATATCAAACAAACTTGATTGATAAAACAAGGAATCATAAAAAGAAATAGGATAGGATAGTACGAAGATCCGAATTAAATCCTATGGCATGATTCCTAAGAAAGACTTAGGACAATGATCCTTGTTAGATTATTCTATATAGTTCCGAAGTTTGGCTTTGATACCAAGCTGTGATGCCCCACCTCTATACCCACGCTAGATAAGGACACTACGGGGTAATGCCGTCAACTAGCGCGGAGAATAAGGCTGTTGAGGAGCGACCATCCGTGTAATTGCTTTGTGCGAGCACCGATATGTCAAATAGTATAACATGCATTTTGTTTCAAGAGGAAATCCGACATACCGATACAAACTCAAAGCTACCACACAGTGGCTATAATATCTTCGGAAACAATTATAGAAATAAACAAAACACAAATCAGTCGCAGACATCCATATCACAATGGCGGAAATAGATATGAATAAATAACACTTAAAAGTGTTTATCAGAGTAGTGGTCAAATAAGATCCACAATATCACAAAAGAATAGTTACAAGTGCTACACAAAAGAATAAGTATACATCATGGAGTCCATATCACAAATGTATACAACAAAATGAACTACTATTCTAAGTAGTTAGCCAAAAGTCAGAATAATAATCCCAGACGAGGAGTCAAGCAGGAGCACCTGTAACGCCTCGGTCTGACCCGAGTATTATTTAATAAGAAAATAATAAACGGATCAGTCTAGCTATAAATATCAGATGAAATGATATAGAATAAGAGATATGACAGAAACGTATCATAACCATAATGCTATATTGTGATAAGTATGTAATTTGAAAATCAACAAGAGATTAATCAATATCACAAGAATCTTCTCAAAGATAAAAAGGAATGTCATACTCTTTATTTCATTCACCAAACCATAAATGATGACAATTATATCAATGCCAATCACAAAAATTAATGACACACAAATTCACCAATGCACAAATATTGATAAAACTTACCAATGTAAATCACAAAAGAGGTGAAACACAAATTCCAGAAATCACAACAAGAAATCCAGAAATCAAAAAAGGGGGGAGGCCTATCACAAAACGGGAGCATGAAAACTCACCAACACGTGTATCACAGAATGGAACGCTATTCCATGGTCGCTCACCATAAATATTGAGCAGAAGCTCCACAAACGGTTCGAAGACCACGGGTCGCTACCCCGCCAAATTGAACCGAAGTTCCACAGAAACGGGGTTTAGTCTCCCTCGCAGACAAATAGACATCGCGCATCGCTAGTCTAAATCACAAAATGATCATCATCGATCAATAAAAAGTGTGAATTACACTAAGCTAGTAAATATATGAGTTTAGCTTTATGTCCCATAACCACTAGCTTAACTTAAATATTTACGAACAAATTGTAGATTTCCACTTGAAAATTGTCACAAGAGTTTCAATCGAACCAGTCCAAAAATTAACCGACGAAGTAAACGCAAGCGTTTCATACCACTTGTTTTGCTAAGCCGTTTAATTATATTTTCTCATACGAATGAGGTAAAAGTTTGTATATACTAATAGATTAGAAAACGGTTTTGTAAAAGAGCTTTATATTAAAAATAGAGTTGAAATCATCTTTGTAAAAGAGTTTGAATATTTACTACCAGT
This sequence comes from Allium fistulosum, assembly GCA_030737815.1. Classification (NCBI taxonomy): domain Eukaryota; kingdom Viridiplantae; phylum Streptophyta; class Magnoliopsida; order Asparagales; family Amaryllidaceae; genus Allium; species Allium fistulosum. The sequence continues at coordinate 802,818,894 of CM060903.1, read as the reverse complement.
ATATAAACCTTTGTATTTAGAAGTGACAAATCACAAAATGATTGTAGAAACAATCAATCACAAAAATCCACATTCGATGACGTGAATCAAACTCAGAGAAATCGATACCGAATCCATCAAAAATGGATATTCCAAAAATCCCAAAGAAAAGGTCATCAAAGTCGATAAATATGATAACAACAAATGGGAATCAACACGAATCGATTAAATTTGGAAAATCAAGAAAAATAGGCAAATTGGCCAAAAGATAGCAGATTCAGACGTCTGAAATAAATGGTTCAGACGTCTGAATCTGGAAAATTAAAAGTTTCCAGAACACAGATTCAGACGTCTGAACGAAATATTTCAGACGTCTGAAATAGGCAATTTAAGCTTATTTTCTTTCTGGTTGCATTCGAACCAATTCAGACGTCTGAAGCCTCTGATTCAGACGTCTGAATCTGGGAATAGAAATTTTCCCAGAATAATATTCAGACATCTGAAATATCAATTCAGACGTCTGAAACTGGAATTTCAGGCATTTCCTGAACCTGGACCAATGATGGCCAAAACGATATCGATAACGATCGAACGAGCAACAACGACTAAGGAATTATGCCATATGACAACCCAGCCTTAACGGCTCTTCGATACGCCTCGAATATCAATGTCCAAATATCCATAATAGGATTATCACAAAAATTGAACCAAAACACCAAAAATTGGAATATACCCAAAATCAATCCAAACCAAAATCAAATGCACATGAATAAGTATTAGGAATTCATACCTAACAACCGAAGATAATTATAGACTAAGATGTGAGATAAAAATCTCACCTTTTTACACAAAAACAAGGAAGGAGAAGCTTGAAAACAAAGGAGGATAAACCACTCTTCAATCCCAACTCAAGAAGCTTGAATTTAAGCTAAAAAGAGAAACATTTCCTAAGTTAGGTTTAGGAATTTCTGAAGTTGATAAGAGAATGAGTTGGAGAAGAAGAAGAGGAGGCTTACCAAAGCTTCTTCTATTGATTTGGAGCTAGAACTTGATTTGCAAATGGAAACTAGGGCTTGGAGTTTTAATTTCCCATTCCTCTCTCCATTGCTGCTAAAGCTTGAGTATTAGGAAATAGAAATGAAGTAATGAAGAGAAGATGGGGTGAGACTTGGGTTAAATGAGCTGAAACACAAACCAAAGCCCTAAGTGGAAAAGTAGCAAAATTTCACTAACTCCAAACATATCAAAGTTTATACTCAAAAAGATCGCAAACGTCATTTTGGACTCAATGGAAGGGGTCCCGAGTCCTAATTCGACTGTTTGCAAAAAGTAGCTTTTCGGACTTTAATCCGATTAACGATTCAACATTTAAATTAAATATTCAATCGTAAAATATGCGGGTTGTTACAAGGTCAGTCATGGGACTGGTGTGAGAACTTAAAACAGTTATTATCTTTAAAACAACAACAAAGGAAGTAAAAGACATCCGCAATGCTTTTTGGAAAATGAAACTACCATAAGACCTCCCGCCACACACACAATGCAATCGCAGAATTGGAGGAGATTTCTTCTTATGATAGTCAAAAATGCTTACTACGCAAAACAAACTCTTTTGATATTATTACTAGTGCATAGTGTAGGAAACATTTCGAAAGTATAATATTAATCTTAGCCAGCATACAACCATTATTGTATGCCTACTATAGCTACTATGTTCAATAGCAGGTTACCGCCACATTCCATAGCAGGTTATACAACTAAAACTGTACAAGGCTCATATTGTTTCTTTGGATTTCCAACAAATGGTCAGGCTAAGGAACTTCCTACCGCCAATGGGTACGCCTTTGGCGGGACGTCCCGAGAACTAACTAGCTCTCTGCTAACACAAGGCCGGGTTACCTCTTACACTAGGAAACTACTACACGAATATGCCACCCCCCGGTCCTTTGGGACCTTTATCCGAGGTGCCTCAACAAAGGTCCTTTCCCGGCTAAACCGAATAGTGAGCACAATATTTAAAACATATGGCTATAGGGATTTCAATTAAGTCACAACTTATTACCCAAACCCTTTCTTTCAAATGGTTTAAACAAATTACCATTTCAAATCTTTAAACAAAAAGATTTACTTCACAAGGTTTACCCAGTTTCACAAAGATTCATTCATAGATTTCCAAATCATTTCCCATTTCAATTGGATTAACTCATCCAACCTTTGAATCAAAATTCGATTCATAGCTTTTAAAACAATTTAATTTCAAATAGAATCCTTTTTACACAAATTGGAAATTCATTCCTAACATGGAAGCTTTTACTATTTGAAAACAAATAGTTTTCGTTTCGGAAAAATCTGATTTCATTTATACAAGTTACGGTCTTTGGGTTAATTCAAATTTCCACAACAACACTTTTAAAAATGGTTTAAATTCATATAAACACCCTTTTACACTTGTATAATCCTTTTAGACCAGAATTCCCAAATCCTTGAATTCAATTTCAAATATTGAATTCAAATTTAGATCAAATTATTCAAATCTCAATTTTATTAAGTTATTTAAAATAACTTTTATTTTTGAAACTCATTTTCAAAAACTTTCAATTCCAATTTCCAAAACTAATTTGGATTCAAAAATTCAATCTTTAGAATTGTTTAAAATCTATGACTTAACTGATTTCCATGTGAAATCCACATTTGTGTGTGTATTGTGTAGTCCAAGGGTTTAACACAATAGTGCAACAACATTCAACCATCACAGATCAAATATAACAATATAATTGATAAGCGGTATAAACTATAACGCTTATCTTTCATTCACAGATCACAGATATTCATATATAGATAAATAGATCACAAATCATAAAACAAATCAGGATATATCACAAAGCATCACATATCAGAGATATCAAACAATTCAACATCCAATATAATCCAAACATCCATAAGTAGGGTTAATCTAATTATCTGATTAATTTAAATCAGGTAAATTTCTATGAATAAATTTTACTAGTTATGGTAATTTAATAATCAATTAATTACAAATTGATTTCCAAATTTATTTCAAAACACCAAATCAAATTTCCAATTAATTTCCAAATTATTTCCTTTTTAAAAATAAATTTATTTATCTCTTCAAATCTATTTAAAAATCCAAATTTTTAAATAAATTCTTGAATTTATAAATAATATTATTAAAAATCCCTTTACTAAGCCCTTTTCCCCGTAATTTGAAATTTTATTCAATATGGTTCAAAAATAACTTTATCTTTTTAAAACTCCTTTTTAATTTATCCAATTCTCAAAAATAAGTTTTAAAATAAACTTTCAACTTGAATTTTAAAAATCCAATTTTTATTTATTTTTGGTATCCAACGATACCAAAAATATATTCGGCTAAATTATAGCCTTCAACAATTCCAATTCACGAATATAATCACACGGAGATTATAAATAATCAACATACAACATGGAAATAAATTCAAATGTTTGAGGAATCCAGTTGGATCCCTCCAACCTGTTTCCCTGCATCCACAGATGTTAGCACAATACCAATTCCACTTCGAGGTGGAATATAGCGGTATATGGGATTTATAAAATACTATCCGCTATTATGCGGCGCAATAGGGTCTCATCCACTATATAATGCGGGAAATCAACTCCAAATACATATATAATACCAATTCCACTTCAAGGTGGAATATCGCGGTATATGTTTTTAATATAATAACATCCGCTTAATATGCGGCGTATAGGGTCTATTTCAATGCAACAAATGACAACCATCAATCCAAACACACAATCAACCAATTTTAAATTTAACTATTTAAAATTTAAATCGAAACAAATTCGATTGAGTGAGAAGTTCTCACCTTTGATGTGCAATCCATTTCCAATCCCGATTTTGTCTTCACAGTATTAGACCTTCACTGTCGAACACGAACTCGAACCCCAGGCCTGCTCCGACCATTCATGCGAAAACCTAAATCATCGACTCCCCTTTCTTCCTGTTTCCATGTTGCCGCCGGCCACCACCTCTCGAGACGAAAGCCCAAACCTTCCAACGCGCGACAAACAAACAGCGTCGGCCTCTCCTACCCATGACTACGTTCGCGGCCTCCTCCATTGCCTGCACTGCTCGTACGATCGAGACCGAGTTCGAAACCCTACCCAGAGCCGCCGCTTCGAGATCCCACCTTCACCCACTCATCGCGACCCGATAAACCAAATCGAAACCCTCCTCGGCCACATGATAACATCGCGCTCGAGCCTGTTGCCCTAGATAAACGTCACACGCCCAAAATCGCACGCGTCCCCTAAATCGAATGACTCTGAATTAAATTGAAAGGGAACGGAGGATAAGCTCGATTCCAACATCCCCTTTTGCCCCGTTGTCGACAAAGGCTTCAGCCGCCTCAAGCGCGAGTCTCGAATCGTGTGAGGAGAGGAGATTGATATGGTGGACGATGGTTGATTTTGAAGGTTTACTGTGGCCATTAATTTACATTTTGTTTTCTTTTATTTGAAAAACTGGAAAGGAAGAGGAATAAATATAGTGTCGGCCATAATTTTATCAGCTGGAAAGCGAACAAGGAAAAGATGTTTACGTACCTAAATCAACAGGCTACAGTGACTTCGAAAAGAAAGGAAAAAAACTGACGCGGTATAATTTCAACTGCAGCTGACTAGTATAAATATTCAATTTAAATTCAAATCCAAATTGTTCCGATAAATGCAACTTAAAACTTGACCTCCTATTAAGGCATGCCGTTAAGCGTTTATAGTGTTATACCCCTATTTCGAATGCAATGGAAAAGGTTTCAAGTCCTAATTTTATCGTATGAAGAAGATAACCTTTTGAGCCAGTTATTTAATTAAATTTCGATATAAATTTCAGCGCGTTCGCTTATCGTACGATCACCCGACAACTCCGAATGCTACGAAAATAGAAATCCGATAATAATTCAATATTATGGATCCAATGGAACTGGTCTCGTTGAATTCCGAGACTAGTTGAAAATGACTATTTTTACTCGTCAATTAAATATTAAAATAATCAATTTTCTACAAATTAACTTTTAATTCAAATTTAAAAGTTCTATAACATCAGTCTAACTCCAATATGATTTAATATAACTTTATAAATCATTTTTATTCACATTTAATTCAGTTTCCAATTATTTCTGCAATTTCAAATATTAAATTGTCGATTTAATTTTCCAATTAAATCTCTATATTCGAAATATAATTTATTCAGCTTATAAAACTTACTTGTTAATATTTAAAATCAATTAAATATCTGAATTTCAAATGACAGAAATTCTGGGTCGTTACAATCTTCCCCCCTTAAAAGAATTTCGTCCTCGAAATTGCCAAGTAAGAAAAATGCCCCAAATTCATTAACTTTTCAAAAATCCACTTAGTGAAAATTTTATATTCACCTTTTCCAAAACCTTTAACTTCAACCAAAACAATGGTTTTCCCTTTTCTAGTTCAATTCCTACGTTTTCATTACAATTTAGAAATCAACTTTTCATTAACAAAAATTTTCCAATTTTTTTTTCAAAAATTTTCTAACTCTCAAAATTTCTAGAAAATTCTGGCAGAGTCTCCTTTGTACGGAGGAGCTTTTGCAATTTCACAATAGATATAAATATATATACATCGACCCACACGGTCGAAAAATAGAAAAACAGTTCATATTTCCTATTTTTATTGCGTAGGCGTACCTTTTTAGCATTTTTAAGCAAAGAAGTTATTTATTAAGCATTTTAGCGTGACCCAACCAGACGAACGGCAGCCACGGCACCTGTACTTACTCAATTTAAACACGTAAGTGACATATATATAAAGTTATTAACAATTTACTCTTTTAAAAAAACTACAACACATGCATATTAAAAGAAATGCATACTAAACAAGGTTTATAAGCAACTTATATGATTTCGACATTACTTGTAATTGTTTACAACCAATTTATATACAACGACATTCATTTCTTCATTTTCAATTATTTTACATTCACCAATTTAAATTCAAGTTGATTTGCTTTCAATTTGGATTCAATTACATAGCTTTCATACGTTAGCTTTCCATTTGATTAATTCAATTACATATGAATTTCTACACAATCAACTAACAATCATCTAACAACCAAATCATAATCAACATAACCAAATTCATTCAATTTACTTTACTTCACATTCAATTTGGTTCAACGTTTTTAATTCCAATTGGGTTAATATTAAATTGGCTTTCACTGAATTTCCAATTTATTAGCTTTTAATGAATTAACACTTATATCCATTATTCCATATCAATTTATTCACATTCGATTGATTAACATTCAATCCATTAGTTCAATTAAATTGCTAATTCATTTTACAAATAAAGTTGAATTTCATTTATATAACTCAAGTTCACATTCATTTAATTCACTTTGTTATTTCACTTCGACACCAAAATCAACTTCATTTAACATCACTTAAGTTATATTCCATTTCAAATTTCCACTTACATTTGCTTTCACTATACAACTTAAGTTATATTCCTTTTAAACATTATTTGTTTAGCTTAACTTAAATTTCTACTTATAAATCCAATTCAGATTCCAATTCTAAAGTAAATTCTATTTAACCTTTACCAAAGCTAAATTTATTATCTCATATTATAAGTTCAAAACTCATTTCTACTTATATCATCAATTACAACTTGGATTTTAATTTCAAATTTGTTTATCACAACAAAACTTCAATTTTTCAATTTACTATGGTAGCAAATCCATCACACAGAAACTTGAAAATGATACTGATGATGCTGCAGTCATCACCCTTATTATTTTCCAGTAACAGTAGTGAATTCAGTGCTTAATATTCTTTTAAAATTTTCCTTTTTATTTATAAATCACATTTATAAATCTTTTTCTCATATAATTTCACTATTTAACTTTTAATTTTGAAAAATAACTTCCAAAATAAACAGGATTCAAAATTTTCAAATTCATAGTTCAAATTCATTTTTATTTACAACTCATAATTATAAATATATTCATATAGTTTCACTTCTTATATATAAGATTATTTCATAGCTGCAAATCATATTAATTATAATTCCATACTTAATAATTCATTTGCTTATATACTTCATTCTTTTACAATCGTTGTTTTCATTTAGATTATTCAAACAACTTTTATTAACTCATATATATTCTTACATTTTCAACAACCAACAATTCAATTTTATATACACTTTAATAATTCTGAAAGAATTATTTCCTTTATATGTAAAATATAATCAAGGTAAAATTATTTCATTTACCCAATTTAAAATGATACTGTGTCGGTTCATCTTGTTTAAGAGTTTAGAAACCCCTATCGATACAGTTAGCTAGACTGTACCGACCAGAATCTACAAACAATCAACCGATAAGTCAACACAATACAAAACAATTTCATATTCACTAACAAATATGCGCTCATATCTATTATTACACTCAACTCATTCTAGAGTACTACTGACTCTATCTGTAATGAGTAACACCCAACAGAGCCAAGGTTATCGCTTAACCATATGCTCTGGTACCAAATGTAACGCTTCAAGATTTTCGACTTTCGAAAATCGACATTAATACGTCCACTGTATCAACTACCGAGCAATCGAATGCCGGAAAACCGAATTGTTATGGTTAAAAAGAAGAGGTAGAAGAAGACAGAAAGAAAGAAAGAAAGAAGAAACAACAGAATCAATATCAGAATCTCACATATCGCAGCGGAACAACATATAATAGATAAATGAATAATCTTTAAATCAAAGAACTATATCAGTTTATACATTACATCATCATTAGAGTTTACAACAACAGTATACAACACAACTGGACAATTATACGAACTTGTCCTTTGAAATGAATTTTTTTACAGTGGAAAAGATAATATCATATACAAATGCTACGTCTCGCCATCCAGCTCGCCACTTGAGCTCCAAAGCCTCCTGAAATCCAGAATGACCTGATAACCTGACTCTAGGCTGCCCGTGTGGAAAATTATGGGCACCTAGAGTTTAGGAAAGGAACAATAAACTCCAGGTCAGTCATGGGACTGTTGTGAGAACTTAAAACAGTAATTATCTTTAAAACAACAACAAAGGAAGTAAAAGACATCCGCAATGCTTTTTGGAAAATGAAACTACCATAAGACCTCCCGCCACACACATAATGCAATCGCAGAATTGGAGGAGATTTCTTCTTATGATAGTCAAAAATGCTTACTACGCAAAACAAACTCTTTTGATATTATTACTAGTGCATAGTGTAGGAAACATTTCGAAAGTATAATATTAATCTTAGCCAGCATACAACCATTATTGTATGCCTACTATAACTACTATGTTCAATAGCAGGTTACCGCCACATTCCATAGCAGGTTATACAACTAAAACCGTACAAGGCTCGTATTGTTTTTTTTTGATTTCCAACAAATGGCCAGGCTAAGGAACTTCCTACTGCCAATGGGTACGCCTCTAGCGGGACGTCTCGAGAAATAACTAGCTCTCTGCCAACACAAGGCCAGGTTACCTCTTACACTAGGTAACTACTACACGAATATGCCACCCCCAGTCCTTTGGGACCTTTATCCGAGGCGCCTCAACAAAACAACAATCACACAGTAAATGAGATTGGAGTAACCACATAGGTTAAATACCAGGACTCTATACCTATTACCACCCTTTTCCAGAAGGAAATGACATACCCTAAAGGGAGCGACCCTCATAACCTTGCCGCATCATTCCTGTTTCGACCATTTCCGGGTTGTGAGGTCCGAAGAGGTCTCGTCCACAAAGCTACGCTTTTTCACAAAGCCACGCTTTGATCAACAAATGATCAATAAATAATCATCACACAGCAACACTCAGCATGCCACATTACCAAATTAGGAATATATCGCTGATAACCTTCAACTACATAACCTCTGAGCTCGTACGTCTCAGAGAAGGGTGTTAAGCTAAGAGAATAAATTCTCCGCCACCAACAGAAATGTATTTGAAAGAAATCTGCTTTATATCTCAAAGTGTAATGTCAGACAAACAACCATACAAGTCTGTTCCGGGTTCGAACAGAACTGAAGGCACTTTCAAAGAAGCCCTTGCAATCCGGGTATTCACAATCCCGATCGAACTTCCCATCACAAAGGAAATCTCTATACCGTAGCTAACAGTGCAGAGACAATCGATAGGTCATCATATCGTTTTCACAAATACCCGGTCTTCACCACCGGTCTTCAAATGTTATCCATATCGTCATATCACTTATTCGGAATGGGTTATATGACACAAAGGTCCTTTCCCGGCTAAACCGAATAGTGAGCACAATATTTAAAACATATGGATATAGGGATTTCAATTAAGTCACAACTTATTACCCAAACCCTTTCTTTCAAATGGTTTAAACAAATTACCATTTCAAATCTTTGAACAAAAAGATTTACTTCACAAGGTTTACCCAGTTTCCCAAAGATTCATTCATAGATTTCCAAATCATTTCCCATTTCAATTGGATTAACTCATCCAACCTTTGAATCAAAATTCGATTCATAGCTTTCAAAACAATTTAATTTCAAATAGAATCCTTTTTACACAAATTGGAAATTCATTCCTAACATGAAAGCTTTTATTATTTGAAAACAAATAGTTTTCGTTTCGGAAAAATCTGATTTCATTTATACAAGTTACGGTCTTTGGGTTAATTCAAATTTCCACAACAACACTTTTAAAAATGGTTTAAATTCATATAAACACCCTTTTACACTTGTATAATCCTTTTAGACCAGAATTCCCAAATCCTTGAATTCAATTTCAAATATTGAATTCAAATTTAGATCAAATTATTCAAATCTCAATTTTATTAAGTTATTTAAAATAACTTTTATTTTTGAAACTCATTTTCAAAAACTTTCAATTCCAATTTCCAAAACTAATTTGGATTCAAAAATTCAATCTTTAGAATTGTTTAAAATCTGTGACTTAACTGATTTCCATGTGAAATCCACATTTGTGTGTGTATTTTGTAGTCCAAGGGTTTAACACAATAGTGCAACAACATTCAACCATCACAGATCAAATATAACAATATAATTGATAAGTGATATAAACTATAACGCTTATCTTTCATTCACAGATCACAGATATTCATATCATAGATAAATAGATCACAAATCATAACACAAATCAGGATATATCACAAAGCATCACATATCATAGATATCAAACAATTCAACATCCAATATAATCCAAACATCCATAAGTAGGGTTAATCTAATTATCTGATTAATTTAAATCAGGTAAATTTCTATGAATAAATTTTACTAGTTATGGTAATTTAATAATCAATTAATTACAAATTGATTTCCAAATTTATTTCAAAACACCAAATCAAATTTCCAATTAATTTCCAAATTATTTCCTTTTTAAAAATAAATTTCTTTATCTCTTCAAATCTATTTAAGAATCCAAATTTTTAAATAAATTCTTGAATTTATAAATAATATTATTAAAAATCCCTTTACTAAGCCCTTTTCCCCGTAATTTGAAATTTTATTCAATATGGTTCAAAAATAACTTTATCTTTTTAAAACTCCTTTTTAATTTATCCAATTCTCAAAAATAAGTTTTAAAATAAACTTTCAACTTGAATTTTAAAAATCCAATTTTTATTTATTTCTGCTATCCAACGATACCAAAAATATATTCGGCTAAATTATAGCCTTCAACAATTCCAATTCACGAATATAATCACACGGAGATTATAAATAATCAACATACAACATTGAAATAAATTCAAATGTTTGAGGAATCCAGTTGGATCCCTCCAACCTGTTTCCCTGCATCCACAGATGTTAGCACAATACCAATTCCACTTCGAGGTGGAATATAGCGGTATATGGGATTTATAAAATACTATCCGCTATTATGCGGCGCAATAGGGTCTCATCCACTATATAATGCGGGAAATCAACTCCAAATACATATATAATACCAATTCCACTTCAAGATGGAATATCGCGGTATATGTTTTTAATATAATAACATCCGCTTAATATGCGGCGTATAGGGTCTATTTCAATGCAACAAATGACAACCATCAATCCAAACACACAATCAACCAATTTTAAATTTAACTATTTAAAATTTAAATCGAAACAAATTCGATTGAGTGAGAAGTTCTCACCTTTGATGTGCAATCCATTTCCAATCCCGATTTTGTCTTTACAGTATTAGACCTTCACTGTCGAACACGAACTCGAACCCCAGGCCTGCTCCGACCATTCACGCGAAAACCTAAATCATCGACTCCCCTTTCTTCCTGTTTCCATGTTGTCGCCGGCCACCACCTCTCGAGACGAAAGCCCAAACCTTCCAACGCGCGACAAACAAACAGCGTCGGCCTCTCCTACCCATGACTACGTTCGCGGCCTCCTCCATTGCCTGCACTGCTCGTACGATCGAGACCGAGTTTGAAACCCTACCCAGAGTCGCCGCTTCGAGACCCCACCTTCGCCCACTCATCGCGACCCGATAAACCAAATCGAAACCCTCCTCGACTACGTGATAACATCGCGCTCGAGCCTGCTGCCCTAGATCAATGTCACACGCCCAAAATCGCACGCGTCCCCTAAATCGAATGGCTCTGAATTAAATTGAAAGGGAACGGAGGATAAGCTCGATTCCAACATCCCCTTTTGCCCCGTTGTCAACGAAGGCTTCAGCCGCCTCAAGCGCGAGTCTCGAATCGCGTGAGGAGAGGAGAAAGATATGGTGGACGATAGTTGATTTTGAAGGTTTACTGCGGCCATTAATTTACATTTTGTTTTCTTTTATTTGAAAAACTGGAAAGGAAGAGGAATAAATATAGTGTCGGCCATAATTTTTTTTCTTAACTGCTTGCGTTGAAAATTTCTTAGAAAAATTCCGTGTTATCAGCTGGAAAGCGAACAAGGAAAAGATGTTTACGTACCTAAATCAACAGGCTACAATGACTTCGAAAAGAAAGGAAAAAAAACTGATGCGATATAATTTCAACTGCAGCTGACTAGTATAAATATTCAATTTAAATTCAAATCCAAATTGTTCCGATAAATGCAACTTAAAACTTGACCTCCTATTAAGGCATGCCGCTAAGCGTTTATAGTGTTATACCCCTATTTCGAATGCAATGGAAAAGGTTTCAAGTCCTAATTTTATCGTATGAAGAAGATAACTTTTTGAGCCAGTTATTTAATTAAATTTCGATATAAATTTCAGCGCGTTCGCTTATCGTACGATCACCCAACAACTCCGAATGCTACGAAAATTGAAATCCGGTAATAATTCAATATTACGGATCCAATGGAACTGGTCTCGTCGAATTCCGAGACTGGTTGAAAATGACTATTTTTACTCGTCAATTAAATATTAAAATAATCAATTTTCTACAAATTAAATTTTAGTTCAAATTTAAAAGTTCTATAACATCATTCTAACTCCAATATGATTTAATATAACTTTATAAATCAATTTTATTCACATTTAATTCAGTTTCCAATTATTTCTGCAATTTCAAATATTAAATTGTCGATTTAATTATCCAATTAAATCTCTATATTCGAAATATAATTTATTCAGCTTATAAAACTTACTTGTTAATATTTAAAATCAATTAAATATCTGAATTTCAAATGACAGAAATTCTGGGTCGTTACAAAAAGGGTCTAAAAAGATTTTTTTTCGGGTGCAATGCACCCGAACCCATGTCGCAGCGTAGTGCCCCCACATGCTGCATTTAAAACACAACTTAAAGACAGTGCATTCTAACCACTTCCCTTACGTCCTGTGACCGACCAGGGCATAGAGGATCAAGCGGAAACTTCTAAATTTCAACCAAGGAACGGACAAGCAACCGCTACTCAAAGGATTCTCCCAAAGGTTGGAGAACATAGGTGATGTCACTCTAAGCAAACCCAAGAAACTTTGGCCCAAAGCCAAACTCGGGTAAAACCAGGATTTTCACCAAGAAAACGCCAGGATGGCTCCAAGTACTGTTCTTCACTGACCCAACACTTCGAATTTAGTGACTCCAAACAAACCAATTGCTGACTCCAAGCAAATAGCAGATTTTCTTGGGTCTGACTCCAAGAAACTTACCATCAATCCGTCAATACCAGTCCATCTTGCTTTGCTAATATCTCAAGCATGCATACACCATTAACAAGCATTACAAGTAGCTGTAACTTAAAAACGAACCAGATGGACGATGACTGAAGCATCTCCCCTAGTTGAAGCCTATTCATTGAAGCCGTTTAGTGTGCAATATATCTAAGGAGATTCAATGTACCAACCATATCGGTTTACTCAGGGAAAACCAACCCTGGACTACATCTCAAGAATTCCTATATTCCTCAAAGGTGTATCTATCATGTGGTTTATGCGATTATCGTCCAAATCCATCTCCTCATTCAATCAACCGAATCAGAAGTTTGTCGAGCAGTTTAGAATGCTTGCGACTCACACCAATGATGTGATGTCATTATCTAATTTATTCCAGAGGCTAGGTGAGCCACTCAAAGACTTCCTGTAGAGATTCAATATCATCGTCGTCATCACTAAAGCAAGCAATCCCAGCGAGGATATCATATTGATGGTGTTGATGAGGGGAATCAACCCCTAGATAGATTTTGGTAGCTAGTTAGCTTGAGAGCCTCCTACGACCTTAGATTGTCTTTGTTACAAAGTGAAACAGAAGCTAAGCAAGGAGGAGTTGAGAAGACTAGGAGAAAGAACAATACGGGCCCATTAGTTAAGGACCCATATTCCTCGAGACGACCCGGGATCTCAAATTTCGACTCATATGCTCCTTTGGAAGATTCAATCGATAGCCTCTACTTGGAGACTCATGACTCAGAGCAGTACTAAAATCCAGCCTCGAAAGAGTACACCAAAGCCCAGAGAAAATACGGGGAATGTTGTATATCCCAAGGTGCACACGTTCTTAACACTGGCGATTATAAACACCTCTGAGATGTGATCGGAAAGTTGATTCAGAAAGGAAAGCTTCAATAGTATGTCCAAGCCCTACAAAATGGTGGGCATGGAATGTTTGATGCATGTCAATAACTCCGATTATTAATTGGACCGCTGACGGTCGACATCCCGCTGAAAGGAGCTAGGGCCAAAGTTGAAAAGCGAGCACACGATGCTGCTTCATTTACCACTGAGATTTATTCCGATCTTCTTTGAATTATTTCTATTTCAATTATGTTGTGAACTATAACCAACTTGAACTAAAACTACTTTCAAAACGATGCAGGTGACCAAGTACTCGGAGTTGGCTGTCATCCAACCCTCGCAGACCGTGACCGGACCTGTGGAGTTTCATCAAGACGAGCATGATTTAACCACTCATCAACAACCATATGCCTCTGATTTGGGGCCAAGGACTAGAGATGGAAAAGCTTGTCATATGTCAAAACCCAATATAATGTGGACATGATTGCCCGTCCATTCACCAACCTCCATATTTGACTTGGAAACCTAAGCAAGGCTCGGAATGAATGTAGCCCGATCATCCACTCCTCTGGTCATAAATTAAAGTTCGATAAAATACATATGCCTCTCCTGAAGCTCAGTGATGCCGGGATCTAACTAGAGTGTATGTGATTTGATCATCTACACATCAACTCCTACCCTGAACATAAGAGGCAGTTTGAAAGCTCGACTTGAAGTAGTTGTAATGGACTGCCTACTCATCAACCACTGCTCTCAATACATGGACACGACTGAACACTGAAACGTATGCGACTTAATTCATCTGCTCAATAATCTGTTATCCTTGTTTGCTAGAAAGAAGTATGAAGAAAATTGTGCAAGACTTGATTATCCAACACCAGCATGGATGTGATCCAACCATTTATCATATACCTTCTTCCTTGATTTGATTGGAAGAGATACAATCACCAAGTGAACGAGAATCGACCGTCCATTTGTCAAGTTTCATCCTTGATGCTTGGGGCAGAATACTACTCCATGAGCAAACGTGGTTCGACTGTTCATTCGACAACTTTCATCTCGACACGGTAAATGAAGTACAAGTTAGACGGGTGGAGATACGATTGTTGTCAACAAAAATCTCTAAGTCCCTGAAGCGGACTAGAGTACTCTATGTCGCTGAAGCGACCTAGAGTATAAATGACTTAACAAAAATCTCTAAGTCCCTAAAGCGGACTGGAGTACTCTGAGTCCCCAGAGCGTGGACTAGAGTATAAACAACTTAAGAAAAATCTCTAAGTCCCTGAAGCGGACTGGAGTACTTTGAGTCCCCAAAGCGCGGACTAGAGTATAAACGACTTGAGAAAAATCTATAAGTCCCTGAAGCAGACTAAAGTACTCTATGTCCTTGAAGCAGACTAGAGTATAAACGACTTGAAAAAAATCTGTAAGTCCCTGAAGCGGACTAGAGTACTCTATGTCCCTGAAGTAGACTAGAGTATAAAAGACTTAACAAAAATCTCTAAGTTCCTGAAGCGAACTAGAGTACTCTGAGTCCCCAGAGCGTGGACTAGAGTATACACGACTTGAGAAAAATCTCTACGTCCCTGAAGCGGATTGGAGTACTCTAAGTCCCCAGAGCGCGGACTAGAGTATAAATGACTTGAGAAAAATCTCTAAGTCCTTGAAGCGGACTAGAGTACTCTATGTCCCTGAAGCGGACTAGAGTATAAACGACTTGACAAAAATCTCTAAGTCCCTGAAGTGGACTAGAGTACTCTATGTCCCTGAAGTGGACTAGAGTATAAACGACTTAACAAAAATCTCTAAGTCCCTGAAGCGAACTGGAGTACTCTGAGTCCCAAGAGCGCGGACTAGAGTATAAACGACTTAACAAAAATCTCTAAGTCCCTGAAGTAGACTGGAGTACTCTGAGTCCCCAGAGCGCGGACTAGAGTATAAATGACTTGAGAAAAATCTCTAAGTCCTTGAAGCGGACTGGAGTACTCTAAGTCCCTGAAGCAGACTGGAGTACTCTAAGTCCCTGAAGCGGACTAGAGTATAAACGACTTAACAAAAATCTCTAAGTCCCTAAAGCGGACAGGAGTACTCTGAATCACCATAGCGTGGACTAGAGTATAAACGACTTGAAAAAAATCTCTAAGTCCCTGAAGCGAACTGGAGTACTCTGAGTCCCCAAAGCGCGGACTAGAGTATAAACGAATTAATAAAAATCTCTAAGCCCATGAAGCGGACTGGAGTACTCTGAGTCCCCAGAGCACGGAATAGAGTATAAACGACTTGAGAAAAATCTCTATGTCCTTGAAGTGGACTGGAGTACTCTAAGTCCCCAAAGCGCGGACTAGAGTATAAACGACTTGAAAAAAATCTCTAAGTCCCTGAAGTGGACTAAAGTACTCTATGTCCCTAAAGCAGACTAGAGTATAATCGACTTGACAAAAATCTCTAAGTCCCTGAAGCGGACTAGAGTACTCTATGTCCCTGAAGCAGACTAGAGTATAAACGACTTGAAAAAAAATCTCTAAGTCCCCGGAGTGCGGACAAGAGCACTCTGAGTCCCCGGAGCGCGGACTAGAGTGTAAACAACTTGAGAAAAATCTCTAAATCCCCGGAGTGTGGACTAGAGCACTCTGAGTCGCTAGAGCGTGGACTAGAGTAAAAACGACTTGATAAAAATCTCTAAGTCCCCAAAGCGTGGACTACAGTATAAACGATTCAACAAAAATCTCTAAGTCCCTGCAGCGCGGACCGGAGTATAAACACAAATTGGGTGCGATTCGGCCACCCTGTAGGATCTAGATTAACCCTAGAGGGGAGGGTGAATAGGGTTATCGCAAATTTTCTCGAATTAAACGCGAAATCAAACTGCAGATAAATAAATATGCAGAAAAGTAAATCACACACAAAATTTACCCAGCTTCGGCAACCCCTGCCTACTGCTGCATTCCCATATTTCTATTAGGATTAAACAGTATCCCGCTTACAAACACTCTAACAGACACGCACACCCTGCTCCGCCTATAGAGTTTCGTAAACTCGCATACCCTGCTTCGCCTATAAAGTTTCGTAAACTCGCACACCCTGCTCACTGAACTAACCCTAACTAGACAATCTGACACTACCTAAACCCTAGGTGGTGATTTACCCTGAATTTGTTTGAAAAATACAAACTTAAAAACTAAAACCCAAAGAAAAACAAGGGCAAAAATTAAATTGTAAATTTAAAACAATTTTGCCCTAAAATAAAACAAATAACCCTAGCCCAAAATTAATTCAAAACTCAATCCCTTTTTTTAATAAACAAGACCGGCCCCTTTTTTATTTTTGTTGACCCGCTTGTTTTGTTGAGATAATGGTGGCTTTCGATTCGTCTCTTCTGGAATTAGGGCTTCAGCTCGATCTCTAATTCGTCTTTCTCTATAGCTCTGAATTAGGGCTTCTGCCTTTGTGATTGTGAGATTATCAGGCAGCTTCGGCTCGATGCTTTGTTGCTCTGTTCAACTGAATTAGAGTTTCAGCACGATGCTTTGTTGCTTTGTAACTTGGGGCTTCTGATTGATGTTCGAAGATGTCGCTCGATCGATTTTGCGCCTTGATTTCACTATGAGTTGCGCTCTGTCGATTGACTTTGCTGCTTGCCTCGAGATGATTGAGTTGATCGATCGTTCGTTGGCTTTGGTAGGTGATTTCTGCTCTATTGCTT
Source organism: Allium fistulosum (assembly GCA_030737815.1). Lineage (NCBI taxonomy): Eukaryota > Viridiplantae > Streptophyta > Magnoliopsida > Asparagales > Amaryllidaceae > Allium > Allium fistulosum. The sequence goes on along the minus strand of CM060903.1, from coordinate 802,801,184 downwards.
TTCTTTGGTTGCTTGAACTTGATCGTTCTCTTTTGCTCTGCACTTCACCCACACAGTCGATGATGAATTTGGGTTGTTTATATAGGGTTTTCGAAACCCTTGCACTTGCCTGATTTAATTTACGTGATTCTCACGTTGTTAAAACTTTCCTTTAATATGTTTGCTATTTTGAGAAAGTACTTTGTACCCACGGTTTCGATTTTGTGACGTTCGATCATTCTTTCTTGATCGATACAGTCAATACTTTCCTAATTTTAACTCTGACTTTTTCAATATTTTTGGGTTCGAGAATATTATCTGGTTGACTTTGAATTTTCTTGACTGTTCAAACAATTTTAAACTTGATTGCTTCACATCTCTGACTAACTTCTCTGGCCTTCACTTGTTTACTGTTGATCTTTGACTGGTTTTCTGCCCATTCCTTGTTCACTGCTTCATCTTTCTGTAGCATACTCGACATGCATTTGCTTTGTAACTTTTTGACAATTTTAGAACTTGATTCATATCTCTGTTTCATTCGACTTGATAGTGTTTGTCACTTGAACAATTTCTTATGTCTGCATACTCCTATGCTCTGGTCTCCATAGCCTTTGCCTGATCATAGTTTAGTTTCTGAACCATTGACTTGACATACTTTAGTTGTATTGCTTGAAGTCTTCATATATACTTGCTTATAGCTTCACATGTGTTGTAATTTAGTTGTACTGAGCTCTGGCATTTGTATTTAGTCTGTCTGGTTATCATGTATGTTGTCATTGCTCTTTACTTTGTAGCTCTGTTGCTCTTGAAACCTGATGTTGTAGTCTTGATGAACTGTAGCTGTGCATGTGTACATCTGATCATTGCATCCATACTTTTGTTGTTTTGGTCATTTGAGTCCTTCATTCCAGTCTTCATATATGTACATTGATCTGATATGTTATAGTTGCATGTTGTTGCCATTGTAGTTGTACTGTCATTGATGTCTGCACTTGAACATGGTCTTGTACTTGTTCACTATAGCTGCACTTGAGTTGTTTACTTGATCCACTTGAACTTGAGTCAGTGGTCTTGTTGAAGTCCAGTTTTGTATGACTGTTGTAGCTGCACTTGAATCTCTTGTTCATTTTTGAGCTGGTGCACTTGACCATGTTGCTGTGTACATGCACAGTGTATATATTGATGCTGTAGTATGTTCACTTGAATTACATTTGTTCATCTGGTCATTGTTGAATATGTTGCATTTTCAAATTGCTGACCATCCAGACTTTTGTTAACTTCACTGTGTACATGCATATTTCATTGTTGCGGTGATCATTGAATTTTGGTCGAGGCCATTTGCACTTGTGTTGAATCTAATTTTGATTTGACCTTGTGCACTCGAGTTGGCGAGGCAGTGCACACGTGTATACGTGTGTACTGCAGCCACTCGTAATTACCTGTCCCTGATATGAATACTGATATGCACAGATATTACACAATCAAAGATGATGACGATAACTCATATATCTGAGACAGCTTTAAAAAATAAATTTTATATTTTTGCAAATCAAATTTCTTTCTTTTCAGATTACTGCTGTAGTTTTTAATTATACAAGTACACAGGAGACAAGACAAATACTGGAGTTGGACAATGCAGATGCAGAAGACTGAGTGTATGAGTGATGTAGCAAGGACAGAAATGTAACAATGAATTGTATGAATGAGAGTGAACTGTAAATATGAAATCAGTGTAATGTATGAAATTATGAAATGTAAAAATCAGCATATGAACTGAAAACATTGTACTGAATAAAATATTCTATTGAATAAAATACTGATTGAATTTGTTAAATTCTATGCAATAGTATTATTACTCAAAATGAATATTTATTCCTGTATGTGTATAATCTGCAAACACATCTATAATTCGATATATATTTTGTTATCATCAAACACTAAACACACATCAAACAATCTCCCCCTTTTGATGATGACAAACATATATGTTAAAGATTTTGAAATTCTAGGAAACGTGTTTAATCATGAAATATTTAGCTCCCCCTATATGTATGCTCCCCCTACAACTGAGACCACTCCCTATTTAGAAGATTTAGGAAATTACAGAAGAATAAAAGAATTATAGAAAAATAACTAACAACATTTAACAAATTTGGTGAAGTATTCCAAAAAATACTTATTTCCTTATCAAAATCTCTTTCTTCTCCCCCTTTTGTTATCATCAGAAGACTGACAAAAAATAATGGAACAGTAGGGGAAAACAAATGGAAAAAACAAGGAAAAACCATAATATATCATAACAAGATAACAATTTCCACATTTTAGAGAATGGATCGATGATTTGGTTTTTATATAATGAGAAGAGAGATGTTTTATTTTATTTATTATAATTTAAAAAGATTTGACATTTAAGCACAAAAATAAAATAAGCACTTACTAACCACGCATAACCATAAGGACTTTTAAATGGGATTAGCAGTTACTCATTAGTTATCACGCTCCATCCATGCATAACCATAGGGACTTTTAAATGAGAATGGAGTGATGATAACCTCACATGATCCATCCATGCATAACCATAAGGACTTTTAAATGAGAATGGATGCATGAGAAATAATTTTAAAATTTTCTTTATTTTCCTTTTTAATTTAAAAAGTAATTCACTCTTCTCATTTTTCAAAACCATTATGAATGATAGAAAGATGGTAGAAATAGAAATGGTCATGTAATAAGTTACCAAATTAATCATATTATGAAATTTCTTAAACCAAACGTATTTCCACTACTGAATACCATATTCGAATCAATCTTTGAATGATATCCAAAACAGGTTTGAATCCTAGAAATTGAAGTTGAAAATAAATATCCAAGAATATTTCAACCAAAAATTGAAAAATGATTAGTCAGTTTCCATAATCCCCAAATCCAAACATAATCTGGAAAATCTGTCTTCGGGGAGGGGTTTTGTGAAAATATCAGCAAGTTGATTCTCAGTTGAAATGAATTCAATGCAAATGTCTTCCTTAGCAATGTGATCTCTAAGAAAGTGGTGTCTCACATCAATGTGTTTCGTGCGTGAATGATGAACAGGATTATTAGACAAGTCTATTGCACTTTTACTATCACATTTTAATGGAACTTGTTTATAAACTAAGCCAAAATCAGAAAAAGTTTGCATCATCCATAAAATTTGAGCACAACAACTTCCTAAAGCAATATATTCTGCTTCAGTGGTGGATAATGCAACACAATTTTGTTTTCGACTAGACCATGAAACTAATGAATGTCCTAGCATGAAACATGTCCCACTAGTACTTTTCCTGTCAACCAATGAACCCGCATAATCAGCATCAGAAAAACCAACAAAATCAAAATTTTCACAAGAAGGATACCATAGTCCAAATTTGTGTGTGTGTGAAAGATATCTTAAAATTCGTTTAGTGGCTTTCAAACGAGATTCTTTAGGGTTAGATTGAAAACGTGCACACAAACACACAGAAAACATAACATCAGGTCTAGAAGCAGTAAGATAGAGAAGTGAACCGATTATCCCTCGATATTTCTTCTGATCAACAGCAACTCCTTTCTCGTCTTTATCCAACTTTCATTATTAAGAATCATTTCAACAGAATCAGATTCAATTTCAGAAATAAACCACTGTGACAACGAAACGCACACAAACTTTTATCAAATGAAGAGCGAGTGTGTATACCTTCCGTAGGATCACAGTTAAAATATCATGATTATCTCAAAGCAATTTGAAGTTTTCACCAGTGAAGTTTCATTAGTTTCAACAGTTTCTAAAAACACTTTTATAACATGAGTACTCAATAATCAATCAACATCATAATTTGACCAAACAGATTAAGTTCAAGAAAAATGGTTGATTAATTTTTAAGCACAGGTCAAAGTCAAGTCATATAAGATCATATCAAGCAAGTTAGAATTTGTCAACCATCATCATTAGTTCGAGTAATTCTATTTAAAGATGATTGGTTAATAAAAAATCAGAATTACCATTGTCAATCATAACTGGTTGATTTAATTATGGTGCAGATTCTTACCAGTTATCTATCGTTTGAAAAAAAATACGATTACCTGTTTTACCTGAACGATAACCTTTCGTTGTTTGCCCATAGTGAATCTGTCACCTTTATACTAGGCTAAGGAACGTTGATTTGTCACCCGTTGTGTATCTGGAACAGCCAGAATCCAGATAACACTAATGTTGTTCCTTAGCCTGCCACCACACCTACACGGTTAAAGATTTATGTGACCTATTTGTTTTTATAGGTCCATGGTTGTTAGTGGCAGTATAATTGTGAATAAACAATCCTTTTGGAACCCAAAATTGTTTTGTCCTTTCATTCTTGTTCCAATAGACATGAAATTTATTTGTAGAATTTTTAGGAACCCAAACTTGTATAAATTTTGTGTTCTTGTTCCTATGACTATGATGTCCATTTATTTCACATCCAGTAAAGACACTCTTTCCTTTAGCACTATCATCAACTTGTGTTTTTCCAAAACCTAGTCCTTTTCTATTGTTAGCAAACAATTGATTTCCCAATAACATATTGAATGATTTTTCTCCTCTTGAAAAGTTACTCAGTGATTTTTCAAGATCTTGGACTTTGGTTTTCAGTGTTGTGTTTTCAGTCACAAGTGAGGTGCATCTGTTTATAAAATCCTTTTTCCTAGTTTCAATGGTTTCCTTTAGATTTAGGTTTTCTTTTTCAAGATTCTCAAAGCTATTCTTCAGTTTTGATAATTCTGAATCTAAAGTTTTACAGTTTTTACAGTCTAGGTTTTGAATATTTTCAAGTTCAGTTTCTAATCTAAAATTTTCACGGGCAAGTTCTCTCCTATCAGATTTTAGTTTTTCAACTTTAGAATCTAGAGCATCAACTGTTTTAGTAAGATCAAGGCACATAAAGACAAGTTCTTTATAAGAATAGTTCTTAACCTCAATAGATTCCTCTGAGCTTGCTTCTGAATCTGATCTTGCCGTAAGACACAAGTTAGCCTCCTCTGAGCTATCAGTTGAAACTTCCTCTCCTTCCTCATCATCCCAAGTCGCTGCGAAGGCCTTTTTCTTCTTTTTCTTTCCCTTGTTGTTTTTGAGAAGTGGGCAATTTTGTTTGAAGTGACCAGGCTTGTTGCAGTTGTAGCAGGTTAATTCATTTTCTGAATTGTCAGAATCTTTTGACGTATTACCACTCGTTTTCTTCTTGCGTGGCCTGAATCTTGACAATTTTCTAAGATTATTGACAACCATTGCAAGTTCTTCAATTGGATCTTCTTCATCGCTCTCTTCTGTGCTCTTTAAGGCAATCGTCTTCTTCTTTGATTCGAAATTGATGCGTTCCTCATTTTCTTTTAACTCAATCTCATACGTCATCAGATTTCCGATCAAATCCTCCATGCTCAGTTTACTTAAATCTTTTGATTCTTGTATTGCCGTGACTTTTGCCTCAAAGTTCATCGATAAGACTCGTAGTATCTTCCTCACTAGCTCTACCTCAGAGAATACCTTTCCAAGCGCTCTAGTATTGTACACCAAGGTTGAGAAGCGTCCAAACATATCCTTTATGCTCTCGCCTTTGTCCATCACGAAGTTCTCGTATTCATTGCTGAACAGGGCTAGACGAGACTCCTTGACTTGAGAAGTTCCTTCGTGTGTCACCTCCAAAGTATGCCAAATTTTCTGTGCTGTTTTACAATGAGAAATTCTATTAAATTCAGTTTTATCAAGAGCACAGATTAAAGCATTCAAGGCTTTAGCATTTGTGGTTTTCAATTTCTTATCGTTAGCATCCCACCTCTCCTTAGGTTTAGGAATCTCAGTATCACCAATAGTTATAGTGGGAGGTGTATAGCCAGTTTCAATAATATCCCAAACATCATAATCAACAGAACTAAGATAAATACTCATCCTAACTTTCCAGTAAGCATAATCATTCCCATTAAACATTGGTGGCCTAGTAATAGATTGCCCCTCAGAAAAAGCATTATTTGGTGGATTCATGACTCTAGAGTTAAAGAAAAAATTACCTCGCTCTGATACCACTTGTAGGATCTAGATTAACCCTATAGGGGGGTGAATAGAGTTATCGCAAATTTTCTCGAATTAAACGCGAAATCAAACTGTAGATAAATAAATATGCAGAAAAGTAAATCACACACAAAATTTACCCAGCTTCGGCAACCCCTGCCTACTGCTGCATTCCCAGATTTCTATTAGGATTAAACAGTATCCCGCTTACAAACACTCTAACAGACTCGCACACCCTGCTCCGCCTATAGAGTTTCGTTAACTCGCACACCCTGCTCACTGAACTAACCCTAACTAGACAATCTGACACTACCTAAACCCTAGGTGGTGATTCACCCTGAATTTGTTTGAAAAATACAAACTTAAAAACTAAAACCCAAAGAAAAACAAGGGCAAAAATTAAATTGTAAATTTAAAACAATTTTGCCCTAAAATAAAACAAATAACCCTAGCCCAAAATTAATTCAAAACTCAATCCTTTTTTTAATAAACAAGACCGGCCCCTTTTTTATTTTTGTTGACCCGCTTGTTTTGTTGAGATAATGGTGGCTTTCGATTCGTCTCTTCTGGAATTAGGGCTTCAGCTCGATCTCTAATTCGTCTTTCTCTATAGCTCTGAATTAGGGCTTTTGCCTTTGTGATTGTGAGATTATCAAGCGGCTTTGGCTCGATGCTTTGTTGCTCTGTTCAACTGAATTAGAGTTTCAGCACGATGCTTTGTTGCTCTGTAACTTGGGGCTTCTGATTGATGTTCGAAGATGTCGCTCGATCGATTTTGTGCCTTGATTTCACTGTGAGTTGCGCTCTGTCGATTGACTTTACTGCTTGGCTCGAGATGATTGAGTTGATCGATCGTTCGTTGGCTTTGGTAGGTGATTTCTGCTCTATTGCTTTTCTTTGGTTGCTTGAACTTGATCGTTCTCTTTTGCTCTGCACTTCACCCACACAGTCGATGATGAATTTGGGTTGTTTATATAGGGTTTTCGAAACCCTTGCACTTGCCTGATTTAATTTACGTGATTCTCACGTTGTTAAAACTTTCCCTTAATATGTTTGCTATTTGAAAAATGCTACAGTGACCGAAAATAGTGAGTAGAAAAGTGCGGATCTCAAAATGGAGGGGTGGAATTCAGGGGGTCTGGATAATCCAACGGTCAGCATGATTTTCGCATGAAATGACGTACTCATTTTCGGTCCAAGTAGAATTTCTATTGCTATTTTGAGAAAGTACTTTGTACCCACGGTTTCGATTTTGTGACGTTCGATCATTCTTTCTTGATCGATACAGTCAATACTTTCCTAATTTTAACTCTGACTTTTTCAATATTTTTGGTTTCGAGAATATTATCTGGTTGACTTTGAATTTTCTTGACTGTTCAAACAATTTTAAACTTGATTGCTTCACGTCTCTGACTAACTTCTCTGGCCTTCACTTGTTTACTTTGATCTTTGACTGGTTTTCTGCCCATTCCTTGTTCACTGCTTCGTCTTTCTGTAGCATACTCGACATGCATTTGCTTTGTAACTTTTTGCAATTATAGAACTTGATTCATATCTCTGTTTCATTCGACTTGATAGTGTTTGTCACTTGAACAATTTCTTATGTCTACATACTCCTATGCTCTGGTCTCCATAGCCTTTGCCTGATCATAGTTTAGTTTCTGAACCATTGACTTGACATACTTTAGTTGTATTGCTTAAAGTCTTCATATATACTTGCTTATAACTTCACATGTATTGTAATTTAGTTATACTGAGCTCTGGCATTTGTATTTAGTCTGTCTGGTTATCATGTATGTTGTCATTGCTCTTTACTTTGTAGCTCTGTTGCTCTTGAAACCTGATGTTGTAGTCTTGATGAACTGTAGCTGTGCATTTGTACATCTGATCATTGCATCCATACTTTTTTTGTTTTGGTCATTTGAGTCCTTCATTCCAGCCTTCATATATGTACATTGATCTGATCTGTTATAGTTGCATGTTGTTGCCATTGTAGTTGTACTGTCATTGATGTCTGCACTTGAACATGGTCTTGTACTTGTTCACTATAGCTGCACTTGAGTTGTTTACTTGATCCACTTGAACTTGAGTCAGTGGTCTTGTTGAAGTCCAGTTTTGTATGACTGTTGTAGCTGCACTTGAATCTCTTGTTCATTTTTGAGCTGGTGCACTTGACCATGTTGCTGTGTACATGCACAGTGTATATATTGATGCTGTAGCATGTTCACTTGAATTACATTTGTTCATCTGGTCATTGTTGAATATGTTGCATTTTCAAATTGCTGACCATCCAGACTTTTGTTAACTTCACTGTGTACATGCATATTTCATTGTTGCGGTGATCATTGAATTTTGGTCGAGGCCATTTGCACTTGTGTTGAATCTAATTTTGATTTGACCTTGTGCACTCGAGTTGGCGAGGCAGTGCACACGTGTATACGTGTGTACTGCAGCCACTCGTAATTACCTGTCCCTGATATGAATAATGATATGCACAGATATTACACAATCAAAGATGATGACGATAACCCATATATCTGAGACAGCTTTAAAAAATAAATTTTATATTTTTGCAAATCAAATTTGTTTCTTTTCAGATTACTGCTGTAGTTTTTAATTATATAGGTACACAGGAGACAAGACAAATACTAGAGCTGGACAATGCAGATGCAGAAGACTGAGTGTATGAGTGATGTAGCGAGGACAGAAATGTAACAATGAATTGTATGAATGAGAGTGAACTGTAAATATGAAATCAGTGTAATGTATGAAATTATGAAATGTAAAAATCAGTGTATGAACTGAAAACATTGTACTGAATAAAATATTCTATTGAATAAAATACTGATTGAATTTGTTAAATTCTGTGCAATAGTATTATTACTCAAAATGAATATTTATTCCTGTATGTGTATAATCTGCAAACACATCTAAAATTCGATATATATTTTGTTATCATCAAACACTAAACACACATCAAACACACCCGCCAAACTCTTATCCCAGAGTGCGAAAATAAGCATAAACAAATAGACGAGTGTGGTTCGACCAATCACTATTCCATAAACTCCAACTTGGACTCAACAAAAGGAGTATAAACTCACTATGGATTGAATTTGACCATCCACGAACTAAATCTGCTAACCCAAGACCGGGGGCAGGAGTACAAACTACTAAAAGTTGAATATGATCGCTCATCATAGCTCTGGCTTGGTGTTCTTTACAACGTAAGGCAGCGACTGCAAGGAGGCCTCAATACAAAACCAATCAAAATTAAATCCAAAGTTATGGGTGACCGACTATATTGTACCATCAAATCGAGGGTCAATATCGATCCGCACCAAACACAAACAGATGTGACCCGGATGTCCCTTGAAAACTTATAACCTCCAGAGTGTGGAAAAGAGAATAAACCACGAAGACTTGATTATTAATTCTCCAACACCCTTCGATCCGTTAGGAGGAGTATGAAACTGGATGAGCATGACCCGACTACACTTGAGCCGATTTTACCCATAGATCTTATTACAGAACATGAATCAAAGTGGACGTGGTTGACAGGCCAGTACCTAACTTATGCCTGGAATCTGACGAAACATTGAACTATTCCCCTTGGAAGGAAAAACCAGAATACAATCCAAGATAAGCGAGACTTAGCCTTCCATCAACTAACCTGATCCCACGATTCAATGGGAAAAAGTGTGCTAAAGTGAACATGATTTGCCTTCCTACTTATCGATGTATGCCCCAGGATTGGGGGCACGAGCAAGAAACAAGATGAATGTGAACCAACCATTCAACGATCAACTCTATGTCTTTGGAGCTTTGGTGGGAGTATAAAGATAGCTAGGACGTGACTCTACCGTCCATGTAGTACATTTATCAACCCGAGACTGGGAGCAGAAGAGTGATCATCCAAAGATTGGCTGCAATAGCTTAATATTGTAACTTATATATAGTGTTTACCACCACTCGAGGCTACGATCGAAATGATGCCTAGAGATAGAATCATTGAATCGATACCCAAGCTCATGGGCAACTGACTATCATTCCAACCTGAACGACGAGCGATAGTTTGCTAGTACAGTGAATGGAAAGCACGTTACTCAAATACACAAGCAGATTCAAGCTCAAAGAAAAAGCCAGCCATGCAGCTGCACGCAACTCGAGGCTGACCCCTACTCGACATTTTCTTCAACGTGCTTCTAAGCCTGATCTTTAGCCATTTACAGGTAATCGCTCATAGCATTTACAGCCCTTCGCTATCAGACTTAATAACTCATGACAAGACTTTGGGATCGACCAGAGTAACCGTCATCATTGACCATCTCAACTAGATTTCACGTTGATTGTTACGCAAAATAGTTACATTTGAACTCAAGGATCCAAGGCTACACCCGCTAAGTTGACAATCATCATTACAGTCAATTATGGTGATCCATCACGGGTACTGAAGATCGGATCACAGCTCAGTGCAACAAGGATGAAGGAATTAGTTGGTTTTCTCCAAATGAATATTGGTGTGTTCGATTGGACCCTTTCATACATGCGTATGATCTCACCAACTATCTCTAGTTGTGCATCAAATGTCGACCTGAGGCATGTCCCGGTGAGACAAAAGTGATACGACATGGATCCAGAGGGATTCGCTACACTTAAAGAGGAGTGAGGACGTGAAGTCGGCAAGAGACACATGTCGGCATGTTTGGTGCATTCGGTGAGTTCGGAGTTCAGGTCGACATCATGAATTGGCCTTGTGGGTTAGGCAGCTTCGGGTTGGCAACCTTAGTTCGGCATTGTCAGTTTGGTATTGTTATTGGGCTGAGTTTCTTGGTAATGGGCCTGAGTGGCTGGAGAGAAGTTCGAGCTCTAAGACGCCAGCCTGCCTCCGTCTATAAATAGAGGGGCAGGGGTCCATTTTTGAGGATCTTTTTTGGAGAACTGAGAGGATACTCTGCCATTTTTTGTACTCATTTCCTTTTGTTCCAAATTGAATTCAAGCTGTTCTTTGCGGATTGTATCTGTACTCAAACAGTTAATAAAGCAATAAACATTACATTCAAAGTGGACGTAGGCAATTATGCCGAACCACTATAATCTTGTTGTTCTTGTCTTTTACTGTTCCTTTTGCATTATATTGTGTTATTCCTATTTTTCCATTTACTTTCTTCATTTATCTCACTACATAAATCTACTCTAGGGTGTTAATGACCAATTCTGGTGCTAACAGGCACGGGCAAATTTTATAGTAGATTTTACTGCACAGGATGATTCTTCGGAAGGTAGTGAAATCCCTACTATACGGTGGAAATTGTATACAGATGGAGTGTCTAACGCTCATTCTTTTGGAGCTAGAATTGTGCTTGTAACTCCTGAAAGTCGGTCAATTTGTTATGCATTAAAGCTTGGTTTCCTAGCTACAAATAACGAAGCTGAGTATGAAGCTCTGATTGCTGGACTTAAACTTGCTAGAGAACTTGGAATAAAATCTCTTGAAATCTTTTGCGATTGGTAGTTGGTAGTGTATCAAGTTAGGGGAGATTATCAGACTAAGGGACAACAGCCTTCCCCATACCTTACCCAAGTCCAAGAGTTGTTGACAGAATTTGAGTACTATGACATTTCGCATATTCGACGGGATCGAAACAAAGAGGCTAATTCATTGGCAAAGCTTGCTAGTACCGACGACACACAGCAAATAGGCTTGGTCTTGGTCGAAGTATTAAATGCCCCAAGTATAAACATGATAGAAATCGACCGGACACTGGAAGCGAAGCCTGAGAGGGAATGGTGGATGGCTCCAATCAAAGACTATTTACTACATGGAGTCCTACCAGATAAAAGAAATAAAAAGCGACAAGTCCTTCACAAGGCTTCACGGTATGTCATGCAGGAAGGAATTATGTACAGGAAAGGTTTCTCTGTTCCCCTACTCCAGTGTGTTGCTCATGATGAGATAAATCGTGCTCTAAGAGAAGTTCATGAAGTGGAATGCGGCGACCACACTGGGGAGCAAACTCTTGCAACGAAAATACTTCGTTACAGGTATTATTGGCCAACTATAAATCGAGACGTCGCTGATTATGTAAGACGATGTGATAAATGCCAGATATATGCAAAAGCTTCAAGAGATCCGCCAATGGAAATCACACAAATGGTCAGCTCATGGCCATTTTCCATGTGGGGTATAGATATTATCGGCTCCTTACCGATCTCTAAAGGTGGCGCAAAGTACGCTATCGTTGCATTTGATTACTTCACCAAATGGGCCAAAGTAGATCCTTTAGCCACGATCATAACCAAGAAAGCAATCAACTTTATGGTACGAAACGTAATATGCCGCTTCAGTCTTCCATGAACCACCGTAACAGATAATGGGACTCAATTCGAAAGTTTGAATTCAAAGACTTTTGTCAGAGATATCATATTGAAAAGAGATTTGCAGCAGTCGCTGACCCTCAGGCAAATGGACAGGTTGAAGCTGTAAACAAAATCATAAAGTCCATTCTAAAGAAGAGTTTGGAGAAGGCTAGAGGCAGGTGGGTGGATGAACTCCCTATAGCACCGTGGGCTTACAGGACCACCCGTAAGTCCATGACTGTCCATACTCCATTTGCCCTTGTTTACAGTTCCAAAGCCGTCATTCTTGTTGAGATCGAAGTTCCTTCCCATCGAGTGACTTACTACGATCCCAAAATGAGTAAAGATCTCCTCTTGGAATCTCTTGACTTTATAGATGAGAAGCGCAAGGAAGCTGATTTACGGGCAGGTCCACACCGACACCGAGTAGCCTGGTATTACAACATTAAAATCTAACCTAGAACCTTTGAAATTGGCGACCTCGTCCTGAAATGGGTTTTTCCTACCCCATCGCACATGAATCCAATCTGGGAAGGACCATATGTCATTGAACCGAGGCTTGGAGAAGGAACTGTCGATGGCATCACATTTCCAATGGCATGTAATAGTGAACATCTACAATGCTATTTCACTTAGTTTATTTCTTTTTCATTTTAGTTGTATTTGTTTCCAGAATTTGATTTCGCATTTGATTTTCCAGATGTGTAATAAGACACTTTGTGTTTTTCCTTTCTGTTTAATGAATAAAGTTTCGAACTTCCTTTATATTTATGTTTTCTGTAGCATTATATATTAATTACATAGCGAAACTGATTGATGTCGATATGTATGAATAGGCTCCCAGAGTTTGAAATTAATAAATCACGCTAATTCCCAATGAGACTAAACAAGATGAGCTTGGTCCACTTGTTCATTTGACAACTTTCATTCATAGTCCAATGGTTGGGATGCACAACAAGGAATAAATGTGGCCGACCATCTGAAGATCAAATAAATCCTACCAAACTGTGGGACTGAGATAAAATTAGAGTGACTGTGACACGACCGATCACTCACTAGGTCAAACCCTAGACCCTAGGGGGAAAATCAATCAGTTAAGGGGAGTGCGATCCGACTGCTCTCCGAAATAACTCTAAGTCCCTAAAGTGTGGACTGGAGCATAAACATAAATCGGGTGTGAATTGACCACCCGCGAAATATCTCTAAGTCCTTAGAGTGTGGATTGGAGTATAAACATATATCGAGTGTGAATCGACCACCCACAAAATAACTCTAAGTCCCTAGAGTGTGGACTGAGTATAAACGCATATTGGGTGCGATTCGACCAACCATCAACTAACTCTTATCCCTAGAGTGCAGATATGAGCATAAACGAATAGATGAGTGGAGTTCGACCATTCACTATTCCATAAACTCAGGCTTGAAACCGACATGAGGGGTATAAACTCTCTAAGCATGGAGTTCGACCATCCAACATCTAACCCCGTTAACTTAAGACTGGAGGGCAGGAGTACAGTTACTCAAAAATCGCTGAATTCGACGGTGTAACGCTAAGGCTCGAGCCTAGTGTTTGATACGAATTGAGGCCATGACCACATGGAGGCCTTGGGATAGAGCTGGTGAATTATTACCGGAATTAATGAACAATGAATTACAAGTACATTGAATGGAAAATAATAGTTCAACTACTTAAATGGCAATTCACATGAAAGCTCAACAGAAAATAAAAACTTTTATTCACATGACAGATTTCAAGATTGTAGTATAAATTATTTCAAAAATTGAGACTCATACCCTTACAACCACAACTAGTGAAAGAAACGGCTATGCAAACTATATACACACTGAGCCGAAATGGTGGCTATTTGTTTGACCTCCACTCGTTTTTGGATTTTTCGGGAGTGGTGCCACTTGAGCCCCGATGGTTCTCTTCTTGAATCCTTTTCCACCTTTTGCAAGATAGCTTTCAAAGATAGGGGAAGTTCACTGGGAATTGACCCGCCAGGTGGAATAACTTGTAATGGGATAAGGTGTGGATTGTCTACCTCGACAGGCTTAGCTTTAGCTTTTTTCTTCAATAACTCCTTCTTTTCAATCCGCTCTTTCAAGCTAATCTTATCGGTGCATTCGGAGGCGCCGGTAATCACAAGATTCACAACATCGTCAGACTCATCCATTGGGAGTGGATCATCGACCTTATCATCGTCAAGAGCTCCGATGACTTGAGCATTGGGCCCGGTACATCAGCAGCTTATGGAATCTCTGTTGGTTTCTCTTGTTGCTCCATAGCAGCATTGCTTTTAGGGGTTTGACCGGGACCCGGAAGACTTGCAAAATTTGTTAAAACAGGGAGATAAGCTTAAAACCATCGATCACGAAGAACAAAACCTTTCATAAACTGAAGAGTAAAGTGCAATACCCGTATCCAGTTGGCTCTCGGTGGTTGCTGGGGTACCTCCTTCCAAAATAGGGGACACCACTTTGGATTGATAGCCGGGCCTATCTGGATTATAGCCCAAGTCCTACTCCGGGTCGAAGGAGACCGATGTTCTAGCTGCTTGGGAAGAAGAGGGACCTTTAGGGTCGGCCTCTGAGGATCCGACAATATGTTCCCCTTTCTTAGTAGATGCAGAAGTGTTAAAGTATCAGAGTCATGTGGAATCTAGGGGTTCATTTCCACGGAGGATCTCCCGCACTAATTTTTCTTCATCAAGTTCAGCTCTGCCCAATTCTCTCTTTTTCATCTCAATGATATGCTCCCAAGCTTCAGCAAGTAATTCGAGATAACCTTCGCCAAGAAAACTCAAGTTGCGGTGGATGAGGACTTTGGCGTTATATTAAATGATCAACGGATCAAACAAGTCCTTGATTTCATTCCTACCAGACTCTTTAGCATCTTCCACTTGGGATTCAATTTGTTCAATCATTTCTTTGTGACCTTCCTCTCGAGCCTCCTCTTTAAGAGCTTCTATTTTAGGGAACTACTCATCAAGTTTAATCTTCAAGATCCTGGTTTCAATAGCCTCTTTGTAGTACTTTTGCGATTCTTCCTGAGCGTTAATTTGGTCTTCCTTTTCTTTTTTAAGAAGCTCCTCAAGTTCCTCGATGCGGCGGGCCAAGACATCTGTTTCCTTTTGCAAGGAATCTTTTCCTAGAGCAAGTGCCCCGCTGCGATTGAAGGCAGCATCAAGTTCTTTTTTATGAGAAGCTTCTAAATGGATCGCTACCTCTGGCGTTTCCTTAGCACTTTTCTCCATTTCGGTAAGTTTTGTTGTCAATTTCGACAGTTCGGCATCTTGATGTTTGATTATGTCTTTATCATGTATCGCCTCTAGCTTGAGACGATCTATTTCGTATTGTCGCTCAATTGACACTTCAGAGATTTTTTCCGCCAAGTGTTGAAACAATTCGTGCTGCATGAATACGTCATTGAAACATGCAAGAGAACTTGCTTTGGCGTGCCCCAAAATCGTATGTATTGTAGGAAGGAATTTAAACCCATCGAAGCAGATTTTTTAGAAAGTGGCCTTAAGCTCGGCCAATTTCTCCACTGTAGAAATGTCAGGAGCAGGGGCCGGCAAGGACGGATCAGAAGTGGCAATTGGATGTTTACTTGATCTACGGTTGCAATACTGCTTAGAGCTCAAAGAATTGGAATGTTGCTTATGTGATGTGGCGATTTGAGGGCCACGGTAAGGAGGCTGGTCTCCGTTGTAAGCAGGAAAATTAGGCCGATCTCCCTGGCGAGATGTCTGGGACTGGGACTTGCACTTAGAAGAGGAGGATTCCCTTGAATGATAGCTTTTATCCTATCCATCGTCTTTCTCCCTACGCCTGCCAGATTCCTAGTCGCGGCTAGATCGATGATATGTTAAAGAACCTCTTAAGCGATCGAAGGCCCGAGATTGAGTCATTCCACCTGCAAAGACCAAATGAGAACATATGAGCAACAATTGTTCGAAAGATTAATGAAGAGCGTGTAGTGAAGTGCACGTGCTCATGAGTATCCTAGTGTTCCCCTCTGACAGACCGATGGATGTAACTTTGCTCATGGGCATTCTCTCTCCTTTATCAGAAGGATGAATGCCTTCATTGCTCCTAGTAGGAGAATTGAGCTCTTTGATGTTGATATTTGGAAAGTAGTAGGTCATAATATCATCTAGAATTTGGAGATTTGAAAATCCCTTCGGTGAACTTTCCAAGTGTTGAGAAGATGATTCTTCTTCAATAGCAGTAACAAAGAATTCTGGATCTACAGCAGTTTTTCTTTTACGAATTTTGTATGCCAGCCTCTTCTTTCTCTTGGTGAGTATTTGAGACTGTGCACCTTGCGACAGTTCGACCATGGGTGCCTTGCCAGCCTCTTCTAGCAACCCGAAATAAAGATAGTAGCTCATCAGTAACCGAAAGTTTGATATCCCTATCTTCAATAGGGGTAGCACGAATGGCGGCGATCGCTCTTGAAAAGTTAATGCCTTCAGGACGTGGACAGATACCTGAAAGAATCCCCGATGTTAGTAGACCCGAAAATATGATTTGGAACGAACTTAAGAATGAGATGAAAGTAACACTTACATCCTTCCAACCATCGCCTCACGAAGCCAGGTGGACATCGAACATAGAACCACTTGTGCTTGAACAGAGAAAGTTTATTCCAAGTGCCAATCAAGACTTGATAGTTTGGCGAAGGTTCAAGAAAAACATAGAAGGGACTTCCTGACCACCATTTGAAGTTGTAAATGAATCTTATATCCTCAGAAGTTGGCGGATGAAATAGAACACTCATGAATAGCCGGAAGGTTCCATGTATGAAGGTGTAACTGTTTGGATGCAGTTGAGTGGGAGCTATTCCAAGATATCTCAGCATCTATCGAACGAACGAATTAAAAGGCGGTACGCATCCGGCCCAGCACATAAATTTGTTACACGCCATGTACCCTGTCGGGGGAAAGTGAGGCCTATCATTTGTTGAAGGAACCAAGACATCTACAAATGGAATTCCATGTATAGAACATAGCCGGCGAAGGGCAGCCTCACCAATTTGGGAGGCTTGATAATCTATTGGCTTATTTAGAAGAATGGCACCCTCTACTGCATCGAAAGCAGGGCTTATATCCTCCACCCGGAGGACCGGAACATCTGAGAAAAGGTCGACGTGTGGACCGGAAACTTCTGTTTGTTTTGCTTGATGGCTGGAAGAAAGCCTGCCGGATATATTTGTAGAAATTGATTTTTGCTTCAGAATCACGTGTTGCATGGCCGGTTCAGAAGACATACCAGCTAAACGCTCTGAGCATCTGGAGTCCATATTAGCTATACTCAGTAGATAATCTAGGTTAGAAAAGTTTACATATTCCCTCCATGTTAAGTGTAAGCTAATGCAGTGTAGTGAAGTGTATGCCAGATATAAACGGTTTAAGATCAGAAAAAATGAAGTTAGACGACGAGACTCTGGATTTCGATTAGAGTGACCATCATCGTTGACTGCCACAATTGGCGGAGAGATTGATCAGTTATAAAAGCTTTGGGATCGACTGTTGGTATATCGAAGTGTGAAGTTTTTCGTTCAAGTCCGTTTGTAAATTTTTAGTTTATATTGAAGGTTTAGAGGATTTGGTTGTTCAATCTCGAGTTCAGTAGTAAATATGCATGTTTTAATGTTCATTGTCATCATATGTCCAAGTTTGTTGGATGGATTAGTCTCAAACAAGTAAGGTTAGGCTAGTTTAAAAGTTCAAAGAAACCCTTCAAGTCCTTGTGCCGACCCCTATGGACCGAACCCTACATACCGAACCCTATCCCAAAGCCACTTTACCGATCCCTCTCTTCACCCAAGTATTACTGATCCCTTCGCTTCATCTTTTGCTTCACCATCTTCCACCAAAAAGGTCGATCCCTTTCCACCTACAAATCGTACCGACCCATCTCTCCTTAAACCACCGATCCCTTTATCTGAGCATAATTTTTCCGATCCATAATTACACCAACGCCTTTGCTAGAACGAAGTTAGCTGATCCCTCTGCCTTGAAATCCTCTCGTCAAGTCACTATGTGGATCCTTTGCCATCAAACGAGGGATCGGCCTATAACCAAACCTCCAACACCGAACCCTCCTCCACTTCTTCCACTTCTTCCTCCTTCAACATTCTGCCAATCCCAACTCATTCCCATACCTCGTCTTCCCCAAACAACCTATGTCCTCAATCATCCACTTCGTCATGAATCAAACTATCATCAACAAAGTAGGATCTATTACCTCGCTTTAAAGTCAAAGTAAGATGGAAAGCTTACCTAATTCAGTCGAAGACGAACCGTAGAAGCAAAAGATTAGGCTACGATTTGGCTGGAGCGTGGAACGATGGTCCAAGATTATGTAAAGAAGGTGGGTTAATTTATTAGAGTGATGGTTGAATGAAGGGGAGGGTTCGGCTCTTGGAGAAAGTTCGATTGTGGAAAATAGGAAGGTAGCAAGAGAATGAAACAAGTGAAGATAGAGAGAAGTAGGAATGCTACTTTATATATGTTGACCAGGGGTTTGGCCCAAATGCTAGCATGAGAAGACAGAGAGGGATCTGCAAGAAGTGTGCCGATCCCTGTAGTAGTGAGCATTGGAGAGGAGGGATCGGCAAAGTGCCCCCTATAAATTTTCTAAAAAAAAGAAGGGGAGAGAGAAAGGGATCAGCTAAATGTGTGCCGATCCCTATACAAAAAAAGAGAGAAGAGAAGAAAAGAATGAGAGGGGTGGGCCAAGCATGTACCGATCCCTACAAAAAAGTAAAAATAAAAAATAGTTATAAGGGTTTGGCTATAAGCATGAACATTCAAAAAACTATGAAAATTGGCAACGACCCGTAAGTGTTCGAACACGTCCGGGAGCCAATAACGAAAACGTGTATATGAGCACGCCCGTGTATGACTTAAAAGTTCAAATTTTGAAATCGGCGGAGATTGAAGTCAAACCTAAAGCCTTCGAGTTTGAGGCTGGACTAGATAACAAAAGCTTGCTAGTCTCGTAGAACCAGATTTATATATATCAATTGGCGGGATATGGCACTGGATTTATATTATTGGAAATCGACCAGGTGTTAAGGAAATCATTGAAGAATTTGACACCTTGGAAAAATGATTCAATAAAAGAATAGCAAGTGTTCAGAAAGCTAGATGGATCTCATTCTCAACGATTCAAAGCACGTCATGTTAACCACAAGACGTACTTTGGGGGGCAAGTGTTACCCGACATTCTAGCCTGGCTATATTGAACTGGCTGCACGAGTTTGATCTGGTTGCCATCAAGGCCGATGATTCTAGAATGATGATTGTGGGGCCCGGAGGTTGAGTACAGATAATTATGTGAAGTCAGAATTGAATGGATTTGATGGATATACAATGTAGGATACTCAAAGCATGGAATATGGCTCAATGAATGGAAAGGTTCGACATAGCATGGCAAGTTGGAAGGGATCGGCGTGAGTGATGGAGAAGGGTCGACAGGTTATATTAAAGAGGGATCGACATCCAACAAGTTCCAAGTGCATTCATGCATACAACACTCTATATCTCGAGATTTACAACTCCAAAACCTATGAAATTTGGAAGGCAAGGTATGTGGACCCTAGGGAACCTACCCTAGGGGTCGCATGTCATAAGGGAAAACTTTGAGGGATCGGCATACAACCCTGTAGAGGGTTTGACTGTTAGCAGTGCACAAGTGATATCAAGTCAAAGATTGAACAATAACTCGAGCTCCAATGGTCCAAATGACATGAGAATTGAAGGGCAAACATATTTTAGCATGTAGAAGCTACCATAGGGATCGCTGCCCAAAAATCAACCAATGAAGGGATTGGTACCGATCCATCCTCATTGGGAGTTGGACCTAGCTACCCCACTAGCGGGCCCATATGGACTAGAAGGTCCTTCAGCCGAAGTTTCAGAGAGATTGGTGGTCGTCTTCACCTATAAATACTGGCCTAATGGGTCATTCTAAGGATCTTTATGCTGCTTGTTACTCTATACTTTATTATAATCAAGTGTTTTCTATTCCCTACTGCTGTAATCAGATTTATAATTGATCAATAAAGATAATCTTCAAAGTGGACGTAGGCATACAACGCCGAACCACTATAAATCTCTATGTTTCTGATTACTACTTTCTATTTGTTATTAGCTTAATCTTTTCCTCGGTTTAATTTTATTTTCTTCACTTACTTCTCTACATAAATCTATTCTTGTGTGTTTGCGACCAATTTGGTTGCAAACAATATATAAACTAATTATCTTGCAGCGAAAGGGACAAATATAATATCAATATAAACATGTAATAGACTAAGTGCATATCATATAAATGAGACATAAGATTCAATATCATAGTGCATTATATTCCAAAGAAATGGAGTCTAAATAGTAAATAAAATCCTCATATAACATGTCTCATAATATAGTAGAGTCTGACATGTCAGTAACCCAAAAATACTGGATAGATATTATAATAGCAATAACAACTATAGCTCTAAAACCCACTTTTAGCTAGCAAAATCCCTCCTCTAAGTCAACAAATTCAAGGAATATATAACAAAAGAGACAACATAGAGAGAGTCAGAAATAATGTCCGGTGAAAATGAAATACTACTAATCTACATGATTATGAATATGCTAATATATATCATGTACAACACCAAATGGTATAATACGAGGTAAATAAACCATACCTAAACCTGCATCTTCACTTGCATCCAATAAGCTAGCACGTTTCTGCTATAGTTCTACGTAATACATGATGAGTCTATCAATAATTAGTTATCATGGCAACCAAGCATGATTTAACCATCACACACTAGGCTAGCGGGACTCGGGTCTCTCGATAAGGCCAAGACCCTTTAAGTGCGATCCTTTTGTAACACTGATACCACAACACATCGTTGCATTTCCCACTGCATATAATCTTATCAAACTCAATTACCACTACCATATGTTTACCAATGGGACTTAGAAAAAGTAACACGATGCCAGTTACCCTTGCTACAAAGTAGCTTGAGGCTTACTGCCTTTGCTACTAAGATAGAACATCTCCTATCTTCAGACTAATGTCGCCTAACATGTGCAATCAAGACAACCACAACTCAGGCAAAAAATGGTCTATAAATATCAAATCCCAAAATCATAGCCAAGGGATACATACTTACTCTATATGCATAATATCGTATGAAATTGTATATCATAATAACCTAGTCATTTCCTCTCAAAGTCATCGAATGACTCTATAAATCCACCATATAGATTGAATCGTAACCCAAACCATCATCGTAGTCTCTATATTGGCTAGCATCAACCACAAGTTTTCCAAGACTTGGCGTACATCTCCCAAACTCATCATATTGCTCCTTAGTTACTCTGGATTTTTCGAGCATCTCTCAGGTCCATAAATCAAAACCAAATCCCAAAAAATCTCAACTTCTTAAAACCCGGCTATTTTAATCAACAGCCAACCAAATATCTGAATAAGAGATTCAAACATCTAGCCTTACTTTCAAACGTTTGGTTAAGGAATTTAGACGTCTAAATTTCCTTATATTTGTAGTTAAATAATGCAAGAAACTAGATCCCTGATATTTAGACCTATGAATGCCTGTTATAGCGAGAATTAATTTTGACGGGAGAATGACCTTTGGTGGGAATTCCTCTGACTTTCTTCTCTTTCCCTCTTTCTTATCTTCCCTTCGACATTTTGCTCTGTTTCAGTAAGACACGTGGCACTAAGGTCATTCCACCCAGATCATGTGCTTTAATATAAGTTGTTCGCATTCGGATGAGTATTGCTTCGTACTCATGAAAAACTTTGAGGCGATGAATACCATTCAACTAACATATGAGTATAATCACTCATCTTTCATTCCAACTCTCACATACACTCAACTATATCATTCTCAAGTGTTCTAACCCCTTCTTTACTTATTTTATCATTATCAAACCAATCTAAAATTAATACAATAAACAATCAACTTAATCAAAACAGCAGTCATTATAATACATTTAATTCATTCTGAAGTTTATCAATACATTCGTTTTATGATTAAATATATACAAATTCAATATGATTCTCATCTCTAAAATCCTAATTCGAGCCATCCATCAAGCCTTAACCAACATTTGATATTTAACAATAATATATAACATAAACTATTAAAGATAAATCCACTCACCAAATTCAAAGAAATATAAACTTCAAGTTAGCCCGCTCATGGAACTCTGTCTATTTCAGAAATCCGGACCTAACTTCAAAATGTCAATTTGAATAGATTTGTAGAGAATTTTCTAACTTGAATTTAGAGTATTTATTCGTAATTTATATATTAAGAAATGAAGAAGTAATGAAGATTTTAAGATTTGAAAACTTATTTTCCCTTTCAGTGAAGAAGAAGAGGAAATGAAAAATGAATGAAGTGAAAGGTTATTTCTGAATTATAAAGGCATTTTGTGACTTAATTTCCATTTTGCCTGTAACTTCTATTTTCGTCTCTTTTTGTCATAATATCTTATTTTAACAAACCTTATATGTTATTAATACGTAAATGACATTACAAATGCGATTGAATGGGCCCGAGTCCTAACTCATTCACTTATAAATTCACTTCTTAAGTCATTTGTTCGTTAAGTTGTTTAATTCAATTAAACTGATTTATCTATATTAATTTCTAATCCTTGAAAATATGGATTGTTATAAAAAGGTTAGGAAATTCCTACCTCAGTGCAATATGCAGTAACCAAGGATCATGCCAGAAAGAAGCCCTAAGTGCACATCATACTTGATACTTAGTTTAAAGATGCGAAATAGCTTGATGACATTCTTCCAAAAGAAGGAAGATCGATGGTTAAGGGGTTTGTAAACATTATAAGTGCCGTTATAGTTGAAATTTACAATAATTTCTTTTCAGGTTGCGTTCTTTCCATTTAAGAATTTCCAAATCTATTAGATAGTACATAAACGATCAAATTATTCAGATTAATTAGCTCTAGTCCTCCTTGAATTTTAAGTTTTCAGACTTATTACCAGTTAATTAGAAAGCTCAAACTAAAACATTCATTTCCCTTGAGAATAAGTGTAGTACTTTTTTCAAGTAGATCACTCATTTTGACGTCTCGAGAAATTGAATCCAAGACCTAAAGAACCTCAGTTTAGAGTGTCTAACCACACTTTCCACTTGAGCTAGCGGTCTTTAACACAATGTCATTGCTTTGGAATCAATTTTTTAATTACTTGCTTAATTCATATATGTGGAAATTTGGATCTACCCCTTATTTTCAATTTTAATACCCAAAAACCCTCCCCAATTTAAATAAACCTAATTAACAACTAAACCGACTGTTAAAAAAGTTTGACTCATCATAGCCTTGAAAATCAAATAGTTAAAAAAAGAAAAGCTAAGGGCATTAAGAATTTTGTCTTTAACATATCTCCTTAGTTCTTTTCGGTATTATTTAGTTAACTCTCTCCTTGAATATATCAAATCGATTTTCCCTCACTTATTTTGATATTAAAATGATAACCAAATAACAAATTAATATATTTATTTTTTAAACAAATGATTTTTTACACAAAAATTCAAAAAATTTAGAATGACATACATTTAAAAATAAAGTCATTTTCTTGCAAAATTTTGATTTTTGTTTTGAAAGTCCAATTTTGTTAAGACATTAAAGAATTTTAAATATATTTCTCTTAATAAAGTTCAAAATTTTGTTCAAGAATATCTTCGTTTTTTCAAATTTTACTGAAACTTATTGAGAAATGCAAAATATCAATTGATATTGAGAAAATTTTGAAATTTTCTATGAAATTCATGTTTATTTGTTGATCGAAATTCATGAATATTAAGAAACTAACAAATGTAAAAGCATGTTTCTATTTTTTTTAAAAAAATTACCAAAAGAATTATATTTTACCAACAAGATTTAAACTATTGAGAAATCTTATTTGAAATAAACTTAATCAAATAATTTTGTTTTTTCCATCATCGTACGCCAGTGCTAATATTAAAACAAGGGATATGCTTGAACAAGTTAAAAGAAAGACAACCGGGGAATATAGAGACATGAGATAGAACAGAGGAAGTCAGGGGATTTATATATTTGTGCAGTCGACGTGTGTAGTATACAGCCAGTTCTATTAATCTCGGTTGAGGCAGATTAATCCTTAAAAAAATAATCTAAACAGCAGACCATCTCTGTGTTCTCTCTGGTACATATCAAAAATTCACAGAAATATGCGTGTTCATTGAACTCGAAACAAACATAATGCCATGTCCCAATCAGTCTGAACCGGACCACGACATATGAACCGACCCGGTCGGATCCAACTTCCACAGTAAAGCCCTAAACACAACGGTCACATTTTCCCAAACAAAACAAACACTCACTCAACGGTCACTTTTTCCCAACTCTTCTCCTTTTCCTTTCTCCCACTCAGCACTTTCTGCCAAACATTTAAACCAATGATATATGAAAGAACCATAACGATTGAATATCTCGACCAATCAATGTCGAAGAGCTTACTATGCAAGTTTCCAGACAATTCATCCTTCGGATTCAATTACTGTGAGAGTGGCATTTGGTCTCCATTAATTCCTAGAAAAATGAACGGTTTTGAAGTGTTGAAGTCATCAAATAAGTTTACTATAAGTAAGAGGAAGAAGAAGAAGAATAAAAAGAAGATTGATTCCAGTAGCAAGAGGTTGAGCTTTTCACCTACTCCTAAAAAGGTCTGTTCAAATTTTATTGCAACTTTATATCTTATGATGCCAACAAAGAGGTAGTATGAACTGAGTTTGATTTGTGCAGGGACTTAACAGACTGTTGAAAGCCGCTACAAAGAGATTCAAGGCACAAAGAAGAGCTGCAATACAAATGATTCTTCCTGCACTGTGATCATTTTGATGTATTAATTAGTTGCTTGTTGCATGTATTATCCATGTTGTAAAATTTACTGTATTAACAATTGCTTATTACTGTTGAGTATATACATTGTTTCCTTGTTTACATCTTATTTATTTGTTAATTAGGGCCTTCTGTTGGACCAATTGTTAATTTCTGTTGTATTTATCAAGTAATTGTTAAATTCTATCTTTGTGGGCAATGATACTGATATCTTAATGTGTTTTGATCAGATTAATGTATTGTCTGGCAAATAACTGAAGATTAGTGTAAATTATGCAAAAACCAAATTTGCTGGATTTAATTTTATTTATAAAAGATACGTTCAACTTACATGATCTTTCATTCATCTACAAACATAAGAAGACACAACAAGAACATCCTTATCCATCGTGAAGTCGGTTGCTGGCTTATCCATCCATCATCCACATAGGATATATCTATAAAAGAATTCAGCTCTTGATCGCTTAATTGCTTCATCCATTTCACTCTTTGGTCTATATTCGCCCCTGTTCCCGTGTTATATTTCTCCGAAAAGTTGCTTATTGCCCTGCAAAAATAAAGTTAGACCGTCTAGTTTATTTAGATATCAAAACAAAACATAATTTATAGCATACGGATCAAAACAACTAGCTGTAAGGGGAGCAAGCACATTGGACCATCTATGGCAGAATTTTATGCAAATTTTCTTTTGTTAAAATCAGTTTCCTAAATCAGGATACTTAATTGCAAATAGGAAAGATAACTACTAACAACCACGCTATCATAAACTAAAACTAAGCATGCATAGAAGGAAAATTATTTCAATATGGCTGTTCTTTCAATTGAGGTGATATTTGCTAATCAGGTCTGATTTTATCCAATTTCAGTGGTAACACAGTTACACAGCCAAAGAAAGGAAAGAAGGGTGCATACTCCTTCAGTTGAAAACAAATGATCTTCGACTCATTGGCTGAGTCGTGTACTATGTCACTATCTTGAAGACGTTTCGACGTTCTGCTCAGAAGTTCAAAACAGTCTAACTAACGCCGCCGTCTCTTAGATAAAACAATCTCCTCTTTCTGATTTGATATCGATTCGCTTGCATATACGAAACCGACACTCAAAAACGACTGCTCGTCTTATAATTTTAAGAAGATATAGTTTCGTGGAGAAGAATATAGGTTTTGCAGAGGTAAAAAGATATATCGTTCTACTTTGGTCTCGTCTTAAAACTAATTAAATATATGAAATACCAAATTGAACGTGTTACTAAATAGTGGGGTTGTATTGGCTCAAAATTCGGATATGAAATTTTACTGTTTCAAATAAAATAAAATAACGGTCAGAAAACGCAGAACAAATTTCGTCCAAAAATATAAGTGCTACACCACAACAAGCCTAAGTCCGAGCCCGGCCCGGATCGAGTCGAGTCGATCGGTCGGCGCGCGTGCATGATGGTCATGCATGTGCTCTCTCCTCAATACAAAAACAACATTTGGATGCCCAAAGGGCTGAATTTAGAAGCTAAGAAACTCATATATATATATATATGTGTGTGTGTGTATGTATGTATGTATGTATGTATATATATGTATGTATACATATATATAGATATATATATATATATATATGAGTATCTTTCAATAATCCCTATGGTGTGCGACTCAATCAATAAATGCACTTATTTCAATATCTTTAATTTTTAAACAATTCAAAATCTATTTTCTTAAAACAATTTCCAACAATCCCCCACTTGAATTTTTTTTTAAATATTTGTCGAGCAGTTTCTGAAAACGTAAGATTGTGCATAAATAAAAATGTCTTTCGATTTGAACCTTTGCCTGGTGGATAAAATTCAGTTTTTACTAGAGTGACATGTAGTCTTGAGCTCCAATTCTGACATCAAACCACACACATTTTTCTAGAATGCAATCAAATAAGCCCGTGCATTTATGGCCATGCACGTCTATCCAAGTTTAGTGAACGCTGTAAGAATTCTGCCCAAAATTCCATAGAAACGGCGACATTTCCACATCCACATAGGTAAGTCTATCAAGTGTACTCCTGAAGGTAGGTACTCCACTCTATATAGAGTCGATCGGTCGGCGCGCGTGCATGATGGTCATGCATGTGCTCTCTCCTCAATACAAAAACAACATTTGGATGCCCAAAGGGCTGAATTTAGAAGCTAAGAAACTCATATATATATATATATGTATGTATGTATGTATGTATATATATATGTATGCATGTATGTATGTATATGTATATGAGTATCTTTCAATAATCCCTATGGTGTGCGACTCAATCAATAAATGCACTTATTTCAATATCTTTAATTTTTAAACAATTCAAAATCTGTTTTCTTAAAACAATTTCCAACAATCCCCCACTTGAATTTTTTTTAAATATTTGTCGAGCAGTTTCTGAAAACGTAAGATTGTGCATAAATAAAAATGTCTTTCGATTTGAACCTTTGCCTGGTGGATAAAATTCAGTTTTTACTAGAGTGACACGTAGTCTTGAGCTCCATTTCTAACATCAAACCACACACATCTTTCTAGAATGCAATCAAATAAGCCCGTGCATTTATGGCCATGCACGTCTATCCAAGTTTAGTGAATGTTGTAAGAATTCTGCCCAAAATTCCATAGAAATGGCGACATTTCCACATCCACATAGGTGAGTCTATCAAGTGTACTTCTGAAGGTAGGTACTCCACTCTATATAGAGTCGATCGGTCGGCACGCGTGCATGATGGTCACGCATGTGCTCTCTCCTCAATACAAAAACAACATTTGGATGCCCAAAGGGCTGAATTTAGAAGCTAAGAAACTCATATATATATATGTATGTATGTATGTATGTATATATGTATGTATGTATGTATGTATGTATGTATGTATATGTATGTATATGTATATGAGTATCTTTCAATAATCCCTATGGTGTGCGACTCAATCAATAAATGCACTTATTTCAATATCTTTAATTTTTAAACATTTCAAAATCTATTTTCTTAAAACAATTTCCAACAATCCCCCACTTGAATTTTTTTTTTAATATTTGTCGAGCAGTTTCTGAAAACGTAAGATTGTGCATAAATAAAAATGTCTTTCGATTTGAACCTTTGCCTGGTGGATAAAATTCAGTTTTTACTAGAGTGACACGTAGTCTTGAGCTCCATTTCTGACATCAAACCACACACATCTTTCTAGAATGCAATCAAATAAGCCTGTGCATTTATGGCCATGCACGTCTATCCAAGTTTAGTGAATGCTGTAAGAATTCTGCCCAAAATTCCATGGAAACGGCGACATTTCCACATCCACATAGGTGAGTCTATCAAGTTTACTCCTGAAGGTAGGTACTCCACTCTATATAGAGTATAAATCTCATTAAGAGTTTTTATTAACTCATCCTCTAATCACTTCAGAAATACATGCTTCTAAATATATAAAAATAGCATGTTCAACTCATATCACTTCACAACTTGTTTTTACCTATTGAACGTAGTTCTTGGGATCTTCAGTCATTAGGTCGGGTTACCATTGTGCGTGACTCAACAATCTAAGAGAAATAGTGTAACACCCCTAATTTTAATGATGACATTATTCAGGAGATTTAATTAGAATAAATTAAATAGAATAATGTAGATAAGGAGATTGAGGTTGACTAATAAAAATTTAATGGCCGTGCTTATTTAACTAAATGAACATATGAATGGTTAAGTAATTAAACATAAGGACATTAGGGTAAATAGCCGCCCATATTTCCTCCCTTATACTATTCTCCTTAGTCAAACACGTTCATTTTACCTCAAACAAAAATTTATAACTGTAAGAAAGCAAGAGCGGTCATTAGAAAGAAAGAAGAGAAAATCAAATTTAAGCTTAGGATTCAAGCTAGAAGAAATCAATCTCAATCAATCATCAATTTTCTTATCCAATCTAAGGTGAATAATAATTTCCACATCTCTATTTTGGTTTTGTATTCATATGGTTTTGGATTTAATGGTAAATCTATTCTTATGATATATTGAATGATGATATGCTTGATTTATGATTTATATAGGTTTAAACATGGTTGTTTGAGGAGATATATGCGGTTTTAGGGTAAAACAGAGATTAAAAGATTTTGAAATGCCATGGGAAAATTTTATGTTATCGAAAACATGATTTTGGAGTTGGATTTCAATTTTATAATTTTCCAAGCCGTGGAGAATTAGTTATGAATTTTCAAAGGAAAATATGGTTATTTGGATTTATAAATTTACTTTGGAAAATATGAAAAAAAAATTGGGTCTGAAATTTTGATATGTTAGATAACATGATTAAAGTGAATTTCTGGAATTTTTGGAGATTTTTACTAAGTGATTTAGTATGAAAATTAAATTATTTCGAAAGGAGGACCTAAATGATTTAATTGTTTTTGTAAGAGGAAGGGCTTATGTGTTAAATGTTAATTTGATTTTAGATCTGATAAAATGCAACAAATATTATCAAAATTATTTAAAAGTTGTGACAACCAATCAAATGTTTACAAGTAGGCAAGTTTGTTACCATAAAAAGTTCACTTATTTTGGCAAAATCAGCTTTTACCCAGAAAAAGGTGGTTCCGCCTTCTTTGGCAAACCTTTCGACTTAGACCTATCGACCAAGACCTTTCGACTTCAATGACCAACAGGGTCGAAAGCAATGCACATGATATCATTCAGGTGGTATGCAGTGAATTGGACCAAGTCGGAAGGTATGGTGTCGAAGGGTTGCTTTCGAAGGAGATGAACCCTTAGTTTACTTTGATTTGAAAAATAAAACCACTTGCTTATTTTAAGAAGCATCCGACAAGGTCGAAAGCTATGTTTGCTTTCGACAAGGTCGAAAGCTATGATTTCGAAAGGTTGGTTTTATAAAGAGCTTCCGACAAGGTCGAAATCTATGCTTGTTTTCGACCGGGTCGAAAGCTATGGTTTTGAAAGGATAGTTTTTAAAGGAGCTTTCGACACAGTCGAAAGCTCTGTTTTTGAAAGGTTGTTTCAAAGAGGATTTTGAAAAAAAAGAGCCGCTGCCTTTATTTTTGTTTAAAGCTTTCGAAGAGGTCGAAAGCAGGAGCTTTCGACATTGTCGAAAGGTTTAATGGTTTTTATAAAAACAAGCCGCTTTCCACACCTTTCGAAGGGGTCGAAAGTAGGGGCCGACGTTGTCGAAAGATTCAATTGTTTCCCAGATGCTTTAATGCTTTCGAAAGGATGGTTTCGACACCATCAAACTTCCCCAATATTTTAAAAAGAAGAAAGTGTGGTTTTGAAAGAGATACTTTCACCTATTTTCACTATGACCCAAAGTAATATTTTTAAATACAAACCCAGTGCTTTCGGAAGGTTTGATTTTCAATGGTTGCGATAGGTTTGACCTTCATTGGTTTCGAAAGGTTCTACTCTTATTTAATGATACTTTAACAAGGTCGAAAGGTTTCGAAGGAAGTGTTTTAAAGTATTAAAAAGGCTGGTGCCTATTGTTTTAAAAGATATGATTTATGCTTTCGAAGGGGTCGAAAGCAAAGCTTTTGAAGGGGTCGAAGGCTGAAGCCTTCGACGTTGTCAAAAGGTTTTAAAACCCTAACTCAAATTTTTAAAGGAAAACCCACGGCTTATACAAAGGAGTTTTGTAATGACTTTAAGTATGTAATTTTGAAGAAGTATTTCCTTGATAAAAATATAAGTTACATGGGTTAACTATGTTTTATATGAAATGTAATTCAAGGACCTTAAACCCACATGAGTGGTATTGTTAAATTATTGTTTTGCTTCTTCAAATATGAATATATTCACATGATAACCCATAACTGTATTTTGGGGAAAAGGGGGTAGAAGAACCAGCTAGGTTAACTCTGAAGTGAATATAAATTGCTTAAATTCCTGAATGAGTAGAATTGCATCCAAGGAGTCAATGTGAAAAAAAATATAGGATGCTTACACTTAGTAGTTATTGGAGGTAACCAAAAGGTTCATAGTAAACCCATGAAAACTATGATTATGTAGTTACTGGAGGTAACCAACTAGTTCATAGTAAACCCATGAAAACTATGTATTAAGGATAGTTAGCAGGGGCTAATTGGTTTGTAGTGAACCCATGAAAACTATATCTGGATTAAGAATTTACATCAGTCAATAGGTTCCTAGTAAACCCATGAAAACTAGGATAAGAAAGCGGCTAATGAAAGTATATGTAGGTTCCTAGTCCATCCATGAAAACTAGGATGTGAAGTGAGTTACTGGATGGATCCATAGGTTCCTAGTTAGCCCATGAAAACTAAGTTAAGGTGATTAGTTATTGGAATAGCCAATAGGTTTAGGGGGACCCATGAATTAATTATGTTAACTGGCAGGAGCCTATAAGTTCTTAGTGACCCCATGAAAACTATGAAAAGAACTGGATGTTCATTAATTATGTAAAGGTTATTATTAAACCCATGAAAACTAAAAGGTTAATAGTGACTCTAGAAACTATAATTTTGACAGGGAGTCAGATTAAACTGGGGATGGGAAATCCTAATTGTTTTAAGTATGCATATCATCGTAATATTTTGAAAATGTATGTTTTAACCATTGTGGATGCAGGAGCATAGAATATGGTTTTAAAAAGGTTTTAGGATACTAGCGAGGGGAAAACCCGTTACGCTAAGCGGCGTGGTCTCACTAGATATCTAAAAGGATTGAGATGTTAGATTATTATTCATACCAGGCTTTATGTCTGACCCGAAGTTTTTATTTTTCCCTTAAACTCTCGACTACTCAATTTATTTTAAGTAGTTTGAGGTTTAGGGTTTTCAAGTTCTCTTCTTAGACGAATAAAGCTTCTGGAGGCGTGTAGGAGGAAGTTAGTTATTTAGAGTTATCTTTTTCCACTGCGTATTTAGATGTAAAGGCAGATTTATTAGCCTTATTATATACTCTGATCAACCAAGGGGGCATCTTCATATTTCGCTCTTGGCGTAAGTGTAATAATTATATTTTGCCGAACGTAGTTAACGTTTTGGGATTTTGTAATGAACATGAAATGTTTTGAATGGAATGTGGAAATATGTTTTTGAATTGTTAAAAAAATTTCATATTCTTATGATCTGTGTATCAATGAATCTAGCACCGCCCTACTTGGCCGCTGAAGATCAATAACTATGGATGACTGCAGCATCCATAGCCATTAGTTTTGGGCCTCCAAGTAGGGGATGTTACAAGTTGGTATCAGAGCATAGGTTTATGAAACTTTAAAAGAAAGGTTAAACCTAAAAGCTTTTTGAAACATAATCTAATGAATTTAAAAATATGATCGGGGTTTGGGTTAACGCTATAATAACATACTTGTATTTGATATATATATATATATGTATGTATATATGTATATATCTAAGTACGCGTTCCCTTCTCTCTTAGACCGTTCTTCTGTATCTTACTAAGGCTCGTATGTAGATTTACGAGAAAGAGGATATGGAGGCAGGAAACAGAAGAGGAAATCTAGGTGGAGGAAGAACCACAACCAACGGGAATGCTCGACCTAATACTTGGAGAAACCAAGGTCGACAGGCTAATGCTAACCAAAATGCCGAGGTCAATGTTGGTGCTGGAAATCCGCCAGTAGATGCGGGGATGGTGTATCAATTGTTGGCTAATCTTTTGCAAGCAGGAGCTGCTGGTAATGTGGAGGAGCTAATCATGTAGTTCCAGCTGGTTATAACTATGCTAAGCTAAGAAGAGACTATACCAGTCTAGATGGGTAGCTGTTTGTTGGAACGGAGGATGCAGTGGAAGTTGAGAACTGGCTGTTGAACTGTGAAAGAATCTTTACAGATTTAGGCTTGGAGGATGGAGAGAGGAGAAGGCTAGCCTCTAGACAGTTGCAAGGGTTAGCGCTTCACCGGTGGAACAGTATGACGGCCGAGTTCCGGAGGAAGAGCTGACATGGGCTGATTTTAGAAGGAGGTTCGAGCAGAGGTTCTTGTCCGAGGTTGCCAAATCAGCATTGATGAGGAAGTTCATGGATCTTGTCCAAGGAGGGATGTTTGTGATCGATTATGCTGCCAAGTTTGATGGGCTATCTCGATATGGTTATGGTTTGGTTGACACTGATGTCAGAAGAAATAAGAGATTCATTAGAGGATTGAGGCTAAAGCTAGGCAGAATATCTATTAAACCATTAAAGTAAGAGAACATCATAGATCAAAATAAACATAATAGTTGATTAAAACTCACCTTTGACCATCTAGTAATTGAATTGAACCCAGTATCCTCTGAAGTGTTTCAATTTGTTCTTCAAATTCAGTAGCATATACAACTGCTCGATGAGGTAAAGGATTATCAAGCCATTGCCAAAATTCACAACCATCCGAAAAATTGCAGCATCCATAATGACATCGACCGATGCCAGTTTCGTTTCTTATAACAGAATACAGAACAAAAACTCCACAGTTAGAGTATATGAGTCCAGAGTCAGTTTCTTGATCTGCTTGAGGTACTTGGTAGCATGTTTCATGTCTTCTTTGCCTTCTCCCATTGTGGCTACGTCGCTTTGCTCTTTGTCTTCTTCCATCCTCTAACAATCTGAGCTCTTGCAGATCTCTCTCATGCTCCCGTACATCATTATAGTGTCTTTCCTCCATTTCAACATACCACTCGGTTGGTGGTTGGGGTGAAGACGTATCTAGCGGGTTAACATGTCTTAAAAGACGTTCATACGAGTATGATGAGGACAAGGAATTATGGTTGTAATCTACCATTTTTATGCATTAATTTTAGGATATTAGTGAAGAACATCGTGGAAAGCAGTACGATATAGACAGAACTGAGGCCTTCTGTCTCTACTAGTTAAGCTAGCAAGCATTAAAAGCAGTGCAACGTTAAAAGAAGTGCAACTTTAAAAGCACTAAAAGTAATTGAGGCCTTCTGCCTCCACTGGTCAGGATGGCAAGCATTAAAAGCAGTGCAATGTGGCTACAACGTTCGATACGACGGGACACTGTGGCTTTCTATCTCCACTAGTCAAGTTGGTAAATGTTAAAAGCAGTGCAACGTGGCTACAATGTTCGATATGAAAGGACACTGGCATTCTGTCTCTACTAGTCAGGCTAGCAAGCATTAAAAGCAGTGCAATGTGGCTATAGTGTTCGATACGATGGGACATTGTGGCATTCCGTCTCCACTGGTCAGGCTAGCAAGCATTAAAATCAGTGCAACGTGGCTACAGTGTTCGATATGACGAAACATCACATCAATCCGATCATACTCAACGAACACACCATCTCCTCAACAAAGTCACAATCCGTGTCAAAGCTACGCACGTGGCATCAATCCGATCATCCTTTATAAAAAGACCTTATAAGTAGAGCCAAAGGCTACCAATAGCATACTCATTCAATATCCTACATTCATCATCATTAATAAATCAAATGAGTAACCTAAAAAGTCTATGGTGCTTCTCATCATCATCTTCATCTTCGAAAGAATTCATCGAACATTGTGTTACTCAACAAAGAATGTTTGCTTCTAAAGTGAAGGACTTAGTGGCTCTTGAAAATGCTGCTAGCAAGCATTAAAAGCAGTGCAATGTGACTATAGTGTTTGATATGACGGGACATTGTGGCATTCCGTCTCCATTGGTCAGGCTGGCAAGCATTAAAATCAATGCAACATGGCTACAGTGTTCGAAATGACGAGACATCGCATCAATCCTATCATCCTTAACAAACACACCATTTCCTCAACAAAGCCACAATCCGTGTCAAAGCTATGCACGTGGCATCAATTCGATCATCCTTCATAAAAAGACCTTATAAGTAGAGCCAAAGGCTACCAATAACATACTCATTCAATCTCTTAAATTCATCATCACTAATAAATCAAACGAGTAACCTAAAAAGCCTGTGGTGTTTCTCATCATCATCTTCATCTTTAGAAGAATTCATCGAACATTGTGTTACTTGACAAAGAATGTTTGCTTCTAAAGTGAAGGACTTAATGGCTCTTGAAAATGCTGAAAGTTCTGCATCAACTCAAGGGGTTGTGTTCTTGGAAGGAAGGGCTTAGATACGGGAGAGACTATGCTACCGGCCACTATAAACTAATCATGAATTACTTTTCAAAAAACACCGTGTATGGACATGTAGATTTTCGATGAAGGTTCTGTATGTCAAAGACTGTTTTTAATTTGATTCTCGACAAATTAACTGAAACAAACATCTTCTTCACCCATAGAAGAAATAATATCAACGAACTAGGAGTTTCCCCATTACAAAAGGTTATGGTTGCACTTCGCATTATATCGTATGGAACTTCTGCTGATTTGTAGGATGATAAATTGAGAATTGGAGACTCAACGATAATCTTATGTATGAAAGAATTTTGTAAAAACCGTTGTTTTACAATTTGGTGAAGAATATCTTCGATCCCCAACCCCCCATGACATTGACAGAGTGTTAACGATGGGAGCTCAATGTTGATTTCCAGGTGTGTTAGATAGCTTAGATTGTATGCGTTCCACTGTCTGGTTGCTTTGGAAGGCCAATACATAGAATACTACAAAAAGGCAACTCTAGTATTGGAAAGAGTTGCTTCGTTTGATTTATATACATGACACTCTTTTTTTGGAGCACCAGGTTTACTTAATGATATTAACATTCTACGATAATCGTATTTATTTAATGATCTATGCAATGATATAGCACCCCCATGCAATTACAAAATAGGAGACAAAGTTCATTCCATGGGTTATTATCCAATAGATGAAATTTATCTAAAATAGAAAACACTTATGCAAGCTTATAAAAAAATAACGCAAAAGAAGAAAAATTCATCCAACAACAAGAGAGTTTGAGAAAAACCATTGAACGAGCTTTTGGAGTGCTTCAATGTAGGTTTCATATCTTAAGAAAAGAGGTATACTACCTCAATCCCATGATATTATCTGATATCATGTACTATTGTAATATTTTACATAATACGATCGTGTAAGAAGAACGTGATGGATATGAGATTCAACTGAGAAACCAATCAGACATTGCTATGACATTTAAAAAAAACCTTACAAGGACCCAAATACCTTTGTCGAATACATGCAAAAAATCGAAGACATTCAAGATCCACAAGCTCATCTTGATTTAAAAGAAGAATTGGTGGAACACTACTGGAAACATATTTAAAACCATTAGTAAAAGTGATGTTTGGATTAACTGTGTTATCTTCTTCTCTTGTTATATGTTTCACTTATTTATTTGTAGTTGTTGTTGACGTATTGTAATGGTGTTTGTACTTGAATTTTTAATTTCTACTGTACTATTAATTCAATGTTACTTGGTTACATCAATGAGAAAATAATGACAATGACAATAACAATAAAAATATCGTTAACCGTAAATATAACTAAAAGAGAAACATAACATTGACAATAACAGTAATAGTAACAACAACAGTACAAATACAAGGGACAATAATCATAAGATACAAAGCACGAACATAGTTTCCTACAAGCCTCCTTAACGTCTAGATACTCCTCGATTTGCTTCTCCATATATAACATTTGCATTGGATTAAGTTCATTTAGATTGCAATTTAAAAGAGTCAAATCATCAGCTCTTTGTTGTCGAGCTAATTCTTGTTTTCTTAACTCTACCTCGTCAACTCTTAACTGTTGTATTTCATCATGATGCCATTGTCTGTCCTTAATCCTCTCAACCCTATTCGCTTCTTTTGTATTCCATGTATAACTAATTTGCATTTTCAACGGCCGCCATACGCTCACCAATATGTTCATAGTGGGTGGTGTAATCGGTGGTGGATTTTTTCTTTCCCTTGTACATTCCCAGAGGCCTACCCCCTGTACTAGTGGTGAAGGGCGTGTCTTCATTTGGGTCAGAACACTCGATTCATCACTCATCTTTTTAGGAAGAAACCTCAATACTGAGTGTTCTTATCGCACTCGACTCCATTTTTCCTCACACGAGAGTAAGTCGTACCAATATTGTAGGTTGAATGGTTAATTATTATGTTCAGACATATATAATGCATTGGCTTGATTAAGGTATAGATGGTGAAATACTACGAAAACATGAAACACGAAATATTAGAATTTGAATTACAAATTTAAAATCGTTACCAAATCCATGTCGCGTGCCCCACTTTGTTCTCGTGTATGCAACCCCGCCATTATTTCTTTCCAATATTGATAGACGAAATTTATTCTTTTCCATGATTGCTTCAATGAATCAACGGTTCTTGGAACATTGTTTCGACTTCGATAGTTGAACAAATTGCACACAGAATTCCAAAAAGAACTTTCAGTTTGACGCGTACCTTTCTTATTGTCTTTAGAACATTCAACCCAACAAAATGTTAATTCAACTTGCTCGTCCGGCGACCATTTCCGTGCTTTTGGGCCATTTGGTGGCGGAATTTCACTTCCTGCATTTAGAGATTCATAATATTGATTCCCGTTGTTTGCTTGCCTCTTCCTTGAGCGGCAGACAAATTAGGATTCCTATAAAGACCTTCTTCGGTAGTTTCATCGCCCTCGCATTGTGATTCTTGGTTTACCCAATCGTTATCTCCGAGTTGATTATTCAGATTTCTTATCAAATTTTGAGAGTGATAAGGCACCATTGACCGTTGTTGGCTATTGGAAGACAAGTGGCTTGGATCATAGTTATAGGTTCACTGAAATGAGCTATTTTGGGAATTATTCGAATTTTGGGACTTTTGGTAATGATTCGAATTCTGTTGCGAATGATAGGAATTTTGATTTTGTGGGGAATGATATGAATTTAGAATTTATCGGGAAAAACCAAAATTTTAACTTTGATTTTGCTATTGAAAATTTTGAGAACGCTATTGAGTTTGACTATGTTGAGAATTGAATATATTCTGATTAAATTGAGATGGATTTCGATTATTGGGTCTGTATTGTGATAGACAATTGGGATATGAAGGTTTTCGAGATTTTTCGTTTTGATTTTTTGACGTGATTGAAATTGTATATAAATAATTATTTGAAGAGTGTATGAAATTTTGAAGAAATTTATGTAAATAAATTTGTTAAATTGTGAAATTATATATGAGGGAGGAGAGGAAGAAGGCAACGGTCAAAAAATGACCGTTACCTTTAGCCAAGTTTATTAAAGCCGGCTATGTGGCAACAGTTATTTTTTTATTGTTGCTACATTAGGGGTTTAGACGGTT
Organism: Allium fistulosum; assembly: GCA_030737815.1. Taxonomy (NCBI): domain Eukaryota; kingdom Viridiplantae; phylum Streptophyta; class Magnoliopsida; order Asparagales; family Amaryllidaceae; genus Allium; species Allium fistulosum. The sequence goes on along the minus strand of CM060903.1, from coordinate 802,762,660 downwards.
TTCTTATAGTCGCTAAGGTTAGCCGGTTATAAGAAAGCTGATCAAACCCAAGAACCATTGGGTTACCTTGGCAACACAAAATCAGTTTCCAATTTCGATTGTGGTTGGGAATGCTCTAACAGCGCCCTGCACTCAATTTGGAAACTTTATGCTCCAAATTGAATAATATTGGTTGTTATCATGCTGTTATCAGTATTCAATGATTTCTCTAAAATTCTAAATTTGAAACGTAGTAGTAGTAGCAGGGTCCGTTTAAGCAGCTCTTACAAATAAAGTTTAATAAACAACTCTATAACGTAAATTTTATTGTCTTCTACCAGTGTGGTCGGTGGTCCTTGTCACCGATGATATCATATTGTCCTTGTCACCTTAAATACAGCCTTTATATCAAAATGTAAAATGAACAAAGTAGATAACAATTAAGGAAGTGCAACATTTTGTTAAAACACATGGAGTCAATTGTGTTATTACTACATTGAAATATACAAGTAAATGTCGGAACACGTCAACACAGATAAAGGTTGTAACACAAGTAAATCTACGTGTTAAGCACAAACATTATTCTATTAAAGAAAACGCTTTTTATTCTTATTTTTTATCATAGCAAATCAAAAATATTTAATATAGTAAGAAAAGGAAATATGACAAAGTAAAAGCAAAGCAAATGGCCACATGAGTGCGATCCATTATTGTGTAGAAGAAGTCATTCTTCGTCCACACCAAACCTTTCCTACTAAGCAATTGGAAATTAATCAACTCTCTCTTTCTTCCTGCATCCACATGGAACCACAGATTAAGCCTACCATTAGTCAGTACAATACTAATATTACCACAAATTCTAGAAGTTTTGGGGTTTTCAACGATAATAGCCATGGATCCAACTCAAGATCTTTATCTTCTTCCTCTTCAATACCAAAGAATACGCGGATAACAATTTGCATACTGAGAGGTTTTGTCATAGTTTTGACTTTTATAGCTTCAGTTGTTATGGGCACAGGCAAGGATAGAGCTAGAGTATCCATCACCAATCCTGTTTCTATGCAAACTACTAATTTTGTTGAAACCGTCAGGGCTGCTTACTCTTCTTCTTTTGTGTAAGTTCTTTTTCCTCCATTTATATCCTTATAAAGACATAACCATATAACTTGTATTTTCTTGTTTAATTGATGATTGTTTCCTCTATATCAGTTAATTATAGTCTAACATTCAGTTTACAGAAGCCTGTATTCAGTTCATGTTTCTGTACTAATGCTTAAATCAAAACCATGTTAGAATCACTGTCTCCAAACTTAATGAATCCAGAGAAGTTTCAGAACTAATTTTGCTCTCTGGATCTGTCCAGTCCCTTTAGATAATCATTATTTGATTTGATTATTCGTAACTATGATAGTTTGCAAATCAAATAAGGCGTTTGAATGTGAAAAGGATGAAAGCAATACACTGGTAGTAATTCAGTGGAATTCGCATTGGTCATGAATATATTGACCGACACAATGGTACCAACATAATTTTGTATCATGTGTGCATTAACAGTTGATGAACTAATAGAAATATTACTTTGATTGGCTCCTTGTAAAAAGTCTCAGAGTTTGATCAGTTCAATACTATTAAGTTTTTACGAACTGTTGCCACTTCCTTTTGCAACAAAGCCCTTAAGAAAGAAGGAAAACATGATTGAAGAGAAGTCACATGTTCCAGTTTGCTAAAATCTGTGTACTTTCATATTTTGCAGATATTTCATAGTAGTAAACGTACTCATGTTCATATACTCAACTGCATCACTTGCTGTGTCGCTTACAAACAAAGCAAAATTAAAGCACATTGAGATAGGATTCAAAATATCAGATTTAGTGTTTCTCGTTCTTCTTTATTCAAGTAACAGTGCAGCAATTTCAACCAATATAGCAATTCACAGCGGGAACAGAAACTTAGGAATGATAAAAATCTGCAATGCAGTCAGTAACTTCTGTGCACATGTTACAGCCTCTATTGTGTTGTCAATGTTTGCATCGGTTTCTCATTTCGCTGTTATTTTATTGGAAGTAACTGGAACATACAGCTGGGAATAGATTCCATTGAAATGTATATTACAATTGGAAAAGTAAAGTAGTTCAGTGTTATATTAGGGAATATTGTAGAATGGTATTTATAAAACCAATTAATTTATAGTTGCATGTCAATTGCGTTAATGCTGTTGCAAGCACCGAGTTTTATTCTGATATATTTTATGAAAAGCACAATGGGGTGCGCCAATATGTGTATCATAAGTTAAATTTTTGCGATCCACTTTTGTAGGCATCAATGAATCGGACTAAATAAAAAGACACACGGGATAGTGCAATTGACTACGACATGCGATGCTCACATATAAGATCGAGAGTTCAATTCTTGCTAACAACATATTCAGTTGTTCACAATATAAGTATATAGTCACAATTTAAGTATATACCGAAAGAAATCAAAATATTGATTGATATTTCTATAAGCAATTTAAGTATACAAGGAAGATTCAAAAACACCTCCTATTTTGAGTATCCTAAAACCCATTAATTTCAATCAATTCATGGATAAAACATAATAGACATAAAAAGTTGTCTTTTTTGATTGTGACATTCTCTATTCTCTTTTATCCTTGGATTTACTTTTAGATGCTAAAATAGGGTGTGCGTGTATATAACAACTCGTCATTCGCAACTTTCTAATTTTACGCTCAAATCAACATTTTGAATCCCAAAAGGTTTTAAATGACTGATCATTAGGATGAAATAAAGTAACACGGTGCACAAAGCTATATGTTTTATCTAAAACTTCCAGAAATTCGCAGCAGAAGAAACAATATATGATACAACATATATAATTCAAATATAAGAAATTACTAGATAACCATCATAAGTGTCAATACATCAAGTCAACAATGATACTGTCATACGCAAGTGATTCAACATGGATAGATAATATTGAAATATTAGGTAACTGATAACCCGCTTTTGAGTTAAAACAGATTACAACTCGACTTGGAAGATTAAAACGAGGACGAAGCGACTTGAGAATTGACAAGCACACTTGGATGAAGTAAGGAAACAACTCGAAGAAGTTTCAACCCAAAATAATCAAACTACACAAGTCGGTGCTGACTTGTTCATGTCGGTGACGACATCTATTTGCTCCATATTCCTCCACTCCAACTTCCCATGAGTTATGATCTACCTTTTCCATATGCGTTTAAGTGATTTTCAAGGGTTTTGAATGACCTATTTCAAGACTTGAAGAGTTAACAACTAGAACGATAGAATAAATCAAGCGATGAAGGAACAACCATCAAGATCAACCAACAATCGATGGAAACAACATGGGATGCAACAAAGCGTAGTAAGAAGAAGGATGCAAGAAATTCGAAGTGATTCGAACTAAGATAACATGTCGGCACCGACATGTTCAAGTCGGTACTGACATGTTTGGTTAAATCGGAAGGTTCTGCAATTTTCCATGCGACTTCGGGCCGATCTCTAGACTCTACTCGAAGTGAACTTTTGATCTAATACGACCGTTTCTCTATAAATACCAGCCTACCTACAATCAAGAGGTGGGCTTTTTTCTGCTTGATTTCTTCCCCGATCTTCAGCTCTTTACTCTTGATCTGATCTCTCTATCATTGGAGACTTCTCTTTCTTCTTCACTTCTTTTCTCTACCTCTCAAACTCTTTAGAAACATCATTGAAAATCCGAGATCCACTAGATTGTGCTCAGATATGATATAATTCATTGTAATCCGGAGAGAAGACAACGAATAACAAACTATAAAGTGGACGCAGGCCAAAGATTGCCGAACCACTATAAAAATTCTTGTGTGTTCGTTACTTTTCTACTATCTTTTACCTGCCTTATCTGAGATTTCTACTGCTTTTACATTTATTTTTAAAGAATTGGTACTTTCAACTGATTTTCGGGTGTTAATCCATTTTTTGGGTTAATATTTTAGTAACTTTCACTGAGAAGGAAGCTAGATTTTTCAACCTAAAAGCTTGGATCTGAGATTTAAAGAAGATGAAGAGACCTAACACTAAATCCAAGGCTGGAGCAAGGCACGAAGGCAGTTAAAAAATATCCTTAAATTCTCATCAATCCATCTACGTGACCAGAGAAGAGATGGAGAAAATGATGAAGGAGATGCAAGATGGATTAATGACAAGATAATAGGAAATGCTTGGTGGATTTTTCCAAAGAATGGGACAACAAGAAATAGCAAGAGCTGCAGGAATTCAAAACCAAGTACTAGGAGCTAATGCATGAACATCTGGAGTTGGAGCGGAGCAAATTGGAACGATGCCCCCACAAATAGAACAACTTGGTATGGACTCAAATCAACTCGGTATCGAGAGAATTATACTCGGGGGCAACGCTAGGGTGAACTTGGAACGTGCTGGAATGCTAGGAGCAAACGATGCTGGAGCCAGAAACGTAAATTAGAATGTGAATAGGCAACGACCGAAAGAGTATGTACGGGAACCTCTCCGTAGGAATGGAGGACATGAAGAAACCAAAGGAGCAGGTCAGAACCCTAACGTGCAGCAAGAGGAGTATGTGCCGGAATTCCCCCACATGAGAAGAGGGCGGAATATCACTTTTGGACGAGGACCTTATTTGGACAATCAGATTGTTGAATTGGTAAGGATAATAGCTAGAGGTGAACCCCCAGAGCAGAGTTTGGAGGATGTAAATTGGAATCCATTCACTTCTAATATCCAGAACGCGAAAAATCCTCCCAATTTCAAGCTTCCAACGCTGGAAATGTACGATGAAAAGTTGGATCTGACGGTTCATTTGATGAGATACATCCGACATATGTAGGTGTTGGGTGCTTCTAAAGAGGTAATGGGGGCGATGTTTCCCATTATAATTGACGGACTTGGCAGCAATGTGGTTCAGACAGCCAGTGAATGGGTCCATAAGCATGTGGACCAACTTGGTGAGTAAGTTCTTGAGATAGTTTAGAGTTAACATCTCACGATGGAAGAATGTGATGACACTATCAAGCAAGAAAAAAGGCTCGAAGAGACCTTAAGAAGCTATTTGACAAGATTTAATATGACAGTTGATGTAGTCGATAAGCTGAATCCATCAATAATCTTATGGCGACAGTGTTTGGAGTAGCAAGCTAGACTGACTTCAAAGTTGCATTGAAAAGGGTTCCACCGATGGATCTTGCAGAATTCTACCATGAAGCTGAGAGATATTTGCATCAAGAAGACACCGAAGCTGAGGATGCTGAAATTAAAGATGTGGATGACAGAGGACTTCTGGAATAGGGAATAGAAAGGACAAAGGAAAGAGAAGACCCGATGATGACTTCGAGGAACCAAAATGGCAGAGGAGGGAACCGAAGTTCTCTTCTTACACTGATTTAACAAAGACTTTGGAGATGATATATCTGGACACTAGGGGGCAGATCCCCTATCGAAATCCAGCTAGGAGAGAACCCACTAATCAGGAGAAAAGATACGAAAAGTTTTGCATCTTCCATGAGCTGGAGAGACATGAAACGAACAAGTGTTCACATCTTTGCAACCAGTTGCAACTTGCAACAATATATGAGAAACAAAACTACAATGGTGTGGCCGGAGCAATCACCATCTACAGCAAATGCATCTAGGAACAACCATGGATCTGGTCTGAGACTCGAAATCCCATGATCGGATGGTCGGCGGTTAAGTTTGGCTCCCTTGCTTTGCCTTTTCCTACTTTGAATAATAAGGATCTCAGACCGCTTACATGTGTACGATGCCTAGACTGGCCTCTAAGTACACTTAGGGTCGAATGTCTAGAACGACTATTTAAGACGATAATAACTTCGGACCGCTTACACATGTACATGAACTACATTGGTCCCTTGGCACGCTCCGAATCAGATGTCTGGAATGGATAATTAGGAATCCTGCTTGTTTACTTTGATTTGAATATTTGACTTTTCAAGAATCCACATCGAATGGGATGATTGATATTGAACGCTTTAAGTCCCGTCCGAAGAGACGGGACCAGAGTACAAGGTGCAAGTCCCTTCATCAGAGAGCGAATAGATGGACTTGTACGATATTGATCTCTTTAAGTCCTGTCTGAAGAGACGGGACCAGAGTGCAGGGTGCGAGCTCCCTTGCCAGAGAGCAAGTGGATGGGCTTGTACGAAAAATAAGTCCTCTCATCGAAGAGTGAGCGGATGGGCTTGCTTGGTCATTGAGTTCCTTTACCGGAGAGCAAGAGGATTCAACAAGGATTCAGAGAGATCAAAACCTCAGATTAGAAGCCAAACGATCCGGAGAGATCGCCTCCTAACTAGAACGTTAAACAATCCAGGGAGATAATCCCTTTAGCTTAAACGATAAACAATTCGGAGAGATCGCATGTTGAATTGAATGTAAAATGATCCAGAGAAATCGAACATTAGAACATAAACATATTTGATTTTGATAAAAGGATTTGAATGCCTTGTAATTAGAGTAAAATAGATAAATGCCGGATGAACACGTGACGATTTTGATATGCGATGTAATAACTCCAAATGAAATCGGAATGATTATGATGTAAAATAACACTTAACCAGAGAATTGAGTCTACGACTATAACAGGTTCGGAATGTTCTGTGATTAGCAAGAGAATCCAAAGGAACTAGATGATTCACCAAGATTAAGATTAGCAGATAACCGGAGAGCTCAACTATCGAAGACTGATTACTGAAACTTGTTCTTGAGCAAAGCACATCTTACATTTAAAAGGCACACTTTATGAGGCAAATGTTAACCCCCTTTTGAGTCAAAGCAAATTGCAACTCGAGTTAGAAGATTAAAACAAGGATGAAACGAGTTGAGAATTGGTAAGCACACTTGGATGAAGTAAAGAAACAAATCGGAGAAGTTTCAACCCAAAATAATCAAAGTAGACAAGTCGGTGCCAACTTGTTTATGTCGGTAACAACATGTTTTTGCCTCATATTCGTGCACTCCAACTTTGCATGAGTTATGATCTACCTTTCTCATATGTGTCTAAGTGATTTCCAAGGGTTTTGGAGACCTATTTCAAGGGTTGAAGAATTAATGGCTAGAACAACAAAATAAATCAAGTGATGAAGGAACGACCATCAAGATCAACCAAAAATCAATAAAAACAACATGGGACGCAACAAAATGAAGTAAGAATAAGGATGTAAAAAAGTTTGAAGTGATTCGAACTAAGGGAACATGTCAGCACCGACATGTTCAAGTTGGTATTGACATGTTTGGTTAACTCGGGAGGTTCTGCAATTTTTCACGCGACTTCGGGCCAACCTCTGGACTCTGCTCCAAGTGAACTTCTAACCCAACACGATTGTTTCTCTATAAATACTAGCCTACCTACAACCAAGAGGTTGGCTTTTTTCTGCTTGATCTTTTCTACTTAATCTCTTCCTTGATCTTCAGCTCTTCACTCTAGATCTGATCTCTCTGCCATTGGAGACTTCTCTCTCTTCTTCACTCCTATCCTCTACCTCTCAAACTCTTTAGAAACATTATTGTAGATCTGAGATCCACTAGATTGTGGTCAGATTTGATATAGTTCATTGTAATCCGGAGGGAAGACAATGAATAACAAACTATAAAGTGGACATAGGCCAAAGATTACCGAACCACTATAAAAATTCTCGTATTTTTTTACCTTTCTGCCATCTTTTACCTGCATGATCTTGGATTTCTACTGTTTTTACATTTATTTTAAAAGAATTGGTACTTTTAACTGATTTTCGGGTGTTGATCTATTTTTTGGGTTAACAATAATATAATAAAATAAATACATCAAATCACCACTTTCATCACCACACACCAAGAACTTCTCTAGCATCTCATTAACTTATCAAAAGATTGATACAAAAACGAAACATAGATGGGATCGAACATATTTCTATATGAGTAATAAATATCACTAAGTATACAATATTAATATGTTAATAAAACAACGTTATGGACTAATACTACAGTTAACGTGCCTTCAGTTGTGTCACATGTTTCTATTGAGTTAGTCCATCATAATATAACATATGTCAAGGAGAATTGCTGTGATAACCTTGATTTTTTGTGAGCATTTTTATGATTTAAATTAGTTTATGTTTGTTTAAAAATTGCATTGAGAAAGATAGGGATGGAAACTGATTGCAAATGTATGGTTTAAACATGTACATGTGCACAAGACAGTGCACACACATGCACACATTTTTCTGCATAATGAAATAGGCAGAAATCAATATATAAATTAGAATAAATAATTTAGAAATATATATGTATGAAGATATGATTATGTCTTTATTAAGTCTGGCACAAAGAAAATAAATGATTAGGAAGAAATAAATATATGCAAGAAAAATGTTTAGTACTTAAAAAAAATTATTTAAAGAAAGAAAATAGGACTTAGGCAAAATAGGCATATATATTATATACAGGAAAATAGGCACAGAGAAGAAGTTGCAAAAAAATTTACTCACAGGGACAACAAGTTTGCTTTTTACTTGCTGGAAGAAAACAAAAATTGCATGAAAATAGCAGGAACCCTCAAGCAAGTACTTTATCCATTTCCAGCAATTCTTTTATTTTGGAAAATAGGAATCATGCATATAGCATGATCGGGGTAAGATTAAAGGGATCAGGCTTATTTCTGAAAATAAAAACAAGGACCACATACCCTTTTTCTCTTGAATCAAATGAGAGGCAGACCATGTTTTGTATAGGGTAAAAATGACATTGGGTAATTTTGTTAAACCCTAGTAGCAGTCAGGATTCTGTATGAGGAGGCTCAGGGTAGTGAGACCTTTCACATTGCTCTTCATCATTTAAAGAAAAATAAAACATAAGCCAGAGAAAAATAGAAGAAGGCAGAAGACTAAAAGGGTTCAAAAAGCTTAGGAAAAAGAAGGATTAAGGTGAGTAACCTCACTAGAAACTTTGGCAATAAGTCCTGAATATTGAGGCTGCCTAATTAAATTTATATTTCACTTTTGCAAGCTATGATCATTTTATGATTTGATAACTTTGGCTTGTCAATGATATGCTCAAGTGTAAAACCCTTTACAGTGACATTATCCAGTATAAAAGAGTCATGGATTTCATGTTTGAATATGGTTATCTGTGTTGTGATTTAACTTTGAGATGAAGTAGATTTTGTGGGTTTCCTTTATGCATTTATTTACTTAAAATCCCAGGATTGATGTTGTAGATATATGGTCTAAAAATGAAAGAAAATGTGGGGCTGCAACATTGTGTTGGTGCTTATGTCTCACATCAACTAAAATAAAGATAAATGTAGAGGTGCAATGTTATACATGTGCTGAGCTTCTATGTTTTATGAACTCTCCAAATCATAGCATATACTTGTGGTTTAGCCAGATCTTAAAGATTAACAAGAGTCTGATTGAACTTGAGGTAAAAGGAGACAACCAGAAAACCATCTATGACCATATGTTTGTAACTTGAGCCATTGAAACCCATAGACAAAATAATATGCTTAGAAATCACATCTGATTGCATGTTTAAATGCTTGCTTATGAGAATATGACTTACCAATCTCTGGATGAATACATGTTGGCTGAATGTTTATTTCTCTGATTGAAATATGATATGCAGAAGGGATTAGCATAGGAATGAGAAAAGGAAAGTAACACTTAGTAATTTAACTAAGGACTTTTGGATCTTAGGGCTACAAAATATGGCTTGGCAAGGTGAACATTGCAAGCTCACACATGGTATGTTTATACCCAGGGGCCTGAGTGTGCTGGACTAACAGTGATATGTCCCAGGAAGTGTGTGGTTTAACAAAAGAAAGTAGCTAAAGACCATAATATACTTGATAGTGAACAATAGAAATAGGTTCATGAAAGGGCTTGGGTAAAATCCCTGATGGCCAGTAATCTAATAGAAAAGACTTGATGATTGAATTGATGAATGTGTTGATTTGTTTATAATGTTTTATGGATGGATCCTATGATTGTTATCACTGAACTAAACCATTGAATTATGTATAATTTGTTGTGCACTACTGTATATGCACATGTATCACAGGAACATGCACAAGAGTGGTATTGAGTTCCTTTATCCATTTTGAAGTTATTTGAATATGAATAAGTGTCATATGAATCATGTTTTCAGTTAGATTACTCATACCAGACTTTAGTCGGACCCTTGTGTGTTTTATGCACCATTGGGTGTCTCATGTTTATATGGGGCAGTTCATGGTGGTTTTGCAGGCAAGTAGGAATTTCTTTGATCAGGCTTTGGATGTTTAGCTGCTTAAGGAATTGGATGCTATATTTCAAGATTTTGCTGAAGTTAAAATAGATGTTTATGCTGAAATATGTTAAGCTATTTTGTTGAAATTTGCTTAGGAAACTACTGTATTGTTAGAACCACTGTTTTGCAAGTGTTGAACCTATATGTATCAGCTAAATCTCATGTGCTTTGTTTTGCAAATGTTTTGCTAAGAAATGGAATTTTTAAACTTTAAAGAGCAGTTAGTTTAAATGGTAGAAAAATCTGAGATTGAAAGGATTTATGGATTGAATATACAATCAAGTGGTTGGCATAGGAGAATCCATGTTTAAGTGATATAAGATCTGCCAGAAGAAAAGGTTTTGAGTTGCTTTGAAAGGAAAACAGATTGACATGTATTTTGCTTAAGAATAAGTGCAAGTGAATATGGCTAACATGACCATTTTATTGAGCCTGGGTTAAGCCAGCACTAAAAAGTTTTAAACTCAATTTACAGTAGAGTTTTACAACCCAAATATAGGGTAGACTCAGTCATTTGGCTAACAAGAATAGGTAAAAATTAGGAACTTAAATCTTCCACTGATACACATGCACACACATGCACATGCAAGAGCACAGTTCATACAGTAACAAAATTATGGAAATACATGTAAAATGCTATGTCTTTAGACATGAAACCAATAGTTATGCAATAATCTAAGTATATTTGGAAAATCTGGTTTTTGAAACACAATTGCTATGTAGGGATTATTTCTTTAAAATGATTCCCAAACAGACTTTTACTTCCAAACTTTTGTACTCTGATTCAAGTAGAAAGTAGCTTATATATCTTCATATATGTAAGTTTAAGATGATTTAAGCAAACCAATATTTTTATTGGCATAAAGATCCTGGATAGAAGAAAATTAGAGTGTAATATTTTCTTGATTAAATGGCCACTGTATATATAAAAAAATTTAGAAATAAAAAGGTGGGTCATTTCATTTGGTATCAGAGCTATGTTGTTAAAATAACATAGCAAAATTTTGTATGAACTTGTTTGCATTGGATGTATGGAAGTGTTGACTGCCTTGGATGCTTTGTTTTGTTAGTGCTTATACTACTAATATCTATTATAACTGAATAGGGATAGATTGAAATGAATTAATCTAGAGAGTATCAGGCAAAATGGACTAACCTAAGTGTCATATCCATATAGCTATGGTAGGACCCAGACATCAAAATGTAGGGACAAGTGAACCACCCATGGTGAATGTGCAAGAATTCATGAGAGCCATAAGGAATGGAGTAGACAATAGGCAGGAAAATCCACATGAGGAGCTTTCCAAACTACTCAAGACTTTTACCAACCTTGGAGGCAAAACTTTTGATGGCACAGAAGGAGTTATGGGAGTTCAAAATTGGCTCAGGATTTTGGAAAGGATCTTTGCAGACATGCAAGTTGAAGACCAAAGGAAGAGGCAAATTTCATCCAGGCAATTGAGAGGAGCAGCTTTGGATTGGTGGGAAGTTATCATAGCTGGAAGACCTGAAGGAGAAGTGACATGGGATCAATTTAAAACAATGCTGGAAGGTAGGTTTGTCCCTGCATCAGCCAAGGAGTATTTGCTAGAGGAATTCATCAAATTAAGGCAAGGGACTATGAATGTCACTGAGTACACTCAGAGGTTTGAATCATTGGAAAAGTATGGTGCAGTACTCATCACCACTTAGGAAGCTAAGAATGGCAGATATATTCAAGGGCTAAACCTTAGCCTTTGTAGAGCCATGCTACAATACAAGGACAAGACTTTTGATCAAGTTTTGGACTTGACTTTGAGCATTGAACAACATGATAAGGCTAGAGATAATTTCAGGGCATTCAAGAATAGCCAAAACAAGAAAGGAAAGGACAAATTTCACCCTTATGATAAGAATAAAGTAGATACAGCTTCCACCAAGAAACTAGAAGAAGCCAGTGCTGCTGAAATTAAGAAGAAGATTACTTGTTATAACTGTGGCCAAGAGGGGCATATGAAGAACAGGTGCACAAATGTTAGGCCAACATCCTTCAAATGTCACCATTGTGGGAAGGAAGGTCACATAAAGAGGAATTGTCCAGATTTTAAGCAAGGAAAATTAGGGGCTTTGGAAGGAAAAGGCAAGGCAATTGAGGGATCAAATGTTGAGAAACATGGCCAAGTTGAAGGTACTTTGTTTATTCACTCAATACCTTTTGCAGTAGTGTATGATACTGGGGCTACACACTCATTGATCTCCCATGATATTGCACAACAATTAAAATTGAATTGTATGATTGTTGATAAGCCACTGTTTATTAGAAGCCCTATAGGTAGCTCATGTGTTCTGGGCATGATGTGTAGGCAACTGGGGTTAGATATAGGGGGACATGTGTTTAACTCAGACCTATATGTGTTGCAATATCCGGGCATAGGGGTTATTCTAGGAGTTGATTGGTTGAGTAAATATAAGGCTATCATAAATATGGAGACATCCACCATATCATTGAGAATTTCTGATGGACAAAGGGTAGTTGTTCTTTGTGAGGCAGACAAGAATAGAAATATAGCCAACCTTTTTGCATTGTCTAGTGAAAAACCCATGCCTGCATTAGAAGAAATTCCCATAGTGAATCAATATATTGATGTGTTTGGTGAAGTTAGGGGAGTTCCAAACCACAGACCAATTGAGTTTTCAATCAGAATAATTCCAGGAGCTAGCCAAGTGGTTAAAAGACCAATCAGAATGGGGCCTAAGGAGTTGATAGAATTGAAAAAGCAATTGGTTGAATTAGAAGAAAGAGGCTTTATTAGACCCAGTAGCTCATCATGGGGAGCACCAGTAGTCTTTGTTAAGAAACAAGATGGATCCCTTAGGTTATGTATTGACTATAGGGAATTAAATAAAGTCACCATTAAAAATAAATATCCTTTACTAAGAATTGATGATCTCTTTGATCAATTGAGTGGTGCAAAAATATTTTCTAAGCTTGATTTAGCTTCAGGCTTTCATCAGATGAAAGTAGAAGAGGAAAGCATTAAGTATACAGCCTTTAACACAAGATATGGACTTTATGAATTTTTAGTAATGCCATTTGGCTTGACAAATGCTCCTTCCTATTTTGTTGATTTGATGAATAGGATTTTTAGAGAATACTTGGATAAATTTGTATTGATATTTATTGACGACATACTAATTTATTCTAAGTCAATTAGAGAGCATGAAAATCATTTGCATATGGTATTTGAGAAATTGAGGCAGGAAGACTTGAAAGCAAAGTTTTCAAAATGCACTTTTTGGCAAAATGAAGTGAATTTTCTAAGCCACATTATATCAGAAAAAGGAATATCTGTGGATCCCAATAAGGTCATTGCAGTGCAAGCTTGGAAAAGGCTTACCAATGTCACTGAGGTCGGATCATTTATGGGAATGGCTGGTTACTATAGAAGGTTTATAAAAGATTTTGCAAAAATTTCAATCCCATTAACCAGATTGACTAGGAAAAATCAAGTGTTTACTTGGACTGAAGAGTGTGAGAAAGCCTTTGGGAAATTAAAGGAAGCACTAGTGCAAGCTCCAATCCTCAAAGTACCTGAAGGGAATGAAAACTTGGTGGTGTATACTGATGCAAGTGGACAAGGGCTTGGGGCAGTATTGATGCAACAACATCAAGTGATAGCTTATGCTTCTAGGCAATTGAAACCAAGTTAGGTAAGATATGCTACTCATGACCTTGAATTAGCTGCTATAGTGTATGCTCTTAAGCTATGGAGACACTTCTTGTTAGGGGCAAGGTTTGAAGTATACACAGACCATAAGTCACTTAAATATTTATTTTCACAAAGAGAATTGAATATGAGGCAGCAAAGGTGGATTGAACTCCTAGCCTCATATGACTTTGAAATATTATATACCCCTGGTAAGGCTAATAAAGTAGCAGATGCCCTAAGTAGACAACATGCTAAAGTGGCTAGATTAATGATAGAAGAGTTTAACACTTTATCATTGTTAACTGATTTAGAGATAGAAAGTGATAATGTAGAAAACATGAGCCTATGCAGTGAGCATGTAGAAATGGGAAAGTTAAGCTTTATCACTCTGGAGTCGGAATTGAAAAACAAAGTTGTAAAGTTACAAGGCCAAGATCCATTTTTATTTGAAAAGAAAACTCAAATATTAAATGGTGAAGCAGTGGAAGGTTTTCAGTTGAATGATCAAGGCCATTTGAAGAAAGGAAAAAGAATATGTGTTCCAGCAATTGATGAGTTGAAACAAGAAATCTTGGATGCTTACCACAAAAGCAAATACACTATACACCCAGGAAGCACAAGAATGTATCACAACCTCAAGAGGGATTATTGGTGGAGTGGTATGAAGAGTGCAGTGGCAACCTATGTATCTAAATGTATGGTTTGCCAACAAGTGAAGGCTGAGTATCAAAAACCCTCAGGAATGCTTCAACCCTTGCAAATACCACAGTGGAAATGGGAGGATATATCAATGGATTTCATTGATGGTTTTCCTAGAACTAGGAGGGGAAATGATAGCATTTGGGTAGTGGTTGATAGGTTAACCAAGTCAGCCCACTTTATACCAGTAAAGTCAGAGAGAAATGCATGTACACTAGCTCAGTTGTTTATCAAGGAAGTGGTTAGACTACATGGTATACCAAAGACTATAGTAAGTGACAGAGATACCATCTTCACTTCAAAATTTTGGCAGAGTTTTCACAAGGCAATGGGGACTGATTTATGCTTAAGCACAACATACCATCCTCAATCTGATGGTTAAACAGAAATTGTGAACAAATTGCTTGAAGACATGTTGAGAGCTTGTGTATTGGATTGGGGAGGAAGTTGGGAGGATCATATTTTTTAGCTGAATTTGCATACAACAATAGCCATCATAGTAGCATAGGCATGGCACCCTTTGAAGCTCTCTATGGGAGACCATGTTTATCATCCTCAAGTTGGCTTGAATCTGGGGAAAAAGTGGTGTTAGGGCCAGAGAGTGTGAAGGAAACTTCAGAGAAAATAGCTTTGATCAGAAAAAGAATTGCTTCTGCCCAGGATAGGCAAAATAAATATGCAGATCAAAGAAGGAAGGCAGTACAATATGGTGTTGGGGATTATGTATTTATCAAAATATCACCCATGAAGAAGGTTCTAAGGTTTGGGAAACAAGGAAAGTTGATTCCTAGGTACATAGGGCCATATAAAATTCTAGAGAGAATAGGAACTATAGCCTATAAGCTGGAATTGCCAGAAGAAATGAGAGCAATGCATGATGTTTTTCATGTGTCTCAACTAAGAAGGTGGGTTCATGATAAGGAGGCAATCCTAGAATCCCCTAAGGATGTGCATATTGACCCTAGGATGATCTATGAAAAGGAGCCAGTAGGCATAGTTGCTAGAGAGATCAAGAAATTGAGAAACAAAGAAATTAAATTAGTAAAAGTGCAATGGAGTCTTGACCCAAATGATTGCACATGGGAAGTGGAGGATAAAATCAGAAATGATTATCCACAACTGTTTGATTGAATGAAAGGTAAACTTATATATATATATATATACTGATGAATGTTTTGATTGAATATGCATAGTGATTTTTGTTTTAATATGCATAGAGTTTAATCAAATGATTGGCTTGAGAATGGTTTGAGATCGGAAAAGTTGATTTTCTGGATTGATGATACTTAACTTAAGTATGAGAGAATTGTGGGACAAAATTCCTAAAAGGAGGGGTATATGTGATAACCCTGATTTTTTGTGAGCAATATTATGATTTAAATTAGTTTATGTTTGTTTAAAAATTGCATTGAGAAAGATAGGGATGGAAACTGATTGCAAATGTATGGTTTAAACATGTACATGTGCACAAGACAGTGCACACACATGCACACATTTTTCTGCATAATGAAATAGGCAGAAATCAATATATAAATTAGAATAAATAATTTAGAAATACATATGTATGAAGATATGATTATGTCTTTATTAAGTCTGGCACAAAGAAAATAAATGATTAGGCAGAAATAAATATATGCAAGAAAAATGTTTAGTACTTGAAAAAAATTATTTAAAGAAAGAAAATAGGACTTAGGCAAAATAGGCATATATATTATATATGTGCACAAGCAAACACTTGCTGGAAGAAAACCAAAATTGCATGAAAATAGCAGGAACCCTCAAGCAAGTACTTTATCCATTTCCAGCAATTCTTTTATTGGAAAATAGGAATCATGCATATAGCATGATCGGGGTAAGATTAAAGGGATCAGGCTTATTTCTGAAAATAAAAACAAGGACCACATACCCTTTTTCTCTTGAATCAAATGAGAGGCAGACCATGTTTTGTATAGGGTAAAAATGACATTGGGTAATTTTGTTAAACCCTAGTAGCAGTCAGGATTCTGTATGAGGAGGCTCAGGGTAGTGAGACCTTTCACATTGCTCTTCAACATTTAAAGAAAAATAAAACATAAGCCAGAGAAAAATAGAAGAAGGCAGAAGACTAAAAGGGTTCAAAAAGCTTAGGAAAAAGAAGGATTAAGGTGAGTAACCTCACTAGAAACTTTGGCAATAAGTCCTGAATATTGAGGCAGCCTAATTAAATTTATATTTCACTTTTGCAAGCTATGATCATTTTATGATTTGATAACTTTGGCTTGTCAATGATCTGCTCAAGTGTAAAACCCTTTACAGTGACATTATCCAGTATAAAAGAGTCATGGATTTCATGTTTGAATATGGTTATCTGTGTTGTGATTTAACTTTGAGATGAAGTAGATTTTATGGGTTTCCTTTATGCATTTATTTACTTAAAAACCCAGGATTGATGTTGTAGATATATGGTCTAAAAATGAAAGGAAATGTGGGGCTGCAACATTGTGTTGTTGCTTATGTCTCACATCAACTAAAATAAAGATAAATGTAGAGGTGCAATGTTATACATGTGCTGAGCTTCTATGTTTTATGAACTCTCCAAATCAAAGCATATACTTGTGGTTTAGTCAGATCTTAAAGATTAACAAGAGTCTGATTGAACCAGAGGTAAAAGGAGACAACTAGAAAACCATCTATGACCATATGTTTGTAACTTGATCCATTGAAACCCATAGACAAAATAATATGCTTAGAAATCACATCTGATTGCATGTTTAAATGCTTGCTTATGATAATATGACTTACCAATCTCTGGATGAATACATGTTGGCTGAATGTTTATTTCTTTGATTGAAATATGATATGCAGAAGGGATTAGCATAGGAATGAGAAAAGGAAAGTAACACTTAGTAATTTAACTAAGGACTTTTGGATCTTAGGGCTACAAAATATGGCTTGGCAAGGTGAACATTGCAAGCTCACACATGGTATGTTTATACCCAGGGGCCTGAGTGTGCTGGGTTAACAGTGATATGTCCCAGGCAGTGTGTGGTTTAACAAAAGAAAGTAGCTAAAGACCATAATATACTTGATAGTGAACAATAGAAATAGGTTCATGAAAGGGCTTGGGTAAAATCCCTGATGGCCAGTAATCTAATAGAAAAGACTTGATGATTGAATTGATGAATGTGTTGATTTGTTTATAATGTTTTATGGATGGATCCTATGATTGTTATCACTGAACTAAACCATTGAATTATGTATAATTTGTTGTGCACTACTGTATATGCACATGTATCACAGGAACATGCACAAGAGTGGTATTGAGTTCCTTTATCCATTTTGAAGTTATTTGAATATGAATAAGTGTCATATAAATCATGTTTTCAGTTAGATTACTCATACCAGACTTTAGTCTGACCCTTGTGTGTTTTATGCACCATTGGGTGTCTCATGTTTATATGGGGCAGTTCATGGTGGTTTTGCAGGCAAGTAGGAATTTCTTTGATCAGGCTTTGGATGTTTAGCTGCTTAAGGAATTGGATGCTATATTTCAAGATTTTGCTGAAGTTAAAATAGATGTTTATGCTGAAATATGTTAAGCTATTTTGTTGAAATTTGCTTAGGAAACTACTGTATTGTTAGAACCACTGTTTTACAAGTGTTGAACCTATATGTATCAGCTGAATCTCATGTGCTTTGTTTTGCAAATGTTTTGCTAAGAAATCGAATTTTTAAACTTTAAAGAACAGTTAGTTTAAATGGTAGAAAAATTTGAGATTGAAAGGATTTATGGATTGAATATACAATCAAGTGGTTGGAATAGGAGAATCCATGTTTAAGTGATATAAGATCTGCCAGAAGAAAAGGTTTTGAGTTGCTTTGAAAAGAAAACAGATTGACATGTATTTTGCTTAAGAATAAGTGCAAGCGAATATGGCTAACATGACCATTTTATTGAGCCTGGGTTAAGCCAGCACTAAAAAGTTTTAAACTCAATTTACAGTAGAGTTTTACAACCCAAATATAGGGTAGACTCAGTCATTTGGCTAACAAGAAAAGGTAAAAATTAGGAACTTAAATCTTCCACTGATACACATGCACAGGAACATGCACACACATGCACATGCAAGAGCAAAGTTCATACAGTAACAAAATTATGGAAATACATGTAAAATGCTAAGTCTTTAGACATGAAACCAATAGTTATGCAATAATCTAAGTATATTTGGAAAATCTGGTTTTTGAAACACAATTGCTATGTAGGGATTATTTCTTTAAAATGATTCCCAAACAGACTTTTACTTCCAAACTTTTGTACTCTGATTCAAGTAGAAAGTAGCTTATATATCTTCATATATGTAAGTTTAAGATGATTTAAGCAAACCAATATTTTTATTGGCATAAAGATCCTGGATAGAAGAAAATTAGAGTGTAATATTTTCTTGATTAAATGGCCACTGTATATATAAAAAAAATTTAGAAATAAAAAGGTGGGTCGTTTCAATTGCTCTAAGATCAATGTCACATAACCTATATCATCTATATAGTTTCCATACTACAACATAAATGCAACTCACTTTAGGTTTGTCAATGAGTACCCAAAAAACTTAAAATTCATCTGCGTCCATACCCAAAAAGCAGATAAATATCTGATATATGAAAAAAGGATATGGACGTGAATACGAAGTCATCCGCATTTGAAAATTTTCCATTTAGGTTTTTTTAATATTATTAGTTATGTGTATTTTAGTACAATAAAAGATATACATTAATTGTATTATTAAGTTAATATTATATATTTTATGCATTCAATGCATATTATCTGCTTAATATTATCATATTTGTTTATTTTAATACTTATATAGTCAATGGAATTGAAAAAATTCTTTCCCAAAATTTAGTATATATTTCTTGATTTATTGACCATTAGCAAATATGATAAATATTTGATATCTATTTCTATCCACTGATTCGGATATCTGATATCCGAAAATGATTTTCGATGCAAACGTGGATACGGTACTACCAACGTCTAAAAGTAGTCATTGACATGCCTAACTCGCCTTGGATCCACCTGAAGCCAAGATCCTCAAACTGGATCGAGACAAATAAGAAATAACATCTCGATGGTGACACACTTTTACAATCAAAAATCGTGTTCTACCTCTAACATTTGATTCACTAATAGGCATATATATGAAATTGGTCAACCTTCCAATCTTCATAGCCTTCTGGTCGATTGGTTGAATAATTAGACTACCAATCAAATATACTGAACATTTAGATGGATATCTTCATCCCTCGATCTCTATAACAAGTATTAACATATCGTAATGTAGCGACCGAGGATTTTTGACCCTCGAAAATCAACATCAATACGTTCACTGTATAACATACCGAATATTCAAGTGCCGGAAATACCAATTGCTAGGGGTAAAGAAGAAAGAGGTAAAAGAAAATAGAACAACAATACAGAATCTCACAAACACAGCGGAACAAAATATAATATATTATAACATATTTTTATACAAAAGAATCTGTAACTATTTTATACTTACAATCATCAGAGTACAACAATCAATACATCAATCTGGACAGTTATAATAACTTTCCTCATACATCGGAAATATGAATCAAGTATGGAAATACGTCTCTGTCATCCAGCTCGTCTCTTGAGCTCCATAGCATCCTATCCTGAATCTGTAATACTTGGTCTGACCCGAGCATTATAATAAAATAACATCCGAGTCAGTCTGGAAAACCAGTATGAGAAAACACACTCAATTTGAATTATTAAAGTTATCAAAATCCTTTGAAAAACAAAGGTATCTCGTAAGACCGCATCACACATAAACACGACGGGTCTTACGAGATACCTTTGTTTTTCAAAGGATTTTGATAACTTTAATAATTCAAATTGAGTGTGTTTTCTCACACTGGTTTTATAGACTGACTCAGGTGTTATTTTATTATAATGCTTGAGTCAGACCGAGTATTACAGATTTAGGATAGGATGCTATGGAGCTTAGGAGACGAGCTGGATGACAGAGTCATATTTCCGTACTTGATTCATATTTCCGCTGTATGAGGACAAGTTATTATAACTGTCCAGATTGATGTATTGATTGTTGTACTATGATGATTGTAAGTATAAAATAGTTACAGATTCTTTTGTATAAAAATTTGTTATTTTATATTATATTTTGTTCCGCTACGTTTGTGAGATTCTGTATTGTTGTTCTATTTCTTCTACCTCTTTCTTATTTACCCCTAGCAATCAGTATTTTCAGCACTTGAATATTCGGCATGTTATACAGTGAACGTATTGATGTCGATTTTCGATGGTCGAAAATCCTGGTCGCTGCACGTAATGCCTATAGTAACCAACCGTAGTCATGTTGAAGCATATAATAACCTCTAACTCACTCGTCATAGTACAAAATGTGAAAAAACTCATTGAAATTGAGTGTCATTTTATAATGTATTATAACATAGTGTATCACTATTAACGTCACCACACAATCTGCACAAAATGCCTTAAACCATTTGCATGGGCCCTTTAGGGTTTAGATTTAACCTAGCATCAAAGTAGGTTATCAGTGGACCAAGTGAATAGGTCAATCGATGAGTTATTAGGGAAATAATTCCTCGGTGTTTCGGTATTATAGTCAGTCGAATGGTTTGCATTGTAGTTTCCTGAGTTTATACAACGAAATAGTTAGTCGACTGGTCAGCTTTGAAAGTCATTTTTCTTTCGAGTCTTTCAATAAGTATTCGAATTTTTTTAACTCAAACTTTATATACATTTCATTATACATTTTTAAGCGTAATTAAACTCCTGATATGATTGTATTAACATTACTACCACATTATACACATGTTCGACTGTTATAACACATCAACTACTATATTGTTATCTCCGATTATCACATTTACTTAAATTCTTAACTAAACCATCGATCCAACTATTATCAATGTGCTATAAGCATAATTACAGTTTCATTACTATGTTAGATGAACTTAACCATGACAATTTCATGTTCATACATCGTCATTAGCAATTATATATGATTAATTTATTTGTTATTCATTAACTTAAACATATCCATTCATCTTCTACCTTTTTATATAATTCAAGGACTTAAATCATCACTAATGGTCAGTTGACATTTTCTAACACCAATTTAAATGCTAATATCCAATATTAGGTGTATTTTAACATCAATATCATATTAAATGAGGCCATTGACCCTAACTTGGGTCATGATCAATGAAATAGCAACATGTATAATATTATGCGTCTTAATCGACTTTTTCTCACTCACTAATTACCAAGCAAAGTCCTCAAATCGAATTGTATCGATGTGCTCTCTAGTGTCCACAAAATGCCTTAGCTCCAATCTCCATGAATTGAGTCAAATTTGATATCTTTATTGCCTGATCACTTTAGCATCAAAAAGTATTAAATTTGATTATATATTTCTCTAGGTATTGTGGTTCTTGGTTTAGAGAATGGATTCGTTTGTTTCTTTTGAGAAGGGAAGTGGGAAGTGATGAATATATGTAGTTTTAGAAACTGATGACCATTTCTATGTCTAATTTGGCACTAATGGGCCTTAGGATTGTAATTTAGCGCAAATCAAATCCGAATACTAATTCGATCATTACTCCCAGTCCTTTAATCCGATCAAAGTGTTTTTATAATGAAAATTGACCCAAAAATCTGATATTCGCAATGATACAAGTTTCGTCATCCAATTCACTCATCTGTAAAAAATATAAATTTGCCCATCTTTACATAAAAACACAAGATTTCCCTTTATTAAATTATTAAAATTCATATGGTGTTACAATACACTCCTAAAAGAATTTTGTCCTCAAAATCCCCAAAGACGAAGAATGTAATTCTCTCTCTCACATACACACACGTATCGCACAAACACGCATACTATATGCATAACACATATACAAACCAACTAAGCATACACAAGCCAAGATAATATATATAAACTACACCACATACATATATAAGCATAGGTGATGAATAAAGCATATGAAATACTATCAAAATGTGAAAATGCAACTATCGGCTTTCTATATGTATGCAAACGTCATGGCATATTGGCATGTATGCAAACAATCTAGCATAAACAATCAATCTCTATATGAATGCAAGCAACATACCACATCAAAATATCAATACAACATACGATTTCATAGCACACTAAGCATAGCCTAAAAAATCTAACAAATCCTAACAATAAACCACACAATCTAAACAATCACACACAAAGCAACCAATCCAAACCAAACAAAAAAATTAAATAAATGGAAACATACCAGTAAAGAGCTCGAGATGAGAAGCATGGATTGTAACACCCTGTGAATTAAACGTAATTAATTAAAAAGAAATTAATTATAAATTAATAAATTCAAAAATGGAAATTTCACAAATATCAGAATTTGGCTATGAAACTTACACCGTCGTGTTTGTGCTGAATTTTTGATCAATTTTTATATATAAAGTTTTGTGATCGGAATTCAAACGAAAAAGTTATTAAGGTTTGAAAATTTTGAATTGGAAATAATTATAGATGTAATTAAGAAAATAAATGTAATCACTAACGTTAATTAATGTCAATAGTTACTTAACCTCTAAGTAGAATTAACGTTAAATCAGATCTATAAGAACTGGACAAGATAAGTTTAAAAGGAATTAAATGTTACATAGAAATTAATTAACATAAAAAGCAACCGATCAACCTCTTTAATGGGACCGTTCTACTGCTAGAGGTCGACCGGTGGAAGACAAAGCTAACCCCTCACCAATCTTGTCATGTTTTCTGAAGGAATGACAAAGCTCTGCCATTTTCTCTTCTCTTCAAATTCTAAAATCTATATAAACTATAATATATATAAATAGAGAATAACAGAGTGTAATCAGATAAGAAGAATAGTATCGAATCAAATCGCCAACCAATGTAAATTGTAAATCTAAATTAAATTCAAATCACTTTTCAGATCTAAATTTCTAATAAATATGTATATGCTTGTGGTATATATTTCGATAGGGAGAAAAAGGGAGTCAAAGAGGAATAACAAAATTTAGACTGGAGATTTGAAAGCTTAAAGGTGAGTGGGAAATTATATATTTTTGAATAATATTGGACTTATATCATTGTAAATCTATTCCTTGTATGCTTGAATATAATTTTAGAGTATTGTAGGCTTAAATATATATATACATGCAATGAATTTGAAAACCATGGCTATATATTCTATGAATTGTTAACTTTGATTTAATATTGCATATAATTGAATCTAGAATGTAAGGGCAAAATTAGTGCCTAAATTTATAATATATTGTATAATAATTCCAGGTTTGTTGGTTGAATGATATGTTAGTGAATATAGATGGAGGTTAATATAACTTTGATTGGGATTTAAGTAGTATTTTAATTCATTGGAATAAAGTGTGTTGCAATATAAATTTCTATAAATTATCCAGTTTTATAATAATGTAAAAAGTGTATTGTTTGAAGTAATAACGAACGTGCCTAAAAGAAAGAGATGTACAAAGTAGGGATGTTTACCGTATTTTATATCGTTCTATTTCCATAATAATAATAGAAAAGATACTTCCTTGTAATTCCAAACACAACAAAAGTCCTCTTTTAGATAATTTCTGGAAAACTATAATGTTAACGTTTTCTTTTAGGAAGATGTAATTCCAACACAATAAAATGCAAAAATTCGTAACTATAAACCAAAGCATTATAAGCAGAGATAATAACAATAAATCAATTATAAATCTAATATATGCGATATGTTATAAAATAACAATAAGTGTTGAAATGTATGTAGAGCAAAGAAATGAGTAATTAAGAGAATTATAGTAATCAAAGAAAGATAATAATAGTTGAAAAGGAATGTAGGATATACCTAACAATATCAAATGGAAGTCAAACAGAATAAGTTAATTAATCTATTAAATTAAAAGTAAGCGATAAACAACATTAAGTAGGTGTAAATGAAACAAGAAGCAAGTTGGGTAAAATAACTAAATACCAACAGAACATACATGGCGTAGTAACTATATAAATTTATTTAGGCTTAAGTATGCATTTATGGCAGGCATGAATTATTGAATTTAGTCAATAACTTAGAATAATTAAAAAGTTCATAGTCATTAATATGGGTTGGAATGCGAGGTCAATAATATTACACAACAGAAGTCTGCCCGCCGCAAGGAGATACCAGCAGTTGTGTATCTATTATACTAATGTGGGACATATACAACTGTAGGACCCGTGGAATTATACGTTCGTGTATAAGTGAAGGGAATATACCAAAGTAGGAGGGTTCACCTCGGTCGAAGTGTCAAAGGGCAAGTAGAGTCTACTTCAACCTTTTAGGGGGTACGTATTAAGTAACCAAATTGGCATTTCCTTATTTGCATTAGGAAATCTAAATGGGACAGTGAGCGTAGGCTCGGTGCTATGACGATGAGGTTGGTACCATATATGTGAGAAGTAGGAGCTGTTTATATAGGTCGAGATAGTCATCGGTCCTGAACGGTCAGCGAAAAGACAAGAATTACATCTAAACTTTAATTATCCCTTATGTATTGAGTCCCTTACATTACGGAAAATCAGACAGAAGGTTTTAATAAGCATTATTTTATTAAAATGGTAGTTTGGTTTAAACACCTAAGTTGTGTAAACTATTTGATGTTATTGGGCCAACCCGTACGGTGAGGTTGATACCATATATGTGAGGAGTAGGAGCTAATTACATAAGTCGAGTTCGTCGTCGGTCCTAAGCGATCAATGGAAATGCAATGGTTATGCCTAAACGGGTTACGCCTCCTACTAGTGTAGACCATGTTTAGGACATGCACCACCTCATAATCGTTTATTAGTTTGTTTGTTGTTAGGATGCAAGGCTAGATAACCTTTTAATGGAGGTCTTTCAAAAACAAAACATAATATGGTTAAATAGTTGTAATGTCATTATTAGGCACTACGAGAGTTCCTTGGTATGCATTGTAGTGAGGACGTGATGCTGCATTGACGATGAGTCCTGACGAGGTGATGAGTTATACATACTATTAGACAGAGTATCCTGGTCCAAAGGGGGAATGTGGTACTTATATACATGCACTACATATATATACATGTTTGTAGTTATTGAATACATCGAATAGGTGGGGCGTATCTTACACGTACGTGAAGTCAAGATGGGTAAGTTGAAATAGTAGACATAACATGTAATGAAAGACAAGCTTGCTAAACTAGTGTTATGTATAAAGTATATAATTTACCAGTCACCAAAATGTTGTTCTGACACCCTCCTCATTACAACCCACATGATAGACTTAGAGGGTTGGGTACTGGTATAAGGAGGGAATGGTGGAAGGACAAATTCCTTATGCATGCTCAACACTAACAAGGGCACAAGATACCAGAGGTATTAGCCATGGTTGGTAATTATATGATTTATAACACTTTACTATTCTGCTAGGAGTTTTATTGATAGTGCTCTGATATACTTTTATTTTTACAGGATATCCACACCAGCGATTCATACTTTGATAGACTTGAGTTTTCGATTCAGCGAAAATTTGGACCCACTGAGGTGTGGGTTGTTACATTTGGTATCAGAGGAAAAGTTAGTCGATCTTGAAAATTAGGATACGTTGAGTGAATTATTTGTATTTTTACTATAATTATATATGTATTATATGCCAAACTCTACAATTCCGAATATAGTAGTAGTTGCAACTATATTTTGAAAAGATGGATAATATGACTATGAGTTGGAACAATATATTAAGTTGAAGATATACACCTATTTTGATTACTCTATGGGAAGTAGTTCGTATTGGAAGGCATTGATGTAAGAAGAGCATGAATGCGACATATGAAAGGATCTCTAAAGCTGGATAGTACTTGACTCCCTTTTAGAACACAAATTGCTCAATGGTTGTAGATCCCCATAGGATTTCCGATTGATGATGTACATTAGATCTGGATCAAGGAGAAGTAAGAATTTAAATGTTGCATATATTCGGAAGTAAGAATTAAATAAGTTCCCTAAAAAAGGTGTGTAGTAATCACTCCAACATGATAGCTGGATTTTAATATTCCAAAGGAAGATAAGTCAAAAGTAAGTGGAAAAAAGAAAATTCCAAAAGAAGTGACAAATAAAAATCGCTTTGAGTCTGATCCCATGTGAAAGAATTTAATATAAAAAGGGTTGAGAAATATATAAATAATATATTTGAAATGATTTTCAAGGAATTTGTTTAAAAGTGGAAAAATTATATTTTGAAAAGTAAGTAAATATTAAATTTGCAGAAAAATAAAATATCCTTAGTTTATTCAAATAAAAATTTCTAGTAGAAAATTCAAAATTTGTTGGACCAATAATTTCATTTTAAAACGAGTTTAGTGCTTTTCCAATTATGAGAAATTTAAGTCTTAAAAAAACTTTTAAAAGGGATGGGCAATACGAAGTGGTATTAGTTTTAAATGGGGTAAAAAGCATGAGAAAGCAGATAAGAACCCAGAAACAAAGTGGCAGGCAAATGCACCACTATGGGTAGATAGCAATTTTTCAGAACAGTTAGAACGAAGGCGGAGAAGACGGAAGTGGAACGAAACAACGTTAGTTATAATTAATAATTATGATTTGATCCATCTCAAACATGGTTTAGGTTTAACCTGATCCAAATAGGCCAGGAGCGGTCGACCACTTCTGGTTGACCGCCCCAAGCACAAGCGCTCGACTGGCTACGTGTTTCGGATGTGACCGGAACCTCGTATGCGACATAAAGTCACGTCCAGGTCGAGGCACCACTTCATTTCATCAATTCCCCTCTTCCTTTAGCATAATTCCTCCTCTCTCCTCAAAAATCATGCAACCCATCTCCGGCAGCCTCCACACCGAAGACGACAACTCCAGAAGACTCCAATACCCCAAAAACTAGCGACGCTCCATCAAATATAGCCCCCAGATCTAGATCTAAAATCATCCACCAAACCAAACCATGGAACCTCCACACAGCAGCATCTCCTTTCGCCACCCAGGTCTGACCCCAAAAGAAATTGCGTGGCTCCAAAACGACGAAGAAAGTGTAAAAAGCTATGAAGAAGCGGTGAACTTTGCATTTCTATAGAGACAAGGGGTTAAGTTTTGGACTTCGCCGCTTATGATTTGGATGGTTTATTTGCGGCCTCAGAATTACTACCGATCCTTAGCCATGATACATTCGAGAGGGAATGCTATCGTGATGCATGCGTCTATTTGACGCTAATTTGCAATATTTATTCAATGAGGACACCACTAGCTTCACATCCGAAGTGACATGAGTAGATATTCAGATGATAGACGAGTAGTTTGGAGGGATCCTACACATCTCCGCAGCAGGAGAGGATTTAGAAGATATCGAGACCTCCAATCAAGCTATTCTTCAGCATATCTTCCACCAGGGAGTAGGCGTTTGGTGGTTGGACAGCATGCGGGACCAATCCTGCCTGGTTACCAGCATTATTTAGCACAACATCGCCCCCAAGATGGGGAAGTTCGACCAAATCTACCCCCTCATTCAGAAGGCCACCTATGCCATTATAGGTGGTATTTAGTGAATTAAACCAAGGCCATCATGTTCCATTATGTGGGCCCAGGAGTTGGGATGTAGAGGAAATATCTTCCATACTGTCATCTTTTTAGTCCCGTCTTCCAACTGTATGGAGTTAGTCTTCGAGGGAAGCAGCTGTAGAAGAAGGCACTTGCGCCATTGGATAGAGCTTCCCTTAGGAGGATGTGGATAAGGGAGGTGCTTATGAATTTTGTAGCATGGGGGGAGGGGCATGTCAGGCATAGGGAGGAGCAGGCCAGGCACAGATGGAGTGGGCTCCATGGCCAGATCAGGAGGCTACCCAGCCACAACTATATGTCCCGAAGTACATGGCAATCCAAGATTTCCAGATCCGAATAGAGGTAGAGCTGCAAGAGATATAGACGAAGTAGCAATGCTAGGGTTGCGAGCTCGGATGCATAACTGCCATGTTCCGATTGTTTAGAAGCCATGGTAGTAGTTCGAGTTCTCATGGAAGAACAGGGCCATCCCGCAGCCCGTAGGTAGTAGTAGGATTATTAGTAGCAGTTGTTATTTTCTTCCAGCATTGTCTTTTGTTTAGGTTTTGGTTGTAAGCATTAGTTATTTCTACTGTATAAAACACGTACAATATTATGAGAAATGTTCCTTTTGAAAATCGGTTTTTGGATTGACCGCTATATTAATTAGAAACTTTGTAAGTAAAGAAATTTCATGTAGACACTTAACTAATGCAAAATATGACTGGAAGTTTATAACATAAATTAGAAAATTTATTAGTTGCTAAAAGTAAAATAATGCTGAGTCCCAAAAGTCTTTAAATTTTAGGAAGAAATTTTGGCGAGCGAATGATAAAGAAAAGTTATTGTGAAACCACGGGTCGCTATCTATTTACACCAGAAATTGGCACAAACACCAAATAGAAACTTTTTGAAGAGAATTAAATGAAGAATAAAATGGAAAAAGTGAATAATAACAAAAAAACAACAATAAACTAAAAGAAAAAACACGCACACACGATTTATAGTGATTCGGTGTTCTTTGCCTACGTCCACTTTAAATAGATTGCTTTATTAATTCCTTTATAATCTGAGTACAAGAGAGATAGGATCAAAATCCTCAGTTAACAAGAATATAAAGCAAACAGCAGCGTCCAAAAGTCCCTGAGAATGACCCCTCAAGCCAATATTTATAGATGAAGGTCACTAACTATCTCTCTGGAAACTTGGCTGAAAAACCCTTACAACCATATGGGCCTACTAGAGGGATCGTTAGGCCCAACTCCCAAAGAGGAGGGATTAGTACCGATCCCTTCTTTGGTCTAATTTTTGGAAGCGATCCTTATGGTGGCTTCCTCATGCAAAAATATGTTTAGTCTCCAAATTTCATGTCATTTGGATCAATGAGCTCGAGTTATTGCTTGATCTTTGGTTCAACATGGCTTGCATGCAATTTTCTACCGATCCCTTCTTAAGGATGTATATTGATCCCTCCAACTTGGTCCTTTTGAGGTGCAATCCCTAGGGTAGGTTCCTTAGGTTCCCTATGTCTTGCTCTCCAAGCTTCATATGCATTGGACTTGTAGATCTTGAGATATTGATTGTTTTCTATAAGAATGCTCTCATGCTTTGAAACATGTCGATCCCTCTTGTTGGGGCCAATTTATACCGAGTGCTTCTATGCATGGAACCATATTCCATACTTCGAACATTCTGCTTTGCACATCTATCAATTCTATTTAACCCTAACTTTATATTTTTCATTTATGCTTGACTTCTAGGTCCCGCAATCATCACTCTTGAGTCATCAACCTTGATGGCAGTCGAATCTAACTCGTGTAATCAGTTCAATATAGCCAAGCTAGAATGTCGGATAACACTTGCCCCTCAAAGTACGTCTTGTGATGAACATGACGTGCTTTGAATTGAATCAAGTTAGAGTCGTGGAAAGAAATCCATCCAGCTTCCTGAATAGTTGCTATTCCTTTGTTAAATATTTTTCCAAGGTGCTGAATTTCTTATTGATCGTCATGACGCTTGATCGATTTCCAAAGGTATAAATCCAGGGCTATATTCCATCAGTTAATATATGTAAGTGTGGTTCCATAAGTCTAACTAGCTTTGGTTATTTGGTCCAGCTTTGAACTTGAAGGCTTCAGGTTTGATTCCAATTTTTGTCTATTTCAAAAATTGAGTTTTTTGGTCATACACGTGCACGTTCATTTACATATCCTTGTCGTTGGCTCCTGGACGTATTCCTACGTTCATGGGTCATCACGAACTTTCATTGCATTTTGTGTGTTCATGCTTATATTCATTTGCGTATATGTTCATGGTCGATCCCTTACTCTCTATTCTCTTTTTTTACATGTTTTTTAGGGATCAGCATATGCTTAGCTGACCCCTTTCTCTCTTTTCTCCATGCTTGCAGGGGTCGGTATGTTCTATTCCGAACTCTTTCCCTTTGCTTCGTCCCATATATTCCATGCCGATCACTCCATATTACTAGCCGAACCCTCCTTCTCTCTTTATGTCTTAAGGCTCGGCTTTTTTTATGTCGAACCCTCTTCCCTTATGCTCCTCTCTTATCACTCATCCCTCTCTTTCCAATTACCTTTCCATGACCGAACCCTTCTTTATCTTGAAAAAGAAAACCTGAACCCTTCCTTTCTACTCGACCATTGCTTTTATCAATAAATCTGTCTTCCTTCTTAGTTTTAGATCATCATTCCACCTTCCATTCGAAACATAACCTAATCTTTTTTCTTCTCACAGCTCGTCTTTGACATTTTTAGGCAAGCTTCCCATTTTTTACTTTTGATTTTATGACGAGGCGCTGGATCCTAATCCATCAGCAATAATTTAGTGTGTGACGTGGTGGATGATTGACGACATAGGTTTGTTTGGGAAGACGAGACGTGGAAGGGAGTAGGGCTCGGTAGGATGATAAGGAAGGAAGTAGAGAAGAGCAGATGGCATAGTGTTCGGTTGAGTATTTTGAAGGATAGCGCAAGAATTGTGGAACGAAAGGGATCGACAATATTGTCGGATGAAGGAGGGATAGGCTGGAATGGCAAAGGACAGGGATTGGCTAAATTGCAGAGGGAAAGGGATCAGTGGAATGGGTTGGTGTGGTGGGATCAGCATATTTATAGAAGGAGAAGGATCAGTGGAATGGGTTTGGAGAGAGGGATCAGTCGTAATGCTTTAGGGTAAGGATCGACATATAAGGATTGGCATTGATGGGTCAGTACATAGGGATCAGCAAATACTTGGCTCATTCTTAGATTTTGAATTTAATTTGAAAACTTGGAGCAATCAGTAACACTTTCATCTCAATGAACTTGAACATATGACAACTATGAACAAAAGGACTTGCATATTCACTATTGAACTTGAGATTGAACAATCAAATCCTGGGAACCTTCAACATGAACTAAAACTTAATACATGGACCTGAATAATAGATTTCACACTTTGATATGCCAATAGTCGATTCCAAAGCTTTTGCAACTGATCAATCTCTTCGCCAGTTGTGATGGTCAGCGATGACGGTTACTCTGGTCGGAATCCAAAGTCCCGTCATTTAACTTCTTTTTCTTATTTAAAGCTGTTTATTTCTGTTATGCACTACACTACACAACACTAGCTCACACTTAGCACGGGGGGGAATAGGAAAACTTTTCTAATCTCGATTGTCTACTGAGTACAGTTAACATGGACTTCAGACGCACAGAGTGTTTAGCTGCAATGTCTTTTGGCCCAGCCTCGCAGCGTAGCAATCTTAAAACAATGTCAAGCTTCGCGACTATATCCGGTAGGCTTTCTCCTGGTCATCAGACTGAACAAACAGCAGTTTCTGGCCCATCAGTCAACCTTTTTTTTGATGTTTCCGTCCTTTCGGGGGAGGATGAAAGTTCTACGCCTGACGCAGTAGAAGGCGCCATTCTCTTAGATAACCCTATAGATTCTCAAGCCTCCCAAATTGGTGAGGTCACCCTTCGTAGGCTATGTTCCAGACATAGGATTCCATTCGAAAACGTCTTGGCTCCTTCGATAAATGACAGGGCTCACTTGCCCCAGAGGGGTACACATTATGCAACAAATTCATGTGCTGGGCCGGATGTGCACTACAACAATTTGGACTTTTAATAGCGTTTAAAAAATGCTATTAAAGGCTTTTATAGCGTTTTTATGAATGTTGTATATCAACATGTAGTTATAAGTCTGTGACTTACGATAGCAACACAAAAAATGCTATAAATGAGATCTTTTAACAGCGTTTGAAAAGTGCTATAAATTGTTTTAATGACGTTTTTGCACACGCGGTAAAAAACATGTTACAAATAGGAAGGGTTATTAGACAGCAAGAATAAAACGCTATAAAAAGTTCCAAATAATAGCGTGTTACCAACGCTATGAAAACTCTCTTAACAATAGCGTTTTTTGACTGCTATTAACAATTGCATATTAGAGCACTTTAAAAACGCTATTGTTACCTTTTATAGCATTTTTTAATGCTATTATCTTATTACATAAGATTTTCTGTGCTTTTGATGTTTCATTGCATATATGTATTACGAATTTAAATATCACTAAGATCACATTTGACTACCAATACGTTATATATAAACAAATAAAATTACACCAAAACAACATGTGTTCATTATATTCCATAACTATGTATGAAGATTACAAATGCAAGTAAACAAAACTAATATTATACATAAGCAATCTTACCAAAACGATACGTAGAAGTATTCAAAACACTAAAGATACACACGACACTATATATTACTTCAAATCACCTTGTTGCTACTTGCTAGCACCAAATGTATTAGTTACCTGTAAAGAAAAAGTTCCATAATTAGTCGTAATAGACATGATTCATGAAAAATATGCATATAAGGTGACTTTTGAACAACAATATATGACGTTTATGAACTTATTCAATTCTAAACCACTATTGTATTTAAATGAGTACAAATACCATTAATTTTGTAAACTTATTTAATTTTTATAAAACTTGATTTATTTCCATAATACCGGTTTTATTTTTGGCAACTTAATTAACTTAGCTAAATCTTTATGAGACATAATAAATTCTATAGAAACTTTGTTAATTTAGTTAAATTTTTATAAAACGCAACTAATTTTTTTTATCAACTAAATTTTACAAATTCAAGTCAGATGTTTAAAAACCTGGTTAAATTTATAATAATTAGTTAAAATTTATTAACTTGTTATTTTTATAAACTTAATTTATTTTAAAAACTTAATTAAAGTTTATAAACTTAGTTATTTTTTATAGACTTTCTTAATTTGTATAAAACTTAGTTAATTCTATAGAAATTAGTTAATTTTTATCAATTAGGTTGATTTTTATAAATTTATTTAATTTTTACAAAACTTAGATAACTCTGTTAAATTTTTATAAACTTAATTATTATTTTATAAAGTTGCTTACCTTTTACAAAATTTTGTCAATATTTAGATAATTATTTAATTTATATACAACTTGTTTAACTTATTTAAATTTTTATACAACTTAGTTAATTTTTATAAATTTACTTTTAGTTTTCTAAAACTTAGTTAAGGTAGAAACTTATTTACTTTTTATAAAACTTGGTTAACGTAGTTAATTTTTATAATTTATCTAACTTAGTTTAATTTTAAAAAAAGAAATTAAATTTTTATAAAACATAGTTAGCTTTTTATAAAACTTGGTTAAATTTTACAAACTTAATAATCGGATGTTTATAAAACTTGGTCAAGTTTTATAAAACTTAGTTAAATTTTATTAACTTTGTTATTTTTATAAATTTAGTCTATTTTGAAAACTTAAACTTACTTAATTTCTATAAAACTTAGTCAACTTCTATAAAAATCAGTTATCTTTTTATAAAGTAGGTTAATTTTTATAAATTTATTTAATTTTTATAAAACTTAGATAACTTTGTTAATGTTATATTTTGTTTTAAATACCTTACTCAACAATTGCATGTCAATTGTTATAAACTTATTAATTTATATAAAACTTAGAAATTTTATAAACTTATTTAATTTTAAAAAACTTAGTTTAGTTAATTATTATAGAACTTAAGTAATTTTAAACTTAATTAGTCAATTATCCATATCTAGTTGAGAGGTACCACTCGCAAAAGCTTACTGAACTACTGTTGTATATATTTTTCGCTTCTAATAGTGGAGAAATGAAAGAATATCAATTTGACAGTGGATTTTTTAGAAAATTCGTTGAAAGGGAAAAAATAATTACTTCAGGTGCTACTAATATTTGACTGCACTAAACTGATATTCCTCCAACTATAGTGATAAACAGTTTCAAAGTAATGACTGAATTCCAGACATATGGCTATATTAACATCAAAGTGAATGCAACAGCTGTATATTTAATGAAAGTGGATCATTAGATCAATGATCACCAAAGAAACATGAAGAAAATTAAAGCAACAAAAAAAGAGCTAATATTACAGTGATAGTATGCTAGCATAAATTGAAGAAAAGAGATAAGTATACATACATAGGAGAAGAAATAACGTGTGTTGCGCACTGCAATGGATGATGTACTAAACTGCAACGCATGAAGTACCGAACTTCCGAAGATGATGCACTGAACCGCAACGGATGAAGTACTGAACTACTGAAGATGATGTATTGAAATGCAGTGTGCTATGAAATGGCGGGTCCGAATATATCACAAACAATATTGATTTGACCCTGCAACCTGTGAAAGCTGAAGTGTGTACTGACCTGAATTGGAATGTCAGACAATGGGGGTGGATGCTTAATAAATAAAGTCGGTAGAAGCAATTAGCGTGGGAACACAGTGAACTGGAATGTCCATAGAATAACACAGAACTGAAATGGTGAATTGACATGTAGACTGAGTAGAAGCATGTTGCATGGAGCAATCGTAGGTGAAGCTTCTGTAAATGAATCTGAACGAGCGTCAAGGTAGACTGGCTGGCATGAAATAAGGCCAACTGACTGAAGAAAGAGATCAAAATAGTTACACATAGTTCACACTCAAACTGAGCAGGATGGGTGCAGACACAGTTGGATCTCTGAACAGAGGAAGGAGTATTGATGCCTAAATGGGAGCTGAAACAGAATTAAACCCAACAGGCGTTGGGCTGAAGCTAGAAGCAACTAAACTAAGCTAGTCTGAACTCTAAATAGAAGCTTGATTGATGAAGATCTGATCCCAAAGAAAAGGCAACGGGACGGGGCAAAGGCTAGAACAAACCAGATTGAGTTAAAGTGCTCTGAATAGTAGCTTGATTGGTGAAGATATGAGCGCTGAGCATCGACAACAGGACGGGATTGAAGCTGAAAGAAAACCAGACTGAGCTGTAGTGCATTTGACATTGTGCTAGCCTGCTATCAACATCAAAGCCACTGTCTAAAGAAGACTTGAAAAATAGAGGTTTCAAGGTTGTTTCCAGCAACTGTGAGTGTTAGTTTTGTTGTAAAAGAAGTGGAAGGTTAGTGTAGGTGGACTTCCACTTGGTTAATTTCATGTTAATATAGCCAACAATATCAAAGAGATCAATTTCATTCCTAACATACAAATTTCATCAAAAACTAAAACCAATCAGATCTATTAGCATACACTCAAAGAAAAGGAACAGGTTTTTGCAAGAAAAATTGAATGATACCATCTTCATTTACTATAACAAAAAATACTAGATGTATCTTTACATGAGATTGGTATTCATTATAGCAGATGTGCAAGTGGTCAGTGGGCATGTTCCCAGAGAATTAAATCACGCAGCAAAGTTGATAAAAATATTCGGCTAATAAATTAATATATGCACAATAAATTAATGAGATGGGTCCGATTCCTTTAGCCTGTATACCATGCATTAAACTAGAAGTGACCAAAGAACCTTAATTAGTAAGAGAACTTAAAGGAGATGTCACTTTGTAAAAGGAGAACCCATTTATTATGTATCAGACCTTTAATAGAACCCATAACTAACCATGTCACCTGTGACAACTTACACTGTAGCCCACAACAAATTTCTAGAAACACTTTTATCATTTGTATTGAAAATGCTTCAAGGCGAAGATAACATTTGACATAGAACACTAATTTAGTTCTGCCAGTTATAGGAATTATAACTGGTTTATATATCATTTGAATTCAAGATCCATGATAACAACAAAGATTTAGGTGCCAAGAAATGAGATAAGATATTTGTCATGAGAGTAGAAATGGCCCCGTCAAGTTATTATGGACATTGATTATAAGACTGTCATTAGTGACAGAGTAGATGTCAGGACCAGGAAATTGTTCATTGATCAATATCCCCTATAAAATTAAAACGTAAGCAACATGAATATACCATTATGGATGACAGTAAACATTGCATTCTTAGGCTGTGTATGTAATATGTGAAAAGCTTACTTGTTGCTTAACACCAAGAGGGGAGATTTCACCAAATTCAACAACCCAATAAAAAAATCTGTAGGGATCCTCTGCTTTAATTGAAGATATAGAACAAAATAGATCAAGTGCTTTTACATACTTGTATCTTATTCGATAACCTACTTACAACCAAATTTCTAACATAAAAGCATGTACAATCATCCAAACGCGAACAACCCTTTGAATTTGCACTTCATGATTTAATTTTTGATTTAATTTTTGATTTTTTATTTTACATCACCTTATGTGCCCCTTATTTCGTATTTTCACGATAACCCCGTGGGGTTATCCAGTCCTTAAGTAACATGACCAGCTGACCAAAATGGCATGTCTTAGCTCATCTCATGATTTACTGCAAGATAAATGCCAGAATGACACCCATTGTCATCATCTATTAAGATTTCAACTTATACATCCTACAACTGGCAACAAGAAATATAGTGGAGACAACCAAGTTGAAAATTAGACATTGACCAATCGACCATGAAATATAATACCTAACATTCGATGCAGAATCAAATTAAAGATACAGATCCACAGAGTTTAGTTTTAGGCTTTGCAAATCATTTATCAGAACCATGCATTAAAAACCCAACCGTGCTTTATTCATTAGTTCTATCATATACGTTACACGGTACACATTATATGGTGCACACAAATATGTTAAATCAAATAAATAATTTGACAAGCCTGCCTTACACACACTACTTCTAACCGAGTAATTTTTACATTTGTTCTTAGGTTGATCAACTTAAAAACCCAAGCAAAGTATTTTCTATTGCAAAATACAGTTTTCCATTAAATAAACTATTCAGGACGATAATATTATTGTTAATATATAAGCTAAATAACATATGATAAATATGCATTTTATATTTGGTGTTAATATTCAAAATCACCACTTACTTATTTGCCAAATACTGAAACAAGTACAGTCTATCAAAATCTCAATTGATCCCTTTGAACCAGTTAGACTGGAAACTAGTACATTCAACATTTCGAATGCAACATGATGCAGTAATAAAGTGCATTTTTCAAATAAATTCTAGCTAGAAATATAAATTCATAAAACAATAAAATGGATTTCCTCGTTTCTGTATAACCGAAGTCAACTAATTGCCGGAAGCCTGGAAATCAGTTAGTTCAACTAATTTCTCTCCGCTTGCAGCAAATCCACCTATTGAAAAATAGTTCATCTACTAATAACAAAAGGAATACTTAATTTTCAGCTCAGAAAATCAATTATCCAGGTGGAGCAAAATCAATCATGGAGTATATACCTAAAAGTTGAAAAATATATACCTAAAAAATGGTTGAAGTTCACGGCAAGGTTGAGGAATCAGAGCAGCGGCGAGGTTGAGGAATTTGACGAATCGGAGCAGCGGCGAGGTTGAGGAAGTTGAGGAGCGACGAGCGGCGAGGTTGAGGAACGGTGATTGACGATTAATTTAGGGATTTGGGAGGGAAGTGTGAAATGGGATATTCTGGGTAGAGATTGAAATATGACCGGGAGAGTAAAGTTATACGCACAAACTTTTGGTTTTAATCGATTGCGTTTTAGTGAGCTATAATTTTATGTCAACATCTACTAAGTAGGTAATGATTGCAAGTCATGCTTCAATGCAATCCTCACATGCTATCAATAAACCATTTTCTTGTAGTGGTGTGAAATGTTAAGATATCTTGGAATAGCTCCTGTTAGTCCATAGGATAGTGGTTTTGATGACAACAACTATAGAAGTGTTATAAAATATATATGTGCAGGAAATCTATATGCAGGTATCAACAAAAGAAGACTGTACAGTAAAGAAAACAAAATTGATGAAGACAAAGATCAAGAGTTCAAGATTGAAGACTCATGAGATTCAAGATATTCAAGAGTTCAAGAAAAATAATATAGTTAGGTTAGATATTTGTTAAAACTCCTTGAAAGCACTATCATTCTTTTTTATCCAATTTACTCGTGGAATGGAATCCACTTCGTTCTTGTTAAAGGGATGGAACCCTAAAGAGATGGAACTCACGAAATATCTAGTGGAACGGATAGTAGCCCTATTTTGTTATCCACTAATTTTGATTCAAAATGATTTTCAAAATTATCTCTTGTTTTATAAAATGATTTTCAAATATTCCTTTTCAAAAGAAAAACCTTCGTTCACATTTCCAAAAATGTTTTAGCCTCAAAATCATATTTATCATTTTGTTATATTTTGATTTCAAAATTGTTCTTGATATTTTAGCCTCAAAATCTATTTTAATATTATATTTACTTTAGTTTATTTACTTTGATTTTAAATATATTTTAGTATATATACATATATACATTCATAAGTATTTCTACTTCTAAATATCTTCTACAAATACATAGAGTCCATTTGAATAAAGTTGCATATGTTTTAAATCATCATTTTCAAAGAAAAGCAAATCATCATTTTTTACTAGACCATGTCGACATCCTATTTACCTGTCATGTCGACATGCTTCCCGTTACAGCAAAGGTTGTTTTCAAAAGAAGTGTCTATTCGTTTAAACCTCTTCGAATGTACACATCCATTCATTCTCTATAAATAGAGACTGTTATGGACGTTTTCCAGTAACTACTTTCTTTATTTTCTCTCCTCTTTACTCTCTTATCTTATTTTCTAATCATCCTATCCATATTTTGCCGAAATCTTAAGTGAATCAAACCAGAATATCTCTAGTTTGATTCTCTGCCACTCTCTCCAAAGAATCTCAGTGCTTATCAGAGTTATAGATACATTTGTACTCAAAGAAACTTGTGTGGGGTTATAAAGGTGTGATCGTGTCCTTGGAAATCGATCGGGTGAACTTGTGTCCTGTGAATCAAGTGGTTCTACCCAGAGACCTGAGAATCTGGAGGGTGTACCTCGTTGCCTTGGAATCGGGGGATTGTAATCTAGATTATTGTTGAATAGAAAGCCGTACGGGTTGTGCGGGACTGGATGTAGGGTAACACCGAACCAGTATAAAATTCCTGGTGTGTTCTTTCCTTTACTTGCTTTTTATTTATATTTGCATTTGTTTGTGATTCTGTGATTTGATATGTGATTGTGTATTTGCATTAAGTTAGTTAATTCAATTTAAATCAAAGAAGTTTTAAAGAAATTCTTAAAACACTATTCACCCCCCTCTAGTGTTAAATAGCCTTAAGATCATCTTCCGCCTCCCTTTCATTTGGTATCAGAGCAAGTTTTTCAAAGTATTCATAATCTGATTTTTGAAAAGTTCATGGCTA
This sequence comes from Allium fistulosum, assembly GCA_030737815.1. Classification (NCBI taxonomy): domain Eukaryota; kingdom Viridiplantae; phylum Streptophyta; class Magnoliopsida; order Asparagales; family Amaryllidaceae; genus Allium; species Allium fistulosum. The sequence goes on along the minus strand of CM060903.1, from coordinate 802,722,664 downwards.
AGTTTGAAATGTTTCCTAAAAATATTTCTTTAATGATCAAATCATTGTGGTCTCATAAATTGATGCATGATAGTTATATAAAATCAGGTAGTCTACAAAAGTTACTCACTGTGCAGGAATCTTGCTTCATGGCGACAAATGAATCTATTCACAATGGACAAGCTGTGCAAATAAGGAAAAACAAGTGGATACTTGATAGTGGATGTTCAAGACATGTGACAGGAAATCCAGAGATACTCAATGACATTATTTACAAGGATGGAGGATTGGTTAATTTTGGGGATAATTCAAAAGGTTATGTGATTGGCATCGGCAATGTAGGTAATTCTGAAACTCCTATTATTTCAAATGTTTTGTTAGTTAAAAATCTACAACATAATCTACTTAGTATTAGTCAGTTATGTGATAAAGGATATAGGATTAAATTTGAAAAAGACAAGTGTCACATCGAAGCTAATAAATCTAATATTATCTTTGAGGGAGTTAGGAAAAAGAATATCTATATTCTTAGTATGAAAATTTCAAATGATAATCTATGTCTTTTGGCCAATACAAGTGACCCTTGGACTTGGCATAAGAGATTTAGACATTTGAATTTTAAACTCTTATCTAGACTATCCAAACTTGATCTAGTAAGAGGCCTCCCTAAGATGCAATTTAAAGTAGATAGTATATGTGATGCATGTCAATTAGGAAAACTTAGAAAAAGTTCCTTTAAACTTAAAGATATGATCTCTACTTCAAAACCTCTTGAGTTACTTCACCTAGATTTATTTGGTCCATCTCAGATTCAATCAATCAACCATAGTAAATATGTCTTTGTAATTGTGGATGATTATTCCAGATATACATGGACAATCTTTCTGAAACATAAAAGTGATACTTTTGATTATTTTAAAAGTTTTTCAAAAAGAGTTCAAAACCAAATTTCTTCCAAGATCATCACTATTCGTAGTGATCACGGTGGTGAATTTGAAAATGAGAAGTTTAAGGAATTCTGTAATCAGAAGGGAATTACTCACAATTTTTCGTTTCCAAGAACTCCACAACAAAACGGAGTAGTTGAGCGTAAGAATAGGACGATTCAAGAGTGTGCTAGAACTCTACTTTCTGATAGTAAATTACCAAAACATTTTTGGGCTGAAGCAGTTGCAATAGCCTGTTATATTTTGAATAGGATTTTAATTAGACCTCTAACCAATAAAACACCTTATGAACTTCTTTTCAATAAGAAACCTAAGGTATCTTATTTCAGAATTTTTGGAAGTAAATGTTTTATCTTAAATACAAAAGATAATTTAGATAAGTTTGATCCTAAATCCGACAAAGGAATCTTTATCGGATATTCTAACAGGAGTAAAGCTTATAGAGTTTTTAATCTAAGAACAAACACTATTGAAGAAACTTTACATGTTTCCTTTGATGAAAATTTCAAAGAAGTTGATCAGACTAATGATGAGGATGACTTAGTTATTTCTAATCATGAATCTGTAGATGCTACAAATGAAACTTTTCATCCAAATAAAAAGATTAGGCTTTTAAAAGATCACCCTGTAGAAAATATTCTAGGAGATATGCAATCTGTTGTTAAAACTAGGAATCAATTAAACAGTATGAGTCATGTTGCTTTTATATCCTCAATAGAACCTAAAAATCCAAAGGAAGCATCAACTGATGATTCATGGATTCTTGCTATGCAAGAAGAATTGAATCAATTCACCAGAAATGATGTTTGGGAACTTGTTCCTAGACCCGAGGATAAATCCGTTATAGGCACTAAATGGGTATATAAAAATAAATTAAATGAATTAGGTGAGGTCGTTAGAAATAAGGCTCGACTCGTTGCACAAGGTTATTGTCAAGAAGAAGGTATAGATTATGACGAAACCTTTGCACCCGTAGCAAGATTAGAAGCTATTAGAATTCTGCTTGCCTTCGCTAATTTCAATAATTTCAAACTTTTTCAAATGGATGTCAAGAGTGCCTTTCTAAATGGTTTTGTAAAAGAGGAAGTTTATGTTGAACAACCTCCACTCTTTGAAGATACAAAATTTCCAAATCATGTTTTTAAATTAAAGAAAGCCCTGTATGGTCTAAAACAAGCTCCTAGAGCTTGGTATGATAGACTTAGGTCTTATCTTTTGCAATCTAATTTTGAAATAGGTAAAGTAGATAACACACTTTTTATTAAAAAAAACAAAAATGATATTCAACTTGTACAAGTGTACGTAGATGATATTATTTTTGGATCAACCAATTCTGACATGAACAAAGAATTTTCTGACATTATGACAAAAGAGTTTGAGATGAGTCATATGGGTGAACTTAACTTTTTCCTAGAATTACAAATCAAACAATTAGATAATGGTATCTTTATCAGTCAAGAGAAGTATGCGAGAGAGTTAGTTAGTAAGTTTGGCTTGACCAATGTGAGTGGAAAACCAACTCCCATGGCAACCAATATAGCGTTAAGTAAGGATGATCTATCCAAAGACGTAGATCAAACCTTGTATAGAGGAATGATTGGATCACTTCTCTATATAACTGCTAGTAGACCAGATATCATGAACAGTGTCTGTCTCTGTGCAAGATATCAATCTCAACCCAAGGAAACTCATCTAAAAGCTGTGAAACGTATCATTCGATATGTTAAACACACCTTTGATTATGGATTGTTCTACCCTAAGAATGATTCATTTGAATTAGTTTCCTACTGTGATGCTGACTATGCTGGGTGTAAGTCAGACCGAAAGAGTACAAGTGGAACTTGTCACTTTCTAGGTCATTCCTTAATTTCCTGGTTCAGTAAAAAGCAGAATACTGTTTCCCTATCAACAACTGAAGCAGAGTATGTTTCTGCTGCTTTAGCTTGTTCTCAAGTTTTGTATATGCAACAAACCTTGAATGATTTTGGTATATCTATCACGAAATCTCCAATTTTCTGTGATAACACTAGTGCCATTAGTTTGTCCAAAAAACCCAACTCTCCATGCCCGAACTAAACATATTGACATTAGACACCATTTTCTAAGAGATAACGTAAATAAAGAGAAAATTTCTCTTGATTTCGTTAATTCTGAAAATCAAATAGCTGATATTTTAACCAAACCTTTAGGAGAACCTGTCTTCACCAAGTTAAGAAGAAAATTAGGTATATGTTCTCTTTCTGAAATATAGTATATAGTAGAGTAGTATACATAGGGTATATATGAATGTTTTCTTAACCATAGCATTTTGCAACACCATGTCGACATGGTATTCATGTGTCATGTCGACATGCAAACGGTAAAAATGACAGTTCGTTTTTTCCCTCTAATTTTTGAATGGGTGGTTATTTAACTCACCCATTCCGAGTTTCTCTTCCCTCCAATCATTATTTCTTCATTCTACTTTCTAGAAACATCAAATCCATGGCTTCCACATCCAATCCTAATCAAATATCACCGGTTTCTTTCCCTTCTCCTTCACATGGCCCTTTCCAAAACTCCATACTCGCTCGTGTCATCAAAATAGAGGAGAAAGTTAATGATTCGCTGCAGATGTTAACTGAAATGCAAGTTCAACAATTGAGAATGGCAAGAGAGCAAGAGAAACAAGGGAAAATTCTGAGGAATCTTAAAAAATTCCTCATGGATAATCATGCCAATCCAATTGTAATTGAAGATTCTTCTAACATAGAAGCAAATGAAGAAGGAGAAGAAGACGAAGACGAAGAAGAAGAGGAAGAACCAATGGAGGAAGAAACTGATGATGAAGCAGTATGTGTAGGGGAAGTTTGTTTTGATGCTTATGGGAACATTGTGGAACAACATGGAAATTTCTGCTTCCATTACCCAAATTGTCCTGTCCACAAGTCTCCCATCATCAAAAACAACCGTTGAGTTGTTTATTTTCTTGTTTTAGTTATTTATGTGTTTATAAGTTTAAATAGTCATGTATATAGTAATATTGAAATGAATAAAATAATCTGTGGTTACACTTATTATTCTTATTCTTATATTGCTCATATATAACATTCTAAGAATACGATGTTTAGTACATTGTTATATCTAGTTTCAGTATTATTAATGATAACACTATCATTAATATCATAGATTTAGGGGGAGTTAGTGTCATTTTTTTGTTGATGACAAAGGGGGAGAAGTATAAAATAGGTTAGTTAGGCATAGATTAAGGGGGAGTTATTAGATTTAGGGGGAGTTATAAGGAGAATATAAATATTTTATAAACAAAGGTTGTCATCATCAAAAAGGGGGAGAATGTTAGTCCATAGGATAGTGGTTTTGATGACAACAACTATAGAAGTGTTATAAAATATATATGTGCAGGAAATCTATATGCAGGTATCAACAAAAGAAGACTGTACAGTAAAGAAAACAAAATTGATGAAGACAAAGATCAAGAGTTCAAGATTGAAGACTCATGAGATTCAAGATATTCAAGAGTTCAAGACAAATAATATAGTTAGGTTAGATATTTGTTAAAACTCCTTGAAAGCACTATCATTCTTTTTTATCCAATTTACTCGTGGAATGGAATCCACTTCGTTCTTGTTAAAGGGATGGAACCCTAGTGAGATGGAACTCACGAAATATCTAGTGGAACGGATAGTAGCCCTATTTTGTTATCCACTAATTTTGATTCAAAATGATTTTCAAAATTATCTCTTGTTTTATAAAATGATTTTCAAATATTCCTTTTCAAAAGAAAAACCTTCGTTCACATTTCCAAAAATGTTTTAGCCTCAAAATCATATTTATCATTTTGTTATATTTTGATTTCAAAATTGTTCTTGATATTTTAGCCTCAAAATCTATTTTAATATTATATTTACTTTAGTTTATTTACTTTGATTTTAAATATATTTTAGTATATATACATATATACATTCATAAGTATTTCTACTTCTAAATATCTTCTACAAATACATAGAGTCCATTTGAATAAAGTTGCATATGTTTAAATCATCATTTTCAAAGAAAAGCAAATCATCATTTTTTACTAGACCATGTCGACATCCTATTTACCTGTCATGTCGACATGCTTCCCGTTACAGCAAAGGTTGTTTTCAAAAGAAGTGTCTATTCGTTTAAACCTCTTCGAATGGACACATCCATTCATTCTCTATAAATAGAGACTGTTATGGACGTTTTCCAGTAACTACTTTCTTTATTTTCTCTCCTCTTTACTCTCTTATCTTATTTTCTAATCATCTTATCCATATTTTGCCGAAATCTTAAGTGAATCAAACCAGAATATCTCTAGTTTGATTCTCTGCCACTCTCTCCAAAGAATCTCAGTGCTTATCAGAGTTATAGATACATTTGTACTCAAAGAAACTTGTGTGGGGTTATAAAGGTGTGATCGTGTCCTTGGAAATCGATCGGGTGAACTTGTGTCCTGTGAATCAAGTGGTTCTACCCAGAGACCTGAGAATCTGGAGGGTGTACCTCGTTGCCTTGGAATCGAGGGATTGTAATCTAGATTATTGTTGAATAGAAAGCCGTACGGGTTGTGCGGGACTGGATGTAGGGTAACACCGAACCAGTATAAAATTCCTGGTGTGTTCTTTCCTTTACTTGCTTTTTATTTATATTTGCATTTGTTTGTGATTTGATCTGTGATTGTGTATTTGCATTAAGTTAGTTAATTCAATTTAAATCAAAGAAGTTTTAAAGAAATTCTTAAAACACTATTCACCCCCCTCTAGTGTTAAATAGCCTTAAGATCATCTTCCGCCTCCCTTTCAGCTCCCACTCAACTTCACCCGAACAGCTACGCCTTTCTTCATGGAACTTTTCTACTATTCATGAGCGTTTGTTTCGCCCACCGATTCTTGAGGACATAAGGTTCATTTATAACTTTAAACGGCAGTCAGGAAGTCATTTCTATGTCTTTCTCGAGCCTTCACCTAACTGCTAAGTCTTAACCGGTGCTTGGAACAAACTTACCCTTTTCAAACATGAATGTTTCTACATTCGATGTCCGCATGGCTTTGCATGGCAATGATTGGAAGGAGTAAGTGTCATCTTCACTTAACTTTCAATTTCTTTAATCTGAGTCTGGATCAACTAACATTCTGAATATCCATAGGTGTCCGCCCACGTCCAGAGGGTAATAATTTCTTAAGAGCAACCTCCGCAATTTGCACCATCCCTATCGAAGACAGGGACATTAGACTTTTCGTAACCGATGAGCTATTATCTCTATTTGGGCTACTAGAAGAGGGTCGCAACATCTGGCTCCCTTGAGTGCCACATCACCGAGAAACGTTGTAGAACAAGAAGGGGATGTCAACAACCCTATCGTGCCCCCAATCGAGGGGACTCAGGATGACACTGAAGAAGGTGAAATTAGGGGTGCCCAAACCAATAAGCCCAGTGATGCTGATGCAGGCTCAGGCAAGGCGCATGTGGTCGAACCGTCACAAGGCGCACAATCCTAAACGCCAATCAAGAGAAGGAAGAAACTAGCATATAAACTTCATAGAAGAAAAATTGCTAAGGATCCAGAATTTGTTATCACTTTTGTTGATGAAGAGTCATCTTCCTAACACTTAGAAAGTTCAATGAAAGGTTTTTCAAATCTTTAGATTCCCGATGACATTATGACTTATGACTTCCCAAACACCAATATCAAGGGGCTCAAATCTCTCGCCAGGAGTGGTGATGGCATTCTTCCTACCGACAAAGGAGAGAAAACGCCTTTAAGTAAGGCTACAACTACTGGTCCGTCGGAGTGGGGGGGAAGGGACACTAGGACACATGCATTCACATGCACTCTACTACACACTCTTTATCTACCTTTTGTATAATGGTTACTTTTTTCATTTGGTCTTTGGAGGTGCAATGACTCAGTCTCGAGCTTTTGGTCGCCTAATGGGCTCTTCGAAGCATTATGGATCTAGCCGTGGCTCAGAATTAGGCAGGCATAGGAAAAGAGACAACGGCCGGGAAAAAAGTCATCATTTAAGGAAATATTCTTCTTTTAAGCATTAAGTCCTAGTCTCGGTCATTCCACCAGGAAGATCAGCCCAATCTTCTTGTTTATAGTGGAGATCAGACTTCCTTCCAAGGACCTCAAATTTATGTATCACACGAGTAGTACTATGGTTCTTCCAGCTCCAGGCAATCTCACGACCATAGATCGAGCAAGTGTCCAATTGCCACCTCCAATCCATCTTTGCCGACCGTTGCTCCTTATACTTCCACAGCAGAGAAATTGTCCGAACTTAAGGCCACTTTCCTAAAAATCTATTTTGACATGCTTAAGTTCCTTCCCTCAATTCATATGATCCCAGGGCATGCCAAAGCAAGCTCTCTTGCATGTGTTAACGATGTTTTCGTGCATCATGAATCGTTCCAGCACTTAGCGGAAAAAATCTCCGAGCTGTCAATCGAGCGACAATATCAAATAGATCGTCTCAAGCTAGAGGCGATCCACGATAAAGATATAATTAAACACCAAGATAATGAGATCTCGGAGTTAACGACAAAACCGACTAAGGTGGAAAAGAGTGCCAAAGAAACATCTAAGGTAGTGAGTCATTTGGAAGTTTGCCATAAGAAGGAACTTGATGCTTCCCTCAATTACAACGGCACACTTGCTGTGGAAAAGGATTCCTTGCAAAAGGAGAAAGATATCTTGGTCCACCTCGTTGAGGAGCTTGAAGAGCTTCTTAGGAAAGAAAGGGAAGAGAATATCGAGGCTTAAGAAAAATCACAGAGGTATCGCGAAGAGGCTATTGAAGCCAGGAGTCTAAAAATCAAAGTTGACGAGAAACTTGCCAAAATAGAAGCCCTCAAAGAAGAGACGAGAGAGGCATGCCGTAAGGAGATGACAGAACAAATTGAAGCCAAGGTGGAGGATGCTAAAGAGTCCGGTCGAAATGAAATTAAGCACATGTTTGATCCCCTGATCATTGAATACAACGCTAAAGTCCTTATCCACCATGACTTGAGCTTTCTTGGTGAAGGTTATCTTGAGTCACTCGCTGAAGCCTGAGAGTATATTGTCGTGATGAAAAAGAGGGAGCTGGGTGAAACCGGCTTAGATGAAGAGAAAATAGTGCAGGAGATTCTTTGCGGAAATGAACCCCTAGACTTTACAGCCGCCAGTCTCCGATATTTTGACATTTTAGCGCCTTCCGGTAAAGGAAAAACTAATACCGAATCCTCAAAATCTGATCCTAAGGGTCCCACTTCTTTCCAAGCGGCTGGAGCATAGATTTAAGCTACAATCCAGATAAACCCTTACTAATATAAAGTGGTGACCCCTATTCTTGAAGGGGGCACTCCGGCGACAACTGGGATCCAGCCAGATGTAGATATTCCACTTTACTCTCCACTTTTCGAGAGGTTTCGTTCTTCATACCCAATAGTTTTAGGCTTATCTCCTTGTTTCCAAAAATCCGCAAGTCTTTCGGGTCTCAGCCAAACTCCTGAAAGTGATGCCGCCATGGAGCAACAAGCGATATCAGTAGAGATTCTGACGGCCACCGATGTTCAAAGGTCCGATGCTCAAAGGTCCGATGCTCAAGTTTTCGAAGGACTCAACGATGATAAGGCTGAAGATCCGCTGCAGGTGGATGAATCTGATGATGTTGTGATTACCGGTGCTACCGAACACACTGATGAGATCAACTTGAAGGAGCGCATCAAGAAAGAGGAGTTACTGAAGGGAAAAGCCAAAGCTGAGCCCGCTGAAGCGAACATTGATGATCCAAATCTCGTCCCATTACAAGTCATTCCGCCCGGTGGGTCGATTCCCAGAGAACTCTCTCCAAGCTTCGAACGCTCTCTCGATAAAGGCGGTAAAGGATCAAGGAAAATAACAAGTAGAAGTTCAGATAGTGCCACTCCCGAGAAATCCAAAAAGCAGAGAAGACAAAAGAAATAACCGTCGCTTCAGCTCGGTGTGCACGTAGTTTGTATAGCTGTTTTTTTTCTTTATTGGTCGTGGTTGTACGGGTACGGCCCCCGTTTTTTTGAATAAACTTGTACCACAATTTTGAAGCTTATCATGTGAATAAAAGTTTTTGTTTTCTGTTGAGCTCTCGTATGAACTGTTATTTAAGTAGTTGAACTATTACTATCCATTCAATGTACTTGTAATTCGTTGTTTGTTAATTCAGATAACAATCCACTAACTCTATCCTAAGGCCTCTATGTGGTTATGGCCTTGAGTCGTATCAAACACTGGGCTCAAGCCTTAGTTTTACGCCATCGAATTCAACGGTTTAAGTAATTATACTCCTGCTCCCAGTCTCAAGTTAGGGGAGTTAGATAGTTGATGGTCGAACTCTATCCTTAGCGAATTTATACTCCTCCCGTCGGTTTCAGGTCGGAGTTTATGGAATAGTGGGTAGTCGAACCACACTAGTCTATTTGTTTATACTCTATCCACTCTATGGGGATAAGAGTTGGTTAGCGGGTGGTTGATTCACACTAGATTTATGTTTATACTCTACTCCGCACTCTGGGGACTTAGTGTTAGTTCGTGGGTAGTCGATTCACACCCGATTTATGTTTATACTCTAGTCCGCACTCTGGGGACTTAGAGTTATTTCAAAGAGCAGTCGGATCGTACTTTCCTTAATTGATTTGCCCTTAAGGTCTGGGGTTTGATTTAGCGAGCGATCGATCGTGTCACGATCGCTCTTGTTTTATTTCAGTCCCATCGTTTGGCGGGATTTATTTGATCATCAGATGGTTGAGTCGCATTCATTCCTCATTATGTATCCCGTCCATTGGGTTATGAACGAGAGTTATCAAATGAACGGTCGGACCACGCTTATCTTGTTTAGTTCCATTGGGAACTAGCGTAATTGATTAGTTCCAAACTCTGAGAACCTATTCGGACATATCGACATCAACCAGTTTCGTAATATACCTAATTCATAATGCTATAACAAACATAAATATAAAGGAAGTTCAAAACTTTATTTGCTAAACGAAAGAAAATAACATAATTTGTTTTATTACATATCCAGAAAATCAAATACTAAAGAAAATTCTGAAAGTAGATACAACTAAATGAAGAAATAAACTAAGTGAAATACCGTCATAAGTACTTTCTATTCCACGCTCTTGGGAGTGTGATGTCATCAACAGTCGCTAGCTTGAAAGTTCCCTCTCCAAGCCTCTATTAAATGACATATGGTCCTTCCCAAGTAGGGTTCATATGCGACGAGGTAGGGAAAACCTGTTTCAAGATGAGATCGTCGATTTTAAAGGTTCTAGGTCGAACTTTGATGTTACAATATCGGGCGACTCGATACTGGTGCGCAACTGCCCTCAAATCAGCTTCTTTTTGCTTCTCATCTACAAAGTCTAGAGATTCCAATAGAAGATCTTTATTCAATCCGGGATCATAGTAGGTCACTCGATGAGAAGGAACTTCGAGCTCTACGAATAACGGCTTCGGAACCGTAAGCAAGGGTGAATGGAGTATGTCCCATCATGGACTTGTGGGTGGTCATGTAAGCCCGTAGTGCTATCGAGAGTTCATCCACCCACTTGCTTCTTGCCTTTTGCAAACGCTTCTTTGAAATGGACTTTATAATTTTGTTCACAGCTTCAATTTGCCCATTCACTTGAGGGTGAGCGACTGCTGCAAACATCTTTTCAATATGATACCTTCGATAGAAGTCTTTGAATTCAGCACCATCAAATTAAGTCCTATTATCTGTTACAATAGTTTGTGGAAGACCAAAACGACAGATGATGTTTCAGACAATGAAATTAATTACTTTCTTGGTTGTGATCATAGCTAAAGGTTCTGCTTCGGCCTATTTGGTAAAGTAATCAACCACGACAATAGCGTACTTTGCACTATCTTTAGAGATCGGTAAGGAACCGATAATATCTATACCCTACATGGCAAACGACCATGGGCTGACCATTTGCATGATTTCCGTCGACGGAGCTCTTAGAACTTTTGCATATATCTGGCACTTGTCGCATCGACTTACATAGTCAATAGCATCTCAATTGACAGTTGGCTAATAATACCAGTAACGGAGTATTTTCTTTGCTAGAGTTTGCCCCTTAGTGTGATCGCCACATTCCCCTTCATGAACTACCTTTAGGACCCATTTTATCGCATCATGAGCGATACACTGGAGTAGGGGAACAGAAAAACCCTTTCTGTACATAACTCCTTCCTGTATGATATATTGTGAGGGTTTATGAAGGACTTGTCGCTTTTCATTCCTTTGTTCAGGTAGGACTCCCTGTAGCAAATAGTTTTTAATTGGAGGCATCCACGATTCCCTCTCAGGCTCAGTCTCTAGTACTCGGTTAATTTCTATCAGGTTTATACTCGTGGCATTTAATACTTCGACCGGAACCAAGCCCATCTATTGTGTGTCCTCGGTGCTAGCAAACTTTGCCAATGAATCAGCCTCTCTATCTTGATCCCGTGGAATATGCGTAATGCCATAGTACTCAAATTCAGTCAACAACTCTTGAATTTAGGTAAGGTACAGAGCAAGCCATTGTCCCTTAGCTTGGTAATCTCCCCTGACTTGGTATACTACCAACTGTGAATCGCAAAAGATTTCAAGAGACTTTATTCCCAGTTCTCTGGTGAGTTTAAGTGTTGTAATCAGAGCCCCATACTCAGCTTCGTTGTTTGTCGTTGGGAAATCAAGCTTTAAAGCATAACAGATTGACCGATCTTCGGGAGTTACAAGCATAATTCCAGCTCCAGAACAATGATCATTGGATGCTCCATCAGTATACAATTTCCACCATATGCTAGCGATTTTGTTGCTTTCTAAGAAATCGTCCTACGCAGTAAATTCAGCTATAAATCTGCCAACGTCTGACCCTGGATAGGCCTCCGAGGGAGATAAGTGATATCGAAGACTAAGCTCGATATTCCACTTAAGTAACCTTCCAGATGTCTTAGGTCGCTGCAGGACTTGTCGTAACGGCTGGTCGGTGTAAACATTGATCAGGTGTGCCTGGAAGTATGGGCGAAGCTTTCTTATGCAATCAACAAGCAGTATGCCAGTTTCTCTATTTTTGGATAGTTCTTTTTAGCTCCCGTCAATCGCTTGCTAACGTAATAAAATGGCCTCTGGATTCGATTCTCCTCGCGAAGCAATGTGGCACTTATAGCATGTACCGACATGGCCAAATAGATGTATAAATCTTCATGATCCATTGGCTTTGATAAGATGGGAGGTCTCTCAAAGTGGTCTACCAAAGCTCGAAATGCGTCTTTACAATTTTGTGTCCATTCAAAGCTCCTTTTTCCTTTCCTAATCAAGTCAAAGAAAGGAATGCATTTATCGATAGCTCTGGAAATGAATTCGATTAAGGCAACAACCTTCCCATTCAGACTATGTACTTGTTTGATAGTCTTTGGCACTTGAATATCATAGATAGCTTGAATTTTCTCGGGATTAGCTTCGATTCCGTGGGAGTTAACAATAATGCCCAAGAACTTCCCTAATTCTATGCCAAAAGAACACTTTAAAAGATTAATTTTCATCTTGTAATGTCAGAGGATGTCGAACATTTCTGCCAGGTCTCTAATGTGGTCGCTTGATCGTCGTGACTTTACGAGCATATCATCCACATATACTTCCATCATTTTTCCAATCTGATCTTTAAACATCATGTTGACTAAGTACTGGTAAGTCGCTTCTGCATTCTTAGTCCAAACGTCATCACCACATAGCAATATAATCCAACATCGGTAATGAAACTGGTGTGCTCTTGATCGGGAATGTGCATCGAGATTTGGTTATATCCCGAGTATGGATGCATGTAAGATAGCAATTCATGTCCCATGGTTGAGTCCACCAGTTGGTCGATCCTTGGAAGGGGAAAACTGTCTTTTAGACACGCCTTGTTCAAGTCCGAGTAATCAATGCATGTTCTCCATTTCACGTTCACCTTTTTCACAAGCATAGAATTAGATACCCACTTATGGGAGAGGGCATCGCGAATAAACCCATTTTCTTTGAGTCTATCCACCTCCTCTTTAAGAGCGAAAGATCTCTTCGGATCCATGCCATGTCTTTTTTGTTTCACCAGGACATACCTCGGGTCGATATTCAATGCGTGGCTCGCAATGGCAGGCGAGATTCCACACATGTCAGAGTGAGTCGAAGCGAACACGTCTAGATTCGCTCAAAGAAATCTAGCAAGTTTTTTCATCATCGGGGGACTGAGCTATGATCTGACTCGTGATGGGTCGTCATGACTAACTGTGATGTCAATCGTCAGCTCAGTCAGTGCAGCCTTGGTCTCTTTGGGCTCCCTCATCATCTCTCGGATCTAAATCTCTATAAAACCGACTGTGGCACCCGAGCCAAGGCTCAGAGGCTAGTTGTCAATCTTTGGTAGCTTGGATGCAGACAGTCTTGTCCATACCCTTACCTTTCTCTTTGCATTGAACATCCCTCAACTCAGCTACATACAGGCAAGTCCAGTCGCCTGATCACCATGAACAACTCCAACACCATTATCTGTCGAAAACTTCAAAGTCAAGCACCATGGGGCAAGGGCTGCCCAGAATTTGGCTAAGGCCGGTCGGCCTAAAAAAACAATGTAAGGAGAGTGAGCATCCAAAACAATGAACGACAAGATTCGCACTCTCCTACGGTCACCTTCTTCCAACTCTATAGGTAATTTAACGTAACCCACGGCTTCAGTCGCAGCATCGTTAAAACCATGTATGTAAGCTTTAGACGGCTTTAAGTCCTTGGTTTCCATCCTCATCTAATCATAGGTTTTTTTGGAAATTATATTTACAATACTTCCATAATCAATCAATATCCTTCTCACCAAAGCGTGGCTGATCATGGTCAAAAATGACCATTGGGTCGATCGTTGGAGCCTCCACCTTGTCTGCATCTCTATTTCTAAACACGATATCATCTATAATTGTACGTTGATGTTTTTCCGAAGCTCCATCTTCTGTATTCAAACAATATTCAAAATCCACATGCTTGATCACGCTAGCATAGCGCTCCATCTCATGCCAACTCTTATCTGCCGAGTGCGGTCCTCCGACTATTGTATTTATTACCAATCTTCCACCAGTTCGTGTAGGCTCCTCATCCTTGCATGGTGCTTGTCCTTGGTTGGGGTCGAGTGTTCCCTGTCCGCCATCCTGTGGGGTTTTTGCAAATTGCTGCAACTTTCTTTCTCGAATCAGCTTTTCGATAATATCCTGAAAATGCCTACATTCATTCATGCCATGTCCATAGCATTCATGTAACCGACAATATTTTCCAATTTGTTTCTGCTTCTCTATTGATTCTTTTGGAGGCGGCTTCCTGTATTGCATGGTATTGCAAGTAGACAAATAGATATTCTCCAAGGACGTATTCAACGGCGTGTAAATATTGTACATCGGAATCTAGGCTTCCCTCTTCCAGAATCCATCTTTCATTCTCGGCCCTTATCTCTGACTTTCTCTTGCTAATTTGGCTTATTTTGGACATTCACTTAAACTTTTCCAGAGCTATCATCAGATTGCTTTACTGCAATATTACTCTATACTCCCTCTCTGTTCGATCCCGCAACATTCTTCTTCCTGGAGGACCCGGCTTCCTCTTTTCTTAAATACTGAGCCGCCTTTGTGTAAAAGCGTTCCAACGTTGCGGGTGGCTTGCCAGCAAACCAATCGTCAAAATCAGATTCTGGATCTATCCCACTCTTTACGGCCATTAATATTGCATGGTCATTCGGATTACTGATTTCTGTAACAGCTGTATGAAATCTCTTTAAATAATCTTTCGACGATTCTTCTAGAGCATAAATTACGCTAGACAGGGACATTACATCCTTGGGGCGAGTTGCGTGCATTCAAAACTGCTCTACCAACCTTGTTGCCAAATCATCGAATCTAGAAATTGAAGTGGGAGTAACCTTGTGAACCACATTGTTGTTATTCCAGAGAGACTTATCGAAAAGCATCTACACTTGGTTGCATCATCCACTAGCACGAAATCCATCAGCCATTCATATCTCATGATGTGCTTCCTGGGGTTACTTTTTGCCTTATAGGCGGGCATCGACGGCATGTTGAATCTCCTTTGGATACTCCACATGTAGAACATTATCAGTGAATGGGGTATGGCTTCTCAAGATTCCCCAGTCATCGTTGGTCAAGCCCTGGCTCTCTCTCACTAATTGTTTGACCATAGCCGATAAGTCCAGCGTTTGGATAGTTGGTGCCAAGTGGTGGTCGTGCTCCACCTCACGTGAATGGTCCAGTCGATGTCTATGGCCCGTTCCACGTCTTCTTGGTTCACCATCATCCTGATGTATATCCTGTAAATTCACTTTATCGTCATTTCGGGAAAGCGTTTGGTCAACTTTTAATTGAATTCCATCATCTAAACCAACTGAAGCAGCTCCAGCTTGATACCCATGATGCATAGTTTGGTTCCCTCTTTAGGGGGAGGGATCGGTACCGATCCCTATAGAGGGATCGACACCAATTGATCCTGGCAGACCACGATGGTTTGCCGATTGACTCCCTAAAATTTCTGCGCGATATTCGTCTGTTCTATGATGCCTAAGCCTTTGATACTCGTCTGATAAGCTGGAACTCTCTGATGCATAATAAGGAGTGGGGTCCCTCCTGGCTTTTTCTCGCTGATGCTGATTGAGTTGGTTCATTAAGTTGATATTGGTCTGAATCTGTTGATTTAATTGTCGACGGCTCTCCATCAGCCCTCTCATTAGATTCTAAAATTGAGCTCTTTTAATAGAACCAGTGGGATTCTGAACTTTAATTGGTTCAACATTCACATCCATTGTTTGATTGCTTGGGCCACCTTGTTGGATGCTAGTGTTTTCATTTCCTTCCACATTCTGAGAAGTAGATCTAGTGTTCCTCATCATTGTCAATAGCTTCACATAGATTTTTGCAAATCTGAGTAGAACGAGCAAACTTCCTGAAGATAACTATGGATCTCCTTCAGGGGATTTATGCAATCCAATATCAACAAAAGGATACTAATGGGATGAGAATCAAGGTTCTCGGTGAAAGCACTAAAATGTTTGCACCTGAAATTGGCACAAACTCCTAATAGACACTTTTTGAAGATAATTAAATGAAGAATAAAATGGAAACGTTGAATAATAACAAAGAAACAACAATAAACTGAAAGAAAAAACATGCACACACGATTTATAGTGGTTCGGCATTATTTGCCTACGTCCAATTTAAATAGATTGCTTTATTAATTCCTTTATAATCTAGGTATAAGAGAGATAGGATCAAAATCCTTAGTTAACAAGAATATAAAGCAAATAGCAGCGTCCAAAAGTCCTTGAGAATGACCCCTCAAGCTAGTATTTATAGATGAAGGTCGCCACCTATCTCTTTGGAAACTCGGTTGAAAAACCCTTATAACTATATGGGCCCACTAGAGGGATCGCTAGGCCAAAGAGGAGGGATCGGTACCGATCCCTTCTTTGGTCGAATTTTGGGAAGCGATCCCTATGGTGGCTTCCTCATGTAAAATATGTTTAGTCTCCAAATTTCATGTTATTTGGATCAGTGAAGCTTGAGTTATTGCTTGATCTCTGATTCTACATGACTTGCATGCAATTTTCAGTCGACCCCTTCTTAGGGATGTATACTGATCCCTCCAACTTGGTCCTTTTGAGATGCGATCCCTAGGGTAGGTTCTTTAGATTGCCTATGTTTTGCTCTACAAGCTTCATATGCATTGGACTTGTAGATCTTGAGATATTGATTATTTTCTATAAGAATGTTCGCATGCCTTGAAACATGCCGATCCCCCTTGTTGGAGCCAATTTATACGACCCCTCCTATGCGTTGAACCATATTCCATACTTCGAACATTTTTCCTTGCAAATATATCAATTCCATTCAACCCTGATGTAATGACCCTAAATTTTAGTCATTTAAAATTGGAATATTTAATTGATTTTAAATATTAAAAAGTTATTCGATAATTAGATTTGGTCAAAAAGTGAATCTGGAATCTTCTGTGAATGAAAATGATTTCTAATGTTGATATAAATTCTATTTGAGTTAGAATAAAGATAGAAAACTTTTAAATGTGAATTAAAAGTGATTAAACAGAAATTCTAAATTATCGATATTATCTTAATAGTAAAAATAGTCATTCGGGGCACTGTCTCAGAATTAGACGAAACTAGTTTCATTGGATCTGTAATAGAAAGTTTTTGTAGGATTCCAAATTTCATGGCGATCCGACTTACCTTTTGATCGTACAAGCAGTAAACGCGTAGGGATTAATTTAAGTAATTTAAATTAATATAATTTGATTTTGGAAAGCTATCTTCTAAATACTTTCGAATTGGCTTTCGATATATATATCATTGCGTTTGAAATGAGGGTATAACCTATAGAACGACTAGCGGCACGCTTCGTTTGGAGTTCGGGATTTAAGGGTCCATATAACGAGATATTTTATTTAAATAATATATATATATACACACACACATATATGTAACATCGATGTACCCACTCCATACACCGCATTATTCACCGCCATACTTCCCACTTATCACTCCAAACTCCTCTCACATCATCACCATACCTCCATCTTCCTATATAAGTGCAAAGAAAGCAAGGCAAAATGTCTCACAAGTTTAAATACGAATAAAAATAAATATAAAACACTAATCCAAGCTACAGTCGCTAGTTCAGATGAACGGCTAGAAAAGTCCCAAACTTCCTCGATGATTATCTCATGATCCGTGCAACGATAGGCGTAGCTTTCAACTGGGAAAAGATAGAGCTAAGTGAGATCTTTGATGTGTACGAGTGGATCGTCGTCAAATGCAACGGATTGGTGTGGATCTGGCGGAGAAGGACGCGGGTTTAGTCACATTTTTCAAGGTGACGGTGGGACCGAGTTCAACAGTGGCGAGGCCATGGGTGCTGGGGACTACGGTCTGTCGAGTGGCAATGGTGGATGGTCTTCACATGGTCGGAGGCGAGAGCAATTCGTGGTCAAAGTCGAAGGTGGAATAGGTTTGTTCATGGCCTGTAGATAATGGGGGAAGGAGAAGATGGGGATGGCTCTGACGGAGTGGAGGCAGATCCGACGACCCTGATTATTTCAGAAAATAAAAAGTAAATAAATTTGTAAATAAATTATTTTATAATTCGTGCGATCTTTAAAAAAGTTATAACTTCATCATACTGGGTCGGATTTGAGTGAAACGAATCGCAATGGATTCGTACCTGAAAATACTAGGCGATGGAAGTGGATTGGAGTTGATTAGAGCTAGTGGAAATTTGGGTTAAGATTAAACGCTTGTTTAATTAATCCAAAACAGAATGCGACTACGACGACTGAAATCAAAGAGTAGAAACTATGGATAAATCATCCAAATAAAGCTCAGGAAGGGGAGATCTAAGATTGTAAGACACACTTTGCCTCTTTAATATGATTTTGAGATGATAAAGTCATATATGTGTATAAGTGGTAAACTGGTTTAAGGATGCAAGTTATTAAGACACACTTTGCCTCTTTAATATGATTTTGAGATATTAAAGTCATATATGTGTATAAGTGGTAAACTGGTTTAAGGATGCAAGTTATTAAGGCACACTATGCCTATTTAATATGATTTTGAGATGATAAAGTCATATATGTGTATAAGTGGTAAACTGGTTTAAGGATGCAAGTTATTAAGGCACACTATGCCTCTTTAATATGATTTTGAGATGATAAAGTCATATATTTGTATAAGTGGTAAACTTGTTTAAGGATGCAAGTTAGTAAGAACGCTTTGCCTCATTTCTGGTAGATTAGCATGCTATTAGTTTAATACAAGTTTAGTAGTTAATAAACTAATATTAATTGGTTAAATTAATATAGATGAAAGTTAATAAGTAAATCACTTAGAAAAGATTAGTAAACTTGGTTGTGTTGATTTGCTAATATTGGATGATAACAATGGATGTTATATGTATGATTGGATGACTTGTTTGGATAAGATATTACATTTATATTTGTATAACCATGTTTATGTCATGATTTTAAAATGGAATACCAAGTCACGTTACACCGACATCAATATGTGTACAAACCGGAATGATTAGGCCTCTTTAAAATAAAAGAGAAAAAGGGATTTAAAATGGTTTTTAAATCATAGAAAGGTTAAGTATAATATTATGGTAATATAATATTATAAAAGTAAAATATTTGGGAATAATATTTTATAAGTTAAATGAAGGCTAAGTATAATATTATAGTAATATAATATTATAAGATAAAATATTAGGGAGTAATATTTTATAAGATAATGAATGGTTTAATATAGTATTATAGTGATATAATATCATAAAGATAAAATATTTGGGAATAATATTTTATGGGTTAATGAAAAAGGGTTAATATAATATTACAGTGATATAATATAATAGAGATAAAATATTTGGAAATAATATTTTATAAGTTTCAAAAGTGAAATAAATGGTAATCATTTACCTGTAAATTAGAACGAAAGTATAAGATATGTTTAAAGTCAGAACGACTTGAAACCAAAAACGTTTTGTCCGTAAAGAGGATAGGTTTCATATGAATTTGAGAAATTAGAATTTTGTTTTATGAATCTCAATTTATGAGTAAAACAGTTTTCAAAATGGTCGCTACAAAAGCAGTTAAAAATCCAAATTTTGTAAATGGAGTTTTATAACTCCGAAAATTATGAAATAAATTCCTAACTTAATTATTAATATAATAATAAATTTTTGGAAGTTTAAAATGAGTTTATACTTAGTAATAAGTATAGTTATAGAAATTGACATAGTTAATCACTATTCAATAGTGATTAAGGAAATTGGATTTTGAATTAAGAGTTAAAAAGAAGTTTTCCGACTGAAATCTTTTGTAAACGTTTTCATAGTGATTAATTATGATTTTTAAGATTTAATTGGGAATTTTTGAGGACTTAGAAAAATGGTCAAATTCTATAGTCGAATGAATTTTTTAACGAATAAACAATATCTGGAAATAAACTCAGAAGTGACATTAGACTTCGAGGTATGGAAATGACTATTATTTAAAGGATAAAGAATGTGATCAAACCAAGGTCTGGGAGGATATATTTTCCTAACTTGGAAGGCCTCATTGTTTGTTGATAAACAAATGAATTTGAAATCGAAGACTTGAGTTACGAATGAGGTGTTATCTATGAATGAGAAGTAAAGTAAATAACAGAAAGGGGTATGCGGTAATACCTAAGAGTACATCTTGTCCTGCCTGTGAGATCTGAGAAAGCAGATAAGGTAGTTAACAAGATGTGGAAATCCATCTGACCTTGTCTATTTCTTAGATGAGAGGTGGAACGGATCGAAAGGTAGATCCAGATGCTTGTCAAAGATCATGTAAAAGTTTTGACAAGAAAGGTAAAAAGGATTTGTTAAAAAGGAATCAGAACTTGATTATTGTGAGGTTAAGTCGGTAATCTTCTTGGTGTCGATCTAATGTTGGTTTAGGCCTTCAGGGTTTGCACTTGGAAAATTATTCTCTTAATGTTTTACAATTGAGAACTAATTCTAAATGGGGAAGTTGAGATTAAGCAATTAAATAAATGAGGCTTAATGATTCTATGTACACATGTACACATTTTATTTCGATGGTTGATATCGAAGGAACCGTGGTCTGATTTGGGCACTCTAGATTCGAAGACCACTTCGAATCAATTAAACGACGTTCCAGAAATGGATATGAAACTGAAAGGTTGAAGACTGGAAAATCTTCTCGGTAGGGAAAAGGCTACTTCTTGAGTAGGTCCTTAAGATGAAATTTTTGGATGGCCAATCGAAAGGATATAACTACAAAGTAGCGGTTGTTCTTTCTTTGTTTGAGAAATCTCCATTGTATTGAAGACCATAGATCTTTAACGATAAGCGGATTGCTTGTTGATAACCTCTGGGTAGCTCCTGAACGAGGTAAATGAATAGCAGCGATTCCTTATTGTTGGATCTACGTTGATGCAAGGGCTGTGGCTACTACAATTAGGGAAGCAGTAGGATAGTGCCTTCGGTTTATCCTATTCCTGGATAACTTGTATGGAAAAATGTTTGACAAAGCATTTCCAATGATTACATACATTGATTTTTACAAACGTACATCTGCTTCATGGTGGAGAAGGCAACTTCTCTTAGTTTAACACCCTTCTCTGAGACGTATAAGCTCAGAGGTTGTATTTTTGTGGAAGTCAATTAGTGATTGGCGGATCTGGCAATGTGGAATTCAGAACGAGTGAGCTGGAATGAAAAGGTAATGCGCTGCCTCGAGCCTCGTCAAATGGGGAGTGATTGAAATAGGGCGTGCGGCAAGATGGGTCATGGTTTAGTACCCATGAGAATGCTTGCATTTTCCTTTCTGGATCTAATATCCAGCTATATTTCGGGTCTGAAGGTTATGGTTGCACGCATTCGGAAGGTCGGAAATGACCGGGGGAAATGGTGTATTCGGTCTATCGGTTGGGTAGACAGTCTTGCTTAGGCATTCGGTGGGGAATCCCTACCCAGGTGCATCTTTCTAGAGGTGTACTGTATGGAAGGTAGTCCCTTACCTTGGTTGCTAGTATGGAATCCAATATCCATTAAGAGCCTTGTACGATTTTGATTGTAGACCAAATGCTGGAATTTAATGAATGTAACAATTTCAGCTAATATTCATAAGTTTACTTGAAAAGCACTTTCAAAACAATGTCATTAAAAATAATATCCCTTATGTTTGGCGTAATATGTTTTTGGTTATCATAAGCGAAAAACACGTTCAGTGTTTTTATACTATGTGGTCTTATGATATACCTTTTTTTTCAAAATACGGATATTTTGTTTGGCATCCAATTGTGACACCGTCACATTTGGGATTGTGTTCTTACACTGGTTTTTTCAAGCCTGATCCGAGTGTTTTTAACACTCGGGTTAGTACCGAGTGATTTCAGGATTAGCTATGCAAGCTAGGAAGCGGAGGTTGGATTTTGGAATTTCTTGAATAGAGATTATATGGGATCGTGTTTGCTTTGGCGTATTGCAACATGATAGGAGGTTTGAGCTTTCCAGAGGAGTGCTGGAGATCTTCATCTATGTATGGGCGTAGTTTATTATTCCACTATGCTATGTTTGTTGTTGTTTATCTATTTCAACAATTGTAAGGACAGAGTTTATAACTGTCCATGCTGATCATAGGTTAGACTCTAATTGATATGTTTTAAAAGTTTTCCGCTGCAAAGTTTATAATTTAATATTATATATTCTCCACGAGTTGTGAGATTCTGTTCTATTCCGCTGCATTATTCTACATTATTCTGCATTTGTTATGTTCTATTCTTCTATTCTTTTAATTCACTAATGACATTCGGTCTTTCGTGTCTTGGAAATTCATGGTTGTGGAGTATCAGTGCGGGTTTTCGCAGTACGGAAAATCGGGTCGTCACACCTGACTTCGTATTACCATCTGTGCATGACTTTTGGGCCCCACAATCATCACTCTGGAGTCATCGACCTTGATGGCAGTCGAATCTAACTCATGTAATCAGTTTAATATAGCCGGGCTAGAATGCCGGATAACACTATCCCTACGCCTTAAAAGCTGAAATTTATAAATGGACTTGTGTGCTGATTGTTGTTCTAAAATAAAAAGAAAATGTTTTAGAAATTTCAAGTTTTACTGTGTAGTAGAAAAATGTCAATCATGGATGTACCCCTTTGACTAAATCCCGACTCTGTAGGATGTGGCTAATTTTTTTTGAAAAGTAGAAACATATACTTTTGAAAATTTTGCCCAAAAATCTTTTATTTTAAATATGAAATGTTTTTTTAAAAGTTTTGAAGAAGAAATTTTTATATTTTCTAATTATTCCAAAATTTAGTTGAAAATGATTTTGAATAGGAAAGTGAATTTTTTTATATTTTTTTGAAAGGCGACATGCTTAACATAGAAAATGTTGATATGATAGCAAATATGAATTTTACTATACAACATAAGTGACAGTAAGTAAAATATAATTAGTGATGAGAGCAAAAGCTTTTTTAGATTTGGGATTTCCTTTTCCATACCTTATCAATTGGTGCACAAAACTTGTTTTAAAATAGTTCTTTTAAAAATTTTAAAAGTAATTTTCTTTATGTGGACTGTACTTGGAAAAGTTATGGAAAATTAGGGTATAAGAGAAGGTTCTAAGGTACAGCGGAAAAGGTACATAAGAGAAGGATGAAAACATTGAATTTTCTATCTAAACTCTTTTTTCGACATAAGAATATAGGTTTAGAAAACCGGATTTTCAAATTTTGGATGTTAGAAAAAGTGTGCTAGGTATTGGATGGTAGGGATTGGATGTAAAAAAATTGGTTGAACTATACTTCTATTCATATAAGTGTGGAAAATTTGTGCGCAAAAACAAAGAATTGATTTTCAAAACTTGCATACATATAGAACTGTCAATATATATAGGTTGTTTACACAATATTTTCAAAATTGCTTTAAAGAATGCATTCGTATAGGAGGTGCTGATTTAGTATTATTCTGTATACATATCATATGTGTTGTGATACACCATGCACTTATACACGGTTGGCTGTAAAATAGGTTGCACATTAATTGGTTGGATATCTTAAATGGTTGCACACTATGTTACATGATTGTGTTCTTGAAGAATTTCAGGGACGAAATTCTTTTAAAGGGGGAGAATGTAACACCGCATGAATTAAACTATAATTAGTTAGAAATAATTAAATAAAATTAATAAAGCCTAAAATGGATATTTCACAAACATCAAAATTTGGCTACAAAACTTGTATCACTTGTGGCAATTTTCTGATCAATTTTCATACATAAAGTTTTGCGATCGTAGTTCAAAACGAAAAAGTTATTAACGTTTGAATATTTCAAATTGGAAATAATTATTTATATAATTAAGGAAATATATGTAATTAACTAACATTATTTAACATCAATAGTTACTTAACCTCTAAGTAGAATTAATGTAAAATCATATCGGTCAGAATTAGACAAAATAAATTTTAAAAGGAATTAAACGAAACGCAGAAATTAATTAACAAAAACAAGCGACCGGTCATCGACTTTCTTGGGACTGATCGACCATTAGCGATCAACCGATTGCATCATAACGGTCGACCGGTGGAAGGCAGCGGCTATAAATTAAACCTAGATTGAATGGTCTGGATTTAATATAATTAAATCTAACGACTGATGTTGATTCGAACCTCTATAAATACAAGCCTCCCCCTTAATTATTCTTCTTATATTTTCTATAGCAAAGGCAAAGCTCTTCCATTTTCTTTTCTCCTCAAATTATAAAATCTATATAAACTATAATATAAATATGTGTGTATGTATATGGAGAATAGCAGATTGTAATAGGAGAAGAAGAATAGTATCGAATCAAATCGCCAGTCAAGGTAAATTGTAAATCTAAACCCAAATTTAAATTAAATTCAAATCTCTTTTCAGATCTAAATTTCTAATAAATATGATATGTTTGCGATACATATTTTGATAGAGAGAAAAAGGGAGTCAAACAAGAATAATAGGATTTAAATCTGGAGATTTGGAAGCTTAAAGATGAGTAGAAAATTATATATTTTTGTATAATGTTGTATTTATACCATTGTAAATCTGTTCCTTGTATGCTCAAGTATAATTTTGGAGTTGTAGACTTAAATATATACATGTAATGAATTTGAAGACCATGCCTACATATTCTATGAATTATTAACTTTGATTTAATATTGCATATAATTGAATCTGGAAAGTAAGGGTGAAAGTAGTCCCTAAATTTATAATATTGTATAATAATTTCAGGTTTGTTGATTGAATGATATGTTAGTAAATATAATTGGAGGTTAATATAATTTGGATTGGGATTTAAGTAGTACTTTAGTTCATTGAAATAAAGCGTGTTGCAATGTAAATTTCTATATATTATCTAGTTTTATAATAATGTAAAAAGCGTATTGTTTGAAATAACAAGGAACATGCCTAAAAGAAAGGGATTTACAAAGAATGGATGTTTACCATATTTTGTACCATCTATTTCAATAATAACAGGAAAAAAAATTTGCAACTCTAAACACAACACAAATTCTCTTTTAGATAATTTATGGAAAATTAAAGTTTTAACGTTTTCTTTTAGGCAGATGTAATTCCAATGCATTAAAATGCATAAATCCCTAAGTATAAACCAAAGCATTATAAGTAGAGATAATAAAAATAACTCAATTATAAATCTAATATATGCGATATGTTAGAAAATAACAATAAGTAATGTATGTATGTAAAGCAATGAAATGAGTAATTAAGAGAATTATAGTAATGAAAGAAAGATAATAATAGTTGAAAAGGAACAATATGATATACCTAATAGTATCAAATGGAAGTCAAACATAAAAAGTTATTTAATCTATTAAATTAAAAGTAAGTGGTAAATGACATTAAATTGGCGTAAATGAAACAAGAAGCAAGTTGGGTAAATAAATACCAACAGTTGAACATATGAGATGTAGTAACTAAATAAATTTATGTATCCTCAAGTATGCGTTTATGACGAGTGTGAATTATTGAATTTATTCAATAAGTTAGAATAATTAAAATGACATAGTCATTAATACGGGTTGGAATGCGAGGTCAATGGTGTTACACAACAGAAGTTTGCCCACCGCAAGGAACTACCAGCAGTTGTGTATATATTATACTGATGTGTAAACAACTTATATACTGGAAACCTAATTTACAACCCAATCACAAATATGGAATAGCTTAAGAAGTTTACCACCTTCTACAAATAAAGGTTTGAGACTGATTTCAAATTTCTAGATTAGGTTGTACATACTATTCCCATTTTATTCATATACCAAAACTTTTAACATTTCCGATCTAGATAGTGATTCCTATCTACTCTATATTAAAAAGATTTGGTTTGGTTCCCACAATTCTTTATAAAACTAAAATTTCACAGCCATGAAGTGCCGAATCCAAAATCTTTATCTTTGAAAATATAAACTCAGAAACCTTTATCAAGAATTCAAAATTGTTTAGTTCCACAAAAAGAGTAAAATAATTTTCCTTCTCAAATACTTTCTACAGCAAAGATTTTTTTTCTTTTAAAAATTATACATTCCATTCATAATATTCAAAAATTTCTTGGTTTTCAAAAGGAATCATGAAAAACTTCAAATTTTAATGATCTCTTACAGTAAAGTCCTACTTCTTTTGAAAGTAGGATTTTTAACCCAAGGCATTTTAAAACTCAATTATCTTACCAAATAATCATCCAACTCAATTGTTTTTCAAAAACATCTTATATGACTTTAAACAATAGTAACTTCCATTCTTTCATTTTCCTCTTATATTATTTCTAATTAGATCAATAATCATACTTTATATAAATCCCTAATGCCATTACTATCTATCTCAGCTATTGTTCTCCGCAATTCCTTATACGAGAATGTTCCTGTTACCTACCTTATCGAGCAGTCTTAACCTTCCACTCTTTCTATCCTATTTCAATAAAGTGTCGTTTCCATTTGTACACCCTTTTAAAAAAAATTAAGAAAAAGAACTTACAATTTTATAAGGTAGAAAAATTATCAAGTCTAACCTATATTCTACTTACTTTTATTTTAAAAACGAAAAGTGCCTTTATCGAAAATCTTTAGACCAAAAACTTTTTGGCTTAATAAATTATAAAATAAGAATTTCAAGAATGTAATATCCTTGTTAAGTCAGAACTTTTCAACTCAACTAATTTATAAATTACGAGTTTCCAAATTTCCTCGCTCTTTCGAAATAACAACTTCCAAATTTATAAAGTGAGAAAAATCATTCGGTCCAATATATGCTCTATTTATTTCAAAAATGAAGAATCTAGAAATTGAAAATTGTTTAACTCAACTAATTAAAAATTCAAAATGAAAACCCCTTTTTTTCAACTCTTCAAATGATCATATTTACAATTTTCTTTTTATAACGTTTATCCACCATTTTGTTTTTAAAACGTTCCATCACTTTTAAAATTACATCCTCTTTCTAATCTTTTCATAAAGCAATTGGTAGTATATTCCCAAACCCGACTAAAATATTTTTTTTTTAAAAATAATTCAACTTATGATACATAAGATCTTCGTTTAATAATCCTTTGAAAATCCCTTTCAAAACATCTAAAGTTTTTTCAAAAATATTTTTGTCAAATTCTTTCTCATGTAGCTGAGTTTTATAAATTGACTTCAATAGTTCCTTCTTTTGAACTTTCCTACTTAACCCTTAAAGATTTGGTTATCTTCTTGTGGTGATTAATGTATACCTTCTTATGGAAGCTCGTTTCACTCCTTCTTTACATCTTTCTTTTGGATGTTAACAAATATATTGCCTTATGCTATTTGTTATTTGTATAAATGTCAATTGTCCATCATAAATGGTTATAATTCTAACGGACAATTCTTAAAGATATTTATTTATTCATACTAATTTTACCTATTATGCCTTCTTTATATATATATCCATAAT
This sequence comes from Allium fistulosum, assembly GCA_030737815.1. Taxonomy (NCBI): domain Eukaryota; kingdom Viridiplantae; phylum Streptophyta; class Magnoliopsida; order Asparagales; family Amaryllidaceae; genus Allium; species Allium fistulosum. The sequence goes on along the minus strand of CM060903.1, from coordinate 802,695,144 downwards.
TAGTCCATCTATATCTCTATTAAATTCCTGTAATCCTATTTATTCCACATTTATTGCCTCATTAATCTTGAAGTTATAACCTTCTCCATTTACAGTTTCTATCCCTATTATTAATTAGGTGATTTATGTAAATGTTCTGATTACATCTAACGTGAACATTGACAAGTATTATGCTTATAGAGTTCACAATTATAAGAAAGTATTGGTCAACAAAGGAGTCGAGACCATTCAGCTTTTGGGGTGCTTTCATATGTTGCGCTCATGCTCTTCTTAGTCCACTCCTTACGATACGACCTTTACCCCATAGGTAACCGGAACAGGAGTATAAATTTAACTCTATTTATTGTTATTTTTCCAACTCATAGTTGTTTCGCCCATCCTTTCGGAATATGTCGCAACTACCTATGTAGTTGGAATTTATATGGTTAGACATATCTTCAAAATAAGTATATGTATGTATATATAGCAAGGTTTTTGAAAAATACCTTTCAAAAATAACAAATACGTCACGCAAAAGTATACTTTTCCCAGTTGATCGGGTAATCTAAGCTCTGATACAAAATGTAACGGTCACCCTAAAATGGTGGTGGCTACAAATGGTAATCCCAGACACATTGGTTTTATGGCCCAGTCTCTCAACTACCTAAGCCAATCCTTTGACTACCTAACCAACCCATATTGTCAGGACGTGTAAGGATAAGAGATTAAGCTTCGCAACAGTTCACAATGCGAGAACCCCCTATCACGCATGCATCTACCTGCAACTAGGTTTGGTGAATAGAAAATCTCTAGCCTTTCTATATCAATACTTGGACAATATAGTTTGAACAAGGATATGTTTTTTGCATGTAAACTATATTCAAAATAATTTAATACTTCATATAAGGGAAAGAGGCGGACCCTCAAACTACCACTTAATAACTTCAATCCCTGAAGTAGGTTTTTGCATAATCAGTAGCCCATAACTATCGTTATTAATGTCTACCAATGCTAGAGATAGAACCCAAATCCCTTAGTACCTTTTAATGGAAAATATGCATACTCTGACCATTTAAGACCTCAATTGAGGTAGGGCCCCATCATTTAATATATATTCTCAAGGCGAACTCCATACATGTCTATATTTAGTTGACATTGCACGAAAATCTCTTCGGACACTTAATACTTCAATTGAAGCTTGCCTTTTCGAGATATCCTCAACCGTGCCTAAACCCAATCTCGACCATTTAATACTTCATATAAGGGAAAGAGGCGGGCCCCCCAAACAACCACTTAATACCTTCAATTCCTCGAAGCAGGTCCTTCGTATTATAACCCGTACCATACAGAAACATCTCACATTAGTCTGACTATTCCTAGTCACGAAGGCCAATATATTAATTGGCTAATACCTTCTTACTGGTAGCCAGATTAGCTGGGCAGATTTATTCTATAGAATTGGACTAACCTTGCGTCATCCAAAGTTACTTATTATAGGCGATGTCTCACACCATCCCCAAAGTCACATTATTGGTAGCCAGATTAGTTGGCCAAACTTGTGTGTGCTTTTGACTAACCTCGCATCTATATAACTTAGTCATATCTCATATCACTCTCTAAATGTATTATCATACACCACACCGTATTCATTGTTTAGGCCTTATAAGAAATCCCTTTTATTTTTCTTAATTAATTACTTTCATAAGGGAGATTTAAATGATAATTATTAACTTAATTAACTATGCAATTAATACATTATAATTGTACATTATTTACGCTAGTTTACACACACACACACACACATATATATATATATATATATATATATATAAGCACACATTTATTAATTTCTATGCATGTAGAGATTATGCCCTAAACTATCGTTCAAATGTTAAATCTCCGAGTGTTATACAAGTATCATACCCATAATTGCATTTTTACCATAAATCCAATATTCCAAAATCAAATCAATAGACTTGTACTTAAAATCCAACTCCAACGTATTTTATATTAAAACAATGGAATAAAGATATAATAACGAAAACTTATAATTTAATTAATTTTACACTCTATTCAACTCTTTTTTACACGAAATTAGATAAGGAAATTTCTACTCAATTTACAGAAATAGGTAGTGCAAACTACGAATAAGAATTCGTACCTTACATACTATTTCTTAATCAAATATCTTAATCAAATCCAAAGAAAAAGAATAAGAAGTGGAATAGAGGTAAAACACATATATTGCAAAATTCATAAAAAAATCCATTATTTTAATAGAAAACAATTAAGATTTCAACCTAATAATTAACATTTCGCTTTGCGGGAATTTTATGGATTTTATTGTGATGTTTTCGTAATCCAAACTCCCAAAGGCATATATCAAGTCCAAACTACATTATTCAATTACTAAAATAGAAAAACTAAGATTTCGACTCACACAGGTCCTTCGCTTTTCCTTCTCTTGGATTTGAAATGCCTTCAATTAACTCTTTCATATCTTTTTTTCTGATATATACAGCAAGGGATTTGTATATACGTTAGTCAGAAAATTAGAGCTTTAGAGGAGAAAAGGTCAAGAAATTAAACAATAAACAAAGATAGATATATAGGATTTCTTACCTGAAAACCCAATGGAGTTTTCTGAATCTATGAAGAGATAAACCGATAGAGCTTTGCTAATGTTCCTAAAATATTTTGTGAATAAAATTGAGGGGCTAGGCTCTTTTTTATAGTGGTTGGAATATACCAGAACCGTCGGATGAAGGTTGATTTAAAAAAATCTGGTATGTTAAAATAACCAAAACCTTAGCTGCCACTTACAAGCAACGATCGACCACTAGCAGTCAATCGGTCTTGGTCAAGGGGTCGACAGCTCCCTCTATTTTGGGAACGTTAAAATTGTTGCCATTGTTAATTTATTTCCTTCCTTAATTGTTATTTAATGTTAACGTTAATTTTAACGTTTACTTAACACCCAAGTATAACTACCGTTAACTTTTGAATTTCAAATTTAGGAATTAATTATTTATTCAAATTTGAATTCTATTTAAATTATTTTAAACTCAAAAGCTTCAAACGCCCATAAATTTTTCGTTTGAGCTCCGTTTTCAGCATATTATATATGGAAATTGATTAGTACTTCACCACGAACGCAACAACATAACTTTCGTGGTTAAATTCCAACTTTTTCAAAATTTCCATTTTTAGCGCTATCTTATTTAAATTAATTCATCCAATCTAATTATTTATGGTTTCTTTTTACAAGGTGTTACAACAACTCCTAGGATAAACTTAGATGGACAGGTACTGGTACAAAGCAGGAACACATGAAGGATAGATTCCTTATGCATGCTCAACATTGACAAGGGCACAAGATACCAGGGGTCTTAGCCTTGGTCGGTAAATATATGTTTTATTATACTTTACTATTTCATTGTGAGTTTTATTGATAGTGCTTTGATATACTTTTACTTATTTACAGGATACTAACACCAATGATTTGTAATTTGGTGGACTTGAGTTTTCGACTTAGGGAAAATTCAGGTCTATTTAGGTGTGGGTGTTATGTGGATCTTCTCCTTGGGCTACCAAGTACTCTCTACCGTATCTTTTCCCCTACTATATTTAGACTAAATTCACCTCCTTGTTATGAAGTCACTTAACACCATGCTCTACAATACGAATTGGTCCATGGGGTACTATCGACTACCATTCCAATTTTACATTCTCAAGCTAACTCAGTTGGACAATGGTAGATAATTGTGGACACATTTTCATAAATGCAATATTTGGAACACGTTGTGAAGTCTAATCATATTTTCAAGAAGGTTTACTTTAAGCTAACTTCTCTACTCTCTCCAATATCGAAAGGCCCAACGAAACGTAGTGCCAACTTTCCCAAGCTGCCAAAATGCATAACATGGTTCAATGGCGAGACTTTCAAAAAACCGTATCACCTACTGCAACCTCCAGCTCCATAATTTTCCTATCAGCATATGGCTTATGTCTATCCTATGAAGCTTTCATTTCTCCTTTGTAGCTACACCTTCTCAAGTGTATTCCTAATCTTGCTTGATCCAAGTATGACTATCATTCATCTCCCACCAATAAAACGAGGATTTTCACGACCATCCATATAAAAACTCGAACAGTGTCATGTCTATTCTAATTCAATAGTTATTATTATAAGTAACTCAGCTAACGATAACTGGTCCACCAAAGCTCCATTGAAATCCAAAATACATGCCTTAACAAGTCTTTTAAGACACAATTTACCCTCTCGTTATGGTCATCTACTTGCAGCCAATAAGCAGTGCCGAGATTCAACTCAGTAACTAATGCATCCTCAAGACTCCTCCAGAATTCACTCATAGAAAGAAGGTCTCAATTGCTGACAATGTTTATTGGAACTGCATGCAATCAGTTCACCTCTCCCACATATAAAGTAGTTAATGATGATGTCATCCTCGAACTTCATACTACATAGAAGTGAGTGATTTTGTCAAATGGTCAATAACAACCCAAATTGTGACAACCCGCACCTCTTGACACACCGATCTAAAGTTTAGGGTGACTTTCAGGCTCGCATCGGTACCAAGAAGTACGAGTTATTGGGTTTTTATAATATTACAAAGACTAAGAATAAACAGATATGATCTAAGATATACTACACTTTTAGAACTCACAGCCGAAGGAATAAAAAATAAATACGGAAAATAACTATCTTAGAAAATATCTCAAAACACAGTCTCAGAAAATAATACGTAGTCAAATAGAGTATACATAAATACAACCCATAGTGTGATAAAATACTAAGTACTGATAAGGTAGACAGTTGCGTGGAGAGCAAATAAACGTATAAGCAACTCTTGTGATGAGCTCGCCTCTATATATACTGAAATTAAGCCAATCACCTGCTGCTTTGTCCTCCTATAGTGGGAAAAAGGAAAAAAGGCGCGTCAGACAAAAGTTTGGTGAATGAGTACATTTTAATGTATGGTGATCATATATAGTTGACTTTAATTCTACTCTATGTGACCTAAGGTGCTCAACAAGTGTCAGTATATTACTAGGGTCTTTAACTTAAGGGTTTTTACTTAATACACACCTACACTAACATCTTATGCAGGCTCCTACATGGATTGAACTACAGATCAAACCACAATAACTAACGATCAACCATCGCTACTAGAGCAACTCAACATAGGGTCATTCTACAACTTCCCCGTATAGGTCTATATCTCACATTATGACTACATGTGTAACAACCGGTTGTCAAGAAGCTAATAATTAACGACTTAATGATAACTAAAATGAAATAAATGGGATTTTGAATGAAATTAAAGAAATGATGTGGAGAATTTAATGTAAAATAGTTTATTAAAATAAAAGGAATTTATTTTGGAAGGAAAATTGATTTAATAATTGATTTTGATATTTTTACATGTGAAGTTACGAATTATAATAATAAATAAGTTGATAAAATAAAATTTTATGGAATTTTTTAATAAAGGAAATTTGACCAAATGAATTGGAATTTAATTAGAAGTTGGAAAAGATTTTTATAGAGTTAAAATAATTTTAATTGTATTTAGAATGATTTTAAATAAGAAAGAAATAATATTCAAAGCCTATTAGTACACAAAACCCAACCCAATAAGCTTTCATGTATACAGAAATGGAGTTGTTGTGTAAATATTGTGTCATTTAAAAAAAACAACAAAAGAAATGTTTTTGAGCCCAATTAGTAAGGGTCTAAACCTAACACAAACAGAAATTTGTTTCATAATGCTTGGTCTCTAGAGTTTTCCATTTCGAAAGCCTTCACCCATTCCTATAAATATAATCCCTTCCCTCCATTTTGATATATGAAAATAGAGCTTCTTGGCAAATTATCTACACCAATCTTCCTTAAGAAGCAAGTGATTATAATATTGAAGTGAAGAATATTTAAAGAGAGGTTAAGAAGAGGGAAGCAAGGGAGTATTAGGAGCTGAGTAGTCATTAATGCAAGGTGATTTCCCTTACTCACAACTATGTTTAATTCGACTAAATGATCAATTGGTCAAATCTATCTTGACATGAATGATCACACCACCTATATGGAAAATTTTGTTTTATATATTGAATAGATTGGGTAGAATTATTGTATTGTAGTGAATGAGTGGTAGGAAGTTATTAAACCCAATCAAAATAAAATACAACCATAGAATTGAAGGGGAGGTAAATCGATTCTAAAATCATCAAATTTTGGAATTATCACCATTAAGAAGTCAAACGTCTGAATCCAGAAATCTGACATCTAAATAGGGTGAAATTTATGTATACTCTTCTCTAGTTTGAATCTGTATAAAGTCAGATGACGGACTTGGGTTCCTCAAACGTCCGAATACCTCTTGAATTGTCTTCTTTATATATACAATGATTTAATTATCTAGAACATGTGTCAAGACATTTGAATTATATTTCCAAATGTGTGAATACTTGTTTTTATTTGTTTTGAGTGATTTTTTTGAATATATATTATATATGTTAATTATATATATATATATTTGATTATTAATTATGACATTTAAACTTATATAGTTACAAATATATGTGTGTATATATATCATTTATTTTATTATAGAACAAATACAGATTTAGATGTTAATAATTAAATTTGATGTGAGTATATTTCCTATTTTTATGTGACGAGAGATTCGAATAAACAATTTAGCAATACCGCATGGTATCAGACTTTCGGTAACACTTTTCTAGTTATTCATTAGACTTGTCATATAAAGATATCTAGTATGGATCAAGTGTAGTTTATGAGCCTTGAATAATTATTCGAATAACGTGCGATGGTATGGGATGCTGTTATGTCATTTGTTTCATTGTTCATTGTAATTAAATGTTACTCGAACGGGGATTATACTCATGTGTATATGTGATACTCGATGTGGAGTATCGTATAGTCAGGTGTTGACTTATGGGAGCCGTGGGTTGGCCTACTGTTAGATATATGTACAACCATAGGGTATGAGTACTATATGACCATCCATATTGTGTTCAGCTTTCTTTATTTTTTGGGAATGAACCAGATTGGCTAGTATCCACCTTGGCGACTTGATCGTGGGGTTACACCCCAGATCCACGACACCATTGTTGTTTATGATATTCGATGCGTATCATAAGATTGGTAGTTGGTAGCCCCTTGTATCACATAAGCTAATAGTCTGCTACCATTACTAGCAAGGTAGGGCCATGAATGAGGCTATGCATAGACGAGTCATTAGTGGATGAGGTCACGATGTCCGTCGAGGTAACTAAGACTGTAGGAATAGACGGTTACTCTGCAGTTGGCGAGTAGATCTGGGTTCCTGGAGTAGGCAGGCTGTAGGTGGCCATCAGTCTCCCATCTGGTTCATGGTATGTGTGTGTAGTGGATTTGCTTTTATGTCTCATTCCTGTGATGATTTGGCTATATTAGAGACTATATGAGTCTAAAGTATAGTCAGTCCCCGTATATCCATACTCTCGGGATTTAATATTTTAGAGATAGCCTCTGTTTATTATTTGTGATTCAGATTATAATTGATTTAAACTTATGAATTATATAATGTTGGTTTGGATGGTATGATTCGATAGGCCATCTCACTTTATATTTTGTTGTGTATGATATTTACATACCATATTGGTTATCATTGTTACCACTATATTATTTGGTATTATAATCATGCATAGTCTGACCCGTGTGTTCTTTGCAACACTTGGGTCAGTCCAAGAGACTTCTAGTGCAGGTACTCAATGATGATGAAGCATGTCATGGATTTTGGTGGAGGCTAATATGAGAGATATGATGATACATTCCCTACTCATAGTATAGCCTCATTGTACTTGGTAGTAGTTGATGTATTTGGTGATGGTTTATGTATTGGGCTTACTCATATTATAGCCTCAATGGTGATTACTGGGTATAGTCATTTGGGTTTCGTATTTGTTATTTGTGTGATTTGATGTATTATTGTCGTTTTGAATATCCTTAACCTATATTTCACACATGTGCAGAAGTGAGGTATGGCTAGTCGTCGAGCTAGTCAAGCAGATCTGTTAGTACCTCGGTTTTTGATTTTGATGATAACTGTTAGACCAAAAAATGGTATAACAGTCTTAATTCTAATTATGATGAATTAACCCTTGGCTTGTACGTATATGGAAACACGATTGAGCATGGCTCAATCAATGTTGACTTAGTTGTAGTCTCAAGGACCAATTCACCACTTGAGACTTGGTGCATGATGGAACCATAAAAGAATGGATTCATGAAGCTACAAGCCCTTTTTGGGTTAAGCACACTAAGTCCATAGGACTTCATGAAATTTGATACTTGTGACCTTGTAAGACCATCTCGGGCTGACACCTTCGATATTATATTTGGTCTTAAGACAGAAGTGTTCAAAAAGGTCTTATACTATGTTATATGTTTATAAGAATTAGGAAAACAAGTACTAATTATGTCCATTAGGCACGCTAATGGCCATATAATTCACTCTGATGTTCAAAGCCTAACATTCATATATTTATGCATATTTGTGTTAGTCATAGTTTAAAACTATAACGAAGTGATTCATGTTGAGTTTTGATCATGATAAATCCGAATATATGAAAATCCAGCTCCATAATATTCAAAAAGGAATAGTCGGAAGCAATAAGTATGTCCAAATCCAAGTCCTTGTTTTTATTGATTGTGAATGGTTACAATCGAATAGAGTTAGTCCCCAATTCAATTTAGGGTTTTCAAGAATTTGATTTTGCGAATGGAGAGAAGAAAAGCCGTCCTTAAAACGACACCCTTAGTGTCATATTTATAGAGGTGGAACAACACCACTCCACCTTTCATGACTTCATCACACTCGACTTTGGCGGTGTCAACTTAAGATTAGCTTTGTTGCTGAAAAGGTGGCATTGTCTTGCTTCCAGTGTCTTCGACAAGCTTCAAGTGTCAACTTTAGTGGTGTCATTTGCAACAACTTCGACGACTTCTAAGTTACTATATGCTAGGTCTCTGCTTTGCTTCTTTAGCGGATGCGTGCGACAACCACAATCTATGGCATTAGCGGCTTCTACCATGAGGTTCAAAGTCCTTTAAAGGTGGATGATGACATGAATGTGAGTATGAAGCAACGACAATCACAAGGCGGTATCAATGACATCGTGGATATTGACGGCGTCCTCCATCAATACTGCTTCGCATAGATACATAACACCCTTCAAATGCTGATAAAATGCATTAATGAAGTGGGGGTATTGATCATTGACGAAGAGTGGTATAATTGGTGAAGGGCAAAGTCACTCTATATTTCTTTGGCATTAATGACCCTTGGTGTGATCGTAAAGTGATACTTCCAAAGTGCTATGAAGTGCGGTGCGACGTCTATAGTCTTCAATACTGACCCGAAGTGATGTTTGACTTTGATTTCAACATGGATGAGATGTGGAGTGACCTGACCACGTCGCATATCTTCAAAATGGACACCGACATCCATTGTAAGGGACTTGAAACAAGCTTCCTCTTATCGATGTTATTCACGAAGTGCTCTTGGCTTCGACATTGTTAATAACATTATTACTCATTCGATTTTGACATAATCTCTTCTGCTTACCCGCTCTTGGAAATTAAGTGGATAACATTTAGCCCTCCCCTTGTATTAGAGAAGTTTTTTTACTCTTAAGGATAAAACCTAGAATTCCTTTGCATTTCCCAATCTTTAGCGAGATTTCCTTTCTGGTCTCGTTTTCCTGTAAAACATAACTCTCGTCATTACCTTTAATCTCAACTTCAATTTCAAGAAAATCCCTTTTGGACTGGATTGAGGTATAAATAGATACATATAGTCTACCATTATTTGCATGAATTGGGATTATAATTTTGCTATAAGAGATAAATCAATAAATATCAATAAGTTTTCAAATGGAAGCTTAGAAGATTGTTTGGTAGTGTCATAGGAGGGAGTATCATGAATTTTCTTTGGCAATAATGGGAGTCCAAAAATCCATCCAATAATTACAAAAGACTAGCACTCTTTGTAAAAGAAGACCAGAAAAACTCATCGGGCAGATAACAATAGAAGGCCGGAAATTCAAAATAGAAGATTAAGAATTCAAATAGAAGACCAAAAATCCTTGTCTAGCAATAGAAGACTAGAAATCCATATCTGGCAATAAAAATAAGAAACCAGAAGTCCAAATCTAGCGACAATAATAGAAGTTCAGAAATCCATATCTGGCAATAATAATAGAAGTCCAGAAATCCATATCTGGCAATAATAATAGAAGACCAGAAATCTATATTTGGTAATAATAGGAGACCAGAAATCTATATCTATCAATAATAATAGAAGATCGGAAATTCATATCTGGCTATAATAATAGAAGTCCAGAAATTCATATCTGGCAATAATAATCTCTAGGCGCCTTGCTTTGGGCTTTGGATGTCTTAGTATTTTGTTTTGCGCCATTCTTCGGGCTATGGATATCTGAGTCCTTTGCTTTGCACCACTCTTTGGGCTTTGGACGTCTGAGTCCTTCATTTTGTTACCATCTTAGGTGATGATCTCAACTTGGATCTTTCTCCCTTATCACTGTCTTAGGTGATGATTTAGGTTGTCGTCCGGTGCGGTTAACTAGCTATCTTAGGTAGAGCTGACGACTTACCCGACCTCCCTCTAGGAGACACTTTAGTGAGGCCCTTGATGACGGCGCTAAAGGCTGGTTCAATGCTCTGGCCTTGCCATTTTAGACGAGGCTAGAGGTTTACTCTGTCATCTCTCTAGTAGGTGCTCTAGCCAAGCCATGTTGGCGGGGCTGAAGGCTTGCAGATGCTTTGGTCAGGCCTTTTCAGACAGGACCAAAGGCTTGCTCTGACCTACCTCTAGAAGGTGCTTTGACCAGGCCATCTTGGTAGGGATAAAGGCTTTGGCCCTTTACTACCATCTTAGGTAGTGGTTTAGGCTTTCCCTTTATTTAGGAGAGTCTTACTTCGAATGCATGTGGATACACTTATTTAAACTTCTTTATTCATCCACCGTTTAGAAAATATGGCCGCAAATGTTCAACGTTCCATTCTCTTGGTATGACATTGCAATCAGGTCGGCATAGTTTGTAGGCCCTAGGAGAAATTACCTTATGTATGATTAGGGGTCCTTCCCAATTTGGCCCAAGTGGTCTATCTGATGGATTCTTAGTATTTTCCGTAACTCTTCGGAGTACTAACTCTCCTCTCTGAAATGACCTTCCTCTTACTTTGGAATTATAATACTTGGATATTCTTTGTTGATATTCAGGTGTCCGTATAGCTGCTTCATCCCTTAGTTCATTGATTAAATCCAAGGAATCCTTCTTTAGTTCTTGATTTGGGTCAAATGTATATGCAATTCTTCGATGAGAAGGTACTTCAACTTCAACTGGAAGCATGGCTTCACATCCATATGTTAGATAATATGAGGTTTGTCCTGTTGCAGTTTTGGTAGAGGTTATATATGCCCATAAAACTAATGAAAGTTCTTCTACCCAATTTATTTTTACCTTGTGCAACCACTTTTTTAAGATAATCTTCACAGTTTTATTGGCTGCTTCGACAGCTCCATTTGCTTTGGGATGAGCTACAGATGAAAAGATTTTGGTGATCCTATTCTTATTACAGAACTGGGTGAATTCCTCACTTTCAAATTGAGTTCCATTGTCGGATATTATCTTATACGGAATTCTAAATCTTGTAATGATATGCTTGATTATGAATTTGAGGACTTTTCTTGATGTGATATTCAGGAGTGGCTCAGTTTCTACCCACTTTGTGAAATAATCAATGGTCACTACTACGTACTTAGCTCCTCCTTTGGATATCACAACGACTCGATTAAATCAATTTTTCATATGTCGAAAGGCCATGGGCTCGAGACAGAAGTTGATTTACCTGCTGGTAGGCATGGAATTTAAGAGAATCTTTGGCCTTTATTGTATCTTCTTACATAATCAATAGCTTGGCTGGTCATTTGGGGCCAATATAAGCCTTGCTTCATAACTTTCTTGGCCAATTTCATTCCATTGAAATGGTCTCCATAGAATCCTTCACGGGCTTCCCTTAGTAATTTTGCTCCTATTTCTGAATCAACACACCTTAGATAAGGGAGCGAATATCCCTTTTTACAAACTATGTCATTTGTTATGAGAAAAGTCGGAGCCTGGCGCTTTATTTCCTTGGTTCTTTTTTATATGTTGGCAGCCTTTCATTTGTTACATATTCGACAATAGGAGTCATCCAATTATCTTTATATTGGTTATCGGTTTCCACATGAGGATGGTTTTCTTAAAGGATCTTAGTTTCATTTTCTTTCTCTTTGTGTGGTAAGGCTTGAGACTTGGTCAATACTAAGGTTTTATTTTCTGGATTAGGGCTTTTCTCCTCTATACTAGGATTCTCCTAGTAGCCTACTAGAACGATTCGGGCTTATGAGGCCCCTCGTGAGCTTGTCAATTTTGCCAAAGGATCATCTTGGGAGTTCTTGCCTCTTGGTACTTGGTGTATTGAGAAATCTTTAAATTGGGCCGACATTTTCAGTATCTTTTTGACATATAGAGTCAACTTGACGTCTTTCAACTAATATTTATGGTTTAGCTGATTTACCATTAACTGCGAATCACTGAAAATTTCGATTCTAGGAATCTTCAATTGGAGGGATAGAGTAAGTCCCACTATCATAGATTCATATTCTGCCACATTGTTGTTGGCTGGAAATCCTAGCTTCATTGCATAGTGCAAATGATGTCTATAGGGAGTTATAACTACATATCCGGCCCCGACCCCTTGATCATTTAAGGCCCTATCCACAAACAACTAGCACTTGGACTTTAGGTCTTTTTCCTTCTCTAATAGCTCTTCAATGAATCTTGTGCATTCGTTAATAAAATTAACCAAAGTTTGCCCTTTAATTGCTACTCGGGGAGGAAATTCAATATTATATTGACTAAGCTCTATCCCTTATTTTACTAACCTCCCGAAAGTTTCGAGCTTGCTAAAAACCTGCTTGAGTGGAAAGTTAGTCAAGACCATAATCGAATGTGCTTGGAAATAAGCTCTTAGTTTTCGTGCAGTGAGCATTAAACAATACGCCAGTTTCTCTATAATCAGATACCTCACTTCTCCATCTTTAAGTCTTCTACTGGTATAATTTTTTTTTTGAGAGAAATGTGTTATCCTCTACGAATAGAGGAGAGCACACATGCGGATATATATAAATCACTAATATAGAATGCTGCCAACATGCCTGGCAGGTAACAAAAAACCAAATACATATATATCAAATCTCAGCTACTCATAAGATGAGTTCTGGCAAGGCCACCACCCATCACACCCCGATATCAAGCTCCGGCAAGGCCACCGCCCGATATTAAGGTGTTAGAAGTACCTACCTAAAAAACTAGAGGAAAAAACGAAAAAAACTACTGGATGTCATCCCAGACTAATGAGGAAGCTCCAACTAACTGAATCAGGAGAGGTGAATAAGCATCTGCTCTGAAGGGATCTGCTGAAAAGAGAATAGCAGAATCCTAAATCTGAGGAGAAAACTGCAAGTAGTCCTGGATGAAAAACTCTGCTCTCGTGACCTCTCTACCATCTGGTGTCCAGAAAACTGAAGATATGAAAACCTGCAAAGTGAACCTGATATCCTATTTCCCATACCTGTAACTGGAAAATGACTAAAGAAAAAATTATAATGATACATATATATGTATATTTATACAATAAATATACATATATATGTATTAATAAGGAAGGAAAATATTAATACATATACATAATAAATAAAAAACCTAAAAGCCAATACCAAACAGAGACTAGAACCAATAATGATACGGATCTATCTTATGAACCTTTAATCATAAGTAAGTTATGATTAGAAGTGAAGTCATCATCTAAATTAGAGAAAATATTAATAATACTATTATTATTGTTAAAAAATTTATTGTTGTGTTTAAATAAATTAATAATATGATTAACCTTATTAAGATACCTTATTGAGTTGAGTTCCTTTCTCTTCTCTGATTATGATTGAACTAACTGCATGCTCTGATACTGCCATATAGAGGTAATGGCTTTCCTCTTCCATTGGACTAGATAAATTGGTTGGCATTTCCAAATGACTCTTTAGTTCTTCAAAAGCTTTTTGACAATCCTCATTTCCACTCGAAGTTTTTCTTCTTTTTAATCACGTCAAATAATAAAATGCATTTGTCAATAGCCTTGGAAATAAATCTGTTTAATGCCGCCACTCTTCCATTCGGGCTCATAACATCTTTACTTATCTTGGGCTCTGCCATATCTTTAATAGCTCGGATTTGGTCAGGGTTAGCTTCAATTCCTCTTGCACTGACAATATACCTTAAGAATTTGCATGACTGAATTCCAAACCAATATTTTTGTGGGTTAAGCTTCATTTGATATTTTTCATAGCATACTAAACATTTCTTCAAAGTATTTTAGATGATTGCCTTCCTATTGAGACTTAACCGGCACATCGTCTAGATATACTTCCATTTTTCCACCAATTTGTTCTTTAAACATTCTGTTCATTAATCTTTGGTATGTTGCTCCAGTAATTTTTAACCCATAGAGCATCACTTTGTAGCAATACATTCTCCAATCTGTTATGAAGCTGGTGTTTTCCTTGTTTGGTTTGAACCTTAGAATTTGATTATATCCGAAATAAGCATCCATGAATGAAAAGGGCTTATGTTCGCTTGTCGCATCAACTAGTTGATCTATCTTTGGAAGGAGGTTACAATCTATTGGACATGCCTTATCCAAATTGCTATAGTCGACACACGTTCTCCACTTCCCAATACTGGGATGGCTAACCACTTCGAGTAAAGCACTTCTTTGATAAATCCATTTTCAAGCAACCTCTTCACCTCCTCTTTCAAAACGCTGGATCGAGCTTTGTTATACTGCCTTTTCTTTTATCAGATTTGTGAGAATGGGTCCAAGCGAATACATCTTTGCTAGATTGTAAGAATTGAATTTGCTCTGCTTTAAGTTTGTCATCTAAATCTCTCCCAATCTTCACCGTTTTTGTTGCATCAACCAGATCCAGGCATATCTCTTCAAGATCTTCTGTGGGTTTCATTCTCTCCTACTCACCTCTATAGTCTAATTCAGTAACAATCTCTTCACCCTCTATCTCATCCTCTACCAGGTTTTTTTCTCTCCTCTTTCTTTTCCGTTCAGAAAAGTTAAATTTCTTCAACATGCGCTTAGTCTTCTTATCATGCTTTGTCTTTGCTTTGGGTGATGAGTTTGAAGAACCATCTTCCAAAGGCATTTTAGTATCCATTTTGATTAATTCATCTCTTTCCGAATCATAACAGGAAAATAATCCCATTCATATTATCTAACGGTTGCAAAGTACATTTCACGAGCACTGAATTGTTCCCTTCTTATAGTTCCCCATCCGCTATTGGTTAAAAACTTTACCATCAGATGCTTGGGAGAGATAAAGGCATCAACTTCATCCAGAGTTGGTCTTCCAAAAAAGGCATTATAATATGAAAGTTAATCCATATTGACGAAAAGAGTTTCAAAAGTCCAAGAGCACGATGGTATTCCTACTTGCACAAGAAGCTTTATATGTCTTATAGGAGTGGACCCTTTATTATTGAACCCAAAGATAGGCTCAAAATTTGGTTCAAGTTTTTCCTCCCTGATTCCCATCCGGTCGAAAGCATGCTTGAAAATCACATTTACTACACTTCAGTGTCCACCAGAATTTTAGTGAACACAGAAAGTCCAATTTGTGTGGTGAACCCCTCTTAGCTCTAGCGGTGTGATGGTCAAAGTATGTATCTGGAATCTTGGATTCTTGAGTGGTGATTTCTCCTGAATAGGGAAAATCCCTTCCTTAGCTTCTCTAACATAGCGACTCCTAGCCCCTTTGCTATTTCCAATCGGATATAGGCCTCCGTGAATTACATCAATCCTGGTGAGAGGTGGAATGAAGTATGGTTGAATGTCATCTTATATCAGATTTGTAGTGTTGTTTGGTCGCCTTTGGTTGCCATTTTCAGAATGGACAGCTTTCTCATTGTCCTTAACGAATTCCTTCAGATGCCTGAATCGGATCATATGCTAGATTATGCCTGCCAGCACTCTGCATTCATCTGTTTTATGTCTGCTTGCTTTATGGTAGGCACAGTAATCTTCTCCATTTCTTCTTGTTTATGGATTATTTCTAGCTTTGTAAGAATTTGAAATGCTGCCAACCTCCTTCATTACGGCGAATATATAAGATATAGGCTTGTTCAAAGCAACTTGGTTAGTATCTGGGGCTTCTTTCCATCTTCGCTTTTTATTATTGCGGTCATAGCTAGTCCTTCCCACTTATCTCTTCGCTCGAGCTTTCCTTTTGGCATTAAACATTTCATCCATACAGATGAACTTATCTGCTTGAAAGTGGAAGTCTTGTAAATCCTTACATCCATATATGTTGAGTTCTTTCCAGTATGGGGTTTGTTCAATTAACCCTAAATGCACCGCCCCTACTTGTCTCTATCAGTCATATTCTTCGCTTTCAAGGCTTTTGCATCGAACCTTTCGAGATAGTCGCTCAACAACTCTCCCGGCCTCTGTTTGATATTGGCTACCACAATGTAGTCAATAGCAGGATCCTTACACATACATAATTGTGTTGAGAACTCATAAGAAAACTGCTTCGAAGAATAGATGGTCCTTTTTTGGGTATTGCCGGCACCATTTGGCCGCTGCTCCTTGAAATGTGGTGGGAAAAAGCTTGCAGTGAATGGCTCTAGATGCGTTATACAGATCCACTTGGCTTTCAAAAACTAATAAATGATCATCTGGATCGGTTGTTTCATTATATCTGATAGATGGGATTTTGACATGAGAAGGAATCTTCGCGGTTATGATCTTATCTGTAAAAGGAGCCTCTCGATGGTTATCATTGACTTTGCTGTCCAAAGTTCTCTTTGCTTTATTATTGAGCATATCCTTTGCTATTTTTTCTACCAGATCCCTTAAACAAGACTCGTCATCTTGGCAATTACTTCTTTTAGGTTTATATCCTTCAAAAGTTAAGCTTCCAGATTGTTCTTTAAGTTTCTCTTCCACTCTTCCCTAGTAGTTCACTTTAGCTTGTTGATCGCCTCCCCTCTTGTGCGTAGTTAGGAAAAGTTTCTCTTTACCTTTGTTTCTGAGAAAAGAAGCATTCAAGTTCCTCCTTGAAGATTCTGCTTTATCTCCCTCTGTAGGCCTGGTTGTTTTGGAATATATTTGAGCAATCACTGCTTCCAAAGGTCCTTCCATCTCTAGCAATTGTTGTTCTAGACCTTTAATCTTGGCCTCACTGCTGGTTGGTTATGCTGGTGCTAATTGTTGTCCTGGTTTTTCATTTCCTAAGTTGATATTAGGAACTATATCCTCTTCTAAAGTTTTTGTTTGAATGACCTCTTCATTTATAGCATTAAGCCATCTTGATCTCATTTTCCTGAGACAACAGCTTATTTTATCCATTCAAGGAAAATCAAATAGGATCGAAGGTTCGAGCCTTCCTTCTAACGCCAAAAATGTTAGACCAAAAAATTGTATGCATTCTTAATGCTAATTATGATGAATTAATCATGGACTTATAATATATGAAAACAAGATTAAGCATGACTCAATCAATGACAATTTAGTTGTATTCTCAAGGACCAATTCACCACTTGAGACTTGGTGCATGCTGGAATAATTAAACAATGGATTCATGAACATAAAGGCCCTGTTTGGGTTAAGCACACAAGTCCATATGACTTCGTGAAACATGAAACTTGTGACCTTGTAAGACCATCTCGAGCTGATACCTTTGAGATTATATTTGGTCTTAAGACATAAGTGTTCAAAAAGGTCTTATGTCATGTTATATGTTTATAAGAATTAGGTAACGAATTTTGTCCATTAGGCACGCTAATGGCCATATAAATCATTCTGATGTTCGAAGTCTAATATTCATATATTTATGCATATTCGTGTTAGTCATAGTTCAAAACTATGACAAAGTGATTCATGTCAAGTTTTGATCTCGATGAATCCGAATATATGCAAATCCAGCTCCATAATATTCAAAAAGGCATAGTCAGAAGTGATAAGTATGTCCAAATGCAAGTCCTTGTCTTTATTGATTATGCATGACTACAATCAAATGGAGTTAGTCCCCAATTCAATTTTGGGTTTTCAAGAATTTGATTTTGAGAATGGAGAGAAGAAAAGTCATACTCAAAACGGCACCCTTAGGGTCGTCTTTATAGAGGTAGAACAACACCACTCCACCCCTCATGAATTTGTCATGCTCGACTTTGACGGTGTCAACTTAAGATTAGCTTTGTTGCTGAAAAGGTGGCAGAGTCTTGCTTCTAGTGTCTTCGACGTGCTTTAGCATCAACTTTAGTGGTAGCATTGGAAATGACTTTATCGACTTTAAAGTTGCTATGTGCCAGGTCTCCTCTTTGCTTTTTCAGCGGATGCATGTGGCAACCACAATCTATGGCATTTGCAGCTTCTACCATGTGGTTCAAAGTCCTTAAAAGGTGGATGATGTTACAAATGTGAGTATGAAGCAAAGAAAATCACAAGGCAATATCGATGACTTTGTAGATATTGATAGCGTCCGCCATCAACACCGCTTCGCATAGACACACGACATCCTCCAAATGCTGATAAAAAGCATTAACGAAGTGAGGTATTGATCATTGATGAAGAGCGGTATAATTGGTGATGGGCGAAGCCACTCTATATTTCTTTGGCCTTAGTAACCCATGATGTCATCGTAAAGTGATGCTTTCGAAGTGCTGTGAAGTGTGGTGCGATGTCATAGTCTTTAACACTGACCCGAAGTGATGTTTGACTTTGGTTTCAACATGGATGAGATGTAAAGTGACCTAACCGCATTGCATATTTTCAATATGGATGTCGACATCCATTGTAGGGGACTTGAAACAAGTTTCCTCTTGTCGATGTTATTCACGATGTGCTCTTGGCTTTGACATTGTCAACAACATTATTACTCTTTCGATTTTAACATAATCTCTAGTGCTTAACCTCTCTTGGAAATTATGTGGATAGAAATAACTGTTAGTCCCTGAGAAGTTGGTTTTGATGACAACAACCTTAGAATAAGATTAAAAATATAAATACTAACATTATTGTTTAGATATATATATGTATATGCAAGATATATATACAGGTACCAAAGAATGAAGACTGTACAGTATAGAGATTCAAGAAATGATGAACTCAAGATTGAAGATATCAAGATTCAAGACTCATGAGTATCAAGATTATCAAGAGTTCAAGATTTCAAGATAAGTAATTTAGTTAGGAATATTGTTAAAACTCCTAGAAAAGCACTGACATCTTAAAATCCATTTTATTCGTGGAATGGAATCCACTTCGAGCCCGTTAAAGGGATGGAACCCTAAGTAGGTTGGAACCTACGAAAAATCTAGTGGAACATTGTTTTGTATCCACTAACTTTTATTCAAATGTTTTACAAAATTATATCTTGTTTTCAAAATGATTTCAAAATCTTCCTTTTTTAAATCAAAAACATCTATCCTGGTTTTAAAATACTTTTAGCCTCAAAATAATCTTTATTTTCAATATCAAATTATCCTTGGTTTTAAACTATCTTTTAATTATAATATATTTAACTTTTAATATTTATACTTAGATTTAAATATAAAATTATAGTAAAATTTTATATATACCAAAATATTATTCTCTATACTTATTTATGTATTTTAACTATAGTTAAGTATATTTATAAAGTTTAAAATAGTTTTAATACAAGATAAAAGTTATTTTCAAAGGAAAACAAATTACCAAAAATAACTTAGGCTTGTCGACAACCCCAAGGACCCCTTGTCGACAAGGTGACAGTTTATTTCAAAAGTTTGAATTTCAAAGGAAGTGTCTATTCGTCATATCCTTTCATGAATGGACATGGCTGTTGTTTTACTATAAATAAGGGCTGTTTTAAACGAATTTACATTCATATTTTCTCTGATTTCACTCCTCTTCTTCTTCCACATTTATTTATATACATTTTTACCATTACTCTGCCGAAATCACCATTGAATCTAACTAGATCATCTCTGGTTTGATTCTCTATCACTATCTCAACAAGATCCAAATGTTATTCAGAGTTATAGACTTCTTTGTATTCAATTGAGCGAGAAAAGGTGTGATTGTAGCCTGGAAAATCAATCGGGTGAACTTGTTGCCCATAAAATCAAGTATCTCTACCCAGAGGATTGTGAATCTGGAGCGGTGTACCTTGTGGCCTTGAAATCGAGGGTGTAATTTGAAGAATTGATTTTGAAAGGAAATCCGTACTTGTGTTGCGGGACTGGATGTAGGGTAACTCCGAACCAGTATAAAATCCGGTGTGTTCTTTCCTTTATTGCTTTTACTTTATATCTGCATCTGTGTTTGATTCTGTGATCATATCTGTGTCTGAATATTGCATACATTTGTGTTCAAATTAATATAAACTCAAAAAGAATTAGTAATTCCTTAAAACACTATTCACCCCCCTCTTGTGTTAATTCTAGCCTTAAGATCCGTAATCCGCATTTCTCACATTTGGTATCAGAGCAAGGTTTTCAAAGTTTCATAATATGAATTTTGAAAAAGCTTTTAAAATGGCTATGTTTGAAAAACTTGTTAATACTGTTTAGAAATATTCAGATCATCACCGTTTCATGAGTCTGCATATAATCGATATTCATATTCAAGTTGTCTACCAAAATTGTATGATGTGCAGGAAACATGTTTTATGGGTGTTGAGGAATCAATCCACAATGGAAAAATTGTGCAGATCAAAAAGAATAAATGAATACTCAATAGTGGATGCTCTAGACACATGACTGGTAATCCGGATATGTTGAATGATATAATATACAAAGATGGAGGACTGGTTTACTTTGGAGACAACTCAAAAGGATATGTGATTGGCATCGACAATGTCGGTAACTCTGAAACTCCTATTATTACTAATGTTTTGCTAGTTAAAAATCTGAAACATAATCTGCTAAGTATTAGTCAACTTTGCGATAAAGGATATAAAATTAAATTTGAAAAAGATAAGTGTCACATTGAAGATAATAATTCAACCATAATATTTGAGGGAATTAGGAAAAAGAATATTTATATTCTAAGTATGAAAGTTTCAAATGATAACCTGTGTCTTTTGGCAAATACAAGTGACCCTTGGATTTGGCATAAGAGATTTGGGCATTTGAACTTCAAACTCTTATCTAGGCTATCAAAACATGATCTAGTAAGAGGTCTCCCTAAAATGATTTTTAAAGTAGATAGTTTATGTGATGCATGTCAATTAGGAAAACTTAGAAAAAGTTCCTTTAAATTAAAAGTTATGATTTCAACTTCAAAACCTCTTGAATTACTTCATCTTGATTTATTTGGTCCATCTCAAATTCAGTCAATAAATCACAGTGAATATGTTTTTGTAATTGTAGATGATTATTCTAGATTTACATGGACAATATTTTTGAAACATAAAAGTGATACTTTTGAAAGTTTTAAGAACTATACAAAAAGGATTCAAAATCAACTTTCTGTTAAAATTATAACCATCCGTAGTGATCACGGTGGTGAATTTGAAAATGAAAAGTTTGAGGAGTTCTGCAATAAAAAGGGAATAACTCACAATTTTTCATTTCCAAGAACTCCACAACAAAATGGAGTAGTAGAACGTAAAAATAGGACGATTCAAGAGTGTGCGAGAACTATGCTTTCAGATAGTAAATTACCAAATCATTTTTGGGAAGAAGCAGTTGCTACCGCCTGTTATATTTTAAATAGAATTTTAATTAGACCTTTAACTGATAAGACATCTTATGAACTTCTTCATGGAAAGAAACCTAAGGTATCTTATTTTAGAATTTTTGGAAGTAAATGTTTTATTTTAAATACAAAAGATAACTTAGATAAATTTGATCCTAAATCCAACAAAGGTATCTTTATCGGATATTCTAATAGAAGTAAAGCATACAGAGTGTTTAATTTAAGAACTAACACCATCGAAGAAACAATGCATGTTTCATTCGATGAAAATCTCAAAAATTTTGAAGATACAAATGAAAATCAAGAGTCAACTGAAACTAATAATGAAATTAATCATCCTAATAAAAAGATTAAATTTTTAAAGATCATCCTATAGAAAATATACTAAGAGATATGCAATCTGTTGTTACAACTAGAAATCAACTAAGTAAAATGAGCAATGTAGCCTTTATATCAACTATTGAACCCAAAAATCCAAAAGAAGCATCAACTGATGATTCATGGATTTTGGCTATGCAAGAAGAACTAAATCAATTCACTAGAAATGATGTTTGGGAACTTGTTTCTAGACCTAAAAATAAAACTATAATTGGAACTAAATGGGTTTATAAAAATAAAATGAATGAACAAGGTGAGGTCGTTAGAAATAAAGCCCGGTTAGTCGCTGAAGGTTATTGTCAAGAAGAAGGAATAGTGATGAAACCTTTGCTCCCGTAGCAAGATTAGAAGCCATTAGGATTCTACTTGCTTTCGCAAATCATAATAATTTCAAATTATTTCAAATGGATGTTAAAAGTGCCTTTTTAAATAGATTTGTAAAAGAGGAAGTATATGTTGAACAACCACCATTTTTTGAAGATGAAAAATTACTAAATCATGTTTACAAACTTAAGAAAGCTCTATATGGTCTAAAACAAGCTCCTAGAGCCTGGTATGATAGACCAAGATCTTACTTATTACAATCAAACTTTGAAATTGGTAAAGTAGATAATACTCTTTTTACTAAAAGAAATAAAAATGATATTCAACTAGTACAAGTTTACGTAGATGATATCATTTTCGGATCAACTAATTTTGAAATGAATAAAGAATTTTCTAAAATAATGACAAAAGAATCATATGGGTGAATTAAACTTCTTTCTAGGATTGCAAATAAAACAATTAGATAATGGTATCTTTATCAGTCAAGAAAAATATGCTAAAGACCTAGTTAGTAAATTTGGTTTGACTAGTGCAAGTGGAAAACCCACTCCCATGGCAACCAATGAGTACCTAAGTAAAGAAGATCTCTCGAAAGATGTAGATCAAAAATTATATAGAGGAATGATTGGATCACTACTCTATATCACTGCTAGTAGACCTGATATCATGCATAGTGTTTGTCTCTGTGCAAGATATTAATCCCAACCTAAAGAGACCCACTTAAAAGCTGTAAAACATATCATAAGATATGTTAAACACACCTTTGATTATGGCTTATTTTATCCTAAAAATGATTCTTTTGAATTAATATCTTACTGTGATGCTGACTATGCTGGTTGTAAATCAGACCGAAAAAGTACAAGTGGAACTTGTCACTTTTTGGGGCATTCTCTGGTTTCCTGGTTTAATAAAAAAACACAGTTTCTTTATCAACAACCGAAGCAAAGTATATTTCTGCTGCTTTGGCTTGTTCTCAAGTAATATATATGCAACAAACTTTAAAAGATTTTGGTTTAAATATCTCAAAATTACCTATTTATTGTGATAATACTAGTGCAATAAATTTATCCAAAAATCCTACTCATCATGCTCGAACTAAACATATTGATATCAGACATCATTTTCTCAGAGATAATATAAGTAAGGAAGTAATTACTCTCGATTATATCAATTTCGAGAATCAAATTGCTGATATCTTAACAAAACCCTTAAATGAATCTATATTTACTAAATTAAGAAGAGAATTAGGTATTTGTTCAATAACTGAAATATAGAATATAAATATATAACAAGTATAATTAAAATTAAATTAAAATAAATCAAATAGCAAAAATATAAGTACCTTGTCGACAACCCTCCTTTACCCCTGTCGACATATAACGAATTTTTTTCTTTTGAAATTTTCCCACCAAAATTCAAATGGGCAGTTATATATTCTTCTTATTTCGAAATTTTGTTCATTCTTTCTGTTCTTTCTCTATTCTAACTTCTGAAAACAATAAAACAATGGCCTCCTCCTCCAAATCAAACAAAACTTCAACCTTTTCGTTCCCTTCTCCTTCTACCGGACCATTTCAACGAACTACGCTTGCACGAGTGATGAAAATGGAGGTTTCCTTGAAGGATGCACTGCAACTTATGACTGAAATTCAAGTGGTGCAATCAGAATGGCCAAAGAACAAGAACGGCAAGGCAAAATCCTTAGAAACTTGCAAAAGTTTCTAATGGACAATCACGCCAATCCCATCTTGATCGATGAAGAATCCTCAAGTGTTCAAGTGCAAGAGGACATCGAGGAAGAAGAAGAAGAAGCCCCCATGGAAGAAGAGCACGTTAAAGATGACGACAAAGTTGTTTGCGTTGGCGAAGTGTGCTTTGACAAGGATGGAAATCTAGTTGAACAACGTGGAAATTTCTGTTTCCACTACCCAAATTGCTCGATTCATAGATCTCCCATTGTCAAGGATACACATTAGTTTCTTTTCTCTCTTTCTTATCGTTATTTGTATATGATCTTACTTACGTTTTCTAGGCAAATGTAAATATAACATTATATAATTAATAAATGATTTATGTTCTCATATTTGAATTCTCACATTATCATTATTATAAATATTATCATATATGGATTATTAGTTAGGAGAGTTAGTTATTAAGGGCTAAGTTTTAGTTTCAGAATTAAGTGTTGATTATTTATGGTAACACTATCATTATAATCACATGTAATATAGTATTAGATTAAGGGGGAGTTGTATAGATTTAACCTTTGTTTTTGTTGATGACAAAGGGGGAGAATTATAAAATAGGATAGTTAAGCATAGATTAAGGGGGAGTTATTAGTTTTAGGGGGAGTTATTAGGATAGAAGTAATATTTTATAAACAAAGGTTGTCATCATCAAAAAGGGGGAGATTGTTAGTCCCTGAGAAGTTGGTTTTGGTGACAACAACCTTAGAATAAGATTATAAAATATAAATACTAACATTATTGTTTAGATATATATGTATATGCAGGATATATATACAGGTACCAAAGAATGAAGACTGTACAGTATAGAGATTCAAGAAATGATGAACTCAAGATTGAAGATATCAAGATTCAAGACTCATGAGTATCAAGATTATCAAGAGTTCAAGATTTCAAGATAAGTAATTTAGTTAGGAATATTGTTAAAACTCCTAGAAAAGCACTGACATCTTAAAATCCATTTTATTCGTGGAATGGAATCCACTTCGAGCCCGTTAAAGGGATGGAACCCTAAGTAGGTTGGAACCTACGAAAAATCTAGTGGAACATTGTTTTGTATCCACTAACTTTTATTCAAATGTTTTACAAAATTATATCTTGTTTTCAAAATGATTTCAAAATCTTCCTTTTTTAAATCAAAAACATCTATCCTGGTTTTAAAATACTTTTAGCCTCAAAATAATCTTTATTTTCAATATAAAATTATCCTTGGTTTTAAACTATCTTTTAATTATAATATATTTAACTTTTAATATTTATACTTAGATTTAAATATAAAATTATAGTAAAATTTTATATATACCAAAATATTATTCTCTATACTTATTTATGTATTTTAACTATAGTTAAGTATATTTATAAAGTTTAAAATAGTTTTAATACAAGAAAAAGTTATTTTCAAAGAAATTTTTTTTACCAAAAATAACTTAGGCTTGTCGACAACCCCAAGGACCCCTTGTCGACAAGGTGACAGTTTATTTCAAAAGTTTGAATTTAAAAGGAAGTGTCTATTCGTCATATCCTTTCACGAATGGACATGGCTATTGTTCTACTATAAATAGGGGCTGTTTTAAACGAATTTACATTCATATTTTCTCTGATTTCACTCCTCTTCTTCTTCCACATTTCTTTATATACATTTTTACCATTACTCTACCGAAATCACCATTGAATCTAACTAGATCATCTTTTGTTTGATTCTCTATCACTATCTCAATAAGGTCCCAGTGCTATTCAGAGTTACAGACTTCTTTATATTCAATCGAGCGAGAAAAGGTGTGATTGTAGCCTGGAAAATCAATCGGGTGAACTTGTTGCCCGTAAAATCAAGTATCTCTACCCAGAGGATTGTAAATCTAGAGCGGTGTACCTCGTGGCCTTGAAATCGAGGGTGTAATGGTAAGAATTGATTTTGAAAGGAAATTCGTACTTGTGTTGCGGGACTGGATGTATGGTAACTCTGAACCAGTATAAAATCCGGTGTGTTCTTTCTTTTATTGCTTTTACTTTATATCTGCATCTGTGTTTGATTCTGTGAACATATCTGTGTCTGAATATTGCATACATTTGTGTTCAAATTAATATAAACTCAAAAAGAATTAGTAATTCCTTAAAACACTATTCACCCCCCTCCAGTGTTAATTCTAGCCTTAAGATCCGTAATCCGCATTTCTCACAATAACAACCTTGATAGCAATAAGAAACAATTATATAAAATATAGGTACCAATGTTTTGCCAAGTTATATAGTATATGGTGCAGGATATTACACAGGTATTGAATCGAAGACTATACAGTATAAAAGACTTAAGAGATGGACATGAAGAATCACGAGTACAAAGACCAAGATATGAAGATCTCAGGACTATAATTTAGTGTATAGAATCATAGTATATTGTTAAAGTCCCTAGTAGCAATCTTTGATCTCTATCTCTTATTTTCTATCTTTTATATTTTTAAACAAAATAAATTTTCAAAAATATTTCAAAATATTTTATAAGTGTTTTTCAAAGTTCAAGATGTTTATAGATTATGTTCAAACCATTTTACAAAGTATCAAATTATCTTACAAAGTACAGGATTTTCAAAACTATTAACGTCAAAAATGGTTCATCACCCAAGAATAGGTTGTAGGGAACTTGTGAGACATATATCTATCAGATAATAGTAATAATAAAAGGAAATAGACAGAAATAAGAAAAGGAGACACCAAATTCTATAGTGGTTCGGCAATCTTTGGCCTACATCCACCTTATAGCTTTGTTGATTATAGATTTGATTAAGATTATAAAGAATTTGGGAGAGACAGAGTTCTCGCGTAGTGATGGTAGAAACCAGATCCTTTCTTGGTTACTTTATGGTTTGTATTTATAGGGGTAAGTCGTATTAGGCTAAGATAAGAGTTGGAGTACAGTCCAAATAGAGGCCCAAGATAGTGCATGAAGTCATGAACCCACCTGAGTTAACACCACATGTCAGTACCGACCTCTCAAGTCAGAATCGACATCTGTGGTTAAACCCAAGTGGGTTGATTCTTTTTACATACTTCATCCTACATGATTTCGAGTTGTCTCATGCTATCTTCGTGGATTATTGCTTGATGTTGGTGATAGTTCCTTCATCACTTGGTTTATTATGCTGTTTTGACTGTTGACTCCTCATTTCTAGTAATCAATTTTTTAGAATCCTTTAATATCTCTTGGGCATACATGAAACAGGCAAAGAAGGGCTCATGCAAAGTTTGAGGGAGATATATGGAAGTGTGTGAAGTCATCGCCGACTTCATCATGTCAACGCTGACTTCTCGTGCTTGTTCCATTTATTTTGAAACTTCTCTGGGTTGTTTCTATTCTTGATGTAGGCGTGCTTCCGTCATTTTAAGTCATTTCTTCTTCATCTTGATGTTCTAACTCCTGTTGGTTTCTGCTTGGTTAAAAGCCCATTTAACATTTGCCCTCCAGAGTATGCTTTCGTTGAAAACAGAGTATGCTCTGGAAATAGGCAAGTCTTAGACTATTATTCTACAAATTCCAGTTAACTTCTTAAGTGCTGTCTCGAGACGTTGCTTTCAATTAGCTTTAATTGATTGATTTCTATTCATTGTTTGCTCTTGGTTAGAATTGGAACTTTCTTCTCGATGTTGGATATATAATTTGGATATCAAAATTCACGTGCAACATCATATAATAGAACGGGTTTACCGGGGTGAGTTTGACTGATTTTAGATTAAAGATGGGATGTCGATGCTGACCTCTCATGTCAGTTTCAACATGTCCACTTAGCAAAATTTTTGGCCACTTCTCCTATATGTTGTACTTGATAACTTAGGGTTCCCACCTTCACTTCTTAGCTACCACGTTCTTATACCCTTCAATCGAGATCTTCTAGCACCGAATTGATCTTTACCTTACTCCTGCCACGTCGTTGTGACCTCCTTGCATCGCCGTCGCCTATAACCATTATCCCTTCGAAAATCATTGTCCAAAGCTCTCGGGTCGGACCTTCTTTGGAAACCGTAGGTGCCGGATTTAAATTCAAGTTGATTGCAAGGTAGGTGGTAGTGGAGTTTGAGGTGGCGAGGGTGAATAATCGGGATCTTGGCCAATTTCAATTGGGTGATGGACAATTGAATCATGGCGCTTGCAATTAGGTTCGAACTTAGAATTTGCTCATGTTGAATGCGTATGGTTCAGGAGGAAAGCTTAACTATCTGGTTTTGGTTGTCTGGCCTGTGAGATTGGCTAAGTCCAGACCATCAGATAGATTCTAACATGATAATCCACCTTGAATTTAGGCATATTGTATAATTCCACCATATTACTCTTTTAAATTTTGCATTTCCAGCGGTCTTGAAAAGAAAGACTTTCCGCATCCCTCCAGACGACGGATCCGTTATCGATCATCGGTCGACAAAATGGCAAGTGTAGAAAAATAATTCGAAAGCAAATGCGGATTTTTTTTCAAATGCGAGTTGACTATATACACTAGATAGTTCGTCTGCAGTGTTCGGGACACTGGACTCAGTCTATATATATAACACGCAACATTTGCCTCGGTTAACGCTTAGAATTTAATTGGTCAACACACATTGGCTTCCTTTGAATTCCAAGCATCGGTCACACGGGTATTTATATTTCAAGTTAAATTTTACCTGACCGTGTTGAACGCCAAGTTCTGCTGTCTTAGAATGTCTCAACGATCAACACGCCATAGGTCTAGTGAAGGACTTCTACTCCTTCTGAGGGTGAATCCATTATTGCTCTGGTTTCACCATCTATCCCGATTCGAACCAACCAACCTACAATCTCTCGATTTGAGGGCCAGATAGTGCCGATGGATCCCATTCTGCCCCTATTGCCTCTAGGGTTAATCATAACTGACCTATCGGAACAAATACCCATCGTTTTGACCGAGAAGAAGCTCGGTAACATTTGCTTGCAACATGGCATCCCTATAGAAGATGTTTGTCTACCAGCAAGAACTGAATTCGCACATCATCCCTCGCCTGGGTTCACTATTTGTAGCCGATATATGTGTCTCAGCGGTGCTGTCCCACCTTTTAGTTCCTTCCTGAGGACTGGGAGAAATCGGGCTTGCATCTTTTCAGGTTTACCTGAATGGACTTGCCTTATTGAGTTCATTATCTATTCTACTCATGCAAAGGTTTAAACGCCCTTCCTAATTCCATGAGCTTACATATATGCTCAAGTTCAAAAGGAGAAAAGATTGCCCATCCTTTTTAATCATCAAGGCCTGGACTAGATGTAAGGTCATCAGGAAACTCCATAATAACGTTCCATGTTCAAGAGCGAATACTTCTTCGTACGCTGTCCAGAATGATTCAATCGTTTCTACTTAAAAGAAACTGAGTTCCTCTTTATCAATTCCTCTCAATTTGGAATCTCTATTTTTCAAACTTAATCAGTCTCTCATAGGTATTCCAAAATGGGACAAAACATCAGAGCACAAGAAGATGCTCGAAGACTTAAATGCCATTAGAATGAGCCACCACTCTGTCAAGTTCCTTTTGATGAATAAGAACTTACAAGAGTATGGGCTGCTCGCTCCAGGAAGAATAGCCAATGCTGAAGCTTCGATGAAGAGCAGCTTTAGATCATGCACCCATTCTAATGCCCCTTCTTATAGCTCCAACGAGGATACTTAAGGGGAAGAAGAGGAAGGTGCTTCCGGTGAGGAACACGGGAAAGGAACCACTGATACAAAAGTTGACGAGATTGTGAAGAGTTTAGGGGTAAAAGCTGTTGGGACAGGGGCTGACAAGCCTATGCAAGATGATGCCCCTGGCCACGTGGAAGATAGCGGTAGAATGCCCATAATCCCGGATGAGTATGAGCTGGTTAAAAGGAGAGATGAGAAACATCCAATACTGGCTGAAGAGAGGGAGATCATAGATGATGATGATAGTGACTTTCACATCGTCAAGGAAGGAGAATACGAATCCTTAGGTGAATCGCCAGGGATGAGCCCCAACCTTCCTAATATTCTTTCTCTGAATCTGTTGATCACTAAGACACTGAGCCTCGAGCTCTCGATCTCCTCTTCCTAGGAAAATCACCATTGAAACTCCATAATCTATTGGAGGACAAGTTACTACAACTCCCATCAGAGATATGTCAACTTCTGACTTTCTAAGAGATGTTTCCATTCATGTGAATGAATTCAGGGATATCTCTATTAGCGAGATGTTAGACGAGATCGGCTCACAAATCAACATCTCTTCTAGCGCTTTTATGAGCAAAGGTGGAAAGAGTTCAACCCTTAAACCATGCCGATATGGTAGATAGAGTACATAGAGGGTCATTGGCACTACACACTTAACTTTAGGGACATGGACACACATTTATGCATCGAGTCAACTTTCCTATCCAAAGTGTTAACTCCACTTTCCTTTTTGTTTCAGGTTCCATGATTCGTGGACTGTACCACAAACTTCGTTAAAAATTTGGCTCATATAAGGATCAAATTTCGGATCCTTCCCATCGCTCTTATCATGAAACAAATTAGGAGAGGAGGAAGAGAAAGGAGAAGGAAGCTCACCACTTGGAGAGAGAGCACGGGAGAGGAGATAAAAGAAAAAGGGATGATGAGAGTAGTTCTCCTGGTGATGTACACAAGTGCCGCAGAAACTCTCATGAATGCCACGAGGCTTCATTATCCATTGTTTCCCTTCACGCCGAAGCTTAGATAGCCGCAATACAGGAAGTCTCTTCATCCTAAACCATAACTACTACAGCTTCCATCGGTTCTTCTAGCAAAAGGGAGAAGTTTGAACTTTTGCCTAGTTTATCCGTGCTCCAAGCTGCCAACACGTATTTATTCTTAAAGGGTGTTAAGTTCGATAAGAACATCAAGCCCACCAATAGAACCACTTCCTTATGCAATCTTGAGATATTCCACGAGGACATAGAAGCTGGGTTTGATCCGCAGCATGTTGTGAAGGCCCTTTTAGACTTGAATCGTATCAATTATCAAGAATTCTCTCATTCGAGGCAGAGAGGGCAAACCATGATAAAGCGATCAAGAAACGCGATACTAAAATAGCCAAGCTAAAAATTGAAAGGGATGCAGCCTTAAAGGGAAAGGCTGCCAGTGACAAGTTATTGATCGAGGGGAACCGAGCTCAAGACAGAGCGCTTATCGTGACTAAAGATCAGCTCAAGGACGCTCATAGAGAATCTGGCAAACTGATAGAGCATGTGACGACCGCCCTACACCACTGATGCTCATATTACCGAATAGTGCGATGTTGGAGCATCCGGTCGATGTAGGACGATTATCAAGGGAAAGAAAAAGAAATAAAGATGAGGAATAGAAAAGAAGAGAAGAGAATAAAAGAAAAGAGAACGAAATAAATAATCATACAATCACATAACCTGTCATATATCTCACAACGCATCAAATAAAATATAATGTCATCACAGATATAAAACATGTGAGATTGTAATAACTATATAAACCACATAATCAGAGTACATAAACGCATACAATTATAAAAAACAGTAATAGACTTTATACAACTGATAAATAAACTCAACTGATAAACTATATTTAATAGTAGTAAGTCAACACTGTCAAGGTCCATAGTGTCACACAGTGGAATAAACTATAACTCAAAATATAAATATAAGAAAGCATAATTATCTGCTAGTACATCCGCACAGCTCCATGTGCTCTTTGCACATGCTATCTAGTCTACTTATTTATGAGTACCCGAGATAATAAGAAGCAAAGCATAAACCCTCAAGTCATACAATAGTCTGGTGTGAGCGATAAATAATCTCAAAACAATATAAAAGTCGGTATAGTATATGTAATAGAGGGCATGGAGAATCATACCTGACCACTCCCTACATCCATAAAGTTAGCACCTATAAAAGATATACGCTACTCTATAATAGTCATCATGGGTGTACTACACATCAAAGTACTAAGGATGTCTAGATATCGACATCGATAATATCTAAATTATATGACATCCTTAAGGTGATAATAATAGTCAAACAAACATGGCATCCATCATATATCATCACATTCACTCACTCAATGCGTTGAATATATGATACTAGTATAACCTCGTCAAAGACTACTCAATGTCTCAGTTTCTCAGTACTCAAATCCCTACCACTCAACCGGCTAGGAAACTAAAACGCTCATCGTATGTAATCCTAGGTACAACGGATCTAAACATCGTATGATTCAAGGCCCGTCATATCCTAGGGGCCATTGTATACCTAAGTGAAGCATCCAGGGGCCATGTATCCTCAATGGATATCAGCACAAATACCCTTGCTTCATGAGTACTCATTGAAAGCTACAAATATCAACGATCCCTTTGCACACGTCATCTATAGCAGAACTTATCCCAGTACTATCCATACAACTCCCGTCTAAAGTCTTCGTGGTTGGCAACTACTTTAGACAACCAGCATAAGTCATAGAGTATCATCATGCGTCCTATAATCTTCTTCTGACAGTTCCACAAATTCGACTCGTCGTCGCCTACTCTGCATCCCTAAGTACACCTATCTATCATCGAAGCCGTCACTTCCCATTATAGAAATATCATCATCGAATCATGGAGTCATCGCATCGAAGCATCATATCTTTGCTTCACTGCCAAAACCACTTGCCGAAGAGCCATATCATCAAAATCGCACATCAAACGAACAAATAAACCATCACATCATGTTCCTCGAAGCCTCTCCATCATCCATGTCAAAATTGGCCAAATTGGCTATCATTAACAGTGGTAGATATTGACCGCTCCAGGGTAGTCGATAACGAACACATTGGTCGTATGCTTAGCCAAATGGCTAGATACAAACCAAATGAAAATGTCAGACATCTCTCTTGAAGTCCGAAGCACATATCCAAGTACATCGTCCTTCATCTTCAGATCTATCAGCACACACAAATACTTCTCCACATGTTTATCCCATCCATTTGAGTTTATCATCGTTTGTGTGCTTAATCGATATGCATGAAACCTTATCACATCATTTGAGTCCCCATCATGTGATCATTTTATTGATATACACTAAACTCTATCTAATGGGATTTCGCTATATCGCCTTTGAACGACATTTTTCAACCAACTAACAAACAAGCAGACATGCAACCAACAAGCATATAAATGTCTATAATAGCCTACATATATCTATAATAACACAAAACTGTATGACACCAAAGTGAATGAGCATGGCCCATCGTCCTAGAATGCGCCTCCACCAGACCGTACGTACTCAAAAATGTCACGATACCTCATAGTGAATCGGACCAAAAATCGAAGACATAGGAAGGAGCACATCTCGAGGAGAAGAATAGTGGTGCCCTCCATTTGGCCTCTAGTCGCTTTAAGTGCCGTCAAGATCGAACCCTAGTTCAACATCTAAAAAGTGAAGTTCGGCCGGTGATGATTGCACGTCGCAAAACTAATATGGGCTCGATGAGATTTTCGATATGAGTTTAATGGAAGTGGTTTCAGAATTTTTAGTGGAGTATTTCAATCGATATGAATTTTTGAATAAGATTGGGAAGTAGCGGCCATGTTCGTCTACCAAGCCAATGCAACAGTAACTGAGGAATGGATAATGGGAGAAGGGTTTTGATTAGCCAAGGGATTATTATATTAATATTATTTTTATTTGAATTCTCAAATAAAACATCGTACGTTTTGAGGTCGCATTATCAAATGGTGCATCCGATCGAGAGGAAACTTGTCTACACACATCACCTCATTTTTCCTGTCGTGATGGTATAAATTTCATCGCTATCTAGACAGTGCTTTGGGATGATAACTTTATGCTTTTTAAGACTATTTCAGCCATCAAACCGTTTGATCTCCTAATATAGCGATCCTTATACTCATTTCAATTCACAACGTCGATACAAACTCAAGGAAAGTGGTCTCGTGTCTTGATTCGATCGTATATGAAAAATCACATTTTTGGGACCGTTAGTTAATTAACGATTAAAATAATTAAATAATTTATTTAAATATTCCAGTGTTAAAAATACGGGTCGTTGCATTCTCCCCTTCTTAAAAGGATTTCATTCTCGAAATCACAAGGATGAAGTAATACAACCCAAGAGCCTCACATAAGTAACGGTACAAGAGAAAGCATCACTTATCAACTCACGACAACAATCATTGAAAGCGATCACAACAAAGGGAATAGACTCGAAATTGGCATGGTGCCATCATCCTCATCCCTAAGTATAATCACTATTCAAACCATAATCAATATGGCTAAGCCAAATGTCTAAGTTATGCACTTATTTCTAGAGAAATAGGTAATGGAAAACAAAAGTGCTAACTCACTAATCGAAAGGTAAGTCGACTAAGTATCATACATTATCGACTCTCTCAACTATCGACAATGTCTAATACCATATATATTGACTTTTCTCTCAATTTCATCTTATGTCATGGAAAATTTCGACAGCACCTCCTTTGCGAGGCTAGGTCTAGGAAAAATCCCAATACAACATAAGCATATATACATCTCATATCTCATATCCGAGGTATCTCTTTTCCAAGAACAACCAAGCATATATCACCAAATCTACACAACAAATAGTACATTCCTCTTTGTATAGCAAGAGCATACCATTTATATGCGAATATAAGCGGGTAAGCATCCATATAGCTAACACTTGCTTCCATGTACTTGATCAAATACTCAACAAAGAGGATTAAGCACAATAGTAGCATTATGATGTAAATAAACATATTAGATCATAAATCTGGCAGTCATCTCAAATAAATGTGCTATATGCAACTATAACTATCCCGCGTGCCTAATAACCATATAAACAAAAGTAATCGTATAAAATGCTAACAATCAAACATTAATATTCACATATAAGATCAAACATCAAAAATAACATCCATGCCTATCCTAGCATGCAGGATACTAAACTCTCTAGTATAATACATCAAATATGATATCCAATATGTAAGCTGATGGAAAAATGAAAATTGCCTTCTCTTTCACTCTACTGCCTTCCTCCTAACCTATTTCATATCACGTTTATCGACATGAATAGGATTATGAGGTCTCGAAGTTACTAGTTCAACTTCGATATCATCTAATCAATTTGATGCCAAATTTTCAAATGCCTCTTGTAAGTTCTCCCAAAACCCAATCGTGAACAATGGGTTTCGGCCACTTATAATGCTCTTGATACATAATGTAATAACACTCTCCATCCCAATTCCCATCTGGGAATCTCAAAAGCAATTGTAGTAACCACTTGGCTTCCTCTGTTCAGCATTTACTAGCTGATAATTCATTCATCTCGAAATGAATGTCACACGTCTTTATTCATCCCTTCCCAATAAAATGTCTCTCGCATCTCGGTGCATTTTATTTTCATCGGGATGTAGTCAATCTCGGATGAGAACACTCTACTGGTATTACATTCCTCAACCCATCGACATCAGGTATAAATAATATCTCATCCTTACGGAGCCAACTATCCTAGTCGGGCCGATATTGTATTACCTCTACAGAAACTACTCTTTCCTCTAATTTAGCCATGATCTCCACTAGTCTAGCTTCACGCATATGACTAGTACCGATCCGCTAAATCAAAGTAGGTCTGATGGTCAAACCAACCAACATCTTTGGCACTAGCCCATGTCGAGTTCTGAAGTCATAACCAGTGATAAACTCAAGCAATGCCCACTGTAGGAATACTGCCCCTAAAGTGGTATGTCTTCCATTCGAAGCATTAACAACTCCATTTCCTTTTCATACGTCTAGGAAATGTCAAAGTCGTAGGAGGCTAAGAATTTCAACCATCGCTACTGGCGAAAGATAAGATCCTTCTCGGAGAAGAGATAATTCAATGATGTGGGATCACTGAACAACTCGAATCTCTCTCCTAATAGATAGTGCCTCCAAATCCCCAAAGTGAACTCTTTCGCCGTCGACTCCGATCAAGAGTCGAATACTCCCTCTCGTGTGTTTTTGGTCGTCCACTAGCATATGTGATAACCCTACCTTTTGACATCAATGCTGCACCTAGTTAAGTACCACAGGCATGTGTATACTATCATCTCCTCATTCCCGCTCGAACTGAGTAATATTGATGCACTCGTCAACCCTTCTGTCAGACTCACTAATGCCTGTCCGCACCTCACGTCTCAAATAAAAGTCTGATACTCACTCGTCATGTCGGTTAATGGTGTTACTACCATGGTGAAATCCTTGGTAAAGCTATATAATATCCCATCAATCCTAGAAAACTTCTCGTCATCAATCGGTGTTTTCTCAACACGTACAATGCAATCATCGATCATGTATCGTGCTCCTCTCTCATTTGTGAGTAGACTAAAGTATCATCAATGAGCACAAGCATGAACCTACTTAAGTGATCTCCTGAAACACGACTCAAGAAATCAACAATGTACACCGACTTATTGGTTATCTCGAATGGCATAACCAACCAATCAAAAATCAAAGTAGCGTACAAAATGCTATGTTCGGTACACTATCTCAAGATTCTCTCAGTGGATGATACCTTTATTGCAAGGTCCAACCGAGAGAACACCTTCCCGCTATAGCGCTGATTGAACAAGCCATCAATGAATGGGAGTGGCTACTTGTTCATCATCTCACTTAGCTCACGATAATCAATATACAACCTCAAAGAGCCATCCACCCTAGTGTTAAACACTATAGGTGCATCCTACTCAAATATACTCCTATAGATGAACACTCGCATCAATAGGTCATCTGCTTTTGCCTTTAGTCTCTTCTGCTCTTTCAGCATCATCTTACTTAAAGGTATAGCTACTATCTAGCACGTCTAACTAGGTTGATACAGAATTCAATCTCTATATGGTGGTAATCTGTTCACCTTGAATGTGTCTGAACACTCTCTAGCTACAGGCACAGTTGACAACTCATCATGTAGGATATCAAGCTAATATAGAGAACTAACCATCACCTCATCATTAAATAGGAATTCAAACACTACCATCTACTCATTGTTAGTCCCTATCATCACCAACGGCCTCTCGCAATCCACCACTATTCCATACCTCTCTAGCCAATAAATTCCTAGGCTATAATATCGAACCTATTTGAACCTAAAGCAATCAATAGCAAACAGACAAACATCTATGCCTCGAGAAGGCAGAGTTTCGATAAACCATGTATAAGCTAAGTATAAAAAACTATGTGGTAATACTCCCTCATTCCGAGTCCCAAAACTAAGCCTACAGATGCTGCAGTCATCCATAGTATTAATTTCCAATGACAAAATATGGGATGCTACACATGTATAGTCTGGCTGAGCCCCCAACAAGGTTCGTTATAATTTGAAGGCCAGTTAACTATTTTAGGTCTCAAACCTAATCTATTAAATGATGGAATATGAAACCTCAATGTAAAATAAAACGCATATGGAATCACCATAAGTGGAAAGCATACCTCAATATGGTAATTCCATTTCACTTCTTTTTTGTCGATGGAGCAATCGATGAAATCAGAACGACATTCAATGCATATGCTTCCACGGTTTGTCCCTACTCAGCTTATTCGGGACAATCTTTCTACACCGGGTATAGGCTCTCACATCATAAAGCCTTTTTCAATCAACTACTTGAAGCTCTCATCAATATGACTAATCAATCGCTTCCTAAGATGATCACTCAACCCAATAATAAATTGTCTACTCTTCACTTTAACAGCACATCAAATTCGGTCATTTACTCCAATACAAAAACATAGCCTTACTTCAAACCGGTGAACTTTCTAAACAATATCGACTTTTGAAAAGTTGAGATAAATTTTCTTCAAATTGAACTATGAAATGGTCCCAAGTAAAATGATCCTCGTGAGTCAAAGCTATAAGGGTCCTTCATTAGTTCATTGTTCATCCTTGGAGTTATCCAAGGATAGCTTCTACCTCCTTGCATCATCTAACCCCAAGTTGTCAAAGATTCTTTTGTAAATATCATCCCATCTTTCACCTTAATAGCCGACTCTATTCTAAGGAAAGATCTACCTCTTAGACTCACGTAGTCTTTATATAGCTCAGCAAAATTGACTCTAGATGTTTGCACTAGAGCACCATAATCATTTAGAGCAACTTGGGCATTCTAGAATAATGTTTTGCACAATCTCTGTGAATATTTTTTGTAAATCGAGGCTACTGGTCCTCGATCCTGTCTACTCTCAACTCTAGAGATGAAGTCAATAACAATATCCTTGTATGCCAGATCATTCCTAATATATGATGAGGATTATCAGTCTCTTGTAGAGAAAACATCATCAACAGTACTCATCTTTGCAATTCAACTTATATGATATAGTTACCACTATATAGTTCTGAAAATCAAAACATATAATAAATACGTTTTCTCTCATATATAGGTATACTCTCGATCTAGTACAAGGTGACAATTCCTACCCTATCTCTACTAGATCATGGTATCAACTCAGGTTAATCACATAACCTAAGCTTCGATACCAAACGTGATGATGGCCCTACACCACCGATGCTCATATAACCGAATATTGCACCGTCGGAGCATCCGATTGATGTAGGACGATTGTCAAGGGAAAGAAAAAGAAATAAAGATGAGAAATAGAAAAGAAGAGAAGAAAATAGAAGAAAATAGAAGGAAATGAACAATCACACAATCTGATAACCTATCGTATATCACAGAACGCATCAAATAAAATATAATAGTCATCATAGATATAAAACAGGGAGACAATAATAACGATATAAACCACCTAATCCAAGTACACAGGCTCATACAGTTATATAAAATAGTAACCAAGTTTATACAGCTAATAAATAAAAGTCAACTGATAAACTGTCTCTAATAATAGTAAGTCAACATTGTCAAGGCTCCACAGTGTTATACGGCGGAATAAACAGTAATAACTCAAAATATAAATATGAGAAAGTGTCACCATTTGCTAGTCTATTTGCATAGCTCCAAATGCTATTTCCATATGCTATCTAGTCTACCCATTTAAGAGTACCCAAGATAATGAGAAGAAAAGCATAAAACCTCGAGTCATACAACAGTTTGTTGTAAGCGATAAATAATCTCAAAACACTATAAAAGTCGGTATATGGAATAGAGGGTATGGAGAATTATACCGAACTTGTCCCTGCATCTATAGAGTCATCACATATAAAAGTTATACGCTACTCTACGATAGTCATCATGGGTGTACTACACAGCAATGTACTAAGGATGTCTAGATATCGGCATCGGTAATATCTACATCATGTGACACCCCTAAGGTGATACAAACAATCAAACAAACATGGCATCCATCATCCACCCTCACATTCACTCACTCAATGCGTTGGATATATGATACTCATATGACCTTATCAAAGACTACTCAATGTCTCGGTTTCTCAGTACTCAAATCTCTATCACTCAACCGCCTAGGAAATTAGAATGCCCATCGTATGCAATCTAGGGTACAACAGATCTAAACATCATATGATCCAAGGGCCATCTTATCCTCAGGGGCCATCATATCCCAAAATGAATATCCAGAGGCCATCGTATCCCCAATGTAAATCATCACAAATACCCTTGCTTCACGAGTACACATCGAAACATACGAATATCAACTATCCCTTTGCACACATCATCCATAGCAGAAATCATCTCGGAACTCTCTATACAACTCTTATCTAAAGTTCTCACGGTCGGGAACTACTCTAGACAACCATCATAAGTCATAAAGTGTCATCGGGCATCTCATAACTTTCCCCTGATTGTTCCATCAATTCGACTCGTCGTCGCCAACTCTGCATCCCCAAGTACAGCTATCCTTCGTTGAAACTGTCACTTCCCATCATGGATTATCATTGTCAAATCATGGAGTCATCACGTTAAAGCGTCACGTCTTCGCTTCACCGCCAAAACCATTCGTCGAAGAGCCGTATCATCAAAATCATACATCAAATGAATGAATGAATCATCACATCATGCTCCTCGGAGCCTCTCCATCGTCCATGTCAAAATTGGCCAGATTGGCCATCATCAATAGTGGTAGATATCGACCACTCGAAAGTAGTAGATAACGAGCACTTTGGTCGTGTACTTAGCCGAATGGCTAGGTACAAACAAAATGAAAATGTTTGGTATCTCTCTTGAAGTCCGAAGCACATATCTAAGTCTATCGTCCGTCATCTTCAGATCCGTCGGCATGCACCAATACTTCTCCACATATTTATCCCATCCATTCGAGTTGATCGTCGTTTTTGTGCTCAATCGATATGCACGAAACTCTATCACATCATCTGAGTCCCCATTATGTGTGCATTCGATCGATATACACTAAACTCTATCTAATGGGATTTTCCTATATCGCCTTCAAAGGGTGTTTTTCAACCCACTAACAAACAAGTAGATATGCAACCAACAAGCTTAGAAATGTCTATAATAGCCCGCATATACCAATAATAACACAACACAATCCATCCAGGCAACCAATGTGGGATAATGTGGGATTAATATCAAAATATCCTAAATATATCAATATCGTCGCAAATGGGAAAATGTGATATTTAATTTTAAACCATTTTAAATCACTTTTAATTCTTTATATAAAATAAGATATAGGTTTAACTATTTTTAAAATCATGTTTTAAAGTTAGAAAATATATCAGAACATCGTTTCAACACTATATTAACAATCATAGGATGGTGAGAGACAATATCATTCACCTCAACCAAATCTGACCAAACCATCGCCAAGTCATAGTGTCCTCTACCATGAGGGCAATGCAAGAAATGGCGTCCAAAACAGGCCTCGTATGCAAATGATACGCATAATATAAGATAACAGATTAAATAACTTAAATATAATTAATTAAATTAATTACCAAGATTAGCCTAATCAATCTTCTCCAATTAGTCGTGCATCCTGTACACGTTTCCTACCCATGGCCAGAACTTCATCCATCAATTTCCCAACCAATACTCAATGGATCTCATTGTCGTTTTCGACGATGCATCCATTTTCACCTCCTCTCCGCAATGGTACCAAAGTGAACGAGCATGACCCATCCACCTAGAATGCAACTCCACCAGGCCATATGTACTCAAAAATGTCAGATACCCCATAGTGAATCTAACCACAAATCGAAGACGTGGGAAGGAGCACATCGCAAAGAGAAGAATAGTGGTGCCCTCCGTTTTGCCTCTAGTCGCTTTAAGTGCTGTAAGGATCAAACCCTAGTTTGCCACATAAAAAGTGAAGCTCGGCAAGTGATGATCGAATGTCACAAAACTAATATGGGCTCGAAGATATTTTCGATATGATTTCGGTGGAAGTGGTTTTGAAATTTTTAGTAAAGTATTTCGATCGATATAAATTTTTGAATAAGATTGAGAAGTGGCGGTCATGTTTCTCTACCTAGGCAATGCAACAGTAACTAAGAAATGGATAATGAGAGAAGGGTTCTGATTGGCTAAGGGATTATTATATTAATATTGTTTTTATTTGAATTTTCAAATAAAACATCGTACGTTTTGAGCTCGCACGGTCAAACGGTGCGCCAAACCGAGATGAAATTTGTCTGTATACATCACATCATTTTTTGGGTCATAATGGTATAATTTTCGTTGCTATCCGAGATAGCGCTCTAGAATGATAATTTCATGCTTTTCGAGACCATTTCGACCGAGATCGTCCAATCTCCAAATATAGCGACCCTTATACTCATTTCAATTCACAATATCGATACAATTTCTAGGGAAGTGGTCTCAAGTCCTGATTCGATCGTATGTGAAGAATCACATTTTTAGGACTATTAATTAATTAACGATTTAATATTTAAATAATATATTTAAATATTAAATCGTTAAAAATAGGAGTCATTATAGTGCAGATCACCATTGTAGAGAACACTATCAAATCCTGGGATCAAACCATTGCTGGTCAAGCTGACACTATCTTCGAACATGCCTCCGAACTTACTCGTCTATGCAAGGAGAACGCAGGGCTAGTCCAGGAGAAAGAAGAAGCTATATATGGAAAATTGGCGGAAGAGACCATCTGGTCACACGGTCAGAGCTTTCGGAGCTTCGAACAGCGTATGATGAGGCTATGGGCCAGATGGACGCCAACATGCTTCACCTCTACACTTGCAATGTGATGAACAAGGGCAGCCTAAAATGGCTTGGCGATGATTATCCTTGGACTCTTTCCATAGTCTAGGAGGAAGTGCTGGTAAGATCGGAGCTGGCCAGTGATATGCGCTCTGGTAAGGAATTAATGGCTTCCTACCTTAGCTCTAAAGACATAGACTTTCTAGCAGTCGGTAGACAGATTCTCTGGGGAAGAGAGAGAAGGGTGCAGTTGATGCCGCTGTCAGGGCTCTTGCCGGTCCAAGCTCTTCAGGTCAGCATGAAACACTTGTTTCTACTTCCCAAGAGAAAATGGTAACCATTTCGGTATCCACAACTATAGTTTTCGGAGCTGCTTATTTTCATCTATTTTCTAAAGCCTTAGGTGAGCCACACCTTTCTCCAGCTATCATGTGACCCTCCGAGATGGGGACTGGCGGAGGAAACTTTGAAGTTGTAGTTCATGACCAAACTCAAACTCCTAGATAGGTATTTCCCTCGTCTCTCCGGTGTTCCAGGTGCTTCGATTAATACTGGAATCTTTTACTAAGCTATACAACTATGTTTCCCAAATTGTAGATCAACCAACTCTTCCTTCACTGGCCCCACCTACTCAGAGCTTAGGAACCACTACTCTCTTTACTGCTTCCACTACCATCTCTGCAGTTGCTTCTGGCATGATTCCTGGCTCCAGGTCTGGGCCTGGACCCGATTCCGAGCAGATAGAAGTGCTGCGGAATCTGGAGGACATCTCCGTATCTATGGACAAAGAGGTAGTAGTCACCGGTGAGTCTAAGCCAACTGCCAAGATAATGATGGCAGAGCGGCTGGAAGAGGAAAAGAAAGGACTTCAATTGAAGAAGGAAAAGGAGGAGGCAAAGTGCAAGACTCCGACCACTATTAAGCTACGATTGCCAAAGGATTGAAGCATGGATATCGGAGGATTTGAGGGGTCTGGCCCCACTACAGAAGAAGGACTGATAAGATAGCAGGAAGAAGATCCCAGTTTGCCCAAGAAAAGGCAGGAAGAAGTGATGGTGCACTCGAGCGTTGATGGAGTGGAATACTTATAGTCGTTTTGGTATGTGTCTTTTGTGTTGTTTGAGTCTGTACAAGTACATAATTTGTACTTAGTATTTCTTTCCTTTACCGTTGCATTAGTAGAATCTATATTTTTGCTTTGTTTTATCCAAACATGCCGATATTGTGCGGGTACGGCCCCCGTTGTTTGAATTGTACAAAGAATGATATTGATACCGAAAAGATTAGCGTTTCTATTGTAATCTTTCCTATGTACTTTCCCTATACTTTACGTACTATATGATGTGTGTATCTACCACAACTCTATGCATGTAAATAGTGAAATTTGTAGTGATTTTTATATACTACTTTGCTTAGTTCTGTTGTGGTTTCCAAAATTCTCTGTTTGGTATAACAGAGCTGTGGTGCGATTTGTTTTATTTTTCCTAAGTATTAGTGTGTTTGCCCCCACTCCACAGGGCTTCTTACTCCAAATGCTTGACCTAAACACTTAACAAGAGATCGAGTACTTTGGGCGACACTTTGTTTGCACCCAGTCTGAGTTGTACGATAGCTCCTGTCTTCGAGAACTTGTTGTTTGGATGTTCGATTCTGAGCATTTTTCACTTTGATCGCGGTCAAGTGCCTCCAAGTTTGGTATTGAGGTCCCATCCATGTGTCAGCTTCTATCTCTTGAAATCCATGAACAGCGCAATGCCTTGGGCTATTCTATGACGTCGTCTATCTTTGAGCGATATCGAATTTTGGCAGGTGTGTGCTAATTTTCCAACCAGCTTGGTTATTTGAGATTTACCAGCATTTTCGGGGCAACGCCAGTACTTGAAAGACAGAGGTCGAATTTTACCGTCGATCCTGTGATTTGGAATCTTCATGGCACTATCGGGGCTTCGTCGGTCTCTTGGAAAGAAAGGATTGATTTCTACCAATCCTTCAACAGATAAATTTCTCGATATTACCATAGCAATGCCGGTACTTAGGAGATTCTACAAACTATCATTGTTACTAGAGTAACGTCGATAACCTGGGTACAAAGGGGTTTTCTAGCATTGCTAGGGCAGCACTGGTACTCAGAGAGTTGGAATCGATTTTTCCATTGATCTAACGGTTCTAGTGTCAACACCACTTATCAGAAGTGTAAGAAGCACTTTTCCAGTTATGTATGCGTATCGTTTTTCAAAACATAGTCCCACCGGTTCAAGGAGCTATACGCAGCCTATTGAATGAAGTATGAGTGTGTTGCATACTTGAACGGGTTCCATCGGTTCAAGTAGCTTTTTGTGGCTTATAGTGTGGCACACTGGAGGAGCGCTTACTCAAACACAGTTCCATTAGCCTAAGAAGCGACGCGTGGCTTATGGGATGCACGCAAGGAGTTATTGCGCACTAGAACATGATTCCATTGGTTCAAGAAGCGACACACGACTTATGAGATGCATGCAAGGAAATATGGCATACTTGAATGCGGTTCCATTGGTT
Source organism: Allium fistulosum (assembly GCA_030737815.1). Taxonomy (NCBI): domain Eukaryota; kingdom Viridiplantae; phylum Streptophyta; class Magnoliopsida; order Asparagales; family Amaryllidaceae; genus Allium; species Allium fistulosum. The sequence continues at coordinate 802,650,156 of CM060903.1, read as the reverse complement.
CAAGCAGTGATGTGCAGCTAATGGGATGCACACAAGGAGATATTGTGTACTTGAACATGGTTCCACTGGTTCAAGCGGTAACGTGTGGCATATGGGTTGTGCACAAGGAGATATGGCATACTTGAATGCGGTCCACCAGTTCAAACAGCGACGTATAGCTTATGAGATGCGCACAAGGAGAACGATGAGTTCTCTGATGCCACCGGAGCGACAACGAGTCTTCTCGAGGAAATATGGGCTTTCCCGATGCTGCTGGAGCAATACTAGTTCTCAGAAGGCGGGGATCGATTTTCCCCCTCAACCCGATGGTTTTCTTACAAGAACGCGGTTCCATTGGTTTAAGAAGTGAAACTTTGCTGATAAAATAAAGATAGAGGCAAGTCCTGCCTATTTACAATACCCCAGTGTCCCTGGGTGGCTTATTTGCAAAAATATGAAGTACATAGATAAGTATTAAATAAAATAGTTCCATAGTGAGTCAATGTTCCAAGAAAAAGGAATAGGAATTCCATCGATTGTTATTAGCTTGAACGTTCCATCTCCATGTTTCTAGTCGATTATGCAGGGTCCTTCATAATTTGGACCAAGTGCTCCCATACCTGGTCGTTTCAGGACAAGATCTCCTACTTCGAAGCTGCGATTGCAACCTTGGTGTTGAAGTGCAATGCTACTCTTTTCTGGTAAGCAGCGGTCCTTAGCTCAGCTTCCTTCTACTTCTCATCGATCCGGTCAAGCGACTTGAGCAGGATTTTCCCTTTGATTGAAGTGTTGCCTCCGATTAGAAGGGACTTGTAGTCCAGTTGGGATCATTGCTTCTGAACAATATGCCAAGGCACACGGTGAGTGCCCCGTTGCAGATTTTATGTGTTGTTCTAAAAGCCCATAGTGTAAGTAGAAGTTCGTCTACCCAGTTTCCTTTAGCTTTCGTTAGTCACTTCTTAATAGTGGATTTGATGATTTTGATCACTGCTTCCACTTGCCAATTTGCCTGCGGGTGCGCTACCGCGAAAAAGCTCTTTTTGACCCAATAAGCTTGCAAAAGTCCTTGAATTTGGCACTCTCGAACTGAGTTTCATTGTCCATGATGATTTTTTGTGGTACTCCAAACCTACAAATAATGTTTTTTTATTACAAAGTTAATCACATTTTTGTGGTAGTGGTGGCAAGTGGTTCCGCTTCAGCCCATTTGGTAAAGTAATCAACTGCAATGATAGCATATATGGCTCCTTCTTCGATTATTGGTAATATGCTAATTAGATCGATTCCCCATATTGCAAACGGCCAAGAGCTGACCATTTGCATAAGTTTTGAGGATGGGGTTCTAGGGATCTTTGAAAATCTCTAGTACCGATCACAACCCTTGGCGTAGTCTATGCATCTCGGTTGATTGTGGGCTAGAAATATCTGTAACGTTGAACCTTCTTTGCCAGTGTCTGCCCCCTAGTGTGGTCGCCACAGCAGCCTTTGTTGACTTCCATCAGAATCTTCTTGACTTCATCTTTGGTTACAAAGCCTAGTATAGGGAAAGAGAAGCCTTTTTGGTATAGCACTCCATCTTGTAACATGAATCGCGATGCCTTTCGAAGGTGCTTCTTTTGTTCATTCCAGCCTTTAGGGAGTATTCCCTTGAGCAGGTAGTCCTTTACTGGTGTCATCCACGATTCTCCCTCTTCGATGGTCTCCAGTCTAGTCGATATCCATCTAGTCTATACTGGGAGCTGCCAACTCTTCCACTAGAACCAATCCCACGGCCTGTGCATCTCTGGAGTTGGCTAATTTGGCCAAGTATTCAGTCTTTATATTTTCCTCTCTAAGAATATGGGCTATGGTGTAGTGTTCGATGTCGTTGAGCAGTTCCATGCTTTTGACAAGTAGGGAGCGAGGTTTTCCCCTTTAGCTTGATATTCCTTCTTTACCTGACAAATGACCTGCTGAGAGCCGTTTAGATATGCACAGCTTTTATTCCCAGGATCTTCACAATTTTCAATCCTTCTATCAATGCCTCGTACTCCACCTCTTTGTTAGTAGCAGGGAACTCCAGTCTTAAGGCGTAGCAGATCAATCATCCTTCAGGAGTCTCAAGCACAACTCCCGTTCCTGAGCAGAATTCGTTTGATGCGTCATTGACAAACAGCTTCCATTGTGATACCGCTTCCATCATCTCCTACTCTTCGCTCTTCTCGAATGGTGAATTCTACAATGAAATCAATCAACGCATGTTCATTAATTGCCCTCCGAGGATGATAAATCATGCCATATTGGCTCAATTCGATATGCCACTTCATAAGTTGCTCCGAAATCTCAAGTTGATAGAGTACCTATTTCAAAGGTTGATCTATCAAAACCTTAATTGGATGAGCTTGAAAGTACGATCACAACTTCCTTAAAGCTATAAGTAGGCAACATGCCAATCTTTATAACTTTGGGTAGTTGAGTTTAGCTCCAGTGAAGCATTTGGTGATGTAGTAGACGGGCATTGAATTTTGGCTTCCTTATGTATAAGCGTTGCGCTTTGAGCATGGAGGGACACTGCCAAGTAGATGAACAAGTCTTCTCCCTCCATCAACTTCGATAGGACCTGTGGAGTCTCTATGTGTCGTAGTAGTTCCTCGAAAGCCGTTTGTCTGATTCCACTTGAAGTGCTTCTTACCTTTGTTTAGTTCTTTGAAGAATGCTTTCCATTATCTGTCGCTTTAGAAACGAATCGACTTAATGCTGCAATTTTCCCATTCAAGCCCTGTACTTCCTTCTTTGTTGAGGGGGATGTGACATTTCTTAAGGCAACCATCTGCTCTTGATTATGTTTGATGTCCCTCGCGTTTACTAAACCTGAGAAATTTTCTTGATGAAATACCGAACGTGCACTTCAAGGGGTTCAATTTCATCCCGTACTTCCGAAGGGTTTCAAACATTTCTAAGAGATTATCTAGATGGTTTCCATATACTCTTGATTTCACAAGCATGTCGTCCATCAATACCGCCATCATTCATCTGATCTGATTCTTGAACTTTGCATTCACCAATCTTTGGTAAGTAGCACTAGCATTCTTTAAGCCAAATGGCATCATGCAATAACAATATAATCCTAAGTAAATAATGAAGCTGGTGTTCTCTTGATCGGGCTTATGCATCATAATCTGATTGTATCCTGAGTAGGCATCCGTGAATGAGAGCAGCTCATATCCCGCGGTTCCATCAACTAGCTGGTCGATTCTAGGTAGTGGAAAGCTATCCTTAGGGCAAGCTTTGTTCAAATCTGATTAGTCGACACAAGTGCACCACTTCCCATTCGATTTCTTGACTAGTACAGGGTTTGACAACCATTCAGGATATGTTGCGTCATGGATAAACCCGTTAGCCAACAACTTATCCACTTCCTTCTTCAAGAAGCGGATTGCTCCGGACCCAGACTGTGCCTTTTCTGCCTTACTGGTGTGAATTTGGGGTCGATATTAAGTGCGTGACACGCTATCTTCGGTAATATTCCTTACATATCAGAATGCGTCCAAGTGAACACCTCCAGATTGGCACAAATAAATTTTATCAGCTCATTTTGCATCCTGACTGCAAGCTGTGAACCTATCTTTAAGACCCGAGTTGGGTTGTCTATGTCGACAGGGACAGCGATCAAAAACTCCGTCGTTGCTGTCCGTCCATCCCCAGCACTCTTCTTTTAAGGGTCCATAGTCATGTCGAAGTGACTATGATCCCCAAGATAGGGGCCATTCTGCACTTGCTATGCTTGCGGGTCATGAATGTGGAGTGTCTTCCCCACATTCTTCCCCTTCTCGCATCGTTCGGCTTTGTGCAATTCGATGACGTAACATTCTCTTGCTGCGCTTTAGCCTCTTCTTACCACTCTAACCCTATTTTCTATTGGGAACTTCATTCTAAAGCACCATGGAGCCAAAGCTATTCTGAAATCAGCAAGGATCGGTCGGCCTAAGAAAGTGTTGTAAGATGAGAATTCATCGATTATCATGAAGATTTGAATAAGAACTACCCTTCGTTCTCGTTCTTCAAGTTCTACAAGTAAGTCAATCGCCCCCAACTAGTTATTTTGGCACGTCCACAAATCCCTAAATCTTCGTCCTATAAGCGGTCTCATCTTTCATGCTGATCTTCATCTGATCGAACATATGTCGAAAAAGGATGTTAACCAAGCTTCCACTATCAACCAACGCCCTACACATAGCTGCTGGCCCGATTACAACTGTTACCACCATTGGGTCGAGAGTTGGCACCTCTATTCCTTTAGTATCCCAATTTCTGAATATGATATCATCAGTTATCAACTTCTGTTGTTTGGTCGGGGCTTCATCTTCAATGGCATAACATGTTTCATTAAGAGCATGCTTTAAATAACTAGCGTATCGCTCCATCTCATACCAACTCTTCTACGTTGGTTAAGGTCCTCTAGTGATGGTACTTATGATGAGTCTCTGATCAGTCCGACGAGTTCCTTCTCCATTCGGCCCGACCTAATTTCCTTAATTGCTCAGAACTTGGGGTTAACTAGGTTGTTCAGAATTATGCGGTTTCTTCACATATTATCGGAGCCTATTGTTCCATATTTGTTCCTCTTTTAAGTCCTTTAAATGCTGACATTTATTTGTGTTATTCCCGCGACTCTAGTGAAAGTGATAAAACTTCCCCGATTTCTTTTGTTGTTCAGTTGCCTTTCGCTTGGGCGGTTTGTTGTATCGTGCAGTTCCTTAAGTGGCAAGGTAGATATTCTCCAAGCTATTGTTCAACAGCATATAATCCTTAGGTCTGAGATTCCTTAGACATTTCCCATTCCCATCGCGCCTGCCAAAGTTTTGATTCCTCCTCTTATGATTTAAATTCTTTCTTGTTGTAGCTCCAGAACTATCTCCATCCCGCTTAACCGTGACATTTCTCTGAACCACTTCCTTTGATTTCTTACCGACATATTTGCCTTTGACCATACTTTCCTCTTTTAGTCTTAGGAACTGGTTTACTTTTTAGTGGAATTCTTCCATGGTAGTGGGTTGTTTCATTTTAATCCATCTATCAAAGTCCATATTCAGGTGAACGGCTCGGACCAAAGCCATAAAAATCATATCCTCCTTTGGATTGCTTACCTTAGTTACTGCGACATTGAACCGGTTGATAAAAGATTTCAATGACTCATTAGGTCCTTGGAAGAAGCCAGCTAAGGACATCACAACTTTTGGTCGTTCAGTATAGAGTCTAAATTGTTCTAGAGACCTTTTTGCTAATTCGTGGAAAGTGGAAATAGATCTTGGCGCAGTTCTAATAAACCACATGGAAGCAACTTCTTCCAAGAAGATAGGGAAACATCTACGACGGACAAAATCTGTCGCCCTAGCTTCAACCATATGCCACTCATATTTGTAAAAGTGTTGTTTAAGGTCCATCGTTCCGTTATATGATGGCACAGTTGTTATAGTGAATTTCTTAGGATATTATCCCCTTAGAACGTTTTCAGTGACTGGAGTTTGGCTTGGCGTGGAACCCCATTCTTCATTCTTACTGCCCCTACTTTCCTCCAATAACCATTTGACCATGTCAGCGATATACTCCTCGCTAGCATATTGGTCTATAGGTCGGCTGTCAGGGGCAGCTTTGAGTGTTTGACTTCGCAAAGAGTCTCAATTTACCAGTTGAAGCCTAGGTTCTCCATTCTTTGGGAGAACCACCCCTGTAGGTTCCCGTTGGCACACGGTTGGTCTTACTGGGCCAGTTTGAACATCTTTTCTGGCGTTTTACCTATTTACATTAGCATTTAGTTCCAATCTATCATCATCAAGTTGCAAGTCATCTTCAGAGTCAAAAACAAGCATTGCATTGTTCACTTGATGGGTGTTCACTCCAAGATTTGGAATTTACAGCAGGCTGCTTTCCAGTAGAAGGAGTACGTTCATTACCTTCTATCACAATTCCAGTAGCTCCACCAACAACCTTCTTCTACTTTTGTTTGTAGTTTCGCTTGTTCAAGCCCAAAATAGAGGAATTTTCTTATTCCATGGCAGATGCAGTTTCTTGTCTAACTCTTGAAGCATTTGGTGGCTGTAGTGCTAACAAGGCATCGATCTTATCTATGAGTACCTTTTGGCTATGGGCCATTTTCAGTTAAGTTCATTAACCATCTGGTTAAGCTCTACTTTAGTCACAACATCCTGTTGAGTGGAGCAACATAGTGCTAGATTTACAGTATTAACCTCTATTCGATGATTGTTAGCATTGTTTACTTCAGCTTATTGGGGGCATGCATCATTACCATCGACTGTTTCTCCTGTTGATCTTCCAAAAGTGTTTTTCTATTTTTTAGGTGCCATAAATCTCCGATGGCAAGCCTATGAATCTTCGAAGCAAATTCCCTGGATTTAACCCCAGAATCTCTTCTAACCTAAAATAGCAAGCTAGATATAAGCCGGGGTTCAGATTTTCTCAGGGAAAGTATCAAAATATTAACACCAAAAATGGATCAACACCCAATAATGGATTATAGGGAACCTATGAGACCTAGATTTAGTAGATAGTAGTAATGATAAAAGAAAATAAACCGAAATAAGAAAGATGGACACCAGATTTTATAATGGTTCGGCAATTTTTGGCCTACGTGTACTTTATAGCTTTGTTGCTTATAGATTTGATTGAGACTACAAAGAATTTGAGAGTGAGTAAGCCAAAAGTATAGGGTAAGACTGATTCTAAGTCCTAGTATTTCCTAGAGTAGTTCCCTTGGTAACTATGGTATATAGGAAGGAGTTGAAGAAGAGAAGAGCTTCCGCGTAGTGATGACAAAAACCAGATCCTTTCTTGATCGCTTTATGGTTTGTATTTATAAGGGTAGTAGCCATATTATGCTAAAATAAGAGTTGAAGTACAGTCCAGATAGAGGCCCGAGATAGCGCATGAAGTCATGAACCCATCTGAGTTAACAACACATGTCAATATTGACCTCTAAGTCAGTGCCGACATCTATGGTTAAACCCAGATGGGTTGATTCTTTTTGCATGCTTCATCCTACATGATTTTGAGTTGTCTCATGCTATCTCCATGGATCATTGCTTGATATTAGTGATAATTCCTTTCATCATTTGGTTTATTCTGCTATTCTGACTGCTGACTCCTATATTCTGGTTATAGTTTGTTCAGAATCCTTTGATATCTCTTGGGCACACATGAAATAGGCAAAGAAGGGCTCATGCAAAGTTTGAGAGAGAAATATGGAAGTGTGTAAAGTCATCACCGACCTCATCATGTCGGCACTGACTTCTTACGCATATTCTATTTTTGTTGAAATTTCTCTGCATTGTTTCTTTTCTAGATCTAGGTGTGCTTCCAAGATTTCGAGTCATTTCGTCTTCATCTCGATGTTCTAACTCCTGTTGGTTTATGCTTGGTTAAAAACCCAATTAACAAAATCATTTTAAAAGAAACAATTTTTCAAATTCTACATGCATATGTTGACATATGCCCAAATGGTATGTTAACATACATTTCGCCAAGTGGTTTTCTGATTTTGAATGGAAGTTTATATTCGTTATAACTCTTCACGAACGGACACATATGTTGATTTATTATATAAAGGGAAGTTCAAATGAATTTTAAAGTTTATATTTACTTATTTTCTTCCCTCCTCTTACTCTCTTGAAAACTACATTAAAAATATACTCTGTTCTCTTCAAAATCATATAGAATCAATTGTAACTTCATTGTATTGATTCAGTACTACTTTTTTACCATTTTGGAATTATCTCTCTCTCATCAAAGATCAAAGTGCTATCCAAGAGACTATAGGATCCATTGTATCCGAAGTTTAAGAAATTGTCTTTTGAGAAACTATTAAACTCTATTTGTATTTGCTAGTGTATGCTTATAGCTCGTTCAAATCTAGTGGGTGTGCATAGTAGCTTGAAAATCTAGTGGGTGTGCTTGTAGCCAGTTCAAACCAGGTCGGTGTACCCTGAGCCCGAAAAATCAGAAGGGTGTGTCTCTTAGCCTCCGAATCGAGATTGTAGTTGGGTTTTCCTTTTTCCCATTTAAAGATTGGTGTTTGAAAAGAAATTTGTACAAGTAATTTTATGGGACTGGATGTAGGAAAAATTCGAATCGGTATAAAATCTTGGTGTCATCTCTCTAACTCTTTGTTTTGCTTTGCTGCTTTTAATTTTATCTGTGATTGCATCTATGATTGTTGAATAAGTATAATTCTGTGATGTTAATTTATGATTTAATATTTAACTTGAAAGAAATATAAAAAAATTTAGAAAAGTTAGAAAACACTATTTACCCCCCTTTAATGTTTAATTAGCCTTAAGATCCATAATTCTACAACCCACATTTGGTATCAGAGCACTGGTTTTTCAAAAACTTAAAGTTTGATTTTTGAAAAGTATAAGTGGCTAGCAACACTACTAGTACACTAGTTAACACTTTTGTCAAAGGACAATTTACTGCTAGACCCCCAATTTTTAATGGCAGCTATTACATTTATTGGTTATGTATGATGAATATTTATTTACTGCTAATGGTTTAGATATTTGGAATGTTACACAAAATGAGTACACTGAACCTTAGAAATATTTTACACAATGGACTACTAACTAAATAGCACTTGCATAGAATAATTCTAAAGCCATGAATATTTCATTTTGTTCATTAGATAAAAATGAATTTAATAGAGTCTCTATTTGTAAGTCTACATATGAAATTTGGAGAACACTGCATGTTACACATGAAGGCACTAGTAAAGTTAAATAGACCAAAATTTCCACACTAACTAATTAGTTTTAGTTGTTTAAAATGAATCCAAATGAGTTTATTTCTAACATGTATTGTAGATTTAAAGATATAGTGCATTCTTTAGTAGCATTAGGTAAAAACTTTTCTGAAGAGGACCAAGTTAGAAAAATCCTCAATTCACTCTCTTCAGAGTAGTATCAAATGACACTAGCAGTAGAAGTGGCTAACGATATTAGTACTTTGAAAATTAAAGAGTTAATAGGCAATTTAATGTCCTATGAGGCACTATTGCAGGGCAAAAGAGAAAGCAAGGCAACCGAGAAGAAATCCATCACTTTCAATGAAATAACAGATGATCAGGATTCAAACGATGAAAATGACGAAGAAATTGCTTTCATGACCAGAAATTTTAGAAAGTTCCTAAAGTATAGAAAGATGAACAACTTTCGGAGACTTGAAAACATGACTCCTAGAACTGGAACAACAATTAGATGTTTCAACTACGATGAACTCGGTCATCTACGAAGAAGCTGTACACATAAGACTAAATCAAAGATCTTACCGGTTACTGATTCATCCATAAAAAGAAAGAGGGCTTACACAACAACATTGGATGATTCAAATACTTCCTCAAGCGACAACAAACCAAGTACTAAGGATGTGAATATGTGTTTCATGACAATAATAGATAGTTAGAACTGATCAATAGAAACCGGCAAAAACGATACTTTTTATTTATTAATTTTTATAATTATAAAATCTAGGAATAAAAAATAGATTAATAATAATATTGGATTAATATAAGTATACGGATATATATATAGGAATATTTTAAGTAGTTTTATTTTTGAAAATTATGACCTATATGTCGACATACATATAACATATATGTCAACATACCTGCTAGAAAATTGGAATTTGAAATTTTATTTCATTTCAAATTCATAATTCAAATTTCCCTCTCTTTTCGTTTATTCCCATGTTCTAAAAATGCATCTTTTTGACTAGAAACATGCCTTTACACTCTCTATTAATCCAATCTATCTCTATTCTTCATTTACTCACTTTATTTCAAATATGTCTTCATTCTCTTATCTCTTCAAAATCTCAAAAATGGCTCCTCAAGTCAAACTTTTAATCATAAGGCTCTCTAAGAGAACGAAAGGCTTTCTATTCAATGAAAATGAACCTATTGATACCTGAAAGTATACATGGATGTAGTATGATATAGCTAATGTGAATGATAAAGTATATATTCTAAACTAAGTAAAGTTAACTAACAAAGCATCAAAAAAGTAGATTAACTAAAAGTGATCACACCAGAATTTTTATACTGATTCGGACCTCTCATCCTACATCCAGTCCCAAAGCTCCCCTTCGGAATTTCCACCAACCAAAATCCCTAGCTTAGCCTAGAAGAACATGCAATACAACAGAGAATCTTGAGTTGACAAGCTTGTGTTCTTTACAACACTAATGTTGACTGCTGGTACAAATCTTCCTATAATCCACCCTTGAGTATAATGAGTGTAGACACTTGGATTTGTAGGAAATTTAATCACCAAATGTTATAGAATAGATTTTGGTGATAAAAAGTGAGAGTATGAAATTGACACTTGTACTTAGAGTTAGATAGCAAGATAGAAAGTAGAGAATCAGAGAAGTTCGGTTCTAATATCAATCCTTGAGTATATTTACGGATGTTCAAGGGTTTTTTTTAAATGGTTGTTACTATTCAGATGAAATCCTTTAATAAGTAGTTGCAACCATTAGAGAAAGACACACAACTAGTAAAGAAGAAGATAAGTGTTCGTTCAAAACATTAGACAGTTGCAACACATCAGACATCTAGAAAATGTTGCCAGATGTCTGGTTGTTTGAATTTACGAAGAATAAAAGTGGAAGATTAAAAGATACTTTAAAAATTAGTGTAATCAGACGTCTGACCAATCCAATCAGACTTCTGTTTGTGCTTTGTCAGACATCTCTGTCAAACAAGATAGAAACTCAAGAGTTTTGCTAGACGTCCGGTTCTTATACTTAGACATTTGGTCAAAGTGTATTTGAAATCTATGATACAAGGCTCAAAAATTTATGTTGCTTGACGTATGGATGGCGTCCCCAGATGTCTGGTTGCCTGAGTTTTGCAAAAATATGATTTCCACTTTGTTTTTGAAAACGATACAACTTGGAATATTTTTGTGTATGCTCATCTAACTCAAGGAAGATTATACAAAGTAATCTAAGATGTTGATTTCAAGAATACGACCTTACTTTGAAAACATATTCATATAGGTATTCATGATTATTTTCCACTTTAGCTTTCATTGATCTCCCAATGTTCATAGCTCTTTGGTCCGTCATATACCTGTAAAGTAGTTGAAATATTCTACAATATGATTGTATAGTTGTTGTCATTAAAACCCAATAAGAGAGATTCTAACAATACCTATATGGAGTATGCTACTTTCAGAAAAGTTTTTCCTGGAAGATTTGCTAAATTTGATGATTTTTCCTTTATGGCTTATAAGATATTTGCTTTCAAAATGAAGTTCTTGGGTTAGTCGACTCTTCTCAAAATGATTTTGTTTGTTATTCGAATTTCGTAAAAATGTTTAATGAAAATTTAAATGAAATTTTTTTCAAGAGGAAGAGGTACAAATTTGGAGTAGTGTAAATGGCACTTAGATTATTTTAAATTGTGAGTTTTTGGATCACATACTTGGCTGTAAATCTAGTGGAATTGACCTCTCCACTTTTCAAATTGATGGATAAAATCATGAAGTTTTTCACAATATTTTTGAAAATGATGAAGAATTTGATTCCAAACACAAGAATCTTCGACCAAAATCGAGACTTATAAGTCTCATTTACAATAAAGTGTCACTCCAAGAACGGTTTATTGCTATAACCCTACTCAAAAAGATTTTAAAGCCCTTTTTGCCATTTACGGAAACTATGACATCAGTTGGGCATAAGTCATTTTAGATGGCTTTGTTCAAAAGATCATTTCTAGACATCCGGACACACTCTACCATCGTGTGTATCTTACTAGAATTTTCATATATTTTGTTTTGATTTAAGAGGAGAACAAACTTTACCTCAAAAAGTTTTCGACGAGGCCAACATCTCTCTTATGCATACTCCTCCCTATTTCGAGCCATATGAAACTCTTGTTGAAAAGAAAGAAAGATTGGCGTATGAAAAGGACTGAGAAATACAAGGAGAAAAGGAAGAAGGTGACAAAATGGATGTAGAAGAAGAGGAAGAGGAGGAAATGGATACTTCTATTGAAAGTTCTGACAAACCATTTCATCCCTGCAATAAAGAGATTCTAAGGAACTAAGAGAAACTTTTTAAAATCCAAAAGAAGCTTAAATGTTCCTTTAGTATAAAGTTCACTTCCCTTTCTAATAAAATGGACAAATTCTTTGGGAAGATCATTAACAAGCTTGGTAGAAATTCGTCATCATCATCTACATCTTTCTAAGCCTATCTAGTTATTTCCTTGTTATTTCTAACTTTGTATTCCTTAATGATGTGTCTTTTAGTTTAATTTCATGTTATTTTCATGTATTTCTTTTACATCCATGTACTTTTCTATCATTAGTAATTAAAACTTGTTCTTGCCGTTAAATATAGTTCTAATAGTCTCTGGATGTTACAAACATATAATGATATAAGATAAAAACAAAAACTGTAACAAAAACACAAGTTTTTGCATTTTCAAGTTTGTATGTCGACATACATACAATCTATATGTCGACATATATGAGTCGTTGGGAATTTTTTTTAAAATTTAAAATAAAATAACTATCACATATTCAGTCTTTCCAAAGAACTTTTCACTCCCATATAAGCCAATTTCTTCTAGAAATATCCACTTATCATTTTACTCTCTATTCTCTTTTCATTCGCAAACATTTTTCCAACGAAATGTCTCCTCTACACCAAAAATTATGTGAAAACCTTGATCAAACACTTCAAACTTTCAAGGATATTCTTGCCTTTATCTTTAGAAATCAAAGGCATTTAGAGTTAAGTCAAATGCAGATGATCAAAGAGCAAGAAAAGCACTTTGACGCCCTTCGATGGATGATTTCTTTCTTAATCAAAGATGATCAAACCAACAACCCAGAACTATCAATAAGGATAATGAAGATTGGAATGCCATCAAAGCAGGTCCAATCTTTGGATCCAATGGTTGGGTTGAAGTTCCAAGGAATGTCTAGTTATTAGGTTGGTTTCTATATTATAAATATGTATATATAACTTATTTTAGTACACTTAGGATTTGATATGGTTTGGTGAGTATATTTGGATGGATATTTGGATTTATTTGTTTTGGTTTGATTGGATGCTTGGATTGATATTATGATATATATCGTTTAATTTTGAACTAATAAAAATAGTTTGTTTTATCTTATTTATCATCTATATCATAATTATCATATATTATCATGCTTAAATATCATATTACATCATGTTTAGTATGCTTCGACTATTTTAGTGCTTAATTATTGATTTTGACTCTATAGTGTCTAAGTATTTAGAGGGAGTTTTTATTTTTTTACCCATTTTTGTTGATGACAAAGGGGGGAAAAATATAAAATATACACATATATCTAACTCAGGGGGAGTTATATCATATTTTATATATAGAAATATTTAATTGTTGTCACTATAAAAAAAGGGAGATTATTAATACCTTAGTTATTGATTTTGATGATAACAAAATTGATAACAACAATAAAGATTCATATAAAATATAGATACTAATGTATTGCCAAGTTATATAGTATATAGTGTAGGATATTACAAGGGTATTGAATCGAAGACTGTATAGTATAAAAGACACAAGAGAAGAACATGAAGACTCATGAATACAACGGCCAAGATATGTAGATCTACTGACTATAATTTAGTATATAGAGTCGTAGTATATTGTTAAAGTCTGTTGTAGCAATCTTTGATCTCTATTTCTTATTTTCTATCTTTTATATTTTTAAACAAAATAAATTTTCAAAAATATTTTATAAGATTTTTTTCAAAGTTCAAAATGTTAATAAACTATGTTCAAGCCATCTTACAAAGTATCAAATTATTTTACTAAGTATAGGATTTTCAAAACATTTTAAAAGAAACAAGTTTTCAAATCCTACATGCATATGTCGACATATGCCCAAATAGTATGTCCACATACATGCTGCCAAGTGGCTTTTCAAATTTTGAATGGAAGTGTCTATTCGTTATATTTCTTCATGAACGGACACATCTGTTGATTTAGTATGTAAAAGGGAGTTCAAATGAATTTTAAAGTTTCGATTTACTTATTTTCTTCCCTCCTCTTACTCTTTTGAAAACCCTATTAAAAATATACTCTATTCTCATCAAAATCATATTGAATCAATTCAAACTTCATTTTACTGATCCGCTACTACTTTCTTACTATTGTGGAATCATCTCTCTCTAATTAAAGATCAAAGTGCTGTCCAAGAGGCTGTAGGACCCATTGTACCCAAAGTTCAAGAAATTGTCTTTAGAAAAACTATCAAAATCTATTTGTATTTGCTTGGGTGTGATTGTAGCCCATTCAAATCAAGGGGGAGTACTTAGTACCCCGAAAATCTAGTAGATGTGCTTATAACCTGTTCAAATCAAGTGGGTGTACTCCGAGCTTGGAAAATTAAGAGGGTGTGTCTTGTAGCCTCGGAATCGATATTGTAGTTAGGCTTGCCTTCTACCCGTTTAAAGATTGGCATTTGAAAAGATATCCGTACAAGCAATCGTACGGGACTGGATGTAGGAGAAATCCGAATCAGTATAAAATCCCTAGTGTCATCTCTCTAACCTTTTTTTTTCTTTGCTGCTTTTATTTTTATCTGTCATTTCATCTCTGATTGTTGAATAAGTATAATTTTGTGTTGTTAATTTGTGATTTAATATTTAACTTAAAAGAAATTTAAAAAGATCTAAAAAGTTAGAAAACACTATTCACCCCCCACTAGTGTTTAATTAGCCTTAAGATCCATAATTTCGCAAACCACAAGATCCATGTCAATCCAGTGGATCTGGAGGAGGCTACATGACTACCAAGCAGCTTATGGAATTGGTGAGGAGCATCCAACAGTCGAGTGCTTCCACTACACCAGGTTCTCCCACTCCCCGATTTGATTTTGATAGGCTATGTGACGAATAAGCTAAACTTGGAGGAAAACCCTTTAAGGGCACAGACGAAATGATAACAGTGCTGGATTGGATGTGGATGCATGAATGCATCTTCACACTATAGGCATTACAGATCTATGGAAGGTCCAAATTGCTTTCAACCAACTGCAGGAAAGAGCTCTTGATTTGTATGAGCTGCTTGTAGTTGAGATTGACGAATCAGAAATGACTTGGGAGGAATTCAAGAATAGATTTGAGAGTAAATTCCTTCCATAAGTTGAGAAAGAAGCAATGGCTTATAAATTTATTAATTTGAAGCAGCATACCAAGTCTGTGGCTGAATACATAGCGGAGTTTGAAGCCTTATCGAAGTTTGGAATAGTGCTCCTTAGCATACCTATGAAGAAAAATCAAAAGTTCATATATGGCTTAAGGAAGACTTTGTGGAAACCACTCCTTCTTCAGTTGGAAACTACCTTTGAAAAAATTATAGATGCTACACTGAGGCTAAAGTAGGTAACCATCGGCTAAAAAAGTAGATTTCCTTTAAGAAGTGGCAGCCAAGATTCAATAAGCTAAAGTAGGTGAAGGAAGATGTAAAGGAAGATAGGAAGCCATTCAGAGATCAGGTTGTATGCTACAATTATCGAGTGAAAGAACGTTTCTCCATGTAGTGCTTCCAACCACGCAAAAAACCACCTCAGCCAATGTGTATGATTTGTAAAGTTATTGGACATTTTGCTGGAGCTTGTCCAAAGAGAGCTAGGAAGCTTAATGCACTAGAAGCAGTTGGAAGTACTTCATAGAGCAATGGAAAGAAGTCCATGGTCCTTGAAGGTACAATTCTATTTAAAGATTTACCTGTTAGAGCTTTATTCGATATGGTTCCGTGGCATTCATTCGTATCGAAGAACTAGTAAATAGATTCAACCTTAGTGTTGTTTATTGTGTCACCTCCTTGAGGATTGCAAATCCCATTGGTGGATATGCGACTCTCAAGATGTTATACAAAGACGTTGAACTTTTTTTAGGTGGCTATCCTTTTTATTGTGACTTACATGTGTTTGAATACTTAGGTTTTGGAATTATACTCGGGATGGATTAGCTTGAACATTACGAAGCATATCTTCTATTAACTGAAAGAATTATGACCCCAAGCCATCCCGATTAGGAGGAAAGAATAAGTAAAACACTAGGAGACGATGGTGATGAAACTGGAGGATCTCTATTTGCTGTGGAAGCTCAAGATGTAGATGAAATCGCTCGGATTCCAGTGGTTAAGGAATATTTGATATCTTTGAGCCAATTACCAATCTATCTCCTAAAGGAGCTATAAAGTTCTGAATAAACTTAGTTCTTGCAGCTTAACCAGTAAGTTGACCTTCGACTAGAATTTCAGCAAAGAATGAAGAACTTAAATAATAACTGACAGGACTAGAGCAGAAGCACTTCATTAGATCGAGCAATTCGCCCTGGGGAGCTACAGTAGTATTTGTAAAGAAGGCAAATGGTTATCTCAGGTTATTTATCGATTATAATAGGCTTAGAGATTTGACCATCAAGAATAAATATCCCCTCCCTAGGATCAATGATATGTTTGATCAGTTGAGTGGAGCTAAGATCTTTTCCCAGTTAGGTCTAGCAATCGGATTCCATCAGCTTAGGATCGCCGAAGATAGCATCCCAATGACAACTTTTGGAACTCGATACGGCTCATATGAATGGCTAGTAATGCAATTTGGTCTGGCGTACACTCCAGCTTATTCCATCGACCAAATAAATAGAGTCTTTAGAGAATATTTAGATAAGTTCATCCTAGTATTCATCGATGACATTTTGGTATACTCAAATTCTAAAGAAGAGCATGAGAAACACCTTAAGATAGTATTGGAGACTCTACGGTAGAATAAATTGAAATCCAAATTCTCCAAATGCCATTTCTAGCGTGGCCAAGTGAAGTTTCTTGGCTACGATGTTTCAGAAGAAGGTATCTCTATAGATCTAGCCAAGCTCGAAGCAATAAAAAATTAGAGGAGACCGGAGTTAGTCTTGGAGATCAAAAGTTTCCTTGGATTGGTTGGCTATTATTGGAGATTCATCAAGGATTTCTCAAAGATGGTACAGCCTCTAACTAATCTCACCAGAAAAGGAGTAAAGTTTTCGTGGACGGACAAGAGTGAAGAAGCATATAAAAGGCTAAAGGAGCTACTCACGAATGTGCCTATGCTAATAGTACCTAAAGGCAATCGTGATTTAGAATTTTACGTTGATGCTTATGGCTTAGGCTTGGGTGCAATACTTATGTAGAAATGAAGAGTCATAGCATATGCATCAAGACAGTTAAGACCTAATAAAGTTAGATATGCTACACACGACTTGGAGTTAGCAGCTATAATGTTTGCATTAAAGATATGGAAACACTACCTACTTGGAGAACAGTTTCTGGTATACACATATCACAAATCGTTGAAGTATATGTTCACACAGAAAGAATTGAATGTGAGAAAACAACGATGGCTAGAATTTTTGGCCTCCTATGATTTTAATATCCAATATACTCCTAGTAAAGGGAATCGTGTTGCTGACATATTAGGTAGAAATCATGAAGCTATGTTCTCTATGATGATAGCTGAGTGGAAGGATTTAGAACTTCTTTCCATGTGCAATGCTTGGGGCAGTGACTCGGAAGCTGGTTCTGGTACGATGTTGGCAAGTCTTGTCGCCTGACCATCTTTAATAGATCAGATAGCCGACGCTCAAAGGGGAGATCTATCTACTCCTTCTATCATTCAAAAATCGGAGATAGGAGAGAATGAGGATGATCTTATCAGTTACTCCTTCGATGCACGAGGTTGCTTATGGAGAAAAGCTAGACTAGTCGTGCCAGACTTGGTTAATCTCCCTAAAGAGGTAATGGAGGATTGCCAGCGATCGTGTTATACCATTCATCCTGAAGGAAGTAATATATATATGGACATGAAACATTTATATTATTGGGAAGGGATAAAGCACGATATATGAAAGTACGTGAAAGGTTCTATAACCTATCAACTAGTAAAGGCAGAACATCAAAGACCTAGTAGTCTTCTACAAACCATTGGAAATTCCTCTATGGAAATGGGATTAGGTATGATTGAATTAGTAATCAATGATTCACTTATATATATCCCATTAGAATAGTTTTAACCCTTGTGATTTCAAGCATTGATGGACTTTATTGATGGGCTACCAAGGTCCAGAAGTGGTCACAACAGCATATGGGTAATAGTTGATCGGTTGACTAAGTCAGCACACTTCATTCTAGTAAAGTCAACTCAAGCTACACCGTAATTGGCTAAGCTATACGTGAAGGTAGTAGTGAGATTACATAGAGTTCCTAGTTCCATCATATGCAACCATGATCCTCTATTTAATAATCGATTTTGGAGAAGCTTTCAGGAAGCATTAGGAACTAAACTGAATTTTAGTACATCCTATCATCCCCAAATAGGCGGAGCGAGTCAACCAAGTACTTGAAGATTTACTCCATGCACATGTTCTTGATTGTGGTGGTTGTTAGGAAGATCGTCTCCATCTTGTTGAGTTTTATTATAATAACAGCTTCTAATCCAGCATTGGCATGTCGCCATTTAAGGCTCTATATGGAAGGCCATGTCGATCACCCGATATTAGTTGGAAACTGGAGGCAAGTTTGTTCTTGGTCCAAATACTATTAAAGAGGCATAGAAAAGATAGAACAGATTAGGAAAATGATGAATTAGGCCCAAGATCGACAGAAATTCTCTACAGACTGTAGAACGAGACAATTGGAATTTGCAGTTGGAGATTAGATCTATGTGAAGATATCACCACTGAAAGGTGTTATGAGGTTTAGAAAATTAGGGAAATTGGCACCTCGATATGTGGGTCCATACCCAATTATAGAACGAGTTGGGAAAATGGCATACAAGGTAGCATTACCTGATAACTTCTCTAGAATTCATAACGTCTTTCGTATGTATCGGTTGAGGAAGGGCTTAAGGGACACCGAGACAGTTATTGAACTTATAGACATTCTGTAACGACCCGCAAAATTTAATGGTTTTAAAAGTATATTTAACTGGAAATTTGTGAAATTTTAAACAATAAAATTTGAAAATAAAAATTTACTATTTGGAATACGTCTATTTTAATATAGCAACTGGTAAATTTTCATCTGATAATATTAAAGTTTATTTTCCTGTGAAATCTTATTTAAAATCAAACCGGTTAATAACAGTGAATTTAAAAGTTTTCCGAAACCAAAATATGTCAACAGGAGAAAATTTATTCAGAGCATTCTGAATCAGACTGTGAAATTCGTTTCGCGAAATTCGGACGTTTCTAGCTCCATTTTGATTTTTCCGTTCAAAATAGCAGCATTTTTGGTACCGATTATCGATTTTTGATCGGATGATCGTGCCACTAATATCTGTGTACCGTTTTGATCGTCTCGTCGTACTGATCTCCACGGTATATTCAACTCTACATTTTGAGGTCCGGTACACGATGGAAACAATAAACTCTTCGTGTAACGGTACCAAAATCTTAACTTTATATTTTACTTTACGTTTCAAATTTGAAACGTGATGCTCAAGCAATAATAATTTGCTTTTATTATTCAGCTCAATCCCATCTCATAACCGTTCGAAAGGAAATAAAAAGTTTGTATACGTTTTATTTATTGGGCAACCGTTCACTTTAAACCTTTGTAACTTCATCCGCTTTTCCATTGCATTCCACTTATTTTTGCCTGCAACCCAGTTCGTATCCCATCTTCTTCCTTCTCATCTCAAACTTATCTTCATTTTCCCAGATCCACTGTGAACCGTCCTCTCCTCCTCTACTTTATTTTTGCCTGCTTTCCTTCACGAACCTTTTGCCCAAGCCACTTTCCCTTCCACCCATCATCTTCTAGCATTTCCATTCTCATCGGCCTCCCCCTCCACCAAGCCCCTGCCTTATAGCCTACCCATCAAAACCCGACCTCAACAACAGCTCACATCCACCTCAACACCCTCACGTCCACCATCACGTCACAGCCTGATTCGACCCCCTGCAGCTAGCACCACCCAGGGCACCCACTTCCACGCGGAAGCCAAACCACCTCTGGCCCGAGCCCGCACACCACTCCGCCACCATCGGATCGCCTGTCCTCCTTTCGTCGGACTCTGCTATCTCTGCCAGCCTGCTTTTCTCCCCACTCTCCTGTTAGTATGCGTACGTATATATATTAGTAGATATATATAGTAGTTTATATGTAAGTTTATATCTTTATAAATCTGTTATCTTGTTTCAAGATGGGAAGGTACATATCACTATGTTTGGCAAGTATATACATATATTTGTTTATTTATAGGCTATACATACATACGAAATGTTTATGTATATATATTTGTTGCTGAAAATTTTAATCTTACTTTGGATATTAAGGCATATATATACTTCTATCTTAAGTTTTGTTTGTTTGCTTATGTATACTAGTTTTATTGTTAGATATGTGTATATATTTATGTTGTAACAGTATACATATATCGTGATTTTTAAAATATGGCATACTTAGATTTTTGAATTTTCAATTACTGTTTAGTCACAGTACTAGGGAAGTATGTATATTTGTCTACGTATGTTACTTTATATAGTATATATGTTCTATATTATATATCTATAGTTATATCTAATATATTTTTTCCCAGTTATATATATATATATATATTTATACAGATAGTATATATACATATTTGCTGTTATATTAAGTTGTATAGGTTGTAAGTTTAGTGTTTAAAGGAAACGTCTACTGTAATTATATACATACCAAAATATTAAAACCATTTATGAATTAATAACGTAAGTCTATATGTTTAGGTAGTAAGTTATTTTGTGTATATACATCTAATAGAGTAGGGTCTGCATATATTTGGCTTGTATGTGATAGTTCATTTCATATATGATCTGCATCTGTTAGTTTAAGTATAGGTTTGTTGCATTGACATATCCAACTGGTCTGCATACATATATTGTTATTTTAATGTATATATATGTGCTCTGTATTGTAATCTGCTATCAGTCATATATAATAAATATTTTGTTTTAAAATATGAGTTTATAGTATATATATATTACAATATCTGATCTGGAAATAAAATTTATATATAGTAATATATGGAGTTATATATAAATTTTAAATATTTCATTTCTGGCTAAGTTCATATATATATATATATTATAATGGATCGTTTATATTGATTTATGGTAAATATTGGTTTGAAATTAAATAAATATTCTATTTTAACTATATGTTAAATTTATTTTGAGAATTTTATATATATTTTAAATTTATTTTTGGGTTTTGAATAAATTAATTAATTTTTTTGAGTAGATATTAGACTTTAAATTATATATATCCTATTCTTATCGATTCCTATATATCAGCTTCGCTCGTCAAATTCGTGCCAGTCTAGCTTTGTTTTGGGGTTCGTGCCTGGATTCGTAACTCATCTCATTCCCCTTTCCCTCTAGCCTCGAAAGGTGAGCAATCACTCACGATTAACGTTCTTGTATTTTATTAAATTTGATTTCAATTGAAACGACAATTGAAATATGATGCTGTAGTTATTTAAATTGTTATATATGTTATTATGTGTATTTGTTCACCTGTGACATCTGACACCAGTATCTAGTATTTATATGCCTGTTATTACTATTATCTGTATATGTTCACCTATGACATCTGACACCAGTATCTAGTATTTATATGCCTGTTATTACTATTATCTGTATATGTTCACCTATGACATCTGACACCAGTATCTAGTATTTATATGCCTGTTATTACTATTATCTGTATATGTTCACCTATGACATCTGACACCAGTATCTGTTATTTATATTGATGATATATGCCTGTTGTTATATTTTATATTATCTGTTATCACTCTGCAAGTTCCCTGTTAGTATAGAATTCACTATGGGTTGAAATGATACATACCCGAACGGACTTTAGAATAGGAGAAAATCGTTATGGGTTGAATGATAAACCCAAGCGATTTTCATTTGAATTGAATTTGGGATTACGGGTCGAAATGATATCTACCCGTATGTATTTAAATTTACGGATTGAAATGATAAATATCCGTATCACTTGACCATATGATAGATATATATACAGACACCGTTGGTCCATATATATAAATATTTTGAAATAAATTCTATGGTTTTGGAAAGAAATATATGGTTTTAATAAATGTTGATTCTTAAATTTTATATATAAATGGTAATGATATATATAGATTTAATAATGATATTTAATTTAATTAAGATGGATTTAATACATATAATATGGTTAAGTATTTAAATTTTTATTCCAAAATAGATCTTGGTAATAATTTGAATTTAGTTGAAAATTTATTCAATAAAGAAGTTTATTTAATTAAACCAATTTGAAACTTATTGAAATTGAGGTTTAAGATATGATTTATAACTTGGGTTTAATTTAAGTAATTTAATGAATATTTCTTGTTTAAAATAAATTTAAGGAAATATTTAGTAAAAATGAAATTTAAGGCTAGTTAAATGATATTGAAGTTATTAAGTGAATGTTCCCTGATTAAATAATAATAAAGTTAAATCAAGAGCTATATGAAACTGTTAAATTTAACTTTGAAAATGTTGGATATTAAAGCCTTGAAATATATTGAAAATTTAAATGGTATATTTAGAACTGAATTGAATTGATGAATTGAGCTTGAATAAATTTGAATTTGGAATTTGAAGTTGATTTGAATCGATTTGCGAGACTTGAGAAAATTATAAATGCTTTACTTTATAAATTAATTAATATATATACTATCTTGGAAAATGGTTATATTTGAAATGAAGTAATATTTGGGTTTCGAAGTATAAATTAAATTGAAATGACCACGGTGTTATAGTGTATATTCCCACCTTGTAGATAGTTCTGAAGATCCTTAGAGGATGGTTATCCCAAACATCCTTTAAGTTACTTGTATTTCAGTTGATATTTCACTTGAGTTGGATTTATTGATATAAGAATGTTAATCCTGACTCGAGTGTTTTGTGTTTTGCTTTACGCTCGGGTCAAACCGAGTGATACAACATTTGAGACTCACCCTTGGAGTTTGGAGCTTCCTTTGGAGATCCAACGATCGCCTCAGCTTTCAGCTCGTCTAGTTGATTTGTCTAGGGAAGTCATCTGTTGTACTGGAGACTTCACTGCATTTGAGATATTCTGTTGTATTTTATTTCTAACTCTGATGTTTATATAGTAGCTTCATGAACTACTATTTTATCTATTCCGCTGCGTATTATTGTATTACTCTGTGTCTGTGATTCTGTGATTGATATATTTACTGTATATGATGAGTTTTGAAAAATTTAAATTAACAATCTGATATTTTGAATTATTCAAGTCCGACATGTGTGGATTTATTGTCGATTTGAATGGTCCAAAATAGCGGGTCGTTACAGTTGGTATCAGAGCTTTGGCTCTAGGCAAAACTTAGCATATATAGTAAATTTATTTACATAATCACTTTCGTTCGAGTTTGAATCTCTTCCTTTTGACTTGAGTTCCTTTGAACTTTGGAACGTTCCTTGCGGTTCCAAAATTCATTCTTGTCTCTCCCTATTTGTATTCTTTGATTCTGGAGTATCCCATAACTCCACTTCGAATGATCTCTATAAGAATAGGCGATCCCGCCAATCTTTGAATGATTGTAAAGGGGTGGAACTCCTTTACAATAGGCATTGATTCACCGGAGATTTATATATCCCTCGGTTTTGATGTTGCCATCTCTTGTTATGCCGAATTCTATCTCTGGCGATCGAATGTCGATTTGCCTTAGATTTCCGCATCGATTATATTCTTGAAGTCACGGTTAACTCGGTTAAAGTCGCCCGCGATTTATATAAGTGTATCCGACTACTATTTTGTAATTAATTATCTCATTTTTCGTTCGAACTTATCTTCGAATCAGAATCCTATTTGATTAGAGTCCCTCTAAGTTGAATTTCTATCTTTGTTTTGAAATCCATTCTTGAACCATCCTTTGAAAAATCAGGCTTGTTTATATTTTAGAAATTGTTTTATATATCGAAATTATTAGATTCTATATATAAAAGTGAAATGTTTTCGATAAAGATTATAAACCCTTTTAAAATAAGAATTTGGGGTTTCGAAAGGATTTGTAATTTTGAAAAAAAACTATATAAGAAATTTGATTTATAACTGAAGGATTTTAAATTTGAAATTCGAGAATTGAACTCCGGTATTTTGGAATTGGTTTTAAGATTTTGAAATATATAATAATAATATGATTTAAAAATATTTTCCAAATAAGAAATGTTTCAAATGATTTTAATGAGTTTCGAAGAAATTTCAAGAGAGGTTTGAGAAAATAGAAGTCCAGAACTCACTTATGTCGTTGGAAAATAATTTCGATGATGAGTGCACGCATCATCGACATTGATTTTCGAGTTTCAGAGTGAGGGAGAGGCCACTCTAGTAGCATTGCTACACGAGTGATTTTGCGAAACCAATTTTGATTTCAAATTTCGAAGTAAGATTTGATATTTAAAAGATATATGTATATATATTTGAAATGATTTGAAGTAAGCCGGTGTTCAGTCCTTGGGTTTCGGATTTGATATAACCCTATCTATTAAAATTGATTTACTGATTTGTTACTGATTTCCAACTCTTGAATTTGAAAATGTTTTCTTCAACTATTTTGAAGGTTCGAGTACTTCCAAATCAAGGTTACCTTTTCAAAGCTAAGAAATTTTGAAAAGTATTTTGATAAAGTATATAAGTTTGTTTTGAATGTTAAAGTATGTAGTAATATGATTTAATAAGTTGAAACTGTTTGTTAAGTAAATGAATAAGGATATTTTGAATTTTTCTGATATGAAATTTAGATTTGAAATGTTTTGAAAAGAATTTGGTCTTCAAAATATTTTGAATAAAAAAATTTTTAGTTTAAACTTGGTAACATCTTCATGAAACTATATATTTAACAAGTTGGAATAAATATATAAGTTGTACGTATGTTGTTTTATTTGCATAATTAAGTTGATCCAAGTTTGAGTACACAAGTTCGAGGTGAATCACACCATTTCGTGTTAGGATTTTTCATTCGATTCTTGATGGCGAATATTTGATATGGATTTTGGGCTCAATTCTAGAATTCTCTATCATGGTATATGGCTAGGCAAGGAGACTGATGGCTTATAGTCGAGAAACCATATCGAAATCCGCATTAGGGAAGTCGAATGGATAATACTAGTTCGAAAGCGAACTTGTGTGATCGAGCGAGCGATCAAATGTGATTTTGCGAAATGATGACGTATGTACGTCTTATATTCTAATATCATTGATATATTTTGATGCTGAAATTGAAAGCTGTCGGGTTAGAATATCTTTGCTTACTAAAAGAAATTTTCCAATATAAAATACAAAGATATATAACCCATAAAAGCAAAGACATTCAAATCCCATATGGCTCTTCATACAGCGAAATTTATTTTGAAAAAAATTGATCCTTATATAAGATAGACCTTACGTAAGTATAAGATGATTTTGAAAACAATTGATTTTGGAAATGAATTGGTTGGCTTAAATTTCTGATTTGGAAATTTGGATTTATTTTCTAAATCTATTATTTTGGAAACTTTGAAACTAAAGATAATTAATTTGAGAAGAAATAATTTGGTGAAATTGTATATGATTTTGAAATTGAACTGATATTGAAACAAATTGAAATTTGAGAACCTTATGTTACTAAACACTTGATTTGGGAGTTGTCGAACTTATATAAAATTGATTTGTATGAGTATGAAATTGATTCGAAAATATAGATTTGAAAAGGTACTCAATTTGAAAATGAAATCTTATATAATTGAAGTCTATATAAGTATGATTTGATATACTATTGATTTTGGAAAGTATTTGATTTGAAAATTAAATCTTATATATAATGGACTTTATATAAGTACGATATTGGAAAGTGATTTGAAAAGGTACTATATGATACATATTTTCGAAGTAAAGATATGGAAAGTGCCTTCTGCTTGATATCCGATTTGTGGCCACATCTTGGATTCATTCTATCGATATTATTCTCTCTGATTTTTGGTTTTCCGGATATGATACTCGAGTGTCCTTCGAATTCCATGGCGTTACCCATGGTCTTACGAGCGCGACTGCATAGCGCAACTGCCTGGCTGAGTCTTGCCTAGGGGTACGGATTGTTTCCTGGGGGATCCAGGCGTAACCATTGTGTATCCTGCAATCTGTGTAGGTCGCGAATAGTAGCGCAAATGCTTGGCTGAGTCTTGCCTGGGGGTACGGATTGTTTCCTGGGGGATCCAGGCATAACCATTGTGTATCCTGCATTCTACTAGTCATCATGGCGTAACTCGCAGGCTGAGAAAGCTTACGGATATGGATTGTTTCCTGGGGGATCCAGGCGTAACCATTGTGTATCTGCGAACCATGGTTAGACAAAGGTTTTGTTTGTGTTTTTGATTGGATTGTACTTTCCATATCTGTTTTTAAAAGTTTTCCAGTATTTTCACTGGGTGTTGAAACAGGTCTATTAAGTACCTGGAGAATTCTAGTTTTGCGCCTGATCAACGCACTACCAGAGTCTATAGGAACAAGGATAAACTTGTTGAAACATCAAGTTATAAAAGTATTTTCGAAAGAAAATTTGTTTCGTTATAAAGGTATTTTTTAATAAAAATATTTCCAACAAAGAAAATTTTGTATCAATATTTGGAATCAAAACCCTTATGGTTCTAAATTAACTATTCATGCCCGATATTATTCCTTTGAATCTACCTTATCTGCTCAGCTTTATTTATTCACATATATTCTGTTTTTCCAAGTCCTCCCTCTTTTCCTTGTTGACAATATCCCTTTAAAATATTGTTTATTTATATACTACTTGGTTTAAATAAAAAAATTATCAATGTTATAAATATTTTAGAAGTATTAATTAAATAAAAACAATTTAAAGGTAAATGATTATTGATTTATTAATAATACTTGAAAAGTAATTTTGATACAATTTATAAATTAATAAATTAATAAATTATGAATTTAATGTTTTCAAATAGCTTCTTTGTAAAAATAAGTAATAACGTAAATAATTGTTTTCAAATATTTTCATATATTTATAGAGGTGTTATTTAAACATAAATGGCATTTATAAAGGAAGCAAGAAATTTGCAAAAGGGTTTGAAAAATATTAAAGTATTAAAGACAATTGAATTGCAAATGAAGTTTTCAAATTTAAGTAAAATTTATATAGTTCAAATTAATTGTTTAATCTTGACTTTCAATCTACTTTTATTTCTGGTTGTTCTATTCTCCTACCTCCTTCCTTTTCGGGGACGAAAAGTTTTGAGTGGGGGAGAGTGTAACGACCCGCAAAATTTAATGGTTTTAAAAGTATATTTAACTGGAAATTTGTGAAATTTTAAACAATAAAATTTGAAAATAAAAATTTACTATTTGGAATACGTCTATTTTAATATAGCTACTGGTAAATTTTCATCTGATAATATTAAAGTTTATTTTCCTGTGAAATCTTATTTAAAATCAAACCGGTTAATAACAGTGAATTTAAAAGTTTTCCGAAACCAAAATATGTCAACAGGAGAAAATTTATTCAGAGCATTCTGAATCAGACTGCGAAATTCGTTTCGCGAAATTCGGACGTTTCTAGCTCCATTTGGATTTTTCCGTTCAAAATAGCAGCATTTTCGGTACCGATTATCGACTTTTGATCAGATGATCGTGCCACTAATATCTGTGTACCGTTTTGATCGTCTCGTCGTACTGATCTCCACGGTATATTCAACTCTACATTTTGAGGTTCGGTACACGATGGAAACAATAAACTCTTCGTGTAACGGTACCAAAATCTTAACTTTATATTTTACTTTACGTTTCAAATTTGAAACGTGATGCTCAAGCAATAATAATTTGCTTTTATTATTCAGCTCAATCCCATCTCATAACCGTTAGAAAAGAAATAAAACGTTTGTATACGTTTTATTTATTGGGCAACCGTTCACTTTAAAACTTTGTAACTTCATCCGCTTTTCCATTGCATTCCATTTATTTTTGCTTGCAACCCAGTTCGTATCCCATCTTCTTCCTTCTCATCTCAAACTTATCTTCATTTTCCCAGATCCACTGTGAACCGTCCTCTCCTCCTCTACTTTATTTTTGCCTGCTTTCCTTCATGAACCTTTTGCCCAAGCCTCTTTCCCTTCCACCCATCATCTTCTAGCATTTCCATTCTCATCGGCCTCCCCCTCCACCAAGCCCCTGCCTTATAGCCTACCCATCAAAACCCGACCTCAACAGCAACTCACATCCACCTCAACACCCTCACGTCCACCATCACGTCACAGCCTGATCCGACCCCCTACAGCTAGCACCACCCAGGGCACCCACTTCCACGCGGAAGCCAAACCACCTCTGGCCCGATCCCGCACACCACTCCGCCACCATCGGATCGCCTGTCCTCCTTTCGTCAGACTCTGCTATCTCTGCCAGCCTGCTTTTCTCCCCACTCTCCTGTTAGTATGCGTACGTATATATATTAGTAGATATATATAATAGTTTATATGTAAGTTTATATCTTTATAAATCTGTTATCTTGTTTCAAGATGGGAAGGTACATATCACTATGTTTGGCAAGTATATACATATATTTGTTTATTTATAGGCTATATATACATACGAAATGTTTATGTATATATATTTGTTGCTGAAAATTTTAATCTTACTTTGGATATTAAGGCATATATATACTTCTATCTTAAGTTTTGTTTGTTTGCTTATGTATACTAGTTTTATTGTTAGATATGTGTATATATTTATGTTGTAATAGTATACATATATCGTGATTTTTAAAATATGGCATACTTAGATTTTTGAATTTTCAATTACTGTTTAGTCACAGTACTAGGGAAGTATGTATATTTGTCTACGTATGTTACTTTATATAGTATATATGTTCTGTATTATATATCTATAGTTATATCTAATATATTTTTTCCCAATTATATATATATATATATTTATACAGATAGTATATATACATATTTGTTGTTATATTAAGTTGTATAGGTTGTAAGTTTAGTGTTTAAAGGAAACGACTACTGTAATTATATACATACCAAAATATTGAAACCATTTATGAATTAATAACGTAAGTCTATATGTTTAGGTAGTAAGTTATTTTGTGTATATACATCTAATAGAGTAGGGTTTGCATATATTTGGCTTGTATGTGATAGTTCATTTCATATATGATCGGCATCTGTTAGTTTAAGTATAGGTTTGTTGCATTGACATATCCAACTGGTCTGCATACATATATTGTTATTTTAATGTGTATATATGTGCTCTGTATTGTAATCTTCTATCAGTCATATATAATAAATATTTTGTTTTAAAATATGAGTTTATAGTATATATATATATTACAATATCTGATCTGGAAAGAAAATTTATATATAGTAATATATGGAGTTATATATAAATTTTAAATATTTCATTTCTGGCTAAGTTCATATATATATATATATTATAATGGATCGTTTATATTGATTTATGGTAAATATTGGTTTGAAATTAAATAAATATTCTATTTTAACTATATGTTAAATTTATTTTGAGAATTTTATATATATTTTAAATTTATTTTTGGGTTTTGAATAAATTAATTAATTTTTTTGAGTAGATATTAGACTTTAAATTATATATATCATATTCTTATCGATTCCTAAATATCAGCTTCGCTCGTCAAATTCGTGCCAGTCTAGCTTTGTTTTGGGGTTTGTGCCTGGATTCGTAACTCATCTCATTCCCCTTTCCCTCTAGCCTCGAAAGGTGAGCAATCACTCACGATTAACGTTCTTGTATTTTATTAAATTTGATTTCAATTGAAACGACAATTGAAATATGATGCTGTAGTTATTTAAATTGTTATATATGTTATTATCTGTATTTGTTCACCTGTGACATCTGACACCAGTATCTAGTATTTATATGCCTGTTATTACTATTATCTGTATATGTTCACCTATGACATCTGACACCAGTATCTAGTATTTATATGCCTGTTATTACTATTATCTGTATATGTTCACCTATGACATCTGACACCAGTATCTAGTATTTATATGCCTGTTATTACTATTATCTGTATATGTTCACCTATGACATCTGACACCGGTATCTGTTATTTATATTGATGATATATGCCTGTTGTTATATTTTATATTATCTGTTATCACTCTGCAAGTTCCCTGTTAGTATAGAATTCACTATGGGTTGAAATGATACATACCCGAATGGACTTTAGAATAGGAGAAAATCGTTATGGGTTGAAATGATAAACCCAAGCGATTTTCATTTGAATTGAATTTGGGATTACGGGTCGAAATGATATCTACCCGTATGTATTTAAATTTACGGATTGAAATGATAAATATCCGTATCACTTGACCATATGATAGATATATATATACAGACACCGTTGGTCCATATATATAAATATTTTGAAATAAATTCTATGGTTTTGGAAAGAAATATATGGTTTTAATAAATGTTGATTCTTAAATTTTATATATAAATGGTAATGATATATATAGATTTAATAATGATATTTAATTTAATTAAGATGGATTTAATACATATAATATGGTTAAGTATTTAAATTTTTATTCCAAAATAGATCTTGGTAATAATTTGAATTTAGTTGAAATTTTATTCAATAAAGAAGTTTATTTAATTAAACCAATTTGAAACTTATTGAAATTGAGGTTTAAGATATGATTTATAACTTGGGTTTAATTTATGTAATTTAATGAATATTTCTTGTTTAAAATAAATTTAAGGAAATATTTAGTAAAAATGAAATTTAAGGCTAGTTAAATGATATTGAAGTTATTAAGTGAATGTTCCCTGATTAAATAATAATAAAGTTAAATCAAGAGCTATATGAAACTGTTAAATTTAACTTTGAAAATGTTGGATATTAAAACCTTGAAATATATTGAAAATTTAAATGGTATATTTAGAACTGAATTGAATTGATGAATTGAGCTTAAATAAATTTGAATTTGGAATTTGAAGTTGATTTGAATCGATTTGCGAGACTTGAGAAAATTATAAATGCTTTACTTTATAAATTAATTAATATATATACTATCTTGGAAAATAGTTATATTTGAAATGAAGTAATATTTGGGTTTCGAAGTATAAATTAAATTGAAATGACCACGGTGTTATAGTGTATATTCCCACCTTGTAGATAGTTCTGAAGATCCTTAGAGGATGGTTATCCCAAACATCCTTTAAGTTACTTGTATTTCAGTTGATATTTCACTTGAGTTGGATTTATTGATATAAGAATGTTAATCCTGACTCGAGTGTTTTGTGTTTTGCTTTACGCTCGGGTCAGACCGAGTGATACAGCATTTGAGACTCACCCTTGGAGTTTGGAGCTTCCTTTGGAGATCCAACTATCGCCTCAGCTTTCAGCTCTTCTAGTTGATTTGTCTAGGGAAGTCATCTGTTGTACTGGAGACTTCACTGCATTTGAGATATTCTGTTGTATTTTATTTCTAACTCTGATGTTTATATAGTAGCTTCATGAACTACTATTTTATCTATTCCGCTGCGTATTATTGTATTACTCTGTGTCTGTGATTCTGTGATTGATATATTTACTGTATATGATGAGTTTTGAAAAATTTAAATTAACAATCTGATATTTTGAATTATTCAAGTCCGACATGTGTGGATTTATTGCCGATTTGAATGGTCCAAAATAGCGGGTCGTTACACATTCCAAAGATTGAAATATCTCCTGACTTGACTTATGTGCAATATCTAATTTGTACAGTTGAATTGGAAGTCCATTAGCTTAGGAGCAAGTAGGTTCTATTGATAAAAGTGCAGTGGTTTGACAACCCATCAGATTGACTTAGGAGATCGAGAATCCGTTGATATGGACTTTATTGAATTATTTACAGATGCACATGAGTCAGGTATGTAACTCTTTGCTTATCTGATATTAATTAATGGTGTAGAGAGCTAGAGTTTATCCCGCCACTTATAGGTTCTCCTTAAGCATAAATTGCGATGACGCGATTTTCTTAAGAGGGAGTATATAACAACCCATTGTCGAGAAGCTAATAATTAATGACTTAATGGAATTTAAAATGAAATTAATAGGATTTTGAATGAAATTAATGAAATGATTTCAAGAATTTGATATAAAATAGTTTATCAAAATGAAAAGAATTTAATTTGGAAGGAAAATTGATTTGATAATTGATTTAGATATTTTTACATGCGAAGTTATTGAAAATCTATAAGATCTTTATATAATGCAACTTATATATAAGTGTGATAGTGTATATTACTAATTATACTAAGTAGAGAATAATAACTGAATATTGTAACGATACGACTTTTAGATGCTCGAAAGTCGACATTAATACGCCCACTGTATCAAATGCCGCGCAATCGAATGCCGGAAAACCGAACCATTAGGGTTAAAAGAAGAGGTAGAAAAAGACAAAAGAAAAGAAAGAACAGAAATACAGAAACATAACAACATCAGAATATCACATTCGCAGCGGAACAATATATAATAGATAATCACTAGTCTTTAAAACAAAAGACTATATCAGTTTATACATACATCAATCAGAGTCAATATACAACTCAATACAACAAAGGACAGTTATATAAACTTGTCCTCATACAGAATACACAGCAGAATAAATAAACAAGTACGGTAGTACGTCTCGCCATCCAGCTCATCTCCAAAGCTCCAGAATATCCAGAATATCCTGATAACATAACTCTAGGCTGCCCGTGTGGAAAATTATGGGCACCCAGAGTTTAGAAAGGGAACAATAAACTCCGAGTCAGTCATGGTGACTGGTGTGGGATCGTAAAATAGTTATTTTCACAAAGAAAATAAAACAGATTCGCAATGCTTTTGGAAAATGAAACTACCATAAGGCCTCCCGCCACACACACAATTCAATCGCAGAATTGGAGGAGATTTCTCTTTATGATAGTCAAAAATGCTTACTACAAAAAATCAGTTGATATTATTATTAATGTCTAGTGTGGAAAACATTTCGAAAGTATAATATCAATCTTAGCCAACATACAACCATTATTGTATGTCTACTATAGCTACCATCTAAACAGTGGTGACCACCATAAGTAAATGGCAGGTTCTACAACTAAAACCGTACAAGGTTCGTATTGGGAATTGGATTTCCAACAAATGGTCAGGCTAAGGAACTTCCTTACACCGAAATAGAAACGCCTCTGGAAAGACGCCCCGAGAGTCAACCTGCTCTCTGCAAACACAAGGCCGACGCCACCTCACGCTGTACAGCTGTAACTAGGTAGCTAACACACGAGCTATGCCATCCCCCGGTCGTTACCGACCTTTATCCGAGGATCCTCAACCACAAAGCAACAACCACAAAGCAACAACCACAAAGTATAATAAATTTGCAGCATCAACATAGGTAAAATATCTGGGCTCCATATCATGATATCACCTTTTATCCAGAAGAAAATTACATACCCTAGGGCCGCGACCCCTAACAACCTTGCCACAACATTCCTATTTCGACCATTACCGGGTTGTGAGGCTCGACGAAGTCTCGTCCACAAAACTATGCTTTTTCATAAAGCCACGCTTTTTCACAAAGCCACGCTTTGATCAACAAATGATCAACAACACTTCGTATGCCACATTACCAAATTGGGAATGTATCACTAGTAACCATCAACTACATAACCTCTGAGCTCGTACGTCTTAGAGAAGGGTGTTAAGCTAAGAGAATAAATTCTCCGCCACCAACAGAAATATATTTGATTGAAACCAGCTTTACATCTCAAAGTGTAACGTCAGATACACATCCATACAAGTCCGTTTCGGGATCGAACGGAACCGAAGGCACTTCCAAAGAAGCCCTTGCAATCCGGGTATTCACTAATCACGTCCGGACTTCCCATCACAAGGAGAGTGATATAAATCTCTATACCGGAGCAACTCGGTGCAGAGACATTCGACAGGTTGTCCTTTCATTTTCGAAAATACCCGGTCTTCAACACCGGTCTTCAATACGATCCATATCGTCGTATCACTAATTCGGAATGGGTTATATGACACAAAGGTCTTTTCCCGGCTAACCCGAATAGTAAGCGTTTATTTTAAAAAAACAAATCCAGTGCCATTTCAAAGGCAAATATTGATAGTCGGTTATTTAACTATCAACAACATTCACAACAATCATCAGATTTAAATAATTTTTCCCAAATTATTTATTTTCAAAGTATCTTCACAAGATATATATTTTCCACACTTTAACATTTTGAAAACCAATTTCAAATCACTTTTCACACTTCATCACTTTGAAAACAAATTTCAAATCATATTTCACACTTCATCACAAAATGGTCCATTTAAACCAATTAAATAAATCCTTATCGATTTATTTCAAATTTACATTCCAAATTTGTAAATTTATTTCCACCCTTTAAAAATAAATCAGTGTTTATTTTTAAAACAAATTTCCCTTTCCTTTATAAATTCTATTGTGAATTTAAATTTTCAAATATTCACTTATACACGATTTTCAAATCGTTTTCCAAATATTCACTTTCAAACACCAAATCAAATTCCAAATTGATTTCAAATTTTATTTCAACACCAAATCAATTACAAATTGATTTCTAAGTTTATTTCAAATCCTAAATCATTTTACAAATCGATTTCCAATTTATTTCAACACAAATCAATTTTTCATTCAACATCAAATAAATTTTCATATCGATTTCTCAAAGATTTATTTTCAAATACCAAATCAATTTTAAATTGATTTCCAAATTTATCACCTTTTTAAATATATCCTTTTATTCCTTCCAAACCATTTAAAATTCCATTTTAAATAAATTTCCTAACTTTCGAATAATACTATTCAAAATCCATTTATAAAAATCCTTTCCCATATTTTGGAAATAATTCAATAAGATTACAAAAATCAACTTTACGCTTTAAAATTCCTCCTTTGAAATTCAACTAATTCTTTCAAAAGAATTTACTCAAAATTTTCAACTTTAATTTCAAAAATCCAATTTTATTTATTTCTGGTATCCAACGATACCAAAAATACATTCGGCTAAATTATAGCCTTCAACACATTCAATCACAGATATAATCATACACAGATTATAAATAATCAACACACAACATATGAAACCAATTCAAATGTTTTGAGGAATCCTGTTGGATCCCTCCAACCTGTTTCCCTACATCCACAGATGTTAGCACAATACCAATTTCACTTCGAGGTGGAATATCACGGTATATGGGATTTATAAAATATCATCCGCTATTATGCGGCGCATAGGGTCTCATCCGCTATATAATGCGGGAAATCACAACTCCAATATATACATATGCCAATATATATATATATATTGCTATATATTACTATATATACTATCATTCAAGCACACAATCAACACAATCAATAATTTTAAATATAACTATTAAAATTAAACAAAACCCTTTGTTTGAGTGAGAAGATCTCACCTTTGCTCTTATTTTGGAGTCTATTCCAGCTTGTTTTCTTTGCAATTTTAACCTTGTATAAACAATTTATACAAATTATTAATATTCGAATAGATCGAACATTTAATTTCCTTTTTAATAAATTTAATTAACAAGATTAAATTAAGTGAATTCCTTTAATAAATTATTTTTTTTATAAAACTTTGTACTTTCCAAAATCTTATATAGATTTTCTGTATATATATTTAAATTCTACAATTTTGAAATTAGACAGTAAACAATCTTTACTTTAAAAATATATATACATATATATATTTCTCCAATCTGTTTTTAGATTAAGCTCTTTTCAGATTAACAATTTTATAACTCCTATTAATATCTGAGAAAGGAAATGATAACCACACATTTAATTAAAAGCTTTAAACCCAGGCAACATTCGATTAAGATGTTTTAATAAAATAGGTATGTGTATCCACACATATATGTATATTTTTTATCTTCTTAAAATCAGTTTTATGTTCCTGTAACTAACAACAGTAACTGTAAATTTATATCATTGTTTACTTGAATGCCAAAATTCCTAATCTATATATATATATACTTAGATTAGATTTATAGTTGAAAATAAGTTGTTAAGAGAAATACCTCACTGCCAAGACCATTATTGATCACGACTTCGACCCAGGTATGCTCGCGAATCGACCCACGAACCATCGCCGATCCCCTCACGCACGCGACCCAAAATTGTCAAGACCCAAAAGTCGACCCAAAAGTCAACCTTCGAAAATCGGCACCCGTACTTCCCTTGTACTCAAAATGCCGTAGATTCAAATGCCGAATCTGGTTCTCGGGAGCTTATAACAACATTAAGTAAATAACACAGCGGAATAAAAGAATAATACATTGATATACAATATCTGATACAACAGAGTGATACAATGAATATCAATATACATCAGAGATATGATACAACAAATAGCAGAGATTTTTAAAAGTCAATTCGCAATGCTTTTGGAAAATGAAACTACCATAAGACCTCCCACCACACACACAATGCAAACGCAGACTTGGAGGAGATTTCTTCTTATGTTAGTCAAAGATGCTTACTACGCAAAATCAAATCATTTTTGATATTATTATTAGTGCATAGTGCAGAAAGTAATTTCGAAAGTAGAATATAAATCTTAGCCAGCATAGGTACCATTATATTATGCCTGCTATAGCTGCCTCCTGAGGAGACAGGTTATACAATTGAAATCGTAAAGGCTCGTATTGTTTCTTTGGATTTCCAACAAATGATCAGGCTAAGGAACTTCCTATCCACGATGGGTACGTCCCTGGAATAGACGACCTGAGAACCTAACCGGATCTCTGCCAACACAAGGCCGGGTTACCTCTGCAAAAATAGGTAACTACTGACACGCGTATGCCATCCCCCGATCGTAACCGATCTTCCCGAGGATCCTCGATTTCCAACAACCACATCAGAATAATAATGCAGTAACCACATAGGTTAAGTATCTGGGCTCCATACCATGATACCACCTCTATCCAGAAAGAATGACATACACTAAGGGGCGCTACTCCCTAGAACCTTGCCGCATTCTTCCTGTTTTGACCATTTCCGGGGTGTGAGGCTCGACGAAGTCTCGTCCACAAAGCTACGCTTTGTTCACAAAGCCATGCTTCGGGTCAAACAAATGATCAACCTATGATCACAAAGATATAAGATCAAACAAATGATCATATCGCAAATGATCAAACACTGATCATCACACAGCAACACTCAGCATGCCACATTACCAAATTGGGATATATCGCTGATAAATTTCAACTACATAACCTCTGAGCTCATATGTCTCAGAGAAGGGTGTTAAGCTAAGAGAATAAATTCTCCGCCACCAAACAGAAATGTATTTGAAAGAAATCAGCTTTATATCTCAAAGTGTAATGTCAGACATGTATCCATACAAGTCTGTTCCGGGTTCGAACAGAACCGAAGGCACTTCTCACGAAGCCCTTGCAATTCCGGATAACTTTCAATCACGTCCGGACTTCCCGTCACAAAAGAGTGATATAAATCTCTATACCGGCGCGACTCAGTGCAGAGACATTCGACAGGTTGTCCTTTCATTTTCGAAAAATATCCGGTCTTCAACACCGGTCTTCAAATGCTATCCATATACGACGTATCACTATTCGGAATGGGTTATATGACACAATTGTCTTTTCCCGGCTAACCCGAATAGTGAGCGAAATATTTAAAAACATACGGATATTGGGATTTCAATTAAGTCACAACTTAAACCCAAACTTTCTCTTTTCAAATGGTTTAACAAATTACCATTTAAATCCTTTAAACAAAAAGATTCAATTCATAAAGTTCACTTAATTTTCACAAAGATTCATTCACAGATTTTCCAAATCGATTTCCATTTCAATTTAATTAATTCGTTAAATCTTTAAATCAAAGATTTAACTAATAGCTTTCAAAACAATTTCATTTCGAATGGGTTAAACAAATCATCATTTTTAAATCTGTTAAAAATAGACAGATTTAATTCATAGCTTTCAAAAAGAATTCATTCATAACTTGGAAAATCCATTTTTTTAATTCACTTGAAATTCCTTTAATTTAAACTGGAATTTCTTTTCTTATATATATGAAAGCTTTTATCATTTGAAAACAAACAGTTTTTATTTTGGAAAATCTGATTCATTCATACGAGTTGAAATCCTTGGTTTAAATTCAAATTCCCAAATTAATACTTTAAAATGGTTTAGTTCATACAAACACATTTATATCATCTTTTATCCATAGTTTCAAATCATAGGATTCAATTTCAACTTGAATTCAAATTTAAATCAAATTATTTAAATTTTCAAAACTCGATTAAGTTATTTAAAATAACTTTTATCTTTGAAATTCCATTTCAAAAGCTTTTTACTTTAAACCCAAATTTCCAATTTCAAGATCAATTGAAATTAAAATTTCAATTTCAAAAATATCAAAATCAAATTATCTGTGACTTAACCGATTTCCACGTGAAATCCACATTTGTGTGTGTAAAGGTGTGGTCCAGGGGTTTCACACAGTAGTGCAACACAATGAATCATCACATATCAGAATACAGAAATATAATTTGATAAGCGGTATAAGAACAATGCTTATCGTTCATTCACAGATCATAGATATATAAAGGTCACAGGTAAGTAAACTACAGATCACAACATAAATCAGGGTGTATCACAAAACATCATATATCAGGGAATATCAAGTAATTCAATCATTCAATAGAATCCATACATTCACAAATGAATTTATTAATCAACTGATTAATTTAAATCAGATGTATCAATTTGTTTATCCGGGTTAATTATCATAAGTTAATTTCAATTTGTTTGAAATAAATCTTCCTTTTAAATTTTATTTGTTAACCTTTAATTATTTACTAATCATTCTAAATTTATGAGCCAATTAATTTCTAATTATTAAATTAATCTCAATTAATTGCCATTATTAATTTATCCTTTAAATTCCTTAATTAATAAATTCCACATTTCATTTATCTCTAATTTATTAGTTAATTAGTTATAACCATTAATTAATTAAATTACTTAATTATCCTTACATTAATCACTTAATTAACCTTTATCTTTAATTAAGTTAATAAATTAATTATATTTAATCTCCTAATTAACTTAATTAATTTCCAAGATAATAAAACACCTTTTAACTTAAGATACATTATCTTGTAAATACACTAATTACCATTTATATTTTAAGACCCTTTTTAAATCTTTAAAATTAACTTAAACAAATTTTAGATTAAATAAATTCTAGTGTTAAATAACTACAAATTTACTCAGTACAATTTAACACACTTAAAATATATTCCAAACATTATAAAGTTGTTAAAACATTTTATCTTTATAAAACTTTATTTATTTTATTTTATTATTATATTTTTTTCTAAAAACTATGGAGACAAACTTAACTTGAATCCACATTTAAATTTAGTTTTAACCCTGTTAAAACCTGCTTTTATTTAAGATATTAAAGCCAGACAGTTTTTCAAAAACTGTCAATACTATCATGACCCGAGCTACCCAAGACTTACTCCGAGAAATTTCGCCCTTTGCTTCGAGAAAACCCACAAAAATTCCGAGCTTCCCTTGCGAAAACCCACTCACACAATTATACAACAGGTTATCAGACCTGTAGCTAATGGAAGAAACACACTTCACTGCCTACTTCGTGTCTCCCTGCCATCTGCTCCGAGTCTGGTACGCGATCTTCTCGAGTAAAACTCGAGACCAAAATTCCAGAGCCTCAACCCAAAAATGCCCAGATACAAAAGTGCACGTGCACGTGCACCGTGCCTCTGGCCAACTCCGGCCACTACCCTAGCTTCCCCACATCGACGATCGCCCTCCGGCATGATCTCCAACACCCAAACCCAACACATCAGCTCGAATCGAAATCGAGCCTTTACCCATACCTGGAAATACCAGAACCCATCATCACGAACCCCCTGTCAACGTTTCTCCTCCGAAGCTCCGACCACCTGAATGCCACCGCCACCGTCCACAGCCTCGACCACCTTCACTCTAGCGAATCCCAAAATCCCACCACACTCGATCCACTGATGATGACGAACGAGGCTGATTCGTGACCATTGCCTAAAACTAGGTTTAAAAACTTTCCCGATCAATCACCATCGTCACAGACAACTACACCACCTCCGATCATTTTTCCATTATTCTCTGATCACTCCACTATCCCTAGAAAAAGACCCAATCTCCCAGATCCCCTAGATCACTAGAGATTGTTCGAAAAGCATTTTACAGTCATCTCAGAATTTCTAACTCAAAACCCAATTAAAAATTATGATTTTAGTTTTAAAAATCATCATTTTGTGTTTGAATCCTGATCATAAGCCTGAAACCATGAATCTTGGGATTTCATTTTTCACCTATGTTCAAAATTTTCTGTTCCTTTGTTTCCAGAGCCCATTCACCATTTATTTTGACTTAGTTAAATCTTTAAACATAAATTTATACTTAAACAAACATGAATTTGTTTTTAAAACCCAAGTTATATTAGTAACTAAATTTATAGAACATAAATTTTAAGTAAACTTATGTCCAGGAACACAACAGGAAGTATTTGAAACACACGGTATATATACACTGTCACATATCCACAGAAATACCAGGAATTTATATAACCATATTTGTTTCAGATAATATTAATCAACCAGATTTACTCTAAGATTTTTAGAAGTGGAGTTACTCACAGATTCTCAATATTGGATTCAAAGAATGGTTTAAAAGATTAAAGTTGCTCACCTGACTTTTGAAAGAACAGAGACAAACTTGATTTACTGGAAACTTGAATGCTTAAATCTTTGAAACTGAAATACTTAGTTGAACTAGTCTCGTTGATGAGATGCTTCAAAGCTTTTGATTTCAGGTTACATCTTGAAGATGTTACAGGCTTGATTAATTGCTTCCCAGACTTCCAGTTGAAGTTTTTATTTGAGATGATGTTTTTAAATTTTGAAACAATGGTTGCTCAGATTTTTCTCAACTTGGATGAACGAGACTGATATGTATAAAGAAAAGAAGATAATGGGTAGCTATTATTTGGTACAAAGTAATGTTTGTTTATACAATAGGTATGGGCTGACATGATATTAGAGATAAGGCAGGTATGTGGCTAGAGATATTTGCTTTGTGCATTTTACCTTTGTTTATTTCTTCTTGACTTCGGCTGTAAATGTTTTGAGATAACATGATGGCTATCTTTACAAGCTATTCCCCTATACTTTGTTTTGTTTATTTCCTTTTCCTTTCTTGCCTACATATTCTTTTCTGTTTTGTATTTTCTTTTATATGTTGTTTTGTTAGAATTTATATAAGTGTTACTTTCAGTTTTATAGTTCATCTTTTATATATTTTCAATTAGGTTCGGATGTACAAGGTATTAGAGATATTGTATTGATTGTTATTTTGTTTATATACTTAGTTTTGTTTATTTTATTTACTTTGTACTGTTTATAAATGTATTTCTTCTTTTGCTTTCGGCTGTACAAAGATGATGATGTTGGGTTTTACATTTTATTTTAAATCTACTTACTTTGTTTATTTGTACAAAGATGTTCTTTGTTTATAGGCTGAGGTGATATTTTATTTCCTTTATTATTTTTGTTACATGAAGATTAAGTCTTATTTTAGCCTTTAGAAATGTACACATATTTTCTTTTGTTTGTTTGGTTTCATTTTCAAGTGTTTATGAATTTTATTTTCATATTACTATTCAAATTCAAATGATTTATATATTTTTCGAGTTGAATCGGGGAAACTCGCTCTCATTTATAATAAATTGTACAAATTTAATTCAGAAATTCATTTAATTATAAATTTAAATTAAATAAAAATCTAGGGTCGTTACAAACTTCCCCCCTTAAAAGAATTTCGTCCTCGAAATTCGTAGGCACGAAAACAACGAAGAGATAGACAGATTCGATCTCCTATAATTCCTCAAACACAAGATACGAATTCCGAATTCAAGTCAAAATATCTCAGAATATATACCAATTTGTCCCTCTTCAGACTTTGGTATTCAAAAGAAATTACAATAGGATTTCTAAATTTGGTTTTAACAATATCATTTTATTGATTCAATTCAATTTTATCCTCATATTCTATTAATCAATCTTCCTCACATTAAAAATTTTCAATTTCAAATTCATTAAGGTTTAAATTAAAAAGCTGATAAGAAATTGATGAAGATACGAAATAAGAATCTCCTACAACGGTTCGTAGAGCCATTATCACACCGAAACTTCTTCTTGTAGCTGATACGAAGAAATGAAAAGAATTTGGAAACGAATCAAAGAATATTGATGGAGAAAGATTGTTTCCACTGTTGCAGGGTATAGACCATTTATAGTCGTATTCCCTTGTCCCCTATCTCGTCTTCTTCTTGTACTCATACTCACTATCAGTGGATAGCAAGAGAATTTACTGAGACGTTCAGACGGATATCTTAAGGATTACTCATTCTAGAGTTTACTTCACTCTATCTCTAATGAGCTACTTAACGTGTTATACTCCTGAGCTAAAGTTCAACCTTAGCTCTGATACCACTTGTCAAGACCCAAAAGTCGACCTTCGAAAATCGGCACCCGTACTTCCCTTGTACTCAAAATGCCGTAGATTCAAATGCCGAATCTGGTTCTCGGGAGCTTATAACAACATTAAGTAAATAACACAGCGGAATAAAAGAATAATACATTGATATACAATATCTGATACAACAGAGTGATACAATGAATATCAATATACATCAGAGATATTATACAACAAATAGCAGAGATTTTTAAAAGTCAATTCGCAATGCTTTTGGAAAATGAAACTACCATAAGACCTCCCACCACACACACAATGCAAACGCAGACTTGGAGGAGATTTCTTCTTATGTTAGTCAAAGATGCTTACTACGCAAAATCAAATCATTTTTGATATTATTATTAGTGCATAGTGCAGAAAGTAATTTCGAAAGTAGAATATAAATCTTAGCCAGCATAGGTACCATTATATTATGCCTGCTATAGCTGCCTCCTGAGGAGACAGGTTATACAATTGAAATCGTAAAGGCTCGTATTGTTTCTTTGGATTTCCAACAAATGATCAGGCTAAGGAACTTCCTATCCACGATGGGTACGTCCCTGGAATAGACGACCCGAGAACCTAACCGGATCTCTGCCAACATAAGGCCGGGTTACCTCTGCAAAAATAGGTAACTACTGACACGCGTATGCCATCCCCCGATCGTAACCGATCTTCCCGAGGATCCTCGATTTCCAACAACCACGTCAGAATAATAATGCAGTAACCACATAGGTTAAGTATCTGGGCTCCATACCATGATACCACCTCTATCCAGAAAGAATGACATACACTAAGGGGCGCTACTCCCTAGAACCTTGCCGCATTC
This sequence comes from Allium fistulosum, assembly GCA_030737815.1. NCBI lineage: Eukaryota > Viridiplantae > Streptophyta > Magnoliopsida > Asparagales > Amaryllidaceae > Allium > Allium fistulosum. The sequence goes on along the minus strand of CM060903.1, from coordinate 802,606,572 downwards.
TTCCTGTTTTGACCATTTCCGGGGTGTGAGGCTCGACGAAGTCTCGTCCAAAAAGCTACGCTTTGTTCACAAAGCCATGCTTCGGGTCAAACAAATGATCAACCTATGATCACAAAGATATAAGATCAAACAAATGATCATATCGCAAATGATCAAACACTGATCATCACACAGCAACACTCAGCATGCCACATTACCAAATTGGGATATATCGATGATAAATTTCAACTACATAACCTCTGAGCTCATATGTCTCAGAGAAGGGTGTTAAGCTAAGAGAATAAATTCTCCGCCACCAAACAGAAATGTATTTGAAAGAAATCAGCTTTATATCTCAAAGTGTAATGTCAGACATGTATCCATACAAGTCTGTTCCGGGTTCGAACAGAACCGAAGGCACTTCTCACGAAGCCCTTGCAATTCCGGATAACTTTCAATCACGTCCGGACTTCCCGTCACAAAAGAGTGATATAAATCTCTATACCGGCGCGACTCAGTGCAGAGACATTCGACAGGTTGTCCTTTCATTTTCGAAAAATATCCGGTCTTCAACACCGGTCTTCAAATGCTATCCATATACGACGTATCACTATTCGGAATGGGTTATATGACACAATTGTCTTTTCCCGGCTAACCCGAATAGTGAGCGAAATATTTAAAAACATACGGATATTGGGATTTCAATTAAGTCACAACTTAAACCCAAACTTTCTCTTTTCAAATGGTTTAACAAATTACCATTTAAATCCTTTAAACAAAAAGATTCAATTCATAAAGTTCACTTAATTTTCACAAAGATTCATTCACAGATTTTCCAAATCGATTTCCATTTCAATTTAATTAATTCGTTAAATCTTTAAATCAAAGATTTAACTAATAGCTTTCAAAACAATTTCATTTCGAATGGGTTAAACAAATCATCATTTTTAAATCTGTTAAAAATAGACAGATTTAATTCATAGCTTTCAAAAAGAATTCATTCATAACTTGGAAAATCCATTTTTTTAATTCACTTGAAATTTCTTTAATTAAAACTGGAATTTCTTTTCTTATATATATGAAAGCTTTTATCATTTGAAAACAAACAGTTTTCATTTCGGAAAATCTGATTCATTCATACGAGTTGAAATCCTTGGTTTAAATTCAAATTCCCAAATTAATACTTTAAAATGGTTTAGTTCATACAAACACATTTATATCATCTTTTATCCCTAGTTTCAAATCATAGGATTCAATTTCAACTTGAATTCAAATTTAAATCGAATTATTTAAAATTTCAAAACTCGATTAAGTTATTTAAAATAACTTTTATCTTTGAAATTCCATTTCAAAAGCTTTTTACTTTAAACCCAAATTTCCAATTTCAAAATCAATTGAAATTAAAATTTCAATTTCAAAAATATCAAAATTAAATTATCTGTGACTTAACCGATTTCCACGTGAAATCCATATTTGTGTGTGTAAAGGTGTGGTCCAGGGGTTTCACACAGTAGTGCAACACAATGAATCATCACATATCAGAATACAGAAATATAATTTGATAAGCGGTATAAGAACAATGCTTATCGTTCATTCACAGATCATAGATATATAAAGGTCATAGGTAAGTAAACTACAGATCACAACATAAATCAGGGTGTATCACAAAACATCATATATTAGGGAATATAAAGTAATTCAATCATTCAATAGAATCCATACATTCACAAATGAATTTATTAATCAACTGATTAATTTAAATCAGATGTATCAATTTGTTTATCCGGGTTAATTATCATAAGTTAATTTCAATTTGTTTGAAATAAATCTTCCTTTTAAATTTTATTTGTTAACCTTTAATTATTTACTAATCATTCTAAATTTATGAGCCAATTAATTTCTAATTATTAAATTAATCTCAATTAATTGCCATTATTAATTTATCCTTTAAATTCCTTAATTAATAAATTCCACATTTCATTTATCTCTAATTTATTAGTTAATTAGTTATAACCATTAATTAATTAAATTACTTAATTATCCTTACATTAATCACTTAATTAACCTTTATCTTTAATTAAGTTAATAAATTAATTATATTTAATCTCCTAATTAACTTAATTAATTTCCAAGATAATAAAACACCTTTTAACTTAAGATACATTATCTTGTAAATACACTAATTACCATTTATATTTTAAGACCCTTTTTAAATCTTTAAAATTAACTTAAACAAATTTTAGATTAAATAAATTCTAGTGTTAAATAACTACAAATTTACTCAGTACAATTTAACACACTTAAAATATATTCCAAACATTATAAAGTTGTTAAAACATTTTATCTTTATAAAACTTTATTTATTTTATTTTATTATTATATTTTTTTCTAAAAACTATGGAGACAAACTTAACTTGAATCCACATTTAAATTTAGTTTTAACCCTGTTAAAACCTGCTTTTATTTAAGATATTAAAGCCAGACAGTTTTTCAAAAACTGTCAATACTATCATGACCCGAGCTACCCAAGACTTACTCCGAGAAATTTCGCCCTTTGCTTCGAGAAAACCCACAAAAATTCCGAGCTTCCCTTGCGAAAACCCACTCACACAATTATACAACAGGTTATCAGACCTGTAGCTAATGGAAGAAACACACTTCACTGCCTACTTCGTGTCTCCCTGCCATCTGCTCCGAGTCTGGTACGCGATCTTCTCGAGTAAAACTCGAGACCAAAATTCCAGAGCCTCAACCCAAAAATGCCCAGATACAAAAGTGCACGTGCACGTGCACCGTGCCTCTGGCCAACTCCGGCCACTACCCTAGCTTCCCCACATCGACGATCGCCCTCCGGCATGATCTCCAACACCCAAACCCAACACATCAGCTCGAATCGAAATCGAGCCTTTACCCATACCTGGAAATACCAGAACCCATCATCACGAACCCCTTGTCAACGTTTCTCCTCCGAAGCTCCGACCACCTGAATGCCACCGCCACCGTCCACAGCCTCGACCACCTTCACTCTAGCGAATCCCAAAATCCCACCACACTCGATCCACTGATGATGACGAACGAGGCTGATTCGTGACCATTGCCTAAAACTAGGTTTAAAAACTTTCCCGATCAATCACCATCGTCACAGACAACTACACCACCTCCGATCATTTTTCCATTATTCTCTGATCACTCCACTATCCCTAGAAAAAGACCCAATCTCCCAGATCCCCTAGATCACTAGAGATTGTTCGAAAAGCATTTTACAGTCATCTCAAAATTTCTAACTCAAAACCCAATTAAAAATTATGATTTTAGTTTTAAAAATCATCATTTTGTGTTTGAATCCTGATCATAAGCCTGAAACCATGAATCTTGGGATTTCATTTTTCACCTATGTTCAAAATTTTCTGTTCCTTTGTTTCCAGAGCCCATTCACCATTTATTTTGACTTAGTTAAATCTTTAAACATAAATTTATACTTAAACAAACATGAATTTGTTTTTAAAACCCAAGTTATATTAGTAACTAAATTTATAGAACATAAATTTTAAGTAAACTTATGTCCAGGAACACAACAGGAAGTATTTGAAACACACGGTATATATACACTGTCACATATCCACAGAAATACCAGGAATTTATATAATCATATTTGTTTCAGATAATATTAATCAACCAGATTTACTCTAAGATTTTTAGAAGTGGAGTTACTCACAGATTCTCAATATTGGATTCAAAGAATGGTTTAAAAGATTAAAGTTGCTCACCTGACTTTTGAAAGAACAGAGACAAACTTGATTTACTGGAAACTTGAATGCTTAAATCTTTGAAACTGAAATACTTAGTTGAACTAGTCTCGTTGATGAGATGCTTCAAAGCTTTTGATTTCAGGTTACATCTTGAAGATGTTACAGGCTTGATTAATTGCTTCCCAGACTTCCAGTTGAAGTTTTTATTTGAGATGATGTTTTTAAATTTTGAAACAATGGTTGCTCAGATTTTTCTCAACTTGGATGAACGAGACTGATATGTATAAAGAAAAGAAGATAATGGGTATGCTATTATTTGGTACAAAGTAATGTTTGTTTATACAATAGGTATGGGCTGACATGATATTAGAGATAAGGCAGGTATGTGGCTAGAGATATTTGCTTTGTGCATTTTACCTTTGTTTATTTCTTCTTGACTTCGGCTGTAAATGTTTTGAGATAACATGATGGCTATCTTTACAAGCTATTCCCCTATACTTTGTTTTGTTTATTTCCTTTTCCTTTCTTGCCTACATATTCTTTTCTGTTTTGTATTTTCTTTTATATGTTGTTTTGTTAGAATTTATATAAGTGTTACTTTCAGTTTTATAGTTCATCTTTTATATATTTTCAATTAGGTTCGGCTGTACAAGGTATTAGAGATATTGTATTGATTGTTATTTTGTTTATATACTTAGTTTTGTTTATTTTATTTACTTTGTACTGTTTATAAATGTATTTCTTCTTTTGCTTTCGGCTGTACAAAGATGATGATGTTGGGTTTTACATTTTATTTTAAATCTACTTACTTTGTTTATTTGTACAAAGATGTTCTTTGTTTATAGGCTGAGGTGATATTTTATTTCCTTTATTATTTTTGTTACATGAAGATTAAGTCTTATTTTAGCCTTTAGAAATGTACACATATTTTCTTTTGTTTGTTTGGTTTCATTTTCAAGTGTTTATGAATTTTATTTTCATATTACTATTCAAATTCAAATGATTTATATATTTTTCGAGTTGAATCGGGGAAACTCGCTCTCATTTATAATAAATTGTACAAATTTAATTCAAAAATTCATTTAATTATAAATTTAAATTAAATAAAAATCTAGGGTCGTTACAAAAATCGCGATCGATGTTGAACTCGTGCCCTTCGCCGAACTACGAACGCCACCCACTGCCTCGATTTTGCCATATCTTCTCGTTGCCTGAATCGCTGAAGGAACTCGAACCCACGTAGCTGCCGTACGTTCCAATCATCTCAGATCGAAGCCGCGGCCTCGTCCACGCACTGCGCTGCCCCCAACCTCTGCGTCTACTTCGCACTCGCGAGGCTGATGAACGAGAGGAGAAGTCGCCTATTTTCGAACAGAGGGAAGAAGGGAAATTCGATTTCCTTCCTGTTCATATTTAGGAGTTTTTTTTTCTTTTATAAACGAAAGGCTTCGGCCATTTAAAATTTGATTCTGAAATGAAAAGGGAAGTGCGGTCATTTTTGTTTGAATGAAGGAAAATGTTTCGTTTGTTTTTTTCTTATTTTTTTTTCTTCTTCTGAACGAGAATGAAGCATCTGGGCTTTGAAAGAACGAGGAAGTATGTTCGAGAAGGCAAAGGAAGATTGCTTAAAAATATCTAGCTACAGTGCCTTTTAACCAGTTATTAAATTAAATTTCAATATAAATTCCAACGCGTTTGCTTATCGTACGCTCAAACGATCACTCCCAACATTACGAAAATTGAAATCCGATAATAATACAATATTACGGACCCAATGGAACTGGTTTCGTCGAATTCCGAGACTGTGCCCCGGAACGCTATTTTTAAATTCAATTTAAATGATATAAATTCAAAACTGAACAAAACAGTTCCAAATTCAATTCTGAAAGTTCCAATACCTTCGGAATTATCAATATGAATTTTATAAGCCTTGAAAATATTTTTAACAAGCTTAAAACTAAAGATTCAAATTTTTACCCAACTTCAGTAAATTAAATTCAATAATTAAATCGCCAAATTCATTCTGATATAATGAATTTCAAATTAAACTATCATTCGAATATTTAAACTAAATTAAATATTCACATTTCAAATGTCAAAAATTCAGGGTCGTTACAATCTTCCCCCTTAAAAGAATTTCGTCCCGAAATTACAAGTCAAGAAGAATGCTCCAATCCCCGTTTATCATTTTCCCAAAACCAAACAGTTTTATCAAATTTTCAAAACAAATCTTTTTATTAAAGATTCGTTATCACTTTAACTAACTTTCCACAATCAACCATAAGTTCCAAATAATATGGTTTTCTTAACATTTCAAATTTAAATTCAAATTCAAATTATGAATTCAAAATTTTCTCAAAAATTTTCTTACTCTCTAAATTTTCGAAAAATTTCGCCAGCGTCTCCTTTGCGCGGCTAGCTCGGTACAGCTACAAAATGTCCCTACGGACTCCCAAATTCCAATAGAAAACAAAATGCCAGGTGGAAAAATCAGAAACTCGTCAAATTTCATACTGAAATTTAAATACATACCTTTGTTGAGAAAATTCGAATTTACCTTCGAAATCAAAATCCAATTCCATTTTCCTTAGCCTTTATACTCCCTGTATACTTTACTTAACAACAATGTCCAAATTCACTTATTGGGTTCCCAATACCCATTTTACTTAAGAATTTTACCATTTCTTAAGTTTAATACAATTATTTCTTATATTCATTTTTTCTACTTCACTAGTAAAGTTTATATTCAAATTGAATTCCACTTCCATATAAAATCAATTTGCTTCAATAACAAAGTTATATATTCATTTCCATTCAACTTTGCATTTTCAATTCCATTTGAATTCAACTTACAATTTCAATTCTATTTGAATTCAATTCATCTACAAAAACTAAAAATTCACTTTTCTAGTTCAATTTCTACGTTTCCGTTACAGTTTAAAAATCAATTTTCCGTTAACAAAATTTTCCAAATTTTCAGAAAAAAATTTCTAACTCCCAAAATTTTCAAATTTTTTTGGCGGAGTCTCCTTTGTGCGGAGGATCTTTTACAATTTGACAAAAGATATAAATATATATACATCGACCCACTCGGTCGGAAAAGCAAAAACAGTTCATATTTCCTATTTTGTATTGCATAGGCGTACCTTTTTTGCATTTTTTTAGCAAAGCAGCTATTTATTAGCTTATTAACGCAACCCAAATGCAGCCAAACGGCTTCCAAAAACCTGCACTTACTCAGTTTAAACATGTAAGTGACAAATATAGGAAATTCATTTACATTTCACTTATTTTCAATAGTGAACACATAGTTTTCATAAGCAATGCATTCAAAATAAATTCCATTAGCAATTTATAAAGTTTCAATACAAATTTAAATTGCTTACAACTATATCACACATCATTCTGTTCAATTCAATTTGCATTTCATATTCACATTCGGTTTATTTCATTAACCAAACAAATTTCATTCAAAAACCATTCAATAAAATTCAACAATAACCATTTCACAATTTTTCCTTAAGTCGAGCATTTATCCAAATTTTGCTTAAATCATTTCAACTCAAAACTCAAGTTATATTTTCCTTGTAAACAATTTCCAATTTAAAACTTTGACTTGATTTTTTCATTTATCAAATCCATTCCATTTACTAATTTAATTCAATTAGTATATTCACTTATTCATTTTAACTTTCGAATTCCCATATTACATTCATCCTGAATTTATTTTATCAATAACAAGAAAATTTCAATTTATTTCTACTACTTGAATTTATATGCAAATTCTAACCATTTTTTATTCAACTCACAATTCAACTTTAATTCAACCAATTCATTATTTCATGAATTAACAAATTATCAAGTTAGTTTACTTGAATTCAATCCATTTTTTTATTTTTTTTCCAAGTTTGGATTTTTATTTAACTTGATTCAAATCAAATCTCATTTCATTATCCAATTTCCAATTCATTTATTTACAAATGTAACTTCATTTGTTTATTCACAAATTCGTTCCTTTTCAATTTGAATCTTATTCCAATCAAATTTCAAATATTTTATAAGTTATCAACTTATTTACATTCCATTTCAAATTATAAATCACATTTACAATTTACATTTACAAATCCCATTCGTATATGAATTCATTTCCTTATCTTTCAATTCATATTTATAAATTTCATTTGTTAAACGAATTTATCTCCAAATCTTTAATTATACTATTATTTCTTATTCAATTTCAATGTGACAATGATAATAATTCAATATTATCCCTTCCTAACAACCAAGCATCCATATACTATAATAATTAATAGAAAATCATTTCTTTTCTACACAAAAATAGTTTTGGGCAAAATTATTTCATTTACCTGATTTTAAAACAATACTGTGTCAGTTTATCTTGTTTAAGAGTTTAGAAACCCCTATCGATTACAGTTGGCCAGACTGCACCGATCAGAATCTATAAACAATCAACCGATAAGTCAACACAATACAAAACAAATTTGTATTCACTAACAAATACGCGCTCATATCTATTATTACACTCACACTCATTCTAGAGTACTATTGACTCTATCTCTAATGAGTAACACCCAACAGAGCTAGGGTTGTCGCTTAACCAACAGCTCTGATATCACATGTAACGATACGACTTTTCGACGCTCGAAAGTCGACATTAATACGCCCACTGTATCAAATGCCGCGCAATCGAATGCCGGAAAACCGAACCATTAGGGTTAAAAGAAGAGGTAGAAAAAGACAGAAGAAAAGAAAGAACAGAAATACAGAAACAGAACAACATCAGAATCTCACATTCACAGCGGAACAATATATAATAGATAATCACTAGTCTTTAAAACAAAAGGCTATATCAGTTTATACATACATCAATCAGAGTCAATATACAACTCAATACAACAATGGACAGTTATATAAACTTGTCCTCATACAGAATACACAGCGGAATAAATAAACAAGTACGGTAGTACGTCTCGCCATCCAGCTCATCTCCAAAGCTCCAGAATATCCTGATAACTTAACTCTAGGCTGCCCGTGTGGAAAATTATGGGCACCCAGAGTTTAGAAAGGGAACAATAAACTCCGAGTCAGTCATGGTGACTGGTGTGAGATCGTAAAACAGTTATTTTCACAAAGAAAATAAAACAGATTCACAATGCTTTTGGAAAATGAAACTACCATAAGGCCTCCCACCACACACACAATGCAATCGCAGAATTGGAGGAGATTTCTCCTTATGATAGTCAAAAATGCTTACTACGAAAAATCAGTTGATATTATTATTAATGTCTAGTGTGGAAAACATTTCGAAAGTATAATATCAATCTTAGCCAACATACAACCATTATTGTATGTTTACTATAGCTACCATCTAAACAGTGGTGACCACCATAAGTAAATGGCAGGTTCTACAACAAAAACCGTTCAAGGTTCGTATTGGGAATTGGATTTCCAACAAATGGTCAGGCTAAGGAACTTCCTTACAACGAAATAGAAACGCCTCTGGAAAGACGCCCCGAGAGTCAACCTGCTCTCTGCAAACACAAGGCCGACGCCACCTCACGCTGTACAGCTGTAACTAGGTAGCTAACACACGAGCTATGCCATCCCCCGGTCGTTACCGACCTTTATCCGAGGATCCTCAACCACAAAGCAACAACCACAAAGTATAATAAATTTGCAGCATCAACATAGGTAAAATATCTGGGCTCCATACCATGATATCACCTTTTATCCAGAAGGAAATGACATACCCTAGGGGCGCGACCCTTAACAACCTTGCCGCAACATTCCTGTTTCGACCATTACCGGGTTGTGAGTCTCGACGAAGTCTCGTCCACAAAACTACGCTTTTTCACAAAGCCATGCTTTTTCACAAAGCCACGCTTTGATCAACAAATGATCAACAGCACTTCGTATGCCACATTACCAAATTGGGAATGTATCACTAGTAACCATCAACTACATAACCTCTGAGCTCGTACGTCTCAGAGAAGGGTGTTAAGCTAAGAGAATAAATTCTCCGCCACCAACAGAAATGTATTTGATAGAAACCAGCTTTACATCTCAAAGTGTAACGTCAGACACACATCCATACAAGTCCATTTCGGGATCGAACGGAACCGAAGGCACTTCCAAAGAAGCCCTTGCAATCCGGGTATTCACTAATCACGTCCGGACTTCCCATCACAAGGAGAGTGATATAAATCTCTATACCGGAGCAACTCGGTGCAGAGACATTCGACAGGTTGTCCTTTCATTTTCGAAAATACCCGGTCTTCAACTCCGGTCTTCAATACGATCCATATCGTCGTATCACTAATTCGGAATGGCTTATATGACACAAAGGCTTTTCCCGGCTAACCCGAATAGTGAGCGTTTGTTTAAAAAAAAACAAATCCAGTGCCATTTCAAAGGCAAATATTGATAGTCGGTTATTTAACTATCAACAACATTCACAACAATCATCATATTTAAATAATTTTTCCCAAATTATTTATTTTCAAAGTATCTTCACAAGATATATATTTTCCACACTTTAACATTTTGAAAACCAATTTCAAATCACTTTTCACACTTCATCACTTTGAAAACAAATTTCAAATCATATTTCACACTTCATCACAAAATGGTCCATTTAAACCAATTAAATAAATCCTTATCGATGTTGAACCCGTGCCCTTCGCCGAACTACGAACGCCACCCACTGCCTCGATTTTGCCATATCTTCTCGTTGCCTGAATCGCTGAAGGAACTCGAACCCAGGTAGCTGCCGTACGTTCCAATCATCTCAGATCGAAGCCGCGGCCTCGTCCACGCACTGCGCTGCCCCAACCTCCGCGTCTACTTCGCACTCGCGAGGCTGATGAACGAGAGGAGAAGTCGCCTATTTTCGAACAGAGGGAAGAAGGGAAATTCGATTTCCTTCCTGTTCATATTTAGGAGATTTTTTTCTTTTATAAACGAAAGGCTTCGGCCATTTAAAATTTGATTCTGAAATGAAAAGGGAAGTGCGGTCATTTTTGTTTGAATGAAGGAAAATGTTTCGTTTGTTTTTTTCTTATTTTTTTTCTTCTTCTGAACGAGAATGAAGCATCTGGACTTTGAAAGAACGAGGAAGTATGTTCGAGAAGGCAAAGGAAGATTGCTTAAAAATATCTAGCTACAGTGCCTTTTAACCAGTTATTAAATTAAATTTCAATATAAATTCCAACGCGTTTGCTTATCGTACGCTCAAACGATCACTCCCAACATTACGAAAATTGAAATCCGATAATAATACAATATTACGGACCCAATGGAACTGGTTTCGTCGAATTCCGAGACTGTGCCCCGGAACGCTATTTTTAAATTCAATTTAAACGATATAAATTCAAAACTGAACAAAACAGTTCCAAATTCAATTCTGAAAGTTCCAATACCTTCGGAATTATCAATATGAATTTTATAAGCCTTGAAAATATTTTTAACAAGCTTAAAACTGAAGATTCAAATTTTTACCCAACTTCAGTAAATTAAATTCAATAATTAAATCGCCAAATTCATTCTGATATAATGAATTTCAAATTAAACTATCATTCGAATATTTAAACTAAATTAAATATTCACATTTCAAATGTCAAAAATTCAGGGTCGTTACAAATATAAAGAAGGTAAATAATAAAAGCGAGCACACCAGATATTTTATACTGGTTCGGAACTCCCATCCTATGTCTAGTCCCGAAGCTCCCCTTCGGTATTTCCTTTAACCAAATAGCCCTCACTTCGCCCGTAGAAATAAGCTAATACAAACGTATTTCTCTGACAATCTTGTGTTCTGAATAACATGGATTTTGACTAACAGTACAATTTTTCTTATGATCTCCTTTGAGTATGTGAATGTGAGTACTTTGAGTTGTAGGAAGTGGTTTAACCAAAATGATATTTTGATTATGATAGATTGGACAGTTATATAAACTTGTCCTCATACAGAATACACAGCGGAATAAATAAACAAGTACGGTAGTACGTCTCGCCATCCAGCTCATCTCCAAAGCTCCAGAATATCCTGATAACTTAACTCTAGGCTGCCCGTGTGGAAAATTATGGGCACCCAGAGTTTAGAAAGGGAACAATAAACTCCGAGTCAGTCATGGTGACTGGTGTGAGATCGTAAAACAGTTATTTTCACAAAGAAAATAAAACAGATTCACAATGCTTTTGGAAAATGAAACTACCATAAGGCCTCCCACCACACACACAATGCAATTGCAGAATTGGAGGAGATTTCTCCTTATGATAGTCAAAAATGCTTACTACGAAAAATCAGTTGATATTATTATTAATGTCTAGTGTGGAAAACATTTCGAAAGTATAATATCAATCTTAGCCAACATACAACCATTATTGTATGTTTACTATAGCTACCATCTAAACAGTGGTGACCACCATAAGTAAATGGCAGGTTCTACAACAAAAACCGTTCAAGGTTCGTATTGGGAATTGGATTTCCAACAAATGGTCAGGCTAAGGAACTTCCTTACAACGAAATAGAAACGCCTCTGGAAAGACGCCCCGAGAGTCAACCTGCTCTCTGCAAACACAAGGCCGACGCCACCTCACGCTGTACAGCTGTAACTAGGTAGCTAACACACGAGCTATGCCATCCCCCGGTCGTTACCGACCTTTATCCGAGGATCCTCAACCACAAAGCAACAACCACAAAGTATAATAAATTTGCAGCATCAACATAGGTAAAATATCTGGGCTCCATACCATGATATCACCTTTTATCCAGAAGGAAATGACATACCCTAGGGGCGCGACCCTTAACAACCTTGCCGCAACATTCCTGTTTCGACCATTACCGGGTTGTGAGTCTCGACGAAGTCTCGTCCACAAAACTACGCTTTTTCACAAAGCCATGCTTTTTCACAAAGCCACGCTTTGATCAACAAATGATCAACAGCACTTCGTATGCCACATTACCAAATTGGGAATGTATCACTAGTAACCATCAACTACATAACCTCTGAGCTCGTACGTCTCAGAGAAGGGTGTTAAGCTAAGAGAATAAATTCTCCGCCACCAACAGAAATGTATTTGATAGAAACCAGCTTTACATCTCAAAGTGTAACGTCAGACACACATCCATACAAGTCCGTTTCGGGATCGAACGGAACCGAAGGCACTTCCAAAGAAGCCCTTGCAATCCGGGTATTCACTAATCACGTCCGGACTTCCCATCACAAGGAGAGTGATATAAATCTCTATACCGGAGCAACTCGGTGCAGAGACATTCGACAGGTTGTCCTTTCATTTTCGAAAATACCCGGTCTTCAACTCCGGTCTTCAATACGATCCATATCGTCGTATCACTAATTCGGAATGGCTTATATGACACAAAGGCTTTTCCCGGCTAACCCGAATAGTGAGCGTTTGTTTAAAAAAAAACAAATCCAGTGCCATTTCAAAGGCAAATATTGATAGTCGGTTATTTAACTATCAACAACATTCACAACAATCATCATATTTAAATAATTTTTCCCAAATTATTTATTTTCAAAGTATCTTCACAAGATATATATTTTCCACACTTTAACATTTTGAAAACCAATTTCAAATCACTTTTCACACTTCATCACTTTGAAAACAAATTTCAAATCATATTTCACACTTCATCACAAAATGGTCCATTTAAACCAATTAAATAAATCCTTATCGATGTTGAACCCGTGCCCTTCGCCGAACTACGAACGCCACCCACTGCCTCGATTTTTCCATATCTTCTCGTTGCCTGAATCGCTGAAGGAACTCGAACCCAGGTAGCTGCCGTACGTTCCAATCATCTCAGATCGAAGCCGCGGCCTCGTCCACGCACTGCGCTGCCCCAACCTCCGCGTCTACTTCGCACTCGCGAGGTTGATGAACGAGAGGAGAAGTCGCCTATTTTCGAACAGAGGGAAGAAGGGAAATTCGATTTCCTTCCTGTTCATATTTAGGAGTTTTTTTTTCTTTTATAAACGAAAGGCTTCGGCCATTTAAAATTTGATTCTGAAATGAAAAGGGAAGTGCGGTCATTTTTGTTTGAATGAAGGAAAATGTTTCGTTTGTTTTTTTCTTATTTTTTTTTCTTCTTCTGAACGAGAATGAAGCATCTGGACTTTGAAAGAACGAGGAAGTATGTTCGAGAAGGCAAAGGAAGATTGCTTAAAAATATCTAGCTACAGTGCCTTTTAACCAGTTATTAAATTAAATTTCAATATAAATTCCAACGCGTTTGCTTATCGTACGCTCAAACGATCACTCCCAACATTACGAAAATTGAAATCCGATAATAATACAATATTACGGACCCAATGGAACTGGTTTCGTCGAATTCCGAGACTGTGCCCCGGAACGCTATTTTTAAATTCAATTTAAACGATATAAATTCAAAACTGAACAAAACAGTTCCAAATTCAATTCTGAAAGTTCCAATACCTTCGGAATTATCAATATGAATTTTATAAGCCTTGAAAATATTTTTAACAAGCTTAAAACTGAAGATTCAAATTTTTACCCAACTTCAGTAAATTAAATTCAATAATTAAATCGCCAAATTCATTCTGATATAATGAATTTCAAATTAAACTATCATTCGAATATTTAAACTAAATTAAATATTCACATTTCAAATGTCAAAAATTCAGGGTCGTTACAAATATAAAGAAGGTAAATAATAAAAGCGAGCACACCAGATATTTTATACTGGTTCGGAACTCCCATCCTATGTCTAGTCCCGAAGCTCCCCTTCGGTATTTCCTTTAACCAAATAGCCCTCACTTCGCCCGTAGAAATAAGCTAATACAAACGTATTTCTCTGACAATCTTGTGTTCTGAATAACATGGATTTTGACTAACAGTACAATTTTTCTTATGATCTCCTTTGAGTATGTGAATGTGAGTACTTTGAGTTGTAGGAAGTGGTTTAACCAAAATGATATTTTGATTATGATAGATTAGAATATGTAAGCAAGAGATGCAAAAAATGTAAATAGAGAGCAATAAGAAATCAAGAGAATAGTTAATTTGTAAATCTCAATCTTTGAAGTATTTATAGGATTAAAGAGATGCAGATGAGGAGTTGTTATGTTAGATAAACTCTATTCGATTTAATACATACAACCTTTGAAGAAGAGATGAGATTCTTCAATCTGAAAAGAAGCAACCATTATAACATAGCAGTTGCCAGATGACAGACGTCTATGGAAAAACCGCAGATGTTTGTGGCTTCAGGAATAAAATTCCCGAGCCTTCTTATAGACGTCTTTGGATTTTCCACAGACGTCTGTGGCTGACATTTCCAGATTTTAAATGTTTTTTAGTGCTAATTTTATGTATATGAATTTGTGTGTGCATATATACTCAAGGAGAGCTTACAATGTTTATCTAAGACTCTTAATACACTAGTATTACCTTACTAATCATAGTATGGTCCTTAAATCTCTGTTTCTCTTCGTGTCCCGATATCTTTGAGCATGACAATCTCTTATAGTATATACCTATAATCTTGATAAGATATATAATGTATGTGATTGTATAGTTGTTGTCATTGAAATCATAGAATAGAGGTTCTAACATTCTCCCCCTTTTTGATGATGAAAACTATACAATCGTTAGTCATGATAAAATAACTCCCCCTTAATTTAATCTGTCCCTATGTATATGCATATATTTCTCTCCCATTGTCATTATCAAAAATAAAATAAGAGAAACATAAACATATAGACATAGCAAATGATATAGATAGATATGAACAACACATAGACAGATCACACAAATAACATAATTGAACAATAAACCAACCTGAGTTCAACAATAAAAAAATAGGAGTTCAACGTGCATAAATGAACTAAAGTCAATTGTGGAGTAAGTAGAATTGTGATCAGATGACATTTTGAATAAAAGTGGTTTAAGGTTTTTAAACCGAGTTTAGTTAAAAGGATATATGAAATAATTTACAGGAGAATTCCTTTATATAAGATTTGTTTACTATTTTTGGAAGTTTATTTGTTAGATTAGTAAAATTTTAACCATAGAAATTAAAACAGAAGTTAGTTAGTTTTTGTATAGATAAAAACATTTGTAAATATTTTTACAAAATTATTTTGTGCATTTTATCTTAGTTATATAAGTTATATACCTTAATTTACTAATTCATTGTAAGAACAAATTCCTAGGTCTTGTTTTAGTTTTATAAAAGTTGGTTCGCCTAGTGGTTTGGTAAAAATATCCACAATTTGATTTTCGATATTCACAAATTCAAGTAATATAATTCCTTTTTCAACATTATCTCTTAAGAAATAGTGATGTTTTGTTCGAGAATGATTAATAGGATTTTTGGAAAGGTTTATGGCACTTGTTATCACAATAAATTGGAGATTTTGAAATTAATTTACTGAAATATTGAAGTGTTTGTTGCATATAAATTACTTGAGCACATACTAAAGCCGTTGAGATGTGTTCGGCTTCACATGTCGAGGGAGAAACATAGTTTTGTTTTTACTAAACCATGAAACTATAGATTGACAAATAAAATGGCATATGCCACTTGTGCTTTTTCTATCCGGTTTGCAGCCATCGAAATCATCATCACTATATGACACGAGTTCGAATGAGCTTCCTCTCGGGTAGAAAAGACCGTAATAATTGGTGTTGGTCAAGTATCTTGAAATTTATTTAACCGCTCGATGATGTGATTCCTTCGGTTGTGCTTGAAATGATGCACATGAACATATGCTCATCATAATGTCTGGTCTACTGGCCATTAAGTATAATAAGGATCCTATCATACTTCGGTATAATTTTTTATCATAATTTTTTCCTTTTTCATCTTTATATAAATGTAGAGTAGTACTCATCGGAGTCGGTTTACTTGAAGTATTTTCCATTCCAAAGCATTTTAATAAATCTCAACAGTATTTTTCTTGATTAATAAAAATTCCATTTTCTAGTTATCTTATTTGCAAACCCAAAAAGTAGTTTAATTCACCCATATGTGACATTTCAAATTCATTTTCATAATGTCAGAAAATCCATTACACAATTTTTCATTAGTTGATCCAAATATAATGTCGTCAACATATATTTGTACAACTAATATATCATTATTATCTCGTTTTATAAATAAAGTACAGTCAATTTTACCAATTTGAAAACCGGAATTTTGTAAATGAGTTTTTAATCTTTCATTCCAAGCATGAGATGCTTGTTTAATCCATATAGAGCCCTTTTAAGTTTAAATACATGATCGTGATATTTCTCATGAAAAAATAGAAGAGGTTGTTCCACATAAACCTTTTCTTTCATAAATACGTTTAAAAATGCACTTTTTACGCCCATTTGGAAAATTTTAAAATTATGATGACATGCAAAAGTAAGTAATGTTCGTATTGCTTTGAGACATGCTACCAGAGCAAATGTCTCTTCATAATCAATTCCTTCTTCTTGATTATATCCTTGAGCCACTAATCTTGCTTTGTTTCAAACAATGTATCCATTTTTGTCTGCTTTATTTTTAAAAACCCATTTTGTTCCCATTACAGATTGATCGTTTGGTCTCATTACAAGTTCACATACGTCATTTCTTTCAAATTGATTATGTTCTTCTTGCATTGCAATAATCCAAAAATAATCTTTTAATGCTTTTTTATTATTTTTGGGTTCAAAATTTGATATAAATGCAACATGACTCATTTAATTTAACTGATTTCAGGTCTTTTAATATCCTAGGTGGTGATGTTATCACATTATCATTATTGTTATTGATATTATTATTATCATTATTTTAATGTATAGGTACATTAGTTTTATTATTATTTATAACTTCTTCATCATCGTCATTTTTATTATTTTTAAAATTTTCATTAAACGAAACATGGCGACTTTCTTTTATAATGTTTGTTCGTTTATTAAAAATTTATATGCTTTACATCGATCTGAATAGCCAAAAAAATTTCTTCATTAGCTTTAAAATCGAACTTCCTAGATAGTCTTTTGTGTTTAAAATAAAACATTTTGATCCAAGTACTCAGAATACAATACTTTAGGTTACTTTTTGAAAAATATTTCATAGCATGTGTTTTTAGTCATTGGTCTAAGTGTTACACGATTCAATACATAACATGCGGTAGCAACAACTTCGACCCAAAAACTTATTGGTAGGTTACTACTATTTAGTGAAGTTCATGCACATTCTTGTAAAGTTTGATTTTTCCTTCCTACAACACCATTTTGTTGTGGTGTACGTGGAAATGAAAAATTATGACTAATTCCCTTTTTGTTTCAAAAATTTGTAAATAGTTCATTTTCAAATTCACGTCGATGATCGCTTTGTGTACTTTTAATTTTTAAATCCATCAAAATTTTAATTCGTTTAGCAAAATTTTTGAACATTTCAAAAGTGTCACTTTTATGTTTTAAAATAATGTCCAAGTATATCTTGAAAAATCATCAACAATTACAAAAACATATTTGTTATGATTTATTCAACGTGCTCGAGTCGGTCTGAATAAATTTAGATAGAGAGTTTGAGAGGTTGCTTCTTGGAAATTTCCGTTTTAGATTTAAAAGAAATTTTCTTTAATTTGCCAAATTGACAAGCATCACACGGGTTTTTAACGTTGTAGTTTATTTTTGGTAATCCTCTAGCTAATTCATTTTTAGCTAGTTTGTGGATATTCTTAAAATTTATGTGACAAAAATGTTTATGCCATAACATGGATTATCATGATTTGCGACTAAGCATAAATTAGTGTTGTTTTTGAAATTCATGTTTAAAACGTAATTGTTTTGATGCTAAATCCTTCAAAAATTAGATTTTTATTTTGGTCAAAAATTTTGCATTTATTTTTCTCGAAATCAATTTTAAATCCTTTATCACATAATCGGCTTATACTTAA
This sequence comes from Allium fistulosum, assembly GCA_030737815.1. NCBI lineage: Eukaryota > Viridiplantae > Streptophyta > Magnoliopsida > Asparagales > Amaryllidaceae > Allium > Allium fistulosum. Next base: position 802,587,905 of record CM060903.1, on the reverse strand, counting down.
TAAGTTATGTTTTAAATTATTCTACCAATAAAACAATACTGATAATAGGAGAATTAGAAATACCGATATTGATGACTTCTCCAATGCCAATGACAAATTCTTTTGAATTATCTCTGAATGTCATAGTGCCACCATCGATATATGTTATATTTGATAATGTATGAGCATTTCCATTCATGTGCTTGGAGCAACCACTATCGAGTATCCACTTCTCTTTACTTTTTATTTTAATTTTGGGTACCCACAAAATAAGAAATTTTAATTGGTACCCAAATTCTTTGTTTAGGATCCTACGTGTTAGTGGAAGAAGGTAGCCATATCCACGAGGATTTGGTTCCTTTAGAAATGTAATTATTGTTATATACAACTTTCTTTAAATATTCATCAATATACTTTTTTCTAATCAGTTTATTATTTGTTTTAGGAATCCATATTTTGACCATATTTGTGTATGAATTCTTAATCTTAGTTTCTAACTTTGGCCTTTTGAATTTGGTGTATAATGTGCTATAATTCTCTGACTTTTGTTTGCTTTTAAAACCCAATCCATTTCTATATCCAGATGGTTTAGATATTTTAATCAAATTTTCTAAATTTTGTTTTCCTTTGTTGAATTTTGTCACATTATTTGTTATTTTATTTAACTTACTTTTAAGACCACAAATCTCAGTATTGCTAGAATCTAAACTTGCTTGTAATTTTAGTTTTTTTTCAAGAGTAACTTTGTCTAACTTATAATTTTCTAAATCATGTAATAAGATGTCATTTTGAGATAATAATGTTTTTTGAGTAATTTCTAATTCTTCTTCTAAGATTGTTATTTCATCTTTTAATAATCCAATTTCTAATTTTGCTCTAGTTAACTTTCCTACATATTCCTTATTTAGTTTTTTTGATTCTATATACTAATTATCTAATTCAATGCTAATTTCCATTATTTCATCATAAGTAAGTTCAGGGCGTACCTCATCAGTGTTAGCCATAAAACACACATTTGCTTGTTCTGAGTCGATTTCGCTATCACAGTCAGATGAAGAAGATGAATCCAAATCGTCCCATGTTACTTGAAAAGCTCTTTTATTTTTCTTGACTTTATCAAACTTGCGTTTTTTAACATTATTGAGATGTAGACAATCCTTCTTCATGTGGCCAAATTTGTCACACTCATAACATTTAATCGATGTTTGATTTGTGGAGTTTGGTTTGCCACCATTTTGAAATATGGTCATCTTCTTGAACTTCTTGAATTTGTTGTAGTTTTTGCAAATAAAAACAATCTCATCTTCATCTAAGTCCGAATCTATGTTACTTGTTTGGAATGCTATGTTTTTCTTTTCATGATTTTGATTCTTTCTAGCCTGCAAATTAGCTTCATATGACGTCAGATTTCCTATTAGCTCTTCGACTTTGAGTTGAGAAAGATCATTAGCTTCTTCGATGGCTAAGACTTTTCTTTCCCATTCATTTGTCAAAGAGTTTAATCGTTTGACTAAATCAAAATCTACGATTTGACTCCAAAGTGCCATGAGATCGTGTTGAATGGTTTGAAATCTAGCATACATATCAATAATTGATTCATTTGCTTTCATTTTGAAAGATGGAAATTGTTTTTGTAAAATCGAGATTTTAGTTTACTTGAATTTAGTTGTGCCTTCATGTATGACTTGTAAAGTGCGCCATATATCATGTGCAACGGTGCAAAGCATAACACGTGAAAACTCATTTTTGTCAAGTGAGAAAAACAATACATTCATAGCTTTGGCATTTTTAGATGCCACTGCTTTTTGTGTATCAGTCCAAGTGCTAATGTCGGTGTCAGTGCTTCATATTTTTTTTGAGTTGCTAGCCATTTATTAACCAATTTGCTTCCATAAAAATTCTCGTATGAGTTAGCCAGTAAGCATAGTTAGAACCAGTAAATAGTAGAGGATGAGCAGTTGATTAACCTTCTTGAAAAGTGCTTGCCATATTAATGATTTTTCAACTACGTGTTACTGTAGATTGAAATGACCATGCTCTGATACCAAATGAAAATCTATAGGATCTTTATATAATGCAACTTATATATAAGTATGAGAGTGTATATTACTAAGCAGAGAATAATAACTGAATATAAAGAAGGTAAATAATAAAAGCGAGCACACCAGATATTTTATACTGGTTCAGACCTCCCGTCCTACGTCCAGTCCCGATGCCTCCCTTCAGTATTTCCTTTAACCAAATAACCCTCATTTCACCCGGAGGAATAGGCTAATACAAAAGTATTTCTCTGATAATCTTGTGTTCCAAATAACACGGATTTTGACCAATAGTACAATTTTTCTTATGATCTCCTTTGAGTATGTGAACGTGAATACTTTGAGTTGTAGGAAATGGTTTGACCAAAATGATATTTTGGTTATGATAGATTGAGAATATGTAAGCAAGAGGTGCACAAATATGTAAATAAAGAGTAATATGAAATCAAGAGAATAGTTAATTTGTAAATCTCAATCTTTGAAGTATTTATAGGATTAAAGAGATGAATATGAGGAATTGTTACTGTTAGATAAACTCTATTCGATTTAATGGCTGCAACCTTTGAAGAAGAGATGAAATTATTCAATCTGAAAAGAAGCAACCATTCAAAAAATAGCAGTTGCCAAACGACAGATGTCTGTGGAAAAACCATAGATGTCTGTGGCTTTAGGAATGAAATTCCAGAGCCTTCTCACAGACGTATGTGGATTTTCCACAGACGTCTGCGGTTGGCATTTCCAGATTTCAAATGTTTTTCAGTGTCAATTTCATGTATACGAATTTGTGTGTGCATATATACTCAAGGAGACCTTATAATGTTTATCTAAGACTCTTAATACACTAGTATAATCTTACTAATCATAGTATGGTCCATAAATCTCCGTTTGTCTTCAAGTCCCGATGTCTTTGAGCATGATGATCTTTTGTAATATATACCTATAATCTTGATAAGATACATAATATATATGATTGTATAGTTGTTGTCATTGACATCATAGAATGGAGGTTCTAACAGTTATGAATTATAATTTGAAACAAATTGATAAAATAAAATTTTATGGGATTTTATAATAAAGCAGATTTGAATAAATGAATTGGAATTAATTAGAAGTTAGAAAAGGTTATTTAGATTATTTTAAGTAAGAAAGAAATAAAATTCAAAGCCCATCAGTACACAAAACCCAACCCAGTAAGCTTTCATGTATACAAAGATGGATTTATTATGTAAATATTGTGTTCGTATAAAAAACCAACAAAAGAAATGTATTTGATCCCAATTAGTAAGGATCCAAAGATAATAATATACACAAAAATTTGTTTTCATAAATCTTGGTCTTTAGAATGTTCCGTTTCTAGAGCCTTCACCCATTCATATAAATATAACCCCTTCCCTCCATTTTGTATATGGAAATTTAAACCTTTTACCGAAACTCCATCATCCTAAATTCTAAAAATAAATCAATATTAAATACACACAATTAAATCAAGAGCTTCTTGGTAAATTATCTACACCAATCTTCCTTGATAAGCAAGTGATTATCATATTGAAGTGAAGAATATTTGTAGAGAGATCGAGAAGAGGGAAGAAGGGAGGATTAGGAGCTGTGTGGTCATCAAAGCAAGGTGAGTTCCCTTGCTCACAACTATTTTTAATTCAACTGAATGATCAGTTGATCAAATGATCAAATCTATCTTGATATGATGATCACACCTCTTCTATGGAAAATTTTGTTTTATATGTTGAATTGATTATGTAGAATTATTATATTGTTAGTGAATGAGTGGTAAGAAGTTATTAAGCCCAATCAAAATAAAATACAACTAGTATAATCGAAGGGGAGGTAAATGGATTCTAAAACCATAATTTTTGGAATTATCAGCATTAGTAAGTTAGATGTCTGAATCTAGAATTCAGACGTCTAAATAGGGTGAAATTTACATATAATCTTCTCTGGTTTGAATTAATATAAAGTCCGACGTCTGACTTGGGTTCCCTAGACGTCCAAATACCTCTTTGTCTTTTTTATATATACAATGATTTACACATCTGGAACATATATCCAGAGGTCTGAACCATGTCTCCAGACATCTGAATAACTGTTTTTATTTGTTTTAAATTATTTACCTAGAGTGTTTGTTTAATATATATTATATATATGTATATATTATATAATTAATTATTTATGTATATTTCATTATTAATTATGGCATTTAAACTTATATAATTACAAATATATGTATGTATAAATATCATTTATTTTATTATAAAACAAGTATAGCTTTCATTGTTAATAAATAAATTTGATATGAGTATATTTCTCAGTTCTGTGGGACGAGAAATTTGAATAAACGGTTTAGTGATACCGTATAGTATGGGACTTTCGGTAATACTTTTCTGGTTATTTATTGGACTTGTCATATATAGTTATCTATATGGATCGAGTGCAATTTATAAGGCTTGAATAATTATTCGAATAACATGCGGTGGTATGGGACGCCGTTATGTCATTTGTTTGATTATTCATTGTGAGTAAATGTCACTTAAACAGGGATTATACTCATGTTTATATGTGATACTCTATATGAAGATTATATAGTCAGGCGTTAACTTATAAGCGCCATGATTTGACCTACTCTTAGAGATATGTATAGCTATAGGGTATGAGTACTATATGACCATCCACATTGTGTCCAGCTTCCTTTATATTTCGGGAGTGAACCAAATTGGCCAATATCCAGCTTAGCATCCTGACTGTGGATCATGCACCAGATACATGACACCGTTGTTAGTTATGATATTCGATGCGCATCACAGTATTGGTAGTTGGTAGCCCCTTGTGTCATATAAACCAGTAATCTATTACCATTAAAGGCAAGGAAGGGTCATGACCGAGGCTACGTGCAGACGAGTCATTGGTGGATAGGGTCACGATGTCTGTCGAGGTAATTGGAGACTGTAGGAATAGATGCTTACTTTGCGGTGGGCGAGTAGACCTGGGTTCCTGGAACAGGCATGCGGTAAGTGGCCATCAGTTTCCCATCTAGTTCAGGGTATGTGTGTAGTAGACTGACATATATATCTTGTTCCTACGATGAGTTGGCTATATTAGAGACTGGATGAGTCTAAAGTATAGTCAGTCCTCGTATATCCATACACTCCTAATTTGATATTTCAGAGATAACTTTTGTTTATTATTTGTGATTTTTATTATGATTGATTTAAAGTTGTGATTTATATAATGTTGGTTTGGTTGGTATGATTTGATGGGCTATCTCACTTTATATTTTTTATGTATGTTATTTACATACTACATTGGTTATCATCGTTACAACTATATTATTTGGTATTATAATCATGCATAGTCTGGTCCGTGTATTCTTTGTAATACTCAGGTCAGTCCGAGAGACCTCTAGTGTAGGTACCCAATGATGATGGAGCATGTTGTGGATTTTCATGTAGGCTAGTAAGAGAGATAGGATGATACATTGCTTACTCATTTATAGCCTCATTGTACTTAGTAGTAGTTGATGTATTGGGTGATGATTTATGTATTGGGCTAGTAACCGTCATTTTATAGCCCAATGAACTATGTATTGTACTGTATGTTATATATATATTTTTTATATTTTATCTGCTGTGTTTTGACGTTGTGTTCTATAATTGATATTTATTTACTTATGATTGTGTATTGTTCGTCCTAGAGGCACATGTGTCTATTGCTTTGTACTAAGACCCAGTACGAATATGGTAAGTAACATCAATATTAGAGTTATGTATCAGTGTTGGTCCAAAGGAATATTCATGTTTTTGCCCCACATCACTTCATTCTCCGTATTACTTGACAGTATTACTTAGTAATACTCTTGAGTAGTATGGGTATAGAAGTGGAGACATTACAACTCGTAACTATATCGCATAGGTTTCCCTTCTATTTCCACATGGGAATAAATTTCCCACACTACTACTCGTACCCTAACTATGCACCGAGGGAAGAACTCGCAATGCCAACTCACCGGTGTGTCTCATCATCTACCTCTGTATCCACATCTCAATGGAAGTTTATGCCTCTTATTGCACGTGCCAGGATCCATCAACAACACAGTATCACGTTGCATCGATATCTGCGCATACCAAGCAACTCCCGTTGTGTCGGACCTTCACGCTTCATTAGGCATCAGTCAGTGCATCGCGTCCGCCTTAGTTACTCCTATAAGTGCCATTCGCGATAAAATCACCCCCACTCGAATAATCGACCCCCATTGGGTAAAGAGCATTTACCAACCCTGCAACGTCCTGGCATTGTCTCATAGAAAGCTAGCTTCCCTACTATCTCCAATATCCACATATCTATATAATATAACTATACATGCTACTAATATTTTTATTTTCAACCTAGGCCTTAGGACGAGGTTCATATTACGCATTTGAGTCGTTTATCGGTCGACCACTATACCAAACCAGTCAACCGCTTGCTGTTGATCGCTCGACCGATCGCAATGTAAAATTATGGTTTTCGCTTACAGTTTATTTGATTTTAATTTGTTATTAACTTCGTGCATTCTATGATTTCAACGGTAAATCCTACATTTAAAATTTTTAGGTTTATAATTCTCATGGATCTAAAGTGATATTTTTCTCTTTTCAAAATCAGTTTAATCTCAATTAACATTGATATAATCAGGCTACATAATAATAGGTTAGGGAAATTTCTATCTAATTAGAATGAGTATAACCTAGAGTAACATATGTCTCTTAACCAGTTTGTACCAATATAATTTGTGAATTTAAATTAGATTTAAAAAATATAATTATTAGGTTTAGTTCTAACATCGTAGATCAGATAGTGTAAATTAAAGTTAACTACAAATAATCATCTTATTAAAATTTTCCCAATCACCTCAGACCAAGCTTGCTCCTAACTTTGCATGGAAATCTACCCATGTTTGCTTGCCTCTTCCTAGATCCGACATTCTTGAATTCTCTTATTTTTTTTTATTTTATCGTTGGAGAATTTATTAGTGGAGAGGAAAGAATTTGACAGAGTTTCAGTATGCTGATGAATTTCTAATGAATTAGTGTTTAGGTTAGCTCTGTATTCATAGGGATTTTAGGTTAATATGGAGCATCGATTTTCCCTAGTAGAATATTTACTTTCATCTCAGACGCTCATCATTGAATTCATATGTAAGTAAAATCTTTAGTTCAATCATGCTCGTCCATTCATCGCTTAGATCTGCGACCTTCAAAGTCAACCGGTCAACCGCTTATAGGGACCTATAGATTGCTACCGGTGGAACCTAGGTGTCACCGGTTCAGTTGTTTTGTTTAGAAATGTTTTATAATTTAATTTCATTTTAAAATTTTAAAATCCTCTCGACTTCTCCATAATAACACCAATTACAAAGTGTTATGTATGAAAATTGTCTAGAAAATCACTATAAACACGATGATGCAAGTTTCGTAGCCAAATCCGAATGTTTGTGAAAATTATGTTTTTGACCTAGTTTTATTTAATTCAATCCTTTTATTAAATTATCCGCTTAAATTTTCGAGATGTTACATTCTCCCCCATAAAAGGATTTCATCCTTGAAATCTCAAAGGATGGAAAAAATGTAACTCGTACATGCAAAAATCAATAGCTGCAACCGTCTACGCATCCATCGTCCACATGAAGTCATTGTCCTTAGTAAATTTCAAATGCGGTATATGTATATGCAAGCATGAAATGCATGTGAACCTATACTAATGCAAAGAGTAGGAGGTCTCCTGATCTAGTCGACCTCTTGTCATGCAAGTGCTCATGCTAAGTATCCAAAATGTATGTAACATCCTAAGTAAATATGCTTGCAATTCTACATGTTTGCGCAACCATTCAATCCATAGGCAACATCCATATGCATAATACTCAACAAGATAAAGAAAATAAACACGAGATAATGTGAGTGTGTGTGATGTCTAGAGAGTGTATTTTCCTAATTGTGTCAGAGAAACAATCCAAATAATACATCCACTAGCATACATCATCCATAACATTCCTATTGACACATTTGCAACCATTCCTACCATCCAATGGTCTCTACCTAAAGGGGTATATCAAGCTAAGAACCGATTCATACGTAATCTATACTTACTAAATTTAAGTCGAAAACGTACCAAAAAAGAGTTGTGGTTGGGTAGCTTGGATCTTCTCCTCGGCTCCCATGTACTCCCCGCTGGATCATCTCTCCATTGGACTTCAACAAGTTTGATTTGTTTGTTGTGGAGTCACTTTATACCATGCTTAAGAATGCAAGTGGATGCACGATGAACAAGTGACTCCCTCTCTACTTTCAATTCCTCTACTTGACTCGATTCGATTACAACAGCTAAATCATGCAAGCAGTTTTGCAAGTGTGACACATGGAAAACATCATATACTCCCGCCAACTTTCCAGGAAGCTCTATTATATATGCCAACTTCCCTATCCTACTAGTAATCGGGAAAGGTCCTACAAACCTCCGTGCTAGCTTCCTCGAACTAACCACTCTCAAAATGTGCCTACATGGTGAGACCTTCAAAAACACCATGTCGCCCACTGTGAACTCCAACTCTGTACGTCTCATGTCAGCATAAGATATCAACCTATCGTGCGCAGTTTTCATTCTTCTATGGATCAAGTTTACTTTCTCCGATGTCTCCCGCATGTCTGACCTAAGAATATTCTTATCTGTAGTGCCCCACTAGCACAATGATGATCTATAGGGTCTCCCGTATAGCACCTTAAATAGTGTCATCTCAATGCTCGTCTGATAGGTTTTATTATAGGTAAACTCCACCACTAGTAAATGATCCTCCCAGGAGCCTCCAAAATCCAAGATGGACATCTGAAGTAAGTCATCCAATACCTGATTCACTCTCTCCATCTGTCCATCCGTCTACGGGTGATAAGCGGTGCTCAAGCTCCACTTGGTGTCCAAAACCTTTTGTAGACTCCTTCAAAACTCACTAGTGAAAAACAGATTTTGTTCGCTAACTATGTTAGTAGGAACTTTATGTAACCTAAAGACCTCTCTCACGTATAGAGTCACCAAAGATGCCACCGTCCTCATATGCATAACTGGAATAAAATGAGCGCACTTGGTTAGCCGATCGACTATGACCCAAATACTCTCATTCCCTCTCCTACTCCTCGGTAAATCATTGATGAAGTCCATAGAAATGCTCTCCCACTTCCACTGAGGATTATCCAAGGGTTGCAATAATCCTTCTGGCTTCCTCTCCTCTGCCTTTTCCCTCTGACATATCATACATCGAGCTACATACTCTGCTACATGCTTCTTCATTTCGGACTAATAGAAGACTCTTTTCATGTCATAGTACATTTTGTCCCCGTTGGGATGAATGGTCATCCTCGAATGATGAGGCTCAGCGAGTACTATATCTATCAACTCCACAATGAGAGGAACACATAATTAACCATCTCTCTATAAAAATCCCTTCGATTCAATGGCATAACGCCTCAAATGACTTGACTACTCTTCTCTACCAAGCTTCTAAAAAATATCAACTAGCTCCTTATCTTGCTTTTGGCTGGACCTAATACGGTCCATGAGCGTGGGCTGCACATCCAAAGCTGCTAACAATCCTGAGGTAACGTCTGATGATGGTCGAAAATCAATTATTGAAATGAACTCCAAATGCTTTAACTCTAAGAACAAAGGACTTAATACTGCATGCTGTCTACTCAAGGTGTCCACCACCACATTGCCATTGCCTGAAGTGTATGGAATATCGAAATCGTATGATGCTAAAAACTCTATTCACCTCTACTATCTGAAATTCAAGTCCTTTTGGGTAAATAAATACTTTAGAGACTTATGATCCATATACATCTTAAACTGCGCTCCTAAAAGATAATGCCTCTATGAGTTGAGCGCAAAGACTAAGGTTTGCTAACTAAAGATCATGGGTAGGGTAGTTTCTCTCGTGGACCTTCAACTGTCTACTAGCGTAGCTCACCACCTTCCTTTTTACATCAAGACTGCTCCTAAACCTGTACCACAAGCATTGGTATAAACTGTAGATGCTTTCGTACCATCAAGTAATTCCACAACAGACGCACTTGTCAATGCCTCCTTTAGTTTAATAAAAGCATCCTCACACTTTATGTCTCATGAGAAAACTAAATTCTTCTTGGTGAAGCAGGTCAGAAGGGTAGAGATCTTCGTGTAATCCATACTGAACTTTCGATAGTAGCCCGCCAAACCAAGGTAACTCCTCACTTCCATGGCATTCTTTGGCACATGCCAATTCTGAACTGCAGCAACTTTACTAGGATCAACCACCAGCCCAATTTCCAATACAACGTATCCCAAAAAGCATACCTCCTTTAGCAAAATGTAGCACTTCAAAAACTTCGCTTCAGCTTATGCTCATGGAGTATTGGGAACTTCTTCTAAATGCAACCTGTGCTCCTCCTCGCTCTTCGAATACACTAAAATGTGATCCACAAATACTATGAAGAATTTGTTAAGTAACCCATTGAAAACTCAGATCATCGAATCAATAAATTTAGAGCGTGCATTAGTTAGTTCGAAGGGCATAACTAATCACTCATAAAGTCCGTCGAGTGTACAAAAAGCAGTCTTTTGGATGCTATCCTCGGCTACACGCAACTGGTTGAATCTGGTAGCCAAATCAAGTTGCGAGAACACCTTCACCCCAACTAACTGATCAAAGAGGTCATCTATTCAGGGCAGTAGGTACTAATTCTTCTTTGTCAATTTATTTGGCTCCCTATAATCGATGCAAAGATTAAGAGACCTATCTGGCTTGGTTGTAAAGACAACTAGTGCTCCCCACTTTGAAATGCTCCTCCTAATGAAGCCCTCTTTCAATAACACGTTTACTTGCTTGATCAACTCCCGTCTCTCCTTTGGAGCCATATGCCTTAAGGTTAAGGCAATAGGCCTAGCATTCTCTATATGGTAAATTCAAAACTCGTTCTCTCGCTGTGGTGGGAGATTGGTAACCTTGGAAAAAACATCTGGGTAACCTCTAACTACAGGTACTGAATCTAGCTCATAATGTGATAGGTCTAATGAATATAAATAACCCAACATAACTGATTCTTGGGGATCGCAATAAATCTCCAAGCTACTCCACTACACGTACTCATCCTTACAACCTTCCTGTCACAATCTAGGATAGCCCCATACATAGTCATCCAATCCATGCCCAATATCAACCCAAACCCAAAAATTCATAAGAAAAAAGCCTCACAATCGAACTCGACCTCTAAAATGAATAATTTTGAACCACTGCATACATTGTACAAATAAGCCGATCCTCCTACAAGATTTGACATAACTACAGGGCCCGTAACTATGCTAGTGTCTAAGTGTAACTCATCCACAAGTCTACTAGAAATGAAAGAGTATGATGCTTCCGTGTTAAATAAAGTACAAATGGATAAACCAGATAAAGTCAAGCACACCTTCAATCATGACCTTCTTTCCCTTATCTACAACTGGCAGCAAACTTGAGCTAGGTACTATGTCCAGTGCATAAGCTGGGACCACCTAAGTAAAGGTCTTTTGAGGTGATAGACACTCCCGCTTCTTGTGCCTGAACTGATTGCAATATTAATACTTGATCTTCAAACTATTTGTCTTGCACTCCTTTACGAAAGGTCCCTTGTTTGCCACACTTCTTGCGATGCATATCTTGCTTCTTGATCTTAACCTTGGGTCCAATCCTCTGTTGTGCTGATTCTTCTGCTGTGCTTTTCCTTTAGTCGTTTTGGGTTCTTTATTTGCTTCCTCCTTGGATATGGTATTTAGCAAGGCCATCTCTACTAAATCTTCATATGTAGCACCCATGGGAATGTGACTTAGAGCTAAACTTTAATGGGGTTGGTTTAGCCCTTTAGCAAACTTCAGAGTCTTTTTATATGGGATATTGATCAACTCCATCCCGAACCTAGCCAACTCGTTAAATTGATTGACATTCTCTTTTACTGACATGTCTCCTTGCTTCAGATGAATAAACTTCTCTAATTGCACTCCCTCTTAAGCTCTAGATATAAACTTTGCCTCAAAATGTCTTCAAAACTCCCCCAAGATATACTACACTTTTAGAACTCACAAGGGAAGGAAAAAAATACAAATATAGAAGATAACCATCTTAGAAATTATCGCAAAACATAGTCTTAGAAAACATTACATAGTCAAATACAGAGTACACAGAAATACAAACCATAGTCTGATAAAACACTAAGTACTGATAAGATAGACAGTTATATAGAGAGTAAATAAAAGGATAAACAACTCCTGTGATGAGCTCGCTTCTCTACTTACTGAAATCAGGCCAATCACCTGCTACCCTGTCCTCCTATGGTGGGGAAATGGAAAAAAGGGTGAGTTAGACAAAAGTCTGGTGTATAGCTACATGTTTAATATATAATGATCATGTGCAGTTGACTTTAATTCTACTCTATTTGATCTTGGGCACTCAACAAGTGTCCGTGTATTCCTATGGACTTTTGCCTAAAGATTTTTGCTTATTACACACGTACACTAACATCTTGTGCAGGCTCCTACATGGATCGAACCTTAAAAACTAACGATCGGCCACTGCTACCCGAGCTACTCAACATAGGATCATCCCACCACTTCCCTATATGGGTCAACATTTTATATTACAACTACCTGTAACTATCTCGCATAGATTTCCCTACTATTTCCACATGGGAATAAATTTCTTACACTACAACTACATGTATCCCAACTACGCCTTGAGAGGGAACCCACATTGCTAACTTGCTGGTGTGTCTCATCGTCTACATCCGTGTCTGCCTCTCAATGGTAGTCTACGCCCCTTATTGCATGTGTCGGGATCTATCAATAACACAGTATCACGGCACATCAGTATCTATGTATACCAAGGAACTCTCATTTTGTTGAGCCCATACACTTCATCAGGCATTAGTTAGTGTTGCACGTCCACCGTAGAACCTCCTGTGAGTGCCATTTGCGATAGAATCGCCCTTGTCAAATAATCGCTTATTGGGTAAAGAGCATTTACCCATTCCCACAATGTCCTAGCATTGTCTCATAGGGAACTAGCTTCCCTACTATTTCTAACATCCATATATGTATATAATATAACTATACATATTACTAATATTTTTTATTTTCAACTTGGGCCTTAGGCTGAGGTTTAATTACGCATTTAAGTTGTTTATCGGTCGACCGCTATACCTAACTAGTCAACTACTTACTGTCGTCTACTTAGGTTGAATGGTCGACCTGAGCAGTCGATCGGTCGTTGTGTAAAATCAGGGTTTTCGCTCATAGTTTATTTGATTAATTTTGTTTTAATTTTGCATGTTCTATGATTTCAACAGCAAATCCTACACTTATAGTTTTTTTAGGTTTTACAATTCTCATGGATCTAAAGTGATGTTTGTCTCCTTTCAAAAATTAGTTTAATCTAGGTTAACATCGATATAATCAAGTTTATAATAATAGGTTAGGGAAATTTCTATCTAATTAGATGAGTTTAACTTGGACTAACATATGTCTCTTAACCAGTTTGTACTAATATAATTTGTGAATTCAACTTAGATTTAAATAATATAATTCTTAGGTTTAGTGTTAACATGCTAGATCAGATAGTGTAAATTAAAGTTAACTACAAATAATCAACTTATTAAATTGTTCCTACTAACCTTAGATCCAAGCTTGCTCCTAACTTCGCACAATCTACCCCTGTTTTCTTGCCCCTTTCTAGATCCGACATTCTTGAATTCTCTTATTTATTTTATTTTGTTGTTGGAGAATTTATATGTGAAAAGGAAAGAATTTGACAGAGTTTTAGTATGCCGATGAATCTAAAGAATTAGGATTTAGGTTAGCTCTATATTTATAGGGGTTTTAGGTTAATATGGAGCGTTGATTTTCCCTAGTAGAATATTTGCTTTCATCTCGAATTTATGACTTTCAACATTAACCGATCGATTGCTTATAAGGATCGGTCAATTGCTGTCGGTCGACTGGTGGACCCCAGGGGTCGATAGCATTGGTTATTTTATTTAGGAAAGTTTTATGGTTTAATTTATTTCATTTCCAAATTTTAAAGCGCTTATAATTTTTCTATACTAACTCCGATTACAAAGTGTTATATATGAAAATTATCCAGAAAAGCACTACGAACACAATGATGCAAGTTTCATAGACAAATTCGAATGTTTGTGAAATTTTATTCCCTTATTTTATTTAATTTAATTCTTTTATTAAATTTTTTGCTTAAATTTTCGGGGTGTTACATTCTTCCTCTTTAAAAGGATTTCATCCTCGAAATCTCGAAGGATGGAAAATTTGTAACTTGTACGTGTAATAGTCAATAGCTACAACCATCTACTCATCCATCATCCACCGACAATCATTGCCCTTAGTAAATTTCTAATGCAGTATATGTATATAAACTTATTCCTTTTTTGACTCCTCGGTAATCGTTCCACAAAATCCATCGATATGTGCTCTCATTTCCACCGTGGAACATCTAGTGGAACTAACTGTCGGCTAAGCTTCATATGCTCTGTCCTGATTTGCTGACAAGGCAAGCATCTGACAACGTACTCACCAACCTATCCCTTTATCCCTAATCAATAAAAAACATGCTTCATGTCTCTATACATTTTGTCACCATCAAGATGAATAGTCATCTTAGAACGATGAGACTCAGCTAAAACCGGGTCTATCAAATCCTTGACTTTAGGTATACATAACCTTCTATCATGTTGTAAAAATCCTCTAAAATTAATAGAATACCAGTCTAATTGAGAAGACTAGTAACCCTTATCCAATTACTTCAGAATCCTGTTGATATCATATCACTTATTTGAATTGAAACAATACAGCCCAAAAGTGTAGGCCTAATCTCCAAGGATGTCAACAAACCTGGTACTAAATTCAATGATGGTCAAAAATAAAAACCGACAATGAACTCCAACTGTCTCCCTTCCACTTACACAGAACCAATTGTCATGTGTTTTCTACTTAAAGCATCGGCCACCACTTTCCCCTTGCCTAGTGTGTATATAGTAACAAAATCATATGAAGCTAGGAACTTCATCCACCTCTGCTATCTCCGATTCAAGTCCTTTTGATAAAATGAATAATTGAGAGATTTGTGATCGGTATATAAATCAAATCTCTCATCCATTGAAAAAAGCCTCCAAAACCTGAGCGCAAATATTGTGATAACCAACTCAAGATCATACGACTGACAGTTACTCTTATGGGGCTTCAACTACCTAATTTCATATACCACCACTCTAACCTATTGCACGGATATAGTTTGAGCTAGAAATATCGGTATAAATTGTAAAAGGCTTTGTACTATTTGGAATCATCAATACTAGCGCACTAGGAAGCAACTCCTTTAGTTTAACAAATGCATGCCTGCACTCGACCCTTCATGTGAAAACCAAGTTCTTCTTGGTAACTCGAGTCAAATGTGAAAATACTTTAGTGAAGTCCCTAATGAACTAGTGATAATAGTTGGCCAAACCAAGAATGGTTGTAACCCCGATTGCACTCTTCGGTATACGTTAATATTATACCATAACCACTTTGACGACCTGTAATATCTAAACTTAGTAATTAAGATAATAAATCGGTTTAATTGAACTAAACAACTTAATCTGATGAATGGCTTAAAAGGTGAATTTTTAACGATTAATGAATTAGGACTCGTGACCTATTCCATTTTATTCGTAACACCATTTACATATGAAAAACAACAAAGTTTGTTAAAATCGGATAATAAATTAAAAGAAATGAAAATAAGTGCTAGGTGCAAAATAGTAAATATATAAAAATTAGATCTTTATAGTTCTAAAATTAAGCTCACTTCGCATTACTCTTTATTCCTCTTCTTTTTCTCAAAAGAGAAAAGTTAGATTTTGTAAATAAAATCAAATAAATACTCTAAATTCAAATTAGCAGACTGCTTACAAACCCATATACTTTGGCAACTTAGCTAGAGTTGAGTCTAGATTTCTAAGTTGAAAGCTTCAAGAGTTATTTAGAAACTTGATCTTGTGAATTCATTTTAATTGGTGAGTGGAATTTACTCTCTATGTTATATGATCACTAAATATGCTATATTTCTTGTAAAATGCCAATGGTTGGGTTGGATCTTAATGAATGAATTCACATTAGGATTTAGGGATGAGAATCATGTTAAATTAATGTTTATGAATAAAATGAATGCATTAAAAACACTTAATAATGCACTTAATATCTTGATTATTGATTCAGATTATATTAATTATTACTTAGTTTAGGAATAGATTGTATCAGTAGAGAATAAGTTAAATCATTGGTAAATGATTTGGGTTGACGTATGTAGGGGCTTAAAATGAAAGATGAATTATTATACTTATGCGTTGGTTAAATAGGATGTAATGTCAAAAAATTGTTCTTCAAGTATAGAATGGAATAATAGTCATCCAAATGATGACGAACTTACAACAAGGGCTTGAATCCATGAAGGGAGCAATAGTCATCCAAAATTGTTCTTCAAGTATAGAAATGACATGCGATGAATGAGAGAAGGAGAACAGTGGAATGAATTTCCTCTAAGGGAAATTCTTTAGGTTTAGCTCACAATAGGCGTCTAAGCGTTTGAAATTCCATTCAGATGTTTAGATTGTTGAGTTTAAGTTTCTTGTAAGTTTATATCAGTCAAATGTCAAGATGATTTTTCCAAACATATTAAATCAAAACTAGATGTCTATCTTCCCAATTAAGACATCTAGTTACCTGTATAATTAACAACCAGGCCTAATGGTTGAGATATTGAGATCTTGGAAGTTCGGTTTTGGCTAGTGGAACCAAGAGATGCTCGAAAGGTCTGTTGTGACTAAGGAGAAATAATATGATTTTAGGAATGGCATGCTTAGTCTAGTAAAGCATGTGGTTCTTGCTATGAGATATGGTGACTACTGGTGGTTCAGGATAACGGAGTGTAACGACCCATAATTTTAGACATTTGATTTTAGAATATTTTATTTATTTTAAATATTTAAATGTTAGTTTATAAGTAAAATAGCTTAAATTCCAAATAAGAGGGGTTTATTTGAAAATATGAATGGCCATTGACTAAAGATATTAAACAGTTGATTTAAATAATTAAATATGAGATTTAATGTTAGTAAAAATGATTTGGAAATCTTATTTAAATTTATTTAAAATAAGAATGATAATACTAAACTTTTAATTTAGATATAAAAGTGATTTATTTGGTTTTATAATAATTCATTTTAATTAACATGTGAAAATAGCCTTCCGGGACACTGTCTCGGATATTGACGAAACCAGTGCCATTGAAACCGTAATAATGAATTATTGTATGCTGTCGAATTTCATAACAATTTGATGTATCGTGTGATCGTGCGAATTCGAAACGTATAGAAATTAATTTCTGGAATTTAAACAATATAATTCAATTTTGGAAACTAACTTCTGTAAATGATGGAATTAGGTCTTGATAATAGTTTCGTTGACTTCGGAAAGGGGTATTTAGTATAGAGCACTAGTTGGCACGTCTCGATTGGAGTTTGAGATTTTGGAGCTTATGGAGCTAGATATTTTATAATATATTAATATATAGTTTCTTTATTTACCATAACTTTTCCCATACCCATACCCATGCTTGCACGTCAGCCCATACCCCCTCTCCATCTAAAACCCTTTGCCTGTAATTGAAGAAAAAAAAAGCTCAAGGATTTCAAAAATTAATTTCTTTTGCTATATTCAATGAAAAATTCCAAGCTTTGAGATCTTCGATCCTATATTGGTTTTATTGGTTGCGATAGTGAATTGGGATGATCGACTTTTCCAGTCAAGACTAGGGTTTCGGGTTGGGAAGTTTTGATCGACGATTTGCATTTTGGTAATTAGTTTCGAGTTCGGGAGAGTGAATAACAACTAGTGCCGAAGTTTCGTGGGTTTTGGCGTCGAAAGAGGTCGCACGACCTAATGGTGGATGGAGGAGGAAGGCATGTGTCACGATTGATAGGAGATGGTCGGAGGTTATGTTTTGGTTGTAGGCTAGTCGAATTCGTCAAGAGAAACACGTTGGCGAAGACAGATCGAAGAATTGTGGAGCGTAGCTTCATGTCAGTGCTTGGATGTGCATGGCCATGGTGCACAGAGCATGTTCAAGGAAGAAGACCAGCAAGGGGGAAGAAGGAGCGAGAATGATTAATTATATAAACTTTGTAATTAAGGAAATTATTATATTATTTTATTCGGCAATCTTATAAACGTGATAACTTACTCGTTTTAGGTCCAAATCGAACGTGGCCAGTCACATTAGATTCGTATTGATGAGCGCTACATTATGGAATTGGATTGGTGACATTTGGAGCTAGTTGAATTTTACGCTGAATTCGAACGTCGTTCGAATTCGGATGGAACCAGAACGCACAAGCGACAACTAGAATAATGGTGAGTTAAACTCACCTTATTGGTTAACCAGTAATGTTATATAGCTGACAAAAATTATTGATTGGATGTTTGGATGATTTATTGTTTTTATTGGTTGGTTTGGATTTATTCCCGCCCTTGGGGCGAATGACCTTTATATATACCCGCCAGTAGCAGATGACCCATATTATATAACACTGTTTGCGATGTAGGGAAATAGATTGGAGGAATCCAATAGGATTCCCCACCATTATTGAATTTTATTTATATATGTTGATTATATATGAGTTGTGATGCACGGGGACAGGTTGGAGTGATCTAACAAGATTCCTCGCCATTGTTGAATTGTTTTCAATAATATTCATGTTACATGAATCATTGGATATCAAACCTCATTGTTTGACACTATTGGTTTATGTTCAAAACTTAAACACCGTAGTGGTGAAAAATCAATATTGATATTGGGTAAACATTGGTTAGCTATTGGCCTCAAATTTGTATTTTTAAAATACTATAAATAACCATTTGAGTTGTAGTTGGTTTTTGAGACAAGAAATGGTTTTAAATCTGAAATTGGGTTTTAGATATTATTTTTAAAGGATTTAACTTCTATTTTACTCCAACCTTTTTATCTGTATTTTTTAAGTTATTTATTTATATTTAATATTGCTTTAAGATTATTTATTTATATTTAATATTGTTTTAAGATTATTTATTTATAATTAAAATTGTTTTAACGATCATTTACTTATATATAATGTTGTTTTAAAATTAATTATCAATATTTTAATATTTTGAAAAGTTAATCATTTAAATAATTAATATGGCTCGAAATTAATAATAATGATTTATTATTAATTTTTTGGAAATTAATTATTACCGTTTATAACAATGGTAAAGATTAATTATTATGTTTATTTAATAATGTTTTGAAATTATTAATTATTATTTTTGAGGTGTTTTGAAGTTAGTAATTATTATTTGTTTATAATGTTTATAGTTAAAAATTATTATTATGTAATAGTGTTTTGAAGTAAATGATATTTGTTTATTATAAATGTTTTTGAGACACATAAATAGAGTTTTATACACGGACTTGGGTTTTATAAGAGACGTTTTATAAAATGTTTTGGAGACTTAAAGAGAAATTGTTTCCAATGCATAAAGAGAGTTTTGTAAATGGTTTTAGATATTTATGAAGAAATTTTATAAATGGTTTTATAGATTTATAAAAAGAGTTTTACAAATAGTTGTATGGATTTATAAGGGTTTATAATTAACTTGAAAAATAATTTATAAATAGTTTATAAATGATTTCAGAGATTTATAAAGGAGTTTATAAATGATTTTAGAATTGTATAAAAAGGGAAAATATTTCTCAGTTTTGTGAATATACCTATACCGTTAAGATAAGTATATAGATATTTTCCAAGTATTGAAAATATAAGGGCTTGTGAATGAATCTTCGTAAACGTACTTTGATAAAATACAAAGTGATTTTAATTAATGAAAAGATTAATTAAGGAGGCTAGCGGTTACTTATGTTCTTAACCAATGTTGGTTTCCCCTTTGGAAATAAATCCCTGATTCGGATGTGTGTTTGTGGATAGTTAAATAACCGACTATCACATATGGACCCAAAATGTAACTCTGGAAATTTCTAAGAGAAACACGTGAGTTATATGGCATAGTCACCCTCAAAAATGTTATGCTGTGTGTATAAATCTCGTTTCGTTCTCCTATGACAAATAATAAGGAAATCCGTCCACTAACGGTTAGGAGGTGATCTTCGCTCTAATCTTCGACTTTGTTTATTTCCTAAAGAACTAGAGTTGAGTATACCGAAAACTATCGAATGTTGTTTCGAAGAGACCAGGATTATATATGTTATCTGAAAACCACTTCGACCCTACTCAAGTGTTTCGAAGTGAAGACATCTTAAAGATGAAGGAATTGAAGACGTGACTCTTTGAAGTGCAATGGCTGCTTGCTACTAACCTTGAGGGTGATTCCAAAATGGATGTAATAGAAGTAATGCCTTTGGTTTGTTCATATCCTGAACAACTTGTATGGATGAATGCTGGCACTGCATTGTTGCATGGAGGGTAGTGTTAGCATTCCAAGTCGGAAGGCTATATGAAAGGTAAAATGTAGCCTCAAGGCTCATCAACGAGGAATGACTAAAATAGGGTAGATGCAACAGGGCTAGGTGGGTTGCTCTCATTAGGGTATAATCATCCCTATCTAGAGTCGATATTATCTCTCACTTTTATGCTTCGTGGCCCATTAACTAAGGGATGATTATATTTGGTATTATCCAGTAAAGGGTAGGCCGATTCTGTGTTAGCATGGGTCGATAGGTTCGACATTGATGATATTTTATCTAGAGATGCACCATGACGGGCGGTACCCTAGTAGCCCAGTAATTATATGGAATCCATTTCCTTGTAAGTGTCGTCGGTCTTAGTAGTATACATATTATGCTGGAATTTAATTAATGTAACTATTTCGGCTATGTTGATTTTTTATTTGAAAACCCTCAATATTATTACAATATCACTGGATTTTCTATAGAAAATGTTTTGGTTATCGTAGAGTAAAAACCCGTCTGTGTTTATGTGCGGCGTGGTCTTACGAGATACCTTTAATTGAAAGGTTTTGATAAAAAAACAAAATAATCCAACTGAATGTGTTTTTCTCACGCTGGTTTACCAGACTAATCCGGGCATTCTTCCCTTTCAATGCTCGGGTTAGACCGAACATATTTACAGATTGCTTTGGATGCATTAGAGCTCAGGAGATGAGCTGGAGGTCCAAGACGTATCTACATATTTCTTTGTATTCTGCCGTATTATCCGTTGGTTGTATTTATCAGCAATTATAAGGGTAGGTTGTTATAACTGTCCAAGCTGAAATAGGTTAGTGTACTCTAATTGATGTGTGTGTATATATTACAATCGTTTTCCTTTGTAAAGATTTGTTGTATAATATAGATTATATGTTCCGATGTGAAATTCTTTGTTATTAGTTTTCTTCCTCTTCTTTCTCCCTTCTTCTCCCTTCTTTCTTTCCCCTAACTATCCCCCTTTCTGTTCAATTTGAGTGGGTCATGTATGGTTGATTGTCCACTTAAACTGTACGAGAAAGTGGGTCATTACAATTTTGGTATCAGAGCGCAAGGTTAAGCGAGAACCTTGGCTTTGGTGTGGATTACTCATTAGAGATAGGGTCAGCAGCAACCTAGAATGAGTTTGAGTGTGTATATATAAGCGCGTATTTGTTAGTGATATAAAAATGTTTTATATTGTGTTGATTGGTCAGTTAAGTGGCTTATGAATTCTGGTCAATGCGAGTAGCTAACGTTATTGATAGGGATCTCTAAACACTTGAACATGGCAACTCGACACAATATTGTTTTGAAACTGGATAAATGAAATAATTTTACGTAGATTATATTTATATACAAAAGAATAATTTTTCAAAAATTATTATAGCTATTCATTGTATGCTTAGTTGTTAGGAAAATGATCATATTCGGTTATTATCATTTATTGTTTGATTAGTCATTGACTACTGTTTGATGATTAGGTAGTCATGCCTAACCAATTTATGGGCATTGACTATTGTGCTAGGTTAGGAGCATTTTATCCTTTTCACTACATGGGTTGGTTAGATTAGTGATTGTGGGAAACATTAAAAATGAACACCTTGTGAATTCAGTTTCACAATTAGACTATAAGGCGTACGAAGATAATGTTGGATTAGAATTTTATTTTAATATATGTTGTTTATTTTAAATCTAAACAACGATAAACATTTGTATAAAGGGGTCTGTGTAAGAAATGTGAATTTTATGAATATGATTTACATATGCAGTTTATAAATTAAAAAGATTTAAGCTGAGAATTTGAGAATTTAAAACCCCAATGATTTTGGAAATGGTTTTTTGAAGGTTTTGGGAAAAATAATAACAGTATTATTTTGAAATATTTTTATATAGAAATATTTTTAGAAGAAGATAAAAAACACTAAACTCACTTCAGTCATTGGAAAATAATTTCAATGATGACTTTAGCATCATCGGCTTTCATTTTCGAGTTTCTAAGTGAGAAATTGCTACCATAAAATATTTGTTCTGGTAAAACAAGTTTTGACTTAAAAATATTTTTATATAGAAATATTTTTAGAAGAAGATAAAAAAACACTAAACTCACTTCAGTCGTTGGAAAATAATTTCAATGATGACTTTAGCATCATCAGCTTTCATTTTCGAGTTTCTAAGTGAGAAATTGCTACCATAAAATATTTGTTCTGGTAAAACAAGTTTTGACTTAAATCCCAAATATGACTTGTTATACAAAAGAAATATACTATATTATTTCAAACAGAGTTGAAATAAAACCAGGTGTTTAATTCTAAAATTTTCAATTAAGTATTATATGGATTCATGTAGCCTATGCATAAGAGTAGAGTGGTTTTGCATCTCATTTTGATATGTTTGCTATTTTTCATTTATTAGAATAAAATGAAATTTCCAATGATTTTGGATAGTCAGATTTCTAAATTGGATATAAAAATTGAGCTAGGTGTTTAAGAAAACATAAGAAAATAAGTTTTACAAACTTATAAATTTGGGAAAAATAGTGAGTAAAAGGCAAACTTTAAATTTGTTAGACATTTGTTAAAACAAATTTGACTAGTATGTATATACTCTTAGGATATATAAGAGTGTTATACGAATATAAACTTAAGTTGTAATTATAGGATGTGTACGAACTTAAGTAAGCATTTATGAAATGATTCGTAGGCGATATTAGTATTTGAGGAAATATATTAAGTAAAAATGAATGTGAATAAAAAATTTGGAATAGTTAAGAAAACCAAAAAAATATGTAGGTTGTGCGTAGATCATTTTATTCGCATAGCTGTTTGATCTAGGTTCGACTACATGATTTGAGGTGATTTACACCGGTCCGAACAAGGATTTTCCACTCGATTCTTGACGGTGAACACTTGATACAGATTTTTGATTGATTATGAAGTTCTCTATCATAGTATATGGCAATGTAAGGAGAATGTCGATTTCTAATCAAGCAGCTAGATCAGAGTCCGCACTAGGGAAGTTGGACAATACTAGTTCGAAAGTGAAATTGTGTGATCGAGCATCAGATTTGATATTGCGTATGGATGGTATATGTACATCTTGTGGGCTTTATCATAATTAAATGTTTGACATAGAGTGAATGCAAAATAAAATGGTTCTTAATTTTGTAGTTGGATATTACTTGTAAATAAGATGCAGGTATATAGAAGCAAATGCTAGTTGAATGCCTTTGGATTCACAAATAGAGTTTAGTTGCCCAACAAATAGGTACATGTTTATATTGTTGTTTGGATTTGATGATTTATGATTGTGCTACTTGGCTTTTGTTTTCTTTTGTTGGTTTGGGACCGTAGAGGCGATTTGAAGTTGTTTTGATATAGCCATGCAAAGGAGATGCTGCCGAAATTTTCCGAAACTTTAGAAGTTAGAAAATTTGATATCATTTCAACTAAATGATTTTGAAAAGTAAATAGGATTGTGGCATTTTTCTTACCTTAGTAATTTTCGAGATGAAATTTTTTTAAGGGGGGAGAATGCAACGATCCGGAATTTTAGACATTTGATTTTAGAATATTTAATTTATTTTAAATATTGAAATGTTAGTTTATAAGTAAAATAGCTTAAATTTCAAATAAAAGGGGTTTATTTGAATATATGAGTGGCAATTGATTAAAGATATTAAATAGTGGATTTAAATAATTGAATCTGAGATTTAATGTTAGTAAAATTGATTTGGAAATCTTATTTAAATTTATTTAAAATAAGAATAAAAATAATAAACTTTTAATTTAGATATAAAAGTGATTTATTTGGTTTTATAATAATTCATTTTAATTAAAGTGTGAAATAGCCTTTCGGGACACTGTTTCAGATATTGATGAAACCAGTGCCATTGAAACCGTAATCATGAATTATTGTATGCTGTCGAATTTCGTAACAATTTGATGTATCGTGTGATCGTGCAAATTCAAAACATGTAGAAATTAATTTCAGGAATTTAAATAATATAATTCAATTTTGGAAAGTTAACTTCTATAAATGATGGAATTAGGTCTCGATAATAGTTTTATTGAGTTCAGAATAGGGGTACTTAGTATAGAATGCCAGTCGGCACGTCTCGATTGGAGTTTGAGATTTTTGAGTACTTGGAGCTAGATATTTTATAATATATCAATATATAGTTTCTTTATTCACCATAACTTTACCCGTACCCATACCCATGCTTGCACATCAGCTCATACCCCCTCTCCATTTAAAACCCATTGCCTATAGCTAAAGAAAACAAAATAAGCTCAAGGATTTCAAAAACCAATTTCTCCTAATATATTCAATGAAAAATTCCAAGCTTTGATTCATTAAGTTCTTCTAAGCTAGATCTTCGATCCTATACTAGTTTTATTGGTCGCGGTGGTGGATTGGGATGATTGACTTTTCCAGTCGAGACTAGGGTTTCGGGTTTGGGAAGTGTTGATTGACAATTTGCATTTTGGTGATTTGATTCGAGTTTGGGAGAGTGAATAGCACCAAGCACCGAAGTTTCATAGGATTTAGCATTGAAAGAGGTCATGCGACCTGATGGCGGTTGAATGGGGAAGGCACGGGTCGCAATTGATAGGAGATGGTCGGAGGTGAATGTTTTGGTCGTCGGCTAGTCGAGTTCGTCCAAAGAAACGCATTGGTGAAGACGGATCGAAGAATCATGGAGTGTAGCTCCATGTCAATGCTTGGATGTGCATGGACATGGTGCAAAGAGCATGTTCAAGGAAGAAGATTAGCGAGGGGGAAGAAGGAGCAATGGTGATTAATTATATAAAGTTTGTAATTAAGGAAATTATTATATTATTTTATTCGGTAATCTTATAAACATGATAACTTACTCATTTTAGGTCCAAATTGAATGCGGCCAGTCGTGTTAGGTTCGTATTGACGAGCGCTACATTATGGGATTGGATTAGTGATGTTTGGAGTAAGTTGAATTTTAAGCTGAATTCGAACATCGTTCGAATTCGGATGGAACCAGAACACGCAAACGACAACTGGAATAATGGTGAGTTAAACTCACCTTTTTGGTTAACCAGTAATGTTATATAGCTGATAAAAATTATTGATTGGATGTTTGGATGATTTACTATTTTTATGAGTTGGTTTGGATTTATTCCCACCCTAGAGCAAATGACCTTTATATATACCCGCCTAGTAGCGGATGACCCATGTTATATAATTATATACCATTTGTGATGCAGGGAAATAGGTTGGAGGGATCCAAAAGGATTCCTCGCCATATATATATATAAGTTGAGATGCAGGGGGACAGGTTAGAGGTATCCAACGGGATTCCCCGCTATTGTTGAATTGTTTTCAATAATATTTCTACTATATGAATCATTGGATATCAAACAATTTGACACTATTGGTTATGACATTGTTATATATTCAAAACTTAAAGCCTGTAGTGATAGAAAATCAATATGGATATTTGGTAAACGTTGGATATCAATTGACCTTAAATTTGTATTTTAAAAATACTATAAATCGTTATGTGAGTTGGAGTTGGTTTTTAAAACAAGAAATGATTTTAAATCTGAAGTTGGGTTTAAGAAATATTTTGTTTTAAAGGATTTAACTTATATTTTACTCCAACCTTTTTATCTGTCTTTTCTAAGTTATTTATTTATATTTAATATTGTTTTAAGATTAATTATTTATATTTTATATTATTTTAAGATTATTTATTTATATTTAATATTGTTTTAAAGATCATTTATTTATATTTAATGTTGTTTTAAAATTATTTATCAATATTTTAATATTTTGAAAATTTAATCAATTAAATAATTAATATGGCTTGAAATTAATAATAATGGTTTATTATTAATGTTTAGGAAATTAATTATTACTATGTATAATAATGGTAAAGATTAATTATTATTGTTTATATTTAATAATGTTTTGAAATTATTAATTATTATTTTTAAGATGTTTTGAAGTAAATAATAATTATTTATTTATAATGTTTATTGTTAAAAATTATTATAATGTAATAGTGTTTTGAAGTAAATGATTTTTACTTCTTTACAAATGTTTTCGAGACTCGTAAATAGAGTTTTATAAACGGGCTTAGGTTTTACAAGAGAAGTTTTATAAAATGTTTTGAAGACTTAAAGAGAATTTTTTTACAATATAAAAGGAGAGTTTTGTAAATGGTTTTAGATATTTATAAAGAAATTTTATAAATGGGTTTATAGATTTATAAAAAGAGTTTTACAAATAGTTGCATGGATTTATAAGGGTTTATAAATGAATTGAAAAATAATTTATATATAGTTTATAAATGGTTTTAGAGATTTATAAAGGAGTTTATAAATGATTTTAGTATTGTATAAAAAGGGAAAATCTTTATCAGTTTTGTGAATATACCTATACCGTTAAGATAAGTATATAGATATTTTCCAAGTATTGAAAATTTAAGGGTTTTTGAATGAATATTTGTAAATTATTTTGATACAAATATTACAAAGTGATTTTAATTATTGAAAAGATTAATTAAGGAGGCTAGTGGTTACTTATGTGCTTACCAATGTTGGTTTCCCCTTTGGAAATAAATCCCTGATTTGGATGTGTGTTTGTGGATAGTTAAATAATCGACTATCAAATATGGACCCAAAACGTAACTCTGGAAATTTCTAGGAGAAACACGTGAGTTATATGGTGCAGTCACCCTTAATGATGCTGAGCTGTGTGTATAAATCTCATTTCATTCTCCTAGGACAAATGGTAAGGAAATCCGTCCACTAACGGTTAGGAGGTGATCTCCGCTCTTATTTTCAACTGTTTATTTCCTAAAGAATCGAGGTTGACTTTACCGAAAACTATTGAATCTTGTCTCAAAGACACTGGGATCAGATATGTTATTCAAAAACCACTTCGATCCAACTCAAGCGTTTCGAAGCAAAGACATCTTTAAGACGATGGAATTAAAGATGGAGCTTTTGAAGTCCAAGGTCTGCTTGCTACTAATCCTGAGGGTGGTTCCAAAATGGATGTAATAGAAGTAATACCTTCGGTTTATTCATTTCCTGAACAACTTGTATGGATGAACGTTGGCATTGCATTGTTGCATGGAGAGTAGTGTTAACATTCCAAGTAGGAAGTGCTATATGAAAGGTAAAACATAGCTCAAGCCTCATAAACCAGGAAATACTAAAATAGGGAAGATGCAGCAAGGCTAGGTGGGTCGCTCCCATTAGGTTATGATCATCCCTATCTATAGTCGATATTATCTCTCATTTGTATGCTTCGGGGTCCGTTAACCATGGGGTGATCATATTCCGTACTATCCAGTAAGGGGTAGGCCAGTTCTGTGTTGGCAAGGGCCGATAGATTCGAACTTGGTGTTATTTTATCTAGAGATGCACCATGACAGGCGGTACCTCAGTATCCCAATCATTGTATGGAATCAATTTCCCAATAAGTGTCGTCGGTCTTAGTTGTATACCTATTTTGCTGGAATTTTGTTAATGTAACAATTTCGACTATGTTGATTATTTACTTGAAAATCCTAGACATTATTATAATATTACTATATTTTCCATAGAAAATGTTTTGGTTATTGTAACGTAAAAACCTGTCCGTGTTTATGTGCGGTGTGGTCTTACAAGATACCTTTATTTGAAAGGTTTTGATAGAAAAACAAAAAAATCCAACTAGGTGTGTTTTTCTTAAGTTGGTTTACCAAACTGACCTGGGCGTTCTTCCCTTTCAATGCTCGGGCCAGACCGAGCTTATTTATAGATTGCTTTGGATGCATTGGAGCTTAGGAGACGAGTTGGAGGTCCAAGACGTATCTACGTATTTCTTTGTGTTCCGCTATGTTGTTTTTTAGTTGTATTTATCAGCAATTGTAAGCTCAGGCTGTTATAACTGTCCAGGCTAAAATAGGTTAGTGTACTCTAATTGGTGTGTGTATATATATTACAATTGTTTTCCTTTTGTAAAGATTTGTTGTATATTATGGATTATTTGTTCCGCTATGAGATTCTGTGTTAGTTTTCTTTTCCTCTTCTTTCTCCCTTCTTCTCCCTTCTTTCTTTTCCTTAACTGTTCGCCTTTCCGTTCAATTTGAGTGGGCACGTGTGGTTGACTGTCTGCTTAAACTGTACAGGAAATTGGGTCGTTACATAGAGTCAAGTGCCCTAGGAGTAATTATGTAATTTATTATGCAACTTAATCTTATAAAAGAATCTTGTTCAAAATGATCTATACATTTGGTTTATTTTTCTTTTATATACTTTGTTATATGTAGATACAAATATGGATTAAATACATCAAACATATATACGTAGAAACTCCATAGGAGAAGTATTTTATCAAATGCATTTACAAACCTTATCGTACCCATGAGTATTAAATCAATATATATATATATATATTTGTGTGTGTATGTACTTACTATTAGATGTTCCTTGGCATGATGTATCAAGAAAAGGACATCGACACATCCATTAAGACTAATGTACGTAACACTCTCCATACAATGGATAGTTATTTACAGATGTCCATTGGGGAAAGGGGTTATATACTTGTGCTTGTTTGAGACAATCATAGAATGACTCAACAAAATTGTTTTATAGGTTAATATAATTAAGTCAAAATAGATGATCTCAGATAACGACATAATTTAGTCTTCTGACTTGAGTGTACTATCAAACTTAAGTATGTATGCTGCACTTTGGTTATGGTCAACCACATGACATAGCGATCGTGTTACGACATAGTTTGGTAGACGTTCAAACAGGTTAAGTGAAACACTACTCAGGAAAGAATTTATCTCCTTCGTTATAGAAGATCAGCATCACTGTAAATGGTAAGTCAGTTTAAAGGAAAAATAATTTAGAGTAAGCTGGTTAATCGACAAATGTTATTAGATTGAACCAGGGACTCTGAAGTGACCTATGCAATTAATACGAATATTAATAGAATTTTGACCTTAAACCAACATCAATATATCTAAGTGATATAGAGATAATGAAAGAATACATGTACAAACTCTTTACTAAATGAGCTTATCTTATACCCAAAAATACAATTTTTCCAAAAAGGTCTTTCAGCGTTAATCTTGAACATATATTATGCTTCAACAAAGTCCATATAAGCATTTGTATGTAAATTGTTTAAATAATGACTATGAATCGAGTTTACACCAAAGAGTCAATACAACCATGTTAGTTATTTCTGAGTTCTATCAATAGTGAAATTAATTTGTAAATGTTATAGATTAGTAATAAATCAATATAAATGTTGTATTAGTATATATGGATAATTTAATTATTTATTTCAAGCTGAAAATCAGACATAACAATGTAAACAAAGTTATTTGATGGTTCGATGATTCAAGAGGAGTCAAATGGGTGTTTAACCTTGCATGATCAACTCCTAGGGTCTACCATAAGGTGAAATATAATAAGTCTTTGATAATTCTTCAGGGGCATAAGGATGTGGTGGAGAAAAGAGTGCAAATTCTCAGCTATAATACATTGGCCTCCACATGTAGCCTCCACCATAATTTGAGAAGTTTCGGTGCCTCCCTTTAGCCTAGCCACCCACTTATCCCATATATTAGTGAAGCATATTCTTTAAATTTGCAACTTGAAGAGAAGGACGAGTCAGTTAAGCTCCAAGAGGAAATCCTGTACAAACGACGTGTCAAACGGTTGGCAAGACCTCATCGGTAAAAGGTAATTTTTTCAATCTTCTTATATACATATATATTGATGTATATATTACTGTTCATGTATCATCATGTTATAT
The DNA here is from genome assembly GCA_030737815.1 of Allium fistulosum. Taxonomy (NCBI): domain Eukaryota; kingdom Viridiplantae; phylum Streptophyta; class Magnoliopsida; order Asparagales; family Amaryllidaceae; genus Allium; species Allium fistulosum. The sequence goes on along the minus strand of CM060903.1, from coordinate 802,557,494 downwards.
TGCATACATATTCAACCTTTCTTTAAAATAAAAAACTTATTTTTAATTTTCATATATATATATATATATATAATCTTCTTTCTAAATCTATTAAAGGCATATACACAAAAACACACATGCATATGTATTAAATTTAAATATATATCAAAAATATTAACTTCTAAAAAAAATAAAAAACCATATTTGTTCTCTTATTTATTTATATAATATTAAACAAAATCTAATTTTATAAAATTTGATTTTTGTTTTACAATAAGATATATTTTATTGTACTCTTACCATTGTCAAAGAATATATACATATATATATTATTTTAGTACACACACAAACATATATATATATATATCCATATGGATATATTATATAAAAAAATACTTTCGTTTTTGTTTACTGTAAATATAAACCTTTATTTATTTGTTTACTAAGTCAGAACTTTTAAAATTAAATTTGAATTATTTAACAAAAATTACTTTGATCAAAATTATTTAAATATACACAGAGAAAAACATATATATGTTGACGGCTACAATTTTGAATAAATCAAAACATTCAATTTTTAATTTGAAAAATAATTATGTATATATTCACAAATAAAATGCTTATATATATTTTTATGTAATTTTATTTACTATTTTACATTGAAGATATAATTATATATATATATATATATATATATATTCCAAATTACATTTATACATACACACATACATATATAAAATATGAATGTAATTTATTTTTTATGAATATAAATATAATTTATAAAATATTAAGAAAAACGATTTAATTTTTGTATCATGATAATCTTAATTTTATATGATATAGTTATTAAATATTATATACATATATACGTATATCACACTTTGACATCCTATTTAACATAGGATGAAGTGGCCAATTTTGCCTATGAACCCCTAGAATGGGTTATATGTATATATTGTTATTTTGTTCATATAGTGGATTTGATTATCATAACATACTAAAATATAAATCAAAATAAATTAATTAAATATTTTAAATTAAATTATTAATTAATTTATTTTAAAAATTAACATTAGATAAATATTTTAATCAAGTTAAATAAACTTAAATATCTCAAAACTCCTTTATGAATAAAGTACTAAATTTGATTTAGTATAATCAAAATATGATTTACCTAACACAAAATTAAAATCTCATGCGATTTAATAAAAGGTAAATTTTTTGAAATTCACCGTTTTAACCTTGTTGTGAAAGCACTGATTCAACAATTGTATTAGAGCATGCATTGTATTTGTGTGAATAACTAACCAACGCGTATAACACTACTTTTAGAATAGTCAAAGTAGATAAGTATCTAAGCAAAAGTGCTTAAACTAAAGAGAATGTTAATCTAAATAAGGATGACTCTTGAGTGGACAATCTTCCAATCTCTTGGCCTTTACCCAGCTCGTCGAGTAGTCTGATTCAAGGGTATGCCCTTATAGAAGACTCAAAAGTGTTTTGAGTCTCAGGGTTAATTAAAATATCCAATTTGAATATTATAAAATAATTTAAATTAAATAATTAATTACATAATTTTATAAAATTTATAATATGCAAATATAAAATTGTTTGAAATTAAGTAATTAATTACATAACTTTGTATAGAGTCATAAAGTATAAATTTAAAATTACTTTCAGTTAAAATAAATAAATATAAATGTTATATTTATAAATTAATTAAATTATTTAAATAATGAAAGGATACACATACAAACACACACACACACATATAACTAAATAAATTATAATTAAATGTATATGTATATTGTATGTATGAATGAAATGAAAGGTCAAATAAACAAAACCCATGAGAATTAAGGGTGTAACGACCCGTATTTTTGACAATTAAATATATTAAATTAAAAAATAAATTTTGAAATAAAAATGGTTAGAAATGAAAATTTATGGATCATTGATGTGGATTTTATTAGAATGCAAATTATGACTTAAATAACTTATTACAATAAGAAAATAATGATAACATATGTTAGTGTGTATTTTAGTGACATTTTTTTGAATGAAAAAAATGACCATCTGAATGTAAACTTCCAATTGATTAGAATAATAAATGTTAATAAAGAATAATAAATGTTTCTTTATTAAAGAAGAAATCATATGTTTATTTTTTTGAAATGTTTGGTAGCTGAAAGATTGATTATAGGAATAAGAAATCAATTATTAAATAAGAAATCAATAACTTTTGGTTTGTATACAATAATTCCATATATATGTTAAATGACTATAAGTAAGGATTGTGAGAAATGCGGATTATGGATCTTAAGGCTAGTATAAACACTAGAGGGGGGTGAATAGTGTTTTAAGGATGTATATTTCAGACACAGATATGATCACAGATTCAAACACAGATGCAAATATAAAGTAAAAGCAGTAAAGGAAAGAACACACCGGATTTTATACTGGTTCGGAGTTACCCTACATCCAGTCCCGCACACAAGTACGGATTTCCTATGAAAAGCAATCTTTACAATTACAACCCTCGATTTCAAGGCCACGAGGTACACCACCCCAGATTCACAATCCTCTGGGTAGAGATACTTGATTTCCCGGGCAACAAGTTCACCCAATTGATTTCCTAGGCTACAATCGCACCTTTTCTCACTTGATTGATTTCCAAGGCTACAATCACACCTTTTCTCGCTCGATTGATTACAAAGAAGCCTATAACTCTGAATAGCACTGAAGTCTTGTTGAGATAGTGATAGAGAATCAAACCAGAAATGATCTAGTTAAATTCAATGGTGATTTGGGCAGAGTAATGGTAAGAACATATATAAAGAAATGTGGAAGAAGAAGAGGAGTGAAAAACAGAAAAATATTATTGAAAATTCGTTGAAAACATCCCCTATTTATAGAAGAACAACAGCCATGTCCATTCGTGAAAGGTTATGGCGAATAGACACTTCTTTTGAAATTCAAATTTTTGAAGCCAACTGCCACTATGTCGACATGGGTATCTTGGGTATGTCGACATCCCAAAGGAAATTTTGGTGATTTGTTTTTCTTTGAAAATTACTTCTATCTTATATTAAAACTATTTTAAACTTTATAAATATACTTAACTATAGTTAAAATACATAAGTAAATATAGAGAATAATATATATAAAATTTTACTATAATTTTATATTTAAATCTAAGTATAAATATTAAATTTATTATTAAAGATAGTTTAAAAATAAGGATAATTTGATTTTGAAATAAAGATTATTTTGAGGCTAAAAGTATTTAAAATCAGGATAGATGTTTTTGATTCTTTTTAAAAGGAAGGTTTTGAAATCATTTTGAAAACAAGATAATTTTGTAAATTTAAAATCATTTGAATAAAAGTTAGCGAATACAAAACAATGTTCCACTAGATTTTTCGTAGGTTCCATCCTACTTAGGGTTCCATCCCTTTAACGGGCTCGAAGTGGATTCCATTCCACGACTAAATTGGATTTTAAGATGCCAGTGCTTTTCTAGGAGTTTTAACAAAATTCCTAATTAAATTACTTATTCTTGAAATCTTGAACTCTTGATAATCTTGCTATTCTTGATATTCTTGATACTCATGAGTCTTCAATCTTGATATCTTGAATCTCTATACTGTACAGTCTTCATTCTTGATACTTGCATGGTTAAATCCTGCATATACATATATATCTAAACTATAATATTAGTATTTATATTTTATAATCTTATTCTAAGGTTGTTGTCATCAAAACTATTATCTCAAGGACTAACAAGGATTACAATTGTTTATGTATTTATTTATTTGTTTCCATCAATTAGGGCCTGTTTGGAAGTGTAAGATTTAAATTACTTAGAAATTTATTTATTGAAATCTTTCAATTGAAGAAGGAAAGAGAAATGAATTGCAATTAATAAATTTATGGTAAGAATGTTTTCATTTGTAATGTACATTATTTTGGGAAATATAAGAATGAATTCAATATTGTATAAGTTAATTATTTTGAACTATAAGAATGTTTCCATAAATAAGCATTTGACGAAAATAAAAAAATGTTTCGAGAAAAATAAAAAGAAACATATGTTTTAATTAAAAAGGAAATTTGATTTAATTAAATAAATATTTTAATCAAATTAAAAGAATGTTTTGGAAAATAAAATAAAATGAATGTTTTCATTTTGTATTTAAGTATAATTGTATGAAAAGAGAAAAATGTAAAGTTTGAAACAATTTTGTTCATCTGTCCTATAATAGCTAGTGTAATAATCTGAAATGATGTCACATAAATTATAAATTTTAAATAGTTAATTAAAATAGTTAATTTGACGGTAAAAAGGAAAATATGAGTAGAATTGTGTTTTGAGATTTTTGATAGTTCCATTGGGTTTAGAAATATCAAAAACGTATATTTTGATATATAGGATGATATAATTTCGTTCGGGGATGAAAATGAGTTTTTGGGTCTTGTAACCGCTTTGGCCCAAATCAACCTTTCTCTTGCCTATAAATAGATTGTTACAGAAACCCTAACAGCCTCCATATCTTTCTATTATATTATTTTGTACTTCCTTTCAGATGTAGCTTCTTCCTTTTCAATGGAGATTATCTAAATCCCTAATTTCTGATTTCAAATCAATTCAAAATTCGAACTGCTCAAACCCTATCATATGATATATCATCGCGAAGCTCTCGGCGAATGGAGTCAGTGTCTAAAATTCGCTTTTGCATTCGAGGCTCTGTTTGACCAAAATTGGGAGAAACAATCTGGTCCATTCGTTCTAGGGTTTTCAAATCAACGGTTGAACATCGACCATACGACGGACAGAGGCTACGGAAGTGTAGAGGGCGTTTATGGGAGTTTATCCATATGGTTGAATCTTTTCATTGGGGCTTGAAATCGCTTGAGATGGCTGATCTTTAGCCGATTTCACATGCATGGTGGGGGTGTTTTGGCGACGGCGTGACTGACGTGGTGGGGTCAGAAGGTGGTGGGCGGCGGCGCGATCTGGGATGGTGGTGCTCGATCGTGGCGAAGTGGGTTGTGGCGGCGGTGTTGGCGGCTGTTGGATTTTGGCGAACATTAGGATTTGGGGGAAGGTAAAGTTAATTACAAATTTTCCCATCGTTTTATTTTCATTTAATTTTAAAATTTAAATTTTCTAACTTAAATAACTTCTGCATACGAACTCCAATTCACGCACGGTTTCTTCCTTTGGACTCGTTTTGAAATTCTGGACGATATGAAAATGGGTTGGTTGAATTGGAAATTGTTGAGATTTTGGGCTTCTGTTGGATCTTTATGGGCTAAAATCAAAGGTTAGTGGTTAAACCCGCTCACGCAATACTAGAATTTCCGATGCAAGTTAAATTAAGATCATGAAGTGATAAATTTTTATTGATTGTTGTTTGGTGATTTAAATGGACATTTAAATTGAATTTGATATTGAATTGAACTGACATCTAAATTAATATTGAAATTGCAAAGCTAGTTAAACACCCCGACATTAACTAGTGACTGTTTTGATATATTGGTTGATTTGGACGTTGATTGCAATTGGAAGCTTATTGATTGATATGTTGGATGTATGGTTGTTTATTTATTTTGACATATCCCTGGTTATCATCCTATATATTATTGACATCATATAAATTATCATTTGGATTATTTGAAATGAACTAAGAAATAGGTTGCAATGATATATACCTATGCCATTTAAATATGGGTTGAAATGATATATATCCATCCATATAATTAAAATTGAAATAACTGATCACTTGGCCATAGGGTAGAAAATTATATTCGGACACCGGATTTGGTTAAGTTAAATGGTTATTAAAATCTTGAATTTGAATTGGATTAAATGATATTGTTTTATAGAAAATAAAATTGGATTTATATGAATTAAATTATTTTCATATTCGAACTTTGAAATTTTGGAATGGAAACAGTTTAAATGGAATTGTGTAAAGGAATTTAATGTGAAGTTTTAACTTTAATCTTAAGATTGAATTTGAAACATAATGTAAATTTATCTGAAATGAATTGTTTTAAGGGTTTAAATATTGAAATTTTAACTTTGAATTTATTTTTAATTAAAGTGGTTAAATTGGTATTTTGAATTTTGGGATTTGAAGTCGATTGAATTGAAAGGTGAAAATTTAATTTGCTTTGATTTGAAATTTGGACCGAAGTTCAAATTACTGGAGGAAAGGAAGAAATAGTTTTGATTCAAACTCATTTTTAAATATAAAATATTTTAAATTTTCAAAAGAAAATTATTTTAATAATCAAATTATTTTAATACATAAACTATCACATATTCATACTATTTTCAATCTTTAAAACTATTCTAATTATCCAAACTATTTTAATATTAAAACTGTTTTAATTATCCAAACTATTTTAAATATTCAAACTATTTTAATTATTCAAAACTATTTTCAATATTCAAACTGTTTTAAAATTGAGAACTATTTAGATTTAAATCATTGATTTAAATATGAATGTTTTCATATGGAAGTATAACCTATTTTTGAATTCGAAATGATTTTGAACTGAATTTGGTATTTTGATATGAAGTTTGCTTTGTTCTTGAAATTTAAAAGAACCAACCAGTGTGAAAAATGATGTTTGGTTATCAAAGAGACAGAAGCCAAATGAATGGCATACTCTCTATTATTCTAATAGAACCACTTTAATAACCGTGTACGGGGTGGATGCTATCTAGAATGTAGATGTTGAATTGGCGGCGTTTACTGGAATAAAGAAAGAGAATGATGGTGGATGACCCCGACACTTGTGTCAATTTAAAATGAATAAAACAGGAGCCTATGTTTGGCTAAGGGGTTAGCTACCTTTAGGGGCCATCATCCCTTCGTATTACTATATTGATTTTGATTTGATCGATACATCATGATTTAATTTTGGGCGTGGTGGACTCGGTCGACAGTCATTGCAACGATGTCTTACGACTAGCCAGAAAGGGTAAACTGGTAGAGTCCTACCTAGTGCATTACCTCACGTGCCTTGTTATAAATCCTTATACGAGCCCACTACGATTTTGTTTTAGTATGGTACCTATAGGGGACTCACTAGCTACCGACGTTATTGGTTGTTACACAGGCCTGCATAGACTACTGCTTAAAAATGTGTTAAGGGTGATCAATGTAAAGCCTTAACGCTATTTTAACACTTTACTTTACTGATAGACACTGCATTTATAGTGTATCTTACTATATATACATAGTTTAACGGATCCTTAGGAGATGGAAAATCTCATAACATCTCTTAAGTTATTTGCATCCATATTTCACTTGATACTTATTTAACTTCATAATAATTTTTAGTTCTGACTCGAGTGTTTTGTCGTTTCATTACGCTCGGGTCAACCTGAGTATTTCAGTGTCAGTAGACGTTATTCTTGGAAGATTAAGATGGAGATTGATGATTGTATTTATTAGTATTATTCCGCTGCATTATTTGGTATGTTTGTTTATTGTACTCTGGTTATGTTGTAAAATGAAAGTTAAATTTATTATAAAATAGCTTCATGAATTGTTTATGTTATTATAATATTTTGTCATTGTGCTATGAGATTCTGACTATTGTTTTATTCACTTCTTATTTTCTTATTAAACCCCGTTGATAATCTTCCCTTTTGGATGGTTTGAGTTAAACATGTGTGGTTTATTATCGACTTAAATTGTCCAAAAATGGCAGTTTATCCCGAAGGGAGTATACATCGAATGCTTGTCAAAGATATATGATATCATAAGTTAAAATCGTTATACTCATCTTCCTTAAATAGTCGATAATACTTTGCAAAACTGATTTTAGACTATGAATTAACTCAATAATGCTTACCATTATTTATAATATAAATAGAGTACCATACATTTCTATGGTTGTTGAGCAAGCTCAAGCCATGGAATATCTATAACGATGGTTATATTATGTATAAATAAGTAAGAATGTTTATGTAACTTTGTTAAGTAAACACAAGGGTTACATAATTTCTTTTAGGATATGGTGAAATGTTGGGTTTAGGATATCCAATGTACGTCATGGTTTGTTGAGCAAACTCAAGGTCATGAAGATGATTAGGAACATAGTTAAAAGTGCATTAGGAATTATATATGAGATATAACCAGTAAAGTGTTACCTACCATTTATGGAGTCTATAATTTATTAGGCAAAGTCAAGGTTGCAGTAACATGATTAATAGTTTCTAACACCCACTGAAGAAATTTCTGAAATTCTTGTATATCCTTTAGGTTTTTTTTATATGCAAAATTCAATGAGAGCTTTATTAGATAAATATAATTAACCAATCTAATAAATATAAGCACATATGTGACACCACAATAGTTCACTAAAAGAAATTTGCATAGTTAGTATAATTGAAAAAGTTGTTTATTAATTAGAATATACTAAATGAAATGAATTAAGGATTGATAAAGAAATGTAAATTATATGTACCAATAAACCTTTTGGCATGTTGTCGCTTCAAGTCCCAAACAGGAGATGAAATTATATAACTGTTAAAAATATTCATTCATTGGTCTTTTAAGTGTTGATTTGCTTAAGATTGTGTATTGTCTTCTATGAGTTTGAACTCTAAAGAAATACAAATGTATAGTATTTGATATATTGATCACGTAGAAAAGTTGTATGGTGAACGGTCATGTTCGTGTTATACAAATCTCAATGAAAGTATTTCAATCGAAATGAGCAAATAAACCATGGTGTGAGAAAATGTGTGAGTTCAAAATGATTGAATACAATAAGGATCTTATTATGTTAGAAATAACATTAGACTAAGAAAATTGGCAAATGTAGGAATTCGATCATTGAAATGTCAGTTTGATTAGTTTACTTATGTACAACATATTTGATATCCTTAAATATCAAAAATGACTGAATGCATTTCTTTAAAGAATTCGATGTAGTCTTATAGTAACGGGGTTCTCTTTTGAATGGTTTGCCATTTCAAAAGAGAAGGTGGAAGTTTGAAAATGGTAATAATATTAGTGAAAAGATATAGAAATGATCGTTTATAATATTTGTAGACGCTTAATATGGGAATAAAAAATATGATTTTCATTCTAAATGTATTTTTCTTACAGAAAATTATTTTCTATAAAATTTATTTCTATCATTTTGAGATGTTTGATCTAAAACTCTCAAGTGTAAATTAGTTACAATAGAAGAAATAAATAGCATATAATAAGTGGTTGAATGGAGCTCTATATTTCAAATGTTGTTATTGCAACAACGAAAATAGTTAAAGCATACAATATAACCCATGTGCAGACACGTCAGGTTTTAAAAGATTATTTACGTGTATGCTTAATATTATTTATGAAATAATAACTGTTTTCAACATTGACCAAGTATAGAAGTTGTTTTGTTTTAATATGAATATCATGAATATTCATTATAAAATAAATATGTGTTTTTGCATTTCGATGATGGTATTTGTTTTCAAATAGTGATGTATTAACTATACAAAATATAGAAGCATCTAAAATATTTAACAATAAAATTTTGAATCATAGACGAAGCCACCTATTTTAAGAAATGATACTTTAATCATATGATTATGAATCATATGGTATTTGTGAATTATATATCAAATTCCTAAGGGAAAAGCACCCAATCGATGAGAGGAACCAAAGAGTTAACGAATTCATCTGATTGATACATGTAGATGTATATAATATGAAGTCTTATAGTACCAAAAGTAGATCCACTTACTTTGTTAAAAACCATCGATGAATCATCTAAGATATAAACATGTGTATTAGGTACACAAGTTAGGTACCTATAATAAGTTCATAGAATATAAAACAAAAGTAGAAAACAAAACATGAAAAAGAAATAAAATAGTTCAATTTGATCGAATATGTGAGTATGTTGAATAAAAGTTTCAATAGTACCTAAAAGCGAATATAATTATGAAAACCCGCAACTCCCTAACACACTGATCGGAAGCCTACGCTGAATTTCGCATTCTCGTCAGTGCCAAGAAGTAGGAGCTATCAAGTTTTTAAAGATTACAGAGATTAAGAATAAACAAAAATGATCTAAGGCAGTATACACTTTCAGATCTCACAACGGAAGGCAGCAAAATATAAATATAGAAAATAACCATCTTAGAAAAATATCTCAAAACACGGCCTTAGAAGACAGTACGTAGTCAAATCCAGATTACACAAAAATATGATACATAGTCCGATAAATACTAAGTACTGAATATGATGAGTAAATACATGGAGAGAAATGGAAAATATTTAGCAGCTCCAATGCTAAGCTCATCTCTCCACGTACAGATCTCGAGCCTATCACCTGCTGCCGTATCCTACTGTGGTGGGGAAAAAGAAAGGAAAAGGATGGGTCAGACAAAAGAATGGTGAATGAGCACACTATTGATATATGGTGATCACATGTAATTGACTTTAGTAATACTCTATGTGACATAGAATGACCTACGAGTGTCTGCGAATTACTTATTTCATATATTTAGGGGGGTTTAGCTCAATATACACATGCACTACAACTTGTGTAGGCTTATACTTAGGGTTGAACAACTAATCGAACCTCAAGACACTAATGATCAACTAATAGTCACTAAAACTATTTCTACATAGGAGTTACCTATAATTCGCAACCATGAGACTACGTCTCCCACACTACGACTACCCGTATCATATCAACCATGGGATTATGTTTCCCAAGACTACGACTACATGTATCCTAGTTACGCATCGAGGGGGAGCCCGCCATGCCAACTTCCTGGGATGTCTCATCGTCTACATCTGTGTCCACCTCTCAATGTTAACCTAACATCTTTTATTGCACTGCTCTGGGACCCATTAACAACATAGCATGTCGTCGCGTCACCGTGAATACCTAGGAATTCTCGTTCGTGTCGGGCCGCACACTCCATCAGGCATCGTCTTCAGTGTTGCGTATCCACCATAGAACCTCTTGTGAGTGTAGTTTGCAATCGACTTGCCTCTAGTCGAATATGGACCCCTACTGGATAAATAGCCATTACCCCGTCCTGCAACGTCCTAGCGTCATCAATATAGGAAACTAGCCTCCCTACTTCTACTAACAACCCCCCCACACAGATATATATATATAAACTACTAATTATTTTATTTATAACATGGGCCTAAGGTTGAGGGTCAATCCGTTCTTTGAAAACGCCAATCGGTCGACTGCCTACTTCTGGAGCGGTCGACCACTTACTGTTGACCGCTCCAATAAGTACAGCCGACGGTTGTCGTTGTTTTAGGGTTTTCAATTATCAATTTTTATTAGTTTCTTTTTTTGTCTATTGTCCTTTCCAAATCCATTACAGTAAACTTGAAACTAGATTATCATATATTAACCCTAGTTAATTATCCAAACTTATGCATGTATACTTTCAAATGTCAGCACTTCTTATTCAATCTCATATTTGTAGTAAATAGGTTTAACTAGGTTTGGCAATCAATTCTTATTAATTTAACAAAAGGGTTACTTACATATTTATCCATTTCTCGATTTACAGATTAACATCAATTTGTATTTATTGTTAAATTTCAAATCTAAAAAAACAAGATTCCCAATTTCAATTTTTAACAATCTAAATCGAATAAGGTACAATAAAAGTAAATGTATATAAATCACCTAATTAACAGTGAACTCACTCACCTCTAATACAAGTCCTTCCCCTTGTATTATGCTTGCAAATATCCCTCGTTTGTCCATTCTTCGCTTGATTTATCCTTCTTCAACCTTTCTACTTTGATTTTTGTAGACTTTTGTGTGTTGAGGAGGAGATATGAATTTAACAACGTCTAGACGTTTAGTTCTAATTTTTATGAATTAGGGTTTGGGTTAGTGTTGTATTTATAGGGGTTCAAGCTAATACTGACCGTTGATCGACTCCTAGAGAATATTTAGTTAAATCCAGAACGCTGTCTAATTTCCTTTGCTACCAAGAAAAATATATGATTGAATCTAGGTCGTTAGCTGCTCAAAATCTTAGCAATTTAATGTCGACCAATCGACCGCTCCCAGTATAGGTGTTTATTGGTGGAGCTCTATATTTAGTATATTTTCTTTTATTATTTTCTTAATTAACTATTTTCGACTGCAAAATTTAAAACGTTTATAACTTCTTTATACTAACTTTAATTTTATTATTTATGAAAATCGTTAAGAAAATCGCTACGAATGCAACAGTGTAAGTTTCGTAGTTAGTTTCAGAAGTTTGCAAAAATTCCATTTTTTCCCTTGTTTTATTTAATTTTAGTTATTTTTTTAATTTTTCGCTTAAATTTTCGGGGTGTTACATTCTCCCTCCTAAAAATGATTTCGCCTCCTAAATCTCAAAAATCAATAGTTATAACCATCTAGTCATCTATCAACCAGTGGCAATCATTGTCCTTAATTCAATTTTTCTAATGCAATAATACCTGCAAGCGTGGAATGCATATGAACCCATACTAATGCAAAGATTACGCGGTCTCTTGATATAGTCGACCTCCTTTAATACAATGCACGTGCTCATGCTATGAATCAAAAATGTATGCAACATCCTATGTAAATATACAGGAAATTCTACAAATATGCGCAACCATATGCATATAACTCAATAAAATTGAACAAGTGATGGTGTGCGTGCATTCTAGCTCAAAAATATATTTGCCTTGTATCAAAGATCAATTTAATAAGACATACATTAGCATCCATCATTCAAAACATGTCCTAATAACAGGTTCGCAATCAATCCTTGTATCCAATGGTCTCTACCTACTGGGTACACTAAGCTAGAACCTAAGCATATAAATAATTATACTTATTTAACTGAAATGGAAACATACTCGAAAAGAGTTTCAAATGGATAGCTCGGATCCTCTCCTTAGACTCCCATGTACTCTCCACTATATCATCTTCCCACTGGACCTTAACAAGCTTGATGACTTTATTGCGGAGTCACTTTGTACCATGCTCAAGAATACAGGTAAGTGCACGACAAACAAATGACTCCCACTCTACCTCTACCTCCTCAAGCTGACATGGCTAGACAACAACTATCGTATAATGTAGGCAATTTCATAAGTGTGACACATGAAAAACATCATGTACTCCTGTTATCTTATTAGGAAGCTTCACTCTATAAGCTAACTTCTCTACTCTACCAATGATCGAAAAAAGCCGTACAAACCTCAAAGCTAACTTCCCCAAACTACTGAATCTCATAACACGCCTAAACAGTGAGGCCTTTACAAAAACCATATCGCCCATTGCGAACTCCAACTCTATGCATCTCCTGTCAGAGTAAGACTTCTACCAATTGTAAGCGGTCTTCATCCTCCTATGGATAAATTCTACCTTCTCTGATGTCACCCTCGCCTATTTGGTCTAAGAATAATTCTATCCATATTTTCCCACCAATAAGACGGTGATCTACAAGGCCTTCCGTACAATGCCTCGAATGGTGTCATCCGAATACTTGCCTGATAACTATTATTATACATAAACACCACTAGCGACAAGTGATCCTCCCAAGAGCCTTTGAAATCTAAGATACATGTAACAACCCTGAGATTGAAATTACCGAATAATAAATTAGAATTATGATTTTAAGTTGAAAAGGGAGCTAAACAAAAATTTGGGAATTTAAATTTGCAATTGGTTTGCAAATTAAATTATTTTAGGTTTAAAATGGGGAAATTAATATTTTTGGAACTTAATATTTAAAAGGAGAATTTTTAAATGTGATAATGGGTTTAATTGGCTAATGAGACAATTATATGGTTTTGATTAAAACTAGGTTGCTACTTAGGATTTTTGTTCACATGATAATAACATCAAACATAGTTGGACTTAGAAAAAATTTTAAATTTACATATGCACTTAAGTAATTGAACTAAGCTTTATTGGGTTGTAAAACCCTCATATCAAACCCATTAGCCTACCCACTTCTATATAATATCTTAAACCATTTCCTAAACCCTAACCCTCCTCTTCATAATTCCTAAACCTAGATCCAAACATAACTAATGGCCTCCCTTTGGTAGAAGACCCATCTCCTTCTTACATGGCTAAACTTGTTTAATCCTAGCAAGGTAATGCAATCCTAGGCCTAATCACCTTCTAATCTTTATTTTAATCTTTGAAATCTCTTTGTAATCCTTGGTTTTGTTCTCTTTTTAATTTTGAAGCTCTCTAATCCACATCCTCTTTGCTTTGGAAAGTTGCACTTGAAGTGTTTGCTTATTTGCTTGATTGGTAGAGGTAATTACTATTTATTAGTGATTATTGCTAGTTAATTTTGATAAAAATTTGATGCCAAAACTTGAAAAAAACACCCCAAAACAATCAAAAACTGCAAATTAAGTTGGCTGGAAATTGCTTCAGCCTGAAAATAGGCTGAAACAGACCTGGGTTGCACCAAAGGCACAGCAGGCTAGCCCAGTTGGGCTAGCCAGAAGCAGGCCAGCCCCTAGTGGGCTGGCACACAACCCCCCCCCCCCCCCCCCCACACCCCAGCCCGCTGGGCTGGGGCTTCCCCAGCCCAGGCGGGCTGGGGACCAGCTGACCCCAGCCCGTCCGGGCTGGGGCTTCCCCAGCCCAGGCGGGCTGGGGACCCAATGGACCCTAGCCCGCTGGGCTGGGGCTTCCCCAGCCCAGGCGGGCTGGGGACCAGGTTACCCCAGCCTGATGGGCTGGGGCTTCCCCAGCCCAGGCGGGCTGGGGACCAGGTGACCCCAGCCCAGGCGGGCTGGGGCCAGGATGAATTCCAGCCCAGGCGGGCTGGGCTTAAAAAAAAAATTCAATCTTGTTTTCAGACTTTTTACCTCTACTTCGCAATGCCGCCACGATCGCATCCGAAGTCGGAATTCGACGTTTTTGGTCTCGTTGGAAAGGTGGAGTTTCGAACTCCATCTCTGGGAAATTTTGGCAACATCGGAGTTCGTTTGATACTTCGAATTTCGTGTCGAAGTTGAACTCTGGTCGCCGTTTGTAAACAGTATGAATCTTTTTTCTGGTTCCAACTTTGAGAGGTCGCTGCCACTTCCTCTCAACTCGGAATCCAGAAATTCTTTTTGCATCTTCAAGTAGGGATGTTGGACTACAAGCGTGCAAATTTTCATAACATTTGGACACCGTTTGCTGGTCGAAATAAATTTCCGAACTTGGGTTCGCAGCTGTTTTTGAATGTTTACAAACACTTAGAATATTTTTCAGTGATTTTCTGGTTTTATTGATTTCTTTGAGATTTGTCTCTAGATTTCGTACACGGGTTTTATGAATCATTTTCAAAAGATTTTTCACTCCTAAATGGCTTTAGAAATTATTATATAATATTATTTTTAATTATTAAATTAATTACTCCATAATAGGAGAGTTTTCAAAAGCTGTTTTAAAGTGATTTCAAAATCAATTATAAATCCGTTTCGCACCATTATTTTCTATAATAAAAATCTCACACTCACTTTTTAGCACGTCGAGCGAAATGGAAAGGTGCTTAAACGGTTAGGAAATCTCCGGCCTATGGAACCGTGTGTATTTTCTTTCCGGTTAATCCCCGACCTATTCGATTGATCGTTTTGACCTTTGGGTCTAGTTTACCGATGATACGAGGTGGACTTTTTCTTGTTTGGAGTGTGAGCTTGCTATTGGTTAGGAAACCGTTTAGTGCGAACGTGGGGTATGGGACTCATTGTTAACACTTTATGGGTTCCTCTCCAAGAAGTTAGTGACACATTAGCCTCTATGCGGCCAGTACTGGACCTCTGGGTCACCACGCCTCTGGGCAACCGTCTCTGGACACCTGCTCTATGGAGCAGTTTATTTTTCGGCGTGCGCCTCTGGGCCTTTATCCTTCTGGAAAGGATCTCGCCGTCTCGCGCGTTCCGCATCTTTGCGAGTGATCGATCACAACTCTACAGTACTTGGCAACAACGACTCTGGTCGGTGCACGTGCAACATTGGTATTATTTGATGATTTTTATCTCCATTCGAGTACCGCCATTCGGTGTTGGTTCTATGGAATCATACGATGTAAGTGTGATTGCCTTGTGGATTCATAGTGTCTCTGGACACTGCTTTTCAGTGTTGGATTTCATTGACTTTTCAGTATATCCCCATTGCTCTTTGGAGCATCGATCTTTGCTTGGGCATTGATTACAGACTCTGGTCACTCTTGGGATTATTGCCTATGGGCATCTTTTTATGGCTTTGGCTATGCCGATGATATGAGGCGATTTTATTTATTCTACACTTTGGTGTTGATTTTTCTTTGGAGATTTTTATTGTTTATTGATGATTAGGGATCGTCATTATATTCATGTGGTTCATAATATACTTCTCTTTGGATAAGTACTGTTTTATTTATGTACCGCATTATTATATATCTCAGTTATTACTGATTGTTTAGCTAGCCTGACCCGAGTGCTTTCGCTCGGGTCAGACCGAGTTGTTTCAGGTTAGGTCTCTGGACTTAGCTTCTGTGCTTCCGCTAGGACATTATCTGCTATGCTGATAGATAGCGCTTTTATTTGTCCACTATTCCGCTACTCTGTTATTATTCAGACTTTGATATGTACATATTTTTGACTCACATGTGTGAGCAGTGGCTTTGTACTCACTTATAGTATTTGGATCTGTATTGATGATGTATTGTTCTGGGATTTTATATCTGTTATGTGATTCTGTTCTGTGATGTTTTATCATTTATTATTATGCTTTGTCCTGATAGATCTTTAGCCATTTGTAATTTCGTTATAAGTATTTACCGAATATGTCGAACCACTTGAAAAAAAATATATAGATACCATCCTTTCGACGTATTCAGTAGATAGTTATAGCTTGATTACAAATGGTCGCTTCCACTATACTCTATTCTCCGCTTTAACAGACAGTATTACTCCCGTAATACTCTTTGTTACAGTGGGTTTCAGAGTGGGGCGTTACAGCTTGGTATCAGAGCCAAGTTTCAGGAATAAGCATAATAAACACAGAACAGATACCCTTAGTACAATACATCTTAATTAGATCCGAATTAAATCAAATCCCTTCCTTATGTTATTGATAGATAAGTTAGGAATATGTTTAGGAATCCGTTATATTCCGTAGTCTTCCTTAATTAATTGTCTATCATTGAATCATGTCGTCTACCCACTTCCTCGGATAGACGACATGTTTGACCAATTGAGCGGTGCGAAGGTCTTCTCTCAGCTCGACCTCGCCACCGGATTCCATCAGCTACGAGTCGCAGAAGACAGCATTCCTCTTACAGCTTTTCGCACTCGTTATGGTTCTTTTGAGTGGTTGGTCATACCGTTCGACTTGACGAACGCTCCGGCTTTCTTTGTCGATCTTATGAATCGAGTATTCCGGGAATACATCGATAGATTCGTTCTGGTTTTCATCGACGACGTTCTTATTTATTCTAGATCCGAGGCAGAGCATGCTCATCATTTGCGGATCGTCTTGGATACTCTTCGTCAGCATCAGCTTAAGGCCAAGCTCTCCAAGTGCCATTTTTGGGAGAGCAAGGTCAAGTTCTTGGGCCATATTGTATCATCTGAGGGTATTTCTGTCGATCCTGCCAAGATCGAAGCTATTCAGAATTGGAAGCAGCCTGAGAACGTTCATGATATTCGCAGCTTCCTTGGGCTGGCGGGTTATTACCGTCGGTTTATCAAGGATTTCTCTCGAGTTGCACTTTCCCTTACGACTCTGACTCGTAAAGGGGTTCACTTTATTTGGTCTGATAAGTGTGAAGTTTCTTTCCAGCGATTGAAGGTACTTCTCACTCATGCTCCTATCCTTGTGGTTCCTGAGAGTAACCATGATCTTGTTGTTTACACCGACGCTTGTGGTAGCGGCCTCGGTGCTGTGCTTATGCAGAAGGATCGGGTAGTTGCTTACGCTTCTAGGCAGCTACGTCCGAATGAGGTTCTCTATCCTACTCATGATCTTGAGTTAGCAGCTATCGTCTTTGCCTTGAAGACGTGGCGTCATTATCTATTGGGCGAACGTTTCATTCTCTACACCGATCACAAGTCGCTGAAGTATTTATTCAGTCAGAAGGATCTCAATATGAGGCAGCAGCGATAGCTCGAGTTTCTCGCCTCATATGACTTAGATATTCAGTATACCCCTGGCAAGGGGAATCGTGTTGCAGATGCGCTCAGTCGCAAACACTCGGCAGTTATTTCTATGATGATTGCCGAGTGGGATATTCTTGAGACTCTTTCTATGTGTGATATTCGAAATCGAGCTTCGTCTTCTGATTCTCAGATCTTGTTATTCAGCTTGGAAGCTCGACCTATTCTATTGGATCGCATTGCCCATGCTCAACGGCAGGATCCAGACTTGTTGTGTTATATTCATCTCCTTGAGTCGGGATCCAGTGATGAGACATTGTCGGATTATTCTATTGATTCTCATCGGTGTCTTCGCAGGAAGAACCGTATTTTGGTACCATCTGATTTATCACTTAGGCATGACATTCTGGACGAGTGTCATCGCACTAAGTACATTATACATCTCGGGTCGAGTAAGATGTATGCCGACATGTGTCGCCTATTTTATTGGGAGGGCATGAAGAGTGATGTTGCAAGTTATGTAAGCCATTGCATGACTTGTCAACATATCAAAGCTGAGCATCAGCGTCCATCTGGTCTTCTTCAGCCGCTAGAGATTCCATTGTGGAAATGGGATCAGATATCCATGGATTTTATTGACGGTCTGCCTCGATCGAGGTCAGGCCATACTTCTATTTGGGTCATCGTCGATCGATTGACCAAATCAGCTCATTTCATCCCTATTAAGTCCACTCGGACTGCTCCTCAGCTTGCCAAGCTATATGTGAAGGAAGTCGTTCGACTTCATGGTATTCCTAGCTCTATCGTCTGTGATCGAGACACTATCTTTACTAGTCACTTCTGGAAGTGCCTACAGTCAGCTTTGGGCTCAAAGTTGAATCTCTCGACTGCTTATCATCCTCAGACCGACGGTCAGACGGAGAGGGTGAATCGTGTTTTAGAGGATCTTTTGCGCTGTTGTATTCTGGATTTCGGAGGTAGTTGGGAGGATCACTTACCGCTTGTAGAGTTCTCCTACAATAACAGCTTTCAGTCTAGTATCGGCATGGCACCTTTCAAGGCTCTTTACGGAAGGCCATGTCGCTCTCCTGCTTGTTGGTTAGAATCTAGTGAGAAGCACCTTCTTGGTCCAGATTCAGTTCGGGAATCTTCTGAGAAGATTATTCTTATTCGTCAGAGAATGAAAGAGGCGCAGAACCATCAGAAATCCTACGCGGACAACCGTAGGAAGCCTCT
Source organism: Allium fistulosum (assembly GCA_030737815.1). Classification (NCBI taxonomy): domain Eukaryota; kingdom Viridiplantae; phylum Streptophyta; class Magnoliopsida; order Asparagales; family Amaryllidaceae; genus Allium; species Allium fistulosum. The sequence goes on along the minus strand of CM060903.1, from coordinate 802,538,151 downwards.
TGAGTTCTCCATTGGTGATCATGTCTTTATTCGGATATCTCCCATGAAGGGGGTTGTGCGTTTTAGCTCTATAGGGAAGTTGGCTCCTCGTTATGTCGGACCATTTCCTATTACGGAATGCATCGGCCCCGTTGCTTACCGTGTGGCTCTACCTGCTCATTTCTCTGGAATACATGATGTGTTCCATGTCTCTCAGCTTCGCAAGTGTGTGCGCGATCCTGATTCTATTATCGAGCCTCATATCGTGCCTGATTTGGAGATCTCACCCGATCTATCTATAGAGCAGCGTCCTCTTTGTGTGCTTGATTCGTAGATCAAACGTCTTCGAAACAAAGAGGTTCCGCTTGTGAAGATTCAATGGTCGTCTAATCCTAAGGACTGCACTTGGGAGACCAGAGAATTTATCGAGCGCACTTATCCTGGTTTTCTTCCATCTTCTTCTACGGGTTAGAATTCTCTATTTTATATCTATCACTTCTTTTGTGGATTTGACGTTATAGACGACATCTATCTTAAGGAATTGCGAGGACGCAATTTTCTTAAGGGAGGGAGTCTGTAACAACCCTGAGATTGAAATTACCGAATAATAAATTAAAATTATGATTTTAAGTTGAAAAGGGAGCTAAACAAAAATTTGGGAATTTAAATTTGCAATTGGTTTGCAAATTAAAGTATTTTGGGTTTAAAATGGGGAAATTAATATTTTTGGAACTTAATATTTAAAAGGAGAATTTTTAAATGTGATAATGGGTTTAATTGGCTAATGAGACAATTATATGGTTTTGATTAAAACTAGGTTGCTACTTAGGATTTTTGTTCACATGATAATAACATCAAACATAGTTGGACTTAGAAAAAATTTTAAATTTACATATGCACTTAAGTAATTGAACTAAGCCTTATTGGGTTGTAAAACCCTCATATCAAACCCATTAGCCTACCCACTTCTATATAATATCTTAAACCATTTCCTAAACCCTAACCCTCCTCTTCATAATTCCTAAACCTAGATCCAAACATAACTAATGGCCTCCCTTTGGTAGAAGACCCATCTCCTTCTTACATGGCTAAACTTGTTTAATCCTAGCAAGGTAATGCAATCCTAGGCCTAATCACCTTCTAATCTTTATTTTAATCTTTGAAATCTCTTTGTAATCCTTGGTTTTGTTCTCTTTTTAATTTTGAAGCTCTCTAATCCACATCCTCTTTGCTTTGGAAAGTTGCACTTGAAGTGTTTGCTTATTTGCTTGATTGGTAGAGGTAATTACTATTTATTAGTGATTATTGCTAGTTAATTTTGATGAAAATTTGATGCCAAAACTTGAAAAAAACACCCCAAAACAATCAAAAACTGCAAATTAAGTTGGCTGGAAATTGCTTCAGCCTGAAAATAGGCTGAAACAGACCTGGGTTGCACCAAAGGCACAGCAGGCTAGCCCAGTTGGGCTAGCCAGAAGCAGGCCAGCCCCTAGTGGGCTGGCACACAAAACCCCCCCACACCCCAGCCCAGGCGGGCTGGGGACCAGCTGACCCCAGCCCGTCCGGGCTGGGGCTTCCCCAGCCCAGGCGGGCTGGGACCCAATGGACCCTAGCCCGCTGGGCTGGGGCTTCCCCAGCCCAGGCGGGCTGGGGACCAGGTGACCCCAGCCCAGGCGGGCTGGGGCCAGGATGAATTCCAGCCCAGGCGGGCTGGGCTTAAAAAAAAAATTCAATCTTGTTTTCAGACTTTTTACCTCTACTTCGCGATGCCGCCACGATCGCATCCGAAGTCGGAATTCGACGTTTTTGGTCTCGTTGGAAAGGTGGAGTTTCGAACTCCATCTCTGGAAAATTTTGAAAACATCGGAGTTCGTTTGATACTTCGAATTTCGTGTCGAAGTTGAACTCTGGTCGCCGTTTGTAAACAGTATGAATCTTTTTTCTGGTTCCAACTTTGAGAGGTCGCTGCCACTTCGTCTCAACTCGGAATCCAGAAATTCTTTTTGCATCTTCAAGTAGGGATGTTGGACTACAAGCGTGCAAATTTTCATGACATTTGGACACCGTTTGCTGGTCCAAATAAATTGCCGAACTTGGGTTCGCAGCTGTTTTTGAATGTTTACAAACACTTAGAATATTTTTCAGTGATTTTCTGGTTTTATTGATTTCTTTGAGATTTGTCTCTAGATTTCGTACACGGGTTTTATGAATCATTTTCAAAAGATTTTTCACTCCTAAATGGCTTTAGAAATTATTATATAATATTATTTTTAATTATTAAATTAATTACTCCATAATAGGAGAGTTTTCAAAAGCCGTTTTAAAGTGATTTCAAAATCAATTATAAATCTGTTTCGCACCATTATTTTCTATAATAAAAATCTCACACTCACTTTTTAGCACGTCGAGCGAAATAGAAAGGTGCTTAAACGGTTAGGAAATCTCCGGCCTATGGAACCGTGTGTATTTTCTTTCCGGTTAATCCCCGACCTATTCGATTGATCGTTTTGACCTTTGGGTCTAGTTTACCGATGATACGAGGTGGACTTTTTATTGTTTGGAGTGTGAGCTTGCTATTGGTTAGGAAACCGTTTAGTGCGAACGTGGGGTATGGGACTCATTGTTAACACTTTATGGGTTCCTCTCCAAGAAGTTAGTGACACATTAGCCTCTGTGCGGCCAGTACTGGACCTCTGGGTCACTACGCCTCTGGGCAACCGTCTCTGGACACCTGCTCTATGGAGCAGTTTATTTTTCGGCGTGCGCCTCTGGGCCTTTATCCTTCTGGGAAGGATCTCGCCGTCTCGCGCGTTCCGCATCTTTGCGAGTGATCGATCACAACTCTACAGTACTTGGCAACAACGACTCTGGTCGGTGCACGTGCAACATTGGTATTATTTGATGATTTTTATATCCATTCGAGTACCGCCATTCGGTGTTGGTTCTATGGAACCATACGATGTAAGTGTGATTGCCTTGTGGATTCACAGTGTCTCTGGACACTGCTTTTCAGTGTTGGATTTCATTGACTTTTCAGTATATCCCCATTGCTCTTTGGAGCATCGATCTTTGCTTGGGCATTGATTACAGACTCTGGTCACTCTTGGGATTATTGCCTATGGGCATCTTTTTATGGCTTTGGCTACGCCGATGATATGAGGCGATTTTATTTATTCTACACTTTGGTGTTGATTTCTCTTTGGAGATTTTTATTGTTTATTGATGATTAGGGATCGTCATTATATTCATGTGGTTCATAATATACTTCTCTTTGGATAAGTACTGTTTTATTTATGTACCGCATTATTATATATCTCAGTTATTACTGATTGTTTAGCTAGCCTGACCCGAGTGCTTTCGCTCGGGTCAGACCGAGTTGTTTCAGGTTAGGTCTCTGGACTTAGCTTCTGTGCTTCCGCTAGGACATTATCTGCTATGCTGATAGATAGCGCTTTTATTTGTCCACTATTCCGCTACTCTGTTATTATTCAGACTTCGATATGTACATATTTTTGACTCACATGTGTGAGCAGTGGCTTTGTACTCACTTATAGTATTTGGATCTGTATTGATGATGTATTGTTCTGGGATTTTATATCTGTTATGTGATTCTGTTCTGTGATGTTTTATCATTTATTATTATGCTTTGTCCTGATAGATCTTTAGCCATTTGTAATTTCATTATAAGTATTTACCGAATATGTCGAACCACTTGAAAAAAAAAATATAGATACCATCCTTTCGACGTATTCAGTAGATAGTTATAGCTTGATTACAAATGGTCGCTTCCACTATACTGTATTCTCCGCTTTAACAGACAGTATTACTCCTGTAATACTCTTTGTTACAGTGGGTCTCAGAGTGGGGCGTTACAATACACATCCGAAGTAAGTCTACAACACCTGGTTCATCCTCTTCGTCTGTTCTTCCATCTACGGGTGGTAAGCGGTACTCAATCCCAACTTCATGCCTAATGCCTCCAAAAGATTCCTCTAAAACTTACTGGTAAAAAGTGGATCTCGGTCGCTCATGATGCTAGAAGGAACTCCATGTAATCTAACTTTCTCCCTTACATAAAGTGTCGCCATAAATGCTGCAGTCCTCGTACTCCTAACCGGAATGAAATGAGCATATTTGGTAGCCGGTCGACTATAACCCAAATACTATCATTCCCCTCCTACTCATAGGTAGTCCATTAATGAAATCCATAGAAATACACTCCCACTTCTACTAAGGAATATCTATCGACTGCAAGAATCCTCCTAGCTTCTTCTACTTCGCGTTTACTCCTTAGTAGTCATACATTGAGCCACATACTCTACCACATGCTTCTTCATACCAGGCTAATAAAAGACTCTCTTTATGTCATGGTACATTTTTTCTCCCCGAGATGAATGGTCATCCTAGAACGATGAGACTTGGCTAGTACCATGTCAATCAAATCCATAATGAGAGGAACACAAAATCTACCATCTCTTTGTAATCACCCCTTTGGGTCAACCACATAATGCCTCAAATGACTTGACTGCTTCCCTTTACCGATCTTCTCAAAAATGTCCAAAAGCTCCTAGTCTTACTTTTGACTTGACCCTATGTGGTCCATAAGTGTAGGCTGCACATCCAAAGCTGCTAACAGTCTTGGTGTAATACCGATGATGGTCGAAAGTCGAATGTAGAAATAAACTCCAAGCGCTTCCACCCAAGAATATAGGACTCAACATTGCATGCTTCCTACTCAAGTCGTCGGCTACCGCATTACCCTTACTTGGATTATAGGAGATATCGAAGTCATATAATGCCAAGAACTCCATCTACCTCTGCTGCCTTACATTCAAATCCTTCTGGGAGAACAAATACTTTAGAGACTTATGATTCGTATACAGCTCAAACCGCTCTCCTAAAAGATAATGACCGCCAACCCAAGATCATGGGTAGGTTAGTTTCTCTCGTGGACTTCCAATTGCCAACTAGCATAGCTCACCACTCTCCTTTCCTGCATCAACACTGTGCCCTAACCCCATACCACAAGCGTCGATATATACTGTTAATGCCATAGCACCATCGAGTAGTACTGGAACAATGTATTAGTCAACGCCTCCTTCAGTTTACTAAAAACATCCTCATGCTTCGCATCCCACCCGAAAGACAAATTCTTCTTGGTGAGGAAGGTTAGAGGGGCAGAGATTTTGGCAATGTCCTAAATGACCTTCCTATAGTAGCCCTTCAGACTAAGGAACCTCCTCACTTCCATGGCATTCTTCAGACATACCAATCTTATACTGCAGCAACTTTACTACGATCAACCGTCAGCCTAAGCTCCAAGACAACATGTCCCAAAAAGCATACCTACTCGCGCTAAAAGCGACACTTAGAAAAACTTTGCCTTCAACTTAAGTTCATGGATTGTATTGAGCATTCCTCTAAATGCAACCTATGAGCCTCCTTGATCCTTGAATAGACTAATATGTCATCCATAAATACCCCCACGAACCTATTAAGCAACCCACTAAAAAATGGCTCATCAGATCAACAAAGTAGGTGGGTGCTTGGGCAGTTCAAAGGGCATGACTAAGTACTCATAAAGTCCGTCGAGCGTATGAAAAGAAATCTTTTAGATACCATCCTCAACTACATGCAATTAATGAAATCCAATAGCCAAGTCAAGCTAAGAGAACACCTTCGCTCCAACCAACTGGTAAAAGAGATCATCTATGTGCGACAATGGATAACGATTCTTATTTTTCATCTTATTCAACTCTCTTTAATCGATATAAAGACTTAGGGCACCATCTTCCTTAGTGGTAAAGACAACTCATGCTCCCCACTATGAAATGCTCCTCATAATGTAGTCCTTCTCCAACGGCTCGCTTACCTGCTTGTTCAACTCCCGTCTCTTCTTAGGAGCCATATGCCTCAAGGTTAAGGCAACAGGTCTGGCATTTGCCTCTAGATAAATTCGAAAGATCTATCTATGGGTTGGAAGACTGGTAACCTCAAAAGGACATGAATAGGCTCTAACTACAGCTATTGAATCTAGCTCATCATGTGATAGGTCTAATGAATATAGGTAACTCAACATAACCGAGCCTTGGGGATCGCAATAAACCTCAAGACTACACCCACTACAAATACCCAACCTAACAACCTTCCTATCATAATCTAGGATCGCCCATACATCATCATCCAATCCATGCCCAAAATCAAACAAAACCCAGAAAATCCTAAGATAAAAGCATTATGATTGAACTCGACCCCTAAAATAAACAATTTCAAACCCCTACATATCATAGACAAATAAACTGATCCTCTAATTGGGTTTAATATAACTATAGGGTCTGTAATGTTATTGTGTAAGTGTAACTCATCTACAAGTCTATTAGAAATAAAGAATGTGATACCCAGTGTCAAATAAGTATGAATGGATAAACTGGACAGAGCTAACACACCATCAGTCACAACCTTCTTTCCCTTCTCCGCTACTTGAGGCACGCTCAAGCTAGGAATAGCATCTTGTGCGTAATCTACTACTACTTCGGTAGAGGTCTTCTGTGGTGCTGGACACTCCTTCCTCATGTGCCCTCAATTGGTTGTAGTTGTAACACTTGATCTTCGAAATGACCGTCTTGCACTCCTTAGCAAAGTGCCCCATCCTACCACATCTCCTACACTACATATCATGCTTCTTGATCTTCCTCTTTGATCCTCCTCTGCCCTTGCGCCGATCGTGCTATGGCGCCTTCCCTCCAGATTTCTTGGGTTCTTCGTTCACTTCCTTCTTGGAGACGGTATTCAATAAGGCCAACTCCACCAAATCCTCATTAGTCGCATACATGAGAATATGACTAAGAGTCAAATCTTCAAGAGGTAGATTTTGCCCTTTAGCAAACTTCAAAAACTTTCTTGTGAGAGATATTTATCGGCTCCATCCCAAACCTAGCTAACTCCTTGAACTAATTCACATACCCCTGTATGACATCTCTCCCTGCCACGAGTATATGAACTTCTCCAACAGTACTACGTACTCTACACTAAAAAGAAATTTCATCTTAAAACATCTCCTAAACTCCCCTCAAGTGATCTCTCCTACATCAGTCTCCGCCACCACCATATCCCATCAATTTAGGGCCTCTCCCCGTAAATGTCAAGTAGCAAGCTGTCTCTTTACTTCATCGAGAAGATCCATCAACCCAAAAATCCTCTTATAAGTACTAATACATGTCCTTCAATCTATATATGACTTGGTCCCCATATGCGGTTTTCCTTCTAGACTAGCAAAGTCCTAACATAGTTTGGAAAAATCGGTAATAGGTGGTCGAGCAGGAACTACATCTGGCGCATCCTCTGTGGGTCCCCTATTAGATTTGAGCTTGGCTTGTCCTCTTGCTTGCAAATACTGGCAGAACCAAATCGAGTCGTTCGCACCAGGAATCTTAGCTACATCACGTGAGCTGCAACTAGCAGGATCGCTCATCCCTTCTATTTATGATTTTAGGAATTTTATTAACCACTTTTCCACAAATAATATTGGAAGGAATAAGGAAAGCGTATTTTCATACTATACTTATGTAAAAACTTTGGAAAACATTTTGAAATACATTATATTTTTCTGTACATATATATATTTTTTAGAAAACTATTCTGAAATCTTTTTGAAAACCTTTTTTGGGAAAAAGTTTTAAAACTTTTTAAGTGCATTCTCTCAATACATACCTAATTCCTAAGGAATTTTAGAAACTGGCTCTCATACCAAGTGTGACAACCTGCACCTCCCGACACACCGATCCAAAGCCTAGGGTGACTTTTGGATTTGTGTCGGTGTGAAGAAGTATGTGCTATCGAGTTTTTAAAGATTACAGAGACTAAGAATAAACAGATATGATCTAAGACATTCTACACTTTTAGATCTAACAATGGAAGGCTGCAAAATATAAAAAAATAACCATCTTAGAAAATATCCCAAAACATAGTCTCGGAAAACAGCACGCTGTCAAATCCAAAGTACACAAAAATATGGTATATATAAATACTTGGCACTGAATATGGTAAGTAAATACCTGGAGAGAAATGGAAAATACGTTGCAGCTCCAATGCTACTCGTCTTTCCACATACATATCTCGGGCCTATCACCTACTGCCCTGTCCTCTTATGGTGGAAAAAAATAAAGGAAAGGGGTGGGTCAGATAAAATTCTTGTGAATGTGTACATTATTAATATATGATCACATACATTGACTTTAGTAATAGTCTATGTGACCTAGAATGTCCTACAAGTGTCCACAAATAACTTATTTCATATGCTTAAGGGGGTTTAGCTCAATACACATCTACACTACAACTTATACTTAGGGTCAAAGAACTAATAAAATCTCAAGACAACTAATGATCGACTAATAGTTACTGAAACTATTTCTACATAGTAGTTACCTATAATTCTCAACCATGGAAGTATGTTTTTCATAACTATGACAACATGTATCCTAGCTTACGCATCGAGGAGGAGCCCGCAATGCCGACTCGTCGGGATGTCTCATCGTCTACATCCATGTCCACCTCAATGGTAACCTAAAATCTCTTATTTCATCGTATTGGGACCTATTAACAACACAACATCACATCGCATCACCATAAATACCAAGGAATTCCTATTAGTGCCATGTTGCACACTCCATCAGGCATTATCGTTAGTATTGTCCATCCATCGTAGAACCTCATATGAATGTAGTTTGCGATCGAATTGCCTCCAATCGAATATAGATCCTGCTAGACAAATAGCCATTACCCAATCCTCCAACATCCTAGCATCGTCAACATAGGGAACTAGCTTCCCCACTTCTACTAACATCTAAAGACACACACACACACATACACACACTACTAAGTTTTTATTTATAACCTGGGCCTTAGGCCAAAGTTCAATCTGCGCTCTTAAAACTCCAACCGGCCGGCCGGTTGCAGTCGACCGCTCCAATAAATGTGGTCGACCAATCATCATTGTTTAAGGGTTTTTAATAAGAAATTTTAATTAATTTCTATTTTTAGTTAGTGTCATTTCCAAATCTATTACAGTAAACTTGAATTCTAGATTATCATACTGTAAACCTAGTTATAATTATCTGAACCTATGCATATATGCTTTCTAATTATCAGTTCTTCCTATTCCATCTCATATTTGCAGTAAATAGGTTTGGCCTGGTGTAGCAATCAATTTTTATTAATTTAACAAAAGGGTTACTCATAGATTAATCCATTTCTTGATTTACATATTAATATCTATTTGTGTTAATTGTAAAATTTCAGATCTAAGCAAACAAGTTTCCCAATTTCAATTTTTAACAATTTAAATCAAATGGGGTACACTAAAATTAATTGTATATAAATTTCCTAATTAACAATGGTTGCACTCACCTCAAATCCAAGCTCTTCCCTTCGAATCACATCTGGAAGTCTCCCATGTTCGTATGTTCTCCGCTTGATTTAGCCTTCCTCAACTTTTCTACTTTGATTTTTATTTTGTTTTGAAGAATTTTATAAGTTAAGGAGGATATTTGAATTTGACAAAGTCTGGACATTCTGTTCTAGTTAGGGTTTGGGTTAGTGTTCTATTTATCAGGTTCAAGTTAATACTGATGTTGATCGACTCCTAGAGATTATTTAGTTAAATCTTGAATGCCATCTAATTTCCTCTGCAATTTAGAAAAATATACGTTTAAATCTAGGCCGCTGGACGCTCAAAACCCTAACTGTTTATTGTCGATCGCTATACTTAGGGGCGGTCAACTACTTGCGATCGACTGGTCCTAATATAGGTGTCAATAGATGGAGCTTTATATTTAGTATATTTTCTTCCCTTATTTTATTAATTAATTATTTTCAACTCTAAAGTTTAAAATATTTATAACTTCCTCATACTAGCTCCGATTTTAAAAAGTTATATATGAAAATCATCCATAAAATCGCTATGAATGAAACGGTACAAGTTTTATAGCTAGATTCAAACATTTGAAAATTTTCATTTTTGCCCTTGTTATATTTAATTTTAATTCTTTTATTTAATGTTCCGCCTAAATTTTCAGAGTGTGATATCTAATGACACTCCTCCTTATGCTACATAATGATGTACTGATAAGGAGTAATTAAATTTTATTAGAAAGAATACGGTTGATAATGAGTAAAGTTGAGTTACTTCTCTCTATAAAGATATGTACTTAAGAGTATGTGCATATGTTAAATTTAATTTCATCTCAAAGTATAGGTTATGATTTCATATAAGATATGAACTAGTAAAGTACTCCTATCTTAAATAGTTTAAGATATGTGGTTATCTAATTTATGTTATGAACGAAATTTTCGTGAACATAATAACTAGATCTATTTTATGTAAGTATATAGGATGGTAATAAAATGTTTTGGATGCCTATTCCTTCCCACTAAAAAACAAATTGTTGTTTCAAATCATACGACCTTCTTATCAAAGGAATCTCTATCTAAAGAAGTTAGCAGTAGTAAGATGGACTTGGATACGATATGAGATTCCAACATGGATGAAGTAAATTTAACTAAGCCTAAAATGGATGCAGTTACATTAGAATATCTAAAAGGAATTTTTATACATTGAAGAGAAACTATTTCTTGCCAACGTCGAGAAAATAAATTATTAGCAGCATCAATGTCCTTAATTCTCGACAAGCCTTAGAGAGTCTAGACTCTATCACATGCGCACCACTTTAAATCAAAATTGGAGTCCAAGTGCATCAGCAAAATATTATTTTTCTAGTTGTACTTGAAAGTATGTGGTCCATCAGCTGCAACTTATTCTTCAGGAAGAAGATCAATGTAATTGGAATTGTATAAAGCAATGTTAAAGGAAATAACTTCATTAGTTTCAAATGTTGAAAATTAGTAAAGTAATTTTGCTAGTTAACATGTTTAAGTCCTTTCACGTTCTACAAGCAATTATTGAAAGTTTGATTTTGAGTTTTAGTGCATCAATATTGAGGTAGAACTTATAAATAATGATTTCGAAGAGACTGTTTGCCCATAATAGCCAAAAATGTCTTGAAGTCAATGTGAGAGATAACATGGGTTGTTGTTTTATGATTGTGGTCCAAGAGCTGATACAATAATGATGTACAACAAGCATAAGTGTTGAGAAAGTATTTCGACAGAGATATTAAATAGTTCAATTTTCAATCAAATTGGAGAGGAAGCATGCCTTTAAGAAAGAAAACTTAAAAGGTGTAAAAAAACATTTCTAATACTATAAGTAAACAACATACTACTGATTATTAATGATGTATCATGTTAAAATTATAGTAAGTATAATTATTTGATTTTCAACGAAGGATTTGATAAAAACAACTTTTATACTCGGTATAAGAGGATGTTGAGATAGTCCTAACCTACATACACAATCATGTATGCTATATGGAATATTAAATGTTGCTTATACACTTAATGTATTAAGAGAATATCAAATCTAATGGAAGACCACTAAATGATAGTTAAGAGCATCTCGAGTATTCGCTAAGTAATAGAGGATTATTTATGAAACAACAAACTTATTATAAAGGATTGTCTAACTCAAACTTCGTAAGTGATATCAAATGCAATAAGTCAATATTGAATTCATATTCAAAGGTTAATTAATGAAATGTTACAGACGAGGGACTATGGTAAATTCGATTATAAAGGCTTAGTACATCGCCTTGAATAATACCATAATGAAAGCATTATATGTGTGTGTGTGTGCGTGCATGTTTGTGTGTGCTCAAATTTATAAGAAAACCGGAGTAGTTTACACCATTAAAAATCCAATAAAGTAAAGTAATTTCTATAATGCAATATAAATTGCAATATGAACCAACAACTTGGGAGAAATCGAGATATGTTCTACATAATGAATACATGGTAAAAAAAATCAGTAACAGGGAAGCGTAATCAAAAATTATATACAAAATAATGATCTCCCAGAACCATTCACTAAGGCCCCATCTCTGTCTAGCTTAGGTAGACCAATTGAAGGTAAGGGGAAGAGGCACCATAATTAAGATGAAGTGCAACTGGGACATTGATGGAGCTAAGAGTGTACCATAGGGACAATTGTGTAATTTATTGTGTAATTTAACTTTTATAAAAGAATTTTGTTGGAAACGGTGTTTTGATGATAAAAACCATATGAAAATGATGCTGACAAGTTTTTCCATGTTGTTCAGGTACATTAGACTACGAAATGTGAATATTGACTTTATGATGACAACTGAAAAGTAAAGAGGTATATATTTGGAGATATACATATTACAAAGATAATAGAGTATGGAGACAAGCTATAAATGATCAAGTAGAGTTAACAACTCATTAGAGATCCACATAAACACTCGAAGATGAGCTTCGAAGTGAAAAATAAGTATGTGTTGTTTTTGTCGGTTATTGAGTCCTTATTGTAGAAATTTTGTAAAAAATACTCAAAAGGTCTCCAAATTACTTCAAACTTGGCCATAACCTACTTATACATCTCAATATTTATGTAAAAGTTTTCCCGAATTTTTGAAGGTATGGAGATGGGCCATAAGAAGGAAAAGGACAATAGTTTCAAGAGTAAATCTACATACTGAAACGATGCATTATTTCAAATGCTACAGTCGTGTTTCTTCCCAACCAATGGCTATATCCTTTCATCGGTGGCTCCAAACCATAGAAAATGGCCTAATGTATTTAATCAAAGGATATAATAGTAAATGTAGCAGAAATAGTGAAATAGATCGGATAGTCGATTCATACTATTTCTGACTTCCTGTCCTACATCCAGTCCCAGAACTCCCTTCTGGAATTTCACTAACACAACCTCACTTCACCTTGAGGAACATATTTACAACTTGTTGTCTGAGTACCTCACAAGACTTCAATCTCAAAGACTTCTCTAAACTAAACAAAAGGTAAATTTAACTTGACTTGAATTGTATCAACAATACACGGATTACCACCACAAAAGATATGGAGATGAATTAACACGGTTGTATAGGAAGTGAAACGGCCTTTATTGGATAAAGTGGAATGACAATGTATAGCTTAGAGTGTCTTAATTTGCTATTCTAAATGATCTAATGAATGCACAATTAATAGCAATTTGATTTTTTGATTTGAGAACATAAAATGCAATTTCAATCAAGAGAAAGAGAGTTTGTGCGCATATGATCGAGTGATTATTTTGGGGATGATGTTATATTATAAGGTTTGTGAAATTAATCTACCTTGAAAAGTCATACTATCGCTTGTCCATCCTTCTTATGCATTATGCAAAACTAGTCTTAAAATACTTTGATTATTCATTTTAACATCATCCAATCAAATGCCAATTGATGATATTTGACAAATTTCAGTCAATAATCTAACATCCCAAAATCTGGAAGTTGCACTGATATTTTCACTAGTCCAAAAGGGAACATATGCAGCCTTGGTAGGGATACAAGTTAACTAAGCTACGTCTATTTTACAGAATATAATTGATACAAGGTTTGGATAAAAAAGATGACACAATCTTCATGGAAATTTATTAACAACAATACTTATGCATTTTTACATACCATTGACCACTAATGAAGCAATATTAAGTGGTTATGGTAAGGACTTTTACTCTTTAGTATTTTCCGCTATGAATATACTAACATCCCCTCAAGAAACCTTTTATAGAACATGAAATTTAGGGTGATGATATGACAATAACGATGATGATGATTATGGTAGCAATGATGATGACTATGTTCCTCTTAAGAGTACTACAGACACGAAGAGACTTATGTAGCAACAGGAAGAAATTTGAAGTATTCAGAAGAAAATTCTTATGGAACAAAAAAAACAGTATAAGGAACTTGGGTTTTTGGAGCGTATGTTGATTATATTTTGTGGTTCGACTCAAACTAAGGGAAGTAGAGTTGGACTGAGTGGCTATAGCAGTGATCTACCTTATGCGTATGTTGAGGATGATAGTAAATATCAGCCCTATCCTTTTATTACAGACGATACACTTCCTACGGGTGATAGACCTAGTAGGGTGAAATGTGGTAGAGGACCTAGACCCGTAGCTACTGTCACCAAGGAGACTGATCCTCGTCCACTCCTACAGCATATGAGGAGAGGCCTCTTCTATGGACGACGTATAACTAGTAGGACTTATCATCTTAGTTCTATTATTTCATATTTTATGTGACATGATTCATTCAGAGTTTGGCTATTTTATAGTGATCATGGTTTCATGTTATTATTCCTTCAAATTCTTTATTTGCATCAACAGTTTTCATTTTCTTTTTGTTGACGACGAAGGGGTAGGAACGTATAACTCATTTTGACAGGAGGAGAACCTAATGATAAGGTAAGTTTCATTTCTTATACATATGGTTATCATCATGGAAATGGGGGAGACTGTTAGAAACTATATTTTGATGATGACAACATCACTGTAGAATAATATCAAGTATCAAAGAAGTTGTTGACGCTAAAAGTGGCACAACGCTAAAAAAACCTATTGAAATATCGAGATCAAGCGAAAAGCATATGAAAAACAGTAAGAACACCAAGATTTTTATGGTGGTACGACAATCTTTGGCCTATGACCGCTGTAGCTTTTACTAATTATAATTTTTAGAGAGATTTAGAGAGGTTTAGAGTCACTAGTACAAGGGATTTACTAAACTAAAGCCTAGAACAACACATGTTAGCTTCCTTAGTGACTGCCACAGAGAGAAGATAGGAGATAAAGAAGATAAAGTGTAAAAAAAAGTCTTTTTATAGTAGTTATAGGGTCTGTATTTATAGAGAAATTAGCCGGTAGAACTGGAGGTCCACTAAACATCAAGTCCAAATCGACTTCTAAGCATTCAAGAGAAGAAAACAGGGGCCAATTAGTAATAGAAAATGCTCAGTACAGAATGGTTGCACTCGCTATTGATCGGTCTTCTTGGGGGAATACCTCTCCAACTCCTTCTATTTAATCTTCTATCTTCAACCCTCATGTTCCAAGCACTTTTCCTTTGTGATTGAGCTATTCTTGAGAGGTTCATACTGCTTGTCCATCTCTGCTTTCCTTGCTTTCTTCTTAAGAATGCTTATAGTTTTCCGTCTATTCTTTAAAAACAACACTCCATGGAACACTTGAGCCATAACTTTGTGTACAAGTGGTTTTAAGAGTCCATAATGCAGCAAAAATCCCTCAGTACCGATTGGTTGGGCTCGGTACCGAGTGGTCCACTTACTCCTTTGGCTTTGAAAGTTGAGTATGATCGTATTGTCCTTCTAAGCATATTTCCAAGTTCGTGAATTGTTTTATCTTTATCTTGACATACTTGTTCTAGTGACAATCCACTTGGTCAAAAATCCATTTAAGACTTGCCCCATAGATATGCTTTCATTGATAACAAAGCATGCTCTGGAATAAGATGCGTATTGTATACTATCTCTCGGTTCCAGTTAGTTGTTTAGGAATTGCTTCGAAGTGTTACCTTCATTCTGTAGATATTCTTTTAACTGGTTCATAGGGTTGAAACCCCATTTTCCATGCTAAGGATAAGATCCACGCTCTTGAGATCGTTCCATGCTTTACCTGTGCTTGCATCTCCCTCCTTTTTGCTATTTCCTTGATTTTTAGCTCGAAAATACCACTCGGTACCAAGTAGTACCACTTGGTTATGAGTCCTTTCACTCGACCTTGAGTACTGTAAGTACTCGGGACTAAGAAAATTTTCTCCATTTTTTCACTTTACCTTTTTGTTACTGGCTATTTCCCTACTGAGATATTTCATATTTCGATTTTCCATGCTTAAGCCAATCGTTGCCAATCACTAGAAGTCGCCACCGACCTTCCTGACGTCACTTCCATATAAGAGATCATCGTCGTTTGTTTCAACCGACTAGTGCCATTCTCAAAAAGGTATCGACCCCGATCGCTTTTGTCGTTTTCAGACTTAATCGAATCAAGGTGGGTTATTTGTCGGTGATGTCACCTTGGCGGTGTTGTAATGGTTCGTGGCTAGCCATGGTTGATGATTAAGCTACCATTGGTGATGGTTGTTTATGCAACTTTCAGTAAAGGTCGGTAGGGGCAAACCCTTGTTTCTTCGGATTTGTTTTTAGACTCGACCTGGATTCTTGCATTTCCAATATGCTTTGGTTTGCTCCTGCCAACACCTGACCGATCTTTCATTGTTGCTTCCGTTTCAGTAGGACGGTTCTTTTTCGAAGAATGGTTGCACTTAACGATTTTGTTGCATTGCACTTCTGATCCCTACACTTCCTGCATTTCTATAAAGGAGAACTTTTGTGTCGCTTCAGACAATGGTTCCATTATCGATTATCTGACAATAACTGGTAAGATATAATGCATTTATTCGTCGTGCGACATGGCTCATTTTTCAAGCATGAGTAAGCTGTCTACATAGACTGGTTAGTTTGTCGTATGTGAGACACATGACTCACACTATGTGCATTAACACTTTTAGTTGTCCCATTCAACTTTTAGAATCCGATTGGTCGACAAACGTTGACATCCGTTAGATTCTGAGCGTCGGTCACATGGGTTTATTATTTGAAATAAAACATACCCGACCATGTTGAACGCCAAGTGTTCCTACTTAGAATGGGTCATCAATCGCCACGTTTCCGAACTGATGCTGGGACATCTACTCCTCCCGAAGTCGGGTTTATTACGGCTAAAACTTCTACTTCTACACCTTCTGCCACTAGGAAAATGATTATTGTAGAGCTTCAAAGGATGGTTGTTCCAATCCAAGAGCTATATTATCCAATTATGAATATATTGGTCTACGGGTTCTAGATGATCCACCTAAATAATTGCAAACTATTCTAACTGCCAAAATGCTTCATAACATATGTTGATAGCATGAGATCCCTGGAGATAATGTGATGCTTCCTATTCAAGGTCAATAAGCGCACAATCTCTATTTGGGTATATGGCATGCAATAGGTATATGTGCCTAGGCGGTGCTATCCTACCATTCAATCCCTTTCTATGCACGATTCTTCAAGTGCGTAGGCTAGCTCTCTCCCAAGTTCACCCCAATGGGTATGCTCTCTTGAGCTTCCTATTCGTTCTCTTCGTGAATCAGTTTCAAGGACCTTCGAACTTCAACGAACTAACTTATCTTCCAACCTTCAGATAAAAGCACGACTCATCGTCATTCAAGATTATAGAGGCCTAGCGCAAGTGCAAGGTCATTGAGAAGCTCCATAGGAAGAATTCTTACTTCAAGAACGAGTACTTCTTTGTTCGATGCCCATATAGGTTTAGCGGGCATTAGCTTTCTGAAAGTAAGATCCCTTCCTTTTTTCTTTTTCCGCACTTGAATTTCTTCTGCCCTGGTGTTTAATTTTTTGTTTTCATCCTCACAGACATTCCCACTTGAGATGTTCATGACAAGCATGCTGGTACTTTAACAGCTCTAAAGGAAATCCGCTTTCAGCATCGCACCACCGCATACCACCTAACAAATGTGAACCTCCAATGGTGTGGCCTTCTGTTTCACAACCAATTTATTGTTCCTATATCATCTCCGCCTAACAGCTTTAGGGTGCCTACCTAATCTTATATCCCTACTCGTGGCTCTGGCGAGAATCTTCAAGGAAAAATTGAAGGCCCATCGGGCGCGGCGCATGCCAAAAAGCCCATTGAAAGGGGAATAGAAGAAATGGTTGCAAGTGGTGCCTCGAGAGAAGGGGATGAAGGAGCTATAATTCCACCAATCTCGAAGAAGAGTGAAAGCGAAAGGGGGAGAGAAGGAAAGGAAGAGGTGGAAGAGCAAGGTGAAGAGGAAGAAGAAAGGTCTAATGATAGCGATAGTGAATATGCTGCCAGTTCGGGAGGAGACGAGGTGAGACGTCTCCTATAGGCCCTAAACTTCCTGCTTCACCCTATCCTAAGCACGTCATCATCGAATCTCCCAAAAATATTGCAGAGATGATTACATTACCTTCAGGCAATGAAACTCTTCCAACTCATTCCTTTAGAGATGTCTTCATCAACTTAATTGATTTTGACATCTATATCGACAATCTCATCATCGAGGTTTCTCCAAATTTCAGCTTCTTGGCTAGCGGAATCCTGGATGAAGGTAACAAGACTCCATCTTTAATTCCATGTCCACAAGGTCCGTAGGGTACTTAGAGGGTCATAGGCACTATACACCTCACTAAGATCATGAAAACATATCCCTGCATTTGTTTGTATTCCAAAATTCTGATTCTTATACCATCTTTCTTCTCGTTGTAGGTTCCATGGCCAGAGATAGGTACGGAAAGCTTCAGCACAATATAGTTGTGTAATAACCCGGTTTTAAGTAATAACTAATTAATGCTAATAATAGAGATTTAATTAATTAAAATAATTAAGATTAATTTTTGGAATTAAAAATGAATAATTTGAATATTGGAAATTTTATAACAAAAGTAATTTAGAGTTGAAATTAAATGATTTTAGGAATATTGAATTTAACAGATTATGGAATAAATTATATTGGAATTGAATATTTTGGGAATTATAAATTATTATTAAATAATGAATTTTAATATTTTTAATTAAAAATTATATTTTGGATTTTTAAATGATTTTTAAATATATTAGAAATTGAAAGAATAATTTTGTAAAATTTAATGTTAATGGAAAATGATGTTAGATATATCTTAAAATAAATTTAGAATTTATTTATTAAATTAAATTAAATAGAAAATAAAAGAAAAATGAGAAGAAAATGAAAAAAGCCCAACAATTCCAAGCCCAAGTTCACAACCTAGAGTTTTCTAATTCCCAACATTTTGTATCAGTTTATAAATATCAGTTCGTATACACAGTTAAGCACACCGTAGCTTAAAACATCTTCTTTCTAGAGTATTTTCATCAATTCCTCCATCTTCTAAATTATAAACCAAATCATATAAATTTGTTATAAATAACCAAATTTGGGTATATGCATCATGACACTCATATGCACTTAATATGAGGAATTTGAGATTTGCAGCCGCATCAAAGTGCTGGAGCGTGGCGTGCGGCGAGCAGAGAAAGAAGAGGCAAAACAAGTACAAGTGAGCAAATCTTACACATGAACCTATGTTCGAATCTTATATGGATGTTTAGATTGATGTATGTTGAGTATAATGATGTATGCAAAGAATTGGATGCAATAAATGGTAAGAAAGTGGAGTAGACGATCGGAAATCGATTATCTATAATCGTAGCAAGCTGCAATAGTGTGGTAGGGGTGGGCCAACCAGTCGACCGCCAACCGGTTGCCTAAACCAGAAGAAAAATAATAATAATAAATAATATATATCTATATATATTTAAAATTTATATAAAAAAATTCATATAAATATAACATTTACTTTATACTCTTAATTTAAAGTATCTAATAATTAAAGAAATTGTTTAATAATATTATATTAATGAATAAATATAAATATTTAGTAAATTCTTATTTTAAATTATTAAATAGGTTATAGCATTCCTTAGTCAAATTTTAAAGTTTTGAATTTATTTAAATAAACAAGGAGTATTGAATTAAAGTTATTTATTTATATTCAATATAAGTGCTTAATTAAATGTTTTAACTCATAATTAATGTTTACTTTTATCTAATTGATTATGAATATTTGAATGATTAGCGTTGATATTGATTTGATTAGTGTTTTGATATGATACGGTAATGACATCATTCTATATGGATTCGTGTTATGGCTATTTTTGTAATATTTTTATTGATGATGATTTAAATTCTTTATGGCGAAGAATATGAATAAACAGAGTTATAACACCATTTGGGATAAGGCATTTGGTAATATTTCTCCAGTTATTATTTGGACTCGTTATATAGAATATTGTGGAGATTGAGTGTAATTTATAAGCCATAAGTAAACGTTTGAGTATCACGTGGTGGTATGGGAAGCCATTGTGATATTTATTCGGCTATTCAATATTAGTAGATGACCCTCACGCGACAGGAATAAAGTTCGTGTGACTCAGATGGGATTCGTTATGTATGGTAGGGCTTGCTGTGGTGAGTCACTTATATAATCGCGTGTCAGCAATTATACAGAGCTATGTGTCGGCATATATATATATATAGCCATGTATCGGCATATATGTAGGGTGATGTGTTAGCTATTGATAGGTACTATGTGTCTGTCTATGTTTTCCAGCTTCCTTTATGTTTCGAGAGTGAACTGGATTGGCCAGTATCCACCCCGGTGGCCTGATCATGGGGTTGCGCCCTAAATCCGTGACACCCTTATATATTGTTGTGTGTGTATTCCCCTGTATCACCTAGGCCAGTAGTTAATTACCCATAGGGGCAATGTGCCGGGTCATGATTGAGTAGAGTCCTCACATAGACAGGCATAAAGGTGGATCTTATCATAATACTGAGGGGATGTAACTGATGACTGTAGGAGTTGTGTGTGATAACCCTGATTTTTGTGAGTAATTTCATGATTTAATTTAGTTTGTATTTGTTTGAAATTGCATTGAAAAAAAATAGGAATAGGAAATTGATTTGCAGATACCAAGTATAAAACATGCACAAGTGCACAAGGCAGTGCACAAACATGTACACAGTTTTCTGTGTGATAAAATAAGCAACAATCAATGGAAATAATAGGATATATGAATTACAAGTATATATACATGTAGGCAGAAATCATCAAGCCTTAAAAAAAAAGGACTTAGGCCAGGGTAGGCATACATGTATTATACATGTGCACTAAATAATACTTGCAGAAATAAAAAGAAAAATTAACATTTGCATGAAAATGGTATGAGCTCTTGGACAAGCACTTTATCCATTTTTAGCAATTCCTTTTTACTTTAAAAAAAAAGAAACAGAAAACAGAAATCATGCAAATAACATGACCGGGGCAATGAGGTATATTTTCTGGAAAATATACCAGGACTATTTACCCATTTTCTCTAAAAATGTTAGAATAAGAGGCAGATCATAGTTGGTAGGGTAAAATTGGCATTTGGTAATTTCCTTAAACCCTAGTAGCAGCCAGAGTTCATATAAGAAGACCTGGTGTGGTAAGGTTTTATGATTGCTCTACCTCTTAAAAAAGAAAAATATACAAGGCATAAACCAGAGAAAATAGGAGAAGGCAGAAGACTAAAAAGGGGTTCATAAGGCATAGGAAGAAGAAGGATTAAGGTGAGTAATCTCACTGAAAACTTTGGCATTAAGACCTGAATATTGAGGCAGCCAGTTTGAACTAATTTTCTTTTACAAGTTATGTTTTATGATTGGATGACTTTGGCTTGTTAATGATTTGTTTAAGGGTAAAACCTCTATCTGATTTACCCAGAAAAAAATAAGAGTCATGGATGCATGAACTAAAATGTTTGTCTGAGATATGGGTTAACTTTGAGATTGGGTGTTTTCTTTTATAAGTTTTCTTTGTAAGTTGTTTGTAAAATCCCCGGATTCAAGTAGTGGGTATATGGTCTGAAGGTAGAAAGAAATATGGGCTGTGACATTGTGTTGTTGCTTATGTCTCATATTAATTAAAACAAAAGAAAATGTAGAAGTGCAATGTTGTACATGTGCTGAGCTTCTATGTTTTATGAAATACCCAAATCAAATATACTTGTGGTTTAGCCAGATCATGAATCTGATTGAACCAGAGGTAAGGAAGAATATATATATATATTTGGCAAATTACTCAGGACCATATGCTTACATCTTGATCCAGTGAAACCCATAGGCAAAATAATGTGCTAAGAAGTCACCTCACTCTTTTATGATAAAATGGTTGCTTCTGAGAATTTAACTTACCAAACTCTGGATGAATATATGTTGCTTGCATCATTTATGTTTCTCTGATTAAGAAGTGAGATGCAGAAGGGATTAGCACTGCTATGAAAAATATTAAAACACTTAGTAATTTAACTAAGGACTTGGGATCTTAGGGCTACCAAAGTATAGCTTGGCAATGGGAATATTGCAAGTTCACACATGGTATATTTATACCCAGGGGCCTGAGTGTGCTGGGTTAACAGAGAAAGGTCCCAGGCAGTGTGTGTTTAAAAAGAAGAAAGTAGCTAAAGACCCTATTATAATTGATAGTGAACTTTAGAAATAGGTTCAGGAGAGGCTTGGGCAAAATCCCTGATGGCCAGTAAAATTGAAAAAGGGGCATGATAACTGAATTGATGTTTGCATTTGGTTGTTTTGGTGCTTTATTGGTGAACCTTGTGGTTGTTTTCTATGAACTAAATCATTGTGATCATATATAATCTGTTTGGCACTAATATGAATGCTCATGCTTCACAAAAACATGCACACAGAAGATATTAAGTTTCTTATTCTTGCAAAGTACTGGAATATAAATAGAATTGAAATAAATCATGTTTTCAGTTAGATTATTCACACCAGACAAATAGTCTGACCCTTTTGTGTTTATGCACCATTGGGTGTCTCATATTTATATGGGGCAGTTCATGGTGATTTTGCAGGGAAATAGGGATTGCTTTGATCAGGCTTTGGATGTTAAACTGCTTAAGATTTGGATGCTATGTTTTTAAAAGTCTTTGCTGAAGCTAAATTAGATATTCATGTTGAACTATGTTAAGATATTTGTTTAAGTTGCCTAGAAAAACCAATGTATTATTATTCACTGTTTTGTAAGTGTTGAACTTACATGTAATAGCTGAACTATGTGCTTTGTTTTGATGCTTTGCTAAGAAAAAAATGAATTTCAAGCTTCAAGAACAGTTAGGCTATAATGGTAGAAAATCTGAGTTTGAAAGAATTTGTGGTTTGCAAGTATATCTATAGAACTGGCATAGGAAAATCCATGTTCAAGTCAAAATTAAATCTGATAAAAAGGGCTTGAGTTACTTTGAAAAGAAAATGATATAGCAGATACCTTGTATCAGAGTAGTGTAAACCAGAACAAGGCTAACTTAGCCATTTTCTTGAGCCTGGGTTAAGACAGCACCCAAGTGTTTTTAATTAAGTTTTAGATCTGTTTCATAGCCAAATACAGGGTAGACTCAGGCAATTATGTAAACAAGGGAAAAATAAAAAGAAAAAAAAACAAAAATTGGGTTGAACCGACCAGCATAGCACTCGAACTTGTGACCTCTCATGTATAAGTTAGGCGCGTTTCCATTACGCCTAGATGTTGCTTGTGTTCACTTAGGATCCACTTTCTTATAGCCTGAGTTTGAACACACATGCACAGAAACATGCACACACACATGCACAAGTAAAAGCATAGTTACCCAGTAAGAAAATCAGAAGAATTTATGTAAAATAAGGAGCCTTGAGACATAGAATCAATAGTAATGCATTAACCTAAGCCATTGGGAAAAACCTAGTTTTGAAAAAGAAACACTATTGCTATGTAGAGAGTATTTCTTTAAGCAATACTCAAACAGGTTTCTACCTTCAAAATTTCTATACTCTGATTTAGGTAGAAGATGACTTATATATCTTCATATATATAAGTTCAAGATAAAATGATTAAACCAATATTTATTGGCAGAAAGGTCCTGGATAGAAGAAAAATTTGAATTAAATATTTTCTTGATTAAATGACCACTGAATGTTTAAAAAAAAAAAATTAAGTGGGTCATCTCATTTGGTATCAGAGCTATGTTGTTAAATAACATAGCAAAAATTTTGTATGAATTTGTTTGCATTGGATGTATAGAAGTATTTACTGCTTTGGATGTTTTGTTTTTATATATATTTACACTATTGATATCTATTATGACAGAATAAGTGATAAATTAAAATGAATTAATCTATAGAGCATTAGGCAAAACAGACTAACCTAAGTGTTATATCCATAGAGCTATGGTAGGACCCAGACATCAAAATGTAGGAACAAGTGAACCACCCATGGTGAATGTGCAAGAATTCATGAGGGCCATAAGAGATGGAGTAGGCAACAGGCAGGAAAATCCACATGAGGAACTTTCCAAACTACTCAAGACTTTTACTAATCTTGGAGGCAAAACCTTTGATGGCACAGAAGGAGTTATGGGGGTTCAAAATTGGCTTAGAATTCTGGAAAGAATCTTTGCAGACATGCAAGTTGAAGACCAAAGGAAGAGGCAAATTGCATCCAGGCAATTGAGAGGAGCAGCTTTGGATTGGTGGGAAGTTATCATAGTTGGAAGACCTGAAGGAGAAGTGACATGGGATCAGTTTAAAGCAATGTTGGAAGGCAGATTTATCCCTGCATCAGCTAAGGAATCTTTACTGGAGGAATTCATCAAATTGAGGCAAGGGACTATGAGTGTCACTGAGTACACTCAGAAGTTTGAATCATTGGCAAAGTATGGTGCAGTGCTCATCACTACTGAGGAAGCTAAGAATGGCAGATATATCCAAGGGTTGAACTCTAGCCTTAGTAGAGCCATGCTACCATATAAGGATAAAACTTTTGATCCAGTTTTGGATTTGACTCTGAGCATTGAACAACATGATAAAGCTAGAGAGAATTTCAGGGCATTCAAAAATAATCAGAACAAGAAGGGAAAGGGTAAATTTCACCCTTATGATAAAAAGAAAACAGACATAACTTCCACCAAGAAACCAGAAGAAGCAAGAACTGCTGAAGTTAAGAAGAGGATCACTTGTTACAACTGTGGACAAGAGGGGCACATGAAAAATAGGTGCACTAATCCTAGACCAGCATCCTTCAATTGTCACCATTGTGGGAAGGAAGGTCACATAAAAAGGAACTGCCCAGATTTTAAGCAAGGAAAATTAAGGGCTTTGGAAGGGAAAGGCAAGGCAGCTGAGGGATCAAATGTTGAAAAGCATGGTCAAGTTGAAGGTACTTTGCTTATCTATTCAATACCTTTAACAGTAGTATATGATACTGGGGCTACACACTCATTGATCTCTCATGATATTGCACAACAATTAAAATTGAATTGTATGATTGTTGATAAACCACTGCTAATTAGAAGCCCTATAGGTAGTTCATGTGTCATGGGTATGATGTGCATGCAATTGGGATTAAACATAGGAGGACATGTGTTTGAGTCAAACCTATATGTGTTGCAATATCCAGACATAGGAATTATTTTAGGAGTTGATTGGTTGAGTAGATATAAGGCTATCATAAATATGGAGACATCCACCATATCATTGAAGGTTTCTGATGGACAAAGAATAAATGTTCTTTATGAGGCAAACAAAAATAGAAGTATAGCCAACCTTTCTACATTGTCAAATGAAAAACCCATGCCTGCATTAGAAGAGATCCCCATAGTTAATCAATATGATGATGTGTTTGGGGAAGTAAGAGGAGTTCCTAATCACAGGCCAGTTGAATTTTCAATTAGAATAATTCCAGGAGCTAGCCCAGTGGTTAAAAGACCAACTAGAATGGGGCCTAAGGAATTGATGGAATTGAAAAAGCAATTAGTTGAACTAGAAGAAAAAGGTTTTATTAGACCCAGTAGCTCATCATGGGGAGCACCAGTAGTCTTTGTTAAGAAGCATGATGGATCCCTGAGATTATGTATTGATTATAGGGAATTAAATAAAGTCACAGTTAAAAATAAATACCCCTTACCAAGAATTGATGATCTCTTTGATCAATTGAGTGGTGCAAAAATATTTTCTAGACTTGATTTAGCTTCAGGCTTTCATCAGATGAAAGTAGAAGAGGAAAGCATTAAGTATACAGCTTTTAACACCAGATATGGACTTTATGAATTTTTGGTGATGCCATTTGGCTTAACAAATGCTCCTTCCTATTTTGTTGATTTGATGAATAGGATTTTCAGAGAATACTTGGATAAGTTTGTATTAATATTTATTGATGATATACTAATTTATTCTAAGTCAGTTAGAGAGCATGAGAACCATTTGCATTTGGTATTTGAGAAATTGAGACAGGAAGACTTGAAAGCAAAGTTTTCCAAATGCACTTTTTGGCAGAATGAAGTGAACTTTCTAGGTCATATTATATCAGAAAAAGGAATAGCTGTGGACTCCAATAAAGTCATTGCAGTGCAAGCTTGGAAAAGGCCTACTAATGTTACTGAAGTCAGATCATTCATGGGAATGGCTGGTTACTATAGAAGATTTATAAAAGATTTTGCAAAAATCTCAATTCCATTAACCAGATTGACTAGGAAGAATCAAGTGTTCACTTGGACTGAGGAATGTGAAAATGCCTTTGGGAGATTAAAAGAAGCACTGGTACAAGCTCCAATTCTTAAAGTACCTGAGGGAAATGAAAACTTGGTGGTGTATACTGATGCAAGTGGACAAGGGCTTGGAGCAGTGTTGATGCAACAACATCAGGTAATAGCTTATGCTTCTAGGCAGTTGAAATCAAGTGAAGTAAGGTATGCTACTCATGACCTTGAATTGGCTGCTATAGTGTATGCCCTTAAGCTATGGAGACACTATTTGTTAGGAGCAAAATTTGAAGTATATACAGACCATAAATCACTCAAATATTTGTTTTCACAAAAAGAATTAAACATGAGGCAGCAAAGATGGATTGAACTCTTAGCCTCATATGATTTTGAAATATTATACACACCAGGTAAGGCTAATAAAGTAGCAGATGCCCTAAGTAGACAACATGCTAAAGTGGCTAGATTAATGATAGAGGAGTTCAACACTTTATCAATATTAATTGATTCAGAGATAAAAAGTGATAACATAGAAAACATGAGCTTATGCAGTGGAAAGGTAGAAATGGGAAAATTAAGTTTTATTACTCTGGGATCAGAATTGAAAAATAAAGTTGCAATGCTACAAAACCAAGATCCATTTTTATTAGGAAAGAAGATACAAATAGTAAATGGTGAGACAGTAGAAGGTTTTCAGTTGGATGAGCAGGGCCATCTGAAGAAAGGAGAAAGAATATGTGTTCCAGCAATGGATGAGTTGAAGCAAGAAATTTTGGATGCTTACCATAAAAGCAAATATACTATACACCCAGGAAGCACAAGAATGTATCACAACCTCAAAAGAGATTATTGGTGGAGTGGTATGAAGAGTGCAGTGGCAACCTATGTATCAAAATGTATGGTTTGCCAGCAGGTGAAGGCTGAGTATCAAAAACCCTCAGGAATGCTTCAACCTTTACAAATACCACAGTGGAAATGGGAAGACATATCAATGGATTTTATTGATGGTTTGCCTAGAACTAGGAGGGGAAATGATAGTATTTGGGTAGTGGTTGATAGGTTAACCAAGTCAGCCCACTTTATGCCAGTAAGGTCAGAAAGAAATGCTAATACCCTAGCCCAGTTGTTTATTAAAGAAGTAGTCGGACTGCATGGTATACCAAAGACTATAGTAAGTGATAGAGATACCATCTTCACTTCAAAATTTTGGCAGAGCTTTCACAAGGCAATGGGGACTGATTTATGTTTGAGTACAGCATACCATCCTCAATCTGATGGTCAAACAGAAATTGTGAACAAATTGCTTGAAGACATGTTGAGAGCATGTGTATTGGATTGGGGAGGAAGCTGGGAAGATTACATATATCTAGCTGAATTTGCATACAATAACACCCATCACAGTAGCATAGGCATGGCCCCCTTTGAAGCTCTCTATGGAAGGCCATGTTTATCACCTTCAAGTTGGCATGAGTCTGGAGAAAAAGTGGTCTTAGGACCAGAAAATGTGAAGGAGACTTCTGAAAAGGTAGCCTTGATCAGAAAAAGAATTGCCTCTGCCCAAGATAGGCAAAAGAAATATGCAGATCAAAGGAGGAAAGCAGTACAATATGATGTTGGGGATTATGTGTTCATCAAGATATCACCCATGAAAAAGGTTCTAAGGTTTGGGAAACAAGGAAAGTTGATTCCTAGATATATAGGACCATATAAAATTCTAGAAAGAATAGGGACAGTAGCCTATAAATTAGAATTGCCAGAAGAAATGAGAGCAATGCATGATGTTTTTCATGTGTCTCAACTAAGGAGATGGGTTCATGATAAGGAAGCAATATTAGAATCCTCTAAAGATGTGCAGATTGATCCTAGAATGATCTATGAAAAGGA
This sequence comes from Allium fistulosum, assembly GCA_030737815.1. Classification (NCBI taxonomy): domain Eukaryota; kingdom Viridiplantae; phylum Streptophyta; class Magnoliopsida; order Asparagales; family Amaryllidaceae; genus Allium; species Allium fistulosum. Next base: position 802,510,130 of record CM060903.1, on the reverse strand, counting down.
ACCAGTGGGCATAGTTTCTAGAGAAACTAAGAAATTGAGAAACAAAGAAATTAAATTAGTAAAAGTACAATGGAGTCTAGACCCAAATGATTGCACGTGGGAAGTGGAGGATAAAATCAGAAATGATTATCCCCAGCTGTTTGATTGAAGAAAAGGTAAATCTATATATATATATGTACATACTAATGAATGTGTTGGTTGAATATGCATTGTGATTTTTTTTATCTTGTGTTGATATGCATAGTGCTTAATAGGTGATTGGTTTGAAAATGGTTTTGAAATCAGAAAAAAAATTTCATTTTTCTGAAGAAATGATACTTAAGTATGAAAGAATTGTGGGACACAATTCCTAAAAGGAGGGGTATATGTGATAACCCTGATTTTTGTGAGTAATTTCATGATTTAATTTAGTTTGTATTTGTTTGAAATTGCATTGAAAAAAAATAGGAATAGGAAATTGATTTGCAGATACCAAGTATAAAACATGCACATGTGCACAAGGCAGTGCACAAACATGTAAACAGTTTTCTGTGTGATAAAATAAGCAACAATCAATGGAAATAATAGGATATATGAATTACAAGTATATATACATGTAGGCAGAAATCATCAAGCCTTAAAAAAAAAGGACTTAGGCCAGGGTAGGCATACATGTATTATACATGTGCACTAAATAATACTTGCAGAAATAAAAAGAAAAATTAACATTTGCATGAAAATGGTATGAGCTCTTGGACAAGCACTTTATCCATTTTTAGCAATTCCTTTTTACTTTAAAAAAAAAAAAACAGAAAACAGAAATCATGCAAATAACATGACCGGGGCAATGAGGTATATTTTCTGGAAAATATACCAGGACTATTTACCCATTTTCTCTAAAAATGTTAGAATAAGAGGCAGATCATAGTTGGTAGGGTAAAATTGGCATTTGGTAATTTCCTTAAACCCTAGTAGCAGCCAGAGTTCATATAAGAAGACCTGGTGTGGTAAGGTTTTATGATTGCTCTACCTCTTAAAAAAGAAAAATATACAAGGCATAAACCAGAGAAAATAGGAGAAGGCAGAAGACTAAAAAGGGGTTCATAAGGCATAGGAAGAAGAAGGATTAAGGTGAGTAATCTCACTGAAAACTTTGGCATTAAGACCTGAATATTGAGGCAGCCAGTTTGAACTAATTTTCTTTTACAAGTTATGTTTTATGATTGGATGACTTTGGCTTGTTAATGATTTGTTTAAGGGTAAAACCTCTATCTGATTTACCCAGAAAAAAATAAGAGTCATGGATGCATGAACTAAAATGTTTGTCTGAGATATGGGTTAACTTTGAGATTGGGTGTTTTCTTTTATAAGTTTTCTTTGTAAGTTGTTTGTAAAATCCCCGGATTCAAGTAGTGGGTATATGGTCTGAAGGTAGAAAGAAATATGGGCTGTGACATTGTGTTGTTGCTTATGTCTCATATTAATTAAAACAAAAGAAAATGTAGAAGTGCAATGTTGTACATGTGCTGAGCTTCTATGTTTTATGAAATACCCAAATCAAATATACTTGTGGTTTAGCCAGATCATGAATTTAATTGAACCAGAGGTAAGGAAGAATATATATATATATATCTGGCAAATTACTCAGGACCATATGCTTACATCTTGATCCAGTGAAACCCATAGGCAAAATAATGTGCTAAGAAGTCACCTCACTCTTTTATGATAAAATGGTTGCTTCTGAGAATTTAACTTACCAAACTCTGGATGAATATATGTTGCTTGCATCATTTATGTTTCTCTGATTAAGAAGTGAGATGCAGAAGGGATTAGCACTGCTATGAAAAATATTAAAACACTTAGTAATTTAACTAAGGACTTGGGATCTTAGGGCTACCAAAGTATAGCTTGGCAATGGGAATATTGCAAGTTCACACATGGTATATTTATACCCAGGGGCCTGAGTGTGCTGGGTTAACAGAGAAAGGTCCCAGGCAGTGTGTGTTTAAAAAGAAGAAAGTAGCTAAAGACCCTATTATAATTGATAGTGAACTTTAGAAATAGGTTCAGGAGAGGCTTGGGCAAAATCCCTGATGGCCAGTAAAATTGAAAAAGGGGCATGATAACTGAATTGATGTTTGCATTTGGTTGTTTTGGTGCTTTATTGGTGAACCTTGTGGTTGTTTTCTATGAACTAAATCATTGTGATCATATATAATCTGTTTGGCACTAATATGAATGCTCATGCTTCACAAAAACATGCACACAGAAGATATTAAGTTTCTTATTCTTGCAAAGTACTGGAATATAAATAGAATTGAAATAAATCATGTTTTCAGTTAGATTATTCACACCAGACAAATAGTCTGACCCTTTTGTGTTTATGCACCATTGGGTGTCTCATATTTATATGGGGCAGTTCATGGTGATTTTGCAGGGAAATAGGGATTGCTTTGATCAGGCTTTGGATGTTAAACTGCTTAAGATTTGGATGCTATGTTTTTAAAAGTCTTTGCTGAAGCTAAATTAGATATTCATGTTGAACTATGTTAAGATATTTGTTTAAGTTGCCTAGAAAAACCAATGTATTATTATTCACTGTTTTGTAAGTGTTGAACTTACATGTAATAGCTGAACTATGTGCTTTGTTTTGATGCTTTGCTAAGAAAAAAATGAATTTCAAGCTTCAAGAACAGTTAGGCTATAATGGTAGAAAATCTGAGTTTGAAAGAATTTGTGGTTTGCAAGTATATCTATAGAACTGGCATAGGAAAATCCATGTTCAAGTCAAAATTAAATCTGATAAAAAGGGCTTGAGTTACTTTGAAAAGAAAATGATATAGCAGATACCTTGTATCAGAGTAGTGTAAACCAGAACAAGGCTAACTTAGCCATTTTCTTGAGCCTGGGTTAAGACAGCACCCAAGTGTTTTTAATTAAGTTTTAGATCTGTTTCATAGCCAAATACAGGGTAGACTCAGGCAATTATGTAAACAAGGGAAAAATAAAAAGAAAAAAAAAACAAAAATTGGGTTGAACCGACCAGCATAGCACTCGAACTTGTGACCTCTCATGTATAAGTTAGGCGCGTTTCCATTACGCCTAGATGTTGCTTGTGTTCACTTAGGATCCACTTTCTTATAGCCTGAGTTTGAACACACATGCACAGAAACATGCACACACACATGCACAAGTAAAAGCATAGTTACCCAGTAAGAAAATCAAAAGAATTTATGTAAAATAAGGAGCCTTGAGACATAGAATCAATAGTAATGCATTAACCTAAGCCATTGGGAAAAACCTAGTTTTGAAAAAGAAACACTATTGCTATGTAGAGAGTATTTCTTTAAGCAATACTCAAACAGGTTTCTACCTTCAAAATTTCTATACTCTGATTTAGGTAGAAGATGACTTATATATCTTCATATATATAAGTTCAAGATAAAATGATTAAACCAATATTTATTGGCAGAAAGGTCCTGGATAGAAGAAAAATTTGAATTAAATATTTTCTTGATTAAATGACCACTGAATGTTTTAAAAAAAAAATTTAAGTGGGTCATCTCATTGTGCCAGACGAACACACGTATGGCCCTTAGAGCAAGCAGATGTGATGTCAGTATCCGGTCTGGTTTCGGTGTATGTGGTAGATAGATATATACTATTTATATTCTTATACGATATGACTCTACTTGGGACTTCATGTCTTATGTATGTTCATTTACCCATGACAATATATCTTGTGATATTCCATATGAGGAGATGATATTATACCTGTGATAGATATCCAAGGATGATGGATTCTCATATTATATATTATATATATGGTTTTCAAGACGTATGGTTTATTATTATTATTTTATACCTATTAATGTTGGGATTTATTTATGATTGAGATTGAGGATATTCATAGGCTTTTTCGTATGCTAGCCAGTCTAGACTTGATGATATCTCATTAATCGATGGTTTCTAGAATTTGATGATGATATATAAATATGGATGATTCACCTATTTGATGTTGATACCATGATTTCTGATTTGATGTGTTTCTAAATAGGTGATGACATCTTTATACATTGTTTGGAAAAAATTGATGACATATAATATTTTAGGAATTGTTTATATACTATGTATGTTTTACCATATACCTTATATATTGACTCATGGATTATCCGCTTATTATAGATATAATATAGTTATATATATAAATATATGTTATCTCAATTCTCCATGTGTATTTTATGTAGATGTTTATATAAATATGAGAACCCTTGATTTAGACATAGTCTGACCCATGTGTTATTTATGTAATACTTAGGTTAGTCTGAGACATTCCAGGCACAGGGACGATGAGACCGGTTTGTGTTTTGGGCATAGAGGAGGTTAGTATTCAGTGTAGTAGTTTGTAATCTTGTATTGTATAGTCTCTTTTATGTATATTCATGTGATGTATATTGGTCATACTTTATATATTTAGAATTATATATTATCACTGCAATTCTGACCCTATGTTCTCTGTTATATGCTGTAAACTATGTATTATTCTATCCTAGAGGCACACATGTTTATTGCTTTATGCCGATACTGTGTACGTATAGGTGAGTTATTTATTTTATATTTAAATACGTACTAGTATTAGCCTGAGGGGATATTTACAGGTGTACCATATATCGCCTCATTCTCTGTATTACTCGACTGTATTACTTAGTGATACTCTGGGATAATATGGGTATAGAGGTGGGGGTGTTTATAGTTGGTATAAGAGCAAGGTTTAGAATAATACATTGTATATTAGAGATATGAGTCAAGACCTTAGATGAGACTTAGAGTCCATGTCCCCTTGGGTGTGTTGGGTAATAGTTATATATTTATGATGATTATTAGGGTAATCATCTAGGGACGTATTTGTTATTATCTATATTTAATATTTCTTTTAATTTTATTGAAATAATTATAATTTTTGTAGAGTAGGCCGATTAATAATGTTGGTGTTTGTATTGAATATTAGACCTTAGGTGGCTTAATATTGCATTATTGTGTTATGATTTGATTTTGATTAGAGTGCTCAGTGGAAATTGATAAATTAAAATTTCCGCTGAGTGCATTAATAGTTGTTCCTTATGTTTGTTTGATTATTGATAATTGTTTGCATTGATTTTAATTTTTGATTATTTGTTGGTTGAATATCTGTATGTCTTTATCGAAGATGTGGCATGATTTAAATTTTAATCTTTATTAGTTATGAATAAATGTGTCTAGTGGTTAATTAATATTATATAATGTCTATTGAAAAGGTTTATTGTTTTAGTCGATATTTAAAGAGTGTTTGGAAAATGTATTGATGTTATCAAGTATTTGTTAGAAAATAAAGACTTTCGATATATATTTGAATATAGCTTATTAATAAATGTTTGGAAACCAAGTAAATATTTTAATTAGAGATCTCTTGATAAAACAATATATGATATAAATATGGTATTTGATTGAACATTAATCTAAGTTTATAATTATTCTATAAAAGTAAGAATATTAAAGGATTTGTATATCAAATAAGAAATTTTGAAATAATATTTGTGTTAATTTGTCTGTTGAGTGGTTTAAGTATTCTGATCAATGCTTCTGGCCAATTTTATCGATAGGGCTAAACACCAGAATGAGGAATTTGGACACATCATTTTGTAAAGTTTGAATATTTTACTATGATTTTAATATTTTGTGAAAAATTTAAAAGGTTTTGAAAGGACTTTTGTGACATAAAAAGATTTAAAAATTTAAGGTATTTATAGATGATTTATTTTAGTTAGAAGTAGTATTATTGATTTTGAAGTATTAAAAATTACAAACATGTTTAAAGCTACATTAGGTGCATTTGTGTGCATATTTAAAGAGTTTTGATAAAAGGATTTAGGTGTATACAATTTAAAGGTTTAATGTTTTGAAATAGAAATGAGGTTTCTATGTAAATGAATTGTGTGGTAATCTTAAACAATTACGAGTGATTAAAAAAGTTTTATAAATTTGAGTATTTTAGTATAATCATGTATAGTAGGAATGCAAACTGATTGATATACATGTGTTTGTAATAAGTTATAATTTATCTATGTCTGGATCAAAGTTGTAGAGTTATAAATACTTCAATTTATATGAATGAGAGATATTTTATTTAGCTTAAGTATTTTGATTTGTGTTAATAAGAGATATTTTAGAAATACATAATATTCTAAAGTGGTATTATGGTTAAGGAAGAATATAAAATATTTTGGTTAAGAAAAATACTATTTTGGAATGATGTTTTGATGATATATGTAATATTGTAATATGTAAGAAATTTTGAGGGTTTAATAATAGTTGAATTGATATAAATGATTTGGAAAATATTATTACCATTATTATGAAACATATTATAAGCTACATTTTGAACATTTAAATAATTTTGAATACTTTGATTATGGGATTATTAACTAGTTACAGATTTTCCTTAATAGGAAATAGCGAGGATGCAATTTTATTAAGGAAGGAAGTCCACAACAACCCAGTTTTAAGAAATAATTAATTAATTAATAATAATAGAGATTTAATTAATTAAAATGAATTTTTAGAATTAAAAATGAATAATTTGAATATTGGAAATTTTATAATAAAAGTAATTATAGTTAAAATTAAATGATCTTGGGAATATTGAAATTTAGCAGATTATGGAGTCAACTATATTAGAATTGAATACTTTGGGAATTATAAAATATTATTAAATAATGAATTATAATGTTTTGAATTAAAATTTATATTTTGGATTTTTAAATGATTTTTGAATATATTAAAATTGAAAGAATAATTTTGTAAAATTTAATGTTAATTGAAACACCTTACACCCCTTTATATACCCAAAAGGACACATTAAAAGGCGTGGTGCGTTGTAGGTATAACTGAAACTAACATAGACTAAGATTCATAAGACAAAAGTAAGTAAAAATGATGGAAACTAAAATAATAACTTATTCAAAACAAAAACTTCATAATTGCTTCATAAACCAAATAACTCAAATACCAAATACAACATACATGTCTCAAAACCCAATATGTCTCATGAAATAAAAACTCGTAGTCTCAACCAAAATCAGACTATAAATATCCCTCTCTAGTGCCAGTATAAAGAAAGAAAAATGGAAATAAAGTAGGGAAATACATAGGAGAAACTTCTCCAAGAAACCTCCGAGCAACTGCAATCTACTGCCCTCTCCCTTGATTGCTTATGGGGGAAAAGGGGAAAAGGGGAAAATAGAGGAGTGGGTCAGACTAAAAATCGGGTGAAGGATAGTAACTACTAGAATCTTTAAGTAAAAGTAATAGACTCTTTAATAGTTCTAGTATATATAAAAGGAAACAAAGGAAATAGGAGAGATAAAGCTGGAAATAAATATGAATTAATTAGTACTCAATTAATAAGATAGGTTAACTTTGATTGTTTGCACTTGTCCTTGATAGTTGCTTTGATTAGGCTAAATTCCTAATCCTATAATTAGGCTGAAATCCTAATTCTACCCTTTGATCGGCCTGCTACTCCATAGAATCTACTATGGACCGGATGTTCCCTACATAGTAGACTTTGGTGTCTACGAAAGACACACTTACTAAGCGCTTGGAACTCATAGCGATTACTGAGCACCGAAATGGAAGTCGCACGTGTAACTGTCACCATGCCCATGCTACCTGTCACTTCAGGATTATGTGAAGCACCTCGTCTCACTTCAGAGTTATGTGAAACACCGTGTCCATAGAAAAATAGGGGAAATGCTATCGGTACTGGTCCCTATAAAACAAAAATCTAGTTGCGCCCCTTATTCAAATCCCCTTGATTTGAACTACCATAGATTAACCGTTTACTACCACTATAAGCATAAGCGTACCACTTGCCTCACTTTAGGATTATGTGAAGCACCTCGTCTCACTTCATGATTATGTGAAACACCGAAACCATAGAAATATTAGGGAAATGCTATTTGGTACAGGTCCTATTCTTATCTTTGCTTATTAACTTAGATAAATTATTTAAATAAGCCTTTATTCTTATCAATTACTATTATTTCTTATTAATTTATCCTAAGTCTTAAAATAAGCGCACTAATTTCCATAAGTTTACCATAGTTTCCATAGTTTATCAATTTATAACTTATGTTATAATCATGCTTATTACTTAACCCAAGGTCTAATTGTGAAAATAAGCTTCTTTCTTCTTTTATTCTTTTTAGTTATAATTCTAAGTTATAACTAGGCCAATCTTCTTAATTTAGTCCAATTAATATCATAATTAGGCATAATTTCAGTCCTATTCCAATTATATTACAGTCTTTACAATTTACATCTTATAATTATAAATAGGCCAATCTCTTTAATTCGGTCTAATTAATATTATAATTAGGCATAATTTCACTCTTAATTCCATTTTATTACAATCTTTTTAATTTGCATCTTATCTTTCGTTATTTCAAAAAAATTATAATTTAATCCAATTTCGCGTTAATTCTATTCTAATCCATACTCGAAGAAGAAGGAGAAATAAAAGAAAACTGAAAATAGAAGAAAATCCAAAGCGTAGGAAAAAGATGTAAATAATGCATAAATAACAGTAAATAAATTAAAACACTGTAAATAAACTGTAAATAAACGGGAAAAGCTATAATTAACAGAAATAACTAAAATTAAATAAGAAGAATAGCTAGAAGGAATAGACTGAAAATAATTCTAAAAACTGTAAATAAATTACTAAAGAGGCTACTCCAAAAATCGTAGTTAAACTACAACTATTGGAAACCCTATTATTTTAAATTACTTAAAGAATTTAAAATAATTACAATCACTCACCTATGGTCCTAAGCTCTTCCCTTTTGGTCTTCCCGGATCCACTTGAGGGTATTAAAATATTTTTATTAAAAAGATTCTCTCCTTGGAAAATTATTTCTTTTAGGGTCCTTCCTGAAAAGGTGAACCCAAGTGGAGAAAATCCAGAATGAGAAAAGTGTTAGGCATAGGGTCTTATTTATAGGGGTAGAAGTGGATCTCAGACTGTTAGATTTGGGGATTGAATAGGATGCAACCACGTCATAGGCTGAATAGTAGCCATCAGATGCAAGAATGGAAGGACCGGATTGAGTGAAAGAATGCAAAACAACGCATAAGAGGCTTCTGGGACGAACTGGAACGGAGTATTTTTCTTCATTCCTCAAACATTAGGCGGGTCGACCTTGAGGTCGACCGCCCATAGGGCACGGTCGACCGGGCGGTCGATCGTTGCCTTGGGATGGTCGACCTCCCAACGTATATACATTTTTTTTTGATATCTTGTTTATTCCGTTTCTTGCTCATATTAACTCGGATTCTGACATTTTATATATGGAAATTGACCAGAAAATTACCACGGACCCAATGGTGCAACACCCATGGCTCAAGTCTGATAATTTCACAAAGTTATTTTATTATTTAATTAATTAACGAATTAATTATTACGGGTTAAATTCGGGTTGTTACATTAATAGAAAATGATGTTAGATATATATTTTAAAAGAAATTTAGAATTTATTTAATAAATGAAATTAAATAGAAAAGAAAAGAAAATGGAGATGAAAACGAAAAATGAACTAGGAGATGAACAAAGCCCAATAATTCCAGGCCCAAGTCCATAATTCAGAGGTGTCTAATTCTCGACATTTTGTGTTAGTTTATAAATATCAGTTTGTATGCACAGTTAAACACATGGTAGCTTAAAACTTCTTCTTCCCAGACTATTTTCATAAATTCCTCCATCTTTTAAATTATAAAATAAAGAGTATAATTGTTATAAATCATCAAATTTGGGTATATGCATCATGACACTCATATCACTAAAGATGAGAAGGAATTTGAGTTTTGCAGTCGCATCGAAGTGCTGTAGTGTGGCGAGCAAAGGAAGAAGAGACAAAACAGTGTACAGGTGCGTAAATCTTACTCACTAACCTATATGTGAATCTCATATGGATGCCTGGATTTATGTATGTTGAGTATAATGATGTGTGCAATGAATTGGATGCAATAAATGGCAAGAAAGAGGAGTAGACGATAGAAAATCGATCATCTATGATCATAGTAGGCCACAACAATGTGGTAGGGCTGGGTCAATAGGCCGACCACTAGCAGTCGACTGGTCAAGGCACCATTTTCCTAAACCAAAAGAAATTAAAAATAATATTATATATATATATTAAATTTATATAAATAAAAACAATTCATATAAATATAACACCTAGTTTACACTCTTGCTTTACAAATAGTAATATATATATATATATAATTCAAGTTATCTAAAATAAAAGAAATTATTTAATAACATTATATTAATAAATAAATATAAATATTTAGTAAATTCTTATTTTAAATTCTTAAATAGGTTATGGTGTTTATTAGTGATTTTCTGTAGTTTTGAACTTATTTAAATAAATAAGGAGTATTAAATTAAAGTTATTTATTAATGTTTAATATAAGTGTTTAATTAAATATTTTTTATCATAATTAATATTTACTTTCATCTAACTGATTTTGATATATGAATGATTCACCGTTGATTTTGATTTTATTAGTGTTTTGATATGGTATGGTGACAACATCCTTCTATATGAATTCATGTTATAGCTATTTTTGTAATATTTTTATTTATAATGATTTTAATTTGATTTAAATTCTATGTAGAGAGGAATTTGAATAAACTGAGTTATAATACCGTTTGGGATGGGGCATTAATATTTCTTCGGTTAATCGTTGCACTCGTTATATAGAATATTCTGGAGATTGAGGGTAGTTTAGAAGCAGTGAATAAATGTTTAAGTATCACGCGGTGGCATGAAATGCCGTTGTGATATCTATTCAGTTATTCATTTTAAGTAGATGACAATTACGTGATGGGCAAAGAGTCCATGTGACTTAGAGGGGATTTGTTATTTATCGTAAGGCTCGCTGCGGTGAGTCTCTTATATAGCCGTATGTCGACAATTATACAGAGCCGTATGTTAACATATATATATATATATATATATATGTATATATAGCCGTGTGTCGGCATATATAAGGAGCTATGTGTTAGCTATTGAATATTGGTACTATGTGTCTATCTATCTTGTCTACTTTCCATTATGTTTCGATAGTGAACCATATTGGCCAGTATCCACCCTGGAGGCCTAATCATAGGGCCGCACCCTAGATCCATGACACCATTATATATATTGTTGTATGCTATCGTTGTGTGTATTTGCCCTTGTGTTACCTAGGCCAGCAGTTAGTTACCTATAGGGGCAATGTGTCGGGTCATGACCAAGTAGAGTCCTCGCATAGACGAGAACAAAGGTGGATCTCGCAATGATACCGAGGGGAGGTAACCGATGGCTGTAGAAGTCATATCAGACGGACACACATGTGGCTTCTAAAGCAAGAAGACATGCTATTAGTATCCCTTTTGGTTTTGGTGTGTGGTAGATAGACATATACAATTTATATTCTTATACTCTACCTAGGACTTCATGTCTTACATACAATCGTTTACCCATCACAATATATCTTGCGATATTCCATATAAGCAATGAGATTATACCTGTGGTGGAGATCCAGAGTATGATGGATTCTCATATTATATATTTTATATATGAGTTTCCAGATGTTTGGTGTATTATTATTATTTTATACATTTTGATGATGGGATTTATTATTGAGATTGAGGGATATTCATAGGCTTTGTTGTATGCTAGCCTGTCTATACTTGATGATATCTCATTTGTTGACGATTTTTGGAATTTTATGATGATTTATAAATATGGATGATTCACTAATTTGATGTTGATTTCTTCATTTCTGATTTAATGTGTTTCTAAATAGGTGATGGCATCTTTATACGTTATTTGGAGATAATTGATGACATGTGATATTTTAGGAATTGTTTATATACTATGTATGTTTTACCATTTACATTATATATTGACTCATGGGTTATCTGAATATTTTAGATATAATATAGTTATATATGTATATACAGATATATATTATCTTAATTATCTAGGTGTATTTTATGTAGATATTTATACAAATATGAGAACCTTAGATTTAGACATAGTATGACCTATGTGTTATTTATGTAATACTCGAGTCAGTCCGAGACATTTCAGGTACAGGGACGATGAGACCAGCTTCTGTTTTGGGCATAGTGGAGGCTAGTGTTCAAAGTATTAGTTTATCATCTTATATTGGATAGTCTCTTGTATGTATATTTACGTGATGTATATTAGTCATACTTTGTATATTTAGAATTATATATTATCATTCCGATTCTGACTTTGTGTTATCTGTTATATACTGTATGTTATGTATTGTTCTATCTTCAGGCACACTTATTTATAGTTTGTGCCGATACTGCATACTTATAAGTGAGTTATTTATTTGATATTTAAATACATACCGGTATTAGCCCAATGGTATATTCTCGTGTATGCCAAATATAGTCCCATTCTCCATATTATCCGACAATATTACTTAATGATACTCTTGGATAGTATGGGTATAAAGGTGGGGGTGTTTACAGGATGAGTTTAGAAGGAAGACTCCCAACCCATATCCATTTCGCTTTAGCTATCGAGGTCGTCTAGGGACCGACGAAGAAAGATTTCAAAGGAAGGAGAGGAGCATGAGGATAAATATTTCCGCAAAGATGAAAAGGAGAGGAAATGAAAGCATGCCGCAGATGGATTGTCCGTTGATCACAGTAGACAATATAAGAATCCTTTCGATCATCGCGGTACCTCTTCCAACATTCCTTTACCTCATACTGAACGTCAGCATCCTCCCCATCAACAAGCTCCCATTTCAAAGTCTTTAACTACTACCGTACCCCCATGTTCCATGGGAATTTCCACTCCTTCAACTTCTCTTCTTGCTGCTCCGCTGCACATTCAGGCTACTTTTCCTAACCTCTTCTTGCATAGTGTCATGTTCAATCGTGACATCCGAGACATTTCAAAGGAAGAAGCGGACTAGGATGTCCAGCAGATTCGAAAGCTTGTTGACCAAGGCTATGAATGGAAGAAGCTTTGCTTTGCTCTCTCTAGGGTCAACAAAATTAACTACACAAACATCCAGTCCTTCAAGTCTGAGAAGAAACCTCACAAAGACCAAATTTTAGGGTATATGGGGACTTAGAGAAGATGAAGACCAAAAGGGACGCAACTTTGGAATCCCAGGCTAAGGCTGATAGCTTGATGGCGGAGATGGGGAAGGCCCACGATGATGCTGTGATCGTGTTGCAAAACATGCTAAAATCTGCTCATGAGGAGGATGCCACCCTAAAAAGGCAGATTGCCGAGAAGAACCTGGTTATACTGCAAAAAATGAAACTATTCGGGCTAGAGACAAACTGTTGGAGAGCAGGCAGTTAAAACTCAGAGGTTGAGAAAGGAAAACGAGAAGCTTGTGAGAAATTTGCTTCTACTAAAAGCCGAGAAGCTAGATTCAAAGGACGTGTAAGCCATCGTCGCTCAAGAGCTAAAAGAACCGAAGGAGGTAAAGGCCAAGGGGAGAGAAGAGTTGAATAACACTCTCCAACACTTCTTGGCAAGCGTGATTATATGCATGAACTTGAAGTGGTTAGGGTGCACATATGCTGAAACTCTTATTGATGCCTGGGAAGAGGTATTGTGTCACTCGGAAGCAGCTAGTGAGGAACAACTTATGGCTAAGTACCTTGATGCTGATGACATAGCTAAACTTAAAGATGGAAAAGCCATTCTCACTGCTGAGGACGTTGCTACTATTGCTGTTGCAGTCGAGGCTTCTGTTGGCCAAAGTGCATCGGGTCCAGCGGAATTATCTATTCCAAAGCCCAAAGAGCCTACGACAGATACTTCTAAGGCAGTAGGCGCCAGCTTTGAGGCCACTTAAATAAATCTAGCATCCACAGCAACCACTTACATTGAGCGCTATATTCCCACTTCCTTAGACTGGCCAGTCCGACATTCAATCGAAGAGAAAGAAATCTCTATGTCTCCCGCTCAACAAAGCACAGGCTAGGTATATCACTTGTTACACCTGTTTTCGAGAAGCTCCAATTCTTGTGTGAGTCCATCTCTAACCTTTATCACTCTGTTTGGCAACTTGTAAGTCATCTGCATCTTATTTCTCCATCACTGGTCACTCAAGGTTTGGGTCCTTCGGTGATCATCACTGCCCCAACCTCCGTTTCCACTGAACCTATTGCTCCTGCTATTCCTCATAGTCCGATCCAGGGCCTAATTACAAGAAGATAACTGCACTAGAGAACTTGGAGGAAATTTCTTTATCCCTGGAGGAAGACCTCGCTATTACATATGCCATGGATCCGGCAATTAGATTATTATAGTGGTGAGCCTGAAGATTGACCTTTCTACGCTCAAGATAAAGAAGGAGACCAACACAAAAAAATCCGTTACCTCCGCGCCTACATGCCTTACCCTTAAGCTTCCCAAATTACAGCTGAAGCCCTCAATGGTCAAGCCTTCTAAAACCCCTACCGAAAAGTATGATGAACCTCATACTGCTACTGGAAGCAAGACTACCGAGTCCGAGGGAGATGCTCCTAAAGGAAAAGTAATCAAAGACGAAGAGACATCCTAGGGTTCTAGTGACAAGGGCGGAAGGAAAAGGGAGAACAAGTAGAGGATTCCTGAAGCTTATGAATGTGGTGGCTCTTTTTGTTTGTACTTTTTGCCTTTTCCTTTTTGTTGCAAGTAGACCGTGTTTGGGCGGAAGCTGCCCCACTATTCTTGTATAGAAAAGTGCAAGTAATGAAAGATTGTTTTTTCTTGTAATCTTTATTCCATTTTACTTTTCGCACTTCTGTATTGCGTGCCCTCCTGTATGCAACTACTTGTGTATATGATATAACTTCTTACTTGTAGTTTAGTCGCCGTATTGTTTCGCTTAGCAAAACAGGACCATCATTTAACTAGTTTGGTGGTTATTCCTATTCGCATAGGGTTGTGTTTTCTTCAATCGACTTTTGCTACAAATGGTTCAAGTTTCGTGTTGATCCCTACCATCGGAGAGCATCAACTACACTGTTTACTTCCTGTCCATATATTTCCACAGTGAACCAAATCCTATTCATGGAACTTACTTTTCCAAATGCCAGAATTCAGGCACGAATAGGAGATAAACATCATAGGGAAAATTACCTGATTTCTCCCAGTCCTACTTGACTTTCCGAATTCTTAATCCTAGACCGAGAAAGTCCGATAATACCTATTTTTTGGTTTTCAATGACTATCCTTTCTTATCCTTAGCTGAGCATTTCTTGCTAGGTTACTAGCACAGTTGCAAAAATCCATTTTGGACACTAGTTTCTACCTTCAGGAACTTGTGGTTTAACTGCTCGATTTCGAGCATTCCTTCTTTATGCTCCTAGCTTTCGAGTAATGGCTGATGCTTGCAAGGCGAGATCGGGTTATCCAATCAGCCTCTATGTGGTGTTTCCTTCCTAACATTGCCAATCTCCAAGCAACACCATATTCCTAAATATTAGGGTCAAATTATCTAATCGACACTAATATGGGTTTTCCTTCCTAACGTTTCTAATCTTTGGGCAATGCCAGATTCCTGAAGGTTGGGTTCGAATTATCCGATCAACTTCCATATGTGTTTTCCTTCCTTACATTGCCAATCTCCAAGCAATGCTAGATTCTTGAAAGTCGGGGTCGAATTATCTGATTGACCCCTACATAGGTGTTCCTTCCCAACATCGCTAATCTCCTGGCAATGCCAGATTCCTGAATGTTGGGGTTGAATTATCCGATCGACCCCTGAAACTATGCTCCCCGTCTATGATCTAAAACCTAAGGAGCATGTTCCTTCCCGTACTGCTAATCGTGCAGTATGAGAATTTTTCTTACAAGAGCAAAAGGTTCCATTGGTTCAAGAAACTAATTGATTATTATAACGGTAAATAGTGGCAAGTCCTACCTTATTATACTGCCCATAGAATCCTTGGGTGCCGTATTTGTGAAAATAAACTAAAATAAGCTAAGTGTAGTGGCGTAGTAGATCATGGTTCCATGCACGTGGGATTGGAATTCCATTAACCATTGCAAGCTTGAAAGTTCCATCTCCAAGCTTTTAATCAATTACATTAGGTCCTTCCTAGTTTTGACTAAGTGCCCCCGTACCCAGGAGAATTCGTTTCAAAACGAGGTCTCCTACCTCAAAGGTACGGTTTCAGACCATGGCTTTGAAATGTCATGCTATTCTCCTCTGGTGAGCAGTAACCCTTAGTTATGCTTCTTCTTTTTCGCTTCTTCCCTTTTCTCATCGACCGAATCGAGGGACTCTAGCAAGAGTTCCTCGTTTACCTTTGGATTGTAATGGCTTTTACAATGAAAAGGGACTTTCAATTCTATTGGGGTCATAGCTTCTGATCCATACACCAAAGCAAATAGTGTATGTCCCGTTGCAGACTTGTGGTACATTCTATAAGCCCATAATGCCCATTGAAGCTCATCAACCCAATTGCCCTTGGCTCTCGTTAACCGTTTCTTCAAGGTAGATTTAATGATTTTGTTCACCACCTCCATTTGCTCATTTACCTACAGATATGCTAATACTGAGAAGCTCTTCTCGATCCTTTATCGATTAGAGAAATCCTTGAATTCAATACTTTCAAACCGAGTTCCATTGTCCATGATGACCTTTTGAGGTACTCTGAACCTGTAAATGATGTTCTTCATTATTAAGTTAATTACATTATTTGGTTTAATTGTAGCAAGCGGTTCCGCTTCAGCCCACTTCATGAAATTGTCCACTGCAACCATTGCGTAGTTAGCTCCTCATTTCGCGATCAGTAGCACTCCAGTAAGATCAATTCCCTAAACCGCAAATGTCCACGTGCTAACCATTTGTGTGAGCTCTGAGAATGGGGCTCTCGGGATCTTCGCAAACCTCTGGCAGTGGTCACATCGCTTGGTGTAACTGGTTGCATCCTGATTTATCATTGGCCAGAAATATCCGTAGTGAATTCTTTGCCAAAATTTTGGCCCCATGTGTGATCAACAGAGCCACCCTCATGGATTTCCATGAGGATCTTCCTAAGCTCATCCTTGGTTACATACCAAAATAGTGGGTAGAGAATCCTCTTCTGTACAACACTCCTTATTGCACTTTGAAGTGAGCGCTTTTCAAAGGAGCTTCTTTCATTCATTCCTGACTCTCGGGAGAGCCCCCTTAAGCAAATATTTTTTAATCGGAGTCATCCATGACTCCTCTTCCTCCATAGTCTCCAAAATCCAATCGACATCCACTTGATCGATGCTTGGAGCCGTTAAAACCTCCATTTGAACAAACCCATCATTTGTGTTTCTCAAGAATTAGCTAGCTTAGCCAATGAATCAGCTTTTGTGTTATCCTCCCTAGGGATATGCATGATAGTGTAGTCCTCTATGTCATCCAACAGTTCCAGTACTTTCATTAAGTAAGGGGCAAGTCTCGCACCCTTAGTCTGATATTCCTTTCTAACTTGATAAAACACCAGTTGGGAATCACCGAATATATGGTGTGTCCTTATCCACAGTTATTTTGCTATCCTTAATCCTGTAACCAGCGCGTTGTACTTAACCTCATTGTTTGTTGTGGGAAATTCCAGCCTTAGCGTGTAACAAATTAACCGTTCTTTCAATGTTTTGAGCACTACTCATGTGCCTGAACTGTGTTCGTTTCAAGCGCTATCCGCAAACAGTTTCCAATGAAGGAGTGTGGTTGTATCATCCTCTCCTCATCATCTCGCGCGGTAAACTCAGCGATGAAATTTGCCAACGCCTACCCATTTATCGCTCTCCTCGAATGGAACATGATATCGTAGTTACTCAACTCTATGTTCCATTTCAGCAACCTTTCTGATGTCGTAGGTCGGAATAATACCTACTTTAAGGACTAGTCTATAAGCACTTTGATCGGATGAGCTTGGAAATATAGCCATGGCTTACTTGATTCAAGTAGCATGCAATATGCTAGTTTTTCCAACTTTGGGTAGTTCTTTTTAGCTCCTGTAAACCATTTGCTGATGTAATAAACTGGGCTTTGAATCCTCGCCTCCTCACATGCTATTGTTGCACTTAGTGTATGAGTAGATATCGACTGATAAATAAATAAATCCTCCCCATCTAATTGTTTGGATAAGACCGGTGGTGTTTCCATTTGCCTCAACAACTCCTCGAAAGCATTCTAACAAACCTGGTTCCATTCAAAGTTTTTCTTACCCTTCTTGAGGACGTCGAAGAAGGGCATCTATTTATCAGTTGCCTTTGAAATGAACTGACTCAAGGCAGTGACTTTCTCATTCATGCTCTGTGGTTGTTTCTTCATTGTTGGAGTGGTTACATTCCTTAAGGCATTAATCTACTCCAGATTAGCCTCGATGCCTCTCGCGTTAACAATAAATCCCAGAAATTTTCTCAATGCTACTCCAAAGGAACTTTTCAATGGATTTGGCTTCATTCCATACTTTCGTAAAACTTTGAACATCTTTGAAAGGTAATCCAAATGGTTTAACAATACTCATGATTTTACAACCATGTCATCCACGTACACTTCCATTATCCATGCGATTTGATTCTTGAACATAGAATTTACTAATCTCTAGTAAGTAGCCCCGACATTCTTTAAACATAATAGCATTACTCGATAGCGGTATAATCCTAAATCCATTATGAAGTTGGTATTTTCCTGATTCAGATTATGCACTGGAAATTGGTTATAACTCGAATAGGCATCCATGAATGGGAGTAACTCATGCTTTATGACCCCATCTACCAGTTGGTCAGTTCTAAGTAGTCGATACATATCCACCATTTCTTGTTCGATTTCTTGACCAAGATGGGGGTGGATACCCATGCAGGATATAGGGCATCGCTGATATAGCCTCTTTCCATCAGCTTATCCACTTCTTCTTTCAATGTAGTGGATCGCTCCAGACCTAGACTACATCTTTTTTGTTTTAGTAGTGTAAACTTTGGATCAATATTCAGTGCGTGACACACTATCTTCGACGATATCCCATATATTCAAATGCCTCTAAGCAAACACATCCAAATTCCCTTGGAGGAAATTAACCAATGCCTTCCTAAAGTGAAAGAACCCTGCTTTCTACGCCATATAAATAAAGTTAATTAAAATAAAATTGTTTGAATTCGATATTTGATAATTATATTTTGAAAATAAATTCTTAGTTGATTAAATTCTATATAATAAGTGATCTATTTAAATTATTGAATTAAATTAATATATTTTCGGATAATATTTTGATATTGAATAAAATATTTTAATTTGAGTTTAAAATAAATAAGCGGGCATTGGATTGAATAAAATGGTGTAATTATCGAAGTATAGTTCAAACAATGAAGTGTAAATTAATTTATATCAAATTGAAATATATTTATAAAGAAATAAAAGAATTATTATTTAAAATAAAAGAGAAGTGAATTAATTAAATATAGAGCCTAAAAATTTGATCCCAAGCCCATTTAAACCCATCATCTGTCTTCCTTATTCGAGAAGCTTTCCTTATTTTCAAACCCAAGCCCGTGTGTTCCCTTAGCACTAACATCCTTCAAAATCCCAAATACTAGAATCATGACTTCAAGAAAAGGGGTAATCACGCGTACGTGATTTGGAGCTAAGTTCACATCGTCAATGACGTAACGGAGGTGTGGCGCTCTACCGAGAAATGCGTCAAGGTGTCATGACGTTGAGTTATAGCCACGACTGGTGCTTGAACTAGAGCGTGACTTTCTAGTCTAGAGTATCGGCTGATTATTGTTGTTTTTGTGTTTGGAATTATGCCATCGCTGTGAGAAATGCCAACTTAAGTTAACATTATTGTTATTGTAAACAATCAAAAGTTCCATACATCAAATAAACTATTGGTGAAATTCATGTAGTAACATTTCAAATACAAATCAATTTGATATAAAATGCGGTCAGGATTAACCTTTCTTCACATTAATATATGTTTTCGATAAATTTGATAGCTGGCATAATATCTATTTTCTATTATAAATATAGAATTGATCATAAACAACATTTATCAAATATTTGAAATCATAAATCCTTCACTCTTTTGTACTTTGAGCTGTTGCAAATTTTGAAGTTAAAATAATCTTTGAGGATATATTCATAAACACAAATAGGAAAGAAAATGATGTTTCTTTGAATAAATAATAATAAAAGAAAATAAAGATAAATATAGGCTATTGTTTGGAAATTATAACTCCACCAAACAGCACAAAATTCATTTAGTCGTATCTTTTAAACGATTTGTAAGTTTTAGACGATCTTATACTCGTTAGAAAGTTTCGGAAATAAGGAACAACTTTTATTTTAAGTGTGTTGCAAAATTTTAACATTTACTAGGCTAAAAATGCATATTAATAGAGTAGACCTATGTATTTGATCAGCGCTCATTTAGCCATAATGTAACAACCCACCTTTTTGAACGGTTTAAATCGACAATAAACCACACATGTCAGACTCAAACCATTCAAAATGGAGGATTGTTTTGGGGAAAATAAGAAAAAGAAGAGAAAAGAAAGAAAACAAAACATAGAATCTCACAGCGGAATGACAAAATATAATAATCAAATAAACAGTTCATGAAGGTGTTTTACAAATAACATTAATTACACTTTACAATACAATTAGAGTTACACATACAGCAGGAATAAATAAAAAATGCAGCGGAACAACATGATGCAGTAGTATAAATATAATAAATAGCATACAAATCTTCGTCTTCATCCTCCAAAGATAAATGGTCTTCAATACACTAAAAAGCTCAGACTGACCCGAGCGTACCGAAAAGACAAAACACTCGAGTCGGAACTAAAGGATCTTATATAAGTTAAATCAACAGTAAATAAATATGAGTGCAACGGCGTCATAGATGTTTATGGGATATTACATCTCATATCCAGTGTCTAACGTGCGTGCAATAACTTAAGAGATGTTCGGGATTTCCATCTTCTAAGGATCCGTTAAACTATCTACATACATAGTACAATGCGCTATTATAATATGTCTACAATAAAGTAAAATATTAAAATAGCGTTAAGGCGTTACCCATATCCCCTTTAACACATTTTATATAAATGTCGTAGTTTATACAGTACTGTAAACTCCACCGTAAATTGGTAGGCTATCAGGGAGCACTCCATAGGTACGACATAAACCAAACTCGTAATGGGTGCGTTAAGGCATGTGACAAGGCAAGCGAGGCAATGCCAGGGTAGGATTCTACAATTTGCACTCCCGGACTGGTGGTAACACATAATAGCTACTACCGCCCACCTCTGAACACACTCCCATAATCAAATCGAGGGGTAGCCACTAAGTCAATCACAAAGTCATAATATGGTATCAAAGAAGCATGTCCGATCGGAGGTGTGACCTCACTTGGCCTGGTATAGATCCTGTTTTATTCACATTAAGCTGTCTCGAGGGAGTCGGGGCTACGATAATACCTCATACAGAATCGTTCGCCAAGCCATCCTACTTCATTCTGGAATCTCCACCATGTACACGGTTGTTAAAGTGGTTTTCGGTATTGGCACAGTTTATGACAATATCCTATCCCGGTCTCTTTAATAATCAAATGCTTATTTCACACCAGATGGTTCTTTTACATTTTCAAAATCAATTCATAATTGATATAAAAATATCATATTCAACCCAAACCATATCACTTTTGAAATCATATTCACTTTCGAAATCATATTCACAAAATAGGTTAAACCCTCATTTCAAAATCATCATATTTACTCAAATATGTCATTTCCTTAGAAAATATCATTTCAAATTCCAACTTAGGTTATAACATCATTTAACCATATTCGCTTTTAAATACAGGATGTAAATATAAACACTTCAACTTTACACAGTCTGAAACTTTGAAGATAGTTTAGATAGTCATAAATCGTTTAAATAGTTTTAAAATAGTTAAAATACTTTAAATGGTTTAAAATAGTTTAAAATGGATTAAAATAGTTTAAAATATATTAAATTAGTTTACATATATATTAAAATAGTTAAATATTTTAAAATAGGATAAAGTAGTTTAAAATAGGTTAAAATAGTTAATTAGTTTAAAATAGATTAAAGATAGTTTAAAAATAGATTAAATACAGTTTTAATAGCTTAATATAAAATAGTTTGATTATTGGAAATGGTTTATATAGTAAATAGTTTGAGAATCTAAATAAATCTGAATTTAAAATAATATTTCTTTAAACCGTTTGCATAAAAATAATTAATTTGAAATTAATATCAAATTAAACTATTTCTTCCATTTCAACAAATCTGGACCATATCCAGATTTCAACAAAACTAAATTTCCTTTCACTACAAATACCAAAAAAATCATTTCAATTTATATCGATTTCAAATTCATGTTTGAACTACAATTTTAAAGCACTTCAAATTTAGTAGCTTTCAAAATTTAAATATTTAACATTTCAATAACTCAATTTCGATAAATTTCATTTTTTTTTCAAATTTCAACTTTGAAATTTTGATTTAAATTCCTTTAAACAATTCATTTAAACCAATTTCAATTTCAACATTTAAAGCTTGGATTTTTGAAAATAATTCAGTTTATATAAACCAATTTTTTTTCAAAATATCATTTAACTGAATTCAAAAATTAAGGATCCAAAAATCATTTAATTTAACCAATTCGGTGTCCGTATATAATTTCTACCCTATGGTCAAGTGATATGGATATATATATCATTTCAACCCGCAATAATTTAAATTTACGGGTATATATCATTTCAACCTGCAATCCTGAGTTAAAATTAAAATCCATAAAATCGCTCGAGTCTAATGGTTTTTCCTATCTATAAGATCGTTTGGGTATGTATCATTTCAACTCATAGTCAGTTTTCCTAACAATAAACTGAAGGAACTTGCAGTGTGATAACAATATATAAATATAACATCCAATCATCCAATATCAACAATTAAACATCCATCACAATTA
This sequence comes from Allium fistulosum, assembly GCA_030737815.1. Lineage (NCBI taxonomy): Eukaryota > Viridiplantae > Streptophyta > Magnoliopsida > Asparagales > Amaryllidaceae > Allium > Allium fistulosum. The sequence continues at coordinate 802,487,092 of CM060903.1, read as the reverse complement.
TCATTCAAATCAACCAATAAATAACAATAATTGACTGGTTATCATTAACAGGTATTTAACTGGCAATTTAAATTCAATATTAAATTAAATAGCAATTTAATTCAATAAAATTCAGATTTAACTGGCATGACAAATTAAAAATACCAAATAGCGGTCATTCAACTTCTTATCACATCATAAATTTAATTTAACTAACATAAGACAATTAGTAGCTGTGAGTGGGTTAAAACACCCACTTTTGAGTTCAAATCGATTTGAAATCCAAATAAAGGCCCAAAATTTAACAATCTCAGAATTAGCCTAAACTAGTTCCATAATTTCCAGAATTTCGATAAGATCGCAATGGAGAAAACCGCGCGTGAATCCAATCTCATATGCAAAAGTTATTAACGTTAGAAGATTGGAAAATTTAGGGCCTGAGCCGACTTCGGGTTCAACTTCGGTCTGCCGCCTCAAATCCCTGGTGCTTGCTCTGAGTTTTTACCAAAATGACCTGAGACCCGAGTCATTTTCTTCTAGACCCGAAGTCGCTTCAGGGTTTTTGCCTCTGGAACCCGAAGCGCGATCCGAAGTCACTGTAGATCTGCATTTTTTTTTTGAAATTGAAATTAGGTTTTTGGAATTTGGGAATTAGGTTTGATGTTCTATTGTTTGAGAAGGAGGAAGAAGATGTACATACAGAAATAATGAAATGAGAAACAGATAAGGTTTATAACATCCTATATATAGGCAGGGTTGGATCGAAACGATAACAACGATCCGAAAAACCCGTTTTGTTCCCGAAACAAAAATGGGTCATCCAATATATCAAAATATAGGTTTTCAATATTTTTAAACTCAATGGAACTAGTTTCAAACCCTAATTCCATTGTATACAGAAGTTAGCTTTTAAAATCAGATTATATTCATTTAAATCCTTTTAATTGATTTCTACGCGTTTCGAGCCCGCACGATCAAACGGCAATCCGATCGCTACGAAACTTGAAATCCTATAACAATTCACTGTTATGGATCCGATGAAACTAGTTTTTTCAAAATCCAAGACAGTGGCCAAAATGACTAATTTTCACGTTAATTAAATAAATTATTATTAAATTGGTTTAATCACTTTTAAATTCAAATTAAATAGTTAACAATTTTCATCATTTTTTATTACAGAGAAACTTAATCATCTTTTAAAAATAAATTATTTTTATTAAACCTAAGATTTAAACATTACACTAATTACAGCGTTCAATGGCAATTGCAATAAATTCATTAATTATAATTTAAATTCCAATAAATTCATTTATTTTGATTTACATCTTATTATTCAATCATCCAATACCAATATGAATTCATCTGACACTAGTTCACTTTTTATTACATTCTTATTCTACAGTTATCATCTTAACTTATATTAACAGCAATATTTAATTACATTAAATTTTATTAATTTCCAAATTAATTTCAATGTATTAAATAATAAAACAGTAAATAAGCAATTGTTACTTTTACGTAATTTAATCACATTTACAAGTTTTTTGTTTCAACCAGATTATAAATCTATGTACACATAATTGATTTCACAGTATATACCAAAACCAATTAAATAAAATGACATACAATTTCATTATTAACACAACATTGAATTTATTCCTTATTTACGATTATAACCAAATTAACTTTACAATTATTTTAATTGATTGAAATTACATTAAAATAATTGCCAAAACATTCAAAAAAACATTATTAAATCATATCCAAAATATTTTTTCTTATTAATAAATCATAAATTTTATTCCTTACAATATTAAATATCCAAAATCTTATTTAATTTCAATTAATTACATACAATCTCACCATTTACTACAACATTTAATTTATTTCATTATTTACAATTATAACCAAATTAACCTTACAATAATTTCAATTGATTAAAATTGCATTATAATAGTTATCAGTTACATTAATGTAACGTTTCGATTTTTCGACGCTCGAAAGTCGACATTAATACGTCCACTGTATCAAATGCCGCACAATCGAATGCCGGAAAACCGAACCATTAGGGTTAAAAGAAAGGGTTGAAGAAGACAGAAGAAAAGAAAGAACAGAAAAACAGAAACGGAAACAATATCAGAATCTCACATTCGCAGCGGAACAAAATATAATAGCTAATCACTAGTCTTTTAAACAAAGAACTATATCAGTTATACAATACATCATCAGAGTCAATATACAACTCAATACAACAATGGACAGTTATATAAACCTGTCCTCATACAGAATAAACAGCGGAAATATAAAAACAAGTACGAGAGTACGTCTCGCCATCCAGCTTGCTTCCAAAGCTCCAGAATATCCTGATAACATAACTCTAGGCTGCCTGTGTGGAAAATTATGGGCACCCAGAGTTTAGAAGGGAACAATAAACTCCGAGTCAGTCATGGTGACTGGTGTGAGATCGTAAAACAGTTATTTTCACAAAGAGAATAAAACAGATTCGCAATGCTTTTGGAAAATGAAACTACCATAAGACCTCTCGGCACACACACAATGCAAACGCAGAATTGGAGGAGATTTCTTCTTATGATAGTCAAAGATGCTTACTACGCCAATCATTGAATATTATTATTAATGTCTAGTGTAGAAAACATTTCGAAAATATAATATTAATCTTAGCCAGCATAGACATTCTGAACTATGCCTACTATAGCTACCATCTAAACAGTGGGGTGCCACCATAAGTAAATGGCAGGTTCTACAACTAAAACCGTACAATTTTGTATTGGGAAATGGATTTCCAACAAATGGTCAGGCTAAGGAACTTCCTTTCCTACTGCCGAATGGGATCGCCTCTGGCTGGACGTCCCGAGAGACAAACTGCTCTCTGCCAAACAAGGCCGGGTTACCCCTGTAACTAGGTAACTCACGAATATGTCATCCCCCGGTCCTTTGGGACCTTTATCCGAGCGCTCGATAACCAACATCACACATAAAAATAAGGTGTGTCCACATGAGCAAGTATCTGGGCTCCATACCATGATACCACCCCTTTCCAGAAGGAAATGACATACCCTAAAGGGCGCGACCCTCATAACCTTGCCGCAACATTCATGTTTCGACCATTTCCGGGTTGTTGAGGCCCTGACGAAGTCTTGTCCACAAAGCTACGCTTTTTCACAAAGCCATGCTTTGATCACAAATGATCAAATAAATGATCATCATCAAAGCAACACTCAGCATGCCACATTACCAAATTGGGAATATATCGCTGATAAATTTCAACTACATAACCTCTGAGCTCGTACGTCTCAGAGAAGGGTGTTAAGCTAAGAGAATAAATTCTCCGCCACCAACAGAAATGTATTTGAAAGAAATTGGCTTTATATCTCAAAATGTAATGTCAGACACGTAACCATACAAGTCTGTTCCGGGTTCGAACAGAACCGAAGGCACTTCCGAAGAAGCCCTTGAAATCCGGATATTCACAATCCCGATAAAACTTCCCATCACAAAGGAAATCTCAATACCGTAGCTAACGGTGCAGAGACAATCGATAGGTCATCCTATCATTTTCACAAATACCCGGTCTTCATCACCGGTCTTCAATACGATCCATATCGTCGTATCATTATTCGGAATGGGTTATCTGACACAAAGGTCCTTTCCCGGCTAAACCGAATAATAAGCATTTGTTTTAAAAACAAATTCAAATTCCATTTCAAAGGAAAAATTGATAGTCGGTGGTTTAACTATCAACAATATTCACAACAATCATCAGATTCAAATAATTTTCCCAAATTATTTAATTTCAGAATATCTTCACGATATATATATTTCCCCACACTTAACATTTGAAAACCAATTTCAAATCACATTACACCTTTCAACTTTTGAAAATAAATTTCAAATCAATTTCCTTACGCGGAATACATTTCCAAATATTTCTTTTAAAATTCCACTTAGAATTTTTTTTTTTATATTTTAGAAGTCACTTTGGCAAATATACTCGGCTTTATAGTGAAAATACACTTTCACTTCAAAACGGTCCATTTAAACCAATTAAATAAATCATTATCGATTTATTTCAAATTTACGTTCAAAATCCGTAAATTTACTTTCACACTTAAAAATAAATTCAGTGTTTATTTTTAAACAAATTTCCCTTTCATTTCATAATTTCCAATTTGAATTTGCATTCACAAATATTCACTTTTAATCCCAAAATCAAATTCCAATTTGATTTCTAATTTTATTTCAATATCAAATCGATTACAATTTGATTTCTAAGTTTATTTCCAAATAATAAACCATTTGCAAATCGACTTCCAAATTCATTTTTCAAATACTAAATCAATTTCAAATAAAATTTTCCAATGATTTATTTTCCATTACCAAATTAATTACAAACTTGATTTCCAAATTTATTTTCAACTCCAAATAAATTTCCAAATTGATTTCTCAAAGGTTCATTTTCCAATACTAAATCAATTTCAAATTGATTTCTAAAAGTTTATCACTTTTAAATAAATTCCTTTGTTCTTTCCAAAATTTTCAAAATTCCATTTTAAAATGAATTCTTCAACTTTTAAACTATATTATTCAAAACTCATTTTTTTCATATTTTGGAATTTATTCGGTAAGATTTCAAAAATCAAATTTTAATACTTTAAAATTCCTTCTTTCAATAAATTCAATTCTTAACAATAAATTCACTTAAAGTTTTCCACTTAAATTCCAAAATCCAATTTATATTCATTTCTGGTATCCAACGATACCAAAAATACATTAGGCTAGATTTTAGCCTTCAACAATTTCAATTATCAATAAATCATCCACAGATTATCAATAATCACATCATTCACATATGAAATAATATTCAAACAATTTGAGGAATCCAGTTGGATCCCTCCAACCTATTTCCCTGCATCCACAGATGTTAGCACAATACCAATTCCACTTCGAGGTGGAATATCGCGGTATATGGGATTTATAAAAATATCATCCGCTATTATGCGGCGCAGTAGGGTCTCATTAATATGTTGGAAAATCAATCATCAATATATACATATGCCAATATATATATATATATATATATATATATTGCTATATATAGATATATCCTACTATATCTAATATCACATCCCAACAGCAATCAACACAATCAATACCTGCAGTTCAATTTTAAATCTGAGTGAGAAGATCTCACCTTTGCTTTTAATTTGCAATCCATTTTCCTTTTCGACTTGTTTCTCCATTTTAGACCTTGTATAACAATTTATACAACTTATTAATACTCGAACAAATCGAATAATAGATTTCCATTTAATAAATTAAATTAATTAACACTTTTAAATTGAATTAACTAATACTTTGTTTTTCTTTTTAAAATTTCTATACTTTCAAAAATCACTTTACATACATATATTTACTGGAAAAAAAACTTTTCTGTACATATATATTTCTATTTCCTTTAAATAAATTTATTTATCTAAAAATTTAATCTTAAAAACTAGATTCCCATAAAAAAAAATTATTTCATTTAACTACAAATAAAATCTAAAACTAAATTCCTTTACTGTAAACATCTATTATTTTATACCTATCTTCTATATTACTTCATCTCGAAAATATCATTGATATAAAATTTGTAAAAATACTTACAGTCGAGTTCGAACAGAACCTTAGCTTCGTTCACGCGATCGACCATCGAAGTTCATCGAGTCGCCCCAGATCGCAAACCCCAAAATTGCAAAACGCTGCAGCTCTAACCCACGCGCACCACCAATACGAGCACCACTGAACTCGTGCTCGAGAACCCATGCTTGCCTCGACCAACAGAAATCGTGACGAACCCAGATGCCGTGCGCGATGCCATCAATCGCATGCCTCTTCATCTCGTGCCCTAGCTTGCCTACGTCGCCCACAAAATACGAGCCCCGCGCGCTTGCGTCAGCAGCCTCGACGAGGTTACATCGTCGTTCGCTCTTGCGAACCTTGCTTCCATTAAATCGAGCAAATCGATTTCGAGACTCAAAAGGAAGACGCGGCCATTTATTTGAATTTCCGAACGAACGAAATTGCTTCCATTCCTCAAACGAGGCTTCGGCCATTTTATTTATTCCTTTTCCCGAAGTCGATTGAACGAGAAGGGCGCTATTATCTTTGTTTGTAAATGATTTCGAATTGAAGAGGAATGGCAGCCATAAATTTTCTTCGGCCATTTAATTTTTGATTTTGAACGAGATGGTTTTCTTTTGAACGAAGAAAATGTTTCGTTCATTTTGAACGAATGGAGAGGAGACAAGAGAACGTGATTAAGCAGAGAAAGAGTAAGTCGGTATTGAAAAGTTGATTAAAAATTTATATTTTTATATTCGAAAATATCCCGTTATATTATATCAGCGCGTTTGCTTATCGTACGATCACACGACAGCTCCAATCACCACGAAAATTGAAATTCGATAGTAAAACAATATTACGGATCCAATGGAACTGGTTTTGTCGAATTCCGAGACTGTGCCCCGGAACGCTATTTTTAAATATCGATTAAACGATACAATTTCAAAACTGAACAAAACAGTTTCAAATTCAATTCCAAAACTTTTATTATCTTCAGTATAATCAATATGAATTTTCAAAGCCTTGAAAATATTTTTAATCGGCTTAAAAATCGAGATTCAACATTTTTACCCAATTGCCATAATTAAATTCAGAAATTTAATTGCCAAATTCCAGTCTGATATTTGAATTTCAAATTAAATTATCTTTCGAATATTTAAACTCAATTAAATATTCACATTTCAAATATCAAAAATTCAGGGTCGTTACAATTAAATAACCCTTATTTAATCACACTCTGATAGTCTTTCCCATTTGTAAATCATAAATTTTTATTTCACACAATATTGAATTCTAAATCTTATTAAATTTAATTATTAAAAAATGCGGGTCGTTACACATAACTTTCAAATGATTTGTCCAATTTCTATGATTTTTCCTAGTCCGAAAAGCTTAGAACATAAGTAACAACTTTTGTTTGAAGAGTCTTGCAAAACTTTGATGTTTTCATGGTTAAAACATAAATTTAGTATATGGACCTGCATTTTTAACTTCAATTCAAAATGCAATGGTTTTAGGAAAATACAACAACTTGAGTTTCGTTTCATATTTTTACAATCCAAAAGTTATTTTTGAAATTAATACAGAATGCAACAGTTTATTATTTGAAACCATTATTTAGTTTAGTCGTTTTGACCATTAAAATTTGGGTAGAAAGTAGGTTAAATAAGGTGGTGATGTTGCTTTTGCTTCCAATGAATGCATACTTTTGTAATGCTATACGTTGTTAATATTTAAATTTGAGATGGGTATAGGTACTTATGAAGCACAATTGGACTATTTGGCAACATTCACTCGCTTTTTCTCATATAAGAATGAGGTAAATTGCTCAAAACGCTAATAAAAAATGTGCGTTTTTACGGTATATCGATATATATTGTGATATCTCTTGTTTCCTCGTGTTTCGAGATACCCCGTGCTGGGATGCCTCTTCGGAGATGTATGTCATTTAATTATACCGTGTTTTGATTTTTTGAAATGATCCTCGTATAAAGGAGACTCTATCGAAATATTCTAAAAAATCCAGTACTTAGAATATTTTCACAAAATTTATCGTATGTTGAGAATAGAAAGACGTTGAATTGAACCTATTAAATTGCAACATATGATAAGAGAATTGGAATAAGGACCACATAAAGGATTGAGTATTTTAGTTTGATAGAAGATTGTACTTACGAGAAAAGTCATGGTATGAGTTGTTTGACCTCTCCCTTTAAGAAATTGTGAGGACGCAGTTTTCATAAGGGGAGAAGTTTGTAGCAACCCTGCTTTCTACGCCGTATAAATAATTTCAATTAAAATATTATTTGAATTCGATATTTGATAAATATATTTTGAAAATAAATTCTTAGTTGATTAAATTCTATATAATAAGTGATTTATTTTAATTAACTGAATTAAATTAATATATTTATGGACAATATTTTAATATTGAATAAAATATTTTAACCGAGTTAAAAATAAATAAGCGGGCATTAGATTGAATAAAATGGTCCAGTTATCGAAGTACAGTTCATACAATGAAGTGTAAACTAATTTATATCGAATTGAAATTTATTTACAAAGAGACACAAGAATTGTTATTTAAAATAAAAGAGAAGTGAAATTTATTTACAAAGAGACACAAGGATTTGAAACCAAAGCCCATTTAAACCCAACATCTTTCTCCCTTATTCAAGAAGCTTCTCTTATTTTCAAAACCCAAGCCCACATTACCCTTAGCCCTAACATCCTTCAAATTCCCAAATCTGAAATCATGACTTCACAAAAAAAGTGGAATTACGCATACGCGATTTGGAGTTGACTTCGGCAAAGTAAACGACGTAGGGGAGGGGCGGTGCTTGTTTGGGAAACGCGACAAGGAGTCATGACATTGAATTGGAGCCGCGACTGGCGCTTAAATTGGAGCTCGAATTTCTAGTCTAGAATATGGGAAACGCAATTTACGGGTAGGGGAGGTCATGGCGGCTTCTGGAGGCTGTTTGCGGTGATTGTGCGGTCGCGATGCAGAGGTGCTGTAATGGTGGAGCAACCAAGAGGTCTTTCGCTACTAGAGGTTGAGGCAGTGAAGTGCGGTGATGGTAGTGTCATGTTGGAGTAGGTTGTGGTGCTGCTGGGTTTTGGACGGCGAAGGTGAAGACAAAAGGCAGTAAGTCATCGTTTGGTAATTCAGTGAGTATTTACGCTCACAACTATATCTACAATTTTTATAAGTTATATTATTCATCCTGATAATTGATTACATAGCTTAGTCGAATTGATTGTGATTATTAGTCGAATCGTTTGATTAGTATTTTGGTTTGAGAATGATTGTTTTTTGGATGTTAGATTAGTGGGTTGATTGGATGTATTATTTTATAAACGGAACTCTGTCCGTTTGCAAATTAAACTTTATATATATTTGAATATTGATGTGTATGCTTCTTATAGATGTTTTATTCATTTTTCCTATTTAAATGATTTTGAAAAGTTTTGAAAAATTATTTTAAAGATTTAAAATCGTTTTAAAAGTATTCTATAAATTATGTACTACAGATTTACTCAATTTAACTTACTTTTAGTATTTTAGAGATCTAATTTTAATTATAAATATAGTCTACTTTGGATCATAAAAACCATTATAAATTACTAATATATTTATATATTTTATATCTAAAAGTGCTTTTCAAATCATTACTTAGAAATTATATATATATATATAATATAATGACCGCCTTTTTGGTCCTCAAAAGTCGATAATAATACATCCATGATATTGACAGGCCGAGCATCCGAGTGCTGAAAAGGCAGATTGTTGGAGGGAAAAAGGAAGAAAGATAGGACAGAATCTCATGTCATGACGAATAATATATAATATGCATAAGATCTTTACAAAAGAAAACTATAATAGACATACGTCAAATAAAAATTAACTAACAAATCACCAGTCTGGACAATTATAACAACCTATCCTCACAAATGCTCATAGATATAAACAACAAATGCAGTGGAAAATAAAATATACGTGAGTATGTTTTGGAGGACTCTAGCTCATCTTCTGAAGGTCCAAAGCATCCAAACTGGATCTGAAAATATGCTTGGTCTGACCCGAGCATTATAAGAAAATAATGCCCAGATCAGTCTGGTAAACCAGCGTGAGAACACACCTCAAAAGGGTTTTAATTGTTATAAAACCTTTTAAAATAAAGGTATCTCCTAAGACCACGTCACATATAAACACGGACATGTTTTTACCTTACAATAACTAAAATATTTTTATAGATAATCCATTGATATTATAATAATGTCTAGGGTTTAATGTAAATTATGAACATAGCTGGAATGCTTGCATTTCACATTCTAGCTAGCTGGGCACAACTAAGTTTGTACGATGCTTATAGGAGAATGGATTCCATCAATGATAGGGTTACTAGGGTACCACTCGTCATAGTACATCTCTAGAAAAATATACCGAGGTTGAACCTATCAACCCCTGCATGGCAAGACCAACCTACTCCTTATTGGATAGTACCGAATATTCCATCACCGTGGTTGCTTTACAACCTTTCCCAAGAGCTCTCATGCACTTCCAAATCCATAAATAATAATTTTGAAGGGTAATGACAATACCCTAATGGGTGTGACCCACATAGCCTTCCGGCATATCCTCTATTTTAGTCATTCCCGGTTGATGAGGCTAGAGGCTAAAGGCTACATTTTACTTTTTTAGCAAATCCCTGCTAACATTGCCCTTCACGTAATAATGCAATGCTAGGATTCATCCATATAAGTTGTTCGGGATAAGAATAAACCGAAGGCACTACTTCTACTACATCCATTTTGGAATCACCCTCAGGATTTAGTAGCAAGTAGCCCTTACACTTCAAAGATCTCCGTCTTTAATCGTCTTTAAGGTGTCTCAATTCGAAATGCTTATATCGGTTTGAAGTGGTTTCTGGATAATATATCCAATCCCAGTCTCTCCGAGGCAACAATGATAATTTTAAAACCGGCCAAGATTTGATATTGGGTTAGTTAACTATCAAACAATAAACAATTCAACCAGAGATTTACCTAAGCACGGTTAAGCCCAAAGCAGCCACTAAGCCTCTTTAATTAATCTTTCATTAATTAAGACCACTTTGTAAATACTTGTATCAAAATACTTTTATAAAGATATATTCACAAGTCTTTTCTACTCTTTCTAATATTTGAAAAATATCCATATACTTCTCTCGACAGTATAAGTATATTCACAAAAAAAAATTCACATTCAGAACTTGGAGAAATTTTCATATACTTATATCAACAATATAAGTATATTCACAATAAAAAAACATTTCACGTTCAAAACTTGGAAAACTTTCCATATATTTATATCAACAACATAAGTATATTCACAAAAAGATATTTCACTTTCAAAACTTTGAAAACTTTCCATATACTTATATCAACAGTATAAGTATATTCACAAAATTCTATGCAAGATTTCACTTCCAAAACTATACTTATGTGGGTTGAATAAATGTCCTTTGAAATAGAGATAATAACAACCTAAACACTATTCCTTCGGTGTTAAGTAAGAAAAAGAATGTATAATAGCATCATAATTAAGAAGATCGTTTAGGGAAATCAAATCTCTTTTATAAATAAATTCATTTTATAAAATTCCTTTTATAAGTATAAACTCTAAATTGTTTATAAAATTTCTTTTTTTAAAACTCATCTTTATTTACAAAGCTCCTTTTATAAATCACAAAATAAAATTATAGACCTCCCTTTTTAAACCTTCAACTTGTTTAGTAAACTCCTTTATAAACATCCTTTATTCTCTTTATACAAAATTCTTTTATAAAACTAATTTTATAAAATATCATTTATAGTTATATAAACCCCAAATTTATTTGAAACTCTTTTTATAAACTCCAATTCATATATAAAACTCCGCTTTCCAAATTTCTAAATAGAATTTTAAACTCTTTTTTATAGCAAAAAATCCAAATGTAAACCAAACCCCAAATATAAAACAAACTCCAAATATATTATAAAAAATCATATACTTTCCATAACAAGATCATTCCATATATTTCAATAAATTCACAATTGAAATTAATTATTCCAATTTATCAAAATGATATCGATTACGTTTCTATAGGATATTATTTAATAAAACCATTCTTTTATTTATAAAACACTATTTATAAAACTATCTTTCACATATAAAATATCATTATAAGTCATTCCTTTTATACAACATTTTATATAAGCGTTTCACAAATATTTGTTCAAAAATATTTCTATCTTCTTTCAAAAATAGAATCACTTTCAAATAAAGGGCAAACCCCTTTATTTTCTTTAAAAATAAAATATTCATTATTAAAATAACTTTTCCTATACCAAACCAATACTTTCTAAATTGATTTAAAACATTTGCATATATACATTTTTAGGAAAAAATGATAAAAAGTCAAATTACAAATCATTTTTCAAATCAAAAACCATTTCCAAAATCAAACAGCAATTAATAATATTCTTAAAATACTATATCAAGGCCAATAGTTATCGTAGAACTTAACCAGTGTTATTACTACCCTGTTCTCTAAAAATGTTCACTTATTCACATAAGTTGGTGCCACAACAAAAATGGCCAAACTATCAAATTTTGACATTTAACAATATATATAACAGGTATATAACTGAAATACAATCAACAGGTATATAACTATAATTAAAAATCAAATTTTTGAGAAATATGGATTTCTCTGCTAAATCCCTGTATTTTAAATTTAATTGTCAATCGCTTTACAAAAGCGAATATTTAACAAAATTAATCAAAAATTCATCCAAATACAAATGGTAATTTTATCTACTATATATCATACATATTATCCAAAAAGATGACTTTAACTCACCGATATTTCAACGGATGCTTAGGTGTTCCAGTTTGATGTAAAACGTTCAATTTTAGCCCAAATTTTCACTTCTTCCAAATTTGACGAAACAAATTACATCCCATACCTATCGCCATTACGAGTGCAATGCAAAAGACCATGTCTCGATTGGACCTCGTATGGGAGAGTTATTGCATTTATAAGATTTTGATTTTTTAAAATTAATTAGTTACATTATTAAATTACTAATTACCATAATTAGATTTTAAATCCTTCTTCCTTAATATTTAAACTTTTGCCCCTTAATTGAAGCTCACTCATCATGGCTGCAACTTACATCGCCCGTATCTCCTCCTCCGATCCATGAAAACATGCCACATCACCTCCGACCAACACCTCTTCTCGAATGCAACCTTCCCGACCCCTTTGACTTGCACTAGACGTCTCCCTTCAAATCGTGGCCCCATGGTCTGCACGCGACTGAGAAAAATGTTGCGACGACCATCTAAGTGCTGCACCTTACCAAATCAACACCACCGACTCCCCTTGCCTACCCGAGTTCAACCTCGCCTTCACCTATCTCCTCCTTAAACCCACAAAATCGTCAACCCTTGTTTGTTATGCCCTTGCTTAAAACTATCAAACATGCAAAAATGGAGCCTCAACCTCCAACAACCCATTAATAATTAAATCTACCCACTATAAATTAAAAGGCCTCACCTTTCTAAATTTTTATTTGATTTGTTTTAGAATATTTTTAAGAAAGTCGATCCATTTTTCTTTGTTAAATGAATAGAACAGTAAATGATAAGAGAGAGAGAGCAAGTTTTCTAATTTTCAAAGTGTTAGGTTAGTTATAATTTTAGTTTTCCGGCATCTCGCCGTACAGATTTTCATTCGCGTACGAATCACAAGCGGCAAAACAAAAATATGATCGCGTTCAAAAATGTGATGCGATCTCAAAACAATTATAAAATACATCGGCTATCTGATTCTTTAAAATCACAAAAATACCATTTTTTGCCAAAAAAATCATCAAAAGGATAATTTTAATATCCAAATTAAAAATTATGGAAAAATCAAATAAATTAAATTAAAAATACGTCAATAAAAATCAATTCGTTAAAATAAAAAATTCTTATTATTTATTTGAACCATCTATTATTACAAATAAATTTACAAAATGAATTCACCGTTATTATTTATTAATTAAAAGGAGTTAAATAAGAACATTAACCCATGTAATTAATATTCAATTCAAAATTAAATACTCGAATCACTATTCAAGTATTAAATCTATAATTCAGATATTTAATTAATCCCTATATTTGAATTCAAGTTTTAAACTTTAAAAACCAATTATCTCGATATTTAAAATTAATTAAATATTCCAAATCAAACGACAAAATTTCGGGCTGTTGCATATTGTCTAGAAAATATGAAATGATTTCTAAGTATATTTAATTTATTTAAAGAGTATTATCGATAATTTTGGATGTAAAAAGGAGATGTTGGATAGTATTCTATAGTTTGGAATGAATAAAATCTATTTTGTTAATTGTAAATTTATTTAAAGATATTTTGGTTATTATGAAAGGTTATGAAATGAGTTTTTTTAAAATTTAATTAAGAGATTATAATATTGGTTATCAATGAATTGAGTATAAAGAGAAGTTTTAAATAGTAATCTGTATTTTAAAATAAAAAGAAATTTATTTTGAAGTTTATATATTTATTTATATAATAACTAATTATGGAAAAGAATGGAAAGATTTCTATAATAGATAGTTGGTAATAAAGTGATCTTGAATGTTTTAAATTATACAGGTGAAGGCTAAAAGTAAAATTTTGAATTTAAATCCTAGTTGTGATTATATAAACGAATCTATGGTATTTTCCAATAATTAAGAGAATAATATATTTATTTTATCCATTAGTTTAAATATTATTTTACTTCATTTTTATGATTTCTTATTTCTTCTACCACATTAATTTGTTGTTATGAGCGATTCACCAATGATGTTGAGTTGTTTAGTTATTTGATATGATATGGTGATGACATCCTGTTGCTTAATTTTATGGTATTCTACTTTGTGTGATGAGGAATTTGAATAAACAGATTAATAATACCATTTGAGATAGGGCATTTGGTAATATTTCTTCGGTTATTCTTTTGAATCGTTATATAGAATATTAGATGAGCGAGTGTGATATGTGAGCACTGAATAAACGGACTAGTAACATGAGGTGGTATGGGATGCCATTGTGATATTTATTATGTTACTCTTTGCTCGTGGATGATACTCATACGAGGGGGTATGTTATGGGTGGTGAGCATTTGTGGAGGATACTTGTTAGCCATATAGTTTATGTACATTATATGCCTATCTACCTTTGTCTAGCTCCCTTTATGTTTCGGGAGTGAACCAGATTGGCCAGTATCCACCCTGACGGTCTAATCATGGGGTCGCGCCCTAGATCAACGACACCGTTGTTGTTTATGGTATTTGATGTGCATATGGGATTTGTAGTTGCTAGCCATTGTGTCGCATAGGCCAATAGTCAGTTACCATAGGGGCACATGTCGGTAGTCGTGGCCGAAGAAGCTACGCATTATCGAACCTATGGTGGATCGTTGTCATGAAACCGAGAAGGGAGAGGTAATGGTAATCGATGATTGTAGGAGTCATGTGAGATGGATCTGTGGCTCCTAGAGCAAGCACACGGGTTGTCACTCTCCCGTCTAGTTCTAGTGTATGTGTATGTATGTGTCGGTGGTAGATTGACATATACTATGTATAGATGAAATTATCCTGAGATTGTGCCTAGAGTATGGTCAACCCTGTATCCTTCTTAGGTAGATGGTCTATTCCCTATAGGCAAATGACCTATTCTTTACAGCCAGACGACCTACTTATTATTGATTATATTTGAATGTTGTTATGAGCTGGCTCAAATCTTTTTATAATTTTATTGATTTGAAAATGGTATTTCATAATATGATATTGAAAGAAATTGTGGGTATTTCTTCGTTACTGCCTGTCTTCACTTGAGGATATAGATTATTTCTAGTTTGATGGTGATGCCAAGATATGGATGATTAACCCATTTGATTTGGATTTAGTAGAGTTTGATTTGATGTGTTTATATGGGTGATGATTCTTTCCTGTGTGGATTTGTTTTGAATATGGTTTTGATATATTTTGAGGTTGTAGTGCTATAATATTTATACCTATCATATTATCATTGTATGTTATAATATCATTTATTATTATAGACATAGTATGACTTGTGTGTTATTTTTGTAATACTCGAGTCAGTCCAAGACATTTCAGATACAGAACAACATGACTAGCATTAATTTTAGCGTGCTTAGAGGAGACATATATTAGGATGTTATATGATATTTATATAACATTAATACGTTGCATGTGTGTGTGTGTGTATAATATTAAGTTGTATATTAGTAGCTTATTATATTATAGTGAGACAGACATCATTAGGAATGTTTTGTATTTATATAGAGCTTTATGCTATATACTATATGTTATTGCTACGCTTGACTCTGTGTTTTCTATTAATTACTGTATATTATGTATTGTTCTGTCCTGGAGGCACATGTGTTCTGTTTACGTATATATGAGATATCTATTTAATGTTTTAATACATATCGGTGTTAGTCTAAGGGAATATTCACATGTGTACCCCATATTGCCTTATTCTCCATATTATCCAATGGTGTCTCTCTGTAGTACTCCTGGATATATGGGTATAGAGGTGGGGGTGTTATATCAAGTTAATGCAAAGCCGAGATCCAATCTTTAGAACTCAAATTGGATTGTTCATATCGGTCGGGACCTACGCCGTTAACTCGGCCAGTGCTGCCTGCACTTCCCCTGACTTCTTCCTGGGATCCATAGACTTGTCAAACCTGCTATGGTTCCCGAGACAGGGGACATGCTTTAGTTGCAATGCTTGCAAATCACGGATGCAAAGATTCTTCTCCATATCCTTGTCTTTCTTCCTTCACTTTGCTTCCCTTAGCTCTATGATATAACACTCCCTTCCTATTCTCTAGCCTCCTCTTATCGATCCGACCCCCTTCTTTATGGGGAACTTCATCATTAAACACCATGGAGCTAGTGCTATTCTAAAATCCACAAGGGCTGGTCTGCCCAAAAAGGCATTATATGCTGAATATTCATTCACTATAATGAATTTTTGGATCTGGACTATCTTATGATCTTCTTCACCTAACTCCATGGGTAGATCGATCATCCTGATTAGATTTTTTGCTTCGCTCATAAACCCATGGATAGTGTTAACAGAAAAAATGACCACCTACATCCAAGTGATGTGAAAGCACCAATAATCCAATATCCAAATCCAAACAGAGTATATCAGTTCACAGATCACAGAATAAGTTGCAGAAAAAATAAACGAGCACAAGTTTTATAGTGGTTCGGCAAACTCTGACCTACGCCCACTCTAATATCTTATTATTTATACTATAAGGTTACAAGTACAGTTTTTTTTGCTTTAGAATATTAATGGAGGAAGGGGAAAGAGTGAAGAAGAATAGCCAACCGAAAAGCCCCTTGAATGAATGCCATGCCTGGTGTATTTATAGGAGAAGCCGACAAAATATCTTGCTCAAAATTCGGATCCAGGTACTCCAGGCCAAGATGACCCGACCTAAAAAATTCAGGCCAATCGCTCATCCCTAAGAGGGATCGGGGTCGATCCCTCTTCCATGCATGGGAGGCCCAGCAATCCCTTGTGTGGGTCCCCCTACTCGTCCACTTTATTTTTCCAAAGTCGTTTCCTGAGTTGATGCATCATTCGTTGAGTTATTGAGCGATCATCATTGAGTTGCACTGTCAATCCGAGTAATCCATATCCATCTTAATCTGATCTGATCCCTTACCTAGAAGACGTGGCAATTCCATACTTAGCTAATTCTAGGATATCATCTATCTGAATTTGCTCGACCATCATCCATAGCCTTGTTTATGACCGATCTCTAGCCTAATAATCATACCTTCGGGCTTCCTGCCTTGATGATCATGAAATCTATTTGACCAAATCCATTGGTATACTGCCTGGCCAAAAGGCGGTATAACATTTGCCCCTAAAACATGCCTTGCGGTAAGAAGGCATGTTTTAAATTGCCACATATCCGAAGTCCAGAATCCATCGATAGCCAAAGTATCTAATCTAGAATCCAATCTATTGCCATGCTAATTTATTATGAGTTGTCCCATGTCCACCCGGGAATCCGTTAATGAAGTCCACCACTTTTCCAAGTTGATAGCCAACTCTGAATCCATTCCAAATCCTTAGACGGATCCACATCCATCCAAAACCATTAACCAAATTCGTGACCTCGCTTGATCGTTTGCCAAGTCTAAAGCCTTGATCTCTCCGATCATCATCCCAAGTCCTCGATCTCCCTGGATCATTAGCCAAACCCGTGGCCTCTCCGGGTCGATGTCTAAGTCTGTGACCTCTTCGGGTGAATATCGAAGTTCGTGACCTCTCCGGATCATTATCCAAATCCATAACCGTTTAAAATCCTAGAAGTCAGTAAGTCAGTCCTAGATCTCTCTAGATCGTTATCTGAGTTCATTTTCTCTCCGGACCGATCGATGGTCTCTTCGAACCCTTACTAAGTTCAATCCAAACTTAACGATGAGTAAGCCGATCCTGTAGCTCTTTGACGAAGAAACTCGCCCCCTGCACTCTAGCACTTTTGGGGTATATAGTGATGTCATGATCCACCTAGGCCGATCATAGCCTCTCTGGGCTGTTGCTAGGTCTTATCCTGTCACTCTCCGGTGAAGAGCGGACAACAACAAGTAAGCCGATCTTATCGTTCTTCGGCATAGTAGCGTTACTTCCTACACTCCGGTTCAGTGTCCTTGAACATTAAGCGATGTCCTGGCCATCCTAGGTCGACCATAGCGTCTTCGGGCTCTTACCGAACCCTATCCAGTTGCTCTTCGACGAATGAGGGAAAGCGATAAGTGAGTCGATCATGTCGCTCTTCGGTGAAGCGACTCACTTCTTGCACTTCGGTCCCTGACTCTTCGGCCGAGGACATAAAGCGATTAATTCCATACTGACTTCTTTTCTATGGCCTCGACTCTCCGATCGAGGGCTTAATCCATGTATGAGTCCATCTTGTCGCTCTTCGATGAAGGGACCCGCACCTTGTAGTTATTGCCCCGCCTCTCCGGTCGGGACAATAACCACGGCTTGTTTTACTCATCGCATTAATACGGGTCAAAAGTATATTAACAAATAAGAGTTTGTACAACCAAAATTCCAAAATGCAAGAAAATCAAAAGGTGCCTCTCCGGGCATGACGGTTCATCATCATCTCAGAGCATGTCAATGGACCAGCCTCGATTCCATACATGTGTAAGTGACTTAGCCGTTTTATTGTGGAGTTTTATTGTTTATTTCATGCTATCCCGATTAAGAGATGATGATCTGACATCTCGATCCAAGGCCATTTCCATTTGATGCGGACAGTGGCCGCTCTTGTTCCACTACCATAACCCGAGTCCTCACATATTATGGTATCCTACGATCCCTGACATGCTCCTCAATTATATCCCGGAGATGCCCGCACTCATCCATTGTGTGCCCATCCAATTCATGGAACAGGGCAGTACTTTCCAGTTCTACGTTCCTGCTCCATAAGATCTCTCCTAGGCGGTTTCCGATAGGGGAGTTACCCCCTTGTATCTAGATAAATCCACTCCAAACCTTCTGTTAATTCCAAATAATAGGAGAACTTCGGCTCCCGCTCTTTCCTTTGCCTTTTTGATCCGTCCAATTCATGGAACATGGCAGTACTTTTCAGATCTACGTTCCCGCTCCGTAAGATCTCTCCTAGGCGGTTTCCGATAGGGGAGTTGCCTCCTTGTATCCAGATAAATCCACTCCAAAACTTTCATCAATACCAAATAAGTGGAGAACTTCGGTTCTAGCTCTTTCATTTGCCTTTTTGTTCCATCATATCCATCGTTCATTTTTCGTTTACCCTTATCCTTACTCGTACCTTCTCTAGACGGTCCTTCACCTCTCACGGCATTCACTTCCAGTTTATTGGTCCATGTGTCCTCCTGCTACAAGAACCTCTCAGCCTCGTGGTAAAATTCATCGAGATCCATTGATGGATCTCGTTCCAATGCAACCTTGAAATCCGTGTAATTGGCGATTCTAGATACCGCAGCCATTAAAACCATTGACGGATCCGGTCGATCCACCAATTCAACTTCTGCATTAAACCGTGTTAGAAAATTCCTCAAAGACTCTCATATTCTTTGTTTCAGTGCTGTCAATGTCATAACAATTTTAGGACACGTGATGTGGACCCGAAATTGCCTCATGCACCAATTTACCAACTCGCTCCATGTCCCGACTAAACCATTCTCCAGCTTCCTAAACAAGGGCATAGCTAACTCTATCAAATAAAGTGGAAAACACCTTGCCATGACCTCCTCTGATGCCCCCAGCACTTCCATATGCCGGATATACCTCATTAAGTACATTATAGGATCCGACTTTCGTCATACACCTATAGTGCAGGTAGTTTGAATTCCGATGGGTTTCTAGCCTGTTGAGACTTGGTTTTGATTCAATACACGAAGCTATCAATACGACATTCAGATTTGACGACTGCTACGACAAAAAGAGACAAGGAGATGAGACTTTAACTAGTGCATCAACTATGATATTTTGTTATTTAAGTCTTAGGTCAATACTGTTAAAATCTCTCCTCGTTTACGTCTACATTTGCTTATATATTTTATACATATATAAGCATACAATTAATTATAAAAAGTTTTAAAGTTATAGAAATTAATATATCTCTGTCAGTCGACTGACCAAGATAACCAGGTCAGTCGACTGACCAAGATAACCAGTCGACTGACACTGGGAATTTTGTGCAGCATGCACAGATACATAGATATACGAATTTAAATTTAAAAAAATGACTTTGAATATTCAGTCGACTAACCCAGAGGCTCAGTTGACTGAATTTCTATAACAGCCACTTTTCGAAAAGACATGACTTTTGTGAACAGTTGCGAACCTCTAACGAAAAGATTCGGACGCAAAAATTCGATCGAAACTCTTCACCAACAGTCGCTACATTTCAACCTTTATAAATACAAACTCCATTTTGATTCCAAACTACTGAATTACAATAAAATATTCTTATCTCTCTGATCTAACTCTCTAAAATCTATTTGCTATTATACTTTCAATTATTCTGCATTAAAGCAATACTAAACCTTTCTATTCTTCATAAACTTCAAATATATATATTTATACTCGAGGAGAAGATTATAGGAAGGGTGTACTACAAGTGACAAATCCGCGTTATTAGAACACACAAAGTCAAAACAAACTTTTGTATTTGTTAAAGTCCTGTTCTGCTGCTCAGGCGTGTGAAGTCCTCTTCGGCTGCTGAGGCGAAATCCTATTCCGCTGCTCAGGTCCTTGTTCGGCTGCTCAAGGGTTGTATAGACCTGTTCCTCCGGGTTAAGTGAGGGTTATTGTTTTAGCGAAATTCCAGAAGGAGTCTGGGACTGGACGTAGGACGTTGCTCCGAACCAGTATAGAAATCTCTGGTGTCATTTTTACTATACTGCTTTTATATTCTGCACTATTTACCATATAGCTATCATCACTACACTCTATATTATCATATATCCATATTACACGATTCATAGCACACTTTCATTTGGTACTAGAGTAAGGTCATCATATAACCGTAACACAGTTATCTGATAATCTAATAATATGGACACTAGCACTAGCACTAGCATTAACACTAGCTTCATTGAAGGACAATCCACTGCACGTCCACCACTATTTAATGGCATGAATTATAACTATTGGGCAACACGAATGAGAATATATATGCAAGCAAATGGTTTTGATTCATGGAATATAACTCAGTCAGAATATACTATTCCTACTGAAGAGTATTCTACTTGGTCAAATACACAAAAACTAGATGCCACAGCAAATGCAAAAGCCATGAATAGGTTGTTTTGTGCCTTAGATAAAAATGAGTTTAACCGTGTACGATACTGCATATGAAATATGGCCTACACTCAAAGTTACTCACGAAGGAACTAACAAGGTCAAACAAAGCAAAATATCCATGCTCAAAAGTCAGTTTCAAAACTTTAGGATGAAAGAAAATGAATCTATAAATGATATGTATTCAAGATTCAGGATATCTACCATTCATTAGTAGGACTAGGAGAAAAATATTCAGACTTTGATATTGTTTCCAAAATCCTTAACTCTTTAACGGAAGAATGGGAAAGAAAAGTTCTCGCTATTGAAGAAGCGAAAGATATTTCCAAAATAACTCCAGAAGAGTTAATAGGAAATCTAATGTCCTATGAAGTGAATTTGCAGGCTAAACGAGTTCAAGCTCAAGATAAAAAGAATATAGCATTCCATGCAGAACAAGAAGAATCAGATTCAGACAAAGATGACTTAGCCTTTATTGCCAAGAACTTTAAGAAATTCTTGAAATATAGAAAAGGAAACAGAAATAATGGCAAGAAAAACTCAAACAGCAATAAACCACCATCTTTATCAATTATGGAGTGTTTTAACTGTCACAAAAAGGGGCATATGCAAAAGGACTGTCCAGATCAAAAGAAAGAATATCGAAATAAAAGGAAAGACAAATTCAAAAGAAAAGCCTTTTCAGTCACATGGGATGATTCAGATTCCTCCTCTTCTTCTGGAAGTGAAAGTGACAGCGATAATGAACAAGCCAACGTATGCTTTATGGCCAAAGTTAATGAGGTTAGTGATTTAACTTTTGATGATATGATAGAAATAAATTCTGAATTATCAGATACTTTAAAAAGTCTTAAAAGAAAATATAAAGAGGCTTTAGAAAATCAGAACAAGGTAGAATTCGAAAGATATATGCTTAAAGATGAGAAGAAAATATTGGAAGAAGAACTTGAGAAAACTCAAGAATCACTTTCAAATGTTAATTCTCAACTTATATTATTGAGTCAAGAAATTGAAACTCAAAAAGAAAAGAATGATGGTCTTGTTTCTGAAAATCATGTTTTAAAAACTAATATAAAAATGGTTGAACTAGAAAATTCAAGTCTAAATACCAAACTAGAAGGAATCACTAAAAGCGTTTCAAATTTTAATAAAGGAAGAGAAATTTATCTAAACTTATTGAGAATTCACAACCTGTTAACAATAAAAATGGTCTAGGATATAAGAAGAAAGTCAAGAATTCACAATCTAATAATTTAAACAAAGTTAACTATGATAAAACATCCACATCTTCAAAAAGACTAGTTTCTAAAACTATAAATATATGAGTACCTAAAACTAGTAACAAGTTAATAAGGAAAAAGTATATTAATTCATTTATAGAAGATGTTCACAATAATAAAAATTATATTTATAAAAGGGATACTAAACCCACTTGGGTTTGGTTTCTTAAGATCTAACTCTTAGGACCCTATTAAAAAGGTGGGTACCAACATTATCTCATATTTTTTGTAGGTCCCACTAAAGAAAAGAGGAAAATGGATACTCGATAGTGGTTGCTCAAAACATATGACAGGAGACAAAGATGTGCTGATAAATATTACATACTCAGATGGTTCTGTCACTTTTGGAGATAATTCCAAGGGCTATATCATTGGCAAAGGCGATGTGAGCAATTACGGTACATCTAATTTACCTCTTATTACAAATGTTTTATTAGTTAATAATCTAAAACATAATCTATTAAGTATAAGTCAATTATGCGATAAAGGTTTTAAAATATCATTTTCTGAAAATAAATGTAGTATTCTTGATCAAAATCGAAATCTTATTTTTGAAGGAAATAGAGATAAAAACATTTATGTTTTAAATATGAAAGTTAATCATAACTCAGATATGTGTTTAATAGCTAAAGAAAATGATCCCTGGATATGGCACAAACGATGTTGTCACATCAATTTCAAAAATATAAATAAATTTTTTTAAAATAATCTTGTAAAAGGATTACCAAAGATGAATTTTAAAATTAATAATATATGTGACTCATGCCAATTAGGTAAATTAACTAAATCCTCATTTAAATCTAAGAAAGTTATCTCAACATTACAACCACTTGAGTTACTTCATATGGATTTATTTGGACCTACCCAAATTCAATCCATAAATCACAATAAATACGTATTTGTAATAGTTGATGATTTTTCTAGATATACATGGACTATCTTTATGAAAAATAAAAGTGATACCTTTGAAAATTTCAAAACTTTTGTTAAACAAATACAAAATTTAAAAGGCATTAGAATTAAAAATATTAGAAGTGATCACGGAGGAGAATTTGAAAACATACAGTTTGATAACTATTGTAAGAAGAAAGGAATATTTCATAACTTTTCGTTTCTTACAACTCCACAACAAAATGGAGTTGTAGAACGAAAGAATCAAACTCTGCAAGAATGTGCAAGAACTTTACTAAATGAAAGCACATTACCAAAACATTTTTGGGCTGAAGCTGTTGCAACTGCCTGTTATGTTTTGAATCGTGATTCTATTAGACCTCTCACCAAGAATACTCCTTATGAACTTTTTAACGGTAGAAAACCAAACATATCCTATTTTAAAATATTTGGATCAAAATGTTTTATATTAAATACCAAAGATCAGCTTGGCAAATTTGATTCAAAATGTGACGAAGGTATATTTCTTGGATATTCGAATCGAAGTAAAGCTTATCGAATCTTTAATAAATGAACTAATACTATCGAAGAGTCACTCCATGTATCTTTTGATGAGAACTCTAAACTTATTTCAAAAACAAATAATGACAATGAGTTACTTAATAATAATAAAACAAATATAATAATAAACAATTCAAGAGATGATGACGATATTGTTTATAATCCTAGAGAAGATGAAAACATTGTTAATAATAGAGATATTACAAATATAATAAGATATCCTCGAAGAATCCTACGAAATCATCCTACAGAAAATATAATTGGAGAAATAAATTCAAATGTTCGAACTAGAAATCAACTAAATTTAATGGGTAATGTAGCTTTTCTCTCTACTATAGAACCTAAAAATACTAAGGAAGCATCATCCGATGAAAATTGGACTATTGCTATGCAAGAAGAACTCAATCAGTTTGAATGAAATGAAGTTTGGGAACTCTGGTTTATGAAAAACATTAAGTTTTCATTTCATATGGCTTGTACTAAATGGCCACTCTGGTTTATTCATTTCAAATACTCTTAATTATGGAAGTTTAATGTATGGATGATTGTTTTTTTTAAGTAATATTTTCTACATTATGACTTCATATTACTTATTCCTTTTTGTCGATGACAAAGGGGGAGAAATTTTATTGCTAACAAAAATAATGCAGGATATAGAGCGTCAACGATTCAGGGGGAGTAAGTATTTATGTTATTATGTTATATATATACAGTCGAAATCTATATCTGTTTACAGGTTGTCATCAATCAAAAAGGAGGAGAATGTTGAGACTTGGTTTTGATTCATGACACGAAGCTATCAATACGACATTCAGATTTGACGACTACTATGACAAAAAGAGACAAGGAGACGAGACTTTAACTAGTGCATCAACTATGATATTTTGTTGTTTAAGTCTTAGGTCAATACTGTTAAAATCTCTCCTCGATTACGTCTACATTAGCTTATATATTTTATACATATATAAGCATACAATTAATTATAAAAAGTTTTAAAGTTATAGAAATTAATATATCTCTGTAAACTGTGCTTACTGCACAAATTTAACAAGGTCAGTCGACTGACCCAGATAACTAGTCGACTGACACTGGAAATTTTGTGCAGCATGCACAGATACATAGATATACAAATTTAAATTTAAAAAAATGACTTTGAATATTCAGTCGACTGACCCAGAGGCTCAGTTGACTGAATTTCTATAACAGCCAGTTTTCGAAAAGACACGACTTTTGTGAACAGTTGCGAACCTCTAACGAAAAGATTCGGACGCAACACTTCGATCGAAACTCTTCACCAACAGTCGCTACTTTTCAACCTTTATAAATACAAACTCCATTTTGATTCCAAACTACTGAATTACATTAAAATATTCTTATCTCTCTAAAATCTATTTGCTATTATACTTTCAATTATTCTGCATTAAAGCAATACTAAACCTTTCTATTCTTCATAAACTTCAAATATATATATATTTATACTCGAGGAGAAGATTATAGGAAGGGTGTACTACAAGTGACAAATCTGTGTTATTAGAACACATAAAGTCAAAACAAACTTTTGTATTTGTTGAAGTCCTGTTCTGCTGCTCAGGCGTGTGAAGTCCTCTTCGGCTGCTGAGGCGAAATCATGTTCCGCTGCTCAGGTCCTTATTCGGCTGCTCAAGGGTTGTATAGACCTGTTCCTTCGGGTTAAGTGAGGGTTATTGTTTTAGTGAAATTCCAGAAGGAGTTTGGGGCTGGACGTAGGACGGTGCTCCGAACCAGTATAAAAATCTCTGGTGTCATTTTTACTATAATGCTTTTATATTCCGCACTATTTACCGTATAGCTATCATCACTACACTCTGTATTATCATATATCCATATTACACGATCCATAGCACACTTTCATAGCGTACCTTATATTTGGAGTAAACGGGCTCCGACTTACATCCTCCAAACTCATGTTGGGCAATCCGCCTCTCATTATCTACCGTACCAGCACTACAATCCTTTCATTCTCCTCTATAGGTGGCCTTCAGTCCAAATTAACAACCTGCCCCCTACCTCCATGGGGGTACTCTGGAACATACTCCTCCGGACGAGCATCCAAATTCCGATTCACACAAAACTCAACAGGATTAATCGTACGCCCACTAGCATCGTGACTGACCAGACCTGTTGGCATGCCCCCGAGCCCTTAGGGATCGGTGTCGATCCCTCCCTGTTGGCCGGGGACTGCCCCAACTGCTCCACTCCGTTCTCCTGCCTATTTGCACTATTTCCATGATCCCGATTCTAATTTCCTACAGCTCCTACTGCACCAACTCCGTGATCCAAATTGCAATTGGCTCCAAATCCTTGGTTTTGCATCCTAGCAACTCCTACTGCTCCAGCCTATCCAACCTGCTTGAGGAAATTCTGCATCATCTCCTCTTGCCTCTTTATCATCCGTTCCAGCATAGCGTTCACCATTGTTTCCATTTCCTCCCTAGTGATTTAGGCGAAGGTCTGATTAGCTCCAGCTCTTGAGGATGCCTCCTAACTTCCTCCATGGTGACTCCTTTCTACTAGCGCTCTCTTCGAAGATTGTCTAACTATTATTCCAAATCCAAGCACCAAATCTTTTCCAAATTAGTGGATGAAAGTATTCTCAGTGAAAGCACCAAAATGTTGACGACAAAAATGGCCATCAACACCCAAGTGATATGAAAGCACCAATAATCCAATATCCAAATCCAAACAGAGTAAATCACTTCACAGATCATAGAATAAGTTGTAGAAAAAGTAAATGAACATAAGTTTTATAGTGGTTCAGCAAACTATGACCTACGTCTACTCGAATAATCTTATTATTTACACTGTAAGATTACAAGTACAGTTGTTTTTGCCTTAGAATATTAATGGAGGAAGAGGAAAGAGTGAAGAAGAATAGTCAACCGAAATGCCCCCGGAATGAATGTCATGCCTGGCGTATTTATAGAAGAAACCAACAAAATATCTCGCTTAAAATCCAGATTCAAAATCCCCAGGCCAAGATGACCCGACCTAAAAAATTCAGGCCAACCGCTCACCCCTAAGAGGAATCGAGGAAGATCCCTCTTTCATGGATGGTGGGGCTCAGTGGTCCCTTGTATGGGTCCCCCTACTCCTCCACTTCATTTTTCGAAGTCGTTTCCCAAGTTGATTCATTGTTCATTGAGTTATTGAGCGATCATCATGGAGTTGCGCTGCAATATTGAGTGATCCATAGCTATATTAATCTGATCTGATCCCTTGTCTAGAGGAAGTGCCAATTCCATACTTAGCCAATTCCAGGTTGTCATCCGTCCGAATCCGCTCGACCATCATCCATAGCCTTGTTTATAACCGATCTCTGAGCCTGATAATCATCTCTCCAGGCTTCCTGCCTTGATGACCATGAAATCCGTTGGGCCAATTCCATTGGTATACTGCTTGGTCAAAAGGTAGTACAATAGATCACAACCATAACCTCCTTCATGTTAATCTTCATTTGATCGAATGTTCTCCTAAATAGTATGTATATAGAACTTTCAGTATCCACTAAGACCCAACGTACTGCTGTTGGTCCTATACCGTTACTACCATGTGGTCGAAAGTTGGTGCTTCGTCACCATCAGCATCTCTATTCCTAAACACAATGTCATTTGTTATCAGTCTTTTTGCATAGTCGGAGCACCATCTTCTATGGAAAGCAATCCACCTATGCTACGTGCTTTAGCGAGCTCGGGTACCGTTTCATATCCATCCAACTTTTCTCTGCTAGATGAGGTCTTTTTGTTATGGTATTGATAACAAATCATCCATCATTTTGCTTGGGCCCTTCTCCGCTTTGTCCGGACTGATTCCCCTGGGTAAGCGGCCTTTAGGGTCTTACTGCTTAAGCACCTTCCTATGGCTCTTTAATGTATTGCTAGAGTGTTAGCACCAAAATTGGTCACTAACCTCGTAGAAGAAGATTGTGAAGAGATATAAGTGATGAAATCAAATTAAACAGAGAAGACAGTGCTAATCTAAATACAGAAAGTAAGAACACCAAATTTATAGTGGTTCAGCGTAATTGCCTACGTCCACTTTGAGGTTAAACTTTATTGATCTTCTTTATAGTTGATTACAAATACAATTCGTGAATCAAATGCTTGAATGAAGTTGTTAAGTAGAGAAGATGAGTCTTGAAAATGGCAGAGTCTCCCCGGTGTTTTCTCTCCCAAAAAAGGATCCCTTTCACTGTGACCCTGCCCCTCTATTTATAGGCAAACATGGGTTGGACTTCCCAAGTGGGCTGGATAGCCGAACGCTCAAGCCCCAGTGCAGTGGTCGCTGTATGCCGAACCAGGCGTGCCGAACGCTCTGCGCCGAACCATCCCTTCTATGCCGAACGGTATGTTGGTGTCGTGGGAGGTGTAGGATGGTTGTCTGTTGAGGCCGAACGCTCTGCGCCGAACCATCCCTTCTATGCCGAACGGTATGTTGGTGTCGTGGGAGGTGTAGGATGGTTGTCTGTTGAGGCCGAACGCTCTGCGCCGAACCATCCCTTCTATGCCGAACGGTATGTGCATGCCGAACGATACCGGTATCCTGAGTAGTTGTGTCATGCTGAATGTCTCCTAGATGTCGAGTATTACGCCGAACACCATGGGATGCCGAGTACTCCTGTTGCTGGGTAGTCTTGATGCCGAGCGCCTTTGTATGCCGAGCAACCTTGATGCCGAGCAGTCTCGATGCCGAGCAGCCTTGATGTCGAACAGTCTTGATGCCGAGCGCCTTTGTATGCCGAGCAGCCTTGATGCCGAGCAGTCTCGATGCCGAGCAGCCTTGATGTCGAACAGTCTTGATGCCGAGCAGTGGTTGACGTTGAGTGCCAGTTGACACCGAACACTGCTGAGTATTTCGCCGAACATTACTGGACGCCGGACACTAATGGATGCCGAGTACTACGCCGAGTACTCATGGATGTCAGTTGCTTCGCCGAACACTCCTGGATGGCTAGTGCTTCGCCGAACACTCCTTGGTGCCGGTCACTCTCTAATGCCGAGCACTTATTGTCGAGTACTAGTTGCCTGGTCAAATCCCCAGGAAACACTTGTTCCCCAAAGTGTATTGCGTGGCCGAACGTGATGCGCTTTGAACCTAGTACAATCTACCTCGGAGGTACCTTCTCGAGAATGCTAGCGAAGGAGGTGCAAGACGAACGAGATTTAGATGCCGAACGATACGCTCGAAGCCGAACGTACCTCGTGTGCCGAACGTCACTCTGCTACGATGCCGAACCCTTCGGTGTTGACCGGTTCTACCGGGTATAGCCTCTTCAACTTCTACCTCCTTCTATATAACCAGGTCCTCACCGTCTCTTTTCCTTTTACGCCTTCTTTTCAGTCGTTCCTTAGAGACTTTCAATTCTTGCCATCCTACCAGATTTGAGACCTAATTGATCCTTCCTCAATTTCGACTTCCGAACTAGGTATCAATCCTTCTGTGATTTAGATTACTTCAACACAAGACTTAGGTTATTTTCATGGGAAACGTGACCTTTCCATGATCGTATAATATGCGTCGAGCAGAAATGGCTCGCAGGCTTGGAGTTGTCTAGTTAGGGCTAGCTCCTTTGCGCCGAACAAGAATGGAAGGAAAAGAAAGATGGGATGCTGAACGGTGTAGTCTTCGCCGAGCGATCTGTCCCTGACGTTCGGCGCAGACGGAGATGGTGTAGGGTGAAGTTGACATCGTGGTGGAGAGTCACTTTTAGCCGAATGATAACCCAGACCGAACAGTCGACATGCCGAACATTGAATTCAGCCGAACAATTGACATGCCGAACAATACAATTGCCGAACACTTGACATGCCGAACAATACAATTGCCGAACACTCTTTAGACCGAGCAAAACACAGCCGAACAATAACCCAAGCCGAACAATTGACATGCCGAACAATACAATTGCCGAACACTTGACATGCCGAACAATACAATTGCCGAACACTCTTTAGACCGAGCCAAACACAGCCGAACACTATACTTAGGACGAAAAATCTTGAATGCCGAACATTACTTAAATGCCGATCAGTATAAATGTCAAACTACACTTAGGCCGGTTACTTTAGAAATCATATGTCTTTTGAATCTGGAACTGTAATCACCTCAAGGCGAGCTTTTTGAGACGGTCAGCGATGACGGTCTTCGAAGGCGATGATTCGAAGCTAATTATTATATCTTTAAAACATTCTTATTGTCTGTACACAATTGCTTGCACTAGTTCACACACCACGTGGGGGGGGGGGAAACTCGTGTTGCTAATTCTAACGTTCAACGTTTTTCAAGTATAGCTTTCTCAAGCATTTAGCCAGGTTCATTATTTACTCGGGATGTCGAGAAAATCTAGTTCTGCCACCATATCTGACAGACCTGGGCCGTCAGCAAGGCAAGGAGCCGCTGATTCTTCTAACCCGTCAATTTCTCCCGCTCATAACTTGGCGCCTGACGCTCTGGAGGCAACCATCTTACTAGACAATCCGATCGATTCTCAAGCTTCGAAGATCAACGAAGCTGCTCTGAGGCGGATATGCTCTATTCACGGGATTCCTTTTGCCGACGTGTTAGTCCCTTCGAGACACGATCGCCCTCATCTGCCCCCAGTCGGGTACACTACCTGCAACAAGTTCATGTGTTGGATGGGCAGCGTGCCTCCCTTCAACTTATTTCTCCGGGACGTTCTGCAGTACATAGACATGGCTCCATCGCAACTGCACCCGAACGGTCATGCGTTTCTATACGGGACTTACTTACTCTTCATGGCCGTCTTCTCCAGACCTCCAACTCCCGGTGATATCCGATATATTTATATGTTCAAGAGACGGAAAGATAGCGCTTCCTTTATGTTCCTCGAGCCATACCACAAGTGCCAGATCTTGACAGGGGCCTGTAGCAAATTCGCCCTGTACAAACGGGAATGGTTCTATGTGCACTGCCCTTCTGGTTTCGCTAGGAGATGGGTTGAAGGCAGTAAGTCTCTCTGCTGAATCGTTATTCGTATTTAATTGGAGTCATGCTTTTCCTAACTCTTCATTTCATCTTTTCAGGTGTCAACCCGCGTCCGGAAGGCCGGGGATATTCTGAGGCTGTTGAAGCCATTAGAGCTCTTCCTGCTAAGGATCGAGACATCCGGACTATCATTTCAAATGAATCGCTGTCGGGGTTCGGCTTGCTAGCCCCTGGTCGTCGGATCAGCCTTCCAGAAGGTGTTACAATTCCCAAACCTCCATCTGGTAAAGGAAAAAAACTTGCCGGACCGTCGTCGCGTCGCGCTCCCGACACGCACGAAGAAGGTGAGCGCAAAGAGGATGATGCCCCCGAAACTCAGGGCGAGAACGTGGGTCCCGCTTGGAATCCAGCAATCGAAGTTCAGGATATTGAGACATCATCCTCCCCTTCGAAGGGAAAGAAGAAGTTGAAATACACGGTTCAAAAGGAGAAAGTTGGTGGCACCTCAAAAGTTACGCCTATCCTTCCTGAGAAAGAGGCTTCTTCGCAGCACCTGGAAAGTTCTCTGAGGGGTCTGTCCAACCTGTCCATCCCCGATGATTTGCTTAATTATGGGTTCGATGATCCTGAAACCCTCAAATTCTCTTCGCCCGCGAGGGGCAACGCAGGAGCTCAACTCCCGGCTCAAGGAGACAATACTCCGATTAGCAAAGATAAACGAACGGGTCCGTCGGGGGGAACACTAGGACACACATGCACATGCGCATTCCATAATATACTTCAAGTCTTTTTAATTCGTGAATTCTCCTTAACTCGTTGTTATCTCCATTCTTTGCAGGTGATATGGGCCGCTCACACGAACTTGATCGCCTTCAGGGGTCTTCTATATTCCATCACTCCGGACGGGATTCCGGTTCAGGCAGATGCAGGGACCGAGGTGATTATGAAGATAGGGAAATCGTCCTCGCCAGTCGTCTCACCGCAAGAAAGCACACTCTCAATCTTCCCAGTCCCGCGATCTTCCTCCTCCAACTGAGCCGGATAAAGAGAAGTCTTTGCAGAAGGGTTATCAGTCTGATGCTGCTCGAGAACAACATTCCAGTTCATCGAGTACGAGGAAAGTTCGAGAGCAACGTAAAAGAACAGAATTCTCTAAGCCTCCTCCTCCTATTCCTGCCGTGGACCCAACTGTTGCGGAAAAGATGGTCGACCTTAAGGCCAAGTTTCCGAAAATCTGTTTTGACGGTCTGAAATTCCTCCCAGCCATCCATCACATTCCTGGGCACGTGAAGCAAAGTGCCATTGCCTGCAACAATGACGTCTATGTTCAACATGACGCATTCGTGCACTTGGTGGAGAAGATCTCGGAAGTATCTGTCGAGCGTCAACACGAGATTGACCGTCTGAATCTGGAGGCTGACAACGATAAGAAAATCATCAAACTCCAAGACGAAGAGCTTGCTTCGTATAAGTCAAAGCTAGAAGCCGCTGAACAAGGTGCGAAAGATACTGCCGAGGCAGTTGCTCGCTTAGAGGTGGCTCACAAAAAGGAGCTTGACGAAGCAGTTCAGCGCAGCGGCGCCCTTGCCCTAGAAAAAGACTCTGTCCAAAAAGAAAGGGACGCACTCGCTACTCAAGTCAAAGAGCTGAAAGAACAACTCTCCAAGGAGAAAGAAGACAAAATAGCTGCTCAGGAAGAATCGCAGCGAGATTGTGATGAGATTGTTGCTACCCGACTCCTGAAGACAAAGCTCGACAACGAACTTGCCGGGGTCGAGAAAATGAAGGATGAGGCCCGTGAGGAGGGCAAAAGAATGGCTGTAGAGGAGCTTGATTCTCGCCTTGAGGCGGCCGCAGAGGCCGGCAGGGAAGAGGTCAAGAGTATGTTTGACCCGCTGATCGCCGAGTACGGAGCTCACGTCCTTATGCACCGCGACCTAACATTCTTGGGCGACGGCTACCACGAATCACTGGCTGAGGCATGGGAAACTCTGATAAAGATCAAGAAAGTCGAGTCAGGCTCCGAAGAGATCGACGAGGATGCATTGGTGAAGGAGTTCCTGAGGGGGAATGAGCCATCGGATTTATCCGCAGCATTGGCTCTTTATGGCAAAGGCTCTTCCCCTTCGAAAGAGAAGAACGACGAGGCTGGCCCGTCAGAGGCCGACGCTACTACTCCTCATATCGCCGCTCCTTATGCTGCTCAATCGGCCGGTCGGTCGATGCTTGATCCATTCGAGCAGCATGCCAGTTATGATCCCGAAGATCCCGGGCTCGGCGTTCATGTGCTGTCACCTATCCTGGAGGGTGAAACCCCGCGCGCCACCGATAGCCAACCGGATCCTGGTAGGAAATTCTTCTTTCTCTAGAAGTCGAAGAGATCCCGTCATTTTTCAGCAATGGTTATTCGTTCTAATGCCCACTTCTTATATTTTCATGTAGGTTGTTCTGACGCCGAGCTAACTCCGAGGAGCGATGATGCCAAGGAGGAAGCAGGGAAAACAAGCGAAGTTGCTCACGCAGGGGTAACTCCCGGTCCAGACGCTCAAGTGATCGGGGCGCTTGATGATGACAAACTTGATACTTCGTCTCCTGCCGAAGGAAGCGATGAAGTTAAAATCACTGGCGCCTCTGAACATACTTCAGAGACGAGCATGAAGGACCGTCTCGCCGACGAGGAGAAGAAAAAGGTCAAAGTCAAAGTTGAAACTGAAGTACTGGAACTCACTGACCCGCGGAACAGACCTTTGAAAATCATTCTCCCGGGCAGGTCCAAACCGCTAGATGTTCCGTCTCCTACTCCTGACTCCGTCTCTCTAGCAAGCAAAAAGTCCAAGAAAAAGCGTGAGGGAGAGGAGTCGTCGGAAACACCAAAGGCAGACAAGAAGAAGAAGTCGAAGAAATAATCGATGCACTTGTTCAACAAGTTTCCTGATTAAGTTTTGTAATTGTTTTTATCTCCCATGATTTGTAGTTTGTATAGAGAGGTCTGAATTTTGTAGGAGCGATCATGTATCCCCATTTTGGACTTATTGAATAAAGTTTTAGTTTCTTTTTGTTTGAATGATTCTCTTGTCTTTATTTGGTTTGCTGACACTGTGCTCCGAGGACTTGGAGACTTGAGACTGTTCATACTCTAGTCCGCGCTCTGGGGACTTAGAGTACTCCGCTCCGCACTCTGGGGATTCGGAGATTTGAAATCGTTTATACTCTAGTCCACGCTCTGGGGACATAGAGTACTCCGCTCCGCACTCTGGGGATTCAGAGATTGGAAATCGTTTATACTCTAGTCCGCGCTCTGGGACTTAGAGTACTCCGCTCCGCACTCTGGGGATTCGGAGATTGGAAATCGTTTATACTCTAGTCCGCGCTCTGGGGATTTAGAGTACTCCGCTCCGCACTCTGGGGATTCGGAGATTTGAAATCGTTTATACTCTAGTCCGCGCTCTGGGGACTTAGAGTACTCCGCTCCGTACTCTGGGGATTCAGAGATTGGAAATCGTTTATACTCTAGTCCGCGCTCTGGGGACTTAGAGTACTCCGCTCCGCACTCTGGGGATACGGAGATTGGAAATCGTTTACACTCTAGTCCGCGCTCTGGGGACTTAGAGTACTCCGCTCCGCACTCTGGGGATTCGGAGATTGGAAATCGTTTATACTCTAGTCCGCGCTCTGGGGACTTAGAGTACTCCGCTAAGCACTCTGGGGATTCGGAGATTGGAAATCGTTTATACTCTAGTCCGCGCTCTGGGGACTTAGAGTACTCCGCTCCGCACTCTGGGGATTCGGAGATTGGAAATCGTTTATACTCTAGTCCGCGCTCTGGGGACTTAGAGTACTCCGCTCCGCACTCTGGGGATTCGGAGATTGGAAATCGTTTATACTCTAGTCCGCGCTCTGGGGACTTAGAGTACTCCGCTCCGCACTCTGGGGATTCGGAGATTGGAAATCGTTTATACTCTAGTCCGCGCTCTGGGGACTTAGAGTACTCCGCTCCGCACTCTGGGGATTCGGAGATTTGAAATCGTTCGTACGAGTCTGCATGTTGTGAATGATAACGTAATTTATCATTCAATTAAGAGATATAGAAATTTCATAGAAAATATGGCTTCAAGCCTTTATTAACGAAAATCAACTGAATTGCTTGATTACAACTTTCACAAGGAAACTAAGTCATTATTGAATGGAAACATGCAGGAAATAACAGTGCTTACAACCAGAAAGGAAAACATGCTAAATGTAATAGTGCCGCAGATGTTCACCGTTCCATGCTCGGGGGAGTGTCGTGCCATCAATGGTCGCTAGCTTGAATGTTCCTTCTCCAAGCTTCCGTTCAATGGCGTATGGACCTTCCCAGCTGGGATTCATGCGTGATGGTACTGGGAAGACTCGTTTCAGAACGAGATCACCCACATCAAAGATTCTTGGGCGGACTCTGCCATCGTAGTAACGCTTGACTCGATGTCTGTGCGCTACCGCCCTTAACTCAGCTTCTTCACGCTTTTCGTCGATGCAGTCCAGTGATTCCAGCAAGAGGTTTTGGTTCGTCTTGGGATCATAGTATGTCATTCGGTGCGATGGAACTTCAAGTTCCACGGGTATAACGACTTCAGAGTCGTATGCCAAGGCGAACGGAGTGTGGCCAGTCGCGGACTTGTGGGTAGTTCTATACGCCCATAATGCTGTCGGGAGTTCATCTACCCACTTGCCTCCAACCTTCTCCAGACGCTTCTTTAGTATGGACTTGATTATTTTGTTAACGGCCTCGACTTGTCCGTTAGCTTTTGGGTGTGCAACGGTGGCGAACTTTTTCTCGATGCCCTACTTTAAACAGAACTCTTTGAACTCTCTACTTTCGAATTGCGTTCCGTTGTCTGTAATGATGGTGCGTGGAAGGCCAAAGCGGCATATAATGTTTCGTACAACGAAGTTAATGACCTTCTTAGAGGTGATAGTGGCCAAAGGTTCTGCCTCAGCCCATTTCGTGAAATAGTCGACTGCAACTATTGCGTATTTCGCACCACCTTTGGATAGAGGCAAAGAGCCGATTATGTCGATTCCCCAGATCGCAAATGGCCAAGGACTGATCATTTGTGTGAGTTCCGTTGATGGAGCCCGCGGGATTTTTGCATATCTTTGACACTTGTCGCATTTTCTTGCGTAGTCCGCGGCATCCCGGTTTACGGTGGGCCAGTAATATCCATAGCGGAGGATCTTCTTTGCTAGCGTTTGCCCCCCAGTATGGTCGCCACATTCCCCTTCGTGAACTTCCCTCAAGACTCGCTTTGTTTCATCATGAGCGATGCACCGTAATAATGGGACTGAGAATCCTTTTCGGTACATGGATCCTCCCTGCATTACGTACCGCGCAGCCTTCTGAAGGACCTGTCGTCTTTCACTTCTTTTTTCTGGTAAAGCCCCGGTTGTCAGGTACAGTTTGAATGGGGTTATCCACGAGTCCTTCTCGATTTCTACTTCCAACACGCGATCGATTTGCATCTCGTCTATGCTCGGGGCATGCAAGATTTCAACGGGATACAATCCCATTTGTTGAGCATCGTCGGTACTTGCGAACTTAGCCAACAAGTCGGCCTCTTTGTTCTGTTCTCGCGGGATATGTGAAATGTCATAACGCTCAAGACTTGATAGTAGTTCTTGGACCTGAACGAGGTACGGAGCAAGCTTTCGTCCTTTTGCTTGGTAGTCTCCTCGTACTTGGTAAACCACCAACTGCGAGTCACAAAAGATTTCGACTGATTCGATCCCGAGTTTTTTGATGAGCTTCAAGCCAGCGATCAGTGCTTCATATTCAGCTTCGTTGTTCGTAGCCGGGAAATTGAGCTTCAGGGCATAACAGATTGATCGGTTTTCCGGAGTTATAAGAACTACGCCCGCGCCAGAGCAACGGTCGTTTGATGCACCGTCAGTGTATAATTTCCATCGAATGGGGGGAATGATGTCGTGATCGTCCGGTTTGATGGGTATGGTAAATTTAGCGATGAAGTCTGCTAACGCTTGCCCTCGGATGGCTCTCCGTGGTAAGTACGCGATATCGAATTGGCTCAACTCGATGTTCCATTTTAGCAATCTTCCAGAAGTTTCCGGTCGTTGAAGTACCTGCCTCAGGGGTTGATCGGTATAAACACCGATTGAATGCGCTTGAAAGTATGGGCGCAGCTTGCGTGATGCAATCACCAAGCAATAAGCCAATTTCTCGATTTTAGGGTAGTTCTTCTCTGCCCCCGTTAAACGCTTGCTAACATAATATACCGGCTTCTGGACTCGATCCTCCTCACGAACCAAAGCTGCGCTTATCGCATGAGGGGATATAGCCAAGTAAACG
This sequence comes from Allium fistulosum, assembly GCA_030737815.1. Classification (NCBI taxonomy): domain Eukaryota; kingdom Viridiplantae; phylum Streptophyta; class Magnoliopsida; order Asparagales; family Amaryllidaceae; genus Allium; species Allium fistulosum. The sequence goes on along the minus strand of CM060903.1, from coordinate 802,449,500 downwards.
TACAGCATCTCATGGTCAACCGGTTTAGATAGCATTGGTGGGCTCTCCAGATGCCTTACCAGATTCCGGAATGCTTCCTCGCAGCTAGACGTCCATTCAAAATTTCTCTTTCCTTTCTTTATTATGTCAAAGAACGGGATGCACTTGTCAGTTGCCTTGGATATAAATCGACTCAGCGCAGCTACTTTTCCGTTCAAGCTCTGTACCTGCTTTATAGTCCTGGGCGCTTGTACATCTCGAATAGCTTGGATCTTTTCTGGGTTGGCTTCAATTCCCCTAGCGTTGACGATGAATCCTAAAAACTTCCCTGATGCAACGCCGAAAGAACACTTCAGCGGGTTGATCTTCATTCCATAAAACCTGAGTATGTTAAACATTTCAGCTAAGTCTTGAATGTGGTCGTTTGACCGTCGTGACTTCACGAGCATGTCATCCACATAGACTTCCATGGTTTTGCCCAGCTGGTCCTTGAACATTCGATTCACCAAACGTTGATAAGTTGCTCCAGCATTCTTCAATCCGAAGGGCATCACTATATAGCAATACAGCCCGACATTTGTAACGAAGCTAGTGTGTTCTTGGTCCGGAATATGCATTGGGATTTGGTTGTATCCTGAGTAAGCATCCATGAATGACAGTAACTCGTGTCCTGCGGTGGAATCGACCAACTGATCGATCCTAGGCAACGGGAAACTGTCCTTAGGGCATGCTTTGTTCAAATCGGAATAATCTACGCAAGTCCTCCATTTCCCATTCGCCTTCTTTACTAGCACGGGGTTGGAGACCCATTCCGGGTAGAGGGCGTCGCGGACGAACCCATTTGCTTTAAGTTTGTCCACCTCCTCTCCAAGAGCGGCGGATCTCTCCGGATCCATTCCTCTCCTTTTTTGCTTGACTGGGACGTATTTCGGGTCTATGTTCAACATATGACTCGTGATGGCGGGAGAAATCCCACACATATCAGAATGCGTCCAGGCGAAAACATCAAGGTTTGCCCGGAGGAAGTCGCTAAGGTCTTCAGTCATCGCGGGGCCTAACTGTGATCCGATCTTCAGTATTCGCGAAGGGTCGTCACGGCTAACTAAAATGTCAATTGTTAATTCAGCCGGTGCCGCCTTCTCTTCCCTGGGTTTCTCATCGTCGTCTCTCGGATCAATATCTCCGTAGATCCGAGAACTATGCCCGAGCCAGGGCTCGGGCGCTACTTGTCAATTATCCGTATTGAGGATGCGGACGGGGTTGTCCGCAACCTTTCCCTTCTCCCTCCGGTGGGCCTCTCGGAGCTCGGCCACATAACAGGAACGACCAGCTGCTTGGTCACCGTGAACAATGCCTACTCCTTTGTCAGTCGGAAACTTCAAAGTTAAGCACCACGGGGCTAATGCCGCCCTAAATTCAGCCAGGGCCGGCCGACCCAAGAAAACATTATACGGAGAGTCCACATCCAAAACTACAAAGGGTAGAATTCGTACCCTCCGACGCTCGCCTTGTCCCAGTTCAACTGGTAACTCGACATATCCTACTGCATCAGTCGCAGCGCCGTTAAAGCCGTGGATACGAGCTTTGGATGGTTTCAAGTCTTTTGTCTCTAGCTTCATCTGATCGTAGGCCTTCTTGAAGATGATGTTGACTGAACTTCCACAATCAATCAAAATTCTTTTTACATATGCTGGTCCGATCGTTGCAGATATGACCATGGGATCGATGGTCGGAGCCTCTACCTGATCAGCGTCTCTGTTCCTGAACACAATATCGTCTGTCATCACGCGCTGCTGCTTAGCAGGGGCCCCGTCCTCTACGTTCGAACAGCACTCAAAATCTGCATGCTTCAAGGAGCTTGCATATCGTTCCATCTCTTGCCAGTTCTTATCTGCGGGATGAGGTCCGCCGATAATTGTATTTATGACCAGTCTTCCAACAGTCCGGGCAGGCTCCTCAGGATGACGCGGAGCTGGTGCACGACCTAGGTTGGACGTTCCCTGTCCTCCTTCCTGTGGATCCTTTACAAATTTTTGCAACTTCTTTTGTCTGATCAATTTCTCGATAGCGTCATGCAGGTGTCTGCATTCTTCCGTGTTGTGTCCATAAGTTTCATGGAAGCGGCAATATTTCCCAGTCCGCTTTTGTTCTTCAGTTGATTCTTTTGGACGTGGTTTTCTGTACTGAAAAGTATTGCATGTGGATAGGTAAATGTTCTCAAGTGGGGCGTTTAGCGGAGTGTACTCGCTGTAGCTTGGAATTCTCGACTTCCACTTTCCCGCTTCTTTCCTCTTTCCTTGACTTCTTCCTCCGGACTCTTTGGGCTGCACAGGCTTACTCTGGACATTGACTTGGACCTTTCCCGAATTGTCTCCAGATTGCTTCACAGCAATGTTGCTCTTGATTGACTCTTGGGCAGGTCTCGGTGCCTTATCTCGTCGTACCCACCTAGCTTCCTCTCTTCTTATGAACTGGTGTGCCTTGGAGTAGAAACGCTCTAGCATAGCCGGAGGTTTTCCTGCCAGCCAGTCTCCGAATTCAGAATCCGGATCTACACCTCTCATTACAGCCATTAGAATTGCATGGTCATTGGGATTACTGACTTCAGTTGCCGCAACGTGGAATCTTTGTAAGTACTCCTTCAGCGACTCTCTGGGATTTTGGATTACACTTGACAGAGACATCACGTCCTTCGGGCATGTAGTGTGTATCCTGAATTGCTCAATAAACTTCTTTGCCAACTCCTCGAAATTTGATACGGATCGCGGAGGAAGTCGGGTGAACCACATAGTAGCGATCCCAGATAGAGTAATCGGAAAGCACCTACACTTGGTGGCATCATTTGCTCTGGCTGAATCCATCATCCATTCATACCTCATTACATATTGTCTGGGGTCAGTCTTTCCTTCGTATGCAGGAATAGTTGGCATGCTAAACTTCTTGGGGTACGCTGCTTGCAGCACAACATCCGTGAACGGAGTATGACTTCTTGACACTCCCCAGTCGTCATTTGATAAGCCCTGATTTTCTTTCATCAGTTGCCTGATCATGGCCGTCAGATCGGGTGTCTGTATGGAAGCTGGGAGGTTGGAGTCAGTTCTACGCGCCTGTCCATGCTGATGCCTCCTTTCCTGGCGATCTGCCAATCGTGCGTCTTGAGGCTCAACATTGTTAGCATTTTGATGATCTGGAGCTCTATCCTCCATCTGTACTCCGGTTCTGAAGCTTCCAGTTCTGGCTTGGTCGCGGTCTCCAGCTGTTCGAACGGCAGCATTCGCCCTTGTAGCTTCAGTCTTGCGGCGTCTACGCCTGGGTGGTTCATCAGAAGAAGTAGAGCTGTCAGATGAGGAATAAGCAGCAGGATTGCCCCCAGCATTCTGTTGCTGCTGTTGAGTGAGTTGTGCCATCAGGTTGGCATTAGCTTGCATCTGTTCTCCCAGTTGTCTCCTGCTTTCCCTAAGTTCTCTCATCAAGTCATTGAACTCTACTCTGGTGACAACTGGAGTCTGTTCTTGAGCGGCAATCCCTGCACTCGGGATCGCCGGTTGATTGCTAGGTCCTGCTTGTTGCACGCTAGCAGTCTCTCGGGCATCCGCATTAAGAGAAGCTGACCTGGTACGTGGTCTTGCCATTGTAGAGTTATTGGTATGAACTCTGAGTAGAATCAACGGATGTCCTATCAGTAAGTCGGATCTTCTTTGGGGGATTTGTTCAATCCAGTAGCTTCAAAGCAGATCCTTGAGGTCTGAGAATTCGATTCTCGGTGAAAGCACCAAAGTGTTAGCACCAAAATTGGTCACTAACCTCGTAGAAGAAGACTGTGAAGAGATATAAGTGATGAAATCAAATTAAACAGAGAAGACAGTGCTAATCTAAATACAGAAAGTAAGAACACCAAATTTATAGTGGTTCAGCGTAATTGCCTACGTCCACTTTGAGGTTAAACTTTATTGATCTTCTTTATAGTTGATTACAAATACAATTCGTGAATCAAATGCTTGAATGAAGTTGTTAAGTAGAGAAGATGAGTCTTGAAAATGGCAGAGTCTCCCCGGTGTTTTCTCTCCCAAAAAAGGATCCCTTTCACTGTGACCCTGCCCCTCTATTTATAGGCAAACATGGGCTGGACTTCCCAAGTGGGCTGGATAGCCGAACGCTCAAGCCCCAGTGCAGTGGTCGCTGTATGCCGAACCAGGCGTGCCGAACGCTCTGCGCCGAACCATCCCTTCTATGCCGAACGGTATGTTGGTGTCGTGGGAGGTGTAGGATGGTTGTCTGTTGAGGCCGAACGCTCTGCGCCGAACCATCCCTTCTATGCCGAACGGTATGTTGGTGTCGTGGGAGGTGTAGGATGGTTGTCTGTTGAGGCCGAACGCTCTGCGCCGAACCATCCCTTCTATGCCGAACGGTATGTGCATGCCGAACGATACCGGTATCCTGAGTAGTTGTGTCATGCTGAATGTCTCCTGGATGTCGAGTATTACGCCGAACACCATGGGATGCCGAGTACTCCTGTTGCTGGGTAGTCTTGATGCCGAGCGCCTTTGTATGCCGAGCAACCTTGATGCCGAGCAGTCTCGATGCCGAGCAGCCTTGATGTCGAACAGTCTTGATGCCGAGCGCCTTTGTATGCCGAGCAGCCTTGATGCCGAGCAGCCTTGATGTCGAACAGTCTTGATGCCGAGCAGTGGTTGACGTTGAGTGCCAGTTGACGCCGAACACTGCTGAGTATTTCGCCGAACATTACTGGACGCCGGACACTAATGGATGCCGAGTACTACGCCGAGTACTCATGGATGTCAGTTGCTTCGCCGAACACTCCTGGATGGCCAGTGCTTCGCCGAACACTCCTTGGTGCCGGTCACTCTCTAATGCCGAGCACTTATTGCCGAGTACTAGTTGCCTGTTCAAATCCCCAGGAAACATAGAGTTTATTCTTCCTTATTAGTTTTTCAATGAGATCCTTCAGATGTTGGCACTCATTCGTGTTGTGTCCATGAATTTCATGGAAACAACAGTACTTTCCAGAGCACCTTTTCTGCTCAGTTACCTCCCTCCTAGATGCCTTTTGATATCGTTTTGTACCTTGGGTAGGATAGTATATGTTTTTCGGTGTATCATATATGGGTGTATAGTCTTCTACTTTCATATTCCTTGTGTGTTTCTTGTTTTTGTTATGCCTTCCGTTAGGGCCTCGATTTCTTTTCTTTTGGTTACCAGAATTTCCGATATTAACGGCCACGTTATCAGAGGTATCTTTGGCTTGTTTAATCGCTATGTTGCTATGGATAATTTCCTTTGACTGTCCGTTATCGGTCTTTCCTCGGGCTAGACTCGCCACTTCCAACCACAGAACTGATTAGCTTTCTGATGGAATTTCTCCATGGATGTAGTTTGCTTCATTTTCAGCCATCTACCGACATTTGTATCTGAGTGTATGCCCCGGACCAATGCCATAAATACCAAATCCTCCTTTGGATTACTCACTTCTGCAATAGCAATGTTATACTGATTCAAGAACCATTTGAGCGTCTCTTTAGGCCCTTGAGATAAGCTCAACAAGGACATCACATCCTTAGGCCGAGCAGCGTGGTGTCGAAACTTGTGGTCTATGAATTTCCTAGCCAACTCATCAAAGATCGATATGGATCTTTACGCGAGCCTAATGAGCCACATTGATGCAACACCTTCTAAGAAAATAGGAAAACATCTACATCGTATAGCGTCTGTTGCCCTGGCACCATCCATATGCCACTCGTACTTAAGCTAGTGCTGCCTAGGATCAGTAGTCTCATTATACGAGGGCATTGTCGGCATCATAAACTTTCAGGGATACTCTTCCCATATAATGTTTTCCATAAAGGGAGTTCTTCTTGGTGCAAAACCCTAATCCTCATTTTTTCTGCCTTTGCTTTCCTCAACCAACCAGTTAACCATTTCTGCTATATACTCATCGTTAGCATGGTACTTCGAAGGTCGACTGTTAGAGGCTAGACCGAGTGTTAGGCTCTACAAACAACCTCAGTTTGCCCATTGACGTTTAGGTTCTCTAGACTCTAGGAGAGCCACTCTTCTGGTTTTCCACTGTTGCCCGATTCGTTCCGTTGTAGCTTGTTTGAAATCTAGCTCCATTAACTCTGACATCCAAGTTGTAATCATCACCGTGGTGCTGTAGGTCATCCTTTGAGTTAGATAAGTCAATGGCCTTAGCTTCATACTCCACTTATCCTCCAATATTCCTCTCGATACCGACCTGATTGTGGTCAGCACCGAGCGGTCTCCTTTAGGGAGGAGCATGTTGACTTCCTCTAACAGCTTCTTCTGCCTACCCAGCAATTCTTTCCTTCTGCATCTGCTTGTCATTCCGCCTATTCTGACCAAAATTTGATGAGATTTCTTCGTCGATCGTGCGGGTGAAGTCTCACTCCTACTTCTTCTTGGTCCTTGTGTTTGTTAGGGTAACAGAGCTATGTTGGCATCCATCCTATCCAATAGAGCCTTTTGACTATCCACCATCTTTTGGTTAAGCTCTTGTATAATCTTGTTGAATTCAACCCTGGTAACCACCTCCTACTGGTACTGCCTGCTGGTTATTGACTTCCAATTGGTGAGTATTTCCTTCATCGCCATCAACTATCACTTTTGAAGACCTTTGGAATCTCGTGGGTGTCATTGATTTCTATCAGCAAGTTTCCAAATTCCTTAAAGCAAACTTTTTGGATCTAACCACTAGATCTCTCAAAACCTAAAATTGGGCTCGGCGGTGTAGGTCCCTTAGCGGGTGCGGTTGTGTGGGGCTCCCGAACTCGAGTGGTATCAGAGCCGGTTGCGTCCCCTTTTGCGGCGGGTGAGTTGTGGGTCTGGGGTCCCCCCTTTCGCGGCTCTCTCCCCCGGCGGCGGTCAAGGCGGAAGGTGGTCCTTTTAAGCCTTGCCTACTCCCAGTTTAAAGCTTTGTTTTGTCCCCGGTCATGGAAAACTCCTCGGTCATGAACCTTTCCTCAAGCATCCTAAGCCATTCCTCATCCATGTCCCTTCCCCGGTTAAGCACCTCAAAAATAGATAACCTCATAGAATACTCCACCATCCCCGATGATGCCATCATAGAAAGCACTATTCCTCCAATCATGAGCCCTTATAACATCTACAGAAAACATGGAACCTTCTCCAAAGGTATCCGGTCCCTCATGCCCGGAAGATCTCCTCCTCTAAAAGAATTTGTTCAATCTTCGAAAATGGACCAATGCGGTCTCCCAGCCTCTACGCAAGAACAGTACATCACCTTGGGCATCCCGCCTGAGTTCATTCAAAGATGGATGGCCGAAGGTTACACACACCTTCACTTCGGTGCGGTCAGACTTGTCCTATCATACCATGGAAGAAAAGGTCTACCAGTCTCTGCCAGAATCGCCCTCCTTGACACCAGATTCGTCCATTACGAACACGCGGTCATCGGAACAGTCCTCACCACGCTAAACTCCGGCAGTGTTGTTATTTCCTTCTTCCCGAACTTTGCGCTTTCTCTCAAAGACGTGTCTCTCTCCTCCGCCATCAAGGTCCAGGTTCAGGTAACCGGCGCTGAGCAAGTAAAAGACTCAGTCATGGCAACCCTTCACCACCAAATAATATACAGACTTCAGAACCACGGCTTAGATCTAAAGAACCAAGGAATTAGGGACACTCTGATGGTCCTTGCTGATTCAGGATCCGAAGTTCCAACAATCATCCAGATCCCAAAGCAGATCGACAGAAAGAAGCTGGAGCAGCTCGTTCCAACGGAATGGATAACAAACTATGAGTCACTTCACAACAAATCGGAACCGATCAGATCTACTAACTTCGAGTTTGAGACCCTCAAGGATGGAAGAATAAAGACAATCTACATGACCGACGCTCGACCAAGCACGTCTGCTCCACAGTTTCAACTTATGATAACGCCCGGAAAGAAACCTAGAAGGAAGGACCCTCCTATTTCAAGTTTCTACCCTGACGGTACCTATGCTCTCACAGACAAAATCAACGGCCATTTCATATGGGATACCGACCCGGATCTTTGTGATCCCGGGTGCACTTGTAGATTCGAAGAAGACAGCAGTGAAGACGAGGACAACAGTACAAACAGTGATTACGATAGCAGCGACGATAGTGAAGATGAAAGGTACAGCTATTTTCTGGCAAACTTAAAGAAAACCTCTGCACCTCCTCAAAAGACCCAGTCTTGCCTCATGATGACAAACTACGACATAGACTTCCCTCCTCTCGAAAAAAGAGAACACGACGGAACCTCCTCAAGACCATATGTCCAGCCACACACCGTTGAACCATCTGGACAACCGAAGCAGCTGTCGCAAGGAGAAGAAGTTCTCAACTGGCAAACCCAGAATGCCAGAGCCCAGAACAAAGCCTTATGTGGAATAAATACCAAGGTATCTCAGGTCCTTGACGAAGTCAGCAGCACGAACTCCCAAATAGACACTTTGAAATCCCAGCTGCAGGACATGGAAGAAAGACTGCTCGACAAGATAGCCAGCTTGGACAGAGATCTCAGGTTTCTGATAACCAAAGGAGACTTCGGAACAGAATTCCGTTCCAAGGAAGCCGAGATCAGAAGCCTAAAGAAAGAACAAGCCAAAATTGAACATAGCAGAAGGGCGTCCTTGTTCTCATCAACGGAACCCATGCTCTCCGGTACTCTATCTCCTCCGGCAGAAGACTATTCCAGAATGTTTGGGCTAATACCTGGAAACCCGACAGGCTCTACACAAAGACACGCCAGGCCTGCTAGAAGAATTGATGGCCCAAGGCCCGACAGATCAAGATCCGAAGGAAAAAGGCCGGCAGACACACTTATGGCCACGTCCTCCTATGGGGGACCAGCGGATTGGGCCACAACAAGGAAGAATACAGCCTTTGACCTCCGATATATACGGGAAGCCCGTCAGTTTGAAGAAGAAGAAGAAGAGACGAACTCTCAGTCTTCCGAAGATCCTACTACCCAGTCCGAAGAATCCTCAGACACTGCTCCGGCAATGTTTATGGCAGAAGATCCTATAATAGAGGATGATGATGAGAGCGCTTACGACGATGGAATCCCAACCAGACCTCAGGCCACTGAAGAACGAAGCTCCAAAGCAACAAATGGTCCCTGGTTCTCCTTCGACGACGTTCCTCTCCTCAGGAGAAGAGAGAGACTCTACCAAATGTCGGCATGGCTCGACAACCAACTAAACAAAGATGGAGCCAGCCTCCGCAGCGTCCTAACTGACTTCTCCACCAGATTTGTTGGCACCCTGAGAGATTGGTGGGTGTGCTTAGGCGAGTACAGGAGACTCCAGTTTTGCGGCTTCAATTCCGTTGCCGAAGCTCTTGGAGAGATCCACAGAGAATTCATTGGCGATCCAGACCTCTTCGCTAAAGCCATGTCAGATGAATTCTTCGCCAGAAAATGCTGTTCCCTAAGAAGAAAGGATCTGGAAAAGCATTTCAAAAGAATGTCAGAACTGTACTATCTCCTAAATGGCTACGATGATCCGAACATGAAGAACGTATATATCGCCTCTCTTCCAACAGACATACAACCAGAGCTTAGCCGAATGATCCAAAGCACTGGAAGAAGTATTGCTCAAACGTCTCTTGGTCAGATCAACCAATTATGTCATACAGCCATAGACAAGATATGCGAGACCAGAAATAACTTCAGAGAGATAATGGAGAAAAGCCACAGGACAAAAGCCGTCTGCAACAAGTCCTACCTTGGAATCGGTTGCAAGGAAGATAAATGCAAATGCTCCTCTAGGAGGAAAGAGCACAAAAAGGAAAACAAAAAGGTAGAGAGAAAGAGGTACCGCTTCTTCCGACGAAAACCATTCAGGAAGAATACCTCCAGCAGATGCTACCTATGCGGAAGAGAAGGACACTATGCCAAGAACTGCCCGAACAAGCAAGGAAAAGCAGCAAAGCTCGTCGACCATGTCCTCCTCCATGACAAAGTAGATACCTACGATGCTGAAATAGAATCTCTATTCTCAGAGCAAGACGATAGAGACAGAGAAACAGCTTTCGCCATTGAAGTTTCCTCAGACGATGAAAGCTCCGCCGATGATATCCCTTACATCCTGATGACGAAAAGCATCCCAATTCTCAAAACAGATCACAGCAAGGTCGTCCGTGAAGGGACACCGTCACCCAACGTTGAAGTAAGAATCCTGCCCTCCAGATATGAGAAGTCCATAAGAGCCATAGGAATGCTGGACACAGGCGCAAAGAAAACAATGATGAATCCAGATATTCTACCAGAGAGTGCTTGGAAGAAGCACTATGAATATTTCAATGCTGCCGATGGAGAAACCTTCCACACCTCGCTGATCACTAAGAACCCGATTGGCATACAGCTATTCCCTGACTGCACTGTATGGATAAACGTGATAGGAAGCAAGCTTCATGGCCATGACCTTCTGATGGGTTTCGACCTGTTCTTTAAGGCGCAGAAGCTTCAGATCCATCCCTACGGGTTAAAGTACAAGAGGGAGTTCAAACCCTTCTCGACAACGCACAGACTATTCTCCCTTGCCGATGCTCCAGACGAGTTCAACCAAATAGCTGAAGGATTGAAAGAATGCTGTGCCGACTCCCACGAACAGTTCAATCACCCCCGTCCCTTATGGAAGAATGAAGAATTCTTCATCAAGCTTCCGTTTAAGAAGAACGAAGACATCAACTCAACTAAGGCAACCCATCCAGGCATGAACCCGGAAGAACTTAGGATGGCCAGAAAAGAATGTGGACAACTCCTAGCTCTTGGGTTGATCGAACCGACAAGCTCCAACTGGGCCTGCCCGGCCTTCTATGTCAACAAGAGGTCTGAACAGATCAGAGGAAAGAAGAGACTGGTGATCGACTACAAGCCATTGAACCATTTCCTCCTGGACGACAAGTTCCCACTGCCAAAGACTCAGATGCTCTTCTCGCATCTAGGAAAAGCCAAGCTGTTCTCAAAGTTCGATCTCAAGTCGGGTTTCTGGCAACTAGGCGTCGATCCTCCCGACAGATACAAGACTGCTTTCTGCATCCCCACCGGTCAGTACCAGTGGACAGTCCTACCTTTCGGCCTTAAGGTCGCACCATCGCTGTTTCAGAAAGCCATGATAAGGATATTCGAGCCCATCCTCCATAATGCCCTCGTTTACATCGACGATATCCTCCTGTTCTCCGAAACCAAGGATGACCACAGGCTTCTACTCCAGGGATTTCTGGAGCTTGCTAAGAGACATGGCGTAATGCTATCTGACAAGAAAAGCACGATAGGAACCTCGAACATCGAGTTCCTCGGAATGAAGATCACCAAAGGAACTTACCAGCCGGGAGCACATTTGGCTGAAGAACTGAAGAGGTTTGCCGATGAAAACCTGACGATCAAAGAAATACAGCAGTTCCTTGGGATAGTCAATTACCTCAGGGACTTCATCCCCGACTGCTCCAGACATACCAGCAAGCTGTCTAAGCTCCTCAGGAAGGAGCCCAGTCCATGGACGACCGACCAGACAACAGCAGTAAAGAAACTAAAGGAGGTCTGCCGGACACTTCCTCCTCTTCGCATACCAGGATCAGGAAGAAGGATATTACAGACAGACGCAAGCAACGATTATTGGGGAGCGGTTCTATTAGAGGAAGATAACGGAAAGATCCACTTCTGCGGCCACGCTAGTGGACAGTTCAAAGACTATGAGAAGCACTATCATACGGTCTACAAGGAGATTCTGGCCGTGAAGAACGGCATCAAGAAGTTCTGAGTTTCATCTCATCGGACATGACTTCGTCATAAAGCTAGACAATACTTCCTTCCCCAGAATCATGGAACTAAAAGGAAAAGGCGTTCCAGACAAGCAGCTACTCCGGCTCAACGACTGGTTCTCGAAGTATCAGTTCACCGTCCAACATATCAAGGGAAAGGACAACGTCGTCCCCGATTACCTGTCCAGGAAATCACCGATCGCAACAATCAAACCTCAGAGGAACCTGGTGATATTCACGGTCAACAGTCCCAGACCACCAGATGCATCTGCGCTCTGGTAGGATGATGTTGGGCCCCATCTGCTAGCCTTTTGCAGGCTAGCCCGTACTATGTAAATTATGGCGTGTTTGTTTTCTGCATAATAATTGTCCTTGAGGCACTTTCTCAGTGAAGCTTCATCCAGAAGCTGGCCAGATGTTCGTCCCTGCTTTCTCTCTGATGTGAGGCATTTCCCATCAAAAAAGAATTGATTCCTCTTGTCTGCCACCTGCAAAGATGCTCGCCCGATGTGACATAAAGTAAAAGATGCTGCAGGCCCCGCCACAATGTTTTGTCTTCCTAAAACACCTTTACAGAAAAGGAGATTCCTTCCTTCCCTTAGAAGACGATGTGATGGCTGATGTGACACAAAGAGAAAAGGACAGAGAATAATGCTGCAGGCCCCGCCACTTAGTTTTGTCTTATAGGACGCTTTCCGGAAAGAAGATTCCTTTCTTCTCTCCGAAGCCTTAGCGTGTTTAATTCTGATTGGTGGATTCCAATCTTATGTATTTTAGTTTATTTTCCCTTTGCTCTATATATAGAGCCGATGTATCGTTTGTAAGTTCATTCGAAAATCAAATAAAAAAGTTTCTAAGTAAAAACATGAGTAGCTAAACATATTTCTATCTTCTGTCTTACCAAAGCCAGAGAGAGAGAGTGAAGAGGAACTCCTTCCTCAGTTCATCCAAAACAAACGGCGAAGCATATGGCCGAGAAGCTATAAGATTACGGTCCCCTCCAACCTCACGGACCACCACACCTCCGATCACCTCTGTCATTAACCAATTTCCGAGTTTAGAAGACGAAAGGTAAGTCCCGACGGATAGGGCAGTGAAGTAGTCCAAGAACTCCAAAAGAAGCGAACGGCGGTTATGGTGTCGGTAATGGGCTCGGTAATGGGCTCGGCGGTGTAGGTCCCTTAGCGGGTGCGGTTGTGTGGGGCTCCCGAACTCGAGTGGTATCAGAGCCGGTTGCGTCCCCTTTTGCGGCGGGTGAGTTGTGGGTCTGGGGTCCCCCCTTTCGCGGCTCTCTCCCCCGGCGGCGGTCAAGGCGGAACGTGGCACAACACCGAAAAATCTATTGAAATATTGGGGTCTAGCGGAAAATATAAGAGAAACAGTAAGAACACCAAGATTTTTATAGTGGTTTGGCAATCTCTGGACTATGTCCACTGTAGCTTTTATTGATTATAAATATTAGAGAGGTTTAGAGTCATTAGTACAAGGGATTTACCAAAACAAAGCCTAGAACAACAAACAGTAGCTTCCTTAGCGATTTCCATGGAGAGGAGATGGGAGATGAAAAGGACGAAGTGCCAAAAAAGTCCTTTTCCAATAGCTATAGGGTCTTTATTTATAGGGAAATTAACCAGTAGAACTGGAGGCCAACTAAACATCATGTCCAGTCTACTTCCAAGTGCTCAAGGGAGTAAAGCGGGGCTTAATTAGTAATTATAACTACTCAGTACTGAGTGGTTCCACTCAATACCGATCGATTTTCTTGAGGGGAAAGATCCCCAACTCTTCCTATTTGATCTTTTACCTTTAATCCCTCATATTCCGAGCACTTCTCCTTTATGATTGACCTATTCCTGAGAAGTTCCTAGTTCCACTTGCCCGTTTCTAATTTCTTCTTGAGAATCCTTAGAGTTGTCCATCTACTCTTCAAGAAAAGCACTCAATTGAGATCACTTGAGCCATAACTTCATGTATATGTGGTTTTAAGAGTCCATAATGTAGTAAAAAATACTCGGTATTGAGTGATTGGGCTCCGTACCGAGTGGTCCACTTTGCTCCTTTGGCTTTGGAAGCTACTAAGTATAATCACGTCGCCCTTCTAAGCTTGTTCCTAAGTTCATAAAACGTTTCGTCTTTATCTTAACGTTTTAGTTTTAATGAAAATCCTCTTGGTCAAAAGTCGATTAATAGAAGTATATACAGAATATGGCGATATCTTAAGAAAATTGACTGGCCATAAGATGACTAGACTACGGTAAGTTACTTACTTTCATAATAGGACTTACAAGAAACAAAGAAGGAAGAATGAGTCGGTATTGTGTTTTACCATCGATATATTTTGCTTAAATTCAACAAAATCTCTCATGTTTACTCATATGATTTCTAACTATCTACTTCCTAACTATTCATGATTTAAATAATTGTTATAAAAATTATATATATTTTTAAGAAAAATTCCTTACAAAGAAGCCCAAGGAAATGCTTAGCATATCATAACCGATCGACTGGTTATGCTAACCAGTCAATTAGTTAGCATGTTGGTAAATTTTCTTGGGTTGCATATTTTCAAATTTAAACGTAGCTTCTTTTACTTTCTTTAGTCATGACTTCTTCTTCTCTAGATTTTATAAATAGTCACAACCTCCGACTAGAGTTTTCATCCCTATACAAGCATACGATCGTTGCTCAATCAACTTACCCTTCTTGCTCTCAATTCTCTATTTATCTGTTTTTTATCATGCTCTCTAATTTTGTAACACCTTGGAAATTTAAAATAATAAATTAAAGTACTAATAAGGATCAAAATGTAATTTTACATAAAAGGAAAAAATAGTAAATTTTCACGAACGATGGAATTAGGCCACATGACCTATTCCATTGCATTCAGAATATCGTTTACAGTTAGAAAACATATACAACTTATTGAATTTGATAAAAACAGGTCAAAATTAGCGAAAACCAGACCCAATGTCATTTCTATAATTATTAGTGTTGAAATTAACCTGATAACCCTAATTCTCAACTATAAATATAGACTTAACCCTCACTCCTCTTCATTATAAAACCTAGTCACCACCTCTCTAATTCTGTATGTTCCGATCTCCTTCTCCCTTCTCAATACTTCTCAAATCTAAACACTTTATAATCTCTTCTCCAAATTTTTTGAATCAAAATCAAAATAAAACATATCAAATAAAAGGGGAGAAAAAGACAATCAAATTAAAAGAGATGGAAAGAAGGAAGGGCAAACAAATCATGGCTTAGAGGTCTTCGAAAGAAAATTCGCAAAGTTTAAAGAAGGGGTAAAGCTTTGAAAAAGTGAGTGGATCTATTATGATGTGTTATGTTATGAAACAAGTAGCTAAATTTCTCTTATACATCTACTTACTTAAAATCTATGAATTTTGAATTTGAACAGATAATTTACATTAAAATTCTATATAGACAAGAATTGTGGGAAAAACCTTATGTGATAATTTAATAATGTAATTATTGAAACATGAGAGGAGGATAAACTAGTGTAATTCACCTCTAAATCTGTAGATCTAGTTTAGTTAATGGGATTGAATCAATAAAAATAGATCTATGTATATATTCCCAAAGTCAGCTAGATTTGATCATATCCTTTTTGAATAGGCTTGAATACACAAAAATAAATAAGTAAATATGTGTATATGTCAAATATAAAAACTACACGAATCGAGTATAAATAAGGTTAAAATTTGTACTAACTATTAGTTAAAAAATTGACCTTTCAACTATATATAAACCCAGAGTAAAGATTAAAAAAATAAAGAAGAATAAATGAAAGTAAAATGGTGAAAAATAAAGGAAATACATAGGTCAGGCATCTAAAAAATAAACCAGATGTCTAAATTATTTTACAATGCAAAATGGAAAGGAAACAATTCAATTCTAACTCAATTCAGACCTCTGAACCAATATTCATACATATGAAATCAAAGTTAGGCGTCTCAATAGATGTTCAAATGTTTAATTGCCTACATTTTGTTTTTGTGTAGGCAATCAAACGCCTGGACCAAAATCCAAATGTTTGAACTAGGGTCAGACGTTTGAATAAACCATTTAGACGTCTAAATGGTGGAAATAAGTCAGGTCAAACCTGGACCTGGTGCAGGCTAAGTAGGACGAATCAGGGAAACTTGTTCCTACTATCTCGACTTTTAGGAGTTCACGTAGCTGCATGGAGCGGTGCAATAGGTGGAGATTTTAATTTGCCGAGACAGATGAGGCTGGGATTACTTGGGATGAATTCAAGAGGGATTTTTAGACTAAGTCTATTTTTGAAGTAGAATAGGGAGTGAACTGGAGAAGTTCATCCATTTAGAGCAAGGAGACCATAGTGTTAAGGAATATGTCAATGGGCTCAATCAACTGGCAAAGTATGGCCTAGACCTTATCAATACACCAGTGATAAAGGAAATAAAGTTTCTTAAGGGATTAAATCCAACTTTGAGGGATACTACTTTGATCCATGTACCTACTCAAGCTACTTTTAAGAATTTGGTTGAGATGGCATTGTTGAATTCATTTGAGAAGATTGAACCTAACAAGGCAGAAGTGAAGTTAGTTCAGCAAGATCACCATGAAGGTGCAATGGGAGCTTAAGGCAAGATAAAGAAACTAGGTGTAAGAAGTGTTAGGGTAAGAGGCATCTAGAAAGGGATTGCAAGATGAGTACTGCAGATATCAAATGCTACAACTGCAACCAGTCTGTGCACTTGAAGAGAGAGCATCCGACCGCACCTAAGAGTTCTACCTAAGTGGTTCCAGTTTATGCACCAAATGTTGTTTCTAGCTCGAACGTAGCCCCATCTATTGAAAAGGGTAAGAAGGTCATCATTGAAGGTGTGTTAACTCTTTCTGATTTATTTTTCGCACTTTATTTGACACAGAAGCATCAACTCATTTATATCAAGCAAATTAATAGATGAATTACACTTAGAAACTAGTATATTTATAGACCTTGGTAGTATCAAACCTTGTAGGAGTATCGATTCATTTATTCATGATTTGTAAGGGCTTGAAATTATATATTTTCAATATTGAACTCGATTGTGATGCTTTTGCACTGGGATTTTCTGAGTTTGGTTTAATTCTGCGAATAGACCAGATGGCTATGTATGCAGTAGTGCTGGAATGTGATAAGAAAGTGGTTTGTTTGGGTGCACGCAAGTGGATGAAATATTGGAGAAGGGCTTAATTCAAAGGAGTATTTCAGAGTGGGGAGCACCAGGTATCTTTTCTACCAAAGTAGATGGCTCTTTAAGGCTTTACGTTAATTATTGTGGTTTGAATAAGCTAACAATAAATTCATTATCCACTACTACCTACAGACAATATCTTTGATCAGTTAGTTAGAGCAAAGTTATTCTCTCATCTTGGCTTGGCTATCGGATTCCATCAGTTGCGTGTGGCCAATAATAGTATTCAGAAAAATACTTTTCATACACTCAGTGAACTTTATGAGTGTAGTCATGCCATTTGAACTGACCAATGCACCAACATATTTCCTCGACCTTATGAGTCGGGTCTTAAGAGGGTTTGTGAATAAGTTTGTAGTAGTATTATTTTATGATATACTTATCTATTCAAAAGCAAGGAAGAGCACAAGTTGCATTTAAGGGAAGTGCTCAACATCCAAAATAGTGGGCTATACGTTCAGGTACTGGCTGAACGTTTGCAATAGTAGGGCTATATTGCCGGGTAGTAGGGCTATATTGCCGAGTAGTGGCTATATATGAGTCGTGTTAAACAATTTCTTTAGCTTCAAGTTGAATGACATAGAGTATAGGACATGTTTACCATTCAGAATGCGACACGAATGCTTCGATAGGCCATAAATCATCGAGGTTGTATACTCAGCACATGCCCAGGCATCGCGATGTTTGCTCTGTGTGTATGTGCAATTTAATTGGCTCTCCATTGAGAATGCAAACTTATTGTTGGTTAGGCGCTTATTTATCAGGACTATGTACTAGGAATTGACCTAGAGTTATTTAGCTGTTGGTTGTTCAACCATCGGGTGGAAACCTTCGTAAGTTATTGATGTAGGTGTGATAAGAATTATACCTATGATTTGTAAAGTAAACAATCCTTTATATCTAATAACACAAATGGACACCCTAAGTTGTGTAGATTACAACTGCAATTTAATTAGTTGTCAACACCATACCAATAGTGATATGATACATTCACCAGACTTTGTCTTATCCCCTCTATTTCTCTCTATTTATTTTTATTATAGGAGGACAGTCCAGTAGGTGATTTGTTCAGGATACAATGTACGGAAGAGGAGACTTTGCTCCCGAAGCTATATCTATTTTAGTTATCCTTCATGTACTTTATGTTATATTATTACCATTAGTTAGACTCTTATGTATTGTTATTTGGAGACATTATTGTATAGATTACGTTATGTTGAGACTAATTTCTGATTTGGTTATTTTGCTACTTATATTTTATTTCCTTCTGCTATGTGATCTAAAAGTGTAGAATATTCTAAATCTATAATTTCCTTTGTATCATAGAAACCTCAAAAACCCGATGATTCGTACATCTTGGACTACGTGAGTTCGAATGCCATTTTAGGCCTTGAATCGATGTGTTCGGGAATGCAAGTTGTCATAGATTCACCGTTTTTAAAACTCTAGGTTTTGTTATACATTCATTTCCAAAATCAATACTACAACAAACACTTGTTGTCCACAACCTAAATATTTTTCAATTCAAATCTTAGTTGTTTGGTTTATATGACATTGTAAAGTGTTAAGGAAAAAATCCGTACTGTAGATACAAAGATTACAGAACAATCATTTCGTAAAGTTGATGCCAAGCTATAGGGAGTCTACCGGCACAGTTGTAAACCTATTCCTTTGGTTAAGTGAGGGTGTTTATTCATTATTATACAAAAAGGGAGCTTTAGGACCGGATGTAGGACAGGGGGTCCGAACCAGTATAAAATCCTAGTGTCATTTCTCTTTACTTCTTTTTACCTACGTTTTAGCTACTATATCTTTATCTTGATACACCTAGCCATATTATTACTGCATCCATGTAAACATGTGCAATTTTAAACATCTTGTTAGGTAGAAATTTGGTCTTTATACAACTTCAAGCATTCAAGTTGAAAGAGGGTCCTTGGTTCATCACGCAACTTAATAGTTCTATATATAAGTCAATAGTTTAGGAAAGTCAAATATGCAAATTATTCAAAATACAAGTCCTTGATTATAAAACTTTGATTTTAATTTGACATAACAGCCATGAAATCCCAATTTCAAGTTCTTTATTTCACCCTTGAAAAAAAATGAAAAACGAGGAAGAAGAGAATCAAGAATTCAGCCCCTTTCTAATAGAGGGTACATGTCTCATAGAAGTCTTGAACCTTTGGATTTCAGTCACGTGTCATCTAGTGGAAATGGATGGTCGAGATTTGATGATGTGGCACATGTTCAAAGTGACATGTGGCATAACTTATCTTCTAAATCATAATGACATGGCATTGCTGACCTATCCAAGATGCTCCATGTGTTGGGCTGGATGCAAATTTCATGTAGATTAGTCATCATGCAAAGGCCTAATATTATTAACACTCGATGACTTATTTCATCGGCATGTGATAGCTTAATCTAGTTAATTTAATCGCTCAATAGTTTAATAGTCTAGTCCTTCCATGGTCAATTTATTCACTATACAATAGCTCAAGTAAACCAACGTTATAACCGAAATTTCCACCATCTCAAAACAGACTCAGACAGATAGATTAGACTTCCAAATGATTAAGGAATGACTCCAGAGTCTTGGAGGCAAGCTTGGATTAGAGATAGAAGAGACTTCAGGAAGTTTGGAGTTGATTGCAATAAGAAAAGGTGGTTGGTACCAACATGAATAAAGGTCAGTACCGATAACTTTTCATGCACGTTCACAACTTCTGGAGTGATGGTCAATGGATGGTTGGCTAAAGTGATTATCTTGAGGCCCATTTCTGAAGGAGTATGTGAACTCCAAGGGAGCTCTGAAGAAATGGATGAGTACGGAAAATGTCAAAACTTCTCGACAACGACTGAATATCTAAGGAAAAAGTGCTCGGAACTTGATGGATCGAAGATAGAATACCAAGTGGAATGAGATGATACAATTTTCTATCATAAAATCAGATTGATACCGATCACTTTTGATCGGTACTAAGATGATTTTATTGGCCAGGGGACTTCGTTTCCCCTCCTATACTCTTGCATTTGAAGTTGCACTTGGTATTTCAAGATCCAACAAATTTATTGGACGACTTTTCTATAAATAACAAGCTACCTACAACTAAAGGGGGACTTTTTTCCTTGGCTTTTTCCCTTTTACACTTCCTCTTCTATCCACTTATTCCCCAAAACTTCTCAAACTATATATCTACAAGATTGTGGTTGAATTTGAGTTATAATTTTTGTATTCCGGAGAGAAAACAATCAATAACAAATATTAAAGTGGACATAGGCCAGAGTATTCATCGAACCACTATAAAAATTGTCTTTTTATTGCTTTTTGATTATATCTGCTATATATTATCTACTCCAGGGTGTTATGTCAATAATTCATGCAACAACCAAGCTCCAACATCTTACTGGATCATGATAACTTAGGAGTATAATTCTTTGATAGCTTATTTAATCACCATGTGACGAATTTAAATTTCCAACCTTCGATAGCTTGTCTCTCTTTTAACATGCGATAGCTCTGAGAATTCAATCTTCGATAGCTTTTGTATTCGCCATGCGGTAGCTTTAAGAAGTCGCCCTTCGATAGCTTTTGTATTCAACATTCGATGGCCCTAAGAAGTCAATCTTTGATGGTTTCTATATTCATCACACGACAGCTTTAATAAATCAACCTTCGACTGCTTCTATATTCATCATGCTATAGCTTTAAGAAGTCAACCTTTGATGACTTCTATATTCATCATGTGATTTCTCTCAAGAAATCAACCTTAGATAGCTTTTGGATTCATTATACGATAGCTCTCAAGGACCATTCTTCGATGGTTCTCGTTGTCACTATGCAACAGTTTGTATAAGTCATCCTTCATAGCTTTTAGATTCATAACACTCTAAAGGATCATTCTTCAATATCTCTCATGGTCACCATGCAATAGCTAGTATAAGTCATCCTTCGGTAGCTTTTAGATTCATAACACGATAGCTCTCAAGGATCATTCTTCGATGGCTTTTATAGTCAAGATGTGACAGCTTGTATAAGTCATGTTTCATTTTCATCATTCGATGGCTCTTATCAACCCACGATGGCTCAAAAAATTATCATGCGATGGCTTGAATATCTCATCTTTTGATGGCTTCAGAGTCATCATTTAATGGCTCGTGTACTTCAACTTACGATGACTTTGGTCACCATACAATGGCTCATCTTCATCCTTTGTTAGTTTTACTTTGTCATTCTTTGATAGCCTATACTTTTCGACTTCTAATAGCTTTATCTTTCATCCTCCATTGACATCACATCATACTTATCCATAGAAATTTGGGTGTAACACTTGCCCACTTCCCGTTAGAATTTTCTTATGCTTTAGTTTAAGTAAAACTCCGCCTTTATTTTTCTTTCTTATTCTTCCACTATCGAGTGCTTGCACTCCTTATCTTTTAATAACATTGGTTTATTAAAGAATAAATTTCTTATGAACTTGAAAGTTATTTTATGTAAAGATGAAATATATATAATTTTGAAAGTATGATTTTTGGAAAATAAATATTTTAAAAGCAATGAAATTCCCCTGAAACCTTCTAAAAATAGTCTTTGCCAAAAGATCGTTATAACTTCTTTTGTTTTCTTCTTTGGATGAATTATCTAACCGGGCTCGATAATGAGACCAAAGGCCTAATTGATTACCACTTTTTAGGTGGTTGTTTTGACTGGGTTTTGCTATGGAATCAGAGTCTTAATCGACCATCACTCTTTGGATGGTTGCTTTGGCCAGGCCTTATAGTGCGACCGAAGGCTTCTTATCCATCTCTCTTGGATGGCTGTTCTGACCAGGGTCGACTGCGAGATCAAAGGTTTAATTGACAATCACTCTTTGGACGGCTGCTTTGGCTTGGTCTTACAATGAGACCAAAGGCTTCTCATCCATCTCCCTTGGATGGGTGTTTTGACCAAGCCTAGCTACGGGATCAAAGGCTTAATTGATCATCACTCTTTGGATGGTTGCTTTGGCCAGGCCTAACGGCTGAACCAAAGTCTACTCATCCATCTCCCTTACATGGGTGCATTGACCAGGCTTGGTGGTGGGATTAAAGGCTTAATTGACCATCACTCTTTGAATGGTTGCTTTGGCTAGGCCTTGCATTAGGACCAAAGGCTTCTCGTCCATCTTTGTTGGATGGGTGTTTTTCTAGGCCGGGCAGTGGAATCAAAGGCTTAATTAATCATCCCCTTTGGATGGTATCTTTAGCCAAGCTTGTGGAGGGACCAAAGGCTTAAATCTCCTCTTCCAGACATGTGGTGTGCTTTTGCTTAATAAATCTTACTAACCTCGTCAGATTAGGAGTCAAGTTAGACATATCGCATCTCTGCTTGGGGGCAATTATTTAGGGAAAAAAGCCTTTTGATAATCCATTTTATTTATCCAATGCTATAAAATATGGTCTTAAGTGCTCAGCATTCCATGTTTTCGGTATTACATTCCTAAATGGCCTGCTTAATCAATAAGTTCCTGAAGGAATAACTTCATGAATAACTAGCGGCCTTTCCTAATTTGGTCTCAATGAGCCATCTACCGGATTTTTAGTGTTGGTCAATACTCTTCTTAGAACTAGATCTCCTTTCTTGAATGCTCTTCCTTTTACCTTGAATTATAATGCTTAGAGATTCTTCATTGGTATTCAGCCATTCATGTGGTAGCTTAGTCTCTTAATTCGTTAAGAAGATCGAGTGACTCTTTTTTTATTTCTTGATTTGTTTCAAAAGTATAGGAAATTCTTTGATATGAAGGGACTTCGATCTCCATCGGTAACATTGCTTCAAATCCATATATTGGAACGTACAGAGTATGTCTAGGAGTTGTTCTTGTAGAAGTTTTGTATGACCATAAAACAAGTGGAAGCTCTTCTATTCAATTTCCTTTTGCTTTGCCTAATCGCTTATTTAAGATATTCCTAATGGTTTTATTTGCTACCTCTACTGCTCCATTAGCTTTTGGACGAGCACCAACAAAAAGCTTTTGATTATACCATTTTTACCATAGGAACGAGTGAATTCTTCACTTTCAAACCGAATTTCATTGTTAGAGATGACCTTATTTGGAAGTCCAATTCTAGTGACCATATTTTTTATGACAAGCTTCAAAACTTTCCCTACAGTAATGTTTGGTAATGGTTCGGCCTCCACCCACTTGGTGAAGTAGTCAATGGCTAAAGCTACAAACTTTGCTCCTTGTTTTGAGATTGGAAGTGATCTAATCAAGTCAATCCCCCACACATTGAAAGGCCATGGACTAGCGGTCGTGGTTAACTTGCTCGATAATAATTGTGGAACTCTAGAAATTTTTTGACTTTTTCATATCTTTTGACGTAAGTTAAAGTGTCCTCTGTCATATAGGGCTAATAATATCTTTACCTCATTACCTCCTTTGCTTATTTCACCCCATTGGAGTGGTCTCCACAAAACACTTCATTAGATTTCTTTAGCAGCTTAGCTTCAATTTCTAGGGTGATACACCTTAGGTAAGGTGTTAAGTACCCTTTTCTATATGATATTCCATCAACTATGGTATATGAAGGGGCTTGATGTCTTAATTTCACGATTCATTTCTTTATATAGGCAATGTGCCTTCCTGCTAATATTTGATTAAGGCCATAATCCGATAATTGGAATATTAGTCCTTATAATTGTTTGTCCTTGTCTCTTCAGAGGCTTCTCTACAATTATCGTCCTTTTTGGTGTTTTCCTTGTCCGATATCGATTTTGGACTTGAGGCCAAGTTAGGACTAAGGCTTTGTTACTTAACTCATCCTTTCATGACTCAATACTGGGGTTTTGTTAATGGGGATGAATTTTACTTCAGGTGGCCCTCGTGAACTTGCTTATTTCACCAAAGAATCCCCTTGGGCATTCTTCTCCCTTTATATTTGATGTATGAAAAAGTCCTCAAACTATATCAACATTTCATGATTTTTTTTACATATTGAGCTAACCAAAAATCGTTGGTTTGAAATGTCTTCTTTAACTGGTTCATCACCAATTACAAATCACTAAAAATCTCAATTCTTGGAACCTTTAGTTGTTGGGCCACGATTAACCAACTATTAGTGATTCGTATTTGGCTACATTATTAGTTGTAGAAAATCCTAACTACATTGTGTACCGCATATAATTTCCAACTTAGTTCCAACTTCCTTTCCTTTTCCAGTTGCTCCTCAATAAACCATGTACATTATATTATAAAATCAGCTAAGGCTTTCCTTTGATTGATACTCATGTCAGATATTCAATATCATATTGGCTTAGTTCCATCTCCCCCTTTATTAATCTTCCCGATGTTTTAGGTTTGCTAAGAATATGTCTTAGAGGGTAATTGGTTAGAATTTTGATTGGGTGTGCTTGAAAATATGACCTTAATTTTCATGCTGATAATAGTAGGTATTAGGCTAATTTCTCTATAACTAGATATCCAGTCTCAGTGTCTTTTAGTCTATTACTCACATAATATAGCAGAAATTTAATATTGTCTTCTTCTCTGACCAGGACCGGACTGATTACATATTCTGACATGCCATGTACAAGAACAAATACTCTCCTTCCACTAGCTAGAATGTATCGGTGGCTTTTCCAAATAGTTTTTAACAATTAGAATGCTTTTTGGTATTCCTTTGTCCATTCAAAGGTCTTTCGCTTTTTGATCATATTAAAGAAACGAATGCACTTATAAGTAGCTTTAGATATGAATCGATTGCGTGTTACACCTATCCATTCAATTCCACTACCTCCTTGCTCGTTTTTGGTGGTGTCATATTTCGAGTCACCTTGATTTGATCAAGATTAGCTTCTATTCCCCGCGCACTCAATATGTATCCCATGAATTTTCCAGATTGAATTCTAAATGAGCACTTTTGTGGATTTAGCTTCATCTTATATTTTTTCAGTATCCTAAATATTTCGTTCAAGTCCTCCACGAGGTCTTTCTCCTTTTCAGATTTTACTAGCATATCATCCACATAGACCTTCATATTCCTTTCAATTCGGTCTTGGAACATTCTATTCACCAATATTTGGTACATAGCCCTTATGTTTTTCAGTTCAAATGGCAGTATCTTGTAGCAACACATTTCCCAATCGGTTACAAAACTGGTGTGTTCTTAACCAGGCTTGAACATAGGAATTTGATTATACCCTAAATATAAATCCATAGAAGATAGAAATTTATGACCACTTGTGGCATCTACTAACTAGACGATTCTTGGGAGTGGCACATTCTCCATTTTCCACTGGACGTTTTAACCAAAACTGGATAAGCTAACCATTTGGGTAAAACACTTCCCTAATAAATCCATTTGATGGCGATTTCTTTAATTCTTTTTATAATGCTATAGTGCGTACTTTGTCGAATTACCTCTTCTTTTGCCTCATTAGAGTAAATTTTGGATCAATATTTATCGCACGTCATATTATTGTTGAGTCAATCCCTTCTATATTAGCATGGGTCCATGCAAAGACGTCTTTGTTCAATTATAAGAATGAAACCAATTTTCTTTCATGCTTGATCCATTTTCTTTCCCATTTTTACTATTTTTTGCTAAATCTCAAGAATTTAAACTCACTTTTTCCAAGTCCTCTATAAATTGTGCGTTCCCCCACCCATCTCTAGAATCTACATCCGGCACCATTTCTTTCGAAGTCTCGCCTTCACCTTGATTGACTTGGTTCAACTCCATATATTTCCTTTCCTTTTCATTTAACTTGAATTTTTGACTCATTACTAAGGCATTTCTAATGGAAAATTCTGTCTGTTTTCCATAGACATTAGTTCTCCTGAGCCGATATGCAAGGGCTTAAAAGTTTTGGTTTGGTTGTATTTATTTAACACAGGCTTGTAACAAGATTCTCCTTCTTTATTATACTATCCAAACGTGGCGAAATACATTTTATATGCAGTGCTCCATGGATAATTCCTCATCCAGTTTTGCATAGAAATTTCATTAGTAAATGTTTTGGCGAGATGAAAGTATCAATTTCGTCAAGTGTAGGTTTCCCAAAGAACACATTATAATAAAATGGTTGATTAATCACCATGGATAAAGTTTCAAACATCCTTGAGCATGGTGGGGTTCCAATTTGGACAAAAAGTCTTATTTGGCATTGAGCCTTTATTGTTAAACCCAAAGATTAGTTCCAAATTTGGCTTGAGTTTTTCTTTTGGAATTCCTATTTGGTTGAAAGCAATTTTGAAGATGACATTCACAACACTTCCCATATCAACTGAAAATTTTAAGACAATTGAGAGTTCGATCTGGGCAGTTATCATAAGCGGGTCATTATGAGGGTGACTCGCTCCCTTCAATTCCCATGGTATTACTACTAAATCTGGATATTGAGTAAAGATTTTGAAAGAAATTAGGGGTGGCTCTTCACTTACTAAGTATATATCTTCCTTGGATTCCTTTATAATCTGCCCCTTGCCCATTTACTCATGCATGTGCTAGTGGTCCTTTGTGGATTACATCAATACGATTCATTGGTGACATCAGGTCCTGAGGGGCTTGCCTTCCAAGATGCTAGTGTTATTCGTTGGTGGCTTCTCACCATGAGAGGGTCTTTGGTCAATCTTGGTAAACTCTTTGAATACTCCCTTTCTTATCTTGAACAATCCCAGCTAAAAATCTGCACTTATCAGTCTTTTTCCGTTTAGTTTATGAAAAGCACAATAATCTCGCCTTTGTTTGGTTTGGGATTTGTTCTCGACTAGAATGAGGTAGGATAATCAAGTTTGTCTTTGGTAACAAATATATATTGGAAATGGACTGGTTTAGTTCAACAATATTGGTCTTAGTGAATTCATCCCATCTTCCATTTTTGTTTAGAATTATAAATTTTCCTCTTTTACTTTAGCTCTTTTGTTGTGGAAATCTCATTCATCTGAACAAATTTGTCTGCTTGAAAATGGAAGTCCTGCAGATCATTGCATCCATGGATATATAGCTCCTTTTAAAATGGAGTGTACTGAATTAAACAAGATTTTATGGCCATTAATATTTCACGGTCGCTTACCCATTCTGCTTTATTTGCTTCATCATTGAATCATTTCAAGTAATCCTACAATAGTTCACCCGGCTTTCGCTTTATATTGGCTAATACACTGGCATTGATAGTTGGTTCTTTTGAAGTGTAAAA
The DNA here is from genome assembly GCA_030737815.1 of Allium fistulosum. Taxonomy (NCBI): domain Eukaryota; kingdom Viridiplantae; phylum Streptophyta; class Magnoliopsida; order Asparagales; family Amaryllidaceae; genus Allium; species Allium fistulosum. The sequence continues at coordinate 802,422,326 of CM060903.1, read as the reverse complement.
TTGGGTTGAAAATTCGCAAGAAAATTGTTTCCACGAGTAAACTGTCTTTCTCAGTAGCGTTGGTACCATTTTGCTGCAACCTTAAAAAAGGTGGATGGACATAATCTGCATCTTACCGCCATTGGGACATCATATAGGTCCATTTGACTTTCAAACGCCAATAAATAATCATTTGTATCAGTCACACCATCATACCTATTTGATGGAACCTTGCCATAAGACTGTAGGGGAATTACCATGATTTCCTCTATGAAAGGTGCTCCCCTAAACTTATTGTTGAACCTTGGATCTATTGTTCTCTTTCCTTTCAATTCTGTTATGTCTTTCTCTATCTTATGAGCCCTGTCTTTCAAAAATGCCTCGTTATTGGCATAATTCTTATGCATCGGCTTATATTCCCTTTGTAAAGCGAAACTAGTAGATTGTTCGAGCGGTGACTTTGAATTCTTATTCAGCTTTTGCAATAGATAATTCTCCTCTTTCCTTTACCGCTTCAAAGTACTTTTTTCAATGTCTTTGCTTCTTAATTTGGATTCCCTAACTTTCCTATATGGATATTCAACTTCTTATTCTGCCCCTTTCGTCCTTCATGATGTCTTTGAGGATTTCTAGGAGACAAGTGCCCCGAATAATTCATGCATCACTTGTAGTTATCTTTTCACGATTGGATATCATTTTCTTATTTTGGCGCTGACATTTGTCCAACTTCAACATTCTCCATGTTAAACTGTGGAGTTATATTCTCTTCAAGGTTAGTGCAGTGGGCTACTTAATCTTGGGCTTGCACATTCATTTTTATTAACAAATCTTCCCATTTTGTTAGTACAGCTGCTACAAGGTTTAGGCCTTGAGTTCAGCTCTCAATGAAAGCACCACTTTATGTTGGGTAGAAATTTGGGCTTTATACAACTTCACGCATTCATGTTGAAAGAGGTTCCCTGGTTTATCATATAATCCATAGTTGTTTATGTAAGTTAATAGTTCAGGGAAGCCAAATATGCAAATTGTTCATAGTACAAGTCGTTGATTACAAAACTTTGATTTCAATTTGACATAACAGCCATAAAATCCCAATTTCAAGTTCTTTATTTCACCCTTGAAAAAAATGGAAAACGAAGAAGAGGAGAATCTAGAATTCGGCCTCTTTCTAGTAGAGGGTACACATATATTTATAGAAGTCTTGGAACTTTGGAGTTCAGACATGTGTCATCTGGTGGAAATGAACGGTTGGGATTTAATGATGTGGCACATGTTTGAAGTGACATCTGGCATAACTTCTCCTTTAAATTGTGATATGGCAATACTGACCCATCCAAAGTGGTCTATGTGGTGGGCTGGATGAAATTTCATGTAGACTAGTCATCATGCAATGGCCCAACAATATCAACATTTGATGGCTTGTTTCATCGCTATGTGATAGCTCAATCTAGTCAATTTAATCGGTTGATAGCTTAATAGTGTAGTCCTTTCATGGTCAATTTAGTCACTATGCAATAGCTTGAGTAAACAAAGCTCCAACATCTTACTGGATCATGGTAGGTTTGGAATGTCATTCCTCGATAGCTTATTTAATCACCATGCAACGGCTTTAAATTTTCAACACTCGATGGCATGTCTCTCCTCAACATGCGACAGTTCTGAGAACTCAACCTTCGATAGCTTTTATAGTCACCATGCAGTAGCTTTAAGAAGTCACTATTTGATAGCTTATGTATTCACCATGCAAGAGCTATAAGAAGTCGCCTTTCGATGGCCTCCATATTCATCATGCAATAGCTTTAAGAAGTAAACCTTCGATGGTTTCTATATTCATCAAGCAATAGCTCTAAGAAGTCAACCTTTGATGGCTTTTATATTCATCATGTGATAGCTCTAAGAATTAAACCATCGATGGCTGCTATATTCATCATGCGATAGATCTCAAGAACTGAGCTTTTGATAGCTTTCAGATTCATCACACGATAGCTCTTAAGGAACATTCTTCGATGGCCCTCATAGGACCATGCGATAACTTATATAAGTCAACATTCGATAGCTTTCAAATTCATAATACGATATCTCTCAAGGATCATTTTTCAATGGCACTCATATTCACCATGCAACAGCTTGTATAAGTCATCCTTCGATAGCCTTCAAATTCATAACATGAAAGCTCTCAAGGATCATTCTTTGATCGCTCTCATAGTCATTATGTGACGGCTTGTATAAGTCATTCTTCGATAGCTTTTGTTGTCATCATTCGATAGCTCTTATCTACCCATGATGACTCAAAAAATTATCATCTGATGGCCTGGATATCTCATCTTTTGATGGCTTCAGAGGTCATCATTTATGGCTATGTACTTTAACTTACGATGGCTTTTGCGGAATCACCATGTAATGGCTCATCTTCATCTATTGTTAGCTTTACTTTATCACCCATGAAGGCCTATATTTCTCGACTTCTAATGGCTTTATCTTTCATCTTCCAATGACATTACATCATACTTATCCTTAGAAATTTAGGTGATACACATCTCTTAAACAAACCTATTCACCATCTATATAAACCGAGCACCTTTAGGCTTCAAAATTACCTTTTCCCACTTCCTGGCCACTGATTTCTAAAGTGATTGCTTTTAATTACTAAAACCCTAGTAATTATATTGTGCATTCAAATCCATACCTTTTGATTCATTTTACTATCCTAAGCCCTGCTCATTCAATTCTTTGATCGGTTAAGTGGTTGTAGGATTACTTTATCGATTCAAAAAGGCAAACCAATATTTGTAGACATATAGTTGCAAAGAAGAACTTTTATTCAGAAAGTGGACAAGTGTAAGTTGGGCAGTGTTAAAGTCCTGTTCGGGAAGTTCAAGCAAAGTTTGTAAACCTATTCCTTTGAGTTAAGCGAGGGCTGTTATTTAGTTAAAATCCAAATTGGGAGTCCTTGGAGCTTTTGAAGTAGGACGTAGTCCGAATCAATATAAAAATCCCAATTTGCATTTACTTTTACAACATTTACTTTATTTTATTCTTATATGTGTATGTATGTACGTATGTATGTGTGTGTGTGTCTATATATGTACACACACATACACATATATGATTGCCATATTATAAGTCATTAAGCATTAAGTCACTAGCTCAATCATTTAATGACTTTCATTCGGTATTAGGGCAAGACATTTCAAAAATAATAAAATAATTTCTGTAAATAATATGGCATTAAATTTCATTATTTTTCAAAAAGTTCAATCGACTGCACGATCTTCACTTTTTATTGGTACCAACTATGCATTTTGATCCACTATAATGAGAATATATATGACGGCTGATGGTTATGATATTTGGAGCATGACTCAAACTGAGTATATAGCACAAACAACTGATTTTAGTATAGGGACAACTCAATAGGTTACCTTAGCTTAAAATAACTTTAAATCCATGAATATTATATTTTGTGCATTAGATAAGAATGAATTTAACAGAGTTAGTATATGTGTTAACTTGGTTTTTATCCATGCAGAAATCAATAGGAGTTAGAACGTCGAGATGAAGACGATACGACTCGATACCTAAGAAGCACACCTAGATAGGCTAGAGAAACAACTCAAGGAAGTTTCAACCCAAGAGGACCAACTTTAAGAAGTCAGTGCCGACTTGAAGAGGTCGGTGGAGACATCCCATACTTCCATATTTCTCGCTCAAACTTTGCACATGCTCTTCCCTACCTATTTTAGGTATACCCAAACAATATCAAAAGATTTTGAGCATCTAAGCATCATGGTTAATGAGTTAGTAGTCATAACGGCAGAATAAACCAAGTGGCGAAGGAACCATCACTAATATCAACCAAATATCTAAACAAGCTACATGGAACATCTTAAAATCAAGTAGAAAGACAAGTGTGAAAGAGCTCGACCTCTCTAGAATTAACCATAGAGGTCGGTACCAACATAACAAGTCGGTACCGACATCTTTGGTTTATCCAGATGAAGTTGAGATTTCACACATTTTTGTATGCTCACTTCTATGTTCTGCTCCAACTTTACATTTGTCCCAATGCGACTGCTACCACTATAAATACAATCGATAGAACAACTTAGATCGAATCTGGATTCTGCTAACACTACGTGCGATCTCCATCTATTCTTCAACTCTCTCTACTCAATAGTCACCAAGGCAATTTCTATAGGCAATTCTAGGATTTAGAATTGGTCTAACACATACTTGTGACTTGTTCAATCCCAAACACCTTGTCATCATACACATAATCAAGGCTACAAAGTGGACGTAGGCTTAGCTAACAGCCGAACCACTATAAAATTCTTTTTCTTTATTTACCTTTTCACTACTTTTCTATTATATTTTCTCTGTTCTAAAAGGGCCGGTGCTTTCACCTCACACTCTAAGGTGTTAATCCATTTTTGGGTTAACATTTTGGTGCTTTCACTGAGAACTAGTGAAGTCAAGCTTAGATCTAGCTCTTCACTTTAGATCAGATAGGTCCATTAGTCAGATCCACAAATCCTACTTTCATAAGAATTTGAAGACTTGCCATTGAAAATCAATGGCGGGAAGAAAGAAAACAACTTCTTGGAGATCTATTGGTGCAACGGTTGGTAGTGATGGACCAAACCGCTAGCAGGTTGAAGTCAACAACACTATCAACTTACCAATAGGAGTTAATACTAGAAATCAAGAACCAGAATCTTCTACTCATCATGAAGTTGTGATGAAAGGAGAAATTTAAGTGGATGGTTGATCAACTTAATCAAAAGATAGCTGATAGTCAAAAAGCTCTTATGGACAAGATAGACACTTTGCTAGCACTATAACCACCAAATTCCCCAAGGACTAGGCTGGAAATTGCAGAGGCTATGGAATAGGAAAATTCCTCCATTTTAGGCTTGAATAGAAGGGATGGAAAGCAAAAGCAAAAGCAAAAGTAGAGAGCTGGTGGAGCAACTAGAATTGTTACTGAAAGTAATGAAAGTACCCTTCCTGCCAAAGGACAACCTGCCACAAACCCCAACCTTGGAGCGAAGGCTCCACAAGGGAATATTGCAATGCTTATCTCTAATTTGAAGATGACATGAAACATGATGCTAAAGGACTAGAATTAAGTGCAAACATAGGCAGGCAAAATGTCAAAAAAGAAGTTCAAACTACCGCTATAAAGCCAATCGCATGCCAATGAAATTTCGCAGGATTAGTTCTCCTAGAGAATGGAGAACCTAGACTTCAGTTGGTAAACCAAGGCTGTCTGTGGAGTCAAATGCTTGGCATAGCCCCTAACAGTCAACCTATAGACTACCGGACTAATAAGGCATCCATTGTTGACATGGTTAAATGCTTGATGGAAGAAAGTAAGGGCAAGAAGGATGACAATTGGGGTTCTGCACCAAGCCGAACCATGTTTATAAAAAACATTTTAAGGGAATAATACCCCTGAAAGTTTACATTACCTATTATGCCATCTTACAATAGGATGACAGACCCCAAAAACACTTGTACAAGTACAGTTGGCATATGGATGGAGCTAGGGCAATGGATGCAGTCTGGTGTAGACATTTCCCTATCTTCCTAAAAGGTGTTGCTTCTATGTGGTTTACCAGGCTCCCACCAAGATCTATTTCTACATTTGACAAGTTAGCAAGCAAATTCTTGGAATATTTCAGGCCTCACAAGGCATAGCCAAAAGATGTGATGTCTCTATCCAGCCTTTTCCAAGGACCAAATGAGTCATTAAAAACCTTAATGAACCAGTTTAATACTGTGGTTACTGAAATGAGCAATCCTAATGAAGATGTGGTATTCATGGCTTTAGTCCGAGCTATCCATTCAGAGATAGACTTTGGAAGATGGATTAAGATGAAACAACCAACCACCGTGAAGGAGTTCAACCAGAAGGTGAGTCAATATCTGAGATTGGAAGAGGCAGATGCACTGGAGGGCAAGACTAGCAGTGTGCAACTAATGGAGATAGTTCAGAACAATGTAGCAGTCAACTAGTATGGGAACAATTCTAGAGCTGCGGTAGGAAATGCAGGGGAAGATGGAAATCAGAAAAGGAAAAACCAGAACACTAGTAGGCATGATGGGAATGGAAAGTGGATCAGGAACTTGAGACTCGAGGAGTATACGCCTTTGAGTGACAGGCTGGAAAACATGTACCTTACAACTTAGGGACTGAATGATAAAACAAGCCACCCAGAAGGGGAAAATCTGAATGATAGAAGTAATCAAGAAAGTTCTGTCGCTTCCATGAGACTCACGGGCATAACACGAACGAGTGCCAACATCTCAAAGATCTGATTGAGGAAACGATTAGGAACAACAGGCTCCAACAGTACGTAAAGAAATCGCAAAACTTTGACCAGCCTATTGAACCAACTTGGACCAAGCGGAGAAGGATCCAAACGGAGTGAATAGAGTTCACTAAAGCAAGCTTCAAAAGAAACTTGTTTTGCGATTGCAGATGGTGCCCCAGCCAAGCAGCAAAGGACACTCAATGATGATATAGTGTTTCAAAACCAAGACACTAAAGGAGTAGAAGCGCCAACTCTCGACTTGATGGTGGTAATCATCTGAATCGAGCTGGCAGTTGTACGCCGAGTCCTGATGGATAGTGGAAGTTCTATCAACATCTTATTTCGACATATGTTCGATCAGACGAAGATCAGCATCAAGGATGTGTCTGCTTACCAAATGAAAATCCAGAACCATACGGGTGAACCAAGACAGCCAATCGACACGATCGACTTGCCTATCGAGCTCGGAGAAGGAGAACAAAGGGTAGTCCTTATCCAAACCTTCGTGATCGTGGATGAAATGTTAGCTTACAATGCTTTCTTGGGCCGATTGACCCTTGTTGATTTTAGGATTGTTTTGGCTTCGTGGTGCCTTAACATGAAATTCTTGATGGAGAATGGAGTTGGAGTTATAAATGGAGATCAAAATGTCGCTAGAGAATGTTATGTCGTCGAGTTACGCTGATCGAAACGAAAGGAAAAGAGAAAGAATGTGGGGAAGTCTCTCTACATTCGCGAACCATCAACATAACAATTACAAAACCGCCCCTGGCTCGGGGACCATAGTCATTTTGGCAAGGCTTTAGACCCTAGGAAGAAGATTTCAAGGGAGGAATGGGCGGCACCAACAGAGATTACGGTGTCAGTTCCTATCGATATGGATGAACCAACTCGATCTTAAAAATAAGGTCACAACTTGGGATCAAAATGCAATAAGAATTGATCAAATTTCTTGCTCCAACCTAGACATGTTCGCTTGGATGCATTCTAATATGTATGGGATATCACCAGAGATAATGTGTCATGCGCTTAATATCAATCCCAAGCACACTCCATTGAGACAAAAGAGGTGCAGCCTTGGTCTGGAGTGATTTGCTGCACTAAAGGAAGAAGTGGATAAGTTGCTGGCTAACGGCTTCATCTTCGATGCAACTTATCCTGAGTGGGCGTCGAATCTAGTTCTGGTTAAGAAGTCCAATGGGAAGTGGTGAACTTGTGTTGATTACTCGGACCTAAACAAAGCCTATCCAAAGGACAGCTTCCCGTTACCCAGAATCGACCAGCTTATAGATGGAACTGAAGGTCATGAGCTACTCTCATGCATTGATGCCTACTCAACATACAACTAAATTATGATGCATGAACCCGATCTAGAGAACACCAGCTTCATCACCGACCTCGGATCATATTGTTACCAAGTGATGCCATTCTGCATGAAGGATGCTAATGCAACCTACCAATGGTTGGTAAATACAATATTCAAGGATCAGATCGAATGAACGATGGAAGTCTACACGGACGACATGCTAACCAAGTGAAATGTGTCAGGAAATCACTTGGACAACCTATAAGAAATGTTTGAAATTAGACAAAAGTATGGAATGAAGCCTAACCCGTTGAAATGTTCTTTCGGTGTGGCTTTTGGAAAATTTCTAGGTTTTATCGTGAATGCAAGGGGCATTGAAGCTAATCCCGAGCAAATTACCGCCCTGTGGAATGTCACAGCCTCTATAACCAAAAAGGAATTACAAAGTATAAATGTAAAGGTTGTAGTGTTGAGCCTATTTATTTCTAAAGAAATAGACAAATGTATACCATTCTTTGATGCATTAAAGAAGGGTAAGAAATTTTTTGAATGGAATCAGGCCTGCCAAACTACTTATGAGGAATTGTTGCGACATATGAAGACCCCACCGGTTTTATCAACACCAATGGACAGGGAACACCTATCCAGCTACCTAGTAGTGTCAACTCATGCTCCGAGCGTAGCATTTGGTATACGAGGAAGCTAGAATCCAATGGCCTGTTTACTACATCAGTAAGCAATTCACTAAAGTCGAAAAGGACTATCCAAAGTTAGAAAAACTAGCCTATTGCCTGTTGATTGCATCAAGGAAGTTATGCCCATACTTCTAGGCTCACGCAATCAATGTGTTGATGGATTAACCTTTGGAGCAGGTGATGTACCTTCCAGAGACATCAGGATGACTTTTTAAATGGAACATTTAGTTGAGTCAGTATGACATCATTTATTACCCTCGAAGGACAATCAGTGGACAGGCATTAGCGGATTTCATCGTCGAGTTCACAATACTAGATGGCGAAGAAGAAAACACTCTAGAAGTAGTGTCATAGTGGAAACTGTTTGTTGATGGTGCATCAAATGATTTCTACTCAAGAGTGGGATTTGTTCTTGAAACTACCAAAGTATGGTCTGTTTGCTATGCTCTAAGGTTGGATTTCTCTGCTACTAACAACGAGGCAGAGTACGAGGCATTAATAGTAGTACTAAAAATTGTGAAGGAATCGGTATTAAGAACTGTGCATATCTACAGCGACTCTTAGCCAGTTGTCTATCAGGTAAAAGGGGAATATCAAGCTAAGGTGGCAAACCTTGCCCCTTATTTGTCAAAGGCATGAGAATTGTTGAACGACATTGAATACTATAACATAATTCATATTCCAAGGGAACATAATATGAAAGCAGATTACCTAGCTAAGCTAGCCAGTTCCAAAGAAGCACAGTCAATGGGGCTGGTTCCAGTTGAGACGCGACGGCCCCTAGCATAGATCAAATGGATGTCTATTGGATTCTAGAAACCATTATGGAAGAGGAATCGTGGATGACACCGATCAAAGGCTACCTGCTTAGAGGGACACTCCCTTAAGATCGAAATGAGTGGAAGAAGCTTCTTTGAAATGCGCCATGATTCGTACTACGAGACAGAGTGCTCTACAGGAGGGGATTCTCTCCACTTACTCAGATGTGTAACCAGCAGCGAAGCCAAGAGGATCCTACGAGAAGTTCACGAAGGCAACTGCGTAGAGCACATTAAGGGTCAGACACTAGCAAAGAAGGTCCTCCATTGTGGATATTTTTGGCCATTGGTCAAATGAGATGCAACAGACAATGTTAGACGTTGCGATCAGTGCTAGAGATTTGCCAAAGTTACAAGAACCCCATCCACAGAGCTAACACAAATGGTCAGGGCGTGGCCGTTTGCAATCTGGGGAATCGATCTAATTGGCGTATTACCAATAGCTAAAGGGGGAGCCAAATATTCTATTGTCATAGTTGATTACTTCACAAAATGGGCCAAAGTGAAACCGCTGGCCACCATCACTATGAACAAAGTAATTAACTTTGTTACTAAAAATATTATTTGTAGGTTTAGAGTACCATAGAAAATCATCACAAACAATGGAACTCAATTCAAGAGTGTCAAATTCAAGAACTTCTATGAGCGTTTTCGGATCAAGAAGAGCTTCTCTGTGGTGTCACACCTGCATGCAAATGGGTAAGTAGAGGCAGTAATCAAAATCATCAAATCCACCATCAAGAAACGATTGACAAAAGCTAAATGAAATTGGGTTAATGAACTTCCACTTGCACTATGGGCTTACAGAACGACTAATAAATCGGTGACCGCGAACTCACCCGTCGCCTTGGCATATGGTTCGGAAGCAATGATTCTAGTGAACTGGAAGTCCCCTCTTATCGAAGATGATACTTCAACCAAAGTAAGGATGAGCAACTCCTACTCGAATCACTTGATCAAATCGATGAGAAGCAGGAAGAAGCTTAGCTAAGGACTGCTCCTCATCAAAAGAGAGTGGCATGACACTTCAATGCGAAAGTTTGCAACCGCACCTTCGAAGTGGGTGACCTCGTCTTGAAAGAATTTACCTAGGTACGGGGGTACTTGGCCCAAACCAGGAAGGACCCTACGTTATCGGCTAGAAACTTGGAGATGGGACTTTCAAACTAACAACAGTCGACGAAATCTAGATTCCCCACGCTTGGAATAGTGATTCATTGTGGCACTATTTTGTTTGAATTTCTATTTATGTATTTCCTACTTTCACAAATAAGCCACCCAAGGATACCGGGGGCATTTTAAATAGGCAGAAGTTTCCTTTCTCTTTATTTTATCAACAAAGTTTTTTAGCTTCTTGAACAAATGGAACTGCATTCATGTAAACAACCTGCCGAGTAGACAAGGTCAGATCGACTCGAAAACCATTCACTCGCTACTTGGACTAGTGGAACCATGTCCAAGTATGCTCCACCCACATGCTTCTTGAACCAATGGAACTGCGTTCAAATAAGCAACTCGCCGAGTCGACGGAAGTAAATCGACTCAAACTGCCAGATCGAAGGGGAAAACAGATCCTTGGCCTCTGAGAGCCAACACTACTCTAGCAACATTGGGAAGGCCCAAACTTTCATGCGCATCTGTATGTCATGCCTCGCTTCTTGGACCGATGAAACCACATCCAAATAAGCACCCATTTTTTTAGCCACTCGAACCGATGAAATTGCACTCGAGTGCGCCCCATTTCTTTAGTCTTGGACCGACGGAACCACATCCAGGTAAGCTTTCATTCCTTAGCCACATGAACTGATTATATTTAAGTATAACTACTTCATTTCTTGGACCAATGGAACCACGTCCAAGCAGGCATCCTCTCCCTTGGTGCTTGAACCAACGGAACCACGTTCAAGCATACTCTGAATCGTTGCCCTAGTTTGTCAAAACCTCATAAGTACCAACATTGCTCTGGATGTATTGGGAAGTTTGTAAATTATAGGATTGGTAGAAATCAATCCTTACTGCCCAAAACCCAACATCGCCCAGATATTGGCAATGTTGAAGGAAAATCCAAGAAATTGAGCTTTCCATAGGTCTTAAGAAGCGGAGGCAGATGTACGGATAGAATCTCAATAACAAAATAGGAGGAAATCAGCTGTGACCAAAGTACACAATGCTCAGAATCAGCATTTAGACTGCAAGTTCCCGAAGATAAGAGCTGTAATACATCCTTGACTGGGGGCAACCAAGGAGTAGCCTAAAGTGCTCGGTCTCGCATCAAGTGTTCGGAATAACCAACTCCATGGACTGAGGGGCACACAACAAACCAACACTTGGTCAGAAGAAGTCACTCCACTATTTTGTTACACTGAACAAAAACTTCTAGCAGCTACAATAGAGCTAAGCAAAATAGTAAAACTAAATAACTGCAAGTTACACTATTTACACAATTTACATGCATAGAATTGGGGTAATTAAACACATCATCTATCACACACTACAGCAGTATATAATATGGAAATTGTGAGATGAGCAATCGTATTATGCACACATATAGTTATATACAAACAGGCACAGTACATAGAATGTAGAAAAGTACACAAAAGAGATACAATAGAAATACTAATATTTTCATTGCTTATATCACTTTATGTACAATATTAAAAGGCGGGGGCCGTTTCGGCATAACGTCGGCCTATTTGGACATCAAAAAGCAAACGTACAGCTCTACTGATGCAACAACATAAGAAAAGATGCTAAGTACAGACTCTATACTTGTACAAAAAGACTCAAAAAATCAAAAGACACAAATTAAAAGAACCACCAGAATCCGGCTCCAATGATGCTTGAGCCCATTACTTCTTCTTGCTGCCACCTTTGCTATCCTTACTTGGTCGGGTTAGGGTCTTCTTCTTCTTCACCGCCACCTTACTTGAGTCAGTTTCCTCAGACCCACCGACCGACTCACCTGCTGACTTTGGTTTTCTAGTCTTGATGGTGAATGGGAGAATTCCGGTCTTTGCGGCATCTGGCTTCGCTTTAAGCTTTGCCTTATCTCTCTTCCTTTTGAATCCGCTCCGCCATCGTCTTGTTCCCGGTCAGATCAGTAGCACTAACCATCTAAACATCCTCCTCCTACAATACTGCAATGTCCTCCAACCCTTTCAACGCTGCGATCTATTAGGCACTGGATCCAGAAGGTTGGAGTGTAGTAGTTGAACTTATGGAAACAATAGTGGAGGCGGTGAAGATTGCTTCAGTTCGTGCGCTCTAAGAAGCAGGAGGCAAAGGTGGGAGGTCAAGTGGACCTATTAGTTCATAGAGAGAATGGTGCAGCTCAGTAACAGATTCAGTAGTAAGATCGACCCATTGGAGCACGGGAGAAACAAGAGAAATATCTGAAGTAGGACTCCTTGGTATGACGTCAATCTCATACTCTCTGGTTGCTGGGAACATCCTAATTGCCAGAACAGGGAAATAAGGCTCATGTAGTGCGATGGAAGAAGGGATGATCATCATTGGTGCCCCCAAACTTGCAAGACAGGCACTTCACGCTGACCCGAAGAGATCGGGCTAGCATGTGTGGCAGTAGCCTTGGCATCCTCCTCAATGAGAATTGCCTTCCCTACTACGAGCATATCTATCTCTTTGGCACTCAAGTATCGCACCTGTAGCTCGGTCTCAGAGCAGTCGCCTATAGCTCGACACACCACACATCAGCAAGGGTGCCAGATAATCGTTTCCTAACCACTTTAGATCCCTATGCACAATCACATTTGTGTAGAAATGTTAAAGAGTTTGGTTGAGGTCTTCCCTCTCTTTGGCCCTCTTCTTGTTTTGGCATCCCAGGCTTTTTTAAGATCAGTCAACTCGCTCTGGTAGACAGCAAGCTCGATGTCATTTTAAAGCTTATCAGATGATAGAATGCCCAACTTTCCTGTCAGGCCTTGGTTTTCCTCACAGAGTTTCCGCACTTCTTCACAGAGGCGTTCAAGTTCATACGCCTATCCAAAAAGTGCTTGGTCTTTTGCCTTTATAATTTCAGCCTTCTCTTTGGCTTGTTTCTTATAGCTCTCAATTTCAATATGAGCGGCCCTAAGGTTATTCCTCATCACTATCTCTGTGTTGGTATAGGCACGCTTCATCTCTTCCATCAAACTATCTGCACTCACTTTCTATTCAAGTGCGAGAACTCTTTCCCTAATAACTTTGATCAAGTTAGCATCCCGTTCTTTAATTGCCTCTTCACACTCTATGCTCTCTTTCTCGAGCGAATCAAGTTCTGTGAAGTTGATCTCAGAAAGAGCTTTACACACTCGCTTCCATCTAAAAATCGAGTCAACACGCTTTGCACTGACTCCATGTTTTTTGTCACACTTTCTCTAGTAACGATTTTGATTTCGTGATCGAATTTTAATCTATGCAAGTATAAGTATATATAAGCAGCTTGGAGGCGGGATAAACGAGGCAGAAGAATAAGCGTTGAGGTGCTTTGAGAAGGAGAGGACGTAGCAGCAGTTGTAAGGGTCCCTAATGAAGGAGCGTCTTGGATAATAGCAGTTTGAGCTTCAGAACATGGAGGAATAATAGAAGTAGTGGCTCCATTGCACTCGGAGGAATCTCTCTAGGGGTGTTTGTGAGTCTCACTGGAGGAATCTCCCCTAAAATTCCTCCTTCTCTTCACTCTTCCTTCTCTGCATCGAGGGGTTCTATCACAGCTCTGCGAGCTTTATCACACTCGCACTCTTTTCTCCTTCGCCTCCCTTCATTTTCTTTCGTAGTGACTAGGATGAGGGTCAGGCGTGCTCCTTCTATAGTTAGTCGAGCTACAGTGAAGAGCTCTGTGTCTGCCACCTACCATTGAAACTGAAACAAAGCAAAGTGTATAAGCACCAGAATTACACAAATCGAAGTGTATACGAAGATGAATGTTCATGATCCTAGAGTGAAGTGTATAGCGCCAATAACCCTTTTTATAGTTTACAAACCGATTGGGCATGGTTTTAGAGTCAGAGTGCTACTGCCTGCACTTATAAATGCCTCAAAAGATATGTCGATCTATGAGCCAATTTCTTCTATCATTTCAGTAATTGAGATGTTTGTGTACTCGTTCACATGGATGACAACATCTTTCGTGAAGTCAGAAGTTGATGTTGTTTCAACAGAAGTCCCTACAACTTGATCTCCTGTAGATAGCGGGCTCTTGATAGATGGTCATTCGGGAGGAGGAGAAGTACTAGGATCTGGACTTAATGTTTCATTGGCCAAAAGGTACGAAGAAGGAAGGTCGGGAAGTCAGAGGCTCATTACCAGTGATTCATCCCTAGATTCGCTTTCCCCTTCCTTGGTGGCATGATGGTCGCTATTGTTCTCATCATCGAAGACCTCTCCTTCCTCCACAACCATGGCCTATTTTCCTTTTCTTCTTTTAACCGTCTCATCCTCCTCTGGGATGGTGGGCATTCTCCCGCTACCGCCCTCACGACTGGGGGCATCCTCTTTCACGGGCTCATCCACCCCAGTTTCAACATCCTCTCCTTCTTCATTAACTCTCAGAGGCTCGTTAATCTATATATCAATAGCCTCCTCATTATCATCGTCACAAGAATCAAGTCCATCGCACCAATCCCTCTTCTTCCTCTTCCCCTTGAGGGCCCTCGTCAGAGCCACGAGTGGATGCAGTGGAATGAGTACATGAACTAAAGCCACTCCGAAGGAACTTCGATGTCAGCTACTCTTCCCAGGGCAAGCAAGCCATACTCTAACAAGTTTTCATTCATCAAGAGGAACCTAACAGAGCATTCGCTCGCTCTAACGACCTTTAGATGTCCAAGCATCTTCTTGTGCTCCGATCTTATGTCTCTCGTAGGGAAACTTATGAGAGATATGCATTAAGTTTGGCGTATAGAAGTGTTACTATAAAGAGGATTGATAGAACAAAACTTACTTCCTTTAACCAGAAGGGATTAAATCCTTTCGGGCAGCAGATGAAGAAATACTCGGTTTTGAACATCAAACTCTTATTTTGAAGATTCCCAATCACCTTGCACCTAGTCTAAGCTTCGATAATAATGAAGGAGGGGAAATATTTTCTTCTCTTGAATTTGAGCAAATACGCGAGCCCTCTGAAGTGTGGAGGACGCTCAAATCATTGCATGAATAAGACGTATAGTGAGCTCAATAAAGCAAACCCATTCGGGTGAATCTAAAACAGTGGAAGTCCAATCTCTTCTAGGAAATCTCTGAAGAAAGAGTTGAAGAGCAGAACAGTGCCGCTGAGACACATGTACCGGTTGCATGTTGTGAAACTAGGAGGGGGACGATGTGCAAGTTCGTTTCTTGTCGATAAGCGAACATCTTCGGAAGGTATTCCGTGCTGCAAGCAGACATTTCAAAGCATATTTTCAGACATAATGGTGGGCGCCTACTTCGATGGGTTAGTTATAATTAGCTCTTGTGGAAACTAGGGCGGAATATTAGGACCTACTAGCACCATCTAACTCTCAGACCTGGAAGTTGAAAGTTGTTTGGTCTCAACTAGAACAGATGGAGAAACCGAAGCAATGGTAGAAGCACCCTCAAAAGGAGTTGATGGTCCTTCATCAGATTTGCGAAGTTTCGATTGGCGAGTCATTTTAGATAGGAGAACTTGGCATTCAACACGGTCAGGTGAAACTTAACTTGAAATATAAACACCCGTGTGACTAATGCTAAGAATTTAACGAAAATCGACGTGTATCTATCCATCGAATTCTAAGTATTGACTGGGGAAAATGTAGCGTGTTATCTACATGAGATGAGTCCAGGGTCTCGACCATTACAAATGAACGATCCAGTATAGTTAGCCCGTCTGCATTTGAAAAAAAAATTTGCATTGTCTTTTGAATTACTTTCTATACTTACCCGTTATCAAACAACGATCGATAATTGATCCGTTGTCCGAAACAACGCAGAAAGCCTTTCTTGCCAGGATCATTAGAAGTGCAATATTGAGAAGATGATGCGGTGAAGCCATCCAACACATCATAACTTTAAAAAGTTGTCATATGGGATTTGTTTGACAGTCGAAACTTATCCAATCTTATGGAAGAGATAGTTGGAAATGGAAGACGAAACTTCTCTTTGAGACCATGTGTGTTCAATCGGGTAAAACGCTAAGTCTAAATGACACTCCCTACTTGAACACACAAAAGTCCAATAATCTCCCCACCGGTATTGAAATTGACCAACCCAAGATTGAATTTCCCTTCATCACCATCTTGCAAACACAGCCTTCGAATCAAACCAAGAAAAGATCTGGGCCTAGGGTTTCAGAAGCAATTCGGGTTCGAGAATTACAACTGCTTAAGCTAGGGGCGGTGCCAGGTCCAGTCGGTGGCGAATTGCTGGAGAAGGCATTGACAGTTGGCGGTGATGCTAGAAGTAGTCGACGATAGAGCAAAAGGATCAAAGCAAACCAACTCAGCACTTGAAAGGTCGAGTGGAAGCGATGATAGGGTGTAGACAAATGAATAAGGGAATGGTCCAATGTGGGTTTATAAAAGAGAAAGTGCAAAATTTCTCTAAGTTCTCATGTCGGTACCAACATGTCATATTTTGTGCAATCCTGATCAAACCTTTTGCACTAAACTTATTCAACGATAGGAAGTTGCTTGCAAGCTCCAATATCCAAATTACATAGACAACTTCGAGAATAGAAGTTCTACTCCAAGTTGAAGCAAATAACAAATAGAAATCAATCAAACAGAGCCAAATAAAAGCAATATCTCGAGACGGCAATTAAACAGTTGACATGAGTTCATGGGACAATAATCCAGGACTTGCCTTGTTCTAGAGCACACTTTATTTTCAATGAAAGCATGCTATGGGGGCAAATGTTAACTAGGTTTTTATCCAATCAGAAATCAATAGGAGTTAGAACATCGAGACCAATATGAAACGACTTGAAATCTTAGAAGCACGCTTAGATAGGCTAGAGAAACAACTCAGAGAAGTTTCAACCTAAGAGGACAAATTATGAGAAGTCGATGCCGACTTGAAGAGGTCAATGGAGACATCCCATACATCCATATTTCTCACTCAAACTTTGCAGAGGCTCTTCTCTATCTATTTTATGTGTACCCAAACTATATCAAAGGATTTTGAGCATCCAAGCATCAAGGTTGAAGAGTTAGTAGACAGAGCGGCAGAATAAACTAGGTGATAAAGGAACCATCACCGATATCAACCAAATATCCAAACAAACTATATGGAACATCTCAGAATCAAGTAGCAAGACAAGTGCAAAAGTGGTGGACCTCTTTGGAGTTAACTATAAAGGTTGGTGCCGAAATGAGAATTCATTACCGACATCTCTGATTAATCTAGATAAAGTCGAGATTTCACACACTTTTGTGGACCAACTTTTATGATTTGCTCAAATCTCTGTTTGGCCCAATGCGACCGCTACCACTATAAATACAATCCATAGATCAACTTAGATTGAATCTAAACTCTGCTAACTTCATGGGATCTCCATCTATTCTTTAACTCTCTCTCTCTCTCTCTACTCAATAGTCACCAAGGTAGTTCCTATAGGCAATTCTAGGACTTAGAATTGGTCTAACGCCTGTACTTGTGGCTTATTAAATCCCAAACACCTTGTAATCATACATAATCAATAATAAAAGCTATAAAGTGGACATAGGCTTAGTTAACTGTCAAACCACTATAAAATTCTCTGTGTTTATTTACTTTCCACGACTTTTCTATTATATTTCCTCTGTTCTAACAGGGCTAGTGCTTTCACATCACACATTAGGGTGTTGATCCATTTTTTGGGTTAACAATATATAAGTCTGCATATGAAATATGGAACTTTATAAATTACAAATGAATGCACAAACAAAATTAAATAAAGAAGGATTTCCAAGTTGAAAAATTAATTACAAACTTTTAAAATGAAGGACAATGAATCGATTTCAGATATGTATTCAAGTTTACAAGATATCACACATGCACTCAAACAATTAGGAGAAAATATAACCGAATTTCATATTATTTTAAACTCTTTAACAAATGAGTGGGAATGGAAAGCGCTAGCTATTGAAGACGTAAATAACCTTTCAAAACTCAAGGTTGAAGATTTAGTTGGTAATCTCCGGTCCTATAAAGTGAAATTGCAGGTCAGGAAATAGAAGGAAAAAGAAAAGAAATCAATTGCATTTTAGCTGACGATATTTCAGATATCGATTATAATGATTTTTCCTACCTTGCAAATGGCTTCAAAAAGCACTTAAAATCTAGGATGCATCAAGCAACTATCAAAACAACAACTTATAAACTCTAAAGTGCTTTAAATGCGATAAGATGGACCATATAAAAAGGGACTGCCCAAAGTTGAATAATGATACCAAGTCTAGAAGGCGGTAATAGGCAGAACCAAAGAAAAAGCTATTCAAGTCCTTAGGATGACTTCAATTCTACTTTGTCGGACGAGGAAAGTGACTATAAGCAAGAAAATCTCCGTTCATGGCATTTGACGAACAGCTACACCAAAATTACTCTTATAATGATGTGCTTAAAATTAATATAGGTATTTTAGAAGAAAAGAAATTAAGAAAAAATGCGTATGCGAAACTAGATAGAGCAGAACTTGAAATAGATATATTAGAAGATGAAAAAGTAATTTTTGAAGAAAATTTTTGTAAAGCACTAATGAAAAATTGACTTCTCAAATTCAGGTTTCCAAGAGGAACTAAAAATCTATCGAGTTGAAAATATTAAGATTTCAAGAGAAAATTGCGATTTACAATCATCTCTTAACATGTCTAAAAATCAAGTTAATACTTTGGAATCTAATATTAATGATTTATCAGAAAATATTTCAAATTTTAATAAAGGCAAAGAAAGTATAATAAATTTGAAAAATATTTTGAAACATGCCACTAATAAAAATGGTTTGGGACTCAAAAATTCTAAAATTAGTAAATATGGTTTTACAAAGAAATATGCATCATTGTATACTGAATTTTGAGAACCCAAAAATACTTAACAGAAAAAATAGAAAATTCCAAGACTATAGTATTTGGGTTACCAAAACCAACAATACACATATTAAAATAAATATATAAATAATTTTATTTCTGAAGTGCATTTAAATTAAATTTCTTTTACAAAGGTTCAACCAAGCCCAAATGGGTATGGTTACCTAAGACTTAAACCCCGAACCCAACGTAGAATGTGGTACCAAGACATATTTTTTATTTTGTAGGTATGCAACATATTAAGTGGGAGCTGGACTCTGAACTCTTTGACATATGTGAGGATGACACCAAAAACGAAGAAAAATCAGTAAAATTTGGTATATTCATCTTTGAGTACATAATATTTTTTTGTAATATCCTGCAATTTTTACGATAGTGAATTTAAAAGAAATTAATTAATAAATAGTAAATGTCAAAAAATAGAATTTTTACAAACATCATAATTTGGCTATGAAAATTGCATCATTGGATTCGTGGCGATTTTCTGATCAATTTTCATATATAATTTTTTTTGATTGAAGTTCAAATGAAAATGTATTGACGTTTGAAGTTTTGAAATGGAAATAATTATATATGTAATTAAGGGAACAAGTAATTAAGGGAACAAGAATAATTAACTAATGTTAATTAGCATCAGTAAAAGTTAATGGACAGTTAACGTTAACTTAAACGTTAAGAAAGTTATAATAGGAAGATAATTATATCAGTGCCTAAAGAAAGGAATGTAACAAACAAAATCACAAATGATCAATAATTACGCGTAAAACATGCCATAGGTCGACCAATATGGCACCTAAGTCGACCGGTAGCTGTCAACCTAAGGCATTAAGTGGTTGATCGATGGGCATGTTTAATCGTGGATTATAAATAACACATGGATGAATGTGATGGGGAAAGATATTTTACTTGCTTGCAAAGTAATTGATGTGCGTCTCTGATTAAAATAGAGATAGCATAAGATAAACATAACGCTTCAAGTTAACTCCAAACCCCTATAAATACAAGCCTAGTTCACACTTCTCTTCTCATATTTTCTAGGTTCCAGAACGGAGCTTTGCCATTCTATTTTCTCCAAGTTTCTAGATTCTAAAAGTAAAATATTATATTATATATAAGTAAAGATAAGCGGGAAATAAGAGAAGAAAATAGTAGAAGTAATTCAGAATGGAAACAAAGGTAAATTCATAAATCTGAAACTTTAGTTTAAAATTGATTCAATCCTTTCTTCAGATCTATAGTAAATGTATAAATTTTCTATTTATTTTTATCTTAAAGTAAGAGGGAGCCAAATAAAAAGGGAATGGATCTAGATTTGGAGAATTGGAAAGCTAAAGCAAGGTGAGTGGGAAATTACATGTTTTGTAATAAGATTAGATTTATATCGTTGAAATCTATTTCATCTGTGTTTAAAAACTGTTTTGGATATTTCATTGTAAATGCAAAATGAGTAGATATAAGTCTTAGTTTGGAATTTTTAATTGAATACGGGTATTGATTAGAAGGACAAATAACAAATTGGATAATAAAATATAATTCCTTGTAATTTCACACAAAACACAAATCCTTTTCTAAGTAATTCGTAGAGAAATATAGCATTAACAATTCCTTTTAAAGGGGAAGTAGTTCCAATGCATTAAAGCATAAGATCCTTAAGCATAATAAAAGGCAACGTAAATAGGAAAAAGAACAATAGTTAAAAAGGGAATTTAAAATACACATTTAGACAAAGTAAGAAATAAACAATAGAGGAAGAAGAAACAGTTAAACTGGAAAGAATATTAAAGTCCAATAGACAACTAAAGATAACTAGTAATGAGTAAACAGTAAATTAGAAATGGTAATGAATGATAGTTGACAAAAGTAATTAAAAAGTAAAGTTATGTAAGATTCATTGAACGTTGATGATTGAAAGGAAAGAAAATAACAGTTGAATGAAATATGCACAAATTTAAATTTACGTTTATAATGGGTGTGAATTACATATGTAAATAACTTAAATGATTATAATGGCATTAGTCACTAGAGTAGATTGAAATGCGAGGTCAGTTGTGTTACACAACAGAAGTCTATCCACTGCAGGGGGCTACCAGCAGTTTTGTAACATTATACCGATCATTGACATATCCGACCATGGGACCCATGGATGGTATACACTTGCGTATAGATAAAGGAATACCCAAATGGTAAATGAAGTCTGCTTCAAAAGGAGAAAGGGGATATGGCCTTAATTGTGTTAGGCAATCTAAATAGGATGGGGAGCAGCTCGATGCTATGTTAGTAGGTGCGGGCACTAAATCAGGAGTATGAGCTACGTAGGTTGGGTGCGTCATCGTTCTAGAGCGGTCAAAATAGAAAAGGCAGTGTTGCACCTAACGGGCTACGCCTACTACTAGGGTAGGCCACCTTAGGTAATGCACGACCACGGTTGTTTGCTAGATTGTTGTTAGGGCAAGGCTGGTTAACCCATGACATAGTTCTTTCAAAACTGAATGGGGTAATTCATGAAGCATAGTCCACGATAGGAAGCAAACAAGTAGTAAATCCTCAAAGCAGAGAGAGATAGGATACAGTTAAATTATAGTGACGCTGTTATTAGGCACCAACGGAAGGTCCTACTTTGTACATAGGCAATTTGGTCTAGACATTAATGATAATGCCCGGCAGTGCAGAATTATGGATACTAGTAGGGATAGTATCTTGGTCAAATGGGGGACTGGGTACTTACATATACAAGTGTACATAGCTATAGTCAAGTACGGGCAGATAGGACGTTTCATATGTGTATGGGAAGTCGAGACGACTAATTAAAAATAAAAAGACATAACAAGAAATAGAAGACAATCAGCATAAACTAGTGTTATGTACAAAGTGTATAATTTACCACACACCAGAACGTTGTTCCAACCCCATCCTCATTACAGCCCATACGATAGCTTTGACGAACAAATACTGGTACAAGGTAGGAATTGTGAAAGGTTATGTTCTTTATCTATGCTTAACACTGATAAGGAAACTGGAAATTGGAAGTGCCAAACCTTGGTCGATGACTATGTGACTTATTATATTTTATTATTTCATTGTAAGTTATACCATTAATGCTCTGATATGTATTCATTTGTTCATTTGTAGAAAACCAAACCAATGATTCGTAAAGTGGTGGTTGGATTTTCGTTTTGGTGAAAATTAATGCCTATTGGGGTGCGGGTTGTTACATTTCGTATTAGAGCTTGGTTAGTCGATCTTAAATATATCGAAAAACGTTGAGTGAACGTATTTGTCTTTGGCTAAAATATAAATATATCCTAAGAATTCCAACTATAGAGTAGTTTCATATGGAAGGTCCCTGAAGCAAGATAGTACATGACTTCTCAATCCGGCCTATATGGACCAATGATTATAGATTCCCCTATGATAGCCAATTAATAGTGTACTACAACGACCCGTAATTTAATTTTTTTAAATAGGAATATTGGATATATTTTTAAATAATTAATTAATGGATTTTATAACTCAAATAAACCTCTTTTAAGTAATAACTAATGATGGTGAAATTGTTTTAAAATTTGGTTTACAAAAATAATTAGTTCGGAGAAAAATCGAAAATGTCGCCATAAATCGTTTTTTGGATTTCGACTTTTCATCATCTAAAAGTTGTCAGAACACGTTCAATACACTAGAGTATATGTATACACACATTTATAAATAACCTATGCTTTAGTTAAGAAATGGTTGTAGTTAAATATGGTAAAATTATTTACTTAAAGTAAAAGGGTAAAGTTGACTTTTCTTTTCTTTTATATTAAGAAATGTGTAAAAGGTATCTTCACATCACAAAAGTGATGAAGTGATGGAATGGGGAGTAGGGGATGGCTTGCATGTAGAGTGGTTAAGGGAGAAGTGAGGTGGCAACAAAGTATGAAGGTATAGGGTTAAGAGAAAATATGTAGTTTTCAAATTTCATTTTATATAAAAACAATTCTCTTTTTTTTTTCAATTCTCATTTTACTTCATTCACTCATTTTCAAAACTTTATTGTCTTCTATTTAAGATCTTCTTATATTTCCAAGGCTTCTTTGAAAATTTCTAAGTTAAAGATCCTCTCTTTTCCACTTTAAAACCTTAAAAATAGCCAAAATACTTCCTTTCTACCTTGCACCTCCTCTCTTTCAAAAACATGACCCAAAAACATATTTCAAAGCAAGGTCGAGCCCAACCCACCCTAGGCCGAGCCCCTATAGCCTTCCCAGAGCTTAAAAATCAAGTTTTTACAAAGAAAACCAAGTTCGTTTATCGGTGCAAGATGAGTGGCAGTTTGATTTGATTCATGTGGATTTTGGTGAGTAAATCTCACCTTTGAAAACAAAGTTTTAAACTTTATGTTTGGTGATAATAATAGTTGTTAGTTGTTTGGTTTGGAAAGTAATTTTTCTTGTGTTTTTACATATATGCGTTTATACGCGATGATTTGTGATGAATGGAAAATGTGGTCGATGTATTTAAGTAATATATGCATGTGATATGTATATGGAGTTTGGATGTTGAACGGAAAGTTAATACTTGAATTGGTTTATTTTCGACATCCAGATCCCATGTAGTTTAAAACTTGTTTATTTCCTTATCCTTTTGAAATGTTTTCTAAAAGCTTCCGAACTTTACTTTTGGGTGTCAAAACCATTATACAAAGTTATTTAAGTAAT
The DNA here is from genome assembly GCA_030737815.1 of Allium fistulosum. Classification (NCBI taxonomy): domain Eukaryota; kingdom Viridiplantae; phylum Streptophyta; class Magnoliopsida; order Asparagales; family Amaryllidaceae; genus Allium; species Allium fistulosum. The sequence continues at coordinate 802,398,495 of CM060903.1, read as the reverse complement.
TTAAATATAAATGAAAAGGTTTAATGTCTATTTTGATATATAAAACAAGTTAGAATGTTATGGTCCATACAGCGATAGTCGCTATGGATGTAGTTCGTAAATCGACAACTTTTGTGTAAACTAAAAGAGGTTTTTACTTTAAATATTTTTGAAAAGTCTTTTAAAATATATCATAAGTATTAAAAAGGAATTTTAAAATATTAAAAACATTTTCAATAGTTAATTAGTAAGTAATTAAGTAAAGGATTAATTATTAATTAATCAAGTAAAGAATTGATTATATTAATTAAGTAAAGGATTAAATATTAATTAATTAAGTAAAGAATTAATTAATTAAGTAAAGGAATAATTATTATTTAATTATTTATGTAAAAGGTTTAAATTATTAATTAATTAAATTAAGATTTTAAATCACTTTATTTTCAAAGGTCGGATTGTTTAAAAGCAACTTTTTTAACAAAAAAGGTTTTAGATACAAGGGATTTCTTTATCTATGTCATTAAGCAGCCAAACAAATATGATAAGTTATGCTAAAATATTAACATGTTTGATGGAAAGTAAGTCATCTTATATTTAGCGCTAAAACCCGATGAGTAAACTTTCGTCTATCTATGAGAGACTTGATCTTGATTTTCTAGGAGAGGGATAGAGAAGTCAAAATATCAGAAATGTGATAACTATGGGAGAGTTAATTTCGATAAATGGGTCATGATCAATTAAGTATATGGAAGATACTTCATTGTATACTTAACGCCAAATTCCAAGATATGGAAACTTGTCTCTACCTCGAGAATTAAGAATGCACGTCGAGTCAAGGTTAGTGCTTTAACTTGTCCGACTTCATTGTTAATCAAGGGATAGTACTGTTTGAAATCGAAAAATGGGATAATTATAGGATGTTCTATTTTTCATGTGCAAATCTATATTCACCCCAGATAGTGGATTTGTCCACTATCGATAACTTGGCCATTTTAAAATTATCGAATGTTGGTTTGAAAAGGTCGGGATCGGATAACATGAGTTATCCGAAAACTACTACGAACTAATGTAAGCATTCGAATTCGAAACATTTGGAAGACGATGGAATCGAAGATGAAGATCATTGAAGTGCAAAGGCTACTTGCTACTAATCCTAAGGGCAACTCCAAAATGGATGTAGTAGAAGTAGTACCTTCAGTTTGTTCATATCCTGAACAACTTGTATGAAAGAATTCTAGCATTGCATTATCGCCTGGAGGGTAGTGTTAGCATTCCAAGTGGGATTTCTATATAGAAGGTAAACGTAACCTCAAGCCTCACAACCGGGAATGACTAAAACTGGTGATATCTTCAGGGCTATATGGGTCACACCCATTAGGGTATGGTCATCACCTAATCTAGATCGATATTTTCAGATTATGTATAATAGTTATTTGAGTATGGTTGTTGATCACAACCAGGGTGGTGACATATTCGGTACTATCCAATAAGGGGTAGATCGGTCCTGATTTGTAGGGGGTCTATGCGAGGCCGTCGGTACATTTTCTAGAGGTGTACAATAGCAGGCGGTACCCCAATAGCTTTGTCATTGTATGAAATCCATTCTCCAATAAGTGCCTTTACAGACTTAGCTGTACATCTATTATGATGGAATGTAATTAATGTAACCATTTCGGCTATGTTCATTATTTATTTTAAACCCTGTACATTATGATAATATCATTGGATTTTCTATTGAAATGTTTTGGTTATCGTAAGGTAAAAACTCATCCGTGTTTATGTGTGGCGAAGTCTTACGTGATACCTTTATTTTTAAAGAGTTTTATAAGTATAATAATTTAGTTGTTTGGAGTTTAATCACACTAAACCCATGTCTCACATGGATTTTTTTATTTTTTTCTAAAACTCTTGGGTACTTAAATTATTACAAGTAATCAAGTAGTCTAGGTTCTTACGGATGCATTTTGGAGGAGAATGGAGCAAATAGCTTTAGCGTTAGCTAGTTATATATTTTATTTAAGCCGTGTATGTATATTTTATATCAGCATTATGGGGGCAGATGGTAATAACTGTCCCTAGCTAAAGTTAGTACCTGTTGTGACTCTATGTTTCATTTTGAGAAGTGATCATATGTACTATCTTATGTTATATTATATTTGATTATCTTGTGCTATGAGATTATGTGTTTCTTTCTTCTTGTCTTTTCCTTTCTTTTACCCTAACGGCTTGCCTTTCAAATGCCTAAGTGATCGGTACATGATTATCGTGGCTGCATTAAGTGTCATCTTTAGGAGTATGAAAGGCGGATCATTATGCGTGGTATCAGAGCTTAGGTTGAGCGAACACCTAGGCCTTGATTGGGTTCAACTCATTAGAGATAGAGTTAGTAATACCCTAGAATGAGTTTAGCTTTTGAGAGCATGTAGTTGTAATATACATACATACATATACATACATACATATATATATATATATGTATATGTGTATGCAAATTATTTCAATCAGCTTTGGTATGTTTGATTTAGTACCTTTTTCCTGAAGATTATCTTGTCTAAGTATTCTAAAGTTATCTTATTATATCCAAGTAGTAAGAGTGAGTAATAGAGAAAGAAGAGGTAACGGAGCTAGTAGCACTACGACCACCAACAATTGAGCTCTGAATGTTGGAAGAGTTAGAGTAGTTGAAGAGGCAACACTACAGCCCTGTGTGAACTTTGCAGCTTTGTGTAAAGACTATACTAATCTGGAAGGAAAGTTGTTTAAGGGCACGGAATCCATCATCAAAGTCCAAGCTTGGCTTCATTCTTGCGAGAAGATTTTCAAGGGGCTGGATATTTCAGATGAGCAGAAGCTCTTCTTAACATCTTGGTAGTTATAAGATGGAGCAGCATGGTGAGACTCCGTTACAGCTAATGTTCTGAAGGATGATTTTTCTTGGCTACATTTAAGGAGGTGTTTGAAGATTAGTTCATGCTTGCTGTAGGAAAGACCCGCATATATAGGAGATTCTTGGATCTTAAGCAAGGAGATTTATCGATAACTGAATATGTAACCAAGTTTAATGAGCTATCACGATTTGGCCCGAAGTTGACTAATATCCCACTTAAGAAGAATGAGATGTTTGTGATGGAAATGAGGGAAGGGTTTTAGGAAAATATGACTGCCCATCTGAAGGGATCTTCTGTGGATTTGGTAGATATGGCTTTGAGGAATGAAGTTCTAGAGATGAAGAAGCTGATAGCAGCACCAACCAACAACAGCAGCAACCCGAGCAAGAGAAAGTTTTTCCCGCAATGGAAGAATTAGTGGAAGGGAAAATCATAAGGAGATCAAAGGAATAAGTTCAAGGATGTTGAATGTTTTTAGTGTAAGCAGAAGGGCCATCTGGTAAGGTTTTGCAAGCATTCTGAAACTTCAAAGCAGCAGGCGAGACCTATTTCTCCAATGTTTCAGAAGACACTTAGCTAAAACTATCAGCAACCAAGGCATATGGTGAAGGATTTCCTGCTACTAAAGAAGGGTTGGCAAGTCAAGGTTTATGCCATCAAGGATGAACTATCGACCTCAAAGTATATGAAAGGGAAATGAGTTTTTGAAGGTACTTTAATTATCAATGGCATTTTTGTTCGAGTATTGTTTGATACCGAGGCTTCCTATAGTTTCATTTCTATAAAATCGGTAGGTAAATTGCAACCTTCCCTAAGAATTGTAAAAACCTCTATTTGTGTGTCTAACCTCATAAGAGATGTAACTAATTTGTGCATGGTTTGTAAGAATGTGCAAATTACTTACCTTACCCACCATTTTTTATGTGATCCGTTTTTTCTAGATTTTAAGGGGTTTGATGTTATACTCGGTATGGATCGGTTGTTAGAAAATGAAGCCGTCTTAGATTATGGTGAGAGGGAATTAGTGTTGAAAAGGTGGATGGGAAGAGAAGCTGAGGTGTAAAGACCTAGAAAAACATATTAGTAGTTTCTTGTATGCCCTTGAATCGTCCTAGTTAGAGTTGGGGTCGACAACAATTGTTAAGTATTTCCTCAATGTTTTTGAAGAAGTTAACAGTCTACCTCCATATTGGGAGATTGGGTTTTGTATTGACTAAATTCCTGATTGGAAACCTGTTATTCAATCTATTCGTAAAATGACTTTGAGACAGAAGAGGAAGTTAAGGGATCAGACGGATGATTTGTTGAGAAGAGAACTAATTAGACAAAGTCATTCAAGTTGGGGAGCAACAGTAGTTTTTGTCGCAAAGTCTGATGGTTCTTTGAGACTTTGTGTGGATTATAGGAAGCTGAACAAGCAGACAATTCGGAATAAGTATCCCTTACCCCGTATAGATGACATGTTTGACAAACTTCCTGGTGCTATAGTATTTTCTCAAATGGAGGTTGCTACAGGATTTCATCGGTTAAGGGTAGCAGAGGATAGTATACCGACAGTATTTAGAGGACCAGATTATTTCTTCGAGTGGTTAGTTATGCCTTTTGAGCTAACCATTACATTTGCTTATTTTGTAGATCTTATGAACCGAGTTTTTAGAGATGTGTTGAATAATTTTGTGTTAGTCCTTATAGATAATATCCTTATTTACTATAAGACCAAGGAAGAACACAAAAACCATTTGGAAGTGGTGCTGGAGACGTTAAGGAAGCATGTTTCAAAAGCTAAATTTTCAAAGTGTCATTTTTTGCAATCTAAAGTAAGGTTCCTCGGACATGTTGTATCGGAGGATGGTTTCGGTTGATTCGACAAAGGTAGTGATTGTTTAAGAGTGGAAGACACCGTAAACTCCGACGGATGTTCTAAGCTTCTTAGGCTTGGCCGGATATTATAGAAGGTTCATCCAAGACTTCTCCAAGATTCCCTTGTAGAGACCAAGTTGACCAAGAAAGATGAGAAGTTTATTTGAAATTCAAAGTGTGAGGAAGCATTCGTTGAGTTAAAGAGGAGGTTGACCAGTGCTCTAGTGCTAGCTATACCAGATGGAGGTGGAGGATTGACTGTATATACATATGTTTGTGGTGTAGGCTTGGGTGCAGTTTTGATGCAACACGGTAAGGTCACTGCCTATGCTGGCAGGCAGCTGAAGCCTCATGAGCGGAATTATGCAACATATGATTTGGAGTTGTTGGTTGTTGTGTTTGCATTGAAGATGTGGAGGCATTACCCGTTTGGCGAAAAGTTCGAGCTCTTCACAGATCACAAGTCCCTTTTCATATAGAAAGATTTGAATATAAGGCAGCGGGGGTGGCTGGAATTTCTAGCGGTATACGACTTGGGTACTTTATATACGCCGGGAAAAGCAAACATGGCAGAGGATGCTCTGAGCGGGAATACGGGTTTTGCTCTGTTGGAAGTTATTCCGACTCTTCTAGAGAGGATTGCAAGCAAACAAAGGGAAGATGGTCATTTTATGGAGATCATCAAGGATGTGGAGGAAGGTTGTCGTTCGAGCTTTGAGATGGACCATCGGGGTATATTGTGGATGAATAGGAGGATGTGTGTTCCTAATGTCAGTAGTCTTAGGTAGGAAGTTTTAACAGAGTGTCATTGGTCCAACTTGAATATATATCTTGGTGTTTCGAAGATGCATCGGGTTATGAAGAAGGTATTCTGGTGGAAAGGGATGAAGAGGGATATCTCAATCTATGTTTGTCAGTGTGCGAACTGCAAGCAAATCAAAGTGATCACTAAAGAACTTTTGGGCCCAACTGCTTGAGATCCTGAATTGAAAATGGGAGCAAGTATCAATGAATTTTATTGATGGTTTACCCATATCGAGGAAAGGAAATGAAGGTGTTTGGGTCATTGTAGATGAGCTAACCAAGAGTGTTCATTTTATTCCAGTAAAGCCGACGAGGATTTTAGCAACTTTGGCAGAGATTTATATGAGAGAGATCGTACGATTACATGGGGTTCCAGATAGCACTGTAAGTGAATGGGATCCAATCTTTACTAGTCAATTTTAGGAAGCGTTACATGCAGTTTGGAAACAAAGATAAGATTGAGCACAGCCTACCATCCTCAAATGGATGGTCAAATAGAAAGTGTTAACCGAATCTTGGAAGATCTTTTGAGAGCTTGTATCTTGGACTTTGGAGGATCATGGGAAGATCATTTGTACTTAGTGGAATTCTCTTACAACAACAGTTATAAAGAATGAATTGGCATGACACCCTATGAAGCTCTATATGGACGGCAATGCAAGTCACTAGTGTGTTGGGAGAAACCTGGGATCAGATAATGCTTGGACCTGATATGATTCGGGAAGCTATGGAGAAAGTTGCTATGATCAAGAGAAGGATGAAGGAAGCTCAAGATCGATAGAAAAGATATGCTAATTGGAGGGGATTTGGAATTTTCAGTTGGAGATTTTGTGTTTGTGAAGATTTCCTCTATTAGAGAAGTTATTTGATTTGGAAGGGCGAGGAAATTGGTGCCTAGGTATGTTGGACCTTTTAGAATTCTGGAGAGGATTGGGCCACTTGCCTATAGAGTTAAGTTGCCGAAAAGATTATCGGGAGTTCATAATGTTTTCCACGTGTCTCATCTAAGGCAGTATGTGCATGATCCATTGCTAATTGTTGAGCCATCTGTTCAAGAGGATTTGGACTTGAACCAAACATGACCGTGATAAGGCATCCATTTCGCATTTTTGATCGAGATGTGAAACAGTTGCGTAATAAAGTTGTAAGGTTGGTCAAGGTTCAGTGGAGTGAAGATCTCGGAGACTGCGCTTGACAGACGTAAGATAGCATGAAGGAAGCTTATCCTAAGTTGATAATATAATAGTAGTTTGCTTGTTATGTGGATTGTCTTGTCATTTGTGATGTGTTTTTCTAGTATGTATCTTTCATATGTGTTTCATCATGTATAATATATGCCCTTTTGAGTTATTTTGAGTCATCTTTCTATGTGTTAATTTCGGGATGAAATTCTTCTAAAGAGGAGAATGTAATGACCCATAATTTAATCACTTTAAATAGGAATATTTGATATACTTTTAAATAATTAATTAATGGATTTGTAACTCAAATAAACCTCTTTTAAGAAATAACTAATGATGATGAAATTTTTTTAAAATTAGGTTTAAAGAAATAATTCGTTCAGAGAAAAATAAAAAATGTGAGCGAAAATCATTTTTTGGATGTTTGACTTTCCATTATCTAAAAGTTGTCGAACACATTGTACACTAGAGTATATGTATACACACATTTATGAATAACCTATGCTTTAGTTAAGAAATGGTTATAGTTAAATATGGAGAAATTATTTACTTAAGTAAAAAGGTAAAGTTGACTTTTCTTTTCTTTTATATTAAAAAAATGTGTAAAAGGTCTCAAATCACAAAAGTGATGAATTGATGGAATGAGGGAGAGGGGATGGCTTGTGTGTAGAGTGGGTGAGGGATAGGTGAGGTGGCAACCAAGTATGGAGGGTATAGGATTAAGGGAAAATAGGTAATTTTCATATTCCATTTTATATAAAAACAATTCTATTTTTTCAATTCTCATTTTACTTCATTCACTCGTCTTTAAAACTTTATTATCTTCCATTTCAAGCTCTTTTAATATCCATGGCTTCTTTGAAAATTTCTAAGTTAAAAATCCTCTCTTTTCTACTTTAAAACCTTAAAACAATAGCCTAAATACTTCCTTTCTACCTTACACCTCCCCTCTTCCAAAAACCAAGACCCAAAACCACTTTTCAAAGCAAGGCCAAGCCCAATCCACCCTAGGCTTAACCCCTCTAGCTTTCCTAAAGCTTTAAAAATGAAGTTTTTACAAAGAAAACCAAGTTCGTGTGTCGGTGCAAGGTGTGGTGGTAGTTTGATTTGATTCATGTGGATTTTGGTGAGTAAATCTCACCTTTAAAAACAAAGTTTTAAACTTTATATTTGGTGATAATAATAGTAGTTAGTTGTTTGGTTTGCAAAATAATTTTGCTTTAGTTTATACATATATGTGTTTATATGTTATGGTTTGTGATGAATGGAAAATGTGATCAATGTATTTAAGTAATAATGTACAAGCAATAACATTTCCTTGCTTTAGGAATGTTATTTACACTTGTATATATGTATGTGCTTATAAATATGGATGTTTGGATGTTGAATGAAAAGTTATTACTTTAATTGGTTTATTGTCGACATCGAGATCCCAAACTTGTTTATTTCCTTGTCCTTTTGAAATGTTTTCTAAAAGTTACCGAACTTTACTTTTGTGTTTCAAAACCTTTATACAAAGTTATTTGAGTAATATAAATATATAATGAAAAGATTTAAAGGCTATTTTAAGCAAGTTAGAAAGTTATGGTCCATATAGCGATGGTCGCTATGGATACAGTTCGTAAATCGATAACTTTTGTGTAAACTAAAAGGGGTTTTTACTTTAAATATTTTTGAAAAGTCTTTTAAAATATATTATAAGTACTAACAAGGAATTTTAAAATATTTCAAATTGTTAATTATTAATTAATTAAGTAAAGGATTAATTATTAATTAAGTAAAGAATTAATTATTAATTAATTAAAGGACTAATTATTAATTAATTATTTAAATAAAAGGTTTAAATTATTAATTAATTAAAAGAAGATTTTTAATCGCTTTATTTCCAAAGGTCGAACTATTTAAAAGCAACTTTCTTTACGAAGAATGGTTTTAAATACAAGGGATTTCTTTGTCTTTGTCATTAAGTAGCCAAACAAATTTGATAAGTTATGTTAAAACATTGACATGTTTTATGGAAAGTAAGTCATCTTGTATTTAGGACTAAAAGCCAATGGGTAAACTTTCTTTTTTCTGTGAGATCTCGAACTTGATTTTCTAAGCGAGGGATAGAGAAGTCGAAATGTAGAAAACGTGATAAATATAAGAGAGTTAATTTCTATAAATGGGTCATGTTTAATTAAGTATATGGAAGATACTTTATTTTATACTTAACGACAAATTCTGAGGTATGGAAACTCATCTCTATCCCGAGAAGTAAGAATATACGTTAGTCAAGATTAGTGCTCTAACTTGTCTGACTTCATTGTTAATCAAGGGATAGTACTATTTGAAATCGGAAAGTAAGGATAAGTATAGGATGTGTTATATTCATATGCAAATCTATACTCACCCCATTTAGTGGATTTGTCCACTATCGAAAACTTGGCCATTTTAAAATTATCGAATGTTGGTTCAAAGAAACCAGGATCGGATAACGTGAGTTATCCGAAAACCACTTCGAACTAACGTAAGCATTCGAATTGGAAACATCTGGAAGATGATGGAATCAAAGATGAAGATATTTGAAGTGCAAGGGTTATTTGTTGCTAATCCTGAGGGTGATTCCGAAATGGATGTAGTAGAAGTAGTGCCTTTGATTTGTTCGTATCTTAAACAACTTATATGGACGAATGCAAGCATTGCATTGTTGCCTAGAGTGCGGTGTTAGCATTCCAAGTGGGATTGCTATATAAAAAGTTAAACTTAGCCTCAAGCATCAGAACGGAGAATGACTTAAATATAGGATATGCTTCAGGGTTATGTGGATCGCACCCTCTAGGTATGGTCATCACTCGATCTAGATTGATATTTCTAGATTATATATGCTAGTGACCGAGTATGGTTGTTGATCATAGTCGGGGTGGTGACATATTCGGTACTATCCAGTAAGGGGTAGGCTGGTCCTGATTTGGAGGGGATCCATGCAAGGCCCTCAGTACATTTTTCTAGAGGTGTACTATGGCAGGTGGTACCCTAGTAGCCTTGTCATTTTATATAAAACATTCTCCAATAAGTGCCTTTATGAACTTAGTTGTATATCTATTATGCTAGAGTAATTAATGTAACCTTTGCAGCTATGTTCAATATTTATTTTAAACCCTAGACATTATGATAATATCACTGAATTTTCTACTGAAATGTTTTGTTTGTCGTAAGGTAAAAACCCATCCTTGTTTATGTGCGGCGAGGTCTTTCGAGATACCTTTATTTTTAAATAGTTTTATAAGTATAATAATTCAGTTGTTTGGAGTTTACTCACACCTGTCCCATGTCTGACCCAGAGTTTTTTTCTTTTTTTCCACTAAAATTCTTGGGTACTCAAATTTATATGAATTGCCAAGTAGTCTAGATTCTAACAGATGCATTTTGGAGGAGCATGGAGCAGGTGGCTTCGGCGTAGCTAATTATCTATTTTATTTCCGCTGTGTATGTATATTTTGTATCAACATTGCAGGGGTAGGCTTTTATAACTATCCCTGGCTGAAGTTAGTATCTGTTATGACCCTAATGTTTCATTTTGGAAAGTGACCATATGTACTATCTTATGTTCTATTATATATGACTGCCTTGCGTTATGAGATTCACTATTTCTTTCTTTTTGTCTTTTCTTTTCTTTTACCCCAATAGCTTGCCTTTCGGACACCTAGGTGATCGGCACATGAATACCATTGATGTATTAAGTGTCGTCTTTAGGAGTAAGAAAGGCGGTTCTTTACATGTATAGTAGATTTAGATAAGGGGAAATTAAGAATCCATATGTTGTAGTTATGTGGTTCGAAGTGGTTTTCAGATAGAAATCGCCCAAATCCAACCTCGGTCTCTCCAAACCAATTATCGCTAGAGAAGATATTAAGTATGTGGGTGATCGGTGATCATATTTTAATCAATTAATATCTTTATATCCGATAAAATATCTTTAGAGATATATTTTAAACCATTTCTTCTTGGTATATACAAATTTATTAAACCTCTTTTTAACTTTGGAAATACCAAATAATTTCCTTTAAATTACTTAGGAAAATTATTTTAATCTTCCTAATGGAGGTTACTTATTTCCAAAACATATTTTTTAATGGGTTAAAAATAATGTTATCGTTTACTGTATACCCAAACCAATTAGTACTGAGTAAAAAGGATACATAGATTTTAGATTAATTATACCCAGTACTAATTTCCATATTCAACCCATACTATTCGTCGAATAACGATGAAATCACCTTTTAAATTCACATAGATAGTATGGATTCTCTCCTCGAAATTTAATACATAGTTTAACTAGAACGTTCTCTTTACCATCAAAATCTTATTTGAAATCTTGTTTAACTTTGTGGAGAATTCCAAGCCTCTTTTCTTTTATCTTAAGAAAGTATGATTCGAGTAAATCAAATTAACTATCCCCTTCATCGGGCTAGTCCGGATAGCTAGGGAGAGCAGGCAACTGGCTTTTTCCAAACTTCAACCTAGAGACTACCTTTCTGTCACCCATAAGACGGTCAAGTAATTTGATTGACTCTAAACCTTTTAAAATATTTATGAAATTATCTGAAAAACATTTATAAAGGATTCATGAAGAAAAACCCAAGTTAAATCTTTTTTTTCTAAAATTTCCAAATTCCTTTGCTAAATTGCCAGTAAATAGCGCTTTTAAAGGCTGCGTAGCACAAATCCCATTTTAAACCTTTTATATTTCCAATTTTTCCATTTAAAATCTCTTTTAAAATACTTTAACATATTTTAGAATATATTCCATATTTTTAAAGATTAAAAAAATCCATTTAAAAAGAGTTGAAAATAATATTTTACGAACTGCCAAACGCGACGATTTTGAAAACTTGTTCTTGACATATCTCAAGCCTTACTAAAAGAAATCTTGATTTGTCTCTTTCATTTGAAAAGTATAGTTATAAGAGTCCAGAAAATTCTTATTCCAAATAATAATGAGCTATATTCCATTCTACACATTGATTCAATTTTTACGGCGTGAAATCGTAATCTACCGTTACGTGCCGCGCTCAATTTTGACTCATTTTCTGAACTTTTTAAAACTGTGTGGAAACACTTGTAAATGTTTATAAAATCATTATGAATAATTTCAAACCATTTATTATAATATTTCTTATATTTAGAGAGATTAACAAGGATATATACACCTTTATAATTATATAGAGAAGGTGCTTTCTTCGTGTAAATTCGACGTGTAATTTTCGTGAATTATTTCTACAATCAAGCAAACATATTATGACATCCAAAACATGATGACCAAACATAGAAAAAAAAGCATGGAAAAACATACCATATCATCATAAAGTTTAATAAAATAAACTAGCGGAGTAATTCTTACTTATATGCTTTTCCAATCTAACTTTTAGTGCTACGAAATCGACTATATTTCCGCTATCCCCACATCGAAGCTTATGATATCTGCCTTGGGACCCTAAGGTGTGCTTGGCTTTGAACATGTGAGGGTGGAGGTGCCTAGATGTGCTCGACCAAGCAAAAAGAGAAGAGGAGAAGATCACTTGCTCTAATTTCAAACCAAGGTGATATCTTTCTATATTTGGAAGTATATTTTCAACAGAGCTTCACTACGACTATGGAATAATTTATTAGGACCTAGAAGACATTAATGAAGAGGAAAAGGAATCTTAGAAAATGGAATGGAAATGTGAATAAAATGAGAAGGTATGCCTTGTACTTATAGGCAAAAATGTGTAAATATCTAAAGACGACATCATAACACATTACATCACCACTTTCAACCTCAACACCACCACTCCCCCTCCATGGTTCGGCCATGCTGTCCCACCCCCTCCCCCTTTACATCATCTCCATCACTTCCCTTATCTCTTAAGGCATGCATTTGGATGAGAATGTGAACTAAGGTGGATATATGTCATCATTTGCTTAGATTTCCTTTAATAAATATCATGATAATTTGTTTAATTTACCAATAGTAATTTTGAGATATAAATGTAATTCTGATGTGTATGTATGTGTACATAGATGTATATATATGTATATATGCACACATATGTAACATATGACATATAACGTTGCAAAACTTCCTCTTGTCAAACCGTTACGAATCTGGAATCCGATTTCTAGTTATATTTTTACTTCTTAGTTAATATATATATATATAAACAAAATTTAAAAATGACATTTCTATTATTATTTAATAATTAAAAAGGCCTCATTTGGTTTTAAAACAATTACTAAAACATTTAAACTCAATTTAAATTCAAAAATCAATTATTTAAAAATGATAACATCATTGATGATGTCATAAAGATAATTTATTTCCAAAAATAAATAAATAATTTTATTACATATTCTTACTTAAATAGAAAAATAAGTGTATGTAGAAAAAATCATGTGCGACTTCTGATGTCATATTATCGATATTTTTTCGACGAAAATCCAAAATCCTTATTTTTAGAAAATAAATTTTAGAAGCAAGATCACTATTATTATTGATCATATAAAACATGATTATTTATGTGTAATAAACCTATATTTGAATATTTAAAATTAATTAAATATTTTAATTCAAAGTGGTAAAATTACGGGTCGTTACATACTTCCTTCCTTAAAAGTATTTCGTCCCCAAAATTTAAGATAAGAAGAAGAAAACTCAAAAGGGAATATATTAAATACGATGAAATATATACAAAGATATGATAAGTGACTACACCACAGGCTGTGAGTACACTATATCGATACAATATACATACATATATACGTACATACATACATACAGACTATCCATCCATCATAAACTCAGGATATGACTTTCACATTCTATCCTCAGTTTCCCAAGTGTAGTCTTCAGCATCACCACTCCACTGGACTTTAACTAATCTCACAGCCTTTCTCCTTAATCGCTTCTCATCATGATCTACGATTCGAATTGGTCGTCTGATAACTACCAAGTTTGGATCTACTTCTAAATCTTCATGGGCAACTGCCTCTATAATTAGTTCTAGGTCATGCACATATTTTCATAAATGGGACACATGGAAAACATTGTGCACACCTGACAACCTCTCTATGCCTCTGATCGGCGTAAATTTTTCGTCTGCTTTGAACGTCCTTTAGCTTCTTCCTGATCATATCTACTTTCTCCAAGGCTTGTCGAATCATATCAGGAACAAGTACTAACCGATCTTCGGTTTGGATCCAATATGCTGATGATCTACATGGATGACCGTATAAGGCTTCATATAGTGCCATGCCAATACTTTCCTAGTAGCTATTATTATAAGAGAATTTCACAAGATGAAGATGATCCTTCCACGAACCTTCAAAGCCTAAAATGCAAGCTCTTAGATGATCTTCTAATAGTTTCTTTACTCCCTTGGTTTACCCATCAGTTTGGGGATGATATGTAGTGCTTAAAATTAGCTTCATTCCTAAAGCTATCTGTAATGCTTCCTAGAACTGACTCGAAGAGATTAGATCCCGATCACTTACGATGTTGGTCGGAACTCCATGCAAATGAACAATTTCCTTCATGTATATATATCTACAAGACTAAAAGGCAATTCTTGATGGCATTACTGGAATAAAGTGTGCGCTTTTGGTCAATTGGTCTATGATAACCCAAACACCTTCATTTCCCTTTCTCGTTTGAGGTAAGCCATCGATGAAATCCATTAATATCTGATCCCATTTCCTAGTTGGAATCCTCGAGATGTTGAAGTAATCCAGCAGTCTTTTGCTAATCTCTTTTGATTTGCTGACAATTTGCACATTTGCTAACATAAATGGAGATCACCCTCTTCATACCCTTCCACCAAAATGTCCATTTCACGTCTTTGTACATCTTGTTAACTCTAGGGTGAATATTAAGCTTGGATTGATGGCATTCAGTTAACACTTCTTGTCTTAAATTATCAACATTGGGAACACAAATTCTCCTATTTAACTGTAATACCCCATGGTTATCTATTTTCAAGCTTGAATCCCGCCCTTTTCTTATATCCTCATTTATCTTCTTTAGATGCCTTTCTTCTATTTGCTTGCCGACAATTCTTTCCAGGAGAGTCGGGGTCACTACCAGATAAGCTATAATGGCATGCCTTCTGCTTAGCGCATCTGCTACAACGTAGGCTTTCCCGGATGTATATAAAATGTCAAGATCATATGATGCAAGGAATTCTAACCAACGTTGCTACCTCATATTTAAATCCTTTTGAATGAAAAGATATTTTTAAAGATTTATGATCCATGAAGATATCAAACTGTTCACCTAGTAAATAATTCCTCCATAGTTTTAATACAAACAGAAAGGATAATAGTTCTAAGTCATGTATTGCATAATTTTGCTCATGAGGCTTTAGCTGCCTTCTTTAATAAGCGATAACTTTCCCATGTTGCATTAATACCACACCCACTCCTTCTCCACAAGCATCTGTGTATACGGTCAAACCACCACTTCCATCAGTAATAGCTAGGACTGGACCGCTGGTCAACCTTTTCTTCAGTTTATTAAACGCTTCCTCACATTTCAATGTCCGGTCAAATTTAACGTTCTTCTTGGTTAACTTTGTTAGATGGGAGGAAACTTTTGAGAAATCCTGAACAAACCTTCGGTAATATCCAGCCAATACTAAGAAGTTGCGGACATCCATCGGAGTTTGTGGTTGCTTTCAATCTTGTCTAGTTGAAATCTTCCTTGGATACACCGAAACTCCATCCCCTGACACTACATGTCCAAGGAATCTTACCTCCTTCTCCCAAAAATGGCACTTGGAGAATTTGGCTTGAAGCGCATGTCTCCTTAATATCCTCAATACAATCTCCAGATGTCTTTCATGTTCCACCTCAGCCTTTGAATAGATAAGAATATTGTCAATAAAAACCAACATGAATTTGTTGAGCACATCTCTAAATACTATATTCATGAGATCCATAGAATAAGCATGCACATTGGTCAGCCCAAAAGGCATAACCAACCATTCGTAGAAACAATCCTGACCTCTGAATGCAGTTAATGGAATGTAATCTTTTGCTATCCTTAGTCGATGGAATCCTGTAGCTAAATCCATTTGCGTGAATATTCAAGCACCATGAAGTTGATAAAACAAGTCATCTATTCGGGGAAGAGGATCCTTGTTCTTAATCGTTTGCTTGTTCAGGTCTCAATAATCTACACAAAGCCTTAGGGAGCCATCAAACTTTGCAACGAAAACTACAACTGCGCCCCAACTTGAGAGACTAGGTCTAGTCAACCCTTTCATTAACAACTCATTAGTTTGATTCCTCAATTCATCCTTCTCTTTTGGAGCCATCCTTCGAATAGGGTGTATAACAGGCCTTGCACCAGGAATCAAGTCAATTTCCCTATGTAGGGGAAAATTTTTCACTTCTTTAAAAACTTACTAAAACTTCTTAACAATCGGTATAATTTCTAAACCTTTTTGGGATGTGTCTAGTGTATACATGAAATATCCCTCACAGGATTAGGTTCTTTATATAGTATTTCTATAAACCTCCCGAAGTTGGTCCATACAGTCACCATCCTCTTAGTACAATTAAGAATAGCTTTATACTTAGATAACCAATCCATATCGAGTAAAACTTCAAACCCAATAAAGTCAAGAACAAATGGGTCACATGAAAAATTATAGGAATGGTGGGTAACTCGGACGTCTTCACAAATCATACAAATATTAATTGTACCGCCTATGGGATTAGACATATGGATAGGGGTATCAATGATTTTCCTGATCAATTTTAATCAACAACCAATCCTTTTGAAATAAAACTATGGGAAGCCCTAGTACCAAATAATACTTTGACTAAATTCTCGTTAACATGGATATTACCTTCTATAACTCCTTTTCCCTTTACATCTGTAGAGGTTGAAGGCTCGTCCTTGATAGCATAAACCTTAACCTTCTCTTCTTTCTTCATTAGTGGGCAAGCATTCTTCTCATGTCCGGGCTGATGGCAGTTGTGGTAGAGACTTTTTGGAACTATAGGAGAGATGGGACCCTGTTGTTGTTTCTGAACTTTAGGACTTCTACAGAACCTTGAAAGATGGCTCCACTTTCCACAGTTAAAACATTCCACATCCTTAAACTGGTTCTCCTGAGATCCTCCACTAGTCTTGCCTTGCCAGGGCTTCTTCTTATTGTTGTTGTTGTTGCCTTGAACAGCTACCAGATTCTTTTTGTCCAAAACTTCATACTGAAAACCCATATCCACAAGATCTACAAAGGTTCCTATCCAATGAACGGTCATCCTATTATGATACTGCTCCTTCATTCCAGTAATAAACATCTCATTTTTCTCTAGGGGACTCTCTATTTATCCATTCCCAAAACGAGATAATTTATTAAACTTGCTTAAATACTCTTCCACGGACATTTCTCCTTGCTTCAGATCCATAAAACTTCTATAGAGGCGGGACTTTCCAGTAGCGGGCATGTATTGTTCTTCAAAAACTTCTTTAGACCTTGCCCAAGATAAATTATCTTCAGATTCATTAAGAGTAATGGACTAACACCAAACAAGAGCCCCATCCTTCAATTGCTAGGAGGCTAAGAACCTTTTTCGATCATCATCGATGTTTAATCCTTTAAATATATTTTCTCATATGATCGGAACCAAGCTTGAAGTTCAATAACAGATTCTGTGCCTGCAAATGGCTTTCCGCCCAAGTTGGTATAATATTTGCATAGTGTGGCAAAGTTAACCTGAGGTGGCACAGGAACTACTACGTCTTCAACTACTGCAGCATTTGGAGTTCGACCATTGGTGGTCGTTATGCTCCTATTTTCCTCTCTATGTCCTCTTTGGTTACTTATTTCCTACTCTCTGCACACATGGTAAGGAAACAATTTTAGAATCTATAGACGAGATTATCTTAAGGAATGGGTATAAAATACCCGAACATTTTTATTCAGATAAAAATTACAAATACGCACTCTCATTGACTAAACTCATTCTAGGGCATTGCTAACCGTATCTCTAATGAGTCAACCACATCAAGGCTTAGGTCTTCACTCAACCTTCGCTCTGATACCAAGTGTGACGACCTGTTATTTCGACCCTCAAAAATTGACACTGACACATCCATGGTATTCAGGTGCTGCAAATTCAAGTGCTGGAGAGGTGGATGGTCAGGAGTAAAAGAAAATAAAAATAGAAGATAGAAACATAGATTCTCACATCGCATTGAACAACTTAAATTTTTTACATAAAGATATACATACAATCACTCTCGAGATGATGTATCAAAGTTATGGCAAGTACTAACCCAGCTATGGATATTTATAACTGCCTATCCCTACATAGGTGCTGGTATATACTTATACATAATACAGTGGAAATAGAAATAGGTAACTATTTACATAGGAATCTTTTGCTTCTGAATATCCTTATCATTCTACACCACGTGCCAAAGCAAATGGAAAGGTACCGGTATGAGCCCTGGTGGTTGTACCCACTGCCAAGGGCCGAAGGCCCGACCGTCACACTTGGTATCAGAGCTTAGGTTGAGCGAACAACTAAGCTTGGTAGGGGTAAAATCTTATCAGAGATTGGGTTAGCAATACCCTAGGATAAGTAACTCATTAGAGATAGGGTAAGCAACACCTTAGAATGAGTTTGAGCATATTATGAGCGCGTATTTGTTAATGTTATATAAAAATGATTTCTGTTTTAGAAAATTGGTAAATGAAATAATTTTACCTAGGATTATATTTTAAATATAAAGGAATATCTTTAAAATGATATAGTTATTTATGTAGTGTTTGGTTGTTAAGGAATGATAGTATTCCGTTATTATCATTGATTGATTGGTTGTTTAATATACAAGTTTAAATATGAACACCTTATGAATTTAGTTTCACAATTTGACTATATGGTGTTCGATAAACAGTATGGGTTTAAGGTTAAAGAAATTTATTTAAGATAAATGATTTTATGAATGTTTTATAAAAACAAATGATTCTACAAATTGAATAATTGTTTAAAATCAGCTTAGTTAAATCTTAGTATGAACATCTTGTGATAAGAATTTCACAGTTTGACTATAAGATGTTTAATAATGATGCTGAGAAGATTGAGAATATTAACTAATGAGGGACATGAAAAATCTGATAAGTTGGACAATGTTTATAAAATAAGGATTTTTAGAATATTAATCTAAAAGGTTTTTGAAAAAGAGTTTTAAAAGTTTTTGAAAGGTGATAATAATAATGTTTAGGAAATATTTTGGTAAAGATTTAAAAAGTTTTTTGGAAGAAATGAAACATTTGGACATAGATATCATGGAAAGAGATTTAAGTTAGAAAAACTATCTTTAATAATTGGTTGAACAGGGGTCTCGATTTGTTTTGTGATATTCCGAATAATCTTATAAGTACTGATAGAATATTGATTTGGGGAAGCAGTATCAAGTGCTTCATAAATTATTCTCTTTATCATTATGTAGCCAAAACAGATTTATGTTAGAATAAACCTAAATTAATAATCAGTAAATAGTTGGTTAAAATGTTAATATCTGACATTAGATTGATTAAGGATAATTAAAATGCTTAGTACCTGTCTCTAAGTGTTGGTTGTTTATATTTTTAGAATCCTTCTAGTTATGGGGGAAGTTATTCGAAGGGGGAAACCTCAAGGGCCAATTAGGGCAAAAAGATTATCTAATAATTCTTTCTAGTGACGAGGAGGAACCTAAAAAATTGCCGCAATGGTTGGCTATGTATAGAGGAAGAACTTGATTGGTAAACTGATCTAAATGAGGACGGTTATACTATGTTGAGATACTTATACCACCAGAGACTCCAAAGCTTGTTATGATATCTAGTGATGAAGAAACAGACCAAACATCAGACAACATAGAGATAGTCATGGTGTTAGAACCCATGGAGTTGCACCAGGAATCCTTAGATATAATATGGATAGCAAATCCAAAAAGTTTGGAACCAAAACAAGACGAGGAGGTAATTCACGAAGAAGAAGTAGAAATAGATGCAGAATCTGAACTAGAGGAAGATCCAAATACCGTAATAAATAGTCAAATCTCCCATGCATATGATGCATGGATGGACCAAATGTCGAATGAAGCTGATAATAGTAGTAATGATAATAACATCATTTGGGAGATGGGCGAGAATGACAATGTCGTTTGGGAAGAACAATCATCAGTTTCAGGCATCGACTGGGATGATATGGAAGAGTTTGAGGAAGAGTTTGAGAATCCTTGGGAGGTGGAAGGTCAAGGTCTAGAGAAGTTGGCTGAAGGAGATGTTTTACCAGAGTTTTGGCTGGATTGGATTGTGTTCCATAGGTCCTTTAAGGACATCATTGGCAACCAATGGGATGAAATTTAGTTCATCAGAATGAGGTTAGGGATGAAGCAGACAATGAGCTAGAAAGTGAAGATGAAGATGATATGGGGGATATTGTGGTATATGAGTTTGGGAATATAGATGGACCATCAGCATCAGAATCGGAAGGATAGTCCGGTATTATGATGAGATTTGAAGATTAGTTGATAACTATCTAATGTAGTATTTTAAGTAGAAGTGTATAGTGGTTTAAGTATGTTTATAATATGATT
Source organism: Allium fistulosum (assembly GCA_030737815.1). Lineage (NCBI taxonomy): Eukaryota > Viridiplantae > Streptophyta > Magnoliopsida > Asparagales > Amaryllidaceae > Allium > Allium fistulosum. Next base: position 802,378,162 of record CM060903.1, on the reverse strand, counting down.
GTGTATTTCTAGTGTGTGTGATATCTAAGTATGGTTTGGATGACTTATGTAAGATATTAAAGCTTGTATAATATAAATATGGTCTTTTTTACGATTCCCTCATTTGTAGTTACATAAATCACCTAAGAAAATTTATAAGAATTGTTGATAAAGAAAATAAATTTTAAAAGAAGAGTTTTCTTTGTAAGATAAAACTATATCTTTATGAAATATGTACGAACTTAAACCAAAATTTTGCAAAATATTTTTATAGAAATTTTGGAAAGGACAAAGAGCACATTCATCGTACACGGATTACTTTTTCGCACGATTTGGCCTAAGATTCGGATATAGGACTTTAATGTCTAAAAAGAATTTATCACTCGATGCTCAATGGCAAACATTGATGATGGTTTGTAGTCAAATGCTTACGTTCTCTATCTTAGTTGAGAGCTATGCAAAGAAAATAAAAGTTTCTGAGCCTGATGAGAGTCCGCACTAGAGAATCGGAGGATCAATACTAGTTTGGAAGCAAAGTGGTTTATTCAAATTTAAGATCAAATCGGATATACTGTTTGTACCAAAATTGGGCACAACACTCTTCAGATGTGTTTGAAGAGATAAAATGAAGAATATAAATGGAAAATGAGGAAGATTTAACAAACATACAAATTGATAAATAAGAAAATCACACAGAAACACATAGAATTAGAGTGGTTCGGCGTATGGCCTACGTCCACTATGATTTGGCTAACTTTTATTGATTTTTTCTTGTTGGTTACAATGAGTTACAACAGTAAAATTTGAGTACAATAGTGATTTTGGCAGAGTCTGGACGTAGAAGAGCCAAAAGTCCCTTTTTAGTAGGTCCTAGGCTGCTATTTATAGGCGTAAGTAGTAAATATCTCGCTTAGATCTTGGAAGACCTCTTCTCCCATGTGGGTGGGCCCGCGTGATCGATCCTCGGTTGTTTGGACTCGATCCGTGATCGATACGAATGAAATTCATATCGATCAAGATTTGGCCCAATCGAGTCGAGATCGGTCATGAATATTCTTGAGGTTGTATGCAAGAACCTGTGAAAATTTGGTGGCATTTGGACTTGTAGATTTTGAGTTATGATCGATGCAAGTTTGAATTTGTTGAAGGCTGCTGAGTTCACATCGCTTCTGTTCGCATCGATCTGTTCGCATTGCTTGTGGACACATGATGCCTGATGACGCGGTGCTAACTTTTTGGATTGATCCACTTTTTATGCCGAGTGACCGAGTCTCTCACTTGAATGCGCCCTGTTCATATCCATCAATTGCTTTTCCATTCGTATCACTACTGTACTTCACTTCGTATCGCTTCACGTATACATTGCTTCATATCGCTTTACATAAACATTGCTTCGTATCGCTTCACACATACATTGCTTCGTATCCATAGGTGTGGCTTCATTCGTATCGATGATTTGAAGGCGCTTCGTATCGATCACTGCATGCGTTCTTCGTATCGCTCTCGTTTATGGTATGCCTCGTATCGATAGGTTAACTGATCGATACGAGTTAAGTTGGTGTGATCGATATGAAACGTGACTTGTTGATGGATACGAAATAAAGCAAATACGATGGATACAAACTGAAGTGCGCGTGATGGATACGAAGCGGCATGCACTTGATGGATACGACCAAGTGCTCATATTATGGATACGAAGCAATGCGCATTTGATGGATATGAACTAGTGCTCATCTGATCGATACGAAGCCATGCGCATTTGATGGATTCGAACAAGATCGATACGAAGGAGGTTTCGCTTTGATGGATACGAAGTAGAGTGTGCCTGGGTGGTTAAGATCTGATGATTGCTTGATGGATGCGAATGAGATTATTGCTTAATTTGCATCGATCATATCTTGAGCATACGAACTTCGATTGAAATTTGGAATATTGGCTTTCATGGCTTTGCTTGTCATGTCATATCAATTGTAGCTTGATCCGGACTTGGACAAAATTTACCAGCATCCATAGTGGACCTGCATATAACTGGTATTGGGGAAGAACTGTTTTTGGTTTCCAGTCGACTTCTTGGTGTCACGGCCTTGCCAAAAGGCGAGATAACATTTACCTCCCCCCAAAAGTACGTCTTGTGTGAACATGACGTGCTTTGAAAAGATGCAATCTTCATTCTGAAAAGTTCTATCTGATCTGTTGAGTAGTTGTTGTCTTTTCGTCGAAAGATGTAACGTTTGATTAATCTTTAGTAATATAAATAACGAATTATTGACTCCCAATCGTTGTACTGCGCACTATTGTAATTGAGTATTGAATGATAGCAAACTATTTTTCATTGTTGTTATTGTTATCAGGTGAGCATTCAATTCCTGTGAATTTTAAAAATTGGATGTTAGTCCGTCATACATGTACATATGTTAACCTGACTACCGTTAACGTTCGCACGTTCACGAGTCATTGTCAGTTTTCTCGTATCGAATTCCGTATCAATCCTCTCCTGAATCGATGTGAAATTTGAGTTGTAACAACACCTGATAGTTGTTTTAGAGTTTCTCTTCGTATCGATCCTCTCCTAGATCGATGTGAGGAATTGAAAAATCTTCTTCGTATCGATAGTGATCAACACGAATTTGGTTGGATTCTTAATGCAATTCGTATCGATGGGTACGAATCTCAGAGTCTTTGAGTAGTGGGATACAAAACTGGCACTTCCTATCGATGGAGTTGAGTGGTGCAAATGAGAACTTTTTGTATTTTTTGTATCGATGTACAAATGGACACGAACTGGCTGGATATAATCGTGTTGATGGATTCGAAGCTTTGCCTTCGTATCGATGAAGGTTACCGGTCTTTTTGGTTCAACAACGGGATACGAAGCATCTCTTTTGCTTGGTTACGAATCCATAAATAGGATTTTGTACTTAGCCAAATTTCCTTACTTGCTCTTGCCTATTATCTTCGCTTCGTATCGATTGAAAACTCGAGAAAGCAAAAGAATTACCGAAGTCTTCGTCTCCAAAACACTCAGTGTTTAATCCTTAATCCAATTCATTCGAACTAGGGTAACTTACTAATTAAACCCATCTAAAAATGATGAGACTTGAAACTCGATGCCATTCCATCCAATGTCGTGGTCGATTCCAGCGTCGTTGATGTCGGAATTGGGCTAGAGTGAGGTTGATGGAGTAGTAATGGCGTTCAGGCTGTTTGGAGAAGAAGAAGCCCGGGAGCTCTCGTATTGAAGACGGTCAAAGGGTGAGTTCATATTGACTCAAATGTAACGCGACTTTGTATCGATGGATGAAGGAAGGAACCTCTTTTGCATCGACCCAGGATAGGGAACTCGCATCGATCTGGAACAGATAGGTGGAAGGAGGAGCTTCGTATCGATCTAGAGTGGCCGAAATTCGTATCGATCTAAAGCGATCAACACGAAGCACTGGCAGTGTGATCGATACAAAGTTGAGGAACCAATGATTGATACGTATTCTTGATAGGCGATCGATACGAAAGTGTGAATTTCTGATCGATATGAAATCTGCCCTTCTTCAGTTGATACGAATTAAGCTTCTGGGGATCGATCCGAGTTCAAACCTTAATAGATACGAAATCTTGCATAATCGAACACTTGACTCTGACGAGCTTCTGCTTTGCATAATTGGACTTATCTGTTTTACTGCATATTTGACTGCCTTTCAAAGCTCGTTGATGGAACTGTAACTTGACGAAATTTGATGAACATTAACTAGGATCGATCTCCGAAGTTTGAATGGCATGGTTGTGACGGTCAACGATGACGGTCACTCCGGTAGAATCTTGAAATCTTATCGTTTGAACATTTTCTCAAATTCTGTAGAATTTCTTAAGTATTATTTAGTATCGCACTGCATAACACATTCATGCATTTCACTCTGGGGAACACATGGGCTTATTATCATCTAATGATCGTTTTTACTGAGTTGATTAGTTATGGAACCCAGGAGTTCACAGCAGCAGGAGGTTCAAAGTTCATCTCCTCCGATAATAGAGATGCCACCCATCGCGGCCGAAGTCATAATTCTAGCTCCAAATGAGTTGCCAGAAGCAATCTTTGTTGGGAATTCACAAGATTCCTACCATCTAACGTCTTCGAAGATATGTTGGGGAGAATCTGCTTTAGACACGGTCTATCGTTAGATGACGTTCTGCTACCAGGACCGAATGATAGGCCACATATTCCCCTAGCAGGGTTCACCGCCTTTAACAGACATTCGTGCACAGCTGGAACACTCCCTCCATTTAACCAATATATTCGGGAGGTGTTATCTTACTTTGGAATCGCTCCATCACAGTTGCATCCAAATGGATATGCATTATTGAACGGTTTATTCATTGTCTTCATGGAGCATCTCTTACGGCCCCCGACTCCGGAGGAAGTCAGGTTCTTGTTCAATGTCAAGAGTCGGGGGATAACCCCTCATTCACATTCCTAGAGGCAGTCAGGAATTTCCAAGTGGTGACTGGATCTTGGACCAGGCTTAGCTACTTCAAGACAGAGTGGTTCTATGTTCGATGCCCGCCAAGGTTTGCTAGAAGGTGGTCAGTTAGACGTAAGTGTCTCACTTCCTCTAGTGGCTTACGAGATAGTTGTAATCGACATTGAATCTAATATTTCCTTTTCTCTATAGCCGCAATTCTGCGACCCGAAGGTGCCCAATTTAAAGAAATAGTGCGGATCCTTCAAGAGGTGCCTGGTGAGATGAGAGAGATTGACTCGGTGCTGACAGATGAAAATTTGAGGGTCTTTTGGGCTGATTGATCAAGAACAGAGCATAAGACTTGAAGGACTGCTTAGGATAGCCCCGGCGAGGCGGGTGAAGCGTAAAGCGCCCGGGGTTGTAATAGCTGAGGAGGGCGATGAAGAAGATATCCCCACTGAAGACGAGCCCGTAGCCGGGCCCCCAAATAGTTCTTGGGATTTAGAGGGAAGGAGGAAAGACAAGGTAGTTGCTCATAAGCATCATAAGTCTTCAAGATGGAAATCCATGGCCGTGTCCCTGCCAGCCATCGGTATTATTATTTTGGAGGCTCCTCCCCTACAAATAGAGAATCCCTTCGAAGGACTAGCTGATATTCCAATTCCGGACTATGTGTCACTCCAACAAGACACCGGATTGGAAGGGCTCCACGGCGCTTTAGATTTAGGCGAGTCACTTCCTACGAGTATGGCCGACACAACCGGTTGGTCGGGGGTTTTTGCACATTCATACATATACTTTTACGGCACTGCACGATTTCCAATCATAAGTTATTCATTTCTGGAGATTATTAACTCTGCTTCTCTTTTTATTTTATAGATACGATGACTAGGCAAGAATCTATGCTAGGAAGCCTTTGCTCGACACGCTAGTCATCCAGTTTATATTATGAGTCCCGCAGAAGGGAAGCCGATAGAGACCGCTATGGCGGTTATTCTAGCCAGGAGCATTATGAAATGGAGAAGGACAGAGATAGAGAATATAGACATCGATCTCGGTCACGCTCTCCGCCTCCTCAAGCTCCAACACAACCTTCTGGCCATGGCAAACAACCCTTGGAACCTTCACGTCAAAGGCCGCCTTGTTAAGTACAAAGGTCAGATTCACAGCGCCAGGAGACCGAAGTCGAAACTCCCACTATTACTGAGCAAGCTGTCACTGAATCCACTGGGGAAGGAGCGATCAGAATCGCCCAACTGAAAAAGGATTTCCCAAATATCTGCTTTGACGGCTTCATCTTTCCTCTGCATTTAAAGAGAATTCCAGTTGCAGCGGAACAAACTTTGCACGATTACATCCATGACGTTTACAGTCAATATCGGGAGTGGATGAAGATCGCGGACAAAGCATCAGCGGTGGCCTTTGAGTGGGCAAAAATAATTGAAAAATTAGAGGTTGATCTCGCTCAAAAGGATCGCATAATACAAGTGCTTAAGAATGAGACCGAATCTACTAGGAAATCGGAAATAGAGGCCAACAAGAAAGCGGACGAGGTAAATCAGTCTATGGAAAGGATGCGACAGACGCATTTTGCCTTAGTTGAGGAGATGGGTCATCGAAACACCACTGTTATGGCCGAAAGGGACGCTGCGCTGAAGGAGCTTGAGGAGCTTAAGGCCAAATTTGCTGAAATCATCAAAGAAAAAGATGATGCAAACAAAGCTGCCCAGGAAGTGTGTGAACAAACTATGATGCTTAGGGATGAGAGGGACGCGGCAGCGCTTAAAATTCAGGAAGCCGAGGCCAGGGTTGAGAATGAAGTGAAAGCGGCGGAGGCCAGGTTAGAGACCGACATCGAAGATCTTCTTATCGCATACAAGATAACTATCCATTGCACTTGTATAATGCTTGGGGTCGCTTGGTGGAAGACGAGAAAGCCGAGCATCAAGCTGAATCTGTTGATGAATTTGAACTAGAGAACCGGGTGCTGAGTGAAGACGAGAGAAGAGTTCTCCACGACATCACTATTACTTATGAAAAGGAGAAACTTGGTACCCAGCACTTGGAGACTGGAGAGGGTTTTGGCGTAGAGCGCCATGATGTGGGTTCCGAAACTCTTGTGCCAACCCTGCCTGAGTCTATTCCTGCGGTTGATCCTCAGTCTGTTCCTGCGTATAATCCCGATCAACCGTAGTTGTCTCCAGCTTGCGAGAATGTTTCTAAAGCTGCTCCGCCACCCACGAGCCAATCCGAGGAAGGTACTCTGAACATTTTTTATGTTCATTCAAAGTCGAAAGCGTTGATTAAAGAAATCACTAACTTTTTTTTCTTTGTCTCTATTCAGTGATAGGAGCTACATCAACCATGCACCCGTAACCCAAGAGTCGCACCATGCGCAGAAGGCCCTTATTACAGAACCGACTACTACAACGGCTACTGCAACAACCAACAGAGCATAGGGGAGCACGCTTACTTTTGATGAACAGATGATGGAGGAACTTCTTGGTCATCACAGTGACCCTTTTGTTGATCTGCCATTTGTCATTGGTGGAGGCGCACCGGTGACCAGCTCTTTGGGCCCAACTACTAGCATTCCCGGCGATGCCCAAACAAATCACGAAGAGGAGATAATAGCCGAGATTAACGTCGAGATGAAGCAGCTGTGTGGGCTAGTAGCTTTGGAGGTGGGATGGCAGGCTCTGGTCCAGCTCCTTTATGAATGATTTCTCCTGGTGGCACGATCGTTGACACAAGTGTGCCTCCTCCACCTTCTAACATTGATCCTATCCCTCTGACTCCGCCTTCAGGAAGCATTCCAATCCATGTGAGTTTAGAGGAGGAAGTTAACATAATGCCCCTGACTGGAGATCAGCTGCCAAAAGGCAAGGGCTCAAAGAGGCAGTCAAGTGGAAGTTCCAGCTGGTCGACGCCGAAGAAGAAGCCGAGGAAAATGAGAGAATAGACATGTCTTCTCGGTTCATTTTTGGTAGATAGATAGGAATCTACTTTCGTATTTTGTTGGCCGTGTATAGATGCGGGTTCGGCTCCCGCTAGTAGGATTTTTGAAATAATTTTGTACTTATTCTTCTCTTCAAAAGAATATTTGAAATAAAATTATATTTTGTCTTCAGCATAGTTTGTGTTCATTTGTTAAAGTATTTCAACACTTGAACTTCCATTCAATACACTTATGAAGTTTTAGTCTTTGGATTCGGGCCCGGGTTTAGTCGCTAAGTTCCGAAGTTACGGCTTCGGGTCACGATCGAGCGTTAAGTCGAACTCCAATGTTGCACTGTCTCAATCAGTGGCTGTTACTTAAGTTCTGCCCCCAGTTCCGAGGATAAGTTGAAAATATTGGTTAGCAATCGTTGTTTGCCTTCAACACATCGATCTTAACTTTATGAAGTGAAGTTGAAACAAGACGAGTTCGAGTAGTCGGACCACACTCACTCATCAATTGGTAATTGCATCCACACTTTGGGGATTGCACTTGTTCGTCGACGGTCAATTATACCCGCTTGAGATTTAGAGATATGTCCATGCTTCGGGGACTTAATTTACTTCATGAGCGGTCAGTCGCACTCGTTTGATGGTTAGAACTTTGTCCACGCTCTGGGGACTCGGAGTTGTCTTACGGGTGGTTGCTTCACACCCGTTTTGTGTTTACACTCCAATCTACATCAGAAGACTTTAGAGTTAGTCGATGTTTATACTCCAGTTCGCACTCTGGGAATCCGGAGTTGGTTGATGTTTATACTCCAGCTTGCACTCTGGGAATCCGAAGTTCGTTGATGTTTATACTCCGGTTCGCACTCTGGAAATCCGGAGTTAGTTGAGGTTTATACTCTGATTCGCACTCTGGGAATTCAAAGTTAGTTGATGTTTATACTCCAGTTCGCACTCCGGGAATCCGGAGTTAGTTGAGGTTTATACTCCGGTTCTGTAACGACCCGTAAATTTTAACTGTTTTAATAACGTAATTAGTTAAAATTTTATGAAATTTTAAACGATAAAATTTTGTAATAAATTTTTACATTTGAAATGCGTCTAGTTAAATATAGCAACTGGTAAATTTTCGTCCGAAAATATGAAGTTTATTTTCGTGCGTAAATTTATTTCAATTTAACCAGTTAGGAATTAATGAAAATAAAATGTTTTCGAAACCTAAATATTTTTATATAGAAAAATTCTAAAACATCTTCTGAGCAAGACGTCATTTTTCGTTTTTCCAAATTCGGACTTCTTTAGCTCCGTCGATCTTATTTTTCTGCGATTTTCTTGCATTTTCCGATAATAGAAAATTCGAATTTTTATAATTCAATCATATCACTGATATCCATATACTGTGTTGATCGTCTCGTTGTGCTGATCACTACAGTACATTCGTTTGTGTGTTTCGAAGTTCGGTACTCAACGAAATCGATAAAACGATTTATCGTATCGGTACTCAACTCTAACTTTTGGTTTCCTATTTCTCTTTCATATTCCACCGTCTAATTGTCAATAGCCTGCAGTCTTTTTTTCCACTTCTCAAAATTTAACTTTATTACTATCACTAATTCCTATTTCATTTATTATGTGATGGTTCACATTGTTTTGGGTTTAGTTCCATTTCAAATAAAATAATGAACTGGTTCGTCACTGTCCATTTGCTTTGAGAAGAAATATCATTACTTTCATTCATCCTCTCCCAGATCTCTTCTCCTCTGCCTTCCCTACTCACCCAAACAACCCCCTCCATGCAAACACCATCGGCTCGCTCTTCACAGCAGCACTGAGATCCGCCTCCATCATGCTATCATCACCCTCCAACGAAGCTGTTCCACCCTCAAACCCTGAAACTGAGCCGTGCATGCAGCCATCCACATAGCAGCTCCGAAGCAAGCAACCGCAAATCCTCTGGCCTTGCCCTCTCTTCGCCGATCCATACTACGAGACTAACCGACCTAGAAAGCATCTCAGACTTCACCTTTCTCTACCGTGCATAAGGCTACTAGCTTTGCAACCAAGATCCGGCCTCGCCACCTGGCTGCACCGCCCCAGCCTTAAACCACCGCCTCGTCTTTTCCTTGCCACCCTCCTCGCCATAGCAACCGACTTTCCCACCACTTGAACCGCCTCCACCAAGCCTTGGCCATGCTTCACTTCGTTTCCTCCTCCCTCCGCTCATCTTGCCGTCGCAAGCCCAGAAAGCCTACCCCTTCGACTCATCCACCCATGACTAGCCGAGCTCCCTCCTTTCTTTGTCTCTTACAGGTTATGATATGTTTCATTTTATATACATAGAGTTGATGTTTTAAACGAGTATGAGTTTTGTTTTAAATCTGTTATATAAGTTACGTATCTTATGTTATAAAAAAAAGTTAAAGCATATCGGTATTACCTTAGTTTCATTCTATGTTGTAGCCGTTATATGATTTTTGCAAGATGGTTAAAAAAAAGAAGCAATGCATATATGTTTGTATATATTATATATCAGTGCTATTGTGTTGTATATATATTTTAAGTTATACAAATATATATGCGTACTGTATATGGTTTAGATTATGGGTTGTATAATATGTTGGTTATATTTAAAGTTTAGATATATATACGTTGTACGATCTGTTGGAGTTTATGGTATATGATGTAATAGTCTTCATACATACAACCTATTGTTAGTATATATGTATATATTTTAAATGACATATATTTTAAATTTTTATAATACAAAGTAAAATTTGTTTACATATATACTTATTGCTTGCAGTATGTATATGAGATGGGTATTTTAGATTGTCTATATATGTATATATATTTATGAAAAATATATATAGTATTAAGTCATATACATATGTGAAAATATAAGTTATAAGCTATACATATTACATTTTCCTGTTTTGTCTTAGCCGCATATACAGTAGCTTGCAAATATATGTGTTTCAAGTGTTGATTTATGGTTTGCATTAAATTTGTAGTCTGCACAGTTGTTATGTATAAGGATAAGTATATCTGGATTCATGCGTTGCCTTTACATTTTGAAAAAACATATATGATATTAAATGAATATTGATTTTAATATTTTAAATATAAAAGGTTACTTTTGTACAAGTATTTATTTCAATCTTATGTATATATGATGATTAATTTTTAATTAAATATTGATTTCATATATATATTTAGTCCATTTTATATCAACTGATTCAATCGTTCTCTTCGATTTTCCCATTATCAGCCTTGTCCGTCGCGCCTATTTTTCTACATCAAATCTTGTCAGTCCAACGTTGCTTTGGATTTTGTAGCTCACTTCTTGTCTCTTTAGCCTTGAAAGGTGAGCAATCACTCACGATTAATGTTCTTATATTTATTAAATTTGATTTCAATTGAAACGACAATTGAAATTTGCTGCTGCTAGTTATTCACATTGCTATATATATGCCATCATCTGTATCTTTTCACCTGTGACATCTGACACCATTATCCGTTATTTATATTGCTACATATATGCCATTATCTGTATCTATTCACCTGTGACATCTGACACCCTTATCTGTTATTTATACTGATGATATATGCTTGTTACCGTTGTTATATTATTATCATATCTGTTATCACTCTGCAAGTTCCCTGTTAGTATAGAATTCACTATGGGTTGAAATGATACATACCCGAACGATCTGTAGAATAGGAGAAAATCGTTATGGGTTGAAATGATAAACCCAAGAGATTTTAAATTGAATTGAATTTGGGATTTCGGGTTGAAAAGATATATACCCGAATATAATTTAAATTACGGATTGAAATGATAAATATCTGTATCACTTGACCATAGGATAGAAATTATATACAGGCACCATTGGTCTATATATATAAATATTTTGAAAAATGATTTCTATTGTTTTGAAAAGAAATATATAGTTTTAATAAATATTGATTTTAAAGATTTATTAAATTTGATTTGAATCAATATAAAAATATGTTTTGAGTATTTATGAAAAAATTATAATTTCAAATATAGAGTTTATAATGTATCAGGTTGAAAGATAAATTTGAATTTGATTTGGAATTTTTAATTATTTAAGAATTATACTTAAATAAGTTTGATTTGAAATCTATTAAAATTGAAATGTTAAGATATGTTTTATAACTTGAATTTGATTAAAAGTGGCTTAAATGAATATTTCAAACTTATAAAAATTTAAATGGGATATTTTGTTTATATAAATTTGTAAATTGAAGTTGTATTTAGATGTATTGAAATGATTAAATAAATATCTCAGAAACTAAATGAAATGAAATTAAATTGAGTTATAAATGGAATTATCAAATTTAGTTTTTGAAAAGTGGAATATTTAAAGCTTTGAAATATATTGAAATTTAATGGTTTATTTTGAGTTTAAAATTTGTATTTGAAATCGTTATAATTCGAAATGATTTATTTAGAAATTGAATTGGGTTGAAATTGATGATTTGAGATTTGATTAAGTTTGAATTTGGAAGTCGAGTTAATTTGAATCGATTTGTGAATTTGTGGAAGCTATTTTATTTTATAAAGTATTTTTAAACTATATCTACAACTATTTATATTTTACTTTATAAATTATTTTAATATAAACTATTTTATATAAATCATTTTCAATATATATTATTTTATTATAAACTATTTTAACTTATAACTATTGTATATAAACTATTTTTATTTTATAAACTATTTTATTATATACACTAATTTTAATATCTAAACTGTTTAATAGGAAAGTGTTATGAATTCCAAAATGTTATGATTTCAAACTATAGTTCAAAGTGTTATGAATTTCAAGGTTTTGATTTCCAAAGTGTTTTGATTTTAAAAGACTTACGATTTCGAAAGCGATATAACTTTGGAAAGTGATATGATTTTGGAAATGGATTTATTTGAAGTGAAAATGATATCGTATGAATATGGTTTTGAAATGGCAATGGTATTTCGGTTTTGAAATATAAATTATTTTGAAAGTTTATTAAATGACCAATCGGTGTAATAATTACGTAGTTATTGAAGAGTCCGGGATTGGTTAGGGACATACTCTCTGTCCAAACCGAAAACCACTTTAATAACTAATATTCGCGGAGTGTTGATCCAGAATGAAGTGGATGGTTTTGGTGAACGCGTTGACAGAAGAAAGAGAACGATTTTGGATGACCCCTGACATGACTAAAACAGGAGCCCTGCTGGGCCATTGAGCTTCGCCACCTCTAGCGGACACACTTCTTCGTTACCATATCTATTACTTTTGTGATTCGATTTGGGTGCACCCCTCGATTATGGGAGTGTTGTTTCACGGTGTTGGGGTAGTAGCTGCTATGCCCAACATTAGTCCGAATGACGCAACTACTAGTATCCTAGTTGGTATCGCCTCATGTACCTTGTCATACTGTTTATCCTATCGCGACCACTACGATTTGTTTTGTGTTATACCTATGGGGTACCCTCTGATAACCGCTAGTTTACGATGGGGTTTACGGTGCTGTATAGACTATGGCATTATAAAATGTGTTAAGGGGGATTATGGTAACGCCTTAACACTATTTTGATATCGTACTTTACTGATTAGACATTATCTACTTAGCGTACACTACTACATAGTAGATAGTTTAACGGATCCTTAGAGGATGGTTATCCCAAACATTCTTTGAGTTACTTGTATTTCAGTTGCTATTTCACTTGAGTTGGATTTATTGATATAAGAATGTTAATCCTGACTCGAGTGTTTTGTGTTTTTCTTTACGCTCGGGTCAGACTGAGTGATACAGTATTCGAGACTCACCTTTGGAGTTGGAGCTTCGCTTGGAGATCCAGCTATCTATCCAGCTTTCAGATATTCAATTTATTCCAGTGACGTATTCTGATATTGTATTTGACTATTGTATTCGAGACCTCTGTTGTATCTTGTTTAACTCTGTTATATATATATATAGTAGCTTCATGAACTACTATTCTTTTGTTTCCGCTGCATTATTGTTATATTACTCTGTGTCTGTGATCTGTGATTATTTTATTTACTGTATATGCTAAGTTTTGCCAATTTAAATTAACAATCTACTGTTTTGAATTATTCAAGTCCGACATGTGTGGATTTATTGTCGATTTGAATGGTCCTAAATAGTGGGTCGTTACAGTTGGTATCAGAGCTCTGGTTTTAGGCAAAACTCAGCATATGTAGTAAATTCAATTACATAATCACGTTCATTCGAGCTTGAATTCCTTCTTCTTTGACTCGGTTTCTTTGAATTTTGGAACGTTCCCTTCAGTTCCAAAGTCCATTCGTGTCTCCTCTATTCGTGTCTTTTAATTCTGGAGTATCCCATAACTCCACTTCGAATGATCTCTATAATAACTCGGCGGTCTCGCCAATCTCCAAATGATTTGTAAAGAGGTGAAACTCCTTTACAATTGGCATTGATTCACCGGAGATTTTATATCGTCGGTTTAAGATGCTGTTATCTTTTGTTATACCCAAATTATATCTCTGGCGATCAAATGTCGATTTCCTCTGGATTCTGCATCGATCTTATTCTTGAAGTCTCGGTTGACCCGGTTAAGGCTACCCAAGATTTATATAAGTCGGTACATTCGTTTCTCTTTGAAATCTATTTATCTCCCATTCAAGCCTATCTTCTTATTAGAAATTCTTCCGATTTGGATCCTTTAACATTCAAATCACTGTTCTTGTTTTGAAATCCATTCTTGTATCGTCGAGTGAGGAGTGTAATTGTTATTAATATAAAATATTTTATGTTTATAGTGTGTTGTTTGAGTTGTTGATGTTGGTTTGGATTTTCGATCGATTCGTCTGATCAACGCTATCGATAGGATTTCCAAAACACTTGAACAGAGCAAACTGACACAATAATATTTTCAAATTTGGTAAATGAAATAAATTTGGATGATTATATTATAAATATATAAGTGAAATTTTTCTGAAATTTAATAAGTTAATTAAATTGGTTGTTGAAATGATAATAATTGATTATCACTTATTGTTCTATAAATAAATTTTTAAAACATGGGTTATAAACTGATTTGAAATTTAAAATTTAGAATTTGATAATTTAATTTCCAATGATTTCAAGCTTTGGTTTTAAATTTTTAAAATGTATATTATTGAAGGTATTTTCAAATAGAAACCGTTTTCAAAGAATTTTATAATGTTGAAATCAGTGCTCTTCTCTTTGTCACTGGAAAATAATTTCGGTGATGGCGGCCGCATCATCGACATTCATTTTCGAGTTTCGAAGTGGAGAAACCAGTCTGTAGCTTTGCTACGGGTTTGTTTGGAAAAATATTTTAATTTGAATTTCTTAAGTATGAATCGATTTATATATATGGGTATATTATTTAAATTTAATTTGATTTAATATATATAGTATATACATAATTATCTCTAAAGGGTTTGAAATTAAATGGAAATTTAATTCTTAAAATTATGTTAAAGGATGTTTTCAATTAGAAATAAAGTTAAATTTTGGATAAATATTTAAACTTGAAATAATTGAATTTGAAAATTTTATTTGTATAGTACTAAATTGCATTTCAATATAACTTACCTAAATTTTTAGAAGTTAAAAATGTAATTGGATAATATACAATATAAAATGACTTTATAAGGAAAGATTTGAGTGTTATAATAAATGTTATACACTTAAATTTTATTATAAAGATGTTAATAGAGATAAATAGAATAATAAGTTAATTGAATAATAGATTAGACAAATAAACTTGTTTTGAAGGAATTAATAAATTGAAATTAGATCAACTTACGGAAATACTTTGAATTTAAAATCAATTATTGAATATAAATTAATTTAAGTTGAAATTTATATGGTTTAAGTTAATTTATATGGTTTAAATTAATTTATATGGTTTAAATATATGTAATAAGATATATTAAGTGGAATAAATTTAATAATAATTTGGAATAAAGAAAAATTAAATTTGTTGAATAAAATATGATTATAACAAATGATTATTCAAATTTATGATTTTATAAAATTTTAATAGAGGATAATTGGATAATAAGACAATGAATAAATGAGATAAATTAAATAAATTTTGTTTTATTGGAATTAATAAATTTAAAACTAAATTAATTGAATGAAATATCATCTATTTAAATTTTAATATTGAATATAAATTAATTTAAATTGAAATTTATATGCTTTAAATTAATTGTTTTACTTGTATTCCAATCTATTTTCTTTCTGGTTGTTTCTATTCTCATACCTCCTTCCTTTTCGGGGACGAAAAGTTTTGAGTGGAGGAGAGTGTAACGACCCGTAAATTTTAACTTTTTAATAACGTAATTAGTTAAAATTTTATGAAATTTTAAACGATAAAATTTTGTAATAAATTTTTACATTTCAAATGCGTCTAGTTAAATATAGCAACTGGTAAATTTTCGTCCAAAAATATGAAGTTTATTTTCGTGCGTAAATTTATTTCAATTTAATCAGTTAGGAATTGATGAAAATAAAATGTTTTCGAAACCTAAATATTTTTATATAGAAAAATTCTAAAACATCTTCTGAGCAAGACGTCATTTTTCGTTTTTCCAAATTCGGACTTCTTTAGCTCCGTCGATCTTATTTTTCTGCGATTTTCTTGTATTTTCCGATAGTAGAAAATTCAAATTTTTATAATTCAATCATATCACTGATATCCATATACTGTTTTGATCGTCTCGTTGTGCTGATCACTACAGTACATTCGTTTGTGTGTTTCGAAGTTTGGTACTCAACGAAATCGATAAAGCGATTTATCGTATCGGTACTCAACTCTAACTTTTGGTTTCCTATTTCTCTTTCATATTCCACCGTCTAATTGTCAATAGCCTGCAGTCTTTTTTTCCACTTCTCAAAATTTAACTTTATTACTAACACTAATTCCTATTTCATTTATTATGTGATGGTTCACATTGTTTTGGGTTTAGTTCCATTTCAAATAAAATAATAAACTGGTTCGTCACTGTCCATTTGCTTTGAGGAGAAATATCATTACTTTCACTCATCCTCTCCCAAATCTCTCCTCCACTGCCTTCCCTACTCACCCAAACAACCCCCTCCATGCAAACACCATCGGCTCGCTCTTCACAGCAGCACTGAGATCCGCCTCCATCATGCTATCATCACCCTCCACCGAAGCCGCTCCACCCTCAAACCCTGAAACTGAGCCGTGCATGCAGCCATCCACATAGCAGCTCCGAAGCAAGCAACCGCAAATCCTCTGGCCTTGCCCTCTCTTCGCCGATCCATACTACGAGCCTAACCCACCTAGAAAGCATCTCAGACTTCACCTTTCTCTGTCGTGCATAAGGCTACTAGCTTTGCAACCAAGATCCGGCCTCGCCACCAGGCTGCACCGCCCCAGCCTTAAACCACCGCCTCGTCTTTGCCTTGCCACCCTCCTCGCCACAGCAACCGACTTTCCCACCACTTGAACCGCCTCCGCCAAGCCTTGGCCATGCTTCACTTCGTTTCCTCCTCCCTTCGCTCATCTTGCCGCCGCAAGCCCAGAAAGCCTACCCCTTCGACTCATCCACCCATGACTAGCCGAGCTCCCTCCTTTCTTTGTCTCTTACAGGTTATGATATGTTTCATTTTATATACATAGAGTTGATGTTTTAAACGAGTATGAGTTTTGTTTTAAATCTGTTATATAAGTTACGTATCTTATGTTATAAAAAAAAGTTAAAGCATATCGGTATTACCTTAGTTTCATTCTATGTTGTAGCCGTTATATGATTTTTGCAAGATGGTTAAAAAAAGAAGCAATGCATATATGTTTGTATATATTATATATCAGTGCTATTGTGTTGTATATATATTTTAAGTTATACAAATATATATGCGTACTGTATATGGTTTAGATTATGTGTTATATAATATGTTGGTTATATTTAAAGTTTAGATATATATACGTTGTACGATCTGTTGGAGTTTATGGTATATGTTGTAATAGTCTTCATACATACAACCTATTGTTAGTATATATGTATATATTTTAAATGACATATATTTTAAATTTTTATAATACAAAGTAAAATTTGTTTACATATATACTTATTGCTTGCAGTATGTATATGAGATGGGTATTTCAGATTGTCTATATATGTATATATATTTATGAAAAATATATATAGTATTAAGTCATATACATATGTGAAAATATAAGTTATAAGCTATACATATTACATTTTCCTGTTTTGTCTTAGCCGCATATACAGTAGCTTGCAAATATATGTGTTTCAAGTGTTGATTTATGGTTTGCATTAAATTTGTAGTCTACACGGTTGTTATGTATAATGATAAGTATATCTGGATTCATGCGTTGCCTTTACATTTTGAAAGAACATATATGATATTAAATGAATATTGATTTTAATATTTTATATATAAAAGGTTACTTTTGTACAAGTATTTATTTCAATCTTATGTATATATGATGATTAATTTTTAATTAAATATTGATTTCATATATATATTTAGTCCATTTTATATCAACTGATTCAATCGTTCTCTTCGATTTTCCCATTATCAGCCTTGTCCGTCGCGCCTATTTTTCTACATCAAATCTTGTCAGTCCAACGTTGCTTTGGATTTCGTAGCTCACTTCTTGTCTCTTTAGCCTTGAAAGGTGATCAATCACTCACGATTAATGTTCTTATATTTATTAAATTTGATTTCAATTGAAACGACAATTGAAATTTGCTGCTGCTAGTTATTCACATTGCTATTTATATGCCATAATCTATATCTTTTCACCTGTGACATCTGACACCATTATCCGTTATTTATATTGCTACATATATGCCATTATCTGTATCTGTTCACCTGTGACATCTGACACCCTTATCTGTTATTTATACTAATGATATATGCTTGTTACCGTTGTTATATTATTATCATATCTGTTATCACTCTGCAAGTTCCCTGTTAGTATAGAATTCACTATGGGTTGAAATGATACATACCCGAACGATCTGTAGAATAGGAGAAAATCGTTATGGGTTGAAATGATAAACCCAAGCGATTTTCAATTGGATTGAATTTGGGATTTCGGGTTGAAAAGATATATACCCAAATATAATTTATATTACGGATTGAAATGATAAATATCTGTATCACTTGACCATAGGATAGAAAATTATATACTGGCACCATTGGTCTATATATATAAATATTTTGAAAAATGATTTCTATTGTTTTGAAAAGAAATATATAGTTTTAATAAATATTGATTTTAAAGATTTATTAAAGTTGATTTGAATCAATATAAAAATATGTTTTGAGTATTTATGAAAAATTTATAATTTCAAATATAGAGTTTATAATGTATCAGGTTGAAAGATAAATTTGAATTTGATTTGGAATTTTTAATTATTTAAGAATTATACTTAAATAAGTTTGATTTGAAATCTATTAAAATTGAAATGTTAAGATATGTTTTATAACTTGAATTTGATTAAAAGTGGCTTAAATGAATATTTCAAACTTATAAAAATTTAAATGGGATATTTTGTTTATATAAATTTGTAAATTGAAGTTGTATTTAGATGTATTGAAATGATTAAATAAATATCTCAGAAACTAAATGAAATGAAATTAAATTGAGTTATAAATGGAATTATCAAATTTAGTTTTTGAAAAGTGGAATATTTAAAACTTTGAAATATATTGAAATTTAATGGTTTATTTTGAGTTTGAAATCTGTATTTGAAATCGTTATAATTCGAAATGATTTATTTAGAAATTGAATTGGGTTGAAATTGATGATTTGAGATTTGATTAAGTTTGAATTTGGAAGTCGAGTTAATTTGAATCGATTTGTGAATTTGTGGAAGCTATTTTATTTTATAAAGTATTTTTAAACTATATCTACAACTATTTATATTTTACTTTATAAATTATTTTAATATAAACTATTTTATATAAATCATTTTCAATATATATTATTTTATTATAAACTATTTTAACTTATAACTATTGTATATAAACTATTTTTATTTTATAAACTATTTTATTATATACACTAATTTTAATATCTAAACTGTTTAATAGGAAAGTGTTATGAATTCCAAAATGTTATGATTTCAAACTATAGTTCAAAGTGTTATGAATTTCAAGGTTTTGATTTCCAAAGTGTTTTGATTTTAAAAGACTTACGATTTCGAAAGTGATATAACTTTGGAAAGTGATATGATTTTGGAAATGGATTTATTTGAAGTGAAAATGATATCGTATGGATATGGTTTTGAAATGGCAATGGTATTTCGATTTTGAAATATAAACTATTTTGAAAGTTTATTAAATGACCAATAGGTGTAATAATTACGTAGTTATTGAAGAGTCCGGGATCGGTTAGGGACATACTCTCTGTCCAAACCGAAAACCACTTTAATAACTAATATTCACGGAGTGTTGATCCAGATTGAAGTGGATGGTTTTGGTGAATGCGTTGACTGAAGAAAGAGAACGATTTTGGATGACCCCTGACATGACTAAAACAGGAGCCCTGCCGGGACATTGAGCTTCGCCATCTCTAGCGGACACACTTCTTCGTTACCATATCTATTACTTTTGTGATTCGATTTGGGTGCACCGCTCGATTATGGGAGTGTTGTTTCGCGGTGTTGGAGTAGTAGCTGCTATGCCCAACATCAGTCCGGATGACGCAACTACTAGTATCCTAGTTGGTATCGCCTCATGTACCTTGTCATACTGTTTATCCTATCGCGACCACTACGATTTGTTTTGTGTTATACCTATGGGGTACCCTTTGATAACCACTAGTTTACGGTGGGGTTTACGGTGCTGTATAGACTATGGCATTATAAAATGTGTTAAGGGGGATTATGGTAACGCCTTAACACTATTTTGATATCGTACTTTACTGATTAGACATTATCTACTTAGCGTACACTACTACATAGTAGATAGTTTAACGGATCCTTAGAGGATGGTTATCCCAAACATTCTTTGAGTTACTTGTATTTCAGTTGCTATTTCACTTGAGTTGGATTTATTGATATAAGAATGTTAATCCTGACTCGAGTGTTTTGTGTTTTTTTTTACGCTCGGGTCAGACTGAGTGATACAGTATTCGAGACTCACCTTTGGAGTTGGAGCTTCGCTTGGAGATCCAGCTATCTATCCAGCTTTCAGATATTCAGTTTATTCCAGTGATGTATTCTGATATTGTATTTGACTATTATATTCGAGACCTCTGTTGTATCCTGTTTAACTCTGTTATATATATATATAGTAGCTTCATGAACTACTATTCTTTTGTTTCCGCTGCATTATTGTTCTATTACTCTGTGTCTATGATCTGTGATTATTTTATTTACTGTATATGCTGAGTTTTGCCAATTTAAATTAACAATCTACTGTTTTGAATTATTCAAGTCCGACATGTGTGGATTTATTGTCGATTTGAATTGTCCAAAATAGTGGGTCGTTACAGGTTCGCACTCTGGGAATCTGGAATTGGCCGACAGATGGTCAGTCATATCTGTTTAGGCTTTAGGATTTCGTTCGCACTCAGGGAACGACGAATCTATTAGGATCATGGATGGTCGACTCACATCCACCCTGAGTTAACAAGTGAGCTCGTTAGATAAACGGGTCAATCCTCCTCGAACTTGGTTGAATATGGGCGAAGGCGTTGGGTGGACGGATCCACCCTCTTCGAAACCGCATTTTTAAGTTTATACTCCAGTTCGCACTCTGGGATTTCGAAGTTAGTTAGAGGATTGTCGTGTATCAATCCTTTTTTAGCTTTAGTGTGATGACTTGCCCCCGAGCTCGGGTTTCACTTAGTGAGTGACCGGTCATATCACAGTCACTGCCTATTTGAATAAATCCCACCGTATGGTGGAACTCATCTCTCCTTGTATAGTGATGGTCGTATGATGCATTTCAAAAAATCATAGCTCTGGCTCGAAGAGATTGCATTTTATTGCTGAAATAAGAAAATACGGCAAAGTCAGTTGCCTTATTACAAATTCAAATTTCGAAATGCATAAATAAATTGCAAATGAAAAGTAGAATGAATAAATAAACAGAGCATGTTATGTGTAGTAGCGACGAAGACTTTCGCTGTTCCAGGCTCTCGGCAGAGTAAGACCGTCAACAGCCGATAATTTAAATGTACCATCTCTGGGCTTTTGTTCGATGACATACGGCCCTTCCCACATTGGCATTATATGTGAAGGAACCGGGTAAATTCTCTTAAGGACGAGATCGCCGAGTTCGATGGTTTGGGGTCGGACCTTGGCATTGTATAATTGGGCAACTCGACTTCGGTATGCGGCTGCCCTCAAATCAGCCTCTTCTCGCTTCTCATCCAATAAATCCAAAGATTCGGCAAGTAATATAGCATTCGTTCTCGGATCATAATAAGTCACATGATGAGAAGGTACTTCCATCTCGACTGGAATAACGACTTCTGAACCGTAGGAAAGAGAGAATGGAGTGTGGCCGGTGGCGGGTTTGTGGGTTGTCTGATAAGCCCATAAAGCCATAGGAAGTTCATCGACCCATTTGCCCCCGGCCTTTTCCAGGTGTTTCTTCAGAATGGACTTTATTACTTTATTAACAGCTTCAACCTGTCCATTTGCTTGAGGGTGTGCAACTGTAGAGAATTTCTTCTGGATGTGGAAACATTGACAGAAATTCTTAAATTCAACACTGTCGAATTGGGCTCCATTGTCAGTGATGATGGTATATGGAAGACCAAATCGACAGATAATGTTGCGTACTACAAAGTTGATCACTTTCTTTGTTGTGATTGTAGCAAGGGGTTCAGCTTTTGCCCACTTGGTAAAGTAATCAACTGCAATGACGGCGTACTTCGCACCACCTTTAGCTAGAGGTAGAGAACCAATGATGTTAATGCCCCATACTGCAAACGACCATGGACTGACCATCTGAGTTATTTTGGTAGGCGGGGGTCTTGGAATCCGAGCATGTCTTTGACATCTGTAACATTTTCTGGCGTAATCCAATGCATCGCGATTGACAGTCGGCCAATAATATCCATATCGGAGCACTTTTTTGGCAAGAGCTTGCCCCCCGGTGTGATCACCACGTTCTCCTTCATGTACATTATGCAATAATCGTTTGATTTCATCGTGGGTGATACACCGGAGAAAAGGAACAGAGTACCCTCTTTTATACATGACTCCATTCTGAATAGTGAACCGCGAAGCCTTTCGAAGAACTTGTCTCTTTTCACTCCTACGCTCCGGCAGGGTCCCATGCTCGAGATAGTTTCTGAACGGAGTCATCCATGTCTCCTTATTGGGAACGACTTCATACACCCAATCTGTTTTCATTTGATCGATGCTCGGGGAAGATAACGTCTCTACAGGAACGATTCCCATTTGCTGTGCTTCACCTGTACTGGCTAACTTTGCTAAAGAATCGACCTTTTAATTATGTTCTCGGGGTATGCAATAAATGGCATAATAATCGAACTGATCCAATATTTCCTGAACCTGAGCAAGATAAGCAACCAGTCTCTGATACTCCCTCCGAACTTGACACACGACCAATTGTGAATCATAGTAAATCTCCATAGCAATAATTCTTAAATCTCCGGCAATCCTCAATCTGATAAGCAGGGCTTCATATTCGGCCTCGTTCTTGGTTGCACGGAAATCGAACTTTAAGGCATAGCACGAAGATCGGCCTTCAGGAGTTTCAAGTACAACGCCAGCACCTGAGCATTGGTCATTTGATGCACCTTCAATATGCGGCTTCCAGTTATATTTTAGAGATTCACTGGTTTCGGGCAAGTCCTCCGGGATAGTGATTTCAGCGATGAAATCCGCTAGTACTTGTCCTTGAATGGCTCGCCTTGGTGTGTAAACGATGTCGAACTGACTCAGCTCGATATTCCACTTGAGTAACCAACCAGATGTCTCAGGCCGCGCAAGGACCTGTCGTAACGGCTGATCGGTGTAAAAGGTGATAGGTTGAGCCTGGAAATATGGACGGCGCTTCCTTGAGGCAATGACAAGACAATAAGCCAGCTTTTCTAGCTTCGGATAATTTCTCTCTGCTATGGTTAGTCGTTTGCTAATGTAATAGACTGCTCGTTGTATCCGGTCTTCCTCCCAAATTAGGGCAGCACTGATTGCATTTTCTGACACCGCCAAGTAGATGTACAATCTCTAGTGATCAATAGGCTTTTACAGAATGGGTGGTGTGGATAGGTTGTTTGTACCAAAAATGGGCACAACACTCTTCGGGAGTTGTTTGAAGAGATAAAATGAAGATTATAAATGTAAAACAGAGATTATCTAACAAAAACTCCAACAAATATGAATGCAAAGTGAACAGACAAGCAGTTTAGAGTGGTTCGGCGTATAGCCTACGTCCACTATGAAGTTTTGATGATTTTATTGATTCTCTTTCAATGATTACAAGCGTTTACAGCGATGAACAGCGGATTTAAGTTTGGAATTCGAAATTGACAGCAAAAGTATGATGCAAATCTCAATCCGGCAGAGTCTGGGCGCTTCAAAGAAAAAAGATCCTTTTTCCGTTGATTCTGGGGCTCTATTTATAGGTGTAGGAGGCTTGGATTTCGCTCAAACTCCGGAAGACTTGGCCAGACACGTGAGGGGGCCCATTCGACCACTCCCAGAGAGTTTCAAGCCAATCTGTGATCGATATGAAATCATTTCGTATCGATCAGGATTACTTCCAATTGAGCCCAAAATTGGTGGAGACATTCCTTGTTATGTGTGCAGCCTTCAGTTAAAATTTCATGGTGTTTGGATTAGTGGATTGAGAGATATCGTCGATACGAGATGGATTTTAACGCTGGCTGTTCTGCTCGTCTCCATTGCTTCGACTCCATCCTTTCGTCTCGATGACTGCACGCGCTCTCAAGGTGATGTGGTGCGCGCGCCTCGCTTCGATTCGCTCTTCACTCCGAGTTGACCGCGTCGACTCCATATATCTCGGCGCATTCGCATCGAGGGATGACGTGGTGTGCGCTCTTCGCCTCGATCCGGTATTTGCTCCGTGTTGACTGCTTCGACTCCACGTATCTTGCCCCGTTTCCTTCGAGAGGTGACACGTTATCCAAGCTGGTTGACCTGATGGTTTCGAGTAGGACTCCACCCTGGGATACGAGGCAAATACTATCTGATGGATACGAAGCAGGCACTGGCTGATGGATACGAAGTAAGCAATGTCTGATGGATACGAAGCAAGTGTTGGCTGATGGATACGAAGCAAACACTGAATGATGGATACGAAGCAAGTGTTGGCTGAAGGATACGAAGTCCTTCAATTGCTGGTATGCGTGAAGTCCATCGATACGAGTTCGATGGATACGAAGAAAATCGAGTCGAACCTGGGTACCTCGATGGATCCGGAGCTGATCGATACGAAGCATGATGGATTCGAACTGGGGCTTCGGTGATGGATACGAAATCGCCCAGAATGATGGATACGAAATCTGGGTTCTTTCCAATTTGACTCGATCATAGCTTGAGTGTATGAGTCTGGATCGACTTGAAATTTGAGGTGCTGATCTCTATGGCCTTTCTTGTTGTGTCCTATCAATTGTAGCTCACTCTGGGCTCGGACAAAATTCAGTGATATCCATGGCGTGCTATCCTTGTTCTCTAGCCGGCTTCTTGATGTCCTGGCCTTGCCAAAAGGCGGGATAACATAGGTGTTGAACCAGTGCTCGGAATGCACCCTCTCATTCTGTAGCCCATTCAAAATTTTGTTTCCTTTTCCTGATCAGATCGAAGAAGGGAATGCATTTGTCGGTGGATTTTGAAATGAACCTGCTTAGTGCTGCCACTTTTCCATTGAGGCTCTGAACCTGCATTATAGTCCTCGGCGTCTCAAGATTTATAATTGCCCAGATCTTCTCGGGATTGGCTTCAATTCCTTGGGCATTGACGATAAATGCAAGGAATTTTCCAGACCCGACCCCAAAGTGACATTTCAACGGGTTGAGTTTCATTCTATATTCTCGGAGGATGTTGAACATCGATTCCAGGTCTTTGATATGATCAGTGGAAAATTGTGACTTCACAAGCATGTCATCCACATATACCTCCATGGTTTTTCTGATCTGGTTAGCAAACATTCGATTAACTAGCGTATGGTAGGTTGCCCCGGCGTTTTTAAGTCCAAACGGCATGACTTTGTAGCAGTAAAGTCCCAAATCGGTGACGAAGCCGGTATGCTCCTGATCAGGCAAGTGCATGGTTATCTGGTTGTAGCCGGAATACGCATCCATGAAGGATAAGAGTTCGTGTCCAGCCATTGAGTCTACGAGCTGATCGATTCGGGGAAGTGGAAAACTGTCCTTGGGGCAAGCTTTATTCAAGTCTGAGTAGTCAATGCATGTTCTTCATTTCCCGTTAGGCTTTCTGACAAGTACAGGATTGGACACCCCTTCCGGATATAATGCATCTCAGATATATCCGTTTAACTTGAGCATATCTACTTCTTCCTTAAGGGCGGCAGATCTCTCTGGATCTATACCATGCCTTTTTTGCTTGACCGGGATATGCCGCGGGTCAATATTCAATGTGTGGCTCGTGATGTCCAGGGAGATTCCACACATGTCATAATGCATCCAGGCAAACACGTCAAGGTTTGCCCAAAGAAATTCAACCAATTCCTCATGCATCTGTTGGCTTAGCTGAGATCCAATCTTTATCATTTTAGAATCATCATTATCGTCGATCGAAACATCAATCGTCAGCTTTGCCGGGGAAGCTTGATTATCTTTACTTTCGTCTTCACTTTCGGTTTCTCTTAGGTCAAGATCCCTTGGGAATTGGTTGGGGTGCCCGGGCCTTGGCCCAGGCGTCAATTGTCAATTCTCAGCAAAGCGGACGCAGAGAGATTCTTCTACGCCTTTTCCTTTTTCTTTTCGTTGCACCTCCCGCAGCTCAGCAACATAACAGGCTCATCCAGCAGCCTGGTCTCCCTGAACGACTCCAACTCCATTGTCGGTATGGAATTTTAAAGTCAGACATCAAGAGGCAATGGCAGCCCTGAACTCAGCTAGGGCCGGTCGGCCCAAGAAAGCATTAAATGGCGAGTCTATATCCAATACAACAAACTATAATATCCGGACTCTCCGGCGTTCTCCAATTCCCAACTCCACTGGTAGTTCCACCACTCCAATGGGTATAGTTGCACTCCCATTGAAGCCATGAATGCGAGACTGACAAGGCTTCAAGTCTTTTGTTTCCATCCTCATCTGATCATAAGCTCGCTTAAACAATATGTTCACTGAGCTTCCACTGTCCACTAAGATCCTCTTCATCCAAGCAGGACCTACTTGAGATGATATGACAAGTGGATCAATGGTTGGGGCTTCGACCCTGTCGGCATCCCTGTCTCGAAATACGATGCTGTCTGTCATCATTTTCTGTTGCTTGGCCAGAGCCCCGTCTTCCAAATCACTACAACATTCGAAGCTCGCATGCCTAATAGAACTGGCATACGACTCCATTTCTTTCTAGTTTCGGTTTGCTGGATGAGGACCACCACTAACAGTATTAATCACCAACCTCCCGCCGGTACGAGCGGGTTCCTCCGGTCTTGCCTGATTTGGTATACGGTTTTGATTCGATGGGCCCGCACCTCCTGACTGTGGTGCCCGTACAAACTGCTCTAACTTTCTCTCATGTATCAACTTCCCAATAATATCCTACAAATGACGGCACTCATTCGTGTAATGGCCATAGCTCTCATGAAATCTGCAAAATTTCCCCGTTTGAATCTGTTTTTCCGATGATTGTTTCGGAGCAGGTTTCTTATACTGAGTAGTATTGCAGGTTTGTAAATACACATTTTCCAACGACATATTTAAAGGAGTATAATTGTCAAACATAGGAGCCCTACGTGGCAGCCCACGATTCAGATCCCGTTTCTCGTTTTGATTTCCATTACTTTCCTGTTTATTCTGTATGTTCAATTGCACCTTTCCGGAACTCTCCCCGGTTTGTTTAACAGCAACATTGCTCCAGATTCCTTCCACACTGGGTCCTCATATTTTTTCCTAAACTGTTTCGCATCCTCCCTTCTCAAGAACTAGGATGCCTTGGAATAGAAATGGTCCAATGACGCAGGAGGTTTTTCGGCCAACCAGTTGCCTAATTTGAAATCGGGATCGATCCCCTTAGTTAGTGCCATCAGAATTGAGTTGTCATTGGGATTACTAATATCAGCGCATGTGGCATGAAACCTCTCCAAATAACGTCTAAGTGTCTCTGCAGGAGCTTGAGTGACACTATACAAGGTGTTAACATCTTTCAGCCTTGTGACATGCATGCGGAACTGTTCAACAAACTTTGTAGCCAACTGGTCCAAACAAGAGATAGATCAGGGTGGTAAACGAGTAAACCACATAGTTGCTATGCCCCCTAGGGAGATCGGGAAACTTCGACACTTGATCGCATCATCAACTCGTGCGGCATTCATTAACCATTTGTACTTTAAGATGTGCTGGTTAGGATCAGAGCTTCCGTCATAAACGGGTAGAGTCGGCATCCTGAATCGCCGAGGCGGTTTAGCGTAGAGGATGTCATCAGTGAAGGGGGTATGACTCCGGGAGATTCCCCAGTCGTTATTAGTAAGACCCTGACTTTCACGGATCATTGTCGGGATATCTAGCATCTGGACGTTCTGGGCATGCGGAGCCAAGGTGTGGTCGGGTTCCACAATGCGATGATGGGTCGGTCGCGGTCGACGGTTCATATCTTGCCTCATTGGTTCTATGTCTTCAGGAATGTAAGGCTCGGGAGTATAATCATGTTGGGGACGGTTCGAATTAGTCCTGTTCCGGGCATCAACTCCTAACTCAGTAGCGGTGGTAGCAGCGCGGTTGTCAATGGTGTGATAGGGAGCAGTACCTCCTCAGGAGGAGGGTCCGGTCTGATGGCTAGTTGATGGTCCAACTCTTGGTTGCCCAAGACTCAAGGTGCGCTGATGTCCAGTAGCCTGTATATAGCTTCCGTCCAGCTCTGGGCGCGTGGATCTGTGATTAAAGTCAGAAGAGGCTGAACTTTTAGTGGATGAATAGGAAGCCTGATCCTTTCTGGATCTTCTTCATCTCTGACGATTCAGTTGGTTGGTCAATTCCGCGTTGGCATGGAGTTGCTGAGTAAGCTGTTGATTACTCTGTGTCATCTCTTGCATTAACAGTTGAAACTCTTCCCTGGTGACAGGGCCTTGTGGATCTGAAGGTCCGGCAGCATTCTGGTCCGTAGGGAGAAGTTACGCAGGGTTCTGTCTATCCCATCCTTCTGGATCTGCATCTATTGATGTAGTCCTAGTGTTGACCATGGTGGATAGCGAAGCTCTCTCCTAGACTTGGTACAAATCCGAATAGGATCGAAGAACTTCTTTACTTGAAATCTGGATCTTCTCCTTAGATTCTTGCAATCCGATATCGATAGTAGATCCAACGAGCAGGAGAAAAACTGGGTTTTCTCAGTGAAAGCACCAAAGTGTTTGTACCAAAATTAGGCACAACACTCTTCAGATGTTTGAAGAGATAAAATGAAGAATATAAATGGAAAATGAGGAAGATCTAACAAAAACACCAATTGATAAACAAGAAAATCACACAGAAACACATAGAATTAGAGTAGTTCGATGTATGGCCTACGTCCACTATGAATTGGATGACTTTTATTGATTTTTGCTTGCTGGTTACAACGAGTTACAACAGTAAAATTCGAGTACAATAGTGATTTCGGCAGAGTCTGGACGTAGAAGAGCCAAAAGTCCCTTTTCAGTAGGTCCTGGGCTGCTATTTATAGGCATAAGCAGCAAATATCTCGCTCAGATCTCGGAAGACCTCTTCTCCCACGTGGGTGGGCCCACGTAATCGATCCCCGGTTGTTTGGACTCGATCCGTGATCGATACGAATGAAATTCGTGTCGATCAATATTCCGCCCAATCGAGCCGAGATCGATCATGAATATTCTTGAGGTTGCACGCAAGCTCCTGTGAAAATTTGGTGGCATTTGGACTTGTAGATTTTGAGTTATGATCGATGCAAGTTTGAATTTGTAGAAGGCTGCTGAGTTCGCATCGCTTCTGTTCGCATCGATCTATTCGCATCACTTCTGGACATGTGATGCCTGATGATGTGGCGCTAACTTTTGGATCTATCCACTTTTTATGTTGAGTGACCGAGTCTCTCACATGAATGTGCCCTGTTCGTATCCATCCATTGCTTTTCCATTCGTATCGCTCCTGTACTTCACTTCGTATCGCTTCACATATACATTGCTTCGTATCGCTTTACATACACATTGCTTCGTATCGCTTCACACATACATTGCTTCATATCCATAGGTGTGGCTTCATTCGTATCGATGATTTGAAGGTGCTTCGTATCGATCACTGCATGCATTCTTCATATCACTCTCTTTAATGGTATGCCTCGTATCGATAGGTTAACTGATCGATACGAGTTAAGTTGGTGTGATCGATACGAAACATGACTTGTTGATGGATACGAAATAAAGCAAATACGATGGATACGAACTGAAGTGCGCGTGATGGATACGAGGCGGCATGCACTTGATGGATACGACCAAGTGCTCACATTATGGATACGAAGCAATGCGCATTTGATGGATACGAACTAGTGCTCACCTGATCAATATGAAGCCATGTGTATTTGATGGATTCGAACAAGATCGATACGAAAGAGGTTTCTCTTTGATGGATACGAAGTGGAGTGTGCCTAGGTGGTTACGATCTGATGATTACTTGATGGATGCGAATGAGATTATTGCTTGATTTGCATCGATCATATCTTGAGCATACGAACTTCGATTGAAATTTGGAACATTAGTTTTCATGGCTTTGCTTGTCATGTCATATCAATTATAGCTTGATCCGGACTTGGGCAAAATTTACCGGCATCCATAGTGGACCTGCATATAACTGGTATTGGGGAAGAATTGTTTTTGGTTTCCAGTCGACTTCTTGGTGTCACAGCCTTGCCAAAAGGCAGGATAACATATACCATACTGATAATCTTTGCGCATAACACGGGTTTGGGTAAGTATAATCGGGTTTTGAGTTTGGTAAATTTCGAGGACGAAATTCTTTTAAAAGGGGTATGGGTGAGGTAGTCTGGTCTTCATACCATAATTTATTTGTTTACATATTTTTGCCTATAAATACAATGCATACCTTCTCATTTTATTCACATTTCCAATCCATTTTCTAAGCTTCTTCTTCCTCTTTATAAATGGCTTTCATGTCCTCATAAATTATTCTATAGTTGTAGTGAAGCTCTGCCGAAAATGCACTTTCAAATATAGAAAGGTATCGCTTTAGTTTGAAATTGAAGTGAGCGATCATATTCTCTTCTTTTTCCTAGCTTGGCTGAACTCATCAAGAGCCACCACCACCTCTCCACCCTCTCTAGTGCAAGGCTGAGCACACCCAAGGGTCCTAAGGCAGGATTCATAAGCTTCGGTGTGGTGATAACGAAGCTATAGTCAATTTTATTACATCTAGAGACAAATGAAAGTGAGAATTACTCCGTTAGTTTATATTATTAAACTACATGATGATATGATATGTTTTTCCATGCTTGTTTTCTATGTTTGATCATCATGTTTTGGATGCAATAATATGTTTGTTTGGTTGTAGAAATAATTCACGGCAAATACATGTCAAATTTGCACACAGAAAACACTTTCCCTTATGAATTGTAAAAGTGTTACGGCATAGTAAAACCTCTTCAAACATGAATAAAAAAGGTTTAAATGGTTTATAAATACTTTAAAAAAATTAAATTTCATTTCGACAAAGTTTTAAAACGATACAAAATTAGATTCAAAATAGTCGCGTAACGGTAATTCGCGATTTTGCGCCATAAAAGTTCAATCAATGTCTAGAGTGGATTATGACTTGGAATTATTCGGAATAAGAATTTTTCGGACTCTTACAACTATAGTTTCTAAATGAAAGAGAAAAATCAAGATTTTATTTTGTAAAATTTGAGATATGTCCAAATCAAGTTTTTAAAATCATCACGTTTTGGCAGTTCGTAAAATATGGATTTCAACTTTTAAGAATAAATATTTTTAAACCTTTAAAAATATGAGATAAATTCTAAAAATATGTTAAAAGAGTTTAAAAGAGTTTTAAATGGAAAAATTGGACATAAAAAAGGTTTAAAATGGGATTCGTGATACTAAGCCCTTAAAAGCACTATTCACCAGCGATTTAACAAAGGAATTTAGAAATTTTTGAAATAA
Source organism: Allium fistulosum (assembly GCA_030737815.1). Taxonomy (NCBI): domain Eukaryota; kingdom Viridiplantae; phylum Streptophyta; class Magnoliopsida; order Asparagales; family Amaryllidaceae; genus Allium; species Allium fistulosum. Next base: position 802,346,429 of record CM060903.1, on the reverse strand, counting down.
GATTTAAACTTGGGTTTTCTTTCCGAATCATTTATGAAGGTTTTTCAAATAATAAATCAAGTATTTTAAAGGGTTTATAGTTGATCAAATAACTTGATCACCTTATGGGTGACAGAGAGATAGTCTCTAGCTTAGGTTTGGAAAATCAGCTTCTTGCTCTCCCTTGCTATCCGGACTGGCCCGACAGAGGGGATAGTTAATTTGATTCACTTGGATCACATTTTCTTAAGATAAAAGTAAAGAGATTTGGTATTTTCCAAAAAGGTTAAACAAGATTTAAAATAGGATTTTAATGGTAAAGTGAACATTTTAGTTAAACTCTATATTAAATTCCAAGGAGAGAGCTTAAACTATCTGTATGAATTTAAAAGGTGATTTCACCATTATTCGACAAATAGTATAGGTTGAATACAAAAATTAGTATTTAGTATAATTAGTCTAATTTCTACGGATCCCCTTTTACTCAATACTAACTGGTTTGGGTTTATAGTAAACGATCTCTTAAATAACATTGTTTTTTACCCATTAAAGATATGTTTTGGAAATGTGAAATCTTCATTAAGATTAGAATTATACTAACAACTGAATAAAGAAATATTTTTCCTAAGTAAAAGATGAAACGTTTTGGTATTTCCAAAGTTAAAAAGGGGTTTTAATTAACCAAAGTATTTGATAAATAATCCCGTATATGCTAAAAAAGAAAATGGTTTAAAGACATATCTTTAAGAAGATATTTTACTTGGATAAAATATATTGATTAATTAAATAATAATCACTCACATACTTGACATCTTTTATCGATAATTGGTTCGAAGAAACCGAAATCGATAATTGATTTTTACAAATGTATATCTGTTTGGTAGTTTAGGAGGTAAACCCTCTTACACTTAACACTCTTTCCTAAGGCGTATGAACTTGGGGGTTGTACTTTTGTGGAAATCAATAATGTGTTATTAGAAATGGCGATGTGGCATTCAAAGTGGGATATTTTGTAAAAGGTCATCTGTTACCTCAGGCCTCACTCCGGAAGTGGCTGAAACAGGGTATGCCGCAAGGCTATGTCGGTCACACCCATTAGGGTATGATCATCACCTTTCCAGATTACCCTCTGTATATCGGGTTTGTTGTGTATGCTATGAGACATCTCAGATAGGTCGGGAATGACCAAGGTGATGTCATATTCGGTATTGTCCAGAACCATTGTGTTGGTCACCAGAAAGGGGTAGCCCAGTCTTGCCAGATGCAGAGCATCATTTGTGGGTCCTCGATACATTTTTCTAGAGATATACTGTATGGAAGGTAGTCCCTTACCTTTCATTATATGGAACCCATTCTCCAATAAGTTCCTTCGAACTTAGTTGTATACCTATTATGCTGGAAATTAATCAATGTAATAATTTCAGCTAAGATTAATATGTATATGTAATCTAGACACTATTATAAAATCATTGGATTTATGTAGCAATGTTTTGGTTATCATAAGGTAAAAACCTATCCATGTTTATGTGCGGCGTGGTCTTATGAGATACCCTTTGTTTTCAAAAATATCCGTGTTTTGAATTTTCTCACACCAGTCCCTTGACTGACCAGAGTTTATTGTCCTTTTCCTTAAACTCTGGGTGCCCTATTTTTTTGGGCAATCAAGTAGTTCAGGTCTAGCTAGGAACATTTTAGAAGAGCCTGGTGCAGGAGCTTGAGTTTCCTTTATAGATGGTTATCCATTTCCATTTCCATAGCATTTTTTTAATGTTTGTATTCAAGGTTAGTAAGGACAGAGATTTATAACTGTCCAGGCTGAGGTTAGGATAGACCCTGATGTACATATTTAAAATTTCCACTGTAAAGATTATATATTTAAGTAATATATGTTATTCCATTCGTGTAAGATTTTGTTCTGTCTTTATTTTTCTTTTTACCCTTGATGAATCCATCTTTTTGGCACTTGGATATTCGGCACATGATTACCATGGATGTATTAGTGCCGATTTCTGAGGGTCAAAAAGGTAGGTCATCACACTTGATATCAGAGCATAGTGGTGAGCGAACACCTAAGCCTTGATGGGATCGACTTATTAGAGATAGGGTCAGTAATGCCCTAGAATGAGTTTAGTCAATGATTGCAAATTTGAAGTTTTTTTCCAAATAAATCTATTCGAGTTATTTTATACCCATCCCCTAAGATAATCTCATCTATTCTAAATTGATATCTTACTATATTCAGATAGTAGGAAATGAGCAACCGAAGAGGACATAGAGCGGGAAATAATAGCACAACAACCACCAATGGCCGAACTCCAAATGCTACGATAATTGAAGAAGTAGTAGTTCCTGTGCAAACTCAGGTTAACTTTGCCGCACTATGCAAAGATTATACCAGCTTAGGAAGAAAGCCATTTATAGGCACATAATATATTATTGAAGCTCAAGGTTGGCTCTAATCATGTGAGAAAATCTTTAAAGGATTCGATGATGATCGAAAAAGGTTCTTAGCCTCCTGGCAATTGAAGGACGGGCACTAGCTTAGTGGGATTCCATTATTCTTAATGAATCTAAAGATAATTTCTCTTAGGAAAGGTTTTAAGAATTTTTTGAAGAATAATACATGCACGCTACTAGAAAGTCCCGCCTCTATAGAAGTTTCATGGATCTAAAGCAAGGAGAAATGTTCATGAAAGAGTATTTGAGCAGGTTTAATGAATTATCTTGCTTTAGGCCCAGACTAATAGACACTCCCCTGAAGAAAAATGAGATGTTTATTACTAGGATGAACGAACAGTATCAGGATAAGATGACCGCTTATGTGAAAGGAACCTTTGTGGATCTGGTGGATATGGGTTTTTGATATGAAGTTTTGGACATAAAGTAACCTGTAGTAGTTCAAGGCAACAACAACAATAAAAGGAAGAAGCCCTGGCAAGGCAAGACCAATGGAGGATCTAAGAAGAACTGGTTTAAGAATGTGGAGTGTTTTAACTGTGGATAGAAGGGCCATCTTTCAAGGTTCTATAGGTGTCCCAAAGTTCAGAAATAGCAACATGGTCCCACCTCTCCTATGGTTTCGAAAAATCTCTGCCACAACTGCCATCAACACGGATACTGTAAAAATACTTGTCCACTAATGAAGAATGGAGAGCAGGTTAAGGTTTATGTTATCAACGACGAGCCTTCAACTGCTAAAGATGTAAAAAGAAAGGGAGTTCTAGAAGGTAATATCTATGTTAATGAGAATATAGTTAAAGCACTATTTGATACTAGGGATTCCCATAGTTTTACTTCTAAAGGATTGGCTAATAGATTAAAATTGATCACCAAAATCATAAATACCCCTATCTGTGTCTAATACCGTAGGCGGTACAACTAATCTTTTTATGATTTGTGAAGACGTCCGAGTTACCCACCTTTCCCATAATTTTTCATGCGACCTATTTGTTCTTGACTTTATTGGGTTTGAAGTTTTACTCGGTATGGATTGGTTATCTAAGTATAAAGCTATTCTTGATTGTGTTAAGAGGACGATGACTGTAAGGACCAACTTTGGGAGGTTTAAAGAACCTAGTCCGGCAAGGGATAGTTTCATGTATACATTAGACTCATCCCAAAAAGGTTTAGAAACGATACCATTTGTTAAGGAGTTTCAGGATGTTTTTGAAGAAGTGAAATTTTTTACCCCACATCGGGAAATTGAGTTTCGTATGGACTTAGTTTCTGGTGCAAGGCTTGTTATACACCCCATTCAAAGGATGGCTCCAAAAGAGAAGGATGAGTTAAGGAATCAAACCGATGAGTTGTTAATGAAAGGGTTGATTAGACCTAGTCGCTCAAGTTGGAGCATAGCAGTAGTTTTCATTGCAAAGTCTGATGGCTCCCTAAGGCTTTATGTAGATTATTGAGACCTGAACAAGCAGATGATTAAGAACAAGTATCCTCTTCTTCGAATAAATAACTTGTTTGATCAACTTCATGGTGGTTGAATATTCTCGAAAATATATTTAGCCACAGGATTCTATCAACTATGGATAATAGAAGATTGCATTCCATTAACTGCATTCAGAGGTCTGAATAGTTTCTACAAATGGTTGGTTATGCCTTTTGGGCTAACCAATGCGCCTGCTTAATTTTTGGATCTCATGAATGGAGTGTTTAGAGATGTGCACAACAAATTCATGTTTGTTTTTATTGACAATATTCTTATCTATTCAAAGATTGAGGAGGAACATGAAAGACATCTAGAGATTGTATTGGGGATACTAAGGAGACATGTGCTTAAAGCCAAATTCTCTAAGTGCCATTTTTGGGAGAAGGAGGTAAGGTTCCCTGGACATGTAGTGTGAGGGGACGGAGTTTCGGTGGATCCAGGGAAGATTTCAGCTATACAAGATTGGAAGCAACAACTGACTCCGACGGATGTCTGTAGCTTCTTAGGATTGGTAGGATATTACCAAAGGTTTATTCAAGATTTCTCTAAAAATTCCCCCATCTAACGAAGTTAACCAAGAAGAATGTTAAATTTGTCTGGACATCGAAATGTGAGGAAGCGTTTAATGAGCTAAAGAAAAGGTTGAACAGTGCTCCTATCCTAGCTATTACTGATGGAAGTGGAGGTTCGACTATACATATAGATGCCTATGGAGAAGGAGGGTGTAACATCCCCCACTTGGAGGCCTAAAACTAACGGTTATGGATGCTGCAGTCATCCATAGTTATTAATCCTCGACGACCAAATATGGTAATGTTGGATACATTGATATAACAGAAACACATGGATATGGAAAAAAATTTAAAATCAACAAACAACTTTCACATTCCATTTCAAATCATTTCAAATTCATTACATAATCCCAATACGAGAACCACATTCAGAGAAAATATAATTATTACAACATATGCCAAGAGCGACATATGAAGATACCTCATTGGATGTTCAGAGTATACATAACTAGGCAATTAAACAACTTTGCCTTTACAATAAGACATAGCGGAATCAAAAGGAAAGGAACTCCTAATCACTATCTTGCCTCCTACACGTCTCCAGAAGCTTATTCGTCTAATGAGATACCTGAAAACCTCAACTCTCAAACTACTTAAAGTTAATTGAGCACCCGAGTGTTTAAGGGAAAAACATAAACTTCGAGTCAGACATAAACCATGGTATGAATAATAATCTACCGTCTCAAACCATTTAGATATCTAGTGAGACCACGCCGCTTAGCGGAACGGGTTTTTCCCTAACTAGTATCTTATCCAAAACTTTATAAAAACCATATACTGTGCTCCTGCATCCACAATGGTTAAAACATAGCAAATCAAAAATATTATGACGATATGCAAACAAGTAAATCAATTTTGGATTTTCCATCCTCATTCATTCTGACTATCTTTCTTAGTTATAGTTTCTAGGGTCACTATTAACCTATTAGTTTTCATGGGCTGACTAATAACAAGTTTAATGTTTATGGACTCCCTATCTGATTTCATAGTTTTCATTAGATCACTAAGAACCCATGGGCTCTTGCCAATATCTTTCTTGTTTTATAGGTTCTCCTTGAACCTATTGGTATCTCCAATAACTTCCCTCATATCCTAGTTTTCATGGGTTGACTAGGAACCTATTACTTCTGTCGACAAATTAATCCGGATATAGTTTAGATCGATTCACTACAAACATATTGGTCCCTGCCAATACTCTTTCTAATCATAGTTTTCATGGGTTTACTATGAACCTATTGGCCCATGCCAATAACTTATTCTAAGCATAGTTTTAAGGGGTTTACTATGAACCTGTCTATCTAACAACTTCTTTAACTAGTATTTAGCCATCCTATATACTGGTCTACATGACCTCCTGGATGCAATTCTACTCATTCAGGAGTTAACTCAATTTATATTCACTACTGGGTCATCCTAGCTGGTTATTCTGCCCCTTTTCCCCAAATTACAGTTATGGGTCCATATTAATGTGAATATGTAAACTAGAAGAAACCAACATATTAACATAATGATCACCAATATCTGTGGTCTAATATCCTTGAAATCATTTTCATATAAAACATGGTTAATCCCTTTAACATATTATTTTATCAAGGAAAGCTTTTTCAAAAACTCCAATTTAAAAGCATTTAAAAGATCTTTTATAATGCCATGGGTTTTACCTTTAAAAATTGAGATTGGTTTCTTTGGTTTGAAAACTAAGTCTTTTGAAACCTTTAATCTTTACTTTCAAAACCATTGGAAAACTTCCTTTCGAAAGCATTCAAATTTTCTTTTCAAAACACTAGGCACCTGCCTTTCAAAAAACTTTAAAACCTTTCTTTCAAAACCTTTCGAATGTATTAAAGTAAAACCATTCAATTATAGAAGCATATCTTCGAAACCATTTGAAAGTACCTCTTTCGAAACCAATGGGTTTAATTTAAAACATATCTTATTGGGTCTAAGTGAATTCAAGAGAAAGTACCCCTTTCGAAACCATTAAAAAGAGTTCGGGGAAAAACAGATGGCTTTGGCACCATCCTTTCGAAAGCTCAAACCATTAAGTAAACATTTGAAGGATAGCTTCGAAACCCTTTCGAAGTCATTGCCTTCGAAACCCTTGAATCCTTTCTAAGGCTTTAGAAAGTGGCTTAGTACAGGTTTAAAACAAAAGCTACCTTTCAAATTGGTTGATGACTTCAATCCATTCGAAAGGCATAAGAACGGTAGAAGGGTTTCGACTTGGTCGAAACTACCCTTTTCGAAAGCATTGATTTTAAAACTAAGTAACTCATTCGGAAGCTACAATTTAAACAAGAAGCGGCAACCCCTTTCAAAAGCAATTTAAAAAGATCCCTTCAAAATCATATGTTTTGACTCCTTCGAAAGCATTTAGTACAACATGCAAGCGCATTTATTTGGAAAATGAAACAATGATTTCGACCCCATCGAAAGCTATGTTTCGACACCATGCCTTCCGCCCTTCTCCAATCCACTACGTACCAACATTGTGATACCTTGTGTATTTGTTTCGGCTTAGTTGCTTTCGACCTGCTAGGTTTTGACCTACTTAAAGGCGAAAGCATAGGGTCGAAAGGTGACTTCTAAAAGAGGCGGAACATATTTTCTGAATAAAGTCTGATTTAATGCCATTTAAAGTGAATACTTTATAACTAACCTGCCTATTTGTAAACATTTGATTGGTTGCCATGACTTTTGAAATTCTTTACAAAAATAACTGCTATATAATTTCAGATCTAAATAAGGATTAATTTAACAAATAAGCCCTTCCATTAAGCAAAACCAAATAAACAATTAAGTCCTTCATCTAAAATAATTTTATTTCCATAGTAAATCACTTAAGAAAAATCTCCAAAAATTACAAAAATTCACTTTCAATATGTTATCTAACGAATAAAAATTTCAGACCCAAATTCTTCATACAATAACCGAAATTAATTTCTAGACCAAATTATTCATACTTTCCTTTGAAAATTCATAATGAAATTTCCATAGCTTGAAAAATTATAAAAATTAAAACTCATCTCCAAAATCATATTTTACATAACATATAATTTCCTCATGGCATTTGAAATTCAATTTAAAAGATTTTACCCTTAAAACCGTGTATAAACAATTATCAAACAATCTTGTTTGAATCAAATATGTTATAAAATCCAAGCATATCATCATCAAAAATCATCATAATGGATTTCATCTTAAACCCGAAAATCAAATGATCATAAAACAAAACAGTGATGGTTTTGATTATTATTCACCCTGATTAGGATAAAAACTTTGAGATTTGCTTGAGATTTGATTGAGATTAATTTCCCCTAGGTTGAATCCTTAGCTTTAAATTGATTTTTCTCCTCTTTCTCCTAATGGCCGGCTTTGCTCCTCTTTGTTTACGTTTGTTTGTGTTTTGTAAAATGAATGTGAATGGATAGGGAACAAGAATATAAGGTAATGGGATTATGGTGCGCAATTATCCTAAATACCCTTGGGTTAATTACTTAACATATAAAACCATTTATAAGCCCATTTGTTTAATTAAGCTCGGCCTTTAGGTATTTATTCAAATCTCAATTCCCTTATCACTCTAATATTTCAATTATTCTGCTTAATTTATCTAATTAAATCTCCTGAATAATGTTATTAAAAATTAGGGGTGTTACAGGCTCCCCTCTTAAAGAATTGCATCCTCGAAATTCAGTAAGGACTAAATACTAAATATAGCAATCATCTATAACAACTCCTACTAACCATACTAGCCTACCTGACTATCAACTATCTATATAAATCTAATATAGACATACCCTCAAAGCAGATCAAGATAACTATCTCTAATCACGTCTTCTATCTCCCAAGAACAGTCCTTCTCGTTGTCTCTCCATTGAATTTTTACCAACCTGACTGTCTTGTTCCTCAGTCTTTTCTCATATCTCACTATAACCCGAACTGGTTGTCTAACAGAAGTTAAATTAGGCGCTACTATCAAATCTTCCAACCCTGTCGGAGGAATAGTAGTCTCTGGATCATGCACATACTTGCGAAGATGAGACACATGAAATAGATTATGGACACCTGCCATACTGCTTGGCAACTCTACTCTATATGCGAGCTTTCTGATCCTCTCTATAACTTGGAATGGAACAACATATCTCGGTGCCAGTTTCCCTGGCTTTCCAAATCGTACCACACCCTTCATCGGTGATACTTTAATGAAAACCTTATCTCCAACCGAGAATTCTAGGTCTTTACGCCTCTTATCTATGTAACTCTTCTGTCTGGACTGAGCTTCCTTCATCCTTTCTAGGATTAACTCAATCTTCTTCGTCGCCTCTCTAACCAGATCTAGACCGAAGATTAATCTGTCTCCAGTCTCCAACAAACATGTTGGTGATTTGCATGTCCTTCCATACAAAGCTTCAAAAGGCGTCATTCCTATACTAGTCTGATAATTATTATTATAGGATAACTCCACTAAGTGTAGGTGATCTTCCCAGGATCCACCATTGTCCAATACACAAGCTCTCAATAAATCCTCGAGTACCTTATTGACTCTCTCTGTTTACCCATCCGTCTAACGGTGATACGCAGTACTCATCTTAAGCTTGGTACCTAACACCTCCTGTAGACTCTTCCAGGATTCACTAGTGAACAAAGCATCTCTATCACTGACTATACTACTAGGAATCCCATGCAGTCTAACTATGTTCTTCATGAACAACTTAGCTAAAACAGGTGTCGTCCAGTTTGACTTAACTGGAATGAAATGGGTACTCTTGGTCAACTTGTCCACTATGACCCATATACTTTCATTTCCTTCATTTGACCTTGGCAACCCATTTATAAAATCCATGCATATCGAATCCCATTTCCAAAGTTGTACCTCCAAAGGTTGAAGCAACCACTCGGCTTATGATGTTTGGCCTTCACTTGTTGACATTTTGCACACTACCAAACCCACAAGCCAACATCCTTCTTCATACCTTCCCAATAGAAGCTCCTCTTTATATCTTGATACATCTTGGTCCCTCCAGGATGAATCGTAAATTTGGAACGATGGAATTCCTCAAGAACTTCTTTCCTTAAGTCCCCAACATTCGAAACACACAACCGTCCCTTTGTACTCAATCATCCTCTCTAGTCAAAACTAACATCTTTAGATCATCGATCTCAGTTCCAACCCCAAGCCTTCTAATCCTCTCGGCTAATACTGGATCCTCTTTTTTCTTAGAAGTGATCCTTTCGATCAACACCGGTCGAACTTCCAAATAGGAAAACATGGCAGTGCTCTGACTATAACTAGCAGTCGATCTTTACTGCATACTACAAGTAGTCAAAGCTTCTAAACCTTTCCATTCTTCCAACATAGCTAACACCACATTCTGATGTCTTCTGCTAAGAGCATCCGCTACCTTATTTCCTTTCCCAGGAGTATACTCTTTACGAAAATCATAAGCAGCTAAAAACTCCAGCCATCTCTACTGTCTCATATTCAGCTCCTTCTTAGAGAATAAATACCTTAAGGACTTATGATCTGTGTATAGCTCAATCTCTCCCTTAAGAGATAATGTCTCAAAATCTTCAATGCGAAGATCACCGCAGCCAACTCCAAATCATGAATAGGATATCTTACTTAATGCGGTCTAAACTATCATGAAGCGTAGGCAACAACTTTACCCTTCTGCATCAACACGGCTCCTAATCTAGTTCTGCATGCATCGGTATACACCACCAACCCTTGGTTTTCGTATGGAACTACTAACATTGGTCAACAAATGCTTTAACTTAAGGAATGCTTCCTCACATTTGTTGGACCAAACAAACTTCACATCCTTTCTGGTCAACTTAGTCGAAGGTGCTGCTATTCGCGAGAAATCCTTGATGAATCTTCGGTAATAGCCAGCAAGTCCAAGAAAACTTCTAATCTCAGTCACCGTCTCTGGTCTCTTCCAATTATTAACATCTTCGATCTTATCTGGATCAACTGACAAGCCCTTCTCTGAAACCACATGACCAAGAAACTTAACCTCTTTCTTCCAAAAATGGCACTTGGAAAACTTCGCCTTCAGCTGATGTTGCCTCAGCGTCTCAAGCACTACTCTAAGATGATCTTCATACTCTCTTTCATCCTTGAGTATACTAAAATGTCATCTATAAATACCAACATGAACGTATCAAAATACTCTCGGAAGACTCGGTTCATCAAATCCATGAATAAAGCAGGTGCATTCGTTAACCCGAATGTCATTACTAACCACTCGTACGAACCATACCTAGTCTGAAATGCCGTTAAAGGAACACTGTCCTCTGCCACTCTTAATTGATGGAAACCTGTCGCCAAATCCAACTGGGAAAACACTTTGGCTCCACATAACTGATCAAATAGATTGTCTATTCTAGGCAAAGGATACTTATTCTTAATCGTCCTCTCGTTCAACTTATGATAGTCGATACACATCCTCAACGACCCACCTGGTTTCTTCATGAACACCACGGCCGCTCCCTAAGGCGTACTGCTTGGTCTAATAAAATTACTTTATTCTAGATCCACAAGCTGCGCCTTTAAATCCTTCATCTCGGTTGGTGTCATCCTGCTAGGTGGTCTACTGACAGATTCAACTACTAGCACAAGATCTATTCGAAACTCAACAACTCGTTTTGGTGGTAATCCTATAACCAGCTCAAAGACATCTACAAACTCTCTTGCTACTCAAACATGACTTAACTCTTCTCCTACTTCCATAGCACTTAACAAAGCACAACTACTCCGGTCAGAATTCCCTACCGAGAATATGATTTGGTTATGACTATCAGGGTGTCTTAGTGATATCTCCCTATCCTAGCAAAATACCCAAGCCCCATACTTACCCAACCAATCCATACCCAAAATGATCCCGAAATCTAAAAAATCGAAAACATATAGACTGCATGCAAACTTATGACCTAACAAATCAAGTTCTAAATGGTCACATCTCATCCCCAGAGTTGCATATCCTCCTATTGGATTCGCAACCCTTAAAGAAGTAACAAGATATATGGGTTTTAAGCATAACCTATCAACCAAACACTGAGATATAAATGAGTGTGATGCACCGGTATCAAATAGTACACATACTGGTATACTTTGAATCAAAAGTGTACATTCCATCACAATCTTCCCTTTTTCAGCTGCAGTTGGCCTAGCAGATGATGGTCCAACAGCAAAAACTTTTCCCTTGTTTGCCCTGACTGGTTCTGGACGCTGATTCTTATAATGCCCAACTTGGTTAGAGTTAAAGCATTTCACATTCTTCTTTTCTATAGCCTTCTTCCCCTTGCCTGACCAGCACTCATGAGCATAATGACCTTTCTTATCACACTTGAAGCAAACTAAATCAGCCTTTGCCTTCTTGGTAGCCTCCCCCTTCTTGGCTCCCTTCTTCTTAAAGAACTTCCTCTTCTTTTCCATTGAGCCCTGGGTTTCAACCGGCTTTTCTCTAGCACAAATAGCAAACATCTCCTCATGTTGGATTGCCATCTCCACAACTATAATACAAGGATCATGGAGATGTGGTAGGGTTGCCCTAGCAATCTCAGGCTGCAATCCCCAAATGAACCTCTCATTCCTTCTGATGATGGTGCCTATAGTAGCATACCCATATCAGGACAACTCATCAAACTTATTAGCATACTCAATTACTGACATCTCTCCCTGCACCAGATCCATAAACTTTCTCATCAATGCTGACTTAACAACTTTAGATAAAAACCTCTGTTCAAATCTCCTTGTGAAATCTGCCCAAGTCAACTCCTCCTCCAGAACCCCGGTAGTAACACTATTCCACCAATGAAGTGCTGCCCCGTGCAACTGCCTTGAGGCCAACCTCCTCTTCTACTCATCATCCAAACCCAAATCAACAAAAATTCTCTCACAATGCAACAACCAATTCTCAACTTCTATAGCATCCTCCATTCCCATAAATGGCTTCCCACCAAGACTAGTGCAATCCCTACTCAGCTTAGCATAATTACTTCCAGTTGGAGCCACAGGATTAGCACCTCCTGCATTCCTAGCAACTTCAGCAGCAGCTCCTGCTTGCATCATATTGACGAAAAACTGATATATCACCCCATATCCACTAGTGGATTTCCAGCACCCACATTGGCATTAGCATTTTGGTTAGCATTAGCCTATCGACATGGGTTCCTCTAGGTGGGTCAAACATTTTCGTTGGTTGTGGTGCTTCCTCCACCGAGATTTCCTCTTCCGTTTCCTGCCTCCATATTTTCTTTCTCGTAAATCTGCATACGAGCCTTAGTAAGATACAAAAGAATAGTCTAAGGGAGAGGAGAATATGTACTTATATATATCAAATACAAGTACGTTACTATAGCGTTAACACAAACCCCGATCTTATTTTCTGATTCAATGGATTATGTTTTGAAAATTCTTTTAGGTTTAAATTTCTTTTAAGTTTCATAAACCTATGCTCTAATACCAACTTGTAACATCCCCTACATGGAGGCCAAAACTAACAGCTACGGATGCTGTAGTCATCCATAGTTATTAATCCTCGACGACCAAATACAGTAATGTTAGATACATTGATATAATAGAAATACATGGATTGGAAAAAATTTAAAATCAACAAAAACCTTTCACATTCTATTTCAAATCATTTCAATTTCATTGCATAATCCCAATACGAGAACCACGTTTAGAGAAAATATAATTATTACAACATACACCAAGAGCGACATATGAAGATGCCCCCTTGGATGTTCAGAGTATACATAACTAGGAAAATAAAAAACTTTCCCTTTACAACAAGACACAGTGGAATCAAAAGGAAAAGAACTCCTAATAGATATCTTGCCTCATGCATGTCTCCGGAAGCTTATTTGTCTAATGAGGTACCTGAAAACCTCAACTATCAAACTACTCAAAGTTAATTGAGCACATGAGAGTTTAAGGAGAAAACATAAACTTCGAGTCAGACATAAAGCGTGGTATGAATAATAATCTACTGTCTCAAACCATTTAGATATCTAGTGAGACCATGCCGCTTAGCGGAACGGGTTTTCCCCTCACTAGTATCTTATCCAAAACTTTATAAAAACCATATACTGTGCTCTTGCATCCACAATGGTTAAAACATAGCAATTCAAAAATATTATGATGATATGCAAACAAGTAAATCAATTCTGGATTTCCTATCCCCATTCATTATGATTATCTGTCTTAGTTATAGTTTCTAGGATCATTATTAACCTATTAGTTTTCATGGGCTGATTAATAACCTGTTTAATGTTTATGGACTCCCTGTCTGATTTCATAGTTTTAATGGGATCACTAAGGACCTATTGCCCCTGCCAATATCTTTCTTGTTTTATGGGTTCTCCATGAACCTATTGGTATCTCCAATAACTTCCCTCGTATCCTACTTTTCATGGGTTGACTAGGAACTTATTACTTCCATCGACAACTTAATCCGGATATAGTTTTGATGGTTTCACTACAAACCTATTAGCCCATGCCAATACTCTTTCTAATCATAGTTTTCATGGATTTACTATGAACCTATTGTCCCATGCCAATAACTTATTCTAAGCATAGTTTTCATGGGTTTACTATGAACCTGTCTATCTGATTACTTCTTTAACTAGTATTAAGGCATCCTATATTCTGGTCTACCTGACCTCATGGATGCAATTCTACACATTCAGGAGTTAACTCAATCTATATTCACTACTGGGTCAACCTAGCTGGTTATTATGCCCCTTTCCTCAAATTACGGTTATAGGTCCATATTAAAGTGAATATGTAAACTATAAGAAGTCAACATATTAACACAATGATCAATAACATATGTGGTTTAATATCCTTGAAATCATGTTCATATAAAACATGGTTAATCCCTTTTATCATGAAAAGCTTCTTCAAAAACTCCAATTTAAAAGCATTTAAAAGCTCTTTTATAATGCCATGGGTTTTACCTTTAAAAATTGAGATTGGTTCTTTGTTTTGAAAACTAAGGCTTTCAAAACCGTTAATCTTTACTTTCAAAACAATTGGAAAACTTCCTTTCGAAAACATTCAAATATTCTTTTCAAAACACTAGGCACCTACCTTTCAAAACACTTTAAAACCTTTCTATCAAAACCTAATACCATTCAATTATAGAAGCATATCTTCGAAACCATTTGAAAGTACCTCTTTCGAAACCATTGGGTTTAATTTAAAACATATCTTATTGGGTCTAAGTGAATTCAAGCAAAAGTACCCCTTTCGAAACCATTAAAAAGAGTTTGGGGAAAAACAAATGGCTTCGGCACTATCCTTTCAAAAGCTCAAACCATTTAAGTAAACATTTGAAGGATAGCTTTAAAACTCCTCTCGAAGCCATTGCCTTCGAAACCCTTGAATCCTTTTGAAGGCTTTAGAAAGTGGCTTAGTACAGGTTTAAAACAAAAGCTACCTTTCAAATTGGTTGATGACTTTAACCCATTCGAAAGGCATAGGAACGGCATAAGGGTTTCTACTTAGTCGAAACTACCTTTTTCGAAAGCATTGATTTTAAAACTAAGTAACTCATTTGAAAGCTACAATTTAAACAAGAAGCGGCAAACCCTTTTGAAAGCAATTTAGAAAGACCCCTTTGAAAGCATATGTTTTGACTCCTTCGAAAGCATTTAGTAGAACTGGCAAGCGCATTTCTTTGGAAAATAAAACAAAGGTTTCGACCCCATCGAAAGCTATGTTTCGACACCATGCCTTCCGCCCTTCTCCAATTCACTATGTACCAACATTGTGATACCTTGTGTATTGGTTTCGGCTTAGTTGCTTTCGACCTGGTAGGTTTCGACTTGGTTGAAGGCGGAAGCATAGGGTCGAAAGGTGGCTTCTAAAAGAGGCGGAGCATATTTTCTGAATAAAGTCTGATTTAATGCCATTTAAAGTGAATACTTTATAACTAACCTGCCTATTTGTAAACATTTAATTGGTTTCCATAACTTTTCAAATTCTTTACAAAAATAACTACCGCATAATTTCAGAACTAAACAAGGATTAATTTAACAAATAAGCCCTTCCATTAAGCAAAACCAAACAAACAATTAAGTCCTTCATCTAAAATAATTTTATTTCCATAGTAAATTACTTGGGAAATATCCCCAAAAATTACAGAAATTCATTTTCAATATGTTATCTAACATATAAAAATTTCAGACCCAAATTCTTCATACAATAACCGAAATTAATTTCTAAACCCAATTATTCATACTTTCCTTTGCATAATAAATTTTCCATAGCTTGGGAAATTATAAAAATTAAAACACATCTCCAAAATCATATTTTACATAACATATAATTTCCACCTGGCATTCGAAATTCAATTTAAATGATTTTACCCGTAAAACCGTTATAAACAATTATCAAACAATCTTGTTTGAATCAAATGTGTTATAAAATCCAAGCATATCATCATCAAAAATCATTAAAATGGATTTAATCTTAAACCCAAAAATCAAATGATCATTAAAAAAATAGAAATGGTTTTGATTATTATTCACCTTGATTAGGGTAAGAACTTTGAGATTTGATTGAGATTAATTTCCCCTAGCTTGAATCCTTAGCTTTAAATTGATTTTTCTCCTCTTTTCTCCTAATGGCCAACTTTGCTCCTCTTTGTTTACGTTTGTTTGTGTTTTGTAAAATGAACATGAATGGATAGAGAACGAGAATATAAGGTAATGGGATTATGGTGCGCAATTACCCTAAATACCCTTGGGTTAATTACTTAACATATAAAACCATTTATAAGCCCATTTGTTTAATTAAGCTCAGACTCTAGGTATTTATTCAAATATAAATTCCCTTATCACTCTAAAATTTATGTTATTCTATTTAATTTATCTAATTAAATCTCCTGAATAATGTTATTAAAAATTAGGGGTGTTATAGAGTGGGTGCGATATTAATCCAGCATGGGAAAGTTATCGCTTGTGCAAGTAGGCAGCTAAAGCCTTATGAGCAAAATTATGCAATACATGACTTAGAACTATTAGCCTTTGTGTTCGCATTAAAACTATGGAGGCATTATTACTAGGCGAAAAGTTTGATCTCTTCAAGGATCACAAATCTTTAAAATATCTTTTCACTCAGAAGGATTTAAAATGAGGTAGCAACGTTGGTTAGAATTCCTTGCATCATATGATCTTGACATTATATATACATCCGGGAAAGCCAACGTTGTAGCAGATGTGCTAAGTAGAAGGCATGCCATTATAGCTTATTTGGTAGTGACTCCAACTCTCCTGGAAAGAATTGCCAGCACGCGAAGAGAAGATAGGCATCTAAAGAAGATAATTGAGGATATAAGAAAAGGGCGGGATTCAAGCTTGAAAATAGACAACCATAGGGTATTACGGTTAAATAGGAGAATTTGTGTTCCTAATGTTGACAGCTTAAGATAGGAAGTGTTACCTGAATGCCATCAGTCCAAGCTTTAAATTCATTATGGAGTTAACAAGGTGTACAAAGATGTGAAACAAACGTTTTAGTGGAAGGTATAAAGTGGGGCATCTCCATTCATGTTAGCAGATGTGCAAATTGTTAGCAAATCAAAAGAGATCAACAAAATACTGCTAGATTACTTCAATCTCTCGATATTCCAACTAGGAAGTGGGACCATATATCAATGGATTTCATCGATGACTTACCTCGAACGAGGAAGGGAAAGGAAGGCGTTTGGGTTATCATAGACTGATTGACCAAAAGCACACACTTTATTCTAGTGAATCCAAAAAGAACTTCTTTCAGTCTTGTAGATATATACATGAAGGAGATTTCGTTTGCATGGAGTTCCGACCAGCATCGTAAGTGATCGGGATCCAATCTTTACCCGTTAGCTCTGGGAAGCATTACAGACATCTTTGGGAACGAAGCTAACTTTAAGCACTGTATATATCATCCTTAGACCGATGGGCAACCGAGAGAGTAAACAGAGTATTAGAAGATCTTCTAAGAGCTTGCATTTTAGACTTAAAGGTTTGTAGGAGGATCATCTTCATCTTGTGGAATTCTCTTATAATAACAGCTACTATGCAAGTATTGGCATAGCACTATAAGAAGCCTTATATGGTCGTCCATGTAGATTACCAGCATGTTGGATCAAAATTGGAGATCGGTTAGTACTTGGTCCAGATATGATTCAAGATGCCTCAAAGAAAGTAGATATGACCTAGAAGAAGCTAAAGGAAGCTCAAAGAAGACAGAAAAGTTATGCCGATCAAAGGTGAAGAAATTTAGAATTCTCGGTTGGAGATTTTGTATTTTTGAAAATCACTCCGATAAGGGGAGTAGTAAGATTCGAAAGAGCTGGAAAGTTAGCACCTTGATATATTAAGCGGATTGGTCTACTAGCCTATCGAGTGAAATTACCAGAAAGGTTGTCAGGTGTGCACAATGTTTTCCATGTGTCTCATTTACGAAAATATATGCATGACCCGAAACTAATTATCGAGGCAGCTGCCCAGGAAGATTTAGAAGTAGAGCCAAGCTTGGCAGTTATCAGACGACAAATTCGAATCATGGATCATGATGAGAAGTGATTAAGGAGAAAGGTTGTGAGATAAGTTAAAGTCCAGTGGAGTGGTGATGCTGAAGACTGCACTTGGGAAACTAAGGATAGAATGAGAAAGACATATCCTGAGTTTAGGATGGATGGATAGTGTATATATATATATATATATTATCGATGTAGTGTACTCACCGTCTATGGTGTAGTCACTTATCATAACTTTGTATATATTTCATCGTATCTAATATATTCCTTTTTGAGTTATCTTCTTCTTATCTTAAATTTCGAGGATGAAATCTTTTAAGTAAGGAAGTATGTAACGAACCGTAATTTTACTACTTTGAATTAGAATATTTAATTAATTTTAAATACTCTAATATAGTTTTATTAAACATAAATAATCATTTTTTATGTGATTAATAATAATAGTGATCTTGTTTCTAAAATTTGTTTTCCAAAAATAAGGATTTTGGATTTTCGTTGAAAAAATATCGATAATATGACCGAAAATCGTTTTATCGATTAATAACTTTTTCTGTTAGAAGCCACACACGATTTTTTTACATACACTTATTTCTCCATTTAAGCAAGAATATGTAATAAAATTATTTATTTTACTTTTGGAAATAAAATATCTTTACGACATCATCAATGATGTCACCATTTTTAAATAATTGATTTTTGAATTTAAATTGAGTTTAAATGATTTAATAATTGTTATAAAATCAAATGAGACCCTTTTAATTATTAGATAATAATAGAAATGTCATTTTTAAATTTTGTTTACATATATATACTTTAACTAAGAAGTAAAAATGTGATCGAAAATCGGATTCCGAATTCGTAATGGTTTGACAAGAGGAAGTTGTGCAACGTTATATGTTATATGTGACATACGTGTGCATATATATACACACACACATCCATGTACACATACACACACATTAGAATTACATTTACATCTCAAAATTACTAATGGTAATTAGTAAATTAAACAAAATATCTAGATATTTATTAAAGGAATTCTAAACTAATGATGACATATCTCCACCTTAGTCCACATTCTCATCCAAATGCATTCCTTAAGAGATAAGGGAAGTGATGGAGATGATGTAAAATGAGGTGGGAGAGCATGGTCGAACCATGGAGAGGGCATGGTGGCGTTGAGGTGGAAAGTGGTGATGTGATGTGTTATGATGCTGTCTTTAGATATTTACACATTTTTACCTATAAATACAAGGCATACCTTCTCATTTCATTCATACTTCCATTCAATTTTCTAAGCTTCTTCTTCCTCTTCATTAATGGCTTCCATGTCCTTAAAAATTATTTCATATTCCTAGCGAAGCTTTGCTGCACACTTCCAAATATAGAAGATATCTCCTTAGTTTGAAATTAAAGCAAGTGATCTTCTTCTCTTCTCTTCTTGCTTGGCCGAGCTCATCTAAGCACCTCCACCCTTCTAGTTTCAAAGCCAAGTACACCCTAGGATCCCAAGGCAGATATAATAAACTTTGGTGCGGGGATAGTGGAGCTATAGTGAATTTCGCAGCACTAAAAGTTAGATTGGGAAAGCATTTAAGTGAGAATTACTCCGCTAATTTATTTTATTAAACTATATGATGATATGATATGATATGCTTTGCCATCCTTGTTTTCTATGTTTGATCATCATGTTTTGGATGCGATAATATGTTTGCTTGGTTATGGAAATAATTCATGGTAAATGCACGTCGAATATACACAAAGAAAACACTTTTTCTTATGAATTATGAAAGTGTTACGGTGTAGTTAAACCTCTTTAAACATGAATAAAATTGATTTAAAATGGTTTATAAATGTTTTATAAACATTAAAACTCATTTCTGAATAGTTCTGAAAAGATAAGAAATTAGAGTCAAAATAGGCGTTTTGTGTAATGGTAGTTCGTGATTTCGCACCATAAAAGTTAAATCAATGCGTAGAGTGGAATATAGCTTGAAATTAATCAAAATTAGAATTTTTCGAACTCTTATAACTATAGTTTCCAAATGATGGAGAAAAATCAAGACTTTATTTTGTAAAATTTGAGATATGTCTAAATCAAGTTTTTTAAAATCATCGCGTTTTGGCGGTTCCTAAAATATGGATTTCAACTCTTAAAAATAGATATTTTTAAATCTTTAAAAATATGAGATAAATTCTAAAAATATGTTAAAATATTTTAAAAGAGTTTTTAAAAATAGATATTTTTAAATCTTTAAAAATATGAGATAAATTCTAAAAATATGTTAAAATATTTTAAAAGAGTTTTAAAGGGAAAATTGGACATATAAAATGTTTAAAATGAGATTTGTGATACTAAGCCCTTAAATGCACTTTTCACCAGCAATTTAACAAAGGAAGCTGGAAATAACTGAAATAAGATTTGAACTTGTGTTTTCTCCCCGAATCCTTTATAAATTTCTTTCGAATAATATATCAAGTGTTTTAAAGGTTTGGAGTTGATAAAATAACTTGACCGTCTTATGGGTGACAAAGAGATAGTCTCCATGCTTGGGTTTGAAAAACCAATTTCCTGCTCTCCCTAGCTATCTGGACTGGCCCAATAGAGGGGATAGCTAATTTGATTTATTTAGACCGCATCTTGCTAAGATAAAAGAAAATGAGATTTGGAATTTTCCAAAGGTTAAACCAGATTATAAAATAATAATAAGATGTTTGGTGATATTGGTAACATTCTGGTTAAATTCCATATTAAATTCCAAGGAGGGAACTCATACTATCCGTGTGAATTTAAAAGGTGATTTCATCATTATTCGACGAGTAGTACGAGTTGAATACGGAAATTAGTATTGAGTATAATTAATATAATTTCTATGGATCCCTTGTTTACAGAATAATGTTTTCCTATGTAATTAAAGAGAAACGATTTGGTATTTCCAAAATTTAATAAAGGTTTAATAATCCCATATATGCTGAAAAAGAAAATGGTTTAAAGATATGTATCTTTAAGAAGATATGTTACTTGGATAAAAGATACTGATTAATTGAATAATAATCACTCACGTACTTAACATTTTTTATCAGTAAGATCGAATTTGGGTGATTCCTATCTAAATACCACTTCGAACCAATGTTCACGTTCAAAAGTGAAGACATGTTGAAGATAATGATTTTGAAGATGGAGATCTTCATAATGTAGGGCTACTTCTACTTGTCGCTAACCTCTGGGATAATTCCCATATCATATATATGGTGGCAGTGGGATCTTCATTTTGAAATCTTTGATGCAAGGATTCCTCACTACTAATCGTAGGGGTGATTCCCAAATAGGATGTAGTAGGAGGAGATCCTTCGGTTTGTCCAGTTCCTGGACAAGTTGTATGGACGAGTGTCTGACATTGCATTTCTAAGACCACGTACATTGATTTTTACAAACGTGCATCTATTTGCTGATGTAGAAGGTAACCCCTCTTAAACTTAACACCCTTCCCTAAAACATACGAGCTTGGGGGTTGTACTTTTGTAGAAATCAATAGTGTGTTATTAGAAAAGGCAATGTGGCATTCAAATTAGTAATACGTTACCTCAGCCCTTACACTGGGAAATGGCTGAAATAGGCATGCCGCAAGGCTATGTGGGTCGCACCCATTAGGGTATGGTCACCACCTTTCTAGATTACTCTCTATATGTCGAGTATATGGTGTATGCTATGGGATCCCAGTAAAGCTAGGTAACAAACGGGGTGATGTCATATTCGTTACTATCCAACATTATTGTGATGGTCACCGGAAAGGGGTAGGCCGATCTTGCCAGATGCAGAGGATCATCTGTGGGTCCTCAGTACATTGCTTCAAAGATGTATTATACAGAAGGTAGTCCCTTACCTGTCATTGTATGGAATCCATTTTCCAATAAGTGCATTCGGACTTAGTTGTAACCTATTATCCTGGAATTTAATCAATGTAACAATTTCGGTTATAACTAATATGTATTTGCAATCTTGACACTATTATAATATCACTGGATTTTACGTAGCAAGTTTTGGTTATCATAAGGTAAAAATCTGTCTGTATTTATGTGTGGCGTGGTCTTATGAGATACCCTTTGTTAAATATCTATGGTTTGAGTTTTCTCACACCAATCCCATGATTGACCCGAAGTTTATTTTTTTCCCCATAAACTCTGGGTGTCCTATTTTTTCGGGCAACCAAATAGTCAGGTTTAGATTGGAGCATTTTGGCGGAGCTTGGAGCATGGAGCAGAAGATTCCTCTATAGATAGTTATCCATTTCTATTTCTACTATAGTATGTATAAGTATATACCATCACCTATGTAGGGATTGTATGTACTTGCCATAACTTTGATACATCATATTGAGAGTGATTGTATGTAGTATCAATATGTAAAAAAATTAAGTTTGTTAAATGCGATGTGAGAATCTGTGTTTCTATCTTCTATCTTTTTCGTACCTCACATCATCTGCCTCTCCGGCACTTCAATTTGTGGCACGTGAATACCATGGATGCATTAGTGTCGATTATCAAGGGTCAAAAAGGCGAGTCGTCACACTTGGTTATGAGCCACCTTTACGACCCTCGGAAATTGACACTAATACATCCACGGTATTTACGTGTCGAATATGCAAGTGCTGGAAATATAGATTGATCAAGGGTAAAAGAAAAATAAAGACAGAACAGAATCTTACACAAATGGAATAACATATATATATTTCAATATATAATCTTTATAGCAGAAATTTTAAATACACGCATCAGAGTCTATCCTAATCTCAGCCTGGCTGGTTATAAATCTTTGTCCCTGTTAATGCTGAATATAGTAAGCAAATGCAGTGGGAATGGAAATGGATAACCATCCACAGAGGAAACTCTACCTCCTGCTCCAAGCTCCTTTATAATGTTCCAAGCTAGACCCGAACTACTTGGCTGCCAGGAAAAATAGGGCACACAGAGTTTAAAGGGAAGAAAATAATGTTAGAACCTCCAACTTATGTTTCACTGATAACAACTATACAATCATATACATATATAGAGTTTATCAAGATTGCAGGTATAAACTACAAGCAGACACCATGATCGAAGATATTAGGACTAAAGAGAAACGAGATTCATTGACCATACTAAGGTTATTCTACTGTAAAAGAGTCCTAGATAAAATATTGTTAAGGCTTCCTTGAGTATATATGCATATACAATTTTATATACATCAAAAACTAGTAGAAAACTGCATTTTCACCTCACAGATGTCTGAGGTATGCTCACAAATATCTGTGACAAGTCTTAGGTTAAAAATTAAAACTAGTCATAGACGTCTGTCATTATACCACAGACATCTATCATGGCAAAAACTGTCATATTTGAAAAGACACTTCTTTTTGAAACAAAAGGAAATCATCTTTCATGAAGAGTTGTTGCCATTAAAACGAAAAGATTTCTTCAAGGAGTAACAACTCTTCATCTGCACCTCTCTGATTCTATAAATAGCATCTTGATTGAGAAGTAAAACAACTTACTTAACTTGATTTGATCTTTTCTTTACTGATTTCAAAGCACTCTCTTGCATATACATTGATTACGTACTCTTAATCCACTATAACCTTTTGGTTAAATCACTTCCTACAACTCAAGGTAATCATATTCATATACTCAAAGGAGATCATAGGAAGATTTGTACTATAAGTCAAAAACTGTGTTATTGGAACACAAGATTGTCAAAGACACTTTTGTATTAAGCCTATTCCTCCGGGCGAAGTGAGGGTAGTTTGTTTAAAGGAAATACCGAATGGGAGCTTCGGAACTGGATGTAGGACGGAAGGTCCGAACCAGTATAAAAACTCTGGTTTGCATACTTTTTATATTTTACTATTTATTGTCTACTATTGCATTGATTTGCATAATTGCTTATTATATACGACTTTCAATTGATATCAGAGCTTGGTCACTTCAATCTATAGTAATACGTAATTGAAATTATTAATATGGTAAGTACATTTTAAGAAGGTCAATCAACTGCACGTCCCTTACTATTCACTGGCTCTAATTATGCTTATTTGTCAACACGCATGTGAATTTTTATGGAAGCAAATGGTTTAGAAATATGGTTAGCAATTCAAAATAAATATGAAGCATCTAACACTGATATAGGCACATGGACTGATGCACAAAAAGCAGAGGCGTCTAATAATGCCAAAGCTATGAATCTTTTATTTTGCTCACTCGATAAAAATGAATTTTCACAAGTCATGTTGTGCACTACTGCTTATGATATATGGCGTACATTACAATTACCCATGATGGCACAAATAAAGTCAAGCAAACAAAAATTTCTTTTCTACAAAATCAATTTTCATCTTTTAAAATGAAACCAAATGAGTCAATTATTGACATGTATGCTAGATTTCAAACTATACAACACGATCTTATGGCACGAATAGTTAAATTCACTGATTTTGATTTAGTCACACGAATTTTGAACTCTTTGACAAACGAATGGGAAAGAAAAGTTTAAGTCATAGAAGAAGCTAACAATCTTTCCCAACTCAAAGTCTAAAAGTTAATAGGAAATCTGATGTCGTATGAAGCAAATTTATAGACAAGAAAAGAATAAAATCAAGAAAGGAAAAACATCGCATTTCAGGCAAACAACGAAAACACCTACTTGGAAGAAAATGAGATTATGTTCATCGCCAGAAATTACAACAAGTTTAAGAAGTTCAAAACGATGACAAAATTTCAAAACAATAGCAACACTAATTCCTCAAATTAAACATCAATAAAATGCTTCGAGTGTGATACATTTGGCCATATAAAGAAAGATTGTCCACTACTCAACAATGATAAAAAGAAGAAAAAAATTCAAAATTTTCAAGAAAAGAGAAGAGCATTTTAAGTAACTTGGGATGACTCTAACTCTTCCACTGCATTCGACAGTGACAGTGACACAGAATAAGCAAATGTTTGCTTCATGGCTAGCACATATGAGGTACGTCCTGAATTAACATATGATGAACTTCTTGAAATTAGTATAGAATTAGATGACAAGTATAGAGAATTAAAGAAATTAAATAAAGAAAATTTAGGAAAATTATACAGCGCTGAATTAGAAATTAGAATGTTAAAAGATGAGAAAAGTATTTTAGAAGAGGAATTAGAATTAGCACAAAAAGAATGCAAAAAACTATCATCTCAAAATGCTACTCTAACACATGATATAGAGAATACAAAATAGAGAATTATAAACTTGAAAAAGAAAAGTATGAATTAAAAAAAAATTAGAATTAGCTAATATAGAAATTTCTGATCTCAGAAATAAATTAGATAAAATTACTAACAATGTTTCAAAGTTTAATAAAAGAAAGAAAAATCTAGATAATTTGATAAAGATTTCAAAACCATCAGGAAATAGGAATGGTTTAGAATATATCAAAAATAATCATAAACGTTCTAAAAATAATCCGTTCTATAATAATAATCAAAGTTTTAAGAAGTATAGTACATTATATACAAATTTTAGAAAAAAAATCTAAATATGAAAATAAGGGAACAAAAGTGATTAAGGTATGGATTCCTAAAACAAACAACAAATTGATTAGACAAAAACACATAGATGTATATCTAAAAGAGATAGTTCATAAAGAAAATTACAGTTCTAAAGGTTTCAAACCATCATGGGTATGGCTACCTTCTCATACTAACCCATAGGACCCTAACAAAGGATGTGGGTACCAATTAAATCTCTTTATTATTTTGCAGGTACCCAAAAACAAAAATAAGGAGAACTGGATACTCGATAGTGGATGCTCCAAACATATGACGGGAAATGCACACATGATATCAAACATCGGTTACATGGACGGTGACACGATCACTTTTGGAGATAATTCCAAAGGATATGTCATCAGAATTGGAAACGTCGTCAATGTCAGTACATCTACTTCTCCTATTATTTCAAATGTTTTATTAGTTAAAAACTCAAAACATAATATACTTAATATAAGTCAATTATGTGATAAGGGTTTTAGAATTAATTTTGAAAATGATAAATGCAATATCTTTGATCAAAATAAAATTTTAATTTTTGAAGGAACAAGAAATCGAAATATTTATATTCTAAACATGAATATTAATCATAATAATGATTTATGTTTAACCCCAAATAATGATGATCCATGGATATGGCATAAAAGATTTTGTCAAATAAATTTCAAATATATAAACAAATTGGCTAAAAACAATTTGGTAAGAGGATTACCCAAAATAAATTTCAAAGTTAAAAATCTATGCGATGCTTGTCAACTTGGAAAATTTAAGAAAAGCTTGTTTAAATCTAAAACAGAGATCTCTACTAAACAACCTCTTGAATTACTTCGTTTGGACTTATTTGGTCCAACTCAAGTACGTTCGATAAATCATAATAAATATGTTTTTGTAATTGTAGACGATTTTTCAAAATATACTTGGACGCTATTTTTAAAACATAAAAGTGATACATTCGAAATGTTTAAAATTTTTGTTAAATTAATTAAAACTCTAATGGATTTAAAAATAAAGTATAAGAAGTGATCGTGGTGGAGAATTTGAAAATGAATTATTTACAAACTTTTGTAATAAGAAGGGAATTACTCATAATTTTTCATTTTCACGAACACCACAACAAAATGGAGTAGTTGAAAGAAAAAATTGCACCTTGCAAGAATGTGCTCGAACTCTCCTAAATGGCAGTAACTTACCAAAGAATTTTTGGGCCGAAGCAGTTGTTGCTACTTTTTATGTATTAAGTCGAGTAACTCTTAGATCTATGACTAAAAATACATGTTATGAAATGTTCTTAAAAAAAACCTAAAGTATCATATTTCCGAATATTTGGATCAAAATTCTTTATTCTAAATACAAAAGATAATCTTGGAAAATTCGATTCAAAAGTAGATGAAGGAATTTTTGTTGGATATTCTGATCAAAGTAAAGCTTACAAAAATTTTAACAAAGGAATAAATGTTATAGAAGAAAGTCTTCATGTCTTATTTGATGAAAACTTTAAAAACAAAAGTAAAGGTGACGAACAAATTTTTGACACTAATCAAAATAGAATCAATGAAAATAATAATAACCAATATAATATGATTGAAAATAATAACAATCAAAATAATAATGATTTGAAATCAAAATCCCGCATTTTAAAAGATTATCCTATTGATAACATAATTGGAAATCTAGACAACAAAGTTTTGACTAGAAGACAAATAAATCAAATGAGTAATGTAGCATTTATATCTAATTTTGAACTAAAAATTATAAGGAAGCATCAAATGATGATTTCTATATTTTAGTAATGCAAGAAGAACTTAATCAATTTGAACGAAATAATGTTTGGGAATTAGTACCAAGGCCAAACGATCAATTGGTAATTGGAACAAAATGGGTTTTTAAAAACAAAGCTGACAAAAATGGAAATATTACACGTAATAAAGCAAGATTAGTTGCACAGGGATACAATCAAGAAGAAGGCATTGATTATGAGGAGACTTTTGCACCGGTGGCACGTCTTGAAACCATAAAAATATTACTTGCTTTTGCGTGTTATCATAACTTTAAGCTATTTCAAATGGATGTTAAAAGTGCTTTCTTAAATGGTTTTATAAAAGAAAATGTTTACATAGAACAACCACCACTATTTTTTCATGAAAAATATCCAAATCATGTTTTTAAACATAAAAAAGCATTATACGGTTTAAAACAAGCACCTCGAGCTTGGTATGATCGATTAAAATCACATTTAATTAATTTCGGTTTTCAAATTGGTAAAATAGATACAACATTATTTATTAAAAGGGAACAGAAGGATATATTGATTGTTCAAATTTATGTTGATGACATTATATTTGGATCTACTAACGAAAATTTATGTAATGAATTTTCTACAATAATGACAAACGAATTGGAAATGTCTCATATGGGTGAATTAAATTTCTTATTAGGATTACAAATAAAACAATTAAATAATGGAATTTTTACAAATTAAGAAAAATACTGTAAAGAACTACTAAAATGTTTTGGAATGGATAATACATCAAGTAAATCCACTCCAATGAGCACTTATACTCATCTAGACAAAGGTGAACACAGAAAAGGGTTTGATCAAAAACGATATCGAAGCATGATAGGATCCTTACTATACTTAACCGCTAGTACACCAGATATTATGATAAGTGTTTGTTTATGTGCAAGATTTCAAGTACAACCTAAAGATTCACATCATCAGGCAATTAAACGGATTTTACGATATTTAGCCAACACTAAAGATTATGGACTATTTTATCCAAAAGGTAGTATGTTTGAACTTGTATCTTACAGTGATGCGGATTTGGGTGGATGTAAATCGGATAGAAAAAGTACAAGTGGCACATGTCACTTTATTGGTCAATCGTTAGTTTCGTGGTTTAGTAAAAAAACAAAATTATGTTTCTCTTTCAACATGTGAAGCCGAATATATTTCTGCTACCTTAGCTTGTGCTCAAGTAATATATATGCAACAAACACTTAAAGACTATGGAAAAATAATAACAAATCTCCAATATATTGTGATAATACTAGTGCTAAAAATTTATCTAAAAATCCAATTAATCATTCTTGAACAAAGCATATAGATATTCGTCACCATTTTCTGAGAGATAATGTTGAAAACGAAATAATATCTTTAGAATTTGTTAATATTGAAAATCAAATAGCTGATATTTTTACAAAACTATTAAGTGAACAAACTTTTATTAAGTTATGACGGGACCTAGGAATTTGTTCGTACAATGGCTTGATTAACTAAAGTTATAGAGATAATGTTTAGTTCACTTAAGTCTGTAATAGCTTATATGAAATTTCAACTAAAAATTAATTTTATAATTTGATTAACCACTACCACATAAATTGTTTTCAGTAACAACCATTTAAAAATAAGTAATCAAATAACAACCATTTAAAATCCTATGGTTTAACTCATTTTTCTCAACTACGTTTCTAAATATAACTAAATTTTATCTTATAAATTCAGTTATGTACTACTTAGAAATAAATAAACACAGATAAATTTTCTAAAAGCAAATGAAACGATGTCTTCCGATCACGACTCCACCTTTCAACTATTGACTACGAATCCCTATCGTTCGACAGCACTTACGTATCTCCAACAAAAACCACTCCTACATCATCTCCTTCACTAAACATCATCGCTTCACCAAAATACCATACTAGCTTTACTTCGAAATGGAAGAAAGCTAAACATTCAATTGATCTGAAATCATCATCTCTTTCCAACAAAGTGGATGAGATATATCACTATCAACAAGAGATGATCAGTGTTCAATGTGAAATGTATTACGAGCAACGTCGTCAAGGATCCCATTTAAATTTTCTCGAAAAGTGTATTCTCGCAATTTGTGGTCATTCACCAACAAAAGATTGCGCACATCAAAAGTCTCCTCGATTACGAGAAACTCCTACAAAAGCACACAACATTACTCCGAGAAACCTATGCAAACAAGGACCACCAAACCAACCTTGGATTGACACCCTAACTTGTCCAAGTTGGTCTCCACTCAAGCCATTACTTGACGGTACAAAAGTTGAACCAAATTCATGGGATATTCAACAAAACAATAATTCTGAATTTTCCGACAAGAACTAAATACTTTTGTTATATATATCATATATATTATATTTATTTATTGATGATTGATATGTATTTTGGTTAATATATTTCAATAAAAAAATTTAATATATCAGAATTTGCATATCACAGACGTTGGTGAATAAACCATAGATGCCTGTCAGCACTTTCGGGAAAAGTTTTCCTGTAGCCACAGACGTCTGTGGATACATCACAGACGTCTGTGGATACATCAAAGACGTCTGTGAGTACTCTCTGTCTAAAAATGTTTTTGGACACAGACGTCTATGAATCCACCACGGATGTCTGTCCAAACTCTCGGCCTTAATATTACTAAAGCCACAAATGTCTGTGCCTTCTTAACAGACGTCTGTCGCCACTTTGTCAGCTGCCCTATATAAAGAAATTTAGTCTTCTTTTCATCTTACCTCCATTCCAACTTCTGATTTCTAAAACCCTAGATTTCAAAACTTCCCAATTTTCAAATCAATGGCTCCCAAGAAGGTTTCCGTCTCCAAAAAGAAAAAACAAGGCCAATTGTCTTCCTCCACTCAAGCACTGGTTACACAAGCTTATATTACCCAATGGCTTCGAAATAATCCCAACGCAATTTGATGGTTCGAGGTTCTTATGCAAAAGAAGATTCACCCGGGACCTTTTTACTGCCTTGCCAATGTTGTGGAATATGAAATTCTTGGAATTACAATGGATGCCCGCTATTGCAATTTGATTAGCTACGATGCTAATAAGGTAACCATTGACCCTCTTGCTATTTATCTATTCTACTCCAATCTATGTAGTTCAGAGATTTGGAATCCTGAGAATGATGAGGGTTGGTTATGGTCTAGTGTGTATGGAAAAGTAGTTAAAATAGATGTATATACTCTTGGTCGAATTTTAGGATGTTCCTATGAGGGGATTGACTTGACTGATATACCGGATCACAGTCTATTACCTAGGGATGAAGTTACACATCAACTATGGGAGGATAAAATGCCACAAAGGAAATCTATATATCTTTGACCTCATTCCAGAATTTTAAATCGTATGCTAATTAATACCATTATTCCTCACCTAGGTAGTCATGAACAAATTTATTCCAATGGTCATAGAGCTTTATATGCCATATTTGCTCAACTATGGGTTAATTGGGCAAAAGATATTCATGACCAAATTAAAGGATTTTGGTCGCAACATCGTCGTTCCATTGTTTATGCTCCTTATGTCATGCGCATCCTGTAAAATCTTGGTGTTCATTCGTATTTATCACAATACGAAGAAATTCCCACAAAAGATAGTAGTCCGCGATATTTGTCGCTAATGCATGTTCCAAAAAGCTCTCCTCGTATTATCCCCTTTAGCCAATGGACTCAACAACAACAAGAAGAAGAACACCATGAACCTCCTCCAATTAGGGCTCCTCGGCAAAGCTACTCCCATACTTCCCAGCAACCACCTTCATCCATCATCATACCGAATATTATTCTAACTCCGAGATACAAGAAGCTCATCTTGAACCGACGCCGGACGAATCTCTTTCTGATTTGGCCATCAAAAATCAAAGAATAATCACGGTCAATCATCAAGCTTAAATAGAAAGATGACGAAAATTGTTCTTTCTCCACTAGGATGACAAAGATGGAGAAGACATTGGAAAACGTGGTCTCCACTTTAGGGAAAGTAATGCGTAAGGTACGTGGCCGATCTTCCTCACGATCATCATCCTCACCTTCCCTAATACATCCACCTCAGGTTCAAACACCAGTCTATCACGTGCAACCCTCTCCCAAAGGTACATCACATGACTGAAGTGCTCGAGGGAAGACTCCTATTGACGTACAACCTGAGGAGGAGGAAGAAGACAGTGATGAGATGTACGTGTCTGACACTCCATATTTTCAACAAGCATACATGGCATTTCAAGGCCTTTCTATTCACGAAGATGAAGAGTACAACAACCAGACGCAGTGGCCAGGCACATATGAGCTTGATCCATCTTCCTACTGGGAATATTATAAGAATTATAGAGGATTATCTTATTCGCACAATCAGTATAATGGACTTTATTTTCTGTTATTTTGTAACACTTATGGTTATTTTCTTTCCTTTTAAAAAAAAACTTTTGTGTTTCATTTTATGCTGAACATTAACATTTGATGATAACATGTCATGATTATTTACTATATCTGTATCAGTTATCTTTTTTCCCCCATTTTGATATTGACCAAGAGGGAGAAATCTATGCATATACATAGGGGGAGACAAAACATAGACAAACATGATAATACTTCTATTCTATTATTGATATATGATTATAAGGTTAAATATTTGAATGTATAGTTGATTTGTGATTGTATAGTTGTCATCATCAAAAGGAGGGAGATTGTTAGAACCTCCAACTTATGTTTCAATGATAACAACCATACAATCATATACATATAGACTTTATCAAGATTGTAGGTATATACTACAAGCTGACAACATGATCGAAGATATTATCGAAGATATTAAGACTCAAAGAGAAACAAAGATTCATTGACCATACTAAGGTTATTCTACTGTAAAAGAGTCCTAGATAAAATATTGTTAAGGTCTCCTTGAGTATATATGAATACACAATTTATATACATCAAAAATTAGTAGAAAACTGCATTTTCACCTCACAGACATCTGAGGTATACTCACATATATATGTGACAAGTCTCGGGTTAAAAATTAAAACTAGTCACAGACGTCTGTCATGGAAAAAACTGTCATATTTGAAAAAACACTTCTTTTTGAAATTAAAGGAAATCATCTTTCATGAAGAGTTGCTGCCATTAAAATGAAAAGATTTCTTCGAAGAGTAACAACTATAACCTTTTGGTCATATTCATATACTCAAAGGATATCATAGGAAGATTTGTACTATAAGTGAAAAACTGTGTTATTTGAATACAAGATTGTCAAAGACACTTTTGTATTAAGCGTATTCCTCCATGCGAAGTCAAGGTAGTTTGTTTAAAGGAAATACCGAAGGGGAGCTTCGGGATTGGACGTAAGACGGGAGGTCCGAACCAGTATAAAAACTCTGGTTTGCACGCTTTTTATATTTTACTATTTATTGTCTACAGTTGCATTGATTTACGTACTTGCTTATTATATACAAGTTAGATAGTATACGATCCACTAGACTTTCAAATAAACTCGGGTCAATCATGGGACTGGTGTGAGAAAACTCAAAACATGGATATTTTTGAAAACAAAGGTATCTTATAAGACCATGCCACACATAAACACGAATTGGTTTTTACCTTATGATAACCAAAACATTGGTACGTAAAATCCAATGATATTATAATAGTGTCTAGATTATAAATACATAGTAATCATAGACGAAATTGTTACATTGATTAAATTATAGCATAATAGGTATACAACTAAGTTCGAAGGCACTTATTTGAGAATGGATTCTATATAATGACAGGTAAGGACTACCTTCCGTACAGTACATTTCTAGAGGAATGTACCAAGGACCCATAGACGATCCTCTACATTTGGCAAGATTAGCCTATCCTTTTCAATGACCAACACAATGATCCTGAATAGTACCGAATATGACATCACCTCGGTCATTCCCGACCTATCCATGGTTGCAGCATACAAAAAAAACCCAATATATAAAGGGTAATCTAGAAAGGTGATGCTCAT
Organism: Allium fistulosum; assembly: GCA_030737815.1. NCBI lineage: Eukaryota > Viridiplantae > Streptophyta > Magnoliopsida > Asparagales > Amaryllidaceae > Allium > Allium fistulosum. Next base: position 802,313,039 of record CM060903.1, on the reverse strand, counting down.
ACCCTAATAGGTCATACCCTGTTTTAGCCATTTTCGGGTTTGAAGCCAGAGGTAACGTATTACCTTTTACAAAACAAATCCCACTTTGAATGCCATGTTACCATTTCTAATAGAATATTATTGATTTTCACAAAAGCACAACTCGTCGAGTTCGTACGCCTCAAGGAAGTGTGTTAAGTGTAAGAGGGGTTACCTCCTACACCACTAAATATATATACGTTTGTAAAAATCAATGTATGTGGTCTTAGAAATGGAATGTCAAACACTCGTCCATACAAGTTGTCTAGGAATAGGACAAATTGAAGGCACTCCTCTTACTACATCTTGTTTAGGAATCACCCCTAGGATTATAGCGAGTAGTCCTTGCCAATCAAAGAATATCAGAACGAAGGCACTACTACCACCATACATATAATATGGGAGTCACCCCAGAGGTTAGTGGCAAGCAGTCCTACATTAAGAAGATCTCAGTCTTCAGAATCATCGACTTCAACAAGTCTTTACATTCGAACACTATGTTGGTTGAAGTGGTTTTCAGATATGAATCATCAAAATTCGATCTTGGTCTCTTCGAACCAATCTGCGATAAAAAGAAGTCAAGTATAAAGGAGATTATCAAACAACATTGAATTAATTTATCTTTTTATCAAATCAAATATCTTTTAGAGATATATTCTTTTAAATTGTTCATTTATCTTTTCTAGAGTATATGGAATCATTAAGTCTCTTTTATCAAATCCTTTGGTAAATTAAAATCCCTCTTCATCTTTGGAAATACCAAATCATTTTTCTTTAATTACTTAGGAGAAATATTTCCATTTTCTGTTAGTAGTATAATTCAAATTTTAATGAAGATTTCACATTTCTAAAACATATCTTTAATGGGTTAAAAACAATGTTACTTAAGACATCGTTTACTATAAACCCAAACCAGTTAGTATTGAGTAAAAAGGGATCCATAGAAATTAGACTAATTATACTTAATACTAATTTTTGTATTCAACCTGTACTATTCGTCGAATAATGGTGAAATCACCTTGTAAATTCATACGGGTAGTACGAGTTCGTCGTTGGAATTTAACATAGAGTTTAACTAGAATGTTTTCTATGCCTACAAAATCTTTATTATTTTAAAATCTGGATTAAGCTTTGGAAAACTCCAAATCTCATTTTCTTTTATCTTAAGAAGATGTGGCACGAGTAAATTAAATTAGCTGTCCCCTCCGTCGGGCCAATCCGGATAGCTAGGGAGAGCAGGAAACTGGTTTTCCAAACTCAAGCCTAGAGACTATCTCTCCGTCACCCATAAGGCGGTCAATTTATTTGATCAACTCTTACCTTAATAATTTTTGGACTTCTTAATTTCTTTTAGAATACTTTATTAATTGTTTGAAAAATATTCGTAAAAGATTTGGGAAGAAAAACCCAAGTTTTATAAACAATTTTCTTTTAACCGTTTATTTTAAACTCCTTCAAGCTCATTGTATAACTTCCAAATCACCTTCAAAATACTTAATTATTCATTTGAAAAGATTATTAAAAAGATTGAGGATTAATAATTAAGCTAAAACCCTAATTTTCAAAATTTACCAAAACCATCGTAAAAACCGCTGTGAATAGTGTTTTTAAAGCTTCTTTTATCAAACCACTTTTTCCATTTCATATAAGTCTATTTTTGTAACTTAAATCCCTTTTAAAATATTTTAAAATATCTATGGAATTTATTTCATATTTTAAAAGATTAAAATATTCATTTTAAAAGAATTTACCATTTTGGTTTTCGAATTGCCAAAATGCGACGATTTTGAGAACTTGATTTGGACATATCTCAAACTCTACTAAATGAAATCTCGAATTTCCTTTTCATTTGAAAACTACAACACCAAGGGTCTAGAAAATTCTTATTTTAAAGAATTCTAACTTATAATTCATCATACGCATTCGTTTAACTTTTCGGGTCATGAAATCGCGAACCGTCAAAACGCGATGGCTTATTTTTACCACTTTAGTCAAATTTTATGAAAATTGTCCGAAACACTTTTAAACTATTTTGAAATCATAATAAATCATTTTAAACTATTTTTGGACAATATTTTCATATTAAAACTCATAATCACTTTTATTCCATATTATAATATTATATTACTATAATATTTATTATTATTTGGAAATCCATTTATAAAATTCTCATATGATATCTTACATTAAATTTCAACTTTTCAAATTCTCATTTTTCAAATCAAATATTGTAATTTATTTTTTCAATGTAAATCAAAACTCCTCTTTTAAATAAATTTCAAAGTGATATCTTTTCTATTTTAATCCAGCCAAATAACTTTTTATATACAAAACCATAAAGAGGCTTAATAAACTCCGCACATATTAATATGGATTTATTTTCTATGAAATAACTATGGTTAATTAGTTAATCATTTCTTTTTTTATAAATATGATTTTCTTATTATTTGTTATATTTATCACAACCAAGTTATCAACCATATAATCAACCAATATTCAAGCATAATAATCATCCAAGCATATTCACTCCTCCCCATAGCTACTCGAAATTATTCTGGCGATATTCCGACAGCAATTCTCTCCACTATCTTCATTTTGGAGCTTTTTGAACTCCATCCTTTCTTCCTTGAATGCTCGGCCATAACCATGGAAGGTGGCTTGCTCGGCTAAGTATGGTGGTAAGGGGTGGTCGTGGGTTTATGATAGGTAGAGGAGGAGAATGAACTTGCTTTTGAGGTGCATGGATATTGTATGTGTGTGTGTATTTATATACTATTTTTTCATAACCTTCTCTTTTTTTTCAAAATAAATTTTATTTTGAATCAACTTTCTTAAGAATTCAAATACTAATTTATTATTTCAAAATATCACTATATATCTTTTATTTCTATAATAAACTATATATATTATAATATACTTCGTTTAACCAATATTAAATGCAAACACCTTGATAAAAATTAAAAATCACTAACTAATCTATCCATTAGTGATTCACATTATCTTTTTAACTTTAGAAAATTATATAAATCAAGTAACTCAAAAAAGATACCAAGGAACTGGGTACTACTAATAGTATTGCATATTCCCTTAACAAGAAGGGGTATACTTTAGAGAACTGTTTACCATCCGAACACAACTTTGCCCATTTTTAGTTGCTATTGAGCCACTCAAACTAGTTAATCATAAGTTAAAAAATACCTAGATTTAAATTCTTAAAAATCCCTTTATGAAACACATTTTATAAATCCAATTTGTAAAACACATTCATAAAATTTATTTATCTTAAATAAATTCCTTTAATCTTAAACCAACATTATTATTTATCGAACACCACATAGTCAAATTATGAAACTAAATTCATGAGCTATTCGTATATAAACTTTTAAATCAAACAACCAATCAATAAATGATAATAACTAAATATTATAATTTCTTTAACAACCAAACACTACACAAATAACTATATCATTTAAAAGATATTGCTTTATATTCAAAATATAATCCTAAGTAAAATAATTTCATTTACCAATTTTCCAAAACAAAAATCATTTTTATATAACATTAATAAATACGCGCTCAAATATAATACTCTCAACTCATTCTAGGGTGTCACTTACCCTATCTCTAATGAGTTACTCATCCTAGGGTATTACTAACCCTTGAGACTTTACCTCCACTAGGGTTAGGTGTTCGCTCAACCTAAGCTTCGATACCAAATGTGACGGTCGGACCTTCGGCCCTCCAACAGTGGGTATAACCACCGTGGTTTACAATGGTACCTCGCCATTTGCTTTTACGGCGAACCTCTCAGCAAAACCAACCTGGAGGACATGTAGGAGTAAGAGTCTCATGATCGCCACCAAACAGAAAGAAAGAACCCCTGATCATGTTGCACCACATGCCAAAGCAAATCTGATCCTCGTACAAAATTAAGTTTTTAAAATCATCGCGTGTTGGCAGTTCGTAAAATATGGATTTCAACTCTTAAAAATAGATATTTTTTTATCTTTAAAAGTTTGAAATAAATTGCATAAATCTTTTAAAATGTTTTAAAAGGGATTCAAGTTATAAAACTAGACTTATATGAAATGGAAAATGTGGTTTGATCAAAGAAGCTTTAAAAACACTATTCACAGTGGTTTTTTGAATGGTTTTGGTAACTTTTGAAAATTAGGGTTTAGCTTAATTATTCTTCCTGGTCTTTTTAATAATCTTTTCAAAAGAATAATTAAGTATTTTTAAGGTGATTTAGAAGTTATATTATTATTTAAGGGAGTTTAAAATAAATGGTTAAAAGGAAATTGTGTATAAAACTTAGGTGTTTCTTCCCAAATCTTTTGTGAATGTTTTTCAAATAATTACTCAAGTATTCTAAAGGCAATTAAGAAGTTTGAAAAATATTAAGATTAGAGTTGATCAAACAACTTGACTGCCTTATGGGTGATAGAGATATAGTCTCTAGGCTTAAGTTTGGAAAACCAGTTTAATGCTCTTCCTAGATATCTGGACTGGCCCGACGGAGGGGATAGAAAATTTGATTTACTCAGACCACATCTTCCTAAGATAAGAGAAAAGGAGATTTGGAGTTTTCCAAAGGATAAACAAGATTGTAAAATAATAAAGATTTTAGAAGCATAGGAAACATACAAGTTAAACTCTGTGTTAAATTTCGAGGAGGGAACTTAAACTACCCGTGTGAATTTAAAAGGTGATTTCACTATTATTCGATGAATAATATGGATTGAATATGGAAATTAGTATTAAGTATAATTACTCTAATTTCTATGGTTCCCTTTTTACTCAATACTAACTAGTTTGGGTTTATAGTAAATGAATTCTTCAATAACATTGTTTTTGACTCATTAAAGATATGTTTTGGAAATGTGAAATCTTCATTAAGATTTGAATTATACTAATAATAGAATATGGAAATATTTTTCCTAAGTAATTAAAGAAAATGATTTGGTATTTCCAAAGATGAAAAGGGGTTCTAATTTAACAAAGGTTTTGATAAAAGAGACTTAATGATTTCATATACTCTTGAAAAGATAAAGGAATAATTTAAAAGAATATATCTTCAAAAGATATTTGGTTTGATAAAGAGATAAATTGATTAGATGTTGTTTAATAAATCACGTATATACTTGACATCTTTTTATCGTTAATTAGTTCGAAGAATCCGAGATCGAATTTGATGATTCCTATCCGAAAACCACTTTGAGCCAACATATGCATTCGAAAGTGAAGACATGTTGAAAACAATGATTTTGAAGATGGGATTTTTATAACGTAGGGCTGCTTGCAACTAACCTCTATGGAAATTCTCATATCATATATATAGTAGCAGTGGTATCTTCATTTTGAAAATTTCGATGCAAGGAGTTCTCGCTACTAATCCTAGGGGTGATTGCCAAACAAGATGTAGTACGAGGAGTGCCTTCGGTTTGTCGTGTTCTTGGACAACTTATATGGACTAGTGTCTGACATTGCATTTCTAAGACCACGTACATTGATTTTTATAAACGTACCTCTGTTTGGTGGTGTAGGAGGTAACCCCTCTTTCACTTAACGCCCTTCCCTGAGGCGTATGAACTCGAGGGTTGTACTTTTGTGGAAATCAATAGTGTGTTATTAGAAATAGCAATGTGGTATTCAAAGTGGGATTTGTTTTGTAAAAGGTAATATGTTACCTCAGGCCTCACACCTGGAAATGGCTAAAACAGGGTATGTCGCAAGGCTATATGGGTCCCACCCATTAGGGTATGGTCATCACCTTTCTAGATATCCTCTGTAGATCGGGTTTGTTGTGTATGCTCTTGCCACGGATAAGTGAGGAACGACCGAGATGATGTCATATTCGGTACTATCCAAGACATTGTGTTGCTCATCGGAAAGGGGTAGGCAATCTTTCCAAATGCAGAGGATCGTCTGTGAGTCATCGATGCATTCCTCTAGAGATGTACCATACAGAAGGTAGTCCCTTATTTGTCATTGTATGGAATACATTCTCCAATAAGTGCCTTCGGAATTAGTTGTATACCTATTATGCTGGAATTTTATCAATGTAACAATTTCGTCTATGATTACTATGTGTTTGTAATCTAGACACTATTATAATATCACTGATTTTGCGTAGCAATATTTTGGTTCTTATAAGGTAAAATCCCGACCGTGTTTATGTACGGCATGATCTTATGAGGTACCCTTTGTTTTCAAAAAATATCTGTGTTTTGAGTTTTCCTACACCAGTCCCATGACTGACTTGAGTTTATTTTCTTCCGCTTAAACTCTGGGTGCCCTATTTTTCTGGGTAGCCAAGTAGTTCAGGTCTGGCTTAGAACATTTTGAAGGAGCTTGGTGTAGAAGCTGGAGATTCCTCTGTAGATGGTTATATATTTCCATTCCCGCTACATTTGTTTACTGTTTGTATTCAGCATTAGTAGGGACAGAGATTTATAACTTTCCTGGCTGAGATTAGGATAGACTCTGATGTATGTATTTAAAATTTCCGCTATAAAGATTATATATTGAAATAATATATGTTATTCCATTCCTATAAGATTATGTTATGTCTGTATTTTTTTTACCCTTGATCAATTTGTCTGACACTTGGATATTCGGCACGTGAATGACATAGATGTATTAGTGTCAATTTCCAAAGATCGAAAAGGTGGGTCATCACATTTTATGCCACTACACAAATTAGACCTGATCTTGGTCTCTCCAAACCAATTATCGATAGAAAATATATTAAGTATGTAGGTGGTTGGTGATCGTCATTCAATCAATTAATATATTTATATCCAATAAAATATCTTTAAATATATATTTTAAACCTTTTCTTTTTGGTATATATAGATTTGTTAAACCTCTTTTAAACTTTGGAAATACCAAATCATTTCCTTCAAATTACTTAGGAAAGTTATTTCCATCTTCCTAATGTAGGTTACTTATTTCCAAAACGTATCTTTTAGTGGGTTAAAAACAATGTTATCGTTTAACGTATACCTGAACCAATTAGTATTGAGTAAAAAGGATTCATAGATTTTAGATTAATTATACACAATACTAATTTCCGTATTCAGCCCGTACTATTCATCGAATAATGATGAAATCACCTTTTAAGTTCACACGGATAGTATGGGTTTCCTCCATGGAATTTAATACATAGTTTAACTGGAACGTTGTATTTGCCATCAAAACTTATTTAAAATCTTGTTTAACTTTGTGGAGAATTCCAAGCCTCTTTTCTTTTATCTTAAGAAATTACGATCCATGTAAATCAAATTAAGTATCCCCTCTGTTGGGCCAGTCTGGATAGCTAGAAGGAGCAGGCAACTGGTTTTTTAAATTCCAGCCTAGAGACTACCTCTCTGTCACATATAAAGCGATCAAGGTAGTTGATTGACTCTAAAACTTTTAAAATACTTGTGCAATTATCTGAAAAACATTTATAAAGTATTCGGGAAGAAAAACCCAAGTTTAAATCTTATTTTTCGAAACTTCCAAATCGCTTTGCTAAATTGCCAATGAATAGTGCTTTTAAACGCTTCGTAGCACAAATTCCATTTTAAACCTTTTATATGTCCAATTTTTCCACTTAAACTCTTTTAAAATACTTTAATTTATTTTTAGAGTTTATTCCATATTTTTTAAGATTAAAAATATTAATTTAAAAAGAATTGAAAACAATATTTTACGAACTGCCAAAACACGACAATTGTGAAAACTTGTTTTGGACATATCTCAAACTTTACTAAATAAAATCTTGATTTTTCTCTTTCATTTGAAAACTATAGTTATAAGAGTTTAGAAAATTCTTATTCCAAATAATTACGAGCTATAATCCATTCTACACATTGATTTAACTTTTACGGTGCGAAATCGCGAACTGCCATTACGCGACGTGCTCAATTTTGACTCAATTTCCCAAAAATTCAAAATTTTGTTGAAACACTTGTGAATGTTTATAAAATCATTGTGGATCATTTTCAAACCATTTATGATAATATTTCTTATGTTTTGAGAGGTTAACAAGGCTATATACACCTTTATAATTATATAAAAAAAGTGAGTTCTTCGTGTAAATTTGACGTGTATTTTCCATGAATTATTTCTACAACCAAGCAAACATATTATCGCATCCAAAACATGATGATTAAACATAGAAAACAAGCATGACAAAACATATCATATCATCATATAGTTCAATAAAATAAACTAGCGGAGTAATTCTCACTTATATGCTTTCCCAATCTAACTTTTAATGCTACGAAATCGACTATAGCTCCACTATCCCTACACCAAAGCTTATGATATCTTCCTTGGGACCCTAAGGTGTGCTCGGCTTTGAATTTGGGAGGCTGAAAGTGCCAAGATGAGCTCGGCCAAGCAAGAAGAGAAGAGGAGAAGATCACTTGCTTTAATTTAAAACTAAGGTGAAATGGAATGACCTACCATTTTGAACCATTCAAATCAACAATAATCCACACATATCAGACTTGAATCACTCAAAACAACAGATTATTAATTTATATTTGGCAAAACTTAGCATATACAGCAAATAAATCAATCACAAAATCACAGACACAGAGTAATATAACAATAAGCAACGGAATAGATATATAGTAGTTCATGAAGCTACTACAGAATAACAGAGTCTAAAGCAAAATACAACAGAAATCCAAATACAAAGGATTCTCTAATACACAAGCAATGACAAATCTGAACATAAACAACTGGAATAAACTGAAATAACTGAATAGCTGAGTAGAAAAAAGATAAATCTCCAAGCAAAGCTCCAAGCTCCAAAGGTGAGTCTCAAATGTTGTGACACTCAGTCTGACCCGAGCATAAAGCAAAGCACAAAACACCCGAGTCAGGATTAACATTCTTATGCAAGTAAATCAACTCAAGTGAAATGTCCAAGTGAAATGCAAATAACTTAAAGGATGTTTGGGATTCCCATCCTTTAAGGATCCGTTAAACTATCTACATACATAGTACAATACGCTACATAGATATTGTCTATAGTAAAGCAAAATATTAAATAGCATCAAGGCATTACTTATATCCCCCTTAACACATTTTATATAAATGTCGTAGTCTATACAGTACCGTAATTCATCCGTAAACTGGAGGGCTATTAGAGGGCACTCCATAGTGTACGACACAAACCAAACTCGTAGTGGGCGCGATAAGGCATATGACAAGGCACGCGAGGCAATGCCAAGGTAGGATTCTACCGTTTGCACCCCCGGACTGGTGGTAACGCATAGTAGCTACTACCGCCCACCTCGAGACACACTCCCAAATCAAAGGTGCACCCAATCAAATCACAAAGTAATAGATATGGTATCAAAGAAGCATGCTCGATCGGAGATGCGACCTCACTTGGCCCGGTATAGCTCCTGTTTTAGTCATACCAAGCTGACCCGCGGGAGTCAGGGCTACGTTCATACCTCATATAGACGTCGCAAAACCATCCTACGTCGTTCTACATTCGCCACCAGGTGCACAGTTGTTAAAGTGGTTTTCGGTATTGGTAGAGAGTGTGACAATATCCGAGCCCGGTCTCTTTAACAACCAAACGCTTATTTCACACCGTGGTCATTTTCATTTCAAACAGTTCATACTTCATATCAAAATATCAAGTTCACTTCAAAATCATATCACTTTCAAAATCATATTCACTTTCAAAATTATTATCAGTTTCAAAATTATATTCATTTCCAAAATCATAACCACAAAATAGGTTAAACTGTCATATCAAAGTATTCACATTTTAAATCCGTTAAATGTAAATCATAAAAGTTACAACTTAAACAGTTTGAATATTGAAAGTAGTTTATATATTTGAGTAGTGTTATCCCGCCTTTTGGCAAGGCCGTGATACCAGGGACTTAACCAGAAGACAAGGACAGTTCGTCCCGAAGATCGGTTATACGCAGGCTTGCTATGGATATTGATGATTTTTTTTCCGAGTCCGGATCAGGCTACAATTGATATGACATGACAAGCGAAGCTTTGAAAGCCAACGTTCCAAATTTCAAGTCAATCCGGGTTTGTATTCTCAAGATATAGTCGATACAAATCAAGAGAACACGTTATTCGCATCCATCAAAACGCATCATTTCGTATCCATCAGCGGAAGATCCTTGTTCGAATCCATCAAACATCTGTAGTTCGTAACCATCAGGTAACCCTGGTTCGTGTCCATCAAGTAGTCATTACTTCATATCCATCATGAAACCACTGTTCGTATCCATCAAGCCAAGCAGAGTCGCCATCTATTCGTATCCATCACATCTTCGTCTGTTCGTATCCATCACATCTTCGTTTGTTCGTATCCATCAAATTGGAGCAACTTGGATCGATACGAACAGAACCATTCGATCGATACGAACAGAGCCACTTCAATCGATACGAACAGAGCCACTTCCATCGATATGAACTGAGCTACTTCCATCGATACGAACTGAGCTACTTCCATCGATACGAACTGAGCTACTTCCATCGATACGAATTGAACCACCTCCATCTGTACGAGCAAGGCAACGACTATCGATACGAACAAGGCGAAAATCTTGGAAATACTTGGTCGATTCGGCATGAAATGTGGATCGATCCTGGAAACTTGTGCCATGCCAACATTCAGACATGTGCCTGGATCGATACGAAGTGCATCGATTCGAACTGAACAGCCTACCAAAATCTCTAATTCGTATCGATCATAACTCGCAATCCACAAGTCAAAATGCTATGAAATTTTCACAGGAGCTTACGTACGACCTAAAGAATGTTCTTGCCAAGTTTCGACTCGATTGGGTCAAATCTTGATCGATACCAAATTCGTTCGTATCGATCACAGATCGAGTCAAAATCGCTTGGGATCGATCGCGTTGGCCAACCCACATGCCAGAAGAGGTCTCTCGAGATCTGAGCGAGATATTTGCCTCCTACGCCTATAAATAGCACCCCAGAGCCTATAGAAAAGGGATCTTTTGGCTCTCTGACGTCAAGACTCTGCCGAAAACATTTTTGCGCTATAGGGCTACTGTTGTACTCGAATTTCATCACTGTAATTCGCTGTAATCCGCTGTAATCAGTTGTAATCATCAGGAAAACATCAATAAAATCATCAATTTCATAGTGGACGTAGGCAATACGCCGAACCACTCTAAATTTCTGTGTCTCTGCGTACTTTCTTATTTGTTGTTGAAGTGTTTGTTAGATAATCCTCTTTTTTCATTTTATCTCTTCAAACACTTCCGAAGAGTGTTGTGCCCAATTTTGGTACAAACAAGTAGTTATAAATTAAAATAGTTTATATTTAAATATAGGTTATAGATTAAAATAGTTTGTATATTAAAAATAGTTGATATATTAAAAATAGTTTATATATTTAAAAGAGTTAATATCGAAAATAGTTTCAAATTAGAATTGTTTCTTCCAATGTAAATCCATTCAAATCAACTTTAGTTCCAAAATTCAATTTAAATCAGTCTCAGTTCAATAATTTCAATTAAAAAGATTAAAGGTTCAATTTAAATTCTCATTAAAACCATTTTAATTTATATCGATTTCAAATTCAGGTTTGAACTACAAATTTAAACCACTTCCAATTTAATAGGTTTCAAAGTTTAAATATTCAAATAATTTATAATAACTCAATTTGATAAATTTCATTTATATTTCAAAATTCAACTTTAATTTTACTTAAATTTGAAAATATTCACTTAATCATTTTTAAAAACATTTAAATAAAATCTTAAATTACAAATTTAAATCAATATTAAATATTCAATTTCAATTTTATTTAAATTTAAAAATATTCATTTAATCACCTTTAATCAAAACCGGTTATCAAGTTATAAAATCGTATTTTTTTAAACCTAAAAATCAATAAGTTCAAATTAATTCTTATTTAAATTCAATTCTTAAATAAATTAAATTACAAGTCCACTTTAACTTATCTTTCCACTTTTATTTACTTAAGTTATTACAAAAATCTATTTTAAAAATAATAACATAAATTCAAATAAATATTTAAACATAATATATATAAAAGTTATTAGAAAAAATCTATTTTCAAAATATAATTTCAAATAAATAGTTTAAGCATACTATATATATATTAGTTAAATTAACTTTTATTAAATTCTTTTATATTTAAATCTTATTATTATTACATCTATTTTAAATCTTATTTTATATATTTTAAAAATAATAAATTTATAAGTAAAATTTTATAATTTATATTTTATAATTTAACTTATAATTTTAAAATTTCCAAAACATATAATTTTAAAATCTAAATTTACACACACATTAAAAATAAAATCCTTATATTATATTTTAAAAATCAATATTTATTAAAAACATATATATTTTCCTTTTTCAAAAATTCGAAAATCATTTAAAAATAGACCAACGGTGTCCGTATATAGTTTTCTAACCTATGGTCAAGTGATACGGATATTTATCATTTCAATCCGCAATAATTTAATATTTACGGGTATATATCATTTCAACCCCCGATCCCAAAATTCAAAATCAAATAAATTGCTTGGGTTTTTCATTTCAACCCATAACGACTTTCCTTAATATATAAGAGCGTTCGAGTATGTATCTTTTCAACCCATAGGGATTTCCTAAACTAACAAGGAACTTGCAGTGTGAGAACAATAGCATAATAATTTAAAATAGTATAACATATCGATTACAAGCATGGATCATAACAAATTAAATTTAATATATTACTAACAGGTTATGGTATCATATGTCAATTAACATATGTTAACAATTTTAAATATTAATATATCATATTCAACAATTAAATAACTAACAATAAAAATTTAACAACATATTTCAATCATCATTTCATGTGAATATAAATTTACTAGCATATGAATGTTAATTGTGAGTGATGGATCACCTTTCAAGGCTAGAGAAAAAATGAGAACAAGATGCGATGGACACAGATAAGCACGGATCGACAAGCGGAACAACGACAACCTAGAACTGCTGCTGTAACTTTCCGGATAGCGGTGAAATAAGCAAATGAACTACTAGAATTCGATGAGAAACAAATATATATATATACACAGATCGTATATATATAAATATATCACACTTTTTCTCTTTTAATACAATAAGAAGAGCAAGTGGCTGCTACGATTAAGGAAGCAAGGCCGAAGGGTCTGGGTTGGGTTTCAGGTCGACACCAAGTGGTTGGAGGCTGGACGTAGCTCGGCGATGGGAAGAAGAGTGGTCGTGTTTGGCTGGAGGGGCTGGAGCTTCGTCGGAGGAGGTCAGAAGGTGGCGCTCGGCGTTCGAAGGGGCTGAGGGTTGATGTGCTAATGGGGTGAAGGCGGAAGGTGGTTGCATGGAGGGGACAGCTTGGGTCAAGTGTGGTGGGCTAACTGGAGAGGGGATGGACTGAGTACGACAGCAAGGCGGAAGTGAGGCTACTCGGATGGGCTCATGGAGGTGGAGGAGACTTGGTGGCAGATGGGGAGGAGAGTGTTGCGTCATCGACGGTCTTGCTGTGTGAGTTATTGGCGGTCGGAGAGAGGTGCTTTGGAGTGGCATTCGGTTGTTGGTGGAGATGATCTCGGCCGAGGGTGTAAGAGAAGAGGGTTGGTTGATGGAGGAAGAAGGTGTTTGGGTCCGAGTTTGGAGCGGAGAGACAAGGTCAGAGGGTTTGTTGTGGAGGATGGGTTAACGTGGAGAAGCGGGCTGAATTGTGTCATAGCGAAGATGAGGCCGACCAGGGGAAAGATGGTGGAAAGGTGTGGGTTGCGAGGCACTGGGGAAAAGTAGGTTGGACGGTGGCGGTAGGCAAGGAAGGAGCAAGCAGTTTGATGGGTGGCGCACAGGCAAAAAAATATAAGCTTCCTCTTTTTTTTATTAAAAAGCAATGAACAAAAATGAACAAAGAGAAATGAGGGAAGAGAACGAACCAGAGAAATATACCAAAGCAATGGGAAAAGAAAACGTCAAGAGCTAAATTTCTGGGAACAATAAAAGTAAATGACTATTTTTTTCCAACTGGAGGATAACTGAATGGACACAATAAACCCAAAAGGCTCAAATGGGTACCGATACGGCTAACTGTTTCGTAGACTTCGCAATGTACTGGATGCCGAAATGCACAAATGAATATACTGTAGAGATCAGCACGATGAGACGAACAGAATGGTACATAGATACAAGCGATATGACCAACCTATCAAAACTCGATATTCGTTGCCAAAAATGCTGCTAAAACGCCGAAAATAAGATAAACAGAGCTAGAGCAGTCCAAATTAAGCTAAACGAATTATGACATCCCACTCAGAAAATGGTTTACAGTTTTCTTATATAAAAATATTCCGATTTCGAAAATATTTTATTTCTAGCAAATTTAACTGATTTAAATTTTAAATTGAAATTTCACAACTGAACAAACTTCCATATTTACAGATGAAAATCTGACACTTGCTATGTTCAAATAGACACATACCAAATATCAAATTTTCATTGCTAAATTTTATTATTTATTTTCATGAAAAATTTATTTAATTACGTTATTTAAATCGTTAAAATTTTGGGTCGTTACATGAAATCATTCTATAATTGGAAGTGTATTTTCAACAGAGCTTTGCTACACCTATAGAATAATTTATGAGGACATGGAAGCCATTAACAAAGAGAAAGAAGAAGCTTAGGAAATGGAATGGAAGTGTGAATAAAATGAGAAGGTTTGCCTTGTATTTATAGGAAAAAATGTGTAAATATCTAAAATCAACATCATAACACATCACCACTTTCAACCTCAACACCACCACTCCCCCTTCATGATTCGACCGTGCTCTCCCACCTTCCCTTTACATCGTCTTCATCACTTCCCTTATCTCTTAAGGCATGCATTTGGATGAGAATTTGGACTAAGGTGGAGATATGTCATCATTAGCTTAGATTTCCTTTAATAAACATCATGATATTTTATTTAATTTACCATTAGTAATTTTGAGATGAAATGTAATTCTAATGTGTATGTATGTGTATATGGATGTATATATATATGTATATGTATATGTTCACATGTGTAATACATATAACATATAACGTTGCACAACTTCCATTTATCAAACCATTACGAATTCGGAATCCGATTTCCGGTCACATTTTTACTTCTTAGTTAAAATATATATACATATATATGTTAAAAATTAAAAATGACATTTATAGACAAGCACCATTGTCCAAGAGGTTAAGTGATTCGGCTTTGGTACGAGAGGTCACAAGTTCGAAACTTGCGTAGCGTGATTCGAACGTTTATTGACATGTGATATGTTGTTCCAGTGACATGTTGTCACATTTTTACTTCTTAGTTAAAATATATATACATATATATGTTAAAAATTAAAAATGACATTTATATTATTATTATTAATTAAAAGAGCCTTATTTGATTTTAAACCAATTATTAAATCATTTAAAATCGATTTAAATTCAAAAACCAATTATTTAAAAATGATGACATCATTACTGATGTCATAAAGACATTTTATTTCCAAAAATAAAATAAATAATTTTATTACATATTTTTGCTTAAATTGAAAAGTAAGTGTATGTATCATGTGCGGCTTTTGACACAAAAAAGCTGTTTATCGATAAAACGATTTTCGGCCATATTATCGATATTTTTCCGATGAAAGTCCAAAATCCTTATTTTTGGAAAACAAATTTTAGAAACAAGATCACTATCATTATTGATCACATAAAACATGATTATTTATGTTTAATAAACCTATATTTGAATATTTAAAATTAATTAAATATTCTAATTCAAAGTGGTAAAATTACGGGTAGGTACAATTACTGTTATTATTATATTTGTCCAATGTTTTGAGTTGTAGACATGTGAGACTATATATTATGAGACATGTATATGGATTAGAAGTACCATTTAGACTCCATGAGTTTGGAATATAATGTACAGTTATGTTGGACCTTATGTCTCATTTGCTTATATGATATGCACTTGGTCTCATACATGTTTATACTAATATGGTATTTGTTCCTTCCATTATGAGATCTAATATATACATTGAGTTCGATATGCTCTACTTTGTTTTCAATATAACCTTACACATCATTATCTACGGTATTTATGGAATTCGAGTGCCTTTTATGCATACATTACTGTTGCCATGAATGGTAGGTCATTACATTTGGTATCAGAGCTTAGGTTACCCAATCATCGTAAATTAGGATATTTGAGAGAGGGTACTTGTATTTTTATATATTTATACATGTAGCATATAGGCACCTATACTTTATTTCTAGTACTCTAATCTATTTTTTGGAAAGTTGCAAATAATTCCCATATATAGATAGCTAACTTGATTTGTGCCACTTGAGCGATGACCGTTGGAGACACTGCTAAGGTGTAACACCATGTAAAAATTAAACAAAATTTTTATTCAAGAGAAATTAATTTATTAAAAATAAGGGTAAAAGTGGAATTTATAAAAACGTTAGAATTTTTCTATGAAACTTGCATGTTGTGTTAGTAGCGATTTCTGGATAATTTGCATATATAGAGTTTTGAAAATAGAGTTCGTATGAAAATGTTATTGACGTTTAAATATTTGAAATTGGAAATAATTAACACGTATATATGTACACATAAAGAAATTATAAATTAGGCTACTTTAACCAGTTGATAGCTTTACTGGGACCAGTCAACCCCTGGCGATCGACTACCCCTAATAGACTGGTCAACCGGTCAATCTTTTACGACTAGAGTTAGCCTAGGCCGAATGGCCTAGATTTAATATTATTAAATCCAATG
This sequence comes from Allium fistulosum, assembly GCA_030737815.1. NCBI lineage: Eukaryota > Viridiplantae > Streptophyta > Magnoliopsida > Asparagales > Amaryllidaceae > Allium > Allium fistulosum. The sequence goes on along the minus strand of CM060903.1, from coordinate 802,296,178 downwards.
GGTGAGTTTGATTAGAGCATCATAAATAGAATGTAAACCCTCCAATAATCGATCGGAAAACCCTAATCCAATCAGTACGCTCTCAACTATCTCTCTCCCCCCTCTAAAAATTTCTAAAACAAACATTAAAAGATAAATTAGAAAAAGGAGAGATAAATAAGGTTAAATCAAATCTAAGGAGGGGTATATCGACTCGAGTAAAAAGAAGAATGCTATTAAGAGGTAAGTAGGTTTATCATTAATTATAATGTTTTACATATGGTTGAATTTATTCATATATCTACTTGATTTGGGAATTAAATGGTTTTAAATCTAAATATGAAAGTTTAATTTAAAAATTATTTGAAATATTTTGAAATCTAAGAAAAGATTGTAGTTGATTTAATTTTATTCTTATATAAACACACCCTTTTTCTCACCTTGAATTGAATATGTATATACCGTATAGACTCCACCCTGAACTGATTTAGAGATGTAAATATACATATGCATTCTAAGATCAATATAATGAAATCAAATAAATTAAATTATAAGTAATACGATAAGATCTACTTTAACAACTGTATATGTGGTGGAGATTCTAGAATGAAGTTGGACGGTTTGGCGAACGATTCTGTATGAGGTATTAATGTAGCCCTGACTCCCGCGAGTCGGCTTGATGTGACTAAAACAAGAGCCACGTCGGGCCAAGTGAAGTCGCACCTTCGATCGGACATGCTTTTCGATACCATATTATGACTTTGTGATTGATTTGGTGGCCACCCCTCGATTTGATTATGGGAGTGTGTTCCGAGGTGGTTAGTAGTAGCTGCTATCATTACCACTAGTCCAGATCCGCAAAACGGCCTACCTTGGACACTGCCTCGCGTGCCTTGTCACATGCCTTATCATGCCCTCTACGAGTTTGGTTTGTACCATACCTATGGAGTGCCCTATGATAGCCCTCCAGTTTATGGAGGAATTACGGTAGTGTATAGACTAGGGGAATATATAAAAATGTGTTAAGGGGGATATGGGTAACGCCTTAACGCTATTTTAATACTTTACTTTACCATGGACACTATTATAATAGCATATTATACTATGTATGTAGATAGTTTAACGGATCCTTAGGAGATGAATCCCGAACATCTCTTAAGCTATTACACGCACGTTAGACACTGGATAGGAGATGTCAAACCCCGTAAACAATCTCTAACGCCATTACACTCATATTTATTTACCGTTGATTTAACTTACATAAGATATTTTAGTTCCGACTGAAGTGTTTTGTTTTTTCATTATGCTCGGGTCAGTCTGAGCTTTTCAGTGTATCGAAGACTGCTTTTTTAGAGGACGAAGACGAAGATTTAGTGCTATTATTATTTATTATATTTATTTTGCTGCATCATGTTGTTCTATTGCATTATTTATTTATTCCTACTGCATTACTCTCCGTTCAAAACCATCTCCTCTGACCACCATCATATTCTTCCCCTGCCTATAACTCTGCTCAAACATCTTCTGTTAAACCCGAGCCCACCCCCTAATACTACTGTTACAAAAGACTTCACCGAACTCCAAGACAACCTGAAATTCACGGTACCCAAATTGCAACTCCAACATTACCCGCGCCTCTAATCCAATCATCTCGCTCCTCTTAATCCAGCAATCGCTGCCACTCAATCGCCAATACCCAAATCACAGTGGCCTATCGCCTGAACACACAAACAACCACCAGAAAATCGCCAACGATTTCAACTCTTAAATCGACTCTGAAATTCTGAATTTTTTTGCGAGTTTGGTTTTGTAAATAGCGTGAGTTGTGTGAATTTGATTTTGAATTTGAGTCGTGCTTTTGATCTGGGTGCTTTTGATTTAGGTTTATCATTTTTTTTAAGCGGGCTGGACTTGGTTTGTTAAGTTCTGTTTAAGTTTTTTTTAATTTTTCTCTAGGTAAGTATTATATAAAAAAAAAGAAAAAAAACAAGTTTTTAATTATTATTATTTTTCTTTCTAAGTTCATTTGTTTAATTTTCTCTTGTTTTATTTCTTTTGAATTTGTTTCTCTCACAAAAAAAGAAGAAGAAAAAGAAAAAAAAGAGCAAGTTTCAATTTGTTTTATTTTTAGTTTCTTTTAATTTGTTTTGTTTTGGTTTGCTTTACTTTTTTTTCCTAAAAAAATAAAAGAGAGAGAGAAATTTTGAATTTGTTTTGTTTACTTCCATCTTGATTTAAAAAAACATTTATTTTGGTTTTCCTTAGTTTTTCGAATTTGTTTAATTTTTCGAATTTGTTTAGGTTTTCCTTTGAAAAAAAAAGAAAAAAATATTTTATTTTCAAGTGTTTTGTTTAATTCGTTTCGTTTGTTCTAGTTTCTTCTTTGATATTTATAAAAAAAACTGTATATATCTTGTTTTTCATTTCAGGTTGCCAAAGTAGAAAATCAAGAAGAATTGCTTTGCTTTGCTTGCTAAAAAAATTACCGCTAAAAGAATTTTGCTAATAATTCTGCACGCTCTAGTATCGTGCTCTCATCTCTAGTTTTATTTTAATTGTATTGTTGGTTGCTTGCATTTGCATTTATATAAAAATAAACTTCAAAATCCAAAAACAAAAACAAACTTCATTTTAGTTGCATTGTAAATTCACGCTTAATTTTTGCTTTGCATTCATCTCATCTTATTTTATTTCCTAAGAGCAATACCCCAATTCACATAAGTTGGGGGATTTCATCACCCTTTCCTTAGCCCACAAATCGCATTTTATCGTAGAATTTGACTAATAATAAAGGTTAGACATTCGACTTAAGGGTGTCACGAGTTCACCTAGGGCTTAATTGTATCTTCACAATTGTCTTCTTTGAACAAGTTTATTTCTTAGTGTCTAGGCTACATCAGAGTAATAACCATTTATAAATATTACGTTGATTCGTAAATATTGCAGTGGTTGTTCCTCTGAAGGTACTTAAATCTTCGGTTGCATTGCTACGTGATTCGTGGTGCACCGATAACCACTGCCCGTTACCTAGTTGAGAAATATTTTTGTTGATTTAAGACAAAGTGTGATTATACAATTTAGGGTTAGGAGCTACTAAGGACAGAAAATTGTAGTTAAGTCCTTTGCATTCATTTAGTTGCATTAGTTCATGCATATTTAAAAAAAATCCAAAATCCAAAAAAAATTTGTAAATTTTACTTAACTTAGTTTTTAATCCCAAAAAAAGAAAAATCCTTTTTCCTTTCCTTTGAAAATTTTCGATCAAAAAAAAACCAAAAAAATATATAAAATCTTGTCAAAAAGAAAAAAAATTAAAATTCAAAAACAAAAACAAAAAAATCAAATACCCATTTTGTAAAAACAAAAACGAAAAAAAATTCCTTTTGGTAAATATTGGAAAATCTGAAAACTTAAAAAAAACAAAAACATATAAAAATTTGAAAGAAAAAAAAGAACAAAAATCAAACTTTTCTTTTGAAAAATAAATTTCACTTAGTAAATAGTTTCCTTTTTAAAAAAAAACAAAAACAAAAACAATTTTTCACTTCATTTTCCAAATCTTGTTTCATTCTCTAAACTCGTTTCTAACTTATTTCTCTCCTCGACTTTCACTTGTGCATGAGTACTTGGACTCGTGACAAACAACAAATCGTTGGACTCGCGGCTCAACAACTAATCGTTTAACTCGAATAGACGATCCTCCCGAAATGGCGAACGAGAATGCCCCTCAAACTCTTATGGATAGAATCTTTCCCGATAGAGTTTCTATTCCATCTTGCATCACGTTACCCGCCCCTATAGGTAACCATTTCGAAATTCACTCAAACCATATTTCCACGCTTCCAAAATTTGGCAATTTTGAACACGATGATCCATGCATCTTTTTGACGAAATTCGAACAAGTTTGCACAACAATGAGACTCCAACAACTTTCCGATGATGGAATCAAACTCCGCTTAATTCCATTCGCTCTTACAGATTACGCTGAAAAATGGTTGTACATCTTACCGTCAAACTCGATTAAAACTTGGGAAGAATTCGTAAAAGCTTTCTTAAAAAAGTTCTACCCCTTGGAAAAAACAAGTAAAATCCAAAACGAAATCATCAATTTTCATCAATTTAGGGGAGAACCATTTGGAAAATATTTTGAAAGATTCAAAGAGCTTTTGATAAAATGTCCATACCATAACTACAAAAAATGGACGATTTTCCAAATCTTATACGATGGACTCGAAAACAGCTCACGAACCATGCTCGAATCAATGTGCCAAGGCAACTTTCTTGCCTAACATCACGATGATGCTTGGCAATTTCTTGAAAACCTCGCTGAAAAGTCGTCCCAATGGGAACGTTCAAACGAAAAATCAATTTACTCACGATCAAGCGCACACTCGATAGGATCATCTTTGGCCTTGGAAGCTAAAATCAACGCAATGATTAACAAATTCGATAATGTTTTCTCATCGAATCAAATGAACCAAGCTTCCCAACCCATGTGTTATAAATGTAATGATCCTAATCATATAGCCGATCAGTGCCCTAATTCTGTCGAACAAATTAATGCTTTCATTAAAGCCAAAAACGACCCATTTTCTCCAACGTATAATCCTGGTTGATGAAACCATCTGAACTTTGCTTGGAAACAAAACAATCCCAACACGAATACGATTCATCCCAATTTTCAAGCATTTTTGAATAATGCTTCAAATCCACCCTTTCAGCCCAACCATTTTCAACCAAACTTCATCTGTTCGTATCCATCACATCTGCTCCACCAAGGCGTCCCTTTCAGCTATGAGAGTGGTGTTGCGATGGCCCATCTGCTCCACCAGTCTGCCTCATCTTCTCCATGGCCAAATTTGCCTCATCGGCCTTTTTGGTAGCCTCTATCTCTGATTTTCGAGAGGACTCGGATTCATCAATAAGCACTTGGACGATGTGGTCCTTATGAGCGAGGTCAGATTCTAACTTTTCGATTATTTTAGCCCGCTCAAAGGCCACCTTCGATGCTTTCTATGCAGCCTTCACCCACTCTTTGTAATGGGAATAAATGTCATGAATGTAATCATGCATTGTGTTCTCCGCCTTTGATGGAATTCTCTTTAAATGAGGGGGAAACACGTAGCCGTCGAAGCATATATTTGGGAACTCTTTCCTCAGCTGAGCAATTTTAATAGCCCCTTCCCCAGTGGGCTCAGTGATAGCTTGCTCGACGACGACATGAGGCTCAACTTCAGTTCTATGACGTTGCGAATCAGACCGAGAGGCATGCGAGGATGGTTTGTGACGAGGGGGCTCTACTGGTTGTCTCCCTTGACCCGAAGGTTGTGTAGGGAGTCTAGGAGGAGGAGAGCGGGATCGGGATCGGTGTCTGTACTCCCTATCCCTATCTCTCTCTTGACATTCCTGGTTATAGTACCCGCGATCGCGGTCCCTATCTTCTTCGCTTCTACGTGACTCATAATTTGAAGAAGATTGGCGGGCTGAGCGAAGACTTCCTAACATAGACCCTCGTCCGGACATTATACCTGTGAAAAGAAAGAAAAGCAGACCTAGTGATCTCTTGAATTGAACAATTTATGATTGGAAATTGTGTAGTGCCGTGAAGTGTGTATGTATGTGCAACCCCCGACCAACCGGAAATGTCGGCCGCACTCATAGGAAGCGACTCGCTAAGATCAAGAGCACTATCAAGCTCCTCCAACCCGGCGTCGTGTTGAAGTGACACGTAATCCAAAATTGGGATATCAGCAAGCCCTTCGAAAGGACTCTCTGTAGGCGAGGAAGGAGCCTCTGAGATTCTAATGCCGGGAACCGGCAAGGAAACCACAACTGATTTCCACCTCGAACACTTAGGACGTTTATAAGCAGCGGCCTTGCCTTTTCTTCTTCCTTCTTTCGCTTGAAATCCGGCCGAAGGCCCAGCCACAAGTTCTTCATCAGTGGGTGATCTCTCTTCGTTGACCCCTTTGGTTATTACGACCTCGGGTGCTTTGCGTTTCAATCGCTTCTTCAAGGCTGCCGTCAGTGTCCCTTCAAGCCTTATGCTTTGATTCCGCTCAATCATTCCGACGATGCTCAAATTTCTGTCGGTTAGAACCGAATCGATGTCCCTCATTTCACTTGGAACTTCTTGAAGGACTCTTACTATTTCTCTGAAGTATCCGCCTTCAGGTCGTGAGATTGCGGTTGTAAAGAAAAGAAGATATCAGTTTACATCAACTACTATCATCTGGATAACTCTTGAAGAAAACTGTAACACTTACGTCTGACTAACCATCGACTGGAAAATCCTATGGGGCATCAGACGTAGAACCATACTGTTTTAAAGTAACTCAGCCTTGTCCAGGATCTGGTTACTACTTGACAATTCCTGACCGCCTCCAGGAATGTAAAAGATGGGTTGTCTCCCCTACTCTTGACGTTAAAAAGATATCTAATCTCTGTAGGAGCCGGTGGCCGAAAGAGATGCTCCATGAATACAATAAATAAACTGTTCAGCAGAGCATATCAATTGGGGTGTAATTGCGATGGGGCAATTCCGAGGAAAGACAACACTTCCCTAATGTATTGGTTGAATGGAGGAAGTGTTCCTGCTGCGCACGCATGGCGGTTAAAGGCAGTAAACCCCTCTGGGGGGCATGCGGTCTATCATTTGGCCCCGGTAAAAGAACATCATCCAATGAAAAACTGTGCCTTAAGCATATACGTCCCAACATGTCTTCCGAGACGTTGGACGGTACTGAATCTTGCGGGTTTGCAATGAAAGTTGCTCCTGGAAGCTCATCCGGAGCTGGGTCTATAACTTCGGCCGCGATAGCCGGAATCTCGAGAACAAAAGGAGATGAGTCCTGAAGCTCTTGCTATTGTGAACTTGTGGGTTCCATAGCTAATCAACTGATTAGAAACCATCATTAGACAATAAAAACCCAAGTGTTCCCCAGTGTGAAGTGCGTGAACGTGTTGTGCAGTGTAGTGCTGTGAATTACTTGAGAAACTCTACAGAGTATGAGAAAATATGCGAACAACAAGACTTTAAAATTCAACTCGAGTGACCGTCATCGCTGACCGTCAAAACTGTGCCATCCAGATTTTAGAGACCGGTTCGAATTACAGTTTGTTAAAATTGTGTTCAGTTACAAGTTCCATCGACGAGCTTCGGAGGGAAGTCAAATATGCAGTTCAACGGACAAGTCCAATTATGCCAAGATGAAGCTCGTCGGAGTCGAGTATTTGAATTTGCATGAAATTTGCATTTATCAAGGCCAGAAAGTTCATGTCATTCATCGCAAAAGCACTAACTTCGCATCGGTCTCAAAGCGCGTCAGTTCGCAACAACAAAAGCTTTAGCTTCACATCGATCCTAAGCTCTCATTTCGTATCGATCACCGTGTTTTTGGATTTCGCATCGATCAATTCGCACTGGCAATACATCGGTCAAATCGCCACGAAATGCCATGAAGTTCGTATCGATCGAAACTCTGCTAGTTTTGTATCGATCTGATCGAACAAAACCCCTGGTTGAGGATCGATGCGAAATCCAGTTTCTTTAACCTTTCACCGATACGAAATCAAAGCCGGGCGACTTTTCGTCAATTCCTTCGTCTCCTTCCTGGTTCGTATGCTCAAGATATGGTCTATACAAATCAAGAGAACACGTTATTCGCATCCATCAAAACGCATCATTTTGTATCCATCAGCTGAAGAGCCTTGTTCGAATCCATCAAACACCTATAGTTTGTATCCATCAGGTAATCTTGGTTCATGTCCATCAAGTAGTCATTACTTCGTATCCATCATGAAACCACTGTTCGTATCCATCAAGCCAAGCAGAGTCGCCATCTGTTCGTATCCATCACATCTCCATCTGTTCGTATCCATCACATCTTCGTTTGTTCGTATCCATCACATCTTCATTTGTTCGTATCCATCAAGTTGGAGCAACTTCAATCGATACGAACAAGGCCACACAATTGATACGAGCTGAGCAACTTGGATCGATACGAATAGAACCACTTCGATCGATACGAACAGAGCCACTTCGATTGATACGAACTAAGCTACTTCCATTGATACGAACTGAGCTACTTCCATCGATACGAATTGAACCACCTCCATCTGTACAAGCAAAGCAACGGCTATCGATACGAACAAGGCGAAAATCTTGGAAATACTTGGTCGATTCGGCATGAAATGTGGATCTCTAGTGCCACGCCAACATTCAGACATGTGCCTGGATCGATACGAACTGGTCGATACGAAGTGCATCGATTCGAACTGAACAGCCTACCGAAATCTCTAATTCGTATCGATCATAACTCGCAATCCACAAGTCAAAATGCTATGAAATTTTAACAGGAGCTTACGTACGACCTAAAGAATGTTCATGCCAAGTTTCGGCTCGATTGGATCAAATCTTGATCGATACAAAATTCGTTCGTATCGATCACAGATCGAGTCGAAATCGCCTGGGATCGATCGCGTGGGCCGACCCACGTGCCAGAAGAGGTCTCCCGAGATCTGAGCGAGATATTTGCCTCCTACGCCTATAAATAGCACCCCAGAGCCTACAGAAAAAGGATCTTTTAGCTCTCTGTTTGTACCAAAATTGGGCACAACACTCTTCGGAAGTCTTTGAAGAGATAAAGTGAAGAAATTAAATGTAAAAAGAGGATTTATCTAACAAAAACTCCAAATTTTAGAAATGAGAATAACTAAAATGCAGGGAGACACAAGAATTTAGAGTGGTTCGGCGTATTGCCTACGTCCACTATGAAGTAGTTTGCTTTATTGATCTTTCTTTGATGTTTACAATTGATTTCAATGAATTACAGCAAATAACAATGATTTGCAACAGTGAAATTCGCTGGTAGCAGCAGTAATGGAGTTCAGATCTGGATCTGGCGGAGTCCGGGCATTGGAGACCTCAAAGAGGAAGAAGAACCCCTTTTCTATTGGCTTTGGGGGTCTATTTATAGGTGTAGAAGGCAGATATTTCGCTCAGATCTCGGGAGACCATCTTTGGCACATGACCAGGCCCGCACGCCCAAGCCCGTGAAGTTTCGGTCCGATCCTTGATCGATACGAACTGATTTTGTATCGATCAAGATTTTATCCAATGGAGTCAAAATTTGGCGTGAACATCCGTTAGCATGCACGTAGTCTTCTGTGAAAATTTCATAGCATTTGGACTTGTAGATTAGGAGATATGATCGGTACGAAATGCGATTCTCGATGGCTATTTGGTTCGACTCGCTTCTGTTTCGACTTGCTCTGTTCGACTCGCTTCCGTTCGACTCGGTGACGTGGCGCTTGAATCTCACTCTGCCCTTGATGCTGTTTTGATCAAGTCGAATCGGTGCATTGATTGAGCGAGTCGAAGGAAGTCTTTCTGATGGTTGCGAAGCGAGTCGAAGGAAGCCTTTCTGATGGTTGGGAAGCGAGTCGAAGGAGGCCTATCTGGAGGTTGCGAAGCGAGTCGAAGGAGGCCTATCTGAGGGGTTCGAACGAAAGCTCTGTGATGGACACAAAGTGAAACGAGTCGAAGCGTGGCTCGAGGCGAAGCGAGTCGAAGCGGGCTCCTCTGAGGGATGCGAGTGAGTCAAACTAATCACTTTTGAGGGATGTGAAGCGAGTCGAAGGAAGCGAGTCGATCGGTGATTGGTTTTCATCCAATTTTGTATCGTTCATAACTTGAGCATACAAATTCGGATTGACTTGAGATTTGGAACGTTGATTCTCATGGCTTAGCTTGTCATGTCCTACCGATTTTGGCTTGATCTGGACTCGGACAAAATTCGTTGATATCCATAGTGGGCCTATGTATAACTGATCTCTAGGACGGGCCGTCATTGGTTACTAGTCAATTCCTTGGTGTCACGGCCTTGCCAAAAGGCGGGATAACATTTACCCCCCAAAGTACGTCTTGTGAAAACATGATGTGCTTTGAAGTGCTGCAATCTTTATTCTGAATAATCATCGTCTTTTCAATGAAGGCTGTAATCTTCGACTGTTTTTCTGGATAATGTAAACTGTTGACCGTCAACTGCTGTGCCCTGTATTGTTGCGACTGATTGCTGTATGCCAGTGGTTACCCGTTTGTTGTTGTAATCGTTATTGGATGAGTTTCTGATTCCTGAAAATCTGGAATATTGAATATTAGTCTGATATACATGCATGTATGTTAACCTGACTCTCGTTGACGTTTGTACGTTCTCGAGTCGTTGTCAGTTTATTTTATTTTCGAATTCCGTATCGATCCTCTTCTGAACTGATGTGAAATTCATTGCAACAACGCTTGACGGTTTCTTTTGAATGTTCCTTCGTAACGATCCTCTCCTGAATCGATGTGAAGGATTGAAACATCGAAGACAATTTTTATTGAATTTATGGATACGGAGTAAGTATTCCGATTCGATGGAGTTGGCCTCTGGAAGCCATGATTTGATGGGTTCGATGGATGCGAAGCGCTTGTTTAACTTGATGTTGGACTCGAACTGAGCGAGTCGAAGTGGAGCGAGTCGACGTAGACTCCCTGATCGATTCGAACTGCTCGTTCGACTCGGTCTTGGGTTCGAACTGCATAGGAGTCGGAGTCGAAATGCACAGGAGACGGAGTCGAAATGGGTTATCGATACAAAGGGTGGTCTCGTATCGATGGAGTCGAACTGGACACGGGGATGGAGTCGAAGGCAAGCAATACGAAGGGGAGCTTCACATCGATGCACTGGAGATGGAGTCGAAACGCGTGTTCGAATCCATTGGGATACGAATCGTCTATTCCTTTCGTTTCCAAGTTTATATAAATACTTTGTACTTAGCCGTTTTTCACTTTTTACCTTTCATTTTCCTCCCTTGCCTTCGTATCACTTAGAAACTCGAAAAGAACGAACGAAACATTCCTGCCTTCGAATCGATTCCTATCTTCAATCATTTGAACTAACTGACAGATCTAGGTAATCCAATAAGCGAATCCACGCGTAAACGATGAGGCTCGAGTTTTCTTAACACCAAATCAATCAGAGTCGTGATTGATCGAAAGCTCTCTGGCCTCAGCTTCGTGTCGATCTGGAGTAGGTGTTTCGAGAGGATGAGGCGGAGGCCTTCGCATCGATCGATGGTGTAGCTTCGAATCGAGTCGAATGCTTTGAATCTATGGATCGATATGAAGGGGCTGTGTCTGATCGATTTGAAATGATGGCCTTCGTTCGAATCGAAGTGGGTGGCTTCGGAGCGAGTCGAAGTGGATGGCTCTGGATCGAGTCGAAGCAGAGGCTTTGGATCGAGACGAAGTGCGTGGCTCTGGATCGAGTCGAAGTAGAGGCTTCGAAGCGAGTCGAAGCGCATGGCTTTGGATCGAGTCGAAGCAGAGGCTTTGAAGTGAGTCAAAGCACATGGCTTTGGATCGAGTCGAAGTAGGGGCTTCGAAGCGAGTCGAACTGCACAACCCTGAACGATCGATTCGAACTCGAGCCTTAGCGAGCGATTCGAACTTGCACTTGAGTGATTGACTTGAACTTGAACTTTTGATGATTGGCCATGGACTTAATTTCAACGATACCGAAAATTCTAATGCATTTGAACACTTAACTCCGACGAGCTTCAGACTTGCATAACTGGACTTAATTGTTTCACCGCATATCTGATTGCCTATCGAAGCTCGTCGACGAAACTGGAACTTATCGAAATGACACCAAACTTTAACTTGGAATGATAGTTAATAGCTGGATGGTATGGTTGTGACGGTCAGCGATGATGGTCCTTCCGACTGAATTCCGAAGTCTCGTCGTTTACATGCTTCCTTCAACCCTGTTGATCTTCTCAAATGATATACAGTATTGCACTGCACAACACACTCACACACTTTACACTGGGGGACGCACGAGCGTTATTTGTCAGTTTAACAATGATTTTTTATAAGCTAGCTAGTCATGGACCCTTCAAGTTCTCAGCGGCCGGAACTCCCAAGTTCTATTCCTCCCACCATCGAGATACCGGTTATTGAAGCCGAAGTTATAGAGCCAGCTCCAGATGAGCGTTCGGGTGCCCGGTTTATTTGTAATCCGTAAGATTCAGTGCCGTCGGGTATCTCTAAAGATATGCTAGGACGGATTTTCTTGAGGCACGGTTTGTCGCTCGACGACGTGCTACTTCCTGGGCCAAATGACAGGCCGCACGATCCCCCGGAGGGGTTTACTGCTTTCAACCGTCATGCTTGCACAGTGGGGACACTCCCTCCCTTCAATCAATATATAAGGGAGATGTTATCGTTTCTTGGCATAGCCCCATCTTAGCTACATCCCAACGGGTATGCCTTGTTGAATAACACCTTTGTCCTGTTTATGGAGATCCTCTTTCGACCGCCGAAGCCAATCGAAATCAAATATTTATTCAACGTCAAGAGCCATGGAGACAGCCCTTCCTTCACCTTCTTGGAAGCGGTCAGAAACTGCCACATTGTACTGGGCTCCTGGGGAAGGTTAAGTTATTATAAAACCGAATGGTTCTACGTTCGGTGCCCCCCTGGATTTGCTAGGCGGTGGTTGGATAGACGTAAGTGTTGCCATTTCTCTCTTGAATCATTGAGATATTAGTAACTGACTTCAAAACTGACATGCTTTTCCTTTTTTATAACTGCGATCTCTCGTCCTGACGGCGCATACTTCAGAGAGCTTGTTCGGATTCTTCAAGTGTTTCCGGGCGAAGAGAGGCATACCGACTTGGTTCTGTCTGATAGAAATTTGAGGACTGTCGGGCTGATAGAACGGAGGCAGAGCATACATCTGGAAGGGACACATAGAGTGGTCCCGAAGAGACGGGTGAAGCGCAAGGCGCCCACAGTCGTGATAACCGAGGAAGTTGATCCGGAGAGAACGCCTACCGATACCGAGCTCCCGGCCGGGCCTTCTTCCGATGTTCAAGATTCCGGAGGAAAAAGAAAAGGCAAGGCTATTGCTTACAAACGCTCTAAATCCGAGAGATTTAAATATGTAGTTGTGTCTTAGCCCGTCCCGGTGATTAGAATTGCGGAGGCTTCTCCCCCGCCGGTAGAGAATCTTTTTGAAGGGCTTGCCGATGTTCCGATTCCGGATTTTGTGTCGTCTCAACAGGACGCCGAAATGGAGGAGCTTGATAGCGCTCTTGAACTGAGCGGGTCGCTTTCCACGAGTACGGCCGACATTTCCGGTTGGTCGGGGGGTTACATATGCATACACTTCACTACACTACATGATTCACAACTGTACATCGTCTAACTTAGGAAGTTATTAACTCTTTCTTCGTTTATCATTTTTAGGTACTATGTCTGGAAGAGGATTGATGCTCAGCAATCTCCATTTGGCCCGAAAATCTTCTTCTTATTATGACTCCCGCAGGAGGGACTCGGATAGAGATCGCGACCGCGAGTACTCCCACCAAGATAGGTACGGGCGTGATAGGGATAGGGAGTACAGACATCGGTCTAGATCGCGCTCTCCTCCTCCTAGACTTCCATCTCCACCTCCTGTTATCGTTCCACACCCTCCAGAGCCTCCTCGTCACAGGCCATCTTCCCATACTTCTAGATCTGAGACTCATCTTCAGAGAGTCGAGACTACGGCCTCTATGATTACAGAGCAGGTCCCTACCGAGCCCACAGGAGAAGAGGCCCTTAAACTGGCTCAGATGCGGAAGGAATTTCCGAACATCTGCTTCGATGGCTATGTCTTCCCCCTACACTTGAAAAGAATTCCGTTTGGAGTGGAAAACACGATGCATGAGTACATTCATGACATCTACACTCAGTACAAAGAGTGGGTAAAGGCTGCGGAGAAGGCTTCTAAGGTGGCTGCTGAGCGAGCCAAAGCACTCGAGAAAATGGAATCCGACCTTGCTCAAAGGGACCGGATCATTCAAGTGCTCACTGCTGAGGCCGAGTCTTCTCGGAAATCGGAAATCGAGGCCACCAAAAGAGCTGACGAAGCGAAGGAGGCAATGGAGAGGTTGGGGCAGACACACGTTGCCCTGGTGGAGGAGATGGGCCACCGGAACATGAAAGTCACTGCCGAGCGGGATGCGGCGGTCAAGGAGCTTAATGAACTCAAGGCCAAATTTGCTGACATGGCCAAGGAAAAAGATGACGCGAACACCGCAGTCCAGGAGGCATGCGAGCAGGCGGTTCTGCTCAGGGGTGAACGGGATGCGGCCGTGGCTAAAGTCCACAAGGTGGAGGCTGAGGTGGAGGAAAAAGTGAAGTCGGCCGAGTCCCGGCTAGAGACTGACATCGAAGACCTCCTCGTTGTTTACAACGCTAACGTGCTAAGGCACAGGGGTCTAGCCTGGCTTGATGATTATTCGACGCATCTCTATAATGCTTGGAGCCGACTGGTTGAGGAGGAGAAGGAGGCGCATCAGGGCGAGTCTGTGGATGAATTCGAACTCGAGAATCGCATTCTGACTGAGGATGAAAAGAAGATTCTCCACGGGTCGATGATTCTGCGTGAGAAGGAAAGACTTGGCGCCCAGCACTTTGAAGTGGGAGAGGGTTCTGGAGTTAACCACCATGAAGCAAGTCCTGAAGTTCCTGCGTCAACCTAGCCCGAATCCTCGTCTGCGGTCGATCCCCAGGTCATTCCTGCTTATAATCCGGATCAACCGCAGATGCCTTCGGCTACAGCGTAAGTGACTGAAGCCGTTCCACCACCGTTAAGTCAAACTGAGGAAGGTACTCTAAACATTCCACATCGTCTTAGGTCGAAACCTTTATTGAATTCTAACATTTCTCTTTATTTTTTGTCCAGTGATTGATGCTGCACCGGCCGTGCCCCTTGCTACTCAAGAGTCATATCAAACACGGGGGGTTATCGTTGCTGAAGCGACTGTCGTGACTACTGCCGCGTCTCTTGACGATATGCAGGGAGGTTCACTTGTCTTCGACGAGCAGCTGATGGAGGAACTCTTTCGCCGTCATGGTGACCCTTTAGCTGACTAACCATTTGTCATGGGTGGAGGCGCTCCTGCTTCAAGCTTCTCGATACCGTCTGTTGATGCTCCCAGCGCGGCCCGAGCGGTTAACGAAGAGGAAATTTTGGCACAAATCACCGCTGAAATGGACGCAACAGCACATGGCGGTAGTTCTGGAGGTGGAACGACGGCGCTTGGTCCGGCTCCACTTAGAATGATATCGCCTGGTGGTACATTTTCTGACACTAGCGTGGCCATTCCATCTTCCATATCTGATCTGATCCCTCCAACTCCGTCGGTAGGCAGCATTGCTATCCATTCGAGTTCAGAAGAGGATGTTGATATAATGCCCCCCGCTTGGAGACCAGCCACCGAAAGGCAAAGGCTAGAAGAGGAAGACTAGTGGTGGCTCCAGCGGGTCTACACCAAGAAGGAAGCCAAGGAAGAAGAAGGATTAAACATGCTTCCCCGGTGTATTTTGACTTTCATTTTGTTGGCCGTGTATAGATGCGGGTTCGGCCCTTGCTAGTAGGAATTTTTGGAAACTTGTACACGAACTTCTTTTATAAACAATAGAAATGGAACTTCTCTTTTTTGACTTCTTTTCTGTCATTGTGTATTTGTCCAAGTGTTTCAATATCTGAAGTGTACTTGTGAAGCTTTAGCTCGTGAATCAAGTTTGTTTTTGTTCGCCAAGTTCGGAGACTGCGGACGTGGTTTGTGACCGGGAAGCGAGTTAAATTTTGACGTCGCATCGCTTCCGTCGATGGTTGATGCTTAAGTCTTGCCCCCCCAGTCTTGGTGCCGCGTTGTAAAACATCAGTCGACGATCACTCCTTACTTGTAACATGTTGAGTCTAGTGCCACCGAACGGATGTTTGAGGCAAGCGAAGATTGAGTAATTCGTCCATGCTTGTTTGATTGTTAACGGTCAAAACCGCACTCTGGGAATTCTCATTTGTTCATCGGTGGTTGGTCACGCCGGTTTGAGTTTAAAGCATACGTACACGCTCTGGGGACTTGGAGTTGACATTTGTACTCCGACCCGCGCATTGGGAGTTTGGAGTTGATATCTATACTCCGCTTCGCACTCTGGGAATACGGAGTTGGTGTTTATACTTCGGTTCACACTCTGTGAACTCGGAGTTGATGTTTATACTTCGACTCGCGCTCTGGGAGTTCGGAGTTGATGTTTATACTCCGCTTCGCACTCTGGGAATACGGAGTTGATGTTTATACTCTGACTCGTGCTCTGGGAGTTCGGAGTTGATGTTTATACTCCGCTTCGCACTCTGGGAATACGGAGTTGATGTTTATACTCCGGTTCGCACTCTGGGAACTCGAAGTTGATTTTTATACTCCGCTTCGCACTCTGGGAATACGGAGTTGATGTTTATACTCCGGTTCGCACTCTGGGAACTCGTAGTTGATGTTTATACTCCGACTCGCGCTCTGAGAGTTCGGAGTTGATGTTTATACTCCGCTTCGCACTCTGGGAATACGGAGTTGATGTTTATACTCTGCTTCGCACTCTGGGAATATGGAGTTGATGTTTATACTCCGGTTCGCACTCTAGGAACTCGGAGTTGATGTTTATACTCCGACTCGCGCTTTGGGAGTTCAGAGTTGATGTTTATACTCCGCTTCGCACTCTGGGAATACGGAGTTGATGTTTATACTCCGGTTCGCACTCTAGGAACTTGGAGTTGATGTTTATACTCCGCTTCGCACTCTGGGAATACGGAGTTGATGTTTATACTCCGCTTTGCACTCTGGGAACTCGAAGTTGATGTTTATACTCCGCTTCGCAATCTGGGAATACGGAGTTGATGTTTATACTCCGGTTCGCACTCTGGGAACTCGGAGTTGATGTTTATACTCCGACTCGCGCTCTGGGAGTTCGGAGTTGATGTTTATACTCCGCTTCGCACTTCGGGAATACGGAGTTGATGTTTATACTCCGGTTCGCACTCTGGGAATACGGAGTTGGTGAAGGATTGTCGTGTATCAATCCTTTTTTGACTTTGGTGTGATGGCTTGCCCCTGAGCTCGGGTTTCACTTAGCGAGTGATTGGTTGCATCGCAGCCACTCTCTATTTGAATAAATTCCACCGTATGGTGAAACTTAGCTCTCCGTGCATTGAAATGGTCATATGAAGCATTTCAAGTAAATCACAGCTCTGGCTCGAAGAGATTGCATTTTATTGCTGAAATAAAAAAGTATGGCAAAGTCAATTGCCTTATTACAAGTTCTAATTTCGAAATGCAGAAACAAATTGCAAAAAAGGAAAGTAAACTAAATGAATAAAGTTAGCCTGTCATGTGTAATAGTGGCGAAGGCTCTCGCTATTCCAAGCTCTTGGTAGAGTAAGACCGTCAACGGTTGATAACTTGAATGTGCCATCTCCGAGCCTTCGTTCAATAACATACGGTCCTTCCCATGTCGGCTTCATATGCGAAGGAACCGGATAGATTCTTTTTAAGACGAGATCGCCTAGTTTGAAGGTTCGCAGACGGACCTTCGCGTTGTACAATCGGGCGACTCGACTTCGATGTGCAGCTGCCCTCAAATCAGCTTCTTCGCGCTTCTCATCTAGTAGATCGAGAGATTCAGCAAGTAATATAGAATTTGTCTTTGGATCATAGTACGTCACACGATGCGAAGATACTTCTAGTTCGACCGGAATAATGGCTTCTGAACCGTAAGAAAGAGAGAATGGAGTGTGACCGGTCGTAGTCTTGTGGGTTGTTCGGTAAGCCCATAAAGCCATAGGAAGTTCATCAACCCACTTGCCACTGACCTTTTCCAGTCGCTTTTTCAGAATGGATTTTATAACTTTATTAACAGCTTCGACCTGTCCGTTTGCCTGAGGGTGTGCAACTGCAGAGAATTTCTTTTGGATATGGAATCGTTTGCAGAAATCTTTAAATTCAGCACTGTCGAATTGGGTTCCGTTGTCCATAATAATGGTGTGTGGGAGACCGAATCGACAGATGATGTTGCGAACTACAAAGTTGATTACTTTCTTCGTTGTTATGGTAGCAAGAGCTTTGGCTTCAGCCCACTTTGTAAAGTAATCAACTGCGACGATGGCGTATTTCGCACCACCTTTTGCCAGAGGTAGAGCACCAATGATGCCAATGCCCCACATTGCGAACGGCCATGGGCTGACCATTTACGTTATCTCGGTAGGAGGAGCTTTAGGAACTCGGGCATATTTCTGGCACCTATCACACTTCTTTGCATAGTCCAACGCATCACAATTCACGGTAGGCCAGTAATACCCGTAGCGAAGTATTTTCTTGGCAAGTGCTTGCCCCCCGGTGTGATTGCCACATTCTCCCTCGTGCACATCGCACAATACTTGTTTAATTCATCGTGAGCGATACACCGTAGTAGGAGAACTGAGTACCCCCTTCTGTACATGAGTCCATTCTGGATGGTAAATCTTGAGGCCTTCTGAAGGACTTGTCTCTTTTCACTCCTACGCTCCGGCAGGGTTCTGTGCTTAATGTAATTTCTGAGTGGGGTCATCCATGAATCCTTTTCGGGAACGGTTTCGCATACCCGGTTTATTTCTGTCCGGTCGATACTTGAGGAAGATAGCGTTTCTACGGGAACGAGTCCCATTTGCTGAGCTTCACTTGTGCTGGCTAGCTTTGCCAATGAATCGGCCTTTTGGTTGCGCTCCCGAGGTATACAATAGATGGCATAGTAATCGAACTGATTCAGTGCTTCCTGAACTCGAGCTAAGTAAGCAGCCAACTTCGATCTCTTGCCTGATACTCTCCCCGTACTTGACACACAACCAATTGTGAATCACAATAAATTTCCACAGTGATAATTTTCAGATCTCTGGCGAGTTTCAAGCCAGCTAAGAGGGCTTCGTATTCAGCTTCATTATTGGTTGCATGAAAGTCAAACTTCAAAGCGTAGCATATAGATCAACCTTCGGGGGTTTCGAGCACAACACCAGCGCCCGAACACCGGTCGTTCGATGCACCATTAGTATACAGCTTCCAGACATATTCGGGGGATTTACTGGTTTTGGGAAAGTCCTATGGAACGGTGAATTCAGCTATGAAATCAGCAAGGACTTGTCCTTGGATTGCTCGTCTTGGAGTGTATGTAATATCAAACTGACTCAGTTCGATGTTCCACTTGAGTAGCCTACCAGACGTCTCAGGCCGCGAAAGGATATGTCGTAACGGCTGGTCGGTGTAAAAAACTATGGGATGAGCTTGGAAATATGGTCGAAGTTTTCTTGATGCGATTACAAGGCAATAAGACAACTTTTCTAGCTTTGGATATTCCTTTCAGCCCCAGTCAATCGTTTGCTGAAGTAGTACACTGGCTTTTGTATCCCGTCTTCTTCTCGAACCAAGGCAGTGCTGGTAGCATTTTCTGATATCGCCAAGTATGCATACAACTTCTCATGATCAATAGGCTTTGACAGTATTGGCGGTGTGGATAGATGTTGAACTAGTGCTTGGAAAGCGCCTTCACACTCCGTGGTCCATTCAAAGTTTCGTTTCCCTTTTCGGATCAGATCGAAGAAGGGAATGCATTTGTCAGTGGACTTTGAAATGAACCTGCTCAATGCTGCTACCTTTCCATTAAGACTCTGGACTTGCTTTATAGTTTTGGGAGTTTCAAGATTTCTGATTGCCCAAATCTTTTCGGGATTGGCTTCGATTCCCCGGGCGTTAACGATGAACCCAAGGAACTTTCCGGATGCAACTCCAAAGTGACATTTCAGTGGGTTGAGCTTCATCTTGTATTCCCGAAGTATGTTGAACATAGTTGCCAGGTCTTTTACATGGTTGGTGGAGAGTCGTGACTTCACAAGCATGTCGTCTACATATACTTCCATTGTTTTCCCGATTTGATTAGCAAACATCCGATTGACCAATCATTGATAAGTAGCCCCGGCGTTCTTGAGTCCGAACGGCATAACCTTGTAACAGTAAAGTCCCAGATTGGTTACGAAGCTGGTATGTTCTTGATCGGGTAAATGCATTGGTATCTGATTGTAGCCAGAATACGCGTCCATGAAGGATAAGAGTTCATGCCCAGCTGTCGAATCTACTAGCTGATCAATTCTGGGAAGCGGGAAGCTGTCTTTGGGACATGCTTTATTCAGATTGGAATAATCGACACACGTTCTCCATTTTCCGTTCGGCTTTCGGACGAGCACGGGATTCGACACCCATTCAGGATATAGCGCATCTCGAATGAATCCGTTCGCTTCAAGCTTTTCTACTTCTTCTTTAAGGGCGGCAGATCTCTCTGGATCCATACCGCGCCTTTTTTGTTTGACTGGGACATGCCGCGGGTCAATGTTCAGAGTGTGGCTCGCGATGTCCGGCGAGATTCCACACATATCAGAATGTGTCCAGGCAAATACGTCAAGGTTTGCCTGCAGAAATTCAACCAATTCCTCCTGAGCTTGCTGGCTTAGCTGAGATCCAATCTTTATTATTTTCGAATCATCATTACTGTCAACTGGGACATCAATTGTCAGTTCGGCCGGGGATGCTTGACTTTCTTTAGATTCTCCTTCATCTTCAGTTTCTCTCGGGTCAAGATCCTTGAGGAATTGGCTGGGGTGCCGGGCCTGGGCCTGGGCACTAATTGTCAATTATCGGTAGAACGGACGCAGAGAGATTCCTCCACGCCCTTTCCTTTTTCCTTTCGCTGCGCCTCCCGCAGCTCAGCAACATAGCAGGCTCTGGCAACAGCCTGATCTCCATGAATGATTTCTATTCCATGATCAGTGGGAAACTTTAAAGTCAAACACCACGGGGCGATGGCTACCCTGAATTCAACGAGGGCCGGTCGGCCTAAGAAAGCATTGTAAGGGGAGTCTATGTCCAAAACAATGAACTGCAACATCCGTACTCTCCGACGTTCTCCGACTCCCAATTCTACTGGCAGTTCCACCATTCCGGTGGGTATAGTAGCACTTCCGTTGAAACCATGGACTCAAGATTGACAAGGCTTCAAGTCCATGGCTTCCATTTTCATTTGATCATAAGCTCGCTTGAACAAAATATTCATAGAGCTCCCACTGTCAACTAAGATCCTCTTCATCCAAGCGGGACCTACTTGTGCCGAGATGACCAGTGGATCAATATTGGGGGATTCGACTTTATAAGCGTCTCTGTTCATGAACAAGATGTCATCTGTCATCGTCTTCGGTTGCTTGGCTGGAGCTCCTTCATCAAAGTTACTGCAACACTCGAAGTCCGCATGCCTGATAGAACTGGCATACGACTCCATTTCCTTCCAGCTTCGATCTACTGGGTGAGGACCACCACTTATCGTATTGATAACTAACCTCCTGCTTATACGAGCGGGTTCCTCCTGTCTTTCCTGATTCGGCGCACAATTCTGATTTGATGGGCCCGCACCACCGGACTGCGGCACCCGCACATACTGATCCACCTTCCGCTCATGTATCAGTTTTTCAATGAGGTCTTGTAGGTGACGACACTCATTGGTGTCGTGGCCATAACTCTCATGGAATCTACAGAATTTTCCTGTTTGGATTTGTCTCTCAGTTGGCGGTTTTGGGGCAGGTTTCTTGTACTGCATGGTATTGCAGGTCTGCAAATACACATTTTCCAATGACATGTTCAATGGAGTGTAATTATCGTACATGGAAGCTCTACGCCGTGGACCACGATTCTGATCGCGTTTTTTGTTCTGATTTCCATATTCTCTCTGCTGATTCTATTTATTTTGTACGTTCAACTGAATTTTCCCAGAACTATCTCCGAATTGTTTAACAGCGATGTTACTTTGTATTCCTTCGATGTTGGGCCCTGCGTCATCCTGCTTCCTAGACTGTTTTGCATCCTCCCTTCTCAGGAATTGGGCTGCCTTGGAATAGAAATGGTCCAATGACGCAGGTGGTTTTCCAGCTAACCAATTTCCGAACTCAGAATCAGCATCAATCCCCTTAGTCAATGCCATCAGGATAGAGTTATCATTGGGATTGCTTATCTCTGCACAAGTAGCATGGAATCGCTCCAGGTAACGTCTAAGTGTTTCTCCGGAGGCTTGTGTAACACTAGACAGAGTGTTAACGTCCTTAGTCCTCGCCACATGCATACGGAATTGCTCGACAAACTTGGTGGCCATCTGGTCAAAGTTAGAGATGGATCATGGTGGCAAACGGGTGAACCACATGGTAGCGATGCCCCCTAGGGAAATGGGGAAACTATGGCACTTCACTGCGTCATCAGCTCTCGCAACATTCATCAGCCATTCGTATTTTAGGACGTGTTGATTGGGATCAGAACTTCCTTCATAAACTGGCAAAGTTGGCATCCTTAAGTGCTGAGGTGGTTCAGCATATAACACGTCATCGGTGAAAGGGGTATGACTCCGGGAGATTCCCCAGTCGTCATTACTGAGACCCTGACTTTCACGGATCATTTGACGGATCATCGTTGGTATATCCGGCGTTCGGATGCTGGGAGCATGTTGTGCCAAGGTGTGGTCGGGTTCCACAGCGCGAGTGTGGATCGGACGCGGTCGACGGTCCGGGCCTCGCCTCCTTGGTTCAACATCCTCAGGGACATAAGGCTCAAGAGTCTGCTCTCGTTGGTTACGTTGAGGATCAGCTTGGTTTCTAGCATCACCTCCTCGTCCGGCAGTGGTGGTAGTAGCAATGTTGCCGGTAACATGGTAAGGAGCAGCACCTCCTCGAGACGAAGGTTCTGTATAGAGACTAGCGGATGGTCCAGTTCTAGGTTGCCCAAGATTTGAAGCAGGTTGGTGTCTTGTGGCTTGGGTGTAGCTTACACCTAGCCATGGGCGTGTGGATCTGGTTTGGCCATCAGAGGAGGCTGAACTCTCTGTGGAAGAATAAGAACCTTGGTCTCTTCTGGATCTTCTTCTCCTTTGGCGATTTAGCTGGTTAGTCAACTCTGTGTTGGCGTGCAGTTGTTCAGTTAGCTACTGTCGACTTTGGGTCAACTCTTGAAGCAACGTCTGGAATTCTTGTCTAGTGATTGGACCTGATGGATCTGAAGGTCCTACAGCATTTTGGTTGGATGGAGGTGATTGCACGGGATTTTGTCGATCCCGTGCTCCTTGATCAGCAACTATAGAAGTGGTACGTATTCCCACCATAATGAATTGATGAAGTCCTTTCCTAGATCTGATTGCAAATCTGAATAGAATGGAAGGGCTTCAAAGTTCTAGATCTAGATCTTCTTCATAGATTTATGCAATCCAATATAGATAGGAGATCCAAAGAGCAGGAGAAAAATTGGGTTTTTTCTCAGTGAAAGCACCAAAGTGTTTGTACCAAAATTGGGCACAACACTCTTCGGAAGTCTTTGAAGAGATAAAGTGAAGAAATTAAATGTAAAAAGAGGATTTATCTAACAAAAACTCCAAATTTCAGAAATGAGAATAACTAAAATGCAGGGAGACACAAGAATTTAGAGTGGTTCGGCGTATTGCCTACGTCCACTATGAAGTAGTTTGCTTTATTGATCTTTCTTTGATGTTTACAATTGATTTCAATGAATTACAGCGAATAACAATGATTTGCAGTAGTGAAATTCGCTGGTAGCAGTAGCAATGGAGTTCAGATCTGGATCTGGCGGAGTCCGGGCGTTGGAGACCTCAAAGAGGAAGAAGAACCCCTTTTCTGTTGGCTTTGGGGGTCTATTTATAGGTGTAGGAGGCTGATATTTCGCTCAGATCTCGGGAGACCCTCTTTGGCACGTGACCAGGCCTGCACGCCCAAGCCCGTGAAGTTTCGGTCTGATCCGTGATCGATACGAACAGATTTCGTATCGATCAAGATTTCATCCAGTGGAGTCGAAATTTGGCGTGGACATTCTTTAGCATGCACGTAGTCTTCTGTGAAAATTTCATAGCATTTGGACTTGTAGATTAGGAGATATGATCGATACGAAATGCGATTCTCGGTGGCTGTTTGGTTCGACTCGCTTCTGTTTCGACTCGCTCTGTTCGACTCGCTTCCGTTCGACTCGGTGACGTGGCGCTTGAATCTCACTCTACCCTTGACGCTGTTTTGATCGAGTCAAATCTGTGCATTGATTGAGCGAGTCGAAGGAAGCCTTTCTGATGGTTGGGAAGCGAGTCGAAGGAAGCCTTTTTGATGGTTGGGAAGCGAGTCGAAGGAGGCCTATTTGGGGGTTGCGACACGAGTCGAAGGAGGCCTATCTGGGGGTTGCGAAGCGAGTCGAAGGAGGCCTATCTGAGGGGTTCGAACGAAGGCTCTGTGATGGACACGAAGTGAAACGAGTCGAACCGTGGCTCGAAGCGAAGCGAGTCGAAGCGGGCTCCTCTGAGGGATGCGAGCGAGTCGAACTAATCACTTCTGAGGGATGCGAAGCGAGTCGATCGGTGATTGGTTTTCATCCAATTTTGTATCATTCATAACTTGAGCATACGAACTCGGATTGACTTGAGATTTGGAACGTTGATTCTCATGGCTTAGCTTGTCATGTCCTACTGATTTTGGCTTGATCTGGACTCGGACAAAATTCGTTGATATCCATAGTGGGCATGTGTATAACTGATCTCTAGGACGGGCCATCGTTGGTTACTAGTCAATTCCTTGGTGTCACGGCCTTGCCAAAAGGCGGGATAACACTCTTTGACATCCAGACTCTGCCGAAAACATTTTTGTGCTATAGGGCTGCGGTTGTACTCGAATTTGATCACTGTAATTCGCTGTAATTCGTTGTAATCAGTTGTAATCATCAGGAAAATATCAATAAAATTATCAATTTCATAGTGGACGTAGGCAATACGCCGAACCACTCTAAATTTCTGTGTCTCTGCGTACTTTCTTATCTGTTGTTGAAGTGTTTGTTAGATAATCCTCTTTTTCCATTTAATTTCTTCATTTTATCTGTTCAAACCCTTCCGAAGAGTGTTGTTGACGTAGGCAATACGCCGAACCACTCTAAATTTTTGTGTCTCTGCGTACTATCTTATTTGTTGTTGAAGTGTTTGTTAGATAATCCTCCTTTTCCATTTAATTTCTCCATTTTATCTCTTCAAACCCTTTCGAAGAGTGTTGTGCCCAATATTGGTACAAACACTTTGGTGCTTTCACTGAGAAAAAACCTAGTTTTTTTCCTTCTGCTCGTTGGATCTACTACCGATACCGGATTGCAAACATCCAAGGAGAAGATCTAGATCTCAGTTTCAGAAGTTCTTCCATCCTATTCAGATTTGCTACAAGTCTAGGAGAGAGCTTCATCATCCACCATGGTTAACACAAGGAATACTTCCACAGCTACAGATCCTGAGGGACGGGACAGACATAATCCCGTACAATTGCCTCCAACTGAACAGAATGCTACAGGACCATCAGATCCGCAGGGCCCTATCACCAGAGAAGAATTTTAGATGCTGATGCAAGAATTGACTCAAAGCCGTCAGCAGCTCACTCAACAGCTCCGTACTAACGCGGAACAAACTAACCAACTGGACTGTCGGCGACGAAGGAGATCCAGGAGGGATCAAGCTTCCCATTCTTCCACCAAGAGTTCAGCTTCTTCCGACTATCATCACAGGTCTACACGCCCAAGGCTAGACGGAAGTTACACACAAGCCACTGGGCATCAACACACCCTGAATGTTGGGCAATTGAAAGTCGGCCCGTCAACCAGTCGTCAAACTGGACCCTCCTCCCGAGGAGGCGCTACCCCACATCATGTTACGGATAATCGTACCACAACCGCCACTGATTTAGATGCCGAGATCCGAAATCGGATAGATCCGAACCATCACCAGCGTGAATACCACCCTAAGCCTTATGTCCCCGAGGACATAGAGCCAAGGAGGTGAGACACAGACCGTCGACAGCGATCGGCCCCTCCTCGCATTGTGGAAACCGACCACACCTTGGCCCAGCCTGCTCAAAATGCCCAGATGCCTGATCTGTCAGCAATGATCCGTCAAATGATCCGTGAAAGTCAAGGGCTTAGCAATGACGACTGGGGAATCTCCCGGAGTCATGCTCCTTTTACTGATGAGATACTTTATGCTGAACCACTTCGACGATTCAGAATGCCGACTTTACCCGTTTATGAAGGGAACTCTGACCCTAATCAGCATATCCTGAAGTACTAATGGTTGATGAACGCTGCACGAGCTGATGTTGTAGTCAAGTGCCGAAGCTTCCCGATTTCACTAGGGGGATAGCGACTATGTGGTTTACCCGACTGCCACCTTGATCTATCTCATGCTTTGATCAGTTGGCAACAAAATTTATTGAACAATTTCGTATGCATGTCGCAAGACCAAAGGATGTTAATACTTTATCCAGTGTCACTCAAGCTCCTGGAGAGATACTTAGGCATTATTTAGAGAGGTTTCATGTTGCATGTGCTGAGGTCAGCAACCCAATTGATAACTCTATTCTTATAGCACTGACTAAGGGAATTGAGCCTGATTCTAATTTTGGTAACTGGTTGGCCGGAAAACCTCCCACATCATTGGACCGTTTCTATTCCAAAGCAGCCCAATTCTTGAGAAGGGAGGATGCGAAACAATCTAGGAAGAAGGATGATGCGGGGCATAGTGTGGAGGGAGTTCAGAGTAATATTGCTGTTAAACAATCCGGGGAGACTTCCGGAAAAGTGCAATTAAATATTCATAACAAACAAGATCAGCAAAAAGGCAGTAGTAACCAAAATAGAAAACGGGATCAGAACCGTGGTCCACGGCGTAGAGCTCCAATGTTTGATAATTATACTCCTCTGAATACGTCGTTGGAGAATGTATATCTACAAACCTGCAATACTATTCAGTACAAGAAGCCTGCTCTGAAACAGTCATCGGAGAAGCAAATTCAGACGGGAAAATTTTGTAGATTCCACGAAAGTTACGGCCATAACACAAATGAATGCCGTCACTTGTAGGATCTCATCGAAAAGTTTATAAGAGAAAGGAAGTTAGAACAGTTTGTTCGGGTGCCGCAATCTGGAGTGCGGGCCCATCGAATCAAAATCATGTGCTGAATCCGGCTAGACAAGAGGAACCCGCTCGTACTGGCGGGAGGTTGGTGATAAACACTGTTTGTGGTGGTCATCATCCAGCAGACTGAAGCTGGAAGGAAATGGAGTCGTATGCCAGCTCTATCAGGCATGCGGACTTTGAATGTTGTAGTAATTCCGAAGATGGGGATCCAGCCAAACAGCAAAGAACGATGGCGGATGACATCGTATTTCGAGGTCGGGATGCCGACAAGGTTGAAGCCCACTATTGATCCGCTAGTCATATCAGCTCAAGTAGGTCATGCTTCGATGAAGAGGATCTTGGTAGACAGCGGGAACTCTGTGAATATTCTGTTTAAACAAGCTTACGACCAGATGAGAATGGAGACTAAAGACTCGAAGCCATGTCAGTCTCGCATTCACGGTTTCAACGAGAGTGCAACTATACCACCTGGAGTGGTGGAATTGCCAGTGGAATTGGGAATTGGTGAGCACCGGAGAGTCCGAATACTACAGTTTGTTGTTTTGGATATAAACTCCCCATACAATGCTTTCTTGGGATGACCAGCCCTAACTGAATTCAGGGCTGCCATCGCCCCATGGTGTTTGACTTTGAAATTCCCTACCGACAATAGTGTCGGAGTTGTTCAAGGGGATCAGGCCGTAGGGCGAGCTTGTTACATTTCTGACCGGCGTGCGGCGCAGCGGAAGGAAAAAAAGGAAAGTGTGTAGAGGAATCTCTCTGCGTCCGCTTTACGGATAATTGACAATTAGCGCCTAGGCCTGGGCCCGGGCACCCCAACCAATTCCAAAGAGATCTTGACCCGAGAGATACCAAAAGTGAATATGAAAGTAAAGACAGTCAAGCTTCTCCAGCCGAACTAACGATCGATGTTCCAATCGACGATAATGATGACTCGAAGATGATAAAGATTGGATCTCAACTAAGCCAACAAATGCAAGAGGAATTGGTTGAATTTCTCCGAGTAAACCTTGATGTGTTTGCATGGACGCACTCTGACATGTGTGGGATCTCACCGGACATCGCAAGCCACACGCTGAATATTGACCCACGGTACGTCCCGGTCAAGCAAAAAAGGCGTGGTATGGATCCAGAGAGATCTGCCGCCCTTAAAGAAGAGGTAGATAAGCTTAAGACGAATGGATTCATTCGAGATGCATTATACCCGGTATGGGTATCCAATCCTGTACTTGTCCGAAAGCCAAATGGGAAATGGAGAACATGTGTTGACTACTAAGACTTGAATAAAGCTTGCCCCAAAGTCAGTTTTCCACTTCCACGAATTGATCAACTTGTAGACTCAACGGCTGGACACGAACTTTTATCCTTCATGGATGCATACTCTGGCTATAATCAAATAACCATGCACTTGCCCGACCAAGAACATACCAGCTTTGTAACCAATATGAGACTCTATTGCTATAAAGTTATGCCTTTTGGACTCAAGAATGATGGGGCAACTTATCAACCGTTAGTTAATCGAATGTTTGCTGACCAGATCGGAAAGACCATGGAGGTATATGTCGACGACATGCTAGTCAAGTCACGATTTTCTACCTATCACATCAGAGACCTGGAGTCAATGTTTAATATCCTCCGAGAATACAGAATGAAGCTCAACCCATTGAAATGTCACTTTGGAGTAGCATCTAAAAAATTCCTCGGGTTTATCGTCAACGCTCGAGGAATCTAATCCAATCCCGAAAAGATCTAGGCGATCAGAAATCTTGAAACTCCAAAAACTATAAAGCAAGTCCAGAGTCTCCACGGGAAAGTAGCAGCACTGAGCAGGTTCATTTCAAAATCCACTGACAAATGCATTCCCTTCTTCGATCTGATCCGAAAAGGAAAAACGAACTTTGAATTGACTACGGAATGTGAGGGCGCATTCCGAGCACTAATTCAACATCTCTCCACACCGCCAATTTTGTCAAAGCCTATCGATCACGAGAAATTGTACATTTACTTGGCGGTATAAGAAAACGCAATCAGTGCTGCTCTAGTTCGGGAGGAGGACCGAATACAAAAGCTGGTCTACTACATAAGCAAGCGGCTTACCGAAGCTGAGAGAATTTATCCGAAGCTAGAAAAATTTGCTTATTGTATCGTTATTGCCTCGAGGAAGCTCCGACCATACTTTCAGGCTCACCCAATCACCGTTTATACCGACCAGCCTTTACGATAGGTCCTTATGCGTCCTGAGACGTCTTGCAGGTTACTCAAATGGAATATCGAGTTAAGTCAGTTTGACCTTACTTGCACCCAAGGCGAGCCATTCAAGGACAAGTCCTAGCATATTTCATAGTTGAATTTACCATCCCAGAGGATTTACCCGAAACCAGTGAATCTCCTAAGTATATATGGAAGCTGCATACAGACGGTGCATCAAATGACCGTTGCTTAGGTGCCGGGGTTGTTCTTGAAACTCCTGAAGGTAGATCCATATGTTACGCTCTAAAGTTCAACTTCCATGCGACTAATAACGAAGCTGAATATGAAGCCCTATTGGCTGGATTGAAGCTTCCCAGAGATTTAAGAATCATTGCGGTGGAAATTTACTGTGATTCGCAATTGATCGTGTGTCAAGTTCGAGGGGAATACCAAGCCAGAGATCGAAGATTGGCCGCGTACCATGCTCAGGTTCAGGAGACATTGAATCGGTTCAACTATTATGTTGTTTATTACATACCACGAGAACACAACCAGAAAGCTGATTCGTTGGCAAAGTTAGCCAGTACAGGTGAAGCACAGCAAATGGGACTTGTTCCCGTAGAGGTATTATCTTCGCCAAGCGTTGATCAGATGGAAACCGATTGGGTATTTGATGTCCTTTCCGAAAGGGAGTCGTGGATGACTCCATTCAGAAATTATCTCGAACACGAAATCCTGCCAGAGCATAGGAGTGAAAAGAGACAAATTCTTCGAAAAGCTTCTCGGTTCACAATTCAAAATGGAGTTATGTATAGATGAGGATACTCTGTTCCTTTACTCCGGTGTATCGCTCACGATGAAATCAAACGAGTGTTACATGATGTACACGAAGGAGAATGTGGCGATCACACCGGGGGGCAAGCACTCGTTAAAAAAGTACTCCGGTATGGATAATATTGGCCGACTGTAAACCGTGATGCAGCAGATTATGCCAAGAAGTGTGATAAATGTCAAAAGCATGCTCGGATTCCTAGAGCCCCGCAAACTAAGATAACTCAAATGGTCAGCCCATGGCCGTTTGCAGTATGGGGCATTGATATTATTGGCTCTTTACCTCTAGCCAAAGGTGGTGCGAAGTACGCCCTCATAGCAGTTGATTACTTTACCAAGTGGGCAGAAGCTGAACCCCTTGCTATAATCACAATGAAGAAGGTGATCAACTTTGTAGTGTGCAACATCATCTGCCAATTTGGTCTTCCACGTACTATCATCACTGGCAACGGGACCCAATTCGATAGTGCCGAATTTAAGGATTTCCGTCAACGATTCCACATTCAGAAGAAATTTTCCACAGTCGCACACCCTCAAGCGAATGGACAGGTTGAAGCTGTTAATAGAATTATAAAATCCATTCTGAAGAAACGATTGGAAAAAGCCGAGGGCAGATGGGTCGATGAACTTCCTATGGCCTTATGGGCCTATCGTACAACCCACAAGTCCGCAACCGGTCATACTCCATTCTCTCTTTCTTATGGTTCAGAAGTTGTTATTCCAGTCGAATTAGAAGTACCTTCTCATCGTGTAACATACTATGATCCGAAGACAAATGCTATATTACTTGCTGAATCTCTCGATTTATTGGATGAGAAGCGTGAAGAGGCTGATTTGAGGGCAGCCGCATATCGGAGTCGAGTCGCCCGATTATACAATGCCAAGGTCTGACCCCGAACCTTTGAACTTGGTGATCTCGTACTCAAAAGAATTTATTCGGTCCCTTCACATATGAAGCCAACTTGGGAAGGACCATATGTTATTGAACGAAAGCTCGGAGATGACACATTCAAATTATCGACCGTTGACGGTCTCACTCTTCCGAGAGCCTGGAACAGTGAGAGTCTTCGTCGCTACTACACATAACAGGTTCTGTTTATTTATTCAATCTACTTTTCATTTGCAACTAGTGTTTGCATTTTGAAATTAGAATTTGTAATAAGGCAACTGACTTTGCCATATTTTCTTATTTCAGCAATAAAGTGCAATTTCTTCGAGCCAGAGCTGTGATTTACTTGAAATACTTCATATGACCATCAGTATGCACGGAGAGCTAAGTTCCATCATTACGGTGGGATTTATTCAAATAGGGAGTGACTGTGATACGACCAGCCACTCGCTAAGTGAAACCCGAGCTCGGGGACAAGCCATCACACTAAAGTCAAAAAAGGATTGATACATGACAACCCTTCGCCTAACTCTATATTCCCAGAGTGCGAACTGGAGTACAAACTTACAAATATTGTTTCGAAGAGGGTGGATCCATCCACCTAACGACTTCGTTCGTATTCGAATCAAGTTTGAGGAGGATGGACCCGTCCATCTAACGACCTCACTTGTTAACTCAGGGTGGATGTGATCTAACCATCCATGATCCTGATACACCTTTCGTTCCCAGAGTGCAAGCGAAATTCAAAAACATACAACAGATATGATTGACCGTCTATTTACCAACTCCGGATTCCCAGAGTGCGAACCGAAATATAAACATCAACTAACTCCGGATTCCCAAAGTGCGAACCGGAGTATAAACATCAACTAACTCTAATCCCCAGAGCGCGGATTGGAGTATAAACTCAAGTCGGGTGTAATTGAGCGCCCACTAATTTATTTAAGTCCCTAGAGTGCGGACGAAATGATAAGTGTCAAACAAACGTGGCTGATCGCCCGTGAAAATAACTTAAGTCCCCGGAGCGTGGATACAATCGTCAATAAAGACGAGTGTGATTCAACCACTCAAAATCCCCTTGTTTCAGCATCAAACCAACAATGCTAAGCATGCTGCATTGAAAGCGAAATATGACCGCTAGCCGATCTTTAAACTTCATTCCTAAAATTGGGGGCAGAACATAAGCGTCAATCGCTAACTGAAGCAGTACAATATCGGAGTTCAACTTAATGTCCAGTCGTGACTTGTGGCCGTGATTGTAGGACTTGACGGATGAACTCAAACGAGGTTCAAGCATTGAAACTTCACAAGTGTATTCAACAAGGAATTCGAATGCTGGAACACTTAAGCAAATAAACACACATCGAGTTCAAAGCAAAATAAAGTTTCATTTCAGCTATCTGCGAAAAGAAATTATGTACAAGTTGGTCCCAAAAAATTCCTACTAGCGGGGGCCGAACCTGCATCTATACACGGCCAACCAAAGAAAAAACAAAGATAATTCCTATCTATTTACCAAAACTAAACCGAAGAAGCACATCTACTCAGAGAAGTACTTAAAACTTGGAGACCTTATAGAGAGTGAAACCAAATACGAATGTGGGGTCTCCATGTTTTGAGTACTTCTCTGAGTGTAGCTTTCCCTTTCTTTTCGTTTTTAAGAGATTAGTCCCGCGGGATCGTGATCTAGTTCTTTCGTATAGCTCAAAAAAAGAAAAATAGTGATTTCAATCGGCTGAAGGGAGTCCGCAAGACTGGTGAATCCACTAGGGAAAACCTAATTCTAGAAGTTCGCGAGCCAGTACTTTAGTTATGAGTCCCCCAGTAACACCGGGGGAAATGTTTTTCTTGAATTCTAAGCTTTCTTCTCGGCCCCAGGGAGTTCACCAGGTATAGGCTCAGGAAGAAAGCAACAACTGCTGCGGATCCTGGAACGAAATTAGTTTTTTCAATAGGCTTTTCTTCATTTGACTAACAATTCCCACATCTGGAAAGGGGGCGAGTGAAGGAAAGATGATCTGGTATATAAGTCTGCGAAGAAACTCGGCCAAGAGGGCACGGATTCTATCCTATAGTCATAGTCTAAGAATAACTTGAGATGGCCGAGGAATATCATAATCAAAAGTCAGATGTATTCGCCCCCAATTAATATACTAGGCGATACTACTATAGCAAGCGAGCCCTCACTGCCAGATGCAGTGATAAGTACCAACGTTAATTCTGCGCTTCAAGTAAGGAGGAAACAATTCGAGAAGTTGCGGCTGTTATTCCTAGTAGCGTACCGGACCGCTACTAAGTCAGCCCCCTTTGAAACGAAAGATGGAAGGCTACGCACCTCGAATTCTGTGTCAGATGGGCCGCCGAATCAGTAGCACCATCTCCTACTAAATATGTACGCCCAGCACACCTGATCGGACATGGAAGGTGGGGGGAGAGTTCTCAAACCCGACTCAAGGCCTAGTAGATCTATTCCTGCTACCTTACTTACTACCCTAGGGGTGGTTGAGTTGAAGAAGCTTTGACAGTACAAGCTGTTATAGAAATCAGCAGCTATTGAACCCCATCTGTTGGAAAAAGGACTACTGGTAGTGGTTCGTCTTATCTTATTAGTAGTGGCCAGTGGGACGAAGACTAGCTCTGGCTGTCAAGCATGAACTAGGTATTAGAATCAGCTAGAGGTCTTGGATTCGGCATTAGCGCACCTTCCTGACTATAGCTTCGCAGTGACAACCTTGATCGAATGTGTAGGATAGGTGGGAGGTAGCGTAGCTCTAACAAGGGAGGGACGACCAATCCTGAAAGACCACTCTTTCGTCTAAGGATGCCTAACTGCCGCACCGATCATTCGGGGGGGACACTGTGAGGTGGGTAGTTTATCTGGGGTGGATGCCTCCTAAAGAGTAACGGAGGTGTGCGAAGGTAAGAGAGAAGTACTCAAATTTGAGTACTTCTGAGATAAGAACACAAAACTTGGAGACCCCGCATTCGTATTTGGTTTCACTCTCTATAAGGTCTCCAAGTTTTGAGTGACCTTATAGAGAGTGAAAACAAATACGAATGTGGGGTCTCCAAGTTTTGAGTACTTCTCTCTAGAGAGAAGTACTCAAATTTGAGTACTTTTTTCTTTTCAGCTTCCTTTTCGATGTTGACCCACTAGAGCTGCCACTTATCTTTCTTTTTGAGCTTTTGCCTTTCGGCGGCTGATCTCCAAGAGGGGGAATGATATCAACTTCCTCATTTGAGCTCAAATGCACGGGAATGTTCCTTGAAAGCAGAGTCGGAGGAACCGGATAGACTATAGGAGGCGGGATAGGCACGATGGTGTCAATAACTGTACCACCAGGTGATATCATCCTTAACGGAGCCGGACCAGGTGCCGCCATCCCACCTCCAAAACTACCGCCATGGGCCGCTGCCTCCATTTCAGCGTCAATTTAGGCCAATATTTCTTCTTCATGGATTGCTTGGGTAGCGCTGGGAGCATCAGTGGTTGGCATTGAAGAGCCAGTAGCAGGTGCGCTTCCGCCCATAACAAATGGCAAGTCCGAAAAAGGATCGCTGTGATGACTGAGGAGTTCCTCCATCATCTGTTCATCGAAAACCAGAGTGCACCCTTGCGTTCCGTCAGTCGATGTTGTGGTCGTTGTGGTGATGGATTCAGTTATTATTGCCTCCTGCATATGATGTGATTCTTGAGTGGCAGGAGGTACGACCGGTGCAGCATCAATCACTAGACAAAAACAAAAGAAGAACTGTTAGTACTTAATTAGGATGACGACTTCGACTTCAGATAAGCATATAGGATGTTCAGAATACCTTCCTCGGTTTGGTTTGTGGACGGCTGAACAGCCTCAGAAACTTGCTCTCTAGCCAGAGATAACTACGGCTGATCCGGATTATAAGCAGGAATGGGCTGAGGATCAACTACATGTGCAGATTCAGGTTGGGTTGACGCAGGAACTTCAGCACTCACTTCATGATGCTCCACATCCGAACCTTCTCCAACCTCCAAGTGTTAGGTGTCGAGCCTCTCTTTTTCATGCAAAATCATCGACTCATGGAGAATCTTTTGTTCATCTTCATTTAACATACGATTCTCAAGCTCAAACTCGTCGATTGATTCACCCAGATGCACCGCTTTCTCCTCCTCAACTAATCGGCCCCAAGCGTTATATAAATGAGTCGGGTAATTGTCGAGCCAGGCTAGACTTCTGTGCCTCAAAACATTGGCATTATAAACGATGAGGAGATCTTCGATATCAGCTTCTAGCCTAGACTCAGCTATTTGGACTTTCTCCTCGACCTCAGTCTCCACCACTTGGATCTTAGCTGTGGCCGCATCACGTTCGCCCTGGAGCACAACAGCCTGTTCACAAGCTTCCTAGGCGGCTTTGTTTGCATCATCCTTTTCCTTGATGACTTCGGAAAATTTAGTTTTAAGTTCAGCAAGTTCTTTCAGAGCGGCGTCCCTTTCAGCTGTGACAGTGGTGTTGCGATGGCCCATCTGCTCCACCAAGGCATAGTGTGTCTACCTCATCCTCTCCATGGACAAATTCGCCTCATCGGCCTTTTTGGTGGCCTCTATCTCTGATTTTCGAGAGGACTCGGATTCATCAGTAAGCACTTGGATGATGCGGTCCTTATGAGCGAGGTCAGATTCTAACTTTTCGATTATTTTAGCCCGGTCAAAGGCCACCTTCGATGCTTTCTCTGCAGCCTTCACCCAATCTTTGTACTGGGAATAAATGTCATGAATGTAATCATGCATTGTGTTCTCCACCTCCGATGGAATTCTCTTTAAATCAGGGGGAAACACGTTGCCGTCGAAGCATATATTTGGGAACTCTTTCCTCAACTGAGCGATTTTAATAGCCCCTTCCCCAGTGGGCTCAGTGATAGCTTGCTCGACGATGACAGGAGGTTCAACTTCAGTTCTATGACGTTGCGAATCAGACCGAGAGGAATGCGAGGATGGTTTGTGACGAAGGGACTCTAATGGCTGTCTCCCTTGACCCGAAGGTTGTGTAGGGAGTCTAGGAGGAGGAGAGCGGGATCGGGATAGGTGTCTGTACTCCCTATCCCATTTCTTCTTCCTTCTTTCGCTTGAAATCCGGCCGAAGGCCCAGCCACAAGTTCTTCATCAGTGGGTGATCTCTCTTCGTCGACCCCTTCGTTTATTACGACCCCGGGTGCTTTGCGTTTCAATCTCTTCTTCGAGGCTGCCCTTAGTGTCCCTTCCAGCCTTATGCTTTGATTCCGCTCAATCATTCCGACGATGCTCAAATTTCTGTCGGTTAGAACCGAATCGATGTCCCTCATTTCACTTGGAACTTCTTGAAGGACTCTTACTATTTCTCTGAAGTATCCGCCTTCAGGTCGTGAGATTGCGGCTGTAAAGAAAAGAAGATATCAGTTTACATCAACTACTATCATCTGGATAACTCTTGAAGAAAACTGTAACACTTACGTCTGACTAACCATCTACTGGCAAATCCTGTGGGGCATCGGACGTAGAACCATTCTGTTTTAAAGTAACTCAGCCTTGTCCAGGATCTGGTTACTACTTGACAATTCCTGACCGCCTCCAGGAATGTAAAAGATGGGCCGTCTCCCCTACTCTTGACGTTAAAAAGATATCTAATCTCTGTAGGAGCCGGTGGCCGAAAGAGATGCTCCATGAATACAATAAATAAACTATTCGGCAGAGCATATCCATTGGGGTGTAATTGCGATGGGGCAATTCCGAGGAAAGACAACACTTCCCTAATGTATTGGTTGAATGGAGGAAGTGTTCCTGCTGCGCACGCATGGCGGTTGAAGGCAGTAAACCCCTCCGGGGGGCATGCGGTCTATCATTTGGCCCCGGTAATAGAACATCGTCCAATGACAAACCATGCCTTAGGCATATACGTCCCAACATGTCTTCGGAGACGTTGGACGGTACTGAATCTTGCGGGTTTGCAATGAAAGTTGCTCCTGGAAGCTCATCCAGAGCTGGGTCTATAACTTCGGCCGCGATAGCCGGAATCTCGAGAACAAAAGGAGATGAGTCTTGAAGCTCTTGCTGTTGTGAGCTTGTGGGTTCCATAGCTAATCAACTTATTAGAAACCATCATTAGACAATAAAAACCCAAGTGTTCCCCAGTGTGAAGTGCGTGAATGTGTTGTGCAGTGTAGTGCTGTGAATTACTTGAGAAACTCTATAGAGTATGAGAAAATATGCGAACAACGAGACTTTAAAATTCAACTGGAGTGACCGTCACAACCGTGCCATCTAGATTTTAGAGACCGGTTCGAATTACAGTTTGTTAAAATTGTGTTCAGTTGCAAGTTCCATCGACGAGCTTCGGAGGGAAGTCAAATATGCAGTTCAACGGACAAGTCCAATTATGCCAAGATGAAGCTCGTCGGAGTCGAGTATTTGAATTTGCATGAAATTTGCATTTATCAAGGGCAGAAAGTTCATGTCATTCATCGCAAAAGCTCTAACTTCGCATCGGTCTCAAAGCGCGTTAGTTCGCAACGACAAAAGCTTTAGCTTCTCATCGATCCTAAGCTCTCATTTCGTATCGATCACCGTGTTTTTGGATTTCGCATCGATCAATTCGCACTGGCAATACATCGGTCAAGTCGCCAGGAAATGCCACGAAGTTCGTATCGACCTAAACTCTGCTAGTTTTGTATCGATCTGATTGAACGAAACCGCTGGTTGAGGATCGATGCGAAATCCAGTTTCTTTAACCTTTCACCGATACGAAATCAAAGCCGGGCAACTTCTCGTCAATTCCTTCATCTCCTTCCTTACTCTTTCTTCCCCAAATGGCCATAACTCCCATTTCCTTCATTCTCGACCTTGCTCCGACCACCTACGGCCTCCTCATCGCCAGAAATGGCTGTGGATACAAATGGACTAGCAAGTGGACCCAAGTCTCGTCGTTCTTAATACAAGTTCTTCGATTGATTGCCTGATTTCAACAATTAGTTCAAGGAATTAGTGGGTTGGTAGACTCGAGGACGAAGGTTTTCTTTTCTCGAGCGATTGAGCAATTCAAAGACAGAGGTTAAAGGCTTGTTTCGATTCGAAGGCAAAAAAGATTTATGTTTCCAAGTTTCCAATCGATACGAAGACCAGAGGAAAATAATGCAAGTGAAAATTTTTCTAAGTACAAAAGCGGTATTTATATGAATGTGGGGTAAAGGTAGAAAAAACGATTCGACTCCGGGTCATTTTGACCGGTTCGAACAGGTCTCTCATCATATCGATATGAATTGGCTATTCGTATCCAACAGCTCGAGCCTCATCGATACGAAATGTGCAACGAAGTTCTTTATTCGTATCCATCGCTTTCATCTCCCTCAGAGACACATCGATATGAATTGCACCGTTCGTATCCATCGACATGCAACCCATGAAGACTTACACATCGATACGAATAGTACCCAAAGGACCAGCTACTCTGTTCGCATCCCTCATAAGACCATCGATGCAAAAAATTTATTTCGTATCCATTAATGCGAATTACATCGATACAAAACCATCTTTCGACCTTTTACATCGGTCCCGGAGAGGATCAATACGAAGGGACATTCCAAAATAACCATCAAGCGTTGTCACAACTCAAATTTCACATCGATTCAGGAGAGGATCGTTACAGAATTCAATACGAGAAACTGACAGTGACTTGTGAACGTGCGAACGTTAACAAGGGTCAGGTTAACATATATGCATGTATGTTGGACTAATTTTCAATTTTCAAAATTCACAGGTCAAATGCCCACCTGACGAACAATTACAACAACAAAACAAATAATCGCCATCATACAGCAATTAGTTACAACAGCACACAGTACAACAGTGGGCAGTCTACAGTTCATAATTTATGTCTCTATGGATCAATCAAAGATTATAGCTTCCAACGCGAAGACGATAACTGTTTAACAAGTTAGATGGAACTATTCAGAGTGAAGATTGCGGCTTTTCAAAGCATGTCGTGTTCTCACAAGATGTACTTTGGGGGACAAATGTTATCCCGCCTTTTGGCAAGGCCGTGATACCAGGGACTTAACCGGAAGCCAAGGACAGTCCGTCCCGAAGATCGGTTATACGCGGGCTCGACTTAGTTTGTTGAGTTCTGTTTAGGTTTTGTTTAAGTTTTCTCTAGTTAAGTTTGTTATATATAAAAAAAAGAAAGAAAAAAACAAGTTTTTAATTATTATTATTTTTCTTTCTAAGTTCATTTGTTTAATTTTCACTTGTTTTATTTCTTTTGATTTTGTTTCTCTCACAAAAAAAGAAGAAGAAAAAAAAGTAAAAGAAAAGAGCAAGTTTCAATTTGTTTTATTTTCAGTTTGTTTTAATTTGTTTTGTTTTGGTTGGCTTTACTTTTTTTTCCTAAAAAAATAAAAGAGAGAGAGAAATTTTGAATTTGTTTTGTTTACTTCCATCTTGATTTAAACAAAACATTTATTTTGGTTTTCCTTAGTTTTTCGAATTTGTTTAATTTTTCGAATTTGTTTTGGTTTTCCTTTGAAAAAAAAGAAAAAAATATTTTTTTTTCAAGTGTTTTGTTTAATTTGTTTTGTTTGTTCTAATTTCATCTTTTATATTTATAAAAAAAACTGTATATATCTTGTTTTTCATTTCAGGTTGCCAAAGCAGAAAATCAAGAAGAATTGCTTTGCTTGCTAAAAAAATTACCGCTAAAAAGAATTTTGCTAATAATTCTGAACGCTCTAGTATCGTGCTCTCATCTCTAGTTTTATTTTAATTGTATTGTTGGTTGCTTGCATTTGCATTTATATAAAAATAAACTTCAAAATCCAAAAACAAAAACAAACTTCATTTTAGTTGCATTGTAAGTTCACGTTTAATTTTTTCTTTGCATTCATCTCATCTTATTTTATTTTCTAAGGGCAATACCCCAATTCACATAAGGTGGGGGATTTCATCACCCTTTCCTTAGCCCACAAATCGCATTTTATCGTAGAATTTGACTAATAATAATGGTTAGACATTTGACTTAAGGGTGTCGCGAGCTCACCTAGGGCTTAATTGTATCTTAACAATTGTCTTCTTTGAACAAGTTTATTTCTTGGTGTCTAGGCTATGGCAGAGTAATAACTATTTATAAATATTACGATGATTCATAAATATTGCAGTGGTTGTTCCTCTGAAGATACTTAAATCTTCGGTTGCATTGCTACGTGATTCGTTGTGCACCGATAACCCCTGCCCGTTACCTAGTTGAGAAATATTTTTGTTGATTTAAGACAAAGTGTGATTATACAATTTTGGGTTAGGAGCTACTAAGGACAGAAAATTGTAATTAAGTCCTTTGCATTCATTTAGTTGCATTAGTTCATGCATATTTTAAAAAAAATCCAAAATCCAAAAAAAAATTATAATTTTACTTAACTTAGTATTTAATCCCAAAAAAATAAAAATCCTTTTTCCTTTCCTTTGAAAATTTTCAATCCAAATAAAATAAAATCTTGTCAAAAAGAAAAAAATTAAAATTCAAAAACAAAAACAAAAAATCAAATTCCCATTTTGTAAAATCAAAAACGAAAAAAAAATTCCCTTTGGTAAATATTGGAAAATCTGAAAACCTTAAAAAAAACAAAAACATATAAAAATTTGAAAAGCAAAAAAAAGAACAAAAATCAAACTTTTCTTTTGAAATATAAATTTCACTTAGTAAATAGTTTCCTTTCTTTAAAAAAAACAAAAACAATTTTTCACTTCATTTTCCAAATCTTATTTCATTCTCTAAACTCATTTCTAACTTCTTTCTCTTCTCGACTTTCACTTGTGCATGAGTACTTGGACTCGTGACAAACAACAAATCGTTGGACTCGCGACTCAACAACTAATCGTTTTACTCGAACAGACGATCCTCCCGAAATGGCGAACGAGAATGCCCCTCGAACTCTTATGGATAGAATCTTTCCCGATAGAGTTTCTATTCCATCTTGCATCACGTTACCCGCCCCTATAGGTAACCATTTCGAAATTCACTCGAACCATATTCCCACGCTTCCCAAATTTGGCAATTTTGAACACGATGATCCATACATCTTTTTGACGAAATTCGAACAAGTTTGCGCAACAATGAAACTCCAACAACTTTCCGATGATGGAATCAAACTTCACTTAATTCCATTCGCTCTTACGGATTACGCTGAAAAATGGTTGTACATCTTACCGTCAAACTCGATTAAAACTTGGGAAGAATTCGTAAAAGCTTTCTTAAAAAAGTTCTACCCCTTGGAAAAAAACAAGTAAAATCCAAAACGAAATCATCAATTTAGGGGGGAACTATTTGGAAAATATTTTGAAAGATTCAAAGAGCTTTTGATAAAATGTCCATACCATAACTTCGAAAAATGGACGATTTGCCAAATCTTATACGATGGACTCGAAAACAGCTCACGAACCATGCTCGAATCAATGTGCCAAGGCAACTTTCTTGCCTAACATCACGATGATGCTTGGAAATTTCTTGAAAACCTTGCTGAAAAGTCGTCCCAATGGGAATGTTCAAACGAAAAATCAATTTACTCACGATCAAGTGCACACTCGATAGGATCATCTTTGGCATTAGAAGCTAAAATCGACGCAATGATTAACAAATTCGATAATGTTTTCTCATCGAATCAAATGATTCAAGCTTCCCAACCCATGTGTTATAAATGTAACGATCTTAATCATATAGCCGATCAGTACCCTAATTCTGTCGAACAAATTAATGCTTTCATTAAAGCCAAAAACGACCCATTTTCTCCAACATATAATCATGGTTGGAGAAACCATCCGAACTTTGCTTGGAAACAAAACAATCCCAACACGAATATGATTCATCCCAATTTTCAAGCATTTCCGAATAATGCTTCAAATCCTCCCTTTCAGCCCAACCATTTTCAACCAAACTTTACGGGTCCGTCTCATAATCAACTGCAACAATCAAATTTTCAACAAAATTCTGCTCATCCTCCCCAACACGATAAACGTTTAAGTTCACTTGAGAAAACTTTTAAAACATTGGCTAAAGCAACTACTCAAAGCCTTCAATCAAATAGCAATTTGCAAAATTTATTGACCTCGTATATGCAAAACGCAAACTAATCAATTGCAAAACTTGAAATGCAAATGAGTCAATTAGCCACATCTTTACGCGAATGTGAATGAGGCACATTCCCAAGCCAGCCAATTCCAAATCCCAGAAATCAAAACGCAAATTCAAATCAAGCCCATGTTGTTCAAGATAGCAACGTCACCCAATTGAATGCTATGAATCCTTTACGTTCCGGTAAACAAATCGATAATCAAGTCGTTAACCCAAACGATTTACCGAAAACCTCTCTCGACGCTTCAAACGAATCGAAACAGAACATCGAGCCAAATGTTGAATCAATTGCCGGTCAAAATTCTTCTTCTACTCCAGTAAACCCGCCTACCGAGTATAGTGTTCCATTTCCACGTCGTCTTCGACCAAAAAAACACTCGGACCAAATGGAAAAGATGTTGGAAGTTTTTGAACAAGTCAAAGTTAACATTCCACTTCTTGACATCGTTCAGCAAGTCCCAATGTATGCAAAATTTCTTAAGGACTTGTGTACCCAAAAGCGAGACACTCAAGTGCCTAAAAAAGCCTTCTTAGCCGCATGTTTGAGTGAAGTTTTGTCCCAATCCATGCCGTAAAATACAAAGATCTTGGCTGCCCTACGATTTCGTGTAAAATTGGAGACAAGACGATTAACAAATGTTTGATTGACTTAGGCGCGAGTGTCAACTTGATTCCATACTCCGTGTACGAACAATTAGGTTTAGGTGAGCTCAAACCTACAAAACTCACGCTTCAATTCGCTGATCGCTCCATTAAGAAGCCCGTGGGAGAAATCGAGGACGTGCTTATTAGAGTAGGGCAATTCATATCCCCATTGACTTAAACCCGTGACAAACCTTGCGAGTCAAATTCCATTGATTTTAAGCCGACCATTCTTAGCCACCTCAAATGCCTTAATCAATTGTCATAACGGTGCAATGAAAATTACTTTTGGAAACATGACTTTGGATCTTAATATTTTCAATTTTGAAAGCCAATCGAATGAACCTTGTAACCAAACGTTGGAAGTTAGTGTCATTCACGAAAACTTCGAAAACGAGACACTTGACCTTAACGATGAACGCGAAGCTGAGTACGAAACATTATTTCATGAAATACCCAATGAGATTGAATACACTCTTCCTTTTGAATCGCTTCCAATTGAGTCCGAATCTCAACCCAATTCTTTGATGAGAAACTCCTGAAGTTGGACCTCAAGCCACTTCTCGATCACCTTAAGTACGCATACTTAGGTGATAACGAAATGTTTCCTGTCATAATTTCCATAACTCTCTCTCTTGATCAAGAAACCTTCTTACTTTCTATTCTTTCGAAAACAGAGAAGCAATTAGGTGGTCCATTACCGATATTAAGAAATTAACCCTGCTATTGTCCAACATCGCATTCACTTAATTGACGAAGCCAAACCCACTAGTGATGCACAAAGGAGGCTTAACCCAAAAATGAAAGATGCGGTTCGTGATGAAATTCTTAAGCTCCTCGATAACAGTATCATATACCCCATCTTCGATAGCCCATGGGTTAGCCCAATTCATGTCGTACCTAAAAAGTCCGGATTTACCGTTATAACAAACGACGCTAACGAACTCATTCCTACTCGAACTCGAACTGGTTGGCATGTTTGCATTGATTATCAAAAATTAAATGTTGCAACACAAAAAGATCACTTCCCTCTTCCTTTCATTAACCAAATGCTCGAACGTTTAGCCGACCACGAATTCTGCTGCTTCCTTGATGGTTATTCCGGTTATAACCAAATTCCAATCATTCCCGAAGATCAAGAGAAAATGACTTCCACATGTCCATTCGATACATTTGCTTATCGACGTATGCCATTCGGACTTTGCAACGCTCCTGCTACTTTCCAACGATTCATGGTCAGCATTTTTTCTAACATGATTGAACGCTTTCTAGAAGTTTTTATGGACGATTTCTCTATCTTTGGTGATTCTTTTTCCGATTGTTTACATCATCTCGAGTTGGTTCTAAATCGATGTAAAGAAAAAACATTTGACTTTGAATTAGGAAAAATGCCACTTTATGGTCAAACAAGGCATAGTCCTTGGACATATCATCTCAAATAAAGGCATTGAGGTAGATAAAGCAAAAGTTGACGTAATTGCAAATCTACCTATTCCCAAATCTGTTAAGGACATTCGATCAATTCTTGGACACGCTGGCTTTTACCGACGCTTTGTGAAAGACTTTAGCAAAATCGCTAGTCCTTTGATGACTCTTATTGGAAAAGGCGTTCCTTTCGATTTTAACTCTGATTATATCTCTTCTTTCGAACGTCTCAAAAATGAACTCGTTTCTGCTCCAATCATTTTCGCACCCAATTGGGATCTCCATTTGAAATAATGTGTGACGCTTCTAACTTTGTGGTTGGTGTTGTCTTAGGACAACGCATCAACAAAATCTTTCATGTCATTTACTACGCGAGTATGACTTTGAACGATGCTTAACTCAACTACACAACAACCGAAAAAGAGCTTCTAGCTGTCGTTTTTGCACTCGAAAAGTTTCGACCTTACTTAATAGGTTCACACATCACGGTCTACACTGACCATAATTCTCTCTGATACCTTTTTGCTAAAAAGGATGCTAAATCCCGTTTAATTCGTTGGATCCTTTTACTTCAAGAATTTGACCTTACAATCAAAGGCAAAAAAGGTTCCGATAATGTCATAGCCGATCACTTGTCTCGTCTTTTGAACGCACCATCTTCTTTGCCAATCAATGAAAACTTCCCCGATGAACAACTTCTTTCAATTTTTATCAATCCATGGTATTCTGATATAGTGAACTACTTAGTCACTAAAGAAACTCCCTCATCTTGGTCCAAACGGGACAAATGCAAATTCATGTCCTAAGTGAAATATTTCTATTGGGACGATCCATACTGTTTCAAATATTGTCCCAACC
Organism: Allium fistulosum; assembly: GCA_030737815.1. Lineage (NCBI taxonomy): Eukaryota > Viridiplantae > Streptophyta > Magnoliopsida > Asparagales > Amaryllidaceae > Allium > Allium fistulosum. The sequence continues at coordinate 802,251,315 of CM060903.1, read as the reverse complement.
AAATCATCCGACATTGCATTCCGGATAATGAGATCAGGAGTGTTCTTTTGTTTTGCCACGATCAAGCATGTGGTGGACATTTTGGTCCTTGAAAAACTGCGGAAAAGGTGCTTTAGTGTGGTTTCTATTGGCCTTCTCGTTTCAAAGACTCATTTGAATTTTGTAAAACTTGTGATCGATGTCAAATGCTTGGACGGATTTCTCGATGAAATATGATGCCTCTAAACCCCATTCTTACGATAGAAATCTTTGATGTTTGGGGTATCGACTTTATGGGACCTTTTCCTAATTCTTTTGGAAATTTGTATATTCTTCTCGCTGTCGATTACGTCTCAAAATGGGTTGAAGCCGTTCCTTGTAAAACCAACGACCATAGAATTGTTGTGAAATTTCTCAAAGAAAACATCTTTTCGAGGTTCGACATACCTTACACAATAATCAGTGATAACGGCACCCATTTTCGCAATTGTTCTTTTGAAACTTTAATGAAGAAATACTCGATAACCCACAAGTTATCCACTCCATGTCATCCTCAAACTTGTAGCCAAGTTGAAGTTTCAAATCATCAAATAAAACAAATCTTGGAGAAAACTGTCAACAAAAATCAAAAAGATTGGTCTCAAAAATTAATCGACGCGCTTTGGGCTTACCGTACTGCTTTTAAAACTAACCTTGGGATGTCTCCATTTCGTTTGGTTTACGGGAAAGCTTGCCATTTACCGGTTGAAATCAAACACAAAGCGTTGTGGGCAATAAAGAACTTAAACTTTGATCTCGATAAAGCTAGTGAAAACCGAAAACTACAACTCAACGAACTAGAAGAACTTAGGAACGACGTGTATGAAACGAGAAAATTTACAAAGAATAAACAAAAGTTTTTCATGACAAGTCAATCCTAAGAAAAACGTTTTTTCCTAACCAAAAAGTTCTTTTATATGACTCAAGACTTCAACTATTCCCTGGGAAACTTAAATCAAGATGGACCGGACCATTTGTGGTATGAACTATTTTTCTACATGGTGCTGTAGAAATAGAAACCCCCAGGGATGGATCGATTTTCAAAGTCAACAGTCATCGTTTGAAACCTTTCTTGGAATTGCCAAATAACCAAGAGGAGGAGCTCATGATCCTTCATGAGTCAAGCAACGTCTAGTAAGAATGTTAACCTTCTTTTGTAAATATGTACATATTTTTCCTCGTTACGCTCATCATATCGTGCATTGATTGTGGGGACACAGTCAAAATTAAATGTGGGGGGAGTCTCATTTTCATTTTTTAGTTTTTCATGGCATTTTTGAATTTTGAATTTTCTTTAAACTCAAAATTTTCAAAAAAAAATCTTAAAGTTCTAAATCTAAAAAACATTTCCTTTTTTTTACATTTTGATTTATTTTTGAAGAAACATTATAGGATAAGTATAAGTTTTGGTTAATAGATTGAAATTTTTGAAAATTTATTTGTCTTAACAAAAACAAAAATGAGGTTTGATTACATATAACAATGGTTTAACTAGTATATAGGAAGGTTCATATGTGTTAATTATGAAGTATATCCTAATTGAAAATCTTTTTTAAAAAAAAGTGGTTGATTTAAAGTAAAGGCGATAATATTTTTAAATCTTTTAAGTTAAGTGGTACTAAGATGATATTGCAAAACTCTCTCTTCAAAAAAAACAAAAAAAAACATATAAAAAAAGCATTTGCATTTGTGTGTGTGTGTGTCTATTCTATTAACACCTAGAGTCATGTGTTCACACTCATGTGTTCACTCGCCATGTTCTGTACCCTTCTCACATAAGCCCGAAAGGAAGTGCACGATCGGTATATTTGGCCTCAGTTTTTTTGAGTTAGGTGTATGTATATAAAAATTCTTTTTAATAACGCCTACAGTCGATAAGTGTCCACACTTGTCTGTTCACTCGCCACGCTCTGTATTCCCCTCACATAAGTTCGCAAGGCAGTGCACGGGTAATATATCTGGCCTCAGTTTACCTGAGTTAGGCATATGTAAATTGTTTGCACCAAAATTGGGCACAACACTCTTCGGAAGAATTTGAAGAGATAAAAATGAAGAAATTAAATGAAAAAAGAGGATTATCTCACAAACACTTCAAAAACAAAAAATAAAGATACGCAGAAACACAGGAATTTAGAGTGGTCCGGCGTATTGCCTACGTCCACTATGAAATTGATGACTTTATTGATATTTCCTTCGTGATTACAACTGATTACAACAGATAACAGCAGATTACAATGGATTATAGTAGTGAAACTCGAGTATAGCAGCAGCTCTGAAGTGCATAAGTGTTTCCGGCAGAGTATGGACGTCAAAGAGCCAAAAAGATCCCTCTTCTGTAGGCCCTGGAGCCCTATTTATAGGCGTAGGAGGCTGATACTTCGCTCAGATCTCGAGAGACTTCTTCTGGCACGTGAGTGGGCCCAAGCGGCCGAGCCTATAAAGTTTTGGCTCGATCCATGATCGATACGAACGAATTTCGTATCGATCAAGATTTGATCCAATCGAGTCGAAACTTGGCATGAGTCTTCCTTATGTTGTACGTAAGCTCCTATGAAAATTTCATAGCATTTGGTCTTGTGGATTGCGAGATATGATAGATGCAAGATTACATTTCCTCTAGTCTGTCGAATTTGAATCGAAGATTTCGAATCGATCGTTTCGAATCGATCAACGCACGTGACCTGGGGATGACGTGGCGCGTGATTTATGGATCGATCCACTTTCGACGCCGAGTTGACCGAGTCATTTTCAGAGATCTCGCCTCGTTCGTATCGAAGGTTGTTGTCATGCTCGAATCGATGGGAGTTGCATCATTCATATCGATGGATCTCTCCTCGTTCGTATCAATCCAAATGTACGGCATGTATTGGTTGTAAGGTTTTGTTCGCATCAATAGATCGAAGCGCACTTCGTATCGATAGGAAATGTTGATTTCGCATTGATCCGTGGTCGATCGATGCGAAACATGTCTAGAGCCCAATCGATATGAAATGTGGACTCGTATCCATCGATGGATACGAAGTGAACTTTGCTTTATTGGTACGAACCAGAGAAAGACTGAACGATGCGAAGTGGGCCATAGTCGATCGATACGAACCAAGGCTCTAAGATGGATTCGAAGGCGATCGACATGAACCGTGGCTTGACAATGGACACGAACCAGATCGATTCGAACCGAAGCTTGACGGTGGATACAAATCAGATCGATTCGAACAGAGGCTTAACGGTGGATACGAACCAGATCGATTCGAACAGAGGCTTATCGATGGATTCGAAATGGGGTTATTTCCTTCAACTTGCATCGATCATATCTTGAGCATACGAACTCGGATTGACTTGAAATTTTGAACGTTGACTTCCACGGCTTTGCTTGTCATATTTTGTCAATTGTAGCCTTATCCAGATTCAGACAAAATTCATCGACATCCATAGCGAACCTGTGCGTACTCGATATTCGGGACGAGCGATCCTTGGTTTGCTGCCAATTCCTTGATATCTCGGCCTTGCCAAAAAGGCGGGATAACATTTGCCTCCCAAAGTACGTCTTGTAGAAACATGGCGTGCATTGAAAAGCTGCAATCTTCACTCTGAACAGTTATCGTCTTTTCAATTGAAAGTTGCAATCTTTGACTGGCTTCCTTAGTAATGTGAATCGTTGACTGCCAACTGTTGTATCGTGTATTATTGTAATCGATTGTTGTATGATAGTGATTAACTATTTGTCGTTGTAATCGCTCATCGGATAGGCATTCAACCTGTGAATTTTTAAAATTGAAAATCGTAAATTAGTCTGACATACTTGCGTATATGTTGACCTGACTCTTGTTAACGCTCGCACGTTCATAAGTCGTTGTCAGTTTTTTCGCATCGAATTCTGTATCGATCCTCTCTTGAATCAATGTAAAATTCGAGTTGCAACAACACTTGATGGTTGCTTTGAAATGCCCCTTCATATTGATTCTCTCCTGGATCGATGTAAAAGCTGAAAGGTGGTTTATGTATCGATGTGGCTTACATCGATGGATATGAAATAAACGCTCGTATCGATGGTTACGAGCTTCGGTGGACTCCATTGCAGTGGACTTCATTTCGTATCGATGAACTTGTGCTATTGTGGGTCGAGTTCTGATGGATACGAAATATACATTTCGCATCGATGGACCCTGTGTTATTGGATACAAAATAGCCAATTCGGATTGATGCGAAATGACACCGGTTGGAACCGGTCAAGATGACTAGGAGGTGAACGGTCATTTCTTTAGTATAAATAGGCTCGGTACCTCATCATTCTTCACTTTTCTACTTTTGTCCACCCTTGCCTTCGTATCGATAGAGAGACTGAGAGAAAGAAAACAGTTCTCGCCTTCGAATCGAACCAAAACCTTCGATCCCTTGAACCAATTATCAAAATCAGGTAATTAATCGATGAACTCGCGTTAAGAATAATGAGACTTGAGTCCAATTGCTAATCTATTCTCATACATGGCCAATTTCTAGCGATGTTGAGGTCGGGGTTGGTTCGGAGCATGGTCGAGGGAAGAAGGAGGAAGAGCAATGGCGTTTATGTCATTTAGAGAAGAAGGTGCCCGAAGGGTTACGAAAAATTTGGTAGATGGTGGTTTGGCCTTCGTATCGATTGATTGGGGAAGAAGGCACTTCGTTTCATATCGAGCTCTATCGACCTTATTCTCGTATCGATTGGGAATCTCTTATAGCCATCTGGCTTCTCGTATCGATCGTGGAACGAACACTTAACACCAATGGCATCGAATCGTTACTGGTCGATGCGAAGGTGGTACACCTCTGATCGATACATGGATGGTTAGTTCGATCGATGCGAGGTCGACAACATTCGACCGGTATGATATGGATGTTAATTGATCGATACGAAATGGGGGTTAAAATGATCGATACGAAACGAAGGCTGGGTTGATCGATACTAAATGGTCACTCTGGATCGATTCGAAGTCTTCGGCCTTGATCGATTCGAACGTGTATCCTGATGGGTACGAATGACCGTTACGAACCAGGGCTTTTGCGACCAATACGAATCGAACTTTAACAAACTTGAAATCTCTTGCATGCTTGAAAACCTGACTCCGACGAGCTTCAAACTTGCATAACTGGAATTGACCGTAGAATTGCATACTTGACTACTCCAAAAAGCTCGTCGATTGAACTGCAATTTGACTGAATTCTAATAAACTTTTAACGAACCTTAACTTAGATTGGTCTCTAAAGTCTAGATGGCACGGTTGTGACGGTCATCGATGACGGCCACTCCGGTTGAATTTCGAAGTCTCGTCGTTCAGACATTTTCTCTAACTTTGTATAATTTCTTAAGTAATCTATAGCACTGCACTCGCACATTCATATTCACGCACATCACACCGGGGAACACTTGTGTTTTTATTGTCTAATGATGATTTCTCATACTTAGTAATGGAACCTTCAAGCTCACAACAGCAGGAAGTTCAGGATTCATCTTCTTCCGTCCTAGAGATTCCGGCTATCGCGGTCGAAGTTATAGATCCAACTCCGGACGAGCTGCCTGGTGCTAGGTTCATTGGAAATCCACAAAATTCAGTGTCGTCCAATGTTTCTGAAGACATGCTGGGACGGATATGCCTGAGGCATGGATTGTCGTTTGATGACGTATTATTGCCGGGACCAAGCGATAGACCGCACGCTCCCCCAAAAGGGTTTACCGGTTTCAATTGACATGCGTGTGCAGCGGGAACACTTCCCCATTTAACTAATACATTAGGGAAGTGCTATCTTTCCTTGGAATCGCCCCGTCTCAGCTACACCCTAATGGATATGCTCTACTGAATAGCCTATTTATCGTATTCATGGAGCATCTCTTCCGACCACAAATGCCGACTGAGATTAGATATCTTTTTAACTTCAAGAGTAGGGGAGATAGTCCATCTTTTACATTCCTGGAGGCGGTCAGGAATTTCCAAGTGGTAACTGGATCCTGGACGAGGCTGAGTTACTTTAAAAAAGAATGGTTCTACGTCCGGTGCCCCCCAAGATTTGCCAGCCGATGGCTAGTCAGACGTAAGTGTTACAGTATTCTTCAAGAGTTTTCCAGATGATAGTGGTTGATACAAACTGACATCTTCTTTTCTTTTTACAACCGCAATTTCACGACCTGAAGGCGGGTATTTCAAAGAGATAGTAAGAGTCCTTCAAGAAGTTTCAAGCGAAATGAGGGACATTGATTCGGTTCTAACCGACAAAAATTTAAGAATCGTCGGGCTGATTAAGCGGAATCAAAGCATAAGGCTTGAAGGGACACTGAGGGCAGTCTCGAAGAAGCGGGTGAAACGTAAAATGCCCGGTGTCGTAATAGCCGAAGGGGTTGATTCAGAAAAAACACCTACTAATGACGAACTTATAGCCGGGCCTTCTGGCGGTTTTCAGGGCTCGGAAGGAAGAAGAAAAGGCAAGGCAGTTGCTCATAAGCGTTCTAAATCCATGAGATTGAAATCTGTGGTTGTGTCTTTGCCCGTTCCTAGAATTAAAATTTCGAAGGCTCCTCCCCCACAAGTAGAGAATCCTTTCGAAGGGCTTGCTGATATTCCGATTCCGAATTATGTGTCGTTTCAACATGACACCGGGTTGGAGGAGCTTGATAGTGCTCTTGATCTGAGCGAGTCGCTTGCTATAAGTGCGGCCGACATTTCCGGTTGGTCAGGGGGTTGCACATACATACACTTCATGGCACTACACGATTTCCCATCGTAAATTGTTCAATTCAAGAGATCGCTAACTTTTCTTTCGTTTCTCATTCATAGGTACGATGTCTGGGAGAGGATCGATGTTAGGGAGCCTCCGTTCGGCTCGAAAGTCCTCCACTTACCACGAATCCCGCAGGAGAGATTCGGATAGAGACCGCGATCGCGGGTACTCTAATCAAGAGAGATACGAGCGGGACAGGGATAAAGACTATAGATACCGATCTAGGTCCCGTTCTCCACCTCCTAGAGTCCCCTCACCACCTCCTGTTCACGTTTCACATCCATCGTAGCCTCCGCGACACAGACCGTCTTCTCACATTTCTAGGCCTGAAACTCATCACCAGAGAGTCGAAACTATGGCCCCCATAATTGCAGAGTAGGTCATAACCGAGCCCACGGGAGAAGGGGCTATTGAAATCGCTCAGTTGAGGAAAGAGTTCCCAAACATATGCTTCGACGGCTACGTCTTTCCACCTTATTTAAAGAGAATTCCATCGGAGGCAGAAAACACGATGCATGATTACATTCATGATATTTATTCCCAGTATAGAGAGTGGGTGAAGGCCATAGAAAAAGCTTCCAAGGTAGCCTTTGAGCGAGCCAAAGTGATTGAAAAGATGGAGTCTGAACTTGCTCAAAAGGACCGAATCATCTAAGGGCTCAATACCGATGCCGAGTCTTCTTGGAAATCTAAAATTGAGGCCACCAAAAAAGCTGATGAGGCGAATGTGGCGATGGAGAGATTGAGGCACACACACGTTGCCTTGGTGGAAGAGATGGGCCACCGAAATACTACAGTCACCGCCGAACGGGACGCTGCCCTGAGAGAACTTGGCGAACTTAAAGCCAAATTTTCCGAAATTGCCAAGGAAAGAGACGACGCGAACAACGCAGCCCAGGAGGCGTGCAGACAGGCTGTTTTGCTTCGGGGTGAACGGGATGCGGCCGTGGCTAAGGTCCGCAAGGTGGAGACTAAGGTTGAGGAGGAGGTGAAATCGGCTGAGTCCAGGCTAGAAGCCGATATCGAAGATCTCCTTGTCGTTTATAATGCTAACATGTTGAGGCACATAGGCCTAGCCTGGCTTGATGACTACCCAACACATTTACACAACGCTTGGGGCCGATTGGTTGAGGATGAGAAGGTGGTGCATCTGGGTGAGTCAATCAACGAGTTTGAGCTCGAGAATCGTTTGCTGAGTGAAGATGAACGAAGGATTCTCCATGAGTCGATGATTCTGCACGAAAAGGAGAGGCTTGGCACCCAGCACTTGGAAGTAGGAGAAGGCTCAGGGGTTGAACATCATGATGCAAGTCTTGAACTTCCTATGTCAACCCAGCCTGAACCCTCACCTGCGATTGATCCCCAAGCTGTCCCTGCCTATAATCCAGATCAGCCGCAGATATCTCCGGTTATAGAGCAAGTTGCTGAAGCCGTTCAGCCATCTACAAGCCAAACTGAGGAAGGTACTCTGAACATCCTATATGTCTATTTTATTCGGAGTCGTCATTCGAATTAAGTACTAACAGTTCTCTTGTTTTTGTCCAGTGATTGGTGTTGCACCGGTCGTGCCTCCTGTTACTCAAGAATCACATCATATGCAGGAAGCAATAATAACTAAAGCCACCACCACAACGACCACGGCTTCAACCGACGGAACGCGAGGGTGCACTCTAGTTTTTGATGAACAGATGATGGAGGAACTTCTCGGTCATCACAGCGATCCTTTTGCGGACCTGCCATTTGTTATGGGCAGAAGCGCCCCCGCTACAGGCTCTTCAATGCCAACCACAGATGCTCCTAGCGAGGCCCAATCGATTCATGAAGAAGAAATATTGGCCGAAATTGACGCTGAAATGGAAGCAGCGGCTCATAGTGGTAGTTTTGGAGGTGGAATGGCGGCACCTGGTCCAGCTCCGGTTAGAATGATATCACCTGGTGGTACAGTTATTGACACTAGTGTGTTCATTCCGCCTCCTACAATTGATCATGTTCCTCCGACTCTGCCCGCAGGAAGCATCCCTATACATTCGAGCTCGGAGGAGGACGTCGAGATCATGCCCCCGCCTGGAGACCGACCACCGAAAGGCAAAGGCTCAAAGAGGAAAGTTAGTGGCGGCACCGGTGGGTCTACACCGAGGAAGAAGCCGAGAGAGAAGAAGAAATAGATAGGGATTTATTTTTGGTTTTCCTTTCGTAGGCCGTGTATAGATGCGGGTTAGGCCCCTGCTAGTAGGAATTTTTTGGAATAAACTTGTACATGAATTTCTTTCACAGACAGTAGAAATGAAACTCTTCTTTTTTGGCTTCTTCTCAGTTATTGTGTATTTACTTAAGTGTTTCAATATTTGAAGTGCACTTGTGAAGTTTCAGCTTCCGAGTCAAGTTTGTTTTTATTCGTCAGGTCCGGAAGTTGCGGGTACGATTCATGATCGGGAAGTGAGTTGAACTTTGATGTCTCACTGCTTCAGTCGATGGTCGACACTTAAGTTCGGCCCCCCAGTCTTGGGGATGAGTTGTAGAACATCAGCCAGCGATTACACCTCACTTATAACATGTTGAGTTTAGTGCCACTGAATGGATGTTTGAGACAAGCGGAGATTGAGTGGTTCAACCACACTTGTTTGATTATCGATGATCATATTCGCACTCTGGGGATTTACGTTCGTTTACTGGTGGTCGGTTACGTCGGTTTAAGTTTTAATTATACGTCTGCGCTCTAGGGACTTGGAGTCGACATTTATACTCTGACTCGTACTCTAAAAGTTTGGAGTTGATGTTTATACTCCAATTCGCACTCTGGGAATTTAGAGTTGACGTTTATACTCCGATTCACGCTCTGGGAACTCGGAGTTGGTAAACAGACGGTCAGTCACATCTGTTGTATGCTTTTGGATTTCGCTCGCACTCTGCGAACGAAAGGTGTATCAGGATCGTGGATGGTCGGATCACATCCACCCTGAGTTAACAAGTGAGGTCGTTAGGTGGACGGGTCCACCTTCCTCAAACTTGGTTTAGATACGGGCGAAGTCGTTAGGTGGACGGATCCACCCTCTTCGAAAACGTATTCGTAAGTTTATACTCCAGTTCGCACTCTAGGAATCTGGAGTTGAGTGAAGGATTGTCGTGTATCAATCCTTCTTTGACTGTGGTGTGATGATTTGTCCTCGAGATCGGATTTCACTTAGCGAGTGACCGGTTGCATCATAGTCACTCCCTATTTGAATAAATCCCATCGTATGATGGAACTTAGCTCTCCGTGCATGGTGATGATTACATGAAGTATTTCAAGTAAAACACAGCTCTGGCTCGAAGAGATTGCATTTTATTGATGAAATAAGAAAATATGGCAAAGTCAGTTGCCTTATTACAAATTCTAATTTCGAAATGCAGAAACAAATTGCAAATGAAAAAATAAACTGAATGAATAAACATAGCCTGTTATGTGTAGTAGCGACGAAGACTCTCGCTGTTACAGGCTCTCGGTAGAGTAAGACCGTCAACGGTCGATAATTTGAATGTGCCATCTTCGAGCTTTCGTTCAATAACATACGGGCCTTCCCATGTTGGCTTCATACGCGAAGGAACCGGATAGATTCTTTTCAGGACGAGATCACCGAGTTCAAAGGTGTGCGGGCGGACCTTGGCGTTGTACAATCGGGTGACTCGACTTCGATACGCGGCTGCCCTCAAATCAGCCTCTTCACGTTTCTCATCTAGTAAATCGAGAGATTCAGCAAGTAATATGGCATTTGTCCTCTGATCATAGTATGTCACATGATGAGAAGGCACTTCTAGCTCGACTGGAATAACAACTTTTGAACCATAAGAGAGAGAGAATGGAGTGTGACCAGTCGTGGACTTGTGGGTTGTAAGGTAGGCCCATAAGGCCATAGGAAGTTCATCGACCCATTTGCCCCCGGCCTTTTCCAGTCATTTTTTCAAAATGGACTTTATAACTTTATTGACTGCTTTGACCTGTCCATTCGCTTGAGGGTGCGCAACTGCAAAGAATTTCTTTCGAATGCGAAACCGTTGGCAGAAATCTTTAAATTCAACACTGTCGAATTGGGTTCCGTTATCAGTGATAATGGTGTGTGGGAGACCGAATCGACAAATAATGTTGCGGACTACAAAGTTGATCACTTTTTTCGTCGTTATGGTAGCAAGAGGTTCAGCTTCAGCCCACTTTGTAAAGTAATCAACTGCAACGATGGCATACTTCGCACCACCTTTTGCCAGACATAGAGAACCAATGATGTCGATGCCCCATATTGCAAACGGCCATGGGCTGACCATTTGAGTTCTCTCGGTAGGTGGGCCTTTAGGAATTCGAGCATGTTTTTGACATTTATCACATTTCTTGGCATAATCCGACGCATTGCGATTTACAATCGGCCAAAAATATCTATATCGAAGTACTTTCTTGGCAAGTGCTTGCCCCCCGGTGTGATCGCCACATTCTCCCTCATGCACATCGCGTAATACTCATTTAATTTCATTGTGAGAGATATACCGGAGTAAAGGAACAGAGTATCCTCTTCTGTACATCAGTCCATTCTGGATGGTGAATCGTGAAGCCTTCCGAAGGACTTGTCTTTTTTCACTCCTGCGCTCCGGCAGGATTTCATGCTCAAGGTAATTTTTGAATGGAGTCATCCACGACTCCTTATTGGGAGCAGCTTCACATACCCAATCTGTTTCTGCCCGGTCAATAATTGGGGAAGATAACGTCTCTACAAGAATGAGTCCCATTTGCTGCGCTTCACCAGTGCTGGATAACTTTGCCAATGAATCGGCCTTCTGATTGCGTTCTCGAGGTATACAATAAATGGCATAATAATCAAACTGATTCAGTGTTTCCTGAACCCGAGCTAAGTAAGCAGCCAGTCTTCGATCCCTCGCGTGATATTCTCCCCGAACTTGACACACAACTAATTGTGAATCGTAATAAATTACCATAGCGATAATTCTCAAATCTCTAGCAAGTTTCAATCCAGCTAAGAGGGCTTCATATTCAGCTTCATTATTGGTTGCACGAAAGTCGAACTTTAAAGTGTAACATATAGATCGGCCTTCGGGGGTTTCAAGTACAACCCCAGCGCCCGAGCATGGTCATTTGATGCACCATCGGTGTACAGCTTCCAAACGTATTCGGGAGATTCACTGGTTTCGGGTAAGTCCTCTGGAACAGTAAATTCGGCTATGAAATTTGCTAGGACTTGCCCTTGAATAGCTCACCTCGGAGTATAAGTTATATCAAACTGGCTCAGTTCGATATTCCACTTGAGCAGCCTACCAGACATCTTAGGCCGCGTAAGGACCTGTCGTAACGGCTGGTCGGTGTAAACAATAATAGGATGGGCCTGGAAATATGGACGGAGCTTCCTTGATGCAATAACAAGACAATAAGCTAGCTTCTCTACTTTCAGATAATTCTTTTCAGCTCCAGTCAATCGTTTGCTGATGTAATATACTGTCTTCTGTATCCGGTCTTCTTCCCGAACTAAGGCAGCGCTGATTGCGTTTTCTGATACCGCCAAGTAAACATATAACTTCTCATGATCAATAGGCTTTGACAGAATAGGCAGTGTGGATAGATGCTGAATTAATGCTCGGAATGCGCCCTTACACTTCGTGGTCCATTCAAAGTTTCGTTTTCCTTTTCGGATCAGATCGAAGAAGGGAATGCATTTGTCAGTGGACTTTGAAATGAACCTGCTCAGTGCTGCTACTTTCCCGTTAAGACTCGGGACTTGCTTTATAGTTTTCGAGGTTTCAAGATTTCTTATTGCCCAGATTTTTTCAGGATTGGCTTCAATTCGTCGAGCGTTAACTATGAAACCCAGGAATTTTCCAGATGCGACTCCAAAATGACATTTCAATGGGTTGAGCTTTATCCTTTACCTTTGGAGGATGTTGAACATCGATTCCAGATCTCTGATATGGTCAGTGGAAAAACGTGATTTCAAGAGCATATCGTCTACGTATACTTCCATGGTCTTACCAATCTGATTGGCGAACATTAGATTGACCAATCGTTGATAAGTAGCACCGGCATTTTTGAGTCCGAATGGCATGACCTTGTAACAATAAAGTCCCAGATTAGTTATGAAGTTGGTATGTTCCTGATCAGGTAAGTGCATGGGTATCTGGTTGTAGCCAGAATACACGTCCAAGAAGGATAATAGTTCATGCCGCTGTTGAGTCTACGAGCTGATCAATTCTGGGAAGTGGAAAACTATCTTTAGGACACGCTTTATTCAAGTCTGAGTAATCAACGCACGTTCTCCATTTCCCATTTGGCTTTCGGACAAGTACCGGATTAGATACCCATTCCGGATATACCGTTTGCTTTAAGTTTGTCTACCTCTTCTTTAAGGGCGGCAGATCTCTCTGGATCCATACCACGCCTTTTCTGTTTTACCGGGATATATCGCGGGTCAATATTCAGGGTGTGGCTCGCGATATCCGGCGAGATCCCACGCATGTCAGAGTGTGTCCAGGCAAACACGTCGAGGTTTTCCCAGAGAAATTCAACCAATTCCTCTTGCGTTTGTTGGCTTAATTGAGACCCAATCTTTAACATTCTAGAATCATCGTTGTCATCGATCGGAACATCGATCGTCAGTTCAGCCGGAGAAGCTTGACTGTCTTTACTTTCATCTTCATTTTCATTATCTCTCGGGTCAAGATCTCTTTGGAATTGGTTGGGGTGCCCGGGCCTGGGCCCAGGCTACAATTGTCAATTATCAGCAAAACGGATGCAGAGAGATTCCTCCACGCCCTTTCCTTTCTCCCTTCGCTGTGCGTCTCGCAGCTCAGCAACATAACAGGCTCTCCCAACAGCCTGATCTCCTTGAATGACTCCCACTCCATGATCAGTGGGAAACTTCAGAGTCAAACACCACGGGGCAATAGCTGCCCTGAATTCAGCAAGGGCCGGTCGATCCAAGAAGGCATTGTAAGGGGAGTCTATGTCCAACACAACGAACTGCAATATCCGGACTCTCCGGCGTTCTCCAACCCCCAACTCCACTGGTAGTTCCACTACTCCAGTGGTTATAGTAGCGCTTCCGTTGAAGCCATGGATTCGGGACTGACAAGGTTTCAAATCTTTGGCTTCCATCTTCATTTGGTCGTAAGCTCGTTTAAACAAAATATTCACAGAGCTTCCAGTGTCAACTAAGATCCTCTTCATCCAAGCAGGACCTACTTGAGCCGAGATGACCAGTGGATCGATAGTGGGAGCTTCGACTTTATCAGCATCTCTATTTCTGAATACGATGTCATCAGTCATCATCTTTTGTTGTTTGGTCGGAGCCCCTTCATCAAAACTACTACAACACTCGAAGTCTGCATGCCTAATAGAGCTGGCATACGACTCCATTTCCTTCCAGCTTCGGTCTGCCGGATGAGGACCACCACAAACAGTGTTTATCACTAACCTCCTGCCGGTACGAGCGGGTTCCTCCTGCCTTTCTTGGTTTGGTGCACGATTCTGATTTGATGGGCCCGCACCTCCTGACTGCGGCGCCCGCACAAACTAATCCAACTTTCGTTCACGTATTAGCTTTTCAATGAGATCTTGTAAATGACGACATTCGTTTGTATTATGGCCATAACTTTCGTGGAATCTGCAAAACTTCCCAGTTTGGATTTGTCTTTCCGTTGACGGCTTCGGAGCAGGTTTCTTGTACCGCATGGTATTGCAGGTCTGCAAATACACATTTTCCAGTGACGTATTCAATGGAGTATAATTGTCGAACATGGGAGCTCTACGTCGTGGACCACGATTTTGATCTCGTTTTTTACCTTGATTTTCACTGTCCCTCTGCTGGTTTTGTTTTTTTGTATATTCAACTGAACTTTTCCGAAACTCTCCCCGGATTATTTAACTGCAATGTTACTTTAAATTCCTTCCAAGCTGGGCCCTGTGTCATCTTGCTTCCTAGACTGTTTCGCATCCTCCCTCCTCAAGAATTGGGATGCCTTAGAATAGAAACGGTCCAATGATGCAGGTGGCTTCCCAACTAACCAATTTCCTAATTCGGAATCAAGATCAATCCCCTTAGTTAATGCCATCAGGATAGAGTTGTCATTGGGATTGCTTATTTCTGCACATGTAGCATGAAATCGCTCCAAGTAACGTCTAAGTGTCTCTCTGGGAGCTTGAGTGACATTAGACAGAGTATTAACATCTTTAGGCCTCGCTACATGCATATAGAATTGTTCAACAAACTTGGTGGCCATCTGGTCGAAACTAGAAATGGATCGTGATGGCAAACGAGTAAACCACATAGTAGCAATGCCCCCTAGGGAAATGTGGAAACTACGGCATTTTACTGCGTCATCGGCCCTATTCATCAACCATTCATACTTTAGGATATGTTGATTGGGATCAGAACTCCCTTCATAGACTGGCAAAGTTGGCATCCTGAATCGCCGAGGTGGTTCGGCATATAATATGTCATCAGTGAAAGGGGTATGACTCCGGAAAATCCCCCAATCATCATTAGTGAGACCCTGACTTTCACGGATCATCTGACAAATCATCGTCGGTATATCCGGCATCTGGATATTTGGAGCATGTTGTGCCAAGGTGTGGTCGGGTTCCATAATGCGAGGCTGGACCGGGCGCGGTCGACGATCCATGTCTCGCCTCCTTGGTTCAAGATTTTCAGGGACATACGGTTCTAGAGTGTGTTCTCATCAGTGACGATGCGGATCAGCTTGATTTCTAGCATCAACTCCTTGTTCGGTAGTGGTGGTGGTAGCGAGGTTGCCTATGACATGGTAAGGAACGGTACCCCCTCGGGAGGAGGGTCCGGTCCGATGGCTGGTGGATGGTCCAGCCCTGGGTTGTTCAAGATTTAGGGCAGGTTGATGTCCAGTGGCCTGGGTGTAGCTTACGTCCAATCGTGGGCGTGTAGATCGGTGATGATCATCGGAAGAGGCTGAACTCTCGGTGGAAGAGTAGGAAGCTTGACCTCTCATAGATCTCCTTCGTTGTTGACGCTGCAGCTGGTTGGTCAATTCCATGTTAGCACGGAGTTGCTGAGTAAGTTGCTGACGACTCTGAGTTAGCTCTTTCATAAGCATTTGGAATTCTTCCTTGGTAACAGGTCCGATCAGATCCGATGGTCCGGCAGCATTCTGGTTGGATGGAGGTAGTTGTACGGGATTCTGTCTATCCCGTCCTTCCTGATCAGCAGCTGTAGAAGCAGTTTGCGTGCTCACCATGATGAATTGACGAAGTCCTTTCCTAGATCTGATGCAAATCTGAATAGGATGGAAGGGCTTTAAGGCTTGAGATCTGGATCTTCTTCTTGGATTTATGCAATCCGGTATCGATAGCAGATCCAAAGAGCAGGAGAAAAACTGGGTTTTTCTTAGTGAAAGCACCAAAGTGTTTGCAGCAAAATTGGGCACAACACTCTTCAGAAGAGTTTGAAGAGATAAAAAAGAAGAAATTAAATGGAAAAAAAGGATTATCTAACAAACACTTCAAAAACAAAAAATAAAGATACGCAGAAACACAGGAATTTAGAGTGGTTCGGCGTATTGCCTACGTCCACTATGAAATTGATGACTTTATTGATATTTCCTTCGTGATTACAACTGATTACAATGGATAACAATAGATTACAACGGATTACAGTAGTGAAATTCGAGTATAGCAGCAGCTCTGAAGTGCAAAAGTGTTTCCGGCAGAGTCTGGACGTCAAAGAGCCAAAAAGATCCCTCTTCTGTAGGCCCTAGAGCCCTATTTATAGGCGTAAGAGGCTGATACTTCGCTCAGATCTTGGGAGACTTCTTCTGGCACGTGAGTGGGCCCACGCGACCGAGCCCATAAAGTTTCCGCTCAATCCGTGATCGATACGAACGAATTTCGTATCGATCAAGATTTGATCCAATCGAGTCGAAACTTGGCATGAATCTTCCTTATGTTGTACGTAAGCTCCTGTGAAAATTGCATAGCATTTGGTCTTGTGGATTGCGAGATATGATCGATGCAAGATTGCGTTTCCTCTAGTCTGTCAAATTCAAATCGATGATTTCGAATCGATCATTTCGAATCGATCAACGCACGTGACCTGGGGATGACGTGGCGCGTGATTTATGGATCGATCCACTTTTGACGCCGAGTTGACCGAGTCGTTTTCAGAGATCTCGCCTCGTTCGTATCGAAGGTTGTTGTCACGCTCGAATCGATGGGAGTTGCATCATTTGTATCGATGGATCTCTCCTCGTTCGTATCGATCCAAATGTACGGCATGTATTGGTTGTAAGGTTTTGTTCGCATCGATAGATCGACGCGCACTTCGTATCGATAGGAAACGTTGATTTCGCATCGATCTGTGGTCGATCGATGCGAAACATGTCTAGAGCCCAATCGTACGAAATGTGGACTCGTATCCATCGATGGATACGAAGTGGACTTTGCTTTATCGGTACGAACCAGAGAAAGACTGATCGATGCGAAGTGGGCCATAGTCGATCGATACGAACCAGGGCTCTAAGATGGATTCGAAGGCGATCGACACGAACCGAGGCTTGACGATGGATATGAACCAGATCGATTCGAACTGAGGCTTGATGGTGGATACGAACCAGATCGATTCGAACAAAGGCTTAACGGTGGATACGAACCAGATCGACTCGAATAGAGGCTTATCGATGGATTCGAAATGGGGTTATTTCCTTCAACTTGCATCGATCATATCATGAGTATACGAACTCGGATTGACTTGAAATTTTGAACGTTGGCTTCTACGGCTTCGCTTGTCGTATCTTGTCAATTGTAGCCTGATCCGGATTCGGACAAAATTCACCGACATCCATAGCGAACCTGTGCGTACTCTATATTCGGGACGAGCGATCCTTGGTTTGCTACCAATTCCTTGATATCTCCGTCTTGCCAAAAGGCGGGATAACATAAATATTGTTAATATCAATAAAAATTTCAAATAAGAGAGAGTAAGCAATTGAAATCTAAGCACTATTTTTATATGTTTGATTTAACTTGTTATTCAAAAGAAATGAAAATACCACGTTGATAAACTTTGATAATCAACTAAGGATCAATTTTACAGTTACATTGTGTTATCAACCGAAACAACGAGTTAAATTATTGTCTATTTGTTATGATTACTTGATTTTCGTTGGAAATTTTGACGAGTAAATGGTTTAAATTTTCAAGATAATGACCAAAACTTATATTTAACTTATTTGTGTCGATTTGAAAGTAAATTCTTCATTTGTAAATACTTTCAAAAACTTGCATTCATCCCATTGTAAATAAATCTTGCATTTTGTAAATATTTTCACCTTACTTTTGGATTTTGTGGGTAGTATCCGCTGAAAACCCTCACGAGACAACACTCATCCTACTGGGGACACCCAGAGGTTTAACGGCTTGTTACATACGCTCAATGCAATCGTGCTCCCTACGAAAACTGATTTATCTTAGTTTTCCTTTATTCGAGGATGAATAAAAAGATAAGTGTGGTGGTATTTGATGTGCACATAAATGTGTATATATTTACATCCATATTTTATCTATTTTTATTTAAATAAATGTCATATTTGGGTATTTTAACATGTTTAAAACCAAAATTCAATTATTTTCCAATCATCATATATTCATCTACATACAGGGGAAAAATAGACATTTTTGTAAATGTGTTAATTTGGGACTTTTTACTTGGACATTTTTCATAATTTTTATAGGAATTTGGATGCATATTCAAGAGGGTTTCATGAAGATATATGCATGCACAAGGGAATACAAAGGAATGAGGAGGAAATAATTCAAGCTAATGATTATGGAGGACCCCACCCACTTACCTAAATTTACAAACAGAAGCTAATGGACAACTAAGTGGAGGTTAAAGCTTCATGCATATTTAATGATGGATTAATTAGAGGCTAATGGTTACTTGGAGGCTACACTTTCTAAAGGGAATTTTGGGAAGCACCCTAAAAATTGAATTAGGGTTTTCTGTGTGTATAAATAACCCTCTTATGTACATGTAAATATCTTCTTACTCTCATTTTTACTTTGGAAAATTAGCAAGTAAGTTGTAAGCTCAAAGTTACATGAATAAAAATGGCTTCCAAGCCTCTTTCTCTTTTCTTTTCTACATGCTTTTATTTACTTTTATGTTAATGTTTATTTCTATGCTCTCTTTCATTTCATGTTTGTAGCTTAGATTTACATTTATGCAATTAGTTTAATGTTATTTCATGCAAGGAGTCAATCTCATTTCCTTTGTTTAACTTCTACTTCTCTTTGCTTTCCAATGTTGAAACTTACATGTGTTGATTTGATAACACAAATGAGTAGCTAAACCCCTTCAATTTAGGGGTAATGAAGCTCTCTAACTTTATGTAATTTCAGCATTTCTATGATTTATGATCTCTTTTATTTGTGCTTCATGAAAGTAGATTTTGATGTAAGTTTATACAAGTGGGTTTGATAGCTTATGTTGCATATGGAAATAAGCTATTCTTATTCAAACATAAACACAAATTACATCAATATTTGCTAATTGGTTTTTGATTTTGAAATGAAAGTAAAAACAAAATTTGATGATCTATATTACTAATTACAATAGTAAATAGATCATACTTAAAATAGCTTTTGCTTTGGCTTCATTTTCATGAGAATTGATAAGTGGTTTATTTGTTGCATTATAGTTTGATGGTTTAAGTTATGTTAACTAATAACATAAATAAACCATACTTATGATAAATGCAACACTTATGTCACTTAATATCAAAAATAGAGATCATAGATTATATGTTTGTTAATTTACATAAATATGAGAGTGGATTTGCCTCTAAATTGTTTTCTAATCTTATAGTTTTTAATCACATTTTCATTCTAGTTTTAGCTTCATTTTGTTGTTAGTTAACAATTTTCTCTCCATTTGGTCTAATATGATTGATTAGAAAATTTTAAAATCTTAAAAATTCCCTACGGATCGACCCGTACTCGCTACGTACTAAAATTGTATGCCATGCGCTTACGGTAAAATTAATTCAAAATTTATTGGCATTTTTCTAACTTGATAGAAAATTTGTCGTTAAACACTTCCACATTGAAGATCAAGAGTATTCTCAAGTCATGAGAACTGTGTAACTATGTCGCATCAATATTTTCTGTTTAACCTTAGTTATATTAACAAATAGAAACCTATCGAGTGAGTCATTCCACGGTTATCCAACAACTATCAGTACGTAACCGTTTGGTGCCCCCAACAGTTATGAGTAATTCACTTCCCAACATTTGAAGAGCGTTACGTGCTCCCGTCTTAATAGATGTATTGGTATCCAGTCTCGATACATCTTGACTAGGAATATTTAAAGTGGTATATTTATTTTCATTTTGGTAAATTACTCACGGTTACTACACTTTGTAACTACTATCACAAAACATACCATTTATGGATTTTCTATTAAATATATTTTTTGTTAAATTAATTAATTAACATAACACATTATATCAAGTATATAATAGAAAGAAAACACCTTTTATTCCTAACAAGATTGTTATCGAGTTAGATATATGTAGCAAATTACCTAATTGCCTCTGGGGTATACCCCACTCTATCAATCTCTCACATGACTTGGGGTTAATTATGGAATCTTATTCCAACTTCTCCAATTGGTTTCCTCAAAATTAATATGGGCAGTCCCTTAGGGAACGGGCATGCTATTATGCTTCAATTATCTACTCGGTCAATCAACTCTCCCCGATACTGATAAACTATTTTATCATGTAGAACAATTCAGTGTATGTCTTTCGACTTCTATTTAGCTCTAAGTTCTATTTTGAACTATATCGCGACATTGTTATCATATAACAATGTTATGAGATTCTCAACATTTGGAATCACCCTCATCTTGGTTATAAATTTATGCATTTGTTATATATACATTGCTTCCACCATGGCTCTATTCAAGGCAATATACTTAACCTTTATATTGAATCAGCCATAGTCTCTATTTGGAACATTCCAACTTAAAGCTCATTAATTAAGTTTTGAATATGAATTCGATATTGACATTCAATACTCAATATCACTTATGAAGTTTGAGTCTGATTACTCCTGTACAAGGAGATTTTTATTTCTGCAAACAATTCTTCAGTATCTCGTAAATACACGAGAACTCTTTGAACTATCATTTAGTGACTTTTAATTTGGATTTGACATTTGCTTCATGTATCAAATACATTAAAAAATCACAATACCGTAGATAACATAACATGTATGATAATTCTTATTGCCAATGCAAAATGAATCCATCTTACATATTCTGTATTAAACATTTTAATAAGGTGTCCTTGCATATCGTTTGGGGCATTCCCAATATCTTTTATCCTATCTATGAAAGACATCATTTTCAAACCCAATGTCTAGTATTAAAACAACTAAAAACTGATTTTAACACAAGTACATCGTTAACAATCCGCAATGTGTTGTTTACTTATGGTTTAAAAATATTTATGTATCTTTTAACATTCATTCTTATAAACACACACTTCCTCTGCATTTTGACCGATAATCAAACTATTTGATATTTATATCAAAATATTTATTCTATTCCAATGCTTATAAAATAGTACTTTCTATCATTTTTTTGATCATATCCAAAAACTCACAAACTCAATATCGCTCCCATTAACTTTGAGACACTTCGGTTATTATGCGTAAACAGCTTACTCTAAATCACTATTTATAATTTTCTGTTTCAACACATACATACCAAAACATAATGTCAAACTATACGATAATTTTGTGTGTAAAATATGAACCTACTTAAGCACATCGAATGGTGAATCTGTTATGTTAATTTCAACAATTGAAATTCATGTTAGTATTCTTATCAATGTGGCTCACTATATTCCAACTGTGTTTATCTTTCTCTTAAAGACACATTTGCGTCCAATGGATCATGTCCCTTTGGGTACAACTTTCAAAAACATATTTTAATAACGTACTTGGAATCTATTTCAGATTTGTGCATCGTACTATCATAGAGTCAATACTCTTAATGGTTTAATTAAACAACCAAGGATTATATAATCTTGACATTGACCAGAAACTCATAGTTTCTCTATAATGTACGAGAATACTCATTAGATATTCTAATGTATTGTGTTCATTTAGGTCGGTCAATTTCATTTCATCCCTTGTAATCAGTTTTATCCTTGGATTATATCCAAATTCATTTTATACCTATAATTTCTTAAAGAAAGTCCTTTGCTACGAAATTGGTATTTCTCGAAACAACATTTGATTTTAGTGCAACATAACTGGCATTCATAAACATTTTATGAAGTGCCTTATAAAATCCCTTACGTACAGTCTTTCGACTCGCACGACGTGCCAAATTTTTAGCCGAGGATATGTACGGGTTTCTTATAAACTGTTATCTCATAGGGGTTTGTAAACTATTCTTTGGATGATATTAATTTTAACCTTGTGTACTACTCTTAAGTGCACATCTTACAGAAAGAGTCTAACTCAACTTCAATTCATCGTTAATTGTGCTTTGTCTAACAAAGTTCGATTACTTCTTATCGATACATAATTATGTATTATAGGGAGGAGTTACCTTCGAGACTGAATCTTTATTTATATTAGGTACATACGAAACTCTTTCTAATATACTCGCCTATTCGACCAAATCGAATCATTTCTATCGCATGTTATTTTTTTATTTCTATTTTATATTCTATGAGCTTATCATAAAATTATACACACATATCAAATGCACGTGTCCATGTCTGTGATAACCCATCAGTGGATATAACGAAATATATGGAACCGTTTTGGTATTGATAAACTTATAATTGCATACGTCTATATGTATCAATTCGAAAAGTTCATTAACTCTTATGATGCTCCCACTAAATGGGTGCATAGCTTTTA
Source organism: Allium fistulosum (assembly GCA_030737815.1). Classification (NCBI taxonomy): domain Eukaryota; kingdom Viridiplantae; phylum Streptophyta; class Magnoliopsida; order Asparagales; family Amaryllidaceae; genus Allium; species Allium fistulosum. Next base: position 802,228,609 of record CM060903.1, on the reverse strand, counting down.
ATTTTTAAGATATAATTAACTAGCATTATATGATTCATAGTCATATAAAAGTTATTTCTCAAAAATACGGCTTAGTTTATGATTCCAAAATAATTGTAAATAATTTAGATGCTAATTATTTTCTAATGCATCAAATACCACTACTACAGTTTTATTTCACAACGATTATTTATAATATTCTCTTTAAAATAAAACTAAGTCTATTCTTTAGTCATCACCGAAGAACCAATATCTATTTAAATATATATATATATATTTAGATCATTTGTAGTTATTTAAATTTGATATTTTATTTTAGAAAATCGAAAACAATACATTCATATATGTACATATAAATTATTATTGTTGTTGTTGTTGTTGTTATTATTTTATATACGTAAAATATAAAAATAATATATATATATATTATATCAATAATTTTGAAATACAAAATATATATAAATTAAAATGCACATACAACAAGTCTTGCGCACAGCTCAAGAAAAACTAAAAAAAATTATATTAAAATATTTTTAATATAAATATCCATGTGGATATTAATTCAAAATTAATAAAAAATATTTTGTAACTTAAATTTTGAATTTTAAACTTTCAGTAATATCCTAACTAATATTTTGTAATCTTTTTTTTTGGCAAAACCAGCAGTTAAATGGGCCCCTACCATATATTAGCAAAAAGAATTACAATGATCAATGACATACCATCAGAGCAGACAATAATGTACAGAAATACAACACCAAAAATAGAGTTACTGACCAAAAAGAAAAAGGATAGAGTGGATATTTAAAATAATTAATTTTATGATTTAAAATTAATTTTATAATTTAAAATTAATTTCAAAATCTATTTCAATTCTTGGGTTATAATTAAATATCTAAAATAATTTTTTTGATTTTTTCTGCCACGAGTTTGATAAGTGTTAGTATAATTTTTTAAAATTTTAAACATAATTTATAATATATATATATATATATTAATATAATTAATTTATACGATTAATTAATTTAAATATTTATTAAATAATAATAAAAATAAATTATTTTGTTTCTGTCGAAAATGTTATATTTAGTAAAATTTATTTATAAAATTATTTTTATATTTTATGTGTGTATGATGTAATATTTAAATTATAAACTATATACATATACATAAATAATATATATTAAATTATTTAAAATAATAAAATGTTTGTTTATCGAGTTGTGCCTTATATATGTGTTACATTAATTTTTTTATAATATAAAATATATATACATACAACCAATCATATTGTCACAATATATTTATATGTTGGAATCGTCAACTAACTAACAATATAATATATGAAATAAACTTTATATGTACACATATATATTAATGCTTAGAAATATATTACGGATATACCTTGTAGCCAAAGCCTGTAAGTACATCTTGAAATGATGAGATTTGATCCTCGAACTGATTTCCAATCCAGTAGAGTGCTATTCCCTGACCATTGAACACCAGCTATCCAAAAGCACTTGATTTGATTAGATTTGCACTTGAATTGATGGAGGGTGGAAGGAGATGAGTTCAGCTAGAAATAGCCTAAGATGGAGGCTTCAAAAATCCCTCTAAAGGTTGAGGGTAGAAATACTTATATAGAGGAGAATTTAGAGATATTTTAGGATCAATATCCTACATCATCTCTTACCAATTCTCTTCCATCTTAGCCCTCCATCTCAGTGCCTTTCTATCCCATCTTTTAGCCACCTATAACTCCATATCAAAGCCAAACTAACCATCCCCCTTCATGGGCTTTAAACCCATTTAAAGTCCGAACAAATATTTTGCATTTAAATCCAATTTAAATGCGTATCGATATCGTATATCAATTTATATATTTGTAACTATTATAAATACATTTAATAATATTAGTTTACCAAATCAAAATCAAATTAACAACTAATATTTCAGAAATATTAATTAATTTATAACAATTACAAATTAATTAAATCGTTTGGTCAAAGCAGTATTCAATATTTTGGTTGTATGACTCGTTAGGTGTAAATTTGGTCAGCGATTAATATTAAACTATTTGAATATTAATGTTCATACTTCACTTAACAATTAGCGTGGCATTTTGATCAAATTTATCGCTTATTGGGTTTCGATAAAATCCAATCACACTTTATTAAGCGTTACCCAGTTGTGACTTTTATTTATACCAATTCTCTTCGTCAAAACTATTTCACTTTGGACTTATGGAATTTGGTAATGGTCGAAATTTCAATATCATTCACATTCAACTCTATAGTCCAACAAATCCTTAGTTCAATAATGACACTTATTATTAACCGAAATGCTCTGGCCAGAGACTTTGACTTTGAGTTGACTTTAGTTGACCCTTATACTAACCTCATATAACTGAGAAGATGAATCCTCTCTTGAATATTGTTTCACTTTCAATGCTTCCACTCAACCAAACAATAATTGTTCGATGGATGTCATACGATGATTTAACTATAATCAAACTAAAGCTTCCACATTGAAGATCAATGGTATTCTCAGGTCAAGAGAACCGTGTAATTATGTCATATCGATATATTCTATTTGACCTTAGTTATATTAACCAACAGAAAACTATCGAGTGAGTCATTTCATAGTTATCCAATAAATATTAATACGTAATCCCTTGGTGCCCCCCAATAGCTATGAGTAATACACTGCCTAACATTTGGAGAGTGTTACGTGCTCTAGTCTCAATGAATGTATCAATATCCAATTTCGATACATCTTGACTAGGAATATTCAAAATGGTATATTTATTTTCGTTGTGATAAATTAATCACGGTTATAACACTTTTAACTACTATCACAAAACATACCATTATGGATTTTCTATTAAATGTACTTTTAATTTAATTATTTAATTAATTAGTGTAACATAGTATATCAAGTATATAATAGAAAGAAAACTCCTATTGTTGCGAATAAGATTGGTTATCGAGTTAGATATATGTAACAAATTACATGATTGGCCCTAAGGCATACCTCTAACTCTATCACTTTTTAACCAAATTAAATAAATAAGATTTTATTTAAAACTTTATTAGATTGGATCTAATATACCTTTGGACTTCATCGGCCCAATAGATCCAAAATAGGAAAAAAATCTAAAATCTACCTTTTTCACTCACTTCCAACTAGCCAGGTTCCAATAATAATGTCATAGCCATATATTCTATGTGGTTAAATTAGTTATGTTATGGCTAACCAATTAAGCTAACCCATTTAGTAGGATGTGTAGAAAAGTAGTATCTAAGCTTGGGTTTGAATAATCAAGTACCCTGTCTTCCTTGGTTATCGGCCTGGCCTAAAAAGTGAAGTGAGCCCAAAGGTTACCCCTAATAGAAATAACCCAATTTGAACTGGACCTTGGGGTAATTTTCTAAATTGTTCAAAAAATTTAAAATGAAAATGTGAATTTAAAAGTTAAATTCAAAATAAGAAATAAATTATAAATGTAATAATGTGATTTCAAAATTGTTTTGAAATCAAAATAAGATTTTAAATTTAAAATAAGAATTATATTATAAATGTTATAACATGATTTTCAAAATTTGCTTTTAAAACAATGTATATTATAAAATTTACAATACAGTTTTCAAAAGTGCTTTGAAAATGTAATAAACATATTTCAAAATTTTTAATATTTATTAATTAGATTAATAAATTAAATAATTAATTAAAGTATATATATGTACAGTGTAAATATAGATATATGTTACATTATCTTGAATTGTTAAAGATGATGTAAGTATATATGTATATACATAAGAAATTATCTAAATTAATATTTAATTAAATTATCTAATTAAATAAGTTAACTAAAAGTTAATTAACAAATAATATATATATATATATTCGTGTGTGTGTGTGTGTATAACCATAAATGTTATGGTATACATATTCAAGTAAAATGTTTAATTGAATAACATAAAATTAATTAATATATTGCTTAAATTGATTAAATAAGATTTAATCAATGTAATGTACATAAGACTATTATATAAGTTATTTAAATTTTAAAAGTTATATAATAATTAAACTTACATAACAGAATTTATAAAACAAAAGTAGAACAGCAAGAAACCCGAAATAGACTTAAGGATAAATACATACGTATAGTACATATATAGTGATATTCCTCAAGATATATGCATTATACTTAGATCGTTATGAAATGGTGGGTAATTTGTTGATATTCCTCACGATTGAGATGAGATTAGGACAAAGACCACAGGTTGAAAGTTGTATTTGATATAACTAGTAAAGCATTATCCATCGCTTGTGGGCGATAGTCTGTTGACATTCCTCAAAGTCGAAATCCCAAGGCAAACGAGTCCTAACACCGACTAGAGAAATTAAATGATTTTTATGTTTTTCTTAAGGTATAACATAAAATTTTAGTGGAAGCCTTTTAGAAAACTAAAATGGTAACATTTAACTTTTCTAATATTGTCAGAACATTTGCTATATAAGGTTATAAATATCTATATTGATAAATTTGTGTAATTAATATAACTAATAAAATATTTATCAATTAAGATATACAAATGAACTGAATTAAAGATTGATAAAAGAAATATAAAATATACTTACTAATAAATATTTTTTGCATGTTATTGTTTCAATACCCATGCAAGCGCTTAATTTTACTTAAACGTTTATTTGCCGGAGACTGTGTATTTTCTTTTATGAGTTTCGAACTCTAAAAGCGATATTTAAATATGGATAGTTGATCCATGTACGATCACATATAAATGTTACATGGTGAACAGTCGTAATTTGTAATGTACGAAACCCCAATGAAATTGATTCATTCGAAATAAGCAAGCAAACCATAGCGTGAGATCATATATACAATATGATTGATTACGATAATGATCTTGTTATGTTAAATGTGACGCTAGACCGAAAGCTACAAATAAGGTATAAGAAATCGATCATTGAAATGTCACTTTGATTAATGTACAATATTTGAATCCTTAAATGTTTGGGATGATCAAAATGCACTTTTTTAAAAGGTTTGTTACGAACAAGAGTTTTGTTTTGAAGTTTGACAATTTAGAAAGGAAGACGAATGTAGAAGGATAGATGTAACTTAAGGCACGGTTAGAATGAAGAGAGTGGATAGTTACTTCTACTTCATAATGAAATATCAAAAACGAGAATTGTAAAATAATAATTGATACTTAACAATGGGAATGAGATATATGATTTCCATTCCAAAATGTAATTTTTATATGAAAAACTATATTTTATGAAATTTATTCTTTTGAGTTCAAGATATTTGATCTAAAAACTCTCGACTATAAAATGTGTAACGACCCGTAAATTTTAACGATTTTTTTAACGTAATTAATTGATATTTTCATGAAAATAAATAATTAAAATTTAGCGATGAAAATTTGATATTTGGAATACGTCTATTTAAACGTAGCAAATGTCAGGTTTTCATCAGAGAATATGAAAGTTAGTTTTGTTGTGTAATTTTCAGTTTCAATTTAAAATAAATTAATTTGATGAAAATAAAATATTTTCGAAACCTGAATATTTTTGTATAAGAAAAATGTAAATCATTTTCTGAGTGAGACGTCGAATTTAGTTTCGCCAAATTTGAACTGCTATAGCCCCGTTTATCTTATTTTCAGCGTTTTAGCAGCAATTTCGGCAGCGAATGTCGACTTTTAATAGGATGGTCGTATCGTTGTGTATCATTCTGTTCGTCTCGTCGCGTTGATCTCCACAGAATATTCATTCGTGTATTTCAGCGTCTGGTACGCGATGAAATCGACAACACAATTTATCGTATTGGTTCCGTACTTGAGACCGTTTGGTCTCCTTTTTCCATTCATTTACCCACCAATTGAAAACTGACAGCCATCAGCTTTTATTATTTCCCAAAAATTTATATCTAACATTTTCTATTCCCTATGTTGCAATATATTTGTCATTTCATTTCAACTTTTTGGTTCATTCATATTCTCCCTTTCATTTGGAGCAAATAAAATCAATCACAGAATTACAGATACAGAATATCAGAATAACTCGCAGCGGAAATAAAAATACATAGTAGTTCATGAAGCTACTACAATACATAGTCTCAAAACAGATACAAAATACCATAGTCTGAAAAACAGATACAACAGAAGTCTGAATACATAAGTCAACTAATACATAAGCAAAGCTGAATAGGAAATAACTGAAATGGAAATAGACAACTAGATAGACAGATAAACTCCAGCAAATCTCTAGCTCCAGAAGATGAATCCAAAGTTGTGATACTCAGGCTGACCCGAGCGTAAAGCAAAACACAAAACACTCGAGTCAGGACATACATACTTATAAAATGTAAATCAACTCAAGTGTACTGTAATAGAAATGCATCAATAACTTAAAGGATGCTTGGGATCGCCCATCCTTTAAGGATCCGTTAAACTATCTACTATGTAGTAAGATACGCTATTATAATAATGTCTAAAGTAAAGTAAACTATTTAAAAATAGCGTTAAGGCTTTACATTTTCCACCTTAACACATTTTTAGGTATGCCAGTAGTATATATAGTACCGTAATACTCCGTAAACTGGAGCTACCAGAGGATACTCCATAGGTACGACACAAATCAAACTCGTAGTAAAGCACGCTAGGGTAGGTGACACGTCACAATTAGGCAATGCCAGGGTAGATATACCAATTACACTTCCGGGCAGGTGGTAATGCAAAGCCGCAGCAATCGCCCACCTCGAGCCACACTCCCGAATCAAGGGGTGCACCCAATCAATCACAAAGTAATAGAATGGTATACGATGGAATGTGTCCGATAAGAGGAGCTACCTCATTAGCCCGTCAATTGCTCCTGTTTTAGCCACCTTATGCTAAGTCACGGGAGTTAGGTCCACGTTTATACCTCAAAATAAAATCGTCGCCACCATCCTACTTCATTCTGGAATCTCCACCGCGTACACAGTTGTTAAAGTGGTTTTCGGTATCGACAGAGAGTATGTCCATATTTGATCCCGGTCTCTTTAACAACCAATCATTATTATAACCCATGGTTATAAAATTCAAAATGGTTTATATTTCAAATCAAAACATTTCATTTTAAACCATTTAAATTCGATGTCAATATCTTTCAAAAATAATATTCATTTACAAAGTTGTAACATTTCCGAATTCATTCACTTAGTTGTAACATTTCAAAAATGTAATATCTAGAAACCATAACACTTTCAAAATGTAATTATTTAGAAACCATAACATTTTCAAAAAGTAATTATTTTAAAAACCATAACACTTTAAAAATGTGACATTATATATTAGCATTTTCGAAATTGTTACCATTTTAGAAATAGTAGCATTTTTAAAACATAACCTTAAAAACCATAGCATTTTAGAAATGCTACAAATTCTATTATATTATCTACTATAACATATTTAAAACATTATATCTTATATTTTTACCATAGTTATTATATAAGATCTATTTTACTTTTCAAATTTATTTATTTGGATATTAATTAAACTATGATTTTAGTTAAATAACATTTATTACTAAAATATCCAATTAAAACTGTATTTTCTCATATTAAGTTAAAAATACATTTTAAAACCATTTATCAACTTATAAAATTTTAACTTGTAGAAAATCAATATATATATATATTTCTACATCATTTAAATCAAATTTAAGTTAAAATTCCATAATTTAAAATTTTCAAAATACTTAAAATTTTCCAAAAAATATTTATATTTAAACGTTAACCACGGGTCTGTATAATATTTTCTAACCTAGGTCAAGTGAATACAGATATATATCATTTCAATCCGAAATATAAAATCCCGGGTTTGATCATTTCAAACCAGCAATCCCAAGTCAAATAAAAATCGCTCGAGCCTATCATTTCAGCTCATAACGACTTTTCCCTATTCTAAAGTCCGTTCGGGTATGTATCATTTCAACCCATAGTGAGGGAAATTGCAGTGTGAGAAACAGAAATATAAAATAAACAGTATAGCATAGCATATCATATCAGGTGATGAAACAGGTATATAATCAGGTTATAACATCAAATATCATATCACTGGCATATATGAAACTACTATCAATATGGCATATCACTAATACAATTCACATGACATTGTTTCACAATTTTTATAAGTACGATGTCGAGAGTGATGAACTCACCTTTTAAAACTAGATATGACAATTCAAGACACACAACCAAACTCCGAAAAGCACGACAAAGCACGAACTAGATTTGAGTAGATGAAGAGCCAAGATTCAATTCTTGTAAACAAACAAATATAAACAATATATAAGTAGATATTTATGCAAAGAATATGTACCAAAACAAAACAAAAATATGAACAAAGTGGAATAAAATGACTTAACGAATACAAGTGGGCTCGGCCACTTTCAAAATAGGCTTGACCACAAGATAACATGGCTCGGCCATGATTGGTTTTGAAGCACATATGCTCGGCTATGGTGTGCATAGAGTACGGCTATGGGGTATGTGAAGAGAAGGCAAGCCAAAAGTCATGTGGAAGGCAAAGAGGCAAGGGCATGTGAATGGTCATGTGCACAATTGGTTCGGCCCTAGGCTAATGTGTTCGGTCCTAGGTGCTAGGCTTGGGTCAAGTGGTCATGGCACATGAAATGGCACGGCTATGGGCTGGGGTTGGTCACGGCTAAGGGATGGAAGGTGGTGGAATTGGTGGTGGCTGAGGCTAGCAAAAGAAAGTGGTTATCAAGGAAGGCTCGGCTAGGGTTTGTAGCATGGTTTGGTGATGGAGTTTGGATCTATGGGTCACGGCATAGGTAAGAGATGGTGATGAGGAGATGATGGCCGATCATAGGTGATGGTGTGGTGGAGGAGATGGTCGGCTATAAGGAGGAGCATGGCCGAACATGGCTTGAGAACAAAAGAGAAAAAAAGAAAAAGAAAAAGAGGAAGAAGGAAGACATGACTTACTGTAATATTTTGTCAGGAGATGAAATGAGAAAGAGGATGAGAATCAAATATATTGTACGGCTATGGAAAGGAAAAGGCATCACTTCATATTAAAAAAAAGCTAACTCATGTCTCTTGGAATTTCCTAAGCCCATTAGCCAAGCCCAAATCAAAACAAGCTCAACAACTCAATAATCAAAGTCCAAACCAAAATAAAATAGAAAATAAACATATAAAAAATAGGCAATAAAATACTGAAAATAATTGCGTGTAAACGCTGAATTTTATCAGATTTAAAAAGTATAAAACAGAATTTGACGAAACGAAAAGCGGAACGAATATCAGAATCAAATTCAGCTTAAAAGAAAAATATTGGAATTTAAAATTCAAATTTAAAAATTTCAACTGAAAGTCAAAGTTTGACCAAAGTTGACCAAAATATAAAATTTTCAGAAAATCATTATTTTATTATATTTGGAAAAATAATTATAAACAAGATCCAAAAATACATTGGAAAATCCCAAATTTTCAATTTTTAATTGATTAAAAATCAAAATTCCAAATAAATTAAATTTAAAATATTTGTTAAAATTATGGGTTGTTACACTCTCCCCCACTCAAAGCTTTTCGTCTTCAAAAAGGAATGAGACACAGAATCAAAGAAAGATAGGATAAGATAGGATAACGAATAGTACCTGAAACAAACAATTCCAGATTCGAAGCACGCATGCTCTCCTTCGTCTCCCAGGTACAATCCCGATCATCAGTACTCCACTGCACTTTGACCAGGTTGACAGATTTCCTTCTCAGCTACTTCGTACCTCTATCGACAATACGAAGTGGCTTCCTCTCGATAGTTAGATTAGGCTCAATATCCAAACTCTCGAGAGCAGAAGGTTGGACAATCAATGATGGATCATGAAGATACTGGTGAAGATGCGAAACATGGAATACATTATGCACTCCAGAAAACTTCTCAGGCAAATCCAGACGATAAGCTAAAGAACCAATCCTCTCCAAGATGCGAAAAGGACTAATGAACCTAGGAGCAAGCTTCCCTCTCCGACCAAACTGAATCACATTCCTTAAGGGAGAGACCTTAAGAAAAACCAGATCACCAACAGAAAACTCCAAACTCCTCCTACGCTGATCAGCGTACTTCTTCTGCCTATCCCGAGCACTCCTCATCTTCCTCTTAATCTCGTCAACTCTCTCAGAAGCCTCTAGAATCATATCAGGACCAAGAACCAAATGATTACCGGATTCAATCCAGCAAGACGGAGATCTACAAGGTCGTCCGTAAAGAGCAGCAAATGGAGATATTGCAATACTAGCCTGAATTCAAAAGATGAAATAAGATAGATAAAAGATTAAGATAGAAGATTGAGATTATACCCGAAGATTGAGATTATACCCGATAACTGTTGTTACAGGTGAATTTGACAAGATGGAGATGATCTTCCCAAGATCCTCCATAATCAAGAACACAAGCATGAAGAAGATCCTCTAGAATCTGATTCACTCTTTCCGTTTGACCGTCGGTCTGCGGATGGTAAGCAGTGCTCAGATTCAGATGAGTACCCAAAGATTCCTAAAAAGCTTTCCAAAACTGGCTGGTAAAGATGGGATCACGATCACAAACAATACTGATAGGAACACCATGGAGACGGACAATCTCCCTCATATAGATCTCAGCTAAACTCGAAGCAGAACGGGTAGATTTGACCGGAATGAAATGAGCTGACTTGGTCGATCTATCCACAATAACCCAAATACCCTCATTACCCCTCCTAGTCCTTGGTAATCCATCAATAAAATCCATAGAAACCTGTTCCCATTTCCAATTGGGAACCTCAAGGGGCTGCAACAAACCAGGGGTCTTCTGATGATCAGCCTTGACTTGCTGACAAGTCGCACACCTACTCACAAAAATGGAGATATCATGCTTCATACCTCTCCACCAATACAACTTCTTCATATCCTGATACATCTTCGACACACCCGGATGAATAGAAAGTCTGGATCGATGATTTTCCTGAAGTAACTCTTGCCTCAATCCATCAACATTCGGGACACAAATCTGATTATTAATCCTCAAAATCCCTCTATCATCGATCTGAGCTCCACTACCATCAAGACTACTACCACCAACCCTGCTATGAACATTCTCCTTAATAAGCCTAAGCATCTGATCCTCATCCTGCTTAGCAATGATACGATCCATAAGAGGAGAAGAAACAACAAGCTGACACAACATCGCCTTCTTGCGACTCAAAGCATCAGCCACAACATTAGCTTTTCCAGAGGTATAGTTGATGTCGAGGTCATAAGAAGCAAGGAACTCTAGCCACCTAACTTGTCTCTGATTCAAATCCTTCTAGGTGAAAATATACCTCAAAGACTGATGATCCGTAAAAAGCTCAAACTTAGTTTCCAAAAGATGATACCTCCAAAGCTTCAAAGCAAAAACCACGACAAGCAATTCCAAATCATGAGCAGCTTAATTGGCTTCATGGGTCTTCAACTGACGACTGGCATAAGCAATGACCTTCCCATCCTGCATCAGAACAGCTCCCAAACCTTCACGACTAACATCAGTGTATATTGTTAATCCCTCATTTCCATTTGGAACGGTAAGAACTGGTGCGGAAGTAAGCTTGCGCTTTAACTCATTGAATGCAGCTTCAAACTTATCATTCCATATCAACTTAGCATTCTTTCGAGTCAAAGCAGTGAGAGGTGCAGCAATCCGAGGTAAATTCTCAATGAATCTCCGATAATAACTGGCAAGGCCCAGAAAGCTATGGATATCAGATGGAGTCATAGGAGTTTCCCAATCCTGAAATAGAATAGGGAAAAATAAGAACTACTGATAAAGATAGAATAATTAGATCACAAAAGAAAGATGAGCAAAGGTAGACTTACATTGATCGCAGTGATCTTGACTGGATCAATAGAAACTCCATTACTAGAAACAATATGTCCAATAAATCAGACTTCATCCTTCCAGAAATGGCATTTAGAGAATTTAGCTTTTAATTGGTGAATCCTAAGAGTCTCCAGAACAGAATTCAAATGGACTTTATGCTCCTCCTTTGACTTAGAGAAGACAAGAATATCATCGACGAAGACTAGAACAAACTTGTTAAGAACATCACGAAAAACACGATTCATCAAGTCAACAAAGAAAGCTGGGGCATTAGTCAAACCAAAAGGCATAACTAACCATTCATAGAAACCATTCTCAGTACAGAAAACAGTCTTGGGAATACTTTCCTCGGCAACTCTGAGCTGGTGGAAACCTGTGGCAAGATCAAGCTGAGAGAAAACAGTAGCTCCATAAAGCTGATCGAACATATCATTGATACGAGGCATAGGATATCTGTTCTTCATAGTGAGCTTGTTCAGATCCCTATAATCAACACACATCCTCAAAGAACCATCGAACTTAGTGACGAAAACCATTGCTTCTCCCCATTCGGAATGACTAGGTCTGATCAGACCCTTGGAGAACAAGTCCTCAATTTGTTTCCTCAACTCAACCTTCTCGTGGGGTGCCATCCTTCTGGGAGGAAGAACTATAGGTCGAGCTCCAGGAATAAGATCAATACGGAAATAAATTTCCCGCTTAGGAGGTAAAGAAGAGACTTCACTAAAAACATCAGGATAGAGCTTAACCACAGGGGTTGAATCAAGGTCACCAGGAGATGAATCTAGAGCGAAAATAAAACTGCCAGCAAAATCCTGAGGCATACAGCACTGAATCACCAAAGGGTTACCCCGATCATAAACAAGAGAAACAGTTCGTGTTTTACAAGAGATAACGGCTTCATGCCTCTTCAGCCAATCACCCCCAAGCAATATATCAAAAGCATCAAAACCCAGAACATAGAAATCACCAAAAAATTGATGGCCAAAATAGAAGAGTTTCACTAGATTACAAATCCTACTAAGGTTCGCGGGACCCCCAATAGGATTGGTAACACACAAAGGTACAGCCGCAAACATAGGAGAAAGGAGATGCTCAAACTTATCACAAAGATCCATAGAAATTAAACTATGCGAAGCTCCAGTATCAAATAAAACACAAACAGGAAAATTAAATAGAGAAAAAGTGCCCTGGAGAGTACCTTGGGTATCACTAGGAGCAGGTGGAGTAGGCGGAGCATGAGTGGAAGAAGTCATAGCAAAGACTCCAGATGTCTTGCCTTTTTGATACAAGGGGCAATCCTTCTTGAAATGGCCAGGCTGCAAACAGACATGACAGAGGTTGTTCGGTTGTTCCTGGTATCCTGAGGTGGAGGAACAGCAGCACCAACTAATGTAGGGCAACTATTGGCATAGTGTCCCCTCTGATCACACTTGAAGCAAGTGATGGAGGATAGGTCAATAGGTTGGATTCTTAAGCCAATTCTGCTTCTGCTGATGAAAATTAGGCTTCCTCTTCTAAGAGTTGCCAGAACCAGGCTAAGATGGAGAACATTAGGAACAGAAACTTCTTTAGAAGTAGGGTTCTCATATCTAATGGCCATGTCCATCAACTCCGTGAAGGTACCATGAACATGAGAAATGAGACGATCATAATACTCTGGGCGAGCTCCAGCTATAAATTTCTCATTCTTCTTAAGAGAGGTGTCAATCAGGCCAGGACCAAACTTGGAAAGTTCATTGAACTTCCGCTCATACTCAGAAAATGACATGCTCCCTTGCTTAAGATCCATAAACTCCCTGTATAGCTGAGACTTCCCGGCTTCGGGCATCCACTTTGCCACAAAAGCCTCCCTGAAATAAGAGATATCCAAACTTAAGAAAGATTTCAAAGAGAGAAAGCTGAACCAAACTCAAAATAACACAAGAAGATACCTAAACTGCTCCCAAGAAATATCAGCCTCAGCAGTCTGAGCTGTAACAGACTCCCACCAATCCTGGGCTGCCTCCTGCAACTACCAAGCTGCTAACTGACGCTTCTGAGCATCAGTAATCTCGAAACCAGTGAAAATCCTCTCTAGACTCCTCAACCACTATTGAGCCTCAATGATGCTCTCAGATCCAGTAACCTTGGTACCACCAAGCTGAGTGAATTCCTTACAGAGAGTGGTGAACCTGATGGGTGCAACAGGCTCGGGAACTGGGGCAACACCACGACCCCTACCTCTGGCATTCCTACGATTCAACCTGGAAAAATAAAGAATGAATTTTAGGACAAAGGTAAAATAGAATGACAAAGATAAGATTCAACTAGAATGGAAATCCTAACCAAAGAATTCTAAAAACAATGTGGATTCGAAAGGAATGAAGTTAAGAAAATGAGATTTTAAAACAAGAAAAATTGTATATCCAAAATAATCTTTTAAAAATCCTTTAAAATCATTTGAAAATCATTTTATACTTAAAAATACGTTCTCTTAAAAAGAAATGATTCTAAGATTGATTTCACTCATTCTAGGGTATTTCTACTCTATCTCTAATGAGTTTTTGCTCCATATGCTAAGGTTTGCCTAAAACCAAAGCTCTGATACCAAATGTAACGACCCACAATTTTGGACCATTCAAATCGACAATAAAACCACACATGTCGGACTTGAATAATTCAAAACAATAGATTGTAAATAAATTTGGAGCAAATAAAATCAATCACAGAATCACAAACACAGAATATCAGAATAACTCGCAGCGAAAATAAAAATACATAGTAGTTCATGAAGCTACTACAATACATAGTCTCAAAACATATACAAAATACCATAGTCTGAAAAACAGATACAACTAAAGTCTGAATACATAAGTCAACTAATACAAAAGCAAAGTTGAATAGGAAATAACTGAAATGGAAATAGATAACTAGAAAGACAGATAAACTCCAGCAAACCTCTAACTCCAGAAGATGAATCCAAAGCTGTGATACTCAGGCTGACCTGAGCGTAAAGCAAAAGACAAACACTCGAGTCGGGACATACATACTTATAAAATGTAAATCAACTCAAGTGTACTGTAATAGAAATGCATCAATAACTTAAAGGATGCTTGGGATCGCCCATCCTTTAAGGATCCGTTAAACTATCTACTAGTAAGATACGCTATTATAATAATGTCTAAAGTAAAGTAAACTATTTAAAAATAGCGTTAAGGCTTTACATTTTCCACCTTAACACATTTTTAGGTATGCCAATAGTCTATATAGTACCGTAATACTCCGTAAACTGGAGCTACCAGAGGATACTCCATAGGTACGACACAAATCAAACTCGTAGTAAAGCACGCTAGGGTTGGTGACACGGACAACTAGGCAATGCCAGGGTAGATATACCAATTACACTTCTTGGCCGGCGGTAGCATAGAGCCGCAGCAATCGCCCACCTCGAGCCACACTCCCGAATCAAGGGGTGCACCCAATCAATCACAAAGTAATAGAATGGTATACGATGGAATGTGTCCGATAAGAGGAGCTACCTCATTAGCCCGTCAATTGCTCCTGTTTTAGCCACCTTATGCTAAGTCACGGGAGTTAGGTCCACGTTTATACCTCAAAATAAAATCGTCGCCACCATCCTACTTCATTCTGGAATCTCCACCGCGTACACAGTTGTTAAAGTGGTTTTCGGTATCGACAGAGAGTATGTCCATATTTGATCCCGGTCTCTTTAACAACCAATCATTATTATAACCCATGGTTATAAAATTCAAAATGGTTTATATTTCAAATCAAAACATTTCATTTTAAACCATTTAAATTCGATGTCAATATCTTTCAAAAATAATATTCATTTCCAAAGTTGTAACATTTCCGAATTCATTCACTTAGTTGTAACATTTCAAAAATGTAATATCTAGAAACCATAACACTTTCAAAATGTAATTATTTAGAAACCATAACATTTTCAAAAAGTAATTATTTTAAAAACCATAACACTTTGAAAATGTGACATTATATATTAGCATTTTCGAAATTGTTACCATTTTAGAAATAGTAGCATTTTTAAAACATAACCTTAAAAACCATAGCATTTTAGAAATGCTACAAATTCTATTATATTATCTACTATAACATATTTAAAACATTATATCTTATATTTTTACCATAGTTATTATATAAGATCTATTTTACTTTTCAAATTTATTTATTTGGATATTAATTAAACTATGATTTTAGTTAAATAACATTTATTACTAAAATATCCAATTAAAACTGTATTTTCTCATATTAAGTTAAAAATACATTTTAAAACCATTTATCAACTTATAAAATTTTAACTTGTAGAAAATCAATATATATATATTTCTACATCATTTAAATCAAATTTAAGTTAAAATTCCATAATTTAAAATTTTCAAAATACTTAAAATTTTCCAGAAAATATTTATATTTAAACGTTAACCACGGGTCTGTATAATATTTCTAACCTAGGTCAAGTGAATACAGATATATATCATTTCAATCCGAAATATAAAATCCCGGATTTGATCATTTCAAACCCGCAATCCCAAGTCAAATAAATATCGCTCGAGCCTATCATTTCAGCTCATAACGACTTTTCCCTATTCTAAAGTCCGTTCGGGTATGTATCATTTCAACCCATAGTGAGGGAACTTGCAGTGTGAGAAATAGAAATATAAAATAAACAGTATAGCATAGCATATCATATCAAGTGATGAAACAGGTATATAATCAGGTTATAACATCAAATATCATATCACTGGCATATATGAAACTACTATCAATATGGCATATCACTAATACAATTCACATGACATTGTTTCACAATTTTTATAAGTACGATGTCGAGAGTGATGAACTCACCTTTTAAAACTAGAGATGACAATTCAAGACACACAACCAAACTCCGAAAAGCACGACAAAGCACGAACTAGATTTGAGTAGATGAAGAGCCAAGATTCAATTCTTGTAAACAAACAAATATAAACAATATATAAGTAGATATTTATGCAAAGAATATGAACCAAAACAAAACAAAAATATGAACAAAGTGGAATAAAATGACTTAACGAATATAAGTGGGCTCGGCCACTTTCAAAATAGGCTTGACCACAAGATAACATGGCTCGGCCATGATTGGTTTTGAAGCACATATGCTCGGCTATGGTGTGCATAGGGTACGGCTATGGGGTATGTGAAGAGATGGCAAGCCAAAAGTCATGTGGAAGGCAAAGAGGCAAGGGCATGTGAATGGTCATGTGCACAATTGGTTCGGCCCTAGGCTAATGTGTTCGGTCCTAGGTACTAGGCTTGGGTCAATGGGTCATGGCACATGAAATGGCACGGCTATGGGCTGGGGTTGCTCACGACTAAGGGATGGAAGGTGGTGGAATTGGTGGTGGCCGAGGCTAGCAAAAGAAAGTGGTTATCAAGGAAGGCTCGGCTAGGGTTTGTAGCATGGTTTGGTGATGGAGTTTGGATCTATGGGTCACGGCATAGGTAAGAGATGGTGATGAGGAGATGATGGCCGGTCATAAGTGATGGTGTGGTGGAGGAGATGGTCGGCTATAAGGAGGAGCATGGCCGAACATGGCTTGAGAACAAAAGAGAAAAAAAAGAAAAAGAAAAGGAGGAAGAAGGAAGACATGACTTACTGTAATATTTTGTCAGGAGATGAAATGAGAAAGAGGATGAGAAACAATTATTTTTACGGCTATGGAAAGGAAAAGGCATCACTTCGTATTAAAATAAAGCTAACTCATGTCTCTTGGAATTTCCTAAGCCCATTAGCCAAGCCCAAATCAAAACAAGCTCAACAACTCAATAGAAAATCAAATTCCAAACCAAAATAAAATAGAAAATAAACATATAAAAAAATAGACAATAAAATACTGAAAATAATTGCGTGTAAAACGCTGAATTTTATCAGATTTAAAAATTATAAAACAGAATTTGATGAAATGAAAAGCAGAACGAATATCAGAATCAAATTCAGCTTAAAAGAAAAATATTGGAATTTAAAATTCAAATTTAAAAATTTCAACTGAAAGTCAAAGTTTGACCAAAGTTGACCAAAATATAAAATTTTCAGAAAATCATTATTTTATTATATTTGGAAAAATAATTATAAACAAGATCCAAAAATACATTGGAAAATCCCAAATTTTCAATTTTTAATTGATTAAAAATCAAAATTCCAAATAAATTAAATTTAAAATATTTGTTAAAATTACGGGTTGTTACAAGATGAAGTTGGGTTCGGCTATGGCCTTGACGGGCCCGGACTTCTCAAGAAGCCCAGTAACTCAGGTTTTGCCTATAAATACAGCAGGCGGGGCTACAGTAAAAGGATCTTCATTCTATTTCCCTTCTTCTTCTTCATCAAGGCTGCTCTGCCATTATGGTTTTAAATACTCTGGATTGTAACTGTAATTGATTCTCATATCAATAAAAAGGAAATTTCTAGAGTGGACGTAGGCCAGAGTCAGCCAAACCACTATAAATCCTCTGTTCTTACTGCTTTCTTTTTAATTTTAATTGTTCTTCATATTTATACTCTCTACGTACATTCTGTCTGTGATTTGTAACTGCAATTTGGTGCTTTTAATGGCGTTTGGGTCTTAGTGACCAATTTTGGCGCAAACATTTTGGTGCTATCAATGGCGTTTGGGTGTTAGTGACCAATTTTGGCGCTAACATTTTGGTGCTTTCACCGAGAAAGCTAGCACTCAAGGATTCTAAAGCTTAGATTTTAGATTTAAAGGCTTAGGAACTTGGATTTTGGAGACTATGGCAAAGCAATCAACCAGGAGACAGAGGACGGAAAAAAGTTAGCAAGAGGGAAGTCAGGAGGCTTCCTCTGGAGCTAATCAAGCCTCCGTCTACATCACTAGGGACGATATGCAGGTCATGATGAATTCCATGCAGGAGCAATTGATGAAAAGGCAAGAGGAAATGGTGCAAACACTTTTCAGACAATTTGGACAAGCAGGAACTGCAGGAGCTCAGATCAACGGAGCTGGATCAAAAGGACTCAACCGGCAAGTAGATGAAGTGGTTCAGCAGGGGGCAGCCCCCAATCAGCAAACAACTATCAATCTAGATGGACTTAAACTCAAAGGCATGCCACTAGGTAATGCTGGACCGATCCATGGAGGGATACTAGATGACGCTGCGCAGCCCGGCACCACATAAATACAGGAGTGCGTGACGAGGAGTATGTACAAGAATTCCCCTGAGGGCTTGGAGGGATGTTAAAAAATATGGATAGTGGGCAACCCTTGGCAGGTAACACTGGATTGGATGACAACATCAGGCGTACTATCGGCGGAGGTCTGACAAACGGGGATTTGGAGGGAGTAAACAAAAGTCTGTTTACCCATAACATTAGGATGGCTAGGAATCCACCCAATTTCAAGCTGCCCGCTCTGGAAGTATACAATGGTAAGACGGATCCCACTGACCACTTGATGAGGTACACAAGATATATGGAAGTGCTGGGGGCATCAGAGGAGGTTATGGCCTGGTGTTTCCCCCTGTACTTGACCAATATAGCTGCTATGTGATTCAGACAGCGGGAAGATGGATCTATTGGGACATGGACAGAACTGGTGGATAGGTTCTTGAAGAAGTTTCGAGTTCACATAAAAAGGTCGAAGAATGTGATGACACTGGCGTTAGTTAAGCAGAGGACGGATGAATCACTTAGGACTTTCTTAACTTAGTTTAATGTAGCAGTTGCTTCGGTGGATCGGCCGGATCCATCAATGGTTTTGATTGCGGCAGTGTCAGGAGTCAGGGATGATTCGGATTTCAAAGTATCATTGATACGGGACCCACTAATGGATCTCAAGGAATTCTTTCATGAAGCTGAGAGGTTTCTTCGACAAGAGGATGCATGCTTGGATTTGAAGTCAAAGGAAGTAAACATGGTTAAGGATAGAGAACCGTCCGGTGAAATCTCGGGTAAAGACAAGGATAAAGGGAAGAGGAAACGCTGGGGAGAACCAAAATTCTCCACTTACACAAGACTGAATGAGACATTGAAATGGATATACTTGGATACTCGAGATCGCCTTCCTTATCGAAGGCTGATAAGGAGGGAACCCTCAGAACGCGAAAGGGCATCGGGAAGGCACCGTCTCTTTCATGACCTGGACGGGTATGATACTAACAACTGCAGGCATCTAAAGGATATAATCGAGGAGCATGTAAGGAATGGTCAGTTGCGGCAATATGTTAAAACTCGAAATGCGGTGGTGGAACAGGAGCAGCCACCGCCTACCTTGAATGATGATGGCACGAGGCCCAGGAATGGTGGTTGTTGGTCATCAACTAATCGTGATGGTTTGGAATAAGTAACAAACTTTGGGCTAACGACTAAGTCGCTTACTCATGTACGGGGACGGAGATAACCCCTGGGCATGCTCTGGACGATGATAAACCGTGATGCTCTGGTTTGTCAAATCTATTTTTCCTTTTTGGCTTGGACACTTGCTTTTTCTGGTTTGGTTTTGGAGTTTGGTTTGAACTCCCGGTTTTGCCTGTTTTCTGTTTTGGATTCTGGTTTGGACATTTGCCTTTTGGTTTGGGTTTTTGATATGAATTTCTGGTTTTCTGGTTCGATTTGGATTTTGGATTGGATTTTCCTCTAGTTTTTGGCTAAAAGGTCGTCGAGCATGGACTATGCTCAGCAGGGGTCCAGAGAGACCAGGATTCGGCCTAGGACTTAGGCCCCATATTATCTATCGGTTACTATTTCAGGTCGTCGAGTATGGACTATACTTGGCAAGGGTCCGGAGCGACCAGGATTCGTCTTAAGACTTAAGCCATGGCATTACTTAGCGTTCAGGGACACTAAATCAGGAACACTATGGTATTACTTGACACAGGTCGTCAGGTGCAGGTTGCGCTTGGCAAGAACCCGGAGAGGTTACGAATTTGGATATTGGCTATGAATAGCTAAGGGTTTGGACATGGACCCGGAGCGGTCCCGGATTTGGATATCGACCCAAAGAGGTCATGGATTCGGTTATTGGTTATTGGATATGGATGGATTAGAGCTCGGCTATCAGATTCGGATTTCGATTTAGGATTTAGACCCGGCAAGGTTCTGGATATGGATTTTAGGACACGGCGAGGTCCCGGCTTAGGATTTGGACCCGACAAGGTCCTCGATTTGGACTACATGACCCGGAGAGGTCTCAGACTCGGATAAAATGATCCGGAGAGATCGTGGATTCGGTTAATAGATTCTGGATGGATTCAGAATCGGGCAACGTCTTGGAACGGTTGCGGAGTAGACTATTGGATTTGGATGGAATTGCTTGGTAATGAATGTAACATGGACTTTGGGTATCGGATCAAAAGCTATTCAAAACACGCCTTCCTACCACAAGGCATGTTTTGGGAGGCAAATGTTAACCCGCCTTTTGGCAAGGCCGTAAACAGACGGATTTAACTAAATCGATTACTCGGTTATCGAGGTTGGAATACGATGGGTTTGGTTCGGCTGGATGGGTAGACGATCGATCACGGATGATGATCATGATTATGAAGCCAGGATTCGGCATAGTCGATGGACAAAAGTCGCAGAATACTCGAAATATGAGTTTCAACAAAATTGGAGGTAATCCGGGATGTTTGGAGTTGCTTTGAGTTGCTTGTGGGTCGGCTTCAGGTTTTGAGGCAGTTTGCTTTGGGTCATTTGGATAGCCACCTCGAGTTATAGTGGATCGGTAGGATTTTTGGGGGTCAGTGTAACTCCGGGTCGGCAAGGACATTTACTCGGGTCGGCATTGAGCTTCTGGGTCGGTGTTGTGAAGGCTTTGGATCGGTAGGAAGCTGGGTCGGTTATATTGGAGTGGTTCGGCAGAAGTTGGATCGGCCTCGAGGAGTGCTTTAGGTTGACACGTTCATAGCCCCGAGTCGGCACTCCATTGTACTCGAGTTGGCATTTGGAAATCGGATCGCCATTCTAGGGGATCGACATCTTTGGTTTACTCCTGGTTGGTGAGTTTCATACTCGGGTTGGCAGCTCGGTTTTGGGGATCGATGAGATTGGATCGGCATTTGAGTGGGTCGGCATTGGAGTAGATCGACATTTGAGTAGGTTGGCATTGGAGTGGATCGACATTTGAGTGGGTCGGCACTGGAGTGGATCGGCATTTGAGTGGGTCGGCATTTGGGTGGTTTGGTGTTTACTTTACTCTTGGCTGACTCCATGGTGGACTCGGATCGGTATAGGGAAATCCCCGGGTCAGCTATAGTAAAATTAGCATTGGGTCATTGGATTGGTTTTGTGATCGGTGAATATGGGGTCGGTATGTTATACAGGGTTGGCTGCTTCGGATCATTGAGATTTCAACTCCGGGTCAGTACAAATTTGGGATCGGTGTTTGAAGGCAAGGGGTCGGTGCAATGTTACTTCGAGTCTTAGTGCGAGTTACTTCGAGTCCTACATATGTTCGCTTCGAGTCAGTCCCGGGGCAACATTGGGTCGGCATGCTCGGAGCTTGGGGTCGGTCATAATGATGAAGTTGGGTTCGGCTATGGCCTTGATGGGCCTGGACTACTCAAGAAGCCCAGTAACTCGGGTTTTGCCTATAAATACAACAGGCGAGGCTTCAGAAAAGGGATCTTCATTCTGTTTCCCTTCTTCTTCTTCATCAAGGCTGCTCTACCATTATTGTTTTAAATACTTCGGATTGTAACTGTAATTGATTCTCATATCAATAAAAAGGAAATTTCTGGAGTGGACGTAGGCCAGAGTCAGCCGAACCACTATAAATCCTCTATTATTACTGTTTTCTTTTTAGTTTTAACTGTTCTTCATATTTATACTCTCTACATACATTCTGTCTGTGATCTGTAACTGCAATTTGGTGCTTTCAATGGCGTTTGGGTGTTAGTGACCAATTTTGGCGCTAACACTTCCTTTCTATGATTTTTCTTATTTACCCCATAACAGTCTGCCCTTTTGAATGGTTTGAGTCTGACGCGTGTGTCTACTTAAAACTTTCAAAAAGGCAGGTCGTTACAGTTGGTATCAGAGCTTGGTTTAGCGATAACCTCAGCTTTGGGGGGTCTGACTCATTAGAGAATAAGGGTAGTAGTACCCTAGAATGAGTCGCTAAGTGTGTATATAAGAGAGCATATTTGTTAGTATTGTAAAGGGTTTTGTATTGTGTTAATTTGTTATGTTTTGTATTTATAAATTCTGATCGGTACATAGGGCGTTGTGGCACTGATAGGGATTTCTAAACACTAAATAGGGCAGACCGACACGGTACTGTTTTGAAATATAGGTAAATGAAATAATTTTGCCTAGTATTATATTTTGTATATAAAAGAATAACTTTAAAAGCAATATAAATTGGATGTGATAAAATTGTTTGTTAGGAAGTGAAATTCCATGAATAGTTAGTGATGAAATAAGAGTTATAAATAAAATGAATATAAATTAAAACTGAGAATTAAGTTTCGGGATTTTGGAAATTTCTTTCAAAGGATTTTTGGAATATAAAATATTAGTATTATTTGGAGGTATTTTTAGATATAAATATTTCAATATGATTTGAAAGAAATGTTTAAAAGAATTTTGGAAGGAAATAAGTTATGTACTCCCCTCTCTGTCGTTGGAAAATAATTTCGGTGATTACTGCACGCATCATCGACATTCATTTTCGAGTTTCAAAGTGGGAAGACTACTGTAGTAGTTTTACTGCATAACCGTTTTGATAAACAAATCATAATTTTAATTTCTGAAGTTTGATTTAATATATATATATAAGTGTTATGGGTATATATATTATTATAAAAAGATTGAAATGAAACCCGGTTGTTTAGTTCTTAAGTTTCTGTAAATTAGAAATTGAATTATTGTAATGAATGGAACCTTGACTATATTAAAAATTGGAAACTTCTAAAAAGAAAATAAGAAATTGAAAATTTGTAAACTGTAAATAATATGGAAATGAAAATAAGACATGGTAGCTATTGAACATTTTGTTAACTAAATATATAAGAGAAACTTGGGTAATATTCAATTGCATTTTAAAAGACATATATATATATATATATATATATATATATATATAACTTACCAAATTATTAAAAGTTGAAATGTTAAAAAGAATATGTAATAGAATATTGTACAAGTAAACTTAATTAATGAAGTGTTCAATAAAATTTTGTTTAGAAATAAGAACTCTGATGTTATAAAATTATTATAAACTTAGGTTAACAATTAAAGATTTCTAGTAATCAATTTAATAGAAAGGTGAATATTGTAAGTAAATAATTATGAACTTAAGTAAATGTTGTAGCTATTTACAATTAAAATGAATAGTAAAAGTGAATACTATATTAATGGAATGATTATAACTCTAGAAAACATTGAAATGATTTGGAAATGGATCTAATATTCAATAATACTATATATGGAAGAATGAATGTGAAAAGGAAATAATCTATAAATGGTGAATTGAATTATAAAGAAACTTACCTAATAATGTATAATCCAATAATTGAAATAAAAATAACTTATTTAAGCAATTAATGTAAAGTAATAAAATGAAAGAAATGGCATTGTCTGAATAAAGGAGAAATGAACTTTTGTAAGTAATGAATGTGAATTAAAGAAAATCATTGTATGAAAAAAATGAAAAATAAATGATGTGAAAAGGATAAATAAACTTAAAAATGTGTTGAATTCTTTGTTTGTTTGGCTTATGGATTGGTTGAGTGTATGGTTTACTTCATAGTTTATTTATCATTTTATATGATTAGAAGTTCTGAACCCGAACAAACCATTTGTTTTGATTGCTATGGATGTACAATTGCTCTCTTTGTTGAAAATGATGTTTGTACTGTTTGATTTGCGAATGATTATGTTGTGATTAATTTGTTGTTATCGACTGAAACAACTTAAATTATTTCTCTTATACATAATTATTAACTCTTTGGATTATATAAGTGAAATACAGGTTATAGAAACAATTGCTACTGCTTTTGGTTTCATAAAATAAGCGTTGTTTGCCTAACAAATAGATACATTCTCGGATTATGGTTTTCTAGCGATGTTATATTGTTTTCCCATGGTTCAGGATATTTTATTATGAAAAATATGTGATATATATTGTATTATTGACATTATTATTTCTCCCAAACCTCTCCGCACAAAGGAGACTCTACCGAAATTTTCTGTGAATTTTGGACTTAGAAAATTTTGTGAAATATTTTCCAAACTTTTGTTAACTTGAATATAAAGGATTTAATTATTGCAAATGGATATATTTTATTTGAATTATTTAATTATGTAAATTAATTGTTTATAATTTAATATTTTGAATAAGAGATATTGATTACTAAATTCCTTCTTTTCCCTTCTTTTCCTTTTCGAGGACGAAAAGTTTTGAGTGGAGAAGAGTGTAACGACCCGTAATTTTTGAAAATTAAAACTAGTTAATTTAATAAAGTTTTGTGATGTAATGTGGAAGAAAAAAAATTATGGCTTAATAATAAGAATGTAACTGGAATGAAATGTGGTAGTATAAATTTAAGGTAATTGAAAACTGCTTTAAATGTATTTCCAACGAATTAAAATGATTAAAAAGTTATAATGGGTTATAGATTGTAAATTAATTATAATAATGTGTGTATTAATTGATAATTGGATTTAAAGAGTAATAGATAACTTAAATGTTGATTTATTAATGAAATAATATGTAATAAATTGTAATTGGATAGAATTGGTATTGTGTAAGTTGTTATAACATTTGTTTGTGAATAATAAACTTACAGATGTTATTAAATATAGAAATGGCGACAATCGTTATTTGTTACCAATTTATTTAAATCAATTGCAATTGAATGTCATTATATATTACATTAATGTGAGTTAAGTCAATAACTGCAAATTGTGAATGTAATAAAATGAATAGAAATGTTAATTATATTCATAAGGTAATAATTGATTTAATAAAATAATGAAACCAAGATAAATAAATTAATTGGGATTTCAAATTTTAATTAATGGGAAAATTGACAAAAAATTCAATGTAATTGAAATACTGCAATTAATATGGTAAAAGATGACAAATTTGGGAATATTAATTTAATAGAATATAAACCAATGTTAATTATGCCCATAGAATAATAATTGGTTGAATAAAAGATTGAAATCAAATTAAATCAAATTTATTGGAATTAAATTATAATTAATTGGATTTAATTACTATTGAAATTGAACACTGTAATTAGTGTAATATCTAATACTGAATTGATATGTAAATTTATTTTAAATTATTATAAATGTCTAAGTAATCAAAAATGATAAAAAAAATTAATTATAAGGTTTGAAATTAAAAAGTGATTTATCCGATTTAATATTAATTTATTTAATTAACGTAAAAATAGCCATTTTGGCCGCTATGTTGGATTTCGACGAAACAAGTTTTATCGAATCCTTAACGGTCACTTATTGAAAGGTTTCAAGTTTCGTAGCGATCGGACTTGTCGTTTGATCGTACAGACTCGAAACGCGTAAAAATCAATTTAATTAAATTTAAATGAAATCAATTTGAAATAAGCTGATTTTAAGCTAACTTCTTCATACGATGGAATTAGTACTTGAAACCTGTCTCATTGAATTTAAAAATATTGAAAACATCAATTTTGATATATGGGATGATCCATTTTCGTTCCGGAGACAGAATGGTCTTTTCGAGTCGTTATTGTCAATTTAAAATCTATTCGGATGTTCATTCTTTCTTATCGGGCTTCGTTAGTATATATTATTTTGTTCAAACCCTAGCAGCCTTCCATTTCTCATTACTATGCGTTCAGTGCTATCTGACTGTTCCTTCTCTCTTCCCCAATGGCAGAAACCCAATTTGCATTCAAACCCTAAAATCCAATTTCAAAAATCAAACTCCTCCGAACCATACCAAATTATATACCGATTTGAAGCTCTCAACGAGCGTAACTCACTGGTGTAATTCATTTCTCGATTCGAACCACCATTTTGTCCAGAAAACGAGGATGAACCGCAACCGTCCATTCTAGGTTTTGGACGATCCAACGGTGGATCGTCGTCCGATCGATGATCGAGGAGTGACGTTGGAAAGAGGGCATGAAGCAAGTCTGTATGATGGTGTTCGTTGGGTCGCAGGTGGCTGGAATTTTCCAGAAATGCCCACGATAGGGGGCGGCGGCGGACTTCGCCTGAGGCGATGGGGGTGTGCCGCGCGTGGGGCCATGGAGCGGCCGGAGGTGGAGACTGGCTTGGCGGCGTTCGGTCGGGTAGTTGAGCATCGTGGTGGCAGCAAAAATTGACCCAAAGGCAGTGGCTATTTTGAGAAGGGTTCGAACGCGATGTCGATAGTGAGAACGAGGCGGCAGGGTTTCAGATAGTTTAGTGACGTGGTTGATTTGGATTGGGTAATTGTTTTTTTTTAATTTCAATTTTCAGTCTTCTGATTATCATATTTGCATACGAGGTCGGATTTATGCACGGTTTGATCCATTGCGATCATATCGAAATTCCGGACATTATGATGCTGGTTTGGACGAATTCTAAGACTATTGAATTTTGGGCTCTATTTTGGATTTCAAATCGATTTGAAATCAAAGGTGAGTGTTTTAACCCACTCACAATTACTAAATTATCTTATGTTAGTTAAAGTAAATTTATGATGTGATTAGAAATTAATTGATTGATGTTTGGTATGCTTAAATTGTCATTCTAGTTAAATTTGACTTTTATTGCATTTAATCATCGTTAATTTAATATTGAATTTAATTGTCAATTTAATACTCGTTTATGAAATTCAGTTACCTATTGATGTTTATTGGTTGATTTGGATGATGATTGTGATGGATATTTGATTGTTGATATTGGATGACTGGATGTTGTATTTTTACTGTTATAACACTACAAGTTCCCTATGGGTTGAAATGATACATACCCGAACGATCTATAGATTAGGAAAAATCATTATGGGTTGAAATGATAGACTCGAGTGATTTTATGGATTATATTTAATTCGGGATTGTGGTTTGAAATGATATCTAACCGTAAAATTTTAAATTGCGGATTGAAATGATAAATATCTGTATCACTTGACCATGGTTAGAAAATTATATACGGACACAGAATTGGTTAAATTAAATGATTTTTAAATCATTAAATTTTGAATTCAGTTAATTGGCATTTTGAAATAGAAATTGATTTTATAAACTGAATTATTTTCGATAATCCAAGCGTTAATGCTGGAATTGGAATTGATTTAACGAATTGTTCAAAGAATTTAAATTGGAATTTCAAAGATGAAGTGTTAAATATAAATGAATTTATCGGAATTGAGTTATTGAAATGTTTAGATATAACTTTGAAATCTATTTTAAACTAATTTAAACTATTTTAATTAAATTAACTATTTTAATCAATTTAAAACTATTTTAATTTATTTTAATCTATTATAACCTATTTAATCCAATTTACCTATTTTAAACTAATTAAATTTATTTAATCTATTTTAAATCTATTTAATCTATTTTAAATTTATATAATCTATTTTTAAATCTATTTAAAAATAAATTAAATCTGTTTAATTTATTTTAAATTTATTTAATCTATTTTAAATCTATTTAATATAAATTAAATCTATTTAATCTATTTTAAATTTATCTAATCTATTTAAAATCTATTTAATATAAATTAAATCTATTTAATCTATTTTAAATCATTTTAAATCTAATTAAATAAAATTTAAATCTATTTAAACTATTTTTACTATTTAAATTTTAGTTCTGACTTGAGTGTTTCTCTTTTCAATTCGCTCGGGTCAATCTGAGCTTTTCAGTGTATCGAAGACTCATTTTTAAAGGATGAAGACGAAGATTTGTATTATTATTATTTATTATATTTATCCATTGCATCATGTAGTTCCGCTGCATTTATTTATTATTTATTCTTGTTGTATGTAACTCTGATATGTATTATAAAAGTTTAATCGATGTTATTTGTAGACAGCTTCACGAACTGTTTATTTGATTATTATATTTTGTCATTCCGCTGCGAGATTCTGTATTTATTTCTTCCTTTCTCTGCTTTTTCTTATTTACCCCATAACAATCTGCCTTTTTGAATGGTTTGAGTCTGACGCGTGTGTTTACTTAAAACGTCCAAAAAGGAAAGTCGTTACATACTTTGTATTTCACTTGACATTTCACTTGAGTTGATTTACTGGTAAAAGAATGTTAATCCTGACTCGAGTGTTGTGTATTTTGCTTTATGCTCGGGTCAGACTAAGCGTCACAACATTTGAGACTCACCTTCGGAGCTTAGAGTTTTGCTTGAAGATCTATCTTTCAGCTTTTCAGTTCATTCAGTTGTTTATATTCAGACTTGTCATCTGCTTATGTATTTGAGACTACTTTGTATTAGATTTCTGTTGTATTAGACTTTGTTGTTTATTATAGTAGCTTCATAAACTACTATTTATCTATTCCGCTGCTTATTGTTATTTTACTATGTGTCTGTGATTCTGTGATTGATTTTATTTACTGTATATTCTAAGTTTGCCAGATATAAATTAACTGTTTGTTGTTTTGAGCAATTCAAGTCTGACATGAGTGGATGATTGTTGATTTGAACGGTTCGAAATACCAGGTCGTTACAGTTGGTATCAGAGCTTTGGTTTAGGCAAAACTTAGCATATGGAGTAAAAACTCATTAGAGATAGGGCAGTAATACCCTAGAATGAGTAAAATTAATTACAGAATCATCTTCGTTCGAGCTTGAAATTCTTTGTTAGGATCCTCTTGGATTAGGATTTCTTTTGAATTTTGGAATTTTCCCTTTGTTCTGAAATCCACACTTGTCTTTTTATGTTCGTGTTCTTTTGATACTGGAGGATCCCATAGCTCTATTTCCATTGATCTCTGTAATAAATTTGAGCCCATCTTGCAATCTCAATTTGCAACTTTGTCCTTTTGTGTGACTAATTCCATCGGCGGTCCCGCCAACCATAGTATGATTTGTAAAGGGGTGAAACTCCTTTACAACAGGTGTCAATTCACCAGCAATTTCTACGTCCCCAGTTTTGATGCTATTATTTCTTGCAAAGCTCGAACCGTTCCTTTAGTAGATGACCAGGGTAATCCTCTTATGATCGAATGTAGTTTACCTTAGGATTTTGCAGGAAGCTTTATCTTCTCGCTTGATTCTTAGCCTAATGATCTTGACTCCACCCCGATATTCAGGGATTATCCTGATGTTTTGGTGAATTCACTCCTCCCTCTCAAGCGGGAAATTGAATTTCCACATTGATCTTGTCCCTGGAGCTCGACCTATTGTCCTTCCTCCCAGAGAATAGTTTCTATGAATGGTTAGTCATGCCTATGGATTAACTAATGCTCCTACCTTCTTCGTTTATCTCATGAATCGCGCTTCTGCGATGATTTCAACAAGTTTGTCCCCACTTTTGTTGATAATATTCCTGTTTTTCTATGTCTTGGTTGACCCGGTTAAGGTCGCCGTGATTTATATAAGTCTATCCATCTTTCCTCTTATGTGATTTTATTTCTTATCTTCCTTTCGAGCCAATCTTCGTAGGTAAAATTCTCTTCGATTAAGGTCCCTCTAAATCTGAATCCTTATCCTTGTTCTAATATTCATTCTTGAATCATCGTGTGAGGGAGTTTATTTGTAATTGATATAAAATGTTTTATATTATGTTGTTTGAGTTATTAAGTCTGATTTTGGGTTTTGATCGATTCATCTGGCCAATGTTATCGATAGGAATTCCAAAACACTTGAACAGAGCAAACTCACACAATATTGTTTTCAAAAAATTTAAATAAAATAATTTATGGATGATTATATTTTAAATATAAGAGTGTAATTTTCTGAAATTTGATAGTTAAATGAATTGGTTGTTAGAAATGATAATACTAGATCATCATTTATTATTTTGTCAACATTTCTAAATGTTAACTATTATGTTATAAGGAATTGAAATTTATAAACATGGTTTATAAGTCTGATTTGCATATGAAATGAATTTAAATTAGGGATTTGAGAATTAAATTTCCAGTGCTTTTCTAAATCTGGTTTTGAAAAAATATATTATTTGGAAGTATTTTCGAATGAAAATTGTTTCCAAAGAATTTTAAATGAAGTAAATCAGTAATCTCCTCTTTTGTCACTGGAAAATAGTTTCGGTGATGACTGCAGCATCATCAACATTCATTTTCAAGTCTCGGAGTGGAGAGACCACTTGGTAGCTTTGCTACACTTTTTGTTTTGGAAAATGGATTTGATTTGAATTCCTTGAGTATAATTTAATTTATAAATTATATATATATATATATCTGTATATGTTATTTCGAAATGGGTTGAAGTGAAACCGAAAATTTAACTCTTAAGTTCTATGTTAAGTGATGGTTTTCAATTATTTAAATAAAGCAAATTTTTGAATAATTGGAGTGTCTAAAATAAGAAGTGAAATTGAAACAACTTGAAATAGTTGAACTAAGATAAAATTTATTTGTATAATGTTCAATTGCATTCTAAACATATATAACTCACCTGAAATATTAATAAAGTTAAAATGTTATGTAAATATGTAATTGAAGATTATACAAGAAAAATTTAAGTAATAAAATGTTCAAACTAAATTCTGCTTAATAGAAATATTGTAAATAAAAGATAAATTTGTATAGTGTTTAATTACATTCGAAAACATTAATAAAACTTATTTGGAAAAGTTTAAATATAATAAAAAAATGTAATTGAATAATATATAATATAGATGTAAGTAATAGGATGTCCAAAAATTTGTTAAGGGAAATTATAAATAAAATTTAGTTGTTATAATGAATATTATAATTGTAGTTATACCTAGTGTAAGTAAAATAAGTTGAATAATAAATAGAAATGCTATTTAGGTAAATAAATATAAACTGAAGAATAGTTAAAATTGAATTTTTGAAGTGGAATTAACTTAAGTGAAGTCAAGTGGATAAAATAAATGAGTTAAATAAAATAAGTTTGTTTTGAAAGAAAATTTTTGTAACATATGTTAATAAATTGAAAGCAAATCAATTGAATGGAAATACCTTCAATTGAAATCAACCAAATGTGAATATATTGAATATTTATTGATCGAATAAAATGGATTGAAACCAAATTTGTTGAATATTAATCAATTTAAAACTAATGAAATTTATATGGTTTTGAATTAACAGTTTTGAATTAATTATTGTATCTGTTACTATAAATTTCAAATCTATCGCTTTTTCTAGTTGCTTCTATTCTCCTATCTCATTCCTTTTCGGGGACGAAAAGTTTTGAGTGGGGGAGAGTGAAACGACATGTAAATTTTAACGATTTTTTTTAACGTAATTAATTGAAATTTTCATGAAATAAATAATTAAAATTTAGCGATAAAAATTTGATATTTGGAATACGTCTATTTAAACGTAGCAAATGTCGGGTTTTCATCAAAGAATATGGAAGTTAGTTTTGTTGTGTAATTTTCAGTTTCAATTTAAAATCAGTTAATTTGATGAAAATAAAATATTTTCGAAACCTGAATATTTTTATATAAGAAAAATGTAAATCATTTTCTGAGTGAGACGTCGAATTTAGTTTCGCCAAATTTGGACTGATATAGCCCTGTTTATCTTATTTTCGGCATTTTAGCAGCAGTTTCGACAGCGAATATCGACTTTTGATAGGATGGTCGTATCACTGATATCTGTGTACCATTCTGTTCGTCTCATCGCATTGATCTCCGCAGAATATTCATTCATGCATTTCAGCGTCCGGTACGTGACGAAATCGACAACATAATTTATCGTATCGGTTCCGTACTTGAGACCGTTTGGTCTCCTTTGTCCATTCATTTACCCACCGGTTGAAAACAGACATCCATCAGCTTTTATTATTTCCCAAAAATTTATATCTAACGTTTGCTATTCCCTTTGTTGCAATACATTTGTCATTTCGTTTCATCTTTTTGGTTCATTCGTATTCTCCCTTTCTTTGTCTCTTTCATTTCTGATCTAAAAAAATGTTTATATAATATATATAAGCCTTCATATTTTAGATTCCTGCTCTTCTTCTTTTGTTTTCCTGAGAATCCTTGCATTTGCTTCCTCGTTCTTGCTACCTTCCTTTCTCATGCAACCGCATCCTCACCTGGTCGACCCGCCTCTGCAACATCCAGTGGCCACCTTGCCTACAACCATCACAATCCCACCAGATCCGCCTCAGATTCCCATCCGCTCTGCCACATCACCCAAGAACTCCGGCCTCCCTCCCCCTCTTCGCCACCAGACCCCTCCCTATCGACAGCTCGCAGGCCCCGCCTTCACCAAACACCGCAACTTAGTCCACCCTCGATCTGAACTCCATCGCCATGTCTCCACTTCCCTTCTGCCGCACGGACAGCCAACTCCCCTTCGACATCCACCTGACCGCCTCCAAGCCGAGCAGCCCTCTCCATCATTTATAAAAAAGAAAAGAGAGAGACAACTGATGTAACCATGCTTCGCCTATCTCCCTAGCCCGCTGCCACCTTTATCCCAACCTGCCGCGTCCATTTCTCGACCCAAGACCACAGCCTTGCGCGAAATCCGAACCTCCGGCCAACTTCCACATCCATCACTACTAGCTCCGATCCGCCACTTCAACACCATGGCCAAACTCCTTCCTTTAACCACCCTCTGCCTCTAGCCGCGTGCACACCTCGCACACCACTTTTGCCTGTCACACACCACCCCCTGTTGTGCCGAGACCTCCCGTTGCCGCGCCGAAGCTGTAACACACCGATATTTTAGGGACAAAATAATTAAAAAGAAATTAAAATAGAAGAAGTTATTATTAAAAGAAAATTTAAAGGAAACGTGAAAATTAAAGTACACCTCGCGTTTTTTAGACTAATTAATTAATGGAAATATAATTAATAAACTTAGACAACTGTGAAAAATGGACATTTTGCAAATATTGGAATTTGGCTACGAACTTATACCATTGTGTTCATGGTAATTTTCTGATTATTTTTCATATATAATGTTTTCCAAACGGAGTTCAAACGAAGAAGTTATGACCGTTTGATGTTTTGGCATCAGAAACAATTACACGTATGAAATTGGCAACTTACATTAATTATAATTGATTGGTTGATTGCTGATGTGTGTTAAATTACATATGTACACAGTCAGCAATGAGTCGGTAGAATTTATTAAAAAGGGAAACATATTATATACACAAAGTTTGGAATTATTTCAATAGCTTACGCATTTATGCGCACATTTAAACGTTTGAATTTGATTAATGAAATTAATTGAAAATAAGAGTATTGTATTAATACACACACACACACACACGTATGTATAAGGAGAGAAATGGTAAAAAGATTTATTGACAATAAATGCATATTATTAATAATTAATGTATGTTACAATTGTAATTAGCATGCATTACAACATTTACTAATGTACGTTAATTAGAAATTAACGTAGATTCTAAACATGTAAGATGAGGAAACTAAATTTGTTTATAAAATATATATTTTTGAAGTTTAAATCTTTAATGTTTATAAACAGAAGATTTAGAAAGGAGGATAAAACGTTAACAAAGAAATGTTGTGATGGACAAGAATCAATGGGGAATGGTTAAAATTAGTAAGCAATCAATTAAGAAAATTAACTATGAATGAATAAAATTAACCAAAGGATTGATTAGTTTAAATTGTATATGTATATATACATATATCCTAATTAATTGTACACATTCAAAAGTGTAAATAAATGTGTAACATGCCCAATTGATGAATAGATAAGGACTGGGAATAAATTGATTGGTTGAATTAATGACATAATTGACATTAATGAGAATGTATAACAAAGGAAATTATTATGGATGTAAATTTGGCAAATTAAGATTGATTGATTACTAACAAATGCAAATATTTAAAATAAAGATCTAATGAGATTTATAAAATGGAAAACAATTTGTAAAGTCAATTAAGAGGGAGAGTATAATCTCTCAAAAGTGTAATGTATACACACAAACAACAAAAATGGAAATTTTGCAATGCAATCAATTAATGAGAATAATTAATGAACGCTAATTTATTTTCTAACATGGCGGTTTTATATTGGACTGAGTGACGTGGTTTTTGATTTCCTAGCATTCTATTGGTCCAGTGACGTGTATGAGCCAGAGTGGATAACTATGAGGTGTTCGGATGAGCATGATTTAATCTAGCAAAATCTAATGGATTATATGCACTCACACTATCTATAAATAAACCATCTAACCTAAAACCTAATCTTTTATTCAGTCGTCGCCATAAGTCTACAGAAAAATTTGTGTGTATTCTTCCTCCTCCTTTTCTCCACTAAATAAATAATTCTCTTTCAAATCAAATTAAAAATATATATACGAGTTATTTGAAGAATTCTGAAGAATTTAAAAAGAGGAAGATAAGAAGAAGAAAAGCTTTTCAAATTTATACACGCTCAAGTGCCAGGTGAGTGGAATTAATATGAAATAGAAAAATAAAATAGTTTAATTTTAGTTCTTTTCCGGCACGATAATATGAATTAATTTCTGTTAATAATTGAGGTTTGATGCAAATTATTGTAACTTCTTCTACCACTTCTCAATTCTAATTCATGTTTGACTTAAAATATGGAACGTATAAATTGCTTATTCACATTTTATGGCGTAAATGAGATTGCTTTAATTAAATTGAATTAGAATTGTTATTCAATTTTTAATGGCATAACTGGTTAGTTGGGTAAATTCAGAATATGTTCTTTGAATAAAATTGAAAATTTGGTTGGTATAATTACATAATTCTGAATATGGAAATGGAACAAAATTAGGAATTTTAATTGGTATATGTGCTTATTCCATATGCTGCCTTAAACATAAAAAGTGGAATTTTGTGTAATTAAATGGTTTGCGGCTATTGGATAAAAACTTTGTACATATTAAATCTCTAAAAGGAGAACGTAAATTAGGGTGGAAAAAATGTAAATTAAATAGACCCTAAAGGCTAGTGTAAATTTGTAACAAAATGGTATAAAAATTACAGACAAACCATACGGACTGAACGGACATGAAATTGAAACACCATTTATGTAAGAAAAAGGGAAATTGTGAAATAACCAAATTAGATGTAAAATTGGCCTAAAACAGATTAATGGAAATAAACAGTATGTAAACTGTAACGGTAAAATTAATTAATCTTGAAG
Organism: Allium fistulosum; assembly: GCA_030737815.1. Taxonomy (NCBI): domain Eukaryota; kingdom Viridiplantae; phylum Streptophyta; class Magnoliopsida; order Asparagales; family Amaryllidaceae; genus Allium; species Allium fistulosum. Next base: position 802,192,418 of record CM060903.1, on the reverse strand, counting down.
CGGTTTGGTAGGCATACTTGTAAAGGTCTGGATGGGTGTTTCATGTAGTTAAGACCAAAATATAGTTTTGGATGTACGTACTAGGAGCGAGCAAGTAGGTTCACAAGGATGGTTGTTACCTTTGATAGGTTGCTAGTACGTAGGATAGATAGCATCCGCAATCGTAGGCTTCTTCAGGCAGATCGACGCGGACGGAACAGGACAAGTGTGCTCCGACGTAGCCTTCTTTAGGCAGATCGTTGGAGGATTTTGCGCAGCCGACCCAGCTGCGGGCGCTCTTTCGGAGGACCGACACTTTGGATAGGGGCAAGTCCACGTTGGTGATCGAGAAGACATGAAGATAGGAGTCTAGTTTGGTGGAGCCTGAGCGCAACTTCGGGGTCCTGCGAGGTAGTTTGAGTCGGCGCCGGTCAGACGTAAGAGGCATTTAATCACAGTGCACAGGTGAAGAGCATGACTTTCACGCTGTAGCACGTGGATAGACAGTCACAATGCATGGGTGAAGAGCATGACTTTTACGCTGTAGCACATGGATAGGTAAGGACAGCAGGTCCGACAGGCCGATTGACGTTTAATACTATTGCATGGTTGACTTCCCTAGAGTGACCATGGACTTTGGCTTCTTAGAAACTGTATCTAGGAAGGATTCACTGCATTATATTATTCACCCTCTGCGATATCCGAGGAAAACCTAGAATTAAACTATTTTATTCTTTCAGCTTCATTTTATTTCTCGTTCACCAGACTTTATGTCTGACCCATTCTTATTTTTCCTATTTTCCTCAAATCACATGAAGACAGTTTAACAACTATTGGGATTTAGTAAAAAGGCAAGTTTCACTCCTAGGTTCAACATTGTTAGGGAAAGTAGCCTAATCCTGGTTAGTAAGCATATGTTGAATACTTTATCATTATTCCGTTGTGAGATTTTATAAACATTACTCTGACTTGCCTTTGTTATTTGCAGGATACCAAACTAGCAATTCGTGCTTTAGTGGACTTGGATTTTCAGTTCATCAAAAATTTAAGCCTACTGGGGTGCGGGTTGTTACAGAAGCCAAACATCTCCAACCACCAATCTCCATGCTTCCCCTTCACATAGCAGGCTGTCGAGCCCTCTACCTTGTTAGTGCCACCGCATAGTCAGCAACCGTTCATGCTAAGAGTTCCATTCCGCTGTGTTTTAAAGTATATATGATAGTTTATAGATTGGTTTATATAAATATAAGTATACGAGAGTTTTGGTGTTCAAGTAGTAAGAGTTTTTATTTTAAATTTTAATATGGGTTATAAGATGTTTTACTGGATTTTTCCAAATTTAAGTATAATTGAAGTTATATATATATATTATAAAGCTTGTTATGTGTGTTTTAATAAATATTATAAAGTTTATAAACTTTGTTTACATAAATATATGTTATGTTAATACTTTGAAATGAATGCATATATAATATATATATATATATATTATATATATATATATATATTATTTTGGGTTTTGAAAAAAAAAATTTAAAAAATATATATAAAGAATTGATTTTGATATGTGTTATATTGATTTCAAAGGAAATTATATAATATAAAGATTTTATATGAGAAAATTTTAGATTTTAAAAATTATATATTTTGTTTCAACGATTCAAGTCCGTCGTGCTTTGCTTTGTTCGTCGAATTCGTGTTTATCGTGTTGTGCTTGGATTCGTAGCTAGTTGTGTTGTCTATTCTCTTTAGCCTCGAAAGGTGAGCAATCACTCACGATTAACATTCTTATATTAAGTAAATTTAATTCACATGAAATGACGATTGAAATATGCTATTAAATTTGAATTGTTAAGTTATTTAATTGTTAAATATGATATGCCATTATCTGCAATCGTTTACCTATGACATATGACACCATAACCTGTTGTATATATTATATTTAAATTTGTTACTGATGATATATGCATGTTGTTGATATGTTATATTATTATCATATTTGTTCTCACGCTGCAAATTCCCTGTTAGTTTAGAAAATCCCTATGGTTGAAATGATACCTACCCGAACGATCTATAGATTTGGGGAAAATCGTTATAGGTTGAAATGACAAACCCAAGCGATTTTCATTGATTTTGAAATTTTGGGATTGCGGGTTGAAATGATATATACCCGTAAAATATAAAATTTAAATTACGGATTGAAATGATAAATATACGTATAACTTGACCATAGGATAGAAAATTATATATGGACAACGTTGGTCTATTTTTGAAAATGATTTCCAAGGTTTTGGAAAGAAAATATATATGAGTTTTAATAAATATTGGTTTTAAAATATAATATATAAATTTATATTAATATATGTGAAAATTTAGATTTTAAATTATATGTTTTGAAAATTTTAAAATTATAAGAAGTTATGAAAATGTAAATTTTAAGATTTTACTTATATTTTTAATATTTTTAAAATATATATAAGATTTAAACTGAATTTAATAATAAGATTTAATTTTAAAAAAATTAATATACTTTAATTTAATAAAATTTAATTTAATTAGTTTATATAATATATTTAGTATTTATATAAAATTATATTAATATTTTGAAAATAGATTTTGTAGTAACTTTAATAAAATAAAGGTTGGGAGAATAAATTAAGTTGATTAGTAATTTAATTTGTTAAGAATTAAATTTAAAAAAGAATTTATTGGAATCTTATTTTGAGATTTTGAAAGGCATGATTTTATAATTTGATTTAATAAAACGTGACTAAATAAATATTTCCAAATTTAAAAAAAATTGAATATTTAATTTTGATTTAAGTTTGTAATTTGAGATTTTATTTAAATGTTATTAAAAATGATTAAGCTAATAATTCAAAATTTAAATAAAATTAAAGTTGAATTTCGAAATATAAACGAAATTTATCAAATTGAGTTACTGTAAATTCCTTTGAATATTTAAAACTGTAAAACCTATTGAATTGGAAATGGTTTGATTATAGTTCAAACCTAGATTTGAAATCAATATAGATTAAAAATGGTTTTATTGAGAATTAGAATTTAATTTGAAATTGTTCAACTAAGACTGATTTAAATTGAATTTTTGACTTCAGTTGATTTGAATTGATTTGAGAAATTGGAAGAAACAATTTTATATACATATTATTTTAATATATAAACTATTTTAATAAATAAATTATATTAATCTATAACCTATTTTAAATATAAACTATTTAATTTATAACTAATTTAATATATATACTATTTTCAATATTTAAACTGTTTAAGTTGGAAAGTGATATGATTTCAAAGGTGGATATGATTTCAAAAGTGATATGATTTCGGAAGTGTATATGATTTCCAAAGAGATATAATTTTGAAATGAATATGATATTTTGATATAAAGTATAAACTGTTTGAAATATAAATGACCATGGTGTGAAATAAGCGTTTGGTTGTTAAAGAGACCGGGATCAGATATTGTCATACTCTCTGCCAATACCGAAAACCACTTTAACAATTGTGTATGTGGTGGAGATTCCAGAACGAAGTAGGATGGTTTGGCAACATCTATATGATGTATTAACGCAACCCTGACTCCCGCGAGTCAGCGCTATGTGGCTAAAACAGGAACCATGCCGGGCCAAGTGAGGTCGCTCCTCCTATCGGGCACATTTCTTCAATACCATTCTATTACTTTGTGATTTGATTGGGTGCACCTTTGATTTGGGAGTGTGTCTCGAGGTAAGCGATAGTAGTTGCTATGCGTTACCACCAGTCCGGATCCGCAAAACAGTAGAATCCTACCTTGGGTATTGCCTCGCGTACCTTGTCACATGTCTTATCGCGCCCTCTACGAGTTTGGTTTGTACCATACCCATGGAGTGTCCTCTGATAGCCCTCCAGTTTACGGGGAAATTACGGTACTATATAGAATATGGGAATATATAAAAATGTGTTAAGGGGGATATGGGTAATGCCTTAACGCTATTTTAATATTTTACTTTACTGTAGACATTATATATGTAGCGTATTGTACTATGTATGTAGATAGTTTAACGGATCCTCAAAGGGTGGAATCCCAAACATCCTTTGAGTTACTTTGTATTTCACTTGACATTTCACTTAAGTCGATTTATTGGTAAAAGAATGTTAATCCTAACTCGAGTGTTTTGTATTTTGCTTTATGCTCGGGTCAGACTGAGCGTCACAGCATTTGAGACTCACCTTTGGAGCTTAGAGTTTTGCTTGAAGATCTATCTTTCAACTTTTCAGTTATTTCAGTTCATTCAGTTGTTTATATTCAGACTTGCCATCTGTTTATGTATTTGAGACTACTTTGTATTAGATTTCTGTTGTATTAGACTTTGTTGTTTATTATAGTAGCTTCATAAACTACTATTTATCTATTCCGCTCCTTATTGTTATTTTACTATGTGTCTGTGATTCTGTGATTGATTTTATTTATTGTATATTCTAAGTTTGCGTAATATAAATTAACTATCTGTTGTTTTGAGCAATTCAAGTCTGACATGAGTGGATGATTGTCGATTTGAATGGTTCGAAATACGTGGTCGTTACAAAATGGTTACAACAGATGGCACTAATAACCTACATTAAATGGATGAATGGACTTTCGTATTCCATATGTTGTTATAGTAATAGCAGTTGCTATATAGCATATATTGCGTGCATCACATTATTTATGAAATAATAATTATTTTTCAATGCAGACTAAAAAAATAGACATAGTTTTATTTTAATATGGACATTATGAATATTCATTATGAAATAAAATTATAATAGTGGTATTTGTATTCATAACAAAAGTGATGCATTGAAAAATACATAAGTTTCTCAAATTATTTGCAATTATCTTAGAATTAGAGACTAAGCCATAATTTTGAGAAATAATTCTTTGATTTTATGATTATGAATCATATGGTGCTACTGAATTATATCTCAGACAATTAAGTATGAAGCACCCACTCAAAAGGAGCATCATAGGAGTTGATGAACTCTTTGGGTTGGTACATATAAATGTATGCAATTAGAAGTCTATTAATACCAAGATGGGTCCATGTACTTCATTGTATTAACTGGTGAGTTATCATAAACATGAACAACTGTTATGATATACTTGTGTATGTATATGATTAGTTCATATAATATAAAACGGAAGTAAATGAAATTACATATAGTAGAAATTATTCAATTTGATCAGTTAAGTAAGTATATTGGAAAGAGTTCCGAACATACCTAAAAAATTGAATGAAGATTCAATCTCAAAAGTCGCTCCTTCCTCTGATACTTAATGATGTTTCGATAAGGAGTAATTAAACTTTATTAGATAAAGTACGATCAATGATGAGTGAAGTTGAGCTAACTTCTTTCTATAAGTATGTGCACTTAAGAGCAGTACACAAGGTTAAAATTAATTTTGTTTAAAGAATTGTTTAAAATATCATACTAGATAAGGGTTTATGTAAAACTTCAACATATCCTAAACCAAGGAGTAGGCAGCTGTGCGAGTCAAAAGACTACACATAATAATTATATATGAGGATTCTTATATGAATCGCTCCAAAAGAATTCAGGAATGATCATCATTGGATGACCAATTTATGTTATCGACATAATTATTATAAATTAAAACCAAGTCAATTTTATGTAATACAATTCATAATTTTTTTATGAATACCTATTCGATTACACTTAGAAGCAATTGTTGTTTCGAAAAATACCAACTTCGTAATAAAGGAATTTCCTCTAGAATTATTGGAAGTAAAATGAATTTAGATACCACCAAAGATAAAATTGATTCTGAGGGATGAAATGAAATTAACTAAACCTAAATAGACATGACATGTTAGAATGTCTAATGATCAATCTCACACATTAAAGAGAAATTACGAATTTTATTAATTTTGAGAAAATATCTTTCTCCGTCTTAAGTAAGCCATTAAGAGTATTGATTCTACCATGTAACACGATGTGCAAATCCAGAATGGATTCCAAGTACGTTATGAAAGTATGATTTTGATATTAGAACATGAAAAGATATGATCTATCGGCTGCAAAAGTGTACTCGGAAAGAAGATCAATGCAGTTGGAATATAAGCCACATTGATAAGAATAGCATCGTAAATTTCGATTGTTAAAACCAACGTAATAGATTCGTCATTTAACATGCTATAGTTAATTCGGATTTGGCTCACAAAATTATCGCCTGGCATGAATTTGTGTTTTGGTGCACATACATTGAAATAGAAAATTCTAAATAATAATTTAGAATAGACTGTTTGCACATAACAATTAACATATCTCAAAGTTAGTGATAGTGATATTGAGTTCGTAGGTTTTCAAATGTGATCCAAAAACTGATACAAAAGTATCTCCCTACAAGCATCAAAGCTGAACAAATGTTTTGGTAAAAATATCAAATAGTTTAATTTTCAGTCAAAAGTCAGAGGAAGCATGTGTCTATAGGAAAGAGCATTAAAATGTATGTAGATATTTCTTAATTACAAGTAAACAACGTACCATTGATTGTTAATGATGTGCTTATGCTAAAATCAGTTCTAATTTGATTGTTTAATACTCAATATTGGATTTATAAATTATGTCTTTTATAATGAGTACAAAGGATGTTGGGAATGTCCCACACGATATGCAAAGACACCTTATTAAAATATTTAATATGAAATATGTAAGATGGATTCCTTATGCATTGCAATAGGAATTATCATACATACTGTATTGTTTACAATACCGTATTTTACTTATGTATTTAATGCATGAAGAAAATATCAATCCAAATTAAGATTACTAAATGATAGTTTAGAATGTTCTTGACTATTTACGAAATACTAGAAAATTGTTTACAAAAACAACGAACACTTTATAAAGAAGTGTTCGGACTCGAACTTCATAAGTGCTATTGATTATAATATGCCAATATCAAATTCATGTTCAGACTTTAGTTAAGGAGCTTTTAGTTGGAAACATTCCAAACGGAAGGTTGTGGCTATTTCAACGAAAAGGCTAAGTACATCGCTTTGAATAGCACCATAATAAATGCAATGTATAAATATAAATGGACAAATTTATGGCTGAGCTAAGGATAATTTCAAATATTGAGATTCCCATGATATTGTTATATGATAACAACGCTATGATATAGTTTGCTTAAAAACTAGAGCTCACTAGAAGTCAAGAGACATACTTAGAATAGTTCCATATGATAAACGAGGTTTATCAGCATCGCAGAGAGTTGATTGACAAAGTAGATAATTAAAACAATATAGCATACCCATTCACTAAGGGATAACCCAATTGTTTTTTAGAAAACCGATCGATGAATTTGGAATAATATTCCATAATTGACCTTAAGTGCAAATGGGAGATTGATAGAATTAGGGATATGCCCTGGGGGCAATTATGTAATCTGTTACATATATCTAACCTGACAATCAATCTTGTTCAAATTAAAGGTGTTCTCTTACTATTATATACTTGATATAATGTGTTATATTAATTAGTTATTTAATTAAAGGTATATTTAATAGAAAATCGATAAATGGTATGTTTTTTGATAGTAGTTACAGTGTGTTGTAATCATGAGTAAGTTATCATAATAAAATAAACATACTGTTTTAACTATTCCTAGTCAAAATGTATCAAGATTGGATATTGATACATCCACTAAGACTAGAGTATGTAATGATGTCCAAATGTTGGGTATTTATTACTCATGATTGCTGGTGGCACCAAGGGGATACATACTGATAATTATTGAATGACTATGGTGATTTATTTGGGAGTTCTCTGTTGGCTAAGATAACTAAGGTCAAATTGACAATCATGAAGTGACGATGTTACACCATTCCCTCGACTTGAGAATACCATGGAACTTCAACGTAGAAGCTCTACTTTAATTATAGTTAAATCGTGGCATGACGTCCATTGAACAACTATAGTTGGGTCTGAGTTGAAACATTGGAAGTGAAATACCATTCAATAGAGAATTCATCTTCTTGGTTGTATGGGGTTAGTATCACGGTCAATTGCAGTCAACTCAAAATTAAAGTCTATGTCCAGAGCAGAATGGTTAGCAATAATTGTTATTATTGAACCAATAATTTTATGTTTGTGGTTACAAAGTTGAATGTTGATGATGTTGGAGTTTTAACCAAAACCAAGTTCCATAAGTCCTAATGTGATGTAATTTTGACGAAGAGAATTGGTGTAAGTAATTGTTAGTATTAGGTACCGCTTATAATAAGTAAAATTGTATTTTTACCAAAAAGATGTGTAAACGATAATTCGGTCAAAATGTCACACCACTAGCTAAGGTGACATGTGATGTGCATCCAACATTTTATCACAAATACATATAGTTTAGATCTGAAATAACATATTATTTTATATATTCCTATTCAAGATGTTTTTAAATGGGATAAAAAAACATCCGTTGAGACTAGAGTATGCAACGCTCTTCAAATGTTGGGTAGTGAATTACTCATGCTGCTAAGGGCACCAATACGTTACGTACTGATAATTATTGGATAATTATCAAATGACTTGCTCAAGAGTTTTCTGTTGCTTAATATAACTAAGGTAAAATAAAGAATCTTGAAGTGACGATATTGCATAATCCTATTGACTTAAGAATACTATTAAACATCAATGTTGATATTTCACTTTGATTATAGTTAAATTGTAGCATGATGTCCATCGAACGACTGTAGTTGGTTCTGAGTTGAAGCATTGGAAGTGAAACACTATTCAATAAGGAACTCATCTTCTCAACCATATGAGGTTAGTATCATGATCAGCTGTAGTTAGCTAAAAGTTGAAGTTTTTGGCTAAAGTAGTTCGATTAGTAATAATTGTTATTATTGAACTAGGGACTTTGTGTTTAGAATATATGTAACGGCCCGCAAATCTGCACAATTCAAGTTGATAATAAACCACACATATCTAATCTAAATTGAACGGAAAGACAGATAGTTATAGGAAAGGAAGAAGAAAGAAGAAGAGAAGAGAAGAGAATAAGAAGTGGAAAAGAAACTAAAACAACACAGAATCTCACAATTGCAACGGAATAACATAAAATATAATATCAATGATCCTTACAAAAGAGAAACTATAATATACATGCATCCATCAAAGTACAACAACAAATCAAAATCATCAGCCTGGACAATTATGACAACATGTCCTCACAAATGTTGATAATTCTAAATAACTAATGCGGCGGAAAAATGAACATATATGGGAATACATCCTGAAGACCTCCAGCTCGTCTGCTGAAGCTCTAAAGCATCCAAATCTAATGCTGTAAATATGCTCGATCTGACCCGAGCATTGGAAGGGAAGAACGCCTGAATCAGTCTGGTAAACCAGCATGAGAAAACACATCTCAACTCAATTTTAAAGTTATCAAAAACTTCTATTTTTAAAAAAAAAAGGTATCTCATAAGACCACACAGCACATAAACACGGTCCTTTTTTACCTTACGATAACCAAAATATTTTATACTTAAACAATTTGATATTATTATTAATGATATTTGTTTTGAAAACACTTTTCAAATAAACATATACAAAGTACGTATCAATACCTGGACAATGTCAAATGGTGTATATGATACCAAAGGGGTAGCTGAAATGTTTGTAAGGCATTGCAGCTATTTTGGGTATACAGTCAAAACCGCAAAGTTCGTATTGGAATTTGGGTTTCCAACTGATAGGGAACTAGTGGCCTTTTCCTTCCTTTGCGGATTTCCATGTATGGCAACCATACTACCCGGTGGCTTCTCGTGCAAGGACTCACACACCACTATACCATTCATATTGCTACACTACTACGTACCCGGTGGCTTCTCGTGCAAGGACTCACATACCACTATACCATACAATATAAGGGTCCAGACGTCTTCTGGCCCATAGGGCAATAAGGCCCAATCATTCCGATCTGCATATAAACCGATAGCCTAAAATATATGTCAGACCACATCATTACCCATATCATCTTCGGGACGTGAGGCTTAAGGTAGCGTTTATCTTTCACATAAAGCGTTCCGCTTTGAATGCAACATTACCATTACCACAATCACACAACTATTTCTACAAACGTATAACTCCTGAGCTCGTATGTCTCAGGAAAGGGTGTTAAGCTAAGAGAAGTTGCCTTCTCCACCACCAAAAAGATGATACATTTATAGAGATCAATCAATGTAATCTAGACATGCAACATCAGACATTCGTCCATACAAGGGGTCCAGGAAGAGGACAAATCGAAGGAACTCTCCTACCACATCCTATCGGGAGTCAACCCTAGGATTAGTAGCGAGAAGACCTTGCATATAGAAAATTTTCATAACAAAGCACTACTACCACCATATCTTTATGTTTATCTTTACTACTAATAAAGAGAATTCATTGAATAGATTTACTCGGTGTCTTTTTGAAATTCCAAATATACCCTTTTACATCTCATAGAGAAATAGTATTCAAATATGGGAATATAGCCTGTTAATTTCTAAGTACAACTGTTAGTCACCATGGAGAACTACAGTGTGCATTCACAAGATGAAGTATCTGAGTGTACCATATTGTCCGTAATTTAAGTGGGAGTTCATCGGTCGAAGTTTTGTCAGATTCCAAGTTAGTATGAAGAAGTTATTACAGTCTGAACAAAAAAATAGCGGCTTCTGCACTAGGCGGTGTTCAAATATTGGGATGTGATAGCCTGTTATTTTCTAAGTACAACTGTCAGTCCTCATGGAGAACTACAGTGCACGTTCACAAGATGAAGTATCCGAGTGTTTCATATTGTCCGTAATTTAGGTGGGAGTTAATCGGTCGAAGTCTCGCCGGATTCCGAGTTAGTATGAAGAAAATATTGCAGTCTGAACAAAAAAAATAGCGGCTTCTGTACTAGGCGGAGTTAAAATATGGGGATGTGGTATCCTGTTATTTTCTAAGTACAACTGTCAGTGCCCATGGAGAACTACAGTGTGCGTTCACAAGATGAAGTATCCGAGTGTTCCATATTGTCCGTAATTTAGGTGGGAGTTAATTGGTCGAAGTCTCACCGGATTCTGAATTAGTATGAAGAAGTTATTGCAGTTTGAACAAGAAAAATAGCGGCTTATGCACTAGGCAGAGTTCAAATATGGGGATGTGGTAGCCTGTTATTTTTTAAGTACAACTGTCAGTTCCCATGGAGAACTACAGTGTGCGTTCAGAAGATGAAGTATCCGAGTGTTCCATATTGTCCGTAATTTAGGTGGGAGTTAATCTGTCGAAGTCTCGCCGGATTCCGATTTAGTATGAAGAAAATATAGCAATCTGAACAAAAAAATAGCGGCTTCTGCACTAGGCGGAGTTCAAATACGAGGATGTGGTAACCTGTTATTTTCTAAGTACAACTGTCAGTCCCCATGGAGAACTACAATGTGCGTTCACAGGATGAAGTATCTGAGTGTTCCATATTTTTGGTAATTTAGGTAGGAGTTAATCGGTCGAAGTCTCGCCGGATACCAAATTAGTATGAAGAAGTTATTGCAGTCTGAACAAAAAAAATAGCGGCTTCTGCACTAGGCAGAGTTCAAATATGGGGATGTGGTAGCCTCTTATTTTCTAAGTACAACTGTCAGTCCCCATGGAGAACTACAGTGTGCGTTCACAAGATGAAGTACACGAGTGTTCCATATTGTCTGTAATTTAGGTGGGAGTTAATCGGTCGAAGTCTCGCCGGGTTCCGAATTAGTATAAAGAAGTTATTGCAGACTAAACAAAAAAATAGCGGCTTCTGCATTAGGCGGAGTTCAAATATGGGGATGTGGTAGCGTGTTATTTTCTAAGTAAACTGTCAGTCCCCATGAAGAACTACAGTGTGCGTTTACAAGATGAAGTATCTGAGTGTACTACATTGTTCGTAATTTAGGTGGGAGTTCATCGATCGAAGTTTTGTCTGATTTCGAGTTAGTATGAAGTAGTTATTGCAGTCTGAACAAAAAAATAGCAGCTTTTTCCTAGGCAAAGTTCAAATATGAGGATGTAGTCTGTTATTTTCTAAGTACAACTATTAGTCACCATGGAGAACTACAGTGAGCGTTGAAGTGGGGATATAGCATGTTATTTTCTAAGTACAACTGTCAGTCACCATGGAGAACTACAGTGTGCGTTCACAAAATGAAGTATCCAACTATACCGTATTGTCCGTAATTTAGGTGGAAGTTCATCGGTCGAAGTATCGCCTAATTCCGAGTTAGTATGAAGAAGTTATTGCAGTCTGAACAAAAAAAATAGCGGCTTCTACACTAGGCGGAGTTGAAATATGGGGATGTGTTAGCCTGTTATTTTCTAAGTACAACTGTCAGTCCTCATTGAGAACTACAGTGTGCGTTCATAAGATGAAGTATCTGAGTGTTCCATATTGTCCGTAATTTAGGTGGGAGTTAATCTGTCGAAGTCTCGCCGGATTCCGAGTTAGTATGAAGAAAATATAGCAGTCTGAATAAAAAAAATAGCGGCTTCTGCACTAGGTGGAGTTCAAATATGAGGGTGTTGTGCCATGTTATTTTCTAAGTAAACTGTCAGTCCCCTTAGAGAACTACAGTGTGCGTTCACAAGATGAAGTATCCGAGTGTACCATATTATCTGTAATTTAGGTAGGAGTTCATCGGTCGAAGTTTTGCCTGATTTCGAGTTAGTATGAAGAAGTTATTGCAGTTGGAACAAAAAAAATAGCGGTTTCTGCCTAGGCGACATTCAAATGTAGGGATGCTACTATCAAATCTACTTCCACGGGTACAAATAAAAATGCATGCACATTGTGGTTAAATGCAGGCCCACCTGGACGTGCATATGTACTCATATATATAGTATGCATCGCAGGTCTAGTGGCAAGTTGCCCTGCATCATGAAGATCTCTTTCTTTAAAAATCATCATCATAAACCTGCATTTTCGAATGCATATGTTGGTCCGAAATGGTTTTCGGATAATTCTGATCCTAGTCTCTTCGGACCAACAACGATAAGAGGCCCTCAACCTCATACGGAAACCATGTCTCGTAGACTTATCACGTTTTCAACTCTCAATTTCTATCCTTCGGCCAAGAAGGAAGCCCGGTAGATTGGAGTACCATAGTCACTCTGCACTACTCGAATCAACATTCTTAACACCAAACAATATTCAAGCCTACTCAGTCAGCTTCATGCTAAGTGCATGACTAATCACTTCCTACATCAAGTCAAGGAACCAAAAATGGCCAAATTTGATAGTCGGTTATTTAACTATCAAAGCAACAAATAAAATCTAGCACATAAGTAGTCACTAGGCCCATTTAGTTAATCTTTTATTAATTAAATATCTTTCCAAATATTTACTTCAAATTATCTTTAAAAAGATATATTCTCAAAACCACTTCAACTATCTGATATTTGGAAAACATTTTTATATACTTATATCAATGGTATATGTATATTTAATAACACTACCATTTTGGAAACACACTAAATTAGGCAGCGTTAGGTAAAATGAGTTTTGTGTTTTGAGTTTTCAACATTAATTACAAAATATGAGAGAAGTGGAGGGACGATGGATAGGATGGAAGAAAGATAGAGGGGACTATGGAGGGGATGGAGGAACGATGGAAGGATGGATTTTTTTTCGTGCTTCTCTTATTTCTCAAAATATGAAAAATAAAAAAAAGTTTTTTTCTATTTTGTATGTTAACTTTGTTTTCTAAATTGGTCCTTTTCCACAATATACATGCGTTGCGTGCATTTTTCATGGATGAAAACCCAAAACTAAAAAGGATAAACCAAACACTGCCTTAATTTCTATAACCGTACAACTCCCAAGTTCATACGCCTCTGAATGGGTGTTAAGTATAAGAAGCAATGATCCTATACCACCAAGCCTTTAGTACGATCATAAGAACCAATTCGTGTATTTTACAATGGAAGGTCAAAATACAATGCATTGGGTCAAAAAGAATGTTGCGTAAAACATTGTTACGACAACCCAAAAACACTAGTATAGGGATTCGATTAATTATATATATGTATATAAATCCCGTATACTATATAAAACATTTCCTTTCGGAAATCATTTACTATAACAACAGTGGTATAGTCGATGCCTTCCTTATTTTCCTTGAAAACATCTATTACAACAATAAATGTTGAAACCTATGGTTTCATCACTTAATAACTTTTAGATCACTTTAAAAACCATTAAATTCCATTTGATTTTTATTTTCAAAACATTACATAAAAAGATAAACCATTTTTAAAACGATAAACTCCATATTTAAATCTCAACATATATCATTTCTACATTTATAAAAATATGTTTTTAAATCTCCTTTCAATTTTATAAACTTCTATTTTTATAAAACTCTTTATTTATAAAATTCTATTTATAAATTCATTTTTCTATAAATCTCTTTTATTTATAAAATCCATTTATATCATTTACAAAATATCGATTACAAACCCATTATATATATATATATTTATAAATTCTGTTTATAAATTTAATTATAAAATATCACTTTTATAAATCCTTTATATAAACCATTCAAAAAGTCTATTTAAAATATTTCTTAAAACTATTATTTTATAACATCAAAAATCATACATTTTTATTTATTTAAAATAAATTCATTCCTTTTAATAGTTTGATAGTAATTATTAAAAACATATAAAATTCCAAAATCATTTTAATCATTTCAATTCAAAATCATTATTTTATAGTATTTCAAAATACTAAAAATAAGGCCCAGTGCTACTATAACACTAAATAAGGGTAATCATATCGATGTCATCAAATATGGTATCCCACTCATCATATATCAAAATATATGAAAAGTAAAATCAACAGTGTGAGGAATCGTATTAGATCCTCCAACCTGTCCCTCTACATCACGTATAGTATATAATCAAATAATATAAATCAACCGCTTCGAGGCGGGATCATATACAAAGGGTCATCCGCTCATACACGGGAATGTAATAGGGTCTCATACGCTCCAGGGGCGGGAATATATTCAAACCAACTAATAAAATAATAAATAATCCTAACCATCAACAATAAAATTATCCACACTTATATAAAATTATAAGTGGGCCAGCGAGGTGAGTTAACTCACCGAAATTCCAGCAATTGCCAAGGCATTCCGATTTGAATTAAAATCCAACAGGTGTTCAGTTTTAACTCAAATTCCTACTAGCTCCAAATTCAACCATTCCAATTCCATAACGTAGTATTCGCTAATACGAGTTTAACGCGGTTGACCGTGGTTGATTTGGACCTCATATGAAAAAGTTATGATATTTATTGTTAATCGGGTTTTTAACCCAGCAGAATTCAAAAGGAGTTAGAACATTCAAACTTCAAACTGAGCCAGAACGACTCGAAACTTGACCGGAAGACCTAAATGTACATAACAAAGAAACTCCGGGAGTTTGAACAAAAATACACCAAGTATTTGGATCGGCACCGATCCGATCCAATCCAAAATATTGACTTGTGGTTTCTCCAATCCACAGGCATTATGCTTTTACATCTCTCCTAATCTTATCTACGAAGTTTGATAACATTCCGAGTATCCGAGTTAAAGAAGTCAAGACTTATCCGATTTGGATTACAGTTCAATCTAATTTATAGATGAACCATCGTCAAAGCAAGTCAACAAGTTATAAATCACATGGGGAACCCCGCATGCAAGAAAGGAAGCTGATGAAGTAGGAGTTGTGCAAAAATTGCACAACATTTTGGATCGGGACCGATCTGATCCAATTGGATCGGTACCGATCTAAAAAGTTAGTTCGAAATCACCCCAAATTTTATGTGCCTCCCCCTATGGTGGTCTTTTGGTACTCTGGTTCCAATCCAAGTGCTATCTAAATCCTATAAATACCATACTATCTTCAACAGAAAAGGGGTTAGCTGCTCTGATCACGGGGGAAACTCTACTGCTAAGATTCTTTAACCTTCTTCCTCCCCACAATGGTTGTCATGGGATAATTGAGATCCTTCCTTTTGTCTCCATCAATGGTGGCCTAATCTTTCTTCGTTCAATTACTAGAATTGTAAACAACTTGTACTTGTGATCAACAGTCAATCCATCAATAAAATCTATAAAGTAGACGTAGGCTTCGTTAAAAGCTAAACCACTATAAAAATCTTGTGTTTCTGTACTTTATTTTACTTTTTCTGCAATTTAGAAAGTTTTTGCACTACTTTATTTGTCCTGATAAACAGAGCTGGTGCTTTCACAATCATATCAGGGTGTTGATCCATTTTTTGGGTTAACATTTTGGTGCTTTCACTAAGAACACTAAATCCAGGTTTAGATCTAGCTATCTACTTTGGATCAGATAGGTTCAGAAGTTAGATCCTCGATCCTTGCTCAGAAGATCTGCTGTTGAGAATCAATGGCATAAGGAAGAAGGAGAACTGCCTCCGGAAGATCCATAGGAGTTGTAATTGCTGGAGAAGAGATCAATCCTCAGCAAATTGAAGTCAATGGCGCCAACACAGGAGATCATGTGCAGGGATCCTCCATTCAGCGTGAAGTTGTCACTAGAGATGAATTAAATAAAATGGTTGATGAAATTAATTAGAATATGGAAAACAGTCAAAGAGCTCTTATGGACAACTTGAATGCCCTATTGACCTTACAGTTACATTCTTCTCCAAGAACCATGACAAAGCCCGCGGCTGCCATGGAACAAGAAAATTCTTCTATCTCTGGCCTAAACAGGAGAAACAGAAAGCAGTAGTAGAAAGGAGTGATAGGTGGAACCGTAGGAATTAATATAGAAGGAAACGCAAGCACTCCACCAACTGCGAGACAATCAGCTACAAACTTGAATGTAGGGGTGAAATCCCCACGGGAAGGTAAAGCAATGGATATCTCCGACTCAGAAGATGGTGAGCGACTTGACGACGACAAGTTGGAAGGAAATACCAATGCATTCAATAACGCCAGGGGGATCCAAACTGCCCCTACCCGACCAACCGCAAACCAACGGAACTCTAAGGGAGTGGCTCTCCCGAAGACATGAGAGCCTAGGCTTCGGTCTACTTACCAAGTTCATTTACAAAATCAAACACTTGGTGTAGTCACTGACAACTAACCCACATATTACCGGAAATATGAGGCATATATCGCGGACATGGTTAAGCGGCTAATGGATGAAAGTAAGGATGGAAGGGATGATGAATAGGAATCCTCTCCAAGTTGAACTCCCTTCATTGATGACATTCTGAATGAGCGGTACCCTAAAAAGTTCACTATGCCAACTATTTCATCTTATGATGGAACGAGAGACCCGAAACCCCACTTGTATAAGTATAGTTGGTACATGGATGGAACAAATGCTTCGAATGTCGTTCGATGTAGATGTTTCTCGATTTTCCTGGAGGGAATTCTTCCATGTGGTTCATCAGGCTTCCGCCAAGGTCCATCTCCACTTTCAATCAACTAGCAACAAGATTCCTTGATCAATTTAAGCTTCACACGGCACGACTGAAAGATGTGATGTCCTTATCCGGCCTATTCTAGGGATGGAATGAATATCTGAAGTCCTTCATGAATCAGTTCAACACCGCGGTGACTGAGGTAAGTAATCCAAACGAGGATATGGTTTTCATGGCCTTGGTCCACGCTATCCACCCCAAAATTGAATTCAAAAATGGATCAAAATGAAACAACCTACCACTAGGAAGGACTTTAACTGGAAGGCGAGCTAGTATTTGAGATTGGAAGAGGCATAAGAATTAGAAAGGAAATCTGCAAACTTACAACCAACCAACATTGGGCAGAGTGGTATGGCGACAAACCAAGACATAAATACCTTTGGGATTGCTGAAGAAAACGTAGGGAAAGATGGAAATTAGAAAAGTAAGAACCAGAATTCCAACAAGCGAAATGGAAGTAACAAGCGACTTAAAGGTTTGAGGCCTAAAGAATACACCTCGCTTAACAATACTCCAAAATACATCTATCTTGCAACACAGAGGACGAAAGAGTACAAGAAGCCACCTAAAAAGGAAGCAACTATGCAGCAAAAGCATTCCGAAAAGTATTGCCGCTTCCATGAAACAGATAGCCACAATGTGAATGAGTTTTGTCACCTGAAGAACTTGATTGAGGAGCTGATTCGGGAAAACAAGCTTTAGCAGTATGTGGGAAAACCACAAAATCTTGACCAACCCGCAGCGCCCCAAACTCCCAGAGATCGAGGGAATCAAGCGGGAACTAGCTAAGAGGGACCCAGATAGACTGACCAGAGACTCATCATTGGAACAATATCTAGAGGACCCTATCCCGCGCAGACGAGTTGGGGAGAAATGGAGCGGTACGCAAGCTCATTAAAGTACGCTCCAAAAGATTGGTGCTTTGCAATTGAAGATGAAACCCCTACCGAGCATCAAAGAACCTAAACGATGACATAGTATTTCGAAATCGAGACACTAAAGGGATAAAATCTCCAACTCTTGACCCTATGGTCATGACAGTAGGAATCTAACACGCCATGGTCCGATGAGTATTGGTAGGCAGTGGCAGTTCTATAAATATCCTTTTCAAACGCACCTTTGATCAGATGAAGATCATTATGAAAGATGTATCCGCTTACTGAACAAAGATCCAGAGATTCACCGGTGGACCCAAATAACTTGTCAGAATAATTGATTTACCCATAGAACTTGGGGAAGGCGACCGAAGAGTTGCCCTCATCCAAACCTTTATGATCGTAGATGAAATTTCCACCTATAATGCCTTCCCGGGGTGGCCCGCCTTGGTAGATTTCAGAATTTCTTTAGCTCAATGGTGTCTAACTATGAAATTTTCGATAGAGAATGGAGTCGGAGTGATCAAAGGAGACCAAAGTGCCACTAGAGAATGCTATATCATGGAACTCGCGAGTCTAAATGAAGGGAAAAGGGGAAGAATGTGGGGAGAACTCTCCACATTCGTGAACCTATCGAATAGTAACTACAGAGCTGCCCCTGGCTTGGGGACCATAGCCGATTCGATAAGGCTTTGGACCCTAGAAAGAAGAGTTCAAGGGAGGAACATGCAGCACCGGCAGAATTGATGGTGTCTGTCCCAATCAATATGGATGACTCAACATGGGTCCTGAAGATTGCATCACATCTTGGAAATAAGATGCGACTGGAACTTATCAAATTTCTTCGCGCCAACCTGGACGTATTCGCTTGGATGCATTTCAATATGTGCAGGGTATCACCAGAGATTGCATGCCATGCACTCAATATCTATCCCAAGTATACACCAATAAAGCAGATGAGGCACAGCTTAGGACCCAAACGGTCCAAAGTGTTAAGAGAAGAAGTAAACAAGCTGATGGCGAATGGTTTTATCATCGATGCGACCTACCCCAAATGGGTATCTAATATGGTCTTAGTCAAGTAGTCCAATAGGAAATGGCGAACCTTTATTGACTACTCGGATCTAAACAAAGCTTGCTGGAAAGGCAGCTTTCCTCTGCTCAGAATCGATCAGCTTGTGGACGGGACAACTGGACATGAATTGCTATCATTTATGGATGCATACTCGGGATACAACCAGATAATGATGCACGAACCTAATTAGGAAAACACCAGTTTCATTACTGATCTGGGGTTATACTGTTATAAAGTGATGCTATTCGGGTTAAGGAAAGTTGGGAAAGTATACCAATGACTAGTGAACGCAATGTTCAAGCATCATATCGGGAAAACTATGGAAGTTTATGTAGATGACATGTTGTTTAAATCACGTATAGCCACAAATCACTTGGATAATCTCGCCGAAATGCTTGAAATAATATGCAAATATGGAATGGAGCTCAATCCACTTAAATGTCACTTCGAAGTAGCCTCTGGAAAGTTCTTAGGATTCATCGTAAGCACCAGAGGCATCAAAGCAAATCCAGAACAAATTACTGCTCTAGAGAAGTCAAGGTCCCAAAGAACAAGAAGAAGTTACAAAGCTTGAATGGAAAAGTTGCAGCACTAAGTCGGTTAATCTCAAAAGCAATCGACAAATGTATACCATTCTTTGACGCACTAAAGAAGGGAAAGAAGAACTTTGAATGGAATCGGACTTGTCAAACTGCGTTCAAAGAGTTACTGCGACATATGGAAACCCCGCCAATCCTATCCAAGCTAGTGGACAGAGAACTTGTTCATTTACTTAGCAGTCTTACCTTACGCATGAAGTGCCGCGCTTATACGTGAGGAAATTAGGAAACAGTGACCCATATACTACATTAGGAAATAGTTCGTTGGAGCTGAGAAGAACTATCTGAAATTGGGAAAGCTAGCATATTGCCTCTTGATCGCATCCAAAAAGTTACGACCATTTTTCCAGGTGCATCCGATCAAAGTACTAACAGATCAACCCTTAAAGCAAGTGTTGTACCGCCTCGAGACCTCCGGGCAACTTATCAAATGGAACATCGAATTGAGTCAATATGAAATCACTTACCATCCTTGAAGGGTGATCAATAGGCAGGCATTGGCAGATTTCATTGCCGAATTTATTATACGCGATAATGAAGAAGAATTACTCCAGAAGTGGAAACAGGCTGGAACTTGTTCATTGATGGTGCATCTAACAACTTCTACTTGGGAGCAGGGATAGTGCTTAAGACTCCCGAAGGATGATCCGTTTACTATGCCTTACGCTTGGAGTTCCCTACAACAAATAACGTAGCAGAATACGAAGCATTGATAGCTGGGCTAAAGATTGTGAAGGAACTTGAGATAAAATCCATACACATCTATAGCGACTCTCAGCTAGTCGTTTGTCAGGTGAAAGGTGAATACCAGGCTCAAGAGGAGAACCTTGCCTCGTACCTATCTAAAGTGCAGGAACTACTGTACGACATTAGGATTACACCATAACTCATATCCTGAGGGAACAGAACACGAAGGCGGACTATTTAGCCAAACTGGCCAGTTCTGGAGAAGCTCAATCATTGGGGTTAGTCCCGGTTGAAACTTGACCACTCCAAGCATAAGAAAAATGGATATCGACTGGATTTTTGAGGCAACCAAAGAATCAGAAACATGGATGATGCCAATCAAGGACTACCTGCTTACAGGAAATCTCCCCGTAGATAGGAATCGGTGAAAAAAGCTTCTTCGAAAGGCACTACGATTCACGATACAGGATGGGATACTCTACCGAAGGGGATTCTCCACCCCCTTTCTCAGATGTTTGACCAACGACGAAGCTCGAAGGATCCTAAAAGAAGTTCATGAAGGCGACTGTGGATATCATACCGGGGGGCAAACCCTTGCAAAGAAAGTTCTTTGGTATGGGTATTTTTGGCCAACGGTAAACCGCAATGTAGTAGATTACGCCAGATGGTGCAACCAATGCCAAAGACTCAGCAAAATCAAAAGAACTCCTTCGACAAAGCTAACACAGATGGTCAGCCCATGGCCATTCGCAATTTGGGGAATCGATCTGATTGGTGTATTACTAATGGCTAAATGAGGAGCCAAATATGCTATCATTGCTATTGACTATTCACCAAATAGGCTGAAGCGGAACCACTGACCACTATTACCACAAAGAAAGTTATTAACTTTATTACTAAAAACATCATTTGTAGGTTTGGTGTGCCACAGAAAATCATCATGGATAACGGGACTCAATTCGAAAGCGTTGAGTTCAAAGTCTTTTGCAAACGCTTTCGAATCGAGAAAAGCTTTTCCGATGTTGCACAATCGCAATCCAATGGGCA
The DNA here is from genome assembly GCA_030737815.1 of Allium fistulosum. Lineage (NCBI taxonomy): Eukaryota > Viridiplantae > Streptophyta > Magnoliopsida > Asparagales > Amaryllidaceae > Allium > Allium fistulosum. The sequence goes on along the minus strand of CM060903.1, from coordinate 802,170,647 downwards.
AGCGAAAGCAGCCAATAAGATCATCAAGTCTGCCATCAAAAAGCGGCTAACTAGAGCAAAGGAAATCGAGTAGATGAACTTTCCCTCACACTATGGGCTTATAGGACAACGCACAAATCTGCAACTGGGCACTCTTTGTTCGCCCTAGCATATGGTTTAGAAGAAATGATCCTAATTAAGCTAGAAGTCCCTTCTCATCGAAGGCAAAACTTCGATCAAAAGCAGAACGAGTAGCTCCTACTCGAGTCGCTTGATATGGTCGATGAGAAGAGGGAAGAAGCCGAAATAAGGACTGTTGCTCACCAGAAAAGAGTCGCATGGTACTTCAACTCCAAAGTTCTTAACCACATTTTCGAAGCGGAAGACCTTGTCCTCGAGAGGGTCTATCCTGCACCAGGAGCATTCGGACCAAACTAGGATGGACCCTATGTGATTGGTCAGAAGCTAGGGGATGACACATTCAAGCTAACAATCGTTGATGGAACCCAAATTTGCCGATCATGGAACAGTGTATCGCTGCGTTATTACTTTACCTAAGACTATTTTATGTATTTTCTATTTCTGCAAATAAGCCATCCCGGAGTACCGGGGGCATTGTAAATAGGCAGAACTTGCCGAACTTTTAAATCGCTTTGCTTTTTGAACCAATAAAACTGTGTTCATAAAAGTAACATGCTGAGTCGACGAGGTCAAATCGACTCAAAACCATCCAATTGCTGCTTGAGATAGTAGAACCACGCTTAAGTACTCCCTACCTACCCGTTGGGTCGACGGAAGCAAATCGACACAAACCGTTGGATCAGTGAAACCCTATGTCTGCCTTCTAAGAACCGGTATTGCTCCGACGACACCGGGAGGGCCCAAATCAAAGCCGCACATTTTGTAAGCTATGCACCGCTTCTTGGATTATGGAATCACATCCAAGCAAGCACAACTACCAAATCTGCGCATTTCGTAAGCCGTGCACTGCTTTTTGGATTGTGGAATCACATCCAAACAAGCACAATTACCTAAGTCGCGCATCTCATAAGCCGCGCATCGCTTCATGGTTCGCGAAACTACGACCATGCAAGCACCAATCTCATTGTGTGCATTTCGTAAGTCGCACACTACTACTTCGATCAGCAAAATTACATCCAAAGATATGGAATTCATACATTGCAAAAATTGCATGTCGCCCCAACAGCCAAGAAAATAGCGCTCCAAGTAGTGATATGCGTGCGCGATATCCTGAATTTCAGCATCGTGACGAAGTAACTTGAACAAATAATTAAGAAACCGGTGTTGCCTCGGCGTCGCCGATCAGTTAAGTGCACAAATCACTAAAGTGTGTAAAATGCTCACCATGAGGCCGCTAAAAGAGCTTCGTGGATATCTCAAACCAAAATTCTCAAAGATAGAAGTTGCAACACAGATCTGACTAGGGGGATCAAAAAGGCCACAAAAAGCACCCAGTCTCATGTCAAATGTTTGAAGTAAACAACCCCGTGAACTGGGGGTGCGCACACACCAATACTTAACCAAAAAACTAAATACTTCATAGTTTTGTTACTCCAAATAAAGAATTTTGGCGGTGATTACAGGACTAAATAAAATAGTGCTAAATAAAATTGGCAAAGTGCATGAAACATAGATAAGTAGACAAATAAAATTACAATCAAAATGTCAACATTGTATTACTTATAACGTTATCAATGTACAACAATAAACAGCGGGTGCCATGCCCGTACAATATTGGCCAAAAAACAGAAAAATACAAAATATCACTGTGACAACAACAAGAAAAATGCCAAGTGCAGACTCTGTACTTGTATTAATGGTGACCAGAAAACAATCAAAGGAGGAAAAGACAAATCAAGACGTCTTCTCGCCACTTCCCCGATCGCCTTTCTCGCCTCTAAGTTGCAATTTCTCGGGCTTATCCTTTCTTGGGGCAATCTCACTCTCCGAAGCATGGCCCTTGGTGGACCCTCCTTTCCCTTTATGCTTACGGGATCGATGAGAGCTCTTCGATGACCTCTTATGTGCTTCAACCTTCTCCTTTTTCACCGCGATCGTCTATTGCTCAGTCTTCGGCTGCTCGGCCTCTGCTCTATTTGGTTAGCTGCCTTGGTCTGCTTGCTCTCGTGTATCACCAACTGCCAAGCTCTCCTCTTGAGAAACAAAGGAGTCATCCAAACCATGTAGCACTGTAATTTGCTCAGAATGCGAACCGGGATGCGAGCCAAAAGCGGAGATGACGGTTGACGTAGTTAAAATAGCGGAGGACCCGACATCATGATGAGAAGGCAATTCTGCAGGAAGAGAAGGTTGATCTATAATACCAGAATAAAGGGCGGTCATATCGGCAATTTCATCAGGCGTGAATTGAAAATCTTCAAGTATGGGAGAGTTAAGAAAGTTACCTACTGTGGGGGGTTTGTTCATGTGCAACGACATCAAAACCTTCGTCATTGTCTTCTTTCGATGGATGCACGACTACAGGAGAAGTGGCAATGATCCCCTCGCTGGTATGAAGATGCGAAGACGGCTCGCCCGGGCCCGAAGGAAAATCTTCAGTAGCAGCCTCAGTGGTGGCCGTGACATTGATGGTTTCATGCTCCCTCTCCAACATTAAAATTTTCGGCCTTCCACTAAAGCTAGGCGGGATTCTTCGTTTAAGTAGGCCTGAACCAGCTCCTCTTCAGTATAATCGTTACCTATGTCTTGAACCCGGGCCAGAACTTCTTCCCAAACTACAATGAGTGTGCAAGGGAACAATGGACCCAAGTAACCGAGGCTACCCTGTAGAAGCACATAGAAGCCTAAAATGGTAGCATCCAAGCCTTCCATTTTCTTAGCGAAAGTATCTTAGAGCTCTGAAAGGCTGGCCTCTGTGCCAAACTTCTCTACTGCCAATTGATTTTTCTCAACATCCAAAGTCAAAATTTGTGCACGTAGAGAGACAATTTCTTGGGATTGTTCAACGACAACTTTCTTCTCCATCTCAACCCTCATCTCACTTGCCTTCGGTTTTTCTTTTAGAGCCGCCTTATCGGTGTGGCACTTTTTAATTTTATCTCTAAGTATGAGTGTGGTTCGATCGGTAGACTCCTTCAGCTCCTTGAATAAAGAAGCACTCTTACTTTCCCTCTTCAGCTTTACGATCTACAAGCTGCTTCTCATATTCATCTTTTTTGGACTCGAATGAGAGAATCTCCTGGTTGTTGTTTCGATTAACGGTAGAAAGCTGCTTGCACAATTTCTCCTACCCCTCGGCTTGCTCCAAGCCGCTCTGAATCGCATGGAGATGAGGTGAATAAAATTCTGCGCGAACCGACTTCAAGTTGGGTTTATCGAAAATAACCCCCCTAAGAACAAGTTGGGAAATGCAGCCTGTAGGAGCGACGGACCAGCAGGGAGAACGTAAGGGGCTCACCTTGAAATTGTGGGAGAAGCTGCCACAACAGTGTGAGTGAAAGAGGTCATGACTCCTGAAGCGGGAACGGCAATCCCAGTAGAAGTGTGAAGCTGCACGGAGAGTACATGTTCTTGATCTTTCTTCAGTATTTGATGGGTCATCCCATTCAATCGGGCTTTTTCTTTTCTTGTGGTCGCTTCCTTTATCGCGATCTTGATCCTTCTCAACTCGGCGGCATTCTTCTGCCTCCTTATATTTTCTCCTCCTCTCTTCATCAGTGTCATAGGAGGCGTAGTATCTGGATGAATGCCTTTGCGAATGCTGAGACTCAAGTACTCGGTTAAGATCGCTGTAAAAGCCACAAGGCATAATCCCTGCAGCAAACAATAAAACGACTTCAGAAAAAAGGCATTTGATGGATTAAAATATCCTCATAAAATAATGATGAAATGTGTGATCCTAGTGAAGTGTGTGCTACAGTTTAACGACCCCAATAGAATACACAAACTGGATCGATCGCCAACTAAAGTCAGGACATCCATATCTATAGGATTGATTTGGGTAGGCTGGGAAGGCAACCCTTTCGAAGTGAAGTCACCCATCAGGTCTCCCATATCTACAAAAATGTTGCTCGCATCTCCCAAGTCAAAATCGACGCCCTCCGACAAAGGGCTAGGAACGAGTTTGTTCTTGGGAGAAGCTTCTTCAAAATATTCTTTCGAAAGAGGTGAGGGAGTATGTTCGGGACTCAGCTCCGGGGCCTTGTCAGCTAAATCGACATTGCCTTCATCGGTATTTGTATCCCAATTTATTTCTTCTTCGATTAAAGGGAGCCCCTCACTAATCTCTTTTTTCTCCTTTCCCTCAATCAACAGAGCTTTTCCCGTCCAATGAAAAAACTCCTCTTCTTTCTCCTATGGGATCGAAGGCATCTTGGGTGGACTGTCAACCGCAACTAGAACATGGGCCTCTTCAGAAGTTTTCTCTGACCCGTTGGATGAGTCACTTTCTTCCTCCTCATCATCATCGTCGTCACCTTCATTAGAATCATGGGAAGAGGAAACTGAGCGAGTCTAGGTTTTGGAGTGAGAAGGGACACTAACGAATCCAACAGACCTCCTGGGATGTAAGAGCCCACACTGGTGAAGATGTTCATCTGTAAGCAGAAACCCGATCATGCGCTCTTGAGCATCGACCGCTTTCAAGGCATTGAGAACAGGGTTGAGCGTCGGATCTTTGTTAATTTTCAAGAGAACTGTAAAAGAATAGACGGTCGTTCAAAAAACTTTTTAGCGGCTAAAGGAAATTCCATGCACGGTGAAAGAAATTTGCCCCCCATGGTTTGTAGATGGGTGAATCCCTTTGGACATTTGGCAAAAAAGACTGATTTTGAATGAGGGAACCTTGCTAGGAAGATCAAGTATAAGTTTTCGGTTGCATTGCGCCTCAATATAAATGAGTGGCGGGTTAGCCTCCATCTTTTTAAATAACAGGAGATACTGCAGCTTGGCAAACCTCAGGGCGCGGTTAAGTGTTAGCATGAACAAAATATATAAGCAAGTTAGCATGGCGTAACCATTCGGGAGGATTTGGAATGGAGCCAACCCCATGTTTTGAAGAGTCGCCATAAGAAAGTGATTAAATAGGGGCACCGCACCATACATACACATGTAGCGATGGCAAGCCACGTATCGGAAGGTGGCCTATGAGCAAATTCCCCTCTGGACGGCAAAAGCATGTCGTCCTCCGAGATGCTGTATTGCGAGCAAATGCTTCACAATGCCCTGTGTGTAAGGATCGAAGAGGCTTTCTCTGGAGGATCAAGCAAAACCCTGGAGTTTGGGGGGAGTGCGATCCACGACGGGGCCAATTAGGATCAAATGGCCATATTGCCCCTAAGCTATGGAAGTAGTAGGTCCAGCCAGGATCGACGAAGATTCCGCTTCAGGAATAGGTGAGCTTCCTTCAACTGACTTGCACTGGGAAGATTTGCGCATCATTCTATATAAAAAAAGCTTGTGTTCAAAACGATCAGGTGCACCAAATCCTTAAACTATAATCGCCTAACCTGGCCGATACTTGGAATTCGGAAGGTATTTGACATGTATTAATCACCGATCGGATTCCAAATACTAACTGTGAGTATGTATGTGTGATGTGTAATCTACATGAGAACAGGCTCAGCGTCCTGAACATTATGAAAAGACCATTCTGTGTAGATGGCTCACTTACACTGGAAAAAAGATTCATATCAGCTGTTAATGTCTTTTCTTTTACACTTATCCGTTATCAATCAATGATTGATAACGGATCCGTCGTCCGAAGCAGCAGGGAAAGCTCTTCCTATTTCGGGTACACCGACTGTGCAATGACAAGACCAAACCAATGCGAGCAATTATAGACCGATGAGTTTGAATCAGGAAGAAAATTATTAGCATAAGTCGATTTTAGTTTCTTGGAAAGTGATGACAATCTAAGCTGCATGAAAGACGCTATCCTAAGTTATTATCACCTCCCAGAAAAACCAAAATCAATCCGCAATCCACAAGATGTCATGCCGGAATCAACTGATTCTGATTCTATGCATGAAGATAACAAAAATGTCGAGCACCGGCGAAAAACCCTATCTTCGTTCCATGAAGAACTTTGGACTCGATTTACTATCTTCTTCTACAAAATCACAATCAGCTCGAATCTTCCACTGCATCCATCATTAACATAACCTCATCATCAATCGATGATGTAATATCACGTCAAAATCCACTTCACTGACCTTCGAAATTGAGAAAAGCGATGAGGTCTTCAATTCAAGTTAGCTTGAACTAGGATGCTTTGGATCAGCAGCGCCTCAAGGCAGGCAAAATCACGGTAGCAGGTGGCGCTAGGAGTAAGGATTGGTGGAGGCGCTCTGATGATGGCAAAAGATGGATCGGTGAAAGTTCGATTTCCTCTAGATCGGCTCGGCTTGAAAATGTAAAATGAAAGAATGGAGATCCGATCTCACTTATATATAAAGAACGGAGAAAAAGGAAAAAATTTCCTAAGTACTTAGATCGGTGTCGATCCGATCAAATTGGATCGGTACCGATCCAATTTATTTCCCCTAAATGATCTCAAACTTTCCTTTTTTGCCCAACTCAATATTCATATTCATTCTGGAAGCTATCAAGTCAAGATCATTCTGTAATTATGACTAATGAAGATTCCACTAAGGACTGATAGTTAGCCGGAACGTCATAAGTAGCTATTCAAGGAAGCTAGATATGACCAATAAAGCTCCATGAAACGAAAACCGAACGATAAATAATTCTAGAGCACGCCTTGTTTTCAATGAAAGCATGCTCTAGGGGGAAAATGTTAATCGGTTTTTTAACCCAGCAGAATTCAGAAGGAGTTAGAACATTCAAACTGAGCCAGAACGACTCGAAACTTGACCGGAAGACCTAAAAGTACATAACAAAGAAACCCCGGGAGTTTGAACCAAAAATACGCCAAGTATTTGGATTCGGCACCGATCCAATCCAATTGGATCAGCACTGATCCAATCCAATTGGATCTCTACCGATCCAAAATATTGACTTGTGGATTCTCCAATCCACATGCATTATGTTCCTACATCTCTCCTAAACTTATCTACCAAGTTTGATAACATTCCGAGCTTCCGAGTTGAAGAAGTCAAGACTTATCTGATTCGGACTATAATTCAATTTAATTTACAGGTGAACCATCATCAAAGCAAGTCAACAAGCTATGAAATCACATGGGGAATCTCGCATGCAAGAAAGGAAGCCGTCGAAGTAGGAGTTGTGTAAAAATTGCACAAAATTTTGGATCGATACCGATTCAATCCAATGGGATCGGTACCGATCCGATCCAATTGGATCGGTATCGATCCAAAAGGTTAGTTCGAAATCACCCCAAATTTTACATGCCTCCCCTTATGGATAACTACAGGCTTCTGGAACTCTGGTTCTGATCCAAATGCTATCTAAATCCTATAAATATCATTCTATCTTCAGCAGAAAGGGGGTTAGCTGCTCTGATCATGGGGGAAACTCCGCTACTAAGATTCTTCAACCTTCTTCCTCCCTACAATGGCTGCCATGGGACAATTGATATCCTTCCTTTTGTCTCCATCAATGGTGGTCTGATCTTTCTTCGTTCAATTACTAGATTTGTAAACAACTTATACTCGTGATCAATAGTCAATCCATCAATAAAATCTATAAAGTGGACGTAGACTTTATTAACAGCCGAACCACTATAAAAAATCTTGTGTTTCTGTACTTTATTTTGTCTTTTCTACAATTTAGAGAGTTTGCGCTCTACTTTATTTGTCTTGATAAATAGGGCTGGTGCTTTCACGATCATATCAGGGTGTTGATCCAATTTTTTGGGTTAACATTTATAAGCACTTGATTTTATATAATATATTTATAATCACTTTTGATTACATAATTAATTTAATTACACTCCTAAATCAAATCTGGTCGTTGCTTCCTTAAGAACATCACAATTTCAACTCCAAGTCTTCGTTCGTTCGTTTACAATCTCCAACATCAACCCATCGTGGAGTATCCACATACCACCGCACTATCACCGGAGGATGCCACTGCCTCCACCTCACCAATGAACCTAGCGCCACCACCTAGCTCCTCCTGTAGGCCAAGAATAAGCCCTAAAAACTGCCAATGGTCGGAGCTCCATAGCCCTCGCTCTAGTTCACCGATGGTTGATCGGTTGGTATGGATGGGTTTATGGTGAGTAGAATAACAAGTTTCGTGTTGAACGTTTGGGACGATATGGCCTTGATTGACGTGATGAACGTGGGTCGTTGATTGGGGGAGAAGAAGAATGGCGGTTGGTTATTTGGTTTTAGGGTTAGGTAGGAAACGAGAAATCTCAAGTCCTTATATAGAAAAGTTTACGAACACTATTCACATCAAAATATTTTGAACTCTAATCGAGGCGTGCCGCTTGGCGTTCTATATGTAATACCCATATTCCGAACGTAAGGGAATATATATATTAGGACCCAATTCCAAAGTATACAGAAGTTAGCTTTTCGAAATCAAATTATATTCATTTAAATTCCTTTAACTAATATCTACACGTTTTGAGCTCGCATAACTAAACGATACGTCCAATCGCCAAGAAATTCGACGGCATATAATAATTTACTATTACGGATCCAATGGCACTGGTTTTGTCAAAATCCGAGACAGTGCCCCGGAAGGCTATTTTCACACATTAATTAAAATAATATTATAAAATAAGTTTATTTACTTTTAATTCAAATTCAAAAGTTTACTATCTTCATTCTTATTCAAATAGAATTTAAATCAGCTTTCTAAATCATTTTCATTCATATTAAATTCAAGATTCAATTATTTAAACAATTCCAAATATTCAAATAACCATTATATTTGAAATTCAAGTTATTTAACCTATAAAATTAACTTTTCGATATTTAAAATCAATTAAATATTCCAAACTCGAATAAATGAAATTCTGATCGTTACATACTTCCCTCTTAAAAGAACTTCGTCCTCGAAATTAGCAAGTAAGAAAAATGCCACAAAACCCATTAACTTTCCAAAATCAATTAGTTGAAAATTGATTACCAAATTCTTTTAAGCCTTTAGCTTTTCAAAATCAATTAGCTGACATAGATTATATAATTTCTAAATCTTTAAATTCACCTACCTATAACAACTAATTTTATTCCATTCATTCATTCCAAGTAATAACTCAAAATCAAATTTTAGTTATAAATTTTTTTCCAAAATTCTCAAAAAATTTCCAACGCCTTAAATTTACAGAAAATTCCACAGCGTCTCCTTTATGCCATTCGATCAGTAAAAATTATAATATATATATAATTATAAGTATACATCTCATCCTCAAGGATGAGGCATCCCGTAGGGAAAAAATATAAAAGTACGATATGTAATCCGAGATGTGTACCTTTTCTTATATTAGCAAGCATATACAATCAATATATAATGCGAAAGCGAGCTCCAAATGTGAAGCATACGCCATCTGCACCTACTAATCACTCAACAACCAATGACAACATGTATAGGAAAAGTAATATCAATATATAACATGTACTAATACAATAACTATATGCAAATGTAACAAGAGAAACCATTCAACAAATAATATCTATCTAATTAATTCATAACCATATCAATTTACATTTTCCAATGTCAGCATTTAATTTATTAAGCTTGTACGATGCACATATATCATCCATACGCAAAACCATACCTAATCACTCGCTCGATCACACAATTTCACTTCCGAACTAATCGTTCACATGACCACTCTAGTGCGGACTCAGATCCGATTCCTTGATTAGAAACTGTCATTCTCCTTGCATAGCCATATACTATGATAGAGAATATCAGAATCAATCAAAAATCCATATCCAGTGTTCGCTATCGAGAATCGAGTGAAAAATTCTAACTCGGACTGATGTAAATCATCTCGAAATCGTATATTCGAATCTGGATCAAATAGTTGTGCGAATAAAATAATCTCCGTACAACTTACGTATTTATCTCAATTGGTTTCTTATTATATCCCATTCTTTTTTATTCAGATTCTTTTATTTACATTTATTTATTCATAGTCATTATTCACATTGCTTTATTCACGTTCGTTTATTACTTATTATATTTCTTTCAATACTAATATCACTTAAGAACCATTGCATCAAATTTTACTTAAGTTTATTGTACAACACTTCTCATGTTTATTTTCACTTTACAACTTAAGCTCATATCCATTTCAAATCAAATTCAATTTCATTTAACTCATTTCATTTATTCACTTCATTTTCCTATACTTGAGTCAAATTCCTTTTTAAAACTCGTTTTATTTAACTTAAGTTAAATTTCATTTCATGGTTCAATTTCAAATTTACTTATCTTAACATTTATATTCAACAACTTTAAAAATTTTGTTTTAACTCACTAATTCTCAAAATTTATAAGTTATATAACTTATTTTCTCATATTTTCACAAAACACTTAAATGAAAATTTTCAAAGTTTAAACACCATGTTCTTATTTCAAATCATTTTGAAACTATACTATAAATATTTTCTTTGTATTTCAAATCAGACTTTTGAATTTTAAAATAAAAACTAGTTTTATCAAAACAAAACTCTAATGGTAGCAATCCATCACGTAGAAACTCGAAAATGAATACTGATGATGCTGCAGTCATCACCCGAATTATTTTCCAACGATCGAAGTGAGTTCAGTGCTTTCTATTTCTTTTAAATCCCATTTTGAATATTTCTAATCAAAATATTTTCAAAATAATACTATTATTATTCTTCCAAAACCTTTGAAAACCAATTTTCAAAATCACCGAGATTTAAATTCTCAAATTCTCAGCTTTTAAATCCTTTTTATTTACAAATCATATTTACAAATTTTCCTTATATATAATTTCACTTTAGTTATATAAAACCATTTATTAATTTTTTATCTTTGTTTATATTATAATAATAACAAATTTTATTATAACACAAACAACAAATGATAATAATCAATTATTATCATTCATTAACAACCAACCACACCGTATATAACTATAATAATTTCTGAGAAATTATTCTTTTATGTATAAAATATAATTTAGGTAAAATTATTTCATTTACCAATTCTCAAAACAATACTATGTTGGTTTGCCTTGTTTAAGTGTTTAGAAACCCCTATCGATATCATGGCATCCCACATACTGATTAGAATTCATAAGCCACTCAACAGATAAATTAACACAATATAAAACATATTTATAATAACTAACAAGTACGCTCTCATATATATATAATACACTCAAAACTCATAATAAGGCATTCCATTACCTTATCTCTTAATGAGTTGCCCCACTAAAGCCAAGGTTCTCACTTAACCTTGGGTTCTGATACTAAATGTAACGACCCGCAAATTCGCATAATTCAAGCTGATAATAAACCACACGTGTCCAACCTAAATTGAACAAGAAGACGAATAGTTATGAGAAAGAAAGAAGAAGATAAGAGAAGAGGAAAAAACTAAAACAATGTAGAATCTCACAATCGCAATGGAACAACGTATAATATAATATCAATGATCTTTACAAAAGAGAAACTGTAATTTACATACATCCATCGGAGTACAACAAGAAATCACAATTATCAGCCTGGGCAGTTATAACAACTTGTCCTCACAAATGCTAATAATTCTAAACAACTAATGAAGTGGAAAAATAAACATATACGGGAATACGTCCTGAAGACCTCCAGCTCGTCTACTGAAGCTCCAAAACATCCAAATCTAACTTTGTAAATATGCTCGGTCTGACCTGAGCATTGGAAGGGAAGAACGCCCAGATCAGTCTGGTAAACCATCGTGAGAAAACACATCTCAACTAAAATTTAAAGTTATCAGAAACTTTTCTTTTCAAAACAAAAGGTATCTCGTAAGACCGCTCCGCACAAAAACACAGTTGGGTTTTTACCTTAAGTTAACCAAAATACTTTATACTTAAACAATTTGATATTATTGTTAATGACATTTTTTTAAAACACTTTTCAAATAAACATATACAAAGTAGGTATCAATACTCGGACAATGTCAAACAGTGTATATGATACCAAGAGGTAGCCGAAATATTTGCAAGGCATTACAGCTATATTGGGAATATAATCAAAACCGTAAAGCTCGTATTAGAATTTGGATTTCCAACATGATAGAGAACTAGTGGCCTTTTCCTTCCTTTGCGGATTTCCACGTATAGCAACCATAGTACCCAGTTGTTAAATATGCTAGTATATGATTTTTGTTTGATGATAATAAACATATATATATATATTCATTTAAATGTATTCGTTATTGTATTATTTTATTTTTCACATAATTAAATAAATATTTGTTGGATAAAATAAATATCACAGAATTCAAACTCAAACAAATATTTTACAAATAGTACAAATTTCAGCTCTCACTACATTTACATAATTTCAATTACAATTCAATTTCAATTACATTACAATTTCGATTTCATCACAAATTTCAATTTCCAATTTTGACCTCACTACATAACACTCATTCACTCGTATTTGTTCTTCAACTCTATTCCAGTTTGTATCCAACATCTGAATTATCTGCAAAATAAATACTGGCGCGGTCAAATTGAAAAAGAAATATTTTGTAGTGTACAATAAAGTGTGTTTCTGAAAATGTTATTTGCCCTAGTTATTTGGGTTGTTCATCATTTATTTCTTTTGAATTCATCTTACACGAACAGCTTGTAACATGCACATTGTATCACTGTACATGTCACAAGGCCATGCACACAGATATACACTTGATAAAACTGCAGGGACAGGTGAGCACAAGGTCAAACCCAACCAAATGGTGGATTCAACTCAGAGGCAATGCTCAAAAACACACAGCAGACTCAACATGACTCAAGTGCAATCGAAATAAACTGCGACCAGAACAACATACATCAAAGAAGTCTACAAGAGCAGAGTGCATAGTGGCATTCAGACTTCAAAAACAATCATACAAACCAACATCATGACAGTACATAAACACATGTATACATACATACATATATATATATACACACACACACACACACGCACATACATGCATTGATGAAGCAAATGTACAACTGCACAACTGCATCCAGATTTTAAAATGGCATAGTCAGGTGCAGGCACAAGTCAAGGCTGGAAGCAAATGCAACGAGACTAGAGCATATGCATTAGAGCATGTATGCATATGTGCATACACATACCAGTTCAGGTATGAAGGCAGTAGGGAACAAGGTGCACCAACAACAGTTCAAGCATGAACCAGAGAAAGATGCACCAGGTTCAGAAACAAGAGATACAAACAGACTTGGATAAAGTGGCAGGAACTACACAAAGCAACCAAACAACACAACCCAGTAGAACAACATGACCACATACATATATACATATGTTTGCACACATGTATACATATATATACATGCGGTACAGTTCAGTTACAGACTCCAACCAAGCATATGTTCAACCAAGTGTATCAACACCCCAAGTACAAAGCAGTGCAAGTCAATGCAAGTGGACAGTGTCAACCAAGTACAGACATAAAGTAAAAGGCTCAACCAAACTGGACATGAAACTCAAAGTGCAACCAGACTTCAAATCAAAGTGCATCAGATCCGACTTAAGTAAGTTACTCAATAAAATTGCAAGACCAGACCAGATAAATCTCAACACATCAATAATGCAACCTGACATGTAACAAAACCAGTGCACAAGTGAAGAACTCAAAGCAACATGACTGCATATGCTCATTTGGTCCGAGCAACTCCAACATATGGAACCTGACTCAACAATGAAATGGTCAAGTGCACTAAAATAAACAGAGCAAGTATGTAAGACTTCAAGACCACAAATGTACTACATATGCAGATAGCAGTTCATATGTTTAAAGAAATTAACAGTAGCCATTTGAATGAAGTCATCCAGTCAAAGTCCAGTTTATCACAAATCAAATGTCAAAGTCGGAGCCAGCAAAAAATTGAACTACACAAGTACAAGTCGACATGAATGCAACACTACAAGGTTTAGTGGCATGGCACAAAGGCAAAAAACATAGCGAGACATCACAACACATATACACACACATACATATGTATGTATGTACATATACATGGTGACACACAAACAAGGCCTAGCATGGAAGGTTAGAGCATGCTACACATGCAATCAGAAAATGGAACAGAGGGTAACAAGTCAAACTCCATCAAGTTCTAATATACACAGTAGCAGTTCGTGTAATAAAGTCATGGTTCGAAAGAGAATGTAACAACAGTTAACAAAAATTCAAAATGCCAAAGAATCAAAGTCGTGGTACCAAGGTAGTAGCAACAATAAATCACAAATACGATGAACAAGTCAAAGCAGAAAGGAATCGAACAAGTGAGCAAATAACAAATATATATCTCAAATTCAAATACCAAGCTACAATCAAGGAATTAACTAGTCAGAGGTCTCAAGATCATACGATCAAAAATCAACGCAGAAAACAAAATCATGAATTATTCAAACCGAAATTATACGAACGTAAAATAAGGGATTCGAACCCTATAAATACCCAATAATCATCGGCAAAGGGTGGCATTCGTGTTTAAGCAATTACCAGAGCAAGACATTGAAATAAATCACAAGCCAATAACTCGAATCAAAGTCGAGTATTATCGTATATCGAAAAAGGGAAAAATCGCATACCATTTTAACATTTGAGCTCGACAATTTTGAAGCAGCCGTGAATAATTCAACTAATCAAGGAAGCCTCGAAGTGAATTAAAAGCATACCAGCAAATGTTTCGAGCATCATTTTTCAAGTGGTGGCTCAAATGATCAAAGCCCTAATTTTTAAAGAGGAACGAATTAGCCATTGATTTCACAGAGCAAAGGAGGCGACACAAAAATAAAAGGAAACAGCATAGACTAAAAAGATACGGGCCGAAGTTAAACAAGATAAAGGGAGACGTCGTTTTGTTTATAATTTCTTAGTGGGTCGGCCTTCTATTTTTATTTTGGGCTTGAATTATTAAATAGGGTTTTGTGTTTAGTTTTTATTTTGCAATTTTCTTTTAAACTTTTGTATAATTCTATTTGTGTGACTAGGTTATGAACTACGGTGGTGTAGTTCAAGAATTCGCAACTCAGTGGCTGAGTTGTGGCAGGGTTTTGAGCTTAGAGTTAGGTTAGTCGTTAGCGGGTGTCGCAAGTTTATGTGTGTAAGCGTCTGACTACTTAATTTCTAGTAGAAACCTTGGGGGCAGCACGTAGGCAGGGTTTTGCCGAAGCTGGGTTAATCTGTGTTGTTCTATTTCTGCTTTTATTATTCTGCTATTATCTATGCTGCAATTATTATATTTATTTCCGCATTAATTTGTATTATTATTAGTATCACCCTATTCACCCCCCTCTAGGTTGAAATCGGTCCTACAAGTGGTATCAGAGCTAGGAACAAAAACCATTTTTTTGTTTTAAAACTTTGATTTTTCAAAAACCAATTTTTGTTTTAAAAATTTGATTTTTTAAATGGCTTCTTTTAATAATGCTTTTGCTGAGGGTCAGTTCATAGCTCGACCACCCATGTTCAATGGTGAATATGCTCACTGGAAAAATAGAATGAAAATTTTTCTGAAAACCATTGATGCTTGGAATATTGTTAAGACAGAATATAGAACACCAACTATAGTGGTAGTTAATCAAGAAATTGGAAAATTGATGGATCAATGGACAAATCTTGAAAATAAACTATAGAATGCTAATGCTAAAGCTATGAATTCTATTATTTGTTCATTAGATCAAATTGAATTTAATCGTGTCTCACATTGTCTAACTGCGCAGGAAATTTGGCACACACTTGAAATGACTCACGAAGGAACCTCTCAAGTCAAAGAATCTCACCTTGTCATGCTCAGTAGCGAATACGAGAATTTCACAATGGCCAAGGATGAAAATGTCAAAGAGATGTATGGACAACTTTCTAATCTCATATACAATTCAAATGCACTCGGAAAACCATATACAGAATTGGAAATAGTCCGAAAAATCCTCAGAGTCCTTTCATGAAATTTTGAAGCGAAAGTTACTGTAATTCAAGAATCAAAAGATCTGAAACAAATCAAAGTTGAAGAACTCATCGGAAATCTCACCACTTATGAGCTAGAAATCAAATTCAAGGAAGAAGGCAAAGGAGGTGATACGCGAAAGAAATCAATAGCTCTCAAAGAAACAACGGAAAGTGATGATGATGATGATGATGGAGCAACCGAATTGGCACTGTTAATAAAGAGATTCAAAAGGTGGAACCACAAATACAGAAATCCAGCTCTAAATCAACAATTGGAAAGCAGAATAGTCAAAGTACTAGACAACTCAAAAGAGCAAGAGGTCATTTGTCACAAGTGCGATAAACCAGGTCATATCAAGCCCAATTGTCCTCAGAATCGACTCGGCCAAGGAAAGAAACCGAAAAGGAGAAGTTTTGCAACTACTTGGGATGAAACCGATGAAGATGATAAAAGCACTAGCAGTGAGAGTGAAAAAGAAAATTTGTGTCTTTAAGGAGAAACAACTAAAAGTGATGATGACGAGCCAAGCGAGGTATCAAAACTTACTCATTCGAAATTACATATATATTTTCATGAAGTAAATGGCTGTTTTGAAAGACTTAGGGAGAAGTACGCTAAAATTGAATCACAAAGAGATAGTTTGATAGAATTAAATAAACAGCTTGATCAATTGGTTAAAAACTATCGAAATAAGAGCCCTAAGTGTGATAAGTGTCCATCATTCGAAGAAGAAATTAAAAAATCAGAAATTAATATTAAATCATTTGAGAATGAAATTCTGATTTTGAAAGAAAGTGAAAATACTAGGAGAGAAAATTCTATTAAAAAGTGCACCCTATTATTGAATGAAAATGAATCTCTCAAAATACAAGTCCAACAATTGTCTACAACCTTAGGAAAATTTTCAAAAGGAGAAAGATCACTAAATATGTTATTAGGGAAACAAACTGTTAATACTGTTAGACAAGGACTTGGGTATAATCAATCTGAACATGTTAGAAGCGAAATTAATCAAGTCAATTCCAAGTGCACGATTTATAGAAAATTTGGACACAATCACAACAATTGCTGGTATAGACCCAAACACGTGAAAACCATTCCAATTTGGGTTCCCAAAGACAAGAATGTAAAATTCCTTAAAGTCAAACAAATCTGGGTGTCGAAAGGAACTGTTATCCCGCCTTTTGGCAAGGCCGTGACACCAAGAACTTGACTAAAAACCAAGGGCAGTTCATCCTGGAGATCGGTTGTACGCAGGCTCACTATGGATGTCGACGAATTTTTTTCGAGCCTGGATCGAGCTAAAATTGATATGACATGACAAGCAAAGCTGTGAGAGCCAACATTCCAAATTTCAAGTCAACCGGAGTTCGTATGCTCAAGATATTGATCGATCACGGTCGAGAAATCCAAACTTGCATCGATCATATCTCTTGATCTACAAGTCCAAATGCTATGAAATTTTCACAGCAGCTTACAAATGACATAAAGAATGTTCCTGCCAAATTCCGACTCGATCGGAGCAAGTCTTGACCGAGTCGAAATTCGTTCGTATCGATCGCGGATGGAAAAACTCCAACTTGCATCGATCATATCTCGAGATCTACAAGTCCAAATGCTATGAAATTTTCACAGAAGCTTAAGTACAACATGAAGAATGTTCCTGCCAAATTTCGACTCGATCGGAGCAAGTCTTGACCGAGTCGAAATTCGTTTGTATCGATCGCGGATGGAAAAACTCCAACTTGCATCGATCATATCTCGAGATCTACAAGTCCAAATGCTATGAAATTTTTACAGCAGCTTAAGTACAACATGAAGAATGTTCCTGCCAAATTTCGACTGGATCAGAGCAAGTCTTGACCGAGTCGAAATTCGTTCGTATCGATCGCGGATGGAAAAACTCCAACTTGCATCGATCATATCTCAAGATCTACAGGTCAAAATGCTACGAAATTTTCACAGCAGCTTAAGTACAACATGAAGAATGTTCCTGCCAAATTTCGACTCGATCGGAGCAAGTCTTGACCGAGTCGAAATTCGTTCGTATCGATCGCGGATGGAAAAACTCCAACTTGCATCGATCATATCTCATGATCTACAAGTTCAAATGCTATGAAATTTTCATAGAAGACTACGTGAATGCTAAAGAATGTCCACGCCAAATTTCGACTCCATTGGATGAAATCTTGATCGATACGAAATCTGTTCGTATCGATCACGGATCGGACCGAAACTTCACGGGCTTGGGCGCGCGGGCCTGGTCACGTGCCAAAGAGGGTCTCCCAAGATCTGAGTGAAATACCAGCCTCCTACACCTATAAATAGACCCCCAAAGCCAACAGAAAAGGGGTTCTTCTTCTCCTTTGAATTATCCAACGCCCAGACTCTGTCGGATCCAGATCTGAACTCCATAAGCTGCTGCCAACAACGAAATTCACTGCTGCATATCATAATTATCTGTTGTAATTCATTGAATTCACTTGTAATCTTCAAAGAAAGATCAATAAAGCTATCAACTTCATAGTGGACGTAAGCGATACGCTGAACCACTCTAAATTCTTGTGTCTCCTTGCATTTTGATTATTCTCATTTCTTAAATTTGGAGTTTTTGTTAGATAATCCTCTTTTTCCATTTAATTTCTTCACTTTATCTCTTCAAAAACTTCCGAAGAGTGTTGTACCCAATTTTGGTACAAACAGGAACAAATATAAATTGTCTAGAGTCTACACAGACATATTTTTCAAAATCTTTTGTCACTAACAACCATGGACCTATAAAACAAACAGGTCACAAAAATCTTTTCTCGTGTAGGTGTGGTGGCAGGTTAAGGAACAACAAGAGTGATACCTGGATTCTAGTTGTTCCAAGCACATGACGGGTGACAAATCAAAGTTCCTTAGCCTAGCATAATGGTGGCAGAATCACAATGGGCAACAACGAAAAATTATCGGCAAAGGTAAAATAGGTAATGGTACATTTATCTTGAATGATATATTAAATGTGAAAATCTACACCATAATCTGATTTAATTCAGCCAGTTATGTGATATGGAAATAAATGTTGATTTTGATTCTGATTTGTGCAAAAATGTTGACTAATCATCTTTCATCTTTAAACTAGTTCATATAACTTTGTTTGGACTAATGATATTACAAGTTTAGGAAGTAAGAAATGTTGTTTTGTATTGATTGATGATTACTCAAGATACTCGTGGATATATTTGTTTATTCTACTGATTCTAGACCTGTCATTATGTTCACTGTTTGTTTATTTGCACGGTTTCAATTCAAATCCAAAAGAATTTCATTTAAAAGCTGTAAAAAGGATTTTTAGGTATTTGTTGCACACTCCACGATTTGGTCTATGATATCTAACTTATGATAACATTGATTCAAAAGTTTTTCAGATGCAGATTATGATGTTGTCTAGTTGATAGAAAAAGTACTAGTGGAACGAGTTTTATGTTGAGACATTCATTAGTTACATCACATTTTTTCAAAGAAAATATCTGCATATTTTTTATTTCAACTGATTTTCAATTAGCAGACATTTTTTTAAAAACCCCTTTCAGAAAATAGTTTTTGTTGACTTCGTTTCAGATTAGACATTTTAGAAATTTGATTTTATATTTATTTTTGGTTTTGATCTTAAATGACTACATTAACTAATCTGACTCCCTACTGATTATCGAAAGGATAAATAGTGATTGAAAAAGTGACGAGTGTCGATATTAATCATATATTATGACTTGAGATGGTATATTTAGTCAATTTCTTTAAAAATTTAAACAAGATTCGTAATAACTTTTGTTGGTAAAAATTCCATGACCATCTCTATTTCTATCATATTTCTAACGACCATCACTCATCAAAATCCAATATAGTATGTCAAAATGTGGTATTTTAAATGGAAAATTATTCATTTTTATTTTATTTTATTTTATTTTTTAGCAATAAAAACATCCAAAATATTCGCTCTCATTTAAAAGTCCTCACGGTTATGCATGGTTGAATTAGTTGGAATATTTGATTATGTGCTTTCATGCTCATTTAAAAGTCCTCACGATTATGCATGTATGGAACACATATCAAAATTGATTATTAAATAGACAAGTTGATTCTAATCCCATTTAAAATTCCTCATGGTTATGCGTGGTTAGAAGATGCTTGAAATTCATTTTTTATATAAAAATTAGGAATACTACTAATCTCATTTAAAGTCCTAAAATAGTCATGCATGGTTAGTAGATATTCAAATTCCTGATATAAATATACCACAAATAGACACAACTATATGGTTTTATATGCCGACATCACCCCTATCACTCTAAAGTGGAATATGCGCCTAACAGAGTATTTATGATTTTTGTTTGATTTTTTTATTGAAATTTAATATTTATACTCGATTGGGTATTAATATTATATTAATGTCTATCACTTTATCTCTATTTTTCTAACACTATTACTCTTTTGCTGATAACAAAAGAGGGAGAGAAAAGTTGAGGTTTTGGCAAATAAAGTTCAAACATTTTATTTTTTATTTGCATATTCTCATCTAGGTTCATTTGCATATTTTTTATTATTTTCATGCATATATGAAGGGGGAGCTTTGTTGTAGAGAGGTAGCATTCAAATAGGGGGGAGCAAATGGAGTTCATCAATGATCAAATACTTTTGATACATTCAAAATCTTAGTATATGTTTGTTATCATCAAAAGGGGAGATTATTGAATATGCTAGTATATGATTTTTGTTTGATGATAATAAACATACACATATATATATATATATATTCATTTAAATGTATTTGTTATTGTATTATTTTTTCACATAATAAATAAATATTTGTTCAATAAAATAAATAACACAGAAATCAAATTCAAACAAATATTTTATTTAAACAAATATTTTATTACAAATTCAAATAGTACAAATTTCAGCTCTCACTACATTTACACAATTTCAATTACAATTCAATTTCAATTACATTACAATTTCGATTACATCACAAATTTCAATTTACAATTTTGACCTCACTACATATCACTCATTCACTCGTATTTGTTCTTCAACTCTACTCTAGTTTGTATCCAGCATCTGAATTATCTGCAAAATAAATACTGACGCAGTAAAATTGAAAAAGAAATATTTTTGCAGTGTACAATGAAGTGTGTTTTTGAAAATGTTATTTGCCTCAGTTATTTAGGTTATTCGTTATTTATTTCTTTTGAATTCATCTTACACGAACAGCTTGTAACATGCACGTGTATCACTGTACATGTCACAAGGTCGTGCACACCGATATACACTTGATAAAACTGCAAGGACAGATGAGCACAAGGTCAAACCCAACCAAATAGTGGATTCAACTCAGAGGCAATGCTCAAAAACACACAGCAGACTCAACATGACTCAAGTGCAATCGAAATGAACTGCGACCAGAACAATATACATCAGAGAAGTCTACAAGAGTAGAGTGCATAGTGGCATTTAGACTTCAAAAACAATCATACAAACCAACATCATGACAGTACATAAACACATGTATACACACACACACACATGAATTGATGAAGCAACTGCACAACTGCTCAACTGCATCCAGATTTTAAAATAGCATGGTCAGGTGCAGGCACAAGTCAAGGCAGGAAGCAAATGCAACCAGAGCATATGCATTAGAGCATGTATGCATATACACACACACATATCAGTTCAGGTATGAAGGCAGCAGGGAACAAGGTGCACCAACAACAGTTCAAGCATGAACCAGAGAAAGGTGCACCAGGTTTAGAAACAAGGGATGCAAACATACTTGGATAAAATGGCAGGAACTACACAAAGCAACCAAACAACACAACCCAGTAGAACAACATGACCACATACATATATACATATGTTTGCACACATGTATACATATATATACATGCGGTACAGTTCAGTTACAAACTCCAACCAAGCATATGTTCAACCATGTGTATCAACACCCCAAGTACAAAGCGGTGCAAGTCAATGCAAGTGGACAGTGTCAACAAGTACAGACATAAAGTAAAAGGCTCAACCAAACTGGACATGAAACTCAAAGTGCAACCAGACTTCAAATCAAAGTGCATCAGATCAGACTTAAGTAAGTTACTTAATAAAAATGCAAGACCAGACCAGATCAATCTCAACACATCAACAATGCAACCTGACATGTAACAAAACCAGTGCACAAGTGAAGAACTCAAAGCAACATGAGTGCATATGCTCATATGGTCCGAGCAACTCCAACATATGGAACTTGACTCAACAATGAAATGGTCAAGTGCACTAAAATAAACATAGCAAGTATGTAAGACTTCAAGACCACAAATGTACTACATATGCAGACAGCAGTTCATATGTTTAAAGAAATTAACAGTAGCCGTTTGAATGAAGTCATCCAGTCAAAGTCCAGTTTATCACAAATCAAATGTCAAAGTCGGAGCCAGCAAAAAATTGAACTACACAAGTACAAGTCAACATGAATGCAACACTACAAAGTTCAGTGGCATGGCACAAAGGCACAAAACACAGCCGAGACATCATAACACATATATACACACATACATATGTATGTATGTACATATACATAGTGATACACAAACAAGGCCTAGCATGGATGGTCGGAGCATGCTACACATGCATTCAGAAAATGGAACAGAGGGTAACAAGTCAAACTCCATCAAGTTCTAATATACACAGTAGCAGTTCGAGTAATAAAGTCATGGTTTGAAAGAGAATGTAACAGCAGTTAACAAAAATTCAAAATGCCAAAGAATCAAAGCCGTGGTGACCAAGGTAGTAGCAACAATAAATCACAAATACGATGAACAAGTCAGAGCAGAAAGGAATCGAACAAGTCAGCAAATAACAGATATATATCTCAAATTCAAATACCAACCTACAATCAAGGAACAAACCAGTCAGAGGTCTCAAGATCATACGATCAAAAACCAACGCAGAAACAAAATCACGAATTATTCAAACCGAAATTATACGAACGTAAACTAAGGGATTCGAACCCTAAGAATACCCAATAATCATCATCGGTAGAGGGTGGCATTCGAGTTCAAGCAATTACCAGAGCAAGGCATTGAAATAAATCACAAGCCAATAACTCGAATCAAAGTCGAGTATTATCAAATATCGAAAAAGGGAAAATCGCATACCATTTTAACATTCGAGCTCGACAATTTTGAAGCAGCCGTGAACAATTCAACTGACCAAGGAAGCTTCTAAGTGAATTAAATGGATACCAGCAAATGCTTCAAGCATCATTTTTTAAGTGGCGGCTCAAATGATCAAAGCCCTAATTTTTAAAGAGGAACAAATTAGCCATTGATTTCACAGAGTAAAGGAGGCGACACGAAAATAAAAGGAAACGGCATAGACTAAAAAGATATGGGCCGAAGTTAAACAAGATAATGGGAGACGTTGTTTTTTTATAATTTCTTAGTGGACCGGCCTTCTATTTTTATTTTGGGCTTGAATTATTAAATAGGGTTTTGTGTTTAGTTTTTATTTTGTAATTTTCTTTTAAACTTTTGTAAAATTTTAGTCGTGTGACTAGGTTACGAACTACGGTGGTGTAGTTCGAGAATTCGCAACTCAGTGGCTGAGTTGTGGTAGGGTTTTGAGCGTAGAGTTAGGTTAGTCGTTAGCGGATGTCGCAAGTTTATGTGTAAGCATCTGACTACTTAATTTCTAGTAGAAACCTTGGGGGCAGCACGTAGGCAGGGTTTTGCCGAAGCTAGGTAAATCTGTGTTGTTTCTATTTCTGCTTTTATTATTCTGCTATTATCTATGCTACAATTATTATATTTATTTCCGCATTAATTTGTATTATTATTAGTATCACCCTATTCACCCCCCCCCCTCTAGGGTGAAATCGATCCTACACCGGTGGCTTCTCATGCAAGGACTCACACACCATTGTACCATTCATATTGCTACACTATTACGTATCCAGTGGTTTCTCATGCAAGGACTCACACACCACTATACCATACAATATAAGGGTCCGGACAACTTCTGGCCCATAAGGCAACAAGGCCCAATCATTCCGATCTGCATATAAACCGATAGCCCGAAATATATGTCAGACCACATCATTACCTGTATCATCTTCGGGGTGTGAGGCTTAAGGTAACATTTACCTTTCTCATAGCACATTCTACTTTGAATGCCACATTGCCATTTCCACAATCACACAACTGATTTCTACAAATGTATAACTCCTGAGCTCGTACGTCTCAGGAAAGGGTATTAAGCTAAGAGAAGTTGCATTCTCTGCCACCAAATAGATGATACATTTATAGAGATCAATCAATGTGATCTAGACATGCAACGTCAGATATTCGTTTATACAAGTTGTCTAGGAAGAGGATAAACCGAAGGAACTCTCCTACCACATCCTTTCAAGAGTCAACCCTAGGATTAGTAGCAAGAAGACCTTGTATATCGAAGATTTTCATAACAAAGCACTAGTTTCACCATATATATAATATGCATCGCGGGTCTAGTGGCAAGTAGCCCTGCATCATGAAGATCTCCATCTTCAAAAATCATCATCATAAATCTGCACTTTTGAACACATACATTGGTCCGAAGTGGTTTTCGGATAAATCCAATCCCAATCTCTCCGGACCAACAATGATAAGAGGCCCTCAACCTCATACGGAAACCAAGTCTCGTAGACTTATCATGTTTTCAACTCTCAACTTGCTATCCTTCGGTCAAGAAGGAAGCCCGGTAGATTGGAGTACCATAGTCACTATGCACTACTCGAATCAACATTCTCAACACCAAAGATAATCAAGCATGCTCAGTCGGCTTCGTGCTAAGTGCATGGCTAATTAGTTCCCACATCAAGTCAGGGAACAAAAAATGGCCAAATTTGATAGTCGGTTATTTAAGTATCAAGGCAATAAATAAAATATAGCACATAAGCAATCACTAGGCTCATTTAATTAATATTTTATTAATTAAATCACTTTCCAAATATTTACTTCAAATTATCTTTTAAAAGATATATTCTCAAAACCACTTCAACTATTCAATATTTGGAAAACATTTCTATATTCTTATATCAATGATATAAGTATATTTAATAACACTACCATTTTGGAAACATACCAAATTAATTTCTATAACTGTACCTAAGTTCATACGCCTCCGGACGGGTGTTAAGTATAAGAAGCAATTCTCCTATACCACCAAGCATTTAGTACGATCATAAGAACCAATTTTTATCTTACAATGGAAGGTCAAAACATAATTCATTGAGCCAGAATGAATGCTGTGTAAAACATCGTTATGACAAACCAAAAACACTAGTATAGGGATTTGATTAATTATATATCTGTATATAAATCCCGTATACTATATAAAACATTTTCTTTCAAAAATAGTTTACTATAACAACGGTGTTATAGTCGATGCCTTCCTTATTTTCCTTGAAAACATCTATTATAACAAATGTTGAAATATATGGGTTCATCACTTAATAACTTTTAAATCACTTTAAAAACCATTAAATTCCATTTGAAATTATTATTTTTAAAACATTACTTAAAGAGATAAATCATTTTTAAAATGATTAACTCCATATTTAAATCTCAACATAAATCATTTCTACATTTATAAAACTATGTTTATAAATCTCCTTTCTATTTTATAATATTCTATTTTTATAAAATCTCTTTATTTACAAAATTTTATTTATAAATTCATTTCTTTACAAATCTCTTTTATTTATACAATCCATTTATAAATCCATTTACAAAATATGATTACAAATCCACTTTATATATATTTATAAATTCCGTTTATAAATTTAATACTTTATTTATAAAATATCACTTTTATAAATCCTTTATATAAACCATTCAAAAATCTCTATTTAAAATATTTCTTAAAACTATAATTTTATATCATCAGAAATCATACATTTTTATTTATTTAAAATAAATTCATTCCTTTTAATAATTCGATAATAATTATTAAAAACATATAAAATTCCAAAATCATTTTAAGATCATTTTAATTCAAAATCGTTATTTTATAGTATTTCAAAATACTAAAAATAAGGCCCAGTGCTACTATAGCACTAAATAAGGCTAATCATACCAATGTTATCAAATATGACATCCCACACATCATATATAAAAATATATGAAAAGTAAAATCAATAGTGTGAGGAATCCTGTTGGATCCCTCTAACCTATCCCCCTGCATCACATACAGTATATATAATCGAATAATATAAATCAATCGCTTCGAGGCGAGATCGTACACAAAGGGTCATCCGCTCATACACGGAAACATAATAGGATCTCATCCGCTCCAGGGGCGGGAATATATCCAAACCAATTAATAAAATAGTAAATCATCCAAACAGTATACAAACCATCAACAATAAAATTATGCACACTTATATAAAAATATAAGTGGGTCAGAGAGGTGAGTTAACTAACCGAAATTCCAGTAATTGCCAAGGCGTTCCGGTTTGAATCAAAATCGAACAGGTGTTAAATTTTAACCCAAATTCCTACTAGCTCCAAATCTAACCAATCCAATTCCATAACGTAGTATTCGCTAATACGAGTTTAACGCGACTAACCGCATTCGATTTGGACCCCGTACGAAAAAGTTAAGATATTTATAAGCAATCGATTTTATATAATATAAATTATATTCACTTTTAATTACATAATTAATTTAATTACACTCCCAAATAATATCTGATAATTACTTCTCTAAGCTTATCATGATTTTAACTCTAAGTCTTCGTTCGTTCGTTTACAATCTCCAACGTCAACTCGTCGTGGAGCATCCAAACGCCACCGCACTACCACCGAAGGACGCCACGACCTCTACCTTGCCAACGAACCTAGCACCACCGCCTATCTCCTCCTATAGGACGAAAAAGAGCCCTAAAAACTGCCGATGGTCGGAGCTCCATAGCCCCTGCTCTAGTTCACCAATGGTTGATCGGTTGGTATAGTTGAGTTCGGTGAGTAGAGCAACAAGTTTCGTGTGGAACGTTTTGGCCGATATGGCCTTGATTGATGTAATGAACGTGAGCCGTTGATTGGGGGAGAAGAAGAATAGAAGCTGGTTACTTGGTTTTAGGGTTAGGTTGCAAATGAGAAATCTCAAGTCCTTATATAGAAAAGTTTACGAACATTATTCACGTCGAAATATTTCGAACTCCAATCGAGGCGTGCCACCTGGCGTTCTATATGTAATACCCTTATTCGAACACAATAGAATATATATCGGGACCCGATTCTAAAGTATACATATTTTAGCTTTCCAAAATCAAATTATATTCATTTAAATTCCTTTAATTAATTTCTATGCGTTTTGAGCTCGCATGACTAACGATACGTTAAATCGCCACAAAATTTGATGGCATATAATAATTTACTATTACGGATCCAATGACACTGGTTTTGTCGAAATCTGAGATAGTGCCCTGGAAGGCTATTTTCATACGTTAATTAAAACGATTATTATAAAACAAGTTTATTCACTTTTTAATTCAAGTTCAAAAGCTTGCTATCTTAATTCTTATTCAAATAGAATTTAAATCAGCTTTCAAAAACATTTTCATTCATATTAAATTCAAGATTCAATTATTTAAACAATTCCAAATATTCAAATAACCATTATATTTGAAATTCAAGCTATTTAACTTATAAAATTAATGTTTCAATATTAAAAATCAATTAAATATTCCAAATTTGAATGACTGAAATTCTTGGTCATTGCATTATACAAGTTGAATGTGGACGAAATTGGAATTTTGATCAAAACCAAATTCCATATGCCCTAATGTGATATAGTTTTGATGAATAGAATTAGTGTAAACAATCGTTACTACTAGGTACAACTTAAAATAGTAAAATCGAATTTTATTGGAAAATGTGTAAGCAATAAATTCGACCGAACTGTTACACTGCTAGCTAAGGTACTTATTTGATATTAATCGCTGATTGAATTTACACCTCAAAATCACATAATCGCGATATTGAATACTCCAAAATACCGCACGATTCAATTAAATTATAGTTATTATAAATTGATTAAATTAATAAGTAGTTATGAAATGTTAACTATTATTTTATTTGATTTAATTGAATCGGTATTTAATAAAGTGCATATATGAAAGTTATATATGTACATATCGATATTCGATATCGATAAATATTTAATTTGGAGTTAAAATTGATAAATGCTGATTCGATTTGGAAATGGCTATAGATCCATAGAACCCAGGCCAGACATACTTGTGTAGAGGGAGGGGAGGAGATATTTGTTTGAAATAACTAGTTTGAATTGGCAAGGAGAAGAGGTGAACAAGGAGACTTGGATCTCCTCCTTTTGCTCCTTCCCATTGCCTATATAAACCACCCTTCCTCTCTTATTTTCAGCCTAATTTTAGCCTCCACCCCCTTCCTCTCTTGGTTGAAAATACTAGGGTGCTTTCTCTTTCATTTCTAAATAAAATTTAAATCAAATGAAATCTATTTTAAAGGTGTTGTGTTCTCTTCGGCTAGTTGCATTTCTATAGAAGTACATATTTGGAGTTTTCATTCAACATTCAAGGTGCACATTCAAGGCTACATCATTGGAAATTTCTTTACTATTTTATGTTATATATATACTTTCATCTATGACAATATGCAAACATATATATATGATGTCTGATTTTATAAATATATACATATTCATTTGAATTAAATAAAAAACTTGCATACATTTAAATTATGCACATATATACATTCGACCATTTCTAAAATAAAATAAATGAAAACTTTTTTCGAAAATTAAAATGATTTTTTAAACAATTATTAAATTAAACATGAATTCAGTAATAATTATTATTATATATATATACATTCGACCATTTCTAAAATAAAATAAATGAAAACTTTTTTCGAAAATTAAAATGATTTTTTAAACAATTATTAAATTAAAAATGAATTCAGTAATTATTATTATTACATATATATAGTTCATAAAATTTATCTATAAATATACACCCACCTATGTTTATTCTGAATTTTTTTCCATATATGTGTGTGTGTATATGTAATTATAAAACTCATATAATTTATAAACATTTTAAACCTTTTAAAAATTAGTATACATGTTTTAAAAGATAATACACACACACAAATACACGCAGACATATATATACATATACATACATACACATATATATACATATCCACATAGATTTATAATTTGAAAAAAATATTTAATATGAAATCTGTATAAATTTTATAATTTAAAATAATGTTATACATAAATCCATACGAGTTTGTACTATACAAATTTTATTTATATACACATATATTAGGTCGAAAAAAATAATTTTTAACATATGTAATTTATATTTATTATTTAATACTTTACAAATATAATTTAAATTAAAATATAATTTTTTTCATATGTTTATATAATTTTTTTGTATATATACATATACATTTAACATATTAAAATTTGAAATTTGAATTTAAACTTAAAATAAAATTTTCTCTAATCTAATTTTTAAATTTAAAATCATCTTTAGATATTTAAAATATTAATTCAAATCCTTTTGAATCAATCAACTTATATATATATATTATATACATATATGTATATATATGCATATATATATAATGTATATATATAATGTATACAAAGAACATATTAATTGTGGACAACAAATATATATATAAAGGGGTAAATGTGTTCGTTGTTGTGTAAATCTCAACACTTATATACGTGCATATTAAATTATGTACACATCTATATGATGCACATGACTATACACGTATATATGCATTTGATACACACACATATATACACAATCTAAACTTTAATATTAACTAGTTAAATAAAATAAAGATTTTATTTAGACTGGATCTAAATTATTTCAGACTTTATAGGCCCTTCAAGATCTAAAAGTGGAAATTTACTAAAGTTCATCCATTTCTACTGCGTGTTGGCCTATTTCCATCAACCACATGTTCACATCCTTAAAGAAATAGTCAATTTTCTAATGAACCTTGAGTATCTGAAGCGTTAGATTTGAAAACCATGAAGTACTTGTTTTGTGCTTGCATACCTTCTGATTCTCTTTCGAAACATATTCGAACTTCCAAGTTGGATTCTAAATAAAGTAATCTTACATAAGAGTCTCACACTATGTAAACTCGTGAATATTGACAACTACGACTTGCCCTTCAATATGCCCGCATGAAGTTCAAATGCTACTTTGTGTGCTTCTACCATACCTCGTTCATGTCAGTAATGTGTCTCCTCCTTCGCTACATTGTGCAAATCACTATATAGGAAATAACAGCTTTTAGGAAGGATGAAAATAGTAATATATTATTTATTTGGTTGTTATAAAAAGAATAAGGTAGTTTTTTCGTTGTGTTAATAAAGAAGTATATCGATATTCTTTTATAGATCATTGTACATGTCAAATGTGATGTATGCTTGTTGAACTTTGAATGATAGCCATGTGGTGTGATCAAAAGGTTAAGGTGAGGGCATGCAGATGATTAGATCTTGGTTTTGTTACATAAAAATTGTGATTGTTCTGAAGAAAAAAAAGCTAATTGAGTGACGTTTAATGGTCATCGCGTGATATGGTCAAATAGTGAAGGATGAAAGCATGCAACTTACATAAGAAGTATGATTCTCTATGTGTGACGGCTTGAAAGAAATCGATCATTTGTAGTTGCCTTCTTGCAAACAGTAAAAAAAATAAACATTTGCATAAACACGTCTTTTTTTGTTCACGTACATATATGGGCCAACAAAATAGTTGCATGCCTATTATAACAATCTCTTTGCTCTAAGTTTGAAAATTACGTATCATAATTTTCATCCCTAAAATGGTTGAGATGTCATAATGAAAGCTAGTTAAAGAGTCTTATTATGAAGTGTCCAAGAGGAGCGAAACAAATTAGGGTTGTGATAGTTGAACCATTAACTTCTCAACCATACTCAGTCCTTTATATGGTAACATCTAATACTTTAATGATTCTAGGTTTTGATAACCACGGTAAACTATACCAACCTTGCATGATTTTTTATATTCTATTTCATAATAAAGTATGCAATTTAGTAATATAAGTTGTAGAATTAACTTTTACACTGATGATACGTGGTTTTCGTGCACCAATAATGTGTGCCTTTATGGTTATTTTACTTTTACACCGATGATACGTGGTTTTCGTGCACCAATAATGTGTGCCTTTATGGTTATTTTATAAACAAACACACCAATTCGTGGAAAAACTTACAACCATAGTTATTTAGCGATGATAATGTACGCAATCGATAAAATATGTTTAAAAGTTTCTATATTTAAAAATTTGATGGTTCCATAAATGATCAGAAAATTTTGTAACAATCAATAACTGTTGCACTTGAGGTTGGAGGTAATAACGATGGTCATGACAAACATACCTGAAGTAACAACTAAAAACATGTAATTGGAGAAAAAAAATCAACAATCATCACATACTTGTAAGTATAATCAATAACGACCCTTCCATGATAACCAAATTGCTTCATGATTAACAATATTAGTTTTCGAAAATATAATTGCGAAGATAGAAAAATGAAATCGAAGAACAAAATAACGCTACACATTTTGAAAAACAAACTAATAGTAGTAAGAAGAAAAAATATATCTCGCGAATTGCTAATTCGAACAATCGTAAAAAATGTACAAATTGCTAATTTGTTAAAGTGATACGAAGAAATCCATGAATTACTAATTTAAACACTTTAATATTATCAACATCCAACATTTGTTGTTCTCTGAAATTAGCATTCGATAAACAAAGCGTGGTGCAAGAGCATAATGTTTTACACTTACTAATATCGTGTGGTAATATTACGAAGTAGTTTCTAAGTTGCTCTTAGCATCATAGGTTATGTGATGTTAAATGCATTATGTTTTACACTTTTTAATATGACACCGCAACGTTAGAAAGGGTAAATATGGTGCTTTTGACACTAAAGTAAACAAAATATACAAAATCATAACAAACCATAATTACAAAATATGAAAAAATGTGTTCTAAGAATTTTTACAATAAATAAAAAGTGACGGCACTAAATCGCTGACTATTCTTTGCGGTATTCGGTAAATTGAGATGTCGTGGTTGCACACAACAAGGCCGATCTAACATTTGAAATAAGGGAAAAAGAAAGAGCCTTGCTACTCCGTCCAAAATAAAGGGCACCCGAAACAACCGGAAGTGGATTGAACGGTGGATTTCGGGTTTTTGGGGTGGGGGGGCAAACGGTTTGATGGCTGAAATGATTTCGGGTATAAAATTCAGATGTTAATTTCGGATGTAATAACATTTGCGAAAAAGAAAAGAGTGCCGCTATACCAACCGAAAATGCAGAAATGTATGGGTGGAGGAAATTAAGGGGGGTGTTTAGTTTAATGGTTGAGATTTGGTCTGCTTTATCCCGTATAGTGAATAACCCATATAGCACTGTTGAAAAGAAAATTATATATGACTAATTCTATTCACACACCAAAAATTACTTAACATACACCATTATTTTCTTAAGGAAATCTATTCATGAATAACTCTTCTTCTTAATCGCATTTTTAACACTTTTCTTAAAACCCATAAAATTAAAACATTACAATTAATGATGTTTGATAAAATTTATACATTTTGATGAAGAAGTTGATGATTTTTTATATCATGGAACCTAAATATCAGTTAAGACAACTTTTACAACTAACCGTTTAATTTAAAATTATTTAACTTTTCTTCTTAAATTAGAGTTGATTTTGTTGAAATAATTGTAAAAAATTAAAAAAAACAAAAGAAATTGCAGTGTTAGTTCAAAAATTAAAGTTCATCTTATTGAATTTTAACTTAATTTATTGCTAAGAGGTTCTAAGTTTGTATAAATGAATATTAAGTTTTAAAGCACGAAGCTAATGAAGACGAAAATAAGGGTAATTTTATACAACAATCGGTGTATGTAAAGTAATTTTTTGTGCTTACTATTTACTAGTGCGAACCCATGCTTCGCACACGGGTATGACAAAAACATATTTGTTGCAGTTAGAAAATTAAATTATTTTGAAAAATAATCAGAATATACTATTTACAGGAAGGAATTAGAAATATTATTATAATATCAAATATAAGTATTAAAATCAGTAGACGATCCTTATTGAGTCAATGTAGTAATAAGACTGAATGCTCTCAAACATATATGTAGGCGAAAGAGTTAAAAGGAAAAAGTTGACTCGTCAGTAGTAAGTAAAAAAGCAGCAGATGCACTATGGTGAAATACGAAAGTAGTAAAAAACATAGCTCCTATAAAATAGGACTAAAGACGTATCATAAAATAATGTTTCCACTACACAGTATATCGTTCATTAAATTGAATTCTATTTTAATGCAACATAGAAAACATGATATATATTTGGTTGTGTTAACCTTGTTTTTTAACTGCTTTTATAACATAGACAGAACAATCAGTATATGATACTGATACCGTCAATATACATGATAACTATTGACAAAGAACTGGGTTTACTGAATTAAAATATTAATAAATATATCTATCATAGATGGTATAGCAAATATATAGTCTGAATCCATAGATGTCTGCCTTTATTACAGTAGCATGATAACAAAAGAATAAAGTGATAAATATATATCTTCATAATTATTCTCCTAAGTTTATAGATGAAGCACTCAAATATATTCAGTGTATAAACCAGGGATTCAATCTGTATATTAATAGCTCTCCATATATCTAGTTTATATATATAATAATTTCAATATATTCTCATATTATGAAGATGTATTTGTTAAACTACATCTTAGATAATTATTCGCACATGTTGTTGCATTATAATATAGTTTTTAAACATTCATGATGTGTATATATAGTATAAGATAACCTCACATAAAACAATAATCATTCATCCATATCTACAAATATGAAAAACATAATGAAATGTTGACCAAAATGGAGAGCAGTAAATAATAGAAATTAAAAGTTCATTCATTTAAAATAACATACAACTTATAATAGCATTATTTGGTTTTCAGGAATGCAAATATAAACTAATCATGGAATGATGATATGTACTTCTCGGTGACAATGACAGTTAATGCCGTTAAGCTAAAAGGGTTACACGTTAAACATAAAATAAAATGTACTCAACTTGTAGACTTTAACTTATCTTGACTTTCCTTATTTTTATTTCCACTCTCCGTAGGTTATTATTAGCTTTTTTTTCTATTGAACCGTGAAGTCTCTTAGCATCAAGGTCCACATGCTCTTAATCTTCTACTTCTCCTTCACTTTCCATTTCTTCATCTTCTTACTCCTCAACTTCCCATTCCATGTCAACATCTCTTTGTCCCTCAACGAATACTGCGTTGTCAAACTTTATTGGTGAATTAGTTTCCATATCCTTCTTTATCTTAAAAATGTAAGAACAAAAGATGAGCCACTTGAACACAATTTTGCAGTAAAAAAAACCACTTAAAAACCTTTTGAGATTCAAATTTGTCTTAATCTTAAACATCAGCTCTAAAGATTGGATTGCATTAGTCATTGGATTGTCACATTACAAAGGTATCATAAAACAAAATTTCCCCTAAGCATGAATAATATTTTTGTAAGGAGAATGTATGCTTTTATTTGGTATCTTTTTTAGTAATATTTAGAACATTCTCATAACTAATATATGAGTGCACTATGCTTCTTGTACAAAACGACTTATGATGTTGCTAGTGCTTAACTATGACTGTAAAACTACTTGTCTACATAAGAGATTACTTTTGGACTTACTGCAAGATCATAGGCAGTGCACAATATTATATGAAGAGTTCAAATAAAATATTTAAAAAAATAAATAAAAGAAATTGAAGAAGGCGGTTAAAAGTGAAGAAAAGTTAATGTGAAAAATCTATTTGCTTACACTTTGGAAATGATGACCAAACCGATGACTCTACGCCATGGCTATTTCAACCACTAAAATTTTGTTGCTCTTTTAAATAATTTGGTATTAATAGAAACACTGATTGATATTTCTTGTCTTTTTCATTAAAAGAAGAGAATTCATAAAACAAAAACCAAGCATGCAATACTTAGCATAAATTCATGTATGTAATTAGAAGATATAACGTATGAAGTGAAGCCAACACAATTATGTACTAATTTACCTGAAGCAACATAGTTGATTTCCTTCATGCACCTACAACT
Organism: Allium fistulosum; assembly: GCA_030737815.1. Lineage (NCBI taxonomy): Eukaryota > Viridiplantae > Streptophyta > Magnoliopsida > Asparagales > Amaryllidaceae > Allium > Allium fistulosum. The sequence continues at coordinate 802,135,303 of CM060903.1, read as the reverse complement.
ATTTGTTTATTAATTCTAAAGTAGTATTTCTTGCTGGAAACTGATGAAGGATCGATAAAAAGTAATCGATATGATGTTTTGTGTTATGGACATGCTGCCTTGAAAGTGAAATTTTCTATACCCATGGTTTACATCATGTAGATATAGATTAAAATGGATTATAACTCTCCAAAACTTTCAACATCATTTTTTTACTTTCATGTTTATTATTTGATCCTCCAACCTTTAACCCAGATGAAAGTTGTTCTGTGTGTAACTAATAGTTTTGTACTTTAAACTAAACACATAAATGATTGTCAAGGATTGAAAATAATATTGTTCATTTATAACACTATGGGTTTGGAAATTAAGTTATTATTAACATAATATTTTCTATAAGCAGCACTACTGTATCTTTCTCCTTGTAAATACTTACATGCCATATATGCATTCTGAGTTTATTCAAATTAATTACACAAATATAAAGTGTATAAATTTATGATGAATGCATGTAATAATACAGATACAAATACATAGAGAATAAATACAACCAAACTTATGGTAAATAAACCACGCATTTAATGGAAATTATATCTCAGAAAATAAAAACCATTCTTGGATGTTAATGAAAAATATCGCTAACTTTTACTGTTCTTATTTGATGGTAGAAGTACAACTAAGGTTAATATTGATGTACCAATTTATTGCCAACTTAATTCATAAATTTACCAAAAATTATGTCAAATACATTTATAAAGAGTGTAACTTTGTAAAAAAATAATTACTGATTTTTAGCCCATATTACAGTAGATTCATTGAAAATTATATTGGTTTAATGCATTCACATGCTATCTGACATATTTGTGTTTTTAAGAATATCCGATAGCATTTCTATGTCAAACTGTTAATAAAAAAGTTAAATCGTCCCAATATTACATATATTTGAAGGTAATGCATTTCGAAAAAAAATGCTTGAATAGAAATATTGTATTACGAAATTAAACCCTTTACGAACAGCTTCATTGAAGGTAAGCAACGGTTGATTAAATACGATATTAAACCTTATGCATAAGTCAATTAAAGCCTTTCAAAACATCCATTAAACCATTGTAAATCCAAATAAATCTTCTTAAAATAGGTACATATCCAAACTTACATTTTGTAGCCCAAATATGTAATTAAAGGTAATAATAAGGGAGCAACAAAATCACAATGTAAAATTGAAGATTTGTACCTTTATTGTCATTTGATGTTTGGAAGTGGCAAGAGAACCGTAAATATATGTAAAGAAAATAGAGCATCAATGATAATTTTTTTAATGAATTAGCATTAAGATATCAGATATTTTTGGTGACCAAGACACTATTCACTATATTTAAGAGGAAGGTTACAATACTTTTATTATACAATTGGATCAAGGTTATATGGTTTATTTTTACAACGTCTAATTATCTATTTCAAAACCATCGTATTGATAATAATGTACCTTTATAGTATCCCTGCATAAGCGATATTGCAAAGAATGTATGCTCAAACACACCCATCACCGTAGATACCTTGCAACTGTAGAACCTGTGTACAACACAGTTATATATTTTGGTATAAATCAAGTTATATGAGGAACTAAAATCATAGTTTACATATATGCACACAGAAAAATAATTTTGTACCTACAAAAAAAGATGACACGTAGAGTTGTGTTCTTCCACTTAGTACTCTTGATCAAAAAATGTACACTGCACATAAATACCAGAATTGAAAAAATATAGTGAAATGAACTATCAAACACTTAGATCAATTTATTCTAACATACTAATGGAGAGAAATATTGTTAAATAAATCCATTCAGACATAATATAGTGATATGACATGAACTGCCCGTTTAGACATGAATACATAATAGCTCAAAATCATAACTAAGCTAACCTATAAGATACATAAATGATATGAGAACATCACATAACAAAGTTAAATTGGGCAAAATTCACTCTGCAGACTACCTTGGCTCACACTAAGATATATATAGATAATAAGATTTTAACCTTTTTGAATAATTACAGTTTATATTATTATTTTTAAATATTTGTTTCTTTACACCAATGTTTTTAACTTGTGAGGAATCTCCACTCAAATTCTTGTATATTAGTCTTGCTCACTGAATGTCAGCTTTTGTTTGCTTTTGGGGGTGAGTTCTACCTAATTGGGCCGTAACAAGTGGTATCAGAGCAGGTCACCACTACTCGAAAGTTCGAGTCACGAGAGGGGCGACCTATAGGCTTGAACTGATAAGTGAGTGAAGCCGTCCAATGGGAAAATGGCTACCATCGAATCAGTCAATAAGGGAATAGAGTAGGCCGACGTGGATGTCGGACTTTCGAAGAGTGGTGGAATGTAATGTCCCACATCGCATAGTATGGGATATGTGATGCATATATAACCCATTAGGCACCCCCCTTACAAGCTAGCTTTTGGGGGTGAGTTCTACCTAATTGGGCAGTAACATGGTTAATTCATTCTGATAGTTTTTCTCACTTAGGAGTAAACATGTAAAATATAAAAATAATTAGGTTGGACCCATCTGACTAATGATTGTTAAAGATATCTATGAAATAAATCAACGAAATTTAAAATTTCAATCCAAAAGTTAGAAGAAACATAGAAATTGATTGATCAGGGATAAAAGAATTAGAGTTTTGAAGTATAGAAGAAGAATTAAACCAACCTCTATGCAAAGTTCTTCGCATTGATTACTACTTCCAATCCAACTACGTTGTTACCATTTTCATCTATTTTAATGAATAAAACAATGATTTCTCCGTAAAGCCTCAAATCATAAACAAAATTTAAAATTTCAATCTTAAAGTTAGAAGAAACATAGAAATTGATTAATCAGGAATAAAACGAATTACGATTTCGAAGTATAGAAGAAGAATTAGACTAACCTCCATGCAAAGTTCCTGGTGTTTATACTTTCTGCTGAATGCTAAGTGATCATGAATAGCCATTATATGTTAGTGGGAACAGCAATTTAAAGATCCGGATATGTCAGCAATTAAGCCCGAATCCATCTTACCGGGAATAATACAACTAATTCAGGCTTTGGATCCCAATTCGAACCTTTCTGCTGTATTTCGGGGCCTGCAGCAGTTTTCCAGTCCGAACGGTCCTACTCCGTGTAAACCTGGAGTGCAATTTTGTTCTGTTAAAATAACGTGGTGAATGGTCCAATTCAGGGTGCAACGTGAACAAAATTGTGCACTGTGAACCCATGCGTTTGTAAGGAAGGGATTAGGGTTTTCAAATCGTGCCTCAACAACCGCGTGCTGTCGTTGACGACCATCATTGTGCGACGCCTGACGCCTGCCTGCTGTGCTGCCCTAATTTCATCGCCTTCACTAATTTATGTTTTAAGTCTACCTTTCTGCTGCTGCCCTAATTTTTGATTTCAGCCTGCTGCCCTAATATTTGATTTCAGCCTGCTGCTGCATGCTCTGATTCCTGAATGTAAGTTTTCAACTTTCAGTTATCTATGAATTTAGATTTTGGATATGGTTAATAAAATAGCAAACCCTTTATTGATTTACTCTAGATCAGTTTATTGTCAGTAAACCCTTTTATTGTTAATATGTGATGAAACGGTAAATTCTTTTGTTTTGGGAATGAATTATGTTGATTTAATTTATTTTGTGAATGAATTAAATCCCTAAAACAATAAATCTCTATTCGGTTTCATAATTTGGTGAAATAAATTGCTAATTGAGTTGATTGAGTTGTTATTGTAATTGAGTTAAATTAAATTGTGTTGATTTAAATTAAATTGTAATTGATTTAAATTAAATTGACCTAAAAGTTGCATGATTATGAAGTTGAGTCATAAAAAGTAAAATGTGTAAAATGATGATATTGTGTTGGATCTCAATTTGAAATAGGATTCAGAGACAAAATTCTGGGTATCAAAATAGGAATAGAAAACAACACAAAGACGAAGAAGCAAAGTGATCAGTCGGATCAATTTCGAATTTATTTCAAGTAAGAATTTTTTTTTTCAAACTTTAAATTCAAATCAAATTGAAGAAACTAATTTGGAGCATGATGATATCAGTTGACCACTCCTGATAGAGATTGTTTAGTGGTTTATCTGGATACCCTTGATTATGTCTTTAAATTCAACATTTTTATTTTGCAGAAAAAATTGCAATGAAGAGCGAAAAAGATACTGTTGCACCTATGAAAAATTCGGTTTGTTCACCGTACCCAAGCCAAATCAGTTTTCATTAAATACGAGTTTGATTTAAAACTTGCATTTCTTGCAGAAATTTAAGCCAAGAAAACCCGTTCCCAAGAAAAAATCTGCAGCAGTCAAAGTGTAACATCTTGTGCATAGCTTAGATTTCTTTATGTATAGTAGTTAAAAATTGAAATTTATTTTATTTTAAATTATATCTAGAGATCAACCTGAAATAAAGGCAGATCTTGATGGTAACCAGTTGCTGCTCGCAAAGCTCAAGAGTGTAACATAAGCTGCCCTAATTTATTCATAAAAGGTACATTATTTATAACCATAATGTTTGATTTCTTTTTGTGGAATATTGAAATACAGGCAGCGGGTACATTTGGAAGCAGACGAACTGCAGATAGTAAATGTAAGTGGCCGTGTTTTTTTTTTGGTGGAAATTTGGTTACTCCCCTTATTTTCAGATTTGATATGCGAAAAACCCTCTCCCAAAACATGTTTTAAATTACAATCCTATTTTCAATTTCCATAAAAAGAAATTGTTTTTTTGGAAGCTAAATCTGAACATCGATCGCATGTTTTTAAGACCAAAACAATTTTTTTAAAAAGCTACATTTGCAGAAAACTTTGCAAATATTTGCAGTACAGAAATTTAAAAGTTTTCAGATTTTTCTGCAAATATATGCATAATTCTTCACAAAATTTGCAGAGTTTTCCGCAAATTTCATAAAATTTAAAAATAATGGTTTATTTAGCAACATGTTTTTGAGGAGGGACGGTTGTACATTTTAAAATTTAAAGAGAGTGTTTTACAAAAGTTCTTTTTTTTTCTATTACGTTTGGTAATCGATGATAAAAAAGTGTGTTAGTTAAAAATTTGGTCTAACATCCCAAAAGACCATGTAGAGCCAAAAAACCGATGTGTAATTTTTGACTAGTAGTCTTTGATCCCGTGAAATATGTGTTTCAAAATCGCTATGTTAGATCAAACGGTAGAGAATTTATAGAAAAATGCAAATATCTTTATTAATTGTTAGAATAGAGACATAATTTTTTGGTCCGACCGCGAATTTTCAAAAATACCCTTATATGTAAAAGATGTTATGAATTTGAATCTCACAAAGAACAAAAACTAATATCTATTTTCAAATGGAAAATTTGAGAAGTGGATAAGGTTACAATTTCGAAACCATATTCCAAGAATAAAAAATATGATTTTTTCTTTATATTTTACAATTTAATTTTTATCAAAACTACGTAGAAATTTTAAAATTTTAAATTTTATAAGAGTTTTTTTACATGCATGTGCGTTTGCATATGCCTAAAAATCTCATCAAAACCAAAAATTAACATTTATTTTTACATGGAAAATTTGGACTGTAAATAAGTTTAAAAGTTCAAAACCCTGTTCTAGCAAAAAAAATTACAATTTTATGCTTTATATTTCTCAATTTATTTTTATCAAATATATATGTAGAAATTTTAAAATTAATACTTTTACAAGGGTTTTTTAATATGCACGTGTGCTGCATGTGCCATAAAATCTCGTATGAAGAAACAATTAGGAAAAGCAAGACTCAAGAGTTTATAGTGGTTCGGCTATACCTTCGTTCTTTAATGATATTTTAGTGTTGTTTATCACTAGATCCAGAAGTAAATACAATTACAGATTTGAAATTCTATCAAAAAATGTAATGACAAGCCCTTTCCTTTAGATATGGAATAATAATTTTCCAAGATCCTCTTTTTATTGCTTGTAACTTATATTTGTAGCTGTAGTTGGCTGTAATTGGACCGTTAGGTCGTCAATGTTTATTGCTAGTCCGTTAGAATACACGATTGAGATCCTAAGATTTAGGAGGAAGAACATGCCAATTTTGACCAGGTCCATGGCTCGGTTCCGATCCATGGATTTGATGTTATTCCTTTGATTTTTTCAATACAACTTTCGACCCATGGATGTGATGCTCTTCCTTTATTTTACTTATTATATCTTTGTTGCTTTAAATAGTAATCCTTTCTTGATTTTCAAGCTAGGTTCTTCACCATATTCAGTTAGAATAATGACAAAGGAAAATTTGATGGATCGGTACCGATCCATGAACTTGACCAAATTTTTTTCTCTTTCTTGTTGTCTCGCACTCAATCATATTTGAGTCTAACACCTATTCCTTCATCATTTTGAATTCTAATATCATCAGATTGTTGCTTGTGAAAAATCACGGATTAAAAAGAGTTTGTGAACGAAGATATTAAAGCTTAGCGACATATTTGTAGGAGAAAAATCACACCAAGCACACTAACACATATTAATATACGTCCTGAACTACAAATTTTGTGATCAGAATGTAACTGTTGAGACTTACGTTCATGTTTACATAATTAACATAGATAACAAGAGAGTGAAACAATGGAAACAACACAAATATGCAGTTTCAATCAACCGAGTAAATCTGCAGACCTTCAACAATTTATTTGGATGCATTTTTTTTCCTTCTTTCCCAGTTCATCACAATTAGCTAATATATGATTCATACATAATGATATCATGCCAACTCTTGAGAAAAATACCTATTATATTCTATACCGTAGCTGCATATTGACCGAAAAAATACTCTTGAAACGGTTAATTGGGAGTGCTTGACCAATAATATAGGACGCTCTTTTTCACATTCTACTTTTCAGTTTTTGTAAATGTGTATTACCTGGTGTATAAGGTTCCCATTTCCTCCCTTGCATGTATAACCAGCTTAATTGAGTAATCAACAACCATATTGAACATTGTATGATTATTATTTACTAACCTAAATATGAGTTAGCTAACATGCTCTTATATATGTTTCATCAAATTGGACAATAAGGGCACTTAATTTGGTGTCCCTAAGTGCTTTGGGTGTATATATATCTTAAATAAATACAATAAAGAAACTCTAAGGCACAAAACTATATATTTGAAAGATATCATACACAACACACGTAAACAATGAACTCATAAGTTAAGCGGACCAAAGAATTTATTGTTAGGTACTTGATGGCTTATCTTACTCCAAAGTTAGAGTAATTATGGTCTCTGAAGGCTTATTCCTAGTAATTCATTTGTTGTCACAGCTGCTCCAGTTGAGGTTGCCTTTGGACAGAAAAGCGCGTCGACCATAAAGAAGTTTGGTGATCAGAAGAGAGCAATAGCAACATCAAATCATGAAGGTTCGCATTTCAATTCCATTTTTGGTCACAATTGTTCTTTTCTAGAATTTTTTTTCTTTCCCTACATTTCAATGAAAAACTGTTTGTGTCGATGCATCTCAATTTGGTGATGATGAATTATTATTATTTTTCCCTGGTTGAAATATTTTGTTGGCCATTTACATTTTACCTATAAGTTTCAAGTCATAAAGACCATATTTAATATGGAGTTGGCTATTTTGTCTTGGAAGTAGTTAGAATCTAGCATTCTGCCAAATATGAAGAACACTTTCTCTAGAGTTGCTACATTAACAGATGCGTATCTATGACTCTCCTGTAACTCACACATTACATCCAGAGGGTATTTAAACAATTAAGAACCAGAGGGGTATTATTAGAATGTCAACATTAGGTGGAAAGTTTTTCTTGTATAGAGTATAGAGATGTATACAACAGACTATTCAAAAAGCAAAATATAATGTTACTTTTTGTAGCGCAAAGTGAGCACAGAACAACACACTTGTGCTAATTATGTTACTTGCAAACTATGCTCATTGAAACTAATACACATTATCGCAACGGTCGATGCATATACGCTTTCTCCCTTATCTTTGTCTTGGTATAGTCATTCGTCATTATGTCAAAATATACATTGGTATAGTCATTCGTCATTATGTCAAATATACATTTAGCCAACTAATCTGTAATCTGTAATCATACATCCTCTTCTCTTTAGATCATGCAGCCGTACAATCACACTCAAAGGCCAAAGAATATATTGAGCCATGGGTGAGTGGTTGCACAGATATATCTTCCGTATAATACTGCCTTAGCGGTCGAGCTACAAGTTTGATTATGTTTTCTTCTTCTTATTATGCAGGACTATGAAAATTCTAATTACCCTATCAGTCTTCCATTAAGGCTACCTAATTTGGGAGACCCAGGTAATTCTTTTCATGTTGTCTTGGAAGTTTTTACTCCCTACATGGGAATCCATTTTAACTGATATTTTTACCTCAGAAATTCTTGATAAAGTAGAGTTTGAGAAGGAAGCGAAGGTTGAAGAGTCTGCGAAGGATGCAAAGAAAGAAGAGAGAAGGAAACTCATTTCCCCTTCAGAGGAGTTTGGTCTAATGGTCTGTATATTTCACTAAAGTTTTTGATTTGAATACGTAATGTATATTCTATTCAGGATTTAGAAACAACACTTTTTTTTGGTTTAATGGAAACAAATATATGTATTATTATATTTCTCCAAAACATGTATTTTTGCTCCTATTTTATTTTAAATGACGGCTGAGGCGAGGCGATAAGTTATTGGCTCAATGGCGCTTAAGCGACACTTAATTTTTTTAAGGTAAAACTCTATTAGAGCTCTAAGATTGTTTTCTACTTACAATACGATATGTACCATTATAATAATACTATTATAATATTATATATATAATGTGAAAGCTAAGCTAATATTCATGCTTAATTTCTGTAGATTTTCTTCCCAAAACAATATGAAGAATTTGAAAATCTTCTAATTCCTAAGATTTCACTTTTTGTGAAGTTAAAAATATGAGAATTTAACCATCGCGAATTGTATTTCTTCCATGGTTATTTTCTGATTTGCTGTGATTTTTTTCCCTCTAGAACTAATGTATATCCATCACATACATAGGGAAGCAAAACTGACTTTTTTTTCTTTCATCTTGGTTAAGCAGCACTATTAAGTGAGTTCAGACATTAATACTTAAGTGCTTTTTGCTTATCGGAATCAAAATCCTATAAAAACAGAAAAGGAAAAAAGAAAGGAAAAAAAAGAGCCAGTCGGTAAATTTTTGCTTGAGCAACTGTTGAACACTTAAGCTCCATCTATGTTTCCATTTTTGGACTACAGCATTAGCATTTAGACTAACCTACAAAAAGAAATGATGATTATGACAACTTGAATTACTGGTACAGTTAGCCAGGTCTACAACTATATGCAGTCCCATGATTGGATATTTGTTCATTTTTGGGATAAACTGAATACTTGTGTATTTTGTTCCAAGGCTTAACAATCTTTATTATTGTGGATAAAAAACCATTTATGTAATGTACATGTCTTGCACGCATCCTCCTTAATCTCTTATATTGGCAAGAATATCTCCATGAAAGTAAATTTTCATGAGTGCATAATTGTATATTCCTTACTGAAATTCCATCCATGGTTATTAGCAGGATGCAAACGAAGAGGAGCTATTCTTTTTTCAGCTCCCTGAAGTTCTTCCATTTAGCAAACGACCTTCCTCTGGTGCTGATCAAAAAAGCAATATTCCAGTGGAAAATGCAAACACCGCTGCTAATTTGAAAGATCTCCCATCTGGTCGTTTGGGGAAAATGATGGTATACAGTAGTGGAAAGATCAAGATGAAGATTGGTGACACACTATTCGATGTGAGTATTAAGAAAAATATGACCTAACTTTTAACTTATCAGGTAACTTTTCCTTCCACGATAATGGTGAAATAATGGAAAGTTTGAGCTACCTGTAACAGTTGTTAGTATGGCCACTTTTTACTTCCTAGATAGCAGATAATCAGTATGACAACCTCCAATTGATAGGAACCTTCATTTTGGCAAAAATGAAGAGCCACATTGGATTTATCTCCAACTATGCATCCTCCTTGTGAACATTTATGACATCTGTAAATAGAATGTTGACATTAGTTAATGTGGGAAATGCGGATTACGGACATAATTAACACTAGAGGGGGGGTGAATAGTGTTTAATTAAATTTATGAATCTTTTTGAAATCTTTTCAAATTAAACCCAAACAGATGTAATTCACAAACACAGAAACAATCACAGAATCAGACACAGATGCAAATAGTAAATAAAAGCAGTGAAGGAAAGAACACACAAGAATTTTATACTAGTTCGGAGCTACCCTACATCCAGTTCCACACAATTTCTTGTGCAGATTTCTTTTCAAATATAATATCGATATTACAACCTCGATTTCAAGGCCACGAGATACACCCTTCTGTCTCCGAGTCCATGACAAACTCTCTTGATTTAAATAGACTACAAGATCACCTAATTGATTTACGGGTTACAATCACATCCAATTGATTTACGGGCCACAATCACATCGTTTCCAATATCACTTTCATAGATAGAGAGACTCGATACACTTCTTTGATTACAAATGATCCTATAACTCTGAATAGCACTGAGATATTTGAGAGAGAGTGACAAAGAATCAAACTAGAGATGATCGAGTTTGATTCACTTGGGATTTCGGCAAAGTTTTGTTAAAATATAAGAGAATACTTGAGTGGAGAAGGAGTGAAGAAATGAAGAAAAACTAACTTAAAATTCGTTGAAAACAACCGGTATTTATAGAAGAACAACAGTCATGTCCATTCGTGAAAGGTTATGACGAATAGACGCTTCTTTTGAAAATTTGAAATTTGAATTTTACGGTCACCATGTCGACATGGAGATGAGGGATGTCGACATGCCTATGTGAATTTTGAAAATTAATTTTGCTTTAAAAAGATTTCTATTCTAAAACTTGTCAAAACAATTTCTAATCTTTGTAAACCATTTTGAATATAGTTTAAACTTATAAAAGAGATTTAAAAAGTAATTTTAAAAGTATATAATCTATAATATAAAAGTAATAAAAGCTCGATATAAATATTTTGAGATTAAAGCTAAAACCTTTAAAACTAGGAGATAGTTTAAAAACAAGAAATGATTTTGAAATTAAAAAATAGTTAATGCTAAAATATTTAAACCTAGAGAGATAACTTTTAAAAAGATAGTTTTGAAAAAAATATCTTAAAAATAAATCATTTTGAAAATTTCGTGGATTCCATTCCACTAGAGAAGGTCGTGAGTTCCATTCCACTATTAAAGCGAGAAGGTGGATTTCATTCCACAATTAAAATCCGAATAAAGATTTTAATGCTATTATGAAGTTTTAACATAAATCTAGACTCTATTACTTATCTTGAAATTTTGAACTCTTGATAATCTTGATATCTTGAACTCTTGATACTCATTAGTCTTCAGTCTTGATTTCTTCAGTTTTGAATTCGTCAGTCTTCAATCTTTATATTGTACAATCTTCATTCTCAATACCTGCATATATATATATATATCCTGCATATACATATATTAGACAAGAATATCAGTATATATATTCTATAACAAGTCCTAAGGTTGTTGTCATCAAAACCATCATCTCAGGAACTAACAATCTCCCCCTTTTGGATGATGACAATCTTTGTTTATAAAATCTTCTTCACAAACTTCGATTCTACTCCGGCTCCCCCTCATTCTAACAACTTCCCCTTAATCTACTGACTCCCCCTTAATCTAAGCCTATCTAACCTATTTTTTAATTCTCCCCCTTTGTCATCAATAAAAACTAATCCTAAACTTCATAACCTCCTAAATCTTATACTATAGAATCGTATACTAACATAGTATAATAGAATGTAAATGAGACAGATAATAATATGAGTAAAATATAGTAAGGTAAATGTGAGAGATATGAAAATTTTAAATACAATCAATCATTATATACATCATGTTTTTATCAAACCACACCACACAATATTCAAATCAATCAAAACCATACTAAATCAAACCAAATCAAATCAAACCAAACAATTCAAACCAAATCAAAGTAAATCAAACCACATATGTTAAATAAAACATTTCTTGGAACTTCAACCCATCCTTCATTATCTTTGTTTAGAGTTTCTTCTGGATTCGCTTCGAGTTTTTCTTTGTTGAGGGCTGACATCATCCATCGAATGTCATCGAAGTGCCTTTCTTGTTCTTTTATCATATTCATTTGGCTTAATTCTAAGTGACGATTGCGAAGGATAAAAGTATGTTCTTGAAGAAATCGAGAGTTTCTTCAAGATTCTCACTTAGATTATGAATAGGAGAGGTATTTTTTGATAAAATATGAAGAAATTCAATAGAAAATAAAGAGAATTGAAAGTATACATTTTTTTGGAAGAAACAGATATTTAAAGAGTTAGAAAGTCGTTTGAAATGAAAAAACACAAGGTAGTTATGTCAATTTCAAAACAAAAACCATTTTCTGACATGTCGACATGGGGAGTAGGGGGATGTCGACATGGGTCCTTTAATTCATATGACTTATTTTTTCTATTTTATTTAATATCTATATATCCTATAATCTAATTTATATTTTATCTGAAATAATATTAAATATAATAACACTTTAATATTAACATTTTAATATTAAATTATTATTAAAATAATATTATTTTGAAAATCAAAAATTTTTAAATTCAAACAATAAGCAATTTTAAAACAATCAAACATTCAAGCAATTTCAATCAATATAATTTAAGTGTACCTATTTTTAGATCCATATTTCCGAGATCATCAGATTCGTGAATAGCTGTAAAACACATGTTTGAATTTTCTGTCTCTTGATCTTCATCACTAGAGGATGAGTCTGAATCGTCTAGTGTTGCAGTATATGCCCACTTTCTTTTCTTTGACGAATCATTACTTGGAGGAAATTTCTGCTTATCCGGATGCAGACAATCTCTTTTTAAGTGGTCTGGCTCATCACAATTGTAGCATCTGACGTTGTTGTGAGTCTCATTATTATTTTCAGAATTCTTGTGATCATTTCTCTTGTAGTTGTTCATCTTTCTGTATTTCAGAAACTTTCTAAAATTCCTTGTCATCAAGGCTATTTCTTCATCATCGTCACTGTTTGAGTCCGAACTATTTGTTATTGCATTGAACGCTATTGACTTCTTTTCTGAGGCCTTGCTTTCTCTTTTTCCTTGCATTCGTACTTCAAACGACATTAAATTCCCAATTTATTCTTCAATTTTCAGAGTACTAATATCATTAGCCTCTTCAATTGCTAGTCTTTTGATCCCATTTCGGAGTGAGTGAATTTAGAATTTTTCTAACTTGATCTTCTTCGAACAAGTTCTTTCCTAATGCAATTAATGAGTGCACAATGTCTTGAAACCTACTGCACATGTCTGAAATGGACTCATTTGGATTCATCTTGAATAATTGAAACTGATTGGTCAAAATGTATATTTTGGTCTGTTTAACTTTGCTTATTCCTTCATAAGTAACTTGCAAAGTTTTCCAGATCTCATATGCAGACTTACAGACAGACACTCTATTAAACTCATTACTATCAAGCGAACAGAATAGGATATTCATGGCTTTGGAATTGTTTTGTGCAACAGTCTTCTGCTCAGCAGTCCACTGTGCAGAATTAGTTGTGGGTTCAATGTACTCAGTTTGTGTGATATTCCAAGTGTCTAATCATATTGATTGTAAAGAGATTTTCATCCTACATGTCCAATATGCATAGTTACTGCCATTAAAAAGTGGTGGTCTGGCAGTAAACTGATCCTCTACACATGAACTAGTGATAGTGTCCAGTGTTGGCAGCCATTTGAAAAAACTTTTCAAAAATCAGATTATGAAACTTTAAAAACCAATGCTCTGATACCAAATGTAGGAAATGCGGATTATGGATTTTAAGGCAGAATTAACACTAGAGGGGGTGAATAGTGTTTAATTAATTTTATGAATCTTTTTGAAATATTTTCAAATTAAACCCAAATAGTTGTAATTCACAAATGCAGAAGCAACCACAGAATCAGACACAGATGCAAATAGTAAATAAAAGCAGTAGAGGAAAGAATACATTGGAATTTTATACTGGTTCGGAGTTACTCTACATTCAGTCCCACACAATTTCTTGTGCAGATTTTTTTTCAAATATAATGTCGATATTACAACCTCGATTTCAAGGCCACGAGATACACCATTCTGTCTTCGAGTCAAGGGCAAACTCTCTTAATTTATGGGCTATAATCACACCCAATTGATTTACGGGCCACAATCACATCGTTTTCAATATCACTTTGGTAGATAGAGAGACTCGATACCAAGGTTTAAAATTCCGGTTTTCGGTTCCGTTCCGGTTACTTAACATTTTTACAATTTCGGTTCCGTTCCGGATTTTCCGAAAATTCCGTTTTAGTTCCGATTCCGGATTTTCCGAAAATTCCGTTTTAGTTCCGATTCCGGATTTTCCGAAAATTCCGTTTTAGTTCCGATTCCGGATTATTTTTTCTTTCCCTTTTGAATATTTTTCCCCAACTATTTAAAATTACTACGTAGCATCCAAATATCTATATATGAAATTGAATAAAAATGCTACGGCCCAATATCTGTTTTCCGTTCTAAAATCTCATTTTTTTTTCAAAGCCCAATATCTCCAGAAGCCCCAATTTAAGTCCCCTTCTAGTATTCGATTTATCTCCTGAAACTCAAATTTAGGTCGCATATTTCTGAAGCCGCAATCTAATGTCAGACTATTTCATTCTCAAATCAAAAGCATGTAATTACAACAATCTTTGGTAATTCTTCTTTCTTTTTTGTTTAATTTTATGCATATTTCTTCTTTGACCCTTTCCTGCATCATTTTATGAAGTGAATTTTATTTTTTGACCAATTTGATTTGAAATCGGAATTTATGGACGATTCCATCTCGGTCACTGCCGGAACCGGATCGGGATGGCTGGATTTCCGGCATGCCGGACGGAATCTTGAATCATGCTCGATACACTTCTTTGATTACAAATGATCCTATAACTCTGAATAGCACTGAGATCTTTGAGAGAGAGTGACAGAGAATCAAACTAGAGATGATCGAGTTTGATTCATTTAGGATTTTGGCAGAGTTTTGTTAAAATATAAGAGAATACTTGAGTGGAGAAGGAGGGAAGAAATGAAGAAAAACTAACTTAAAATTCGTTGAAAACAACTGATATTTATAGAAGAACAACAGTCATGTCCATTCGTGAAAGGTTATGACGAATAGACACTTATTTTGAAAATTTGAAATTTGAATTCTACGGTCACCATGTCAACACGGGGGATGAGGGATGTCGACATGCCTATGTGAATTTTGAAAATTAATTTTGCTTTAAAAAGATTTTTATTCTAAAACTTGTCAAAACAATTTTTAATCTTTGTAAACCATTTTGAATATAGTTTAAACTTATAAAAGAGATTTAAAAAGTAATCTTAAAAATATATAATCTATAATATAAAAGTAATAAAAGCTCAATATAAATATTTTGAGATTAAAGCTAAAACCATTAAAACCAGGAGATAGTTTAAAAACAAGAAATGATTTTGAAATTAAAAAATAGTTAAGGCTAAACCTAGAGAGATAACTTTTAAAAAGATAGTTTTGAAAAAAGTCTTAAAAATAAATCATTTTGGAAATTTCGTGATTCCATTCCACTAGAGAAGGTCGTGAGTTCCATCCTACTAGAGAAGGTCGTAGGTTTCATCCCACTATTAAAGCGAGAAGATGGATTCCATTCCACAATTTGAATCCGAATAATTTTTTTAGTGCTATTATGAAGTTTTAACATAGATATAGACTCTATTACTTATCTTGAACTCTTGATAATCTTGATATCTTGAACTCTTGATGCTCATGAGTCTTCAGTCTTGATTTCTTCAGTCTTGAATTCGTCAGTCTTGAATCTCTCTACTCAATCTTGAATCTTTACACTGTACAGTCTTCATTCTCAGTACCTACATGTATATCCTGCATATACAGATATATATATATCCTGCAATATTAGTATATATATTTGATAACAAGTCCTAAGGTTGTTGTCATCAAAACCATCATCTCAGAAACTAACAGTTAATACCAATATTAAGCGTATCATTTTATCTACATAAATATTTTTTAAAAACAATTTTTTTATTTCTTCATTTTCGTCTTATTATTAGTAGTAATTACTTATGTTTTAGTTAATATTGTTACTTGTTACGATACATTTATAAATTTTGTATATTATTATATTTTATATTTGTTATTAATTTATACCATATTATATTTGTATATTTTATGGTTATTTATCATTCTATATTATACTTATCATAAAGTCGAATTTTATTACAATGTCGTCAAAATATATGAATAAAAATAGTATTCATGATAATAGAAAATATTTATATTACTGTATTTTTTATATGTTTTATCATATTTGCTTATTATTACTGTAAATTTTTGATATATTGTTAAAAAATGCAAATGATATATTTTAATTGTATATGCTATTTCTTTACAGTACTTTTTGAAATTGGATTCACTTAGTATGAGGAATATGGAACAGGATTTGCTAAAATGGAGAGCCATTGTATATGCTCTAGTGTAAGGTTTAAAATCTCGGATTTTAATTTCAATTAGATATTTTTTGTCAGGTGATATTTAGGGTGAGACGAGTGTAGGGTGTACGTCTTGGATTGACGTCTTTAATCTTAATGTATATCAACATTATCTTGGAGTAAGTTGTGAGTTTAAAATCGATGTTTTTTTAATGAAAATTTTGAATTGTAGCATTCTTGATTTGCATGTAAAGATAGTTGATAGACTAAAAAAGAGATTGTTTTTTTAAGGAGAGTAATAGTTCAATTATTTTGGTAGTAATTGTGGGTTTCTTCTTATTTAAAGGTTGGTAATAGCAAAAAAATACGAAGTTATTTCTTATGACTTATCTTGATAAAAAGTTAAAAAAAGAAGAAGGATAATTTGGTTTGGATACATAAAATGTGAAAAAACTATATAAAACAAAAACATATAATTTCTGATGTCCTCCCATCTCAGAATGGGCTATCTGTCAAAATTTTGGTTGACATTGTAATATCTTGGACGTGGTGTCGAACAAAACATGAATGATACATGATGTTTTGTCTCATTCAAGTGCAAAAACGGAATCTCAGCCGAGTTGAACGAGATTCAAAACTTAGCTATGATTTCATTCGCTAACAAATTATTTAACAACTTAGTCTTGAATTGTTGAAGTGCCATAAACTTAAAATATTTTTATTTGTTTTACCTCTTCTTCTTGTTTGGGAATAATGGCTTAGTTGTTGTTGTACCTCATCATCTTCCTACCTCTGGCTGGTGCTAGAGCAGCAAAATATATCCAAACTGAAAATTTTGGATACTTACTATGGTGATGGTATTAATCATTTGTGGTATATGGTATATGGAATACACCATGCTTTAAATTAGTAGTGGTTTATTGGAGATTTAACCTGCTAAATATGATGTCAACTGTAGTCATTACAGATGAGATTAAGTCTACAAACGGTCGAATATGGATTCAGATAGTGCCGTATCTGTATGCGAAATCATTTTCGGATATCCATATCCGTGGATGCAGACGGATATCGGATATTTATGGGATATTCCTTGACCAGTTCACAACTAATAAATCTAAGCAAATAAATGAAAATTTTGATTCATTATAAATCCATTTCAATACTAAAATATAAAAAATAATAAATATGGTAATAAAAATAATTTTAAGCATCAAATATTGGTTTTTATATACATACTAAATCTTTTTACTTATAAAATAGTAAATGACAATCATTTTGTGTACTAAAATACAAAAAAAATAACTATAATTTTTGATGAAAACCGGACGGATAATATATCAGATTCGGATATGGCCATATCCGCGTCCATATTCAATTTTCGGATATTGGATAATTTTTCATATTTCGGATACAAATACGGAGAGGATGCTGAATTTTTCAGGCACTCGTTGACAGATCTAAGATATACATTGAGGGGTTAAAAGTTGAAAAGATTTTTTGCTGCATGTTGGCCTAACACTGAATCATTTCAGGCTATATTAATGTTGTACCTCTGTAATACTTATTGTAGGTATCACCTGGGCAAAATTGTATGTTTGCACAAGACGCTGCAGTTATCAGTGTTAAAGAAAAGAAGTGCTGCATTTTACAAAGCATAACCAGGAGGGTGGTGGTTACTCCTGACATCGATGCTCTCTTAGAATCCGTGAAGAATATGTAACAAGTCTTGCACTCGGTACTCTGCAGCAATGGAAGGGAAAGGAAAAAAAATAAAAGGAAAAAAAATAATTTCTTACGCCGGTCCACCTTTTTTAATTGATAAAAAGTAAATTAAACATTCTACAGCATGGATTGTTTGTAGTTTTCAATTAAGATTGAGACTGCTTGTAGTAGTGGGAAAAAATTGATTATTTGGGATAAAGAAGTCGTTTCACTTTTTAGTAGTATGACCATAATTTATTAATAACCATAGCTTGCGTTGATTGATTTATGTATTTAACCAATAGAGGTATTTTTGAACAAAAAACTACGGAATTCATATTACCGTTCATGTTGTCTGTTTGGATTTTGAAAAGCAGTTTGATTTAGAGCATCTCCAAACCTTTTATATTCAACATTGTTAAGAGGATGGGTTAAAGCATCCAATAAATGAGTGTTTATTTAATAGGCAACGAGTAAGCACTTATTTATTTAATAAGTGCTTGAATTGATCAAATAAGCGTTTGAATTGAAGTGCTTGCCAACTGGAAGTTCACGTCCAATTCGGCATTCTGAATCCCAAATTAAATATCGATTTGGATTTGGATTTGATTTGTTGGAGAGTTGTCTTTTTAACAAACTAAATATTCAGGTTGAATTTTGTGCTGTTGGAGATGCTTTTAGGTAAGGTGGTTCTCAGATCTACTGCAGTGGAGCGGGCCCTGGCCCATCTATGGGTCGAACAGGCTTCTGGGTTGATTTTCTAATCATTATGTTTCGTTGTGAGTAACAATGCAATAAAGCACCATGCATTGAAGTTTGGGTAGGTTTTTGACGAGATGATTTACCCATTTTGAAAGAAATAAAATAAAGTAATTTCTTGAACTCTATGACAAAATTCCAAATGGGTTTGAGACTTGACATAAATTTCTATAGCTTTTATGTTTTGAACATTGACTTAACACAGATTTTTGAAAAACTGCAATTTACTTAAGGTTGATCGTCATTTCAGAACCTTTTTAATAACGCTGATATGATATGGTCATAACTTAAACTTTTAAATTGCAAGTTTGAAATTTCAGAAAGGTTAAAAGATGGATAGAAAATTCAAGAATTTTGATGTGTTATGTTTTTACAGATTGACACGGTAAACCCTTCAAAAACAGTGAATAAGTCGGTACATTTGCTGAAAATTGATTTGGATTTATTTAACAGACTGTTGAAATTTCAAAATGCATTTAAGTTATAAATATAGTTTATAATCATTCTAGAATTGTTTTTGAAGTAGCTATAGCATTTTTATCATAAATTAAACTCAGCTACTTCGAACTGCAAAATTCTTAATGTTCGGGGAAGAAGACATAAAACTCTAAAACTTTATTATTTTGAGTCATCGTTGGTTCATATCAGAAGTTTTTTAAAAAGTGTAATATTATTATAATATCTATTGAAAACTGTCTGAGATTTTCTATAACATGCTATAGTAATCCATGCATGACTTTCAATCTGTTTAATAACTTTTATAAGAGAATCTCGTAAGCAACTGGTTTTATTTTCTTTTATACATATTATATATAATAGATATAAATAATGAATTAAGTACATTATAAATAAAAAAATTTTAGGTGAACTATTTTATCAATTACAATTATAAACATGTTCGTGATCATTAGTATTGAATCGATACACACGCATGCGCACTTACTCCTTAAATGTTTTTAGTTAAGATGGATTGAGAAAAGAACATCGATACATCCGTTGAGATAAATGTATGTAACGCATTCTGTAACACCCCATAATTTTACATAATTAAATAATTAAATTAAAAGGTAAAATCGTAATTTTATATAAATGAAAAAATAATAAATTTTTACAGGAGTTGAAATTAGGTTTTGGAATCTATTCCATTGCATCCAGAATGTCGTTTATTGTTATATAACATATATAACCTGCTGAATTTGATGAAAAAAGACAAGAAAATAGAAAAAGTCAAACCCAATGACATTTTCATAATATGTTGATCATGAAATTTCAGCTCAAATAATATTGTTTTTCGGCTTATAAATAGGTCCCAACATTATTTCTTTTGCTCTAGAAATATTGTTTTCACTTATAAATTCCTAGTCCCCAAGTCAGTTACAAATTCTCCAAATCAAATCTGAGCATATAAACCGATCACCGCGGAGTGAGCTACACAAAATAAATCAAAGCTATCGCAAGCTTTTGAGTTTTGAAAGTGAGGAATATCTGCACGGCAAAAGAGAAGGAGAATCTAGATCAAATCAAAGAGGATGCATGGCTAATCGGTGAGTGAGACTCATCCTGTTTGGATATATATTGATAAGATACAATAATTCATCCTTTATGATCTTAAATCAAATTATAAATAATGTACTGAAAACTTAAAAGCGATTTTTTTTCTATATACATGATTATGATGTAGTATACCATTACTAGATGATTAAAGACATGAATTTTTATCCATTGTAATTAACCAAGTTAATCTCTTCTTAATTAAAAAGTGCAAAGAATAGAAGTGTTCCAAACTAGTCATATTATAAATCAAAATTGTAGTTCTCGATGACTCGAATCTTCTGGTGGTATTCATTCATCGATTGGGTGTACGAATTGATCAGAAACGTGTTGGAAGTTCAACAAACATGGACCGTCCATTTCTTTCTAACGATGAAAAAATGATGATACGATGATCGAGGGACATGGATGTGAAGAGGATGTTGAAAGGTTGCCATGCTGGTATCTGATCGACCAAACAAGGCCAAAGATCACCAAAATCGACGGAGAAAGAAGGCGGTGTCATTGGACTTAGCTTATCATGGCGGAGATGTTGGTGGTGGCAGATCGTGGCGAGACAAAGATCATTTTGCTATGTTGTTTGCTATGTTTTGAGATACTTTAGAAAAATGTCTTAGTTTGGACAAGTCTGTTATACGTTGTTTGTAATGGTTGACAATTCTGATAGGGTAGGTGTCACGGTACATTTTTCAAAGGAAACGGATTCTCATGTTTTGAGTGACGTCTAGAGATGAGGAGTTAGGACTTTGGGCTCATCGTCTCGTACTTGTTTCGACATGCGGGTTGAGACTTCGGGCTTAATGATGTGTATTTTTTGCGATGGCGAGTTAGAACTTTAGGCTCAATCATGTCATAGTTGTTTCGGCATGGAAGTTGGGACTTTGGGCTTAGTCGTATTCCTACGTTTCAACGATGGCGAGTTGGGACTTTGGGCTCAATCGTATCGCAGTTGTTTCGGCAGCAAGTTGAGACTTTGATCTCAATAGTATGCATATGATTAGACACAGGATAGATTTAGCGAGACCTTGGCATATGATGTGACTATAGTGTTATACCATGTTTAGCTAACTTTTGAATGCAAGTGACATAGGTTGAGATATGATTTTCGAGCATAAGTGTTGTTTTACCAGCTTATTAGCATTATACATTTATATGGTGCGTTTCACATGTATGTCTGACCCTTCTATTCTTTTCTCCCTTTTGCTTTACATTGATAGGAAGATAGAGAGGACCGATCATGCTTTTGGAGACACGATGGTACGACGGTGGCATGCATTTATCTATTTTCTATCTACTATTTATTTGATATTTTCCAAGGTATTCACTCTTTATTAATTTTTAGTGTTTAGAGATATTTTGCAGCTGAAGACTATTAATTACGGTTTATTTTATACATCTGGAATCATGGAATTTTCAGTATTATATTTATTCCTTCCGCTGTGAGTTTCAAAAAATTTAGGCTGTTTGGTTCATCATTTTTTGTTTTGAGTTTTTGTCCAAAAATCGTACACACGATGCATGTATTTTTTAAAATAACAAATTTGGAAAATGATGCTAACATATAGAATATGAAATAAATTTATTTTGTTTTTCGTGTTTTGAGAAATAATAATGGAATGAAAAACAATCCATCCCCTCCACCGTTGCTCCATCACCTCCGTCATCCCTCCGCTGTCGTCGTAATTGCCTAATTTTTTTAACTTTTCCTCCGTTATCGTCATATTTTGTTATGAATGTTGAAAACTAAAAACATAAAATACAAAATGAAACTAAAAAGGCCCTTAGATTTTCGTAAATAGCTCTATAATATGTTTTAGGTTTTACTCCAAACGATCCATGGTCAACGACATCTGCGATGTCGGTGCCACTTTTAGACGTGGGTCGGGAGGTCGTAGATGACAGGTTGTTACACTCTCCTTACCATGAATGATGATTAATTCATGAACATTGGGGAGGCACCAAGGGGTTAAATATTTGTGATTGTTTGGAGCAATCACAGAACAATTTAATAAGATTCTTTTATATGTTAATATAACTTAGTCAAAATAGAAGATCTCAAGATAATGACGTATAGTAATCTTCTGATTTGATAGTACTTTTGATCTTATGTAATGTAACGCCTCGCCTTTTCGATCCTCAGAAGTTGACACTAATACATCCACGGTATTCATGTGCCGAGCATCCAAGTGTCGGAAAGACAGATCATTGGGATGAAAGAAAGAAAGACAGAACAAAATCTCACAACGTAACGAGTAATATATAATATGCCAGTGGTCTTTACAAAAAGAAAATTGAACTTTAATATACATATATGAATCAGAGTACAATTATCCTATCATCAACCCCTAGACAGTTATAATAACTTGTCCTTACAAATGCTAATAAATACAATATGAACATACAACATAAAATAAATTACGGTAATACGTCTTGGAGGATCTAGTTCGTCTCCTGAAGCTCCAAAGTGTCCAGTTAAATCTGGAAAATATGCTCGGGCTGACCTGAGTATTATAAGAAAATAATGCCCGGATCAGTCTGGTAAAACCAGCCTGGGAAACACAATCAATTGGATTACTTAATGTAAATAAAATCTTTCAAAAAAAATTATCTCGTGAGACCACGCCGTGCATAAACATGGACGGGATTTTACCTTATGATAACCAAATCAATTTTATTATGAAATCCAGTGATATTATAATAATGTCTAAGGGCTGAAAGTAAATGTATAAAATAATTGAAATGCTTGCATCTCACATTTCAGCATAATATGTATACAACTAAATCCGTAGGGCATGTATTGGAGATTGGATTTCCATCAATGACTGGGCTACTAAGGTACCGCCCATCACAGTACACCTATAAACAAAATTTACCAAGGTCAATAAGAACTTCTTACGCCCTACTACATAGAGTCGGCTGTCCCTTTAACACGGCATATCGGATTACCTCATTTCTTGGGACCAAGGCTCCAAAATAATGTGCACTAGCCATGGCCCCACTCTTCGCACACATACCAAAACCCATAAATATTGAATCTAGATCGAGGAATGATGCTCCTAATAGTAGCGAACCACATAGCTCTACGACATAACCCATGTTTTAGTCATTACTGGGTTGTGAGGCTTGTGAGTTCACGATTACCTTTTTCCTCCCTTAGCAAATCACACTTGGAATGCTCATAGTGCTTTCTAGGCACAATGCAATGCCAGCATTCATCCATACAAGTTGTTCAGGATAAGAACAAACCGAAGGCACTACTTCTACTACATCCATTTTGGAATCACCCTTAGGATTAGTAGCAAGTAGCCCTTGCAATTCAAAGAGCTCCGTCTTTGATTCCATCATCTTCAAGATGTCTTCAATACGACGCTTGAGTTGGTTCGAAGTGGTTTTTAGATAATTCATACTTATCAGATCCCGATCTCTTCGAACCAAAATTCGATAGTTTTTGGTAAACTCAACACCGGTTCTTTTGGAAATAATCAAACAATACATAAGAGCGAAGATCACCTCCTATCCGTTTAAATGGACGGATTTCCTTATCATTTGTCATAAAACACAAGACGGGATTTATACGCACAATACAACATCATCGAAGATGACTGTGCCATATGACCCCCGTGTTTCTCCTAGATATTTCCAGAATTAGATTTTCGGCCAAGTTTTAACAGTTGGTTATTTAACTATCAAATAAACAAACAATCAAACAGAGATTTAATTCCATATGGAATCCACTAAGCCTCTATAAATAAATCTTTCAATTATTAAAATCTCTTTCAATTATTTGATTCAAAATACCTTTACAAAAGGTATATTCACAAACCCCTTTTACTCTTTTCAATACTTGGGAAAACATTCTTATACTTATCTCAGCGGTATAAGTATATTTCAAGCCATTATATTTTCAATAATTAGAAAACATCCATATACTTATCTCAACGGTATAAGTATATTAACAAAACTTAAGGAAGGTTTCCTCTTTTTCAAAATCATATTTTAAATGGGCCTGAATAATATTATTTAAAATATTTCTTACTATAAACCAAACCACTATCCTTCGGTATTAAGTATGAAAAGAATGTTTTCACACCACCAGAATTAAGAAGGGTTAATTATCAAAATTAAATCTCATTCCTTTATAAAGCCCCCTTTTTATAAGCCCATTTCATATTTACAAAATCGTTTTATAAATCTCCAAATTTATTTTATAAAACCCCTTTTATAAATATCTAAAATGATTTATAAAATCCTATATATTTATAAAACACTTTTATAAATCTTCGTTTATAACTCCGTTATAAAAATCCTTTATAAAATCCTTTACAAAATACCATTTGTAAAACTCCTTTAAATAAATCATATTATTAAGTAAAATCCCTTTTTTAAGCAAATTGTTATTTATAAGTGCATTTATTAAATTAATTAATTACCTTTAAACATCATAATAAATAATTAATTAACTTTAAAACATCCTTAATAAAATAATTTATTAACTTAACCCATCATTAATTAAATAACTTAAAATATCATTAATAATATAATCAAATAACTTTATAACAGTTTAAATAAAATATATAATTAATTAACCACTTTAAAACATTATTTAAAAACACCTAACCTCAACTTGTAATAAAATTGAAGTTATTTTTAAATCCATAACCTTTCAAATTCGAAAGTGGCTTAGCGACCAAAATGGTACTTTATTAAGCTACCATTTTTTAGATCAACATTCAAAGTCATAACACATGTATTTACATAAGCAACAGATACATAAATAAACGGTGGATAACATCTCAATATAAATCGACTAATAGATAAATAAATATCCAAAGTAACATAATAGTAGAATGGTGATTTATTTTGCTAAATAGATATCCAATATAATCTACTCAACTTAAATATAACAGAACAATGTTTTATTCTGCTAACTAAATATCCGTTATAAAATATAATTACTAAACAATGTAACTATACGCAGTCGGTATTATTTTACCATTAATTTACACTACAACATATGGGTCAAATGAATTCATATATGTGTTCTACAAGTCAATACGAATCAAATGCCAAAATCTGCGTGTCAATCGGATTCCGAATGATTGAGTTATGAATTTTTAAAGCTAAACTTAAATAATATTTTTTTTATATGTTACCCTACCCACCCAGGTCCACTCGGTCCAAACCATTTAAGTTCCCACTACCTAGATCTTACTTCTTCCTTAAACTCTATCTCTCAACTCAGCACTCCAGGAATGAAACCTGGAACCAAACACAAGAATGCATGCGTGCACGTACACGATCGCTCCAGCCCTCCGATAACTGCCTCAACCTTGCTCATAAACGCTACTGACCACCCACAACTCAGTCGCCCCCTTGTCGACCCCTCCGAACCCCCGAAGCCAAATCCGACTCCATGGTCGAAAGCCAAAAAAGAACAAAACCAAACTATCGCGATGCAAAACTCCTCTCCACCATCGCTTGTCCAACACCTGACCTCACCACCACCTCTATCCAACCGCCTAACACCCTCTCGCCTTCGGCCGAACCTTGTCAAACTCGGCGCCTCCACGAGCCCTCATTTCAATCGCGTTCGAATCCAAGAAGCCCACTATATAAAACCCCAATTTGAGCTCTAACAGCCAACCTTCGACCACTGCATACCCCACGACCGCCACCATAGCTCCACCATCACACCAGGCTTCTTAGCTCTAGTCACTCTGCCCCAAACCAACACAATCGCCAGAATTTGATTTTTGATGAAAATATGATCATCTCTCGACCATAACACCATCCGACACCCTAAAATCTTGCGACTTGCTCTAAAAATCATGATTTGCAGATACGAACATGATTGCAAAGGCCGTTTGTCAATTCGTGATCGACGAAAACCGACAATGTTATACCGCTTACTCTTATTTACCAAATTCTCGCAATATACTTGACAAAAAAATCCTACAACTAATTTTAAAATAAACTAACACTAAAACTAACAACTTCCCAGTTGATTGCAAGTGCTAATTCTAAATGGTTGAGGAGTTGTTGGTTTTTGAACTAAGAGGAAAAGTATGTGAGGACCACCCTACACTACAGGCACCTAATATACATGAGATAGTGCGCTTCTGCCGTGCCGATCGATGTAGAGCAGCCAGCAAGGTTTGAAATGAAACGAAAACATCACAGAACCTGTAGTATATCTTACAACCCATGGAATAAAATATAATATCATAGATATAAAATAGGAGAGATGCCAATAACTAAGTGATCCAAATATCAGAGTACAGATACATAGAATTATACATCATGAGATAGAGCTTATACAACAAAAGAAAAACTCATATAACTATCTCATAATACTAATAATAAGCAAGCACGGCCAAGGCTCCACAGTGTTGCATGGTAGAATAAGCACAAAAATCCATATATAATATGAGATAGCTCCCTCCAGCTCATCCTTTGCACAGCTACTGCATCGCACCTAGACCTGCTATCTAGTCTACTCATTTAAGAGCATCCGAGATAATAAGAAGCAAAGCATAAAACCTCTAGTCAGACAACAATCTGGTGTGAGCAATAATGAATCTCAAAATACTTTACAAGTCGATATAGTAAAGAACAAAGGTATACGAATCATACCTGACCAGTCCCTACAGTCAAAGAGTTAGCAGATAACAACATAATATGCCACAGTAAGTGTCATAAAGGTGTAATACAACAAAGTGTGATAATGGATGTCCAGGTATCGCTATCTCCAATACCTATCCCTATTGACTACCCTAGAGTGATAGACTATGGGAAAAGGAACAGAAGCAATCATATCATCCATCAAACAATCCCCACTATCACTCAATGTACTATGGATATATGATAACTCTTATGACCATTCTTCAGCCAGGGACTAATGGAAATCCCGATTTTCAATTATACTCTCTTTAGTCTAAAGCTGGTACTAGACCTATTCTTCTGGTCCAAGGGACATGGATCCATTCTTCCGATCTAGGGTAGCCATTCTTCTCTACCCATGAGCGTCTTCAAGATACCCCTGCTTTGAGTATAAAAGAAAACACTACGAGTATCAATGATCCCTTAGTACGCGTATCCGAGTCTGTCCTTTACTCCATCTTGCTTCCATTATCTTGGAAGAACCATTCTACATTCCCCCATTCAACGACTCCTTTCTTCATCGAGCCATTGTCCTTGAGGAACCATTCTACATTCCCCATTTTATGACTCCTTTCTACATCGAGCCTTTATCTTCGGAACCTAATTCCATTCAACATCGAGTTACCATCCAAAGACTCTAACTTTCATCATGCTATTACATCGGCATCAATCATCATGCGAACGAGCCAACACCTCTATCACGACCCATAAAACCTTAACAACAATTCGTAGAAGTTCCACTGCCACTGGACCTTCCTCCTAAACTCGGTGTCGAGTGAAGCCCTTAACTCGGCACGAACTCAAGCCCTTAACTCGTCGCCAGCTTAAGCCCTTAATCCATCATCAACTTAAGTCCTTAACTCATCGCCAGCTTAATCCCTTAACCCATCAGCAACTTAAGTCCTTAACTCGTCACCAACTTAAGCCCTTAACTCGTCGCCAACACAAGCCTTAACTCATCATCAATTTAAGCTCTTAACTCATCGCCAACACAAGCCTTGACTCATCATCACATCCTATACTTAGCCAATTTCCTACACCTTGCTATAAAACATCTCATCTAGCCAAGCTTCTATTCATCCACGTTAACCACCGACTCATAGGAGCTACTCCCTAAACTCGGTGCCGACTTAAGCTTCTTTACTCGGGGTTGAGTTTAGCCTTCAAATCCAAATGAAGTGCGAATTAACCCATAGCTTCCCACCATGTTTCAAAGCACACCCACCAAGTTTCATCCAATTCCGACCAAATTTGCCTCTGATTTGTCCGATTTCTCAACCTATCTACCTAACATCCAAAACACTAGCAAAAAACATCAAATCATAACATACAATCATGGAATAACATGCTTATACGTCCATTCATACAACCAATACATGACAATGTGATAATCAAACTAGTTTTGTCCTAAATCTAAGTTTTACATGAACATGTGCATATGAATGATGGGGATTACTCTATCATGTGGATATGAGTAATATATTTCAAAAACCATTTCTAAAATCATTTAAAAAAACTCATATTTCAAAACCCTTTAACATATATGAACAAGTGGTTAAAGTTAGAAAACCATTTTAGATCCAAAACATGTTAAAAACATTCTTGTTAACTATATAATCAATTATAGATGAGTGAGAGGTCAAGAACCACTCATCAAATACCTAAATTACCTAATTTCTTCTGTAGATCCAAAGTGGACAGCAAGGAAGAAAGATGCAAATCAATAGAAATGATAATCTATAGCTTCTATACGTTAATCTCCTCTCTAATCAATCATTTGGCTAATATTATTAAGGAAAATGTATGATTTTTGATGAAATTAGGGTTAATGAAGGCTTAGATCTCTTAGGTCAGTTTCTACAGCATCATATTAGCTATAATTTCAAAGTGGATTAATGAGCCTATGTATGGACTTAGTTAATTACCCACTAAAACAGACCAACAATTGCAAAAACTTAAAACTACTATAACTTTCAAACGAAATGTCTTTTTTTCTATTATGACCACTCTATGGAATGGAAAACTATCATCCTAAAGCAATGAAAGAGGGTTGAGACCCTATTTCAGCTCATATCAAAAGTTGTAGTTCAAACAAGATTTACATGGTCAAAATGGTCACATAGAAATTCAGGAAAAATCATAGATGTGAAAAATGTCCCTAAGAGTGACTTTCCAAAATCTTAGAGTCGTACGACCTCATACAAATCAAATAAAAATATCTTACGATCCTCCTATACGTAATCCGAGGATAGTTACACTCTCCCCCCTTAGAATTCCGCCACCGAAATCCCCAAATAAATGCAGAAAGTCAACCATAGTTACCCCGCATGCCTAACAATCATGTGTATCATCAACATAGCAAACATGCAATTATGAAATCAATAATGTAGGCAAACTTATCCTAGCACGCGCGATACTAAACTCCCTACATAATATCGAAAGTGAAACTAAACATGATAGACAATAGGTATTACCATGAAGAGCTCTGATTATGTGGCCCTCATACTCTCTTCGGTTTTTCATGTGCAATTGCCTTCACTTTCGCCCCATTGAACCTTCACCAACTCCACCGTCTTCCTCCTAAGCTGTTTCGTATAACATTTGACAATACGAACTGGCCTACGAGGTCTCGAAGCTTCGGGTTCAATTTGGATATCATCCATGCGATAGTTACGCCTGAGTCGTGCATAAATTTCTACAAATGAGAGACATGGAAGACATTGTGCACTCCCACCATTCTTTGAGGTAAGCCTACTCTATAGGCAAGGTTGCCAATCTCTCTAATATCAAAAATGGACTAATAAATCTCGGTGCCAACTTTCCTCCACTACCAAACATAATAACATTCTTCAATGGAGAGATCTTAACAAATACCATGTCATCGACAAAGAACTCTAAGTCTCGATGTCTCTTATTAGCATAGCTTTTCTATCTACATTGGACAACTTTCATCTGTTGTCAGATAATCTCGATCTTCTCCGATGTTTCTTTAATCATATCTGGCCCCAGTATCAGTTTCTCGCCCGCTTCCCACTAACATGAAGGAGCATTGCACAGTCGGCCATATTAACCATACCGATACTTCACTGATAATTGTTGCTATATACAAATTCAACTAGATGTAGGTGATCATTCCATGAGTCTCCGAAGTCTAATATGCAAGCCCGCAAAAGATCCACTAAGATACGATTCACTCTCCCAGTTGTGCCGTCAGTTTGAAGGTGATAAGCTATACTGAGATGCTGCTCGGTACCCAACGCCTCCTGTAAGCTCTTCCAAAACCTACTAGTGAACAATGGGTCTTGTACACTCGCAATGCCCTTCGGCACACCATGAAATCGTACAATCCATTTCACATACTACTTGGCCAGTTTGGCTGCTATTCTGTTTGACTTGATGGGTATAAATCTAGCGCTCTTGTCAACCGATCGACTATGACCCAAATGCTGTCATACCCTACTCGAGTCCTTGGCATTCCATATGAAATCCATCGATATCTGCTCCCACTTCCACTTGGAAATTTAAGCGGTTGCAATAGACCACTTGGTTTCTTCCGCTCTACCTTAACCAACTGGCAGTTCATGCATTTTGAGATAAATGTATTCCTTGTGCGCCTTGTGTTCTTCCTTTGTCTTGGAATAGATAAGAATATCATCCACGAACACAAGTACGAACTTGTTCAGCTGATCTCTGAAGACACGGTTCATGAGATCAACAAAGTATGTCGGAGCATTGGTTAGCCCGAATGGCACAACCAACCACTCATAGAAATCAAACGGTGTATGAAAAGCATGATCGACACACTCTCCTTTGCTATCCTCAACTGGTGAAATCCCATCCCCAAATCCAATTGGGAGAACACCTTTGCACCGTAGAGCTGATCGAATAAGTCATAAATACATGGGAGTGAATACTTGTTCTTCTTCGTCACTTTATTCAGCTCAAGATAATACACACACAACCTTAGAGAGCCATCTGCCTTGGTGGCGAATACTATAGGTGCACCCTACTCAGATATACTCCTACGAATGAACACCTTTTCAATATATCATTTACTTACACCTCCAGCTCCTTCTGCTTTCTAGGTGCCATACGCCTCAAAGGCAGAGCAATGATCTGGCATCCTTCGTCAAGTTTATATGAAACTCGATCTCTCTATGTGGCGGTAATCCGGTAACCTCCTTATATGTTCGGATATTCTCTAATAATAGGTACAGTGACAACTCATCCTATGAAATATCAAGTGAATATATAAAGCTGACCATAACCCCATTCTCTAGCAGGCAGCCAATCACTACCGTCCGCCCTTCCACAGCCCTAATTGTTACCAACAGCTTCTCACAATCCACTACCACCGCATACTTCTTTAGCCAGTCCATTCCTAAGAAAATCACAAATAAAAGAGAATCCATGACTCAATAAGACCAAACCATGACAAACCATACATAGGCTAGTGGAGCCTCCAACAGGGTTCATCACAATGAATGGTCGGTCAACTATTTTGGGTTCCAATCCTA
Organism: Allium fistulosum; assembly: GCA_030737815.1. Lineage (NCBI taxonomy): Eukaryota > Viridiplantae > Streptophyta > Magnoliopsida > Asparagales > Amaryllidaceae > Allium > Allium fistulosum. The sequence continues at coordinate 802,103,517 of CM060903.1, read as the reverse complement.
GTCTTTCTACTAGGTCACTAGATATAAGGAATGCGAAGCCCCGATATCGAATAAAACACGCATGGGAACATTATAATGGGAAAACATACCTTGAATGACACACCCTTCCCCTTCTCTTTTGCAAAGGGAGCACTCGACGAAGTCGGAACAATGTCTAAAGCATATGCCTTCACCACATGTTTTTGCCGCAATGGTTCTGGACAATTCTTCAGTATATGCCCGGGCTTGCCATAGTTATAACTCTTTTTCCATCGGTCTTGTAGTCTTTGATCATGTGACCCTTTTTACGCAAGCATAGCAAACTGGGTCCCACTTGACCTTCTTCCGAGCATCCTTCTCATTCTTTCCGCGAGACTGCTTCCTCTTTCCAAACAATTTCTTCTTTTTGCCTCCACCACTTTGTTGTAGTTTCGGCTCCTTCTTAACGACAACAGCTGATTTGGACTTAGAGTATAAACTCTCCTAGCAAAGGGCTTTCTCAATGAGTCTCTCAAATGTTTCATCAATATAAATCACCAGCTTCTCCCCTAAATAGTCGCCCAAACCCATATGAACTTCTTGTTCTTTCTCAATGGAGTGTCGATGAAAGACATCACATACTTCGACAAGGCGTCGAACTCAGCAATGTATTCGGTAATAGACATAACTCCCTGCTTAAGGTTAGCTAATTTCCTGAATAGCATCGATTTCTAAGCAGCTTGGACGAATTTTTCCTCAAACCTAACCTTGAACTGATCCTAAGTGAACCGATCCTCGGGTGTAGCAACAGTGATGACATTCCACCAGTTCATGGCCCGCCCTTGAAGTTGTCTAGAGGCCAATCTACTTTTCACGGCATCATCAATCTCCATATCACCAAAAATATGCTTGTAGGTGTCCAACTAATCCCGCACTTCGATGGCTGACTCCGTTCCAAGAAATGACTTGCCTCCTAAAGTAGAGTAATCTTTGCAGAGCTTGGCGAAGTCATCCATCGGTGCTTGCACTTGAGCACCACCACCAACAACAACATTCGCAGTGGCCACTTGGGTATTTTGAAGCATGTTTGCCATCATCGCATTGGACATAGCTTACAAGTCAAGGTTAGAAGCCCCTGAACCTGCTCCTTGCTCACTCTTGGGAAGGAGCTCCTAATAGTGTTTCTTATTTGTCGGCTCATTCTCGATCTGTAACAAGAATGATCAGTCTCTCAAAAAGAAAACTGTGTTATTGATGGTCATGTGTGCATGCGACTTATATACTATATATAGTACCATATAATTTTGAAAATCAAAATATATAACAAGTACGCGCTCTCGTATATACACACAGAGACATACACACACTTTGTCTCTCTCTCTCTCTCCATTCAGTCTAGGATGAGAACTCCTTCCCTATCTCTACTAAATAATGGTATCCCTTAGGTTAAACAATGCAACCTAAGATCTGATACCAAATGTGAGGACCAACCAACACTACCGGAATCCAATATACATAAGATAGTGCGCTGCTATTGCGGATCGATGTAGAGAGGCCATCAAGGTTTGAAATGAAATGAAAACATCACAGAACCTGTAGTATATCTCACAGTGCATAGAATAAAATATAATATCATAGATAGAAGAAGGGAGAGATAGTAATAACTAAGTGATCCAAATATCATAGTACAGATACATAAAGTTATACATCATGAGATAGAATTTATACAACAAAAGCAAACTCATATAACTATCTCATAATACTAATAATAAGCAAGCACTCCCAAGGCTCCACATTATTACACAACGAAATAAGCATAAAAATCCATATATAACACAATATAGCTCCCTCAAGCTCGTCCTCTGCACAGCTACTGCGTTCTTCCTAGACCTGCTATCTGGTCTACTCATTTAAGAGCATTCGAGATAATAAGAAGTAAAGCATAAAACCTCAAGTCAGACAACAGTCTGGTGTGAGCGGTAAATGAATCTCAAAATGCTATACAAGTCGATATAGTAAGGAATAAAGGTATACGAATCATACCTAACCTATCCCCGCAATCAAAGAGTTAACACATAAATATGCTAATCTAAGTATAATAAAGGTATAATACAACAAAGTGTGATAACGGGTGTCCAGGTATCCCTATCTCCAATACCTATTCCCAATGACAACCCTTGAGTGATAGACTGCGTTGAAAGGAACCAAAGAAATCATAGGATCCATCAAACAATCCTTACTATCACTCAGTGTACTATGGATATATGATAACTCGTATGACCATTCTTATACCAGGGACTAATGGAAATCCTAGTTTTCAGTTGTACTCTCTTAATCCTAAAGTTGGTTCTAGACTCATTCTTCCGGTCCAGGGTACACGGATCCATTCTTCTGATCCGGGGAAGCCATTCTTGTCCACCCTTGAACGTCCTCACAATACCCCTGTTTTGAGTACAAGAAAACACTCTGAGTATCAATGATCCCATAGTACGCATATCCGAGTCCTTCCTTTGCTCTATCTTGCTTCCATTATCTTGGAGGAACCATTCTATATTCCCCAACTCAACGACTCCTTTATTCATCGAGCCATTGTCCTTAAGGAACCATTCTACATTCCCTATTCTACGACTCCTTTCTACATAGAGCCATCCTCTCCGGAACCTAACTCCATTCAACGTCGAGTTACCATTCAAAGACTTTAAGTTTCATCATGATGTTACATCACCATCAATCATCATGCGAACGAGCCAACACCTCCAGTACGATCTACAGAACCTCAACAAGAGTCCCTAGAAGTTCCACTACCACTGGACCTTCCTCCTAAACTCCATGCTGTGTTTAGCCCTTAATTCATCGCCAACTTAAGCCTTTAACTCATTGCTAGCTTAAGCCCTTAACTCATCATCAACTTAAGTCCTTAACTCATTGCCAGCTTAAGCCCTTAAGTCGTCATCAACTTAAGTCCTTAACTCGTGACCAACATAAGCTCTTAACTCATCGCCAACACAAGCCTTAACTCATCATTAATTTAAGCTCTTAACTCATCGCCAACACAAGCCTTAACTCATCATCTCATCCTATACTTAGCCAGTTTCCTACACCTTGCTATGGAACATCTCATCTAGCCAAGCTCTATCCATCCATGCCAACCACTGACTCATAGGAGATACTCCCTAAACTCAGTGTCGACTCAATCTTCTTTACTCGGGGTAGAATTTAGCCTTCAACTCCAAATGAAGTGCGACTTATGTTCTTCCTTTGTCTTGGAATAGATAAGAATACCATCCACGAACATAAGTATGAACTTGTTCAGCTGATCCCTGAAGACACGGTTCATGAGATCAACAAAGTATGTCGAAGCATTGGTTAGCCCAAACGGCACAACCAACCACTCATAGAAACCAGACGGTGTATGAAAAGCATGATCGACACACTCTCCTCTGCTATCCTCAACTGGTGAAATCCCATCACCAAATCCAATTGGGTGAACACTTTTGCACCGTAGAGCTGATCAAATAAGTCATTAATACATGGGAGTGAGTACTTGTTCTTCTTTGTCACTTTATTCAGCTCAAGATAATACACACACAACCTTAGAGAGCCATCTGCCTTGGTGGCGAATACTATAGGTGCACCCTACTCAGATATACTCCTACGAGTGAACACCTTTTTCAATAGGTCATTTACTTACACCTCCAGCTCCTTCTGCTTTCTAGGTGCCATACGCCTTAAAGGCATAGCAATGATCTGGCATCCTTTGTCAAGTTTATATAAAACTCGATCTCTCTATGTGGCGGTAATCCGGTCACCTCCTTATATGTTCGGATATTCTCTAATAATAGGCATAGTGACAACTTATCCTATGAAATATCAAGCAAATATATAAAGCTGACCATAACTCCATTCTCTGGCAGGCAGCCAATCACTACCGTCCGCCCTTCCATAGCCTTAATTGTCACCAACAGCTTCTCACAATCCACTACCGCCACATACTTCCTTAGCCGGTCCATTCCTAAGATAATCCTGAATCCAACAAAATTCAAAACAAAATAATCACAAATAAAAGAGCATCCATGACTCGATAAGACCAAACTAGGACAAACCATACATAGGCTAGTAGAGCCTCCAACAGGTTTCATCACAGCGAATGGTTGGTCAACTATTTTGGGTTTCAATCCTAGTCTATCACCAGGTCACTAGATATAAGGAATGCAAAGCCCTGGTATGAATAAAACACACATGGGAACATTAAAAAGGGAAAACATACCTTGTATGACACGCCCTTACCCTTCTCTTTTGCCAAGGGAGCACTCGACGAAGTCAGAACAGCGTCTAAAGCATATGCCTTCACCACATGTTTTTGCCGCAATGGTTCTGGACAATTCTTCAGTATATAACCGGGCTTGCCACAATAACTCTTTTTCCATGGTCTTGCAGTCTTTGATCATGCGACCATTTTCTATAAGCATAGCAAACTGGGTCCCACTTGACCTTCTTCCGAGCATCCTTGTAATTCTTTCCTCGAGACTGCTTCCACTTTCGAAACCATTTCTTCTTTTTGCCTCCACCACTTTGTTGTAGTCGGCTCCTTCTTAACAACAACAACTGATTTGGACTTAGGGTATAAACTCTCCTGGCGAAGGGCTTTTCTCAATGAGTCTCTCAAATGGCTCATCAATATGACTCACCATCTTCTTCCCTAAATAGTCGCCCAAACCCATATGAAACTCTCATTCTTTCTCAATGGAGTGTCGATGAAAGACATCACATACTTCGAAAAGGCGTCGAACTCAGCAATGTGTTCGGTAATAGACATAACTCCCTGCTTAAGGTCAGCTAATTTCCTGAATAACATCGAATTCTAAGCAGCTTGGACGAACATTTCCTCAAACCTAGCCTTGAACTGATCCCAAGTGAATAGTTCCTCAGGTGTAGCAATAGTGATGACATTCCACCAGTTCATGGCCCGCCCTTGAAGTTGTCTAGAAGCCAATCTCCTTTTCATGGCATCATCAATCTCCATATCACCAAAAATATGCTCGCAGGTGTCCAACTAATCCTGCACTTCGATGGCAAACTCCGTTCCAAAAAATGACTTGCCTCCTAAAGTAGAGTATTCTTTGCATAGCTTGGCGAAGTCATCAACGGTGCTTGCACTTGAGCACCACCACCAACAACAACATTCAAAGCGGCCGCTTGGGTATTTTGAAGCATGTTTGCCATCATCTCATTGAACATAGCTTACAAGTCAAGGTTAGAAGCCCCTGAACCTGCTCCTTGCTCACTCTTGGGAAGGAGCTCCTAACAGTGTTTCTTATTATTGGCTCATTCTCGATCTGTAACAAGAATGATCAGTCTCTCAAAAAGAAAACCATGTTAATGATGGTCATGTGTGCATGCGACTTATATACTATATATAGTACCATATAATTTTGAAAATCAAAATATATAACAAGTACGCGCTCTCCTATACACACACACAAAGACATACACACACACACTCTCTCTCTCTCGATTTAGTCTAGGGTGAGAAATCCTTCCCTCTTTCTACTGAATAATGGTATCCCTTAAGTTAAACAATGCAACCTAAGCTCTGATACCAAATGTGAGGGCCAACCAACACTACCGGAATCCAATATGCATAAGATAGTGCGCTGCTAGTGCAGATCGATGTAGAGAGGCCATCAAGGTTTGAAATGAATTGAAAACATCACAGAACCTGTAGTATATCTCACAGTGCATAGAATAAAATATAATATCATAAATATAAAACAGGAGAGACAGTAATAACTAAGTGATCCAAATATCAGAGTACAAATACATAAAGTTATACATCATGAGATAGAATTTATACAACAAAAGCAAACTCATATAACTACCTCATGATACTAATAATAAGCAAGCACCCCCAGGGCTCCACAGTATTGCACAACGGAATAAGCATAGAAATCCATATATAACACAAGATAGCTCCCTCTAGCTCGTCCTTTGCACAACTACCGCGTTCTGATTAGACCTGCTATCTAGTCTACTCATTTAAGAGCACTCGAGATAATAAGAAGTAAAGCTTAAAACCTCAAGTTAGACAACAGTCTGGTGTAAGCGGTAAATGAATCTCAAAATTCTATACAAGTCGATATAGTAAGGAATAAAGGTATATGAATCATACCTAACCTATCCCCACAATCAAAGAGTTAGCACATAACAACATAATATGCTACTCTAAGTATAATAAAGGTATAATACAACAAAGTGTGATAACGGGTGTCCAGGTATCCCTATCTCCAATACCTATCCCCAACGACAACCCTTAAGTGATAGATTGTGGGGAAAGAAACCAAAGAAATCATAGCATCCATCAAACAATCCTCACTATCACTCAATGTACTCTGGATATATGATAACTCGTATGACCATTCTTTTACCAGGGACTAATGGAAATCCTAGTTTTCAGTTGTACTCTCTTTAGCCTAAAGCTGGTACTAGACCCATTCTTCCGGTCTAGGGTACACGGATCCATTCTTCTGATTCGGGGAAGCCATTCTTCTCTACCTATGAGCGTCCCCATAATACCTCTATTTTGAGTACAGAAGAAAACACTCCGAGTATCAATGATCCCATAGTATGCATATCCGAGTCCTTCCTTTGCTTTATCTTGCTTCCATTATCTTGGAGGAACCATTCTATATTCCCCCATTCAACGACTCCTTTATTCATCGAGCCATTGTCCTTGAGGAACCATTCTACATTCCCCATTCTACGACTCCTTTCTACATCGAGCCATCCTCTCCGGAACCTAACTCCATTCAACGTCGAGTTACCATTCAAAGACTCTAAGTTTCATCATGCTGTTACATCACCATCAGTCATCATGCAAATGAGCCAACACCTCCAGTACGACCTACAAAACCTCAACAAGAGGCCCTAGAAGTTCCCCTTCCACCGGACCTTCCTCCTAAACTCATCGTCGAGCTTAAGCCCTTAACTCATCGCCAACTTAAGCCCTTAACTCATCGCCAGCTTAAACCCTTAACTCATCATCAACTTAAGTCCTTAACTCATTGCTAGCTTAAGCCCTTAACCCATCATCAAATTAAGTCCTTAACTCGTAACCAACGTAAGCTCTTAACTCATTGCCAACACAAGCCTTAACTCATCATCAATTTAAGATCTTAACTCATCACCAACACAAGCCTTAACTCATCATCACATCCTATTCTTAGCCAATTTCCTACACCTTGCTATAGAACATCTCATCTAGCCAAGCTCTATCCATCCATGCCAACCACCGACTCATAGGAGCTACTCCCTAAACTTAGTGCCGACTCAATCTTCTTTACTCGGGGTAGTGTTTGGCCTTCAACTCCAAATGAAGTGCGACTTAAAACATAGCTTCAACCATGTTCCAGAGCACACTCACCAAGTTTCATCCAATTTCGACCAACTTTGCCTTCGATTTGTCCAATTTCTCAATCTACCTATCTAAGATCCAAAACACTAGCAAACAATATCAAGTCATAACATACAATCATGGAATAACATGCAAATACATCCATTCATACAACAAACACATGAGAATGTGATAATCAAACTAGTTTTGTCCTAAATCTAAGTTTTACATGAACATATGCATATGAATGATGGGGATTACTCTATCATGTGGATATGAGTTTTAAAATCCTTTTCTAAAATAATTTAAAAATATCATATGTTTGGTCATAAACATGTATGAATAAGTGGTTAAAGTTAGAAAAACATTTTAGATCCAAAAACATGTTTAAAACAACCATTTTAACTATATAATCAAGTATATATGAATAAGAGGTAAGAACCACTCATCAAATACCTAAAATACCCAATTTCCTCCTTAGATCTGAAGTGGACAGCAAGGATGAAAGACCCAAATCAATAGAAATGATAATCTCTAGCTTCTTTATGTTAATCTCCTCTCTGTTCAATGAATTAGCTAAGTTAGTAAGAAAAATGTGCGATTTTTGATGAAATTAGTGTTAATGGAGGCTTAGATTTGTTTTGAGGAAGAAGGAAATGACTTAGGTTAGTTCCTACAGCCTCCTATTAGCTCTAATTTCGAAGTGGGTTAATGGGCCTAAGTATGGACTTAGTTAATTACCCACTAAAATAGGCCAACAACCGCCAAAACTTAAAATTTCTATAACTTTCAAACGACATATCCGTTTTTCTATTATGACCAATCCATGGAAAACCATCATCCTGAAGCAATGGAAGTGGTTTGAGACCTTAATTCAACTACTACCAAAAGTTATAGGCCAAACAAGATTTTCAGGGTCAAATAGAAATCCGAAAAAATCATAGATGTGGAAAATGTCCCTAAGAGTCACTTTCTAAAATCTTAGAGTCATACGACCTCATACGAATAAAATAAAAATATCTTACGATCCTCCGATACGTAAAATACGGGTCGCTGTAAAGTATATTTTCAATTTTTTTCAAAGAATAGTAAGTAGAAGAAGAATGCATTTTTAGTTCCTGTTGTTTTTTTCCAATAAGCATATTCACCCGTTTCAAGATAGAATATGATTTTTAAGCACTACAAAAACATGAGTATCATTTTCAGCAATTACTTAAATAAGGATATCAATTTTAAGTCAAGCTACTACAAAAAAACTCAACATTTAATATATATTTTCATAAAAACATTAAACAAATATTTGAAATATCTCACCTTTTCCAATTTGTTAAATCCCAAACCCAAGCTTCAAGTTATGATCTTTGAGAGAAGTGAAAGTGTTTAAGCTTAAGGTGAGATTTTTAATTTCAAAATTTATAGAAGTTTAAAAGTTGAGAAACAAAGTTAAGGAGTAGGAAGGTAAAAATGAATTAAAGTAAAGGAAGTTCATATATAAGACGGAAAATAAAAATAGAAAAGGTTAAGACCAAAATGCCCCTTAATTCAATTTTTCAATTTTGCCATCAAATCCTAAGCCACCTAAATATCACACATTTGAAAACATGTTGGTTAATAGACTAATTCACCTTTGTTCGCTTTCACACTTAAGGTTTCATTTCATTTCACATCTTTTCATGTTTTCAAATTTAAATAGAATTTACATTTTTAAATACTTATTATTTTTATATTTCAAAATAAAAGTGTTTAACATTTAAATGTGGTTTACAGCATAATCAAGGATATTACAACTTTCAATAACTTGTTGTTCGATAAAAAGCTAAAAATATGAAAAGCGGGTTTTGGTCATATTTTCTATTTTTCATCGAACTAGCTATTTTAGTAACCAAAATTCAAAAATGAATTTTCTATCATTAGTTATAAATTAAAAGAGGATTATTTGATTATTAAACCATTAATTGAATATTTGAAATAAATTAAATATTCCCAAATCAAATCGATAAAATTCTGGATCGTTATATATAACAAGATTGTACTTTGATTGTGGTCAAGCACATGGCGTAGCCACCATACCACGACCATAATTGGGTACATGTTGACCTGCTTGAAGTGTAATACTACTCAGGGAAGAATTTCCCTTCATTATTAAAGGTCAGTATCATTGTAATTTGTAAGTTAGTTAAAGTAAAAATATCTGGCTAGAGTAAATCGATTAATCGATAAGTGTTATCGGATTGAATCAATGACTTTAAAAGTGGCATACACAATTAACATCGGCATTAATAGGTTTTTGGACCTTAGATCAAATTATAGATATCTAAGTGGTACAATGATGATAAAAAAATACGTGTACCAACTACCTTTACTAGGTGAGCTTAAATTAGATTAGAAATATGATTTCTCTTAAATAATCTATAAGCATTGAACTTGACCATGTACGGTATTACAAAAAAATCTGTATAGACTTCGATAATTAAATTGTTTAAATATTGGCTGCGATCAAGTTCATACCAGAGAGTCAATATTGAAGGAACTGGTTAGATCTGCAGCAGATGAAGTAGGTAGATTTGAAAAAATTCCCTATTTGGATCATATTGGACCTATGAAGTCTACGGGGTTTTGCTAGATCCAATTTAGTTAATTTAAATAAAGTCCAATTTTATTTAAATGTCTAATTTAATTATCGGATCTATGTTTATTAAATATAAATTTTGAATAAGTAGAATAAATTAAATATATTCATATTTCTAAAAGGTATTTAAAAAAGAAAGAACATATTATTTGATCTGGATGTAATCACATCAAGATTTAAAAGGAAAAGATAAAGAAGGGTGATACCAACAATTAATTACATCTTCCCCCTTTGCTAACAATCTACTAAAACTGTAACTAATCATTATACGAAACGCATATGATAATAAAATATTTAACATGATATATAACAACAAAACGTCAAAAAGGCCAATATATACATGTGTAGATATTGGAATTTATATCTACCATGTGTTTATTCGCCATTTCTATGTACATGTCAACATCCTTAGTTTAATTCGATTAAATTAAAGTGTATGTTTGATTACAAAATATTATAAAATCTGAAAATTAATAGCAAAAATTCATTAGACAAGTATTGACGTAAATTGACTAATAGGAATTTCAAAATTCAAATTTGAAGTTAGTAATCTAAATTTGGTTTGGCAAGGTTTATTCAAAATTTAGATCTAGATTATATTTGATTAATGTAAAACTAATCTTAATGAATTAAGTACTAATATTAAAATCACATAATATATGTATATATAATTATAAAGCTAAAAATAATTTCAATTATTCAAGGTGTATACAAACATACGATTGACATTTTTCAAAATGCTTTTATATATAAATATACAATATATATATATATATATATATATATATAATTTTATCAGTCAAAATTAATGCAGTTTTAAAAAACATAATCAAAAGGAATTTTAAAATGAAAACATATATATCAAGTTTAAAACAAGATGTGTATTTTATATTTTGAAATTATTCAAATCAATATTGTTTAACTCACCAAAGGTATATATTACCTTAGAAAATCATTACATATATATCGAATCATATTTATAGATGAAACCAAAAAAATTCACATATAAAAATTTTCATTCTTAAACAAATGAATTAAATTAAAGCAAAACTTCCAATTTATTGTTTAGATTATGATGTCAATTATAATTCATAATGAGGCAATGATATATATATGTATGTATGTGTTGGCAAGAACAAAGACCTCGGCTCAGGGTAACCAAACAAACATAACATGCATGCGATGAGGGCTTCCCATCAACTCCCGGGGATCTATCTATCAGTCGATCTACCTAAATGCCCAGGAGCTTTTGTTCATGAGAGAAGAGGTTCGGTGTCAGCTCTATAATACCTAGGATAGGGATGTATGTATACATATAAAATCATTATAAAGTGATACAACTAAATATAAATGTAAAGAGGAAGTTTTACCTTAAGGATATAGTCAATAAGTGACATCTTGATCTATGAATCCTCCTTGGATTTCTAAAAATCAACACCCAATCTTAGCAGGAGACAGATGAACCACGTAGCTCTTTATTTTACTTGATGTTTTAATTTTGTTTGGAGTTGAAATTTTTTAGACAATGATGAAGAAATTTTCGGCCATGGCTTGGAGAAAAGAGAAGAAAGAAAAATGAACGAATGAAATAAAATTAGTGAATTTTTTAATTGAAAGAACGAAACTTTTCCATTTCTTTTAATTAAAACTTCCCTAATTGTAACGATCCGGAATTTCACTACTTTGATTAGTGAATATTTAATTAATTTTAAACATTCAATATATTGGTTTTATAATGAAAATAAACTCTTTTTAATTAATTAATAATGATGGTAAAATCGTTTTCAAAATTTGTTTACCAAATTAAATAGTTCGTAGAAAAACAGAAAATATGACCGAAGAATGTTTTCCGAAATTTCGACCTTTCGATACCGGAAAGTTGTCAGGAACTTTGTTCGTCTTTGTGCACCATATATACTCATATATAAGAGTTAAGTAGCTAAATAATAATATACTTAAGGACATATTATCTTATGTTAATTTTGTTTAGCAAGTGATGTGATGATTCATAAATTTAAAAATAATAATCTTATTTATAAATATATATTCCTCTCTTGTCACATCTTAGATTGTAATCATTAACCATCATTATTCTTGTCACGTCTTAACTTTAATTATAAATTATATATATATATAAAGAAAGTGATATGACTGAACATAATAATTAATTATATATATAAAAGAAAGTGATGTGACTAAACATAATAATTATATATATAATAGAAAGTGATGTGACTAAACATAATTATATATATATAAAAGAGTGATTTGATTAAAAATAATATATATATATAAGAGAGTGATGTGACTTGACAAAATGATGAGGTGTGAAATCTTACTTATAAATAGCCCATATGTTTCTCCATTTTTCCTCCTCTTTCAACCAACATTTTGTTCCTCATTTCTAACTCAAATGAAGTTTTCCTTTTTTGAAACCTTATGCAAATTTAATGGGTACAATATTCTAGTTGACCACTTTTTCAAATTTCTATCATAGCTATGTCAAAACACCAATTCTTTACATAGCAATTTTTTTACCTAGAATTTCAAGTCCGAATATTACCTTTCTTCTTTTGATCATGACTTCTTCAAAACAGATCAAAAATGGGTGATTCATTTTTTGAATGATAAAGAAAAGAAATTTCTAAAACTTTTCTTTTGACTACTTTCCAAATTCCATGAGTTGGTGGTCCAAAAACCAGTGGGAAAATGACATAATTTTGGATTCATTTTCAACAAGTCGATGATAACCTGAAGCTCCTCTACCTTTGAGCTACTACCCGACATCCACCCCCACACCTCTAGCCAAGCCTACATACACCTGGGACAAGCCCATTTTGAGGGTTGCTAGCACCTAAAGCCTTCATCCTTCAAAGCTAGGGAGTCGTTGGCAAGTTTAGCTTAAGTCCGGGTAGCTTTTGCAGAAGTTTGGTGAGTAAACTACTCCTTTTTTAATGAAAATGGTAACTTTATTTATGTCACTATATATGGTGATTATATAGTGTAGAAGTTGAATGATAGTCATGTGGTTTGATTATAATTTGGATGGTTGATTTTAGTTTGATTTGGTTATGGAAATCGATGTTGTATTATAAAGTTAGTAAGCATGTATATATGGATGTATACTTGCAATCTATGATAAGGATGGTTGGTGTTAGTAATATGTTGATTGTAAAACATGAGCTATGGCATGAGGTTGGTAAACAAAGTTAACTACTTTGTGTAATTGCGACGATTATGAGATCCGATTGGAATCGAAGTTTGTTTTCGAAGTTTGAAGTTTTGAAATGGATTAAAGTTTGTAACTTTAGTTTTAAAGTTATTTTTAAAAACTCTCTAAAGTATGTTTCAAATCATGAAAAAGTAAGGCTTTGTGAAGTGGTTTGCTAAGAATATGTTAGAGTGAACTGCGCCCATAGCAATAGTCGCTATGGATGCAGTTCGGCAAAGGTATGAATTTCTATTTCAAATTTACTTTATTTTGAAATTAGTTTACTAAGGTTTGTAAACTTAATTAGTAGTATTAAAAAGTAATTAAGTTGTAATATAATTAATTAATTAATTAATCAATTAGTTAATTAAAAGGTAATTAGCACCTAATTGGTAATTAAGAAGGCGATTAGAGGTTAATCATCACTTAAGTTAAGTTAATGGCTATTAATTGATTTATAAAGTTTTAATTAGTGATTAATGAGGTTAAAAATTAATTAAGTGATTAATAATTATTTAATTAAGCTTAATGGTTATTTATTTATTTATTTATTTATTTAATGGGTTATTTAATTAATTATTTATTTAATTAGGGTTTAACTCTTAAACAATTTGGTTTAACCTTAACCAAGTTGCATTAGGAAGTTAATTAGTACTTAATCAAGTTAATTAAGCCTAATTAGAGTTTAATTATGATTTAATCTTGATTTAAATTGGATTAATTAAGATTTAGTTAGGGTTTAAGTTAATTAAATATACTTTTAACTTTTCAAAGGTGATTTTAAACTAAACAGAATGTGTTTTAATTTTCTTTTTCAAAGTAAATCGATTCCATACACTACAACAAAATGTACCTATCATAACGTTTCAAAAACGCAATAAAATCCTTTAACAGCGTTTTTAACTACGCCGTATATTAAAATGCCATGATAGGTCAGGCATATACCATAGCAAGACAGAAAACGGTGTAGAATCCACGTATCTATAGCGTTTTATTGATGTCATTAACATGTTTTACAGCGTTTTTGTTGATATATTCACTAGCGGTTATAATATGCTATGTTCACTTTTTACGACGTTCTTTTCATTACTATGATTTCTTTTTACAACGTTTCTTTTGTTGCTATAATGTTTATTTACAGCGTTTTCTGAAATGCTTGGTCCTATTTTATAGTGTTTCTATAGCGTTTCGAAAATGCTGTTACAATTTTCTATAGCGTTTGAAAACGCTGTTAAATATTTTCATAGCATTTTATAAAATGCTATCGTATTTTGCTCAGTTCCTAACCAATATATAGCAGGTTCCAATTCTATATGCAACCACAATTTATGTATAACACAGTTTATATAAACTCATATATTTCATAACAAACATATATTATATTAATCACACATTTTATAATCAACATATTATATTAATCACACATCTTACAATTAACATGAAACATTACATAATAAACATACGCAATATTCTTACATGTAAATAACAAGTTCATAATATTTCAATGTAGAATAAGCAACAACTAGTAACCAAAAGTAGTTATACATACAAGCATACAAACCAAAATGTAGTTATGGCATCAAAAGTAACTTCGAATCCATAACTTGCTGCGGTATGTTACTATTTTTTTCCATCAAATATATCTATCTGCCTGCAAAGGAAAAGTTCTTTGTTATACGTACTTGATTAGGATTAAAAGACGGAAACATTAAATAACTAGTTCTCAAGTTATTTTAAGCTTTATAAAACAAACATGTGAAAGAATGAGCTTGAAACTTTTCTTTATACTATTTGTTGCTATTATTAATTGCAAGGTCAGTTACAATATATACTTGTACCGTTTGTATTTGATTAGTATATAATTCAATGCGTATTGTTTTATCAGTTATTCATTGTACCACTAATGTGATTTTAGAGTCTTAGACTCCGTGTTAGTATTTGTACACCAATCTAAAAATAAAGATAATAATTATCTTGTCCAGGTTCCGTCCTAGTTGTTTATAATATAAGTCCGATGGTCCCCGAAATAAAGATAATAATTATCTTGTCCTCCAAAGACATCCACTTTTAAAAAATAGTTTAACCGTTCCTGCTAAAAAAAAGGAGTGATCATAACTTTCAACTCCAATTGTTGGAGCTTTACAAAGGAAAGAAAATGGAGTAATGCAAATTAAAAGGTGGTTCTGTATTTGCATCTGTACACCAATCTAGAATCATATAATAATACTATTTTAGTTTCCTTTTGTCTTTATCTTTTCATATTAAAAACAGAAGAAAAGAATATGATACGTATATTGTCCAGTAAACTCTAGAGAGCATGCAATCCATAATACAAAAATACCTTATTTATACTATAAACCATTGTTTAAGAACGCCTGCTATAATAAAATTTACAAAGTACTATAAAACATTTAATAAATTACAAACTGCACCTTCATGAAGGTACCAACGACAACAATGTCAATGAATATATCACAACTTTGGATAAAAGCATAACAAATTTCCCTTCTTTAATGTTTTATGATGATTTTATAGATAATACTAGTTAAATAGCAATAATTTCTAACTAAGCCATCATTAATAAAAATTACATCTGATTTTAAACAAAAAGTACCGGGTAAACAGTGCTTTTCACATATTCAGGTGTTCCAGCCACTTTGAAGAACAAATTTTCCAAGCTTGTATTCCTAAAAACAACCCAAATCCTCTCATTATCACTACAGATAGAATAATTAAGTAAGGTGAACAATTAGAATAATTAAGTAAGATAAATACATGCCTGTCGTGCATGGAAGAGAAGAACATCAGAATAATCTGTATCCATATTTTTGAATACTCTAGAGGCAACACTTAAAGCAGTATTGGTTTTGACAACCAATCAGAGCAGGATGAGAAGCATTAAGTTGATGAGAATTATGGGTAGTAGTCATACTTTTTGGTCTTAGCCAACATTGATGATCAGAGTTACCATGGCCTACTACTACATAAAATACTTCAATTTTGTTGTAGTGTTACGTCCAAAAGTAGGTGATTTTTATAAATGAGAAACAAGTTACACATCTGCTTATTATGAATCTGATGCTTATATTGACTGAAAACCATTGCTTATTATGCCACTGTAATGAGATGAGGACATTTCTACTAGGTACAACATAACCGACTGTATAAAATTTGCTTAAATTAGGCCCATACGATACATAAAAATGAAATACAAAATCTAGTTACCTGGTTATCAAATCCGACTCCAATGAAACACAAGACTATAAGGTTGGAGTCTAATCGGTCATCTAAAGCTGACAAAACAAAATGAGAAACAACAATGTTTTGATTCATATTTTAGTGTAAAAGCTAAGTTCACGAAATATACAGTAGAAACTTATACACGGTAAGAATATAAATTTACAACATGCATGATAGTAATATAAACAATATCACATAATTAGTATTCTAGGATCAAATACATACACAGCTACATTGTGAAATGGGAACAAATTACTGTGACCAGCCACATATGTGCTTGTTTTCTATCTCAAGCAGAGGCATCACCTGAAAATATTTACTCAAAAATATAAATGTTAATCCCATTATATTACTAAAATCATAAGAATTCAGGAACAAATCTCTCCTATAGAAAGGTCTCATTTCAGGACTTTTGGACACAAAGAAAAGCTGCTTTGGCCAAATGATAAAACTTGCTTTTCATGTTGCATTGGCTCCCACTGCTTCGATTTTGAGGACATTTCTGCTAGATACAACATAACCTCTCCTATAACATGTGCATGTATGATTTATGTGTAAACAAACAAACACGTTCATGGAAAAAAGATAAAACCATAGTTATTTATCAACGAAAATGTACATAATTAATAATATGCGTAAATAAATTCAAATTGAATTTTTTTGACGGTTAATCTTCAACGGATGTGGCAACGGTAAAAAATCTTTATACTAAACAACAATCTTGTGTTTGTCCCCTAGGCCTGCAATTACTTTGAATGGCCATAGTTTCATGTCACTTTGGACTAATGAGTCATTGAATCGCCTTAAAACAAGCCTCTTTTTATCCACACAATAATGGGTAATAAAAATAATTGTAAAAGATACTGACGCCACTGTTGTCTAACCATGGAAAAAAACATTAAGAATGACATAAAGCCGAAAGAGCTATTTAATGGTAATTACATATTTCTCTGTTGTATCACTAAATTCCATTCATTAGCTATTGATTGTTACTTGCTCTATATTGAATGTTACTTAGTCTTTCTACAATTTTATGAGGATTGATAATAGCCACTTCTTAGCAAGCAGGCATGCACACATCTCTTTGTTAAACTATTTTGTTAATTCAGTTAAAAGTTATAAAGTGCTAATGAGTCTAAAATTTTAAAGATTTGGCAAAAATTTCATTTTGCAGTTTAGCATACTATATAAGCAACATGTGTAGCTATTCCACATAACATAATGGGATGAATGAGTTTAGGTTAGAAATGAAGTAAAATTGTACACTTTTCGCTTTACATTTGACCATTTGATCTTACTTCCCGATATTTATAGCATGCAAGTACATGTAATTTATTAAAATAAAAATCTATTAAATCTATAATTCAGAACTGAAATCCAGATTTGATTTAATGTTTGGACAGTACGATTTACCTTTTGAATCTTGTTTAGAATACCTTGCTTCCAAACAGCAAGTAAGATGTACACAAACAATGTTCTACCTTTAACTTGAGGAGAGCCAAGAAAGCTACACCATTAACTTTGTCCTTTTCATCCTCATCACCCAATATATCAATATTAATGTCCTGAAAAGAGAGAGAAAAGAACCACAATGTTAGTTGAAAGTAGCCAGAAGCCTTTCAAGTACAACAAAATTATATACTTATTCACAAAAAAATAGAGGCCATGGTTTACGAACAAGAAACATTCAACAGTATAAATTTCACATAAAAGTCTCAATCTGGCAGCCTTACATTACTTTAAATTATTAAAAATGACTAATAAAGCTCCCAAACATGTATTGCAATTGTCTTAACACTTGTAGCAAGTTTGCTTGGATTATTAGAAATGGTAAAGAATAAGAAATTAGTACCATCACTGTAGTTGTAAACTCTTAATTGATAGCTCAAAATAAAAGATAATTCACCCCCAAACATATGAACCATCACAACCAAGACTTGCGGAAGACATTACATATCTACGCATTGTTTAAACAAAAGTACCAAAATGGAAAAGGCATTACTACGACAAAGGTAGCAAAGAAGATAATAACATTAAATAAAGATTCCAAAGAACCACCAACTGTTATATTGATTGACATGAAAAACCCACAGTTTACATCTATATAAATTATACAGTACTCATGCATAGTAATAACCTATTTACAACTAACAAGCAGTGCATAAATTTACCCCATAAACACTTTGTTATAACCAAAATGTTAATAAAATTCATGAACATAAACCAACAACACAAACTAGGTGACCGAAAACTACTGACAAAAGCAATGATCTGCTCAGTCTCAACCTAATTTCAAGGACGATGTTTTCTCTAACTGAATTCATTCTGTTAAATTGGAAGCATTCAATCTTCACATATTCGAGTAAGTATATAGATACATATTAAGGATCAAGAAGCAATGAAATCTTATTAACTAAAATCAAGCAAAAAAACTTGCTATGTCAAGTTTATATAAATTATATATATTAGTTTATGTTGATACATCTTGTTGATTAGTTTTTATTATTATTACTATGAGTATGCTAATAATATTCAAGTCTAAGTCACTAATTTACTGCTTTATTACGGCTAAACTTGAAAAACAGTACCTTTAAATCAAAGAGTGAGGGGTTCGCGCCTTAAATATGGAAGGAATCGAGCGACCACTAAGGTAGAGGTAATTGCTTTAATCCAGGTTATCACTGCCATCTCCTTTCTTAAGTGTAATCCTATTCAAATTTGTGAAAGCAACTCAATCGGTTCTGAAAGATGTCGTCTTCATCAAAGTGGAATTCGATGAGATTTAGGTTTAGGGTTTTCTAGAAGAAAATGAATCGAGTGGAAAATGAAGACAGAATTGAAGAGGATAAATATAAATCAATTTAATAAAAGGACTAGGGATTTTATTCGTTTGTTTTGGTGTAAGGAAGATTTCAGATGTGGGGAAAAATAAGGCGGGCAAAGTAAAAATCAACCCGCCTTAGTAAAAATCAGCCTGCCTTTGTCCAATTCTTAGCAGCTCATGCTACAACGCTGTACAGCTATGCCATTAAAGATATATTTTCTTGTACTGTTAATCTCACTAATTTAGATTGAACACCTTTTAGTTTTAGATATATTATCCTTTTGGATAGAGAGTAAAATGCAGTTTGGTGATTATACAAATACGAGAAGCATACTGGCGTAGAGCAATAAGGCAAAGCTACTGGTCACATTGTGCAAAAAATGAGACACAATCAAGAAAGAGGAACTGAAATGATATTTAATTTGTCATACATTTGTAGTAAAGTTGATCTAAACTAAAGCCCAGATGAATTGAGTAGCAGTTTACACTAAAATCTTCTTTGTCGCATTATAATGAAGTAGTAAACAGAACTTTGGAATAAAATACACAGTAGTAAACAAACTAACATGAAATTGTAGACAATATAGAATAGATAAAAAATACAAAGTCAACAGAAAAACAACATAAATTTAAATCCGGGTATTTTTTTACAAACACTCGGTCCAGACTGACAATTTGTTTGAAGATAAAATGTTGTGTATGTATGTATATGTATATGTATATGTGTGTTTTTGAAAATGACTTGGAAGAAACTTTGAAATTATCTACTAGAAAATATCTCCTCAAAAATAGCATTTGACTTTGACTAGATATCAACAATTTGACTTGATACATTATGGTGAATAATTTCAAGATTAATAATTGAAGTACTCAACGTCAAATAATTAAACTACGGATATATACAAAACATTAAAGGCATTATATTTTGTCAAGTTTTGTATGAAAATACCGATTACTTGTCATGAACAAAACACGTTGCACATACTAAATATTTCAGGATTCAATCAAAACTAATAAGTTTAGGCCTTAAGTTTGAATCAGATTTTCATTAAAAATAATTGGAGTTATTCCCATCATGCAAATGAACAAAAAGCTTTTCTAAAAACAGGTAGATCATGATCCAAACTGGTTAAGTATTATAGAACCGCTACAGATTTGTGTATGTGGCAATTTGGATATGCAGAAAGGAATAAAAGAAATATACTTACTTCGTTATCCAGAATCTGCAAATTAAGCGAATAAGGTGCATTCATGCTCCGGCTGATCAGAATCCATAGTTAAGCCACCCTAACTCTGATGGTTAACTAATTAGTCCCATATACTAAGTTGGAGAAAATTAAACATTTTGGTTCATTGTGCCTGCATGATTGAGACAGACTAGATACTACTGATATCTAATAACCAACATAATATTGGATAACCAAGTAGAGAGGGAAAAAAAGATATAGAGACTACAGAGTTCTTTCTTTTTTTGGAATGACTGATATCTTGTTTGCAATTCATATTATGTTTCATACGTGTTCAGAAGCAACAAAATATATACAACTATGCCAGTATAAAGAAAACGGGTAATGAAAGTTGAGGCAGTTGTTAAAACTGCAATCTCCACTTATGCCACTAAGTACAGTATCAGAAAATTTCCACTCCATTACTCAATGTGTATTTCAAAATATGAAACTACCGTTACAGTTGCTCAGGTTGCCGTTGCTGTTCTTTATAATGTCATTTTTTTTATAAATTCAATATAAGTGGTGATCCTGTAATGCTAGTAAATAAACATAACTCTTTATAAAGTTATTTTTTATTTTTGTTTACAGGTATGACCAGCAATACAAAGTCTGGTTGTGCACAAAATATTTTATTGATGGAAAACCAAAGAATTATAATGCCTTATATTCTACTACAGGTTACACAAGCCATGTACCAACTTGGCTAAAGACATACTGCTTATGCTTCATTAGCATTCCCTACCTAATACCATAGAAAATAGAAACCATGAGTTATAGCCTGGATATAGGTTTTTTTACTGCATCCATTGAACTCAAAGACTGACTAAAATGTGCAGGACAAAGAATTCTCCTCAAGTGAGGAGTCAAAAATGCGTCTCTTAATTGCTTAATTTATTTGTCTACATCACTTAATATCCTATTACGTCACCATTATTACTACTTCTAACTGTAGCTTGGCAAATCTATCTAGTTACCTACCCTACCCTACTCAGCTAATAATGTCACTGCATTTACTCATGTACAAATAAAGATACGAAATAAGGCACATCAAGAATAAACTGAAAAGAATAAACCATTTTCACAAGTGTACACTTTTGCAACCAGTTATACACAACTATCCAATTCATATGAGGCATTATATAACCAAAAACATTCCTTTTAATTGACCTGAAGAATATGTTTATGGTCACTAAATATGTCATGGTTGAACATTTAAACTCCCCCAACACATATTTTATAACCATAATTTTATAGATACGGATGTAGTTTACTATGTCCAAAACAATTGTAACATGGGAAGGAAAATCAAATATCAATGTACCTGAGAATGTTAAAGTGATGTTACTGACTTTGACAGCCACCAATATTCTCAGTGAAGTAAAGGCAGTGGTGGATCCTCTAGCGGAGGATGATGATGAGCAAAGGAAGGAATTTTATGTCCGAAGGCAGAGATTGAGTGGAGAGAGTGGTTATTATGCAAAGGCGGAATAATGCTTGAAGAGGTCGAAAAATAATACAAGAAGCGAAGGAAATTGATAAGAATTTAGGGTTTTCATTTAGGGTTTCTTACAGAGGGTGAAAGGATTTGCGGCTTTGGTTTAGGGCTTCTTGCGGAGGCTGAAAATGATTTAGAGTTTTCATGCGGATGATTAGACTGAGCAAAGGGAGCTGAAAGCGAATGATAATTGAGAAGTATTCCATTAAGGTTCTTGCTTTATTTTGGAGGGAAGCAAAATGATAAATGGCGGCCATGGAAATAAATGTTGATTTATTTAGAGGGAAGATATTAGAATGCAATTATCAGATTAGTATTATTAAAACGCTGTTCTATTTTGCTGTCAAATACAGTTTTTCTTGTAGTGATATCAAATGATCTCTTGTCCAGACCCTTAAGTAACTCATATGATTAGGAGAATTAAATGACATCCGTTAGCAGAACAAAACACCATTCTGCTATAGTGTAAGTGATTTGATTGTATGGACATGTGTTAAGCAGAATAAATCGACGTTCTGCTATAAATTGATTGAATTGTTTGGACATCTATTAGCAGGATAAATCACCATCTTGTTGTTATGTTATTTGGACTTGTATATGCCAACTGGCTATATTGACGTGTTATTCCCTGATTGGATATGAACTGTATTTACATATATGGTAGCTTATGTAAATATTGTTAAGTGACTTGGGAATCGAATTGAAATTGAATGGTAACTTAAACTAGTACCATTGGGATTCCTAAGACTCTTTTTGAATTTGTAATGTGTGTTTTGAATTAACTTAAATTCTTTAATCAATTTAGAGTTTAAAGTTTATAAATGATTTCCAAGTTATGCTATTATGTGGTAAAGTTATTTATAAGTAATAACTTGTTTATAAAAGGGGTTTTACGAAGGGTTACTTTAAGTGTTCTACAAATGATATTTATAAAGAAGTATAGAAAGGTTTATATAAAGGGTTTTAAAAATAGGAAAATGGTTTATAAATCATTTCAGAGATTTGGAAAGAGGTTTATAAATTAACTTAAAGGTTTATAAAAGTGGGTTAAAACTTTATTTTGAAAGTTATAAGTTAATTGAAATATGAGATGAACTTTTAAAAGGGGATTTTTGATAAAGGATAAGCGGAAGGTAGTCCCTTACCTTGCCATTGTTGGAATCCAACCTCCAATACGTGCTTTACGTTTTTGATTGTAGAGCCTAGTATGTTGGAATGTGAGATGCAAGCATTTGAGCTATTTTATCTATTTACCTTAAACCTAGACACTATGATAATATCACTGGATTTTGATATAAAATATTTTGGTTATCGTAAGGTAAAAACCAATCCGTTTTTATGTGCGGTGTGGTCTTATGAGATACCCTTTGTGAAAAGATTTCAAAAATAGAAATCGGTTTGGTTGTTACTTGTTATCGAATTTTACTCATGCTTGTTTACCAGACTGACCCGGGCGTTATTCCATGTAATGCTCGGGCCAGGCCGAGCATGTTTTTCCCTGGTTAGCTGGATACTTTGGAGTTGGAGAGAAGCTGGATGGTCAAGACGTATTCACGTATATTTTTCTTCCACTGTATTCTAGAGTCTGTATGTTTGTCAATGTAAGGACATGTTTCTATAACCGTCTAAATTTAGATAAGTCTAGTGTACTCTGATGTTGTAATTACGAATAAAGATGTTTCCTTTTTGTAAAGATCATTGTTGTATTATATATTATTTGCTACGTTGTGAGATTCTGTGTTGTTTAGTTTTCTTCTATCTTCTACCTTCTTCTTTCACCCTAACAAATAGGTATTTCCGGCACTTGAATGTTCGACATATAATACAGTAGACGTACTAGTGTCGATTTTTGAGGGTCGAAAATCCATTTCATTACATTTGGTATCAAAGCTGGAGGTTAAGCGAGAACCTTGGCTTTGGTGGGGTTAACTCATTAGGGATAGGGTAAGTGACACCCTAGAATGAGTTTGAGTGTATATATATATATATATATGTGCGCGTATTTGTTAGTGATTATCAAATGGTTTATATTGTGTTGATTTATCAGTTTAGTGGCTTATGAACTCTGGTCGATACAGGGTGTACAACTGCACCGACAGGGGTTTCTAAACACTTAAACTAGGAAAATCGGCACAGTATTGTTTTGGAACTGGGTAAATGAAATAATTTTACCCAGGGTATATTTTATACATAAAAGAATGATTTTCACAATAGTGTAATATAGTTGGTTGAGCTGTTAGGAGATAATAATATGTTATTATTATTATTATCATTTAGGGTTTGTTTAATCATGCTTGTCTATTTGCGCATTGACTATTGTTCCTTTTTTAGGATATGGGTTGGGTAAGGATTGGGAAAAATATGGCAACGAATAGCTTGTGAATTAAGTTTCACAGTTTGACTATAAGGCATTCGATGTTAAAGTTGAGGTAGAATTTGATTTAAAAGTTAGAATATTTTGAGACAAATATTTAAAAATGGTTTAATAGAAGTGATTTATAAAATGGGTTTATAAGAATGTATCAGTTAAGTTAGAAGAATTTAGGTTCAAAACTTGAGAACCTATATCCGGTGCTTTTGAAAAATGATTTTCAAGGTTTGTGAAAATAATAATAATAATAATATTTGAAACCAATTTGGTTTAAGTATAAATTTTTGGGAATAAAAGTGTAAGTAAGAAGTGTTATCTTTGGATTGGTACGGGGAACAAGTCTTGATTGTTTTGTGATGACCAAAATAATCTTCTAAGTGACAATCAGATGTTTGCCTAGGTGAATGTTGTGGGGGTACATAGTTAATTATTCTCTTTATCATTGTACGATCGAAACAAGTTCAACTCGAACAAACCCAAAGTGAGTTGGTGTATATGTTGTTGGAAAATGTAAAGTATTGTTCCAAAAATGAGATTTTGAGATAAATAAATATTTTTAAGTTAATTAGTTCGAGTGGCTTGAAAATAACTTAAAATTTGGGAAGAGATGTGTTCGAATGGTAAACACTTCTCTTGAGTATTACCCTTCGAGGTAAGGAAATGCGTGATACTATTTGGTATTACCCAGTTTCTTAGTATCATTTTGGAGTCACTCGAGCAATAGATATATTTTCCATGATTGAAATATAGAGTTTTATTTCAAAAAGTTTTGAAATAAAAGCCGGGTATTTGGATATTGAGTTTTCTTAAGAAGATAAATGCAAAATGAAATAGTTAAATCTAATAGGGGTATGGGTATATACTCTTAGGATGTAGTGGAGTATTATACAAGTTGAACCTAAATAAATTTTATGAAATGTTTTCATAAATAACTTTTGTGAAAATAGAATTGGTATTAGGGAGGACCAATTAAGTAAGTGCGTAAGTTGGACGTAGACCATTTCTCTTTCCATATAGAGTGATCCAAGATTCGAGTACATGACTTTGAGGTGTTGCACCGTTTTGAATAAGGATCTATTACTCGACTTTTAACAGCGAGTACTTGATGGGAGTTCTTGGTGTGGGACCAAGATTTTCTATCATAGTTACAACTATGTAAGGAGAATAAAGGTTCCAAATGAAGGAGCCTGATCGAAGTCCGCACTAGAGAATCGGGTGAGCGATACTAGTTCGGAAGGAAAGTTATGTATTCGAGTTGAGATCGAATAAGATTTTGCATAAGAATGATCTATGTACATCATTCGAGCTGATGTATAGTGTTAAGTGTTTTTTGAGATAGGTCGAGGTGTAGTTTCGAGCACGAAGTTCTTTTAAGGGGGAAAGAATGTAACGACTCAGAATTTCACTGCTTTGATTAGTGAATATTTAATTAATTTTAAATATTCAATATACAGGTTTTATAATGAAAATAAACTCATTTTAATTAATTAATAATGATGGTAAAATCATTTTCAAAATTTGTTTACCAAATTAAATAGTTCATAGAAAAACAGAAAATGTGACCAAAGAACGTTTTCCGAAAGTTTGACCTTTCGACACAGAAAAGTTGTCGGGAACGTTGTTCACCATTGTGCACTATATATACTCATATATAAGAGTTAATTAGCTAAAAAGTTATATACTTAAGGATAGATTATCTTATGTTAATTTTGTTTAGCAAGTGATGTGACGATTCATAAATTTAAAAATAATAATCTTATATATATAAATATATATATTACTCTCTTGTCACATCTTAGATTGTAATCATTAACTATCATTATCACTTGTCACGTCTTAGCTTTAATTAACAATTATATATATATATATATAAAGAAAGTGATATGACTAAACATAATAATTATATATATATATATAAGAAAGTGATGTGACTAAACAAAATGATGAGGTGTGAAATCTTACTTATAAATAGCCCATATGTTTCTCCATTTTCCTGCTCGTTCAACCAACCTTTTCTTCCTCATTTCTAACTCAAATGGACTTATTCTTTCTTGAAACCGTGCGAAATTTTAATGGCTACAATATTCTAGTTGACCATCTTTTTAAATTTCTATCATAGTTATGTCAAAACACCAATTCTTTATAAAGGAATTTTTTACCTAGAATTTCAAGTCCGAAAATTACCTTTCTTCTTTTGATCATGACTTCTTCAAATAAAACCGAAAATGAGTGATTCTTTTTTTAAAATGATAAAGAAAAGAAATTCCTACAACTTTTATTTTGATTACTTTTCCAAATTCCTTGAGTTGGTGGCCCAAATACCAGTGGAAAATGACCTAATTTTGGGTTCATTTCGACAAATCGATGATAACTCGAAGCTCCTCTACCTTCAAGCTACTACCCCACATCCACCCCCACACCTCTGGCAAAGCCTACATACACCTAGGCCAAGCTCATTTTAAGGGTGTAATGAAACGAAAATTTTAACGATTTAAATAATGTAATTAATTAAATATTTCATGAAAATGAACAACAAAATTTTAGCAACGGTAATTTGATATTTGGGATGCTTTTTCTTTCTGGTTTGGATATTTTCTTTTCTTTGGTTTGGTTTTGGAGTTTGGTTTGAACTCTGGGTTTTGTTGATTTTCTGGTATGGATTTTGGTTTGGATGCTTGTCCTTTGGCTCGGATCTTGGTTTGGATTTTTGATATGGATTTCTGGTTTTCTGATTCGATCTAGATTTCGGATTGGATTTTAATTGAATTTTTATCTGGTTTTTGGTAAAAGGTCGTCGTATGACTATACTCGGCAAGGGTTCGGAGAGACCAGGATTTGACCTAGGACTTAGGCCCCATATTATCTATCATTTATCATTTCAAGTCGTCGAGTATGGACTATGCTCGACAAGGGTCCGGGATGACCAGGTTTGGCCTAGGACTTAGGCTAGGATTTATTACGCAGGATTTGGCACATGAGTCGTCGAGTATGGACTATGCTCGGAAAGAACCCAGAGAGGTTACGGATTTTGATTTTGGCTTTGAATGGCTAAGGATTGGATATGAACCCGAAGTGGTCTCGGATTTAGCTAAGGGCCCGTAGCGGTTCTGGATTTGGATATCGACCCGGAGAGGTCATGGATTTGGTTATCGGTTATTGGATATGGATGGATTAGAACTCGGTTGTTGGGTTCGAATGGACATGGAATGGGCTAAGGATTTGGTTACTGTATTCGGAACCGAATATCGACTCAGAACAGTCGTGAATTTGGATAAGGATATGGCACTTGGATAGAATGGCTTGGTAATGGATTGGATTATGGTTCGGATGATATGGCTATGGATGGAATATGGACTTCGAATGTCGGATTTAAAGCTGTTCAAAACACGCCTTCCTACCGCAAGGCATGTTTTGGGGGGGAAATGTTACCCCGCCTTTTGGTCAAGGCCGGGATATCAACAAATTGGCTAAAAAAGATGGATATCAGGATTGGAGATCGATTAGAAATAAGGCTATGATCGATACCGTTAAAATTGGACCAAGCTCCAATCAAGGTGGGATCGATAGGGAATGATAAAAAAGGCTTGGTGAGGCTACCTTTTAAATTTCAGTTTAATCGGAGTTCGTACGCTCAAGTTATGGATGGATCAATATTGGTGAAAAATGGTTTCCTATCGATACTTTCGTATCAACGGATTATGGTGTTTGGATTGGATCGATCGACATTCATATCGATACATTTCATATCGATCGAATTCGTATCGATCAAGTAGCTCCAAGAAGGAAACCGGTCGATGGATGTTGTTATTTTCGTATCAATACATACGTATCGATTGGATGGATGCGGCAGAACATGTTGGTGCGCTTCGTATCGATCAAGGCTGGGATCGATACAAGGAAGGAAGCAAACCGATGGATACGAGGCAATGGCTACGTGGGTTTGGAAAAGCATTTTGTATCGATCACTTATTGATCGATACGAAGGACACACTCGGGGATAACTATGCTGGGTGGATACGAAGAGATTCCGAAGGATTTTCGTATCGATCGATACGAAGGAACCGTTCATGGATCAAAAGTGTAGGACCTGGACCGATGTAGAAGGGATGGATACGAATGCTATGGATATGGGGGACCGATGGATAAGAATGGATGGATATGGAATATGATGGATACGAGACTCTTCATCGATCCGAAGCCTTCAGCCTACTTGCAAATTCAATCTTGGATCGATCATAACTCTCAAACTAAAAGTCCAAATGCTATGAAATTTTCACAGAAGCTTTCTTATTCACTCAAGAACGTCCATGATCGATATCAGCTCCATCGGGCCATTTTTGGATCGATACGAAGACAGCATGGATCGATCGGGGATCGATCCCAAACAATCCCAGATCGATCTGGTGAGCCCACCTACGCATAAGAAATGATATTCCGAGTTTTGAGGGAGATATTTTCAGATCTACTCCTATAAATAGCACCTCTATGCCTATGGAAAAAAGGACTTTTGGAAGCTCTTACGCCATTACTCTGCCGAAACTCTATTGTAACTTCAGTACTAATGATTGTACTGTTGTAAATCAGTTGAGAATCATCAATAAACTGCAAACTATTCAAAGTGGACGTAGGCTACAACGCGAACCACTATAAATCTTGTGTCTTCTCTTACTTTCTTTCATTTTTAATTTTGTTATTTCTTCATTTTTATTCTCTACATCATCTGGATCTGAGATCTGTGTTTGGATATTGATGATTTGTGTGTAAACACTGGTGCTTTCACTACTTTTGGGGTTTGTGACTAATTTTGGCGCAATCACTTTGGTGTTTTCACTGAGAACTTGGCGAACACTTAGGTTGTGGTATCAGAGCCTAGGTTGAGCGAACACTTAGGCTTTGGGTTAGGGTCAACTTCGAGAGTGCATATTGTAATTTTCATTTGTGTGTATATATATATATATATATATCTAATAGATAGATCAGCTTGATAGGTTTGATTAGTACCCTTCTATCAAGATTTATCTCATCCAAGTATTCTAAGAATTATCTTACTATGCCAGGTAGTAAGACATAAGTAACAGTGGTAAACGAGGTAATGGAGCAGGTAGCACCACAACTACTAATGGTCGAACCCTAAATCCTGGAGGAGTTCGGATTACCGAAGAGGCAGCACCAGTGCCGCCTCGAGTAAACTTCGCAATCTTGTGCAAGGATTACACAAACCTAGGAGAAAAACCTTTCAAGGGTATCGAATCTATCATCGAAGTACAAGATTCGCTACGGTCATGTGAGAAGATTTTCAAAGGTTTGGACATTTCTGATGATCAAAAATGATTCTTGGCATCATGGAAATTACAAGAGGATGCAGCTGCATGGTGGGATTCTGTCACCGCAAATGTTCCAGAAGATGAGTTCTCATGGGATAAATTCAAAGAAATATTCGAAGGCCAATTCATGCCAGCTATGGGAAAAACTCGATTATATAGAAGTTTCATGGATCTCAAGCAGGGTGACCGGTCTGTAACAAAATATGAGACAAAGTTCAATGAGCTTTGGGCCAGAATTGATCAACACTTCGTTGAAGAAAAATGAGATGTTTGTTTTGGGCATGAGGGAAGAATACTAGGAGAATATGACTGCTCATGTCAAAGGTACTTTTGTGGATTTGGTTGATATGGCTTTGAGGTATGAGGCTTTGGAAAAGAAGAAGCCTACTCCAGTAGCACTAGTGGATATACAGGTGGGAAAGGTTCTAACTAGAGAAAGTTTAATCCAATCTGGAAGAATCAAGGAAAAAGGAAACAAGGAGAAGGTCAAGGAGGCCAATTTAGCAATATTAGTTATTATATTTGCAAACAGAGAGGTCATATTTCAAGGTCCTGTCCTAACCGTGAAGCTCCGAAGTAGCAAAGTGGACCCATCTCTCTAATGGTCCTGAACTCGCTTTGTTTCAATTGTCATTAGCCGGGCCATATGATTAAGGACTGCCTACTCATGAAGACGGTGCAACAACCCAAGGTGTACGCCATTAAGAATGAACCGTCTACTTCAACGGATGTGAAGGGGAATGACGTCCTTGAAGTTACCTTACTGATTAATGGTATTTGTGCTCGAGCATTATTTGATACTAGTGCCTCGCATTGTTTTATCTCCTGTGAATCGGTAGATAAGTTTCATCTTATTCCTAGTATTGTAGAAAACCCTATGTGTGTGTCTAACCCCATAGGTGGCGTAACCCATTTAAACATGATTTGTGAGAATGTGCCAATTTCCTACCTTTCTCATCACTTTTCTTACGACCCGTATATCTTGGACTTTAAAGGATTTGATATTATTCTGGGTATGGATTGGTTATCGAAATATGGAGCTATTTTAGATTGTATTGAAAGGACTGTATCATTAGAAACTAAGTTGGGAAGAATAGCTAAAGTACCATGTAAGGAACCCGGTATTAATATGTGTAGTTTCTTGTATGCCCTGGAATCATCCCAGGATGAGTTAAGTTATGTAGAAGTTGTTAAGAATTTTCCCAATGTGTTTGAAGAAGTCAATAGTTTACCCCGACACCGTGGGATAGAGTTTCGCATTGATTTAGTCCCTGGTGCAAGACCCATGGTTCAACCCAAGAGAAGGATGGCCCCGAGAGAGTGGAAAGAATTAGAAAAGAAAACCAATTACATGTTAAGGAGAGGATTGATTAGACCCAGTCATTCGAGTTAGGGGTCTGTTGTGGTGTTTGCGGCGAAGTCTGATGGATCTTTAAGGTTGTGCATGGACTATAGGGAGTTGAATAAGCTGACCATTTGGAATAAGTATCCCTTACCCCGCATTGATGATCTTTTTGATCAACTTCATGGAGCTATGATATTTTCTTAGATGGATCTAGCTATTGGATTCCATCAACTGAGGGTTGTTGAAGATAGTATACCCTTAATTGCTTTTAGAGGCTCTGACTATTTCTTTGAGTGGTTGGTTATGCCTTTTGGGCTAACCAATGCACCAGCGTATTTTGTAGATCTCATGAACCATGTTTTCCGAGATGTCCTTAATAAGTTTGTGTTAGTTTTCATCGACGACATCCTTATCTACTCCAAATCCGAGGAGGAGCATAAGTATTATTTGGAAGTAGTGTTGGAAACATTGAGGAGACATGTCCTGAAGGCAAAATTTTCTAAGTGTCATTTTTGGAAATCAGAACTAAGATTCTTAGGACATATTATGACCGAAGAAGGTAGTTCAGTAGATCCAGTGAAGGTGGAGGCTGTTCAGGAATGGAAGCAACCGCAGACTCCTACCGAGATTCGCAGTTTCTTTGGATTGGTTGGATATTATAGAAGGTTTATTCAGGATTACTCTAAGATTTCCTCCCATTGGACTAAGCTTACTAAGAAGGTGGAGAAGTTTGTATGGACCCCTAAGTGTGAGGAGGCATTTCTGGAATTGAAGAAGAGATTGACCGGTGCACCAGTTTTGGCTGTCCCGGATGGGAATAGTGGATTCACGGATTACACAGATGCATATGGAGTGGGACTTGGTGCTGTTCTGATGCAGCATGGTAGAGTGATTGCATATGCAAGTAGGCAGTTGAAGCCTCATGAGAAGAACTATGCTACGCATGACTTAGAGTTATTGGCTGTTGTCTTTGCATTGAAAATGTGGAGACACTACTTGCTGGGTAAGGATCCTTCCATTCCTCTTAGTTTCTTTCTAATCTTTAAAGATTTTAGGAGTAAGTTTTCTTTCTTTAATTAGGTGAAAAATTTGAGCCCTTCACAGATCATAAATCCCTGAAGTATATTTTTACTCAAAAGGATCTGAACCTGAGGCAACAAAGATGGTTAGAGTTTCTGGCAGCTTATGACCTGGATATTCTCTATACGCCAGGAAAGGATAATGTGGTGGCAGATGCCTTGAGCGGGAATTTTGTTTTGACTCTCTTGAAGGTTACCCCGACACTTCAGGAAAGGATTATAAGGAATCAGAGGGAGGATGAGATACTGGAAGGTCTAATACAAGGTGTTGAGGAGGGTATATGTTTGGATTTCAAGATGGATGGTCGAAGTGCTTTGTGGATGAATGAACAATTGTGCATCCCAGATGTGGATGGGCTAAGGGAGGAAGTTTTGTCAAAATGCCACAAGTCTAAGTTAAGTATTCATCCAGGAGTTCATAAAATGTATAAGGACATGAAAAGAGTATTTTGGTGGCTGGGGATGAAGAAGGACATTTCCATTTATGTTAGCAGGTGTTCGTGCTGTCAACAAATCAAAGGTGATTATAAGAAGATGGCCGGATTATTACAACGTTTGGAAATACCCAATTAGAAATGGGAAATGATATCAATGAATTTGATTGATGGTTTTCCCAGAAATGAAGGAGTATGGGTTATCGTGGATCGACTAATGAAGAGCGCACATTTTATTCCAGTGAAACCAACAAGGACCACTGCTTCCTTAACTGAAATTTTTATAAGGGAGATAGTCAGGTTGCATGGATTTCCTGTGAGTATAGTAAGTGATCGCGACCCCATATTTACTAGTCAATTTTGGGAAGCATTGCAAACAACTCTTGGAACAAAATTGAGTTTAAGCACAGCATATCACCCCCAAATAGACAGATAGACAGAGCTAGTGAATCAGATTCTAGAAGATCTCTTGAGGGCCTATATTCTGGATTTTGGTGGATCATGGGAGGATCATTTTCATTTGGTTGGGTTCTCCTACAACAATAGTTTCCAAGCAAGCATCGGAATGTCACCTTATGAAGCCCTATATGGAAGACCGTGCAAGTCACCAACATGCTGGGTTGAGACGGGAGAAAGATTAGTTCTTGGAACGGATATGATATGAGAGGCTACATAAAAAGTTGCAGCGATTAAGAAAAGAATGAAGGAAGCCCAAGACCGCCAAAAGAGTTATGCGAATAAGAGGCGAAGGGATTTGGAATTCATGGTTGGAGACTTGGTGTTCATAAAGATTTAACCAATAAGAGGAGCTGTTAGATTTGGGAAATCTGGGAAGTTAGCTCTATGGTATGTTGGACCCTTTCATATTCTCGAGAGGATCGGATTACTTGCTTATAGGGTCAAGTTACCTAAGAGATTGGCGGCAGTTCATAATGTATTTCACATGTATGTTCATGACCCATCTTTGATTGTGGAGCCATCGGTTCAAGTGAATTGGAAATAGAACCGAATTTGACAGTGGTTAGACATCCAGTTTATGTTGTGGATCAGGATTAAAAGAGGTTCCATAATAAGATGGTGCGACTAGCTAAGATTCAATAGAGCGAGGATCCTAGAAACTGCACTTGGGAGACGGTGGATCATATGAGAGTAGCCTATCCCAAGTTGATGTTAGGATAACTAGTCGTAGGTTGTATGTATAGTGTATGTTCATTTGCTATGGATGCTAGCTTATGTATTTGTATGTGTTTATGATATGAATATATGGCTTTTTGCATAGTTTGAATTATCTCAATAATAGCTAATTTCGAGACGAAATTTTTTGGGGGGAGAGTGTAACGGCCGAAATTTAATCGCTATTTAAATGAATATTTAATTTTATTTCAAATAATTAATAAATGGATTTTTATTAACAAATAAAACTATTTTAAATAATAATTAATGATAATAAAATCATTTTCAAAATCTGTTTACCTTCCTCCTTCTTTGAATTTTAGAACATCTCTTGTTCTGAAATCCATTCCTGTCTCTCCCTATTCATGTTTTCTTAATTTTGGAGTATCCCATAAGTCCACTTGGAATAATATCTATAATGAATCGGCGGTTCCGCCAATCTTAGAATAATTTGTAAAGGGGTGAAACTCCTTTACAACGAGCATGGATCCACCAGAGATTTATATATCCTCGGTTTAGATGCTACTATCTCTTGTTTTGCCTGAATTCTATTCTCTTGTGATCGGATGTTGATTTGTCTCAGAATTCTGCATCGATCTTATTCTTGAAGTTATGGTTGCCCCGGTTAAGGTCGCCCGCGATTTATATAAGTCTATCCATCTTTTCTCATTTGTTATTTAATCATCTTATCTTCGTTTCAAGCCTATCTTCTAGTTAGAATTCTTTTAATTAGAGTTCCCCTGTATTTGAATCTCTATCCTTATTTTGAAATCCATTCTGGAATTATCGGGTGAGGTAGTGTATTTGTAATTTATATAAAAATGTCTTATAGTGTATTGTTTGAGTTGTTAAGTTTGAATTTTGGGTTTCGATCGATTCGTATGATCAACGCTATCGATCGGAATTCCAAAACACTTGAACAGAGCAAACTGACACAATATTGTTTTCAAAATTTATAAATTTTGTATGATTATATATATATATATATATGTATGTATGTATGTAAATTTTCTGAAATTGAATAGCTAAATTAAATGGTTGTTAGAAATGATAATGCTAAAATTTTCTTTTATTGTTTTATTAACATTCTAAACCATTAACTATTATTATATATTATAGGGAAATGAAATTTTAAAGCATGTTTTATAAATTAGATTTGAAAATGAAATCAATTTAACATAAGGATCTGAGGATTAAATTCCCGGTACATTTCAAAGTTTGGTTTTAAAGTTTTGAAAAGTATTATTATTTAAAGGTATTTTCGAATAGGAATTGTTTCAAAAGAATAATTTTAAAGTTTAAAACCTATACTCTCCTCCATTGTCGCTGGAAAATAGTTTCGGTGATGACTGCAGCATCATCGACATTCATTTTCAAGTCTCGAAGTGGAGAGACCATGTAGCATCTTTGCCACACTTTTGTTTTGGAAAATGGATTTGATTTGAAATTCTTGAATATGATTTGATTTATATAATATATATGTATATAATTATTTCAAAATAGTTTGCAGTGAAACCGAAAATTTATATCTTAAGTTTTATATTAAGAAATGGTTTCAATTATTGAAATAAAGTGAAATGTTTGGGTAATTGGAATATCTGAAATGATAAATGGAATTAAACCAACTTGAAATAGTTGAATTTGAATAAAAACTTATTTGTATAATACTAAATTGCATTCTAATATATATAACCTGCCTAATTTTTTTTTAAAAGTTAAAATGTTAGGGTATAATAAAAGGTTATACAAGAAGAAAACTTAAGTAATAAATTGTTCAAACTAAAATCTGGTCTAATATAAATTTTGTAGATAGAAGGAAAATTTGTATAGTATTTAATTGGACTTATGAACATTTATATAACTTACCTAGAAATAGTTAAATGTTAATGAGAATAGGTAAATGAATAATATACAATGTAAATATAAGTAATTAGATGTCCAAAAATGATATTTGTTAAGGGAAGTTTTAAATAATAAATTAGATAATAAATTGAATAATAAAAAGAGAATTAATTTATTGAATAATATAGGGATAATAAATGTTTATACATGTAATATATGTTGCAAAATATATATTAAGTGAAATAAATTAGATAAGTAAAGGAAAATGCTATTTAAGTAAATAAATATGAAATTAAGAACAATTGAAATTGAATTATCAGTGGAATTAACTTAACTGGAGTCAAAAGGATTTAATAAATGATTTAAATGACATAAATTGTTTGAAAGAAAATTTTGTAATAAATGTTAATAAATTGAAAACAAATCAATTGAATGAAAATATATGGAATTGAAATCAACTAAATGTGAACACAATAAATTTGATTGATTAAATAAAATGAATTGAAATCAATTGTTAAATATTAATTAATTTAATTTAAATTGAAATTTATATGGTTTTGAATTAATTGTTTTATTTTATATTTCAAATCTATTTTCTTTCTGGTTGTTTCTATTCTTCTACCTCCTTCCTTTTCGGGGATGAAAAGTTTTGAGTGAGGGAGAGTGTAACGACCCGTAAATTTTAATGGTTTTTATAACGTAATTAACTGAAATTTTGGTGAAATCTTTAAATAATAAAATTTGGAAATGAGAATTGGATATTTGGGATGTGTCTACTTAAACATAGAAAATGGTAAATTTTAATCTGATAATATGGATGTTGATTTGGTTGTATAATTTTATTCAAATTTAAATTAGTTAATATTTGATGATAATAAAATGTTTCCCAAACCTGAATATTTTTATATAATAAATCTGTAAATCATTTTCTGAGCGAGACATCATAATTCGTTTTGTCAAATTAGATCTTCTCTAGCCCCGTATATCTTACTTTCGGCAAATTAACAGCATTTTCGGTACCGATATCGACTTTTGATAGGATGATCGTACCACTAATATCTGTATACCATTTCGATCGTCTCGTCGTGTTGATCTCCGCGGTATATTCATTTGTATATTTCGGGGTCTGCTATGCCACGAAATCAGCAAAACGATTACCGTATCGGTAACCGTTTTCGAACCTTGTGACTCCCCGTGGCCCTTCATTTGTCTACCTATTGAAATTTAACAGCCACTTCATATTAATCCTCCTGAATTTAACATTTTTGACTTTTGAAATTCTACCTTTTCAATTAATATTTGTCGGTCCATACTATTATCTGGTTCGTAAACAAAATAATATAACTTTTATATTAAAACATGTTTGTTTGCTTTACTGTACAAACTTTCTTTCGTACTATTATTTCCAAGACCCCTCATCTCCTTTCCATTTGATTCGTGCCTTAGAAATAAAAAGATGTATAACAATAAATAAAGCACGTGTACACATTTGGTTTTATTTATTTGAAGCCTGTTCTTCTTTTTGCTTGCAACCCCTCTGTCTTTCTTCTTAATCTCGCATGTCGCCTCCTCCTTTGCTAAAGATTTTTTTTTGATATATGCGAAAGCATATATATATGCAGCAACCAACATCTCTTCCTCCTCCTTCATCTTCGGCCACCCTTCCTCCTCTTCCTCTCACTCTCCCGAGCCTGCTCCTTCCACCAACCCACGCCACCGCCTCCCTCCCCTCGCTGCCAGCTGCCTCCGACCTGCCTTTATCTTTGGCCAAAGCCCAATATCCACCATCCCCATTTCCCCCTTTCCTGCACTCGGCTCCTTCCCTCTGCATTGCCTCTAACCGCAGCCAAGGCCACCTTCCCTCTGCCACCCTCCTCTATCGCCAGCCAAGCCTCCCCGCAACCACCTTGCTTTGCCATCCTACAGCCGAGTCATCCTGGAGCCTTCTTTTCTTTTATGAAACTGAGATATATTATGTTATAATAGATTTGTAGAGGTAAGTGTTGTGTGTGTGTGTTTATATATATATATATTTCCTTAGATCTTAAATATATGTATTAGCCGTGTAACAGTTTAGCAAGTAAACATATAAAAATATATATACACATATCTTATAAATATAATACCGTTTTAAGTATATATATATATATATATATATCAGATTAACACATACGTATGTTCCTATGTATGGTTATATATATATATAAATGGTATAAGTTGCGTATAATATGTTGTATATATATAAGTTATGATATGGTACATTACACCTAGTTTTCTATATGCTGTAGCCTGCATAATTAATATAGGTTATATTATATTCAGGGCTATATGTAGTCTATATCTATACTTGAATATATGAAGTTACGTTATATGTTTTATATTTTGTTATATATATCCTGCCCGAGTTATATATATGGTACAATAATTTATATATGTAAGTGTTTGTAAGTTATGTATAATCAGTGTTGTATACCTAAGCATATATTATATATATTTTAAAGACAGTACTATATATGTTGTTTAATGATTTTATATATCAGTATATGTATTGATTTTGTCAGTGGGTTCAAACATTTTATATATTGGTGAAGCAAAGACATATGTACATGTTTCTAGATTACTTTGCATAAGCCTGACTTGCTTTACATATGGGTAGAAAATAATTTTGAAATAGAGCATATAAAGATTTTATATTTTGTGTGTGTGTAAATTTAATATTGATTCTATAATAAATATGGATTTTAGAAAAAATATATATATATTTATTCCATGCACATCAAGATTGGTTCTGATTCATGTTTTCTTCGAATTTGGGTAGATTTGCTTTGCTTTGTCGCTGTTTCGTGTCACTTCGTGCTTGTTCGAATCTTTCCGGTGATTTGTCAATTATCCGTGTTTATTTTTGCCCATTCTCATCTTGTTCTCGTCCTTCTCGCCTCGAAATGTGAGCAATCACTCACGATTAACATTCTTATATTTATTAAATTTGATTTCAATTGAAATGACAATTGAAATGTGCTGCTAATTTGAACTGTTAATTTTTAATTGTTATATATGATATGCTATTATCTGTAATTGTTTACTAGTGGGATATGACACCATATCTCGTTGTTTATATTTTGTTTTATTTATCACTGATGATATATCTCCATTGTTGATATGTTATATTATTATCATAACTGTTCTCACTCTGCAAGTTCCTTGTTAGTATAGAATTCCCTACGAGTTGAAATGATACATACCCGAACGATCTTGTAGAATAGGAGAAAATCGTTATGGGTTGAAATGATAAACCCAAGCGATTTTCATTGAAATTGAATTTGGGATTGCGGGTTGAAAAGATATATACCCGTAGATATTTAAATTGCGGATTGGAATGATAAATATCCGAATCACTTGACCATATGATAGAAAATTATATATAGACATCGTTGGTATATATATATATATGTATATATATATATATATATTGAAAATGATTTCCAAGGTTTTGAAAAGAAATATATGTGGTTTTAATAAATATTAATTTTAAGATATTATATTTTTAATATAGATTTTATAATAATTTTAATAAATTAAGTTGGAAAGAGAAATAGAAATTAATTTGAAATTTAAGAATTATACTCAAATAAGTTTGATTGGAAATTTATAAAATCGGAGATTTTAAAGATAAGATTTTATAACTTGATTTTGATTAAAAGTGATTTCAATATTTTCAAATTTACATAAATTGAAATGGGATATTTAGTTTATTTAAATTTGTAATTTGAATTTTTATTTAAATTTGTATTTTAAAACTTTATTTAAATGATATTGGATTGATCGAGTGTATATTTCAATATTACATAATGGTAAAGTTGAATTTGAAATATAAATGAATTTATCAAATTGAGTTATTGTAGAGGTTTAAATATTTTAAACTTTGAAATCTATATATGAAATCGATATATTACTACACAGTAGACAATTCCACGGATCCTTAGAGGATGGAAATCCCAAACATCCTTTAAGTTACTTGTATTTCAGTTGACATTTCACTTGA
The DNA here is from genome assembly GCA_030737815.1 of Allium fistulosum. Lineage (NCBI taxonomy): Eukaryota > Viridiplantae > Streptophyta > Magnoliopsida > Asparagales > Amaryllidaceae > Allium > Allium fistulosum. The sequence goes on along the minus strand of CM060903.1, from coordinate 802,063,931 downwards.
GTTGAATTTATTAATATAAGAATGTTAATCCTGACTCGAGTGTTTTGTGTTTTGCTTTATGCTCGGGTTAGACTGAGTGTCACAGCATTTAAGACTCACCTTTGGAGTTTGGAGCTTCGCTTGGAGATCCATCTATATCTATTCAACTTTCAGATATCCAGTTGGTTTGTTCAGACTTGTCATCTGTTTGTATTCGAGACTATATTATATATGAGATATTCTGTTGTATTTTATTCCAACTCTGTTGTATATATAGTAGCTTCATGAACTACTATTCATTTGTTTATGCTGCTTATTGTTATATTACTCTGTGTATGTGATTCTGTGATATATTTATTTACTATATATGCTAAGTTTTGCCGAATTCAAATTAACAATCTGATATTTTGAGCAATTCAAGTCTGACATATGCGGATGCGAATGGCACAAAATACCTGGTCGTTACAATAGTTGAATAAATGAAGGGAATTTTGTTTTCAAGAGACAATTGAAATCTTTCTAATTCCTTTCTTAAAGCCATCCCTCCTTAATTCTTCATTAAGTTTCAGTCAAATCCCTCCTTGTTACCACACATGGCCGGCCAAGAAAGGGCATATAAAGCTTTTAAAATTTCCAAAACCATTTAGTAATTAAGTTTTTTTAAATCAAATTTAAATATTTTATCGATATTGTATACCGATAGATGCATACATAAGTGTTATATATATATATGCTTTTCATTAAATACTATGGCATTCAAACATCAAATAAAATAAAATATAACTATTAATATTCATAAATATTAATTAGTTTACAATGTTGATAAACTAATTAAATCGTGTGGTTTTTGGAGTATTCATCATTACAGGTTGTGAACCTCAAAGGTGTAAATTCAGTCAATGATTAATATAGAACAATTTGAATACTAACGTATATATGTCACCTTAGCTAGTGTTGTGATATTTTGGACGAATTTATCGCATATATATATATATCTTTTTGGTAAAATTCAATTTTACTATTGTAAGCGGTATCTAGTAGTAACGATTATTTAAACTAATCCTCTTTGTCAAAACTATATCACTTTAGGAGCTATGAAATTTGGTTTTGGTCAAAATTCCAATATCGTTTACATTCAACTTGATTAGTCCAGATACAAAATCATTAGTTCAATAACAACAATTATTATTGACCTTAGTGCTTTGGCCAGAGACTTTGACTTTGAGTTGACCATAGTTGACAATGATACTAACCCGTATAACTGAGGAAATGAATTCACTATAGAATAGTATTTCACTTCTAATGCTTCAACTCAGATCCAACTATGGTCATCTGATGGATCGTCATGCCATGATTAACTATAATCAAAGTGAAGTGTCCACACTAAAGTTCCATAATATTCTCAAGCTGAGGGAAATATGTAACATCGTTACTTTGAGATTCTCTGTTTGACCTTAGTTATATTAACCAACAGAAAACTCTTGAGTGTGTTATTCCATAATTATCCAATAAATATCAGTATGTACCCTTAGTTCCCCTTGCAGCTATGAGTAATATACTATAAAACATTTGAAGAGCGTTACATAATCTATTTTCAATGGATGAATCAATATTCTTTCTCGAGACATCTTGACTATGAATATTTAAAAAAATATGTTATTTTTAATGCGATCAAATTCTCATGATTACAACACATTGCAATTACTATCACACAACATATAATTTAAGGATTTTTTACTTAATATACTTTAAGTTAATTACTTAAATAACTATATCACAATATAACAAAGCATATTAAAGAAATCAAACACCTTCATTATGAACAAGATTGGTTATCGAGTTAAATATATGTAACAAATTATACAACTGTCTCTAAGGCATACCTCTAACTCTATCGATATGAGGTTAGTATCACGGTCAGCTATAGACAACTCAAAGTCAAAATCTCTTGCCAGAGTAGTACGTTTATAATAAATATTATTATTTACCAAGAAATTTGCTTATGGACTAACTGAGTTGAACAAGGATAATATTGAAATTTTGACCAAAACCAAATTTCATAAATCTTATAATGATACGGTGTTAACAAAGAGAGTATGTGTAAATTATCATTGCTAAAAGGTAACGCTTAAGAAAATGTGAAATTGGATTTTAGCGAAAAGATCTATAAGCAATGAATTCGACCAAACTGCCACACCACTAGCTAAGGTGGTGTTTAAATGTTAATATATGAATTATTCAAAATTAACCGCTGGCTGAATTCACATCTTTGAGCCTCACAACTATATTTTTGAATTCTCCGAAAAACCATACGATTTAATTAGTTAATAAAATGTTATAAATTAATTAATATTTGAGAAATACTAATTATTATTAATTTATTTTACGTTTTAGGGTTGTTTTTAATTCTTTGAATGCATATATAAAAGTTATATTTGCTCATATCGATATACAATATCGATAAACTTTTAAACGGTGTTTAAATAGTTGATAATTACTTGAAAACTTTTTTGGAAATTTTGTCTCATATGATAGCAACATAGGCGGGCCATACAAAGGGGGGGGGGGGGGTTGAGTGGAATGATTGAAAAGTAAAGTGGGATTAATTAGTGTAACGAACTGGATTTTCGACCCTCAAAAATCGACACTAATACGTCCACTGTATTATATGTCGAACATTCAAGTGCCAGAAATACCGATTTGTTAGGTGAAAGAAGAAGGTAAAAGATAGAAGAAAACTAAACAACAAAGAATCTCACAACGCAGCGAATAATATATAATACAACAATGATCTTTACAAAAAGTAAACATCTTTATTCATATATACAACATCAGAGTACACTAGACTTATCTAAATTTGGACAGTTATAGAAACTTGTCCTTACATTGACAAACATACAAACTCTAGAATACAGCGGAAGAAAAATCTACGTGAATACGTCTTGGCCATCCAGCTCCTCTCCAACTTCAAAGTATCCAGCTAAACTAGGAAAAACATGCTTGGTCTGACCTAAGCATTAAATGCAATAACGCCCGGGTCAGTCTGGTAAACCAGCGTGAGTAAAACTCGATAATAAGTAACAACCAAACTGATTTGTATTTTTTAAAACTTTTCACAAAGGGTATCTCGTAAGACCACACCACGCATAAAAATGGATGGGTTTTTACCATACAATAACCAAAACATTTTATATCAAAATCCGGTGATATTATCATAGTGTCTAGATTTAAGGTAAATAGATAAAATAGCTAAAATGCTTGCATCTCACATTCCAACATACTAGGCTCTACAATAAAAAACGTAAGGCATGTATTGGAGATTGGATTCCAACAATGGCAAGGTAAGGGACTACCTTCCGATGATACACCTCTAGAAATTGCAATGATGCTAACATAGAGCCGGCTGCCACTTTAACATGGCAGACCGGATTACCTCACCCCATTGACACCGAGGCCTTATAGTACCATGGTGTTTGCATGCAAACCAACTCTGAAAGGGACATCTAGAATAGGGTGACCGCTCCTAATGGTAGCTAATCACATAGCTCTGCTACATGCCCTGCTTTTGTCATTCCTCCTGGTTGTGAGGCTTGAGGCTACGCTTTACCATTTTGAATAGCAATCCATCTTGGAATGCTAACACTTCCCTCCAGACGTCAATCCAATGCTAGCATTCATCCATACAAGTTGTCCAGGATAAGGACAAACAGAAGGTACTACTTCTACTACATCCATTTTGGAACCACCCTCAGGATTAGTAGCAAACAGACCTTTCACTTCAATGGCTCCGTCTTCAATCCCATGCTTCAAGATGTCTTCATTTCGAAATGCTTGTGTAACGACCTGCTATTTCGTGCCATTCACATCCGCACATGTCAGACTTGAATTGCTCAAAATGTTAGATTGTTAATTTATATTTGGCAAAACTCAGCATATACAGTAAATTAATCAATCACAGAATCATAGACACAGAGTATTACAAAAATGAGTAGCGGAATAGATAAATAGTAGTTCATGAAGCTACCATATAAACAACAGAGTTTGGAATAAAATAGAACATAATATCTCAAATACAATGCAGTCTCGAATACAAACAGATGACAAGTCTGAACAAAACAGCTGGATAGCTGAAAGCTGAATAGATATAGATGGATCTCCAAGTGAAGCTCCAACTCCAAAGATGAGTCTCAAATGCTGTGACACTCAGCTTGACCTGAGCGTAAAGCAAAACACAAACACTCGAGTCAGGATTAACATTCTTATATTAATAAATTCAACTCAAGTGAAATGTCAACTGAAATACAAGTAACTTAAATGATAGTTAGGATTGCCATCCTCTAAGGATCCGTGGAACTATCTACTATGTAGTAATATACGCTACTATAATATGTCTAAAGTAAAGTAAACTATTAAAATAGCATTAAGGCGTTTCCCATATCCCCTTAACACATTTTTATAATGCCGTAGTCTATACAGATACTGTAAACTCCACTCCCAAGTGGGCTATCAGGGAGCACTCCATAGGTAAGACACAAAACAAACTCGTAGAAGGCGCGATAGGGCATGCGACAAAGCACTCGAGGCAATGCCAGGGTAGATATACCATTTGCGTATCCAGATTGGTGGTAATGCATAGCAGCTACTACCGCCTACCTCGTGACACACTCCCAAATCAAAGGGTGCACCCAATCAAATCACAAAAGCAATAGAATGGTATCGAAGAAATGTGTCTGATAGGAGGAATGACCTCACTTGGCCTGGCATGGCTCCTGTTTTAGCCGCATCAAGCTGACTAACGGGAGTCAGAGCTTTGTAAATACCATATAGAATCGTCACCAAACCATCCTACTTCATTCTGGAATCTCCACCACGTACACAGTTGTTAAAGTGGTTTTCGTTATTTGCAGAGAGTATGACAATATCCAATCCCGGTCTCTTTAACAACCAAACGCTTATTTCACACCATGGTCATTTCTTTTCAAATAGTTCATACTTCAAAATCAAAATATCATATTCATTTCAAAACCATATCAATTCGATATAATTATTCACTTTAAATAATATACATTTCTAGAATTATAACACTTTCAAAATTATAACGCTTTTGAAATCATAACACTTTTGAAATCATAGCACTTTAGAAATCACAACACTTTTGAAATCATAACACTTTTGAAATCATAACACTTTTGAAATCATAACACTTTGAAATCATGACACTTTTGAAATCATAACACTTTGAACTTAACCAGTTTAGATATTGAAAATAGTATATAAAATAAATAGTTATAAATTAAAATAGTTTATATATTAAAATAATTTATATATTAAAATAGTATATATAAATAATTAGTTTCCTCTAATATCACAAATCGATTTAAATCATTTTAAATTCCAAAATTCAATCTAAATCAATTCTAGTTTAGCCATTTCAAATTTAAAGTTCAAAGATTCAAGTTTATATATTCAAACATTTACGATATAAATTCCATTTATATTTCAAAATTTATCTTTAATGATTCAAATTGAACAATATTCACTTAATCATTTTAATAACAATTTCTTTGAATCCCAATTATAAATTTAAATCCATATTAAATATCAAATCTCAACTTTATTTAAAGTTGAGAATATTCATTTAATCACTTTTTATCAAATCACGTTATAAATCATATTTTTCCCAAAATCTCAAAATCAATAAGTTCTAATAAATTCTTATTTAAATTCAAATTTTTTTCTAATTCAAATTCCAAGTCAACATTAATTTATCTTCCCAATCTTTATTATTAAAGTTATAAAAATCTATATTTAAAAAAATATATTAATACAAACTTAAATAATTACTTACACATCTTTTATTAAATTCAATCTTATTATTAAATTTATTTTGTATTAAATCTATTTTTTTAATAGTAAAATTTTAAGAAAAAATTCTTAAAAATTATATTTTCAACTAACTTATAAATTTAAAATTTCCAAAACATATAATTTTAAAATCAAAATATTTGTACAAAAAATAGCATATACATAATTTTTTTTAAAAAAATCAATACTTATTAAGACCCATATATTTTCTTTCAAACTTTGGAAATCATTTTCAAAATATAGACCAACGGTGTCCGTATATAATTTTCTATCCTAGGGTCAAGTGATACGGATATTTATCATTTCGATCCGCAATTTAAATATTTACTGGTATATATCATTTCAACCCGCAATCCCAAAATTTCAAATTCAATGAAAAATCGCTTGGGTTTATTATTTCAACCCATAACAATTTTCTCCTATTCTACAAGATCGTTCGGGTATATATCATTTCAACTCATAGGGAATTCTAAACTAACAGGGAACTTGCAGAGTGAGAACAGTTATGATAATAATATAACATATCAACAACAAAGATATATCATCAGTGATAAATAAAATAAAATATAAACAACAACATATGGTGTCATATCTCACAGGTGAGCAGATACAGATAATGGCATATCATATACAACAATTATATAATTAACAATTCAATTTAACAGCATATTTCAATTGTCGTTTCAATTGAAATCAAATTTAATAAATATAAGAATGTTAATCGTGAGTGCTTGCTCACCTTCCGAGGCTAGAGAAACATGAGAACAAGATGAGTTATGAATCCAAGCATGAATTCCAAAGCAAAGCTAAATTGGCACGAATTCGACGATCAAAGCTGATAACAAGGAATCAATGAAAAAAATCAATCAGTTTGATAGAAACAGAAATCATATATATATATATATATTATTATTTCCATGAAATCAATATTTAATTTAAGACAATTATTGAAATAATATATATATATATATATATAATTAAAAATCATTGTTCTTAAAATATAAATAATTAAAAGTCAAAGATATATAATTTATATTTAAAATCAATACTTACATATATATACTACTAGATACACACACATATAAGCTAGAATCTCAAACACAATATATAGGAAAGCCTGTAATATATATATATATATATATGAAAACCCTGAACTCAATTCTTAAACACAAGTCTCAAAATCCAAAACACATATATATACATATAAAACTCTATACACATTTTTTTGAAACCAATATCAAAGTAAATCTAATGTGTATACTAATACACTTTGTACACATATACTTTTCAAATATAAATCCAATATGTAAATATATATATATATATATATATATATATATATCTGTGTGTGTGTGTGCACTGGAAATCAAAAATATTACAGACATATGTACATATGTACTTTAAAAATAACAAAGAAATCAGAGCATTTCAGAGACTCCATCTAGATATTACTACAAACTAAATTTAAACGTATTATATAACACTTTAACTATGTATAATATATATATATACTAGTATAAATATAAGCTTACATACACATCGAATATATAACCTATATAAATTTATATATAGAAAAATAGAGTTTATAACTCGTATAGATAACAAAGTATAATATATATATATATATATATATATATATGCGTACAAATATAAACTTTACATACCACAAACATAAGAACAGCTCGGCAGTATGGTAGTATGTGATTGTGGTGAATGGTGGAAGGCAAGATGAAGGTGGGGCGCAGATTTTAGGTACCTCGTATATACACATAAAACAACCAGATCTATACATACATACATACATATATATAAATAAATATATATATATATATATATATATATATATGTGTGCGTACAAATATAAACTTTACATACCACAAACATAAGAACGGCTCGGCAGTATGGTAGTATGTGATTGTGGTGAATGGTGGAAGGCAAGATGAAGGTGGGTGAGTGTGGAATGGTGGTGGCATAGAGGAGAGATGACACGGAGGTAGTGTCTGACTGCTGGCGGGTGATGAGTTCAGGGGTACTCGGGGGGAACTGGTGGGGTTGTGGCCAGAGGACGGTGGCCTGAGCGTTTAGGGGGGAGGAACAATTACGAGTTTATGAGGTTGGGGTGACGTTTGGGAACAAGGCTATCATGTGGAAGGCTAAAGGGGTAACTGGGTAATGAGTGCAGATGGCTGGAGGAGTAGGGTGGGTTTATGGGGCTGCTCGGTTGAGATCGAGAGAGAGGCGGTGGGAATCAGCAGATGCACCTGGAGACGAACAGGAAAATGAAAATATATCAAGCAAAGTGATTTAATTTATACTTAAATATATATTTTCTTTGAACCAACAGAGAACGAGACGAAAATGAAAGGAGGAGCCAGTTATAGATTTGGAACCAGGGAAAGGAATGTTGAAAGTTAGATGTAACTTATGGAAAAGCAAAAGTCAAGCTGAATTTATGGAAATAACAAAGCTAGCGGCAAATTCAATATCACGGTGGGTTATAGAATAACATAGGACACCATAAGGTTCCAAACAGTTACCAATACGACTAGCCGTTACGCAGATTTCACCGCGTACCAGTCGTCGAAGTTGGCAAATGAATATACTGCGGAGATTGGCACGACGAGATGAATAGAATGGTACACAAATATCAGCGAATATGATCATCCTATCAAAACTCGATATTCGGTGCCCAAAATGCTGCAAAATCTGTCAAAAATAAGATAAACGGGGCTAGAGAAGTCCATATTTGATGAAACAAATTATGACGTCTCACTCAGAAAATGATTTACAAATTTATTGTATAAAATGTTTAGATTTCGAAAACATTTTATTTTCATCAAATAACTGAATTTAAATTGAAATTGAAAATTATACAATAAAACTAACATTCATATTTTCAAATAAAAATTTACCATTTGCTATGTTTAAGTAAACGCATACCAAATATCAATTTTTTATTTCCAAATTCAATTATTTAAAATTTCATAAAATTTCAGTTAATTACGTTATTAAAAACCGTTAAAATTTACGGGTCATTACAGCTTGAGTTGGATCGAAGTGGATTTCAGATAACTTATCTGATCCCGATCTCTTCAAAACAACTTTCGATATTTCCGATAGACTCCACCTCAGTTCTTTTGGAAATAAACAGACAAATGACAAGAGCGAAGTTCACCTCCTAACAGTTTATGGACGGATTTTTTTATCATTCGTCCTAGAAGAATGAAACGAGTTTATACGTACAGAATAGCACCTTCGACAGTAATTGTACCATATAATTCTCGCGTTTCTCCTTGATATTTCCTAAGTTACGTTTTGTCCAGATTTGATAGTTGGTTATTTAACTATCAAATAAACAAATATCCAATCATTGTTTAATTTTCATATGGGATCCACTAAGCCTTTATTAATTCTCTTTATTAAAAAACCACTTTATAAAACTTGATCAAAAGATCTTTTCATAACACTATTTCCAAACCCCTTACCTTTCCTTTTATACTTGGGAAACATTTATATACTTATCTCAATGTTATAAGTATATAACCAAAACATTTTACTTTTCATGCCTTGAAACAAATCATATACTTATCTTATCAGTATAAGTATATTTACAAACTTTTCAAAGTTTTCTTCTTTCCAAATCCCATATTAAATAACCAAACATTTTTTTCCAAATAAAACGTTCCGCTTATCCTTTATCAAAAATTCCTCTTTTAAAAGCTCATCTCATATTTCAATTAACTTATAACTTTCAAAATAAAGTTATAACCCACTTTTATAAACCTTTAAGTTAATTTATAAACCTCTTTCCAAATCTATGAAATGATTTATAAACCTTTTTCCCATTTTTAATACTCTTTATATAAACCTTTCTATACTCCTTTATAAATATCATTTGTAAAACACTTAAAGTAACCCTTCACTAAAACCCCTTTCACAAACAAGTTATTTCTTATAAATAACTTTACCATATAATAGCATAACTTGGAAATCATTTATAGACTTTAAACTCTAAATTGATTAAAGAATTTAAGGTAATTCAAAACACACTTTACAAATTCAAAACGAGGCTTAGCAATCCCAATGGTACTAGTTTAAGTTACCATTCAATTTCAATTCGATTCGCAAGTCACTTAAAAATATTTACAAAAGCTACCATATATGTAAATACAGTTCATATCCAATCAGGGAATAACACGTCAATATAACCAGTTGGCATATACAAGTCCAAATAACATAACAACATGATGGTGATTTATCTCGCTAATAGATGTCCAAACAATTCAATCAATTTATAGCAGAACGGGGATTTATTCTACTTAACACATGTCCACACAATCAAATCACTTACACTATAGCAGAATTGTGTTTTATTCTGCTAATGGATGTCATTTAATTCTCCTAATCATATGGGTTACTTAAGGGTCTGGACAAGAGATCATTTGATATGGAATCGATTTACTTTGAAAAAGAAAATTGATTAAAACATATTCTGTTTAGTTTAAAATCACCTTTGAAAAGTTAAAATTATATTTAATCAGCTTAAATCCTAACTAAATCTTAATTAATCCAATTTAAATCAAGAATAAATCATAATTAAACTCTTATTAAGCTTAATGAACTTGATTAAGTACTAATTAACTTCCTAATGCAACTTAGTTAAGGTTAAACCAAATTGTTTAAGAGTTAAACCATAATTAATTAAATATTAATTAAATAACCCATTAAATAAATAAATAAATAAATAAATAAATAACCATTAATCTTAATTAAATAATTATTAATCACTTAATTACTTCTTCACCCCATTAATCACTAATCAAAACTTTATAAATCAATTAATAGCCCATTAACTTAACTTAAGTGATGATTAACCTCTAATCACCTTCTTATTTACCAATTTCGATGCTAAATACCTTTTAATTAACTAATTAATTAAATAATAATATTACAACTTAATTACTTTTTAATATTACTAATTAAGTTTAAAAACCTTAGTAAACTAATTCCAAAATAAAGTAAATTTGAAATAGAAATTCAAACCTTTGCTGAACTACATCCATAACGACTATTACTATGGGTACAGTTCACTCTAACATATTCTTAGTGAACCACTTCACAAAGCCTTACTTTTTCATGATTTGAAACATACTTTAGAAAGTTTTTTTTTAAAAAAAATCTTTAAAACTAAAGTTACAAACTTTAATCCATTTCAAAACTTTAAACTTCGAAAACAAACTTCGATTCCAACCGGATCTCATAATCGTCGCAATTACACAAAGTAGTTAACTTTGTTTACCAACCTCATGCCAAATCTCATGTTTTACAACCAACATATTACTAACACCAACCATCCTCATCATAGATTGCAAGTATACATCCATATATACATGCTTACTAACTTTATAATACAACATCGATTTCCATAACCAAATCAAAATAAAATCAACCATCCAAATCATAATCAAACCACATGATTATCATTCAACTTCTACACTATATAATCACCATATATAGTGACATAAATAAAGTTACCATTTTCATTAAAAAAACGAGTAGTTTACTCATCAAACTTCTGCAAAAGCTACCCGAACATAAGCTAAACTTGCCAACGACTCCCTAACTTTGAAGGATGAAGGCTTTAGGTGCTAGTAACCCTTTGTAATGACCCACTATTTTGAACTATTCAAATCAACAATAATCCACACATGCCAGACTTGAATTGCTCAAAACAATAGATTTTTATATAAATTTGGGGTAAATAAGAAATAATCACAAACACAAAATATTACAACAATAAGTAGCGGAATAAACAAACATAGTAGTTCAAGAAGCTACAACAACATCAGAGTCTAAAGCAAATACAACAGAAATCCCAATGATGGAAATAATTGAAATAACTGAAAGGGGAAATAGCTAAACAGAAAGATAGATAGATTTCCAACTAGTCTCCAGCTCCAAAGATGAATCTCGAATGATGTGACTCTCAGGCTGACCCGAGCATAAAGCAAAAACAAAACACTCGAGTCATGTAACGACCCGTATTTTTTCAATAATTAACATATTGAATTTAATAAGATTTTGGATTTAATATTGGAAGAAATAAAAAAAATTATGATTTGTTAATGAGAAAAACAATTAAAATGTAATTTAATAATTGTAATTTAATAAAATCAATGACTATTTGAATGTAATTTCAAGTAATTGAAATAATTGTAAAGTTAATTTGGTTAGAAACTGTAAATAAGGGATAAATTGAATGTTGGATTTAAATGTTGTGATTATATGTTATTAATCGGAATATGAAAATAACTTTACTAATATGTAAATTTGTTATCTTGATTTGTAAACAATAAACATAGAAATATGTTTGAAATTGTAAGGTTGTAACAATTGTTTAACTATCACTTCACTATTTAATCCGTTGAAAATAAATTGGAAATCAATTGCAATTAATCTACATAAATATTGCAGTTAATGTGAATTAAAATGATAAATATAGAATATTGATGTAATAAAACGTAAACCAATGTTAATTATATCTATAGGGTAATAATTGATTTAATAATAAGAGTGAAATCAAAATAAATGAATTTATTGGGATTTAAATTATAATTTAATGAATTTATTACAGTTATACTTGAACATTGTAATTTGTGCAACATTTAAATATTGAATTTGACATGAGAAATTTGTTTTAAAGGGTTATTAATTTTTGTGTAATTAGAAATGATAAAAATTATTAGTTATAAAATTCGAATTGTAAGGTGATTAAATTAATTTAATAATAAGTTATTTAATTAACGTGAAAACACCCATTTGGCCACCATCTCAGATTTCGATGAAACTAGTTTCATCGGATCCATAACGGTGAATTATTGTAGGATTTCAAGTTTTATAGCGATCGGACTTGTCGTTTGATCGTAAGGGCTCGAAACGCGTAGAAATCAATTTAATGAATTCAATTTAAATTAAGCTGATTTTAGAAGCTAGCTTCTTTATACAATGGAATTAGGACTTGAAACTTGTTCCATTGAATTTAAAAACATCAAAAACATCTATTTTGATATATGGGATGACCTATTTTCGTTTCGGGAACGGAACAGGCATTTCGGGTCGTTATTGTCATTTCGAACCAATTCGATATGTTATTCATTCTTATCGGGCCTTGTTTATATAAATAGATTTTTGTTTCTCAAACCCTAGTAGCCATTCAGTTATTCTGTACGTACAATTCTATCTGCCTATTCCTTTCTTCCAATGGCAGAAACCAAATTCCAATTACAAACCCTAAATCAATTTCAAATTCAAATCGAAAATCAAACTCCTCAAAACTATATCAAATTTTATATCGTTGGAAAGATCTCGACGAATGGAACCTACGTCTGGCGTTCGTTTTCAGAGACAGTGATCAGATCGATGAATCGCAGTCAAAGCCAAATTGGGGTTTTTTTTTTATTTTGGGCAACAATTGGCGAAATTGAGATATGGGTTTTGTGGAGCTCGTCGTCTGGAGTCTAGCGGTGGTGGTCGCATCACCTACTTTGGCCTGTGGCAGTCGGAATTGGGAGATTAGGTTTCAAAACCCTAGTTTTGAAGAGGCGGCGGCGACAATAGGGAGGGTCAGAGGTGGCGCAATTGGCACTGGCTGGTAGGCGGAGGAGTGCGAACTCGATAGTGGTAGTGTGGTCGTCTTCGGTGGTCGTAGGCGTGAGAATTTGGTGGTTAAAGATGGGCTTTTGATGCGTGATTGGGTTTGGGGTCACAACATGGGACGGAGGGAAGAAGATGACGTGTATGCATTTGATTAATTGATTAGTTATACTATATATTAAAAATTTAAATGTTCTAACTGTCATATCTTCTTCATACGAGCTCGGATTCATTCGCGGTTTTCTCCGCTGTGATCGTATCGAAATTCTGGACATTATGGAACTGGTTTGGATGAATTCTAAGACTGTTTAATTTGTGGCCTTTAATTGGATTTTAAATCGATTTGAAATCAAAGGTGAGTGTTTTAACCCACTCACAACTACTAAATTGTCTTATGTTAGTTAGATTAAATGTATGGTGTGATTAGAAATTGATTGGTTGCTTTTTGAAATATTTAAATTGACATTCTAGTTAAATTTGACGTTTGTTGAATATAATCGAGATTTAATTTAATATTGAAATTTAAATTGTCAGTTAAATACCTGCTAATGATAATCAGTTAATTTTTGTTCTTTATTGGTTGATTGGAATGATGATTGTGATGGATGTTGGATTTTTGATATTGAATGACTGGATGTTATATTTATATATCGTTATCACATTGCAGGTTCCCTTAGTTATTGGTAGCAAATCACTATGGGTTGAAATGATACATACCCGAATGATCTATAGATTAGGAAAATATCGTTATGGGTTGAAATGATAGAATCGAGCGATTTTATGGATTTTGAATTTTATCTCGGGATTACGGGTTGAAATGATATATACCCTTAAATTTTAAATTATTGTGGGTTTGTAACAACCCAAAATTTAATCCATAATAATTAATTAGATAATAAAATAACTTTGTGAAATTATCAGAATTAAGCCACGGAAGTTGCACCATTGTGTCCGTGGTAATTTTCTGGTCAATTTCCATATATAAAACGTCAAAACCTGAGCTAATATGACCAAGTTATAAAATAAACAAAATAAGTAGGAAACGAAGATATATATATATATATATATATAGGCAGGTCTACCGGCCGGTCGACTTGGGCACCAAGGCGATCGACCGCTCGGTCAACCCGCCTTTGCTAATTTCGAACGAATGAACGTTCGTTCATTCGAACGTTCCAGAGCCTCAAACTGATGTGGTTTGCATTCTTCTGACCAATCCAGTCCATCTATTTTTGCATCCGATGGCTCCTATTTAGCCTATGACGTGGTTGCATCCTATTCAATGCCCAAAATCCAACGGTCCGAGATCCACTTCTACTCCTATAAATAGACCCCTAGACCTAACACTTTTTCTCATTTAGGTTTTCTCCAATTGGGTTCACCTTTCTGGGAAGGACCCTAAATGGAATAATTTTTCCAAAGGAGAAAATAGTTATGAATTAAATTATTTTACAGCTCCAAGTGGATCCGGGAAGACCAAAGGAAGTGCTTAGGACCAGAGGTGAGTGATTGTAATCATTTTAAGATTTCTTTAAGTAATTTAAAATAACAGGGTTTCCAATAGTTGTAGTTTTACTATGAATTTGGAATAGCCTTTTTATCATTTTAGATCTATTTTTCAGTCTATTCCCTTTTGGTTATTCTTTTTCAGTTAATTATAATTTATTACTGTTAAGCATAGCTTTTTATTTATTTACAGTTTATTTACTGTATATTTACAGTATTTAAGTTCATTTACTGTTATTTATTTCTTATTTACATCTTTTTCGACGTTTTGGATTTTATGCAAGCATCTATTCTCTTCTTCCACTTTTTCTTCACGTATGGATTAGAATAAATTAAATGCGAATATGGATTATAAAAGCAAGAATATTGAATGAAGAAAATAAGATGTAAATTTTGAAGGCTGTAATAAATAATGGAACTGGACTACAATATAAATGGAATTGAATTGAAATTATGCCTAATTGGACTGTATTTGAGCCTAATTATAATTAGAATTGGACTGATTAAAGATAATTGGCATAGTTATAACTTAGAATTATAACTAAAGGGGGTTAAAAGATGAAAGAGGCTTATTTTCACACTTAGACCATGGCTTAAGTAATAAGCATGATTATAACGTAGGTTATAATAAGAAAAAGAATAGAATGAGGCTTATTTTAAGACTTAGGTTAAATTAATAAGCACAGATAGTAGAGAAAATTATAAAGGCTTATTTAAATAATTTATCTAAGTTAATAAGCAAAGATAAAAGTCAGACCTGTACCAAATAGCATTCCATATTAGACAAAACGTTGTCTCACATTAGCCCGAAGTGAGATGAGGGCAAGCTTATGCTAAGAATGGTTGTAATTGATCAAACAGAAGTCCAAATCACGAGGAATTTGGATAAGGGGCGCAACTAGATATTGTTTGGATGATGGGCCAGTACCAACAGCATTTCCCCTATAGATTCTATGGACACACGGTGATCTCACGTTAGCCTGAAGTGGGATGAGGGGCACGCTTATGCTGGAGTTTGAGGTAATAAGAAGACCCAATAAGTAGAGCAAAAGATAGCATGAGCATGGTGGCAGTTACGCATGCGACTTCCATTCTGGTGCTTAGTAATCGCTATGAGTTCCAAGCACTTAGTACAGGTGTCTTTCGTAGACACCATTGCCTTCTGTGTAGGGAGCTATATATGTCATCCGGATCCACAGTGGGTGCTTTATGCATCTTTCGTAGATACCATTGGTTGCTGTGTAGGGAGTTATATTGCGTCTGGTCCGCAGTAAGGTCTATGGAGTAGCAGGCCGATCAAAAAGGGTAGAATTAGGGTTACATCCTAATTACAGGATTAGGAATTCAGCCTAATCAAAGCAGAAATCAAGGACAAGTGCAAGCAATCGAAACTAATCTATCTTATAGTTAATCGTATTTATTTCCAGTTTATCTCTTTCCTATTTCCTTTGTTTCCTCTTTATATACTAGAACTGTTGTAGAGTCTATTACTTTTACTTTTCTTAAAGACTCTAGTAATTACTATCATTCACCAGACTTTTTGTCTGACTCACTCCTCTATTTTTCCCCTTCCCCCATAGGCAATCAAGAGAGAGGGGGCACTAGATTGCAGTTGCTTGGGGGTTCCTTGGAGGAGTTCTCTACTATGTATTTTTTTTATTTCAGCTTTAGTTCTTTCTATGTACTGGCTTATTATGAGGGATATTATGTACTCTGATTTTTGAGACTATAAGTTTTTATTTCATGAGACATATTGGATTTTTAAACATGGTATTTGGTATTTGACTTGTTTATGAAGCAATCATGAAGTTTTGTTTTAATTAAGTTATTATTTTAAGTTTTCGCTATTTTTATCTATTTTTGTCTTGTGAATCTTAGTCTCTGTTAGCTTTAGTTATATCTACAATGCACCATGCCTTTTAATGTGTCCTTTTGGTTATATTAAGAGGTGTGGGGTGTTTCATTTGGTATCAAAGCCTAAGGTTATAGGATTCAAAAAAAAATTATTTTTAAAAGTAAAGTATTTTTCAGGAAAGAACTTTTAGAAATGATTTTAAGTATAAAAGATTATAAAAATTCCCCCATAAGTCTAGTTCAATCTCCCTTTGACTCTTTCCTAAACTATCCTTTTCTTTTCGTAGAATGGCTGATGCCTCGAACTTTCTCGAGGGCATTCTAGTCCCAGCCTGGTTTCGTAGGTACTTACAAGCCACAACTCCATAGGTGCACGGGTCTGTGCCCAATCCTGCACTAGCGGGTGGGAATCCTATCAACCCACCTGCCGCCATCAATTTTTCTAAGCTTTGTAAATATTTTTCGAGTTTGGGCGGGAAGACTTTTTCTGGCAATGAGACTTTTGTGGAGGCGAGAGCATGACTTAGAGACGCAAAGAGGAATTTTGGTCTTTTGGGATTGGACGATCAGTAGCGAGTTCAGCTAGCTGCTTGGCTGTTGAAGGAGGAGGCATCTTATTGGTGGGAGGTGATCGAGTTGGAGGGAAGGAATACTACTTAGGATGGATTCTGGGAGCGATTCAATGATTTAAATAATTAGTTATATGAATGAAAATCGGTATGAAGTGAATTGTAATGTCCCGCCTTTTCGACCCTCAAGAGTTGACATAAACACATCCACGTTATTCACATGTCGAGCATCTAAGTATCGGAGTCTCGGGCGGAAGAGAGAATTCAGCTGGAGAGGTTTATCAATTTTAAGAAAGGGAGTTTGTCTATTAAGGAATACATCAATCAATTCAACAATCTATCGCGATTTTGTATGGATTTGGTGAACATGTCGTGCAAGAAAGCTATGAAGTTTGCGAAGGGATTGAATTAACCCCTTCAAGGATTATTGCCGACTCATGTATCGATGGGAGCTACTTATGAGTCTTTGGTCGAGATGACACTTATGTCGGATACAGTCAAGGAGGGAGAGTCTAAAGAGGAGGTTAAGTCAGAAGGTTCAAAGAAGAAGTAGTGGGAAAAGAATAAGAAGAAGAAAGGTGATGGTCCTCAGAAGCAGATTAAGAAGGGAGTAAAGTACCATAGTTGTGGGAATGTTGGACATATGGCCAAGGATTGCAGGAAGAATAAGATGAAGGGTAAGTGCTATGTTTGCGGGTAGCCCGGTCATATGAGTAGGAGTTGTCCCTAGAGAGTTGGTCAAGGAGCGAGTGCGCCAGTTGCACAGATTCAGGCGTTAGACGCAGCACCTTCCGGTAGCATTCCAGATAGAGGTAGGAAAGTCATAGTTGAAGGTTTGATTTCTATATCTGATTTTCCCATTCAGACTTTATTCGATTCTGGAGCATCACATTCTTTTATCTCTAGTTCTCTAGTAGATTGTTTGCACTTGAACATATCATTAGTTGTAGACCCCTTATTGTTTCAAACCCCATAGGAGGATCAGCACACTTATCTATGGTTTGTAGGGGTTTGAAAATCTTTATCCTAGGCGTAGAATTTGACTGCGATGCCTATGTTTTGGGATTCTCGGGGTATGGGATGATCTTAGGGATGGATTGGCTATCCACATACAGAGCTATCTTAGACTGTGAGAGGAGAGTCATTAGACTTGAGACTTGCAGTGGTAGGACTCTAGAGGTGTCTTGCGACCCGCAAGGGTTAGTCATGTTGAGTTTTCTCTATACCCTCGATTCATCTTCATCAGAGTTGCATTCGGTTCCTATCGTCAGAGATTTTGCAGACATCTTTGAGGAGGTTAGGGAATTACCCTCTAAGAGAGAAATTGACTTCAGGATTCATTTAACCGAAAATGCCAAGCCAGTAGCGTTACCTGTGAGGCACATGGCACCTAGGGAGAGGAAATAATTGAGCAAGCAGATCCATGAGCTTTTGGAGAAGGGATTCATAAGAAGGAGCATATCAGAGTGGGGAGCGCCAGTCGTCTTCGCCACTAAGGCGGATAATTCTCTCCGGCTTTGGGTGGACTATAGGGAATTAAATAAGCTCACCAAGAAGAACCGACATCCACTCCCTAGGATTGATGATCTTTTTGACCAGTTAGTAGGCTCTTCAGTTTTCTCTCAGCTTGATTTAGCCAAGGGATTCCATCAGCTTAGAGTCGCTGATGACAGCATAGATAAGACTGCCTTTAGGAACCGGATGGATTCTTCAAGTGGTCGGTTATGCCTTTTGGGCTAACCAATGCTCCAGCCTATTTCGTTGATTTGATGAGCCGCATCTTTAGGGATGTCCTAATTAAGTTTGTGGTGGTATTCGTGGATGACATCTTGGTATTTTCCAAGAATATGGAGGAGCATGGTGTTCATTGGAAGAAGTTCTTCGCACACTTCGTAGTCAACATTTGAGAGCTAAATTTTCGAAGTGTCATTTTTGGAGAGAGGAGGTACGTTTCTTAGGGCACGTAGTTTCGAAGGAAGGTTTGGCTGTTGACCCCGCCAAGGTTATTGCAGTACAAGATTGGAAGTCCCCTAAGAACGTTACCGAGGCTAGGAGCTTCCTAGGATTGGATGGCTACTATAGGAAGTTCATTAGAGACTTTGCCAAGATTTCGGCACCACTCACGCGCCTTACTAAGAAGAATAAAGCTTTCGTGTGGGACGTGGATTGTGAGGATTCCTTCACGAAGCTTAAGAGAGCCCTTATTAGTGCACCTATGTTAGTTTTACCTGACAGAGATAAGCCTTTCACTATATACACTAATGCATGCGGAACGGGTCTAGGAGCGATGTTGATGCAAGAAGGGAGGGTATTGTGTTTTGGTAGTAGGCAGTTGAGAACGCATGAGAAAAACTACCCTACCCACGATTTGGAGTTGGCTGCCATAGTTTTTGCACTTAAGTCTTGGAGGCACTATTAGCTTGGAGAGAGGTTTGAGCTTTTTACCGACCACATGTCATTAAAGTACCTATTCTCGCATAAGGACTTGAACTTGAGGCAACAGAGGTGGATGGAGTTTTTACCCTCGTAGGATTTTGAGATAGCTTATACTCCTGGCAAGGGTAATGTGGTTGCGGATGCATTGAGTAGAAAGAAAGCAACCCTTAGTCCTTTGTTCGTAGAGTGGAGGAACTTGGAGTTTATTTCTACTTTTGATTTTAAGCCCTCTACGGACATTACTCCCGGACTAATGGCGATATTAGAGGTGAGGCCTATCCTTATGGATCGGATTGGCTCGAGGCAGTGGAAGGATTCAGAGCTCATGGACATTATGGATAGGATTAGCCAAAGAGAGGCCTCTAGGCATCTCCAACGTTATTCCATAGATAGCAGGGGGTGGCTTAGGAGAGATGGGAGGCTTTGTGTTCCACATGCCAGTGACTTGTTGAGAGCAGTTTTGGAAGAGGCGCACCATTCCCGTATGACTATTCATCTGGGTGGTGACAAAATGTATCAAGACATTAAGAGGATGTTCTATTGGGGTGGTATGAAGAAGGATATGGCGGAATTCATGGCTAAGTGTCTCATATGCCAAAGGGTAAAAGCAGAGCAGCAAAAGCTCGGTGGATTACTTCAGCCCTTAGATGTGTCGGAGTGGAAGTGGGACAATATTTCTATGGATTTCATTAATGGTTTACCCCATTCTAGGAAGGGGAACACTAGCATTTGGGTGATTGTTGATAGATTGACCAAGAGTGCCCACTTCATTCCAGTTAAGAGTAAGCGTACGGCTTCATATTTGGCATCCTTGTATATTCGAGAGATAGTCCGTCTGCAAAGAGTTCCTTCTAGCGTTGTTAGTGATAGAGATCCCATTTTCACTAGTGAGTTTTGGAGAAGCTTACAGGAGGCGCTAGGGACGCAACTTAGGTTGAGTACGGCCTATCACCCCCAAACAGATGGCCAAACGGAGAGGATCAATACGGTGCTTGAGGATTTGCTGGGGATGTGAATTTTGGACTTTGGAGGAACTTGGGAGGAGAATCTTCCGTTGGTTTAGTTTACGTACAATAATAGTTACCAAACAAGTATAGGAATGGCACCATTTGAGGCTTTATATGAGAGACCTTGCAAGTCCCCATCATGTCGAGTAGAGTCTACAAAGAAGTTATTATTTGACCCGATATGGTTAGGGAGACCTCTGAGAGGGTGGATTTGATTCGGCGAAGGATGAAGACGGCTCAAGACAGACATAAGTCATATGCGGACAAGCGGAAGAGAGACTTAGAGTTTGATGTTGGAGACTTAGTTTTTATCAAAGTATCCCCTCTTAGGAAGGTGGTAAGGTTCGGTTCAAATGGAAAGTTAGCCCCTATATTTGTTGGACCATTTCCTATCACAGAGAGAGTTGGGAAGATGGCTTACCGAGTAAGGTTACCTGATAGGCTCGCCGGAGTGCATGACGTTTTCCATGTTTCGCACTTGCGAAAGTGCTTACATGACTCTGCGGAGGTTGTAGAGCCTATCAGTTGGAGGAGGTGGAAATAGAAAGGGTAGCTTCTGTTTGGCGTATCCCCACGAAGATTGTTGGAAGAGACATCAAGCGACTAAGGAATAAGGAGGTTCCACTGGTAAAGGTGCAATGGGGAGATGATGTTGCAGACGCCACTTGGGAAGCATAAGAGAAGATTCGTACTTCCTTCATCATCTTTTTGATAGTAAGTTTTAGAATTCCTTTTTCCATCTTTAGATTTGAATAGGTTCTTTCCTTTATTATCCTTTGGAAGGGTAGAACTTAGGATTTAACCAATGGATGGTAGGATTTGATGTAAACATGTTAATAGAACATGTTATGAATAATGTATGCTAGTTGTTGCAAGTGTTTGCTAATGGATGCATATAGGTACACTAGGCACTATTATTCCTTAGGGATCAGCCTAATTAGGACACTAGGGCATATGCATATGGATGTGTGCGCATTTTTACTTTATTTCCATAGTTGCCATAAATGGATGTTTATCACATGATTATTGCATTTGGATGATGGTTGTAGCACGCATATAGAACTATACGTTATCATTAGGAATTTTTGCATTCATTTGGATACATGGCACATACATGATTGCATAAAAGGAGGTCAACTGAATCAGTGGACCACCTAATCTTTTGCATTAGTTAGGGTCATTTATACTACACTAATTGCATAAGTATCATAAACTTCATTAGAAAAACTTAAGGACAATGGACGAATGGTTGATGATTGAGTAGTTGGTTGTAGAATTGGATGAAAACATTTAGCACATTCTTTTATCCTTAGAGATTTCGGGGACGAAATCCCTTAAGGAGGGGAGAATGGAACAACCCGAAATTTAATCCATAATAGTTAATTTGTTAATTAATTAGATAATAAAATAACTTTGTGAAATTATTAGAATTAAGCCACGGAAGTTATACCATTGTGTCCATGGTAATTTTCTGGTCACTTTCCATATATAAAACGTCAAAATCTGAGCTAATATGAGCAAGTTATAAAATAAACAAAATAAGCAAAAAACAAAGAATATATATATATATATATATATAGGCAGGTCAACCGGCCGATCGACCTGGGCACCAAGGCCGTCGACCCGCCTCTGCTAATTTCGAATGAACGAACGTTCGTTCGTTCGAACATTCCAGAGCCTCAAACTGACGTGTTTTGCATTCTTCTGACCAATCCGGTCCATCTATTTTTGCATCCGATGGCTCCTATTCAGCTTATGACGGGTTGTATCCTATTCAATCCCCAAAATCCAATTGTCCAAGATCCATTTCTACCCCTATAAATAGACCACTGGACCTAACACTTTTTCTCATTCTAGGTTTTCTCCGATTGAGTTCACCTTTCTAGGAAGGATCCTAAATGGAATAATTTTTCCAAAGGAGAAAATCGTTATAAATTAAATTATTTTACAACTCCAAGTGGATCCGGAAGACCAAAGGAAGAGCTTAGGACCGGAGGTGAGTGATTGTAATTATTTTAAGATTTTTTTAAGTAATTTAAAATAATAGGGTTTCCAATAGTTGTAGTTTTACTACGATTTTGGAATAGCCTTTTTATCAGTTTTAGATCTATTTTTCAGTCTATTCCCTTTTGGTTATTCTTTTTCAGTTAATTATAATTTATTACTGTTAAGCATAGCTTTTTATTTATTTACAGTTTATTTACAATATTTAAGTTCATTTACTGTTATTTATTTCTTATTTACATCTTTTTTGGCGTTTTGGATTTTATGCAAGCGTCTATTCTCTTCTTCCTCATTTTCTTCGCGTATGGATTAGAATAAATTAAACGCGAATATGGATTATATAAGTAAGAATATTGAATGAAGAAAATAAGATGTAAATTATGAAAGCTGTAATAAATAATGGAACTGGACTGTACTATAAATGGAATTGGATTAAGATTATGCCTAATTGGACTGTATTTAAGCTTAATTATAATTAGAATTGGACTAATTAAAGATAATCGGCATAGTTATAACTTAGAATTATAACTAAAGGGGGTTAAAAGATGAAAGAGGCTTATTTTCACACTTAGACCTTGGGTTAAGTAATAAGCATGATTATAACGTAGGTTATAATAAGAAAAAGAATAGAATGAGGCTTTTTCTAAGACTTATGATAAATTAATAAGCACAAATAGTAGTTAAAATTGTAAAGGCTTATTTGAATAATTTATCTAAGTTAATAAGCAAAGATAAAAGTCGGACCCGTACCAAATAGCATTCTATATTAGACAAAACGTTGTCTCACATTAGCCTGAAGTGAGATGAGGGCAGGCTTATGCTAAGAATGGTTATAATTGGTCAAATAGAAGTCCAAATCACGGGGAATTTGGATAAGGGGTGCAACTAGATATTGTTTGGAAGATGGGCCAGTACCAACAGCATTTCCCTTATAGATTCTATGGATACACGGTGATCTCACGTTAGCCTGAAGTGGGATAAGAGGCACACTTATGCTGGAGTTTGAGGTAATAAGAAGACCCAATAGGTGGAGAAAAAGGTAGCATGAGAATGGTGGCAGTTACGCGTTTGACTTCCATTCTGGTGCTCAATAATCCCTATAAGTTCCAAGCGCTTAGTACGGGTGTCTTTCGTAGACACCATTGCCTTCTGTGTAAGGAGCTATATATGTCGTCCAGATTCATAGTGGGTGCTTTGTGCATCTTTCTTAGATACCATTGGCTGCTGTGTAGGAAGTTATATAGCATCTGGTCCACAATAAGGTATATAGAGTAGGAGGCCGATCAAAAAGGATAGAATTAGGGTTACATCCTAATTACAGGATTAGGAATTCCGGCTAATCAAAGCAGAAATCAAGGACAAGTGCAAGCAATCGAAATTAACCTATCTTATAGTTAATCGTATTTATTTCCAGTTTATCTCTTTCCTATTTCCTTTGTTTCCTCTTTATATACTAGAACTGTTGTAGAGTCTATTACTTTTACTTTTCTTAAAGACTCTAGTAATTTGTAACGACCCGCTATTTCGAATCATTCGCATCCGCACATGTCATACTTGAATTGCTCAAAATGTCAGATTGTTAATTTATATTTGGCAAAACTCAGCATATATAGTAAATAAATCAATCAAAGAATCACAGACACAGATTAATATAACAATAAGCAGCGGAATATATAAATAGTAGTTCATGAAGCTAGTATATAAACATCAGAGTTAGAATAAAATACAACAGATATTCTGAATACATAGAAGTTATTAATACAAATGCCGATGACGAGTCTGAACAAAACAACTGGGATAAACTAAAATAACTGAAGTTGGATAGATAGATCTTCAAACAAAGCTCCAATCTCCAAAGTTGAGTCTCAAATGCTGTGACACTCATTCTGACCCGAGTATAAAGGAAAACACAAAACACTCGATTCAGGATTAACATTCCTATATTAATAAATTCAACTCAAGTAAAATGCCAACTAAAACACAAGTAACTTAAAGGATGTTTGGGATTTCCATCCTCTAAGGATCTGTGGAACTATCTACTATGTAGTAATATACGCTGTTATAATATGTCTAAAGTAAAGTAAACTATTAAAATAGCATAAAGGCATTGCCCATATCCCCCTTAATACATTTTTATAATGCCGTAGTCTATACAGATACTGTAAACTCCACCCGCAGGTGGGCTATCAGGGAGCACTCCATAGGTACGACACAAAACAAACTCGTAGAAGGGGCGATAGGGCATGTGACACGACACTCGAGGCAATGCCAGGGTAGATATACCATTTGCACTCCCGGACTGGTGGTAACGCATAGCAGCTACTACCGCCCACCTCATGACACACTCCCAAATCAAAGGGTGCACCCAATCAAATCACAAAAGCAATAGAATGGTTTCGAAGAAATGTGCCCGATTGGAGGAATGACCTCACTTGGCCCGGTATAACTCCTGTTTTAGCCACATCAAGCTGACTCACGGGAGTCAAGGCTACGTAAATACCATATAGAACCGTCACCAAACCATCCTACTTCATTCTGGAATCTCCACCACATACACAGTTATTAAAGTGGTTTTCGGTATTGGTAGAGAGTATGACAATATCCGATCCCGGTCTCTTTAACAACCAAACGCTTATTTCACACCGTGGTCGTTTCATTTCAAATAGTTCATACTTCATATCAAAAATATCATATTCGTTTCAAAATCATATCAATTCGACATCATTGTTCACTTTAAATAATATTCATTTCCAAAATCATAACACCTTTCGGAATTATAACACTTTCGAAACCATAGCACTTTTGAAATCATACCCTTTGAAACCATAACACTTTCGACTTAAACAGTTTAGATATTGAAAATAGTATATATTAAAATAATTATAAATTAAAATAGTTTATATATTAAAATAGTTTATATTTTAAAAATACTTTATATAATAAAATAGTTTCCTCCAATTTCACAAATCGATTCAAATAAATCTTAAATTCCAAAATTCAATTTAAATCAATTCCAGGTTAACTATCTCAATTTAAAGTTCAAAGATTCAAGTTTAAATATTCAAACATTTACAATATAGATTTTCTGTTTCAACATTTAACTTTAATTTTTATTCAAATTGGAAAATATTCACTTAACCATTTTAATAACAATTTATTTAAATCCCAATTTATATATTTAAATCAATATTAAATATTCAATCTCAATTTTATTTTAAAAAAAATGAGAATATTCGTTTAATCACTTTTTTTCGAATCAAGCTATAAATCAAAATTTTCAAAATCTCAAAATCAATAAGTTCAAACAAATTCTTATTTAAATTCAGTTATTAACCAATTTCCAAGTCAAAATTAATTTATCTGCCCAACCTTTATTATTAAAGTTATAAAATCTTTTTTAAAATATTAATATAAATTTAAATAAATACTTAAACATATTATATACTAATTTAACTAAATATTTTTAAATTAAATCTTATTATTAAATTTATTTTTATATTAAATCTATTTTATATATTTTTAAATAATAGAATTATAAGTAAAATCTTAAAATTTATATTTTCAAAACTAGCTTATAAATTTAAAATTTCCAAAACATATAAATTTTAAAAATCAAATAGTTAGACATATATAAAATAACATTATACTTCTTGTATATATAAAAAAATCAATATTTATTAAAACCCATATATTTCCTTTCAAAACCTTGAAAATCATTTTTCAAAATATAGACCAACGGTGTCCGTATATAATTTTCTATCCTATGGTCAAGTGATACAGTTATTTATTATTTCAATCCACAATTTAAATATTAATGGCTATATATCATTTCAACCCGCAATCCCAAAATTTCAAAATCAATGAAAATCGCTTGGGTTTACCATTTCAACCCATAATAATTTTCTACTATTCTAGAATATCGTTCGGGTATGTATCATTTCAACCTAGAGGGAATTCTAAATTAACAAGGAACTTGCAGAGTGAGAACAAATATGATAATAATATAACATATCAACAACAGGCATATATATCAGTAACAAATTTAACTAATATAAATAATAGATTATGGTATCAGATGTCACAGATGAATAATTATAGGTACACATGTGAATAATTACAGGTAATGGCATATCATATATATAACAATTAAATAATTAACAGTTCAAATTTAACAGCATATTCAATTGTCATTTCAATGTGAATTAAATTTATAAAATATAAGAATGTTAATCGTGAGTGATTGCTCACCTTACGAGGCTAGAGAGATTCGACAATGAAATGAGTTACGAATCCAAGCACGAATTCCAAAAGCAAAGCAATATTGGCACAAATTTGATGAATAAAGCTGATAAATAGGAATCGATGAGAACAAATCAAATTAGCTTGATAGAAGCTGAACAAAATATACATTATAATTTTTCTCTAAAACCAATTTTTTTAAAACATATATTTAAAATAAGATATATATATTTTCAAATCAATATTTTAATTTTAAACACCTATAAAATACATCTCTAGAAATATACGAAAACTAAACACACACACACACACACACACACACACTAGTACATAAACTAATGCATAAGCTTTCAGACCTATTGTATTTTAAGATTAATTTTTATAACAAAATCAATATAACATATTTTATTATAGTACAGACATAACTCAACAACTTACACATATGTTATATCTCTAAAATCCAGATTTATAATATATTAATATAAACTTAACTTGTTATAATATATATATATATAGACTCAAAACAGATCATATAAAGCTTATCTAAACTTATATACATAAACGAATAGCTTATATAAAACTTATATAAAATTATATATATATATATAGACATATCTTATCACTACCTGTAGACAAACATAGCCTATACCTTATAAATAGCTAATATATATAAACAACTCATAACTATATTTATACAATATCTTTTTCTTCTTCTCTGACATAACAGCTGACTAAACTTTATAACAAATTGTATTATATAGCATCAAACATATTACAAAGTACTATATAACATATATATATATATATCTGTGTGTGTACACTACTATAAGCGTATATGCTTTAAATATATATATAGGTATACACATATATAATAGTCAAATTGAATACAACAAAGATTTGTAAAAATCTATATATATATATAATATTTATATATGTAACATATATTTAAAACAATATATATAAAATAGTAAGATATTGTAACGACACATAAATGTTCGATAATTAAATTTGTTAATTTAATAAGATTTTGGTAATTTAATATTGAAGAAAATAAAAATTTGTGAATTGCTAATGGAAATAATAACTAGGATGAGTTGTGACAATATAAATGTAAGTTAATTGTTAATAACTTGAATGAAATTCCAATGAATGAAATAATGTAAATAGCATACTTGGACATAAATTGATATAAGACAAAAAATGTAAACATTGAATTAATAAATGAAATGAATGACCATTGAATAAAATTTGGGTTATGTAAGAAATTGTAACCTTCGTGTGTAAATAATGAATCTATACGTGTGATTTGAAGTTAATGGTAATAATTAATATACTTTGCCTGTTTATTTAGCCTTGTTGTGTTTAGTTTGAAACCAATTGCAATAGATGTAATTAAGTATTACGTTAACGTTAATTAAGGTAATAATGTAAATTTTATTCATAATATGACAATTGGTAGAATAATAGGAATGGAAATCAAGACTTAATCAATTTTTGGAATATAAGTTATAACAATTGGATTTTTTGAAATTTAATGTCAGTAAATGTTGTGTTAATGTATAAAGCTAATAGTGGAAATATTAATGTAATAAGACATCAACTAATGTTAATCATATAAGATGAAACCAATGTAACTTCTATCTCATAATATGGTAATTGATTTAATGAAAGAATGAAACCTAGATAAGTGAATTAATTAGGAAATTTAATTTTAATTAATAAGGAAAATTGTTGACAAAATTCAATATAATTGAAAATAATAGGAAAGATGGAAATTTGAATACAATAATGTAATGAAAGACAAAAAAATATTAACTAAGTTTATAGAGTAATAATGGGCTTAATAAAAAGATTGGAATTAAATCAAGTCAATTTATGGGAATTAACTATAATTAATTGAAATTCAATTGATAACAAATGGATTTATTGTAGGTAAATGAAATTAAATACTACATTAATTGAAATTATGATGAAATGGGAAATATCAATGTAATAAAAATAAACCAATGATAATCATACCATAAGATGAAATTGATTGAATAATAAATGGAAAGCAAATTAAATTGAATTATTGGAAAGGTAATTTATAATCTCTAAATATATTGAAATTGAAATTTAAACTTGGAAATTGTGAAATGTGCAACATTAAATTTATATAGAAATTTGTTATAAAGAGTTATAAATTACCGAGTAAGCCAAAATGATAGAAGTAGTAAATAATTAAAAAATTGAATTAAAAGTGATTTAATTAATTTAATATTTATTTATTTAATTAACTGAAAATAGCCATTTTGGCCACTGACTCGGATTTCAACGAAACCAGTCTCATCGGATCCGTAACGGTGAATTATTATAGGATTTCAAGTTTCATAGCGATCGGAATTGTCGTTTGATCGTACGAACTCAAAACGCCTAGAAATCAATTTAATTGAAATATATTGAAATCAATTTGAAATAAGCTGATTTTATCATAACTTCTGCATACAATGGAATTAGGACCTGAAACCTGTTCCATTGAGTTTGAAATATTTGAAAACATCCATTTTGATATATGGGTTGACCCATTTTCGTTCCGGAGTCGAAACAGGCTTTTCGGGCCATTTATTGTTCAAAACCCGAATCGATTGAGCCTATTCGTTTCTATTTTGTTCTGCATATATATATATATATATCGTTATAAACCCTAGCCACTCCTCATATTCATTTTTATGTACGTACATCTCCATCTCAACTCCTCATTCTAATGGCAGACAAACCAAACAAACTCCTCAATCCAATTTCAAATCAAAATTCAACTTCAAAATTTTAAACTCTTCAAACTATATCGAATTATATATCGATTTGAAGCTCTCGAAATGTGCAAGTCAATTATGTGATTCGTTTATCGATTTGGGTTGCTGTGTGGCCGAAATTGGCTAGATTATCCCCGGCCGTTCATTAGATGGTTTCGATTTTAGCGGTGGATCTGCGTCCTGGCGACGATCGGAAGGAGTGGGGTGTTAGAGTGTGTCGAGCAGGCCTCGGAGATGTGGTCATGCGCCTTAATGTGGCTGGATTTCGCCGGTATTGACGTTTAAAGGCGGAAGGTGGCGGTGGCGCCTGGGGAGGTCAAGTGCCACGTGGTAGGCACGGGATGGTCGGCTCGACGAGGTGAGCATGTGGGTGACCTTCCATTGAAGCATCGGTGGCTGTAGATGTCAGTGGCGTCGAGACAAGGAGTGGCGGCCAGTTATCTTACGTGCTACAGATTAGGGGTTTGATCGGTAAAGAGCGATGACGTGGCCCATTCCTATTGGGTAGAGTATTTTTTTATTTATTCTTAATTTGAAATCGTATAACTTCTAACTACTATAATTTTTACATACGAGGTCCATTTCATGCACGGTTTTCTCAGGATCGTATTGAAATTACGGACATTTTGATGCTGGTTTGGACAAATTCGGAGACTGTTTGAATTTTGGGTTTAAATTGGATTTAAATTCAATTTAAATTCAAAGGTGAGTGTTTTAACCTACTCACAACTTCTAAAATTTCTTATGTTAGTTAAATTAAATTTATGATGTGATTAGAAATTTATTGATCGATGTTTGGTATATTTAAATTGTCATTCTGATTTAATTTGACTTTTATTGTATTTAATTATCAGTTAATTAAATATTGAATTTTAATTGTCCATTTAATACCTGCATTGATCATCAGTTATCTATTGTTGTTCATTGTTTGATTTGGATGATGATTGTGATGTATGTCTGATTTGTTGATATTGGATGACTGGATGTTGTATTTCATATTGTTATACTATTGCAAGTTCCCTATGGGTTGAAATGATACATACCCGAATGATCTATAGATTAGGGAAAAATCGTTATGGGTTGAAATGATAGACTCGACCGATTTTATGGATTTTATTTAATTCGGGATTGCGATTTGAAATGATATATAACCGTAAATTTGAAATTGCGGATTGAAATGATAAATATCTGTATCACTTGACTCTAGGGTAGAGAATTATATACGGACAACAGAATGGTTAAATTAAATGATTTTAAGATCCTTAATATTCGAATTTAATTAAATGATATTTGAAATAAATTTGATTTATATAAACTGAATTATTATTGGAAATCAAGTTTGTTGAAACTTATAACTTGAAAGGTTTGAAATTGGTTTGCTGATTTGGAAATTGAAATTGGTCTGATTTTGTTGAAATGAAATAAATAGTTAAAAATTGATATAAATTCCGAATTCATGTTTTCAAATATAAACTGTTTTAAATTATATTATTTTTAAGATTCTAAATTCTTAGATTTTTAGATTTATAAACTATTTTAACCTATATTAATTATATTAAATCAATTTAACCTATTTAAAACCATTTAATTTATTTTAAACTAATTAAACCATTTAAACTTATATTAAATTTAATTAATCTATTTTAAAACTATTTAATCTATTTTTATTATATTTAATCTATTTTAAATCTATTTAACTAATTTAAATCTACATTAAATATTCTAGAGTATTTTGCTATTGGAAATTTATTTAAACTATTTATAACTATTTTAACCATTTATAACTATTTAAACAATTTTCTAGATTTTCAGACCAAGAAAAGGGAAGTGTTTATATTCAAAATTCTTTGGTTTAAAAGCAAATATGATGAAATGATAAAATGTATAATAAATTGAAATGATGATTTGAAGTAAGGATTTAACCTGTTTTGGAAATATGGTTTTGGAAGGAATTATGACTTTTGAAAGTGAATGTAGATTTTAAAGTGAATATGATCTGAAAGTGAATATGATTTGAAAGTATTATGGTTTTGAGAATATGATATTTTGATATCAATTTGCGAATGGACTTTTGAAATGTAAAAGAACCATCCGGTGTGTAATAAGCGATTGGTTGTTAAAGAGACCGGGATTGGATATTGTCATATTCTCTGCCAATACCGAAATCCACTTTAACAACTGTGTACGTGGTGGAGATTCCAGAAATGAAGTAAGATGGTTTGGTGAACGATTCCTATATAAGGTATGACGTGACCCTGACTCCCGTGAGTCAGCTTAGATGTGACTAAAATCAGGAGCTAAGCCGGGCCAAGTGAGGTCATTCCTCCGATCGAGCACATTTCTTCAATATTATATTCTGATTTTATGATTGTTTGGTGGCCACCCCTCGATTTTTGATATGGGAGTGTGTCCGAGGTGGGCGGTAGTAGCTGCTATGCGTTACCACCAATCCGGATCCACAAATGGTATATCTACCCTGGCATTTCCTCGTGTGCCATGTTCACATGCCCTAGCACACCTTCTAAGAGTTTGTTTTGTGTCGTACCTATGGAGTGCTCCCTGATAGCCCACTTGCGAGTGGAGTTTACAGTATCTGTATAGACTACGACATTATATAAAATGTGTTAAGGGGGATATGGGTAACGCCTTAACGCTATTTTAATACTTTACTTTATTGTAGACACTATTATAATAGCGTATTGTACTACATAGTAGATAGTTTAACGGATCCTTAGGAGATGGAAATCCCGAACATCTTTTAAGTTACTGCACTCACGTTGGACACTGGATAGGAGATGTCAAACCCCGTAAACATCTCCGACGCCGTTTACACTCATATTTATTTACCGTTGATTTAACTCACATAAGATCTTTTAGTTCTGACTCGATTATTTTGTCTTTTCAATTCGCTCGGGTCAGCCTGAGCATTTCAGGATTTGAAGACCTTATTTCTGGAGGACGAAGATGAAGATTTGTACTACTATTATTTATTATATTACTCCACTGCATTTATACAGTTCCGCTGCATTATTTCTTTATCTCTGATATGTATAACTCTAATTCTGTATTGTATAAGTAAAATCAAATGTTTTGTAAACAGCTTCATGAACTGTTATTTGATTATTATATTTTGTCATTCCGCTGCGAGATTCTGTTTTGTTTTATTTCTTTCTCTTTTTCTTATTTACCCCAATAACAATCCACCCTTCTGTATGGTTTAAGTTGACATGTGTGTCTGGTTAAAGCGTCCAAAAAGGCGGGTTGTTACATATATAAAGCCAAAGATTACGTATATAAGCAGCTTATTTATATAACATGTATTATAGACATACTACAGATTACAAAACTTGTCTAGCTAACATATTATATTCTAAAAATTTACTAGTATAAACTTACATATACAATAAGACAATCCTCGAGCTAAAAGACATTGGAAATATATGCAATATATATATATATATCAGCAATGTATATACATCATATTTTAAAACAATACTTACATATGTAGATAAAACAAAGAGGAGGTAGGCCGACGTTGTGGGCGCGGGAGGTGTGTGAGTGTAATGGGCGGATGTGATTGAGGCGAGCTGTCGTCAGAAGCTGCAAACAAGTGGAGGGTGGTGAGATTCGGCTGTCAGGTGGTGTGGGTTGGGAAGCTGCGTGGAGGTGGAAGTTTTTATGGTGGCAATGGTGAAGGACATGGCGGTGGATCTGGTTTGTGGTGGAGGAAGGAAGCGGGCTAGAGGGTAGGAGGATATGTGTGGTGATGTGGTTTGTGTCAGGCGGAGAGTCGGGCATGGGGTGTGAGGCCATGGCGGGTTGCAAAGTGAAAGAGGCCGGTGGAAGTTTGGTTTGGTGATAGGTTGTCTCACGAGGAGATGTGAGAAAGAAAACGTGGAGGGAGGAGAAGATGAAGTCGGGTCTGGGTTGAGTTCAAAATGAAGAGGAGGCAGCTACGTGATCGGTCGAGCAAGAGTGGAGATGGAGGAGGTTTCAAGGGGAAGAAGGTACGGCTACAGAAGCAAGTAATATATACAAGTTTTGTATTATCATTTTGTTTCTATGCAAATGAACATAGGAGAAAACGAATATAAAACCAACAAATATAGGTTATACGATGAGAATGGTAAAGGTCAGGCACAAGAATTCAGGGAATATTAATAGCAAGGGACCATTTATTTCCAACGGCTGTACAGTTGAAAGGACAAAGAACACAAAAAGACACGAAACAGAAACCGATACGGTTACCATTTTTCGCAAATTCAGCCACGTACCGAAATCCAAAACACACAAATGAATATACTGTGGAGATCAGCACGACGATACGAACAGAATGGTACACAGATGTCAGCAATACGACCATCCTATCAAAAGTCGGTATTTCGTTGCTAAACCGCTGTAAATTCATCGAAAATAAGATGAACGGGACAAGAGAAGTCCAAATTTGACGAAACGAAATATGACGTCTCACTCACAAGATGATTTACAAATTTATTATATAAAAATATTCAGATTTCAAAAACATTTTATTTTCATCAAACCTTAACTAATTTAAGTTGAAATTTAAATTACACAATATAACTAACTTTCACATTATCTGATGAAAATTTACCATTTTCTATGTTTATATAGACATATACCAAATATCAAATTTTCATTGTTAAATTTTACTGTTAAATTTTAAGCAAAATTCTAGTTAATTACGTTATAAAAACATTAAAATTTCGAGTTGTTACACTCTCCCCCACTCAAAACTTTTTGTCCTCGAAAAGGAACGAGATAGGAGAATAAAAACAACCAGAAGAAAAGATAGATTCTAACTGCAAAACACAACAATCAATTTAAAATCATCCCCTTTTCGACCATCCATCAATAGAATTTCACTATCAATTTGCATTTGACAGCACCAATAAAACCGATTAAAATAAAGGTGTTGTGACCACCAAAGTTTTTGCAACACAGCCATCCATTAATTTTTTTATTAAATAAAAAGTAAATTTTTGTACATGCGATCTATACTAGTATATATAAATTGAAATCATAATTGTTTATTGTTTAGTTTACCTTAACTTCAAAATCAAATATTAAATACTTGAAAATATATCTAAAATTTGAAATAAATCATCATTATCATCTGACAACATCGTATTTCATTTTTAAACATCATTCCATATAATTTAACATCATATTATCATGTATATTCTATATACATTGTTTCATCCTATATATAAAATATTTTTATATTACTCAATAATATAGCTTTTATACACACACACATACTCTTTAAAAAATTTTAATTCCTGTCATATATTCTAATATCGAAAATCTCATTTCCATAAGTTTTAAATGTATATTTATATATATTTCAAGTCTCTTATGATATAATTCATTCAATTTTAACCAATCAATGCACATATCATCTTATATATCAATATAGGGTTCCATAGTCCCAAATTAGATTGTATAAATCATAATTAATCATAATTCATCATTTGTTTCAGTTAATTACTCATTAGTTTCGAAATTAAATCCCTAATCATAGCTAATTACGATATGAAACAAGCATAGTGAAGTATATATCAAAACTGAAGGGGTTCCGCTCACCAACAATCGATTAGAGTGCTAAATAACAATGAATTCTTCGTCAATTCTCTACTTTCTAGAAAATAGGATTAGTAAGATCCTAAATCTCCAATGAAATGGGTACTAAGTAGTATTCTACATGCTCCTTATTTTGATATGTGTTATGCTAAAATCGGTTGAGTATTGCAAGATAAGTTGATTTGAAGGTTTTTTGGGTTATGGTTTCAAGAGTGAAGAAGAAATAAAAAGAACATAACTTAAAATGATTTGATTTGGAATTAATGTACGTATATAAATTTTGAAATGCCAATTCAGGGACAAAGCCTATTTAAATTAATTAAAACCTATTATATTAAAAACATTCATATATCTCCTTCGTCCTACTTAAATTCGGACAAGTTTATAGTGTTTAACCGGGTTTTTAACCAAAGCAGACGTCTACTAGAATTAGGAGGTTAAGACATGGAGAAAATGATTCACGAGCTTGGAGACAAGTCCAAGAGAACGAAAGGACGGCGTTCAATAAGTTTCAAGAAAAATTGGGCTTAGTGGACTGCTCGGTACCGAGAGGCATCTCTCAGTACCTAGAGGTATCTCTTCCGCTTAGCACCCACTGAACTCCTCGTACTTGATGCACATCCTCTATCAATTGTGATGAAGTGTTTTACTCAGAGAGTAAATGAGCAACTTCAAGGATTGATGAGAAAAGAGCAAAAAAAGTAGGGTAAGATAAGCAATATCAAGGAAATCGTCGGAAACAACTAGAATGGAAAAGAGTTCAGAATACAATGAAGCAAGATATAAGAAGGAAAAATGAGTAACAAAGATGGGTATTTCACCCATAAAAGCCTCTTGGTACCGAGAGGTCTAGATTGCTTTTTGGGTCTGCGTGCTCCCTTTTGGACTTATGGACTTTCGCTTGGACCTTAAACTACATGAGCCTATGGATCTGCAGAACTATTCCCCTATAAATACCAGCCCTATAGCAACCAAGATGGGACTTTTGGCACTTCTTCTTCTTTATCCCCTATCTCTCTTCACAAGACTCAATAAGGTAGATATTATTGGTAGTTCTAGACTTAAGAACCTGTCAACATTCTTATACCTATGACTCTAAATCTCTCTCAAACCCATAACCAATAAAAATACAAAGTAGACGTTGGCTACAGATTGCCAAACCACTATAAAAATTCTTGTGTGTTCTTTACTTTCTTGCTATTTTCTGCTAGATCTCTATATTTCAATAGGTTTTTGGGTGTTATGCCATTTTTGGCATCAAAATTTTGGTGCTTTCATCAAGAATTGAACTCGGGTGCAGATGTAGGTTTCTACTGTGGATTGGAAGAGTACAGAGGTTAGATCCATATAATTGTCATTCAGATCTAGAGGAATTTCTTAAGGAATTAAGATTCGGAGAAGATGAAGAGGCCTAACACCAGATCTATGATTGGAGGGAGTCAACTAGAGCATGGGGGCAACCAAGAGGTGTCCTCAAATTCCAATCAATCCATCTATGTAACCAGAGAGGAGGTGGAGAGAATGATGAAGGTGACGCGGAATGGAATAATGGCTCGACAACAGGAAATGTTGGAGACTATTTTCCAAATGAAGGGATAGCAAGAAACAACCGGAACATCTGGAAATCAAAGGCTAGGAAATAATGTAGAAGCGTCTGGAGTTGGAGCGGAGAAAGTTAGAATAATCCCCCCATAACCAGAACTTGTCAGTGCTGATCCCAATCCTCTCGGTACCGAGAGGATTTTACCTGAAGGCAATATTGGTTTAGGCTTAAGGTGGGCTGGGATGCCAAGAAAGGACGACACAGAAGCTAGAAATGCAAGCTAGAATGCAAATGCAAAGCGACCAGAGGAGTATGTGCCAGAGATTACCTGTTGTAGGAGGGGGCAGAATGAAGCTAGAGGTATGAATCAGAATGCAAGCGTGCAGCCAGAGGAGTATGTGCCAGAATTCCCCCGTAAGAGTAGGGGCAGAATGCAGCTATTGATCGAAAACCTTCATTGGACAGCAACAACCGAATAGTTGAGTTAGTTAGAAGGATAGTGAGGGCTAAACTAAGTTTGGAGGATGTAAACAGGAATCCATTACCCCTAACATCTGAAATGCGAGGAATCCTCTCAATTTTAAGCTTCCGACATTGTAAATGTACGATGAGCAGACGGATTCGACAGTTCATATAATGAGATACATCCGACATATAGAGGTGTTGGGCGCTTCTAAGGAGGTGATGGGACAGTACTTCTCATTATATATGACAGATTTAGCAGCGATGTAGTTCAGACAGTTGGAGAATGAGTTCATAAGCACGTGGACTGAGTTACTGAATAGGTTCTTGAAATAATTCAAAGTTCACATTTCTCGACCAAAGAATGTGATGATGCTATCGAACATAAAGCAAAGGGTTGAAGAGACTTTTATAACCTATCTAATGAGACTCAACACGTCAACCACCACAGTTGATTTGCTGGACCCATCGATAATCCTAATGTGGCAATATTTGGAGTCGCAAGCAAGACTGGCTTCAAAGTGCATTGGAAAGGGATCCACCGACGGATATCATGGAGTTTACCATGAAGCTAAGAGATATCTACGTCACGAGTATGTTGAAGCTGATAATGCTAATATTAATGTTGTAGATGATGGGGGACTATCTGGAGTAGTATATGGAAAAGATAAGGAGAAGCGAAAAGCTTATACCGACTTCGAAGGACTGAAATGACAGAGGAAAGAATCGAAGTTCTCTTCTTACACTGACCAAAACAAAACCCCAAAGAGGATATACACAGATACTAAGAGGCAGATCCCCTATCAAAAACTAGCCATGAGGAAACCCACAGATTAGGAGAGAAGGTTTGGAAAGGTTTTCCAGTTCGACAAGCTAGACGGATATTAAACGAATGGGTGCAATCACCTTCGTGATTTGATAGAAGAATTGGTTTGGAGAAACTAGCTAGAACAATACATAACGAACTAAACTACAATGGTGTAACAAGAGCAACCACCATCTAGAAAAAATGCATCAAGACACGACCAAGGATCTGGATCGAGGATGGTAATCCCTTGATCGGGATAGATAGGAGTCAGGTTCATTTCTTGTGCTTTGCTTTCCATTTTAAGATAATAATAACCTTAGACCGCTTATATGTGTACAAGGCCTCGATTAGTCTCTAGGCACGCTTTGAGTTGGATGTTCGAGGTGAAACTTAGGATGTTTACATTCTTCATTTGATTTGGATATTTGATTTTTGAAAACCACTTGAATGTTATGACTGATATTGATCGCGGTTGTCCCGTCTGGAGAGATAGGGCAATGACCGCAAGATGCGAGTTCCATTGCCGGAGAGCGAGTGGATGGACTTGTATAAAAAGTAAGTCCCCTTGCCGGAGAGTGAGCAGATGGGCTTACTAGGTCGTTGGCCCTCCATGTCGAAGATCAAGCAGATTAGGATCAGCAGGGATCCAGAGAGATCAAAAGTAAGTCCCCTCACCGGAGAATGAGCGGATAGACTTGCTTGGACGTTGAGTCCCCTTGCTGATGGGTAAGCGGATTAGACTCGGCAAGGATCTAGAGAAATCGAACCTTAGATTGGATGTTAAACGATCCAAGAGATCAAATCCTAGATTGGAAGTTAAACGAACCTGAGAGGTTGAACCTAAAATTGGATGTTAAATGATCTGGAGAGATCAAACCCTATATTGGATGCTAAATAATCCGAAGAGATCAAACCCTAGAGCAGACGTTGATTTGACCTTAGGATTTAAACGCCTTATAATTGGACTAAAATAGATAAATCTCAGGTGAACATGGGATGATTTTGATATACGATATGATAACTCTGAATGAAACGGACTAATTATTATTCATTACTAACACTAACGCAAGGAATAGAGCCCTTTTCTATAACAGGTCTGGAAAGACCTTCGGTTTTCAAGAGAATCTGAAAAAACCAGATGATTCGCCAAGATCAGGATTGATGGATGGCCAGAGTGCTCAACCACCAAATATTGACTGCTGTCGAAACTTTTTCTTGAGCAAAGCACACCTTACATTCATAAAGCGTACTTTAGGGGGCAAGATTTAACCGGCTTTTTAACCAAAGCAAATTTCAACTGGAATTAGAAGGTCAAGATGAGGACGAAATGATACACGGGCTTGGAGACAAGTCCAAGAGGACAAAAGGAGAGCATTCAACAAATAAAACGGGGCTAAGTGGACCACTCGGTATCGAGAGGTATCTCTTCCACTTAGCACCCTCGAACTCCTCATACTTGATGCACAACCTCTAGAAATCATGATGAAGTGTTTTTCTTGGAGAATAGATGAGCAACTTCAAGGATTCATTAGAAGAGAGCAAAGAAAGCAGGATAGGACAAGCAATATCAAAGAAATCGTCGAAAACAACTCAAATGGAAAAGAGTTCAGAATATAATGAAGCAACATATAGGAAGGCAAAATGAGTAAGGTAGATGGGTTTTTCATCCATGAAAACCTCTCGGTACAGAGAGGTCTAGATTGCTTCTTATGCTGGCGTACTCCCTTTTAGACCTATGGACTTTCGCTTACACCTTAAACTACATGAGTCTATGAATCTATAGAGCTATTGCCCTATAAATACCAGCCCTATAGAAAATAAGAGGGGACTTTTGGCACTTCTTCTTCTTCATTCCCTATCTCTCTTCACAATAGTCACCAAGGTAGACATTGTTGGCAGTTCTTGGCTTAAGAACCTATTAATTTACTATACTTATGACTCTAAATCTCTTAGAAACCCATAATTAATAAAAATATAAAGTGGACATAGGCCAGAGATTGACGAACCAATAAAAATTCTTGTGTGTTCTTTACTTTCTTGCTATTTATCTGCAAGATCTCTATATTTCAATAGGTTTTTGGGTGTTGTGCCATTTTTGGCATCAACAATAGTCAAAATAAATCAGAAAAATATACTATATGCAATGCTATAACTCTCATCGTTAGATCCGTTCATTTTTAAAATTATCATTTTACCTTTAGAGATAAAATTATCAAAATACCTTTATTAATTTTAGTTATCGAAATTAAGGGTATTACATTCCCCCCTCCTTTAAAAAAGATTTTTCCTTGAAATTTCTAGGGATAGAATGTACTCACTCACACTCTCAAACAGCGTATCACATGCATTGCATGTGAAACATGCACATCAATCAACCATCAATAAATAAAAACATATAAATACTTGGGTTAGATGTACCTAGCAATAAATTCAGCATAACAAACACATAGGCATATATGATGATCATTGCATATGAAATACTGAGTAAATGCAAGAATGCAACTGCTAGCTACATATATAAATGCAAATAAGATGGTGTATTAGGCATGATGCAATACACTCTAATATAAGCTTATAAATTCTACATGTATGCAATAGTCGTTCAGTTTGACATATCATAAACAAAACAAAAGACCAAATCAACCAAATCAAACAATAGCATCCTAAACAAAACAACCAAATCAAACTTAACTCATATCCCAAACAAAACAACAATAATATATATAGCATCCATTCAACCATACCTAAATATCTATTTATGATAATAATCAAACAAATGGAAAAGCATTTCGGAAAAGAGTATTAATGAAAGCTCGGGTCCTCTCTTCAGCTTCCCAAGTTCTCTTGATCGGATCACTCTTCCTATCCTAACTAAATAAATTCTGCTATTGGTATATATACTCATCCTCCAAATACTAACCTCAAGTATATGTGCACAACAAATTCATGCTACTAACTCAAACAAACTGAAGCTGAAATGCACAACAACACGTAGCCTTAGCATAAATGCCCAATTGAAACGCAGCCTCGTACAACTCCTAAATGCACATACACAATGCTTCGATTATCCAAGCAATATACTTACGACTTCATCTTCTAAATACTAGCCCAAGACTATTCAATAGCGGACAGTGTCTCACTAAGCAAACCAATCACTTGAACTAATAGACGGTTCAAGAATCTAGCTAAGAACATTGAAGTTAGAAAGAGTATAAATTCTCTTTCTAACTTCGATTTCAACTTAAGTGGTATTACTTCACTTATGATATCATTTCTTCAAACTCCAAATAATCATGACATCGAAGTATCATGCTCTTAATCTATGGGAGACTTATAGAATTTTTTTCCCCTGTGTATTATAACATACAAGAAAGCAAGCAAATAAACATTTAAATAAAAGAAATCCTATATTATTCAAACATTCAAACATAGCAAACAAAAATCCTAAGTCTAAGTGAAATTCTAACCTAAATTTGTGGTAGTGTCTAAGTGATTGACTATGTAGTATAATGTTCACATGCACGTTGCTTCATAAAAGCTTGCTTAAATAGATAGTCTCTCTTTAATCCGAGGGAAGATTACAAAGAATTTATCTAAACCTTTTACCAAATCATATCCAATTCTCCAAATCTCATTTCCATGAAAATTACCTCTGCATTTTAATGCGTTCGAACCCAAAATATATTCTCCTTGACTCTTCAAATTGGGTTTATCCACACAACTTAAAATACTTCATGCCACGACGTCGGTAATACATATTTACCTAATCTTAGCACTAATTTAGGTTGGAATATCCTTTGCAAACAAAATCCAATTGTAACGACCCGGAAATTTTAATGATTTTACTAACGTAATTAACTGAATTTTTCTTGAAAATAAAACAATTAAATTTAACAATGAAAATTTGATATTTGGTATGCGTCTATTTAAACATAGAAAATGGTAAATTTTTATTGGAAAATATGTAAGTCAGTTTTATTGTGTAATTTCAATCTCAATTTAAAATCGGTTAATTTGATGAAAATAAAACATTTTCCAATACTGAATATTTTATATAATAAAGATGTAGATCATTTTCTGAGTGAGACGTCATATTTCGTTTCGCCAAATTTGAACTGCTCTAGCTCCGTTTATATTATTTTCAGCGTATTAGCAGCAGTTTTGGCAGCGAATATTGACGTTTGATTAGAGGATCATATCGCTGATATCTGTGTATCATTTTGTTCGTATTGTCGTGCTAATCTCCGCAGTATATTCATTGGTGTGTTTCGACGTCTGGTACATGGTGAAATCTGCGAAACGGTTAGCCGTATCGGTGCTCATTTTAACCTTTTAATATTCTGTGTCTTTTCGTTTGTCTCTGGTAAACCAATAGCCATTAGTTTTAATATTCCCATAAATTTACTCTTGACTTTTTCTATTCCACCGGTTCAATATTTATTATGGTTCGTTTGCATTTCTTTCTCTTCCACTTTTTTTGTTCTTTGCTTCTTCTAAAAATATATAATAATATAAAATACAAAGTTATATGTGGTTCTGTAGCTATTTATTTCTTCATTTATGAAACTGCTCGTTTCCCATAGTTGCTCAACCTCGTTCCTTCTCTCCTCTCCGGTATCGACCCATCTTCCAAACGCACCTCTACAGCAGCCGACCACCGTGCTCCAAAACCCCACCGTGATCAATATTCCCGACCACCTTGTCACCTCCCATACATGAACAGCACTCATCACCGTGTACACCCAAGCCTCATGTCCCCTGACCCTCTCTCTCCCGAGCAAGCATCTCCACGCAAAACCCTGCACCACATCCAGCGACCACCAACCCACATCACATCCATCATCCACCACCTGACACGCCAGTTAAGCAACCCGACCATCATCTCCTATCTCCCTCTACTTGCTCAGCCTGTGCCAAACCCACATCACAACTCTCCAGGCGAACAGCCATGAACCACCAAGAACCACACAACAAACAAACGGACTCGCCTACCAAGTCCACCCTCCATCTCTCCGTCGCTTCACCCCTTCCTTGCTCCCAACTGCCTGCAAGCCTTGCTCCCGACCAAATCTGCCACATCACCGAACCCGATCCATCAGCTTAAACATCTCTGCTTGCCTCTCGTTTTCAACCCATCCATTCTGAAACACGCCCGCTCCGAGCCAGCAATAGCCACCACCTAGCTTCGATCATCGTGCTTCCCTTCTTCATAGCAGCCACTTCATTTCCAGTTGTCTATGTAGAGATGTGTGTTTCTAATGAATCAATAATTCCATTTTGTTTTTTTAGCAAATCATCATCGCAGTAGTAA
Organism: Allium fistulosum; assembly: GCA_030737815.1. Lineage (NCBI taxonomy): Eukaryota > Viridiplantae > Streptophyta > Magnoliopsida > Asparagales > Amaryllidaceae > Allium > Allium fistulosum. The sequence goes on along the minus strand of CM060903.1, from coordinate 802,020,302 downwards.
CCCTATTGTACAGGCCTTCGAGCTTGTAATGCAGCCTTCTTTTTTAATATATTATATTATAAAAGTATATATAATGGGGTATTATATATATGTTTATAATAATATTGATTTTAAAGTATATATGTATATATGTTTATAATAATATTGATTTTAAAGTATATATATGGATAGATTTTAATATATGTTTTTAAAAAGAATATTGATTATATATATATATATATCGATTTTTAAAACATAATATTTATATATATAAAGATTTTGATTTTTATGTGTTTAAATTGAATGTTGATTTTAAAAGAAAATATATAAAGATTTTTTTATATGTTTTAATTAAATATTGATTTTAAAATATATATTTTCCATTATACCAAGCTAGTTTTGATTTTTGAATTCATCAATTCGGGTCCGTCGTGCTTGGCTTTGGAATTCATGCTTGGATTCGTCGCATCTTGTTCTTGTTATTTCTCTAGCCTCAAAAGGTGAGCGATTACTCACGATTAACATTCTTATATTTAGTGAATTTAATTCACATAAAATGACGATTGAAATGTGTTGTTAGTAATTAAATTGTTGAATATGATATGTTACTATATAAATTGTTCACTTATGATTGATATATGACACCATAACATTGTTGTATATATATATATGATGTTTAATTTGTTAATTTTGATATGCTTGTAATTGATATGTTATGCTGTTTTATTCTATTATTCTCACACTGCAAGTTCCTTGTTAATTAGAATTCCCTATGGGTTGAAATGATACATACCCGAACAATATTATAGATTAAGGGAAAATCGTTATGGGTTGAAATGATAAACCCAAGCGATTTTATTGAATTTTAAAATTTTGGGATTACGGGCAGAAATGATATACCCGTAAATTTATTTAAATTGCGGATTGAAATGATAAATATCTATATCACTTGACCATAGGATATAAAATTATATACGGACACCGTTGGTTTATTTTTTTGAAAATGATTTTTCAAAGTTTTGAAAGAAAATATATGGGTTTTAATAAATATTGATTTTTAAAAATCATATATAGATTTTATTTTAGTATATGTAAAAATTTAGATTTTTAAAGTATATGTTTGAAGATTTTAAATTATAAATTAAGTTTTGAAATTTAATTTTAAGATTTTACTTATAATTTTATTTACATAAAATAAGATTTAACATAAAAAATTTAATAATAAGTTTTAATTTAATAAAAGTTAATTTAATTAGTATATATATAAAATGTTTTAAATATTTATTTACAATTTATATTAATATTTTGAATGTAGATTTTGTAATACCTTTAATAAACTAAGATTGGAAAGATAAATTGAAATTGATTTGAAATTTAATTTGTTCAAATTTTTATTTAATAAAATTTGATTTGAAACTTATTAATTTGGAGATTTTAAAGATATGATTTTTATAACTTGATAAATGGGTTTTATTAAAGGTGGTTAAATGAATACCTTCAAATTTAAATAAAATTGAATATTTAATTTTGACCTAAATTTGTAATTTGAGATTTTATTTAAATGCTTATAAAAAGTGATTAGGTGAATATTTTAGAATTAAATATAATTAAAGTTAGATATTTAATTATTGATATTAATTTAAATTTGTAATTTTGGATTTTATTTAAATGTTATTAAAAATGATTAAGTGAATATTTTCAAATTTAAAAAAAATTAAGTTGAATTTTTGAAATATAAATGAGATTTATCAAACTGATTTATTGAAAATTGTTTGAATATTTAAACTTTGAAACCTATTGAATTGGAAGCAGTTATATAAATTAAAATGGTTTAATAAGAATTTGAATTAAACCTTGAACCTTTTTAATTGAAATGTTGAACTGGGATTGATTTAAATTGAATTTTGGAACTAAAGTTGATTTGAAGTGATTTGTGAAATTAGAAGAAACAATTCTAATTTGAACTATTTCTATATAAACTATTTTTAATATATAAACTATTTTAATATATAAACTATTTTTAATGTATAAACTATTTTAATCTATAATCTATTTTAAATATAAACTATTTTAATTTATAACTATTTCAAAATATAAACTATTTTCAATATTTAAACTATTTATGTTGGAACTGTTATGATTTAGATTTAATGGATTTAAATGCGAATATTTTGATATGATGGTTTAAACTATTTTGTGGTTATGATTTTGGAAGTAAATATGATTTCGAAAGTGATATGATTTCGAAAATAAATATGATTTTGAAATTAATATGATTTTGAAATTAATATGATTTTGAAGAGAATAAGATTTTGGTATAAAATATGAACTGTTTGAAATGAAAATGACGACGGTGTGAAATAAGCGTTTGGTTGTTAAAGAGACCAGGATCAGATATTGTCATACTCTCTGCCAATACCGAAAACCACTTTAACAACTGTGCATGTGGTTTCCAGAACGAAGTAGGATGGTTTGGTGACGATTCTATATGAGGTATTAACGCAGCCCTGACTCCCGCGAGTTAGCTTGATGTGACTAAAATAGGAGCCACGCCGGGCCAAGTGAGGTCGCACCTCCGATCGAGCATGCTTCTTCGATACCATTCTATTACTTTGTGATTTGATTAGGTGCACCTATTATTTTGGGAGTGTGTCTCAAGGTGGGCGGTAGTAGCTGCTATGCGTTACCACCAGTATGGATCCGCAAAACGGTAGTATCCTACCCTAGGCATTGCCTCACATGCCTTGTCACATGCCTTATCGCGCCCACTACAAGTTTGTTTTGTGCCGTACCTATGTAGTTCTCCTGAGTAAACCACCGGTTTGGTGGAGCTTACAGTATCTGTATAGACTAGGGAAATATATAAAATGTGTTAAGGGGGATATGGGTAATGCCTTAACGCTATTTTAATAGTTTACTTTACTTTAGACATTATCTATGTAGCGTATTGTACTATGTATGTAGATAGTTTAACGGGTCCTTAAAGGGTGGAATCCCAAACATCCTTTGAGTTATTTTGTATTTAAGTTGATATTTCACTTGAGTTGAATTTACTAGTATAAGAGTGTTAATCCCGACTCGAGTGTTTTGTGTTTTGCTTTATACTCGGGTCAGACTGAGTGTCACAGCATTTGAGAATCACCTTTGTAGCTTGGAGCTTTTCTTGAAGATCTGTCTTATATCTATTCAGCTTTCAGTTATTTCCAATTGTTGTTGTTCAGACTTGTCATTTGGTTTTGTATTGAGATTTCTATGTATTTAGAGTTTGTGTTGTACTTTGTTTTAGACTCTGATGTTTATGTAGTAGCTTCATGAACTACTATTTATCTATTTCCGCTGCTTATTGTTGTATAACTCTGTGTCTGTGATTCTATGATTGATTTATTTACTTTATATGCTAAGTTTTGCCAAATATAAATTTATAATCTGTTGTTTTGAGCAATTCAAGTCTAACATGAGTGGATGATTGTCGATTTGAATAGTTCGAAATTACGTCGTTACAGTTGGTATCAGAGCTAGGTTTAGGCAAAACTTAGCATATGGAGTAAAAAAACTCATTACAGATAGGGTAGTTATACCCTAAAATGAGTAGAACTAATTACAGAACTATCTTCGTTCGAGCTTGAAATTCTTCGCTAGGGTCCTTCTAGATTTGGCTTCCTTTTGAATTTGGAACTTTACCTTTGTTCTGAAACCCATTATTGTCTTTTCCTGTTCGTGTTCTTTTGATACTGGAGCATCCCATAGCTTCATTTCTATTGGTCTCTGTTATAAATTTGATCACATCTTGCAACCTCAATTGGCAACTTCATACTTATATGTGACTAATCCCATAGGCGGTCCCGCCAACCATTGTAAAGGGGTGAAACTCCTTTACAACATGCGTCGATTCACCGGAGATTTCGATGTCCTCGGTTTTGATGCTGTTATTTCTTGCAAAGCCCGAACCGTTTCTCTAGTAGACGACCAGGGTAATTCTATTATGATCTTATGTCAAATGCCTCAGGATTTTGCAGGCAGTTTTATCTTGTCGCTAGATGCTCAGCCTAGAGATCTTGACTCCACCCCTGTTGTCCAACTCTTTACGGATGTCTTTGGTTAAGTCATTTCTCTTCCTCCCAAGCGGGAAATTGAATTCCGCATCGATCGTATTCCTAAAACTCGACATGTTGTCCATCCTCCTAGACAAACAGTTTCTGTGAATGGTTAGTCATGCCTTTGGATTAACCAATGCTCCTGCCTTCTTTGTTGATCTCATGAATTGCATTTTCCGTGATGTTCTCAACAAGTTGTTCTAGTTTCTGTTGATGATATCTCGTCTTTCTAAGTCTTGGTTGACCCGGTTAAGGTCACCCGCGATTAATATAAGCTTATCCATCTTTCGTCTTTTGTAATTTAGTTATCTATCTCTCTTTCGAGCCTATCATCATGATTAGAATTCTATTTGATTAGGGTCCCTCTAAATTTGAATCTCTATCCTTATTCTAGAATCCATTCCTAAATCGTCCTATGAGAGAACATATTTGTAATTGATATAAAAATGTTTTATATTTGTTGTTTGAGTTGTTAATTTTGAATTTGGGGTTTCAATCGATTCTTTTGGCCAACGCTATCGATAGGAATTCCAAAACACTTGAACAGAGCAAACTGACACAATATTGTTTTCATAATGGGTAAATGAAATAATTTTATGTATGAGTATATTTTATATATAAAGGTATAATTTTCTGAAATTAGATAGCTAAATGAATTGGTTGTTAGAAATGATAATACTAGATTATCATTTATTGTTTTGTTAACATCCATAAATCATTAACTATTGTTGTATATTATAAGGTGATGAATCTTTAAAATATGGTTTATAAATATGATTTGAAAACGAAATGAATTTAATTAAGGATTTAAGAATTTAATTTTCGATGCTTTTCAAAATTAAGTTTTCAAAGTTTTGAAAAATATATTATTTGGAAGTATTTTTGAATTGAAATTGTGTCCAAAGAATTTTAAAGGAAGTAGGTCGATACTCTCCTCTTTTGTCCTTGGAAAATAATTTCGGTGATAACTGCGGCATCATCGACATTCATTTTCGCGTCTCAGTGTGGGAAGACCACTTAGTAGTTTTGCTACACTTTCATTTTGGAAAATGGATTTGGTTTAAATTTCTTGAGTATGATTTGATGTACAAAATATACATATGTATATAATTATTTCAAAATGGTTTGAAGTGAAACTGGAAATCGAACTCTTAAGTTTTATGTTAGGTGATGGATTTCAATTATTGAAATGAAGCAAAAAATTTGAATAATTGGAGTGTCTAAAATGAGAAATGGAATTGAAACAGTTGAACTAGGATCAAATTAATTTGTATAATACTCAATTGCATTCTAAAGCATATATAACTTACTTGAAATATTCAAAAAGTTAAAATGTTAATGTGAATATGTAATTGAAGGTTATACAAGAGAAAACTTAAGTAATAAAAAGGGTTCAAACTAAATATTGCCTCATAAAAATGTTGTAAATAAAAGGTAAATTTGTATAGTGCTCAATTACATTCGGAATCAGTCATAAAACTTACCTAGGAAAAAGTTGAATGTAATTGAATAATATACAATATAAATGTAAATAATAAAATGTCCAGAATTGAAATTTATATGGTTTTGAATTAGTTGTTGTATTTAGTACTATGTATCTCAAATCTATCTTTCTTTCTGGTTATTTCTATTCTCTTATCTCGTTCCTTTTCGAGGATGAAAAGTTTTGAGTGGCGGAGAGTGTAACGACCCGGAAATTTTAATGATTTTAATAACGTAATTAACTGAATTTTTCTTGAAAATAAAACAATTAAATTTAACAATGAAAATTTGATATTTGGTATGCGTCTATTTAAACACAGCAAATGGTAAATTTTTATTGGAAAATATGTTAGTCAGTTCTATTGTGTAATTTTCAATCTCAATTTAAAATCAGTTAATTTGATGAAAATAAAACATTTTCGAAATCTGAATATTTTTATATAATAAAAATGTAGATCATTTTCTGAGTGAGACGTCACATTTCGTTTCGCCAAATTTTAACTACTCTAGATCCGTTTATATTATTTTTGGCGTATTAGCAACAGTTTTGGAAGCGAATATCGACTTTTAATTAGAGGATCATGTCGCTGATATTTATATACCATTCTGTTCGTATCGTCATGCTGATCTCCGCAGTATATTCATTGGTGTGTTTCGGCGTCCGGTACACGGCAAAATCTGCGAAACGGTTAGCCGTATCGGTACCCGTTTTAACCTTTTAGTGTTTTGTGTCTTTTCGTTTGTCTCTGGTAAACCAATAGCCATTAGTTTTAATATTCCTATAAATTTACTCTTGACTTTTTCTATTCCACCGATTCAATATCTATTATGGTTCGTTTGCATTTCTTTCTCTTCCACTTTCGTTTTTTTGTTCTGTGCTTCTTCTAAAAATATATAATAATATAAAATACAAAGTTATATGTGGTTATGTAGCTGTTCATTTCTTCCTTCATGAAACTGCTCATTTTCGATAGTTGCTCAACCTCGTTCCTTCTCTCCTCTTCGGTTTCGATCCATCTTCCAAACGCCCCTCCGCAGCAGCCAACCACCATGCTCCAAAACCCCACCGTGCTCAATATTCCCGACCACCTTTTCACCTCCCATACACGAACAGCACTCATCACCGTGCACACCCAAGCCTCAAGTCCCCTTACCCTCTCTCTCTCCAGAGCAAGCATCTCCATGCAAAACTCTACACTACGTCAACCGACCACCAACCCACATCACAGCCATCGTCCACCACCTGACACGCTAGTTAAGCAACCCGACCATCATCTCCTATCTCCCTCTACTTTCTTAGCCTGACAGCCTGTGCCAAACCCACGTCACCACTCTCCAGGCGAACAGCCTTGAACCACCAAGAACCACACAACAAGCAACTAGACTCGCCTGCCAAGTCCACCTTCCATCTCTCCGTCGCTTCACCCCTTCCTTGCTCGCAACAGCCTACAAGCCTTGCTCCCGACCAGATCTTCCACATCACCGAACCCGATCAATTACCTTAAACATCTTCGCTTGCCTCTCGTTTTCAACCCATCTATTCCCAAAACACGCCTGCTCCAAGCCAGCAATAGCCACCACCTAGCTTCGATCACCGTGCTTCCCTTTTTCATAGCAGCCGCTTCATTTCCAGTTGTCTACGCTGAGATGTATGTTTCGAATGAATCAATAATTCCATTTTTGTTGTTGTTTGCAAATCATCATCCCAGTAGTAACCCTACTGTACAGGCCTTCGAGCATGTAATGCGGCCTTCTTTTTTTATATATTATATTATAAAAGTATATATAAAGAGGTATTATATATATGTTTATAATAATATTGATTTTAAAGTATATATGTATACATGTTTATAATAATATTGATTTTAAAGTATATATGGATAGAATTTAATATATGTGTTTAAAAAGAATATTGATTATATATATATATATATATCGATTTTTAAAATATAATATATATATAAAGATTTTGAGTTTTATGTGTTTAAATTGAATGTTGATTTTAAAAGAAAATATATAAAGATTTGTTTATGTGTTTTAATTAAATATTGATTTAAAATATATATTTTCCATTGTATCAAGCTAGTTTTGATTTTTGAATTCATCAATTCGGGTCCGTCATGCTTGGCTTTGGAATTCATGCTTGGATTCGTCGCATCTTGTTCTTGTTATTTCTCTAGCCTCGAAAGGTGAGCGATCACTCACGATTAACATTCTTATATTTAGTGAATTTAATTCACATGAAATGACGATTGAAAGCTGTTGTTAGTAATTAAATTGTTAAATATGATATGTTACTATATAAATTGTTCATCTATGATTGATATATGACACCATAACATTGTTGTATATATATGATGTTTAATTTGTTAATTTTGATATGCTTGTAATTGATATGTTATGCTGTTTTATTCTATTATTCTCACACTGCAAGTTCCCTGTTAATTAGAATTCCCTATGCGTTGAAATGATACATACCCGAACGATATTATAGATTAGGGGAAAATCGTTAAGGGTTGAAATGATAAACCCAAGCGATTTTATTGAATTTTGAAATTTTGGGATTACGGGCAGAAATGATATATACCCGTAAATTTATTTAAATTGCGGATTGAAATGATAAATATCTGTATCACTTGACCATAGGATATAAAATTATATACGGACATCGTTGGTTTATTTTTTTGAAAATTATTTTTCAAAGTTTTGAAAGAAAATATATGGGTTTTAATAAATATTGATTTTTAAATATAATATATATATATATTTTTTATTTTAGTATATGTAAAAATTTAGATTTTTAAAGTATATGTTTGAAGATTTTAAATTATAAGTTAAGTTTTGAAATTTAATTTTAAGATTTTACTTATAATTTTATTTACATAAAATAAGATTTAACATAAAATATTTAATAATAAGTTTTAATTTAATAAAAAATTAATATAATTTAATTTAATAAAATTTAATTTAATTAGTATATATATAAAATGTTTTAAATATTTATTTACAATTTATATTAATATTTTGAAAATAGATTTTGTAATAACTTTAATAAACTAAGATTGGAATGATAAATTGAAATTGATTTGAAATTTAATTTGTTCTAATTTTTATTTAATAAAATTTGATTTGAAACTTATTAATTTTGAGATTTTAAAGGTATGATTTTTATAACTTGATAAATGGGTTTTAATTGAAGGTGGTTAAATGAATATATTCAAATTTAAATAAAATTGAATATTTAATTTTGACTTAAATTTGTAATTTAAGATTTTATTTAAATGCTTATAAAAAGTGATTAGGTGAATATTTTAGAATTAAATATAATTGAAGTTAGATATTTAATTATTGATATTAATTTAAATTTGTAATTTGGGATTTTATTTAAATGTTATTAAAAATGATTAAGTGAATATTTTCAAATTTAAAAAAAATTAAGTTGAATTTTTGAAATATAAATGAGATTTATCAAATTGAGTTATTGAAAATTGTTTGAATATTTAAACTCTGAAACCTATTGAATTGGAAGCAGTTATATAAATTAAAATGGTTTAATGAGAATTTGAATTGAACCTTTAACCTTTTTAATTGAAATGTTGTACTGAGATTGATTTAAATTGAATTTTGGAACTAAAGTTAATTTGAATTGATTTGCGAAATTAGAAGAAACAATTCTAATTTGAACTATTTTCTATATGAACTATTTTTAATATATATACTATTTTAATATATAAACTATTTTTAATGTATAAACTATTTTAATCTATAACCTATTTTAAATATAAACTATTTCAAAATATAAACTATTTTCAATATTTAAACTATTTAAGTTGGAACTGTTATGATTTAGATTTAATGGATTTAAATGCGAATATTTTGATATGATGGTTTAAACTATTTTATGGTTATGATTTTGGAAGTAAATATGATTTCAAAAGTATATGATTTCGAAAGTAAATATGATTTCGAAAGTAATATGATTTTGATATGAAATATGAACTGTTTGAAATGAAAATGACCACGGTGTGAAATAATCATTTGGTTGTTAAAGAGACCGGGATCAGATATTGTCATACTCTCTGCCAATACCGAAAACCACTTTAACAACTGTGCATGTGGTTTCCAGAACGAAGTAGGATGGTTTGGCGACGATTTTATATGAGGATTAACGCAGCCCTGACTCTCGCGAGTCAGCTTGATGTGACTAAAACAGGAGCCACGCCGGGCCAAGTGAGGTCGCACCTCCGATCGAGCATGCTTCTTCGATACCATTCTATTACTTTGTGATTTGATTGGGTGCATTTTTGATTTTGGGAGTGTCTCGAGATGGGCGGTAGTAGCTGCTATGCGTTACCACCAATTCGGATCCCTAAAACGGTAGTATCCTACCCTGGGCATTGCCTCGCATGCCTTGTCACATGCCTTATCGCGCCTACTACGAGTTTGTTTTGTATCGTACCTATGGAGTGCTCCCTGAGTGAACCACCGGTTTGGTGGAGCTTACAGTATCTGTATAGACTAGGGGAATATATAAAATGTGTTAAGGGGGATATGGGTAATGCCTTAACGCTATTTTAATAGTTTGCTTTACTTTAGACATTATCTATGTAGTGTATTGTACTATGTATGTAGATAGTTTAACGGATCCTTAAAGGGTGGAATCCCAAACATCCTTTGAGTTATTTTGTATTTCAGTTGACATTTCACTTGAGTTGAATTTACTAGTATAAGAATGTTAATCCTGACTCGAGTGTTTTGTGTTTTGCTTTATACCTGGATCAGACTGAGTGTCACAGCATTTGAGACTCACCTTTGGAGCTTGGAGATTTTCTTGAAGATCTGTCTTATATCTATTCAGCTTTCAGTTATTTCCAGTTGTTGCTGTTCAGACTTGTCATTTGCTTTTGTATTGAGATTTCTATGTATTTGGAGTTTCTGTTGTACTTTGTTTTATACTCTGATGTTTATGTAATAGCTTCATGAACTACTATTTATCTATTTTCGCTGCTTATTGTTGTATAACTCTGTATTTGTTATTCTGTGATTGATTTATTTACTGTATATGTTAAGTTTTGCCAAATAAAAATTAACAATCTGTTGTTTTGAACAATTCAAGTCTGACATGAGTGGATGATTGTCGATTTGAATAGTTCGAAATTACAGATCGTTACACCAATTCCAATAACTTCCTTTACCCAAACGCATTAATGGCATCTTTTCCAAACACCACTTCTCATCATCTTGATTCTCCCGTACTATGGATGAGACAACTCAATATGGGGGTGTCTTTCCATAGTAATCCAACAAATAAAATATTTTACAACTAAATAGAATCATGCTCCAAATCTCCATCTAGAAACATGTAGAATGGATGATGTCCTAACATAGTGAACATGGTATCGAACCCATGTCACATCCAAATGGCAAAATGTTCTTTGTTCGGGTAAACTCTGCATTACTTAATCCAAATTCAAAACAATATACTTGAGTTGCAACGATAACCCAAGTATCAACTCCTTATAACCATCGCCACAAAACATATACAACGAGGAAAAAACTTACTTCCCTGGTGTTCTATAACCTTCCAAGCCAAAATAAATATGTGTGGTTACTGTGGTGTGACATTACCCAAAATGTTGGATCAACGACACCTAACCACTAACTAACCAAATCGTCTACCTTTATCAGCGATGTCAAATGACAAATCATCTAAATGTTATGCGCTCCATCACCCATCATTAGTGCATTGAAATTGAATGAAAGAACATGAATATGTACAATTCCCAAATTTTAAATTGTATACCAAACACCAAGTCAATTACGTAGAAACACTATTGGGTCACCAGAACCCTATCACATAACGAACTCTAGGCCCACTAAATTAAATTTCTAACCAAATCTTAATTTTTTTTAATCAGCTGGTTAGCAGGACCCAATCAACTGAAATTATGATATGACCAGTGCCTCTTCTACTATCCAACTTTCTAAGTGGAATTCTACTTCAACTGTACTTCCAAGACTTCCAATATCATGCGAGTATAACTTCAGCCAAATCTTCTTCATACAAACCTTAATCCAAATCTTTTATTGTTCGATTAACGTCTCTTCGCTTTGGAGTTTAACAAAATGATTTGGACTTACTTCTCTCTAACCACTAATATGATCTCTCTTTCATCAACTTTGAAACTTTCCTATCCAACTCTCGATCTCTTCTAGAGTCGTATGCCTAAGTAGCATGTCAATGGATCTAGTGGATTTTATATTATTTAGGGAGAAAGATCAAAATCTTTTACGAGGCATATGGAATTCCTACGCTATACGATGGATAATAACAAGCCATCGTGGGACTCAGGATCATGTCCAGTTCATTACTCCTCATTCAATCCACACTTCTATCATCATCCAATGTCATTCCATAATGAGTCATCTAATCTATTTCAAAATCAATTCATACCCCCAAGAAACTCAGTACATACGTGTCATTAATGGACTCCACCTTTTGTATAACCAATTTCAAATCATGGAATACATAGAGAGATTGGTAGATCCATCTATTCGACTCTAAAACAGATTCATGCACTATGTAAGGTATGGATTCTAAACTCTCAGCCAGTGTACTTTAAATGAATGAATGAGATGCATCTGTATCAATTAAAGTACGAATATAAGAACATATAATAGCAACACACCTTCCTCCATGATCCTGTTTCCTTCTTTCACAGCAGATGGTGGCATAATACTAGTAGTCAGAACAACTTCTAATGCATATGCTTTAACTTTTCCTTCCTTCTTCCGAGCTGGGCAATTATTCTTGAAATAGCCCATCTATTAACAGTTATAGAACTTTACCTTCAAGATTTCAACCTTACATTGCTTGGCTATGTGTCCCTTCTTGTGGAACCTCCTACATGTAACTACTACCTCTTATCCTTCCCTCCTTGCTGACCATTTCTCTTGCGCTCAATCATTCTGCTTAACTTCCTTCTTCAGATGCTCCTTACCTATCTCTCCATTAACCAAATTCAATAAATCCGCCTCAATTAATCCTTCAGATTTGGCAACATATGGAATTTGATTCAACTCCAACTCTTTAAGAGATGAATTCAGTCTCTTTGCAAACTTCATTGCCTTCTTGTCTGGGTATTTACCAAATAAAACTCGAACCTTACTGGCTCACTGAACTGATTCACGTATTCTCCAACCAACATGACCCTCTTTTTCAAGTGGATAAAATTTTCCAATAACAGTCCCTTATTGGCTCTTCGAAAAAACTTAGTCTCGAACTTTCTTTTAAAATCTGCCTAAGTGGTATTCTCTTCAACAACCTTTAAGGTAACAATCTCCCACCAATTCGAGGCTTCTCCCTGTAGGCGCCAGGAAGCTCGCTATCTCATAGTAATATCACTTAAAACTAAAAAATTGATGATTTTCTCACTTGTGCTTGGCCATGCTCATGTCACTGCATAAGGTTCCATTCTAACACAGGGTTTCCCAGACTATAGAAGTCCCTACACAAATTTGGGAAATCTACGATCAGTAGTGGTTGGACTGGAACCACTCCTTGGGTAGCAGTTCCAAGTACTGTGGAGTTAGTACTAGTTCGGTTTAAACTTGTAGATATCAACAAAACCAATGTGGCATGTTCACCCTTGGAATACCCACAAGAATGACTCGAGTACCATTTCCAGTTTTAGTCTTTACTCCATAAGTATTGGTTTTTGTTCCAATTTCTGTCGAGTTACCCATTCTCGGCTATATGTAAATGAGATTCTTTAGTAACTTCCCAATAGATTGTTGACATATTTATGACAATAAATGATGTATACATATGTACTTGCCTTATATTATATATGTGTGTGTATGTGTTTATAAAAATGCAAATATGTTCTCTTAATACCTCATAGTCCTTAAATTAGGGAAGATTTTGCTCTGATACCACATGTGACAAACCGGTATCTTTGACCCTTTACTTTAACGCTGAAATGATGCGTAAACCACGAAATCTAAAAACATCGGAGTTACATTATGATAACAAGAAACAAAATAGTTTCTAACTAAATCTTTTTGAGCTCACAGTGAAAGGAAACAGCATATAATATAAAATATATTTATATCCAAACCAATCCAACTACATAGTCATATATGTACAATCAATCTAATCCAAATTAGCACACTATAATGTCAAATGATTATATACATACATATACAGATATACAGAACATACAAGCAATGCCTTCGTCTTCTACATGTTGATACATTACTTATCTAGCAAGTCCATACTTCCATTAACCTAACAATGATATACAAAAGAGGAATATGGAGTGGGATCAAACATCAATGGTCTGAATGAGTGTAATAGATCTATTTTGTATATAGTTTAACTATACTTATATAATATCATCAATGTCTATGATATCTTTATAACCGTACATTAACATGTATCATCTGTAATCACAGAGTTATTCCAACAACACTATATTTGGTTGACATCTTAATTAAAGTCATGATTAAACTACAAACATCACATGGATAGCGACATGCTCACTTCCGCATATGCTACCACACCAAAATCCTATTGCGTTCAACTCATGGCTTAGTCAGAGATATGATTCTGGATGCCATACTATTTATGAACCTATTTTCATACACCCACACAGCTGCAATCTCGGACATGCAACCACGACACCATGGACCAATAGTGGCAATCAAACAAGGCATCCATATACACAATATTAATAATCAACACAATTTTGCATACAATATATGCATCGATCAACACATGATCCATACATACAATTATATATACATGTGTCTCGTCACTTCAAATTTGTATTGGATTAGTTATTCCATAAATAGTCTGAAGATTCACTCAAAAACCTAGTTCAGTAAAACAAATGTCATTCGAAATGACCATGTTGAGTCCAGGTTCAACCTAGCCCAACTGAGCTCTACCGGTCTATCAGTTTGACTACCACCAATTGACCTATGTGACCAGGGATCGACCAATGGTAGTGCATCGGTAGACTAGTGATAGATGGTTGTTAGCCATTTCAACCACTTATGTTTCTAGTTTTTCATTATGTTCTGCTATTCTCATTTTAATCTTGCTTTTCATTACTCAACTTTGATTTTAATCCATTTTAACATCAACTTATATGTATGATTCGATTCATAAGTCTCATAGTTTATGTATATAAATTAAACTCATACATTGTTTACTTTTCATTAATTTCCCTTAACATTAAAATTCAATATTAAATACTTGAAAATATGTTTCTAAATTTGAAATAAATCATCGTTATCATCTGAAAACAACATATTTAACCTTTGCACATCAATTCGTATAATTTAACATCATGCTATTATGTATATATAGAATATACATTATTTCATCCATAAATATGCCAATTCTATATTTCTTAATGATATAACTTATATATATATATGTAATAAAATATACTTTAAAATTAGCTTTAATTCCTAATATCTTATGTTCTAATATCAGAAATCATTTTCATAAGTTTTAAATGTATATTAATATATTTCAAGCTTCTTATGATATAATTCATTCACTTTTAACCAATCCATGCACATATCATCGTATAAATCGATATAGGGTTCCATAGCCCTTAGTTAGATTGTATAAATCATAATTAATCATAAATCATCATTTATTTCAGTTAAACACCCATTTGATTTTGAAATTCAACTTCAAATCATAGCCGACCACGATATTAAATAAGCATAATGAAGTATATACCAAAATAAAGGGATTAAACTCACTAACAATCGATTGGAGTGCCAAATAACAAAGATTTTTTTAGGAATTCTCCACTGTCTAGAAATAGGCAGATCTGAAAACTCTTCAATCTCCAATGAAATGGGTATTTGGATGTAGTATTCTCCATGCTATTCATGTTGATATGTATTATGTGGAAATTGAGTATCTTGTGAGATACGTTTATTTTTAGGTTTTACAAGTTATGAGTTCGAGAGGAAAGAAGAAAGAATGCAACTTAAAATGATTTGAATTTGAAGTGATGCGTATATATAACTTCTGAAATGCCAGTTCATATTTCGATCGAAGCTCATTTAAGTTAATTAAGGCCAGTTATATTAAAATATTCATATCTCCTTCGTCCCAACTCCAAGGGCAAGTTAATAGTCCAAATCGATCATAAAACTTCTCTTTATGAAATGGAGCAACTCTCATCGTTAGATTCATTCATTTGTAAAATTACCATTTTACCCTTAGAGTTGAAATTACCAAAATACCCTTATTAATTTAGTTATCAAAACTACGGGGTAATACAGCATCATACTTTGCTACATTATTTATAGCACAGAACTCAAGTTTTAGTGCAAAACACAACGTTCGACCTTCTTTAGTTATCAAGACTACTTCTACTATAGAATCGTGGTCATTGGATGCTTCATCCACATATAACTACCATTAAGATAGTTCGATGTCTCCTCTTCCATTTCATCATCTCGAGTGTAAATTTTGCAATGAAATGTGCTAATACTTGTCCTCGAATTGCCTTTACGGGACGATAAGTGATTTTGTACTGGCTTATATCAATATTCAACTTTAATATTCATCATATGTCTCAAAGAGATGCAATACATGCCTAAGGGTTTGATTATCAATGCCCTTATCGGACAAGCTTGGAAATAAGATCGTAGTTCCTAATCCTATCAGTAATTAACAGGTTAGTTTCCCTAATTTAGGATAATACTTTTTTGTGCCTGTAAACTACTTACTTATATAATATATCGGCCTTCGGATCTTTGCTTCTCCAAGCACCAATGTTGCACTCAATGCATGAGTAGACACCACCAAGTAGATATACAAGTCCTATCCTTCCAAAGGCTTTGATAATATGGGTGGTTTTTGAAGATGTTGCAACAATTGCTGAAATGCGATTTCACACTTGTCGGTCCATTGGAACTACCCCATTTTCCTTCTTGAGACCTTCAAAGAGGGTATACACTTGTTGGTTTCTTTGGAGATAAACCTACTCAAAGTGGAAACTTTACCATTCAAGCTCTTCATTTTCCTCCTTTTCCTTATGGTTGTAACTTGCTCCATTGCATCAATTTGCTATGGACTGGCTTATATTCCCTTTAATTCACAATGAACCCCAACTACATTCTTGATGCTACTCCGAAAGAACACTTCAATGGATTCAACCTCATCCCATACTTTCAAATTACATCAGACATCTTCGATAGGTGCACCACATGATTCATCATTCTCCTTGATTTTACTATCATACCATCCACGTACATCTCCATCATCCACCCGATTTATTTTAGAAACATCTTGTTGATAAATTACTCTTAAGTAGCTCCAGCATTCTACAAACCGAACAGCTTCATCTTATAATGATACAACCCGAATTAGTAATAAAGTTCATATGCTCCTAATGTGGAATGTGCATTGCAATTTGATTATAGCTGGAATACGCATCCATAAATGAAAGTAATTCATGTCTGCTTGTTCCATCCATGAGTTGGTCTATCCAGAGAACTAAAAAGTAGTCCTTCGTCTTGCCTTAGTTAAGTCAGAATAATCGATACATGGCTGCCACTTTTTATTTGGCTTCCTAACCATCTTGGGGTTGGCAACCCAATCATGGTAAAGCGCTTTACGGGTAAAGTTGTTGCCATCAACTTATCCACTTCTTCCTTCAACTAAGAGGATCTCTCTAGATCCATACTACATTAAGGAAGGAAAGGTTGATATTCAATGCATGGCACACAACTTCATGCGAAACCCGCACATATCAAAATGAGTCCATGCAAACACATCATGATTCACATTTAAAAATCCCAACAATTCTTTTTTCATCCTTAGACCAAGCCGAAAACCAATCTTGACTGCCTTCGTAGGATCATCTTCATTTATTTAGATTTCTTCCATCAGTTCTACCCATCCTGCCTTTTCCTCATCTGGCTCTTTTCCTTGGTCCACGGATTCATATTTGTCACTATTGGTTTGATATAAGGCATAGACGATAGTTGCTATGAATTTTGTGACTTAATGGAAAGAGCTTTCTCGACAATCTTTTTGTGCTCTCTACGTCTGGCTTCTCTAAGCTCAGCGATGTTGCACTCCCTTTTGGTACTCTGATTTCGTTGAACTACTCCGACACCGTTATGGTTGGAAACTTCACGATTAAATACCATGGAACCAAGGCAATTCTAAATGGAACTAAGGTCGATCGACCCAAAATACATTGTATGCACAGAAACAATCAACGATCGCGAACTCCTTGACCTACACGGCTCTTGGTAATGATTGACCAGTCAACCAATAGTGACGGCCAATCGACCTATGTGCATATGCCTAGAGCATTTAGCTTCAGGCCATGCCTATAAAAAATTAAAAAAAAAATTGGTTTGAAAACTCTTTTATAAATTTATTTTATGAAATAATTTATATACATTACGATGTAAAACTTTTATAAATGATGTAAAGTGTATTAATTATTTTCAAATAAAGAAAAATTAAACATTTTGGTTTTGATAATATTTAAAAATTGAAATTATATTGAAAAAAAATTGGATATTTTTTAAATGATGCATTTAAGGAATTCTCTATTTTCAAAATCCTATATTATTACTTTTAAATTATTTAAATTAAGTTTTAAATTTTACAAATTATTTTCAAATTAGGTTTGTGGGGTTTGAAACTAAATGAAAGTTAAAATGTTGATTTCTTTGGAATTAAATAAGATCTTTTCAAATATTGATTTCTGGAGTAAAATAAAGACCTTAGGTAAAATGAAAATTTTATAATTTAAACCTCTTTGAAATTAATATTGGTTGAATTGGATGAATTTATGTGTTGATTCTATGTAGTGAGAATTCTGAATAAATGAAGTTATGATACCAAGCAGTGTGAGACATTCAATAATGTCTCTCTAGTTATTCCTTTAACTTGTCATATCAAATATTTGTGTAATGATGAGTATAGTTTATGAATATTGAGTAAACGAATGAACAACATTGGCTTTTAGCCAAGCTTTGCTTATAAACTTTAAGGAAGTATGTATTGAATCCATAACACATATTCAAATAATTTATAGGGATATGTAATTGGTGAAGATTGAACTCTCGACCTTCAAGCTAAGTGCTGCATGTCCTAACCAGTTGCACTACTCTGGAGGATAAACAATGCGTATTTATAGAATATATTTCTTTGACATGCCTATATCAAAAATTATCCTTTTAGAAATCATATTGATATTGCAAATATAACTAGGATTTGTGGTGTGCTATAATATCAGTAGGATAAATTTTAATGCAGACTCATAAAAAAACGTATTAAGGAAAAAAGATTTATTAGAAACTTATTATAAAAATAAACATGTTTTTAAAGGCGTACAAGTATAAATTTTGACCTCGTGAACAAGTGCTTTCACTGGGAATTTCTCAATATGCCTCTAAAACCGAAAGCTAGAGTTGGTACCACCAGTGAGAATGTTAACCTGACATTTACCAATTAGAATAACCATTCATCCAGCACCCTAGAATTGGACAATGTCACCAGAGGTGACCTGGATAGAGTTATGGTGGGACTTGATACATTTCTGCTGCCCAGTAGTAGCTATTATGGACCAGATCATGACTTGCTTAGGGTAGATGCAAATGGTTGGATACAACACTGAAGTGTGAGGACTAAGGGGTCCATAAGGTAAAGGAGGTCGTATTCTAGTAACAGTTCTGATTAGGAGAACCAAAGGATGAGGAGAGAGTGGAATGAGTAAGGATTCAGCCTGAAGCTGTGCCCATAGAATGGTTCGGCACCGAACCAACCGTGGGAGGCACTAAGCCGGGACCAGTTGGTTGACCCATCTTGCTCCAGGTGATGCTCCCCTTCTTTAGCTATAACGGCAGTAGATGGAAGGTGACTCGACCACCGGGAATGGTCCCAAGTCGGGATCGAGATCGGGATCGCTCAAGTCACTACGGAAGAAGTGAGAAAGGCCCTTCATCATGAAGGGAGAGGTTGAACCATCTCCGCTCATCACCTAAACTAGAAGACATAATGGCATGGAAGATTAGAAAATGTGTTCGACGTGAACAAGCAGACTATGGTATTGGGGCCAAAGTCGGTGTCCTTTTTCCATGGAGATTGAAACCGCCGATAATTCTAGGAACTTCTGGATGCCCACTATGGATTCTTACCAAGGTTTGACTGACCCCATAGTATATCTGTAGCGGTACACCCAACATATGCTACTGAATAGAGCAATGGAGGAAGTTTGTGCAAGTGATTTCCCTTATTACTAGCAGACCTAGCAACAATGTGATTTTTTTTGTCTACCTCCCGGCTCAATCCACTCATGGACGATGTTAAAGGAAAAGTTTATCAACCAGTTTCGAGTGCAGGTGGAACAACATAAAGACGTGTATTCATTATCATATGTGAAGTGGAGGGAGGATGAGACGTTGTGGTAGTACTTAACTCGTTTCAATGCCGCAACCGCTAGGGTTTAGAACATCCATGAACGATTGACCATGATGGTGTTGTGTAGCGGCGTGCTCCCAGAGACGAAAATGACCTGAAGGTTAAGTAAGGAGGAACCGCCCACCTTGCAAGATTACTTTTATGAGGACAAAAATTGTATGAGGTTGGAGGAGACTGTAGCTAGGAGACAAACTAGGATGGCAGTTAAATCATCAAAAAGGTCTAACAGTTTAAATGATATAGTAAAGGGGAGCAGAAGTAATTTCACTGAAAAGAAAACGAATAGCAACCAAAGTGGCTTAGGTGAAAAGAAGGTAGAATGGGGAGGTTCATGCCTGGACCAAGGTTTAATGCTTACATGGACCTAAATGATACTGTGAAAAACATTCAACTTGCAACACAAGAAGAGCTGATGTACAATAGGCCTCAACCGAGAAAGTGGACTGAAGCAGACATAAATATGGGAAAATACTGTCGATTTCACGAATATCATGGACATGATACTAATGAATGTCGTCATTTACAGGATATTATTGAGGAGTACATCAGAAAGAAGTTAGAGCAATACATCAGAAATCCTAACCCTCCCTTCATTCCTATGAGGTAGACACCAAAACAACCCAAACTAGGAAATGTAGGGGAAGGAACCAACGCTAATCGTGAGAATGATAGGAGATGGGTAATAACACCATAGTAGGAGGACCTCATGTAACGGATAATAGTTGGAATGAGATGGAAAGATATGCCAAGTCCTTAAAGAACGGAGGAGATTTTGTATATTCCATAGGTGAGGAGCATAAGGCTAAAGCCCCTTGTTGGGAGTAGGACAAGATAATTTCCAATGATAGTAATTTTCATGGGAAGCAATATCTGCATGTAGACCCCGAACTAATCTCGGCAATGCTCGACCCGACAGAAGTACATTGGATTTTAGTTGATAGTGGAAGTTCGGTTAATATCCTATTTAAGGATGCATTTGGCAGGATGGGACTATTAATGAAAGATGTAGTGCAATGAAACAAACAGCTACATGGATTAACCAGAGAAGGTAAAATGCACTTTGGGAAGCTCGATTTGTTTGTCGAGCTAGGAAACTGTCCCCGATCAACCATATGGAAGCAAACTTTTGTTTTAGTGCATGGATTCTCAACGTACAACACCTTCCTAAGGCGGTCTGCCTTATTAGACTTCTATGCAGTGTTAGCCCTATGGGGTATGACTATGAAGTTTCCCATGGCTCATGGAGTGAGGGCAGTAGAGGAAGACTAAGATGCTGCTAAGGAATGTTACGTGGTAGAGCTCCGTGAGAATAAACGTCAAGAAAAAAGGAATAGCCTAGAGTCATCCTTTGTGCCAAAAAAGCAACTGGATAACAATTAAAGGAGCACCTCACTTGGGTTTATAAGTGATCCTTTTGATGAACTTGACACGAGAAACAAAGGAGAAGGGGCCATAGTGGAGCCTGGAGAGATGGTGGAATTTTTGGAAGTGGATAGTAATGACCTAACAAAGCTGATGAAAATGGGATCTCGATTGGAGTAGGATATGAAGATACAGTTGATAGGATTCTTAAAGGATAATCTGGATGTATTTGCTTGGGTTCATGCAGACATGTGCGAAATTTCCCCTCTATTGCTTGTCATGCCTTGAACATTGACTCAAGGAAGCCCCCAGAAACAGAAGAAAAGGAGTATGGGCCATGAACGGTAGGTGGCTCTTAATAAAGAGGTAAATACTCTACTGGAAAATGGGTTAATTAGGGAATCCCACTACCTAAAATGGATAGCTAACCCAGTCTTGGTGAAAAAGTCAAATGGAAAATAGCAGATGTGTATTGAATTTTCCAACTTGAACGATGCATGCCCCAAAAATTGTTTCACATTTCCAAGGATCGATCAGCTGGTAGATGGAACTACGAGACATGAGCTCTTATCCTTTATGGATGCATACTCTGGGTACAATTAGATCGCCATGTATGTCTCGGATTAGGAGCACACTAGTTTTATTACTGACTTGGGACTCTATTGTTATAAAACAATGTTGTTTGGACTTAAAAATGCGGAGCAGCATGCCAATGCTTGGTCAATAAGATGTTTTGCTAATAAGATTGGAAGAATTATGGAAGTATATGTCATGACATGTTGGTAAAATGCAAAAAGGTTTAGGACCATGTTACACACTTGGAACATTACTCACTTGGATGAGTTGTTCCAAGTGTTGCGGGAGTTTGGAATGAAACTGAACTAGCTAAAATGTTCTTTTGTAGTTTCTTCTGAGAAATTCTTGGGCTTTATCGTGCATGTCAAGGGAATCGAAGCTAAACTAGAGAAAATCTAAGCTTTAAAAGACATTAAGATCATGAAATGCAAAAGGAGATGCAAAGTTTAAATAGTAAAGTGGCAGTATTGAGTAGATTCATTTCCAAGGCAACTGACAAGTGTGTTTCGTTCTTCAAAGCACTAAAAAAGGAGAAAGGCAAGTTCACTTAGATGGATGAGTGATTGGTTGCATTTCTTAACATACTGGAATACCTCCAGAAGCCACCAATTGGTTCTATGCCAGTGGAAGGGGAAGATTTGTACTATACTTAGCAGTGTCAACCCATTCCCTGAGTGCAGCAGTGGTTCGAGAGGAAGACTGGGTGCAATTACTAGTGTATTATGTGAGCAAGCGTTTCGTTAGACCGGAATCCAGATATCCTAAGTTAGAAAAGTTGGCTTATAGCCTCCTAATAGCATCTCGAAAGCTGAAGCATTATTTCTAGTACCATCCAATTCGGGTGGTGACAGATCAACCATTGAGCCAGGTCCTACATTGGCCTGATACCTTAGGAAGGTTAAATAAGTGGAGTATTGAGCTGAGCCAGTACAAAATTACCTACCATCCCAGGAGTCAATTGAAGAACAAGTTCTGGCTGTGTTGAGTTCACTATTAGGGACGACGAAGATGAACCTTGGGAGGATGAGGCTCTTAAATGGCGAATGTACATGGATGGAGCATCAAATGAGCATGACTCTAGTGCTAGAGTACTATTGATGACACTCGAGAGCAGGAAGCTGAGCTGCACAGTGTGTTTGGGGTTCAAGGCAACAAATAATGAGGCCGAATATGAGGGATTGATAATAGTATTGAAGATAGCTAGAGAATTAGGAATAAGTTCATTGTGCGTGCACAGTGACTCTCAACTGATCGTAAAACAGGTGCTCGAGGAATTTCAGGCTAAAGGAGAACACTTGGCATGCTATCTGAGGAAGGTGAAGGCTTACTTAATGAGGTGGAGCACCGTGTAATCAGATACATTCTATGGGAGAGAATAAAGATGCAGATTGGTTGGAAAAATTGGCGAGTTTAGGAAACGCACTGCTACTAGGCTTAATAACGATGATGACCCTACCAAGCCCTAGCTTGAGGAGGTGAATGTGGTTACGGCCACTAAAGGGGAGGAAACTTGGACGACCCTGATCATAAAGTATTTAAGCGAGGGGGTATTGCTGAGCAACAGGAATGAAGCCAAGAAGGTCTTACGAAAGGAACCTCGGTTTATTATTTAGGATGGTATATTATGCCGAAGAGGGTTCTCTAATCCACTGTTAAAGTGCATAGCCGGAAGAGAAACAGAGCCAAAACACACTAAATATCTATCCCAACATCTCGGAAGAAATAATCATCACTAATGAAATAATAATGGTAGTCATTTGAGACTTGATATGGATTTACGAAATGGTGATTTGGTTTGATATGCCTTATTATGGTTAATTGGTTTTAGGCATATTTTTAGATGACTTATTTTTGTTGTTAAGTCATATATTTATGATACCCGTATCATCTCACTTTTCTATTAGATATAGCCTGACCCGTTTATTTTTATAATACTCAGGTCAGGCAGAGACTCTACAGTTACAGGGATTCGCTGACTTTTGGATTTGTGCTAGAACTAGAGGAGACTATGTTGACCGTTTTAGTTTACTTCATACTTGTATATATTGACATTTAGAAGTTTATGTCATATATATTATCTAGTTGTCGTTGTTTGGATGTGATGTATATATTATGTGAGTCTAGTATTGATATTTCGTAGACTCACATTCTATCATGTATATGATGTACATTATTCCACTATGATCTATGACTCTAATTCTAATTTATTTATATTATATACTATTCTGAATATTTTTAATCGGTATGTTTATTTCTTTGTATTAATTGTACACATCAAAAATTTCAATTCAGATTCTTTAAAGATAATAAAGACATGTCAATGTTAGATATATTCACATTCGATCGCCCTTAAGCAGTCGTATTCTCCGTGTTATTAGACAACATTACTTGTAATGTTCTTTAATAATATGGGTATAGCGGTGGGGTTGTTATAGCTTGCTCCCAAAAGTTGTTGGATAATATACATTAGGCAGTTGCAGAGACCACATCGGGGGGTAAATTCTAGTGAAGAAGGTGTTGCGATATGGATACTTTTGTCCAACATTAAATCATGACACGATGGAATATGAAAACATGTGTGACAAGTGTCGGAGGTTTGAGAAAATCCCAAGGTTACCCCGACCGAGCTAACACATATGGTTAGCACTTAGCCTTTTGCAGTTTAGGGGATAGATTTGATCGACAAACTTCCCATGGCCAAGGGTGAGCAAAATAGGTCATAGTAGTGGTTGACTACATTATTAAGTAGGCCAAAGCATAACCCTTAACTAAGGTGCCTGTAGCAAAGGTTATAAACTTTTTCGTCAGGAATGTGATGTTGTTATGGAGTACCACTTCAGATCATTTTAGACAACATATTATAGTTTGATAGCAAGGAATTTACTGACTTTGCCAACAACATGGGATAAAGAAGAGTTTTTCTGTTGTGGCATACCTATAGGCTAACAAACAGGTGGAAGCAGTCAACAAGTTGATAAAGCTAAGGGTATGCCCTATGGGTAATTCTGTAATTTATTGTAAATTATTAACTCTGTAATTAATTCTCGTTTGTAATAAAAGGTGTTTTCCTTCTATTATATACTTGTTATAATATGTTCTAAATAACTAAATGTTTAATTAAAGTGTATTTAAAAGTAAATCCATAAATGGTGTGTTTTTGATAGTAAATACAAATATTTGTAAACATGAGTATTATACCACAATATAATAACACATCATTTTAAATATTCTTATTCAAGATGTATTGAGATTGGATATCAATGCATCTGTTGAGACTAGAGTACGTAACCCTCTCCAAATGTTAGGCAGTGTATTAATCATGACTGGTAAGGGCACCAAGGAGTTAAGTATTAATAGTTACTGGGTAATTATGGAATGACACACTCGATAGTTTTCTGTTCGTTAATATAACTAAGGTCAAATAAAAAATATTGATGTGACTAATTTAATTACATAGTTCTCTTAACTTGAGAATACTGTCTAACTTTAATATGGAAACTCTGCTTTGGTTATAGTTAAATCATGATATGACATCTAGCGAATGACTATAGTTGGGTCGAGTGGAAGTATTGGAAGTGAAACACTATTCAAAATAGGATTCGTCTCCTTAGTTACATGATGTTAGTATCACGGTCAATTGAAGTCAACTCAAAGTCAAAATCTCTAATCGAAGTAGTTTGGTTAATAATAATTGTTAGTATTGAACTAAGGACTTTGTGATTGGATTATAGAGTTGAATATGAACGATATTGAAATTTAGACCATTACCAAAATTCCATAAATCCTAAGTGATATAGTTTTGACGAAGATAATTGGTATAAATAATTGTCATTGCTAGGTAACTCTTAATAAAATAAAATTGGATTTTATTGATACAAGTAAGCGATAAATTTGACCATAATGTTACACCACCTGTTAAGTGAAGTGTGAACGTTAATATTTGAATTAATCAATACTAATCGCTGACCAAATTTACACCTAAGAGTCATACAACCGAAATGTTGAATACTTATGTTACCACCTGATTTAATTAAATATAATTGTTATTGACATTAATGAAATATTAATTATAAATTTTATTTGATGTGTGTTGAACAATATTGAATAGTGTGCATATAATAGTTATATAAACATTAATCGATATATGATATTGATATGTGTTTAAATTGGATTTAAATGCAACAAATATTGTTCAGGCTTAGAATTGTTTTAAGGCCTAAAGGAGGCTTGGATAGTTGTTTGTGAAGAGCCTAGATAAGGCCGGTCATATGATGGCTTTAAGGCAGGAATTTTGAATTCAAAGAGAAAGAAATGGTAAGAGAAATGGACCACGATCCTTATTTCACTCCCTTTTCGCTATCTTATATAATCCTTATAACCCTCATTTTTAGTATACTTTTTCACTCTCCATTCCAACAACTAAAGGATGATCGTACCTCTTCAAAGCCCAAAAAATTCAAACACAAAACATCAAATTAATAGCTCGATTCGATCATTGGTGGTAAAGCTATTCAGGAGCTGGCAACTTCAGAACTTGGAATTGGATTCAAGGATTTCTGTTCATCGTTTCAAGCTATGAATTCAAGGCTTTGGTGAAAGTTATAATTTCTTATTTACTATTATATATAAATGTTAATATGTTCATTATGTCATATGTTAATCTAATTAGATTCAATATAACAAATCCGTGTATCGATATGTTGATGGTTACATATATATGTGCATATATATTAAAAAAAATTGCATATGTATATTTGCCTAAATCCTCACAGCCTAAATTTTTTTAGATAAAATAACATTAATAAATGATTATCTAAAATCTAAGTTTAAAAGGTTAAAATTATATAATGTATATTTTAAATTATATATACATTTTAAATTATATAGGTTTGTGTGAACATAAACTGGTTGAAAATAAAATTGAACAGTTCCTATGCAAGTTTAATAGGAATTGGAAAAATGTTGCAGCAATAACAATGAATACAGCAAAGGAAGATTGTTAATTCTCTAGGATAGCTTGGTATGACAAGGAAGATTATTCTCTAAGTGATCACGTACCAATCCAAATTACACTTCAAGGCACATGCAAAGAAGAAAATGAAAAGCCTTTTCGATATGTAAACACATGGTATACACAACAAGGTTATTTTGATTATGTACATCATCGGTTTGATCAGTCTACATGGAGTGGCTATGCATATCAATTAATATATAAACTAAAAATGGTGACAGTAAACATAAAGAAGTGGAATAAAATAAGGAGAAAATCAGACCCAATGCATAAGTTGGAAGAAAAATATGATGAATCATTAACAGTAGTGGATGACAACCCACAAGACGAGGAATTATATAAAACAATGTCTATAGTTGGAAAGGAGTTTAGAGGAAAATTGGAGTTACATCATAATGAATGCAACCAAAAGCAAAAGTTAATTGGATGTTAGAAGGCGACACATGCTCAAAAAAATTTATGCAAGAATGACAATGAGAAGACACAGGAACAATATCAAAGCACTTATATCAGCCAATAGGGAAATGATTTATGAATCACAATAACTTTACAGGAAGCTACAACTTTCTACATTGAGTTATATAATTCAGATCTAAGAAATACTGCCTACTGTTTACTATACAAAAATTATAAATGCTCAGGGTCGGGAGTACTTATCCGTCGACATTTCAGAAATGGAGATAAAGGCTACTATCTTCTTAATACACGACTCTAAAACCCATAGGCAAGATGGATTCTCATCAAAATTCTATAAGCTACATTGGACAGAAATTAAAGATGATTTAGTACAAGCTATTAAGGAGATATTTACAATAGGAGTGCTGCCTAAAGGAATTAACTACACAGTCATTACTCTTATTCCTAAAAAAGGTAAGTCCTTTAACATCTCTGACTATAGACCAACCTCGTGTTGTAATGTGCTATATAAAATAGTTTCCAAAATCATATGTCAAAGAATTAAGTACATTCTGCAATACTTAACCTTTGAAACTCAATCAGCATTTATTCGAAGAAGGAATATTGCTGAAAATATTTTATTAGCACATAAACAGAAAAGAAATTTCAAGAAGGAAGGTGGAACCCCCAGTGCACGAGGCTCCCGCACAATAGCAGGCTCTGGGAAGGTCGATAATGTACGTAGCATTTTCCGCATTTTCCTCGCATTGTGAAGAAGCTGTTCCCGGAAATTTTCAAGAAGGAAGGAATAAAAATTTTTGTATCAAAATAGATTTGCATAAGGCATATGACATGATGAATAGAAATTTTATTGCACATATGTTACATCTAATGGGATTACCTTCACAACTTATTAAGTTGATATATGAATGTATTTCAACACCTACTTTCTCTATTTTAATATAAGGCATCCCGAGAGGGTTTATTACCTCCACAATGGGCTTAAGACAAGGGGATCCGTTGTCACCATACCTATTTTGCATAGCTATGGCATATCGATCTTTGAAATTAGAACACACTGTTAGGACTAAAGAAATTATTCTAGTTTTAAGTACTATGCCGTTATATCTCATTTATTATATGCTAATGATGTAATAATTTTCTCATTTGCTATTATGAAAAGTGCATAAAACATATGCAGAATTTTGTAAGAAATGTAGACATACATTGGGTTAAAAGTGAATCAATTGAAATCTAAAGCTTACTTTAGTTTGGATGCAATTGCAGACATTGTCTCAACCAAATTAAACATGGGTATTGGGAAGCTATCGATGAATTATCTTGGTGTACCACTATCCTCAGATTATCTACACTACTTACAATATACGAGTTTGCTTCAGAAAATTATGGATAAATTTATAAATTAGGACAACAAAATATAGCAGGAAGAGCAGAATTGATACACACTGTTATTACTCCTATAGTGTTATAGTGGATCATAATATATCAAATTCCAGTAGCCACGAGTAGGAAAATTGACTGTTTATGTGCTAATTTCCTATGGGGGTAAAAAACATAGAATTTCTTGGTCTACCTTATGTTTGCCGAAAAATAAAGGTGGAATTGGCTTGAAAAAATTAAGGAACTTAAAGAAGTGACTGCGCTAAAGTTATTATGACAGCTTATAAACAAATCTACACTATGGTCAGTTTGGATGAGAAATAAATATTGCACTAACAAGTAATTTTGGACAATGAGTACAGATAATAATATGGCTTGCACGGTGAAATCTATATTGAGAAATAGAGACAAGGGGTTACAATGTGTATCAAGAATAATTGCAAATGGTGAAACAACATATTTATGGTGTGATCCGTGGCTCAATCATAAAATTTTGGTTGATGCGCTGGGGTTGGACAGAGTAGAGGTACAAGGTAGCCAGTTGCAAACTTTAAATCATGTTTTAGGTAATGGTGAAACTCATTATCAACGAATGCCATTGTTATGAGAAATCCCGGAGGATTTGTTACAAATAAAATAGGACCATGAATCTTCAAATGATTACTACACATGGTTAGACAAAAAAGAGTTTATAATTCACAACACGTGGAATCAAATCAGGGAGAAAAAGGAAAAGCCTGCTTGGGTTAAAATTGTATGGAATAAAAATAATACCAAAAAGTATTCCTTTTGCACATCAAAGCTATTCTAGATAGATTAAATACGACAGATATTATCTCACAGTGGGGTGTTCAATGTCAGAATACATGTGTTTTATGCGGCGTAGCAAATGAAAGGAGAAATTATTTATTTTTCCTATGCAGTTACTCAAAATACATCTGGACTCTCATCAGATTAAAACTATTGCCAATACAGATAGTAAATATATCATTGAGAAAGAAGCCGAAGACTTGTTGCTCCATTTTCTGAACGCGATCTATTCCAATAGCTAGTGTCGGCGGCGATGGTTACTGCAACCTACGAAATATGAAATGAACGCAATAGACGAATATTTCAGCAGTGATCGAGAAGTAATATATAGCTAGCAAAACTGATTCAGGTTGAGGTTGCATACCAGTGTGGTAGATCGAAGGCAGGATACAGTCGTAATTCAGAAACTCGACGATTCTGAAAAGATGGGGCATCGAATAGCTTGATGAAGATTAGCGTCACAATGGAAGGAAGGGTTCTGGAAATGAAAAGAAGTGATTGGAATCTCATTTTGGATTAGAACAGGGTCGATGCGGGTTGAAGAGACATCGGTTTTATTATGTATTGTATGTAGTAAATAAATTTCCAATGCACAAGTCAAGGGATTATGTACTTATTTGCAAGAGTTGTCCAATATCGCACTCAGCGAATTGTGCAATGGTTCTTTCACGTCATCTATAAAGAATAAATTTTGCTATATATATATATATATATATATATAATGCTTTCGGCAAAATATATATTTTATTTTCGTATATAAATACTTTTTTATATAAATGTAATTATTAATTTAATGTAAAATTAATTATATAACTAATATATATACTTTTTTTATATAAATGTAATTATTAATTTAATGTAAAATTAATTATATAACTAATATATATATATATGTATGTATATATGTGTATATATATATATATATATATATATATCTGTATGTATGTATATATATATATATGTATGTATGTATATATAAAACTTTTATGCAAAATTTTGAAAATTATATATTACCCATTTTGTCCCGAAAATAAATAAAAAATTTATTAAATTTCTTTACGGATTTTATAATTAAATAATGATTATTTATTATAAAAATATCTGGTTGAGAGCATTATTGCAAATGGAATTATTTATATAAATTTTATTGTTATTATTATTTACATTAATATATAGTTAAAATAATTATGTATATATTTATATCATAAATAAATTATTTTAAAAAAGTCCTTACGGAGTTCGTATTATGTTTATTTAAAATTATTTTACAAACTAATATTTGAATTAATTTTGCAATTTAATTATATTTATATATATACATCTATATATTTTATAAGTGTTTTATATAAATTTATTTACAATTAGTATTTTATAATATATACATAAATATATCTATATACAAGTATTTATTTTCATTATATTTTGATGTGCACCTATATAAATTTGGACAACACATTCGTATACAAGAAGGGCTAACATTTCTGTTGCGGTGTAAACCCAGCATCTATACACAGGCATGTCAAACCATGTACACATTATCATATTGCACATGCACATACACACATATATGTACATGAAACACATATATACTATTTAATACAAATTATATAAATAAAAAATTATTCATAACTTTAAATAAAACATTGGTTTTATTTAAAAGAAAATTTAGAAAAGTTCTAAACAAATTTAGATTACATAGGTCCAATAAAGATCCAAAAAGGTAAGAAAAATCAATTTACCCAATTACTACGTTATGGGTTGGTCCAGTTCTAACAATGGTATCAGAGCCAAATAGCCTATGCGGTCTAAATTTATCACATCAAGGCTAACTATTTTAGCTCACAACCCAGTTAGTAAGGTGTCTACGAAGGATTGGGTTTGGTTAATCAAGTACCCTGCCATACCAAGCTATCGGCCTGACTTAAACAAATATATGAGCCAAAAGGTTGCCCATGAGAGAAAAGGCCCAATTTGAATTGGGCCTTGGGCTAATTTTTAAAATTGTTTTGAAATTTAAAAGTAAAGATAAAACAGAACATGTATATTATAGAAGTTATAATATAATGAAAATTTTCAAAGTGTTTAAAAACATATGTAAGTTAATTTCAAAATTTATTTTTGTTAATAAGATTAATAAAAGAAATGAATTAATTGAATAAGTTAATTAAATAATATAATATATATGCATGTATAATATATAGTAACATATGTTATGTTGTCATGAAATGTTCAAGGTAATATAAGTATACATGTATGTATATAAAATAATTTTCAAAATTAATAAAATTTAATTAAAATTGTTTAATTAAATAAATTAACTAAAAGTTAGTTAATAAATTAAAATACATGTATGCATGATATATGTGCATTATTATAAATATATATATTATAGATATTCAATATAATATGTTATAATTGAATAATGTACAATTAATTACAGTATTAATTAATTAAAGTTAATTAAATATGATTTAATTAATACAAAGTTATACATAAGATTATTATATAAGTTAATTAAAATATAAAGGCTATATATAATAAAAGTTATATAATATGAATGTACAAACTAAAGGTGGAATATTAAAGAAACCCAAATAGACTAAAGGAAAAAATACATTTGTAAAAATACGTATACCCCGATTCTCGATGTGTTTGACACTTGAATCACGAGGGTATTTCATAAAAAATATATTATTCCATAAGTCAATATCACTCAATATAATATATTGAAGATTATGAATCTTTAATATAATGTTATCCTTTACCATATATATACTAATAAATTACTTGAATACTCCTTAGTTGTTGAGCAAACTCAAGCGAGGGATGTTATGTGTAGCATTATTAATATATTGAATAGACACGGTAAGATAACTATATGTATTTGTTGAGAAAACTCAAGGTACATATACTATACTCAGGCTATCGCGATATGGTAGGTACATGTGAATAATTTCATTTCTATTTATTGAGCAAACTCAAGGTACCATAGGTTAGGAGTTATATATGATACCATCGATAAGAAGTTATCCATCGATTGTAGAGCTATGACTTGTTGAATAAAATCAATCTCAGAATTCCAAGACAGAAGGGTGCTAACACCTACTAGTGAAGTCGAAAGACTTCTATGTTTCGACCTAGGGTTTGGTGAAACATAAAAGACTAGTGGGAGCTTACTAGTAAAATGAAACATAAAGTTTAACTTTACTGATATTATAAGAACATCTACTATGATATTGTCCTAATAATCTACCTATTGAAACTTGTAGAAAATGTCAACTCCAAGATTGTTTAATGAAAGCGACAAACTAATTGGACCAAACAACTATGTCCATTGGTTGAGAGCTATAAAGATAGCTTTGACATACGAGCGTCTTTCATCGTCTACTACTTGTACTCCTATGACCAATCCCACTGATAACGCTAACCCGAACTGTATGTTGCTTATAATAAGTGAGTCGCTGACCAGGAAATTGCCAGGATTTCGTGTTGTCTACATTAGACAAGTCGTTGCAAAATCAACATGAAACCATGTCTGTTCATCAGATATTTGATAGTCTGAAGGCACTGTTTGTTAAGAAATCTTATTCTACAAGGTACAAGATTACTAAGAAATTGTTCAACACCAAAATGCAAAAGGGACAAAAAGTGGACAATTATGTTCTGATGATGAACTAGGCTTTCATAATTGGATGTGACGATAAGTAACAAGTTGCGAGTAGAATTGATCGTTGGTTCACTTACTCCTTAGTATGAATCGTTCATACTGAATTATAATATGAACCAACTGAATATGAATCTCATGGAGCACCTCAATATGTTGAGGTCGGCCAGTCACAATCGAAGGATCAAGGGGTCATGCTTGCTGTTAAGGGTAGGGCGTCATCTTTGAAGGGTTCGAAGAAATGAAAATTAGAAGGTAAGAAGAATAAGAATAGTAAGAAGACCGATGATAAAGGTGAATGTCACCATTGTCATAAGAAAAGCCACTGGAAAAGGAACTGTCCTGATCACCTAAAGATTGTTAAAGAAAGAATGCAAAATGGTTTTACAATTCCGTTAGGTACATTTAAGATTCAAAATTGTTTTGCAACCAATAAAATAGCTTGGGTTTTAGATCATGGATCTATAACTCACATATGTAATTCATTACGAGGACTCGGAACTGGCGTCGTGTGGTTGTTGATGGATCTATCATAGATTCAACGACAATAAGTGATTATCGTTTATGTTTGCCCAGTCGTGTTGTATTGATATTAAATAATTGCTACTTTGTAAAAGACTTTATTTTTGGAATTGTGTCTGTTTCGAGATTGTCTGAGAATGGATATGTATTTCATTGTGCGAATAATGTTATGAACATTAGTTTGGATGAAAATAAAGTCTGTGATGGTGTTCTTGAAAATGGCATTTATGTGATAAATACAAATTATGTTTGTTATGTGAGTAGTCCTTCTAACTATATAGATGGTAATTATCTTTAGCATTGTAGTCTAGGTCATATTAGTGAGAAACGGCTGCACAAAATGAAAACCGAAGATTTTCTCCTATCAATTGATTCTAAATTATTTAATACGTATGAGTCATGTCTCAAATGTAAAATGACTAAGCACCCCTTCAGTGGGAGTAATGGAAGAGTTGATAAACTCTTAAGTTTAGTACATAGTAATATATATGGTACGATGCTTGTAATAACCAAGGATAATAGTTCTTGCTTTGTTACCTTCATTGATAATTTCTTAAGGCTTGGATATATATATCTTATGAAGAACAAATCTGATGTCCGTGAGAAATTTATTGAGTATAAGAATGTAGTTGAAAATCAAATGAACCAAAAGATAGAAATTCTTCGATTTGATTGAGGAGGTAAGTACGTTGGACAGGAACTCTAATAGTACTTAAAAGATAATGGGACTAGCTCTCAGGTTACTCCATCATATACTCTGCAGCATAATGGTGTGTCGGAGAAAAGAAATCAAACCTTATTAGTTTCGTACCATGCTGAGTAAGATCAAGTTACCTCTGTTATATTGGGATATGTGCTAAAAACCATTATGCATATATTGAAATTGTTGCCCACTAAATATGTGCCTAGAACACCATATGAGATGTGGTGTGTTATGAATCCCAACTCATGTATTTGAAGGTATGAGGTTTGTAGGAAATGCAGATTACGGATCTTAAGGTAGAATTAACACTAGAGGGGGGATGAATAGTGTTTAATTAATTTTATGAATCTTTTTGAAATCTTTTCAAATTAAACCCAAACAGATGCAATTCACAAACACAGAGACAATCACAGAATCAGACATAGATGCAAACGGTAAATAAAAGCAGTAAAGGAAAGAACACACATAATTTTATATTGGTTCAGAGTTACCCTACATCTAGTCCCACATAATTTCTTTTGCAGATTTCTTTTCAAATATAATGTCGATATTACAACCTCGATTTCAAGGCCATGAGATACACCCTCCTGTCTTTGAGTCTAGGGAAAACCCTCTTGATTTAACCAGGCTACAAGATCACCTAATTGATTTACGGGCTACAATCACACCCAATTGTTTACGAGCCACAATCACACCGTTTCTAATCACACTTTGATAGAGAGAGACTCGATACACTTCGATCTTTCGATCTTTGAATTACAAATGATCCTATAACTCTGAATAGCACTGAGATCTTTGAGAGAGAGAGTGGCAGAGAATCAAACTAGAGACGATCGAGTTTGATTCACTTAGGATTTTGGCAGATTTATGTTAAAGCATTTGAAATATAAGAGAATATTTGAGTGGAGAAGAAGGATTGAAGAAATGAAGAAAAACTAACTTAAAATTCATTCCAAACAACTGGTATATATAGGAGAACAACGGTCATGGTCATTCGCAAAAGGTTATGACGAATAGACACTTCTTTTGAAAATTTGAAATTTGAAATCTATGGCTACCATGTCAACATGGGGGGTATAGGCATGTTGATATCCCCTAGTAATTTTTGAAAATTGATTTTTGTTTTAAAAGAGATTTTCTTTCTAAAGTTTGTCGAAACAATCTTAGAACTTTGTAAACTATTTTGAATATAGTTTATGATTATAAAAACCTTTAGAAAGTGATCTTACGAAATATAAAAGTAATAAAAACTAAATATATTAATATTTTGAGATTAAAACTAAAACATTAAAACCAGGAGATAGTTTAAAAACAAGAAATGATTTTGAAATTAATACGACTAAAAATATTTTTTGAATTAAGGCTAAAAAATTTAAACCGAGAGAGATGTCTTTTTAAAAAGATAGTTTTGAAAAAATCTAAAAATAAGTCATTTTGAAAATTTCATGGATTCCATTCCACTAGAGAAGGTCGTGGGTTCCATCCCACTAGAGAAGGTTGTGGGTTCCATCCCACTATTAAAGTGAGAAGGTGGATTCCATTCCACAATTAAAATCCGAATAAAGATTTTAGTGCTATTATGAAGTTTTAATATAAATCTAGAATTTATTACTTATCGTGATATCTTGAACTCTTAAACTCTTGATACTCATGAGTCTTCAGTCTTGATTTCTACAATCTTGAATTCGTCAGTCTTAAATCTCTATATTGTACAGTCTTCATTCTCAATACCCGTATATATATATATATCCTGCATATACATATATATCTAGACAATGATATTAGTATTTATATTTTATTACAAGTCCTAAGGTTGTTGTCATCAAAACCATCATCTCAGGATCTAACAAGGTTATCCGGTCTACGCTAAAAAAATTGGTCCAAATAAACTAGAAACAAGATCGGTACTGTGTTAATTTATAGGATATCCCAAAAACTCAATGGGATATATATTCTACAATACCAGGAACAAAAGGCTATTTTTCGGCATGCTATCCTTTTGGAAAAGGAATTTCTATCAATGGAAATGAACACCGAGGTTGTAGACTTGGATGAGGTCAAAGAAATTAACACCGACGTCGAGTCAATGCGAGAACCAAGTTTACCCGTATACGAAAACCTGCAACCTATTAGAAGGTTTAGTGGGGAATCTCGAGCACTAGAGAGATACTGTTAGTTCCTGAGATGATGGTTTTGATGACAATAACCTTAGGACTTGTTATAAAATATAAATACAAATATTCTTGTCTAGATATATATGTATATGCAGGTACTGAGAATGAAGATTGTACAGTATAGAGATTCAAGACTGACAAATTCAAGATTGAAGAATTCAAAACTGAAGAGTCATGAGTATCAAGAGTTCAAGATATCAAGTTAAATAATAGAGTCTAGATTTATTTTAAAACTTCATAATAGCACTAAAATTTTATTCGGAGTTTAATTGTGGAATGGAATCCACCTTCTCGCTTTAATAGTGGGATGGAACGCACGATCTCTTTAATGGGATGGAACCCATGACCTTCTCTAGTGAAATGGAATCCACAAAATTTTCAAAATGATTTATTTTAAATATTTTTTCAAAAACTTTTTAAAAGTCATCTCTCTCAGTTTAAATATTTTAGCCTTAAACTATTTTTATTATCTTTTATATTTTGATTTCAAAATCATCTCTTGTTTTTAAACTATCTCCTGGTTTTAATATTATAAGCTTTAAATCTCAAAAATATATTCTATACTTAGTTTTTAATATTACTTTTATATTATAGATTATATATTTTTAAGATTACTTTTTAAATCTCTTTTATAAGTTTAAACTATATTCAAACTGGTTTATAAACTTCAGAAATTATTTTGATAAGTTTTAAAAAGAAAATCTCTTTTAAAAACAAAAATCAATTTTCAAAATTTACTAGGGCATGTCGACATACCCCATCCCCCCATGTCGACATGGTAGCCGTAGGATTCAAATTTCAAATTTTCAAAAGAAGCGTTTATTCGTCATAACCTTTCACGAATGGACATGACTGTTGTTCTTCTATAAATACCAATTGTTTTCAACGAATTTTAAGTTAGTTTTTCTTCATTTCTTCACTCCTTCTTCTCCACTCAAATATTCTCTTATATTTCAAATGCTTTAACACTACTCTGCCGAAATTCTAAGTGAATCAAACTTGATCGTCTCTAGTTTGATTCTCTGCCACTCTCTCTCAAAGATCTCAGTGCTATTCAGAGTTATAGGATCATTTGTAGTTAGAGATCGAAAGATCGAAGTGTATTGGGCCTCTCTCTATCAAAGTGTGATTGGAAATGGTGTGATTGTGGCCCGTAAACCAATTGGGTGTGATTGTAGCCCGTAAATCAATTAGGTGATCTTGTAGCCTGGTTAAATCAAGAGAGTTTGCCATGGACTCGAAGACAGGAGGGTGTATCTCATGGCCTTGAAATCGAGGTTGTAATCTCGACATTATATTTGAAAAGAAATATGCACAAGAAATTTTGTGGGACTAGACGTAGGGTAACTTTGAACCAGTTTAAAATTCCAGTGTGTTTTTCCTTTATTGCTTTATTTACTATTTGCATCTGTGTGTGATTTTGTGATTGTCTCTGTGTTTGTGAAATTGCATCTGTATGTGTTTAATTTGAAAAGATTTCAAAAGTTCCATAAAACCCATTAAACACTATTCACCCCCCTCTAGTGTTAATCCAGCCTTAAGATCTGGAATCCACATTACCAACATTTGGTATCAGAGCATTGGTTTTCAAATTTTTCATAATATGATTTTTGAAAAGTTTTCAAATGGCTACCAACACTGGTAATGTCAACACTATCACTAGTTCATTTGTAGAAGGTCAGTCTACTGCCAGACCACCACTTTTTAATGGCAGTAACTATGCATATTGGGCATGTAGGATGAAAATCTATGTACAATCAATAGGATTGGACACTTGGAATATCACACAAACTGAGAACATTGAACCCACAACAAATTTTGCACAGTGGACCGCTGAGCAAAAGACTGTTGCTCAAAACAATTCCAGAGCCATGAAATTTCTATTATGTTCACTTGATAGGAATGAGTTTAATAGAGTGTCTGTCTGTAAGTCTGCATATGATTTGACGCCCCACCTCTATACCCACACTAGACAAGAACACTACGGTGTAGTGCTGTCGACTAGCACGTAGAATAAGGCTGTGGAGGAGCGACCATCTATGTAACTTCTTTGTGCGAGCACCTATATGTCAGATAGAATAGAATGCATATCATTTAAGGAGGAAATCCGACATACCGATACAAACCCAGAGCTATTACACAGTGGCTATATATAATCTTCGGAAACAAACATAGAAATAATCATAACATAAATCAGTCACAGACATCCATATCACAAAGGCGGAAGAAGATATGAATAAATATATATAACACATAAAAGTGTACATCATAGTAGTGGTCGGAAAGATCCACGATAATACAAAAGGATAGCAGCACGTGCTATACAAAAAAATAAGTACACAACATAGAGTCTATATCTCAAATGTGTACATCTAAAAACTACTAATCTATGTAGTTAGCCAAAAGTCAGAATAATCCTGAAGAGAAGTCAAGCAGAAGCACCTGTAACATCTCGGTCTGACCCGAGTATTATTTATAAGAAAATAATAAACGAATCAGTCTAGCTATAAATATCAGATGATATGGTATGAAGTAAAAGACATGGCATGAACATGTAATAACCATAATGGCATACTACTATAAGTATGTAATTGAAAATCAACAAGAGATTAATCAATATCACAAGAATCTTCTCAAAGATAAAATAGGGTATCATACCCTAAACTTGTATTCATAACAAGTCAATGACACATGAATTCACTAATGCACAAAAACTAATATCATATCAATGAAAACCATGAAAAGTGGTGAAGCACAAATTCCAGAAATCAACACCAGAAATCCAGAAATCACATAAAAAGGGGGGAAAAAGGCCTAACACATGAACGGGAGTTATGCAAACTCACCAACGCATGAAACACATAAACGAGAAGCTATCTCATGGAAGCTATCCATTAAATTTCCACACAGAAATGGCCCGAAGACCATGGGGTGCTACCCCATATATGTGATGGTGAAACATCACAAAAGCAGGGTCTAGTCTCCCTCGCAGACAAAGAGACATCGCTCAATCGCTAGTCTAAATCACAAAAATGATCATCATGATCATTAGGAAGTGTCAATTACACTAAGCCAGTAAATATATGAGTTTAGCTTCATGTCCCATAACCACTAGCTTAACTTAAATATTTACGAACAAACTGTAGATCTCCACTAGGAAATTGTCACAAAAGGGTTCAATCGAACAAGTCCAAGAGCTAACCGACGAAGTGAATGCAAGCGTTTCATACCACTCGTTTTACTAAGTCGTTTAATTCAATTTCTCATCCGAGTGAAGTAAAGGCTTGTATATACTAATAGATTGGAAAACGGTTTAGGAAAAAAAAGAGCTTTGTAATAAAATAGAGTTGAAATCGTTTTGATGAAAGAGCTTTGATATTTACTACTAGTATTGAAACCTCTACGTCTTTAAAGCGACAAGTCACAAAACGATTGTTGAAACAAATCGAATCACATAAATTCACATTCGAAGACGTGAGAAAAATCCAAAGAAATCAATCCCCAAAACCATCAAAGTAGGAAGTTCTGTTGAATGTTTTTCAGATAAGATCCCCTACGGAGGGGGGTCCGGGGGGGTGGCAACCCCCCAAGGTGGGGGTGCGGGGGCAACGCCCCCGCTACGGGGTTCGACCTAAGAGAGGCGAGCGACTTAAGGGAGGCGACCTAAGAGAGGTGTTCGCGAGTTAGCAGAAGCGAGCGACTTAAGGGACTCGTGACCTAACAAGGTAATAAGGTCGAGCGACCTACGACCTAAGGGTCTACGACCTATGTGGCGCGACCTAAGGGATGAACGACCTAACTCGGTCGAACTAAGGAGAAGGGG
Organism: Allium fistulosum; assembly: GCA_030737815.1. Lineage (NCBI taxonomy): Eukaryota > Viridiplantae > Streptophyta > Magnoliopsida > Asparagales > Amaryllidaceae > Allium > Allium fistulosum. Next base: position 801,979,826 of record CM060903.1, on the reverse strand, counting down.
TTGCGACCTAAGTGGAACAGGTCGAGCGACCTAAGAGACATGAGGTCCAGCGACCTAATGGATATAAGGTCCAACGACCTAAGTTGAAGCAAGGCCTAGCGACCTAAGGAAAATAAGGTCTAACGACCTAGGGAAAAGAGACACGTGACCTAAGGACTCGCGACCTAAAACTCACGACCTAAAGACACGCGACCTAAAACTCGCGACCTAAAGCTCGCGACCTAAAGACACGCGACCTAGAGGCCATCGACCTAACCAAGCGATATGGCGAGCGACCTAACGAGGTCATAGGTGAGCGACCTAATCGAGAAAACGAGCCGAGCGACCTAGTGATAAGGTGGTCGAGCGACCTATCGCTGTAAAGGCCAGCGACCTAAAGAGGTTATCTAAGCCGAGCGACCTATCGACTTATAGGCCAAGCGACCTACGACTTATACTGGGACGAGCGACCTAAAGTTTGCCGAGTGATAGTAGGTCGGAAACGACCTAAGGCCATGCGAGCTAACATTCCAGAACGACCTAGTGCTAGAAAATCACCAAAAACACTGAAAATTGGGGCTTTTCGCCAATCCAATCCAAACCAAAAGCAAATGTTCATACAAATGCGATAGGGAATCATTCCCAACAGTCCAATGACAGTTATAGTCAAGATGTGAGATTAAAAATCTCACCTTTTCACGGAATTTGATGAAGATGAAGCTCGGGAGCAAAGCAAAGATCAACCACAAGCTTGAATCAATGTCTTCACTTTGAATTTGGAGTTAGATGTTGAATTTGCTAAAGAACTTGAGCTTGGAATTTTAATTTCCCATTCCCTCCACCATTTTTAATAAAGCTTGAAGTGTTTGATGAAGTGGTGAAGAGGAGAGGGGGTTGGGACTGAGTTAACAAATGGTTCAGCCCAAACCAAAGCTCCAAGCAAAAAGTGACGAAAATTTCACTATCTCCAAACATATCGAAGTTTACACTCAAAAAGATCGAAAACGTCATTTTGAACTCAATGGAGGTGGTCTCGAGTCCTAATTTGACCGTATGTAAAAAGTAGCTTTTCGGACTAACACCCGACTAACGATAAAATATTTAAATAAAATATTTAAATATAAAATCGATAAATATGCAAGTTGTTACATATGAGATCTAGAAAACGTTGCAAGTTACTCATGAAGGAACAAGCAAAGTTAAACAGACCAAAATATCCATTTTGACCAATCAGTTTCAATTATTCAAGATGAATCCAAATGAGTCCATTTCAGACATGTATAGTCGGTTTCAAGACATTGTGCACTCACTAATTGCATTAGGAAAGAACTTCTTTGAAGAAGATCAAGTTAGAAAAATTCTGAATTCAATCACTCTGGAATGGGATCAGAAGACTCTAGCAATTGAAGAGGCTAATGATATCAGTATGCTGAAAATTAAAGAATTAATTAGGAATTTGATGTCGTTTGAAGTACAAATGCAAGGGAGAAGAGAAAGCAAGGCCATAGAAAAGAAGTCAATAGTGTTTAATGCAATAACAGATGGTTCAGACTCAAACAGTGACGACGATGAAGAAATAGCCTTGATGACAAGAAATTTTAGTAGTTCTGAAATATAGAAAGATGAACAACTACAAGAGACTCTCAAAAATGTCAGATGCTACAATTTTGATGAGCCAGGCCACTTAAAAAGAGATTGTCTGTATCCGGATAAGCAGAAATTTCCTCCAAGAAATGATTCATCAAAGAAAAGGAAGAGAGCATATACTGCTACACTAGACGATTCAGACTCATCCTCCAGCAATGAAGATCAAAAGACGAAAATTCAAATATTTGCTTTACAGCTATTCATGAATCTGATGATCTCGAAATATGGACTAAAAATAGGTACGCATTTAAATTATATTGGTTGAAATTGTTTGCTTGAATGTTTGAATGTTTAATTGTTTGTATGTTTTGAAATTACTTGTTGTTTGAATTTAAAATTTTGAATTTTAAAATAATGTTATTTTAATAATATTTTAAATATTAATATTAAATTGTTATTATATTTTATTTTATTTCAGATAAAATATAAATTAGATTATAGGATATATATATACATATATATATATATATATATATATATTAAACAAAATAAAAAAAATTAGTCACGTGTATTATAGGACCCATGTCGACATGGCCCTACCCCCTATGTCGACATCCCCCCAGAAATTTGAAATTCAATTTTGAATTCAAAACTTTGAAATTCCCTCCACCTTTTCATCAACTCCAAAGCTCTGAAAAGGTGTCTCTTGACCAGAGAACATGACTATTGAATATCTATTTATCCCCTTAACTTTATCCTATCTTTTCACTTTTATTTCAAAATTCAAACTCTCTTTCAAACTCTCAAGCTCTCTACTCTCTTCAAAAATGGCTTCCTCAAGCACCCCATCCACTATTAGACTGTCCAAGGCCATCAAAGAATTCCTCAACAATGACCCGGAAGCTATCAAAGCTTACATAAGCTATGTAAACTTTGGAAAAGTCCATACGGGAAAATTTGCAATCTTTAATGATTTTCCTTCTTATAAACTCAATATTCTTTATGAAGAGAATCAAATTCTTAGTTTAATTGATGATTCTCAAAATGATTTTGTTTGTTATCTGTTAACCCGCCTTTTGGCAAGGCCGTAGACAGGCGGATTTAACTAAATCGGTTGCTCGGTTGTCGAGACTGGAATACGATGGGTTTTAGTCAATTGGATGGATAGACAATCAATCACGGATGGTAATCATGATTATGAAGCCGGGATTCGGCGTATTCAATGGACAAAAGTCGCGGGATACTCGAAATACGAGTTTTGACAAAAGTTGAGTTGTCGCGGGTTGCCAGGAGTTTGCTTCGAGTTGTATTTGGACTTGCTTTGGGTTTTCTTGATGGTTTCTCCGAGTCATCCAGGGTAATGCTCTGGGTGAGTATCGAGTGGGTCGGCATGTTGGAGTCTGGAGTGGGTCGGCATGTTGGAGTCTGGAGTGGGTTGGCATGTTGGAGTCTGGAGTGGGTCGGCATGTTGGAGTCTGGAGTGGGTCGGCATGATGAAGTCTGGAGTGGATCGGCATTTTGCATACTCCAAGAAAGCAGTGGTCGGCTGTATGGACTCGACTATGGTCCTAATAGGCCCAGATCACTCAGGAAGCCCAATAACTCGGATTTTTCCTATAAATACAGCAAGCGGGGCTTAAGAAAATGGATCTTCATTCTATTTCTCTTCTTCTTCCTCATTAAGGCTACTCTACCATAATTGTTTTGAAAACTCCGGATTGTAACTGTAATTGATTCTCATATCAATTTAAAGGAAAATTTTGGAGTGGACGTAGGCCAGAGTCAGCCGAACCACTATAAATCCACTATTTTTTCTTCTTTCTTTTAAATTTTTACTGCTCTTCATATTTATACTCTCTACATACACTCTATCTGTTATCTGTGACTGTTAGTTGGTGCTTTCATTTCCGTTTAGGTGTTAGTGACCAATTTTGGCGCTAACATTTTAATGCTTTCACTGAGAAAGCTAACACTCAGGGACTCTAAAGCTTGGACTTTGGATTTAAAGGCTTAGGAACTCGGATTCTTGGGAAGCTATGGCAAAGCAATCAACAAGGAGACAAAGAGCGGAAAGAAGTCAACATGAAGGAAGTCAGGAGGCTTCCTCAGGAGCTAATCAGACCTTAGTTTTCATCACCAAAGGTGAGATGGAAATGATGATGGATGCTATGCAGGAAGGGATACTAAAAAGGTAAGGGGAAATGATACAGAACCTACTCCAACAGGTTGGACAAGTTGGAGTGTAAAACAAAAGGAATGGAGTAGCAGGTGATGCTGGAAATGAGGATCACGAAGCTAGAGCGACAGGAACGGAGGCAGCCCGGAATCAGGACTAAGGGCATGAAGCGACCAGAGTGTGGGATAGAGTTGGACCATCGGGAACGGCCCCTGAACTAGGGGCATGCCCCCGATTCGTGTAGGCTCCATTCCAGTAAGAATACCAGGCGATGCTGGGCAATTTGGCGTTAATAGGGAAGTGGATGCTCATCCTGAAGGGCAGGTTCCAGGATTCCCTCGTGGACTCGGGGGCAGGTTGGAGACAACGGACAGAGGCCGTTACTTTATGATAATGACAGGTTAGCAGACGTAATCAGACGGGCTATGAGGGAAGGATTGGTGAATAGAGATTTGGAGGACATGAACAGGAGCCCCTTCACTCCTATGATCGGGTGGGCAAGGAATCCGCCGGATTTTAAACTACCATCGCTGGAAATGTATGATGGGAAAACAGATACCATGATTCACCTAACATGGTATATGAGACACATGGAAGTACTGGGGGCATCGGAGGAAGTCATGGCACGGTGCTTCCCTTTGTATTTGACGGATATAGCGGCACTATGGTTCAGACAACTGGAAAGTGGCTCTATTGGCACATGGACGGAGCTGATTGATAGGTTTATAAGGCAATTTCGGGTCCACATCATGAGACCTAGGAGTGTGATGACTTTGACATCGATGAAGCAATGGAAGGGAGAATCACTTAAGGATTTCTTAACCAGATTCAATGCGGCAGTGGCTTCGGTGGATCGACCTAATCCGTCGATGGTTTTGATGGCGGCAATCTCAGGGATTGCCGATAATTCGAATTTTAAGATATCATTGGAGCGGGATCCACCAATGGATCTCAGGGAATTTTACCATGAAGCGGAAAGGTTTCTAAGACAGGAAGATGCGAAGGCTGAAAGAGAAGGGAGAGAGGTAGAGGTTTATGCGGTAAAAGGTGGAGGTCCACCCAGGGAGGATTCAAACAAGGACGACAGAGGCAAAAGGAAAATAGATAGCAAAAACATATCGAAAAGGCAATGGAGGGAATCAAAATTCTCTTCTTATACGGATTTGAATGAGACTCTGGAAAGAATTTATTTAGATACTCAAGGACGCCTCCAGTATCGAAGGCTAGCAGAGAGGGAACCCTCAGAGCACGAACGGGCATCAGGAAAGCATTGCCTATTCCATGAGCTGGATGGGCATAACACAAATGAATGCAGGCATTTGAAGGATATCATTGAGGAACATATAAGGAATGGTCATTTACAATAGTACATAAGGAATCGAGCTGTGGTAGTGGAACAGGAGCAACTGCCCACATCAGACGAAGCTGGCACTGGATCTAGGCATCGTCGCCTTATTATCAGCTGAATGGATTTATGGCTTTGAATAAGTAGTAAACCCCAAAGTAAGGCGGCTAAGTCACTTACACATGTATGGGATCGAGGACGGTCTCTAGGCATGCTCTGAGATGATGATATACTATTATGCTCGGGTTTATGAAATTTTGTTTTTTCTATTTTCTATGATCTCTAGTTTCTTTCTTGGTACTACGGACATTTGATTTTCTTTATCGTATGGACTTTTATTTTATCAATGGAACTCTGTGTTGATTGGATTTTGGAATATTAATGTAATAAATAGTACAGGTCACATGGTTACGGTCCCGATCGGAGAGATGGGGCGGAAATCGCATGTCATGAGTCCCTTCGTCGGAGAGCGATTGAATGGACTCTAGCGTGGAATGGACCGAAGAATATAAAAGTCCTCGACCGGAGAGTCGAGGTCGGAGAATATAAAAGTCCTCGACCGGAGAGTCGAGGCCGGAGAATATACAAGTCCTCGACCGGAGAGTCGAACCCGGAGAATATAAAGTCCTCGACTGGGGATCGAGGCCAGAGAAGGATACCCTACGGATTAAGTCATTGACTGGAGAGTCGAGGCCGGAGTAGGATAAAATAACCCGGATTTGAGTTACAGGACCCAGAGAGGTCCTAGATCTGGGTATGGACCCGGTGAGGTCCCGAATATGGATTATAGGACCCAGCGAGGTCCCAACTTTGGATATGGACCCGATAATGTCCCGGATATGGATTATAGGACCCGGCGAGGTCCCGGCTTTGGAAATGGACTCGGCGAGGTCCCAGCTATGGATTATAGGACCCAGAGAGATCCCAGGCTTGGATAAAATGATCCGAAGAGATCATGGATTCGATTATCGGATCTAAGGCTATTCAAAACACACCTTCCAAAGCAAGGCATGTTTTGGGCGGAAAATGTTAACCCGCCTTTTGGCAAGGCCGTAGACAGGTAGATTTAAGTAAATCGGTTGCTCGGTTGTCGAGACTGGAATACGATGGGTTTTAGTCAATTGGATGGATAGAAAATCAATCACGGATGGTAATCATGATTATGAAGCCATGATTCGGCATATTCGATGGACAAAAGTCGCGGGATACTCGAAATACGAGTTTTGACAAAAGCTGAGTTGTCGCGGGTTGCCTAGAGTTTGCTTCGAGTTGTATTTGGACTTGCTTCGGGTTTTCTTGATGGTTTCTCCGAGTCATCCAAGGTAATGCTCTGGGTCGGTTGGAAGTTGGGTCGGCAAGTTGGAGTCTGGAGTGGATCGGCATGTTGGAGTCTGGAGTGGGTCGGCATGTTGGAGTCTGGAGTAGGTCGGCATGTTGGAGTCTCGAGTGGGTCGATGTGTTGGCGTCTCGAGTGGGTCGGCATGTTGGAGTCTAGAGTGGGTCGGCTGTTGGAGTCTGGAGTGGGTCGGCATGTTGGAGTCTCGAGTGGGTCGGCATGTTGGAGTCTCGAGTGGGTCGGCATGTTGGAGTCTCGAGTGGGTCGGCATGTTGGAGTCTCGAGTGGGTCGGCATGTTGGAGTCTCGAGTGGGTCGGCATGTTGGAGTCTCGAGTGGGTCGGCATGTTGGAGTCTCGAGTAGGTCGACATGTTGGAGTCTGGAGTTGATCGGCATGTTGGAGTCTCGAGTGGGTCAGCATGTTGGAGTCTCAAGTAGGTCGGCATGTTGGAGTTTGGAGTGGGTCGGCATGTTGGAGTCTGGAGTGGATCGGCATTTTACATACTCCAGGAAAGCAGTGGTCAGATGTATGGACTCGATTATGGTCCTAATGGGCTCGGATCAGTCGGGAAGCCCAGTAACTCAGATTTTGCCTATAAATACAGCAAGCGGGGCTTCAGAAAAGGGATCTTCATTCTGTTACCCTTCTTCTCCCTCATTAAGGCTACTCTGCCATAATTGTTTTGAAAACTCCAGATTGTAACTGTAATTGGTTCTCATATCAATAAAAAGGAAAATTTTGGAGTGGACGTAGGTCAGAGTCAGCCGAACCACTATAAATCCACTGTTTTCTCTGCTTTCTTTTTAATTTTTACTGCTCTTCATATTTATACTCTCTACATACACTCTATCTGTTATCTGTTATCTGTGATTGTTAGTTGGTGCTTTCATTTCCGTATATGTGTTAGTGACCAATTTTGGCGCTAACATTATCCAAATCTTGTTAAAATGTTTTATGCAAATTTGAATCGTGGTTTTTATGATGGTAATGAAGGAGAAGTTTGGAGTAGTGTTAAAGGAACATGACTTGTTTTAAATATTGATATTTTGGGAAATATTCTTGGTTGTGAGTATATGGGAATGAATCTTTTGGATTTTTAAATTGATGAACACGATCGTGAGACATTTCATCACATTTTTGAAGGAGATGATAACTTTGAATTTATAAATCGAAATTTCTGTCCAAAAGCAAGAATTGTAAACCTTCTTTTGCAACATACCATAACTCCAAGATTGGGAAATTTCAATCACCCGACCTTAAAAGTTTGTAAGGCACTTTTTGCTATTTATGGGCACTATGACATTAATTGGGCGTAAGTAATTTTGGATGAACTTCGTCGCAAAAGTTTTACTTTAGGAGAAAACACTTTGTATCATGGGATTTATCTTACTCAGATTTTTAACTATTTTGGTGTTGATTATAAGAGAGAGGAATTCGTTTCTCGAAAAGTGTTTAACCATGCAAATATCTCTCTTATTAAAATTCCGCTTGTGTTTCAACCATATGAAACACTTACCGAAAAGGATGAAATGTTGGCTCATGAAGAGATGGAAGAAGAGGAGGAGGAGGAGGAGGAGGAGGAGGAAGGGGAGGGGATGGAGATTGAAGAAGAAGGAGAGGAGGAGAAAGCGACTTCATTGGAAAGCACTGAATACCCTTTCACTCCCAACAATCCATCTAACAAGACACTTCTCAAAAACCAAAAGATAATAGTGGAAAATCAAAGGATTCTCAAAGATCCTTTAATGAAAAGTTGGATAAAATTTCCACCAAAATTGAACAAGTTCTTTGGGAAAGTGAGTCACTAACTTGGATTATCATCATCTTCATCATCCTCTATCCAATTCTAGTTTCCATTTCAAGTTGTATTAGTTTATATCTTTCGATTAGTTAATGTTATGTATTGTTTATGTAATGTTAACTAAAATTTATCAATGAAAATCGTTTATTTCTGTTCATTAGCTCTAAAATATCTCTGGAATGCTTGTTATTATATAATATAAGTTTATATATATAGAATTGTACATAATATAAAGAAACAAAGCTAGTTTCCAAATTCAACAGGGGCGTGTCGACACCCCCCTACCCCTATGTCGACATGTAATGGCCAGAAAGTAATTTTTGTTTTGAATTTGAAATAGACATAACTACCTTGTGTCTTTTCATTTCAAACAACTTTCTATATATTTAAATACTTGTTTCTTCCAAAAAAATGTACATTTTCAATTCTTCTTATTTTCTACTGAATTTCTTCATATTTTATCAAAAATGGCCTCTCCTATTCATAATCTAAGTGAGAATCTTGAAGAAACTCTCAAATCTTTCAAGAACATACTTACTTTTATCCTTCGCAATCAACGACGCTTAGAATCAAGCCAAATGCAGATGATAAAAGAACAAGGCACTTCGATGCCATTCGATGGATGATTTCAGCCCTCAACAAAGAAGAACTTGAAGCGAATCCAGAAGGAACTCTGAACAAGGATAATGAAGAATGGGATGCTATAAAGGCAGATTCTATCTTCGGTGAAGAAGGATGGGTTGAAGTTCCAAGAAATGTTTGATTTGACTTGTGTGTTTGATTTACTTTGATTTGATTTGGTTTGATGCGATTTGAATTATTTGGTTTGATTTGACTTGATTTGAATTGTTTTAATTGATTTGAACATGGTGTGTAATATATGATTGAAATGGTGTGGTTTGATAAATATATTGATTGATTATGTTTGAAATTTTCATATCTCTCACATTTACCTTACTATATTTTACTCATATTATTATCTATCTCATTTATATTCTACTATACTATATTATTATCCTATATAGTGCTATAGTATAAGATTTATGGGGAGTTATGTAGTTTAGGATTGTTTTTGTTGATGGTAAAGGGGAAGAAATATAAAATAGGTTAGTTAGGCTTAGATTAAGGGGAAGTTAGTGGATTAAGGGGGAGTTGTTAGAATAAGGGCGAGTCGGAGTAGAATCAGAGTTTGGTGGAGTATATTTTATAAACAAAGATTGTCGTCATCGAAAGGGGGAGATTGTTAGTTCCTGAGATGATGGTTTTGATGACAACAACCTTAGGACATGTTATAAAATATAAATACAAATATTCTTGTCTAGATATATATGTATATGCAGGATATATATGTAGGTAATGAGAATGAAGATTGTACAGTATAGAGATTCAAGACTGACGAATTCAAGATTGAAGAAATCAAAACTGAAGACTCATGAGTACCAAGAGTTCAAGATTTCAAGAGTTCAAGATATCAAGATAAGTAATAGAGTCTAGATTTATGTTAAAACTTCATAATAGCACTAAAATCTTTATTCGGATTTTAATTGTGGAATGGAATCCACCTTCTCGCTTTAATAGTGGGATGGAACCCACGATCTCTTTAGTGGGATGGAACCCATGACCTTCTCTATTGAAATGAAATCCAAAAAAAATTCAAAATGATTTATTTTAAATATTTTTCCAAAAACTTTTTAAAAGACATCTCTCAGTTTAAATTTTTTAGCCTTAGACTATTTTTATTATCTTTTATATTTTGATTTCAAAACCATCTCTTATTTTTAAACTATCTCTTGGTTTTAATATTATAAGCTTTAAATCTCAAAAATATATTCTATACTTTGTTTTTAATATTACTTTTATATTATAGATTATATATTTTTAAAATTACTCTTTAAATCTCTTTTATAAGTTTAAACTATATTCAAAATGGTTTATAAAACTTTATAACTTGTTTTGACAAGTTTTAAAAAGAAAATCTCTTTTTAAAAAAAAATTCAAAATTTACTAGGACATGTCGACATACCCCATCCCCCCATGTCGACATGGTAGCCGTAGAATTCAAATTTCAGATTTTCAAAAGAAGTGTCTATTCATTATAAACTTTCACGAATGGATATGACTGTTGTTCTTCTATAAATACCAATTGTTTTCAACGAATTTTCAGTTAGTTTTTCTTCATTTCTTCACTCCTTATTCTCCACTCAAATATTCTCTTATATTTCAAATGCTTTAACAAAACTCTGCCGAAATTCTAAGTGAACCAAATTCGATCGTCTCTAGTTTGATTCTCTACCATTCTCTCTCAAAGATCTTAGTGCTATTCAGAGTTGTAGGATCATTTGTAATTAGAGATCGAAAGATCGAAGTGTATCGAGTCTCTCTCTACCAAAGTGTGATCGGAAACGGTGTGATTGTGGCCCGTAAATCAATTGGGTGTGATTATAGCCCATAAATCAATTAGGTGATCTTGTAGCCTAGTTAAATCAAGAGAGTTTGCCCTGGACTCTTAGACAGAAGGGTGTATCTCATGGCCTTGAAATCGAGGTTGTAATATCGACATTATATTTGAAAAGAAATCTGTACAAGAAATTGTGTAGGACTGGATGTAGGGTATCTCTGAACCAGTATAAAATTCTGGTGTGTTCTTTCCTTTACTGCTTTTATTTACTATTTGCTTCTATACCTAATTCTGTGATTGTCTCTATGTTTGTGAAATTGCATCTGTATGTGTTCAATTTGAAAAGATTTCAAAAGTTCCCTAAAATCCATTAAACACTAGTCACCACCCCCTCTAGTGTTAATCCACCCTTAAGATCTGTAATCTGTATTTCCAACAGATACTACGTTTTCTCATGAATGTCGAAAAGGAGAATTGTGTCTTAGATGACGACACTTCTCTGCCTTTTCAACAAGCGTGTTAGAGTAACGACTTTGCACTTTGACTTGGAACAATTAAATTCGAGATGGATTCCATGTACAAAAACAAAGTATGGACTTTGTTGGACATACCCAAAGGGATAAAACCTATCGGTTGTAAATGGATTTTTAAGAAAAATCTAAATAAAGATGGAGAAGTAGAGACTTACAAGGCTAGGCTAGTTGAGAAAGGATTTTGTCATATTTAAGGTATTAATTATGATGAACTTTTTCGCTCCTAGCCATGCTTAAGTCCATTCATATTATGCTGGTCATTGCTGCATTCTATGACTATGAAGTATGGAAAATGGATGTAAAGATGACATTTCTAAATAACGATTTAGAAGAAACCATCTATATGTTGGTGCTCGAAGGTTTTGTGGTTAGTGGGGGTAAGGGTAAGTTTGGCAAGTTGTTAAAGTCCATTTATGGACTAAAACAAGCTTCAGGGAGTTGGAGCAGGTGTTTTGATAAGGTAATCAAATAGTTTGGTTTCTATTAGAACACTGAGGAAGCATGCGTATATTGAAAGGATCAGGGCAATGTAATTGTATTCTCAGTGCTATATGTTGACGATCTTCTATTGATTGGCAATGGCACTTCGTTATTGCACTCAATGAAAGCTTGGCTTTCCAAGAACTTCCCCATGAAGCATTTAGGAGAAGCAGCCTATACACTAAGTATAAAAACCATAGAGATAGATCTACGAGGCTACAGGTACTGTCCCAATCCCTGTACATAGACACCATACTGAAAAGGTTCAGTATGGAGAATTCCTAGCATGAAAATGTCCCAATGCAATCTGGAATCGTGCTTTATAAGAAGGACGCTCCTCATACCAATAAGGAGAAAGAGCATATGAAGAGGATCCCTTATGCTTTAGCCATAGGATCCATAATGTACTACTATATACTAGACCGGATGTAGCATACAGTTATGATGCGTAAGCCGATACCAGTCTATTCCTGGTTAAAAGCATTGGACATCAGTAAAATGTATGGTGAAGTATTTAAGAAATACTCGGGACTAATTCCTAATATACGGGAATAGAAACCTCTTTATGAAGGGTATACTGACTCTAGCTTTCAAAGTGACGTTGATGATAGTAAGTCAGTGTATGGTTATGTTTTATGCTTAACGGAGAGGCCATTAGTTGTAAAAGTTCCAAATAATAAACATTAGCCGATTCGACGATGGAGGCCGAGTATATCACCCATAATGAAGTAGCTAAAGAGGCGGTCCAGATCGCAAGTTTTTAAGTGAGTTCAAAGTGATTCTCGATACCAAGAATCTAATGGCATTGTTCTATGACAACAATGCGGTGATATAGATCGCAAAGAAGCCCAAAGCACACAAGAAATCATGGCATGTTCTTCGCATGTTCCACCTCATCAAATAATTCATTGAGAAGAAAGATGTTATGATATAGAGGGTCGATTTTAAGAACAACATAGCAGATCCATTCACTAAGGGTCTAAGTTACCCGGTTCTTGAGAAGCCGGTCGAAGGGACGGGAAATGGCCCTAAGTGCAAGTAGGAGATTGATAGAGTTAGAGTTATGCCCTGGGGCAATTCTGTAATTTATTGTAAATTATTAACTCTATAATCAATTCTCATTTGTAATAAAAGGTGTCTTATTTATGTAATATACTTTTTATAATATGTTATAAATAATTAAATATTTAATTAAAGTGTATTTAACAGAAAATATATAAATGGTGTATTTGTGATAGTAATTACAAATATTTGTAATCATGAGTATTACATTATAATATAATATACACATCATTTTAAATATTCCTAGTCAAGATGTATGGAGACTGGATATCGATACATCCGTTGAGACTGGAGTACTTAATGCTCCTCGTATGTTGGGCAATGTATACTCATGACAATTGGGGTCACCAAGGGTTTATGTACTAATAGTTATTGGAAAACTATGGAATGACTTACTCGATATTTTTTTGTTCGTTAATATAACTAAGATCAAATAGGAAAGTATTGATGTGCCTAATTTACATAGTTCTCTTGACTTAAGAATACCGTTGATCTTCAATGTGAAAGGTTCGCTTTGATTATAGTGAAATCATGGCACGATGTTCGTCGAACGATTATAGTTGGTTCGAGTGGAAGTATTGAAAGTGAAACACTATTCAAGAGAGGATTCATCTCCTTAGTTATATGAGGTTGGTATCATGGTCAATTGAAGTCAACTAAAAGTCAAAATCTCTGACCAGAGTAGTTTGGTTATTATTATTGAGCCAAGGACTTTGTGTTTGGACTATAGAGTTGAATATGGACGATATTAGAATTTTGACCATTAATAAATTCCATAAGTTCTAGGTGATATAGTTTGAAGAGGAGAATTAGTGTAAATATTTATCCCTACCAGGCAAGGCTTAATAAAGTAAAGAGGTCACACCACCGGCTAAGTGAAGTTTGGACATTAATATTTGAATTGTTCGATATTAGTCGCTGACCAAATTTACACCTAAGAGTCACACAATCAAAATGTTGAATACTCCTGTTACCACCTAACTTAATTAAATTATAATTGCTATTAACATTAATGAAATATTAATTATAAAATTTATTTGATGTGCGTTGAACAATATTGAATAGTGTGCATATAATAGTTATATAAACACTGGTTGATATACGATATCAATACCCGTTTAGATTGGATTTAAATGCAATAAATATTGTTCAGGCTTGGAATTATTTTGAGGCCTAAAGAGGGCTTGGAATAGTCGGCCAAGAAGAGCCTAAATGAGGCCGACCTTGTGATGGCTTTTGGGGAGGAATTTTTAATTCAAAAGAGAAAGAAATGATAAGAGAAATTAGGGGACCACGATCCTCATTTCACTTCTTTGTCTCTCTTATATAATCCCTCTAACCCTCATTTTTTAGTATACTTTTTGACCCTCCATTCCAACATATAGAGGCCTGCCATCCTCATTAAAGCCCTAAAATTCAAACATAAAACATTAAATCAATATCTCGATTCAATCATTGGTAGTAAAGCTATTTTGGAGCTAGCAACTTCGGGACTTGGAATTGGATTCAAGGATTTATGTTCATCATTTCAAGATCTAAATTTATGGCTTTGGTGAAAGGTATAATTCCTCATTTAATATCGTATATAAATGTTAATATGTTCGTTATGTCATATGTTAATCTAGTTAGATATCAATATAACAAACCTGTATATCGATATGTTGTCATCCGTTGATGGTTATATATATGTTGTGCATATATATTAAAAAAATTTGCATATGTATATTTACCTAAATAATGACGGCCTAAAAAAATTATTTTTTAATTAAAACAATTATCAAGTAATTATTAATAAAATGTGTGTTCCTTGAATTCTTATTGTATAAGGTATCTTTTATTACCCTCAGACTATTGTGAACGCCTAGGTCAAGGAATAGGATGTAGTCATTCGCTTCGACTAAACCAACACCCATTGATAAAAGATGGGGATAAGGTCGAGTGACCATACATGCCAAGTTCACATTCATACCAATTAAGCGTTACAAAAGCCTGTCGAGCTGGATTCTCTTACACTCAGTGGTAGGTTGCATTGGTATTGGGCTTGCCCTCAGCAAAAACTATGGCAGGCAATAGCGAATCAGACTTACAAGTGGCCAGGACGTGACCACCGACTTGGTAGTTCACAATTGATGAGGCCCTAAAACTCTAGCCGGTAATGGCGAACCAGACTTACCCATGGTCAGGACATGACCACCGATTGGGTAGTTCGCCATTGACGATCAACCCTAAAATTCTTCCAGGTAGTGGCAAACCAGACTTACCCATGGTCAGGACATAACCACCAATTGGGTAGTTCTCCATTGACGATGGGTCCTAAAACCCTAGCTAGTAATGGCAAACCGAATTTACCCATAGTCGGGACATGACCAACGTTAGCGTAGTTCGCCTTTGACAAGCGGCCCTAAAATCCTAGCCAACAATGGCGAACCAGAGTTGCCCATGATCTGGACATGACCATCGATTGGGTAATTTGCCACTGAAGATCGGCCCAAAAACGCTGGTCGGAGGTGAAGAACCAGACTTACCTGTGGTCTAGACATGACTACTGACTAGTAGTTCAACACTGGTGATCGACCCCAGAATCTTAGGTGGTGATCGAAGGCTCGTCATTCTCAAGAGAATTTTATGTGGTACAAACACAAAATGCACTTATATGAACAAATAAATAGGAATAATAGAAAGTAACAAGAAAACAGATCGAAAGATCATGACATCCAGACATCATCAAACAACCAAATATCCATAATGCAAAGTTATGACTATCAGAAATAATACGTACGTACTCTCACAATAGTCGTCAAAATTGGATGTGTGCAGTCAGAATTTTTAGTACACCAAAAACAAGAGACAAATAATTCCTGATGGAGGGAGAGAAACCATCGCTTTAACTTGGATGAGTGACTCTTCTCGAGGTGCTTGGGTCCAGTAGGATTCTTTTCTTTCTTGTCCTTTGTGGCCTTAGGTCCAGCAGCTATATCAAGCTTAGTATGTTTCTTCTTTATTGCTTGAGCTTCTCCGATGCCTCCAGCTTGACCCTAGCCATCTCCGTTGGAAACTAAGCCAGTATGCTTGCCTTGATAGCTTCATCTCTATCAAAATCCTCATTCGCCTAGCCAGTGATCTCAATCTCAGTGTCATCCTTAAGGGCGGCTCATTTCACCATGGTTCTCTTCCACTGAGAAGTTTGATGGACCTGGGGGTACGGGACCTGGCAATGCAACTTTAGAGGGCACCATAGCTCTAGAGAGGTCCATCACGGTTGTATCACCTATATAAAAATGAGGGAGACTATTAGGTACGAACTTGCCCAAGCGGGCAAGAATGTACTGATAGTTGCCCGGGCTGTATAGAAGATTCCTACCTCCTTTGGGAGAAGATGGAGCATCACCCTAGGGCTGGCTCTGGATGGTCGTATCTGTGGTGACATGATAAATGGTTAGCAGAATGTCATGCATAGGGCATAGATAACTAGTTTCGAAGTCAGACCTTGAGTAATAGCCCCAGAAGTGGAACCGTCATTCTTCTTGGCCTCCTCATCCTCTTGTTCCTTCCGGGCTCTCTCATCAACAACCAACTTTATATAGTCCAGGAAAATGGCTTCTTTCTCCTCTACAAAGAAGTGAGCCTCAACAACATTGAGACTAAAGGGTGGCCCTCCTTGCTCACTAGCTTCCTTCGCTTCATTAACTAACCTTGAATGAGTAGAAGTGATGACCTCTTGGTAATCGTCCATCTATTTCAGATTTCCCTCTGTATGCATCCGAAAGGAGATCTTCAACATGGTCTAGCTAGTCGTTCATCTCGTCGTTCTCAGCCCGAAGTTATCGGCAACTCTCCTCTTGACCTCCTTTTTAATGGTTACGGTTTCAAGTCTTGCTCTAAGGGCAGCTCTCTCACTCTTCCACTCCTCAGCCATCTTCTCCAACTCTCGATACCCGATCTCGACTCTATCAATTGTAGCTCGGATTTCATCAAGCTTTTTTGTATACTTAGCCTTGACATTCTTGTAACCCTCGAGTAGTTTCTTGGCTTGAGAATTATACTTGTCCCTTGTCGTTTTAACATCAATGTAATGCTCCTTCTTTATCTTCTTCCCTTATACGAAATGAGCACTTTTATGCTTTTCGATCTCTTTAGCCTGAGACCTCTCCAATGTACATCCACAACCCCCCGAGGCACCTTATCCTTATCATGCAATTCTTCCCTAAGACTAGAGATCTTCACATTCTTCTCAACATTTTTCCACCCGATCTCCTCTCCAGGCTTTATCACGTAGCATGAAACTTGAACAATGACTTTACGCCTCTAAGTTTGTCCCTAACAAGGCCAAACACATTATCGAAGGAGGTAGGGGGAGCATCGACAAGCAATCGGGTCAAAGGATTCCTAGGATGATAGAGTTGCTGGAATTCATCGTATTTGGGATTGCTAGGGTCGGTGATGATGGTGGTCTCCTCCTTCTCCTTCTCGTCTTTGGAGGCAGCTCCCGAAGTAGAAGTTTACTTGACAGTTAGGATACCCTATCGTTTGTCTGTTCTCACTTACTGCTTGGATGTCTCAAACTATAAATGGGTAAAGGTAATGCCTTGGGAGATTTGGATGGACATGAAGGTGTCCTAGACCCTGACTTGCTAGGAGAGAGAGACCTCTTCTGGGAATCACTATGTTAATCCCAATCGTCTTTGTCTTCAACAGGGTGGTAGGAACCGTCTCCTCCATCTTAAATTCCATCGTTAGTTGCTTGAAAAAAAATTTAGGCTGAATGATGAGGTTGCCTTTTTAACATCCACCGGAAGGACATCTTACCAGCTACTTGAATTTGGCTTGGCTTACTTCTCCTCGAACCCATGCTCCCAACAGAGAATACAAGGACAAAGAGTTAAAACCATACTATAGCTAAGAAAATCCACCAATGCAACATGGGAAAAGTAGGTGTGTGTGAAGTGTGCACAACGTTTAAATGAACCATTAGGGTCCTCATGCATTTCCAGTTATGAATGGATCCCTCCTATCGAGGCATATTTCTCATAAGCAATCTCTAACTCTGTAACACCCCACATTTTATTGACAGTTAAATTAAAATAAATTTAATTGATAACTATGAAAACAGTGAAAAATGAATTTTTTCTAATGTTGGAATTTGACCACGGAACTTATACCATTGTGTTCATGGCAATTTTCTGATCAACTTCCTTATACAATGTTTTTGGAGTGGATTTCAAACGGAGAAGTTATAGCCGTTTGAATTTTTAACGTTAGAAACAATTACATATGCAAACATGGAAATTTTATCAATTATAAACATTTACAATTAATTCATAGGATATTTATAAAAGTAGTAACAAATTTATTATGTTTGTAATGAATGTAAAGTATTAAGAGAATTAGATGTAAGAGGAAAAAAATAAGCGGAATAATTAACATTGCAAATAGAATCAACTAAAAAGTACAATTAATTAATATGTGAATTAATATTGGATATTAATATATAACGTGTGTGTGTATATCACATCCCTCAATTTAAAGAGGTTTACGTATAAATGTAACAAATAAATGTTCAAATTCAAATCTGGACAAAAAAATATGTGCATATTAAATATATATATGTTAATTGAATGGTGGAATTAATTGACATGCCAATTAATGAAGTAAATATTAATTAAGGAAATTAACTAATAGAGGTGACATGTTAATCTATCAATGGGGCTATTAATTAGGATTGTAACGTAATCAGTAGAAAAGGTCGATTAATAAGGAAAAGAAATAATAGTTGACCTAGATTTGAATGTGTACATATAGGCAGTATATTGCTGCACATAAAAATTAATTGAAGGATTAATTAAGTAGAGGATTAATTAGATAATTGGTGGGCTGCATCTATATAAGAGAAAATGTAATGTAATTTGTTCCATCAGCCGTCCCTTTCTTCATCCCTCTCTTACAGTAAATAATGGCTTCTTTCTTTATTCTTTTCTCCTATTTCTCACAAATCTTCACCAAATAAATCCAAATAAAATATATGTGAACAAAATAGAGAAATTGCAACAAATTAAAGGAGAGAAGTTGTAGAGCGGCGTAGTAATTTTAGAAGATAGAGATTTAAAGCTAAGGACGACAGGTGAATGGATTTCATTATATATCTTTTACGTTTATGATATATTATCGTTAGATTCCCGTTAAATAGTTTTATTCAGTATATATTTAATTCTGTTAATTAGTTATGCTGAGACTGTAAATTGTATAAGAGAGCTTATATTTAATTAATATTAGGCTTGACAGTTAGAGAAAGGCGTAAGCCTAAACGTAAGAAATTTACAGTTATTTACATCTATTTTAAAGTTGGATTTAGCCTATAAATGTTAGCTTCTTTTTATTCATTTTTATGGGAATAAAATAGTAAAGAAAAGAATTAGAAAATATGGACTAAAATTGAAGAACACTAGATTTACATAAATTAGATGTAAAATAAGAAAAGCTGAAATAAAAAGAGAAAGATAGAAATTTGCAGTAAATTATGCTAAAACGGGGAAAAATAAATTAAAATGGAAAATTTAATAACTTGGTAGGGAAGTTAGTGAGAGATTATTTGGTTGGTTTAGAAAAGAGAATACATTTCTATAGTTTAATATTTCAAAGATAACGATAAACGTAATTGCATGAATAAAAGAAAGAAAATGGGAAATAGTGTAAAATAGAGAAACCACTATATTTTGCACTATCCCAAAAGTAAAGAAATAATAAAAGAAATATCTTGCAGTTACGGATTATTGTTTATAGCATTATTTAGTATTAAAATATGGAAATGGATTTTTAGTACAGTTTTCGTAACCAACCAAATAGAATATAACCACTTCCTAGAATATAAGAAAATAAAGTAAAGAATTGAAGGAATCAAGTTAATTATTAGATAAGACTAGAAGCTATAAATAGAAATGTACCTAGATCTGCATTTATTGCGCAAATAATAGAATAAAAGTAAAACAGTTATTATGATAAGTAAATCTGTGACAATCGGACGTAGTCCCAAGTCAAGATTGTCATATAATATAAGAGAATTAAAGAGAATTCAATATCATAATAAAAGAAGACAGACTAGAATAAAAAAGAGATGCTTGTAATTGTATATATAATGTATAGATTATAAAAGAAAATAAAAGTGAAAATTACAAGTAAAATTATAACATAGGTTATAATTAAGTAGAAAGAACAGAAAAGGCTTATTTTAAGACTTAAAATAAGTTAATAAGCAAATAGAGCAGAAATAACAGAAGAGGCTTATTTTAATAAACTTAGATCTTGGATTAAGTTAATAAGCAAGATAATAGAAGTGGCCTATACCAACAGCATTCCCTTTCAGTATGGAACTGATGGTCTCACAATAGTTAGGTGAGGCTGGGACAAGATTATGCTAATTGGGGTAAATAAGTAACCAACAGAATAAGAAAAGGAACTAAACGCAAAATAAATATTAAACTTAGGGTCTAATAAAAGGGTGAGATGCATTTGAAGCAGCCCAAAGGATGAAGAGCCTAACGAAGCAGTTCATCACGGATTTTAGCACAAAAGAAGCACGTCCAACTTAGTTATTATGGGCTAGAAGGAAGTATGAGACTTCAACGGGACGTGATGGTACTCTAGGATGGCCCTCTGGGGTAGGCGTAGCTGAGCAGTCCTCCAGAGGCAGGTTGTAGGTGTTCCATCAAAAGAGTATGCCTTGACTGCTTTTTGCATGGCAAGACCATTGTAGGCAGTCAAAAGGGGTTGATGTTTGGAGTAGGATATTCATTTGTCCCAGTACTTGCAAATAAGTTTTAGTGGGCAGGACCCAAAAGGATAGTCGCATGCGGATATCGGGCCAGCATCAAAACCAAGAAGTGAGTTCGAAAAAGACTAAAGTTAAACCAAAAGTCCAATGAACCTTTCACTATCGAGACATTGGATGAGGGGCGCAGCCAATTAGATGTTTAGATTGTTTGTAGTAGGGCATAGCCACTTAGCTCTTTAGACGTCTTTCGATTAGTTGAGGGGTGGCTGCGTGGGGCCATAGCCACGATAAGAAAAGGGACAAACCAAGTAGAATATCTGTATTGTAGGCCTAACAAGGCAGTCCTTTACAGAAATAGAAAATCCCCGACTGAGTTCCGTACAAGGTAGACCTTGTTAAGCGGGATTCAGGGAGTAGACAGAACGATTACGTATAGTCCTCAAGGTACGTACTGGGTGGAACATTGTGGATGTCTGAGCATTAGTATAGACTAGTGCGGACGCATTTTTACGTTTTCATAGTAGACGACAGAACATCTGTATTGCAGGCCTTACGAGGCAGTCCTTTATAGATTTAGTCACATAACACCATAGAAGCAAGACGTTGGAGTCCTTTGCGAGGAGGATACGGAAGGTACTATGGGTAGTACCTAGGACCGATGCGGTTATTGGACATATAGCTACACATATATATATATCAGTTATTGGGTTTTAATCTACTAGGGAGTAGATGGGCACGATTCACGCACAGAGGCGAGAGTATTGTAAACCCAATGAACCTAATATAACAGTAAATGGAAATTAAACGGTATATGTAAAATTAAGCTTAGAAGTGTAAAATTTGTCCATTCACCAGAACTTAGTTCTGAACCCCTCCTCATAACATCCTACAGGTTAGGTAGATGGCAGAGATTTTCCAGCTTTGAGACACTTGTTTAGAAAGTGTTAATATATTGGTGAGTATTTACTTACTATTATATTTTAGTCAGTTCCACTGTGAGATATTTATCTGAGCTCTGATATATTTGTCTTTTACTATTTGCAGAGAAACCTAACTCGGGCTTCAGTGGGCTTGGATTTTAGCATTTTTGCGAAAAATCCGGACCCACTGGAATTCGGGTTGTTACATTTGGTATCAGAGCCCAGGTTTAGGATTCCTAGGTAGATAGTGAGTGAACGTATTTGTAATTTTGAATAAAATATAAATATATTATGTACTAAAATCCAAATAGTCCCTGATTATAGATTTTAACATATGGAAAGTTTTTAGAAGTATATTTTTGCATAGTTTGCCAGTTGGTTTTGGGATGATCCGGGTATGTTGAGCCCTATATTAATTACCGATTTATAGCATACATATAAGCCATGTTTTGAGAGAAGATTAGCATCCATATGTTATAGGAAGTAGGGAAGTTCCCTAGGGAGAGTGTTTTATATTAGAAGGAATAAGAGGTTTTAGTAAGAAGAAAATCCACTTTATGTCTAACCGAATAAAATGAAACTTTTAAATTGAAAAGTTGAAAAATATAATTGTTAATATATTTGAGGATTACTGGGTTTTTGAAAAAAAATTAAGTGGTATGAAATATAAATTGGCTTTTATATGATGTAGATTTTGTTAAAAGTGAAATTCTTTTTGAAGAATTATAGAGCATGTATAGCTCACTAGTTTCTTTGAAGATAAACAAAGATTTTAAAATATAAAAATCTAGAGTGTGTTAAGTATCGGAAACGTAGGTTACAAGATTTATTGTTGTAATAGATGTTTTCGATAAAAATAAAGGAAGCATAGACTATGACACTATTGTTGTAATAGGTGACTCCCAAAGTAAATGTTTTTAGATAAGAATATGGGATTTATTAATAATTATTTTAATTGAATCCTTATATTAGTATTTTTGGGTTGTAGTAAAGGTGTTTTACGCAATATCTGTTTTGACCCAAATGAGTATTGGAGATAATTTCTAAAGTGGTTTGTATATACACTTATTATTTAAATAAGTATATGAAAATATTTTCTAGTTATAAAGAAGTTTTGAAAATGAGTTCTTTTGAAAAATAATGTACGTTAAATTAATGAATTTAGTAGGAAATATCTTATGTAAGTAAATATAAAGTAAACATACCTTAATCGATCGAAATGAATAATGATATAATTTTCTATGAATCATAAATAAAGATGTTTTGTGCAAGTTATAAGGAATACGTGAAAGAGAAGTACAAGGTATGGAAAACACCATATTTTGTATAGCCTATTTCGGAAAAAAAATACAAAATAAATTCCTTATAATTTCACATAGACATAAAATCCTCCTTTAAGGATTCGTAGAAGGTTTTAGCGTTAATGGTTTCTCATAAGAGAAAGTAATTCCAATACATTAAGGTATAAAATCATTAAGTGTGGTAAGTTAGAAACTCCTTCAAGGTTAAGTAATTGGAAGAGTAGAAAAGTTAAGAGATTTTTGATAAAATAATTGTTCTTATCTACTCCAGTTTTAGTAAATTTGAAAATCTATGGAAAAAAAGGATATTTTGAAAACATGTGAAGACATTTTTTTAAGTCAAGAAAAAAGAAAAATGTTTTAAGAACAAGCAAGACATGTTTTAAAGAAAGATGGTTTGGTGGAAAAGTAAATAAGTTTTTGAAAAGATAAAATTTTAAGTAACCTAGTACCTTTGAATTTAACAAAAAACTTCAAAATAACAGTTTCAAAGGCAAGAATTTTAAGATTTGATGTTTCAGAAATTTAGGAGTTTTAATTTTTGAAGAAAAATGATAAATACCAAGCCAAATCAGACTTTTAAATATGGAGTAGATACGAATCATTTTCTAGGTGTAACGGGAAAAGTATAAGGCTATAGGACTAATTACTCCTAGTAGTAATAATGAAAGTTCCCCTAAGATGTATAGGACACTAGTGAAAACCTAGAAATGTTGCTTCATGTGTGTATACTATAGAAGAATAGTGAAATGATATTAGTAAGATGATAAGACACACGTGGTTGGGATAGGAAGACCTCAGTTGGGGAAAATGAAAGCTAAAGAGAGAATTTCCCCAAGCTTAGTTGTCTTTTTAGATAGAGACTGCATAGATTGAAATCCTTATCCATTGCAGTAAATAAGACTTAGTTATTCCTTTTTGAGCATGGAATAGAAGAGATGAATAGATTTTATTCGTCATGAGTAATACAGCGAAAGTTGGTAATAAGTGATAGGCGATAGGAGGAGCATATGGGTTACTTGGATTCCAAGAGGAGGACCTTTATGTGTCAGAGTGGATATGGTCCTAGACCTCCTTGCCCTAGAAGATAGTTGTGTTTAGTTGCCATATTAAAAGAAGAGTAAAAGCAGATGTAAGGTAACTAAAAGAAAAACAGTAAGATCTAAAGAAAGCAACAGAGATGTCAATAGAAATAAATGAGAATTGCAAAAGAAAAATACATCTTTCCCATAAATTAAGCTTGGGAAAAAGTTTGAAAAGAAAAAATTTTCTTATGTAAACCGTGTTTGGGAAAGAAAATAGAGATTTTATAGGATAACGACATAAGTTCCAAGTATGGAGAGAGAGGTACGCAAAAGTAAAACGGAGAAATGTGAAGTTTTTTCGTTTTCTACCTTCTTTTTGATATAAGAAATCGAGTTCGGAAAATTAGATTTTTCTAAAATTCGAATATTAATAGTTGTGTGGTAGGATTTGGATGAAAATATCATTGAACTACACCCCTATTTAGTAGGAGTGTGGAAAAAATTGGATGAAAAATGTTTTGAGTTTTCAAAAAATTGCATTCATATAGAAATTGCAAGTATATTTAGGATGTGTGCATCATATTTTAAAATAAAATTTTAAAGAAGAACATTTATATAGGAGGTACCGCTTAGGAATTCATTACATGCATATACATTGTATTGAATAACACTTTTGCACAAGAACACCGATGGTCGCAAAATTGGATGTACACAAAATGGTTGTGATTGATGCGAGAAATTACATAATTTTACCCTTATCGAATTTCGAGGACGAAATTTCCTAAAGGGTGGAAGAATGTAACACCCCACATTTTATTGACAGTTAAATTAGAATAAATTTAATTGATAACTATGAAAACAGGGAAAAATGAATTTTTGCAAATATTGGAATTTGACCACGGAACTTATACCATTGTGTCCGTGGCAATTTTCTGATCAACTTCCATATACAATGTTTTTTGAATGGACTTCAAACGGAGAAGTTATAGTCGTTTAAAGTTTTGCCGTCCGAAACAATTACATATGCAAACATGGAAATTTTATCAATTATAAACATTTACAATTAATTCATAGGATATTTATAAAAGTAGTAACAAATTATTATATTTGTAATGAATGTAAATTATTAAGAGAATTAGATGTAAGAGAAAAAATAAGGGGAATAATTAACATTGCAAACAAAATCAGCTAAAAACTGCAATTAATTAGTATGTAAATTAATATTGGAGATTAATATATAACGTGTGTATATATATCAGGTTCCTCAGTTTAAAGAGGTTTACATATAAATGTATCAAATAAATGTCAAATTCAAATCTGGATTAAAAAATATATATGCGTATTAAATATATATGTTAATTGAATGGTAGAATTAATTGACATGCCAATTTAATGAAACGTTACAATGTGTAAAATATTAATTAAGGAAATTAACTAATATAGGTTACAATGTGTACATATAGGCAGTATATTGCTCCACATAAAAATTAACTGAAGGATCTATTAAGTAGAGAATTAATTAGATAATTGGTGGGCTGCATCTATATAAGAGAGAACGTAATGTAATTCGTTCCATTAGCCGTCACTTTCTTCATCCCTCTCTTACAGTAAACAATGGCTTCTTTCTTCATTCTTTTCTTCAATTTCTCACAAATCTTCACCAAATAAATCCAAATAAAATATATGTGAACAAAATAGAAAAATTGCAACAAATTAAAGGAGAGAAGTCGTAGAACGGCGTAGTAATTTTAGAAGATAGATATTTAAAGCTAAGGATGACAGGTGAGTGGATTTGATTATATACTTTTTACGTTTATGATGAATCATCGTTAGATTCCCGTTAAATAATTTTATTTAGTATTTATTTCAGTAAGTAATTCTGTAATTAGTTATGCTGAGACTGTAAATTGTATAAGAGAGCTTATATTTAATTAATATTAGGCTTGACAGTTAGAGAAAGGCGTAAGGCTAAAAGTAAGAAATTTATAGTTATTTACATCTATTTTAAAGTTGAAATTTAGCCTGTAAAGATTAGCTTCTTTTTATTCCTTTTTACACGAATAAAATAGTAAAGAAAAGAATTCGCAAATACGGACTAAAATTGAAGAACACTAGATTTACATAAATTAAATGTAAAATAAGAAAAGCTGAAATAAAAAGAGAAAGATAGAAATTTGCAGTAAATTATGCTAAAACGGGGAAAAATAAATTAAAAAGGAAAATTTAATAACTTGATAGGGAAGTTAGTGAGAGATTAATTGGTTAGTTTAGAAAAGAGAATACATTTCTATAGTTTAATATTTAAAAGATAACGGTAAACGTAATTGCAAGAATAAAAGAAAAAAAAGGGAATTAGTGTAAAATAGAGAAACCATTGTATTTTGCACTATCCAAAAAGTAAAAAAATAATAAAAGAAATATCTTGCAGTTACGGATTATTGTTTATAGCATTATTTAGTATTAAAATATGAAAATGGATTTTTAGTACAGTTTTCATAACCAACCAAATAGAATAGAACTACTTCCTAGAATATAAGAAAATAAAGTAAAGAATTAAAGGAATCAAGTTAATTATTGGATAAGACTAGATGCTATAAACAGAAATGTAACAAGATCTGCATTTACTGCGCAGATAATAGAATAAAAGTAAAGTAGTTATTATGATAAGTAAATTTGTGAAAATCGGACGTAGTCCCAAGCCAAGATTGTCATATAATATAAGAGAATTAAAGAGAATTCAATATCATAATAAAAGAAGACGGACTAGAATAGAAAAGAGACGCTTCTAATTATATTTATAATGTACAGATTATAAAAGAAAATAAAAGTGACAATTACAAGTAAAATTAGAACATAGTTTATAATTAAGTAGAAAGAACAGAAAAGGCTTATCTTGAGACTTAAGTTAAGTTAATAAGAAAATAGAGCAGAAATAACAGAAGAGGCTTATTTTAATAAACTTAGATCTTGGATTTAGTTAATAAGCAAGATAATAGAAGTGACTCGTACCAACAGCATTCCCTTTCAGTCAGTAACTGATGGTCTCACAATAGTTAGGTGATACTATGACAAGATTATGCTAATTGGGGTAAATAAGTAGCCAACAGAATAAGAAAAGTAACTAAACGCAAAATAAAAGATTAGACTTAGGGTATAATAAAAGAGTGAGATGCGTTTGAAGTAGCCCAAAGGATGAAGAGCCTAACGAAGCAGTTCATCATAGGTTTCAGCACAGAAGAAGCACATCCAACTTAGTTATTTTGGGCTAGAAGGAAGTACGAGACTTCAACGGGACATGAGGGTACTCTAGGATGGCCCTCTAGGGTAGGCGTAGCGGAGAAATCCTCCAGAGGCAGGTCTGTAGGTGTTCCATCAAAAGAGTATGCCTTGACTGCTTTTTGCATGGCAGGACCATTGTAGGCAGTCAAAAGGGGTTGATGTTTGGAGTAGGATATTTGTATGTCCCAATACTTGCAAGTAAGTTTTAGTGGGCATGACCCAAAAGGATAGTCGCATTCGGATATCGGGACAGCATCAAAACCAAGAAGCGAGTTCGGGAAATACTAAAGTTAAGGCAATAGTCCAATGAACCTTTCACTATCGAGACATTGAATGAGGGGCGTAGCCAATTGGATGTTTAGATTGTTTGAAGTAGGGCATGACCACTTAGCTCTTTAGAGGTCTTTCGATTAGTTGAGGGGTGGCTGCGTGGGGCCATAGCCACGACAAGGAAAGGGATAGACCAAGTAGAATATCTATATTGTAGGCCTAACAAGGCAGTCCTTTATAGAAATAGAAAATCCCCGATTGAGTTTCGTACAAGGTAGACCTTATTAAACGGGATTCGGAGAGTAGACAGAACGATTACGTATAGTCCTCAAGGTACGCACTGGATGGTACATTGTGGATGTCCGAGCATTAGTATAGACTAGTGCGGACGCAGTTTTATGTTTTCATAGTAGACGACGGAACATCTGTATTGTAGGCCTTACGAGGCAGTTCTTTATAGATGTAGTCACAGAACGCCATAGAAGCAAGACGTTGGAGTCCTTTGCGAGGAGGATATGGAAGGTACTATGGGTAGTACCTAGGACTGATGCGGTCATTGGGCATATAGCTACATACACACACACACACACACACATATATATATATATATCAGTTATTGGGTTTTAATCTACTATGGAGTAGATGGGCACGATTCACGCACAGAGGCGGGAGTATTATAAACCCAATGAACCTAATATAATAGTAAATGGAAATAAAACGGTATATGTAGAATTAAGCTTAGAAGTGTATAATTTTTCCATTCACTAGAACTTAGTTCCGACCCCCTCCTCATAACATCCTACAGGTTAGGTAGATGGCAGAGACTTTCCAACTTTGAGACACTTGTTTAGAAAATGTTATTATATTGGTGAGTATTACTCACTATTATATTTTAGTCAATTTCACTGTGAGATATTTATCCAAGCTCTGATATATTTGTCTTTGCCTATTTGCAGGATACCAGAAACCCAACTCTGGCTTCAGTGGACTTGGATTTTAGCATTTTTGCAAAAAATCCGGACCCAGTGGAATTCAGGTTGTTACAAACTCAGGGTCCTGTAAATAGTCAGAAACAGGAATATCCCCTAGGACAAACTCCTCTCGATCCTCTGATCCAGAAGTTTTGTGCAAGCCCTCCTCAACATCAAGATTGGATAAGGGATCAAGGCCAATCTGCCCGGTAGAATGAACCTTACTTTGGTCAAAGGTGATGGCGTCGCTATCATGAGAACGCGGGCTCTCCCTCTCAGCAGTCTTACTATCAATGTCGTCATCTTCCCACTTCCTTATAGATTTTAACCGTCCACTCACATGAGGCTGTATCCAGAAAGAATCCAACTCCAACTTGGTGACATCGATGTGTAATACAGTGTCAGTACTAACTGGGGCCAGTGCCAAGTTAATACCATGAATGGAAGGTTGAGAATTCCGTCCTTTGTTTGTTTCGCCCACCTTAGAAGTTTCCCATTTCCCCTTTTTGTAGGTTTTCGTGCCGAGGGAACTCTAGCTTTCCCAACGAAACGCCCTTCGGCCAACGACCCGAGTTTCTTAAGGTTTTCATCCATTATTAGGCGGGGTACCTCTCTTAACTCCATGGAAATGCTCTTCAAATTCTCCAACATCTCTCCCAAGTCATCACTCATACCAGCCTTCACCAAACCTATGGAAATGGCCAAAGAAGGGGTCAGCGGTCAAAGCGAAGGTTATTTTCTTGCTAAAAATGAGCATGAACGAACGGTTAAGGTGACTTACACCCTGTGTGCCATTGATGGAAGCATAAAGAAGTATCCCAAATAAAGAAGTACTCCTTGAACATGTTGTACTTCGAACGTATATCTTCTACATGTTTAAACCTACTACTCGACTCAAGATAAAGAAACGAAGAGCCCTCCGTCTTGCTCTTAATAGCGTATAAGAACCTAATTTTCCTATGCGTGGGAGGAACTTGGAACTCCCACACAAAGATGACGTAAATGCTAGTTAGAATAGCGTAGCTGTTCGGATGAAGCTAAAACGGAGCAATCTTCGAATATGCCAGAAAACCCATGATCCATTGATGAAGGGGAGGTGAGGCTCCTACCATAGTACTTACAATAGGCCATATATCCTTCAAGAGAAGCATGAGACCGTTGATCATGGGTCGGTAGGAGCATATAACCCCTCGGCAGTTCGTGAGCAGCAGCTATAGTGTCTAGCTGTTGGGAAGTCAAAGTAGAAGCTACTGACTCGATGGGTCCACCAGCAAGTGTGAAGGACCATACTCGTGAACCGAGGAACGTGGACTGAGGAATGAGAAGAGTTGGGCTGGCTAACCTTGTGCCCAATGGTGTAGGCTTAGTAGGAGTAGAAGAGGAAGGAGCCTAAGCTCCAGCAGCGCTCAACGCGTGGGTGTGATGACAATCTAACACATTTGTCTAATATACCAACTTGTCTCACATATCACCGTTGAATATACGTGTGTGTGTAATAAAACATGGAATAAAGTGTTAATGAACATAAGAGTCTATAGTAAAAGAGAGCCACCCTAGAATCTGTGAATGTCTTGGTCCAGTGGTCAACTTGTAGGCAGCCTAGCTAGAACCCTACACATTGGCATAAGTGCTCTGACTGGTAATTACAATTGCCAAACCAAACGACTTAACCTCTTAAGGATCCTAAATTACCAGATTAAAACTATTTGGTTGAGAGCAATAATCTAACAAACATATTTCCTTTCAATTCGATGGCCTTAAATTTCAAATTCAGCAGCCAAGCTTGACGGTTTGGCCTAATGCAACCCCATGTATCCCTAGTCAATTGTTCGGCAACCTCAGCCTTAGCCGAACGGAGCTCAACATCAATAATGATCAATAAGTCCCTAACACTTGTTGTATATTAGATCAAGGTGAACTAAACTAGAATATTGAACATGCCTTCTTTGTTTGCAATGGGAAAAAACCATAACTTCATACCGTCGAATAAGAACAATGGAGGATAAGGGGGATAAATGGCTAAATTCATACATAAGGAGACGAAATCAGCAATAGAAGAATCATACCTTAGTATATAGTAGAAAAGTTGGAGAAAAACCAAATTCTGGAGTGATAGAAGGTAGATTTGAGGCGCTGGTGCGAAGGAATACAAACAAACGTGGTCGTGCTAGGTAGTTGGTTGAGTGAACTAAAAGTGTGAGCAACCGAGGACCCTCGAATATTTATAGGCAGCGTATGCTGTCCGGTACCAATAGACAATGATCGGACAACATTTCATGTTCGGTATGGGACAACCGGACAAGCATATACTGAACCCCATCTTTGTTAGGCATGAGGGAACCACATAACATAGTAATAGTTGCTAGGCTAAATACAAGAGAAGTGTCCATGGAAAACAACAAGCAAGCTACAAGGGCGGTGTAGGCATTATTAAGAAAGACGAACAAAGCACACTCTGTATCCGACGAAGTATATTTTGGGGGCAAGTGTTATGGGTGTTTCGGCACAAGGAGTGATGGCATTCAGATTAGAGTTATAAGGGGCATCTGGGGTCTAAGTTTCCTAATCCAAGAATTAAGAAGTACCTTGATTTGTACAAGTAAGGAGGAAACACAAAGAAGGGGGGCCTCTACTTCTTTGTTCGGTAGCCAAACTACCAAACAGAAATTCATGTCCGTTGGTCCTACCACCGAACATAAAATTATGTTCGATAGTCAAGGTGTCGAATAGGATTTCTTGTTCGGTAGTGAGACTATCTGAGAAGAATATTGGCTTCATTCTTGGAGTAATGCCGAGCCAAAGGGTTAACAGCAGAATGAAGCCATGATTTCAACTGGGTCCATCCACCAAACCAACCAACTACCATCGAACCAAACAAAACATATAAGGAAAGACAATTCGGAATATATGGAAGTTCTGGATCGTATCTTCTTTATATGGAAATAACTGAACCGAGCATGTTATACAACGAAACTTCCTATTTTATTGGCTTGATCTCCCAATATCTGAACCGAGCATGTTTTACCTTACTTCTATAAAAATCCAAGCTTCCAGCGGCAGTGGGAATGACTTTTGAAACTGGCAGCTGTTGCCGAATAAGATATACGGAACAGAAAACATAGAGGATGTAAATTGTTCCAAATCATTGTATTTAACATTTGAATCACTGTAAAATTAATCTATAAGGAAATGAAAATGAACAGTAGATGTAGGCATGTTCTGGCCAAACCACTATAAATCTATGTGTATTTTACTTTACTGCCTTCTTACCTCTCTGTTATTGTATAGTTGTGCTAAATATTCAGTATACGCAGCTTTACATCAAAGCGATTGGAGTTGGTTGTCCATTTTCTGTGCAAATATTAAACTTATTACTATAATAAATTTTCAACTTAGAGTATTTTCACAATAAGTTTTTTAACAAGCATATATCTAAAATTTATCATGTCCTTATTTATTTGTGTATTTGTATCATCTTTTATGTTTATCTTTGTTTTAGCATTAATAAACGGGTAGGAGATGGAGACAATCCCTCTTCCCTTGCAAAAAAGGTAATCAAGCGAAAGCTTTGTGCTTGATCAGAAATTGATTGTGGCATCATCTCCAATGATCTTCTGCAATTTCTTATCATTTAGACTTTGACAACACGCATAAATGTTATATCAAGTACTCAAATTTGTCCAGTTTCGCATATAATCAGTCACGCAACATTTAATTCTATCATTCAATTCATCACATACCAACGAAACAATACAAAACATATATATATATACACACACACACACACATATACATACATACATACATATACATACATACATACATACATATACATATATATATAGTCTAAACACTTGAGCAAGGGATTAACTCCCAAATTTCATTCGCGGTTTGGAATATTGCACCGCACAGTCTCTTCTATTGCCGCCACTTATGCATCACCTCCTCCTTGGACGTCCCCTTATTGACAATCTATTAAGATGAGTTTGTTTTCTTTACAAGTTTCCTCTTGCGTTCTACTACTTTTGTCTTTTGTCTGCCTCTCGATTTGTGGATTCCCACCTCTTACCATTCAAGTTTTCCTTTATTGCTTTTGTTGGCCTTCACAAAGTGAAAGACAAATGTACATGATTTATTTTGGATTTCAGACGTGGAAAGGTTTAGCATATTGCATAATTTAACATACTGTAATTAGGGATATTGTTAAAAGTTACTCACCTTTTGAATAAAAAGGGGTAAATTTTAAGGGGACTCCGCTTAAAATGAAAATTACTACGAGGACCCCTTCAAAAACAAAATTCGTTAGAACCCCAACGAAAATTGAAGTAAAATTTGGCACCACCCTAGTGAAAATTCGTTAATTATCCGAAGATAATTTTCGGTTGGATTTGATCGAAAAATAATCCAAAATTCAACGAAGAGTTACCGAAATATAAATGACATTTACGATTTATTTATTTTTTGCTAAAAGAGGATAAACATTTGTATGCACCTCTTAATAATTTTTCGAAAAATGAAAAAAACGACCCTCTTATTCAAAGCTGAAGTCCCTTTATAATAAAATTTCCTTTAATTACTTTGTTATTTTGCTATAATAAAATTTCCTTTAATTACTTTGTTATTTTGCTTCAACAAAGATTATGGAATAACCAATAGCTTCTGAACACCATTTTTGATCAAAATGATTGGTCAATGTTTGTGTTAGCACTTTGCATCTGATTATGCATCTTTTCTGACATATATAAATAGTCTGTGAAAACTAAAACAGATATGGTTGAAGGAATTGCACGCACTAAGGAATAGCATTTTTGCAGCTTCAACATATTATAAATACATATTGGAGTTCAACCAAAATTACACCACTTTGCTCCGTTACTACATGGATCATATTCTGGGGAATCAACTACAGAAATTATTGACGTCTCCACACCTAAATACTTATTTCTATTGGCATCACTAGCAAAACCGAGCAACATCAGAAAACATGCAATGAACATAACCCATCAAAATTTAAATTCAGGCATCATTTAAGGCAAGAACACCAGGAAGAGGTTTGCCTTCTAGAAGTTCCAAGCTGGCACCACCGCCAGTCGATATGTGGCTCATCTTGTCAGCAAGACCGGCTTTCTCTACAGCAGCGACGGAGTCTCCACCTCCAATAATCGTGGTCACACCTTTCCCACTCAAATCAGCTAGCTTCTTCGCTATCGCCTACATATCAAAATGACAACTTTTCCTTTTCATCTTCTGCCCCATATATATTCATTACCATCATAAATAAATAATCATATAATGTAAACCCATTGGTTGAAAAGGTGGTCAAAAAACACATAAAATAGTACAATTTCAACAAATTTACAACCAATTTTGATGTTGAGTTTGATTCAAAAGTAGGTCTCTTAAAATGAATTAGAAACTAGCTTTTAAAGCGGCTTGGAAATCACATTAGGTAGCAATATTCATTATTTAGTTAAAAACCAAGAAAAAGTATTTCACTATCATACATAACATCTAAATAGCAAAATAGAATTTCCTTTTTTTGCATATAGTAAGTCGTACCTCTGTTCCTGCTGCAAACTTCTCAAATTCAAAGACTCCCATAGGTCCATTCCAGATGACAGTCTTAGTTGTATCCAAAGATTCGCTGAATGTTTTGATCGAGTCAGGTCCAATGTCAAGTCCCATCCATCCATCTGGAATAGAAGAAGCTGGCACAATCTGCAATTTTATTATAAATAACACAAGTTCAAAAATCATAATAATAAAATATTGAAGATCAATACCTAAATTTAAAATGAGATAAAATGTCTAGCTGAATTTTAGAAATAATGTTCAAAATCTTATTTCATTGACCAAATACAATTAAAATTTAATTGAATCAATCGATAAAAGGTTTTCCACATCATAGACAAATATATTACTATGTTAGATCAAAGCTTTACTAAGGCAGACAATTTTACATCTAATTTTTATAGAAAAAGAAATCATCTGAAGATAGGAATCTGATTAAAAAGCAAAAAGTAACAAGCATAGCTTACTCATCAACAAAGATAAACTATTTATTATAATAGAAATCAAAGTCACCTTAATGAAGTATTCATTTCGTAACAAAATAAATAAATAAATCACTTTTCAAATCTATTTTGCCAATTTCAATACGATAGTAATCTAATTAGAAATCATTAGAATGACAGGTTCACGTTATTTCTAAATAGACAAAGATTAAGTAACCATTTAATTTTTTATTGACGTTTTAGATGTGCCACCACCATGAAAAGGGAAAGAAAAAGAACATGGAAACAGATTAACTAGTTAGGTAATTATTATATTACACACACACACATATAATATTATTCTTTTTATAGGTTTCTTTGTGCACTATCCATTTTTGTATTTTTTTTATAAGAGTAATATTTTATTAAAACGGAGCACTCATAATGATGTCTCAAGGTTTGAACCTATGACCTCTAGAACCTTAGTCTAAAGCGTCATTCTTCTAACCACTTGAACTAGAGGTCCTCGACTTTATTATAGTGATATATATGTTGTATGTATATGTATATGTATACACACGGGTATGATCCGTGGTCCCCCGGACCTTACAGCCTCCTACCGTCTTTTTGTGTCAAAACAATTCCAAACAAAATGGATCTTTTGCCGATAAAATCTACTAACAATCACCATCATCTACACAAAAATTTAAATCGTTTTGAAACTTCCATCCATTCATAATAGCAATTTCATATTAGCCATTGAACACCGTCAATTTGAAGTGTAATTTTGACGGGTTTAGGAGTTTCAAAATGATCCAAAATTTTAGATAGACGACCAAACATACACATCGTACATATAAAGTTACGTTTCATTTCAAAAAAATTAATATAAAAAGACAAAAGAGGACTACGAGGTGGCTACGCATCCTTCCTCATGCACATATGTCTGTGTGGCAAAGGGTTCGACTACACCCCATCCACACTTTACAATTTTTTGAGCTACATAATTCAAAATTGATCAATAATTTGTAGATATGTTCTTACATAACTCATGATCATCTCCGCAAAATTATGATTAATTTGAATAATGCTAACATGTACAAAATGATATTTCAAACTAACTATTAAAATAAATGTTTTAACTGAATGTTTTAACGGTTGATACTGACATAACATTTTGAACATGTTGATAATGTTCATACTGTAGATTGAACCGTAGGTGGGTGCGTGTGTGTTGCACGTGTGTAAATGATGAGAATCAATCTATATTCATTGTGTATTTAGTTTATTTAACCTCTTACTAAAGACTAGCATACAACATAGACAATGTAACATATACGCACTACATACGTAATTTATTCAATATACTATTGCAGACCAACATGCGTTATGTGCGATGTATTGTGCATGCACTTCCATTAAAAGAAAGAAGCTATGAAGTTTGTAGTTACTTGTAATATATATGATAATCTAGTAGGCAAAAGGAATTGCATACTTGCTTTTAGTCGCAAATGATAAAAAAATTATATACATAAAAAAATGTTTCAAAACAGAATAATAGTACATAAAAAAGTGATTTTTCACAATCTCCTAAATTAAGTTTTTTTATATACAGACATTGGAAATGGAAGAGAGGGTAATGTTGAGATTTCTGAAAAAGCGCTGACACTTATGCAACCAATTCCTTTTCTCAGTAAAAAAATAAAACATTCATTTTTAGAAGTTTTCTACATCACAAAAAATATATAGAATGTCCGCAAAAATTATAAAAAATAATTAATTAAGTCATATGAGTTTATAACAGCACAATAAACATAAAAAAAAGATTTGAAAAAGAATAGTTTGTTTTTATTAAGAAATCAAATGAATTAAAAATTCAACGAATTTTGTCATGATGCACATTATTTTTAGTCTTAAATGAAATCCACTTTAAAATTTAAAAGCACGTCGATAAATTTAAAAGCCTCTAAAAATAAAATAAAATTTATGTTAAAAAATTAATCATTCTGTGTTTTTTGAGTATTTCTATCATTTCCATAATGGTTATTAGCAACAATGAAAGTGTTCAAAAAGGATAGTTTACTCTTAGGAAGACAAATAAATTAAATATTTTATGGTTTATGGACATTTGTTATTATTTCCATGATAGCACATTAAAAAAATATCAAAAGGCCTGTACAAATAACTTATTTCAATAATAAAAAGTATCATTTTCCATGATTTAAGTAAATTATTTGGTTCAGTGAATGAAAAAGAGATTTCTATAAAAACTTTTTGTGCAAAGTCCAGCACCATGGAACTCAATATTCACTGTATGCATAAGAACAGATGACTTTTATATGCACACAGATTATTGCTTAATTTTTGAAACTCCTTTAACGATTAAAATTCATTTTCTCTCAAAACATTTAACAAGTTTCTAGTGATCTGTTTATTTGGAATATGTCAACGTTTTCTGGAAGATGTAAAAATTACTAGTTCAAAAATAATAATATTCTTTATGAAACACAAATTTTTGAATTTAAAGAAAAGATAAAAATTGATCAGAAATCATAACCCGCAGAAAAATTAGCGTTTCCAAAACCCAAACAACTGTCAAACAAATTTGAATTCTTTGAAGAAAAAACTCAAAAAAGTGTATTATAATTTTTTTTACTTATATTTAGAATTAAATCAATTATCAAAGATATCGAGGATAATCGGTAACAAAGCTGAATTTTTTTTAAAAGCTCGTAACTGGATATGCTAAAATTAACATAGACAATAAACATAAATATGAATTAGTAAATCATAAGATCCATCATAAAATTAACTGCTTTATACATTCATTAATGCTTATTTTTGTCAAAATTAGTTTGTGACCGTATATTTATTCTTCTATGAACTTTCAGCTGTATTTTTTTATTTTATGTTTTTAACATGTTCAATAACATAATAAATAAGATCACCGATTTATATCGTCGTGCAGCAGTACAGGTATAAACTATGTATTCGTGAGATGATTTTTAGAGAGACTGAATTCTTTGAACATAGTTGTAATGAATTAATCAAAATATATGACCGTACTAAGAACCGGTAATTTTTGTTAAAATTAGTTTTGACCGGATACTCACTCTTCTATGAACTTTCCAGTGTATTTTTTTTATTTTATGTTTTTTACATGTTCGATAGCATAATAAATAAGATTACAGGTTTATATCGTCGTGCGGCGGTACTGGTATAAACTGTGTTCGTGAGATGATCTTTAGAGAGACTAAATTCTAAGAACTTGTTATAATTAATTTATCCAAATATGATGGCAGTCAGCTAGCAAATAAATAATATTTAATATTTGCCGCTAAATGCTAATTCATTTTACTTTAGTTTGTAGTATATTATAAGGTTGATTTTGCTTAGCTGTTGAAGATGGCATACCTTGCTGTTTGCATCAGGTGCAAACTTATCAGCAATAACAACATCAGTTGGCAACAAAAGCGACACTCCTTTTGATTTTGCTTTTTCAAGAAGTGCAGTAGCAAGATCAAGCCT
Source organism: Allium fistulosum (assembly GCA_030737815.1). Taxonomy (NCBI): domain Eukaryota; kingdom Viridiplantae; phylum Streptophyta; class Magnoliopsida; order Asparagales; family Amaryllidaceae; genus Allium; species Allium fistulosum. The sequence goes on along the minus strand of CM060903.1, from coordinate 801,942,076 downwards.
ATCCTCTTCAACAAGAGAAGAGCCAACAGCGTACCCTTGTGCCTTGTAAAATGTATATATCATTCCTCCCCCCAGGAGAAGAATGTCAACCTTCTCCAGCAGCGATTCAATTACACCAATCTTTGATGAAACCTTTGAACCACCAACAATTGCAGCAAAAGGCTTCTTGGGGTTTGATACAGCACCAACAAGGTAATCAAGTTCCTACAACAAAAAGGCAATTTAACAGATTAATTAATATGATAAAACATTAAACCTTTCATTTTTGGAAAGAAAGTCAAAGGCATAAATGGCAAAGTAGAAGATAAGTTGAGCTTCTTCCAATTTTGCACTAGGCATACTTTCTATTTCATTTTTCTCTTTGTTCCCTAGTCACTTTTTAGCTAGTTTAGCATATTTCCTGCTCATTTATCCTTCTCTATCTATCATTTTATAAGTTAGTCACAAGACAAGTTTATTTCTTTTCTTCTTGTATCCCCAAATAACATTTTGGCTGGTTCAGCATATTTCTTGCTCATTTATTATTCCCTATATCTATCCTTTTACTAATTAATCCTTCACACTTTATGAAACCTTTCAAGCAAATTACCAATGGAAAACAAACAATTTCAATTTTTTTATCTGAAGATAATGATTTGCATATCGACCATATATCTAACACACACCTATCAAGATTACCAACATATGTCAATTGAACTAATGTAAACAAGAAGGGGTTTAAGAAAATGACACTTGAATTGTGAACCACAGGTTAAAAAGTTTATTGTTTTAACCACACGAGATGATGTAAGACATTTTACTCAAATAGTAGGACACTCAGGAACAAATCGTGTTCAGAAAATTAAAAGGGTTGAGAAGCGAATATACCTTCTGCATAAGAAATCCAGCAACAGCTGGCTTCAAATACTTGGTGACTCCTTCAGTTGAAGCATGAGCTCTGTGAGCAGTGCCGAAGGCATCGTTTACATAAAGATCAGCAAGAGATGCCAACTTCTTTGCAAATTCTGGATCATTCTTCTCTTCTTCTTTGTAAAACCTGACGTTCTCAAGAAGCAATACACCACCTTCAGGTAAAGAAGATACCATTTTCTCAACTTCTTCACCAATGCAATCATTAGCCATCACAACCTAATAACCAAAATAAATTTAACTTAATTTTCTGGACAGTTTTTTTCCCATTATCCATTTATCCAAATATAGACAAGGACACAATGAAATATATACATTTACGCCAAGAAGTTCAGAAAGCCTTGGCACAAGGGGCTTCAAACTGTATTTTGCCGTGACACCTTTGGGACGTCCCTGAAAATTGCAGCAAAAGTACATCAAAAGTAATTCATTTAAAATTTTAAAAACAAAATGAAGTGGATAAAACACAAGTCAACATTAAAGAAGCACCTCAAAATTATGTAGAATATAACTAATGAAGCACAAGATATTACTAGATCCAATCTAAGCTATACTGTTATACCCCTGTTACAGTACACTTTAATTAAAACCAATTGGAGGGTGTTAAAATAACATCAATAAGTGATAGGTGGAATTTAACATGGACTCCCAAAATCCAACAATCATCATTTGATATTATTTGAACACTCTTAAAAGTGTGTTAACAAAATTGTACTCCACCTGTTGCTATAACTAATAATTTGAACTATCAAAATGGCGAACAATAGCACGCACATGCTGCAAACAAATATGCATGCATGCTGGCAAACAAACATGTAGGCAAACAAATGCTAAAGAAAAGAATATATTATATATACAATACAATTCAGTTACTAGGTTCTCATCAATGTAGAACAACTTCATGCACTCACATATACAAGTTCTCGGTATGTGTTTTGTGATAATAGATAAAGGTTCAACATATAGAACTAGAGTTCAGAGCATTACTACTTCACTCTAACTGTAATTAATAAATGATAAAATCAATGCATTTTGGCAAACGTTATGAACAACTATTGGCTGCTGGGCTTCATACTTACAGATCCACCACATATATGACAGATCATTATTTCTTGACAACCTAATTATTAAATAAATTGCTACATTCAGATTAGCCACCTGCTTCTAAAAATCAGTTATCAACAATTACGATATCAGGAATCAACTATTCAAAAAGTTCAATTGGTTTCTATGTTATCTGAACCAGTGATACATCAGCAGTAAACCCTCTCTTTTATGACTTGTTCAATCCAAATCAAGTCGCTGAAAACTTACGAGATGACTAGCGAGGATAATTTTGGCACCATGCTCCATTAAGTACTTAATGGTGGGAACGGCAGCTCTGATTCTGGTATCATCGGTAATCTTAAGATTATCATCGAGAGGCACGTTGAGATCGACGCGTACGAAGACCTTTTTTCCTTTCAAATCAGCAGCTGTAAGGGATCCAACGCTCTTCTTTGTCGCCATTGATATATTCGATTTAATTTATTCTTTTTAACTTTGAGAAATCTAAAATTGAACTGCTGGCCAGCAAGAAGAAAATATACATGTTGTGGATGCGGTGTACGTTAACACTTGGTTGTGCTGGCAGAAATTTCTAGAAATATTTTGCAGGTCCAAAAATTGCCGGACCATGATTGTATACCAGCCTCCGGTTACGCCACATACACATCTTTCTGGTAGCATATATCGTATAACGTTAAATTTACGGTTGCCGATGCATTGGTTACCAACAATGCTCTAAGTTGGTATACAAATAGATTGCGTAATTTAACCGACGTCATTTTACTGACGTAGACATGGCGAGTAAAATATTAAAACCATTGATAACAGTAAATTTACTAATTATTGTAATTTTATTCTATTAGCACAAATAATTGATTGTTTTTTAAACTAATATTAGATTCATTTGAATTAAAGCGTTCGCATACTAATTCTTTCGTCCACAATCCCCCTCATTTGTTTTCTTTTATCTTTTTACTTGCACTTAAAACATGCAGAAAAATATCAAATCTAAATGTATAAATTTCATCATCACACACCTTGCAATTTTATCATGTGCGAGTAGGAAAATTTTATTCTAGCAATTCAAAAGTTTAGCAAACTTTAATTTGAATTTAAATTCTACATTGACTAAGTTTGCGTCGAGCACAAGAAGGGTTATTGGTTGCCTGCGGTTTCGGTTGGGTCTTTCGATTCAGGGTATCGTTTGCTCAAAAAATGGGCAAACACCACCAATCGATTTGTTGTAAAGCTGTGTATGTTTTATGGTTGATTGTTACTTCAAAAAGCTTATGGTTAGCAAAAAAAGTACACAAGAATTTACAGTGGTTTGACCAGATTGTACATACATCCACTTCTTCATTTTCATATCTTTCTCTATTAATAGGTTATACAATGATTATTATGCAAAATACAATGACTTAGAGTGAAATTTATCTCCTATGGCTTCTGTCCGGTAGTGATTTGTTATTCCAAAGTTGTATGTCATTGCTGTTGGAAGCTTGAGTATTTATAGGAGTGAAGATACAGAGAGCTCAGGTAGATAAAATAGGCAATTTCCTTATTTACCACGCTCGATTCAGCCATTTCCATATATACAAGATATGATCCAGAATTTTCATATATACAAGATAACATTTTCATAAATGCTCTGTTCGGTTCGATGGAAGGTGGATAGTTCGGTAATTGGACCAGGTCGCATTCTTGGCTATTTTTAGTCTTCGGCATCCTTAATTTGGCACTCTTCTAACCACTTGACAGGAATTCATGTCTGGTAGCTCCACTGTCAGACAAGGAATTTTGTCCCTTGCTTTTGCTACCAAACATAGATTTTTGTTCGATAGTTAGACCGTCGGACAGGAATTTCTATACGGTAGTTAGCCTAACACACAAATGGAGATGGGGTGTGCCTTCATTTGCTTTGCCTTTATGTTTCACTTGCATTACTTTGCTACTTTTTGAGCATCCTGGCTTCTTTCTTGGGACCTTTTATCCAGCATTTTAACCCCGGCTATATTGAACTAATTGCACAAGTTAGATTCAACTGTCATCAAGACCGATAACTCCAAAGTGATGATTGTGGGGCCCATAAGTCAAGTACAGATAGTAACGGAAAGTCAAGGTTGAATGGACTTGATAGTATGCAAGGCAGAATGTTTGAAGCATGAAATATGGTTCAATACATAGGAGGGATTGGCATAAATTAGCTCCAATAATAGGGATCGACATGTTTCAAGATGCGAGAGCATTCCTGTAGAAAACAATTAATATCTGAAGATCCACAAGTCCAATGCATATGAAATTTTCTAAGCAAATCATATGACCCTATGGAGCCTACCCTAAGGATCGCACCTCAAGGAGATGAAGTTGGAGGGATCGGTATTCTTTCCTTAGAAGGAATCAGCGGCAATCAACAAGAAAACCATGATGGAATAAAGAACGAGCAATATCTCAAGATTTACCGATCCAATTACCATGAAATTTGGAGTCCAAGCGTATTTTAGCATGAGCAAGCCACCATAGAGATCACTCCCAAAAATTCAACCAAAGAAGGGAACAGTATCGATCCCTCTTCTTTGGGAATTGGGCTATGCGATCCCTCTTATGGGCCTATATGATTTCAAGGGTCATTCTGCCGAGTTTTCAGTGAGATATTTGTCCATCTTCGCTATAAATACAGGCTTGGTTATTCATTTTCAAGAACTTTACACTGCTAGTTGCTTTATATTCTTTTGTAACTAAGGATTTTCGTCCGATCCATATTGTACTCAAATTATAAAGTGATTAATAAAGCAATCTATTCAAAGTGGACGTAGACAACCAACGCGGAACCAATATAAATCGTTGTGTGCATGTCATTTTTCAATTCGCTATTATTTTCTTATTATTATCCTCTGTTTTCATTTTATATCCTTCATTTACTTCTCTTCAAAACTTCTATTGGGCGTTTGTGCCAATTTTTAATGCAAACATTTTGGTGCTTTCATTGAGAACCTTGATTCTCAGCTTATTAGGATCCCTTTGTTGCTGTTGAATTGCATAAATCCCCTGAAAGAGATTCACAGTTATCTTCAAGAAGTTTGCTCGTTCTACTCGGATTTGCAAAAATCTAAGCAAAGCAATCAACAATGGTGAGGAACACTATATCTACTTCTTAGAACATGGAAGGAAACGAGAACACTAGCATCTAACAAGGAGGCCCAAGCAGTTAACCATTGGATGTGAATGATGATCCAGTTGAAGTTCGGAATCTAGCTGATTCTATTACAAGAGCTGAATTCCAAAATCCGATGAGAGAGCTAGTAGATAGCCGTCGACATTAAATCAGCAAATTCAAACCAATATCAAGCTAATGAACCAACTCAGCCAACAATAGCGAGGAAAAACTAGGAGGGACCATACCCCTTACTCGGCATTTGTAACGACCCGTAATTTTCGATAAATTAAAAATATTAAATTAAATGAGATTTTGAAATTTAATGTTGAGAGAAATTAAAATTTATGATTTATTAATGAGAAAATAATTAGAATATGATTTAATAAGGTTGTTTGAATGTTATTGATAACTATTTTAATGTAATTTCAATCTATTGAAACAATTGTAAAGTTAATTCGGTTAAATTTGTTAATAAGGAATAAAATAATTGTTAAAATCTATTGTTGGAATTAAGGTAATTAAATATTACAATTAATTTGAGTTAAGATGATAACGGTGGAATATTAGTATAATAAGGTGTAAACTAATGTTAATTATATTCATAAGGTAATAGTTGATTCAATAATAAGAATGTAAATCAGAATAAAAGAATTTGATTGAAATTAAAATATAATTAATTGGGTTCTATTACAGTTGTAATGGAACGCTGAAATTAGTGCAATATTTAAATATTGGATTTGATATGGAAATTTTATTTTAAAAGATTATAAATTTCTATGTGATCAAGAATGATGAAAACTATTAACTTTTAATGCAGAATTTAAAAGTGATTAAATTAATTTAATAATAATTTGTTTAATTAACGTGAAAATTAGCCATTTTGGTCATTGTCTCGGATTTCAACGAAACTAGTTTCATCAGATCCGTAATAGTGAATTATTATAGGATTTCAAGTTTCGTTGCGATCAGACTTATCGTTTGATCGTGCGGGCTCGAAACGCGTAGAAATCGATTAATAAAAATTGAATGAATATAATTTGATTTTGAACGCTGACTTCTGCATACAATAGAATCAGGGCTTGAAACTAGTTCCATTGAGTTTAAAAATATCGAAAACATATATTTTGATATATTGGATAACCCACTTTCGTTTCGAAAACGAAATGGGCTTTTCGGGTCGTCGTTGTCGTTTCGACCCAATTCGATATGTCCATTCATTTCTTATCTATCTCTGTCTATATAAACAGTTTTTCCTAACCCTAGCAGCCTTTTAATTCTAATTTCTGTACGTACTTCTCATCTGCTCCTTCCTCTTTCCCAATGGCTATCAACATAAACCCTAATTCCCAAATTCGAAATCAAATTGAAAATTCAGACTCCTTAAACCATAGCAAATTATATATCGTTGGAAAGCTCTCGACGAGCGCAATCTACTGCTGCTATTCATTTTTCGATTTGATGCATCATTTGACCAGAAAACGATGAAGAAGCCTCGGCCGTCCATATTAGGTTTTCGATTTCAACGGTGGATCGTCGACCGTTTGACGATCGGGAAGTTGCTGCCGGTAAAGGGAAGCGAGGCGAGTGCATCGGTATGGTTCGTTCTTATCGTAGTCGAAGAAAATCGCCAGAAATTGGCGTTTATGGCTGGCGGCAGCGGAGGTGCCTGGTGGCGTCGCGATGATCGTGAGGGCTGCCGTGGGGACGCCTAGCCAAGGCAAGGTCGGCGTCGTTGTCTGATTGTGGAGGTGGCGTATGAGGTGGCAGCAAATTGGAGAGAGAACGGCGGCATTGTGCTCGACCGTGAGTTTGTTGTACGCGTGCTAGGGTTACATGATTTAGGAGGTGAGATAATTTACGATTATACCCTTTTGTTTTATTTTAATTTTAATTTGAAATTTTAACCTTCTAACTCGAGTAACTTTTTCATACAAGCTCGAATTCGCGTGTAGTTTTCTCCGTTGCGATCGTATCGAAGTTTCGAACGTCTTGAAACTAATTTGGTTGAATTCTGAGACTGTTCAAATTCTGGGCCTTATTTGGATTTTAATTCGTCGATAAATCAAAGGCGAGCGATTTAACCCACTCACAAATACTAGACCTTCTTATGTTAGTTAAATTAAATTTATGATGTGACAGGAATATTATTTGTTGATGTTTGATAGTTTAATTTAACATTTTAATTGAAATTGAATTATATCAAATTAATTTGCCTTTTTAATTTATATTGAATTTAAATTGTTAGTAAATACCTAATAATGATAACCGGTTAATTAGGGTGATTTATTGACTGATTTGGATGTTGATTGTAATGGATGTTTATTTGTTGACATTGGATGATTGGAGGTTATGTTTATTATACAAGTTGTTATCACACTGCAAGTTTATTGTTAGAAATCACTATGGATTGAAATGATACATACCCGAACGATCTTATAGATTAGGGAAAATTTGTTATGGGTTGAAATGATAAACCCGAGCGATTTTATGGATTTGGAAAATTGTGATTCGGGATACGGGTTGAATTGATATATATTTGGAAATTTAAATTTATTGCAGGTTGAAATGATATATATCCGTATCACTTTTCCATAGGATAGAAAATTATATACGAACACCGGATTGGTTACATTAAATGATTTAAAATATTGAATTTGGATTTTGGTTAAATGTTATTGTTTTAAAGGAAATAAATTATAGATTTATATGAATTTAATTATTTTCTAATTCAAGCTTTGAAAGTTTAAATTCAAATTGAAATGGTTAATTAGAAATTGTTTAAAAATTAAATTGGGAATGTAAAGTTAAAATCGATATATGACTTTAATTCAGGAAATTTGAATTATTTTGAAGATTTGGATCTTAAATTTTAACAATGATGTTAAATTTGATTTAAGTGGTTTAAATAAGTAAATTGAAATTGGGCTTGAAATTGATATGAATTGAAATGGTTTAAAATAAGAATGGAATTGAATTTAAATCATTGATGAATTGTTGAATCGAAATTGAAGTTAAAATGAATGTTTCAGAAATTGAAGTTATTTCGAATTGAAATTGAAATCACGTTGATTTGAAATTAAATCGAAATCGAGCCATTTGAATTGAAATATTAAAATTGAGTTTTGTTAATTTAAAATCTGGATATGGTCCAGATTTGTTGAAATGGAAGAAACAGTTTGATTTGATACTATTTTCAAAATAAAATTATTTTAATATAAACTGTTTAAAAATCTATTATTTTAAAATTCAGATTATTAAGATTTTCAAAACTATTTACTATATAAACCATTTCCAATAATCAAACCATTTTATATTTACTATTTTAACTATTTTAAAATCCTTGACTAATTTAAATTATTAAAACTATTTTAAACTATTAAAACTATTTCAAATTATTAAAATTATTTTAAACTATTAAAACTATTTTAAATTATTAAAACTATTTTAAACTATTAAAACTATTTTAAGTTATTAAAACTATTTTTAAACTTTTAAAACTAATTTAAACTATTTTAAACCATTTTAAACTATTTAAACTATTTATAACTACTAAACTATTTTCTAAAATTCAAACTGTGCAAAGTTGAATTGTTTATATTTAAATCCTTGATTTGAAGGCGAATATGGTTAAATGATGTTATAACCTACGTTGGAATTTGAAATGATATTTTCTAGTGAAATGATATATTTTGAGTAAATATGATGGTTTTGAAATGAAGAATATTTTGAATTGAATATGATATTTTGATATCAAATATGAATCAGTTTTGGAAATGTAAAAGAACCAACCGGTTGAAATAAGTGTTTGGTTGTTAAAGAGACCGGGGTCGGATATTGTCATACTCTCTGTCAATACCGAAACCACTTTAACAACTGTGCACGTGGTGGAGAATCCAGAATGAAGTAGGATGGTTTGGCGAACGCTACTGGAATGAAGTAAGAGAACGATGATGGATAGCCTTGACTTTCAGGTCATAATTAAAATGACTAAAACAGGAGCTATACTTAGGCCAAGTGGGGTCGCTCCCCCTATCGAGCATACTTCTTTGAAACCATATCTATTACTTTATGATTTGATTTAGTGGCCACCCTTTTATTTGATTATGGGAGTGTGTCTCGAGGTGGGCGGTAGTAGCTGCTATGCATCACCACTAGGTTGGTTCTACAAAACGGTAGTATCCTACCCTGGACATTGCCTCGTGTGCCTTGTCATATTTATCCTGATCGAGCCCACTACGAGTTTGATTTGTGTCATACACTATGGAGTGCCCTCTGATAGCCCTCCAGTTTACGGAGGAATTACGGTACTGTATAGACTACGATGCTTATATAAAAATGTGTTAAGGGGGGTATGGTTAATGCCTTAACGCTATTTTAATACTTTACTTTACTATAGACATATTATAATAGTGTATTGTATTATATATGTAGATAGTTTAACGGATCCTTAGGAGATGGAATCCTGAACATCTCTTAAGTTATTGCATGCACGTTAGACACCGGATAGGAGATGTAAAATCCCGTAAACATCTCTGAAGCCGTTACACTCATATTTACTTATATTGATTTAACTTACATAAGATCTTTTAGTTCTGACTTGGATGTTTTTTCTTTTCATTATGCTCGGGTCAGTCTGAGCTTTTCAGTGTATTGAAGACCATTTTATTTGGAGGATGAAGACGGAGATTAGTCTACTATTTATTATATTTATTTCACTGCATCATGTTGTTCCGCTGCATTATCTTGTTATACCTGCTGTATGTATAACTCTGACTGTATTGTAAAAGTGTAATCAAATGTATCTGTAAAACAGCTTCACGAACTGTTTATTTAATTATTATATTTTGTCATTCCGTTGTGAGATTCTGTGTTTTGTTTTTTTCTTCTTTTCTCTTATTTTCTTATTTACCCCATTAACAATCCTTCCTTTTGAATGGTTTTAGTTGACATTTGTGGTTTATTATCGATTTAAACCGTCCAAAAAGGTGGGTCGTTACAGCATCGGAGAGTTCTAGTTCATTGGACGAGTATTATAGGCACAGGCGTTGCAGAATAGACGGATATCACGCAAAAACTTCAGGATGTCAACAGGCAGACCTTTGTGGTTTGCCAGGACCGATTGGTGTCCACCCCTCCATAGGGATCGGTACCGATCCCTCCTCCAAAGGAGGGAGTATGCTTATACGTGCAAGGATTCAAGCTGGAGCTACTGCGACCGATTTGGATGATGGAGTTCTGTTAAATGTTGACCAAATGCTTCCCTGAAATGACGATGATGTGAATTTACGTGATATAAATCGAGAAGATGTTGAACCAAGAAGGTGTGGAACGGTCCATAGACATCGACCGGACCATTCACATGAGGTAGAACACGACCACCGCTTGGCACCAACTATCCAAACGTCAAACTATCGACAATGGTTAGATAGTTAGTGAAAGAGAGCCAAGGCTTGACCAATGACGACTGGGGAATCTCGAGAAGCCATACCCGGTTCATTGACAATTTCCTACATGCAGAATACCCGAGGAGGTTCAATTTGCCGTCGATGCCTGCCTATGAGGGAAAACCCGACCCCAGGTAGCACATCATGAGATATGAATGGCTGATGGATTCTGCACTAGCAGATGATGCAATCAAATGTAGATGTTTTCCTATAACTCTCTCTGGAATAACAACAATGTGGTTTACAAGATTACCCCCACAGTCGATCTCTAGATTTGATGATTTGGCAACAAGGTTTGCGGAGCAGTTCAATATGCACACAACTCGCCCTAAAGATGTAATGTCCCTATCCAGCATGATCCAGGCTCTGGGAGAATCGTTAAAAGATTATTTAGAGAGATTCCATACAGCTGTTATAGAAATCGGTAATCCAAATGACCATCCAATATTGATGGTCGTAACAAGAGGGATTGATTTAGAGTCTAATTTTGGCGATTGGTTAGCTGGCAAGCCACCCGCAACGTTGGAGTGCTTTTATGCAAAGGCGGCTCAATATTTAAGAAAGGAGGAAGAAAGATGCTCTAGGAAGAAGAATGTTGCGGGACCAAGTGGAGAGGGAGTACAGAGTAATATTGCAGTGAAATAGTCTGATGATAGCTCTAGAAAAGTTCAAGTGAATGTCCATAACAAATCCAATCAACAAAAGAAAGGCGGAGATAGAAGTTGAGAATGGAAGAGGGATTCTGAAAGAGGAAAGCCTAGGATTCTGATGTACGATACTTACATGCCACTGAATACATCACTAGAGAATATTTATTTGTCTACCTGCAATACCATGCAGTACCGGAAGCCGCCTCCGAAAGAATCGACGGAGAAGCAGAAACAGATCGGAAAATATTGTCGATTTCACAAATGTTATGGTCATAACACAAATGAATGCAGGCATCTCCAGGATATTATCGAAAAGCTAATTCGAGAAAGGAAGTTACTGCAGTTTGTAAAAACAGCACAGGATGGTGCGCATGGGATATCCGACCCCAACTGAGGACAAGCACCGCACAGGGCTGAGGAGTCTGCACGGACTAGCGAAAGATTGGTAATCAATACAATAATCGGAGGACCACATTTGGCTGATAAGAGTTGGTATGAGATGGAACGCTATGGTAGTGCGATTAAGCATGTGAATTTTGAATGTTATTCAAGTATGGAAGATGGAGCTCCGGCAAAATAGCAACGTACAATGACAGATGATATTGTGTTTAGAAACAAAGATGTAAACAAGGTGGAGGCTCCGACAATTGATCCAATAGTCATTTCGGCCATAATCGGCTCCGGTTTAGTGAGAAGGATATTGGTTGATTGTGGAAGTTCTATAAATATAATTTTCAAAAAAAGCTTATGATCAAATGAGGATGGAAGCTAAGGACTTGAAACCATCTAAAGCCCGCATTCATGGCTTTAACGGTGCTGCAACCGAATCTGTTGGTTATGTTGAATTACCTGTAGAGTTGGGAGAAATTGACCGTATGAGAGTGCGGATTCTACCTTTTATTGTTTTGGATACCGACTCTCCATATGACGCTCTCTGGGCCGACCGACCCTAGCTGAGTTCCGGGCAGCTCTTGCCTCATGGTGTTTGATTTTGAAGTTCCTGACAGATAATGGTGTTGGAGATGTTCATGGTGATTAGGCGACCGTATGTGCCTGTTATGCAGCTGAGCTGAGGGATGCTCAACAGAAGGAGAAAGGTAAGGGTGTGGATAAGTCAGTCCGCATCTAAGCCACCGAAGATTGACAACTAGTGCCTGAGCCTTGGCTCGGGCGCCATAGTCGGTTCTGTAGAGATATAGATCCGAGAGATGATGAGGAGGAGCCCAAAGAGACCAAGGCTACACTGGCTGAGCTGACGATTGATATCACGGTCAGCCTCGACAAACCGTCATGGGTCCTGTTACCCGTTGGCCTGACCAAGTAATAAGAGGTTCGGTGTAAAAGATCATTCGGCATTAGAGGTACCGGCCGGCATTCAAAGGTCGTTCGGCATTGGAGGTACCGGTCGGCATTCAAAGGTTGTTCGGCATTGGAAGCCTCGTTCGGCATTCAGCGTCGACCGGCATTCCAAGGTCGACCAACATACAAGCATCGTTCGACATTCCAGCCTCGCTCGGCATCCAAACCTCGACCGGCATTCCTGCTTCGACCGACATACAAGCATCGACCGACATTCCTGCCTCAACCGGCATACAAGCATCGTTCGGCATTCCAGCCTTGTTCGGCGTTCATGCCTCGTTCGACATTCCAGCCTCGTTCGGCATTCCGGCCTCGTTCGACATTCCGGCCTCGACCGGCATTCCTGCCTCGTTCGGCATTCTAGCCTCGTTCGGCATTCATGCCTTGCTCGGCGTTCCAGCCTCGTTCGGCATTCCAGCCTCGACCGGCATTCCTGCCCCGTTCCGCATTCCAGCCTCATTCGGCGTTCATGCCTCGTTCAACATTCCAGCCTCGACCGGCATTCCTGCCTCGTTCAGCATTCCTGCCTCGTTCGACATTCCAGCCTCGCTCGGCATTTCTCCTCACAAAGCATAGCAAGGTCGTTCGGCATTTGTGGCTCGGCACACAGAAGTCACTCGCCACGGGCCGAGGTATCTCACTCCTAGGCCCAAGAGGGAAGTCCAACCCATCTTTGTCTATAAATAGAGGGGCAGGGGCACAGTGAGAGGGACCTTTTTTCGAGAACACTGGGGAGACTCTACCGCTTTCAAGACTCACTCTTTTTAGTTCAAATTTGTACTCAAGTCATTATCGTACAGATTGTATCTGTAATTAATTACCTGGGAAAGCAATAAAGATTACAATTTAAAGTGGACGTAGGCAGTTACGCTGAACCACTATAAATTTGGTGTTCTAGATTTCTACAGTTAATTTAGTCTATATCTCTCCATTTTAATTTATCTTCTTCATTTATCTCTCTACACAATCTTTCTAAAGGGGGTTAGTGACCAATTTTGGTGTTAACACTTTGGTGCTTTCACTGAGAATCGAATTCTCAGGCCACAAGGATCTGCTTTGTAGCTACTGGATTGAATAAACCCCCCGAAGGAGATCCAAGTCATTCATAAGACGTCCGTTGATTCTACTCAGAGTTCTTACCAATAACTCTACAGTGGGAAGACCACGTACCAGATCAGCCTCTCATAATGCGGACGCCCATGAGACCGCTAGCGTACAACAAATAGGACCTAACAATCAGCAAGCAAATCTGGGTGCAGGAACTACCACCCAAGACCAAATGGAAGTTGTCACCAGAACAGAGTTTAGGGACTTGATGAGAGAACTCATGGAAAGCAGGAGACAACTTGGAGAACAGATTCAAGCTAACGCCAACCTTATGGCTCAGCTCACTCAACAACAGCATCAGAATGCTGGGGGTAGTCCAGCTCCTTACTCTTCATCTGACAGCTCGACTTTGTCCGATGAACCTCCCAGGCGTAGACGCCGCAAGACTGAAACTACGCAGGCAGGTGCTGCTGATCGAACAACTGGGGATCACTTACACCTCGGAGACCGCAACCAAGCAGGAGCGGGAAACTTAGGATCTGGAGCACGTATGGAAACTGGACGCCCGGCTCACCAAGACGTCAATGATGCTGAACCTCAAGATGCACGTTTGGCGGATCGCCAGCAGAGGAGGCATCAACCTGATCGATCCCGTAGAATAGACTCCAACCTTCCATCTTCCATACAAACCCCAGACCTGACAGCTATGGTTAGACAGTTGATGAAAGAGAATCAAGGCTTATCAAATGATGATTGGGGGGTATCCAGGAGTCATACTCCGTTCACAGACATTGTTCTACAGGCCGAGTACCCCAGGAAGTTTAGCATGCCAACTATCCCAGCCTACGAAGGAAAGACCGATCCTCGGCAGCATGTGATGAGGTATGAATGGATGACAGATTCAGCTAGAGCAAATGATGCAACCAAGTGTAGATGCTTCCCAATAACTATTTGGGATCGCTACCATGTGGTTCACCCGACTTCCTCCGCGGTCCGTATCTAGTTTCGAGGAGTTGGCAACGAAATTTATAGAACAGTTCAGAATACATGTTACTCGTCCAAAGTCCGTGATGTCTCTATCAAGTGTAATCCAAGCTCCAGGGGAGTCATTGAAGGAGTATTTACAGAGATTCCATGTTGCGGCTAGGGAGGTTAGCAATCCTAATGATCACGCAATTCTCATGGCTGTGATGCGAGGTGTTGATCCTGATTCAGAGTTTGGAGATTGGTTAGCAGGAAAACCTCCAACTACGCTAGAGCGTTTTTACTCAAAGGCTCATCAATTCATAAGAAGAGAGGAAGCCAGGTGGATAAGGCGAGATAAGGCACCGGGGCCTGTTCAGGAGACAGTGAAAAGCAACATTGCTGTAAAGCAATCTGGAGACAACTCGGGGAAAGTTCAGGTCAATGTCCAGAACAAGCCCGGGCAATCTAAGGAGTCCGGAGGAGGAAATCAGGGGAAGAAAAGAGAAGCGGGGAAATGGAAGCCGAGAATTCCAACCTACAACGAATACACCCCACTAAATGCATCTCTTGAGAATATTTACCTATCAACTTGTAATACCTTTCAATACAGAAAGTCGCGCCCAAAGGAGTCAACCGAGGAGCAAAAGCGGACTGGGAAGTATTGCCGCTTCCATGAGACTTATGGGCACAATACTGAAGAGTGTAGGCACCTACATGACGCTATAGAAAAGTTGATTAGACAGAAAAAGTTGCAGGAGTTTGTAAAGAATCCTCAAGAAGGTGGACAGGGAACGTCCAATCCGGTCACGCGCCAACTCCACGTCACCCTAAGGAGCCTGCTCGGACCGTGGGCAAACTGGTCATAAACACGATAATAGGCAGACCTCACCCTGCAAATAAGAACTGGCAAGAAATGGAGCGGTATGCTATTCCTTGAGACATGTAGATTTTGAGTGTTGTTCAAATGTGGAGGATGGGACCCTCGCTAAACAGCAGCGCATGATGACAGACGATATAGTATTTAGGAGCAGAGATGCTGACCAGGTAGAGGCTCCTACCGTTGACCCAATGGTCATATCTGTGACAATCGGGCCGGCGTTTGTGAAAAGAATTCTGATAGATTGTGGAAGTTCTGTTAATATCATCTTCAAAAAGGCGTATGACCAAATGAAGATAGAGACGAAAGATTTAAAACCATCTAAAGCTCGTATCCATGGCTTTAACGGTGCAGCGACTGACGCAGTGAGGTATGTTGAGTTGCCAGTTGAACTGGGACAAGGCGAGCGTAGGAGGGTGCGAATCCTACCTTTCATAGTCTTGGATGTAGATTCCCCATACAATGTATTTCTGGGTCGACCGACCCTGGCTGAATTCAGAGTAGCATTGGCCCCGTGGCGTTTAACTTTAAAATTTCCAACCGACAAAGGAGTAGGTGTTGTTCATGGCGACCAGGCGACCGGTCGTGCATGTTATGTGGCTGAGCTCCGAGAGGCCCATCAGAGAGAGAAAGGAAAGGTTGCGGATGGCCCCGTCCGCATTCAGAATACTGACAATTGACAAGTAATGCCCGAGCCCTGGCTCGGGCAAAATTCTCGGATCTATAGAGACATAGATCCGAGAGACGATGATGAGGAACCCAGGGAAGAAAAAGCAGCACCGGCTGAACTGACGATTAACATTTTAGTCAACCGAGACGATCCGTCGTGAGTACTGAAGATTGGATCATAACTCAACCCCTCGATGACCGAGGACCTGAGCGATTTCCTCCGTACGAATCTTGATGTTTTTGCTTGGACACATTCCGACATGTGCGGGATTTCACCCGCTATTACGAGTCATATGTTGAACATAGACCCAAAGTACGTCCCAGTTAAACAAAAAAGGAGGGGAATGGACCCGGAGAGGTCCACTGCTCTCAGAGAGGAGGTGGACAAGCTCAAAGCCAATGGGTTCGTCCACGACGCCCTCTACCCTGAATGGGTGTCAAACCCCGTGCTAGTGAAAAAAGCGAATGAGAAGTGGAGAACTTGCGTAGATTATTCTGATTTAAACAAAGCGTGCCCTAAGGACAGTTTCCCATTACCTAGAATTGATCAGTTGGTCGACTCCACTGCAGGACATGAGTTATTGTCGTTCATGGATGCGTACTCGGGATACAATCAGAACCCGATGCACATTCCGGACCAGGAACACACTAGTTTTGTCACAGGCATTGGGCTATATTGCTACGCAGCGATGCCTTTTGGATTGAAAAACGCGGGAGCGACCTATCAACGTTTGATGAATCGAATGTTTAAAGATCAGATTGGTAGAACAATGGAAGTCTATATGGATGACATGCTCGTGAAGTCGGCAGTCAAACGACCACATTCGAGACTTAGCATAGATGTTTGGCATACTCAGATATTATGGGATGAAGATCAACCCTCTGAAGTGTTCCTTCGGCGTTGCATCAGGGAAGTTTTTGGGATTCATTGTTAATGCCCGGGGAATCGAAGCTAACCCGGAAAAGATTCAAGCTATTCGAGACATACAAGTGCCCAGAACTATAAAACAGGTACAAAGCTTGAATGGAAAGGTGGCTGCGCTGAGTCGATTCATATCCAGATCCACAAACAAGTGTATTCCCTTCTTCGATATAATAAAGAAAGGAAAGAGGAATTTCGAATGGACGTCCAACTGTGAGGAAGCGTTCCGAGCTCTGGTAAGGCATTTAGAAAGTCCTCCAGTGCTGTCGAAACCAGTAGACCACGAAATGTTGTACGTATACTTGGCCATATCCCCGCATGCTATAAGTGCGGCTTTGGTCTGCGAGGAGGACCGAGTTCAAAAGCCGGTGTATTACGTTAGTAAACGTTTAACGGGGGCATAAAGAAATTATCCTAAAATTGAAAAATTGGCCTATTGCTTGGTGATTGCATCACGTAAGCTGCGCCCATACTTTCAAGCACACTCTGTCAGTATATATACCGATCAGCCCTTGCGACAGGTACTCCAACGACCAGAAACTTATGGATGGATGTTAAAATGGAATATCGAGTTGAGTCAGTTCGATATTACCTACCTGCCACGAAGAGCCATACAAGGGCAAGCATTAGCAGACTTCATCGCTGAGTTTACTGTATCAGACGAACCAGATAGTCACAGTGTCACTCCCCCCATTCGATGGAAATTGTACACCGATGGGGCGTCAAACGACCATTGCTCTGGGGCTGGTGTAGTTCTTGTGACTCCAGAAAATCGATCGATTTGTTATGCTTTAAAGCTCAATTTCTTGGCTACGAATAATGAAGCAGAATATGAAACATTGATTGCTGGTTTAAAGCTTGTTGGAGAACTCGGGGTAAAATCAGTTGAAATCTTTTGTGACTCGCAGCTGGTAGTGTACCAAGTGCGAGGAGATTACCAAGCAAGGGGACAAAAGCTTGCTCCATACCTTGCTCTGGTTTAGGAACTATTGGCGAACTTTGAACATTATGACATTTCGCATGTCCCGCGTGAACAGAACAAGGAAGCCGACTCGCTGGCCAAATTCGCAAGTACCGGCGATGCACAACAAATGGGATTAGTTCCCGTCGAAACCTTACATGCTCCAAGCATAGATGTGATGGAGGTCGATTTTGTGTTGGACGAAAATCGAGAAGGTCATGGATAACCCTATTCAAACAATACCTGCTAAACGGGACTTTGCCCGAAAGAAGAAGCGAAAGACGACAGGTCCTTCGCAAAGCCGCACGATATGTGATGCAGGGAGGAGTAATGTATCGGAGGGGATTCTCAGTCCCCTTACTACGGTGCATTGCCCATGACGAGACAAAGCGGGTCTTGAAGGAAATTCACGAAAGAGAATGTGGCGACCATATTAGGGGGCAGACACTAGCAAAAAAGATCCTCCGCTATGGATACTATTGGCCAACTGTGAATCGGGATGCTGCAGATTATGTAAGAAAATGTGACAAGTGTCAAAGATACGCGAAAATCTCGAGAGCTCTACCAACGGAACTCACGCTAATGGTTAGTCCCTAGCCGTTTGCAATCTGGGGAATCGACATAGTCGGTTCTTTGCCTATATCCAAAGGTGGTGCAAAATATGCGATAGTTGCGGTCGACTACTTCACCAAATGGGCCGAGGTAGAGCCTTTAGCCACAATCACCTCCAAGAAGGTCGTTAATTTCGTTGTGCGAAACATTATATGCCGCTTTGGCCTCCCGTGAACCATCATTACAGACAACGGAACTCAATTTGAAAGTAAGGAATTCAAAGATTTCTGTTTAAAGTACGACATTGAGAAAAAGTTTGCCGCTGTTGCTCATCCGAAGGCTAATGGACAAGTTGAAGCCGTGAACAAAATAATCAAGTCCATATTGAAGAAGCGTTTGGAAAAGTCTGGAGGCAAGTGGGTAGATGAACTTCCAATAGCGCTATGGGCTTATAGAACTACCCACAAGTCTGCGACTGGCCACTCCATTCGCATTGGCATATGGCACAGAGGCTGTTATACCCGTGGAGCTTGAAGTTCCATCACATCGTGTGATACATTATGATCCTAGGACGAATCAGGATCTCTTGTTGGAATTACTGGACTTCGTTGATGAAAAACGTGAGGAAGCTGAGTTAAGGGCGGCAGCATATAGGCACCGAGTTAAGCGATATTATAACAAAAAAGTCCGTCCGAGAATCTTTGATGTGGGCGATCTCGTTTTGAAACGAGTTTTTTCGGTACCATCACGTATGAATCCCAACTGGGAAGGTCCATATGTCGTTGAACAGAAGCTTGGAGAGCGAACTTTCAAGCTAGCGACCGTTGATGGCATGACACTCCCCCGAGCATGGAATAGTGAACATCTACGACGTTATTATATCTAGCTTGTTTCTTTCGTGTTTTAGCTGCAATTATTTCATGTATGTTTTTGTTCCATTGATTCTTAGTTTCTTTTTAAGCATGTAATTGGACGATTTAGTTTGTTTTCATTAATAAAGGCTTGAAGCCATCTTTCCCATGCATTACTAATGCTTTTATGCACAATAATCCGGTGACAAACAACTGGAGTTACATCATTCTGTCTGACGTACGAACACACATAAACGTTTTAAACCTTTAAGTCCCCTGAGTGCGGATTGAAGTACTCTGAGTCCCCAGAGTGCGGACTAGAGTATAAACGACTTGAATCTCCAAGTCCCCTGAGTGCGGACTGGAGTACTCTGAGTCCCCTAAGTGCGGACTAGAGTATAAACGACTTAAATCTTCAAGTTCCCTGAGTGCGGACTGGAGTACTCTGAGTCCCCAGAGTGCGGACTAGAGTATAAACGACTTAAACCTTCAAGTCCCCTGCGTGCAGACTGGAGTACTCTGAGTCCCTAGAGTGCGGACTAGAGTATAAACGACTTAAACCTTCAAGTCCCCTGCGTGCGGACTAAAGTATAAACGACTTGAATCTCCAAGTCCCCTTAGTGCGTACTGGAGTACTCCGAGTCCCCAGAGTGTGGACTAGAGTATAAACGACTTAAACCTTCAAGTCTCCTGCGTGCGGACTAGAGTATAAACGACTTGAATCTCCAAGTCTCCTGAGTGCGGATTGAAGTACTCTGAGTCCCCAGAGTGCGGACTAGAGTATAAACGACTTAAACCTTCAAGTCCCCTACGTGCGGACTGGAGTACTCTGAGTCCCCAGAGTGCGGACTAGAGTATAAACGACTTAAATCTCCAAGTCCCCAGAATGCGGACTGGAATACTCTGAGTCCCCAGAGTGCGGACTAGAGTATAAATGACTTAAATCTTCAAGTCCCCTAAGTGCGGACTGGAGTACTCTAAGTCCCTAGAGTACAGACTAAAAAATATTCTAAATACCTGAAGTGTGGAATAAATGCGTTGCAACCCCAAAGAATATATGAAAAAGGATTGGGGGTTTGTATAACTCACGATAGCTCGGGTTTCGACCATAGTTATACAGAAAGATGAAAAACAAAAGTCACTTGAAAGACAAAGAAACTAAACTTTATTTATTAATCCAAAATGGGGTTCTATCGCCACTCCTCCAAAACTTGGAGTCAAAAGTCTATCTACATTGACTACGAAAATAAATAAATAAAAATAATTACATGATCTAAGCTAACTCTCGTTGAACGCGTGTAGTGGCTACTTCTTCGATTTCTTTAACTTCTTTTCCTCCTTCGTTTTCTCAGACGACTCCTCCCACACACATTTTCTCTTAGACGTTTTTCTCGCTAGAGAAACGGTGTCAGGAGTGGGAGGAGGAACATCCAGTGATTTGGTTCTGCTAGGAAGAATGACTTCTAGAGGCCGGTTCAATGGGTCGTCAAGTTCTACTACTTGGGACTCGACCTTGATCTCAACTTTCTTCCTTTTCTCTTCCTCAAGTTGTTCCTTCATGCTCAATTTAGAAGTATGTTCAGAGGCGCTCATGATCTCAATTTCATATCTCTCTTCGACGGGAGACGAAGTTTCAGACTTATCCTCATCAAGCGCCCCAATCACCTGAGCATCAGGGCCGGGGGTTACTCCCGCATGAGTAGCCTCGCTCGCTTTCCCCATCTTCTCCTTGGCGTCATCGCTCCTTGGAGACGGATCGGGATCAGAACAATCTGCGCAAAATCACAAGAGACGAACGTTAGAATACAATAACCTATCGCCGAAAACGACGGTTCTTTGAACTTTAAGAAGAAGAGTTATATACTGGTTTCATGCTGGCTTTCAACCGTCCGAGGAGTCTCACCCTCTAGAATGGGAGATAGCACATGAATGCCGAGGCCAGGGTCTTTCGGATCATAACCAACATGTTGCTCGAATGGATCAAGTACTGGCCGATCAGCCGATTGAGTAGGAGGAGGAGCTGCAGACTCGGTCCCAAATGGACCAACCATGTCATTTTTCTCCTTTGATGGAGAAGAGCCTTTGCTAAAGAGAGCCATTGTTGCAGACAAGTCTGAAGGCTCGTTCCCCCTGAGAAACTCTTTTACTAAAGCATCCTCGTCAACCTCCTCAGTACCCGATTCAACCTTTCTAATCTTTATCAAAGTTTCCCATGCCTCGGCTAGAGATTCGAGATAGCCCTCGCCAAGAAAAGTCAGGTCCCGATGTATGAGGACACGGGCGTTGTATTCAGCTATCAACGGGTCGAACAGGCACTTGATCTCCTCTCTACCGGCCTTTGTAGCCGCCTCAAGGCGAGGGTCAATCTCCGTGGATGCTATTCTTTTGCCCCCTTCACGGGCTTCATCCTTCAACATCCCGACTTTAGAGAGCTCGTCGTCAAGCTGTGCCTTCAAGAGTCGCGTAGCAATAATCTCATCGCAATATCGTTGCGACTCTTCCTCGACAGCCGTTTTTTCTTCTCTCTCTTTAGAGAGTAGTTCTTTCAACTCTTTGACCTGCAGGGCAAATGCATCCATTTCTTTTTGGACAGAGTCCTTTTCTAAAGCCATGGCCCCATAGCGTTGGACCGCTTCGTCAATTTCTTTCTTATGAGTTGTCTCCAGACGATTGACGGCCTCCGCAGTATCTTTAGCACTTTGTTGGGCAGCTTTGAGTTTGGACTTGTACGAAGAAAGCTCCGCATCCTGAGCTTTGATAATGTCTTTATCGTGAATGGCTTCAAGCTTCAGGCGGTCGATTTCGTGTTGACGCTCAACAGAGACTTCCGAGACCTTTTCAGCCAGATGAACAAACGCGTCATGTTGAACATAAACGTCGTTGTTGCAAGCGATGGCGCTCTGTTTGACATGCCCCGGAATGTGATGGATCGTTGGAAGGAACTTTAGACCATCAAAGCAGATTTTGGGGAATTTAGCTTTAAGCTTGGCCAGCTTCTCCGATATCGTCGGATCTGTTGCGGGAACAGGGGGAGATGGCTTTGAAAGTTCCGTTTTCTTACGATGTTCCCGAGACTGCCGTGTGCTAGATGAACCGGAGTGTTGATCACGAGGAACATCAGATTGGGACCCCTTCTGCGTAGACTTCTCTCTGCCTTGCTCTGATTGAGAAGGAAGATCGCGGGAATATGAAGACTGGCTGTATGATTTCCTTTGATAAGTCGATTCTCGGGGGCGATAGTCTCGGTCTCCAGAGTCGTCTCTGTCTCGGCGCTTGCCGGTGCCCGAATCCCGGCCTGAATGATGAAAAATAGATGACCCGCGAAGACAATCGAGTCCGTGAGTGCGTCCCATGTCACCTGCATAGAATGAGAATAATGACAAGTTAGAAAAGAACAGAGTGATGGCCAAAAATTGAAGTGCAAGGTGAAGTGCACGTGTCTGTGTGTGTCCTAGTGTTCCCCCCGACGGACCAGTTTCTTTATCTTTACTAATAGGAGTTTTTTCTCCTTGAATTTGGGCCTGAGCGCCTGTATCGCCTCTCGCGGGCGAATGAAGTTTAAGAGATTCTGGATTGTCGAAGCCATAGTTGAGAAAATCATCGGGGATAGTGAAATCCGACAAGCCTTTCAACGAACTCTCTAAGTGTTGAGAAGAAGGCTCTTTTTTTGCTGGAGTAAGGGTGACCTTAGAGGTTCCACCCACCGTCTTCTTGCCAACTTATAGGTCAATTTCTTCTTTCCCTTGGAAGGGGAAGGTGACGTCTCAATGTCGTGAACCTCGACTATTGGGTCCCGAGTGGGACTAACATTTTCACCCAGTACTTCGGGCGTCTTGCCTTCTCTAATTTCTCCCTCCTCTGGCGTGTCAGGGGCGTTACGTGCTGAAGACCCAGCCTGCTTTTTTCCTTTGCCCGAAGCAAGTCGAGTTAGAGTGACACCTTGGGGGAGGCTTATTCGACGACCTTCCGCCAGCAGCCCGAACTTCGTAAGCTACTCATTTGAAATGATAGATCTGATGTCCCGATCCTCTGCAGGGAGGGCTCGGATAGTTGCGACAGCTTTAGAGTACCCGGCGCCTTCGGGACGTGGGTTGATACCTGAAAAAGTGGATAAAGAGTCAGAAAAGATGCAAATTTCGCCGAATTCAAGTGTTGATCTAGAAAATGAACTTACTTCCTTCTACCCATCTCCTGGCGAAACCGGGAGGACAACGCACGTAGAACCACTCTTGCTTGTACTGGGCAAATTTGCTCCATGCCCCGGTCAGGATTTGGCATTTGCTATGTGGCTCGAGGAATATAAAAGATGGGCTGTTTGACTGTCTCTTAAAGCGATAGATATAACGAATATCGCCGGGAGTCGGAAGCCTGAAAAGGACACTCATGAAGAGGATGCAAGTCCCGTATATGAATGCGTGACTATTTGGATGTAATTGTGAGGGGGCAATCTCGATATATTGTAGCACGTCGCAAAGAAAGGAATTAAATGGCGGCACGCTGCCGACCCAGCACATGAACCTGTTGCAGGCTGTATATCCGATTGGGGGCAAGTGCGGACGATCATCCCCCGATGGAACTAACACGTCGTCGACGGGAATTCCATGGACAGAGCATAACCGACGGAGTGTACTTTCATTAATCTTTGAGGCCTGTGAATCGATTGGGTCGTTTAAGAAAATTGCTGCCTCCAGAGCATCGGGAGCAATGTCGACAGATGCCGTCGCAGGGCTTGGTAAGTCTTGAGCAGGGGTAGTTGACGGGTTTGAGGTTCCTATAACTTCTTGTCAAGAGGATGGCCCGGGTCTATCCGAGATCGTAGCAAAGCTAGATTTTTTAGACATCTATGATGAAGATTGAATCTGACAAAGCACCTGTTTGAACTATACTTGAAAAACAATCAACATTAGACTTAACAACATAAATATCCCCCCGTGTGGTGTGTGAACTAGTGCGTTCATTCAGATATAAGTGCCAAGAGATTAAAGATCGCAGAGTTGATGAAGTAAAATTAAGCTTTGAACTATCATCTTCGAAGACCGTCATCGCTGACCGTCTACGAGAGCTTGTCATAAGACGGTTTCTGTGTTAAACTCGACGTCATCAATGTGCATCGAAGGTTATTATCCATTCTAATCACGGTAAATTCAAACTTATAGTTGTCAAAAAGGGGGGTTATCAGTCCGGATTGTCCGATATGCTTAATTGTTTAAGTCCGTCCTTGTTTACTATCATATGCTCGGGCATAAGAGGTGTGTTAAGTCTACAATGTTTTAAGTCTAGGCTAAAATAGGTTGAACTGTCGTGTGTACACCACTCTCCTACCATCCATCAGTGCCGTTTGGCATGTGGCAAGACATGCCGAACCACAATAACGCCGAGCCGCATCGCTCGGCACTCTGCTCTCCCAACAGTCATCTCCATCGTTCGGCACAAGCAAGCTATGCCGAACCACAATAATGTCGAGCCGCATCGCTCGGCATTTTACCTTCAATGACAACTTTCTTCCAATACATCCTCCCTATTGCTTGGCATGGACGAGCCATCCATCAAGTTACGCCGAGCCGCCTCGATCGGCACTCTGCTCACCTAACACTTTTCGTCTGCACTCCCACTAACATCGTTCGGCATAAAAGAATCATGCCGAACCACAACTTCACTCCAGTGCTTCTTCTCTAGTGTCGTTCGGCATGAGGAAGTCAGGCCAAGCCACATCGACACGTCTCACTCCAACAAACAGACTAGACATCTTCTTAGATGGTCAAAGGATCGCAACTTCGACTCGCACGTCGCCCTTTTCCATCTTCCACTCCACCTAGTCCAAAGGCTAACTTAAACCTCAGATGTGTCTCCCTTATCTACGCGAATTCATGAGATAGAGAGAAGCCGCAAAATCGAGTCCCATTCAAAGTCCCTAATTGGGAAAGTCGAGTAAGTAAGGGGTTAGTACCTAGTAGAAGGAGGCGAAGTCTAGTGGAGTGCTTGAGATAGGGGCTGAATCTTCACAGGTTTGTGGATCGAGTGTAGTTGAAGAAACGACGTGTAGGATCTGCGAGTCAAAAAGGAGGTTGAGGTATTGAAAAAGTCTAGACGTAGGCAAGTTCGTAAATTTTGTACTATGGAGGTAAAAGTAAAAGGGAAAGAAGAAGAGGGACCGACTTATATAGAGAGAAGAGAAGTCGAAGGGACAGTGACCGATAGAATAGATCAAAGCACCTCTCTCGTTCGGTATTACTGTCGTTCGGCATTTGTATGTCGTTCGGCATTAACACGACGAGCGACATACGGTGCCTCGGTCGGCATTCGGAATAAGGGCTCGAAGCAAAGCGCGGAGGACTCGTGATTCAAAGTGCATCATGTTCATCCACATGACGCACTTTGGGGGGCAAGTGTTACCCGGTGGCCTGACCAAGTAACAAGAGGTTCGGTGTAAAAGGTCGTTCGACATTGGAGGTACCAGTCGGCATTTAAAGGTCGTTCGGCATTGGAGGTACCGATCGGCATTCAAATTTCGTTCGGCATTGGAAGCCTCGTTCGGCATTCAGCGTCGATCAGCATTCCAAGGTCGACCGGCATACAAGCATCGTTCGACATTCCAGCCTCGCTCGGCATCCAAACCTCGACCGACATTCCTGCCTCGACAGGCATACAAGCATCGACTGACATTCCTGCCTTGACCGGCATACAAGAATCATTCGGCATTCCAGCCTCGTTCGGCGTTCATGCCTCGCTCGGCATTCCAGCCTCGTTCGGCATTCCAGCCTCGATCGGCATTCTTGCCCCGTTCGGCATTCCAGCCTCGACCGACATTCCAGCCTCGACCGGCATTCCTGCCCCGTTCGGCATTCCAGCCTCGCTCGGCATTTCTCCTCACAAAGCATAGCAAGGTCGTTTGGCATTTGTGGCTCGGCACACAGAAGTCACTCGCCACGGGCCGAGATATCTCACTCCTAGGCCCAAGAGGTAAGTCCAACCCATCTTCGTCTATAAATAGAGGGGCAGGGGCACAGTGAGAGGGACCTTTTTTCGAGAACACTGGGGAGACTCTGCCGCTTTCAAGACTCACTCTTTTCAGTTCAAATTTGTACTCAAGTCATTATCGTATAGAGTGTATCTGTAATTAATTACCTGGGAAAGCAATAAAGATTACAATTCAAAGTGGACGTAGGCAGTTACGTTGAACCACTATAAATTTGGTGTTTTAGATTTTTGCAATTAATTTAGTCTATATCTCTGTGTTTTAATTTATCTTCTTCATTTATCTCTCTACACAATCTTTCTAAAGGGGGTTAGTGACCAATTTTGGTGCTAACAGGTCCTAAAGATCGGATCATAGCTCAACCCCCCGATGAAGAAAGAACTTGCTGGATTTCTCCGAGCAAATCTCGACTTGTTCGCTTGGACTCACTCTGACATATGTGGGATGTTGCCTGCCATTGCGAGCCATGCATTGAATATCGACCCAAGCATGTCCCGGTGAAACAAAAAAGGCATGGCATAGATCTGGAGAGGTCTGCCACTCTTAAAAAGGAGGTGGATGGGCTCAAAGATAATGGATTTATTCGCAACGCCCTCTACCCAAAGTGGGTATCAAATCCTGTACTTGTGAGAAAGGCAAATGGGAAATGACGGACATGCGTTGATTACTCAGACTTGAACAAGGAATGCCCAAAATTCAACTTCCCCCTTTCAAGGATCGACCAGCTGGTAGACTCAACCGCGGGACATGAATTGCTATCTTTTATGGATGCATACTCAAGATATAACTAAATCCCGATGCATATTCCCAATCAAGAGTACACCATTTTCATTATTGATGTTGGATTATAATGCTATGTGGTAATTCCGTTCGAACTAAAGAATCAAGGAGCAACCTGCCAACGCCTAGTCAATAGAATGTTTAAAGATCAGATCAGAAAAACAATGGAGGTATATGTGGATGATATACTCGTGAAGTCACGACAGTCTAACGACCACATTAGAGACTTGAAAGAAATATTCGACATCCTCCGACATTATAAAATGAAGATTAATCTTCTAAAGTGTTCTTTTGGCATTGCATCAGAAAAGTTCTTGGGTTTCATCATTAATGCCCGCGAAATCGAAGCTAATCCCAAGAAGATCCAAGCTTTTCGCAATATCCAAGTGCCAAAGACTATCAAACAAGTACAGAGCCTGAATGGGAAGGTTGCCGCTCTAAGCCTATTTATTTCTAGAGCTACCGACAAATGCATTCCTTTCTTTGACTTGATTAGGAGAGGAAAAAGGAATTTCAAATGGACACATGATTGTAGAGACGCATTTTAAGCTTTGGTGAACCACTTAGAGAGACCTCCCATCTTATCAAAGCTAGTGGATCATGAAGATTTATATATCTACTTAGCCGAGTTGATACACACTATAAGTGCCGTGCTGCTTCGCGAAGAGAATCAAATCTAGAGACTGGTCTATTACATTAGCAAGCGATCTGCAAGGGCTGAAAGGAACTATCTGAAGATAGAGAAACTGGCGTATTGCTTACTGATTGCATCACGAAGGCTCTGCCCTTACATTAAGGCACATCCTATCAACGTTTACACCGACCAACCGTTACGACGGGTCCTACAGTAACCTGAGACGTTTGGAAGGTTATTCAAGTGGAATATTGAACTTAGCCAATTCGACCTCACTTATCTTCCTCGGAGGGCTATTCAGGATCAGGCACTGGTAGACTTTATATTAGAATTTACTACGCAAGATGATTTCCCAAAGAGCAGTGAAACCACTACCATACGGTGGAAGTTGTATATAGATGGAGCATCCAATGATCGTTGTTCTAGAGCTAGAATTGTGCTTGCAACTCTTGAAGATCGGTCAATTTGCTATGGTTTAAAGATTGATTTCCCTGCAACAAACAACGAAGCTGAGTATGACGCTCTGATTGCTTGACTTAAATTCGCTAGAGAACTGGGAATAAAGTCTCTTAAAATCTTTTGCGACTCACAATTAGTAGTATACCAAGTCAGGGGAGATTACTAAGCTAAAGGACAACGACTTGCTTTGTACCTTACCCAAGTCCAAGAATTGTTGACTGACTTTGAGTACTATGACATTACGCACATTCCTCGGGATCAAAACAGAGAGGTTGATTCATTGGCGAAGTTTGCTAGCATCGGGGATGCACAACAGATGGGCTTGGTTCCAGTCGAAGTATTAAATGTTCCGAGCATAAACCCGATGTACATCGACTAGTACTGGAGACGGAGCCTGAGATGGAGTCATGGATGACCCTGATTAAAGATTATTTGCTACAGGGAATCCTTCTCGAATGAAGGAATGAAAAACGACAAGTCCTTCATAAAGCTTCGTGATATATCACACTGGAAGGAGTTATGAACAAAAAGGGTTTTTACATTCCCCTGCTCCGGTGTATTGCTCATGATGAAATAAAACAAGTCCTAAAGGAAGTTCATGAAGGAGAATGTGGCAATAACACTGGGGGGCAAACTCTAGCAAAGAAAATACTCTGTTACGGGTATTATTGGTCAACCATCAATCGAGATGCTGCTGATTATGTAAGGCGATGCAACATGTGCCAAATATATGCAAAATTTCCCAGAGCTCCATCGACGGAAATTACACAAATGGTCAGTCCTTGGTCATTTTCCATATGGGGCATAGATATAATCAGTTCCTTACTGATCTCTAAAGGTGGTGTGAAATGCGCCATCGTCGTAGTTGATTACTTCACCAAATGGGCCAAAGCGGAACCATTAGCTACGATCACAACAAAGAAAGTAATCAACTTCATTGTTCGGAACATCATCCATCGTTTCGGTCTTCCACAAACTATTGTAACAGATAATGAGACTCAATTCGATAGTGTTGAATTCAAAGACTTCTACAGTCGGCATCGCATTGAAAAGAGATTTGTAGCAATCGCTCACCTTCAAGCAAATGGGCAAGTTAAAGCTATGAACAAAATCATAAAATCCATTCTAAAGAAGTGTTTGGAAAAGGCTAGAGGCAAGTGGGTAGATGAACTCCCGACAGCACTATGGGCCTATAGGACCACCCACAAGTCCGCGACTGGCCATACTCCATTCGCCCTTGCTTACGGTTCCGAAGCTGTTATTCCTGTTGAGCTCGAAGTTCCTTCTCATCGATTAACCTACTATGATCCTAGAATGAATAAATCTACTCTTAGAATCTCTATACTTTGTAGATGAGAAGCGCGAAGAAGCTGATTTGAGGGCAGCTGCGCACTGGTATCGAGTCGCCCGATATTACAATACTAAAGCCCGACCTAGAACCTATGAAATTGACGATCTTGTCTTGAAACGGGTTTTTCCTACCCCATCGCGTATTAATCCTACTTGGGAAGGACCGTATATCATTAAACTGAGGCTTGGAGAGGGAACTTTCAAGCTAGCGACTGTTGATGGCATCACACTCCCAAGGGCGTGAAATAGCGAGCATTTACAACGCTATTTCACTGAGTTTATTTCCTTTTCATTTAGTTGTATTTAATTTCAGGATTTGATTTAGCATCTGATTTTCGAAGATATGTAATAAGACAAATTATGTCATTTCGTTCCATTTGGCAAATAAAGTTTTGAATTTCCTTCATATCTGGTGTAGCAGTACATATTAGTTACGATACCAGACTAACTAGTACTGACATGTCCGAGTAGGTTCTTAGAGTTTGGAGCAACTCGAGTACATAAGTTCATGATTGAAATAAACGAAATGATAATGGTTTGACCGTTCAGTTGACGATCCACGTTCACAACCCGGTGGACGGAATGCCCAATATGGGATGGATGTGGTTCGACCATCCAATGACCAATATAACCTATCAAATGATGGTACAAATATGAATCAAAAGTGATTATGACACGACCGATTGCTCGCTATGTTAACCCCTGGACTTAGGGGCAAATCAATCAATTAAGGAAAGTACGATCCGACTATTTTCTGAAATAACTCTAAGTCCCCAAAGCATGGACTATAGTATGAACACAAGCCGGGTGTGATTCGACCTCCCACCAACTAACTCTTATTCATGAAGTGGGGATATGAGTAAAAACAGATAGATGAGTGCGGTTCGACCATTCACTATTCCATGAACTCTGGCTTGAAACCGACAGAAGGAGTATAAACTTGCTAAGGATGGAGTTCTACCGTCCGTCGTTTGACTCCGTTAACCCAAGACTGGGGGCAGGAGTATAATCATTCAAACCGCTGAATTGAACAATGTAACATTAGGACTTGAGCCCCATGTTTGGTACTACTTAAGACCACAACCACATGGAGACCTTGGGATAGAGTCGATGGATTATCATCCAAAGCCATGAGCCACGAATTACAAGTACATTGAAAGGAAAGTAATAGCTTGACCACTTGAATAAAAATTCACGTAAGAGTTTGACAGAAAACAGAGAACTTTATTTACATAATAAACTCCAAAAATGGTGATACATGCTTATTCAAGAACGGGGGCCACACCCATGCAATCACGGCCAACAAAAGCGAAAATAACTATACAACTTATGTACAAACAGAGCTGAAGCGACGACTATTTCTTTTGTCTTCTTTCCTTTTTGGATTTTTCAGGAGTGGCGCCACCCGAGCTTCTGCCTGTCTGTTTCCTTGATCCTTTACCGCCTTCAGTGGGAGAGATTTCAAAAGTAGGAGGGAGTTTTCCAGGAATCGACCCACCAGGTGGGATGACTTGTAATGGGACAAGATTTGGATCGTTGATAACCACATTGACGGGTTCAATCTTGGCTTGTTTCTTCAACAACTCCTCCTGCTCGATGCACTCCTTTAAGTAGAGCTCATTGGTGTGTTTAGTGGCACCAGTGATCACAACATCATCAGATTCATCCAGTGGCAATATCTTCAGCTTTATCATCATGGAGTGTTCCTATAACTTGAGCATCGGGCCCTGGAGCATCGGTGACCGTCGGAATCACAGTAGATGTCGATTGTTGCTCCACGGGGGCATCACTTTTTGGAGTTTGGCTGGGACCCGGAAGACTTGCGGATTTGTGGAAACAAGAAGATAAGCCCATGACTACTGGGCATGGAGAATGAAACCTCTTGAAAAGTGGAGAGTAAAGTGGAATACCTGCATCCGGATGACTCTCAGTTGTCGTTGGGGTGCTCCCTTCCAGAATAGGGGTCAACACCTTGGATTGATAACTAGGTTTGTCCAGATCGTAACTCAGATCCTGTCTTAGGCCGAAAGAAACTGACGCTCTGGCTGCTTGAAAAGAAGAGGGGCCTTTGGGTTCGGACTCCGAAGACTCGGTACTTTTTTCCCTTTGTCGGAGGGTGCTAGAATAAAAAAATATCGAAGTATCGTAGCAGCAAGATCTAAAGGCTCATCCCCGCGAAGAATCTCCCGTACTAGTTTTTCTTCATCTAAATCAGCTTCACCAAGGGTTATTTTTTCATTTCAACAATGTACTCCTAGGCCTCAACAGGCGACTCAAGATAACCCTCACCAAGAAAGCTCAGATCGTGGTGGATAAGGACTTTAGCATTGTATTCAATGGTCAGGTGATCAAACATGTCTTTAACATTTCAACCAGCTTCCTTGGCATCCTTTTTCTGAGCCTAGATCTATTTTCTCATCTCATTGCGGCCTGCTTCCCTCGTCACTTCTTTGAGGACTTCAATTTGAGCAAGTGCTCATCAAGCTTAATCTTCAAAGTCCGGGCCTCAACAGCCTCTTCGCAATATCTTTGCGATTTGTCTTAAGCTTCTATCTTCTCTTCCCTGTCCTTCTTAAGAAGTTCTTCAAGCTCCTCAACGCGGTGGGCCAAAATATTTTTCTTCTTTTGTAAGGTGTCTTTTTCTAGGGAAAGTGTACCACTGCAGTTGAGAGCAGCATCAAGTTCCTTTTTATGGATAGCCTCTAGACGACTCACCGCTTCAGATGTTTCCTTAGCGCATTTTTCTGCCTCATTTAGCTTCACCGTTAAATCCGAGATCTTGGTATCTTAGTGTTTAATTATATATTTATCATGGATCACCTCTAGCTTAAGATGATCAATTTCATGCTGTCTCTCAATAGACACCTCGGAGATCTTCTCTGCTAAGTGCTGGAACGATTCATGTTGAAAAAAACATCATTGATGCATGCGAGAGAACTTGCCTAATGGAGGGGAGGAACTTAAGCCCGTCAAAACAAATCTTTGGGAAAATGACCTTAAGTTCGACCAATTTATCTACTGTAGAAGCTTCAGGAGCCGTAGTCGGCAAAGATGGATCAGAAGCAACGATTGGACGTTTGCTTGAACTGCGGTCACAGGACTGCTTGGAGCTGGAGGAACCGAAGTAATGCTCAAGCGGTATAGCAACTTGGGGACCATGGAAAGAGGTATGATCGCTACTGTACACAGGAAGATTAGGTTGAGCTTCCTGATGGGATGACCGAGACTGGGACTTATGCTTGAAAGAGAAAGATTCCCTCGAATGATGACTTCTTTCTCGGTCATCATCCCTCTCTCTACGCCTACCCGATTCTGAATCACGTTTGGATCCGTATTGCGTTGAGGAGCCCTTCAAGCGATCAAAAGCTCGAGATTGAGACATTGCACATGTAAAAAAACCAAATAGAAATTTATAAGTGACCATTATACAAAAGATAGATGGAGATCATGTGCTGAAGTGCACGTGATTGTGAGTATCCTAGTGTCCCCCTTAACGGACCGGTTGCTGCATCCTTGCTCATGAGAGTTTTCTCTACTTTTCCTGTAGGAAGAATTCTGTCACCACTTTTGGCGGGAGAATTGAGTCCCCTCAACTGAGGCCACGACAGGGTTATTAAAAACCCCTTCTTGTTCTATAACATTTCTTGGTAGTGCAGCACTTCCAAGAAGCCATATATTGCGGCCTTCTTCCAGTAGCCCAAATAGAGATAACCACTCGTTGGTTACGAAGAGTCTAATGTCCCTGCTTTTGACCGGGGTAGCACGAATTGCAAAAATTGCTCTTGAAAAGCTATCGCCCTCTCGACGTTGGCAGACACCTATTGATATTTAGAATGTTAGTTGATTCATAATATGACTTGGATTAAGGAATTTGAGAATAAAACGAAGATGACACTTACGTCCTTCCAACCATCGCCTTGCAAATCCAAGCGGACATCGAATGTAGAACCATTCGTGTTTAAAAAGGGTGAGTTTGTTCCAAGCACCCGTTAAGACTTGACAGTTGGGTGAAGGTTTGAGGAAAACATATGAAGGACTTCCCAACCATCATTTAAAGTTGTAAATAAACCTTATGTCCTCAGGATTTGGTGGGCGGAGCAGAATGCTCATGAATAATAAGAAAGTGCCATCGAGAAAAACATAGTTGTTCGAGTGATGCTAAGTGGGGGCTATTCCAAGATATTTTAGCATCTACCGAATGAAAGAACTAAAGGGCGGCACACATCCGGCCTAGCACATGAATTTGTTGCATGTTGTGTACCCCTCCAGGGGCAAGTGAGCCCTGTCATTTATTGAAGGAGTCAGGACGTCTTCGAATAGAATTCCGTGTCTGAAACATAGTCTACAAAGGGCGACCTCACCAATTCTGGAGACTTGAGAATCTGTCGGATTACCTAAGAGTATAGCACCTTCCACAGCATCGGGGACATGACTTATATCTTCCGCTGGGAGAATGAGAATGTCAGAAAAAAGGTTAGCTGACGGGCCAGGAACTTCCGTTTGTTCAATTTGATGACCAGGGAAAAGCCTACCAGATATGGTTGCGAAACTCAACTCAGCTTCAAGATTACTATGTTGCGAGGCTTGTCCGAAAGGCATTGCAGCTGACGTTTTGAACGTCTGAAGTCCATGTCAACTATACTCAGTAGATAATCGAGATTAGAAAAGTTTACCTGTCCGCCCGTGCTAAGTGTAAGCTAGTATGGTGTAGTGTGGTGTAATGTAGTGCAGTGCAGAAATAAGCAGCTTAAAATAAATGATGAGACTTTTGATTTCAACCAGAGTGTAACGACCTAGAATTTTGGTTATTTGAATTTAGAATATTTAATTAATTTTAAATATTTAAAAGTTAATTTTATAGATTTAATAACTTGAATTTGAACTATAATGATTTATTGGATAATTTAATTATTTAATTTAATAATTGAAATCGTTCAAATAATTGAAATCTTGGATTTTTATTTGGATGAAAATGATTTGAAGACTTATTAGACTTCCATTAATAAGTATAAAGGTAATAAAAACTTTTAAATAGGTTTTAAAAGCGATTTAACTAATTTTGAAAATAACTCGTATTAATTAGCATATGAAAATAGCCTTTCAGGGCACACTATCGGATTTTGACGCAACCAGTTCCATTGGATCCGTAATAGTGTATTATTACAAGATTTCAAATTTCGTAGCATTTGGAGTTATCGTTTAGTCGTACGGGATAGCAATGCGTTGAATTTAATATCGAAAATTTAATATAATAATTGGGTTCAAAAAGCTATCTTCTCCATACGATCGAATTGGACTCAAACTTGTTCCATTGCATTCGAAATAGGGGTATAACATTATGAACGCGCCTCAAGCAGGGTCGGAATAAAATTTCTAGATATTTTGGAATTTAATATATATATATATATTTACATCAGCCATTTTTACATTAGTATCAGCCACCCTATTCTATTCTGTTTCATCATTTCCCCTACGCGCCTCCTTCTTAGTATTAAAGTTTTACCTTTAGTGATATATCTTTTCCATTTTCAAAATTTTGAATCAAGAGAAGAAAAAATAAAATTATATACTCAGCAATAAGTTCAATCTTACTTTCCCTTTCTCCCTTTCTTTCTCTTCCCAGTTAATATAAAGCCATGGGCGAAACATTTAAAAATAAAAATAAAGTTGTTTAGTGAACTAAAAATCATGATAATGGATTCGATGAGTTTGTGGTTGCGAGAGCTTCAAGTCATATCTGTTTACACTCGAGCGATCATGATTTAAGCTGTTCGACAGTTTAGGGTGGATCTAGGGTTTGGTCACATCAGAGATAGGGGAAGTTTTGGAGCATGGCAAGGTCGGAAATGGATTCGTGGAAGCAAGACAAGTTGGAGGAGGGAGATTTGGTCAGTGCGATGTTTGGATGGTCATCGCGACTTTGGCGATGTCACGCTCGGTTGGGTTGTCGCATTGTACACGGGGAGTTCGGGTCCATGATGGTGGCGTCGAGGAGATGCTACTCACGAAGAGAAGATGAATGGTGGCATTGGTTTGTGGTTTCGTCGATCATCGGAGGCGTGCAACTGCACAACGGCGTGCACGTTTTGGGTTTCAGAGGAAAAAAAAGAAGAAGAAGAGGCTACAGGCGAAATCGAATTGGGGAAGAAAGCACAGGCGGGCCGGGTCTTCGTTTGGGCTGGGTTGTTAAGGGTAATTAAATTTTAATTAAGCTAAGATAATTTTATATTTAAAATTTGTAAAACTTATATATGCGATATCTTCTTCAAACGAAATCAGATTTGAACGAAACGAGTTGCATTGCGTTCATATCTACAAATGCTACGCACAGGGATTAGTCTGGAGTCAATTAGAGCTGCAGAATTTTTAGCTAAATTTGAATGCAAGTCGAATTTTATCAGGATCAGAACGTGGAAGCGACAATAAAATCAAGGTGAGTAAATCACACTCATCTTGGATAATTAGTTTTATTTTAAATAGTTAAAAATTATTTAATGGTTGATTGGATGAAATGATTAATTGTTATCAGTTGGATGTTATATTATATATATTAGTATATATATTAGTAATTGGATATATTCCCGTCGATTAGAGCAGATGAGACCCTATGTGCCCCGCATAATAGCGGATGACCCTATACTACCGCGATATCCCACCACGAAGCGGGGTTGGTATTTTATGTTATATAACATCTATGGTTGCAGGGAAACAGGTTGGAGGGAACCAACTGGAATACTCAAAAACATTGATTTGGATTCCTGTTATGGATATATGTATTCGGAATTGTTTCCAAATATAAAATATTGAACGAGATTTGAATATATATCATTGTAAAGATATTTTGAAAAAAAAAACGTTTTAGAAGATTCATAATATGGGCCTAGTGACTGCTTATGCATGTAATTTGATAGTTAAATAACCGTCTATCAAATCTGGCCAAATTCGTTGATCGTTTCGAAGAGACCTGGATCGGATTTAATTATCCGAAAACCACTTCGGTCCGATTTGTGCGTTATGAATTGTGATATCTCAAGATAATGGAGATGGTAATCTTGAAGGAGTTTCGGTTTGTCCAAACCCAGGACAGCTTGTATGGATGAATGCTATCATTACATTGTTTCCTAGAGGGCAGTGTTATCATTCCAAGATTGAATGCTTTTCAAAAAGGTAAACGCAACCTCAAGCCTCATCAACTGGGAAATGACTAAAATAGGGCATGCATCAGGGCTAAGTGGGTCGCTCCCATTAGGGTATGTCATCATCTTTCTAGATACCATACATCTACATATTTATGGATTTGCTTGTGCATGGGATCTCAAAAAGGTTGGAAGACCGGAATGATAACATATTCAGTACTAGAAGTCAAGTGCTAGGCCGGTTCTGTGTGGCAGGGTACAAGATGTTCTTGTCAGACCCGGGTGCATTGATCTAAAAATGCACTCATCGGAGGTAGTTCCTTACCTGGTCATAGTATGGAACCCATTCTCCAATACATGCCTTTACGGTTTTGATTGTAGAGCCTAGTATGCTAGAATTCAATTAATGTAACAATTTCGGCTATTTTAATAAGTATTTGTACTTAGACACTATTATAATATCACTGGATTTTCTATAAAAGTGATTTGGTTATCGTAAGGTAAAAACCCGTCATTTTTATGTGTGGCGTGGTCTTACGAGATACCTTTGATTTCAAAAGATCTTCTTATAACTTTAAATCCAATTGAGTGTGTTTTCTCACGTTGGTTTTCCAGACTAACTCGGGTGTTATTTTATTATAATGCTCGGGTCATACCGAGTATTACAGATTCAGGTTAGGATGCTACGGAGCTCAGGAGACGAGCTGGATGACATAGACTTATTCCATAAACTTGATTATATTCCACTGTGTGTGTCAGGCTGTATAGTCAACGCTGGTGAGGACAAGTTATAATAACTGTCCATATTGATTTGTTGATTGTTGTACTCTGATGATGGTATGTATAATAACAGTTATAGTTCTTTTTATATAAAGATATGTTATTATCTATTATATTTTGTTCCGCTGCGATTGTGAGATTCTGAGTTGTTGTTTCCGTTTTCTTCTCTCTTCTTTTTTCTTTTTCCCTAACAATCGGGTTTTTTGGCATTCGATTGCTCAGCATGTGATACAACAGACGTATTAGTGTCGATTTTCGCGGGTCGAAAATCCCGGTCCGTTACATTTGGGATCAAAGCTGAAGGTTAAGCGAGAACCTTGGCTTTGGTGGGGTAACTCATTAGAGATAGGGTCAGTAGTACCCTAGAATGAGTTTGAGTGTATATATATGAGCGCATATTTGTTAGTGATATACAAATTGTTTTATATCGTTTTGATTGATCTAGTGAGTGGCTTATGAATTCTGATCAATAGGAGTAATTAACATTATTGATAGGGATCTCTAAACACCTAAGTAGAGCAAATTCGACATGGTATTGTTTTGAAATCGGGTAAATAAAATAAATTTACCCTGATTATAATTTATATACAAAAGAATAAGTTTTCAAAAATTATTATAGTTGTATATGGTGTACTTGGATGTTAGAGAATGATAATATTGATTATCATTTGTTGTTGTGATCTAATAAAGTGGTTGATATTCTAATGTAAACATGGTAAGCAACAATGAAATGATTTTATATAACAAGTGAGATTATATAAATACATGATTTATAGGTGTGGTTTATAAATTGTAAGGGAATGAAATTTCAAAAGTATAATTTAAATATGATTTATGAAAACGGTTAAAGGCTGGAAATTTGGAAATTTAAATCCTGTTGGTTTTGAAAATTGTTTTCAAAAGGTTTTGAGGAAATACTAGAGGTATTAATGGGAAAATATTTTTGAAATATTTTTTAAGGGGTTTTAAAGCAGATAGAAAGCACTGAACTCACTTCAGTCGCTGGAAAATAATTTCGGTGATGACTACAGCACCATCGACATTCATTTTCGAGTTTCCAAAGGAGGAAATTGCTACCATTTGGAGTTTTGTTTTGGTAAAGCTAGCTTTGATTTTGAAAATCCAAAAGAATGATTTGATATACCAAAGGATTGTGAGTATATATACATATGATTTCAAAAAAAAATTGAAACACTTAGAACGAGGTGTGTAAACTCTGGAATTTTCATTTAAATGTTTTATTGAAGGTATGAGAAAAAAAGGGTTGATAGCTTATAAATTTTGGTAATTTGTAAGTGAAACAAAGTTTTAAAATTGTTGCATGTGAATGTTAAGGAAAGTAAATTGGTAATTGAACTATGGAATAAAAATTTAACTTAAATTAAGTTAAATAAAGCGAATATTGAAATTTAGCTTGGGTTAGGCTAAGTGCAATGATTTTAGAAATAAAATTTGATTATGATTGTAATAAAATAGTGAATTAACTAATTAATTTAATTACTAAGATAAATATGGTTTTAGGATATGGTTGGTAAAATTGAGTATTTAAAATTAGGAGATAAATTGAGTTAAATGGAATTAGAATTGAATTTGAATAGAAATAAATATAAACTTAAAGTTGTGAAGTGGTGATAACCATAAGCAGTTTGTATAAAAAGTTTATGATAGACTTAAGAAAAATTGGATGGAATAAGCCTTAAGAGATAATTAGTATTGAAAGGAATATACTGAGTAAATAAGGGAATGTGAATAATGCAATGTGGATGCTAATTGTGAATAATTGATTGTAAATGAAATGAATGTGAATAAAAAGAAATTTGGTATAGCTAAGAATCAATCGAAATAAATACATAAGTTGTACGTATATTATTTTATTCGCATATCAGTTTGATCCAGATCCGAGCACACAATTTCGAGATAATTTATATCGATCAGAGTTAGGATTTTTCACTTGATTCTCGTCGGCAAACCCTGGATATGGATTTTTGATTGATTTTGGGATTCTCTATCATAGTATATGGCTATGCAAGGAGAATGACGGTTTCTAATCAAGGAACCAGATCTGAGTCCGCACTAGAGGGTCGTGTGAATGATACTAGTTCGGAAGTGAAATTGTGTGACCGGGTGAGCAATCAGATTTGATATTATGGACGGATGATATATGTATATCGTACGGCTTAATTAAAAAAACTATTGAGAATTTGAAAATGTAGAATAATGTGGTTATGAACTATATGATTGGATATCATTGGTAAATAAGATGCAGATATATAAAAGCAAGAGCATGTTTGATGTCCTTGGTTTTATAAGAAATCTTGGTTGCCCGACTAAAAGGTACATGTTAAAATTGTTGTTTGATTTGATGGTTTTATGGTTGAGCCACTTGGATTTTGTTTTGTTTTGCTGATTTGGGCCCATAGTGGCGATTTGAAGTTGTTCTGATCTAGCCGTGGAAAGGAGACGTTGGCAAAAAAATTTGAAAATTTAAAGAGTTAGAAAATTTTGAAGAAAACTTTTAATAACTAAAATTTGATTTTGGATTATAACATGAAATGATTGAGTAAATAATATTATTTGGAATCTATGGATGAATTTGGAAATTAGTAAAAGTGATAATGTGGTTTCAACAAATTGATTTTTGAGAGTTGTTCCAATTGATTGGTTTTGGGAAAGTTAATGGGTTTCGGGACATTTTTCTTACCTTGGTAATTTCGGAAATGAAATTCTTTTAAGAGAGGAGGAATGTAACGACCCAAAATTTTGGTTATTTGAAATTGGAATATTTAATTGATTTTAAATATTTAAAGGTTAATTTTATAGATTTAATAACTTGAATTTCAACTATAATGATTTATTGGATATTTTAATTGTTTAATTTAATAATTGAAATCGTTTAAATAATTGAAATCATGGATTTTTAATTGGATGAAAATGATTTGAAGACTTATTAGACTTCTATTAATAAGTATAAAGGTAATAAAAACTTTTAAATTGGTTTTAAAAGCGATTTAACTGATTTTGAAAATAACTAGTTTAATTAGCATATGAAAATAGCCTTCCGAGGCACAGTCTCGGATTTCGACGAAACTAATTCTATTGGATCCGTAATAGTGTATTATTATAGGATTTCAAATTTCGTAGCGTTTGGATTTATCGTTTAGTCGTACGGGATAGAAACGCGTTGAATTTAATATTGGAAATTTAATATAATAATTGGGATCAAAAGGCTATCTTCTCCATACAATCAAATTGGGGCCGAAACTTGTTCCATTGCGTTTAGAATAGGGGTATAACATTAGGAACGCCATGCGGCACGCCTCGATCGGGGTTGGAATAAAATATCTATATATTTTGGAATTTAAAATATATATATTTACATCAGCCGTTTTTACATCAGTATCAGCCACCCTATTCTATTCTATTTCATTATTTCCCCTACACGCCTCCTTCCTAGTATTAAAGTTTTACCTTCAGTGATATATCTTTTCCATTTTCAAAAATTTGAATCAAGAGAAGAAGAAAAAGATAATTTATAAACTCAGCAATAAGTTCACCCTTACTTTCCCTTTCTCCCTTTCTTTCTCTTCCCTATTAATATAAAGCCATGGCCGAAACATTTAAAAATCAAAATAAAGTTGTTTAGTGAAATAAAAATCGTGATAATGGATTCGATGAGTTTGTGGTTGCGAGAGCTTCAAGTCATATCTGTTTAGACTCGAGCGATCGTGATTTAAGCTGTTCGATAGTTTAGGGTGGATCTAGGGTTCAGTCGCATCCGAGATAGGGGAAGTTTTGGAGCGTGGCAAGGTCGGAAATGGATTCGTGGAAGCAAGACGAGTTGGAGGAGGGAGATTTGGTCGATGCGATGCTTGGATGGTCATCGCGACTTTGGCGATGTCGCGCTCGGCTAGGTTGCCGCGTTGTACAAGGGGAGTTCGGGTCCATGATGGTGGCGTCGAGAAGATGCTACTCGCGAAGAGAAGATGAATAGTGGCGTTGGTTTGTGGTTTCATTGATCATCGGAGGCGTGCAAGTGCACAGCGGCGTGCACGTTTTGGGTTTCAGAGGAAAAAAAAGAAGAAGGAGAGGCTAGGCGGGCTGAGTTTTCATTCGGGCTGGGTTGTTAAAGGTAATTGAATTTTAATTAAATTAAGATAATTTTATATTTAAAACTTGTATAACTTATATATGCAATATCTTCTTCATACAAAATCAGGTTTGAACGAAAAGAGTTGCATTGCGTTCATATCTACGAATGCTACGCACATGGATTAGTTTGGAGTCGATTAGAGCTTGCAGAATTTTTAGCTAAATTCGAACGCAAGTCGAATTTAGTCGAAACCAGAAGGTGGAAGAAACAATAAAAATCAAGGTGAGTAAATCTCACTCATCTTGGATAATTAGTTTTATTTTAAATAGTTAAAAATTATTTATTGGTTGATTGGATGAAATGATAAATTGTTACCAGTTGGATGTTATATTATATATATTTGTAATTGGATATATTCCCGCCAATTGGACTGGATGAGACCCTATGCGCCCCGCATAATAGCGGATGACCCTATATTACCATGATATCCCGCCTCGAAATGGGATAGGTATTTTATGTTATATAACATCTGTGGTTGTAGGAAAACAAGTTTCAGGGAAACAGGTTGGAGGGATCCAACTGGATTTCTCAAAAATGTTGATTTTAATTTCATATATAGTGATATATGATATGTTTGAATAATCTGCGATAGATTATGATATGATTTGAGCTATTGGATGCTATAGTAGCACTAGCCTAGATTTTGGTATTTTAAAATACCACAAATATTATTTTGAATTTGAAAAGAAATTTAAAAGGGGATTTTGGAAGTGAAATATTTATATTGAGTTCTGGGATTATTTAAAGAGGTATTATTTTGGATAAAATAAATGATTTGATTTTAAATTTGTACTTAACTATTTCGTGAAATAATTTAAATAGAGATTTTAAAATAATGTATATAAAGGATTTTTAAATAATAAATTTAAGTGATATTTGTTTAAATGTAAAAGGGTTTTAAAAATCGAGAAATAAATAGATTGGGAGAATAAAGGGAATTTGGAAATAAATATAAAATTGGTTATACTGGCTTTTAAATA
Organism: Allium fistulosum; assembly: GCA_030737815.1. Classification (NCBI taxonomy): domain Eukaryota; kingdom Viridiplantae; phylum Streptophyta; class Magnoliopsida; order Asparagales; family Amaryllidaceae; genus Allium; species Allium fistulosum. The sequence continues at coordinate 801,899,423 of CM060903.1, read as the reverse complement.
AGATTTTTAAATTACGAAATGGAAGTAGAAATCGAGATTTGATTGGTTTTGGAATATAGTTTGGGTTATTTATGAAATTGATTAATAAATGGGATTTTAATCAGAAATCGATTTATAAATAGATTTTTCGTAATGTAAACCTGTATATCTGGGGAATGAGATTATGAAATTTATAAACAATGTTTATAACTAAAGTGAAATGATTATCATTTGGTAAATTGGAAATATAATTTCACAGTGAGAATTTATAATGAGATATGATAATCGGTTTAGAAAGAAATAGTGAATTCTATTTTAAAATTTGGGAATAGTTATGGAATTGGAAATGTGAATCGATTTGTGATAAATCGAGAGAGATTTATAAGTATAAAATTGGGTATGTTGAATTTTAAAAATGGTTTTTCACAAGAAGTTAAGATTTGTTTAGAATGAATTTTTATTTATTAAACTACGTAGTTTTAAAAACTATTAATTGGATTTAAATTATTTCAGAAAGCTAGTTATTTAAATATTTAAATTGATTGAAATGAATTCTAAGATTTTAAACAAGTTTTATAAATCGATTAGAAGTTTTATAAATAAATTGGAATTAGTTATTGACGTTTATTTTAAAATGCTTTGATATTTTAAATAACTCTTTAACCATATCCTTGAAATTTATTATTATTATGTATATAGTTTAAAAATAAGTAATTGGAATTTATTTATAAATAGTCTTGAGATTGTAATCCAGACTTATTAAACGGATGTGATTGTATAAGTGAAGTGTTATAATGGGATTTCTGGAAATTTAGGGGATTTCGAAAATAGTTAGACCCGGGAACTTCGAAAAATAAATCTGAATTCATTAAAGGAGTTATTAATTGTAAGTTGAATTATAACTAATTATAATCGATAATTTTTGGAAATTGTAAAGGGAATTAATAAAAATTCCGGAGATTTATGCATTAAGTACGGAATATTCTCTAAGTATGGATATTAGAAATGATTTTGGAAATAAACTTAAAATATTTTCCCAAGCATTTGAGTTAAAAGATTTGGAGATATTTTAGCGATGAAATGATTTATATAAAAATATTTTTTCTAAGTAATGAATTATAAGTTGGATTTGGAAATATTTTTAAGTGTTGATATGGTTGGAAATATCCTGTTATGGATATACGTAATTGTTTCCAAATATGAAATATTGAACGAGATTTGAATATATATCATTGTAAATATATTTTGAAAAAATGTTTTGGAAGATTTATAATATAGGCCTAGTGACTGCTTATGTGTGTAATTTGATAGCTAAAAAACCGACTATCAAATCTGGCCAAATTCGTTGATCGTTTCGAAGAGACCGGGATCAGATGTAATTATCCGAAAACCACTTCGATCTGATTTGTGCGTTACGAATTGTGATATCTCAAAGATAATGGAGATGGTAATCTTGAAGGTGTTTCGATTTGTCCAGACCTAGGACAACTTGTATGGATGAATGCTATCATTGCATTGTTGCCTGTAGGGCAGTGTTAGCATTCCAAGAATGAATGCTTTTCAAAAAGGTAAGCATAACCTCAAGCCTCGTCAACCGGGAAATGACTAAAACAGGGCATGCAGCAGGGCTAAGTGGGTCGCTTACATTAGGGTATGTCATCATCTTTCTAGATACCCTACATTTACATATTTTATGGATTTGGTTGTGCATGAGATCTCAAAAAGGTCGGAAGACCGGGATGATGACATATTCGGTACTAGTAGTCAAGTGCTAGACCGGTTCTGTGTGGCAGGGTACATGATGTTCTTGTCAGATCCAGGTGCATTGATCTAGAAATGCACTCATTGGAGGTAGTTCCTTACCTGGTCATGGTATGGAATCCATTCTCCAATACATGCCTTTACAGTTTTGATTGTAGAGCCTAGTATGCTGGAATTCAATTAATGTAACAATTTCGGCTATTTTAATAAGTATTTGTACTTAGACACTATTATAATATCACTGGATTTTCTATAAAAGTGATTTGGTTATCGTAAGGTAAAAACCCGTCATTTTTATGTGTGGCGTGGTCTTACGAGATACCTTTGATTTCAAAAGATCTTCTTATAACTTTAAATCCAATTGAGTGTGTTTTCTCACGCTGGTTTTCCAGACTAACTCGGGTGTTATTTTATTATAATGCTCGGGTTATACCGAGTATTACAGATTCAGGTTAGGATGCTATGGAGCTCAGGAGACGAGCTGGATGACAAAGACTTATTCCATAAACTTGATTATATTCCACTGTGTGTGTCAGGCTGTATAGTCAGCGCTGGTGAGGACAAGTTATAATAACTGTCCATATTGATTTTTTGATTGTTGTACTCTGATGATGGTATGTATAATAATAGTTATAGTTCTTTTTATATAGAGATATGTTATTATCTATTATATTTTGTTCCACTGCGATTGTGAGATTCTGAGTTGTTGTTTCTGTTTTCTTCTCTCTTCTTTTTTCTTTTTCCCTAACAATTGGGTTTTTCGGCATTCGATTGCTCAGCATGTGATACAACAGACGTATTAGTGTCGATTTTCGAGGGTCGAAAATCCCGGTCCGTTACATTTGGGATCAAAGCTGAATGTTAAGCGAGAACCTTGGCTTTGGTCGGGTAACTCATTAGAGATAGGGTCAGTAGTACCCTAGAATGAGTTTGAGTGTATATATATGAGCGCATATTTGTTAGTGATATACAAATTGTTTTATATCATTTTGATTGATCTAGTGAGGGGCTTATGAATTCTGATCAATAGGAGTAATTAACATTATTGATAGGGATCTCTAAACACCTAAGTAGAGCAAATTCGACATGGTATTGTTTTGAAATCGGGTAAATAAAATAATTTTACCCTGATTATAATTTATATACAAAAGAATAAGTTTTCAAAAATTATTATAGTTCTATATGGTGTGCTTGGATGTTAGAGAATGATAATATTGATTATCATTTGTTGTTGTGATCTAATAAAGTGGTTGATATTCTAATGTAAACAAGGTAAGCAACAATGAAATGATTTTATATAACAAGTGAGATTATATAAATACATGATTTATAGGTGTGGTTTATAAATTGTAAGGGAATGAAATTTCAAAAGTATAATTTAAATATGATTTATGAAAAGGGTTAAAGGCTGGAAATTTGGAAATTTAAATCCTGTTGGTTTTGAAAATTGTTTTCAAAAGGTTTTGAGGAAATACTAGAGGTATTAATGGGAAAATATTTTTGAAATATTTTTTAAGGGGTTTTAAAGCAGATAGAAAGCACTGAACTCACTTCAGTCGCTGGAAAATAATTTCGGTGATGACTACAGCACCATCGACATTCATTTTCGAGTTTCCAAAGGAGGAAATTGCTACCATTTGGAGTTTTGTTTTGGTAAAGCTAGCTTTGATTTTGAAAATCCAAAAGAATGATTTGATATACCAAAGGATTGTGAGTATATATACATATGATTTCAAAAAAAAATTGAAACACTTAGAACGAGGTGTGTAAACTCTGGAATTTTCATTTAAATGTTTTATTGAAGGTATGAGAAAAAAAGGGTTGATAGCTTATAAATTTTGGTAATTTATAAGTGAAACAAAGTTTTAAAATTGTTGCATGTGAATGTTAAGGAAAGTAAATTGGTAATTGAACTATGGAATAAAAATTTAACTTAAATTAAGTTAAATAAAGCGAATATTGAAATTTAGCTTGGGTTAGGCTAAGTGCAATGATTTTAGAAATAAAATTTGATTATGATTGTAATAAAATAGTGAATTAACTAATTAATTTAATTACTAAGATAAATATGGTTTTAGGATATGGTTGGTAAAATTGAGTATTTAAAATTAGGAGATAAATTGAGTTAAATGGAATTAGAATTGAATTTGAATAGAAATAAATATAAACTTAAAGTTGTGAAGTGGTAATAACCATAAGCAGTTTGTATAAAAAGTTTATGATAGACTTAAGAAAAATTGGATGGAATAAGCCTTAAGAGATAATTAGTATTGAAAGGAATATACTGAGTAAATAAGGGAATGTGAATAATGCAATGTGGATGCTAATTGTGAATAATTGATTGTAAATGAAATGAATGTGAATAAAAAGAAATTTGGTATAGCTAAGAATCAATCGAAATAAATACATAAGTTGTACGTATATTATTTTATTCGCATATCAGTTTGATCCAGATCCGAGCACACAATTTCGAGATAATTTATATCGATCCGAGTTAGGATTTTTCACTCGATTCTCGTCGGCGAACCCTGGATATGGATTATTGATTGATTTTGGGATTCTCTATCATAGTATATGGCTATGCAAGGAGAATGACGGTTTCTAATCAAGGAACCGGATCTGAGTCCGCACTAGAGGGTCGTGTGAATGATACTAGTTCGGAAGTGAAATTATGTGATCGGGTGAGCAATCAGATTTGATATTATGGACGGATGATATATGTATATCGTACGGCTTAATTAAAAAAACTGTTGAGAATTTGAAAATGTAGAATAATGTGGTTATGAACTATATGATTGGATATCGTTGGTAAATATGATGCAGATATATAAAATCAAGAGCATGCTTGATGCCCTTGGTTTTATAAGAAAATTTGGTTGCCCGACTAAAAGGTACATGTTAAAATTGTTGTTTGATTTGATGGTTTTATGGTTGAGCCACTTAGATTTTGTTTTGTTTGCTGATTTGGGCCTATAGTGGCGATTTGAAGTTGTTCTGATCTAGCCGTGGAAAGGAGACGTTGGCAAAAAATTTTGAAAATTTAAAGAGTTAGAAAATTTTGAAGAAAACTTTTAATAACTAAAATTTGATTTTGGATTATAACTTGAAATGATTGAGTAAATAATATTATTATTTGGAATCTATGGATGAATTTGGAAATTAGTAAAAGTGATAATGTGGTTTCAACAAATTGATTTTTGAGAGTTGTTCCAACTGATTGGTTTTGGGAAAGTTAATGGGTTTCGGGACATTTTTCTTACCTTGGTAATTTCGGGAATGAAATTCTTTTAAGAGAGGAGGAATGTAACGACCCAAAATTTTGGTTATTTGAAATTGGAATATTTAATTGATTTTAAATATTTAAAGGTTAATTTTATAGATTTAATAACTTGAATTTCAACTATAATGATTTATTGGATAATTTAATTGTTTAATTTAATAATTGAAATCGTTTAAATAATTGAAATCATGGATTTTTAATTGGATGAAAATGATTTGAAGACTTATTAGACTTCTATTAATAAGTATAAAGGTAATAAAAATTTTTAAATTGGTTTTAAAAGCGATTTAACTGATTTTGAAAATAACTAGTTTAATTAGCATATGAAAATAGCCTTCCGGGGCATAGTCTCGGATTTCGACCAAACTAATTCTATTGGATCCGCAATAGTGTATTATTATAGGATTTCAAATTTCGTAGCATTTGGATTTATCGTTTAGTTGTACGGGATAGAAACGCGTTGAATTTAATATTGGAAATTTAATATAATAATTGGGATCAAAAGGCTATCTTCTCCATACAATCAAATTGGGGCCGAAACTTGTTCCATTGCGTTTAGAATAGGGGTATAACATTAGGAACGCCATGCGGCACACCTTGATCGGGGTTGGAATAAAATATCTAGATATTTTGGAATTTAAAATATATATATTTACATCAGCCGTTTTTACATCAGATCAGCCACCCTATTCTATTCTATTTCATTATTTCCCCTACACGCCTCCTTCCTAGTATTAAAGTTTTACCTTCAGTGATATATCTTTTCCATTTTAAAAAATTTGAATCAAGAGAAGAAAAAAAAGATAATTTATATACTCAGCAGTAAGTTCTCCCTTATTTTCCCTTTCTCCCTTTCTTTCTCTTCCCAGTTAATATAAAGCCATGGCCGAAACATTTAAAAATCAAAATAAAGTTGTTTAGTGAAATAAAAATCATGATAATGGATTCGATGAGTTTGTGGTTGCGAGAGCTTCAAGTCATATCTATTTAGACTCGAACGATCGTGATTTAAGCTGTTCGGTAGTTTAGGGTGGATCTAGGGTTCAGTCGCATCGGAGATAGGGGAAGTTTGGGAGCGTGGCAAGGTCGGAAATGGATTCGTGGAAGCAAGACGAGTTGGAGGAGGGAGATTGGGTCGATGCGATGCTTGGATGGTCATCGCGACTTTGGCGATGTCGCGCTCGGCTGGGTTGTCGCGTTGTACAAGGGGAGTTCGGGTCCATGATGGTGGCGTCGAGAAGATGCTACTCGCGAAGAGAAGATGAATAATGGCGTTGGTTTGTGGTTTCATTGATCATCGGAGGCGTGCAAGTGCACATCGGCGTGCACATTTTGGGTTTCAGAGTAAAAAAGAGAAGAAGGAGAGGCTACAAGAAAAATCGAATTGGGGAAGAAATCACAAGAGGGCTGAGTTTTCATTCGGGCTGGGTTGTTAAAGGTAATTGAATTTTAATTAAATTAAGATAATTTTATATTTAAAACTTGTATAACTTATATATGCAATATCTTCTTCATACAAAATCAGGTTTGAACGAAAAGAGTTGCATTGCGTTCATATCTACGAATGCTACGCACAGGGATTAGTTTGGAGTCGATTAGAGCTTGCAGAATTTTTAGCTAAATTCGAACGCAAGTCGAATTTAGTCGAAACCAGAAGGTGGAAGCAACAATAAAAATCAAGGTGAGTAAATCTCACTCATCTTGGCTAATTAGTTTTATTTTAAATAGTTAAAAATTATTTATTGGTTGATTGGATGAAATGATAAATTGTTATCAGTTGGATGTTATATTATATATATTTGTAATTGGATATATTCCCGCCGATTGGACCGGATGAGACCCTATGCGCCCCGCATAATAGCGGATGACCCTATATTACCGCGATATCCCGCCTTGAAATGGGATTGGTATTTTATGTTATATAACATCTGTGGTTGTAGGAAAACAAGTTTCAGGGAAACAGGTTAGAGGGATCCAACTGGATTTCTCAAAAATGTTGATTTTAATTTCATATATAGTGATATATGATGTGTTTGAATAATCTGTGATAGATTATGATATGATTTGAGCTATTGGATGCTATAGTAGCACTGGCCTAGATTTTGGTATTTTAAAATACCACAAATATTATTTTGAATTTGAAAAGAAATTTAAAAGGGTATTTTGGAAGTGAAATATTTATATTGAGTTTTTGGATTATTTAGAGAGGTATTATTTTGGATAAAATAAATGATTTGATTTTAAATTTGTACTTAACTATTTCGTGAAATAATTTAAATAGAGATTTTAAAATAACGTATATAAAGGATTTTTAAATAATAAATTTAAGTGATATTTGTTTAAATGTAAAAGGGTTTTAAAAATCGAGATTTAAATATATTGGGAGAATAAAGGGAATTTGGAAATAAATATAAAATTGGTTATACTTGCTTTTAAATAAGATTTTTAAATTACGAAATGGAAGTAGAAATCGAGATTTGATTGGTTTTGGAATATAGTTTGGGTTATTTAAGAAATTGATTAATAAATGGGATTTTAATCAGAAATCGATTTATAAATAGATTTTTCGTAATGTAAACCTGTATATCTGGGGAATGAGATTATGAAATTTATAAACAATGTTTATAACTAAAGTGAAATGATTATCATTTGGTAAATTGGAAATATAATTTCACAGTGAGAATTTATAATGAGATATGATAATCGGTTTAGAAAGAAATAGTGAATTCTATTTTAAAATTTGGGAATAGTTATGGAATTGGAAATGTGAATCGATTTGTGATAAATCGAGAGAGATTTATAAGTATAAAATTGGGTATGTTGAATTTTAAAAATGGTTTTTCACAAGAAGTTAAGATTTGTTTAGAATGAATTTTTATTTATTAAACTACGTAGTTTTAAAAACTATTAATTGGATTTAAATTATTTCAGAAAGCTAGTTATTTAAATATTTAAATTGGTTGAAATGAATTCTAAGATTTTAAACAAGTTTTATAAATCGATTAGAAATTTTATAAATAAATTGGAATTAGTTATTGACGTTTATTTTAAAATGCTTTGATATTTTAAATAACTCTTTAACCATATCCTTGAAATTTATTATTATTATGTATATAGTTTAAAAATAAGTAATTGGAATTTATTTATAAATAGTCTCGAGATTGTAATCCAGATTTATTAAACGGATGTGATTGTATAAGTGAAGTGTTATAATGGGATTTCTGGAAATTTAGGGGATTTCGAAAATAGTTAGACCCGGGAACTTCGAAAAATAAATCTGAATTCATTAAAGGAGTTATTAATTGTTAGTTGAATTATAAATAATTATAATCGATAATTTTTGGAAATTTTAAAGGGAATTAATAAAAATTCCGGAGATTTATGCATTAAGTACGGAATATTCTCTAAGTATGGATATTAGAAATGATTTTGGAAATAAACTTAAAATATTTTCCCAAGCATTTGAGTTAAAAGATTTGGAGATATTTTAGCGATGAAATGATTTATATAAAAATATTTTTTCTAAGTAATGAATTATAAGTTGGATTTGGAAATATTTTTAAGTGTTGATATGGTTGGAAATATCCTGTTATGGATATACATATTTGTTTCCAAATATGAAATATTGAACGAGATTTGAATATATATCATTGTAAATATATTTTGAAAAAATGTTTTGGAAGATTTATAATATAGGCCTAGTGACTGCTTATGTGTGTAATTTGATAGTTAAAAAACCGACTATCAAATCTGGCCAAATTCGTTGATCGTTTCGAAGAGACCGGGATCAGATGTAATTATCCGAAAACCACTTCGATCCGATTTGTGCGTTACGAATTGTGATATCTCGAAGATAATGGAGATGGTAATCTTGAAGGAGTTTCAATTTGTCCAGACCTAGGACAACTTGTATGGATGAATGCTATCATTGCATTGTTGCCTGTAGGGCAGTGTTAGCATTCCAAGAATGAATGCTTTTCAAAAAGGTAAGCATAACCTCAAGCCTCGTCAACCGGGAAATGACTAAAACAGGGCATGCAACAAGGCTAAGTGGGTCGCTTACATTAGGGTATGTCATCATCTTTCTAGATACCCTACATTTACATATTTATGGATTTGGTTGTGCATGAGATCTCAAAAAGGTCGGAAGACCGGGATGATGACATATTCGGTACTAGTAGTCAAGTGCTAGGCCGGTTCTGTGTGGTAGGGTACAAGATGTTCTTGTCAGATCCAGATGCATTGATCTAGAAATGCACTCATCGGAGGTAGTTCCTTACCTGGTCATAGTATGGAATCCATTCTCCAATACATGCCTTTACGGTTTTGATTGTAAAGCCTAGTATGCTGGAATTTAATTAATGTAAAAATTTCGGCTATTTTAATAAGTATTTGTGCTTAGACACTATTATAATATCACTGGATTTTCTATAAAAGCGATTTGGTTATCGTAAGGTAAAAAACCGTCATTTTTATGTGTGAGGTGGTCTTACGAGATACCTTTGATTTCAAAAGACCTTCTTATAACTTTAAATCCAATTGAGTGTGTTTTCTCACGCTGGTTTTCCAGACCGACTCGAGTGTTACTTTATTATAATGCTCGGGTCAGACCGAGTATTATAGATTCAGGTTAGGATTCTATGGAGCTCAGGAGACGAGCTAGATGACAGAGACTTATTCCACGAACTTGATTATATTTCGCTGTGTGTGTCAGGCTGTATAGTCAGCACTGGTGAGGACAAGTTATAATAACTGTCCATATTGATTTGTTGATTGTTGTACTCTGATGATGGTATGTATAATAACAGTTATAGTTCATTTTATATAGAGATATGTTATTATCTATTTTATTTTGTTCCACTGCGATTGTGAGATTCTGAGTTGTTATTTCTGTTTTCTTCCCTCTTCTTTTTTTCTTTTTCCCTAACAATCGGGTTTTCCGGTATTCGATTGTTCGACATGTGATACAGTGGATGCATTAGTGTTGATTTTTGAGGGTCGAAAATCATGGTCGATTACACAAAGTAACCGTCATCGCTGACCATCTCAATTGGCGAAGAGATTGATTGGTTGTGTAAGCTTTGGGGATCGTCTATTGGCATATCAACGTGTGAAATCCGTTATTCCCGTTATTCAAGTCCATATGTTAAGTTTTAGTTCATGTTCTAATTCTCAAGGATTTGATCATTCAAATTCGAGTTCAATAGTGAATATGCAAGTCCTGTTGTTCATCATTGTCATATATTCATGTTCATTGAGATGTGATTGGTTTTGATTGCTCAAACAAGTGATTATGGATTGGTTTTCAAGTTCAATTCAAAGCCTAAGAATTAGCCAAGTACATACCGATCCCTATATACCGACCCATGTATGCCGATTCCTATTTGGCGATCCCTGTCTTAGAGCATTACCACCGATCCTTCTCTCCAAACAAAAGTTGCCGATCCCTCTCCTTTAACAAAAAATGCAGATCACACCACGCTAACCATTTCCACCGATCCCTCCACTTACTGTTTTCAACCTTCCACCAAACTTCCAATACACATCCTTCCACATTAGCCCACTCTACTAATCGATTCCTCCCATCAAGTTTCTACCGATCCCTCCTCTACCCAACCTGCCATCTTCTCTTCCTACACAACCAAACCCTTTGTCGTGCACTCCCTTCTTCTTCCTCCTCTTCTTTGCTTTGTCGAACCCGATCAAATCCCACTTCTCCCCTCTTCCAGGCAACCTCGTCCATCGTTTCAACATTGCTTTGAACTTCACCCTCGTCGCCGACGGTGTGAAATCCATCGTATCATCATAAGATAAAAATCAAAGGTGAGTAACCTACCTGAATAAACCTAAGACGAGCGATTCGGGGAGAAAGGTTGGATTATGGTTCGAATGGGAGGCGATATGATAATCTAAAGCTAAATCGAAAGGTTAATGTGTGGACGAAGATGATGTTTGAGTAGGGAAGGAAGGGTTTGGGTTTTTCGGAGGTAAAGGAGGGTTCGGTCTTAAGGATGTGAATGGGAAGTAAGTAGAATGTTGGATATGTAAAGGTTGGGAAGAAATGATGTTAGTTTATATAAGGGGAGAGTGGTCAACACTCGAAGTAAGGAGAGAGGGTTCGGCATAAAAGGTACCGACCCTCGCAAACATAAAGAAATAAAAAAGAGGGATTGGCTAAACATATGCCGATCTCTACAAACACTTAAAAAAGAGGGATCGGCTATGAACATGCATGCAAATAAACTTAGGCATGGAGATAATTCAAAGCATGTGCATACAAAATGCAATGAATATTGGCAACGACCCGTGAGCATACGAACGTGTCCGGAAGCCAACGATAAGAACGTGTATGTGAACGTGCACGTATGTGACTTAAAGGTTCAATTTATAAAATCGACAGAAATTAAAATCAACCCTGAAGCTTTCAGATTTGAGTCTGGACCAGATCACCAAAGATTATTAGTCTCGTGAAACCAAACTCATATATCAAATGACAGAATACAACCCTGGATTTATACTATCGGAAATCGACCAAGCATCGTGACGATCGAAAAGAGATGCAACACTTTGGGAAAATAGTCCGGCAGAGGGATATCCATTATTAATAAAATTGGATGGATTTCTTTTCGACGATTTTAACTTGCTTCGATTCAAAGCATGTCATGTTCATCACAAGACATACTTTGGAGGGCAAGTGTTATCCGATAGTTTAACCCGGCTATATTGAACTAATTGCACAAGTTAGATTCGACCGCCATCAAGGCCAATGACTCCAAAGTGATGATTGTGGGGCCCAGAAGTCAAGTATAGATGGTAACTTGAAGTCAAGGTTGAATAGACTTGATAGTTCTACAAGGCAGAATGTTCGAAGCATGAAATATGGTTCAACACATTGGAGGGATCGGCATAAATTAGCTCCAATAATAGGGATCGACATGTTTCAAGGTGTGAGAGCATTCCTATAAAAAACAATTAATATCTCAAGATCCACAAGTCCAATGCATATGAAATTTAGTGAGCAAGACATGGGGACCCTAGGGAGCCTACCCTAGGGATCGCACCTCAAGGAGATGAAGTTGGAGGGATCAGTATTCTTTCTATGGAAGGAATCGGCAGCAATCAACAAGCAAACCATGATGGAACAAAGATCGAGCAATATCTTAAGATTTACCAATCCAATTAGCATGAAATTTGGAGGCTAAGCGTATTTTAGCATGAGCAGGCCAACATAGGGATCGCTCCTAAAAATTCATCCAAAGAAGAGATTAGTACCGATCTCTCTTCTTTGGAATTGGGCCACGCGATCCCCCTTGTCGGCCATATGGTTTCGAGGCTCCTTCTGCCGAGTTTTCAGAGAGATATTTGGCCATCTTCATCTATAAATACATGCTTGGTTGTTCATTTTTGGGACCTTTACGCTGCTAGTTACTTTATATTCTTTTGTAACTAAGGATTTTCATCTGATCCCTATTGTACTCAGATTATAAAGTGATTAATAAACCAATCTATTCAAAGTGGACGTAGGCAAACAATGTCGAACCACTATAAATCGTTGTGTACGTGTTATTCTTTCAATTTGCTATTATTTTCTTGTTATTATCCTCTGTTTTCATTTTATATCCTTAATTTATTTCTCTTCAAAACTTCTATTTGGTGTTTGTGCCAATTTTTGGTGCAAATAGGACCTTTGAATACATCATACCCTTTTATGTCGTGTACATCTTAACTACTCTTATCTCTAGCACGAACACTTTGCATTGATCATTATATAGACGAAAATACCTACATCATTTGCCCTCAAAGTAAGTTTCGTAGAATATAAGTGTGTTTTTTCCATTATTCCTCTTAGAGCTCGCTCTTATCTCGTGTGCTACCTTTTAGGGTTTTTCTCACTCCGTTGCTCCGAATTCAAATTTCTGTCCGGCACCCATCATCACACAAAAATGTTTTTATTCGATATTTTTTTCCGATGACACTTGGTCTGGTGCCAAACCATAATGCGCTGGCCTATATAAACTGAGACACTTCCCTAGTTGAACACCTTATTTCATTTTGTTGCACCCTCCCATTTCCGTGCATATTCATCTCTCTACGGCTGTAGCCTCCAATTTTAATTCCAATCACCTTCAAATTGCAATCCTTATCTTCCATTCTTATTATCTATCAAGATAAGCTTTTTAATCCCTGAATTAAACAAGTTTATAAGAAAATTTCTCAAATCTACTTGGTTTCCTTCACCCCATCTTATATCTTGTGTGTCCGGGGATTACAAAATTTAGGGATTTTTGGGGTTTTAACTCTTAAGAGTAATTTGGATTTATGCAATACTTTGGTTTGGGATTCCTTGATCTTAGGTATAATAGGTTTTAAAAATCTTTCATGCCTTGAGGTCCTGGGCTCTGTTCGGCTAGGGTTTTACTTGCTGAATAGAGATGATTGGAGGTAGGTGGGGTTGTTTTAGGCCACATTGTCTAAGCCTGATTTGGTACTCTTAGTGCTGTTTGGAACTAGGGTATAGTTTTGGTTTTAAGGTGTAATTGGTTCGGTCACAAGGGTTAAGGTTTTAGATCACTTAACCAAAAGGCGAAATGGACATAGTCAACAGCCTAACACTCCTAGCTATACAATTTTACTCTTGTAACTTGGATCCTTAAGGGTTATGCATTTTGGTTCAGTGGTCATGGTTACCGATTAGAAAACTTAGACAAATTTTCAGAATCATAGGCTGCTCATGACCCGACTACTGAACTAAACGCTTGAAAGTATTAAATTTGTCTTCCTTTTGTCATAAGCTTGTATGTTCTTTCAATGTCCTATTTCATTTTTAATGACATACACATGTATTTTCAACGGTAGTATGTGAGACAGGTTGATATATTAGATAGGCATGTCAGATTGTTGTTGTACTCACTCATCGAGCACCGCAGGAGCTCAGACTCCTTCTTCATATGCTCCTACCGAGCCTACCTCATCGAGGCCTAAGGTCAACTAACCTAGTTCGGCCCACTCTCTAGTTCATGGATATAGTCCTTCGTGGCTGCTAGTGGTTCTAATGAGCCGGTAGCCTCTGCTTTGTCTTCTAGGAAGTTGGACACTATAGTCGCCGCTCATGGATTACCGAGGGGAGATATGCTTTTGCCAATTCCAGATCAATGGGCTCATGCTCCCCCTGAGGGATATATGGCTTACTCTAGGTATCATTGCATAGCGGGAGCCGCACCTCCCATTCACCAATGGATTATGGGATTTCTGATATACTTGAAGATCATCTTGTTTCAACTACACTCAAATGGCTATGCTACCTCGAATAGTCTCTATGTCATGTTCATATAGGAAATCTAAATTCCCCCTATGCACAAGCAGATCATGTTCCTATATATGCTGTCAAGAGCAAGGCGGAGGGCACCCTTTTTCTTTATCTCAAGGCGAGCAGCAAGTTTAATCCCGTAGAGGATTTATATTCTAAGCACATCACGTTCAAGCGGGAATACTTCTTTATTGAGGATGATTCTCCTTGCTTTCATCAGTGGCATTTAAGATGTAAGTTGCCCTAATCGTTTGTTTATGTTCCTTTTACTTGGGAATCTTTGTGCCGGTCGTTGATCCTTTTCTTGGTTGTTTTCTTAAGTGTTGTGAAGGCTGCCACGAGTAAGGACTTGGATGGGATGCTTGAAACTTTAAAGAGAATTCAAATGGAGTTTAGAGAATCCCCTGCTTGGTGACGGATGAGAATCTAAGGCAGGGCAGTTGGTCGAGGGGCATTCCGTTGTGAAAGCCAAAGCTCCTTTAAGACAAAGGCCTGCAGGAAAAGAAAGTGGAAAAACTTCTAAAACTGGCAAGACAAGCAAGGGGAAGACTTCTCAACCCCCATTCCTAATGCTAACTTGGCCTAATTTCCAACTAGCACCCATATTGTAGATGACATGGATGTTGTCGAATCGGAATTAGAGGTTTTCAAGCTTCAGCCTCGTGCTGTTGGCCGGCTAAAGTCCCTTGGGGATTGGGAGGATGATGGCATTGAAAGTACTGCTACCGAGGGGGAGAATTCACGTCCCCATTATAATGAGGCCAACACCGCCGACCAAAGTGGAAGCTATTCTTTCGGACATCTCGGCCTCGATCCACTATCCAATCTCGATTTTATGGAGGCCTTGCATAAAATATTTGGGTTGAAGAGCCATGAAAAATTCATTTCTAGGAACATCGCTATCTCCGATTATCTTCAAGACCTGGAGGTAGAGATCGACTACGGGGACTATGCATCACTAGTAGAGATCCAACGACAATTGAAGATTCAAGAGATCCCTAAGGGTTTGTTTAAATGCTAAGCGTACTATACACACACCCACTTTACAAAAGTTGCATCAATGGAATTCCTTCATTATGGTATGGTTCTAACATCGTACTCTAATATTCTTTGCAGGGAGTATGAGCTTGATAGGACTGAACTCTAGTCCAAATTTAAGCAATTTAGTTAGGATAACCCTTTGGAGAAGGTTAAGAAGGCGGCTTCTTCTTACCATCCATCTGATGACTAAGTTGGTCGGGATAGATGAAGTGGCTCACATAAAAGATCTCTCTCTCTCTCTCTCTCTCTCTCTTTCTCTCTCTTGGTAAATCAAAGTCCAGGACACCTCCTCCTTCATCCTAGTCTCCAAAGGCATCACCTTTCACTCTCTTGGAGTCGAAGACCTCCAAGCAGTTGGAGAGAACAGAAAAGAGAGGGAGAAGCAAAACTTATGAGTAGACTCCTACTTCATGAGCTGTTTCCAAAGACCAAGTTAAGGAAAAGGAAAGGAAGAAAGCCACCATCATCACTGACCCTAGAGATCCCAATTGTGACGAATTCCAACAGGTCTACCAACCTAGGGATACCTTAGCTCGACTGCTTTCTAATGGTTCCCCTACCTCCTTCAATGGCATGATTAACCACTTCGAAAACGGGCTTAGTGGTTTGAAGGCATTGTCTGAATTCCATAATAAAGTGATACATGCAGGGGAGAAGCTGTGCAGTTAAAGCGCCCTGCCGCTCCATAGCGTTTGAGGTGCAAAAAGTTGTAGCGGAGATATATCGAGGATATATCAGGATATAGCGGGCGACTTTAAAAAGAGGAATGATGAAAATTTTACATTAAAAAGAGGAACAAGTATTACTTATTATTTCCCACCAAGCAAAACAAGTTATAATAAAGTAAAGATAAACATAGTTGACACTTAAAAAGTTTGAACTAGTTATAATAACCAACCACGTATATCATTGTTACATCAACTTTGAAGTTACCATAAAACATAAAAGCAAGACATCAAGCAAAATGCTTATTTATAGGAAGAGGGGATATTACGGGGCAACAAAATCGGGGATATAGCGGATTATTGCCGCAATATCGGGGATAATAGCGGATCCGCTATATTGGGCCGCTATATAGGAATATCGTTGACCCAAAAGTCTACGAGATATATTGGGGATATATCGGGGCAATATCGGGGAATTGACTGCACAGGGGAGAAGATTAGTCAACAGAATGTTAACAAGAACCTGAAAATCTTTGAACTCTAGAGAGACTTACGTGAAAAGAATAGGGAGCACCAGAAGATTTTGTATGCACTGGAGATGGCCCGGACCGAAGAGGTTGAAAAGCCCTAAAACACCCATCTTTCAGAGATGAAAAGGCTAAAAGAGGACCATGTCACTAACTTCAAGGCACCGAGGAGTAAATACAACTCCACGTCTAAAGAGCTTTATGAGGGTTATAAGAATACAAAGGCCAAATATATGAAGTGGTTGGATGGAATCAAGCCACAGCTGACAGGCCTGGGGTTGAGTACTTGGAGTTATGTAAGATGGTAGAGGAGATGAAGAGGAAAAAGGCCCCTTTTCAGCTAGGATTGAAGTCGTATCTACCAAGAGGGAGGCCGAGGCAATCACTACAAGGGAACTTTGAGCTAAGAATGAAGAGTTGAACAACTAGTTGGATCAGGTCAAAGAATTTTTGGATAAAGTCTACTTCAAGATGTACATGGAAGGAAATTTGAAATGGATGGACGACTATCCGGAAGTTTTGTCATCCATCTACCCAAGGCTAGTGCGGGAGGCTAAAGAGGAAAGTAAACAAGAAGGGTCACCTTTTAGCCTGAAACTTATTGAAGCTCGATCCGAGGAAGAGATGGATGCCATAAGCTAGGTTATCTCAAGTTGGTCATTGATGAGGAGGCCTGAAGAGAACAGAAGAGTGGAAGTGCTAAGAAGGATTATGGTTCTACTTCCTCAGCTATTACTCAAGGTCAGACTTATGAACCATTTATTTATGCTTCTATGCACAATGTTCCGCTAACCATTTATCATGTCGCCTCAGATACGACCACCCTGAGCCAGCCCTAGGACAATGCTTCGCCCTCCCCTAAAGGAGGTAGGATTCTTCTATACTTCCCATAGGCCACTATTCAGTACATTCAAGCCCATTTAGGCAAGTCCATGCCTGATAGTCCCCCTTATTTTCATGTAGGTGATACAGCCATGGCGGACCCATCTGGAGCTATGATGCCTGTAAAAGCTTTAGTACCAGTGTTGGAACCGGGCCAGCCCGCAGCAGAAATACTGGTTGAATTTCAATTTTTTTATACCATTTTGGATCTTTATTGGGCATATGAAGTCTAATTTATTTAGAACATTTCTAAATTCTTTTAAATGAATCATTATTTTATTTAAATTTATAATGTAGTTTCATATTATATAATAACGAGTATGGTGGCACGTCCGTTGGACGTGTGCCAAGAAGGAAGGGTGAAAATTTTGTGTGCGCTACAGTTATGGTAGTGAAATATACACACACAGAGACACATACATACATATGTACGTAGATATGTGTGTGTATATCTTTAATAATAGTTGTAATATCTTTGGTGTCACACTTTTTGGTGTCAGCGTTAACTATAAAAAATGCCCCTACTAAATCTTAATATCACTTGAAAATATGATCCAACAATTAAATTTCTTCCACAAATTCAAAACGCTACAAATGTTATTTAATTTTAATATCACCTAAAAATCGGATCTAACAAATAAAATTCTTTTAATAATAGTTGTAATACCTATGCAACTGAAATAATGCAAGTGAGGTATAAGTCACAGTCAAGTCAATGAAATAAGAATCAGTTATACCTTACAGTTAGAGAATAAATAAATTAACCATTGTAGAAGAATTTGAAAGGTTTCTTATACCGATGGAGTTTTTCTTTGTCGTGGTATCAGTTGTATAAATCATAATCTTAAAGTTGTAAGATTTTATTACTATCTTAACTTCTCCACTTAACACCATTGAGAAACAAATTATATAAATTATGGAATTTAAATATGCGAATCATATGTGCAAATTAAGAAGTACATGCAACAAATATATAAAATGTGGGCATTACAATAAATGTTAAAAGTTCAATTCTATTTCAATAACCATAGTTGCTTTTTGAGTATTGAAGTTTAACAAAAAAAATTGAAATGTTTATTATATCGATTGTCATTCATGCATCGATATGGTAATGTACCAAGAATCAACTATGAATCTATTAATAAGATATAACATTCATTTTCTACGAAAAAACATGCAAGTTTTGCTGTAAATTAGCAAGTGATGCATAAATTGTTATTGCAAGACAACCTGATCTTTTCAATTATCTCTTCACCATCAAGATCGAGTAAACAATATATTTTGTATATGTTACTAAACTTTTGCTATAGATACAAATTACATTATCATATTTCATACATTGCATTCACTATTTAAACAGAAGAAATCTCAAATAAAATGAAAAGGAGAGAAGATACTTTATGCAAACTCTCTGCCTCTAATCTTCAACTCAGCTGCAGAAAAACATCAACTCGGGCTCACTCCATCTGTCTCATTAAAACATGCATACCGATTCAGCGCCTCTGTTCCCGTTTCGTAGGCTGAGATTCACACTTTTGCACCCCTGCTCCATCATTATCTCTGCAGTAGAGATGTTATGATCTAACAGCCCATGACTATACAAATATTTATGCTATCTTAGTCAACATGAAGGGATAAAAAAGTTGAATGCCCTCACAGTGTAATATCCACAATAATCTGAGATTTCATCACTTGATTTTGTATCACCAAGATTTTTTTTTAATCTTACAAAATGACGTTGATGTGTAAGTAATGTTACATTTCATCTAGTATAATTGAAACATGAGAATGTGATAATCAATTGTTGGAATCCAATAACATGGCCGTTGGCAATGACTTTCCTAAAGCACACGTGTCAAATAAATTAATTTTTAACCATTTTACTTTTGCATGAAAAATTCAAGTTGTTAAACCCAGTCTATGTTCATACAATCCTAGCTTGAACTAATGTCACCGAAACTTTAATGCTGATTTATCAAGTAAAGAAGATGAATTGATAACATCAATTAGGTTCTAGTCCACCGGCTTGTGAGTTTCACGAATGCCAAGAAAATCATAAACATTTCTAAATTATGACGTTTGGTTTAGATGTAGCACAGTTGGAACCTTAGTGTATAATATATGACTGAAATAGAAATATAGTAGAAAATTTAAAAAAATTAGTGTTGACCATCCAAATATTGAAATCCAGTAGTTTGAGGACCTATGCAAAAAAATCGTATATATCTTCAGTATCTTAGAAAGATTCTTACAGTACAAATAAATTTCCTATTATTGACCATTCTTACTTTTGGCATATTACTTCATATGTGAATAACTTTATTAGATATACACAAATTTCTTTACAAAAGTTACTTGTATACAATATTAAAAATATGACATTTTGTTCACATAAATCAACTTTGTGTGCTGCCACTCCATCTACTCGCTGCATCATTTCAGCTGTGTGATAATTCCTTTTAGGGATATAACGCCTTACCCAGAGAGCTTCCCATTAAATAAGAACTTAACCTTTGGAGCACCACTGAGAAGTTGCAAAGCTGTAGCTCGTTTTGTAACATGAAATGAGAGCATAGTGAAGGGGCTGGCTTCCATTCGATGCCTGAGTATTTACAGATTCTATACCTCTATAATACCTCATGCAAAAGCTCAGTAGTTCCTGCTTGATCAAAGGATAACCATCAGAGAATGTAACAAAGATAGTCCTCTCATTGAATATTATTTTGGAATGGTTATTGAGGCTCGCCTACTACAATGACAACATTAGGATTCTGAGGTATTGCTGGCATACCAAAACTAAGGAGAACAGTTCATAAACTATGTCTAACTATAAATTGTGTTTTTGACATATTTTCTATTAATAAAAATAATTCAATTTACATTCATACATAGTTTTGATGGCACATTTAAAATTACCTTTTCTGTTTTGCATTTTTCTCGCCATTTAATTTTTAAAAACAATCAATAGACAAATAAAATCAAATTTTACTACAGTTGCAACCGTTGTTGTCCTAACTTTCAACGATCGGCATGTATCAATCCAGTGTAGTCAAATTTTCATTGCTTATTAAATACATCTGTTTGTAATAGGAATTTCAAACACAATCTTCTGCAATGACAGCAAAATTTGAATGTAGATTCTCAAATATCAAAAGTTGATTAAATAACTGCATAATTCTATTTGCATGAGAATAAAATCTACAGAAACGTTCAATTACTAACTTAACTGTACAAAAATGAGAACCAAACAAAAAGAATGAATTAATGACATGCATAGAGTAAAAGAAGCTTATATCTTAGTTGTCTGCAAGAACTTAATAGAAAATACTATTTCTTGGGTTCTATTTTTATTGTCAAAAGATAGTTATGATAGGTCATTTGGTAAACAGTTATCAAAGTGCATGTCATTTTTGTTAATCATTTTATAGTATGATGACAATTGAGCATTCATCATTTACCCATTTGTGGAAAACTTTGAATTTATTTTTTAAAATTGTATTACTCTATTACAGAATATACGGTCGTTCCAATGATTAAAAAAAACTTTTTAAAAATGACGTGAAAATTATAAGTAGTAATCTAAATGAAGGAAATCCAGTAGAGTGAAGGACAATTTTGAAGTATGAAAATTGGTCAAATTGATTACAAAATAAATTTTCATAACAAACATTTTCTGTTTAATTTCACTCAGAAAACTAAAGCAAAAGGTTATTATTATATTACTAACAAACATATAATAAAATCGCCATATGAAAATCAATGTATAAAGATGTGTACTGAGAAACTTGTATGAAACAATAATATCGAAATGGGAATAATCAAATTAAAGTAAATAAACATAATGACCTGTTGCCAACCATATAATGTAAGCTAATGATGATCTTTTCCTCCTCAAGTTTGAAGCTCCTTCTTCTAATGTTTGGTCTTAAGCAATTTACCAATCTCAACCGACAACTCTTTCCACATCTTGCAGTCCTAGAATACATATGTTCAGACATTTCAATTTTGTTATGTACCACAGAATTACCTATCACTCAAAATTTAATAATCATAATAATAAAACTAAAAGGAAAAAGAGTTTAGTATTAAGACTAACTTGTTAAAACAAAGTTAACTAATATGTTAAATTGAGTTAAAACGTTAATAAACATGTAATTGGTATCTATTTCCAAAAACAAAATTCATAAAGATTTAAATAAGGGTTCCGTGTTTACAACATAGACATAAACATAACGTAGAAAACAAAATAAAAGAAAATTGTTAGCCAAAAGAATAATGTAAAATTGTGAAATCAGAGTCCATATTCATTGATAATGAATGTACGCATTTATCGCAGATGATTGATTGTTCTCTCCCTTTATAAAAAAGTTCATCCATGTAACAGTTTGACATTACAAAGAATATTTGTTTTAAAGCCAGTTATATCAGTTATGAAAAGCCCTGATACAGGTAATTTAACTCCTTTTCCATTCATCAGTTGAGTGCATTTTATTTACAGGAAGATAGAAAAAAAATTATTTATATCTGGAGTATACAATCTATCTCGAATATTTGTACAACCTTTAAATTTACCTTTATAATAAAAATTTACTAACTGGTATCTTTCTCTGGTATAATATGTAGGTATTTTAGTTTATTTTAATTTGTTAAATGATTATTGTGTTAATTTATATAGTCCACACAGTCCGTAACTCATTTATTGTATTTACTCTGAGAAGACTATTACGCAATGAATGATGTTGCAATATTGTACTCCATCGTTAGGCAAATTAATAATTCTGGAAAAATAATATCATCGTGGAAAATGATCAATCTGGGACGTTAAATGTTCCTAAAATGTAGTAAGTGCATAACTGACTAAAACATTGTTCTAATTTATATCCATTGGTGGAGAAAATTTGAAAACAAAATAGGTAATCTTGTGGTAGTCTGGTAGAGTACCAAATCTACCAATTGCAAAAATTAAAATATATCAGAAACATTAAAGAAACTAAGCAATTAGTTTTCACATTTTACTTAGCATATGTTAATGTTTAGATATGGAACATATATTAATAGCAAACCATGGACAACAGGAAGGAAAATATCGCTCGGTAGGACAAATAATTTCAGTCGCCATCACTTTAAAGTTCAGGCAAATCCAGTAAGCAGCTAAACCATGATTGTACTCAACCAAAATAAATTTCCCAAACTTTGAAACAAAACTCTAGTACAACGCAGAACATAATGAAACCTTAGTCAAAAATACATGAAGAGTAGTACCTAATTTTATCTTTCAATTCTGCACTTATCTGAACGAAGCACTTTGTCTATATTAAACAAAATATGTTCAACTGTACCTTGATATTCTTTCCCTACTGCCTCACTTGATTGTGCCTCATCAAGAAAAGTGGGCGGAGGCGACAAAATTCCTGCTTTTATCAAAATATGTTCAACCGTCTCCGATGGCTGTGCACCAACGGATAGCCAGTACCTATATTTATTAATACAGGTAGTAAGAATAGTATCCTATGTGTGTGAATTAATATTTAATAGCAAAGGCATTATAATTTATTCATATGTTTGAAGAAAACAATTTAATTTTGATTGCTAAAGGGGTTTAAACATCTTGAAAAACTTTCATTACCTAAAATACACCAACTATGCTAGCATGGAAATTAATTTTGTATATTTGAGCTAGATTTCGACTATTTGCACATTTAGTGTTCGACATTAATTTAGATAACTGACATATTTCATGGCTTATTGCTGATTCACTCTGTCATACAATACTCAAGCTTAGTTGTTTCAATTATTCGCCCAAGTTTGAATCTGGAATTTGATGGTGAACTTGAATAGGCCACTAATAAATGCTTTACAGGCAACATTTTATCCATGTGCCATATATTGATATATGGCTTATAAATTCTCGCCATTTCAACCATTATAACAAATACTTGTGTTTAACAATCCGTTTGAACACTGTCAACATTCTCTTAATTCGCTAAGAAAGTTCTGACTTTCTGCTTAAAGCATTTGACCGAGCATATTAGAAGCAAAGGTGAAAATAACAAAATGAAATGAAATAATTTATAAACTAATGTTTTCAACCGTTCTAACTGATTATATAAAATAAAAAAGCAAACCTGTGTAGCCGATATTTTGGTGAAAATCGATGATGCAAAGTATCATTTTCCTGGGCTAGCCGATTGGGTTGGGGAAGTTATTGCTTTTCAATTTCTTTTTTACTTTCTGGCAGGATCTTGATGGTAGCTGCAAATCTAAATGATTTTTTGAATGTAAAAACAACAGTTTTAGCAATGAACGAAATACAAATTATAATAGTAAAAAATAGTACCTTAATTTGGTCATCATTCGCTTCTTCTGTAGATCTATCTGAATCACTGTATTGCATGTGAAAATAACATAAATGGAATTAGGGTTTCAAAATAACTGTAACAACATGAAAAAGTTGAAATTCCAGTCGAATTGTAGAAAATAGATACCGTGAGTTAGAATCTGTGGTGCGCCATCGTCTTTGTCGCAGTGCTCTTGTCCATGGATCGTGTACTGAAACTGCTGAACGAGACGAAATTCCAATCAATTTAGAAAATCGATACTGTAAGTGAGGATCCTTGTGCACCATCGTCTTCGTCTTCGTGCTCTTGTCCATGGATCGTGTACTGAAACCGTTGAACCTCTCAACTTGAGCAGCGTAAAGATTCGTCATTATTGTCAATGGGGAAGAGAAGGTAAAGCGGTTTCCAACCGAGAAGAAAGGAAAAAAAAGAAGAGGAAACGTGGGATGATCTATTGCTAAAACGTGGATGAGCTGGGGATAGAAATACCAAAGTACCCGTAAACCTGTATTTTGTTTTCAACTTGCGGTGGGGATAATTTGGGCATTTG
Organism: Allium fistulosum; assembly: GCA_030737815.1. Lineage (NCBI taxonomy): Eukaryota > Viridiplantae > Streptophyta > Magnoliopsida > Asparagales > Amaryllidaceae > Allium > Allium fistulosum. The sequence goes on along the minus strand of CM060903.1, from coordinate 801,875,093 downwards.
AAAAAAGACTTCACTTTGACCGTTTGACTCAAGGTTTTGCTTTATAGTATAGATATTATATTATACATATACGTGTATCATATACATATATGTGTGTGCATGTGTAACACAGCAAACCGTGTAAGATATAGCATGCCTGTGTATAAGTGCTAGGATTCACACCGCAACAGACATATCAGCTCATCTAGTATACAAATATATTGTCCAAACGTATGTTTATATATTTAATTTATGTATACAAAACATTACAAATATATATAAACTATATTTTATTTTAAATAATTTTATAAATAGACACACACACACTTGGAATTTTAACATTATATATATATATATATATATTTATATATATAATTACACAAGTAAGCACGTATATTATATATATATATATGTAAACAATATAATAATAAATGTATAAATGTTAATACCTTTAAAATATACAAGATATACATATTAAATATATATATATTTAAAATTAAATATCCATACATATAATAAGTAAAAAAATTATATTTCAAAACATATTTTTGAATTTTGTATTTTTAGTACAAATCTGAGTGATATTTTGTTGTTTGAATATTTAATATATAATTTTATAATTTAAAAAAAAATTTAAATCTATTTTAATTTTCGGCTAATATTTAAATATATATTAAAAAAATTCTATCGAAAAAAAATTAGGTGCTAGTTTTCATTTATAAAATATTAAAGATATTTTATGATACATGTATATGTAAATATAATTAATTTACATAATTAATTTGTTTAAATAGTATTTAATAATAATATATGAACATAAAAATTATTTTGTTTCTGCCGAAAATATTTTATATATGAAACTATTCATATAAAATTATAAAACCATATTTTGTATATAAAGAATATAGAATTTAAACAACAAAGCTTATATATAATTAAATAATGTATATTAAATCGATTAAATAATTTTTGTTAACTTTGACTTGTGCATAGTATAGGTAGATGTATGAAAAAATAAATTTTTTGATAATAATACATAAACATACAACTAATTTAACCGTGATAATATATTGATATAATAGAATCGTCACCTAACTGACATAACAGAATATGATATGTAAATAATAATTTAATAGAGTATAATTGTAAATCAAATCATTACCTTATGCCTATGCCGAAAACTCACACCTTGAAGTGTTGAAATGAACTCCTGAATCGAGTTCTAGTTCTAAAAGTGTTATCACCCGAATTGCAAACCACCAGCTATCGAATAGTGTATTATTTGATTTGATTTGAGCTTGTAATAGGGAGGAGAGTGGATGATCAATTTGGCCAGAAGTAAGGGAGTTTGTAGGCTTCCAAAAGTCCTCTAATTGGTGTAACATCCACCATTTTGAGGCCCGAAACTAAGCGCTAAAGATAACGCAGTCATTTATAGTATTAATCTTCGGTGACAAAATGTGGATATGTTAATCGTATCAATAACATCAAAGCACAAGAATATGAAATATTTTAAGCATAATTTCAAAACAAACTTTCACATTTCATTTCAAAGTCATAATTTCATATTTAGTACATAATCCCAAACGTTGCCCACATTCAGGTAAAATATAGTTATTACAAAATACTCCACGAGCAACATATGAAGACGCCCCCTTGGTTAATCAGAGTTACTAATAGACAGTTATATCATCGTCTTTATATACACTTCAATAAAATAACTTCAACATAGGGGATTAATAATATATAAAGATGGACTCCTAAATAGCTAGCTTTGCTTTCTACACGTCTCTAGAAGCTTTATTTTCCAAAACCTACTTAATTTGTAAACCCTTACTCTCGACCTACTCAAATTTGAGCACCCGAGAGTTTAAGGGGAAAACATAAACTTCGAGTCAGACAAAAACCTGGTGTAAATAATATTATGCCATCTTGGTTTTATACATATCTAGTGAGACTACGCCGTTGAGCAGAACGGGTTTCACAACACTAGAATTGTCATTTTGTAACGGTTATTTGTACATATTTTGTAACGGTTATAACCGTTACGAAATTTTGGTATTCCCAACGGTTATAACCGTTGGGAATTTTTTCTCTTCCAACAATTATAACCGTTGGAAATTATGGTTATAACCTACGCCTATTTTCATATTCCCAACGGTTATAACCATTGGGAATTTTTTAATTTCCAACGGTTATAACCGTTGGGAATTCCTCACACATAGGTAAATAGAAAAATTACCAACACTTGTAAGTGTTGCAAATTTGGTATAGTTGAACCATACCTTATTCAACATCTAATAGTATTTCATTCAACTGTATCTATACGAATTTATAACAATAGAAAACACGAAACTAAATTTCGAAACTAACATATCATCAAATTATTAAAAAACATCAAACATACCAAATAGTACATATCAAATTCTACAAAGTTCATTGTGACAACTTCAAATTTCACTACTAAAACATATCTAGAAGCTTACAAACAACGAATCCGACACTCCGGCCAAACTAAAAAACCACCATCAACCAACTCGAACAATAAATACGGCATCTCTTTCAAAATCTTCCAAACTAATTACTCCTTCATTACAATTAACACTAGCTTCTGATTTTTGCATCTCTTCTACAGCTTTTATTAAAGCCTGAATATTAAAACGAATTTATTATAATTAACAACAAATTTCATTACCATAACAGTTTATCTATTTGCAAGATCATATAATTAATAACAAATTTCAATCAACATGAATTATTAAAAGGAGTTAAAGTTATGTGAAATGTAGCTCAGTTGCAGTGCAACTGAGTTTGTACTCAGTTGCTACTAAGTCCAACTCATCTGTCACTGAGTGGAATTTAGTTGCAGTTGCGATCTAGTGAAAAGTGCAACTCAGTTGAAGATTAAGCAATTTTTCTTACCATACAGATCCATATTTTACAACTGTTATTATTATTTTTGAGTAATGGTTACTATGTATGCAAACTATTTATGCATAACTACATATAACAATCAATAATGATCAATTAAATTAAAATTTAGCAAATCAATAATAATCAAAATTTAACCAATCTATAATAATATTTTTTCCTTCCAACTTAAGTATGTTATGTACTACAAAGGTAGCGTACTTTCTGTTTTTTCCGTGCAACATTAACAATATTTTAATTGATGCATTTGTCTTTACTAACCACAATGCCTGCATTTATTTTTTCAGAAAGCGAAACAAGCTATTAGAGGGATATTGCATCTTTTGATTCAGGGGCACAACAAAGAAACCAGATAGTGTTAAATTTTCAGCTAAAGATGGCATATGCTTTCCTATACATTTGATTTTTTTCTTCCTAAAATAAGTAAATATATCGCCTATAGTCATGTAATCGGGAAAAATTCAATTAGAACTTTTCTGAGCGTATTTTATGCACCTTGTTCGAAATAGCTAGCTTGTCTAAGTGATGTTCGAAAATGTAAGTTTAGACTTGTTTACTTATTGGAGTGATGGTGGTCTGCTATGCTCCAATGATAATTGGAGAACATGCATCTGGAGTAATTCTTATCAGTTAAGGCATACTAATAGTTCTGTAAGTAAGCATGTGTTGACTAGTGATTTTCAGTGATTTCTTACCTAAATACTTGAAGTTCAATTTGTAGTGGTTACTCAAACAATGCTTGGTTATGCCAGTGCTGGGGTTCCAAAGGCCAAACCGTAGTTTGTTTTTTAAAAATAAAGGGTTGTAGGAGACAAGAGATATGATGCCCGCCATTCGAATCTTCTTTAGGTAGAAAAATGAATATCCGTCATTAATCATAAAAGTCATATAAAATCATCTGCTAAGCTAGCTTTGATCCATATATTAGAATGTCTACAGAATATGAGTTTAAATTCTATTAAGTCATCCAAACATCAACCAGTATGAGCCTTAAAATTGCATTTGCATTGTTATATCAGAAGAAAGATCAAGTTATAAAATCCACACCAAAAAAATCTCTATGAAAGTAGAAATAAATATAAAGTATAAGTACCTGATTCAACATCCATTTAAAGCCAACTACAGCTGTGCACTCATTTTTTGGAGCACTGTTAAACATAGACCACTCAATTGCAGATGAATAAACAAAAATGTGAATCAACAAACAATAACTGAACGATTGAACCATACCTAACCCATTGTTAAACTTTAACTCTTCATAAATGTATGAATAAATAAATGGCATAAATCTATCCAATCGAGCATATGGAACTAATACAAAACAATTCCAACTTCTTGTTTTGAATATAGGAAAAACAAGGAACCAAATTACCCAAATAACAACGACGAAATAGCACATACAGATTAAAATAAAGAATGATGGTTTACCTTATTTGTAAAAGGGAAATACTCAGCAAACTTATCCATATTAAATCGCTTTCCACAGCCTTCAGAAGGCTAAAAGGACATGCAGCAAAGCACAATTTTGAGATGCAGATTTTGGAATTTTGAGATCATGGAGGCGGAGTAACCCTAGCAGTAGAAGAAGCGAACTTTTGAGATCAAGAAACTGATTTTGCACTCAGTGCAAACTTACTTGCACTATGAGTGGAAACTTGCAGTTTGCACATTGTGTAAACCCAGTATAATGGAGTTTGCACTTACTAGTTCAACCGAGTCTACAACATAAGGGCAAACCGAGTTTACATTGATTGCAACCTGAGTTTGCACTCAGTAATTCAAACTCAGTTTGCATTACTAAGTGCAGTGCACCAGTGCAAACTTAGATCAGTTTGCACTGTTGCAAATCAGGTCTGCACAGAGTAGTGCAAACTAAGTTTGTAGTAGAACAGAAAAATTTTGGGTAGCTAACAAAAAAACGAACAAACAAGGAGATTTTCCACTTATTTTGAAGCAAAAAATTGCAGATGTAATAATTCCTTTTTACTGTCTTGTAACCTCATCATGCCTACAGCCCAAAGCTAACAAACATTTTTATTTTCTTTGTTAGATAAATTGAAAGAACAAAAAAAGGAAGAACTAAGAAACATGGAGCATAGCAAGCGTATGTATTGGAGTTTTTGTTCTCACATCTTCGGTGTCAATTAGTTTTTAAAAACTAAAACCCCTTCCTCATGGGATTTTCAAATGTTAAAATATGTTGAATTTAAACATCTACCACATCTTCAATCATCTTACAATACATTGTTCAAATATTTTCTTAAATTAAGATGTATTTATATATTGGTTGTAGATATAAGACAAGAAAAAAAATGTCAATAATTTCACTTCTATTTTTTTTAGAATATAACTAGAGTTTAATGTTGGAAAAAAGTCAAATATTTAAAATCTCATCTATAGGAGGTAACACTAAAGTTGCAGTATTTATTTTGTTTACATAAATAAACCAGTTTTACATTGGTGCATCTTTCATAAAAATGTAAGAAAGTATGAATAAATCTCTAGATCTTTATAAAACCATTAACCATACCGAAGCATATCTTTGTTGTATATCATATAAATTTTAAAAAATAACCAAGTATATATAACGAAGTTTTATGATATCGACCATCTTTCATAAAACCATAACCATGTTCCTAAAATTAACCAAGTTTAAAAAAATATCCAAGTTTTATAAAACATTAAAAAAACAACGTAAACCTACTACAATCAAACCTCGAAATTCAAATTTATTTTCTCTTGTTTCAGTTTCAAATTTTAAAAAAAAGAGTAGAGTAGGAAATTTCAGTACCTAATGTACAACAAGTAAGACCATATTCTGCACTTACCTTAAGAAATTTCAAGAAATATTAACCTAGTTTTCATCCAATATTTTCAACAAACTTATAACTAGTTAATACAAGTCCTAAGACCGTTAAGTGCAAATGAAGTGTCAGATAAAATAAAGCCAGAAAGGACCATGTGGTGGATCATTCAAGCTGGATAATGTATTCAAAAATTATAAAAGAAAATGGCAAGGTCCTAATTTCTTAGGCATTCTAATGCTTAACTTATGGCATCACTGTTGTTTACCCACTTAACATAACTATATTACCATCGTAAAAACTAGACTGTATATTACCATTTTGCAGATAAGCCCAATAAAACAAATGAATTCAAAGTTCAACGTGATAACTCTACCAGTTTGACATATGCCATTTTTCAAGGTCTGATAAAGAGCCTTTTTTTGCAAGCGGGTTTAAATGGGGCCCTATCATATACATAAAAGAAAAAAAGGTTTGAGCACAGGAGTAAAGCAGAATACCTAACTACTATAAATAAAAAGTTTTTTGAAAGAACAGAAGTTAACTATGCAAAGGAACAATAGCTTTGAGTTTCTCCTTTTTCTGTGGTATGCTTAATTTTGTGATCATGCATTTCCAACAAATATCGCACAATACAATCATAACTAGTCCTAATAATAGTATGAATCACAGATCAAAAGTTCCCAATAAGGGTACCAAAAAATTGGTCAGAGACCAAAACTGTAATTAAAATTATAACTATTTTATTATGAAATATAAAAATGGGAAATCATGGGAAGTGAAACATAATAATATCACGAAAAAACAACTAACTCAGTAGTTTACCAACTAGTAGAACAAATTGGCTGGAAGTATAAAGGGTCAAATAATACTACCAATTAAATGTTGTTACATCGGTACATCGACATATGGTATGCATATTAAAGGAAAGAGACATGGAACTAGGTAGAAATAATGAAACAAACCTGAGGAGTTTTTTCTGTGATTGGCATTTTGTCAGGCTCCCCATAAGTAGCACATGTGCTTGAATATATGAGAGTTTTAACATTGGCAGCGGCCATCGCCTCAAGAACCGTCAATGTGTTTGACATGATGTTGTGGTAGTACCTGTTTACCAAATTAAATTTTATATTTATTAAAGAAAAAAGGGAAAAGTAACAAGCATACAAGCTTATATTCTTAAATTGTACAAGGTTGTAAAAGTTTTATAATTACACTCAGCCAGAGTATGCAATGGCAAAATCAAGTAAATTTAACATTCATGAGAACACTATATGTAATAACTTGTAAGATTTACAGAAAATGCATGTAAATACAGACCTGAGTGGTTCAAGCGTACTTTCACCAACATAAGCAACAGCTGCAAAGTGCATGACAGCAATAAAATATAAAAATCTACAGTAAGGTAAAATCAAAAAAAAAAATTAGTATATGGTTGATTAAATTCGTTGTTTAGTGGTTTAATGAAATCCTTTGTTTTGAAAATGAACTTTGATTTATACCCAAGTACGGCTAACTAGTAAGTAACATGATGCACGATTATTAGGATTTCGCGGATGACTTTCACTTTTATCATCATTGTTTCACAAATAGAAACCAAGTTAAACTATTCAAGTACTCGCTGTATAAAATAATTCACATACCTACACTGGTTGTCCTAAACAGTTATAACAATTTGAGGAATGTACGAAGAAAAATACTTCCAAATAAACGAGGACAACCATATATATATATATTAAAATAAAAAATTAGTAACACAATGTGTTCATAAAAAGCCTTTATGATAAACACAACAGAGCTAATAAAAATGTACCAAAACAAAATGCAGACAATAACCAGAGATTATACATTTTAACAGAAGTCCTTCAGGTCTCACAAAAAATCTTTGGCAGTAAATCCGGTATGAAACAAAATGCTTACAAATATAACATTTATTTTATTGTTCACCTCTAAAAAACACATTTACTGTAAGTAAGCTAAAAAAATGCGAAATGAAAGTAGCTCCAGCTTATCTTCTCTGACTAGGTGAGCAAAGCAATACAAAAAAAAAAATTCAATTTAAAAATCTATAGTAAAATAAAATCAAAAACAAAATTTTACAATATACAGTAAAATAAAAATCTATAGTAAAACAAAATTTGACCTTCAATTAGAACTGGAATCAAAATTGAAAATCAAATCGAAAATAAAATTACAACTTTACAAATAGAAAAATGATAAAATACCTGAAGGATTGAAGATGCAATGATGGTTATACCCTAGACGAGGTGATGGAAAGTAGTTATAGGCGAAGGCGATTACTAATTTCGTATGGAAACCATAACAGCGGATCTTAGCTGACCAAATTGAAGTTCTTCAAGCGACATCCAAATATATCACAAACTCTAGATCTTATGAATCACAAAATTGACAATAGATTGGGGTTGTAGAGGTAAGATTTGAGGTAGTTTTGGTTTTTAAAGACTTAGGGCACATATCAGTGTATAAGGCAATAACCCTAGATTGAAAGCAGGAAGGAGGAAGTATGAAAGCGGCCAAGTGTTAGGATTGCGATAAGTAAGAATATGAAAGAAATTACAAGTCTGTCCATAATACTTTTGTTTAATTATGAAATTACTAAAATTTATAACGGTAATAACCGTTGGAATTGATTGCCACAAAAATATCCGTGACTAATTTGTCACGGTAATAACTGTTACGAATTAAAGGAGGAAAAATGTTACAAAATGGCTTCTTTGGTGTAGTATTTTCTCCTCACTAATATCTCTTTAAAATATATCTTTTGCAAAGTAAAATCCTACAACCACAATGGTTAAAATAGACAATAAAAATGATCATGTGCATGCATGCTACATAGGTAATCATTACTATCCATCAAATCAATGGACTATCCGTCCCAATGTTTAGTTTTCACAGCGTAACCACCAACCTACATGGCTGAATCGGGCCTACCTAATATACCAAATTTCCTAACTGACTGTTAGAAGAAAACTAGACGATCTGTCCAAATACACTTATCCTAGTGTTCACATGACTATTTGTCAATCCCATAGTTTTACTAGGCTTACTATGAACCTAAAGGTTTTGCAGGCCAACCTATAACATATCAAATCTTTATGTATTCCTTTCTGTGCGTAAACCTACTTTTAGTCTTACCCTTAACAAAACCCTACGCTCGCATTGGAATTTTTGATTATATCAGCTAGGGGCTAACAGTTGAAGTACAAGGTGCTACCCTACACCAATCCCATCTGGTTTTTTAATCTCTGATTCAAATTTATCTTATCATAATTTATCCAAAAGTGATAAGAGTAATCATTCTTTAGTAAAACTCTGGGCTAAGTACCCTTTTCTATTTCCTTGAAATCAATTTCTTTATAAATGATTTTTTCTTGAAATCATATTTAAAACAAGAAAAATATGACCCTTTACTTTATTTAAAATATTTATGCCATGATATATGCTTTTATAAATTATATTGATGAATCTCAAAATCTCTTGGAAGTTATCTCACTTCGAAACCATAGGCCATAAAGCCAAAACAATATAAAGCCTTATATTGATATAACGCGACAAAGATATAGTCGACGAAGGTCTTTGCCACTCAAAATATATTAAAGTCTTCGACTTCCAAAATACAAGGTTATATGGTCGAAGCTAACTACTTCGTATAGCGTATTATAAGGCCTTAAAAAATATTCGACGACATTGGTGAATCTCGACATCAATGTCATAAGGAACATAAGTGGCATCATTAGGGCCGAAGTGAAAATAAGCAGCATTAAAGCCTTCTTCGAAAATAAGCTACGAAGATTAAGGTCGGCAATCTATAAAGTCGAAGTGATAAAACATGTCATCATTTTCTTCTTTGAAAACGTGCGGCAAAGGATAAAGTCAAAATTGATAAGATGTGGCACTATATAGCCGAAGATAAAAGATGCGGCTTCCTTGCCATTCAGAGTCATTATCAAAATATGAGGCATTATTATCATCGCTATAGGTTACTTCGAAAGCAATGGGATTGGCGACATTATACAAATAGGCGATGTCAAAACGTTTAACTAAAACATGGGGCAACATTCAAGTCGAAGACCATGGCGTTGAGAGTATCCTTGCCAACTTCGACTCCAACCCTCCTGAGTCCATTCCATATCATCTAAGATGATATCCTATGTATTCATTAAGGTCAGTGACATATAACAATGACAACAAGGACTTCGGCATGGTAATGTCGTAAATAACCAGAAATTACTATTTTGCTATTAAAAGTATTTTCTTTTCACCAACTCATTTTGTCAAAATCCTATTGGATAACAATTTTCTTTATCAGAAAACTAATCTAAATTAGGTTTATCATTCCCAAAACATTTACAAAACTTTAATCTTATATTAATATCTTAATATAATAATTAAGCCCTTCTAGCTTAATAATTTTAGAACCCTTTGTAAACACTTGGAAAAAACCTTCAAAAATCATAATAACTCCAATTTATTATATATTTTAACATATAAAAATTTCGAGACCAAAAACAATATTTAATTATTTTTAATAATTAAAACCCAAAATCCATTTTCTCCACTTGGAAAATTCATAATAAATTCTCACTTGCAAGGAAACTTATGAAATTTAAATCCTACTTTTAAAATAATGTTTCTAACATCATACCAAAATTTCAAGTCATTTGGGTATCATATGTTAGGTTTTCACACTTAAACCTATTAACTAATTTCATAAATAAATCCAAATATTCATCAATAAGAACATAATCTATCAATCCTTTAAAACATGGCATAATAATATCAAAATATTCGGATATATACTTAAAACCGAAAATAATAACTAAAACTTGTGATGCATAACTATTATTCACCTTGAATGGTATAAGAAGATTAAGATTTGTGTTTTAGATTTGATTCCCCTAAGCATTGATCTTTCTTCCTAGCTTTTCTTCCTTTGGATTCCTTGATAATGGCTAGCCTATTCTCCTCTTTAACTTTATTTGTATTGAATGAAATGAATAAGCAAATGAGAATGAGAGTATATGTTAAGGAAATATGCTCTTTCTCATATTGCTCTCCTTATATATCCTTCTTCCTATGAATGTTCTAATTAATTCCATTAGTTCATAATTAAGGCCTGACCATTTTAATTATCAAATCTCAATCTCCCTAATATTCCACATTATTTTATTTAATTTATTCAATTAAATATCCCAAATAATGTCAATCAAAATTAAGGTTGTTACAGACTCCCCTTGTAACGACCCAGAATTTTAGTCATTGAAATTTGGAATATTTAATTGATTTTAAATATTGAAAAGTTAATTTTATAAGTTAAATAACTTATATTTCAAATATAAGGATTTATTTGATAATTAAATTGTTAAATTTAATATTTGAAATTGTTTAAATAATTGAATCTTGAACTTAATATGAATGAAAATGATTTCGAAAGTTGATTTAAATTCTATTTGAATAAGAAGGAAGATAGTAAACTTTTAAATTTGATTTAAAAGTGATTAAACTGATTTTGGGAATTACTCGTTTTAATTAACATGTAAAAATAGTTTTTTGTGCACTGTTTTGGATTTCAACGAAACCAGTTTCATTGGATCCATAATAATGAATTATTATATGCTGTTGAATTTTATGACGATCAGACGTATCGTTTGGTCGTGCGAGTTCGAAACGCGTAAAAATTAATTAAAGGAATTTGAATTAATATAATTTGATTTTGAAAAGCTATCTTCTGTATAAGATGGAACTGGCTCCCGATATATATTCCATTGTGTTCGGAATAGGGGTATAACATATAGAACGCCAGGTGGCACGCTTCGTTTGGAGTTCGAAATTTTCACGGATGAATAGTGCTTTGGAAAATTTCCTATAAAAGGTCATCGACTATCTTCATTTGCAATTAAAACCTTAGCTTCTAATTTTCAACCGCCATTAAACTAAACAATCCAACGATCAATAATCATCGGAGCCTCTAGAGGCCTAATTGGCCTTCGACTTCAACTAGGAAAATATAGAGCATGTCATACGAAGCTAATCTACGGTCGGATCATCGAATAGTCATTCGACATGGCCAAAATCACGTCGCATTCGCAGCTACAATTATGGGTTCAGCTGTGGTTTTTTCGCGGATTCCCGCGCACGATGGAGGGCAGGCGGCTCGACGGTGGGGGAGCACGGCGGCGGGTGCAGGCGGCGGAGGCTCGGCATCGTGGGGGATGTTGCGGCGATCGATCAAAGAGCGAACGAAAAAAACATGAGCGCGCGTGTGCCTCCATTTGAGAATGAGGGGGAAGAAAAGGTTAAGTTTTAAATTTTTTAATTAAGTTAATTTCAAATTAATTGTATCGTATGTTAATAAATCCGTAACTTGTTCATACGAGGTCCAAATCGAGCGCGACAAGTTGCGTTGGGTTCGTATTAGCAAATACTACTGTAATGACCCGGTATTTCAAACCATTTGCATCTATGTCAGACTTGAATTGCTCAAAATATCAGATTGTTAATTTATATTTGGAAAAACTCAGCATATACAGTAAATAAAATCAATCATAGAATCACAGACACAGAGTAATATAATAATAAGCAGCGGAATAGATAAATAGTAGTTTATGAAGCTACTATATAAACATTAGAGTTAAAACAAAATACAACAGAAGTCTCAAATGCAGAGTAGTCTCAAGTACAGAAGCAACTGACAAGTCTGAACATAAGTGACTGGAATAAATTGAAATAACTGAAAGCCGAGTAGATAGATCTTCAAACAAAGCTCCAATCTCTAAAGGTGAGTCTCAAATGCTGTGACCCTCAGTCTGACCCGAGCATAAAGCAAAACACGAAATACTCGAGTCAGGATTAACATTCTTATATCAGTAAATTTTACTCAAGTGAAATGTCAACTAAAATACAAGTAACTTAAAGGATGTTTGGGATTTCCATCCTCTAAGGATCCGTGAAACAATCTACTATGTAGTAATATACGCTATTATAATATGTCTATAGTAAAGTAAAAGTATTAAAATAGCGTTAAGGCGTTACCCATATCCCCCTTAACACATTTTATATATTCCCGCAGTCTATACAATGCCATACGCTCCACCAAATCAGTGGTTTACACAGAGGACACCACATAGGTACGGTACAAAACAAACTCGTAGAAGGCGCGATAGGGCATGCGACAAGGCACTCGAGGCAATGCCAAGGTAGATATACCGTTTGCATATTCGGACTGGTGGTAACGCATAGCAGCTACTACCACCCACCTTGTGACACACTCCCAAATCAAAGGTGCACCCAATCAAATCACAAAGTATTAGAATGGTATCGAATAAATGTGTCCGAAAGGAGGAATGACCTCACTTGGCCCGGAGTGGCTTCTGTTTTAGCCGCATCAAGCTGACTCACGGGAGTCAGGGCTACGTAAATACCATATAGAATCGTCACCAAACCATCCTGCTTCATTCTAGAATCTCCACCACGTACACAGTTGTTAAAGTGGTTTCGGTATTGGCAGAGAGTATGACAATATCCAATCCCGGTCTCTTTAACAACCAAACGCTTATTTCACACCATGGTCATTTTATAATTCAAATAGTTTATACTTCATATGAAAGTATCATATTCAAATTCAAAACCATATAAATTCAATATCATTATCCACTTTAAATAATATTCATTTCCAGAACCGTAACACTTTCAAAAATTATAACACTTTCGAAATCATAACATTTGAAATCATAACACTTTAAAATCATAACATTTGAAATCATACACTTTTGAAATCATAACACTTCTAACTTAAACCGTTTAGATATTGAAAATAGTATATATATTAAAATAGTTATAAATTGAAATAGTTTATATATTAAAATAATTTATATATTAAAATAGTTTATATGTATTAAAATACTTTATATAATAAAAATAGTTTCCTCTAATTTCACAAAACGATTCAAATCAGCTTAAATTCCAAAAAATTCCATTTAAATAAATCCCTGTTCGACACTTTCAATTTAAAAGGTTAAAGATTCAATTCAAATTCCCAATAAACCATTCCAATTTTTATCGATTTCAAATCCAGGTTTGAACTATCATTTCAATTCCAATAAGATTCAAGGTTTAAATATTCAAACAATTTCAATATAAGTTTCATTTATATTTCAACATTTAACTATTAATGTTATTCGAATTGGAAAAATATTCACTTAATCATTTTAATAACAATAAAATCTCAATTTATAAATTTAAATCAATATTAAATATTCGGTCTCAATCTTATTTCAAATTTGAGAATATTCATTTAATCACTTTTGTCAAATCAAGTTATCAATCATATCTTTTAAAATCTCAAAATCAATACGTTCAAATCAATTCTTATTCAAATTTAATTATTAACCAATTTAAATTCCAAGTCAACATTAATTTATCTTCCAAACCTTTATTATTAAAGTTATAAAAACTATTTTAAAATATAATTTTAAACAAATACCTAAGCATAATATATACTAATTAAATTAAATTTTATTAAAGTAAATCTTATTATTAAATTTATTTTTATATATTTTTAAAATAATAAAAATTATAAGTAAAATCTTAAAAATTATATTTTCAAAACTAACTTATAAATTTAAATTTTCCAAACATAAAATTTTAAAAAGCTAAAATTTAGACATATATAAAAATAATACTTATATATATATCAGGTAAATAGGCACAAGGAAGAAGTTGCAAAAAAATTTAGTCTTAGTGACAACAAGTTTGTTTTTTAGTCTGAAGGACACTTTTTAGTGTAAACTGAAAATGATAGTTACAACTATCATTTTGTGATTTACACTAAAAAGTGTCCTTCAGCCTAAAAAACAAACTTGTTGTCCCTGAAACTAAATTTTCTCTAACTTTTTCCTTGAGCCTAAAAACCCCTTTTTCAAAATATAGACCAACGGTGTCCGTATATAATTTTCTATCCTATGGTCAAGTGATACAGATATTTATCATTTAAATCCGCAATTTAAATATCTACGGGTATATATCATTTCAACCCGCAATCCCAAAAATTCAAAATCAATGAAAATCGCTTGGGTTTATCATTTTAACCCATAACGATTTTCCCCTATTCTACAAAAACGTTCGGGTACGTATCATTTCAACCCATAGGGAATTCTAAATTAATAGGAAACTTGCAGAGTGAGAACAAATATGATAATAATATAACATATCAACAAAAGGCATATATCATCAATAGCAAATTAAATCATAATATAAATGACAGGTTATGGTGTCATATGTCACAGATGAACAGTTACAGATAATGTCATATCATATATAGCAATTATAATTAACAGTTAAAATTTAACTGCATATTTCAATTGTCGTTTCAAGTGAAATCAAATTTACTAAACATAAGAATGTTAATCGTGAGTGATTGCTCACCTTTCGAGGCTAGAGAAATCTGGAGGTGACACGAACACGCCCACGTATACAGATACAAGCAAATCAAAAAGATGTTGCGACCAAATTGGACATCGGCGAGAAAAAAACAAGGCACGATGAAACTGGATTTTGATGAAGACCAATTATTTAAGTGAACTTATATATAAACTATCTATATACATCAAAATCATATTTTAATTTAAACACATATTTGAATTTAACATAAAACCCATAAGTTGTACTTGAAAATCACTCATGTATATGCTTACATACTAATATACGGGCTTATATACATATTATATTTAAAATTAGTATTATAAAACCAATATAACTCACTTTATTATAATACACGTATATACTCAGACAGATCATAGATACACTTATGTAGATTTATATATGCAACCCACCAGATTATATAAACCTATACATTATATACAGCTTTATATATATTTATATATATGCCATTTAAAAAAATCAATATGTAATAAACAAATATATTACCCCTTTCAAAAAATTTCATATACACGTATATGGATATATATATATATATATATATATATATATATTT
The DNA here is from genome assembly GCA_030737815.1 of Allium fistulosum. NCBI lineage: Eukaryota > Viridiplantae > Streptophyta > Magnoliopsida > Asparagales > Amaryllidaceae > Allium > Allium fistulosum. Next base: position 801,859,367 of record CM060903.1, on the reverse strand, counting down.
CTTTTCCAAATCTATATATGTTTTAAAATCATTACAAAATCTATTCCAACATCATTCTTATTACAAACACAAATATAACAAGGCAGCCACTACCAAATAAATTGAAAAACATGCATTTATTTAATAATAATAATAATATTATTATTATTGTTATAAACGTATACATATAAAACCAGGAATCCAAAATGCATACAGCTTCAATATATACATATATATATTTATCTAAATACAATAGGTTTTATACTTACATAAACATATATATAAACTCGCATATTATAGCCTTGCGTGCATTGCATAATATATATATATATATATATATATATATATATGTTGTAGCTAAATCTAATTAAAATATTAATATAAATTTGTAGACATTTAAAATAGACTATCTTATGGCAAAGAAGGCTTCCGGCTAAACAAATATGCTAACTCCGTATATACCTATACTATATATAATACACAGAACAAAAGGTAGATTTGTTGCCAAACAAAGATGATAAACTTATTCATAAACTACACATATGTATTATAATTTTTACTTATAAAAGCTTGGTTTGCGGGGAAAATGTTACGTGAAATTCATGAAGGGATGCGGCTATGCAGAGATTGGTGGCTCGGGTCTGAAGGGGATGTTGGCGGAGGGGCTTTGTATGGTGAGGTGATGGGTTTGTGTGGTGCACGTGTGGAGGGGAGCAGGGTGTGAGTGGTAGGCACGGCATGGGTAAGTGGCTGCTTTCGTCTAAGGTGGGTTTGTCGGCCATGGTGTGACGTGAGAGGAGGTGGCGTGTGCAAGTGGGTCGGCCAATTATGGAGGAGTGGGCAGCGGAATCGATGGGTTGCAGAGATGGATGCGGGCTCAAGGAGGCTGCGGCACGATGATGATGTGGCTATTGTGGCTGCTCGATCGTGCGCTCTGGGTTTTGTGGCGGAGAGGGGAAGGAGAGAGGCTTGTGTGATGTACGGTTGATGTGGAGCTGGTGGTTGGTGAACGCGTGGAGGATGGGTTCTTTGAGGCGATGCGAAGGGAGATGGCTTTGCTTGCGGCTGCTATGTGATGTGACAAGCAGTTAAGGAGGAGGTAGGGCACGACTTTTTTGGTTCTCTGGAGGCGTGTGGTTTAGCAAACGAAAACAAGCATCATAACTATAAATTATAATTTTTTTCTTTCATATTATCAATTGACGAAGACATACAAAAGAAGGATAATGGAGCTGCTTTCTGGAACAACTGAATATAGGCTTATTGTTTATTATATTTATATTTTCTTTTCAACAGAACAACGAAATGAAGAGGCATAGAGTATAAGAAATGAACCAACATATATTAAACATTGGGAATAGAGGAATCCACGCACGAGAATTCAGGAATTAATAAAAGCAATCGGCTGGAGATTTGAACCAGTGGATAACTGAATAGGCACAAGAAACGAAAGGGCACAAACGGGTTCCGATACGGTTATCTGTTTCACAGATTCCGCCGTGCACCGGACATCAAAATTGACAGTTGAATATAGTGCGGAGATCAGTACGATGAGACGAATAGAACGGTACATAGATATCAGCGATACGACTATTCTATCAAAAGTCGATATTTGCTAACGAACTGCTGCAAATTCGCTGAAAATAAGATAAACGAGGCTAGAGAAGTCCAAATTTGACGAAACGAAATATGACGTCTTACTCAGAAAATGATTTACAAATTTATTGTATAAAAATATTCAGATTTTGAAAATTTTTTATTTTCATCTAATTAACTGATTTTTAAATTGAAATAGAAAAAATTAAACAACAGAATTAACTTTCATATTTACCAATGAAAATTTGCCTTATGCTATGTTTAAATAGACGCATTCCAAATATCAAATTTTCATTAAAATTTCAAGTAATTATGTTATTAAAACCTTTAAAAATTACGGGTCGTTATAACTACGCTATGGAGTTGGATTAGACGAATTCGAAGATAGTAGGAATTTTGGATTAAATTGAATGACCGTTTCAATTTTAATTCAAACCGAAGCGCTTAGGCGATTTTTGGAATTTTTGTGAGTAAACTCACCACTCGGCCTGCTTATATTTATACATAAGTGAGAATAAATTTATTTATGCTGTATGTTGCTCGTTTGGATGATATACTATATTATTAGTTAGTTTGGATATATTCCCGCCTATTGGAGCGGATAAGACCCTATTAGTTCCCATGTAAGAGCGGATGACCCTTTGTATACAAATCCCACCTCGAAGCAGTTGATTTTTTTATATTTGATTTTATGCTGTCTGTGATGCAGGGGGATAGGTTGGAGGGATCCAATAGGATTCCTCACCACTGTTGATTTACTTTTCATATACTTTGATATATGATGTGTTGGATACCATATTTGATGACATGGATATGATTTGCTTATTTAGTGCTATGGTATCACTGGGCCATATTTTTAGTATTTTGAAATACTATAAAATAGTGATTTTGAATTGAAATGATTTTTAAAGTGATTTTGGAATTTTAAATGTTTTAATAATTGTTGAATTATTAAAAGAAAGGAATTTGTTTTGAAATAAATAAGAGTATGATTTTATTTGGTATTTTCGATTTACTATTTTGTAAAGTGTTTCTGAATAGAGATTTTGAATAGTTTATAAAATATTTATGGAAGTAATATTTTATAAATAAAGAAATAGATTATAATCGGAATTTGTAAATGTTAGTAAATGGATTTGAAGTTTGTTTGGTAAATGAGTTTATAAATGGATTTTATAAATAAATTTGATTTATAAAGAAATGGATTTTGATAGTAAAATTAGTTTTTATAAAAAATGATTTATAAATAGAATTTTTTAAATAAAGGGATTTTTATAAAATAGAAGTTTTATAAAATAGAAAGGAGATTTATAAAAAATGGTTTTATAAATACAAAAATGACTTATGTTTAGATTTAAATATGGATTTTTATTTATAGGAATGTTTGAAAGAAATATTTTGATGGAGTTAATGGTTTTAAAAGTAATTAATCTTTTGGAAGTAATGTTTCGGAAAATAATAATTCCAAATGGAATTTAATAGTTTAAAAGAAATTTAAATTGTGATAAGTATCGAAAACATAGATTTCAACATTTATTATTGTAATAGACGTTTTCGGAGAAGTAATGAAGACATGGACTATAACACTGTTGTTATAGTAAATGATTTTCGAAACGAAATGTTATATATAGTATATGGGATTTTATTTATATATTAATTAATTGAATATCTATACTAATGTTTTTGTATTGTCGTAACAATGTTTTACGCAACATTCGTTTTGACCCAATAAATTATATTTTGACCTTCCATCATGAAATACACGAATCGGTTCTTATTATCATACTAAAGGTTTGGTGGTGTAGGAGCATTGCTTCCTATACTTAACACCCCTCCGGAGGCGTACGAACTCTGGAGTTGTATAGTTATAGAAATCTATTTGGCGTGTCTCCAAATGGTAGTGTTATTAAATATACTTATACCGTTGATATAAGTACATGAAAATATTTATTCAAAGTGTTGAAAATGAAATGATTTGTGAATATGGTTATACCGTTGATATAAATATATGGAAGTGTTTTCCAAATATCGATAATTTGAAATGATTTTGAGAATATATTTTTTAAAGATAATTTGAAATAAATATTTGGAAAGTGATTTTGTAACACCCTGCATTTTTATATAATTAAAAATAAATTTAATTGATAACTATGAAAACAGTGAAAAATGAATTTTTGCTAATGATGGAATTTGACCACGAAACTTTTACCATTGTGTTCGTGGCAATTTTCTGATCAACTTCCATATACAATGTTTTCTGAATGGACTTCAAACGGAGAAGTTATAGCCATTTGAAGTTTTAGCATCAGAAACAATTACATATGCAAACATGGATATCAATTATAAACATTTGCAATTAATTCATAGGATATTTATAAAAGTAGTAACAAATTTATTATGTTTGTAATGAACGTAAAATATTAAGAGAACTAGATGCAAGAGGAAAAAAATAAGGGGAATAATTAACATTGCAAACAGAATCAACTAAAAAGTGCAATTAATTAATATGTGAATTAATATTGGAAATTAATATATAACATGTGTGTGTGTGTATATCAAATCCCTCAATTTAAAGAAGTTTACATATAAATGTAACAAATAAATGTTCAAATTCAAATCTGGATAAAAATATATATATATATGCATATTAAATATATATGTTAATTGAATGGTGGAATTAATTGACATGCCAATTAATGAAACGTTACAATGTGTAAAATATTAATTAAGGAAATTAACTCATAGAGGTGACATGTTAATATATTAATGGGGCTATTAATTAGGATTGTAACGTAATCAGTAGAAAATGTCAATTAATAAGGAAAAGAAATAACAGTTGACCTAGATTTGAATGTGTACATATAAGCAGTATCTTGCTGCACATAAAAATTAATTGAAGGATCAATTAAGTAGAGGATTAATTAGATAATTGGTGGGCTGCATCTATTTAAGAGAGAACGTAATGTAATTCTTTCCATCAGCCGTCACTTTCTTCATCCTTCTCTTACAGTATACAATGGCTTCTTTCTTCATTCTTTTCTCCTATTTCTCACAAATCTTCACCAAATAAATCCAAATAAAATATATATGAACAAAATAAAGGAATTGCAACAAATTAAAGGAGAGAAGTTATAGAACGGCGTAGTAATTTTAGAAGATAGAGATTTAAAGCTAAGGACGACAGGTGAGTGGATTTAATTATATATCTTTTACGTTTATGATATATTATTGTTAGATTCCCGTTAAATAATTTTATTTAGTATTTATTTCAATAATTAATTCTGTTAATTAGTTATGCTGAGACTGTAAATTGTATAAGAAAGCTTATATTTAATTAATATTTGGCTTGACAGTTAGAGAAAGGCATAAGCCTAAAAGTACGAAATTTATAGTTATTTACATCTATTTTAAAATTTGAAATTTAGCCTGTAAATGTTAGCTTCTTTTTATTCCTTTTTACGCGAATAAATCAGTTAAAGAGAAAAATTTGCCAATACGGACTAAAATAGAAGGAACACTAGATTTCCAGAAATTAGATGTAAAATAAGAAAAGCTGAAATAAAAGGAGAAAAATAGAAATTTGCAGCAAATTATGCTGAAACGAGGAAAAATAAATAAAAAGGGAAAATCTAATAACTTGATTTGGAAGTAAGTGATAGATTAATTGGTTGGTTTAGAAAAGGGAATACATTTCTATAGTTTAATATTTAAAAGATAACGATAAACGTAACTACAAGAATAAAAGAAAGAAAAAGGAAATTTGTGTAAAATAGAGAAACTACTGTATTTTACACTATCCAAAAAGTAAAGCAACAATAAAAGAGATATCTTGCAGTTACGGACTATTGTTTATAACATTATTTTGTATTAAAATATGGAAATGGATTTTTAGCATAGTTTTTGTAACCAACCAAATAGAATAGAACTACTTCCTAGAATATAAGAAGTTAAAGTGAAGAATTAAAGGAATTAAAGAAGAAATCAAGTTAATTATTAGACAAGACTAGAAGCTCTGCATTTACTGCGCAGATAATAGAATAAAAGTAAAACAGTTATTATGATAAGTAAATTTGTGACAATTGGACGTAGTCCCAAGCCAATATTGTCATGTAACATAAGAGAATTAAAGAGAATTCAATATCATAATAAAAGAAGACAGACTATAATAGAAAAGAGACACTTGTAATTATATTTATAATATATAGATTATAAAAGAGAATAAAACAGACAATTACAAGTAAAATTTTAACATAGGTTATAATTAAGTAGAAAGAACAAAAAAGGCTTATTTTAAGACTTAAGTGAAGTTAATAAGCAAATAGAGCAGAAATAATAGCAGAGGCTTATTTTAATAAACTTAGATCGTGGATTAATTTAATAAGCAAGATAATAAAAGTGGCCCATACCAACAGCATTCCCTTTCAGTCAGGAACTGATGATCTTACAATAGTTAGGTGAGGCTGGGACAAGATTATGCTAACTAGGGTAAATAAGTAGCCGACAGAATAAGAAAACTAAACTAAACGTAAAATAAAAGATTAGACTTAGGGTCTAATAAAAGAGTGAGATGCGTTTGGAGCAGCCCAAAGGATGAAGAGGCTAACAAAGCAGTTCATCATAGATTTCAGCACAGAACAAGCACGTCCAATTTAGTTATTTTGGGCTAGAAGGACCATTGTAGGCAGTCAAAAGGGGTTGATGTTTGGAGTAGGATATTCGTATGTCCCAGTACTTGCAAGTAAGTTTTAGTGGGCATGACCCAAAAGGATAGTCACATGTGGATATCAGGCCAGCATCAAATCCAAGAAGTGAGTTCAGGAAAGACTAGAGTTAAACCATCACTCCAATGATTCTTTCACAATCGAGCATTGGATGAGGGACGCAACCAATTGGATGTTTAGATTGTTTGCAGTAGGGCACAATCACTTAGATCTTTAGAGGTCTTTCGATTAGTTGAGGGGTGGCTGCATGGGGCCATAGCCACAATAAAAAAAGAGACAAATTAAATAGAATATCTGTATTGTAGGCCTAACATGGCAGTCCTTTACAGAAATAGAAAATCCCCGACCGAGTTTCGTACAAGGTAGACCTTGTTAAGAGGGATTCAGGGAGTAGACAGAACAATTACGTATAGTCCTCGAGGTACGCACTGAGTGGTACATTGTGGATGTCCGAGCATTAGTATAAACTAGTGCGGACGCAGTTTTACGTTTTCATAGTACACGACGGAACATCTGTATTGTAGGCCTTATGAGGCAGTCCTTTATAGATGTAGTCACAAAACGCCATAGAAGCAAGACGATGGAGTCCTTTGCGAGGAGAATACGGAAGGTACTATGGGTAGTATCTAGGACCGATGTGGTCATCGGGCATATAACTACATATATATATATATATCAGTTATTAGGTTTTAATCTACTAGGGAGTAGGTGGGCACGATTCACGCACAGAAGCGAGAGTATTATAAATCAAATGAACCTAATATAACAGTAAATGGAAATTAAACGGTATATGTAGAATTAAGCTTAGAAGTGTATAATTTTTCCATTCACCAGAACTTTAGTTCTGACCTCCTCCTCATAACATCCTACAGGTTAGGTAGATGGCAGAGACTTTCCAACTTTGAAACACTTGTTTGGAAAGTGTTATTATATTTGTGAGTATTTATTTACATCTATTTTAGTCAGTTCCGCTGTGAGATATTTATTGAGTTCTGATCTATTTGTCTTTGCCTATTTGCAGGATACCAAATACCCAACTCAAGCTTCAGTGGGCTTGGATTTTAGCATTTTTGCGAAAAATCCGGACCCACTGGAATTTGGGTTGTTACATTTGGTATCAGAGCCAGGTTTAGGATTCCTAGATAGATAGTGAGTAAACCTATTTATATTTTTGAATAAAATATAGATATAGTATGTACTAAAATCCAAATAGTCCCCAATTATATATTTTAACATATGAAAAGTTTTTAAGAAGTATATTTGTGCATAGTTTGCTAGTTGGGTTTGGGATGACCCAAGTATATTGAGCCCTATGTTTTTGCCGATTTATAGTGTACAATAAGCCATGTTTTGAGAGAAGATTGGTATCCATATGTTATAGGAAGTGGGGAAGTTCCCTAGGGAGAGTAGGGAGAGTGTTTTATTTTGGAAGGAATAAGAGGTTTTGGTAAGAAGAAAATCCACTTTATGTCTAACCCAATAAAATGAAACTTTTGAATTGAAAAGTTGAAAAATATAATTGTTAATATATTTGAGGAAGTAAATATTGGGCTTTTGAAAAAAATAAGTGGTATGAAATTTAAATTGGTTTTTATATGATGTAAATTTTGTTAAAAGTAAAATTCTTTTTGAAGAATTATAGAGCGTGTATAGCTCGCTAGTTTCCTTGTAGGTGAACAAAGATTTTAAAATATAAAAACCTAGAGTGTGTTAAGTATCGAAAACGTATGTTGCAACATTTATTGTTGTAATAGATATTTTCGGTAAAAATAAAGGAAGCATAGACTATGACACTATTGTTATAGTAGGTGACTCCCAAAGGAAATGTTTTTACATAGCATATGTGATTTATTAATATTTATTTTAATTAAATCCATATATTAGTATTTTTGGGTTGTAGTAACGGTGTTTTATGCAACATCTGTTTTGACCTAAATGAGTTCTTTTGAAAAATAATGTACGTTAAATTAATAAATTTAGTAGGAAGTATCTTATGTAAGTGAATATAGAGTAAACATACTTTAATCTATTGGAATGAAATAAATAACGAAATAATTTTCTATGAATCAAAAATAAAGATGTTTGGTGCAAGTTATAAGGAATACGTGAAAGAGATGTACAAGGTATGGAAAGCACCATATTTTGTATAGCCTATTTCGATAAAATATAAAATAAATTTCTTATAATTTCACATAAACATGAAATCCTCCTTTAAGGGATTCATAGAAGGTTTTAACGTTAGTGGTTTCTCATAAGAGATAGTAATTCCAATACATTAAGGTATAAAACCATTAAGTGTAGTAAGTTAGAAACTCCTTCATGGTTAAATAATTGGAAGAGTAGAAAAAGTTAAGAGATTTTAGATAAAATAATTGTTCTTATCTACTCCAGTTTTAGTAAATTTGAAAATCTATGAAAAGAAGATATTTTGAAAACATGTGAGGACATTTTCTTTAAGTCAAGAAAAAAGAAAAATGTTTTAAGAACAAGCAAGACATATTTTAAAGAAAGATGGTTTGGTGGAAAAGTAAATAAGTTTTTGGAAAGATAAAAATTTTAAGTAACCAAGTACCCTTGGATTTAACAGAAAACTTCAAAATAACACTTTCAAAGGCAAGAATTTTGGGATTTGATGTTTCAAAAATTTAGAAGCTTTAATTTTTGAAGTAAAATGATAAATACCAAACCAAACCAGACTTTTAAATATGAAGTAGATAAGAATCATTTCCTAGGTGTAATGGGAAAGGTGTAAGGCTATAGGAGTAATTACTCCTAATAGTAATAATAAAAGCTCCCGTAAGGTGTATAAGACACTAGTGAAAACTTAGGAATGTTGCTTCATGTGTCTAGACTATAGAAGAATAGTGAAGTGATATTAGTAAGACAGTAAAACACACATAGTTGGGAAAAGTAAGCCTTAGTTGGGGAAAAATGAAAGGTAAAGAAATTTTCCCCAAGCTTAGTTGCCTTATTAGATAGAGACTGCATAGATTGAAACCCTTATCCATTGCAGTAAGTGGGACTTGGTTATTCCTTTTTGAGCATGGAATAGAAGAGATGAATAGATCTTGTTCGTCATGAGTAACACAACGTAAGTTGGTAACAAGTAATAGGCGGTAGGAGGAGCATATGAGTTACTTGGATTCCTAGGGTAGGACCTTTCTATGTCAGAGTGGACATGGTCCTAGACCTCCTTGCCCTAGATGATAGATGTGTTTAGTTGCTATATTAAAAGAAGAGTAAAAGCAGATAAAAGGTAACTAAAAGAAAAACAGTAAGATCTAAAGAAAGTAACAGAAACGTCAATAGAAATAAATGAGAATCGTAAAAGAAAAATACATCTTTCGCATAAATTAAGCTTGAGAAAAAGTTTGAAAAGAAAAATCTTTCTTATGTAAACCGTGCTTAGGAAAGAAAATAGAGATTTTATAGGATAGCGGCATAAGTTCCAAGAACGGAGAGAGAGGTACGCAAAAGTAAAACGGAGAAATGTGAAGTTTTTCCGTTTTCTACCTTCTTTCTAACATAAGAAATCGAGTTCAGAAAATTAGATTTTTCTGAAATTCAAATATTAAAAGTTGTGTAGTAGGATTTGGATGAAAAATTCGTTTAACTACACCCCTATTCAGTAAGTGTGGGAAAAATTGGATGAAAAATGTTTTGAGCTTTCAAAAAATTGCATTATTATAGAAATTGCAAGTATATTTAGGATGCGTGCATCATATTTCAAAATAAATTTTTAAAGAAGAAAAGCCTTCATATAGGAGGTACCGCTTAGAAATTCATGTGCATGCATATATTTTGTAATAACACTTTTGCACAAGAACACGGATGGTCGCAAAATTGTATGTACACAAAATGGATGTGATTAATGCGAGGAATTACATAATTTTACCCTTGTCGAATTTCAGGGACAAAATTTCCTAAAGGGTGGGAGAATGTAACACCCCGCATTTTTATATAATTACAAATAAATTTAATTGATAACTATGAAATCAGTGAAAAATGAATTTTTGCTAATGTTGGAATTTGACCAAGAAACTTATACCATTGTGTTCGTGGTAAATTTCTGATCAACTTTTATATACAATGTTTCCTGAATGGACTTTAAACGGAGAAGTTATAGCCGTTTGAAGTTTTAGCGTCAGAAACAATCACATATGCAAACATGAAAATTTTATCAATTATAAACATTTGCAATTAATTCATAGGATATTTATAATAGTAGTAACAAATTTATTATGTTTGTAATGAATGTAAATTATTAAGAGAATTAGATATAAGAGGAAAAAAAATAAGGGGAATAATTAACATTGCAAACAAAATCAGCTAAAAAGTGCAATTAATTAATATGTGAATTAATATTGGAGATTAATATATAACGTGTGTATATATATTAGATCTCTCAATTTAAAGATGTTTACATATAAATGTAACAAATAAATATTCAAATTCAATTCTGGATAATAAAAATGCATATTAAATATATATGTTAATTAAATGGTGGAATTAATTAACATGCCAATTAATGAAACGTTACAATGTGTAAAATATTAATTAAGGAAATTAACTAATAGAGGCGACATGTTAATCTATTAATGGGGCTATTAATTAGGATTGTAACGTAATCAGTAGAAAAAGTCAATTAATAAGGAAAAGAAATAACAGTTGACCTAGATTTGAATGTGTACATATAGGCAGTATATTGCTGCACATAAAAATTAATTGAAGGATCAATTAAGTAGAGGATTAATTAGATAATTGGTGGGCTGCATCTATTTAAGAGAGAATGTAATGTAATTCGTTCCATCAGCCATCACTTTTTTCATCCCTCTCTTACAGTAAACAATGGCTTCTTTCTTCATTCTTTTCTCCTATTTCTCACAAATCTTCACTAAATAAGTCCAAATAAAATATATGTGAACAAAATAGAGGAATTGCAACAAACCAAAGGAGAGAAGTTGTAGAACGGCATAGTAATTTTAGAAGATAGAGATTTAAAGCTAAGGACGACAGGTGAGTGGATTTAATTATATATCTTTTACGTTTATGATATATTATCGTTAGATTCCCGTTAAATAATTTTATTTAGTATTTATTTCAATAATTAATTCTGTTAATTAGTTATGCTGAGACTGTAAATTGTACAAGAAAGCTTATATTTAATTAATATTAGGCTTGACAGTTAGAGAAAGGCATAAGCCTAAAAGTAAGGAATTTACATTTATTTACATCTATTTTAAAAGTTGAAATTTAGCCTGTAAATGTTAGCTTCTTTTTATTCCTTTCTACGCGAATAAATTAGTTAAAAAGAAAAATTCGCAAATACGAACAAAAATAAAAAGAACACTGGATTTACAGAAATTAGATGTAAAATAAGAAAAGCTGAAATAAAAGGAGAAAAATAGAAATTTGTAGTAAATTATGCTAAAACGGGGAAAAATAAATAAAAAAGGAAAATCTAATAACTTGATTTGAAAGTAAGTGATAGATTAATTGGTTGGTTTAGAAAAGAGAATACATTTCTATAGTTTAATATTTAAAAGATAACGATAAACGTAATTGCAAGAATAAAAGAAAGAAAAAGGAAATTAGTGTAAAATAGAGAAACTACTGTATTTTACACTATCCAACAAGTAAAGCAACAATAAAAGAGATATCTTGCAGTTACGGATTATTGTTTATAGCATTATTTTGTATCAAAATATGGAAATGGATTTTTAGCACAGTTTTGTAACCAACCAAATAGAATAGAACTACCTCCTAGAATATAAGAAGTTAAAGTGAAGAATTAAAGGAATTAAAAAAGGAATCAAGTTAATTGTTAGACAAGACTAGAAGCTCTGCATTTACTACGCATATAATAGAATAAAAGTAAAGCAGTTATTATGATAAGTAAATTTGTGACAATCGGACGTAGTCCCAAGCCAAGATTATCATATAACATAAGAGAATTAAAGAGAATTCAATATCATAATAAAAGAAGACATGCTATAATAGAAAATAAACACTTGTAATTATATTTATAATATATAGATTATAAAAAAGAATAAAACAGACAATTACAAGTAAAATTATAACATAGGTTATAATTAAGTAGAAAGAATAGAAAAGGCTTATTTTAAGACTTAAATGAAGTTAATAAGCAAATAGAGCAGAAATAATAGAAGAGACTTATTTTAATAAACTTAGATCTTGGATTAAGTTAATGAGCAAGATAATAGAAGTGGCCCATACCAACAGCATTCCCTTTCAGTCAGGAACTGATGGTCTTACAATAGTTAGGTGAGCTTGGGACGAGATTATGCTAACTAGGGTAAATAAGTAGCCAATAGAATAAGAAAAGTAAACTAAATGCAAAATAAAAGATTAGACTTAGGGTCTAATAAAAGAGTGAGATGCGTTTGGAGCAGCCCAAAGGATGAAGAGGCTAACGAAGTAGTTCATCGCAGATTTCAACACAGAAGAAGCATGTCAAATTTAGTTATTTTGGGCTAGAAGGAAGTACGAGACTTCAACGGGACGTGAGGGTACTCTAAGATGGCTCTTTGGGGTAGGCATAATGAAGCAGTCCTCCAGAGGCTGGTATGTAGGTGTTCCATCAAAAGAGTATGCCTTGACTGCTTTTTGCATGGCAGGACCATTGTAGGCAGTCAAAAGGGGTTGATGTTTGGAGTAGGATATTCGTATGTCCCAGTACTTGCAAGTAAGTTTTAGTGGGCAGGACCCAAAAGGATAGTCGCATGCGGATATCGGGCCAGCATCAAAACCGAGAAGCGAGTTCGGGAAAGACTAGAGTTAAACCATCGGCCCAATGATTCTTTCACCATCGAGACATTGGATGAGGGGTGCAACCAATTGGATGTTTAGATTGTTTGCAGTAGGGCACAGCCACTTAGCTCTTTAGAGGTCTTTCGATTAGGTGAGGGGTGGCTGCATGGGGCTATAGCCACGATAAGAAAAGGGACAGACCAAGTAGAATATCTGTATTGTAGGCCTAACAAGGCAGTCCTTTACAGAAATAGAAAATCCCCGACCGAGTTCCGTACAAGATAGACCTTGTTAAGCGGGATTCAGGGAGTAGACAGAATGATTACGTATAGTCCTTAAGGTACGCACTGGGTGGTACATTGTGGATGTCCGAGCATTAGTATAGACTAGTGCGGACACAGTTTTACGTTTTCATAGTAGACGACGGAACATTTGTATTGTAGGCCTTATAAGGCAGACCTTTATAGATGTAGTCAAAGAACGCCATAGAAGCAAGACGATGGAGTCCTTTGCAAGGAGAATACGGAAGGTACTGTGTGTAGTATCTAGGACCGATGCGGTCATCGGGCATATAGCTACATATATATGTATATTATCAGTTATTAGGATTTAATCTATTAGGGAGTAGATGGGCATGATTCACGCACAGAGACGAGAGTATTATAAATCCAATGAACCTAATAAAACAGTAAATGGAAATAAAACGGTATATGTAGAATTAAGCTTAGAAGTGTATAATTTGTCCATTCACCAGTAGTACTGACCCCCTCCTCATAACATCCGACATGTTAGGTAGATGGTAGAGACTTTCCAACTTTGAGACATTTGTTTGGAAAGTGTTATTATATTGGTGAGTGTTTATTTACATTTATTTTAGTCAGTTCCACTGTGAGATATTTATTGAGCTCCGATATATTTGTCTTTGCTTATTTGCAGGATACCAGATACCCAACTTGGGCTTCAATGGACTTGGATTTTAGCATTTTAGCGTAAAGTCCGGACCCACTGGAATTTAGGTTGTTACAGATTTAATTAATAAAAAACTAATTAAATGGGCCTATTGATTGCTTTTGGTGCTAGATATTATTGTTTGCTTTGATAGTTAAATAACCGACTATCAAAATTTGGCCTTATTATCGTTGTTGATCTGGATAGACCGAGATCGGATTATCCGAAGACCACTTTGGACCAACGTATATGCATTCGAATGTGCAGGTATTGGAAGATATTGATATTTGAGATTTTCGTAATGAAGGACTACTTTTTGATCATTTGGGGATAAACTACCAATATACATATAGTAGGAGTGGTCTCTTCGTTATGAAATATCCAATGCAAGGACTAATCGCTACTGATCCTAGGTGTGAGTCCTGACAAAATGTGGTAGGAGAAGTGCCTTCGGTTTGTCCTGTTTCTGAACAACTTGTATGGACGAATGTCTGACGTTGCATTTCTAATTACATTGGTTGATCTCTATGAACGTATCATCTATTTGGTGGCAGAGAAGGAAACTCCTCTTAGCCTAACACCTTTCCTGAGACGTACGAGCTTAAGAGTTATACATTTGTAGAAATCAGTTGTGTGATGATGGAATGACAATGTGGCATTCAAAGAGGAAAGATGATGTGCTATGTGAAAGGTAATCGTGACCTTAGGCCTCACACCCGGAAATGACCGAAACATGGTAGATGCAGCAAGGCTATGTGATTCACAACCATTATGATATGATTATCCCCTTCTAGATATATTTACTCCCGCTATGATGTTCGGGACTTAAATTATTGTGGATGTACGCGATGAGGCCCTCGGATAGGTCGGTAATGACCCGGGGTGATGACATATTCGACACTATCTAGTAAGAGGTAGGGCGGTCTTGTGTTGGTAGAGGACCATCAGTTGGGCCTTGGTACATTCCTTTAGAGATGTACTGCTAGAAGGTAGTCCCTTCATCTTGTCATTTGTGTGGAAATCCATTATCCACTACGTGCCTGCCATTTTGTTTATAGAACCCATTGTGCGGCCAGTATGCTGGAATTTAATCAATATAACAATTTCGGCTATGATTGATATTATTTGTAAACTAGACACTAGTATAATATAACATAATTTGATATGAAATGTCTTAGTTATCTTGAGGTAAAAACTCATCCGTATTTATGTGTGGGCGTAGTCTTACGAGATACCTTTGTTTTGATAAAGGGAAGTTTTATAACTTTAAAATTCAGTTGAGATGTGTTTTCTTACGCTGGTTTACTAGACTGATCCGACCGTTCTTCCCTTTCAATGCTCAGGTTAGCCCGAGCATGTTTATAGATTTAGATTTGGTGCTTTGGAGCTTCAGCAGATGAGCTGGAGGTCTTTTAGTCGTATTCACGCATATGTTTATTTTTCTACCGCATTGTTGTTTAAATTATCAACATTTGTAAGGACGGGTTATTATAACTGTCCAGGCTAATGATTAGTGATTGATTGTTGTACTCTGATGGATGTATGTATATTATATTACAGTTTCTGTTTTGTAAAAGGTCATTGATATTACATTATATGTTGTTCCGATGCGATTGTGAGATTCTGTGATTGTTTTAGTTTCTTCTCTCTTCTTCTTCTCTTTTAGTCTCATTTTCTTTTCGTTTTCTTCTTCTTCCCTTCTCTTCTATCTTTATTCTTTCTTTCCCCATAACACTACAACAAAAACACCCTTTAATAGCGTTGAAAAAACGCTATTATAGGCTACTATAGCGTGTTTTGGTACGCTGTATATTAACATGTTGTTATAGGTCAGTGACCTATAATAGCAACATAAAAAACGCTATAAAAGACGCTATGGACAAGGACTTTTCATAGCGGTTTAAAAGTGCTATAAACATAATTTGTAATAGCCTTGAAAAATCGCTATGAAGTAAAACTATAGCGTTTTTATGAATGCTATATAACAATAAGTTGCCATACATACGAAATATACAATAGCGTCCAAAAACGCTATACAAAACAAAATTCAACAGCGTTTTGGGCTGCAATCGTAAATTGTATGCATAAATACAACTACTTTTTACAGCGTTTAGCTGTCTTTTATAGCATTGTTTATTTGCTATGAAAACTGTTTATAGCACTATCATAATGCTGTAGTATATTAAAACTGGGAAAAACCATCTTTCCATAGCATAGTTAAAACGCTATAAGTTTTTATCATTGCTGCTACATACATTCCAGCTTACAATTTACAATTCTATGAATATATTATAAAATTTCAAAAAAACACAATTATCACATTGTGATGTCCGTATTCAAATGGAGACATAAGCCAAACCACAATATATATATATCCATAATATTTCGTAAACAAAGTTTCAAACATTAAATATTTGTGATCTCAAAAAAAACAATAACAACCGTAGCTAACCAAAATGATACATACTAAAAGCAAAGATATGCGTCAGTACAAAATACATTAATCCAAGCTTTAGACCGATTTGAAAGAGAATGAATGCAGCAAAATAATTTTTCCTCCCTTGCAACTTGTAGTAACCCCGGTATCATCATACAACACCTGTCAAAACGAAGCACATAGGTTATTTTTCAACCTAAACATCATCCGCAAGTTATATAATTATTCATAACAAAAAAAGATAAGGACTTTATATGATCTGATATGTTTCCAATGGGACGGACCAAAATATAGTTGTGAATGGCACCACAGTGTCTACACAATTTATGAAGCTAATCAAAGAATTCTTCGACCATTTGATTAATATCGAGTTTAGTCACCGATTTTTCTTAAAAACAAAGCAGAAGATAGACCAACTTTCCATTAAAAAAAAGAAAAGCATTCGCCGGCTTTTTCCGAGTTAAACCATTGAACTGGAATGAAAGACTAGGAATATTAAAGTAATGAAAACCGGATTCGTTCAGGATGCATTTGCAAAATTAGTGAATCTTATCAACAAGTTGAACGTGACATTGTTTTTTAATGAGAAGAACCGGTCAAGATAGGGCAGAATCAAAGAATTGAATCTTATCAACAAGTCGAATGTGACACATTTTCTTAATAAAAAGAATCATAGCCAAGACTGGGCAGTATTAAATTGACATGTTACCGGACACGAGTAATAGAATATGCATAATTGTTGCCTGCTTCAAGTACTCAATAATTCAACTTCAAGTTGTAAGATATTATCAAAAGCTCAATAATATAAGGTCCAAGTTGTGCAAAATATCTCTGTGCTTTTGATTAGGAGCATAATTCAAATATTGAATCAATCACAAAGTGCTACCGCAACAAAACAAAGACTTCTCGTCCAGACATGTGCGTGGGTAACATATTTTAATACCACCGTTAAGTTCATAAGAAATAACAACGAATTTCATTAATGTATAATGAATATTAGTAATGATACTCACGGATTCATGTTGTAAGCAGTGTGTGTAAAACAGTGGTATGAGACTCTAATGTCTTTAAGTTACTGTGCTAATGACCTTCAAAACAGTGTACAGTTATAACTTATATTCAGCACCTTCAACTTCACCCACCACTTCAGACTGCTACAACCATCACCTGCTTCGATCAAAACCATTCTCTATTCAAAAACTACCTCAACCACCAGCACCTACATCTCCTACAGCCAACAAACATCACCATCCAACCACAATCCCAAACACTCAAGCCTCTGCTTTCCATTGTCAACCTGAATTGCAACACAAACTCCAACTCTATTTTTTTCACAAAGTTTCATGTTTTCTCAGTTCTATTTTGCATTCCACTCCATCCACTGCTTCAAAACCTCACTGTATCAACCCAAACACCTCAACATTTCATCACTTCACCACCAACAACCAGACACAGTTCGTCACCCCGACCACCTCTCGAATCCAGCAAACTGAACCACACAATACTTCACAAACCAAACAACGACTTCAGCTTCTCCCTTCCACGACATCGACCTCGCTGCTTAGTGCTTACCCATCCTCTGTTCATCCTATACATCCACTAACAATCCCCTACAATCGCCTACAACCTAACACTACAACAACTGCTACAACCAAATCAACACCTCACCGAACAGCCAGCACTTCACTCACTATACAGCACTAGATTACAGTAACTAGATTGAATATTTCTCAAAAAATGTTGGGGACTAATTCTATCCGCAAGTTATATGACGAACAAACCTTTTAGTTGTCAAATCTAAACTAAGGCATCATGTTAGGAAATAAAAAAAGACCAATTAAATGTCAATGTGCATAAAGATTAAAATTTGATAATGTGGGTCTCGTACCTTTTTAGCAGGTATATCTGTTTCACCCTTTGAAGCTTGCTGGTCGACCTGCTGTCTTTGCAGGTTCTTATGAGTAGCCAGACCCTACTCCAGTTTCGCACGCACTGCCTGTGTTTTTTACGCACATATCAGTCTGCTCATTGTGCTTCACTTTCAGAAGCTGCTGCATCTTCAAAACGTGCAGTTTCTGATTACACTACATCACTCTCTGCTAGCATTTCACATGCTTTCCCTGAAAAGCATGCTTCTCCTCTTCAAGCCATTCACCCACAGACTTCAGAATATGCTTGAGGGGTGGGAATTTATTTGCAATCGGTATCTATGGATTGATCACAAGTCGAAACATGGTTAGAGCACTTATGTGTCTTGAACTTATACTAAATTTGGTTAATATTAATCTCGTACTATTTTCTGATATATTTGATAGTCGCAAAGTGGAGAAGACTACTGTTAAATTTTTTCGATAAAAAACTGAAATTCAAATATGCTTGAGGGTGAAATTGCAAAATACTACTAATCAATGAGAGTTTGGGAAATGAGATGGGAATGAAGAAAAATAAGAACAACGATAGTCAAAGATTTTATATATAATGAATTTGAAGTTTGTAGAAAAAGAAGATTGATTTTATCCTTTGGAAGATACCAAATAATCTATTCGTAGAAAATTGTTACTGACTTATTTACTGTAATCTATTTAGGAAGAAAATATTTACTTTAAGTGAGAAAAATGGTTACTGGCATATTTTAAACCAAATATTCATTATCAAATCACTCAATAATGCACCCAAATTCAATAGTTTATACAATTTCCAAATTAAGAAGATAAAGATTTATTATACTTGTAAAAGAATACCTATTAAACACGCATTCATTATCCTCAAACTCTTCCTTTTTCAACCATATTCCTCAAATTCTTCCTTTTTCAATCATGGATAAAAGAATACCTATTCAACAATCATTCATTATTATATACTTTTAAATTAATTCACTCATTCAGCGCTTATAATTTTTGACATGTTTAGAAATAAGAATGGTACATTATGAATGATTTTAATTTCATGTGAAAACAATTTGTGGGAAATGTGTTAATTCCAGTAAAAACAATATTTATTTTCAGTGTCTCCTTAGAATTTAATGGCCTGTAACCAGAATAAATGCAAATTATTTGTTAATCTTTTTTTCATTTTTGGATGCTTTCTCCCGTTTAGGACATAAGAAAGCAAAGGAGAAACAAAAATAAAAAGGGCATTGAATTTGCCTTTTTTCAAAACAATTGCAATAATCATATAATTTTTCTGAATTATTGATGGGTATACTCAATTATTTATGGGGTGGCAATCAAACTTGTCTTTTTTTTCATTTTAATGTCATAATATGCTATGATTTTCTACTTCTATCACTAATTACTTTTATCCACATTTTACATTCTCATGAAAATATTCAATTTGAGTTAATCAACATTGTACTATCAATTATTTGGTAATTATAGTTTTAACTTCTAATATGCTGGTATCCTTACATACTTTAACATTTTAATGCAATGATTTTCTTAACAAGCTTGTCTAATTCATTCCTAAATTTTAAGTTATATTATACTGGTTACATATTAAAAAATTATTTATGGACAGAAAATTAATTGCGTTGGCTAATTTTGGTAAACAACTAAATCAAAATTATCACAAACATAAATATCAAAATTCAAAGCAAAATTGACCATGATTTATTATGAATTTACGAAGAGGAGTCAAAACAATCAAAAAACATAAAGCATCTAATTCTTCCATTCCCCAACTACCCGTTACACTCGATCCACCAGAGCCACCACCCCGATCTAATTTATCCAGACTGTCCAAACTAGGGCTACAGCATTCACTGACCCACCACCGTCGCCACCAAGATTAGATCACCAAACTTATATTTTTCCACCACTCACCGACCATCACTACATCAGAAGAAGAACTCCCGACTTCCCAGAACCAACAAATCACCAGAGACAACCCAAAATATCATTTCTGATAAAACCCGAACTGCCCCCTTTTCTATTAACTAAAATTTATGATTTTAGTTTCAAAAATCGAATTTTAGTTTTAGTATTAGATCCATATACCTGAACCCATGAACCATGGTGAGTAAATTTTATCTTATTTAAGATTGCCTTGTTGTTTATTTAATTTCAGAGTCAATACAGCCTATTGTAACTTAAACAAATTTTTATACTTAAGATTATGATACAACAAACGTACTTTGTTCAAGACTTAAGTCTTAACAAAGATTGTATCACTAGCAAGTAAATTTTTTATTTAGATTTGAACCTGGAAAACTAGAATCAGGAAAACATCCTGAACACATAGCAATACACACCTATCATTCATATACATAAATATACAGAGGTTTACTTATACTTATATTCACTACATACCTGTTTTTTTAAGGTAAGCATGCAACAAAATTATTACTTAAATTTAAATAGTGATGTTCCTCACCTGTCAACAGTTTGAACAGAGAGCAATTTCCTGGATTAGAAAAGATAACTGTGAAGGGAATTCAGATACATCATAAGGATATATGCACTCAAAGTTCACATCTAATGAATTTTTCTAATGAACTCATGCTACTGCATTGTACACTTGATTCAGCAACATCTAATGAATCATTTAAAACAACACTAACTTGATACCTTTATTTCATACTAATACAAAGTTATGTTTATTATCGCAGGATTTGATGAATCTCTGCTTATCCAGACCTCAAATAAATTTGAGAGAAGCCACAACGAAACCTAACATTGTCAAACTTATCTACTCAGTTAACATGGCAAGTGAAATCAGAACTTAGCTAACATTGTCAAACTTATCAACAAATCAAAGCTTACCGATTTCAAAATAAAATAGAGATCGAAACATATAGAAACTAAAAAAATACCAACATACAAATCAAAGCTTACTGTTTTCAATGCTTCAGCTTCTTCAGCGATGCCTGCTACAGATTCTTCAACGATGCCGGCTACTGCTTCTTCAACGACGCCTGATACAGCTTCTTCAAGGATGCGTGGAGAGTCAGAGCAATAGGCGACAGCTTCAGGCGTGGATAGTTGTGGAGAGTCGTGAGTTGGGGATCGAATTTATCTGGGCTTTTATGAGATGGAGATTGAATTTGAGGGGGTCGTGGTTGAAAAATGAATTTAGGTTTAGAGCGGGATCCTTTTTTGGGGAGAACGAAATAGCGAAATTTAGGCGGGCAGGAATAAGAAGATCGCGAAGTAATTTTCTTGTATAATTAACTGCGGCTAAACGCGTTATCAATTAAATAAGAAAAGGGATTAGCATCAAATGACAGCAAGCCAATTTACTGTGCAATCCCTACTTGCTATTAAATCAACATTTTGTTGTAGTGCAATGATCGGTTTTTTTGGCATTCGATTGCTCGGCGCGCAATACAGTGGACGTATTAGAGTCAATTTTCGAGGGTTGAAAATCCCCATACCGTTACATCCCTCCTTAAAGAATTTCATCCTCGAAATTACGATAAGGTTTAGAGATCAAACATATAAGCATAGATGTCATCAAACAATCCAGGATAAGTGTCCATAATCATGTCCTCTGTTCTCCAAGTACAGTCTCTCTTGTCGTCACTCTACTGGACTTTTACTAATCTGTCTGTCTTTTTTCTTAGCTTTGTCTCATCCCTATCCATAACACGAACTGGATGTCTAACTATGGTCATGTCCAGTTCCATTACTAAGTCTTTTAATGTTGTCGGAGTTATAATAGTCTCTGGATCTTGGACACACTTCCTAAACATGAAAAACATTGTGGGCTCTTGCCAAACTACTCGATAATTCTATCCTATAAGCGAGTTTACTGATCCTTTCGGTGATAGGAAATGGTCTAACGAATCTCGATGCCAATTTCCCTAACTTCCCGAATCTTACCACACCTTTCATCGGTGACACTTTGACGAAAATATGATCTCTAACCGATAATTCTATGTCTTTCCGTCTCTTATTTGCATTACTTTTCTGCCTAGACTGAACTTCCTTCATTCTAGCTCGAATCAACTTAATCTATGGCTTCTCTTACGAAATCTGGACCAAAAACTAATCTATCTCCAGTCTCCAACCAACATACTGGTGATTTGCATGGTCTTCCATACAAAGCTTCAAAAAGTCCATTAGTCTAATAACTATTGTTATATGAGAATTCGACTAAGTTTAGATGGTCTTCCCATGATCCTCCAAAATCTAGCACACAAGCTCTTAACAAATCCTTCAAAACTTTGTTAACTCTTTCCGTTTGCCCGTCGGTCCGTGGATGGTAAGTAGTACTCATCTTGAGCTTGGTACCTAAAGCTTCTTATGGACTCTTCTAGAATTCATTGGTAAATAAAGAATCTCTTTCATAGACAATATTACTAGAAACTCCATGTTGTCTAACTATATTTTTTATGAATAGCTTAGCTAAAACAGGTGCCATCCTTGTCGACTTAACAAGTATAAAGTGTGCACTCTTAGTCAGCCTATCCACTATAGCCCAGATACTTTCATTTCTTCCATTTGACGTTGGAAACCTATCTATGAAATCCATTGATATAGAATATCATTTCCACACCGGTATGTCTAAAGGCTGAAGCAAACCACTAGGCTTCTGATGTTCGGCTTTTACTTGATGGCATTTCAGATACTATTTTACCCATAAGCGTACATCCCTTTACAAACCATCTCAGAAGAAACTTCTCTTCATATCCCGATACATCTTAGTCCCTTTAGGATGAATAGTAAACTTTGATCAATGACACTCCCTAAGGACTTCCTTCCTTAGGTCTCCCACATCTGGAATGCACAGTCGTCCATTCTTTCTCAACCATCCATTTTGGTCAAGATTAAAGTCCTTCGTATCATCAATCTCAGTTCCACCTTCCAATCTTCTAACTCTTTTAGCTAGTAGTGGATCGTCTCTTTGCTTAGAAGCAATTCCGTTGATCAATACCGGTTGAATTTCCAAACAAGATAATATTGCGGTACTCTAACTAGAATTGACAGTCGATCTTAACCGCACACTACAAGTAGTCAATACTTCCAAATCTTCTACTATATAATTATTGCTAACACTGCATTCTGAAGTTTCCTACTAAGCGCATCTGTAACTTTGTTTCCTTTCCCCGACGTGTACTCAATTCCAAAATCATAAGCAGCTAAAAACTCCAACCATCTCTGCTATCTCATATTCAACTCCTTCTAAGAGAATAAGTACTTTAAAGACTTGAGATCCGTATACAACTTGAATCGTTTTCCCAAAAGGTAATGTCTCTACGCCTTCAAAGAAAATATTACGGTAGCTAACTCTAAGTCATGGGTTGGATATCTAACTTCATGCGGTCTAAGCTATCTAGAAGCATATGCAATCACTTTACCCCTCTGCATTAACAAAACTCCTAATCCAGTTCCACACGCATCGATATACACCACTAAGTTTTGATTCCCATTTGGAACAACTAACACGGGCGTGTTAGCCAATAAATGTTTCTGCTTCTGAAACCCATCCTCAGATATATCGGTCCAAACGTACTTCATGTCCTTCCTTGTTAGCTTAGTCATCCGAGCTACTATATGAGAGAAATCTTTGATAAATCTCTGATGGTAGCCAGCTAATCCAAGAAAACTCTTTATGTCTGTCCCTGTCTCGGGTCTTTCCCAATTATTAACTGCTTCTATCTTAGCAGGATCTATTGACAACCCTTTTTCTAAGACTATATGACCAAGGAACTTCACCTCCTTATTCCAAAAATGACACTTTAAAAACTTTGCTTTAAACTAATGCTGCCTCAGTGTCTCAAGCACTATCCTAGACGAACTTCATGATCTCTTTCATCCTTGTAATATATTAAAATGTCGTCTATGAATACCAGCACAAATCTATCCAAGTGCTCTTGGAATATCCAGTTCATCAAATCCACAAAGAAGGTAGACACATTAGTTAGCCCAAATGGCATTACTAACCACTCGTACGAAGCATATCTTGTTCGAAACGCCGTTGAAGTTAGTGCTATTCTCCGCCACTCTTAATTAATGGAACCCTATCGCCAAATCTAATTCAAAAAATACTTTTGCTGCACTCAACTGATCAAATAAGTCGTCGATTTTCAGCAAGGGATATTGGATTTTATCGTCTTTTCATTAAACTTACGATAGTCGATACAAATCCTTATCGACTCGTCTGGTTTCCTCACAAACACCATGGTCACTCCCTAAGGTGAACTGCTTGGTATAATAACTTTTTCCTTCTAAGTCCACCAGCTGAACCTTTAAATCCTTCATCTCGGTAGGTGTCATTATACTAGGAGGTCTACTAACAGGTTCAGCTTCAGGTACAAGATCTATTCGAAATTCAATAGCTCGTTTCTACGGTAGTCCTGTAACAGGCTCAAAAACATCTGGAAATTCTCTAACTATGAAAACTTGATTCAACTCGTCTTCCACCTCCATCGCACCCAACAAAGCACAAACATCCAAACTTGGATTCTCTATTAAGTATACAATTCGGTCACAAATATTAGGGTGTCTTAGTGATATTTTCCTATCATGGCAAAATATCCTAGCATCATACTTATTTAACCAGTCCATACCCAAAATAATCCCAAAGCCTACGAAATCAAATATATGCAAATTGCAGGCAAATATATGACCTAATAATTCAAACTCTAATTGGCTACATCTCATCCCTAGAGTTGCATATCCTCCTATCAGATTCACAACCCTTCAGGAAGTAACTAGGTATAAGGGTTCTAGGTTAAGCTTATCTACCAAACAACAAGATATAAAAGAATATGATGCACCGATATCAAACAATACTCTAACAGGTAAGCCATGAAACAAAAGCGTACCTCCCATCATAGCTTTTCCTTTCTCCTCAGCTGTTAGTTTCAAGATAGCCGGTTCCAAAGCAAATACTTTTCCTTTTTCTGCCTAGGCCACTCCTGGACATTTTTTCTTATCATGTCCCACTTGGTCACAGTTAAAGCACTTAATATTTTTTCTCCCAATCACCTTCTTTCCATTACTGGAATGACATTCATTTACAAAATGCCCTTTCTTGTCACAATTGTAACACACAACCTCAGACTTCCCTTTCTTGGTAGTTCCACCCTTCTGAGCTTCCTTTTTTATGAAAGAACTTCCTCTTTTGATTCTGTCCACTTTGCTTCTCTACTGGCTGTTATTACTAAACAAAGCAAGCATCTCTTCATTTCTCAAAGTCATCTCCACGACTACGTCACATGAATCCTTGAGATGTGGTAAAGTTACCCTAGCAAGCTCAGGTCTCAGTCCATGGATGAATTTCTTATTCCTTTTGATCGCCGTATACAAGGTAACATACCTATATCGGGACAGCTCCTCAAATCTAGTTGCATACTCGAGCACCATCGTATCACCTTGCACCAACTCAGCAAACTTCCTTAACAGAGTTGACTTAGTGATCTCAGACATAAACCTTGCTTTAAACCTCATCCTAAATTCAGCCCAAGTCAAAGTTTCCTCAGCCACTCCAACAGTAACACTGTTCCACCAGTACAATGCAGCTCCTTGTAATTGCCTGGATGTTAATATCCTCTTCTCGTCATCATTCAAACCAAGATCAACGAAGATCCTTTCACAATAAAGCAAACAATTCTCCACTTCAATTGCATCCTCCGTTCCAATAAAGGGTTTCCCTCCAAGTCTTGAATAGTCTTTACCTAAAATAGCATAATTGTTGACAACCAGAACTTTTTGATTAGCACCTCTGGCATTTCCTCCAACTAATCCAGCAATAGCTCCTTCTGGTATCATGTTGACAAAGAATTGATACATTACTCCCATATCAATCGGTGGTGTTCCTGCACCCACATTTGCAGCTTTTTTCGACCCGGGTTCCTTTAATATTGGGTCTGACATTTTCATTAGTAGTAGTGCTTCCCCCCCTGAGATTCACTCTTTTGTTTCTTGCCTCCATATCTTACTTCCTTAAATCAGCATTCGAACCTTAGTAAGATAGGGAATGGTCTAAGAGAGAGGTAGAATAGTGATAAATCGTATACTTATTTATAGCAAATACAAGTACGTTACTATAGCATTATCCCATACCCCAATCTTATTCTTTGATTCATTTGGATTATGTTTTCAAAACTCTTTTAAGTTCAAAAATTCTTTTACTTTCACATAAACCTATGCTATGATACCAAGTTGTAACATCCCTCATTTTAAGGTTCGAAACTAAGCACTACATATGCTGCAGTCATCTATAGTATTAATCTGCAGTGACAAAATGTGAATATGTTAATCGTATCACTAACATCAAAGCACAAGAATATAAAATATATTAAACATAATTTCAAAACAAACTTTCACATTTCATTTCAAAGTCATAATTTCATATTGAGTACATAATCCCAAACGTTGCCCAGGTTCAGGTAAAATATAGTTATTACAAAATACTCCAAAAGCGACATATGAAGATGCCCCTATGGTTGATCAGAGTTACCAATAGACAGTTATATCATCTGTCTTTACATATACTTCAACAAAATAACTTCAACACAACATATTAATAATATATAAAGATAAACTCCTAAATAGCTAGCTTTGCCACCTATACGTCTCCGGAAACTTTGTTGCCAAATCTGACTTAACTTGTAAACCCTTACTCCTGACCTAGTCAAATCAAATTTTGAGCACCCGAGAGTTTAAGGGGGAAACATAAACTTCGAGTTAGATGAAAGCTTGGTGTGAATAATATTATGCCATTTTGTTTTTACAGATATCAAGTGAGACCACACCACTGAGCGAAACGGGTTTTCCCCTCACTAATATCTCTTTTAAAATATATCTTTTGAAAAATAAAATCCTACAATCACAACCATTAAAATAGACAATAAAAATGATCATATGCACGCATGCTACATGGGTAATCATGACATCCATCAAATCAATGGACTATCCATCCTAATGTTTAGTTTTCACAGGGTAACTACCAACCTATATGGCTGACTCGGGCCAATTAGATATACCATATTCCCTAACTGATTGTTAAATGAAAACTAGATGGTCTGTCCAAATACACTTATCCTAGTGTTGACCCGACTATTTGTCAATCTCATAGTTTTGCTAGGCCTACTATGAACCTAAGGTTTTGCAGGCCAACCTGTAACATATCTTATCTTTATGTATTTCTTTCTATGTGTAAACCTACTTTTAGTCTTAACCTTGACAAAGCCCTACGCATTGGAATTTTGGACTTATATCAGATAGGGGCTAACAACTGGAGTATAGGGCACTACTCTACACCAGTCCCATATGGTTTTCTAATTTCTATGTCAAATCTATCTTATAATAATTTATCCAAAAGTGATAAGAGTAATCATTCTTTAGTAAAACTTTGGGCTAAATACCCTTTTCTATTTCCTTGAAATGAATTGCTTTATAAATGATTTATCCTTTGAAATCATATTTAAAACAAGGAAAATATGGCCCTTTACTTTATTTAAAATATTTATGCCATGATATATGATTTTATAAATTATAGTGATGTATCTTAGAATCACTTGTAAGTTATCTCACTTCGAAACCATAGGCTATAAAGCCAAAATAATATAAAGCCTTTATATTGATATAACGCGGCAAAGATATAGTCAACAAGGGTTTTTGACCCTTTAAATATATTAAAATCTTCGACTTACAAAATACAAGGTTATATGGTCGAAGCTAGCTACTTCATATAGTGTATTATAAGGCCTTAAAAGATATTCGGCGACATTGGTGAATCTTGGCATGAATGTCTTAAGGGTAATAAGCGGCATCTTTTGGGAAAAAGGGAAAATAAGTAGCATTAAAGCCTTCTTTAAAAACAAGCTCTGAATATTACGGTACGTAATCTATAAAGTCGAAGTGATAAAATAGGGCATCAATTCCTTCTTTGAAAACATGCGGCAAAGGATAAAGTCAAAGTTAATAAGACGCGGCACTATACAGCTGATGATAAAAGACGCGGCTTCCTTGCCTTTCAAACTCATTATCAAAATATGCGGCATCATTATCGCTGCTATAGGTTACTTCAAAAGGAATAGGGTTGACGACATTATAGAAATAGGCGGTGTCAAAACGTTTAAGTAAAACAGGCGGCAACATTAAGACCATGGCGTCGAGAGTATCCTTATCGACTTTGACTCCAACCCTCCTGAATCCATTCCATATCATCTAGGATGATATCCTATGTATTCATTAAGGTTGATGACATATAACAGCGGCAATAAGGACTTCAACGACTATGACTTCGGCATGGCAATGTCGTAAATAACCAGAAAACTGCTATTTTGCTATTAAAAGCAATTTTTTTTACCAACTCCTTTTATTTGTCAAATTCCTATCGGATAACAATTTTCTTTATCAAATTTTTTATCATAAAACTGATCTAAAGTAGGTTTATCATTTCCAAAACATTTGCAAACCTTTAATCTTTTATTGATATCTTAATATAATAATTAAACCATTCTAGCTTAATAATTTTATAACCCTTCATAAACGCATGGAAGAAATCCCCAAAAATCATAATAAATCCAATTTATTATACCTTTTAACATATAACAATTTCGGGACCAAAAACAATATTTAATTATGTTTAATAATTAAAACTCGAAATAATCATTTTTCTCCACTTAGAAAATTTATAATAAATTCTCACTTGCTTGAAAAATTATGAAATTTAAAACCCACTTCTAAAATAATGTTTCTAACATGATATCGAAATCTCAAATAATTAGGTATCATATGATAGGTTTTCATGCTTAAACATATTAACTAATTTCATAAATAAATCCAAATATTCATCAATAAGCATATAATCATTCAATCCTTTAAAACCTAGCATAATAATATTAAAACATTCAGATTTATACTTAAAACCGAAAATAATTACTAAAACTTGAGATGTATAACTATTATTCACCTTGAATGGTATTAGAAGGTTGAGATTTATATTTTAGATTTGATTCCCCCAAGCTTTGATCTTTCTTCCTAGCTTTTCTTCCTTTGGATTCCTTGGTAATGCCCGGTCTATTCTCCTCTTCAATTTTGTTTATATTGAATGAAATAAATGAGAAAATGAGAATGAGAGTATATATAAAGGAAATACGCTCCTTTCCCATTTGCCGTCCTCATATATCCTCCTTCCTATAAATGTTCTAATTAATTCCATTAGTTCATAATTTAAGGCCCAACCCATTTTAATTATCAAATCTCAATCTTCTTAACATTCCATATTATTTTATTTAATTAATTTAGTTAAATATCCTACATAATGTTAATCAAAATTAGGGTGTTCCAATAGGTGTGGGTTAAGATGCTTATATAGAAGAGGAACAGAGACAAGTAAGGATCTAGATCTCTTACCAATTTTCCTTCCCTTATCCATACAAACCTAGCCCATCTAGTCAACATATAGCCCCTTCTATGCTTCATTATAGCCGAACCAACCAGCCTCCTATGTAGGCTTCAAACCGATTTAAAGCCCAAACAAAATATTTTGCATTTAAATATAGTTCAAACGCGTATCAATATCATATATCGATTAATATATTTATAACTATTATAAATATATGTAATAATATTTTTTCATCAAATTAAAATCAAAATAATTTTTTATAACTAATATTTCATAAATATAAATTAATTTAATCCATTTATAATAATTATAAAATAATTAAATCGTGTGATCAAGAAGTATGCAACGATTCGGTTGTGTGACTCTTTAAGTGTAAATTTGGTCAGCAATTAATATCGAACTATTCGAATATTATTGTTCACACATCACTTAGAGGTAGTGTGTCATTTTTTCCAAATTTATCGCTTACTTGGTTTGGTAAAATCTAATTTTACTTTATTAAGCGCTACCCAATTGTGACTATCATTTACACCAAATTCTATTCATCAAAACTATTCACTTTGGACTTATGGAATCTTATAATGGTCAAAATTCTAATATCATCCATATTTAACCCTATAGTCCAAATACAAAATCCTTGGTTCAATAATAACAATCGCTATTAACCGAACTGCTCTAACCAAAGATTTTGACTTAGTGTTGACTGTGATACTAACCTTATATTACTAAGGAGACGAATACTCTCTTGAATAGTGTTTCACTTCCATTACTTCCACTTGACCCTATAATCACTCGGTAGAGTCATGCCATGATTTGACTATAATCAAAGCGGAGCTTTCATATTGAATATCAACAGTAATCTTAAGTTGAGAAAACTGTGTAAATTAGTCACATCGATATTTTCTATTTGACCTTAATTATATTGACCAACAGAAATTATCGAGAGAGTCATTCCATAGTTATCCAATAACTATCAGTACGTAACCCCTTAGCACCCATAACAGTCATAAGTAATACACTACTCAACATTTGAATAGCATTGCATACTATAGTCTTAACAGATGCATCGATATCCAATCTCGATGTATCTTGACTAGTAACATTTAAAATGATGTGTTTATTATATTGTAATACAATACTTATGATTATGACTATTTGTAATTATTATAAAAACACACCATTTATGGATTTTCTACTAAATATATTTAATTAAGCATTTAATTATGTATAATACATTATAATAAATATATAATAGAAAGAAAAACACCTTTATCACAAACGAGAATTAATTACAGAATTAGTTAATTTACAATAAATTACAGAATTGCCCTTAGGCCATACCCCTAACTCTATCAATCTCTCACTTGCACTTGGGGCCAATCATGGAATCTCAATCCCATCCCTTCAATCAGCTTCTCGAGAGCTGACTGAGCTAGACCCTTAGTGAATGGATTTGCAATGTTATCCTTAGTATTTACCCTTTGTATCACAATCTCTTTCTTCTCAACGAATTCTTTAATGAGGTGGAACATCCAAAGAATATGCCGTGACTTCTAGTGTACTCTGGGTTCCTTTACAACCTGAATCGCTGCATTGTTTCATAGAACAATAATCTCTGTATCGAAAAGCACTCCGAGCTCACTTAAAAACTTGTGCATCCAAGCTACCTTTATAGCTGCTTCATTGAGGGCAATGTACTCGGCCTTCATCGTCAAATCTGCAACCATCTCTTGTTTGGAACTTTTTCGACTAATGGCTCCACTGTTAAGTGTAAAGACATAATCATCTATCGACTTACTATCATCTATATCACTTTGAAAGCTAGTGTCCGTACACCCCTTCAAAATAAGGTCTCCGTTCCCGTAAATGAGGAATAAGTTTTGAGTATTTCCTAAATAATTAAGTACACATTTTATGATCGTCCAATGTTTTTCTCGATGATTAGACCGGTATCAACTTACACATTCTAATTGTATGCCACATTCAATCTACTACATAACATATCGTACATTATGGATCCCATGGCTGAAGCATAGGGGATCCTCTTCATACTCTTTTTTTCCTCATCGGTATGAGGAGCGTCCTTCTTAGAAAGGATAATTCCAAACAGCGTTGGAACAATTCCTGTAACGACCCGCCTTTTTGGACATTTTAAATTGACGATAAACCACACACGTCAGACTCAAACCATTCAAAAGGGAGGATTATTATGGGGCAAATAAGAAAAACAGAGAAAGAAAGAAAACAAACACAGAATCTCACAGCGGAATGAAAAAATATAATAATCAATTAAACAGTTCATGAAGTTGTTTTACAAATAACATTTGATTAAACTTTTGCAATATAGAATCAGAGTTACATACAACAGAAATAAATAAAAATGCAGCGGAACAACATGATGCAGTAGAATAGATATCATAAATAATAAAAGTACTAAACTCTTCGTCTTCATCCTTCAAAAGCAGTCTTCGATACACTGAAAAACTCAGACTGACCCGAGCGAATTGAAAAGACAAACACTCGAGTCAGAACTAAAAGATCTTATGTAAGCTAAATCAACAGTAAATAAATATGAGTGTAGCGGCGTCGGAGGTGTTTACGGGGTTTGACATCTCCTATCTAGTGTCTAACATGAGTGCAATAACTCAAGAGATGTTCGGGATTCCATCTCCTAAGGACCCGTTAAACTATCTACATACATAGTACAATACGCTATTATAATAGTGTCTACAGTAAAGTAAAGTATTAAAATAGCGTTAAGGCATTACCCATATCCCCCTTAACACATTTTTATATATTCCCGTAGTCTATACAGTACCATAATTACGCCGTAAACTGGAGGGCTATCAGAGGGCATTCCATAGGTACGGTACAAAACAAACTCGTAGAAGGCGCGATAGGGCATGTGAACACGGCACTCGAGGCAATGCCAGGGTAGGATTCTACCATTTGTGGATTCGGACTGGTGGTAACGCATAGTAGCTACTACTGCCCACATCGGAACACACTCCCATAATCAAAATCAAGGGGTGGCCGCCAAATCCTCACAAAGTCATAACATGGTATCGAAGAAGCCTGTCCGATCGGAGGAATGACCTCACTTGGCCCGGCGTGGCTCCACTTTTAGTCACATCTAAGATGACTCACGGGAGTCAGGGCTACGTAAATACCTCATACAGAATCGTTCGCCAATCCATCCTACTTTATTCTGGAATCTCCACCACGTACGCAGTTGTTAAAGTGGTTTTTGATATTGGCAGAGAGTATGACAATATCCGATCCCGGTCTCTTTAACAACCAAACGCTTATTTCACACCAGATGGTTCTTTTACATTTTCAAAACCTTTTCATAATTGATACCAAAATATCATATTCAATTCAAACCATATCACTTTCGAAATCATATTTACTTTCGAAATCATATCGACAAAATAGGTTAAATCTCATTTCAAAATCATCATACTCGATCAAATATGTCATTTCACTAGAAAATATCATTTAAATCCCAACTTAGGTTATTACGTCATTTAACCACATTCACTTTTAAATCAAGGATTTTAATATAGCAGTCCAACCTTGCACCGTTTTATTTTTAGAAAATAGTTTAAATAGTTTAAAATAGTTAAAATAGTTTTTATAGTGTAAAATAGTTAAAATAGTTTAAAATAGTTTAAAAATAGATTAAAATAGTTTGGGCGGATTTAAGATAGTTTTAAATAGATTTAAAATAGATTAAACAGATTTAAAATAGATTAAATAGATTTAAAATAGATTTAACATATTTAAATTAGATTAATTAGATTTAAATAGATTAAATAGATTTAAATTAGATTAAATAGATTTAAATTAGATTAAATAGATTTAAAAATAAATTAAATAGATTGAAAATAAATTAAATAGAGTTAAAATATATTAAATAGATTTAAAAATAAATTAAATAGATTTAAAATAAATTAAATAGATTGAAAATAAATTAAAATGGTTAATTTGATTAAATAGTTTAAAATAGTTTAAAATAGATTGAAAACCTTAATAATTATGATTTTTAAAAATATATATCTTTACACCATTTATATTAAATGAATTAATTTGAAATTAATATCAAACTAAACTATTTCTTTCATTTCAACACATCTGGATCACGTCCAGCTTTCAAATTTCAGTTTAAATCCTTTAAACAATTCATTTAAACCAATTCCAGTTTCAACATTTAAGCTTGGATTTTCAAAAATAATTCAGTTTATATAAATCAATTTTTATTTCAAAATATCATTTAACCGAATTCAATTTTCTTAGGATTTAAAATCATTTGATTTAACCAATCTAGTGTCCGTATATAATTTTCTACCCTTTGGTCAAGTGATACAGATATTTATCATTTTAGTCCACAAATATTTTATATTTACGGATATATATCATTTCAACCCGCAATCCCGAATTTAATTACAAATCCGTGAAATCGCTTGAGTCTATCATTTCAACCCATAACGATTTCTCCTAATCTATCAGATCGTTCAGGTATGTATCATTTCAATCCATAGGAAACTTGCAGTGTTATTATGATATAAACATATAACATCCAGTCATCCAATATCAACAATCAAACATACATCACAATCACCATTCAATTAATCAATAAATAACATCAATTAACTGATTATCATCTACATGTATTCAATTGACTATTAAATTCAATAATAAATTAAATGACGATTAAATGCAATAAAAGTTGTATTTAACTGGAATGACAATTTAAATATACTAAACATCAACCAATCAATTTCTAATTACATCATAAATTTAAATTAACTAACATAAGATAATTTAGTAGTTGTGAGTGGGTTAAAACACTCACCTTTTATTTCAAATCGATTTGAAATCCAAAATAAGGCCCAAATTTCAACAGTCTCAAAATTCGTCCAAACTTATGCCAAAATGTTCGGAATTTTGATATGATCGCAGCGGAACAAACAGTGCATAAATCCGACCTCGTATGTAAAAGTTATGTATAGTAGAACGTTAAACGATTTAAAATTTAAAATAAATAAAATAGATAAAAGAAGTCACTTACCATCCACGATATCCACTCAAAAATGGCCACGTCCTCCTTCCCTTTCACGCTACAAACCCTAATTCGATGTCAGCTCTAACGTGAAAAGAACGAAGCCGCCACCATCTCTTCGATCATCACGTCAATGTCGCACGCCCCCTGACTTGCCGCAACCACTCGCGGCCACGCCTCCGGCTCTCGACCCCTCCTCCGCGCTCGCTCAGCCATCCATGACGTGACAAGAAGGAGCCGCCGCCACTAGTAGGTTAAATCCTAATCAAATTTTACACGATGATCCACCCATCTTCTCACCAAACAAACCACATGGATGAACTCCCCTCGACGATCTCCACAAACCCATACCATCGATTCGACGATCGGTCGAAGTTGATCACAACACGATGAATGACCGAGATTAATTCATTGATTTTTGGACAACAATGATTCGAATCGAAAAACAAATCATTGCAGTAGAATGCACTCGTCGAGAGCTTCGAAATGGTATATAATATGATAAGGTTGTGAGAAGTTTGATTTTGAAATTGGTTTTGAAATTTGATTGAGGGTTTGCAAATTTGATTTTGCTTCTGCCATTGAAGAAGGAACAGATAGAAGTTGATCTATGTACATAATAAGAAAAATGACTGCTAGGATTTGAGAAACAAGACTATTTATATTAATAAATACCGATAAGAAAATAAACACATATCGAATTGGTTCGGACAACAATAACGACCCGAAAAGCTCGTTCTGCCTCCGAACGAAAGTTGGCCATCCCATATATCAAAATAGATGTTTTTGATATTTTTAAATCTAAGGGAACATGTTTCAAGTCCTAATTCTATCGTATGAAGAAGTTAGCTTATTTCAAATTGATATCAATTAAATTGATTTCTGCGCGTTTCGAGCCCGTACGATCAGGCGACAAGTCTGATCGCTATGAAACTTGAAACCTTATAATAATTCACCGTTACAGATCCGATGAAACTAGTTTTGTCGAAATCCGAGACAGTGGCCAAAATGGTCGTTTTCACGTTAATTAAATAAATTATTATTAAATTAAATTTATCACTTTTAATTTCAAATTTAATAACCAACAATTTTTATCATTTTTGATTACTTAGACATTTACAATAATTTAAAACAAATTTGCATATCAATTCAGTGTTAAATATTACACTAATTACAGTGTTCAGTTTCAACTGCAATTAAAATTTAATTAATTATATTTAATTTGAATAAATTGATTTAATTTGATTTCTATCTTTTTATTCAATCAAACATTACTCTATGGACATAGTTAACATTTGTTTACATCTTATTGCACTAATATTCTACAATTATCATCTTTTACTATATTAGTTGCAATATTCCAATTATATTGAATTTTTGTCCATTTTCACATTAATTATAATTTAAAGTCCCAATAAGTTCATTTATCTTAGTTTCACTCTTTTTATTAAATAAATTATTGCCTTAAGAATATAATTGACATTTCTGTACATTTTATTACCTTCAAATTTTACAGTTATCGTCTTAACTCCTATTAATGTAATATTTAATTACATTTAATTGCAATTGATTTCCAACTTAATTCAATATACTAAATAAATTGGTGACAAATAACAATTGTTACCTTTTCTTAATTTAATCACATTTATAAGTTTATTATTTACTAACAAATGTTCTAACTATTTACACAACACTAATTTTACCCAATTACAATTAATTACATATTATTTCACCAATTAATATAACATTTAAATTAATTCTTTATTTACAATATATAACCAATTATAACCTTTAATCATTGTAATTAATTGGAATTAAATTTAAAGTAGTTATCAATCACCTTGAATTAATACTATTTCATTTCATTTTAGTCATTTTCTTTTTATTAATTCTTAAATTCTAAATTTCTTCCAATATTAAATTACAAAATCTTATTTAATTAAATAATTTAATTATCGGAAAAATGCGGGTCGTTACACTTCCACACTTGGAATTCTCCATACTAAACCGTTTCAGTATGGTATCTATGTACAGGGATTAGGACAATCCCAACATCCTCTTAGGTCTATCTCTATAGATCATTATACCCAATATACATGCAGTTTCTCCCAAATCCTTCATGGAGAAGTTCTTGGAAAGGCAAGCTTTCACTAATTGCCAATCAATCAATATTATATTTGTTTTGATAAAATATCAAACTGTTTAATTACCTTATCAAAACACTTATTCTAACTTCTTGAAGCTTGTTTAAGTCCATAAATGGACTTTAACAACTTGCAAGCCCTGCCCTCACTCCCACTGACCATAAAACTCTCGGGCTGCGACATATAAATGGTTTCTTCTAAATTTCTATATAGAAATAGCATCTTTACATCCATTTCCATATTTCATAGTCATAGAATGCAACAATAGCTAGCATAATCCAAATGTATTTAAACACGTCGAATGAAAAGGTCTTGTCATAATCAACACCTTGAATTTGATCAAATTCTTTCGCAATTAGCCTTGCCTTATAAGTCTCTACTTCCCCATCTACATTTAGTTTTTTTTATTAAAAATCCATTTGCAACTAATGGGCTTTATCCCTTTGGGT
The DNA here is from genome assembly GCA_030737815.1 of Allium fistulosum. NCBI lineage: Eukaryota > Viridiplantae > Streptophyta > Magnoliopsida > Asparagales > Amaryllidaceae > Allium > Allium fistulosum. The sequence goes on along the minus strand of CM060903.1, from coordinate 801,821,961 downwards.
ACATCTGACAAAGTCCATACTTTGTTTTCATACACGGAATCTATCCCGGATTTCGTTGCTCCAAGCCAGAGTACAGAGTCTTTACAATGCACTACTTGTTGGAAAGATGGAGGAATGTCATCATCTAAGACACTATCTGTAACAACCCGTAGTTTTCCCCCTTTGATTTTTGAATGTTTAATCAATTTAAAATATTAATTAATGGTTTTAATTGCCAAATAACCTTCTTTTAATTAATAAGTAATGATGGTAAACTCATTTTGGAAGTTTCTTTACAAAAATAGGTTGTTTAATGAAAAATTGAAAATGTGACGTAAAATCTTTTTTTTTGGATTTTTGACTTTTTATTGAACGGAAGTTGTCACAACGTTGTGGCACATATACGCGCATACATTACATATATAATAAGTGATTAAATAAAATAAGTAAGGATTAGTAAAAGAGAAGACATTTCCTTTCTTATTCTAAGTGCTAAAGTTCGTGGATTTAACTGCTTCTTTTTGTGATTTGATGGCAAGTACACTTGTTTACTTGGCATGGAAGGGTTTGAGGGGTTTTGTGTAATTTGGCTTAAGGGTAAATGGTGTAATTTGTCAAATTTTCCATGTTTATAAAAGTGCACTTCCATTTCACAAATTCATTTTACTTTCTTCTACTCCCTTTCACTTCTTTCATGTCTTGCTTCTCTTCTAAAAAAACATTCATTTATGGCTTCTTCTTCTTCACTCTTTTCTTTCTTTAAATCTTCTCTAAATTAAACCAAAATCAACTATAATTTTCTCTTCATCATAGCTAACATCACTACCACTCTAAATGTTATCCCGCCTTTTGACCAGGCAGTATACGGACAACCTTGACAAGTCAAACTTGAAAGTTATCAAGGCAAAAAGCCCGGAGAGATGACCGTGAAGCTCAAAAACCAAGTACAACTAGAATAACAAGGCAAAAAGAAAGCTACCTCAAAAATTCCAAGAGCAAAAATCACCAAGTAATGGATCGGTATCGATTGATAAACTTATGCCCGATTCTCCTCAAACTTTCCATGCCCATCAACCACCATGCTAATAACCCTCTTCAAGCTTCAAACCATCAATCTCGTGCTATTTGCTATCGACCTTATCGATACCTGAAACTAGCAACTTTATTCCACCATCAATCCATCACTTTGAACAAGAAACAAGCTCCAAGCACTACAAACAAGATGAGAAACACAAAGCAAACAATAAATCACTTCATCGCAAAGAGTTTAAACCAATCCATAAGCAAGTCTTATGGATCAGTTCTAATCTGTGCCTATGGATCGGTACCAATGCATAGCTGCTAATGATGTGGCCACGTTTAATGGGAAGTTGATGCTGGAACGTGGGAGACATGATGGAGATCATGGGGGAGCATATTCTGGTGGTCTACAACTATAAATAGAGGGGTAGAGGCTCATTTGGGAGGATCTTTTTCACTTCCTAGCAACTTTTACATATTTCTTGTAATGGGATATCGAGTGGTACCGAACCATAAGAAATGTACCTGAAAATTAGCAATAAAATCATTAGAAACTTTAACTGGATGTAAGCATCGCTCGATCGAACCACTATAAATCTTGTGTGTATTGTTTTTTTACTCATTTTAACTTACTTTTCTTCAATTTTCTCCTCTTCTAATATTTATTGGGTGTTTGTGCCATTTTTGATGTAAACATTTTGGTGCTTTCATTGAAAGACACTTGAATTCGCTAGTCTAAGACTTCGTAACATTCAAAATGACAAGACAATCAACTAGGAAGACCGGGGATAGAGGAAACCAACAAGGGGGCAGCTAGGAGGTTTCCTCAGGAGCCAACCCCCTTCCATCTACATAACCAAGAATAAGATGGAGACTATGATGAACGGGATGCAGGAAAAGATGATTACTCACTAGGAAGAGATGATGGAAATTTTCTCCAGAAGGATGGGACAAACAGAAACAGTTGGAGTTGCTGTGAACCAAAATTGAAGACATAAAGCCAACGCGCAGGCACATGGAAGCAGAATGGAACAACTTGGGACAACCCACGAAGGGGTTGTATGGATCGGTACCGATCCCCAAGGACCATACAGTACTCCAAGAACTCGAGGGCATGCCCCAGATTGACTTAGGAAGAGATGGTACATACCTAGGGAATGCGGTTGAGCGTTTGAACGTGAATCAAAATATGGATGCATGACCATAGGAGTACATGGAGGAGTTCCTTCGTGGAAATGAGGGGCAAGCTGAGAATGCTAATTTGAGAATTCCTTTAAATGACGATGACAGAATAGCCAAGATTGTGAGATAAGCAATCAGAGGTGGATTGCCCAACTCAAACCTAGAAGACGTGAACAGGAGTCCATTCACTCCAAACATTCGGTGCATTAGGAACCCTATTGGAAATGTATAATGGAAAGATGAACCCAACAGTTCATTTAATGAGGTACATCTGACACATGGAGGTGTTGGGTGCATTTGAAGAAGTAATGGGACAATGCTTCCCATTATATTTGATGAATTTGGCAATGTTATGGTTTAGAAAATTGAAAAACGGTTCCATCGGCACTTGGATCAAATTGGTGGACAGGTTATGAGACAATTTTGGGTCCATATCTCACGGCCCAAGAATGTAATGACATTGTCGAGTGTGAAGCAGAGGGTCGGAGAGTCCTTTAGGAGTTTTTTGACAAGATTTAATGCGGTGACTACCACGGTTGATAAGCTAGATCCATCAGTGGTTCTGATGGCAGCACTTTCTGGAGGGGCTAGTAAGACACATTTTAAGGTTGCTTTGGAGCGAGATCCACCAATGGACCTCGTAGAGTTTTATCATGAAGCTAAAAGATACCCACGTTAGGAGGATGCCGAAGTTAAAAAGGAAGAGATTAATACTGTGGATGGTGGAGGACCGCCCAGTGAAGGATCCAGTAGAGGCAAAGGAAAATGGAAGATGGATACTGGCTATGAAGGAACAAAGCGGCAAGGAAGGGAACCAATATTCTCTTCTTATACAGATTTGAATGAAACCCTAAAATGGATTTACTTAGATGTCGGGAGACAGATCTCCTACCAAAAGCTGGCAAGGAGAGAGCCCACAGACTGTGAGAAGACATTTGGAAAATATTGCCTATTCCATGAGCAGGATGGGCATAAAACAAATAATTCCAGGCATTTGCATGACCTGATCGAGGAGTAAGTCAGGAATAATCAATTACAACAGTATGTGAGAAGCCGAGCTGTGGTGGTGGAATAAAAGCAGTCACCATCCACAACGAATGGAAATGGCCTAGGATCAAGGTCAAGGATAGTCATCTTTAGATTAGGATGGCAGGGAATCAGGTTTAGTTCTCACACTCTATCTTTGCTTTATATAAACATTGCAATGCTATAGTCGAGCCACTTGCTCGTGTATTGGAACCTGATTGGTCCCTAGCCATACTTTGAGTTGGATGCTAGGTCGTGATACCCGAAGAGGCAATTATTATGATGTTTAACTCTGTGTTTGTTAATATTTGAACTGGATTCAGTAGATGGATCCCTGCTTATTGAAATCCACTTGAAAGTGATAACAAATATTGATCGCGTTAAGTCTCGATCGGAGAGTCGGTACCGGAGTGCAAGGTGCAAGTTCCCTTGTCGGAGAGCAAGTGAATGGACTTACACAATATTGATTGCTTTAAATCTGATCGGAGAGTCAAGATCGGAGTGCAAGGTGCAAGTTCCCTTACTGGAGAGCAAGTGAACATACTGGTACGATATTGATCGCTTAAAGTCCCAATCAAAGAGTCGAGAACGAAGTGCAAGAAGTATGTCCCCTCACCGGAGAGTGAACGAATGGGCTTACTTAGTCGTTGAGCCCCCTTGCTAAAGAATGGGTGGATTGGGCTTAGCAAGGGTCTAGAGAGACCATGGATTTGATTATTAGTCCCGAACGTCCATGGATTTGATTAACGGTCCGGAGAGACCATGGATTTTGATCATCGGTCCTGAACGACCATGGATTTGATTAATGGTTCGGAGAGACCATGGACTTAATTATCAGCTTCTAACATCCATCGATTTAATTAACAGTCTGGAGAGACCACAGATTTACTTACTGGTCCCAAATGGCCATGACTTCAATTAATGATCTGGAGAGACCATGGATCTAATTATCGGCCTTGAACGGCCATTGATTCAATGGACAATTTGGAGAGATCGTGGATTTAACTATTGGCCTTGAATGGCCATGGATTTGATTAAAGATTCAGAGAGATCGTCCCCTCAACTTGAATGGTTAACGATGCAAAGAGATCATCCCTTTAACTTAAACATTAAACCAAATATAAAACGATCTGGAGAGATTGTGCACTGAACTGAATATAAAACAATCTAGAGAGATTAAGCCTTAGAATGTATACAGATTTGATAAAAGGATTTGAACGCTTTATAATTAGAGTAGAACTGGTAAATTCCATATGAACATGGGACGATTTTAACATGTGATGTAATAACTCCAAATGTAATCGGAATGATGATGATGTATAGACTGCAGTTAGGCAAAATCTGGAGTCTTAGGATGTAACAGGTTTGGAACAATCTTTGATTTACAAGAGAATCCGAAGGAACTGGACGATTCATCAAGATTGAAGTAGCTGGAGAGCCCAACTATTGGAGATTGATGTCTGGAACTTGTTCTTGAACAGAGCAAACCTTCCATTCGAAGGCATGCTTTGAGGTGCAAGTGTTATCCAGTCTTTTGACCAAGCAGTACGCGGACGAACTTGACAAGTCAAGCTTGAAAGTTATCAAGGCAAGATGCTTGGAGAGATGACCGTGAAGCCCAAAAACCCAGTACAACTAGAATAACAAGGCAAACAGAAAGCTACCTCAAAAATTCCAAGACCAAAAATCACCAAGTGATGGATCGGTACCGATCCATCCCTATGGATCAGTACCGATTGATAAACTTGCGCTCAATTCTCCCCAAACTTTCCATGCTCATCAACCACTAGGTCAATAACCCTCTTCAAGCTTCAAACTATCGATCTCATGCTATTTGATGTCGATCTCCTAGATACCCGAAACTAGAAACTTCATTCCACCACCAATCCATCACCAAGAAACAAGCTTCATGCACCACAAACAAGATGAGAAACACAAAGTAAAAAATAAGTCACTTCATCACAAAGAGTTCAAACCATTCCATAAGCAAGTCTTATGGATCAATCTGATTCATGCCCGTGGATTGGTACTGATCCATAACTGCTGATGATGTGGCCACGTTTGTTAGTGGGGAGTTGATGTTGGAATATGGGAGAAGTGATGGAGATCATGGGGAAGCATATTCCGGTGACTATACAAAGAGGGGTAAGGGCTTGTTTTAAAGGATCCTTTTCACTTCCTAGAAACTTTTACATATTTTTTTATAATCGGCTATCGAGTGGTACCAAACCATAAGAACTGTACCTGAAAATCAGCAATAAAATTATTAAAAACTCTAAGTGGACGTAGGCATCGATCGGTCGAACCACTATAAATCTTCTATGCATTGTTTTTTACTCAATTTAATTTACTTTTCTTCAATTTTCTCTTCTTCTAATGTCTATTGGGTGTTTGTGCCGTTTTGATGCAAACACTAAAAATTCAAACTTTGTCAACAAAACCCCTTAACCCTTCATGGCCGTGAGCACTAAAAGAGAGAAGGGGGTGGTGCATGAGAAATTAGGAGGAAGGGAAGGGCTTTGACCATGAATGTAAGGTGAAGGGAAGGATCTTGTGTTGTTTCTAGGTCGAGGGTGGTAGCTATTGGTTTGAGTTGGTGCTTGTTTTAAAGTGAGATTTATCACTTTAAAATTGAAAAAACGTTGTAACAATTTAATGCTAGTCTATAGTGTTGTATATATGTATTTTTGATGGTATATATTGTTGTTGGTGATTCCCTCTTGAAAGCAGATAGCAAAAATAACAAATGTGTTGCACAGGACAAAACAAAGAGAACGGAAGTCGAAGTGTCTTCATAGCGAATAGATCGCAACGGAAGCACTTCGAAGACTAATTTTTTTGTAAAAGGATCCTTGACATGATGATTTTTATTTACATATATTATTGGGTATGTAAATGTTTGTGTATATGGAAATTGAATGTTGCTTAGTTATAGTTAACCTACTTGTTGTTGGTTTTATTGCGACTTTGAAATCCCGTCTCACTTTTAAGTGATTTACCACTTGTTTTCTTAAAGTATTTGAAGTGGTTTTCGAGCTCGACTTTTATTTTTAAAACCTTTTTGCAAAGATATGAAGTGGTTTAAAATATAGAAAGAAAGGGTTTAAAAGTTATTTGATTTACAAGTTTTAAAAGTTATGGTCCATATAGCAATAGTCGCTATGGATTCAGTTTGAAAATCTATGTTTTTAGTAAAATATAAAAGGTTATCTACTTTAGATATTTTGAAAGCAAAGATATGAAGTGGTTTAAAATATAGAAAGAAAGGGTTTAAAAGTTATTTGATTTACAAACAAGTTTTAAAGAGTTACGGTCCATATAACAATAGTCATTATGGATGCAGCTTGGAAATCAATGATTTTTGTAAAAAAAAATGGGTTTTCTATTTTAAATATTTTGAAAAGCTTTTCAAATGTGTTTATACGTATTTAAAAGTAATTTTGGAGCTTTAAATGTATTTTTAAAAATTTGTTTAGTTATTTAAACAAAAGATTTAAATTTTACACCTTTGTTTCAAAGTCAAGTTTTGTTTAAAAGCAACCAATTTTAAAGAGATATTTTAAACACATTTTTTAAATATATTTTAAAGAGTTTAAAAGTAATTTTAAAAGAGGAAGGAAGCATGGCTTTCAACACTATTGTTGTAATAAATGTTTTCTAGAAAAAAAGAGATTATGGACTATAACATTTTTGTTGTAGTAAATGGTTTCAGGAAATTGGAAAGTAAGTTGACCTATAACACTTTGTGATTAAATAAGTTGTTTACTTGTGAAAAAGGAAGATGTTATAAAGTGGTCTGGAATTTATCAATTAATAACTTTTTACTTTTACAAAGAAAAGATGTTGCCTTTTTAATCAAACTTTAAGTTTAAATAAGTGATTTTGGAAAACGTTTTAATAACAAATATATTGGAACTCTTGAATCCTATCTTAATTTCTAGACTTCGAGGTAGGGAAACTTATTTCTATTTTGAAGCTTAGAAATGAATGTTGAGTGAAGGTTTGAGAGCTAATGATACCCCAACTTGAACGATTTCATTTCTAACCGATGAATAGTACTAGTTTGAAATCGAAGACTAGAAATAAGTTTATGGAGTTGGTTTTTGACTGTTTTAAAAAATGACTTTGTTTTGTGCAAGGGATTTCTTTATCAATGTCATTAAGTAACACAAAAAAATATGATAAACTAGTGCTAAAATCTTGACAAGTTTATGGAAAGTAAGTCATCTTATATTTAGCACTAAAAGCTGATGAGTAAATTTTCCTCTATCTGTGAGATCCAGAATCGTAGTATTTTAACTAAAGCAAGGTAGGAGCAACCAATGTTCCAACTTACCGGCTTTGGTTCTCGATGAGAGATTGAGAAATCCAGATATTGAAAATGTGATAAGTATAAAAGGGTTAGCTTTGATAAATGGATCATGATTAATTAAGTATATGGAAGGTACTTCATCTTATACTCAACACTAAATGTTGAGGTATGGAAGCCCGTTTCTATTTGTGACAGTTTAAGAATGTATGTTAAGGCAAGGGTAGTATGCTAACTTGTCCGACTTCATTGTTAATCGAGGGATAGTACGAGTTTGAAATCGAAAAGCGCTAATAAGTATATGATGACCGATTTTCAATATGCAAAATATATACTTACATCAGATAGTTGTTTGTCCACTATCGATAACTTGACCTTTTTGACTTAGGAAGCATATGGACGCTTCATGGTTTCATATGGTTTGAGACTCTCTTAGGATAATTCATTGCGGTGAAATGTCTCTTGCTTTATAGGGTATATTAGAGATCCCTTTGGGACTCTTATATGGTCTGTTTACTTTTGAATGAATCAGGATTGAGTCAACCGAAAAGCTATCGTTTGTTGGTTCGGAGAGAATGAGATCATATAAGTATCATGTATCCGAAAACCACTTCGAAACGGTATAAGTGTTCGAATTGAAGACATCTTGAAGATAAAGGAATCAAAGATGGAGTTCTTTGAAGTGCAAGGGCTACTTGATACTAATACTCAAGGTGTAGTAGAAGTAGTGCCTACGGTTTATTCATATCCTAAACAACTTGTATGGATGAATGCTGGTATTGCATTATTGCTTGAAGGGTAGTGTTAAGATTCCAAGTGGGATTTGCTAAAAACGTAAAATGTAGCCTCAAGCCTTATATGCTGTAATGACTAAAACATGGGATATGTGCAGGGCTATGTGGGTCGCACCTATTAGGGTATGGCCATCACTTTTCAAGATTGATATTTATGGATTTGGTATGTGCATGTGAGCTCATGAGAAAAGGTTGCAAAGCAACCAGGGTGATGACATATTCGGTACTATCTAGGAAGGGTAGGCCGACTCTGTGCTGGCATTGGCTCCATGTGAGGCCCTTGATACATTTTCTAGAAGTGTACTGTAACAAGTGGTACCCTAGTGCCTTGTCGTTGTATGGAATTCATTTTCCAATACATGCCTTTATGGACATAGTTGTATACCAAATATGCTGGAATGTGAGATGCAAGCATTTCAGCTATGTTATATATTTATTTTAAATCCTAGACATTATTATAATATCATTGGACTTTCTATTTGAATTGGTTTGGTTATCGTAAGTTAAAAAATCGTCCATGTTTATTTACGACGTGGTATGACGAGATACCTTTATTTTTGAAATGGTTTTATAAATATAACAATCCATATGATTTGAGTTTCTCATGCTGGTTTCTGGACTGATCCGGGTGTTATTTTCTTACAATATTCGGGTCAGACCTGAGTACTTTTCGAGATTTAGCGATGGACACTTGGAGCTTCTGGAGATGAGCTGGATGCTGCAAAGACTTGACCTAGTTTATTTTCCGCTATATTTCTTCTTTTGTATTTATCAGCAATTGTGAGTGTCATCCGGGTTTTTAACCCAACAGATTCAACAGGAACTAGAACATCTACGTCAAGTTAAAACCATCTATAGGATCAACCAAAAAGACCAAAGGAAAATGGAGAGAAGGACCAACAAAAAAGATGTCAAAAAAGGCTAAGTTGATGGATCGCTTGCGATCCATCGATCCATCACTTATGGATCGCTAGCAATCCATAAGGGTCGCTCGTGGATCCTTCTATCCTCTTGCACCATGATCTAATAAGCTTTCTAGGGATGTCTGTTAAGTTTGATGATATTCAAGCGAGCTAGTTCAAGAAGTGGGCATTTATCCAATTCAGTAATAGTTTAATGCAATCGGTACATGAATCATCCTCAAAATAAAGAATCTAATCATGAAATTACATGGAGAGAATCTACACAAGGCAAGAAACACGATCCAACTGGAATGAGCCAAAAATACTCTAGCTACATGGATCACTAGCGATCCATGCCCTATGGATTTTTAGCGATCCATCATATTGGATCGGTTCATTCTGAAATTTCTTGAGCGCCTTCGTACCTTCAAATGTAAGTCTCTGACAAAGCGGCTTTGGCCTAAGTGCTCTCCAGCCCCTATAAATACAATCCTATCTTCAACATAGAGAGGATCTTCTGGACTAGTTGCTGAAACTCTGCAGAAACTATTTTTCACCCTTCTCCTCCCACACAACAGTCATCTGAAGGGTTCACTGTTATTCTCCAGTGAACTCTAACACTATTGACTTAATCTAACTCACAAGATCCAATTGAATTGTAATCAGATTCAACTTGTAATTGCAGCCAGTCAATAACAAAAATTATAAAGTGGACCTAGGTTTCTTCACAGTCGAACCGCTATAAAAATCTATTGTCTCTTTACTTTATATGTAAGTTATTATTCCTTGTTTCTGTTTTATTTTCCTTGATAAACAAGGCTAGTGCTTTCAGACGCAATCTAGGGCGTTGACCCATTTTTTGGGTTAACATTTTGGTGCTTTCACTGAGAACCCAACTCAGGCTTAGATCTAGCTATCTACTTTGTGTAGGATCTAGATTAACCCTAGAGGGGGGGTGAATAGGGTTATCGCAAATTTTCTCAAATTAAACGCGGAAGCTATCAGCAGATAAATAAATATGCAGTAAAGTAGATCACACACAAATTTACCCAGCTTCGGCAACCCCTGCCTACTGCAGCATTCCTAGATTTCTATTAGAATTAAACAGTCTCCCGCTTACAAACACTCTGACAAACTCGCGGACACTCGCTCCCGCTCACAAACACTCCTACAGACTCGCACACCCTGCTCCGCCTATAGAGCTTCGTAAACTCGCAAACTCTGCTCCCGCCTATAGAGCTTTGCAAACTCGCAGCCCCCCTGCTCACTGAACTAATTCTAACTAGACAATCTGACAACACCTAAACCCTAGGTGGTGATTCACTCTGACTGGACTTTGACAATACAAACTGAAAATACAAAATACAGTTTGAACCCCAGGGCAAAATATAGATTGACAGTTTAAAACACCTTTTCCCTCAGAATAAATTTGGCCTAAAAACTAGATCAATAAAACCTGGCCCAAATTTAAAAACTAAATTAAAACTAAATTAAAACCCTAGACTTAATTTTAAAAATTAAAACCCTCCTTTTAAATTATAGAAGCCCGACCCGCTTCCTTTTGTCTTCGATCCCCTGATTATTATCGGCCCGATCCTTTATCTCTTTACTTCCTGCCTGATCCCTTGAGAAATAAAATATGGCGATTCACAAATATTAGGACTTCGGCGATGTGTTGTTTCTCTGGTGATTGCGAGCTACTACTCCTTGATTCTATGTTGTTCTTGAATCTGGATTCGAGTGCGTCGTTACTCGATGCTCTTTTGTCTCGATTCTGGTTCTAGGGTTTTGCTCTGTTGACTGTTGCTGGCGAATTGGACTTCAACTTTATCTTCCTTGTGGCGATGCTGGAATGTGTAAGTTATTCTGTTCGATGCTTTAAACTTGAACTTGATTCCAGTGATGATTTTTGGTTTTTGTTGCTCTGAATCGCCACTTGATCGAGTTCGGCTTTGATTTGGTATGTGAATTGTGCCTTTTGTTCTCTGGTTTTAATGCTTGAACTCGATGCCTTTTAGTCGATGATGATTGGGTTGTTATATAGGCGTCTGATTTGATTTACGTGATATTCACGTTGTTGATTCTTTCTGTTTTTACGCTTTGATATTTTTGGTAAGTTCGTTGTTCACACGGCTTCGATTATGTGCCGTTTGATTCTTTTGATTTGAAGCAGTCCAACCTTTTGATTTTATATACGATACTTTCCTAATTATCAATTCTGACTTTTTCAAAGATACGAACTTGATTTTTTTTTCCGTGAATTTTTAAATCTGCTTCTCTGGTACTTACTTTAATCATTTGTATACTTCCTTGTTGGCTTAACTGTGAACTATCGTCTCTGGCCATTTTTGATTTTGATCTGAACTCCACTTATGTTGTCACTGCCTGTTGTTTGTGATCAGTTGCTTCGAGTTGAACTTTCTAGTTGATGTACTTGAGTTCTGCATGTTCATTGGTCCTCAGTGTAAAGTCTGATACATATCATAGTTTCATTCATGTAGCTTTCTGCATATACTTGCTTCTTGGTTGCATTGTAGCTTGCATGTTTCTGGTGCATTCACTGTTTCACTATGGTCATATGCATGTGTTCATTTGTGTTGCCATATTGATCTCTGCTTGAGCATCTGATGTTAATGCATTCACTATTCATTCCAGTAGTCATTCTGTACTTGTCTTGTGCACTTGAAACTTTGATGCTGCATTTGTACATTTTATTTCCCTGTAACTATGTGTAGACAGTTATCTTTGAGCATTTCAGTGGTCTTTGATGTTGAGTCAGTTGCCTGCCTTCACCTGTTGATCTTGTACATGTTCATAAGTCTGGTCTTTTACATTGAAGTATTGATGAGACTGCTGCATCAGTTTACTTGTACATGCATTCGCCTTGTTGCAGTTACACTTTGAATTTTGATCGAGGCCATTTGCATTTGTGTTGAATCTGATATTGATTTGACCTTGTGCACTCGAGTTGGCGAGGCAGTGCACACGTGTATACGTGTGTACTTCAGCCACTCGTAAATACCTGTCCCTGATATGAATACTGATATGCACAGATATTACACAATCAAAGATGATGACGTTTAACCCATATATCTGAGACAGCTTTAAAAACAAATTCTATATTTTTGCAAATTAAATTTATTTCTTTTCAGATTACTGCTGTAGATTGTTAATTATATAGGTACACAGGAGACAAGACAAACACTGGAGCTGGACAATGCAGATGAGTGATTGAGTGATGTAGTGAGGTTGTTACTGTAAAATCAAATTGTGATGTATTCAGAAATTGTACAGTTATAGTGAGAGTCAGAATTTGTACTATTCAAAATTTGTAATAAAAAGATTGTTTGAATAAAATTTCAGTTTGAATTCAAATTCTATGTTGATAAAATTTCTGTTTGTATAAAAATTTGCAAACATATTTATTCCTGTATGTGTATAATCTGTAAACACATCTAAAATACGATATATATATATATTTTGTTATCATCAAACACTAAACACACATCAAACAATCTCCCTCTTTTGATGATGACAAACATATATATTAAAGATTTTGAAATCCAGTAGATGTATTTAAACATGACTATATTTAGCTCCCCCTACATGTATACCCCCCCTACATGAATACTCCCCCTACAACTGAGACTATTCCATATTCAGTTGAATAAAAGAACTATAGAAAATAACTAACAGCATTTAACAAATTTGGTGAAGTATTCCAGAAATACCTATTTCCTTACCAAAATCTTATTCTTCTCCCCCTTTTGTTATCATCAAAAGAACTGATAAACCAATGGGACCGTAGGGGAAAATAAACGTAATATCAAGAAGAATCATAATATATCATAACACGATAATAATTTCCACATTTTAGAGAATGGATGATTCGATTTGTATATAATGAGAAGAGGAGTGTTTTCTCTTTTTCTGTGAAAAAATAATTTGACTTTTAAGCACAAAAATAAATAAGCACTTACTAACCACGCATAACCATAAGGACTTTTAAATGGGATTAGCAGTTACTTATTATTTATCATACTTCATCCATGCATAATTATAAGGACTTTTAAATGAGAATGGAGTGATGATAAACTCATATGATCCATCCATGCATAACCATAAGGACTTTTAAATGAGAATGGATATATGAGAAATATTTTAAAAAAAATATTCTTTGAATTTCTTTTTTTTAAAAAAAAAAATAATTCACTCTTCTCAATTTTCAAAACCATTATGAATGATAGAATGATGGTAGAAATCGAAATGGTCGTGGAATAAGTTATCAAATTAATCATATTATGAAATTTCTTAAAATAGAACAGATATATTTCCACTACTGAATACCATATTCGTATCAATCTTTTGAATAATTTCAAAATAGGTTTGAATCTTAGAAATTGAATTTGAAAATAAATATCCAAGAATATTTCAACCAAAAATTGAAAAATGATTAGTCAATTTCCATAATCCCCAAATTCAAATGTAATCTGGAAAATCTGTCTTCGGGGAGGGGTTTTGTGAAAATATCCTCAATTGAAATGTTTTCAATGCAAGTATCTTCCCTAGTAGTGTGATCTCTAAGAAAATGGTGTATCACATCAATGTGTATCGTGAGTGAATGATGAACATGATTATCAGACAATGAAATTAGTGAGTGTCCTAGCATGAAGCATGTCCTACTAGTATTTTTCCTGTCAACTAATGACCCCTATAATCAGCATCAGAAAAGCCAACTAAATTATAGTTTTCACATGAAGAATATCATAGTCCAAATTTGTTTGTGTGTGAAAGATATCTCAGAATTCGTTTAGTGGCTTTCAAATGTGATTCTTTAGGGTTAGATTGAAAACGTGCACAAAAACACACAGAAAACATAATATCGGGTTTAGAAGCAGTTAAGAGCCATTTCAACAGAATCAGATTCAACTTCAGAAATAAAACCACGGTGTCAACAAAACGTACACACACTTTTATCAATTGAAGAGCGAGTATGAATACCTTCCGTAGAATCACAGTTAAAATATCAAGATTATTTCAAAAGCAATTTAAAGTTTTCATAAGTGAAGCATCAGTTTCAGCAGCTTCTCAAAATACTTTTTAGAGCATGAGCAATCAGAAATCAATCATAGTTTGACCAAACAGATTAAGTTCAAGAAGAAGATGGTTGATCAATTTTTAACCACTGATTAAAGTCAAGTCATTAAAGATCAAGCAAGTTAGATCCATCACAATTACTTCAAGCAAGATAATATCATCAATCATAACTGGCTGATTTAATTCAGATTATGGTGCAGATTCTTACCGATTATCTATCGTGTGAAAAACAAAGATAACTACCTGTTTTACCTGTACGATAATCATTCGTTGTTTGCTCATAGTGAATCTGTCACCTTTATACTAGGCTAAGGAACGTTGATTTGACACCCGTTGTATATCTGGAACAGCCAGAATCCAGATAACACCAATGTTGTTCCTCAGCCTGCCACCACACCTACACGGTTAAAGATGTATGTGACCTATTTATAGGTCCATGGTTGTTAGTGGCAGAATAATTATTAATAAACAATCCCTTTGGAACCCAAACTTGTTTTGTCCTTTCATTCTTGTTCCAATACACTTGAAATTTATTCGTAGAATTTTTAGGAACCCAAACTTGTATAAATTTCATGTTCTTGTTCCTATGACTACCATTTTCAACACGATGTCCAAATATTTCACGTTCAGTAAAGATGCCCTTTCCTTTTGCACTATCATCAACTTGTGATTTACCAAAACCTAGCCCTTTTCGGTTGTTAGCAAAAAGTTGATTTCCTAATAACATGTTAAACGATTTTTCTCCTCTCGAAAAGTTACTCAGTGATTTCTCAAGATCTTGGACTTTGGTTTTCAGTGTTGAGTTTTCAGACACAAGTGAGGTGCATCTATTTATGAAATCCTTTTTCCTAGTCTAAATAGTTTCCTTTAGATTCAAGTTTTCTTTTTCAAGATCCTCGAAGCTATTCTTCAATTTTGATAATTTTGAATCTAAAGTTTTACAGTTTTTACATTCTAGGTTTTGAATTTTTTTCAAGTTCAGTTTCTAACCTAAAATTTTCATGAACAAGTTTTTTTCTATCAGATTTCAGTTTTTCATTTTTAGAATCAAGAGCTTCAATTGTTTTAGTAAGATCGAGGCAAAAATAAACAAGTTCTTTATAAGTGTAGCTCTTTACCTCATTAGATTCCTCTGAGCTTTCTTCTGAATCTGATCTTGATTCCTCTGAACTTGCTTCTGAATCTGATCTTGCCGTAAGACATAAGTTAGCCTCCTCTGAGCTATCAGTTGAAACTTCCTCTCCTTCCTCATCATCCCAAGTTGCTGCGAAGGCCTTTTTCTTCTTTTTCTTTTCCTTGATGTTTTTAAGAAGTGGACAATTTTGTTTGAAGTGGCCAGGTTTATTGCAGTTATAGCAGGTTAATTCAGTTTCAGAGTTGTCAGAGTCTTTTGACCTATTACCACTTGATTTCTTCTTGCGTGGCTTGAATTTCGACCATTTTCTGAAATTATTGACAGCCATTCCAAGTCCTTCAATTGGATCTTCTTCATCGCTCTCTTCTTTGCTCTTCAAGGCAATTGTCTTCTTCTTTGGTTCGGAATTGATGCGCTCCTCCTTTGCTTTTAACTCAAGCTCATACGTCATCAGATTTCCGATCAAATCCTCCATGCTCAGTTTGCTCAAATCTTTTGATTCTTGTATTGCCGTGACTTTTGCCTCAAAGTTTATCGGTAAGACTCGTAGAATCTTCCTTACCAGCTCTACCTCAGAGAATGCTTTTCCAAGCGCTCTAGCATTGTACACCAAGGTTGAGAAGCGTCCAAACACGTCCTTTATGCTCTCGCCTTTGTCCATCACAAAATTCTCGTATTCATTGCTGAACAAAGCTAGACGAGACTCTTTGACTTGAGAAGTTCCTTCGTGTGTCACCTCCAAAGTATGCCAAATTTCCTGTGCTGTTTTACAATGAGAAATTCTATTAAATTCAGTTTTATCAAGAGCACAGATCAAAGCATTCATGGCTTTAGCATTTGTAGTTTTTAATTTCTTATCATTAGCATCCCACCTCTCCTTAGGTTTAGGAATCTCAGTATCACCAATAGTTATAGTGGGAGGTGTATAGCCAGTTTCAATAATATCCCAAACATCATAATCAACAGAACTAAGATAAATACTCATCCTAACCTTCCAGTAAGCATAATCATTCCCATTAAACATTGGTGGCCTAACAATAGATTGCCCCTCAGAAAAAGCATTATTTGATGAATTCATGACTCTAGAGTTAAAGAAAAATTTACCTCGTTCTGATACCACTTGTAGGATCTAGATTAACCCTAGAGGGGAGGGGGGTGAATAGGGTTATCGCAAATTTTCTCAAATTAAACGCGGAAGCAATCAGAAGATAAATAAATATGCAGTAAAGTAAATCACACACAAATTTACCCAGCTTCGGCAACCCCTGCCTACTGCTGCATTCCCAGATTTCTATTAGAATTAAACAGTCTCCCGCTTACAAACACTCTGACAGACTCGCAGACACTCGCTCCCGCTCACAAACACTCCTACAGACTCGCACACACTGCTCCGCCTATAGAGCTTCGTAAACTCGCAAACTCTGCTCCCACCTATAGAGCTTTGCAAACTCGCATCCCCCTGCTCACTGAACTAATTCTAACTAGACAATCTGACAACACCTAAACCCTAGGTGGTGATTCACTCTGACTGGACTTTGACAATACAAACTGAAAATACAAAATACAGTTTGAACCCCAGGGCAAAATATAGATTGACAGTTTAAAACACCTTTGCTCTCAGAATAAATTTGGCCTAAAAACTAGATCAATAAAACCTGGCCCAAATTTAAAAACTAAATTAAAACTAAATTAAAACCCTAGACTTAATTTTAAAAATTAAAACCCTCCTTTTAAATTATAGAAGCCCGGCCTGCTTCCTTTTGTCTTCGACCCCCTGATTATTATCGGCCCGATCCTTTATCTCTTTACTTCCTGCCTGATCCCTTGAGAAATAAAATATGGCGATTCACGAATATTAGGACTTCGGCGATGTGTTGTTTCTCTGGTGATTGCGAGCTACTACTCCTTGATTCTATGTTGTTCTTGAATCTGGATTCGAGTGCGTCATTACTCGATGCTCTTTTGTCTCAATTCTGGTTCTAGGGTTTTGCTCTGTTGACTGTTGCTGGCGAATTGGACTCCAACTTTATCTTCCTTGTGGCGATGCTGGAATGTGTAAGTTATTCTGTTCGATGCTTTAAACTTGAACTTGATTCCAGTGATGATTTTTGGTTTTTGTTGCTCTGAATCGCCACTTGATCGAGTTTGGCTTTGATTTGGTATGTGAATTGTGCCTTTTGTTCTCTGGTTTTAATGCTTGAACTCGATGCCTTTTAGTCGATGATGATTGGGTTGTTATATAGGCGTCTGATTTGATTTACGTGATATTCACGTTGTTGATTCTTTCTGTTTTTACGCTTTGATATTTTTGGTAAGTTCGTTGTTCACACGGCTTCGATTATGTGCCGTTTGATTCTTTTGATTTGAAGCAGTCCAACCTTTTGATTTTATATCTGATACTTTCCTAATTATCAATTCTGACTTTTTCAAAGATACGAACTTGATTTTTTTTTCCGTGAATTTTTAAATCTGCTTCTCTGGTACTTACTTTAATCATTTGTATACTTCCTTGTTGGCTTAATTGTGAACTATCGTCTCTGGCCATTTTTGATTTTGATCTGAACTCCACTTATGTTGTCACTGCCTGCTGTTTGTGATCAGTTGCTTCGAGTTGAACTTTCTAGTTGATGTACTTGAGTTCTGCATGTTCATTGGTCCTTAGTGTAAAGTCTGATACATATCATAGTTTCATTCATGTAGCTTTCTGCATATACTTGCTTCTTGGTTGCATTGTAGCTTGCATGTTTCTGGTGCATTCACTGTTTCACTATGGTCATATGCATGTGTTCATTTGTGTTGCCATATTGATCTCTGCTTGAGCATCTGATGTTAATGCATTCACTATTCATTCCAGTAGTCATTCTGTACTTGTCTTGTGCACTTGAAACTTTGATGCTGCATTTGTACATTTTATTTCCCTGTAACTATGTGTAGACAGTTATCTTTGAGCATTTCAGTGGTCTTTGATGTTGAGTCAGTTGCCTGCCTTCACCTGTTGATCTTGTACATGTTCATAAGTCTGGTCTTTTACATTGAAGTATTGATGAGACTGCTGCATCAGTTTACTTGTACATGCATTCGCCTTGTTGCAGTTACACTTTGAATTTTGATCGAGGCCATTTGCATTTGTGTTGAATCTGATATTGATTTGACCTTGTGCACTCGAATTGGCGAGGCAGTGCACACGTGTATACGTGTGTACTGCAGCCACTCGTAAATACCTGTCCCTGATATGAATACTGATATGCACAGATATTACACAATCAAAGATGATGACGTTTAACCCATATATCTGAGACAGCTTTAAAAACAAATTCTATATTTTTGCAAATTAAATTTATTTCTTTTCAGATTACTGCTGTAGATTGTTAATTATACAGGTACACAGGAGACAAGACAAACACTGGAGCTGGACAATGCAGATGAGTGATTGAGTGATGTAGTGAGGTTGTTACTGTAAAATCAAATTGTGATGTATTCAGAAATTGTACAGTTATAGTGAGAGTCAGAATTTGTACTATTCAAAATTTGTAATAAAAGATTATTTGAATAAAATTTCAGTTTGAATTCAAATTCTGTGTTGATAAAATTTCTGTTTGTATAAAAATTTGCAAACATATTTATTCCTGTATGTGTATAATCTGTAAACACATCTAAAATACGATATATATATTTTGTTATCATCAAACACTAAACACACATCAAACACTTTGGATCAGATAGGTTCAGAAGTTAGATCCTCAACCTCTGCTTAAATGATTTGCTGTTGAGAATCAGTGGCACTAGGAAAAATGAGAACAGCTTCCGGATCCGTAGGAGTTACCATTGCTGGAAAGGAAATAAACCCTCAGTAAATTGAAGTCAACAATCCCAACAATCTGCAGTTAGGAGCTAACTTCGATGATCAGATTCCAAGATCCTCTATTTAGCATGAAATTGTGACTTGAGATGAATTAAATAATACGGTTGACGAAATTAATCAGAAAATGGAAAACAGCCAAAGGGCTCTTATGGACAAATTGAATGCCCTATTGACCTTGCAGTCTCATGCTACTCTAAGAACCATGACAGAGCCCGCGATCGCCATGGAGCAAGAAAATTATTCCCTTTTTGGCCTAAACATGAGAAACGGGAAGCAACCGCAGGAAGGAGTGATAGGTAGAACCGTAAGAATCAATATGGAAGGAAATACAAGCACTCCACCAACTACAAGGAAATCAGCTACAAACTTAAACCTAGGGTCGAATATCCCATGGGAGGATGTAGTCATGGATCTCTTTAACTCAAAAGACGGCGAGCGACTTGACGACGACAAGTTGGAAGGAAATACTAATGCTCACAATGATGCCAGGGAGATCCAAACTGCCCCCATCAGACCAACCGCAAGCCCACGGAACCTTGAGGGAGTAGCTCTCCTGAAGAGAGGAGAGCCTAGGCTTCCGCCCGCTCACCAAGATTGTTTGCAAAACCAAACATTGGTGTAGTCAATGACAGCCGACCTCCGGATTACCAAACATCTGAGGCATATATCGCAGACATGGTCAAGCGACTAATGGATGAAAGTAAGGATAAAAGGGATGATGAATGGGGATCCGCTCCAAGTCGGACTCCTTTCACTGATGACATTCTGAATGAGCGATACCCCGAAAAGTTCACTATGCCAACTTCTCCATCTTACGATGGAACGAGAGACCCCAAACCCCACTTACATAAGTACAATTAGTAAATGGATGGAGCGAATGCTATGGATGCCGTTTGATGTAGATGTATCTCGATTTTCTGGAGGGAATTGCTTCCATGTGGTTCACTAGGCTTCTGCCAAGATCCATCTCCACCTTCAATCAACTAGCAACAAGATTCCTTGATTAGTTTAGACTTCACATGGCACAACCAAAAGATGTGATGTCCTTGTCCGGCCTGTTCTAGGGGCGGAACGAATCTCTAAATTCTTTCAAGAATCGGTTCAACACTGCGGTAATCGAAGTAAGTAATCTGAACGATGATATGGTTTTCATGGCCTTAGTCCATGCAATTCACCCTGAGAGTGAATTCGGGAAATGGATCAAAATGAAACAACCCACCACTCGGAAGGACTTCAATCGAAAGGCGAGCCGGTATTTGAGATTGGAAGAGGCACGGGAATTAGAAAGGAAATCCGCTAACCTACAACTGACCAATATTGGGCAGAATGGTATGGCGATGAACCAAGATACAGACACCTTTGGGACCGCTGAAGGGAACACAAGAAAGAATGGGAATAAGAAAAGGAAGAACCAGAATTCTAACAAGCGAAATGGAAGTAGCAAGAGACTTAAAGGTTTGTGGCCCAAAGAATACACCCCGCTCAACGGTACTCCAGAAAACATCTATCTCGTGACATAGGGGACGGAAGAGTACAAGAAGCCGCCTAAAAAGGAAGCGACTGAACAACATAATTGTTTCGAAAAGTACTGCCGCTTCCATGAGACGCATAGCCACAGCACAAATGAGTATCGTCACCTAAAGAAATTGATTGAGGAATTGATTCGAGAAAACAAGCTTCAGTAGTATGTGAGGAAACCACTAAATCCTGACCAACCCGCAACACCCCAAACTCCTAGAGACCAAGGGAACCAAGTTGGAACTAGCAAAGAGGGAACCAGACGGACTGACCAGAGACTTATCAGTGGAACGATATCTGGAGGGCCCTATTCCACGCAAAAGAGTTGGGAAGAAATAGGGCAGTATGCGACCTCATTGAAGCATGCTCCGAAAGGTGTGTGCTTCACGATCGAAGATGGAACCCCTGCTAAGCAGCGGAGAACCTTGAACGATGACATAGTATCCGGAATCGAGACACTGAAGGAATAGAAGCTCCAACTTTTGACCCCATGGTCGTGACAGTAGGAATCAGACCCACCATGGTTTGACTAGTATTGTTAGACATCGGCAGCTTTGTGCATATCCCTTTTAATGCACTTTTGATTAGATGAAGATCTGTATGATAGATGTATCCACCTAACAAACAAAGATTCGAGGATTCACCGGTGAACCCAAACAACCTGTAGGAACAATTGACTTACCCGTAGAACTTGGAGAAGGCAACTGTAGAGTCACTCTCATCTAAACCTTTGTGATCGTAGATGAAATTTTCACCTACAATGCTTTCTTGAGGCGACCCGTCTTGGCAGATTTCAAGATTGCTTTAGCTCAATGGTGTCTAACTATGAAATTTCCAACGGAAAATGTAGTTGGGGTGATCAAGGGAGACCAAAGTGCCGCTAGGGAATGTTATATCGCTGAACTATGTGAGTTTAAAAGAAAGAAAAGAAAAGAGGAAGAATGTGTGGGAGAACTCTCCAGATTCATGAACCTGCCGAATAGCAACTATAGAGCTACCCCTGGCTTGGAGACCATAGCCGATTCGATAAGGCTTTGGACCCTAGAAAGAGGAGTTCAGGGGAGGAACGGGTAACAACGACAGAATTGACGGTGTCTGTCCTACTCGACATGGACGACCCAACACGTGTCCTCAAAATTGGATTGCTTCTTGGAAACAGGATGCGACTGGAACTCATCAAATTTCTTCGTGCCAATCTTGATGTATTTCCTTGGAAACATTACGATATGTGCGGGGTGTCTCTAGAGATAGCTTGCCATGCACTTAACAGTGATCCCAAGTATACACCCGTGAAGCAGAAGAGGCGCAGCCTAGGGCCCGAGCGGTCCAAAGCGCTAAGGGAAGAAGTGGACAAGCTGATGGCGAATGGCTTTATCTACGATGCAACTTACCCTGAATGGGTATCTAACCCGGTTTTGGTCAAGAAGTCCAATGGGAAATGGTGAACTTGTATTGACTACTTGGATCTGAATAAAGCTTGCCCGAAAGACAACTTTCCTCCTCCCAGAATCGATAAGCTCGTGGACGGGACAGTTGGGCATAAACTGCTATCATTTATGTATGCATACTTGGGGTACAACTAGATCATGATGCATGAATCGAATCAAGAAAATACCAGTTTCATTACCGATCTAGGACCATATTGCTAAAAAGTTATGCCATCTAGCTTAAAGAATGCTGGGCAACTTACTAGCGACTAGTGAACGCCATGTTTAAACGTCAGATTGGGAAGACAATGGAAGTTTATGTAGATGATGTGTTGGTTAAATCACCCATAGCTGTGAATCACTTGGACAACCTCGCTGAAATGTTCGAAATACTCCACAAATATGGAATGAAGCTCAATCCACTTAAGTGTCATTTCAGAGTAGCCTTTGGAAAGTTCTTGGGATTTATCGTAAGCGCCAGAGGCATCGAAGCAAATCCCAAGCAAATAACCGCTTTGCGGGAAGCCGAAGCTCCAAGGAACAGGAAAGAATTACAAAGCTTGAATGGAAAGATTGCAGCACTGAGCCGCTTTATCTCAAAAGCAACCGACAAATGTATACCGTTCTTTGACGCGTTAAAGAAGGGAAATAAAACCTCGAATGGAATCGGGCTTATCAAACCGCATTTGAAGAGCCGCTGTGACATATGAAAACCCCACCAATCCTGTCCAAGCTAGTAAACGGAGAAGATTTATACATCAACTTAGCAGTCTCGCCGCATGCATTGAGTGTCGCTGTGACGACCCGGATTTTCAGTCGTTGATTTTTGAACATTTAATTTATTTTAAATGTTGAATCTGAAATGTAAATGGAATTTTAATATGAAGTTTATTGATCAAATAAGTGGAATAAGATTTAAATTTTAAATATAACGATTTATCGTAATACGGAAATGGTGAATAATTGAAATTTGAGTTGAATATGAATAGAAACGATTTCTAATATGGATATAAATTCTATTTGAATTAGAATTGAGTTAATAAGTTTTTAAAATTGGGATTCAAGCGATTTCGTAAATTTTTGAATCGTCGATTTAATCGATGCGTTAAAATAGCGATCCGGGGCACAGTCTCAGAATTCGACGAAACTCATTCCATTGGATCCGTAATAGTGTATTATTATCGGATTTCAAATTTCGTAGCGTTTGGATTTATCGTTTGGTCGTGCGATCTGAAAACGCCTAGAAATAATTTAATTGAATTGATTTAAATAGTCAATTTAAAAAGCTATCTTCTCCATACGGTCGAGTTAGGCCTCGAGACTTGTTCCATTGGGTTCGAAATAGCGGTATAACATTTGGAACGCCAGGCAGCACACTTAAATAGGAGTTCGGTATTTCCCTGTATATAATACGGGATATTTTGAATGGATAAGTAAGAAATCAAATCAACAGTCAAACCCTGTTTTCTTCCAACCGACCTACCTTACTAGTACGAGAGTCGACCTAACTTCATACATAGCCGCACCTTTCATCGTTTTAAAATCATGAATTCTTTCCCGTTCAGATTCTCGATCGAAAAAGAAAAAGAAAAAAAAACCAAAATCGTTCGTTCATACTTCATATATATATATATATAAGAAAATATTCCCTCTATTTCATTCCCAAATCAAATTCAAAATTAGATGAAGCAAGCTCTGGGATGGTTGACAGTGGTTCGTGAGCTTCATTAGGTTAGGGTTTTGTGTTGACTTGGGGCGCGCGCGATGGTCGATGGAAGTGAAGCGCGGAGAGATGGCAGCGGCATTCTTGTTCGGCGAGGTGGAAGCGTTCGATCGAGGCTAGGGTTAGTGGTGCGATGAGGGAGGCGATGTCGCGTTTGATGATCGGAAGCGAGCGCGATGTCAGAGGGGAAGCGTGGAAGCGGCAATGGCATGGAGATGGTCGACTACCAATTTGGGTTTTTGGGGCCTGGGCTGTATGCGTGTGCTTCGAGGTGATAGAGGTGTGGGCTTCTCTAGTGGGGTGTGCGGGCGTGGGCGACGCTCAAGAAGTTGTAGTCGTGAGTGAAGGCGGAGGGCTTGGGCAATCGACGCAGTAGCGTGAGGGAGGAGAGAACAATAAGGTTAAATAATTTAATAAGCTATATTTAAGTTAATTGAAATTTTAAATTATTTGGGTGCTTATGAATATAATAACTAATTTACATACGAGGTCAAAAAAATCGTGAAACAAGTCAGGAGTGGTTCGCAGTTGGAAAATCTACAAAATAAAATTGGGTTGGGATTTTTCGAAGTCAGCTGGGAATTTAAATAATTTGAAATCTGGATGTTCGGCAAATTAAAAATCAAGGTGAGTAAATCTCACTCATTTGGATTGCTAGTTTTTAATTTAAAATATTAAAAATTATTTATTGATTGATCGGATGAATTGATAATTATTATTGTTAGTTGGATGTTATACTATATATAGTAGTATATATATTAGTAGTTGGATATTATTCCCGCCCATTGGAGCGGATGAGACCCTATGTGCCCCGCATAATAGCGGATGACCTTATATTACCGCGATATCCCGCCTCGAAGCGGGATTGGTATTTTATGTTATCTAACATCTGTAGATGCAGGGAAAACAGGTTGGAGGGATTCAACTGGATTCCTCAAAAATATATTTATTGTTTTCATATATAGCAATATATGATGTGATTGGATAAATCTATTATGGATTGTTTTGTGATTTGTTTATTAGATGCTATAGTAGCACTGCCCTTAATTTTTGGTATTTTAAATACCATAAATATTATTTTTGAATTTGAAGGAACTAAAAGGAGAATTTGGATATAAAAATAGTTATATCGAAATTTTGGATTATTTTAAAGGAAATTGATTTGGATAAAATAAATAATTTGATTTTGGAATTTGTACTTATCTATTCGTAAAATATTTTTAATAGAGATTTTAAAATAATTTATATAAGGGATTTTTAACCATGGATTTTAAATGATAAATTCTCAAAATATGGTTAAGAGGTTAAAATCGATATTTAAAATAGATTTGAATAATATATGGAATTTATAAGGAGTGGATTTATAAGATGGGATTTTATAAATGAGATTATTTTTATAAATAAGTAAAACCCAAATGAGTTTATAAATTTATAAACGATGTTTATAAATAAGGGAAAATGATATAAGTTAATAAATTGGAATATAAATTTATAGTGTGAATTTATATCGAGATATGGGAATTCGGTTTTTGAAAAAAATAGTGAATTTTATTTTTTAGACGTGAGAATAATTATGAAGTTGAAATGTAGTCGATGTGATATGAATCGATAGGGATTTATAAATCAAAATTGGTAATATTGGATTTTAAAAATAGATTTGTCGAGAAATTAAAATTGTTTAAAAATGGGATTTTTATTTACTAAACTATATAGTTAAAGCTTCTTTAGTATCGAAATACTTCGAAAAATGGATTTTTCAAATATCTAATATTTATTGAAATGAATTCACATTTTAAAAATAAGCTTTGTTTATTTAAAAATGAATTGGAAATGAGTTATCAATGTTTATTTTAAGCGTTAGATATTTTAAATAATTACTTAAACATGTTTTTTAAAAAATTATTCTTTAAAAATACTTAGCATAAAAATATATAGTTTTGAAATGGTTGAAATTTATTTATAAATTCTCTTGGGATTTGAAGACAAGGTTATTTAACGGATATGAGTTTTATAAGAAAAACTTGTAAAGGAACTCTGGAAACTTAAGAAAATTTCCAAATCGTTGAATAAGAAAATCTTGAAAAATGAATTGGAATTCATAAAAGAAGTTAGAAATGAGTAGTTGAAATTGTAGACAAGTGTAATCGATTTTGGAAATTTTAAAAGAGATAAATTAATATATTCCGAGAACTTGTAGAATCCATTATAAATGAGAGAAGGAATTTACAAGTAAATTATAAAGGATTTGAGAAGTATGAAATAAAATGGAATATTTCCTAAATATTGGAAATAAAATGATTTTAGAAAAATATACTTATAAATATTTCCTAAGTATTGAACTGGAAGGGTTTAAAATATTTTAATTAAGAGATTACCATTATAGAAAAAGTTTAAAGTATTGAATTATAGATGGAATTGGAAAATATTTCTAAGTGTTGATATGAGTTGAAATATCCTGTTATGGATTTAAGTATTTGAAATCGTTTTCAAATATTGAATATACTGGAAGAGATTTGAATATATATCTTTGTAAATATATTTAAAATAAGTGTTTTTGAAAGATTTATAAAATAAGGCCTAATGACTACTTATGGATGTTATTTGATAGTTAAATAACCGACTACCAAATCTGGCCAAATTCATTGATCGTTTCGAAGAGACCGGGATCAGATTTAATTATCCGAAAACCACTTCAATCCGATTTGTGCGTTAAGAATTGGGATATCATGAAGATAATGAAGACGGTGATTCTGGAGATTCGGTTTGTTCATACCCAGAACAACTTGTATGGATGAATGCGATCAGCACATTGTCATTGGAGGGCAATGAGCATTCTAAGTATAAATTCCTTGAAAGGTAATTGTAGCCACAAGCCTCATCAACCGGGAATGACTAAAACATGGGAGATGCAGCAAGGCTAGTGGGTCGCACCCAAGTAGGGTATGTTACTACTTTTCTAGATACTCTCAGATATATATTATAATTATGGATGTGGTTGTGCATGGAAAGGAGAGCGCTCGATTAGGGTGGGAACACCTGGGGTGATACCATAATCGGTACTATCCAGCAAGGAGTAGGCCGGTTTTGTGTTGGCAAGGATCGATCTCGGTACATTTTTCTAGAGGTAACCTGTGGCGAGCGGTTCCCCAGTAGCCCAGTAATTGTGTGGAATCTAATATCCACTACGTGCCTGTACGGTTTTGATTATGCCCAACTATGCTGAAACGTGAGATGCAAGCATTTCAGCTATTTTCTAAATTTACTTTTTATAGACACTATTATAATATTAGATGATTTTGATATAAAAAAATGTTTTTGTTATAGTAAAGTAAAACCCCATCATGTTTATGTGTGGCGTGGTCTTACGAGATACCTTTATTTTTCAAAGGATTTTGATAACTATAATAATTCATTGAGTGTGATTTCTCACGCTGGTTTCCAGACTGATTCGGGTGTTATTTTATTATAATGCTTGGGTCAGACCGAGTATTACAGATTCAGGTTAGGATGCTATGGAGCTTAGGAGACGAGCTGGATAACAGGGACATATTCCTCGTACTTGATTATATTCCGCTGTGTGTGTCAGGCTGTATAGTCAGCACTGGTGAGGACAAGTTACTATAACTGTCCTGATTGATTATTGATTTTTGTACTTTGATAATTGTGTGTATATTAACCGCTACAGATTCTTCTTGTATAAAAATCTACTATTATATATTATATTTTGTTCTGCTGCGATTGTGAGATTCTATGTTATGTTTCTGTTTTTCTTCTATCTTTTCTTCTTCACCCCTAATGATTCGTATTTTTGTGCAATTTGAGTTGGACATATGTGATTTATTGTCGACTAAAAGGGTACAGAGATACGGGCCATTACTGTTGGTATCAGAGCTGAAGGTTAAGCGAGGACCTTGGCTTTGATGGGGATTACTCATTAGAAATAGAGTCAGTAGTACTCTAGAATGAGTTTGAGTGTATTAGTAGATATGAGCGCGTATTTGTTAGTGAATATAAATTGTTTTATATTGTGTTAATTTATCTGTTGAGTGGCATATAAATTTTGGTTGAATAGTGGGACGCCACGAAATCAATAGGAATTTCTAAACACTTAAAACACGCAATTAGACACAGTATTGTTCTGAAGCGGGTAAATGAAATTATTTTACCTAAATTATATTTTGATATAAAAGAAATAATTTTCTGAAATTATTATAGTGAATTGATATGTTGGGATGTTATCAAAACAAGACTATAAAATTGAAAATGGTTTATAGAAACCAAAATAAAATTGTATAAGTATGAATTATACAAATGAGTTAAAATTAAATTTTGATTCAAACCAGAGTCTGGAAAATTTAATCCCAAGAATTTTTGGAAATGTTTTCCAAAGTGTTTTGAAATGAAAAATAGTAATATTATTTGGAATATTTTTGAATAAAAATTATTTTAATAAAAGATTTGGAAGGAAATAAAGCACTGAACTCACTTCAGTCGCTGGAAAATAATTCTGGTGAAGACGACTGCATCATCGGTATTCATTTTCGAGTTTCTAAGTGACGGATTGCTACCGGTATCGTTGTTTCAAGATTGTTTTGGGAAAAACAAGTTTGATTAAAATTCCAAAGAGAATTCGGTTGGTAAAAGCAGGTTTGATATAAAAAAATTCCAAAGTTAAAGCTTGATATACAAAAGGGAATATTTGTATATATATTTGATTTTAAAAATGATTTGAAATAAAACCAAGTGTTTAAACTCTGGAATTTCATCTAAATAAAGTGTGAGATTGGATTTTGGAATTGAAATTTAACTTAAGTAAGTTAAAATAAATTATATGAATTGGAATTTAACTTAAGTTAAATAAGAATTGAATTGGAATTAGAAATGATATCGAATGGAATTATATATATAACTTGGATTGCAAAGTGACTGTATAACTAAGTTATAAAATTTGAATGGAATAAAAAAAATTTAAGGGAAAAACTTTGGAATTGGGAATAAATAAGTTTGGATAGTTTACAAAATTGGAATTAATGGAATAATATATATTTAAGCTATAAAGTGTTGTATAATCTTGAGTCAATATTAAAATGTGAATATACTCGAGTATAGAATTGATGGAAATGTGAAAAATAAGTTGTGTAACTTATAAAATTGAAAAGTGAAATAGAAAACCCAAAATAAAAATGGCTTGATATTTTGGTGAAGAAATAAAAAAATTCAAACTTGAATTATAAAATGAATTTGAACTAAGTCAAACCAATTGAAGTGATTTTTGAAATAAAAATTAGACATTAAATTATAAAATGGAAGTGAACTAATTAGATAATTAATTAGTTAATTGAATATAGAAATGGATATTAACTTGGTTAAGTAAAATGGATTGTGGATTGAAATTGAAATTAAATATGGAACTTGAGTTATAAATAAAACTCGACTTAATTGTAAGCGAATTAAATATATTTCGAAATGTGGTCGAATAAAATGGAATTGGATTGAAATAGTGATGACTTAAGTTATAAATAAATTCAATTTAAGTGGAAATAAATTGAATATGGCTTTGAGATATTATTTAAATGAATTCGGGTATGAAATTAAGTTTTGAAGTGAAAATGAATATATGTATGGTATAAAAGGTTATAATAAACCTTAATATTAATTTTATGAAATGATACTCAAAATAATATAGTGTAAATTGAGATATACCAAGAAAATGGAAATGCAAATCGATAGAAGGTAAATAAATTGAACAGGAATCAATTTAAATAAAATGAAATTTGATTTCAATAGAAATGAACTTAAGCTATATGGTTGAAATGATTGAAAGTAAACGAATTAACTTAAGTTGATATTTTTGGATGGAAATTGGCTCAAATAAATTTATGGAATGGGTTATTAAGTGAATTGGCATAAAATGAAATGTTGTTGATATAAAAATTTAGCGAACAAGATTTTTGTGAATAAAATTGAATGTGAATTAATAGAAGTTGATAAATTAATTTAGAATCAATTTTGAATGGTTTATAAGCTCAAATGGTTGTGTATAAATAAATAGCACCAAATAGCATGGAAAAATTTTCGTTGAAGTAAACATGAGTAAACAAAATTTTGGAATCAATGGAAGATGAATAAATTGATTTAAAACCAATTGAAAATGGATATGAATTTGTTGGGTATAAATATGAATGGAATGATAATAAATGGTATGTGAATCACTTCGAATTGAATGAAATGGTATATGGATCGATTGAAAGTAATTAAATTAGTGCCAGAACTTTATAATTGCTTATAAATACATGTTTAACATGCTTGGTTATGCAAAGTATGTGTTTAACTATTTAAATAAATGAAATGTTATTAAATTTCATGTTTTTGGTACTTACGTGTTTAAATTGAGTAAGTACAGGTACAGAGAGACTATTGGGCTAGATTTGGATTATGAAATTGCATATAAGATAAGCTCGCTTGCTTAATAACGCTAATATAAGGTTCGTTTTCGGATTAAATACCGCAATGAATAAATATTGATATATATTGTGTTTTCTGACCATGTGGGTCGATGTATATCTTTTTATCACTTTTGTCATATTGCAAAAGGTTCTCCGTACAAAGGAGACTCTACCAAAAAAATTCGAAAATTCCAGGTGTTAGAAAATTTTTGTTAACTAAAAAAGGTTGATTTTGAATTGAAATGGTAATAAAGGGTTTTGAATTAGAAATGGAAGCTAATTGATTTGGTGGAAACAAAGAGTTAGAAAAAGTGGAACATTGAGTTATAACTAAGTGGTTTTGAAAAGTTAATGGGTTTGGAGCATTTTTCCTACCTTAGCAATTTGGGGATGAAATTCTTTTAAGGGAGGAGGAATGTAACGACCCGGATTTTTAGTCGTTGATTTTTGAACATGTATTTTATTTTAAATGTTGAATCTAAAATGTTAATGGAATTTTAATATGAAGTTTATTGGTCAAATAAGTGGAATAAGATTTAAATTTCAAATATAACGATTTATCGTAATACGGAAATGGTGAATAATTGAAATTTGAGTTGAATATGAATTGAAACGATTTTAAATGTGGATATAAATTCTATTTGAACTATAATTGAGTTAATAAGTTTTTAAAACTGGGATTTCCAGTGATTTCGTAAATATTTGAAATCGTCGATTTAATCGACGCGTTAAAATAACGATCTGGGGCACTGTCTCGGAATTTGATGAAACTAGTTCCATTGGATCCATAATAGTGTATTATTATCGGATTTCAAATTTCGTAGCGTTTGGATTTACCATTTGGTCGTGCGATCTAAAAACGCCTAGAAATAATTTAATTGAACTGATTTAAATATTCAATTTAAAAAGCTATCTTCTCCATACGATCGAGTTAGGCATCAAGACTTGTTCCATTGGGTTCGGAAGAGCGGTATAACATTAGAAACGCCAGGCGGCACACCTAAATAGGAGTTCGGGATTTCCTTGTATATAATACGGGATATTTTGAATGGATAAGTAAGAAATCAAATCAACAGTCAAACCCTGTTTTCTTCCAACCGACCTACTATACTGGTACGAGAGCCGACCTAACTTCATATGTAGCCGACCCTTTCATCATTTTAAAGTCACGAATTCTTTCCCCCTTCAGATTCTTGATCGAAAAAGAAAACGAAAAAAACAAAATCGTTCGTTCGAATATATATAAAAGAAAATATTCCCTCTATTTCATTCCCAAATCAAATTCAAAATTAGATGAAGCAAGCTCTGTGATGGCCGACAGTGGTTCGTGAGCTTCATTAGGTTAGGGTTTTGCGTTGACTTGGGGCGCGCGCGATTTTTGGGGTAAGTGAAGCGCGAGGAGATGGCGGCGACATTCTTGTTCGACGAGGTGGAAGCATTCGATCGAAGCTAGGGTTCATGGTGCGATAAAGGAGGCGATGTCGCGTTTGACGACCGGAAGCGAGCGCGGGCACGTACGCGATGTCAGGGGGGAAGCGTGGAAGCGGCGATGGCATGGAGATGGTCGACTGTCAATTTGGGTTTTTGGGGCGTGGGCTGTTCGTGTGTGCTTCGAGGTGATGGAGGCGTGGGCTTCTCAGGTGGGGTGTGCAGGTGTGGATTGTTGTGTGGTTTGTTTATTAGATGCTATAGTAGCACTGACCTTAATTTTGGTATTTTAAATACCATAAATATTATTTTTGAATTTGTAGGAAATAAAAGGAGAATTTGGATATAAAAATAGTTATATCGAAATTTTGGATTATTTTAAAGGAAATTGATTGGATAAAATAAATAATTTGATTTTGGAATTTGTACTTATCTATTCGTAAAATATTTTTAATAGAGATTTTAAAATCATTTATATAAGGGATTTTTAACCATGGATTTTAAATGATAAATTCTCAAAATATGGTTAAGAAGTTAAAATCGATATTTAAAATAGATTTGAAAAATAAATGGAATTTATAAGGAGTGGATTTATAAAATGGGATTTTATAAATGAGATTATTTTTATAAATAAGTAAAACCCAAATGAGTTTATAAATTTATAAACGATGTTTATAAATAAGGGAAAATGATATCAGTTGATAAATTGGAATATAAATTTACGGTGTGAATTTATATCGAGATATGGAAATTCGGTTTTTGAAAAAAATAGTGAATTCTATTTTTGATATGTGAGAATAATTATGAAGTTGAAATGTAGTCGATGTGATATGAATCGAGAGGGATATATAAATCGAAATTGGTAATATTAGATTTTAAAAATAGATTTCTGTCGAGAAATTAAAATTGTTTAAAAATGGGATTTTTATTTACTGAACTATATAGTTTATGCCGCTTTAGTATTGAAATACTTCGAAAAATGGATTTTTCAAATATCTTATATTTATTGAAATGAATTCACATTTTTAAAAATAAGCTTTGTTAATCGATTGGTTTTATTTAAAAATGAATTGGAAATGAGTTATCAATGTTTATTTTAAGCATTAGATATTTTAAATAATTACTTAAATATGTTTAAAAAAAATTATTATTCTCTAAAAATACTTAGCATAAAAATATAATTTTTTGAAGTGGTTGAAATTTATTTATAAATTCTCTCGGGATTTGAAGATAAGGTTATTTAACGGATATGAGTTTTATAAGAAAAACTTGTAAAGGAATTCTGGAAACTTAAGAAAATTTCTAAATCGTTGAATAAGAGAATCTTGAAAAATGAATTGGAATTCATAAAAGGAGTTAGAAATGAGTAGTTGAAGTTATAGACAAGTATAATCGATTTTGAAAATTTTAAAAGAGATAAATTAATAGATTCCGGGAACTTATAGAACCCGTTATAAATGAGAGAAGGAGTTTACAAGTAAATTTTAAAGGATTTGAGAAGAATGAAATAAAATGGAATATTTCCTAAGTATTGGAAATAAAATGGTTTTAGAAAAATATACTTATAAATATGTCCTAAGTATTGAACTGGAAGGGTTTGAAATATTTTAACTAAGAGATTACCATTATAGAAAAATTTCAAAGTATTGAATTATAGATGGAATCGGAAAATATTTCTAAGTGTTGATATGAGTTGAAATATCCTGTTATGGATTTTAGTATTTGAAATTGTTTTCAAATATTGAATATACTGGAAGAGATTTGAATATATATCTTTGTAAAGATATTTGAAATAAGTGTTTTTGAAAGATTTATAAAATAAGGCCTAGTGACTGCTTATGGATGTTATTTGATAGTTAAATAACCGACTATCAAATCTGGCCCAATTCGTTGATCGCTTCGAAGAGACCGGGATTAGATTTAATTATCTGAAAACCACTACGATCCGATTTGTGCGTTACGAATTGGGATATCGTGAAGATAATAAAGACGGTGATTCTGGAGATTTGGTTTGTTCAGACCCAGAACAACTTATATGGATGAATGCTATCAGCTCATTATCATTGGAGGGAAATGGGCATTCTAAGTATAAATTCCTTGAACGGTAATCGTAGCCTCAAGCCTCATCAACCGGGAATGACTAAAACATGGGAGATGCAGCAGGACTAAGTGGGTCGCACCCAAGTAGGGTATGTTATCACTTTTCTAGATACCCTTGGATATATATTATAATTATGGATATGGTTGTTCATGGAAAAGAGAGCGCTCGATTAGGGTGGGAACACCTGGGGTGATAACATATTCGGTACTATCCAGCAAGGGGTAGGCCGATCCTGTGTTGGCAGGGATCGATCTCGGTACATTTTTCTAGCGGTGTACCG
This sequence comes from Allium fistulosum, assembly GCA_030737815.1. NCBI lineage: Eukaryota > Viridiplantae > Streptophyta > Magnoliopsida > Asparagales > Amaryllidaceae > Allium > Allium fistulosum. The sequence goes on along the minus strand of CM060903.1, from coordinate 801,787,732 downwards.
TAGCGAGCGGTACCTCAGTAGCCCAGTCATTGTATGGAATCCAATATCCACTACGTGGCTGTACGGTTTGATTGTTCCCAACTATGCCGAAACGTGAGATGCAAGCATTTCAACTATTTTCTAAATTTACTTTCTATAGACACTATTATAACATCAGATGATTTTAACATAAAAATTTTTTTGGTTATCGTAAGGTAAAAACCCATCGTGTTTATGTGTGGCGTGGTCTTATACCTTTATTTTTTAAAGGATTTTGATAACTGTAATAATTCAAATTAAGTGTGGTTTCTCACGCTGGTTTTCCAGACTGACTTGGGTGTTATTTTATTATAATGCTCGGGTCAGACCGAGTATTACAGATTCAGGTTAGGATGTTATGGAGCTCAGGAGACGAGCTAGATGATAGGGACGTATTCCACGTACTTGATTATATTCCGCTGTGTATGTCAGTTTGTATAGTCAGCACTGGTGAGGACAAGTTATTATAACTGTCCAGATTGATTGTTGATTGTCTGATGATTGTGTGTCTATTAACACCTATAGATTCTTCTTGTATAAAAACCTGTTATTATATATATATATACATTATATTATATTTTGTTCCGCTGCGATTGTGAGATTCTATGTTGTGTTTCTGTTTTTCTTCTATCTTTTCTTCTTCGCCCCTAATGATTCGTATTTCTATGCAATTTGAGTTGGACACATGTGATTTATTATCGACTCAAAGTGTACGGAGATACGGGCCGTTACAGTCGTGCTCATACAGAAGAAGCTAAGATCTAGCGACCCGTATATTACATCAGTAAGCGGTTCACTGGAGCAGAAAAGAACTACCCAAAATTGAATAAACTAGCATATTGCCTCTTAATTGCATCTAGAAAATTACAAACATACTTCTAGGCACACCCTATCAGTGTGCTGGCAGATCAACCCTTGAAGCAAGTGTTATACCACCCTGAGACCTCTGGATAGTTTATCAAATGGAATATAGAAATTAAGTCGGTACGAAATCACATACCATCCTCGAAAGGCAATCAATGGGCAGGTGCTAGCAGATTTCTTTGTCGAATTTACAGTACGAGATGACAAGGAAGGAATGACTCCAGAAGCGGAGACACATTGGAAGCTGTTCGTCGATGGTGCATCTAACAACTTCTGCTCGGGAGCAGGGGTAGTGCTCAAAACTCCCAAAAGATGATCCGTCTGCCATGCCTTGCGCTTGGAATTCCCTGCAACAAATAACAAGGAATAATACGAAGCATTGATAGCTGGGCTAAACATTGTGAGGGAACTCGAGATAAAATCCGTACACATCTATAGCGACTCTCAACTAGTCGTCTGTCAGGTGAAAGGCGAATACCAGGCTCGGAGGGGAGAACCTCGCCCCGTATCTATCTAAAGTACAGGAACGGCTGAACGACATCGAGCATTACACCATAACTCATATCCCTAGGGAACAGAACACAAAGGCGGATTATCTGGCCAAACTAGCTAGTTCCAAAGAAGCTCAGTCATTGAGGCTGGTCACAGTTGAAACATTGAACACTTTGAGCATAAGCGAAATGGATATCGACTAGATTTTTGAGACATCCAAGGAACCAAAGACATGGATGACGCCGATCAAAGACTACCTGCTCACAGGAGCTCTCCCCGCAGATAGGAACCCACGGAAGAAGCTTCTCCGAAAGCAATGCGATTTGTAATGTAGGATGGGATACTCTACCGAAGGGGATTCTCTACACCCTTGCTCAGATGTGTGACCAACGACGAAGCTCAAAGGATCCTAAAAGAAGTCCATGAAGGCGATTGCGGAGATCATACCGGGGGACAAACCCTTGCAAAGAAAGTTCTCTAGTACGGGTACTTTTGGCCGATAGTGAGCCAGACGGTGCGATCAATGCCAAAGATTCAGCAAGATCCAAAGAAGCCCTCGACGGAGCTAACACAGATGATCAGCCCATGGCTGTCCGCAATCCGGGGAATCGATTTGATTGGCGCATTACCAATGGCTAAAGGGGGAGCCAAATATGCTATCGTTGTCGTTGGCTATTTCACAAATGGGCCGAAGCAGAACCGCTGGCCACTATTACCACAAAAAAGTCATTAATTTTTTTACTAAAAATATTATGCAGTTTTAGGGTGCCATAGAAAATCATCACGGATAACGGGACTAAATGCGAAAGCGTTGAGTTCAAAAACTTTTGCAAACACTTTCGAATCGAGAAAAGCTTTTCTACTGTCAAACATCCGCAGGCAAACGGGCAAGTGGAAGCAGTAAATAAGATCATCAAGTCCACCATAAAAAAATGGTTAACTAAAGAAAAATGGAAATAGGGTCGATGAACTTCCAATCGCACCATGGGCCTACAGGACAAAAGCACAAATTTGCAACTGGGCACTCTCCATTCACACTAGCATTTGGTTCAGAAGCAATGATCTCGTTTGAGCTAGAAGTCCCTTCTCATCGAAGGTGAAACTTCAATTAAGGGAAAAACGAACAACTCCTACTTGAGTCACTCGATATGGTTGATGAGAAGTGGGAGGAAGCCGAATTAAGGACTGCAGCTCACCAAAAAAGGGTCGCACGATACTTCAACTCCAAAGTTCATAATCGGCATTCGAAGTGGGAGACCTTGTCCTTAGGAGGGTCTATCCTGTAGTAGGTGCACTCAGACCAAACTGAAAAGGACCGTATGTGATCGGTCAGAAACTAGGGGATGACACATTCAAGCTAACAACCGTTGACGGAATCCAAATTCCCCGATCATGGAACAACGAATTGCTGCATCATTACTTTACCTAAGACTACCTTATGTACTTCCTATTTCCAGCAAATAAGCCATCCCAGAATACCGGAGGCATTGTAAATAGGTAAAACTTGCCCAACTTTCAATAATAAAATTTCTTTGCTTTCTGAACCAATAAAACTATGTTCACCAAAGTAACCTGCCGGGTCGTCGGGGTCAAATCGACTCAAAATCATCTGATACCTACTTGAGATAGTGGAACCATGCTCAAGTATGCCACACTTACTCCTCGTGCGACGCCTCACCTCTATACTCACGCTGGCTAAGGACACTACGGAGTAATGCCGTCAACCAGCGCGAAGAATAAGGCTGTTGAGGAGCGACCATCCGTGTAATTGCTTTGTGCGAGCACCGATATGTCAGATAGTATAACATGCATTTCATTTCAAGAGGAAATCCGACATACCGATACAAACTCAAAGCTAACACACAGTGGCTAGGTGGACTTCGGAAACAAGTATAGAAATAAACATAACACAAATCAGTCACAGACATTCATATCACAAAGGCGGAATCAGATATGAATATATGAAATAAAAATGTACATCAAAGTAGTGGTCAAACAAGATCCACTACATCACAAAAGAATAGATACAGGTGCTAGCAAAAGCATAAGTATACATCAAGGAGTCTCTATCTCAAATGTATACTAACAAAAGCTACTATGCTAGAGTAGTTAGCCAAAAAGTCAGGTGATGGACCCTGATAAGAAGTCAAGCAGGAGCACCTGAAACATCTCGGTCTGACCCGAGTATTATTTAAGAAGAAAATAATAAACGGATCAGTCTAGCTATAAATATCAGATAAAATGAGATAGGATAAGAGATATGACCAAAAATGTATGATAATAAAGAAATGCCATATTGCGTCAAGTATATATCAAATAACAATCAAAAATCATACAATATCTCAAATCATCTATAAACACCAAAAAGAATCACATTCTTTAAATTATTCACTAAACACAAATATTGATAGAGCTTATCAATTCAATCCACAAAAATTGGTGAAACACAAATTCTAGAAATCACAACGAGAAATCCAGAAATCACAAAAGGGGGGAGGCCTATCACAAACGGGAACATGAAAATTCACCAACACGTGCATCCCAAACGGGTCGCTAACCCATGGTCGCTAACCATAAACTGAACATCGATGCACTTAAAAAGATACGCCCTATGCACAGTCGAACATCGACGCACCTGAAAAGATACGCCCCATGTATAAACTAACATCGATGCACCTAAAAAGATACACCCCATGCCTAGTCGTACATCGATGCACCTAAAAAGATACACCCCATGCACCGACTTAATGAGCCGATTGCTCCATGAACGGTCCAAAGACCATGGGTCGCTAGCCCATAAAAATGAGACGAAGCTCAAAAGAACGGGGTATAGTCCCCTACGTGGACAAAGAGACATCGCACATCGCTAGTCTAAACCATAAAATGATCATCATCGATCATCAAGAAGTATCGATTACACTAAGCTAGTAAATATAAGAGTTTAGCTTCATGTCCCATAACCACTAGTTTAACTTAAATATTTACGAACAAATTGTAGATTCCCACTCGAAAATTGTCACAAGAATTTCAATCGAACAAGTCCAAAAATTAACCGACGAAGTAAACGCAAGCGTTTCATACCACTTGTTTTGCTAAGCCGTTTAATTAGATTTTCTCATACGAATGAGGTAAAGGTTTGTATATACTAATAGATTAGAAAACGGTTTTATAAACGAGCTTTGTATTAAAAATAGAGTTGAAATCATCTTTGTAAAAGAGTTTGGATATTTACTACTAGTATAGAAACCTTTGTATTTTAAAGTGACAAATCATAGAAATCATTGTAGAAACAATCAATCACCAAAATCCACATACGATGACGTGAATCAAATCCAAAGAAATCGATACCGAATCCATCAAAATGGATATTCTCAAAAGTCCCGAAAAAGAAGTCATCAAAGTCAATAATAAATGATAACAATAAATCAGACAATCACGAATCGATAAAAATTGGAACCTCAAGCTAAATAGGCAAAATAGGAAAAAACAAGCAGGTCAATCGACTGACTGCAGTGGCCAGTCGACTGATCCAGAAACCCAAAAGTTTCAGTTCCTGCAGTCAGTCGACTGACTGCTGAAAAAAGAGACTTTTAGTTTCTGCAGACAGTCCCAGAAACTCTCGGTTCCTACAGCCAGTCGACTGACTGGCACTGGGACTGTTTTTCAGCCCATCCAAATGAAGAGCAAACTCTCCCAACTTGCGACCGGACGAGCAATGGGCGCTAGTCGTTTATGTCAATTGACAACCCAGCCCTATAGGCTCTTCAATACACCACCAAAAGCATGTTCATGCATCAAAGCAAGGATTTTTAAAGTTTTAGACTTCAAAACATCAAAAATTGAAATGTTCACCAAATCAATTCAAATCAAAAGCAAATGAACATGAATATTTGTTAGGAATTCATACCTAACAACGATGATAGAAATAGACAAAGATGTGAGTTTAAAAACTCACCTTTAACCCAAAAACGATGAAGGAGAAGTTTAAAAGCAAAGAAAGATCAACTACTCTTCAACTTCAACTCTAGAAGCTTGAATCTAAGCTCAAAAGAGGAACATTTCCTAAGTTAGGTTTAGGAAATTTCTAAAACTAAAGAGAGAATGAGTTGGAGAAGATGAAGAGGATGCTTACCTAAGCTTTTCTTTGATTTTGGAGTTAACACTTGGATTTGCAAATGAATTTAGGGCTTAGGAATTTCTAATTTCCCATTCCTCTCCCCATTTTTACTTAAGCTTGAATGTATTAGGAAATGAGGATGAATGAAGAGGGGAAGGGCTGAGCTAGGGTATTAAGATGGCTTAGTGGGCTGAAACCCAAACCCAAAGCACTAAGTGAAAAATAGTAAAATTCACTCATCTCCAATCATATCGATGTTTATACTCAAAAAAGTTGTAAATGCCATTTTGGACTCAATGCAGGTGGTCTCGAGTTCCAATTTGACTGTTTACAAAAAGTAGCTTTTCGGACTATAATCCGACTAACGAAGCTATATTTTAAATAAAATATTTAAATATACAATCGTAAAATATGCGGGTTGTTACAGACTCCCATCCTTAAAGAAATTGCGTCCTCGCAATACTTAAGGAGAAGATAAAGAGTAACAACCATGTAAGCATATCGACACAAAAGAAAATTTTGAAATAAGAAGTTCACCACAAAGAGCACGAAGGAGTAAGTCCGAATGTGTTTGCTCGATGAATTCTCATGATTCCCAAGAGCAATCCTTGGGATTTGAGAACCATTGAACTTTCACAAAAAAGGAAATCTTTATTTCGAAGGCGCTCAACCTCCGAAGCAATGATGCGAATATGATGTTGCTCATAAGTCAAATCTGGTGAAACCTCAATTTCTTCAACAACACCGGGCTCAAGAATAAAATCGGAATCCCTAAGGCATTTCCATAGATGAGTGACGTGGAAAACGTCATGAATAGCAGAAAAATTGAGCCGGTAATAAAAGGCGATAAGCCACGGAACCAATGCGTTCGGTGATGGGAAATGAACTCATATATCGAGGTGCTAATTTTCTCGATCAACTGAAATGCACAACACCCATCATAGGTGAAATACAAATAAAATCTGGACCTAAAACCAGCTTCTCATCGGCTTCAAGCCAACACAAAGGAGATCGGCATGGCCATCCGAAGAGTGCCTCGAAAGGTACCATACCAATACAAGATTGGAAGCTATTATTGGAAGAAAACTCAACAAGAGAAATATGATCTTCCCAACTTCCACCAAAATCAAGAACACATGCACGAAGAAGATCTTCAAGAATTTGACTCACATGCTCTATTTGTCCATCGGATTGAGGACGATAATCGGTGCAAAAATTAAGCTTTGTTCCAAAAGCTTTTGAAGACCTTACCCAAAATCCACTAGTAAAAATAATGGATCACGATCGCTAACAATAGAAGTAGGAACTCTATGTAATTTAACAATTTCTTTGACATAGAATCTAGCCAAAAGAGGAACGATCCAAAAGAGAAGGACGAGCCTCAAGGCTACACGAAACAAGAGATGAACATAAATTGGATTCACGATCTCGAATCTCACAAGTGGATAAAGTATCGAGATCATTCCATTCAGATATCATCCTTGAAATAACTGCTTGTTGCTTAAGACTAAGGGCGTCGGCAACACGATTTCCCCTTCCGGGAGTATAAAGAATATCAAGATCATAAGATGCAAGGAACTCAGCCAACGTTGTTGACTCAAATTAAGTTCCTTTTGAGAAAATAACTTTTTCATAGATTTATGATCGGTGTAGAGAACAAATTTCTCTCCCAAAAGATAACGACACCAAATTCAAAGAGCGAAAACAATAGCCGCGAACACTAGATCATGAATGGCATATCTAGCCTTGACAAGCTTCAATTGTCAAGAAGCATATGTGATAACACATTCCCTTTGCAAGAGAATGACACCCAAACCAATACGACAAGCATCGGTACAAATAATAAAGTCTTGGTTCCCTTCGGGAATCGCAAGAATAAAAGCATCGGAAAGGAGTTCTTTTAATCGATCCTCTTTCCCGAAAAGCTAAGACATTCAAAATTATAATTAACTTTATGTAATCATCTTTTTAGAATTTTTTTTTACTTATTACAAGTCAATTTACTGTGTTTGACTGTCTCATCATAGTGTTTAGGAGATTCCTATCGATAACGTTGATCAGGCGCATCGACCAAAATTCTTAAAGCACTCAATGGGCAAAATAACACAAAATTATCTTATATATAATAACCATGTCTCTTATAAAATTTACAAATATTCTTTGATCGTTTTGAAAACAAAACCCAATCATACTTATAAATATCTTATTAAAAAGATTTGCAAATTTTAAATTTGTTATTTTAATCCATAATCAATAATTATAAGGATAAACTAATCGAGATATTCGTAGAATACTCTATTCACAAAATGGATGAAATAAGGTAGAAGGTCCGTCAAACCGAATGACATAACGAACCACTCACAAGAATCGCAATGAGTGCGGAATGCGGTAAGTGGAATGTTAACCTCCGCAACTCGTAGCTGATGAAAACCGATGGCAAGGTCGAACTGAAAAGACCTTAGCACAACACAATAGATTGCTTAGGTGGTAATCCTAAGACAAGCTCAAATATACCAAAAAAATTTCACAAACTACATGAATGAGAGAAATAACACTTTCCTCATCAAGTGGGTTTAAAGAATTAAAATGTTTCCACCAAATTTGGAAATCAAAATCTTTGAAAACAATAAAAATCTGCTTAACAGATTGAGAATGTTGAAGGTAAATAGTCCGCTCGGGACATAGGATGTGGACTTCATAATAATCAAGCCAATCCTTTCTCAAAAAATCAATTTCGAAGCCTAAGTAACGCATAACATGCAAATTGGCTCGAAAAGAATAATCACATAAAATAATCTCGACATTTTCATGAAGTAAATTGACTGTTGTGGATCCATCAATCGAATTCGCAATTCTCAAAGAAATCATCAAGCCCATAATATTAAAAGAGAAAGAATCATCAAGTTCTTTTGATATAAAATAATGAGATGAACCCAAATCAAAAAGAACTCGAATAAGATAATCACAAAACAAATATCGTCAAGGACAGAATGAGAAATACCTTGACCAAGAGAAGTGCTAGTAGAGGCTTGCACAACATTTAGCTTTCCCTCCTTCTTGCTTGAAGTATGGGACACGCAGATATATGATGACTCAAACTTTTGCAATAGCGACAATAAAGGGGTTTCGGACACTCATTTGCATAGTGGTCCATAGAATCACAATTGTAGCATCGTCCACGACTAGTGGTAGGAGTCTTTGCTACAGAAGTTTCTTGCTTCCCTTTCTTGTCGGGATTGGGGCCTTTGAACTTAATAGGCCTCTTCATATTATTGTTGAAGTTCTGTTTAGCACGCACAACTTCAACATCACTTTCTCTATCGGACTCTTCATGCCGAAGAGCGATATCTACAAGCTGATTGAAAGAAACTTCTAGTTTCAGAAGTAAAGGCTTTTTGAGGTTCTTATTCAACCCATAGACAAATCTCTGATTTTTCTTCAATGGGGTATTAATATATTCTACCCCATTTTTAGAGAGAGATTCAAACGATGCGACGTAGTCGGTCACAGAAGATTCACCTTGAACAAGGTCAATAAAGCGTCGGGCTAAAGTTACTTTTTCAGCCTCCGGCACAAACTTTAATTCGAATCTTTCCCAGAATTGCTCCCAAGTAAGATCCGCTTCGGTAATTTCAGAAATCAAAAGCTCATACCAATCTAATGCTCTTTCTTGGAGCATGCTAGAAGCCACTTGGACATGAAGTGAATCAATAAGATCCATGCGGGAAAAGATGCGATCGCATGATCTAAGCCAAGCTTGGATTTCTATAACGTTTTCGAATCCCTTGAATGGCCTTCCACCCAAAGCGGTATAATCTCTGCACAAGCGTGCAAACCCAGATTTAGGGTGAGTTGGCGTTGGAACAAGCAGTTGTTTCAAGGATGATATCCGAATGGAATGATCTCGAGACTTTATCCACTTGTGAGATTTGAGATCGTGAATCCAATTTATGTTCATCTCTTGTTTCGTGTAGCCTTAAGGCTCGTCCTTCTCTTTTGGATCGTTCCTCTTTTGGCTAGACTCTATGTCAAAGAAATTGTTAAATTACATAGAGTTCCTACTTCTATTGTTAGCGATCGTGATCCATTATTTTTACTAGTGGATTTTGGGTAAGGTCTTCAAAAGCTTTTGGAACAAAGCTTAATTTTTGCACCGCTTATCGTCCTCAATCCGATGGACAAATAGAGCATGTGAGTCAAATTCTTGAAGATCTTCTTCGTGCATGTGTTCTTGATTTTGGTGGAAGTTGGGAAGATCATATTTCTCTTGTTGAGTTTTCTTCCAATAATAGCTTCTAATCTTGTATTGGTATGGTACCTTTCGAGGCACTCTTCGGAAGGCCATGCCGATCTCCTTTGTGTTGGCTTGAAGCCGATGAGAAGCTGGTTTTAGGTACAGATTTTATTTGTATTTCACCATGATGGGTGTTGTGCGTTTCAGTTGATCGAGAAAATTAGCACCTCGATATATGAGTTCATTTTCCATCACCGAACGCATTGGTTCCGTGGCTTATCGCCTTTTATTACCGGCTCAATTTTTCTGCTATTCATGACGTTTTCCACGTCACTCATCTATGGAAATGCCTTAGGGATTCCGATTTTATTCTTGAGCCCGGTGTTATTGAAGAAATTGAGGTTTCACCAGATTTGACTTATGAGCAACATCATATTCGCATCATTGCTTTGGAGGTTGAGCGCCTTCGAAATAAAGATTTCCTTTTTTGTGAAAGTTCAATGGTTCTCAAATCCCAAGGATTGCTCTTGGGAATCCTGAGAATTCATCGAGCAAACACATTCGGACTTACTCCTTCGTGTTCTTTGTGGTGAACTTCTTATTTCAAAATTTTCTTTTGTGTCGATATGCTTACATGGTTGTTACTCTTTATCTTCTCCTTAAGTATTGCGAGGACGCAATTTCTTTAAGGAGGGGAGTCTGTAACAACCCGCATATTTTACGATTGTATATTTAAATATTTTATTTAAAATATAGCTTCAATAGTCGGATTATAGTCCAAAAAGTTACTTTTTGTAAATAGTCAAATTGGAACTCGAGACCACCTGCATTGTGTAACGTCCCAAATTTTCGCGTTCGAAAATCGACATCCATACTTTACATCGTACTCGAATGTCGTAGATTCGAGCGTTCAAATCCGAGTCGCCGGAGCTTATAACACAGTTAAGTAAATATCACAGCGGAATAAAAAGAATATAGATATACAACATCTGATACAATATCCAGATACAATGATGATACAATGAATATCTATATACATCAGAGATATGATACAACAAATAGCAGCGGAAAAGAAAACGATAACATCAGCAGCGGATAATCTTCATCTTCAAAGCACCAATCCAAAAATAGCTCGAACTCCCAATAACGAGGCACAAAGATAAGCAAGTGCAGTCCATATCCAAAGACTGAACTAGCTCCAGATAAATCTACTAATCTGACTATCTGAAAAACTAAACTCTAGACTGCTCGTGTAGAAAAATTTTGAGCATCCAGAGTTTAGGAAAGAAACAATAAACTCTGGATCAGTCATGGGACTGGTGTGAGCAACAAAAACAGTTTATCTTTAAAAACAAATAGCAGAGAATTTTAAAGTCAATTCGTAATGCTTTTGGAAAATGAAACTACCATAAGACCTCCCACCACACACACAATGCAAACGCAGAATTGGAGGAGATTTCTTCTTATGATAGTCAAAGATGCTTACTATGCAAAATCAAATCATTTTTGATATTATTATTAGTGCATAGTGTAGAAAAAATTTCGAAAGTAGAATATAAATCTTAGCCAGCATAGACATTTCGCACTTATGCCTAATATAGCTACCATGTTCAATAGCAGGTTACCACCACATTCCATGGCAGGTAATACAACTAAAACCGTACAGGGATCGTATTGTTTTGTTTGGATTTCCAACAAATGGTCAGGCTAAGGAACTTCCTATTCCACAAAAGAAACGCCTCTGGCGGGACGCTCCGAGAACCAACTGTTCTCTGCCAAACAAGGCCGGCAACCCCTTTTCCCAAGGGATAAAAGAAACCTCAGATATGCCACCCCCGGTCCTTTGGGACCTTTAACCGAGGTACCTCTAATCCAACATCACACGTCATAAATAAAGTGTGTCCACATGAGTAAGTATCTGGGCTCCATACCATGATACTACCCTTTTCCAGAAGGAATGGTCATACCCTAGGGGAGCTACCCCTGAAAACCTTGCCGCACAATTCCTGTTTCAACCATTACCGGGTTGTGAGGCTCGACGAAGTCTCGTCCACAAAGCTACGCTTTTTCAAAAAGCCACGCTTTGGGTCAACAGATGATCAACCTATGATCACAAAGATAAATGATCAAACAAATGATCATATCACAAATGATCAAACACTGATCATCACACAGCAACACTCAGCATGCCACATTACCAAATTGGGATATATCACTGATAACTTCAACTACATAACCTCTGAGCTCGTATGTCTCAGAGAAGGGTGTTAAGCTAAGAGAATAAATTCTCCGCCACCAAACAGAAATGTATTTGAAAGAAATCGGCTTCATATCTCAAAGTGTAATGTCAGACATGTATCCATACAAGTCTGTTCCGGGATCGAACAGAACCGAAGGCACTTCTCACGAAGCCCTTGAAATTCCGGATAACTTTCAATCACGTCCGGACTTCCCATCACAAAAGAGTGATATAAATCTCTATACCGGCGCGACTCAGTGCAGAGACATTCGACAGGTTGTCCTTTCATTTTTGAAAAATATCCGGTCTTCAACACCGGTCTTCAAATGCTATCCATATACGACGTATCACTATTCGAAATGAGTTATACGACCCAAAGGTCCTTTCCCGGCTAACCCGAATAGTGAGCGAAATATTTAAAACATATGGATATTGGGATTTCAATTAAGTCACAACTTAAACCCAAACTTTCTTTACAAATGGTTTAACAAATTACCATTTTAATCTTTTTATACAAAAAGATTCAATTCACAAAGTTCACTTAATTTCACAAAGATTCCTTCACAGATTTTCCAAATCGATTTCCATTTCAGTTTAATTAATTCGTTAAATCTTTAAATCAAAGATTTAACTAATAGCTTTCAAAACAATTCCATTTCAAATGGTTTAAACAAAACATCATTTTAAATCTGTTAAAAATAACAGATTTGATTCATAGCTTTCAAAACAATTCATAACTTGGAAAATCCATTTTTTAATTTACTTGAAATTCCTTTAATTAACTGAAATTTCATTTCTTATCTGAAAGCTTTTACCATTTAAAAACAACAGTTTTTACTTTGGAAATCTGATTCATTCATACTAGTTGAAATCCTTGGGTTAAATCCAAATTCCCAACTTATACTTTTAAAATGGTTAAATTCATACAAACACATTTTATATCATCTTTAGTCCCTAGTTTCAATCATAGATTTAATTTCAAACTTGAATTCAAATTTAAATCAAATTATTTAAATTTTCACAACTCGATTAAGTTATTCAAAATAACTTTTATCTTTGAGATTCCATTTCAAAAGCTTTTCATTTTAAAACCCCAGATTTTCAATTTTCAAAATCAATTGAAATTAAAATTTCAATTTCAAAAACAAACATCAAATTTAAATTATCTGTGACTTAATCGATTTCCACGTGAAATCCATATTTGTGTGTGTAACAGTGTAGTCCAGGGGTTTCACACACAATAGTGCAACATCAATCATCACATATATATCGATAAGCGGTATAATCGATAACGCTTATCTCCATTCACAGATTCATAGATAAAGTAAATTTATCAGTCACAAAGATTCACTATTACAATTCGATGTGGGTTTCGGATAACCAACTGGAATCCGACTCCCTGTCGCATCGAAATTCAAATGCCGTCTTACGGACAAAGGGTTTTCATATTCACATAGTAATATATCACAGAAACAGAAATCACAGCTCAGCACAAAGTAATTCATATCACAAAGCATCACAATCACATAACATAGTTATCAATCCAATACACAGCATTCCATAGAATATAGTCATCCATAAATATCCTTAATTAATTATCTGATTTATTTAAAACAGGTGGGTCATCAATCATAGTTAATTAACATTGATCGATTCCAAATCATTTGATTAAAGGTCCTTTAATCATTTTCATTAGTTAATTAACCTTTAACTTGAATTCATTATCTCAAATTTATCACCTTAATTAATTGATCACATTATCTTTGAATTAACTATTGATTAACCACTTGATAAATCCACTTTAATCATTAATTAATATTTAATTTATAATCCTTAATTAATCAATTAATTAATCTTTAAATCCTTCATTAATTACTTCAGCCCTTTAATAACTTATTTAATTAATCCAAATCGTTAATTAATTAAATAAATAAATTATCCATTTTAACTAACTTAACCATTTAAATTTCATTTTAAAGTCAAATTTCTTTCCCATACTTAAACATTTTAAATTTAAAACTTTATTTGTTTCCAAACTAACTTGAACTTAATTTAAAACTCAGATTTCTTAAATTTGGAAACCAGACAGGCTGAAAGCCTGTAACAATTCCTACCCGAGCCTTCCACGAACCAAAATCCCATCTGCTTCGAGTTCTCCCCCAGATTAACCCGAGACACTTTAAATTTCGTTTTAAAATTTGTTTAAGTTATTTTTACCCGGCACGTCAACATTTTTACTCGAGTTAAACTCGAGTTATCACGCCACTATCCCGAAGCTTGCTTCGAGTTTCTTTCCTCTCCTCTGTTTCCTTCTTCTCCAAACGTATACCACTGATACCCATCAGAAGTTCGTGCACATGTACAACGTGGCGAAACCTCTCTGATCACCAACGCCTTCGCCAACAAGTCACCTTTGGCCTCCTCCATCGATCCCGATTGCCCAAGAATTAATTCGAACGTGATATCGAGATCGAGCTAAAAAAAACGAAACCTGGAAAACATCACTGACTCCATCATCAAAGCCTGTCAACGCACCACGCTCGCAGCTCCGACCACTGGGGGCGCTGAAATTCCGGTCACTCACGCGTCAATACTTCCTCCACCCTCTCCCAAAGTCCGGTCACGCTCGATCCATCACAGGGAACGAACGAAACAAACTTCTCAGCCTCGAACAAAACTAGGTTTACAAGTAAGAAAACATTGCCGCCTGCTCCATGTTGATCTGACGACCTCGACTCCATTTTTCCTAGCTTCCCTCATCACTCCTCTACCCCCTCGACCAACTACGTCGACTCCAGTCGATTCGAACGTCTCCGGCAACTCAAAACGTTCAAATCAGTGAAATAGAACTGCTCTTCCCACCCTTGTTTAAAAATTGTAGTTCTTGTTCTAAAAATCATGAATTGGTATGTAGTTTCAATTTATATACCTGATTTCTTAAAATAAGAAAGTTTGTTTTTAACACATTTAAAAGTTATACTGTTTTCCTTAAATTACCAGAGGAAATTGCAGTTTTGTTTAATCTTAACATATTTAAATACTTAAACTACAATTGTCCAACAGTTTTTATTCACAACTCAAAGACAATTAAGTGTTGGATCATGAGATGGAGGTGAGTTTCTGTATTTACCAACCCATGAACACAGATACAGGTAACAGAGGAAACAAACACACATAGATTTGCACAGTTATAGATATACAAATACATAACATCTCTGATGGAAACATATCATATTAGCTTAGGTTATAAGTTTAAGTAAAATGTTACTCACCAATTAACAGAGAAGAACAGAACACCTTGTTTTTGAAAACAGATTGAAACTGGAAAATTGATAGATGCTTGAATCTGGAAACTTTAAATTGTTGAAGCCTTGATTGGTTTTGAACTGGAAGACTTAGAAAACTGAATTGTTTTGATTTATCCGATACTTGATTTTGCAGTTGATTTGAATTGTTGTTTATATTTGAATTGTAGCTTGCTTCAGTTTTGAAAGAATGAAAATGCTAAGTCTTTGTAAACGAGAAGAGGTAGATTGATATATAAAAATGTTTACAGGCTATTTTTATTTTATTTATACAATAGGGTGGCTGATGTGCTTGAACGTGATGGCTATAGGGCATGGCATTTATTACTTGTACAAATTTGCATATAATTGTCTACATACTTAGGCTTTGTCTCAGTTGTACAAAGATATATATCTTGTACTTGTTGGCTTTTCCATTTTTGTTTAATGATATGAAGAATTTTAGTTCGGCTGATATGTTGTATTGGTTTTATCTTGCTTATATGTACAAGAGATATTTGCTGTCTTCATTCATTTATACTTTGATTTATTTCTATTTTACACAAACCTGGTTTGCTTTCACACTTGATTTTATTTCTTGTTTATTTGTTTTCTCTAGTTTTCTTACTACTTTGAAATGTAAATAAATTTCTATTCTAAATTGTTGTTAGATTTTAACAAATATTCTACTTCTATTTTAATTAAAACTTACCTTATATTAATTTCAATTCCTAGTTCAAATATTAATTATCATTATTTACTTAATATTTATTGTCTTATATTTATTTTATAAACTCAAACCATCTTTAACCATCAATTCAAATATATATTAAATTTGCTCGTATATACCTAAATATATATATATATATACATTCAATATACACACATATACTCACATATACACTATTTACAATATTTTAATCTCAAATGATTTATACAGAATATACTTGGATATCGGGGAAACTCGCTCCATTTAATCAATTTAATTTCACAATTTTTATTCAAAAATTCATTTAATTATTAATTTAACTCCAAAATTCAATAAATTATTAATTTAAATTAAATTAAAATCTAGGGTCGTTACACATTGAGTCCAAAATGGCGTTTACAACTTTTTTGAGTATAAACATCGATATGATTGGAGATGAGTGAATTTTGCTATTTTTCACTTAGTGCTTTGGGTTTGGGTTTCAGCCCACTAACCCATCTTAATACCCTAGCTTAGCCCCTCCCCTCTTCATTCATCCTCATTTCCTAATACATTCAAGCTTAAGTAAAAATGGGGAGAGGAATGGGAAATTAGAAATTCCTAAGCCCTAAATTCATTTGCAAATCCAAGTGTTAGCTCCAAAATCAAAGAGAAGCTTAGGTAAGCATCCTCTTCATCTTCTCCAACTCATTCTCTCTTTAGTTTTAGAAATTTCCTAAACCTAACTTAGGAAATGTTCCTCTTTTGAGCTTAGATTCAAGCTTCTAGAGTTGAAGTTGAAGAGTAGTTGATCTTCCTTTGCTTTTAAGCTTCTCCTTCATCGTTTTTGGGTTAAAGGTGAGTTTTTAAACTCACATCTTTGTCTATTTCTATCATCGTTGTTAGGTATGAATTCCTAACATAAATTCATGTTCATTTGCTTTTGATTTGAATTGATTTGGTGAACATTTCAATTTTTGATGTTTTGTAGTCTAAAACTTTAAAAATCCTTGCTTTGATGCATGAACATGCCTTTGGTGGTGTATTGAAGAGCCTATAGGGCTGGGTTGTTAATTGACATAAACCCCTAGCGCCCATTGCTCGTCCGGTCGCAAGTTGGGAGAGTTTGCTCTTCATTTTTGGGTTAAAGTGAGTTTTTGAACTTGCATCTTTGTCTATTTCTATCATCATTGTTAGGTATGAATTCGTAACATATATTCATGTTCATTTGCTTTTGATTTTAATTGATTTGAATTGATTTGGTTAACATTTCAATTTTTGATGTTTTGAAGTCTAAAACTTTAAAAATCCTTGCTTTAATGCATGAACATGCTTTTGATGATGTATTGAAGAGCCTATAGGGCTGGGTTGTCGATTGACATAAACCCCTAGAGCCCATTAGTCGTCCGGTCGCAAGTTGGGAGAGTTTTCTCTTCAATTGGATGGGCTGAAAAACAGTCCCAGTGCCAGTCAGTCGACTGGCCTCTGCAGTCAGTCGACTGGCTGTAGGAATCGAGAGTTTCTGGGACTGTCTGCAGAAACTATAAGTCTCTGTTTTCTGCAGTCAGTCAACTGACTGTAGGAACTGAAACTTTTGGGTTTCTGGATTAGTCGACTGACCTGCTTGTTTTTGCCTATTTTGCCTATTTAGCTTGAGGTTCCAATTTTTATCGATTCGTGATTGTCCGATTTATTGTTATCATTTATTATTGACTTTGATGACTTCTTTTTCGGGACTTTTGAGAATATCCATTTTGATGGATTCAGTATCGATTTCTTTGGATTTGATTCACGTCATCGTATGTGGATTTTGGTGATTGATTGTTTCTACAATTATTTCTATGATTTGTCACTTTAAAATACAAAGGTTTCTATACTAGTAGTAAATATCTAAACTCTTTTACAAAGATGATTTCAACTCTATTTTTAATACAAAGCTCATTTATAAAACCGTTTTCTAATCTATTAGTATATACAAACCTTTACCTCATTCGTATGAGAAAATCTAATTAAACGGCTTAGCAAAACAAGTGGTATGAAACGCTTGCATTTACTTCGTCGGTTAATTTTTGGACTTGTTCGATTGAAATTCTTGTGACAATTTTCGAGTGGGAATCTACAATTTGTTCGTAAATATTTAATTTAAGCTAGTGGTTATAGGACATGAAGCTAAACTCTTATATTTACTATCTTAGTGTAATCGACACTTCTTGATGATCGATGATGATCATTTTATGGTTTAGACTAGCGATGTGCGATGTCTCTTTGTCCACGTGGGGGACTATACCCCGTTCTTTTGAGCTTTGTCTCAATTTTATGGGCTAGCGACCCATGGTCTTTGGACCGTTCATGGAGCAATCGGCTCATTAAGTCGGTGCATGGGGTGTATCTTTTTAGGTGCATCGATGTACGACTAGGCATGGGGTGTATCTTTTTAGGTGCATCGATGTACGACTAGGCATGGGGTGTATCTTTTTAGGTGCATCGATGTTAGTTTATACATGGGGCGTATCTTTTCAGGTGCGTCGATGTTCGACTGTGCATGGGGCGTACCTTTTTAGGTGCGTCGATGTTCAGTTTATGGTTAGCGACCCGTTTGGGATGCACGTGTTGGTGAATTTTCATGTTCCCGTTTGTGATAGGCCTCCCCCCCTTTTGTGATTTCTGGATTTCTCGTTGTGATTTCTAGAATTTGTGTTTCATCAATTTTTGTGGATTGAATTGATAAGCTCTATCAATATTTGTGTTTAGTGAATAATTTAAAGAATGTGATTCTTTTTGGTGTTTATAGATGATTTGAGATATTGTATGATTTTTTATTGTTATTTGATATATACTTGACGCAGTATGGCATTTCTTTGTTATCATACATTTTTGGTCATATCTCTTATCCTATCTCATTTTATCTGATATTTATAGCTAGACTGATTCGTTTATTATTTTCTTCTTAAATAATACTCGGGTCAGACCGAGATGTTTCAGGTGCTCCTGCTTGACTTCTTATCAGGGTCCATCACCTGACTTTTTGGCTAACTACTCTAGCATTGTAGTTTTTGTTAGTATATATTTGAGATAGAGACTCCTTGATGTATACTTAATCTTTTGCTAGCACCTGTATCTATTCTTTTGTGATGTAGTGGATCTTGTTTGACCACTACTTTGATGTACATTTTTATTTCATAAGATATGAAGAGCAAACTCTCCCAACTTGCGACCGGACGAGCAATGGGCGCTAGGGGTTTATGTCAATTGACAACCCAGCCCTATAGGCTCTTCAATACACCACCAAAATCATGTTCATGCATCAAAGCAAGGATTTTTAAAGTTTTAGACTTCAAAACATCAAAAATTGAAATGTTCACCAAATCAATTCAAATCAAAAGCAAATAAACATGAATATATGTTAGGAATTCATACCTAACAACGATGATAGAAATAGACAAAGATGCGAGTTTAAAAACTCACCTTTAACCCAAAAACGATGAAGGAGAAGCTTAAAAGCAAAGGAAGATCAACTACTCTTCAACTTCAACTCTAGAAGCTTGAATCTAAGCTCAAAAGAGGAACATTTCCTAAGTTAGGTTTAGGAAATTTCTAAAACTAAAGAGAGAATGAGTTGGAGAAGATGAAGAGGATGCTTACCTAAGCTTCTCTTTGATTTTGGAGCTAACACTTGGATTTGCAAATGAATTTAGGGCTAAGGAATTTCTAATTTCCCATTCCTCTCCGCATTTTTACTTAAGCTTGAATGTATTAGGAAATGAGGATGAATGAAGAGGGGAGGGGCTGAGCTAGGGTATTAAGATGGGTTAGTGGGCTGAAACCCAAACCCAAAGCCCTAAGTGAAAAATAGCAAAATTCAGTCATCTCCAAACATATCGATGTTTATACTCAAAAAAGTTGTAAACGACATTTTGGACTCAATGGAGGTGGTCTCGAGTTCCAATTCGACTGTTTACAAAAATTATCTTTTCGGACTATAATCCGACTAACGATGCTATATTTGAAATAAAATATTTAAATATACAATCGTAAAATATGCGGGTTGTTACACCTCGGGTCGACGGAAGCAAATCGACTCAAACCGTTGGGACGGTGGAACCCGATCCCCGCCTTCTAAGAACCGGTGTTGCTCTGGCAATGCTGGGAAGTCCCAAATAAAAGTCGCGCATTGCATAAGCCGCGCGTCGCTTCTTGGATTGTAGAATCACATCCAAGCAAGAACAACCTTAAAAGCTATACACCCCCATAACCCACGCATTACTTTCTGAGCTGTGGAATCACGCTCTCGAAACATGAACTCCTCACATTGCCCGAAGATTGGTAACGTCGAGAAATTCAAAACCGTCCTTGATCGACGGGTCATATTGATCCCAAAAGCCGTTCATCTCATAAGCCACATACACTCTTAAGTACTGGCATTGCCCCGACAGTGCTGGTAAACTCGTCTATTGAAGGACTAATAAGAATCAATCCACTCCCACTATCAAGAGTAATGGGTATGAATCCAGTAATGTCAAACCACTATGAATCCGCAGAAAATTCCGATTGTTGACCGACAATATCTCTGGAATCGAGGCATCCAAATCCCAAGTTCCTGAAGATAGGAACCGCAAAAATTGGTCTGGTTACAAACATCTAAAAATTAGCTGGATCAACTGGTCATTTGTCAAGCGTTTGAAGTAAACAGCCCCGTGAACTGAGGGGCACACACCAATACTCAAAAACAAAAAAACCAAGTATTTCTTAGTTCTGTTACCCCAAACAAAGAGTTTTGGCGGTAATTATAGGACTAGAAAAAATGAAATAGCAGTAAATAAAATTGGTATATGTGCATGGAACGTAGATAAGTAGACAGATAAAGTTACAATCAAAATGTCAACATTGTATTACTTATAGCATTTTCTATACAATGTCAAAATGTAGGGGCTGTACCCACACAATATCAGCCAAAAAAAATTACAAATGCTACAACAATCAAAGCAATAAGTGCAGACTATGCACTTGAAAAAAACAAGTATCAAACAAAACAGAATGTCTCAAAATCTGGCTCCACTGTTACTTGAGCCTGTTAATGCCTCTTTCCACCGCTCCTATTCCCACCTTTAGTCAAAAGTTTCTTCTTCCTCTCAGTATCCCTTCCAGGAATAGTGTCACTGCTTGAAATATCAACTATCTCCTTTGAGCCAACATCTCCTCCCCGCTCTTCGACCTTCTCGAAAGACTCCCCCTTGGTCCCGCGCTTACGGGACTTGCGAGAGCTCCTTGAAAATTTTCTCTCCTCCATCTTTTCCTTCTTACTGGCCACCATCTACTGTTCAGATTTATGTAGCTAGCTGGTTTGGTTTTCATGCTCTCGAGCTTCAGCAGTCGTGAAATCACCCTCCAAAGATATGGAAGGGTCGTCCAGGCCATGCAACGCAGCAATCTTCTCAGATTTCGGCCTTGGTTATGAGCTATATATAAGTGTAGCAATCGAAGCAGCTATAGAAACAAGCATCGAGGCAGTTGAAATAGCAGCAAGCCCAGGGATCTAAGAAACTGGCAGGTCAGTAGGAAAGAAGATGGGCCTATAAGATCAAGAATGAAAGCGTTAAGTTTGTCTTATTCTTGCGGCGTGAGCTGAAAATTCTCAAACACAGGGGAAACAAGAAGGTTACCTGCATAAGAGGAATGGCCAAGAATTTTAATCTCATATTCCCTGCCTTATACTCCTTTGGATGGCTGCACGATCTTCGGAGAAGTTCCAGGACTAGCCGGAGTTTCAGAGACAGCTGCCGGAGCGCCAGACGATAAGGCAGCACCGACCGAACTCGCTACCAGATTGCGAGGTTGTTTTGATAATTCTCCAGGCTCGGAAATAAAAGGCTCTAGCAATGTTTTGGTAGTTGTAGTCGTAGCAGCATTGGCAGCCTCCTGTTCCCTTTTAATTCAAATGATCTCCCGACCCTCTATCAGAGATTTCTTTGATTCTTCATTGAGGTAGGAATCCTCCAACTCTTGCTCGGTGTATACATCCTCGTTCCCGGAAATGGGTCAAAATTTCTTCCCAAACAAGGGCAAGAGTACGTGGGAATTTGGGGCCCAAATAGCTGAGGCTCCCCTGATGCAGCAAGGAGTTAACATAGAAATTTAAGATGGTATCATCAATCTTCTCCATCTTCATTTCAAAAGTATCCTGCAACTCCAAGTAATCCGCTGTAACGGCGGCCTTATCAACTTCAACTCTAGTCTTCTCGACGCTAAACTGTGCGACTCTTTCCTAAAGCGAAGTAAGCATTTGAGTCTAATCAGAAATGGTCATGTCGTGGGATTCCATAATTCCCCCGTAATCAGCAATTGCTTTTTTATAGGTTTCAATGACTTTTTCATGATCGGCGATAGTTTTCTTCTGAGCTTCAATGATCGCGTCTCGGGCTTCAAGCTCCTCTTTCAACTTAACCTCATCCGTGTGGGCCTACTTGATTTCATCTCGGAACATGATTTCTATTTTGTGTGGGCCAATTTCAGTTCCTTCAGCAAGCTGGCGCTGCTCTTACTATGTCGAAGTGTAGCGTCCCTCTCTTGTGTTAATCGCTCGATTCTAGCATCACAATCCGCTAAGCCCTCTCATAATCATCCTTCTTCGATTCAAAGGAAAGGATCTCTTGATATTAGTTGCGGTTTGATTCTGCCAACTGTTTGCATAACTTTTCCCATCCTTCAGCTTGATCCAATCACTTTGAATAACCTAGAGATGGGGGCATATAGGAACCTTTGTGGATTGGGCACAGGTCGCGACCAAATTTAACTCCCTTTATAAATCACCCGTGCAGCACAGCTTCGAGTCTAGAGGGACCGGACGAAAGAATATAAACCGACCTCCAGTGAGGATGTGAAGTACCAGAAGTGGGCACTACGTGAGTTGATGGAGCTTAGGATGAAGATGAAACTTGGACAGTGGAAGCCGAAATTTCAAGTCCGATAGAGATTGGGGTCGGGGCAAAAGTTTGATGCTTAGAGGGATGAGACCGCGATCTACCATCGGCTTCTTGGACGGCTCTTCTTGGTCGTCAGGAGTTTTTCTCTTCTCGTAACCACTCTTATAAACCCTACCCCGTTCTCTGTCATCCCGACGATGTGCTTCGGCTTCCAAGTCTTTCTGCCTTCTCCACTCTTCCTCGGTTTCATGGGGCTGGTTACAGCTTAAAGACCGTTTTGACCAACGTTGCGAATCGGTGAATTGTTTAAGATCCTCGTAAAGTCCACGACCTCTCATAGTATTTGATATAAAGAATAAATAAAGAGCTTTAGCGACCAAAAATGGACCTAAATAATGCATGTGTAAGTGAGTGTGACCCTAGTGAAATGTGTAATATGTCTTAGGCGGCCTAAAAGGACATCACAAACTGAATCAAGAAGCCACCTGGTAGAAATCTGGCTGACTCTAGACACAATATGACAGATGCGAGGAGACGATCCCTCGAATTCGAAATCTTCTCCCATTAGTTCACCGATATCTACATGAACGTTGCTCAAATCCCCAAGTCAATACCGGTTTCTTTAAGCGGGGAATCATGAAGTCGCTCGAGCATCTTTATCGCGAACCTCTCAAAGAGGCGAATCCGGGAGAACGGGACCCATTCCCAGAGTTTCATCACGCGATTCGAAGTTTCCATCGTCGAAACTTGCATCGAATTCATCATCGCTAGGGGAGGAATCATAACTGCTGCCGCCCTCAACTTCACCCTCCTCCTTTTCTGTTGTCACCGTAGCCTTGCCCTGTAACAACCCACATTTCGAAAGATTTAAATCGACAATAATCCACACATGTCTAACTTAAACAATCCGAAACGTAGATAATCAATTGGGTTAAATAAGAAAAATAAGAAAATAAGAAAAAACCAAACACAAAATCTCACAGCGGAAACGATAAAATATAATAATCAAATAATAGTTCATGAAGCTGTTTACTATAAAATTGATTATAATCTATACACATTTTTAAGAGTAATGTATATACATAAGGGATAAATAACTAATACAGCAGAATAGCATGATGCAGGTAATAATAATAATAGTAATATACCAAATCTTCGTCTTCGTCCTCCAAATAAAAATCTTCAACACGCTGAAAAAACGCAAGACTGTCCCGAGCGTAATGAAAAGACAAAACACTCGAGTCAGGACTAAAATACTCTTATGTAAGTCAAATCAATATCACAAATATGAGTGCAATAACTTAAGAGATGTTACGAGATTTTCCATCTCCTAAGGATCCGTTAAACTATTTATATATAATAGTATACGCTATAATAGATAATGTCTATCAGTAAAATAAATATCAAAGTAGCGTTAAGGATTTACATTGATCCACCTTAACATAATTTTTACAGTTTTAAACCAAAGTCGTAATGGGCTCGTATAGGGATAAATATGACAAGGCACGTGAGGCAATGCCTAAGGTAGGATTCTACCAGTTTACCCTTTCTGGTTGGTCGTAACCCATCTGTGGCCGACCGCGACAATCAATCCAAACGACAACAAGGTGCACCCCATCGAATACGAAATATTAATAGTAATACGAGGGATCAACGTCGCCAGAGGTAGCTAACCTCATTGGCCAGACATAGGCTCCTATTTTAGTCATTTTAATTATGACACGAGTGTCAAAGCTATCCATCATCATTCTTTTACTTCATTCCAACAAACGTCGTCAATCTAACCACTACATTCTGGATATCATCCACCGCGTACACAGTTGTTAAAGTGATTCCAATACTGACAGAGATATGCCAATAAGAGTCCCCTGTCTCTTTAACAACCAAACGTCGTTTTACACACCGGTTGGTTCTTTTATATTTTGAAAGCAATTCATCTTTGATATCAAAATATCTTATTCACTTCAAAATCAAATCCATTTCGAAATTTACTATATTCGCTTCAAAAATCATATTTTACTTACAATTTCAATTCAGTTCGATATATCGACTTCACTTTGAAATTTGATTTGAATTACAATTTTGGTTATAACTTCACTTTAACCCAATTAGTATTTAAATCTAAGATTTATGTAAAAAAATTCCCCCTTTTAACCAGTTTGAATTTTAGAAATAATTTAAATAGTTTAAAAATAGTTAAATAGTTTATTTGAAATTTTTTTGAGTAAAATGGTTTATATAGTAAAATAGTTTGGAAAATCAAGATAATTTGAATATTTAAATAATATAGATTTTTAAACAATTTATACTATGATAATTCATTTGAAAATAGTTTCAAAGTCAAACCGATTCAATTCCCAATTCAAATCAATTCTAATTTCCATTTCGATTTAATCGATTCAATTCCGATTTCAAGTCGAATTTTACTTCGATTCCCAAAATAATTTAAATTCCAATTCCAAATTAATTTAAATTCCAATTTCAAATTAATTTCTCTTCCAATTCCGAATTAATTTGAATTCCAATTTCAATTTAATTTCTCTTCCAATTTCAAATTAATTTGAATTCCAATTCCAATTTTTATTTCAACTCAATTCTTAAATTTAAACCATTTTTATTTATATTAAATTCCGAGTTCGATTTACAAAATATAGTTTTATATCACTTTTACTTAGCAACATTCAAAATTCAAATAAAAAATCCAATCTTTTAAACCAATCAATTTTTGAAATCCAAGTCATATTTCAAATATAACTAAATCTCAACTTCGATTATTTAAACAATTCTCATTACTAAATTTTAATTTCAACATTCCAGGCTCAAGTTCGAAATGGTTCAATTTCCACAAATTCAAATTTTTTTCTCAAAATCAAATCATTTCAATAATTTTAAAACAAGATTTAAAAATCATTTAATTTAACCAATCCGGTGTCCGTATATAATTCTCTATCCTATGGCCAAGTGAATCAATTATTTCAATTTAATTCAGCAATGGATATATATCATTTCAATCCAAAAATAAATGCCATAGGTATATATCATTTCAACCTATTTCTTAATTTATTCGAAATAATTCACATTACAGTTTTATACACTGTAAACAATATACATGATGATAACAGGGTATATTAAACATAAATAAACATCCAAACATCCAAAATATCAATCAAATTTCATCCATCACCATCCATCATCCAAACAGTCAAAAATCACAACAATCAACCAATTATCGTTAAATTGGGGATTTTAGTAGCAGTTAAATTCTAATTCAATTTTAACTATCAATTTAAATTCTATCAATAAATTCAGATGTCAATTAAATGTCAATTTAAATTTATCATCCAACAATCAATCAATTCAAATCACTTCAGAATTCAATTCAACTATCATAAAAATATTTTATTCAATCGTGAGCATATAAAACACTCCCCTCTCTATTTGAAACCTAAAATAATTTAAGCTTCAAATAAATTCCAATTCCACTCCGAGTCAAAGACGACTTCAATACTATTCCAACGTAATTTTTTCTCGCCCGAATCGGACCTCGTATGGAAGATTTACGAATTTAATTAATATACGATTATAATTAAAATATAATTAGCAAGGCAAAACAAGAATAAAATAATTAAAACGATACCTCAACTCCCCCCCACCCGCCCCCGCAGTCGTTCCCGTTCCTCAATCTCTTTGTTCTCGATGCTAGAACCCATGCGACTTCGCCATTGTTTTTTTTAAGATCGTCGAGTCGCTCACGCCTGAGTCGTCGGACCTCGATCGCCATCACCTCACAATCGGTCTTACACCATCAGCTTGTAGCCGCGTCTCCCCTCGGCTTCGACCTCGTCTTCACCATGGCCACGACGACTCACGCACGCGTCTCGAAGAGAGAATCGCGACTCCTACCCCACTTTTCTATCTTCGATTCGATCGGCAGTTTCTTTTTTCTTTTTTTCCCTCGATTTAGTTTTTTGAACGAGACCTCGTTCGTTTTTTATTTAGGTCGATCTGTGATTTCGATTAGAAAAGAGGGGAGGAAAGAAAGGAAATGGACGGGTATGGCTGAAAACATGAGAATGTTGAGATACATTATAATTTTTAAATATATATATATATATATTATAACAATAAGAAAATATTCGATTCAATTGGCCCGCGAAAATCATAAACTCCAAATTACGCATGCCGCCTGACGTTTATAATGTTTTACCCCCATTCC
Source organism: Allium fistulosum (assembly GCA_030737815.1). NCBI lineage: Eukaryota > Viridiplantae > Streptophyta > Magnoliopsida > Asparagales > Amaryllidaceae > Allium > Allium fistulosum. The sequence continues at coordinate 801,760,660 of CM060903.1, read as the reverse complement.
AAACGCAATGGAACTAGTTACGAGGCCTAATTCGATCGTGTGTGGAAGATAGCTTTTCAAAGTCGATTATTTTAATTAAATTTCGAAATTAAATTTCTACGCGTTTCAAGCTCGCACGGCCAAACGACAAGTCTGATCGCTACGAAACTTGAAATCCAAACATAGCTCACTATTACAGATCCGATGAAACTGGTTTCATCTAAGTCCGAGACAGTCGCCAAAATAGCTATTTTTACTTGTCAATTAAAACGGGAATTTCCCAGAAATTATTTATTCACTTTAAATTCAATATTAAAAGTTAAAAATCTTCGTGGTCGTTAAAATAGAATTTAAATAAAATTCCTATATCATTTTCATTCATATTAAATCCAGAATTCAATTATCCAAATAATTTTGAATATTAAATTTAACCAATTTAATTATCCAATAAATAAATATTAATAAATCATTAAATTTTTTATTTCTATCTGTTTTATCCAATAAATACATTAAATTTAAAAGCTTACAATATTCAAAAGTACGGGTCATAACATACTCCCCCACTCAAAACTTTTCGTCCTCGAAAAGGCGTTAAGTACAGAATTTAACATTTGTATATTTTCTCGAAATAATTAACTTATAAAACATAAGCATCTAATTTGCAAAATTATTACTACGCTCACGTTACACCACTCTGGTTGGCTTACAGAAATTACAAGTTAGTTAACAAAACAAGTTATAAATTTTTCAAAACTTCAAAAATTTTCTAACACCCGGATTTACGGAAAATTTTGGCAGAGTCTCCTTTGCGCGGCTCGATCGGAAATTTTTTACAATTCAATATATAACACAAATATTACCAATATATAGTAAATATACATCTCATCTCAATGATGAGGCATCTCGAAGGGAAAAAAATATAAAATCGCGGTATGTAATCCGAGATACGTACCTTATTATTTATAATATGAGCAAGTTCGCTCGTATTAAGCAAGCAAAAGCATATTAATCCTCGTATATGCCCCAAACGGTCTTTGTATGTACCTATCTCAACTCAAATTTAAACATTAGTCGCATATAATGATATCGAAGCATGTATAAGTCTAATATAACCATATAACATGGATTTTGAATCAAAACAATAAATACAATCACAAATACACAACATGCAACAATCATATGCAATCAAAACAATAATAACAATGGTTTGCAACAAAAGAAACCATCCAACCATTAATATCCGTCCAATTAATCCAATTAATTCATAACCATGTGATTTTACATTATCCAATGTCAATTTTTAATTTATACCCTTCATTTCTTATTAACATTCATTTCGTTAATATTTTAATTGATTCATTTCAATTTATTTGCATTCAACCAACTTTTATTCAATTAGATTCACGTTCAATTGATTTTTCATTCAATTTATTTACTTCCAATTGATTTGCATGCACTTATCAACATTAATGAATTCACATTCTATTAATTTACACTTGTTTATAGTCATATTCATTTTTTCTTTCGCTTCCATTATTTCATTTCAATAATTCATATAATTAATTACACTTAAGTAATTTAATTCCAAACCACATTCTATATATTTTAAATTGATTCACATTCACTTATTAATATTCATTTCGTTAATCATACAATGGATTTATATTTAATTCACTTTTAATTGATTCACATTCAACTAATTTGGTTTCACTCCATTTTTATTCAATCAACCAATATTCATTGCATTCACATTTGATTGATTACAATCCAATGTATTTGCAATCAATCAATTTGTTTCAATTATTTACATTTGTTTCATCAACATTTAATTTGGTTTACATTCCATTGATTTCTTTCAATTTATTAACATTCGTTACAAATTCATTATATTCAATTCAATTTGTGAAATTCTAATCGTTTCACCTTTTGTTTAACCTATTTCATATAAATTCATTTATGAATCATTTATAAATTTATTCCACTTAACCATGCTTAAGTTAAATTTGTTTTATTTCCACTTAGTATATCCTCTTTTTATTATACTAACATCATTTATAAATTGGCTAAGTTTATTATAAATATTTTATACAACACAACTCACGTTTATTATTATTACTTCATATCTTAAGTTATTATTAATTCATCGATTCACTTCATTTATTCAAATTCATATTATTAATTCACTAAAGTAAATTTTTACTTTATAACTCAATTCATATTAATAAATTTTTCACAGTTTATTAAATTTTCTTAAGTTACTTCCATCCTTTAATTTGTTTCATTAACTTATTTCGTATGCAATTAGCTAACATGCAATTTATTAAAAATCATTTCATTTGTATTTAACTTATTTTCATCAAATTTTAAATTAAATCCAATAACTCACATTAATTTTCCTTATACTCGTTTATTTTTATTCAATTTCTTACACACTTAAATTACATTTCATTTTTAAAATTTAAGTTCATATTCATTTTATAGCTTAAGTAGAATTCACTTTACTCATTTTTCAAATTTCATCCAATATCCAATCCAACTTATTTAATATTAAGGTAAACTTCATTTTATTTTAATCCATTACTCATTTTATTTAATTTTATTCAAGTTAAATTTTCTTATCATTCCCATTCAACAAATTTAAATTCCTTTTTAGCTTCTAATTCTCAAATTTATAAGTTATACAAATTAACTTCTTAAAATTTCATTTCGTTATTTTATCAACTTTATTTCAAATGCAATCACTTTTATTTAAGCTTCCTTGAGTTAAATTTCAATTTATTTATTTAATTTCACTTACTCCATTTAATTAACATTTCTTAAGTTAATTATTTTATTTCATTTCTAGTATTCAAATTTATTTTATCTACTTAATTAAAAATATTCACCAGTTCAAATTTTAATTTTACTTTCCTGTTCAAATTTACAAGTTATAACTATTTTTTTCATATTCAAATTTATAAGTTACAAAGTTATTTCTTATATACTATTTTCAATTATAAGTTCCAAACTATTTTCACATATTTATTAAGTCATACTTAGAATATTTTCTTTTCAAAATCAAAACTTGTTTTAACCGAAAATAAATTTCTTTCGGTAGCAATTCTCACTCAGAAACTCGGAAATGAATACTGGCGATGCTGCAGTCATTCCCAGAATTATTTCCTAGCGATCAAAGCGAGTTTAATGCTTTATTTCCTTCCAAAATATTTTCAAAATATTTTTCTAGTCAAAACTCTTTTAAATAATATTAATATAAATTTTAAAGTCTTCGAAATTTTTTGAAAATAAAAGGATTTTAAATTCTTAAATCCTCATAAATCATTTCTATATATAAGCTATATTATAAATATACTTATAAAAATTTCCTTACCTTATTACCAAACTATTTCATTAATTTACAACTCGGTCATTTTAACCAATAATTATTTTAATTGATTTCAATTTAATTTAATTACCGAATGTTTTGTAAAATAAATTTACAAAGTATCCATTTTATTTTAATTCAACTAATAATCGATGATAACTAAATATTATCATCTCCTAATAACAATTTCATTAAAAATTTCTCATTTTATATGTAAAATATAATTTAGGTAAAATTATTCCATTTACCCGATTTTAAAACAATATTATGTCGACTTACCACGTTTAAGTGTTTAGATACCCCTATCAATAACATGGCGTCCCGCGCATTGACCAGAATTCCTAAACAACACAACGGATAAGTAAACACAATATAAAATATTTTATAACACTAACAAGTACGCTCTCTCTCTCTCTCATATATATATATATATATATATATATATATATATATATGCTCAAATAGACTCATTCTAGGGTATTACTACCCTATCTCTAATGAGTCAAACCCCCACAAAGCCAAGGTTATAGCTAAACCTGGCTCTGATACCAACTGTGACGACCCACATTTCGGAAGGTTTAAATCGATAATAATCCACACATGTTCAACTTAAACAATCTGGAACGTAGATAATCAATAGGGTTAAATAAGAAAAATAAGAAAAGAAGAAGAAAAAAAACACAGAATCTCACAGCGGAAATGATAAAATATAATAATCAAATAACAGTTCATGAAGTTGTTTACTATACATTTGATTATAATCTATACACATTTATCAGAGTTATGTATATACATCAAGGATAAATAACTAATACAGCAGAATAGCATGATGTAGGGAATAATAATAATAATAATAGTAATATACCAAATCTTCGTCTTCGTCCTGCAGAGAAAAATCTTCAATACGCTGAAAAAACTCAGGACTGACCCAAGCGTAATGAAAAGACAAAACACTCGAGTCAGGACTAAAATACTCTTATGTAATTAAAATCAATATCACAAATATGAGTGCAATAACTTAAGAGATGTTACGGTATTTTCCATCTCCTAAGGATCCGTTAAACTATTTATATATAATAGTATACGCTATAATAGATAATGTATATCAGTAAAATAAATATCAAAGTAGCGTTAAGGCTTTACATTGATCCACCTTAACACAATTTTTACAGTTTTAAACCAAAGTCGTAATGGGCTCGTATAGGGATAAATATGAAAAGGCACGTGAGGCAATGCCCAAGGTAGGATTCTACCAGTTTACCCTTTCTGGCTGGTCGTAACCCATCTGTGGCTGACCGCGACAATCAATCCAAACGACAACAAGGTGCACCCATCGAATATGAAATCTCAAGGTTAATACGAGGGATCAACATCGCTAGAGGTAGCTAACCTCATTGGCCAGACATAGGCTCCTGTTTTTGTCATTTTAATTATAACACGAGTGTCAAAGCTATCCATCATCGTTCTCTTACTTCATTCTAGTAAATGTCGCCAATCCAACCACTACATTCTGGATATCATCCACCGCATACACAGTTGTTAAAGTGGTTCTAATATCGGCAGAGTATACCAATAAGCCGGTCTCTTTAACAACCAAACGTCGTTTTACACACCGGTTGGTTCTTTTATATTTTGAAAGCAATTCATCTTTAATATCAAAATACCTTATTCACTTCAAAATCAACTCCATTTCGAAATTTACTGTATTCGCATCAAAAATCATATTTTACTTCAAAATGTCAATTCAGTTCAATATATTGACTTCACTTCGAAATTTGATTCGAATTACAATTTAGGTTATAACTTCACTTTAACCCAATTAGTATTTAAATCTAAGATTTAAATAAAAACATTCCCCCTTTTAACTAGTTTGAATTTTAGAAAAAATTTAAACAGTTTAAAAATAGTTAAATAGTTAAAATAGTTTATAGAAGAAAATTTGAGTAATAAAATGGTTTATATAGTAAAATAGTTTGGAAAATCAAGATAATTTGAATATTTAAATAATATAGATTTTTAAACTATTTATACTATGATAATTCATTTGAAAATAGTTTCAAAGTCAAACCGATTCAATTCCCAATTTCCCAATTCAAATCTATTCTAATTTCCATTTCGATTTAATCGATTCAATTCCGATTTCAAGTCGAATTTTACTTCGATTCCCAAAATAATTCAAATTCCAATTCAATATTAATTTAAATTCCAATTTAAAATTAATTTCTCTTCCAATTTCAAATTAATTTGAATTCTAATTTCAATTTAATTTCTCTTCCAATTTCAAATTAATTTGAATTCCAATTCCAAATTTTATTTCAACTCAATTCTCAAATTTAAACCATTTTGATTTATATTAAATTCCGAGTTCGATTTCCAAAATATAGTTTTTATCACTTTTACTTAGCAACATTCAAAATTCAAATAAAAAATCCAATCTTTTAAACCAATCAATTTCTGAAATCCAAGTCATATTTCAATTATAACTACTAAATCTCAACTTCGATTATTTAAACAATTCTCATTACCAAATTTTACTTTCAACATTCCGAGCTCAAGTTCGAAATAGTCCAATTTCCACAAATTCAATTTTTTTTCTCAAAATCAAATCATTTCAATAATTTTAAAACAAGATTTAAAAATCATTTAATTTAACCAATTCAGTGTCCGTATATAATTCTCTATCCTATGGTCAAGTGAATTAATTATTTCACTTTAATTCAGGGATGGATATATATCATTTGAATCCAAAAATAAATGCCATAGGTATATATCATTTCAACCTATTTCTTAATTTATTCGAAATAATTCACAATACAGTTTTATACACTGTAAACAATATACATGATGATAACAGGGTATATTAAACATAAATAAACATCCAAACATCCAAAATATCAATCAAATTTCATTCATCACCATCCATCATCCAAATAGTCAAAGATCACAGCAATCAACCTATTATCGATAAATTGGGGATTTTAATAGTAGTTAAATTCTAATTCAATTTTAACTATCAATTTAAATTCTATCAATAAATTCAGATGTCAATTAAATGTCAATTTAAATTTATCATCCAACAATCGATCAATTCAAATCACTTTAGAATTTCAATTCAACTATCATAAAAATATTTTATTCAATCGTGAGCGTATAAAACGCTCACCTCTCTATTTGAAACCGAAAATAATTTTAGCTTCAAATAAATTCCAGTTCCACTCCGAGTCGAAGACAACTTCAATACAATTCCAACGCAATTTTTTCTCGCCCAAATTGGACCTCATATGGAAGATTTATGAATTTAATTAATATACGATTATAAGTAAAATATAATTCGCAAGACATAATAAGAATAAAATAATTAAAACGATGCCTCAACCCCCCCCCCCCGCCCCGCAGCCGTTCCCGTTCCTCCATATCTTCGTTCTCGATGCCTGAACCCACGCGACTTCACCATTGTTTTTTTTAGATCGCCGAGTCGCTCACGCCTAAGACGCCGGACCTCGACCGCCATCACCTCACAATCGATCGCACACCATTAGCCTGAAGTCATGTCTCCCCTCAGCTTCGACCTCGTCTTCACCATGGCCACGGCGACTCACACACATGTCTCGAAGAGATAATCGCTACTCCTATCCCTCTTTTCTATCTTTGATTCGATCGGTAGTTTCTTTTTTTTCCTTCGATTTAGTTTTTTGAACGAGACCTCATTCGTTTTTTTATTTAGTTCGATCTGGTATTTCAATTAGAAAAGAGGGGTGGAAAGAAAGGAAATGGATGGGTATGGCTGAAAACGTGAGAATGTTGAGATACTTTATAATTTTTAAGTATATATATTATAGCAATAAGAAAATATTCGATTCGATTGGCCCACGAAAATCATGAACTCCAAATAACACATGCCGCTTGGCGTTTATAATGTTTTACCTCCATTCCAAATGCAATGGAACTAGTTACGAGGCCTAATTCGATCGTATGTGGAAGATAACTTTTCAAAGTCGATTATTTTAATGAAATTCCGAAATTAAATTTCTACGCGTTTCAAGTTCTCACGGTCGAACGACAAGTCTGATCACTACGAAACTTGAAATCCTACAATAGCTCACTATTATAGATCTGATAAAACTGGTTTCATCTAAGTCCGAGACAGTCGCCAAAATGGCTATTTTTACTTGTCAAATAAAACGAGAATTTCCCAGAAATTATTTATTCACTTTAAATTCAATCTTAAAAGTTAAAAATCTTCGTTGTTGTTAAAATAGAATTTAAATAAATTTCTGATATCATTTTCATTCATATTAAATCCAGAATTCAGTTATCCAAAAAAATTTGAATATTAAATTTAACCAATTTAATTATCCAATAAATCAATATTAATAAATCATTAATTTTTTTTATTTCTATCTATTTTATCCAATAATTACTTTAAATTTAACAACTTACAATAGTCAAAAGTACGGGTCGTTACATGCCCTCACGCCACTTGAATTCTTCTTCCCTCTCCTCCGAAATCAGGGGCATTCTGGCCGGGCAATTGGCTTCGGTCGTAATGCCCCTTGCTTCATGAATTTCTTCGGTTAACTCGCCAGACGAACCTTCTCTTTCTAGGAGATCGCCCTCTTTGGTGCCATGTGATGAAGAAGTGAAACGTGTTTGTATTCTAGAATGGGAAGGAGACGGAACTTCAACGGCCACGACAGATCTCTCGGGATGCAACAGCCTATACCGAAGCAAATTCTCGTCTATTAGCACAAACTTGATAGGTCTCTCCTTGGTGTCTATGGCTTTCAGAGTATGGAAAATTGGATCGAGTGATGGGTCTTTGTTCGGCCTCGGTATAACTACAAAAGTATTCGATCTATCAAAAATCCCATAGCGACATATTGAATCTCAATAAGTAAAAGAGAGAACTTACCCCTTATCGTCCAAAGACGATTAAATCCCTCAGGATACCTAACAAAGAAATACTGGGTCTTGAATTGAGATAGGTTGCTTTGAAGCTGCAACACGATCTTGCGGTTTCTTTAGGCCTCGATGATGACAAGGGATGGACACTCGTCTCTCTTCTTAAATGAGAGAAAATATCTTAACTCATCGAAACTCGGGGCATGATTAAATGTACGCATAAACATGACGTGAAGGCATGTCAAGATCGCGTACCTATTAGGATGAATTTGAAATGGAGCAATTCCCAAGTTCAGAAGAGTTTCTTTCAAGAAGTGATTGAAGGGGCCACTACTCCATTTAAACAAATATACTGATGGGAAGCAGTGTACCCTGAAGGCAGCATATGTGCAAACTCATTCTTTAATGGAAGGCGCACGTCAATGTTCAGAATGCCGTGTTGTAAGCAAATGTTATGTAGAACTTTAGCAGTGATTATGGTGGAAGCTCTCTCCGGGGGATTAAGTAGAACTCTAAAATTTGGAGGAGTCCGGTCTACAGCCAGACCAACCAGAACCAGTTGACCATATTCAGCTCGCGGTACTGAAGAGGAAGGCGCTACTGAAATAGTTTGCGAAGGCGCAAGAGATGACGATTCAGCTCCTGAAAGTGCTAGACTTCCTCCACTGGACATACGGCGATAGGATGGGTGCTTCATTCTATACAATAGGACTCGCATCTAATGCGGTCAGGTAATTCTATCTTTAACTAAAAGTCCCCCCACGACACTTGAACTCCGAAAAGTATCGATTTATGCCGACACATCAGGCTCCAAGTGTCGACTGGGGCAAGTGCAGTGTGTTATCTATGTGGGATGGGCTCATTGTCCTGAACATTACAAATGCTCTATCCTATGTAGATAGTTCACTCGTAGTGAAGAAAGAAAAGAACTTCTCGTATCATTTATTGAAGTTATTTCTCCTACAATTACCCGTTATCGATCAATGATGTCCGAAGCAAAGCGGGAAGCTCTTCCCATTTCAGGTACACCAAGCGTGCAATTACGGGACCAATCCAAAGTCAATAAATATAGATTGATGGGTCCAAATCAAGTAGATAATTCTCAGCATAAGTCGATTTTAGCTCTTCGGAAGGCGATAACAACATAAGCTGCACACGAGACGCTACCCTAAGCTATTATCACCCCCTAGAAAAAGCAAAACCAATTTGTGAGATGTGTTGTCAGATTAACAATGTAACTAAGTGCAAGTTAATTCTGATTCTGTGGATGAGGATAGCAAAACATGTCAAGTACCGGGGAAAAGCCTGAATTTCATTCCGTGAAGAACTCAAGACTCGATTTACTATCTTCTTACACAAAATTGCAATCAACTTGAATTCTCCATAATGATCACCACTTATCCAACCTCATCACCAAATTGCTAAACAAATGCCAAATTCTATACCACCTAACTCAAGTAAAAAATCAAAGGGCGAGAATGGTCAAACTTTAAGTCGCTAGCGATCCAAGGTGGGTATGTCGATGGCGATCCAAATTGACAAAGTTTTGGGTGCTAAAGTTTGGCCCAAGATGGTGGCTAGGTTAGGCAGGGTTGGCAGTAGGAGGCTTCGACGATGGATGGCTGGCGATGGCGATGGTGTGAATGGATTTAGGGTTTGGTTGGATTTAAGTCGGGTCGCCGAAGAAGCAGCTCAAATCGCAAGTGAGAATGTAGAATAAAAGTTAAGTTGGCTCGAATGAATTAAATAGGAGGTTGCACAGAAAAAATACGTTAAGTCCTTGGATCGCTAGCGATCCATAAAACAGCAACCAAACTTTTCCCAACTCACCAAGCATAATCCAAGTGTCTTTTGCAAGCCTCTTGAAAGTTGTGGGATTGAAATTGATTTATTGTCATAATCTATGATGACTCCCATCAGAATTCAATAGATGTCTGAATAACTAGAGCCAAATTCGCATGATGGCCTCAACACGATCACTTGAAGCTCACCAAATAGGAACTCAAAAGCAGTAACTTCGAGAGCATGCCTTGTTTCCAACGAAGGAATACCCTAGGGAGCAAATGTTATCTGATTTTTTAACCCAACAGAGTTCAACATGAACTAAAACATATACGTTAAGTCAAAATCATCTCAAGGATCTACCAAGAAGACCAGAGGAAAATGGAGAGAAGGACCCAACAAAAAAGATGTCAAAAAGGCTAAGTTGTTGGATCGTTAGCGATCTATAAGGGTCGCTCGTGGAACCTCCTATCCTCTTGCACCATGATCTAATAATCTTTCTAGGGATGTCTGCTAAGTTTGATGATATTCCAATCGAACTAGTTCGAGAAGTGGGCATTCATTCCAATAATAGTTTAATGCAATCAGTACATGAATCATCATCAAAACAAAGCATCTAGTCATGAAATTATGTGAAGAGCATCTACACAAGGTAAGAAACATGATCCAACTAGAATGAGCCAAAATTACTATAACTACATGGATCGCTAGCGATCCATGCCCTATGGATCACCAGCGATCCATCATATTGGACCGGTTCGTTCTGAAATTTCTCGAGCGCCTTCGTACCTACAAATGTAATTCTCTGACAGAGCGGCTTTGGCCCAAGTGTTCTCTAGCCCCTATAAATACAATCCTGCTTTCAACATAGAGAAGGTCTTATAGACTGGCTGTTAAAACTCTACATAAACTATTCTTCACTCTTCTCCTTCCACACAACAGTCATCTGAAGGGTTCACTGTGATTCTCCAGTGAACTCTAACACGGGAGACTTGATCTAACTCGCAAGATCCAATCAAACTGTAATCTGATTCAACTTGTAATCACAGTCAGTCAATAATAAAAGTTATAAAGTGGATGTAGGCTTCGTTAACAACCGAACCACTATAGAAATCTGTTGTCTCTTTACTTTATCTGCAAGTTATTATTCCTTGTTTCTATTTTATTTGCTTTGATAAACAGGGCTAATGCTTTCAGACGCAATTCAAGGCGTCGATCCATTTTTTTGTTAACAGTGAGGACAGGCTGTTATAACTATCTAGGCCGATGATAAGTTAGTTACTCTGATAGATGTATGTATATAAAAGTTTTCTTTTTATAAAGATCTGTTGTATATTATATATTACTCATCACGTTATGAGATTCTGTTTTGTCCTTTCTTTTTTGTCACCCCAACAATCTGTCCTTCCGGCACTTGGATGCTCGGCATGTGAATACCGTGGATGTATTAGTATCGTTTTTTGAGGGTCGAAAAGGCAAGTGGTCAAATTTGGTATAAAAGCTGAAGGTTAAGCGAGAACCTTAGCCCTGGAGAGGTAAACTCATTAGAGATAGGGTAAGTGACACCCTTGAATGAGTTTGAGTGTATTATATATGAGAGTGCGTACTTAATAGTGCTATAAAAATGTTTTATATTGTTTTTAAATTGGTAAATGGAATAATTTTACCTAGGATTATATTTCATATATAAAAGAATAATTTTCAAAAAAACTGACATAGTTATTTACGATGTGATTGTTTTGTTAGGAAATGATAATATGCAATTATTATTATTTATTGTTTGATTAGTCATGCTCATCCAGTTTAGAAGCATTGACTATTGGTTGTTGATTGATTATCTGTGCTCGGCCAGTTTATGGGCATTTGTTGTTGGATTAAATTAAAAAAACACCTTGTGAATTCAGTTTCACAATTTTATTATAAGGCATTCATTAATAGTGTAGGTTTAACAAGTTTACTTTGTTAAAAGGTTTACTATCATAAAGGAATTTATTTTATAGAGGTAAATATTATGAATTTGGTTTATAAAATGTGTTTAATAAAATAAAGAGGATTTTTGAGAATTTAAATCCCAATGTCTTTGAAATATATTTAAAGTAATTTTTGGAAAAAGAGTAGTAATAGTATTACTTAGAGAAATTTATAAGTGTAAATATATTTTTAAAGAGAATTTAAAAGCAAGTGTAACGACTTGCCTTTTCGACCCTCCTAGCAATAAACCAAAAATAGGTCTTTAAATCACATATGGATTCCATTATCCAAAACAGATCTTGAATCTCCTCCAAGCATTAAACCTATATATTATTTTGGAGTGGTTACGATTTCAAGTCATCTCTTATAAGTACACACCCCTGCTTACCAGATTTTCCAAAACCAATCGATCGATTTTCAAAATGCTCAATACCGGTTCTTTTGGAAATAACCAGACTATACATAAGAGAGAAGATCACCCCCTAGCCATTTATGTGGACGGATCTCCTCATCATTTATCCTAGAAGAACAAAACAAGTTTATACGTACAGTATAACACAACTGATGGTAACTGTACCGTATAACCCTCGTGTTTCTCACAGATATTTCCATAGTAAAATCCTTCTGTGTTAAGTAAGGAATATTTACGTACCACCAAAATTAAGAAGGATTACATATTTAGGCCAAGATTTAAAAGTCGGTTATTTAACTATCAAATAAACAAGCATTCAAAATAAAGATTACATTTCCCATGGAAATCACTAAGCATCTTAAATCAATACTTCATTAATCTAAAATCACCTTTCAAATATTTATTAAAATATTCATATACTTATCTCGCTGGTAGAAGTATATTCACAAAACTATTCAATTTCAAACTTAGGAAACTTTAACATATACTTATAGTTGTATAAGTATATTCACAAAAATATTTATGAAAGAAGTCTTATTTCAAAATCATATTAAGATGATCAAACCCAAATGTCACTAAAACAAAGATATTAATAACCCAAGACACCATTTCCTTTTCATAAATCTCTTTATTTTATAAATAAACATCTCTTTTATAAATTTCCAAATCTATTTATAAAACTTATTTATAAATCTCCCAGTTTATTTATAAAATAATCTTTTATAAATCTCAAAATCCCTCAGAATAAACTTCTATCCAATTCCAGAATCGCTTTCCAAAATTTTAAATTCCTTTAATGGAACCTTTTCATTAAATAAACCCTTAGATAAATATTTCCATTTAAAATGATTCCCTTTTAAATAAACAGTTTATTATTTTTAAACACCTTTTATAAAATAATGTATTTTCTAAAAACACCTTTAACAAAACAATTAACTATCTTTGAACAGCATTAGTAAAATAATACTTTAAAGCAATCATTAAATAAATAATAAACTTTTATACAACTTAAAATAATATAATGATTGAACTTAATAATTAATTACCTTTAAAGCATTATTGATATAATAGTAAATAAATTTTAAAACAATAATACTATAATAAGATTAACTTTAAAACAATAATATTATAATAATAAATTAATTTTTAAAACCATATTACCTAAAATAATAATAAATTATAACTTTAGAATATAAAATAGTTAACTTTAAATAATAATTAACTTTTAAATAATAATTAACTTTAAAATCAAATTATTATAAAATAACTTTAATATCATTTAAGTATAAATAACTTTAAATCATATTTAGAATAAATTAATAATTTAAACGGTATTTAAAAAATAAATTAGTTAACTTTAATCATTGTTAATAAATAATTATTATATAAAACACTTTGCTAAAATAATAATTACATAAAAGATTTATAATTGTTTAAAACTGAAGTAGATTTCAATCCAGAGCTTTCTAAATTCGGAAAGAGGCTTAGCAACCACAATGATACTTAAACAAGCTACCATATCATTCAATTTAACCTTCCAAGTTAAAAAATGGCATTTACATAATCAACATTTATGTAGGTAAAGTCAACAATTAACCATCCCTGGTTAACACATCACTTATTCAAATTCACATATCAATTAACGACATATAATTAGATGCCCAAATCTATAAAATAGAAGAACGAGGATTTATTCTATTAATCACATGTCCATAAAATCTATTTAATCCAATTTAACTTAATAGTGTCTTATTTGGCCAAATAAATATTACTAATTAAGGTATATTGATTTAAATGATGTTATTTTTTAAAATAACATAATTTAAATTCAGTCTTTTTTAACAAGCCATAATTTTATACTTTGCCAAAACTGTAATTAAGTTAACATGTGTGTAAATCGAGTTTAATATGAGCAAGTTATCAATTTTAGAACTAACATACACTAATATTGAATAAATTAACATATTTATATATGTTATCTCGCCCCAGTTCATCTAGCCCGGCCCATCCATGAACCCCGACCCGCTCCATCTCTTCTCCCCTCCTTCCATTCTAAATTTATGAAGCCAGAAAATGGTGCATGCACCTATGTACGTGCACACGAACTACGCTCTGCCAACACCAAAACCGAGGCCACCAACAAGCTTACCTTCAAACACTCACCAAGACATCATTCTTGGCTCGAAATCCGGCTGATCCGATCGAATTCCGACCGCGAAACCCGAGGCCAAATCCACCATTGACGCAACTTCATCTCTCTTTTTCTTGAGCTACGGACCACCAGAGACTCCACTTCCATTAGGACTGCAACACCAACACCTTCCTCCAAACGCGACCATGGCTACTCCGTAGCTTCCCTCTTCCGCCTGTACTGTCGCTTTCACATGTGAAACTTAAATACTTCATAACCCTAGAATTGCTATCCCCGACACTACAGAACACCAGAGAAAAATCGGTCACGGTCAACACCTACGCCTCATCCCCGTCACCTCCACTACCTCTCATAGCCGTCCTATTATCGAAATTTTATTTTTGAACGGAAATTGGTTATCTCAATGCCACGACCAAACCAAGCTACTAAAAATCACGAGACCACTACTAAAAATCATGGTTCGCCAAGGCAGTCATGACTATGCTCTTCGTTCGTCGATTTATGATTGACGAAAATTCGACAAATCTCGACCACTTTCTGAAATATGTCGATTTCCACTACTACGCTTGTCAAAACCATGAGCCGCTAAAAAATACTAGACTCGAAAAAAAACAGCCTTTGTGTTGGACGAATAGGCTAAAAGTGGATGGTTGGGGATGTGGTGATTTTTGAATGTTGAAAAGGGTTTGATTTTCATTTGAGGAAGGAGGTAAAATGAAGAAGAAGAAGATAGTGCTGCTCTCTGTGTATATGTACACGCATAGAAACCAAAGTACACCCTAAATGTTTTGTTGTTTCTTTGTGTTGTTGTCAAGAAGGAAGACATGAAAATATGTCCAGTTTATTGTTTCGTGTGTGTGTGTTTTCCTTTTGTCGAATGTCAACTATATATAACCTCATTTCGGTTACAAGTTAGCATCACCCAGCTTGGCAAAGGACAACAAAAATATATGGGAAAGTTTTGGTGCCAAAAGATCGTGTTGATAAATTTCGATTTGAAAATAAAGTTCTTGGGGTACACCATTACACAATATTAAGTTCGCGTACGAGCCACGAATGACAGAATATTAAAATAAGATCGCGCACAAAATTGTGATGCAATAACAAAACAATAATAAAACACACCTGCTGTCAAATTCTATTATATTTTGAAAATACCAATGTTTAACGTAAAATACATTAAACGGAAATTCAATTATTTCTCAAATTAAAAATTATGGAAAAATTCTATAAATTAAATTAAAAACACATCATTAAAAATCAAGCAGTTATTTGAAACGTAGATTTTATTATAAAAACCCCAAATCGAATATTTAAAACTAATTATATATTACAAAAATCAAAGCGATAAAACTCTGGGTCGTTACACTCTCCCCCCTTAAAATAATTTCTCTTCGAAATTTCACCATACGAACACTCAATTCTATTCATAAGTCCGCATGATGTTCATAGATCATTCATATACTAAATTTGATTCGATCACTACTTGAACACATAACTTCACTTTCAAACTAATATCGCTCACCCAATTTACTAGTGCGGACTCCGATCAGGCTTCTTGATTAGAAACCTCCGTTCTCCTTGTATAGCCATATACTATAATAGAAAATATTAGTTCCATATCAAGAACCCTTACCCAATGTTCGCCATAAAAATTCAAGTGATAGATCCTCATTTGAAACAATGTGAAACTCCTCACATCGTGCACTCGAATCTTAGATCAAAACTATATGAAAAAGAGAAATGATCTATGTTCAACTTACACACTTATATTAGTGGTTTTCACTAATACCAATTCTATTTCCACTAAATTTTTTCCAAAAACATTTTCATAAAACACTACTTGAGTTTTAGAAACTTGAATAATACCTTATTGTATCTTGAGGGCTTATACAACAATCTGATTCAAACTTTCTATTTTGAACTCAACTTGAGAAATAAAAACTCGATTTTTATTTGAAGAATCTTTTTAAAACAATACTATATATTATAATCCATAGAAAATAAATAAATAAATATACATACATACATATATATATAGCTTAAGTAACCCAAAAATGATGCCAAGGAGCTGGGTACTACCAAACAGTGTGGTACATTCCCTTACCAAGAAGGGCAATACTTAAGAGTAGTGTCAACCATCCAGATACATCTCCTACCCATCTTTGGTCATTATCAAGCCACTCGATCTAGTCAACATAAAAACATTTTCATATAATTTTTTCAAACCCATTTTAGAACAACACTTTATATATTTCCAAACAAATAATTTTACCCAAAATATCCTTTTCAAACTTGCTTTGGAGTTGTTTAGATTCGAACTCGTCCTGACCTTACAATGATAAAAAGAATAATTTACTAAGTGTACTACAATATTTGCCTAGGCAAACATCCGATCGTCACTTAGAAGATGATTCCAATCATCACAAAACAAATCAGGACTCATTTCCCGAACCAAACTAAAGAAAACACGTCTTTCTATAAAATTTTCTTTTCAAAGTATTTATACTTAAAAATACTTTTAAATAAACTATTTCTACTCTTTCCAAAATCATTTGATATAATAAGGTACATATTTACTTAAAAATAAATCCCTTTTTGAATTATTTCTATTCCTAAAACATCTTCAAATAGTACTATTATTATTTCCCTCAAACCTTGAAAACCGTTTTCCAAAAATACCAGGATTTAAATTCTCAAATTCCTTTTATTTATAAAACACATTTTTGTAAATCAAATTTATTAATTTATTTCTTTTAAAGGAAATCATTTCTCAAATATTTATTTCGAAAATATTCTAGCTTCCTTTTTAACAAAACAATATTTATTAAAACCTAATTTTTTTATAAAATCAACTTTATATAAAATCATTTCTAAATATTTAATTTAAAATATTTAAATTTTCTTAAAATAAACAACTTTTATTGAAGTCAAATTTTGACCTAGCATTGTCAACGAATGCCTTATAGTTAAATTGTGAAACTTAATGCATAAGGTGCTCGTTTCAATGTACCCAAATTCCTATCTACCCAGTCCAAGCTCCAAAAAGGAAGATTCTAGATAGATTAACAGATAATAGTCAATCTCAGAACTGGGCGAGCATGACTAATCAAATCCTAGATGATAACGATGGAATATTATCATTTCCTAACAAACAAGCACAATCGAAAATAACTATATTAAATTTTTGAAAAATTATTCTTTTACATATATAAATTATAATCCTTGGTAAAATTATTTCATTAACCAATTTTAAAACATTATTGTGTCGATTGGCCTTGTTCAAGTGTTTAGAAATCCCAATCAATGATGTGGGCCAGATGCATCGACCAGAATTCATAAACCACTCAACAGATCAAACAACACAATATAATTTTTTTCTATGAAAATAATAAACATGCACTCTTATGTATATACACTCAAACTCATTCTAGGGTGTCGCTTACCCTATCTCTAATGAGTTTACTGTTAGCGCCAAAATTGGTCACTAACCCCCAAATCCAGATGAAAGCACCAAATACCAATCACAGCTCAGAGATAGAATGTATGTAGAGAGTAATAATGTGAAGAACGGTTAAAACTAAAATGAAAGCAGTAGAGAACAACAGATTTTATAGTGGTTCGGCTAACTCCGGCCTACGTCCACTTAGAAGTTTGCTTTTTATTGCTGTAATAATTGATTACAGTTGCAGAATGGCAGATTGCCTTAGCCTTAGAAAATAGAAAGTAAGAGAGCAGAAAGAAGATCCACTTTGACTGTGCCCCTGCCTCTCTATTTATAGACAAAGATGGGTTGGACTCCCCTGGTGGGCCTGGTAGCCGAGTACCTCAGCCCAAATGGAGTGATCTCCATATGCCGAACCATAGATGCCGAACGCTGAATGCCGAACAAGGTGTGAATGCCGAACGATCTCCTCATGCCGAACGTTGAATGCCGAACAAGGTGTGAATGCCGAACGATCTCCTCATGCCGAACGTTGGGAGGTGCGAGGTACCGAGGTATCGAGGTAATGAGGTGCGAGGTACCATGATATGGAGGTGTGAGGTACCAAGATATGGAGGTGCGAGGTACCAAGATATGGAGGTGCGAGGTACTGAGGTGTGAGGTGCGAGGTGCAATGCCGAGCGAGGTGAGGTATGCCGAACGACCCATCCAATGCCGAACGCTCCCTGATGCCGAGCGCTCCATCCAATGCCGAACGATCCTTAGTGTCGAACCTCCATCATGCCTAACGTCTCCAGATGCTGAACGATCCATCCAATGCCGAACGTCTCCAGATGTCGGACGATCCATCCAATGCCGAACGTCTCCAGATGCCGAACGATCCATCCAATGCCGAACGTCTCCAGATGCCAAACGATCCATCCAATGTCGAATGCTACTGAATGACGAGTGCTCCTAGAATGCCGAACCACTCATGTATGTTGAATGCTCTATGCATGCCGAGTACTCTTGAATGCTATTCGAACGTGAATAGTGAATGCCAGACGAACCATTTGTGCCGAACCTCCACCATGCCGAACCATGTTTCCTAGACCCAAATTATAGTTGATTCATCTTTATCCAATCATATTTCCATCTCCCAAGCACATTGCATCATTCATCCATCCAATTGACTGTATCCATCGTACCCTAGCCTCGACGAACATGCAGTTGATTAAGTTAAACCCGTCTGTCCGCGACCTTGCCAAAAGGCGGGTTAACATTTACCTTACCAGGGCCTAGGTTGCTCAACCTAAGCTCTGATACCATGTGTAACGACCTACCTTTTCGACCTTTAGAAATCGACACTAATGTATCCACAGTATTCACGTGCCGAATATCCAAGTGCCGAAAAGATAGACTATTAGGGTGAAAGAAATAGAAGATAGAATAGAATCTCACGTCATGACGAGAAGATATATAATATATACAAGATCTTTACAGAAAGAAATCATCTTTATTATACACAACATCAGAGTACACTAGCCTATTTTTAGCATGGAAAATTATAACAACCCGTCCTTACAATTGCTGATAAATATAGACAGAAATAAGAACAATAAAAATGGCAGAAAAATATAAGATACATGAATACGTCATGGAGAATCCAACTCATATCCTAGAAGCTCCAAAGCATCCATCTGAATCTAGAAAATATGCTTGGGCTGACTCGAGCATTATAAGAAAAGAACAACCCGGTTCGTTTGGTAAAACCAACATGAGAAACACAATCAAATGGATTCTGAACGTCTTTGTAAAACCTTCCAAAATAAAGGTATCTCGTAAGATAACACCGCACATAAACACAGACAGATTTTTACCTTATGATAGCCTAAACATTTATATCATAAAATCCAGTGATATTATAATAATGCCTAAGGGTGAAAAAATAATAATCAAGTAATTGTGATGCTCATGAGTGTACCTCACAACAATAATTGGTATATAATCAAAAATCGATAACACGTGTTTGCTAATTATATAGGATTCCACGGAGAGGCCTTTAATACTTCAAGAACAGTCCTCCTGCACAAAGATCAGTGTTATCCTTCTTAAGCAACAATAAATACCTAGTGATGTACAATAGGAAATACATAGCTGGCCACCAAGGCCGAATGCATCGCTCCATGCATGCATAAAAACTGTAGGTAACTCTAGGAAGGAGATGAATACACCCTAATAGGTTAGCTAAACCCCTGGCTATGCAACCTACCTCTGGTTTTAGTCATTACCGCCGGTGAGGCATCATTCGACATTCCAGCTCATGCACCGCCAACTGAACAGAACTTGTAATCCCACATAGATTCCCATACCCCAACGGGTCTTGGAATCACACATGGATTCCCACATCTCAACAAAGATCTCAGAATCACACATGGATTCTCATACCCCAACGAGTCTCAGAATCACACATGGATTCCAACATCCAAAACAGATCTTTAATCTCCTCCAAGTGTAGAACCCGTATATGGTTTTGGAGTGGTTACAGTTTTGAGTCATCTCTTACAAGTACACTCCCCCGCTTATTGGATGTTCTAAAACCAATCGATCGATTTTCGGAATGTTCAATACCGGTTCTTTTGGAAATAATCAAACAATACATAAGAGGAAGGACCACCCTCTAACCGTTTATGTGGACAGATCTCCTTATCTTTTATTCTAGAAGAACAAAACGAGTTTGTACATACAATACAACACCACTGACGGTAACTTTACCACATAATCCTCATGTTTCTCCTAGATATTTCCAGAGTTAAAATCCTTCGGTGCTATGTACAGAATATTTCTGTACCATCAAAACTAAGAAGGATTACATATGTAGGCCAAGATTTGGTAGTCGCTTATTTAACTATCAAATAAACAATCATTCAAAACAGAGATTACATTTCGCATGGAAATCAGTAAGCCTCTTAAATCAATCCTTCATTAATTTAAAATCACCTGTCAAATATTTATTAAAATATTCACATACTTACCTCACCGGTATAAGTATATTCAGAAAACCATTCACTTTCAAACTTAGGAAACTTTTCCATAAACTTATAAGAGTATAAGTATATTCACAAAAACATTTGTGAAAGATTTCTTATTTCAAAGTCATATTAGAATGATCAAACCCAAATGTCATTAAAACAAAGATATTAGTGACCCAAGATTCCATTTCCTTTTCATAAATCTCTTTATTTTATAAATAAATATCTTCTTTATAAATTTCCAAATCTATTTATAAAACTTCATTATAAATCTCCCAGTTCATTTATAAAATAATCTTTTATAAATCTCAAAAACCATTAAACCAAACTTCTATCCAATTCCAAAATCTCGTTCCAAATTTATAAATTCCTTTAATGAACCCTTTTCATTAAATAAAACCATAAATAAATCTTTCCATTTAAAACGATTCCCTTTTAAATAAACAGTTTATTATTTTTAAACACCTTTTATAAAACAATTTATTTTCTAAAAACACCTTTAACAAAATAATTAATTATCTTTGAACAACATTAGTAAAATAATACTTTAAAACAATCATTAAATAAATAGTAAACTTTTAAACAATTTAAAATAATAATGATTGACCTTAATAATTAATTACCTTTAATGCATTATTGATATAACATTAAATAAATTTTAAAACAATATTACTATAATAATAGATTAACTTTAAAACAATATTATTATAATAATAAGTTAACTTTTTAAACCATAATACCTAAAATAATAATAAACAATCACTTTAAAATATAAAATAGTTAACTTTAAATAATAATTAACTTTAAAATCAAATTATTATAAAATAACTTCAAATATCATTTAAGTATAAATAACTTTAATTCATATTTAGAATATAACTTAATAATTTAAACGATATTTGAAATATAAATTAGTTAACTTTTGACATTGTTAATAAATAATTATTATACATAAAACACTTTGCTAAAATAATAATTATATAAAACATTTACAATTGTTTAAAACTGAAGTTGATTTAAATCCATAGCTTTCTAAATGTGGAAAGAGGCTTAGTGACCACAAAGGTACTTAAACAAGCTACCATATCATTCAATTTAACCTTCCAAGTTAATAACTGGCATTTATATAATCAACATTTATGTAAATAAATTCAACAATTAATCACCCATGGTTAACACATCACTTATTCAAATTCACATATCAATTAACGACATATAATTAGATGCCCAAATCTATAATATAGAAGAACGAGGATTTATTGTGCTAATCACATGTCCATAAAATATATTCTTCACTTTTCTCGAGCTATGGACCACCGAAGACTCCGCTTCCACTTCCATTAGAATCGCAACATGAAAACCTACCTCCAGACGCGACCATGGTCACTCCGCAGCCTCCCTCCTTCGCCTGCACTATCGCATTCACACGTGAAACTCAAATGCTTCGTAAACCCTAAAACTTGATATCCCTGACACTATAGAACACGAGAGAAAAATCAACCACGATCAACACCTCTGCCTCATCCCCAAGCTCTTTCCCGTCACCTCTGCTACCTCTCACAGCCATCCTATTGTCGAAAATTTATTTTTGAACGAAAATTGGTCTACTTAATACCACGACTAAACCAAGCTGCTAAAAATCACGAGACGACTACTAAATATCATGGTTCGCCAAGGCGGTCATGACCGTGCTCTTTGTTCGTCGATTTATGATTGACGAAAGTTCGATAAAACTCGACCACTTACTGAAATTGGTCGATTTCTTCCACTATGCTTATCGAAATGACGAGCCATGATTTTCAAAAAATAGTAGACTTGTAAACTGACAACCTTTGTGTTGGACGATTAGGATAAAAGTGGATGGTTGGAGATGTGGTGATTTTTGAATGTTGAAAAGGGGTCGATTTTCATTTGAGGAAGGAGGTAAAATGAAGAAGAGGAAGATAGTGCCGCTCTCTATGTTTATGTACACACATAGAAACCAACATATACTGTGAATGTTTTGTTGTTTCTTTGTGTTGCAGTCAAGAAGGAAGGCATGAAAACATGTCCAATTTAGTGTTTCATGTGTGTGTTTTCCTTTCGTCC
Source organism: Allium fistulosum (assembly GCA_030737815.1). Lineage (NCBI taxonomy): Eukaryota > Viridiplantae > Streptophyta > Magnoliopsida > Asparagales > Amaryllidaceae > Allium > Allium fistulosum. The sequence goes on along the minus strand of CM060903.1, from coordinate 801,737,554 downwards.
ACTATATATAACCCCATTTGGGTTACAAACTAGCATTACCTAGCTCGGCAAAGGACAAAAGGAAAGTTTTGTTGCCAAAAGATTGTATTGATAATTTTTGATTTGAAAATAAAGTTCTTAGGGTACACCATTACATAATATTAAGTTCGTTTACAAGCCGCGAACGATAAAATATAAAAATACAATCGCACATAGAAATATGATGCGATAACAAAAAAACAATAAAATACATTGGTTGTCAAATTCTGTTAAATTTCGAAAATACCATTTGATGTAAAATACGTTAAATGGAAATTCAGTTATTTCCCAAATTAAAAATTATGGAAAAATTCTATAAATTAAATTTAAAATATGTCATTAAAAATCAAGCAGTTATTTAAAACATTGATTTTATTATAAAAACCCCAAATCGAATATTTAGAACTAATTAGATATTCCAAAAATCAAAGTGATAAAACTCTAGATCATTACAGTTAGATACATTTTTTTGGGATAGTTCAGGGAATGATTCTCGATTTGTTTTGTGGTAATCTAAATAATCTTGTAAGTGACAATCAGATGTTTGCATAAGTGAACGTTGTAGTACACTTAGTAAATTATTCCTTTTGTCATTGTACGATCGTAACGAGTTTGAATCCGAACAAACTGAAAGCAGGTTTTAGTAAATAAAGTGCTAAAACTATTTAATTTATATATGAGAAATATATATATATAGTATTATTTCAAAATAGGATTTGGAAAAGAAGTGCTTTAAGTCAACTACTTCAAGTGGCTCGAAGATGACTAAAAATGGGCAAGAGATGTGTTCGGATGGCATGCACTTCTCTTAAGCATTACTCTTCTTGTTAAGGGGACGTATGATACTATTTGGTAGGACCCAATTCCCCGATATCATTTTGGTGTTGCTCGGTCTATATGTGTTTTTCTATGGATTAAAAAAATACAGTGTCATTTCAAAAAGGTATGAAATAAAAACCAGGTATTTAGTTCTTAGGTTTCCTTAAAAGAAAATGGATTTAAAATAAAACGATATTTTAATAAAGGATCTATTGATAGATGAAATTTTTAATATGGGCTTATATCACTCTTGGTTAGAGAAGAAATAATTTAACATAAGTTTCAATTGGTTAAATTTAATAAGAAGGTTTTAATAAACTTTGTTTTATTGAAACCATGTCTCTTGTTTTATCATCTAAGTTGTATAAATTATTTGATGTTATTGGGCTAGCTAATAAACATCTTTATATTAAAGGAGTCTAAGGAAAAGTAGACTCTAGGACTAAGTTTGGATATCGGCATCCAACTCTTCTTAGCTACTTGTTAGACCGAATGGGTAAAGAAGTTAAAGTGGTTGACTCGGTTTTAAGACCCAGATTTATTTTGGGCTTGCATCTGAATTTAAATCAGATAATTGTATATACTCTCAAGATATAGTAGGTTATTATAAAAGTTCAAAACATAAGTTGTATTTTTATGAAATGTTTTATAAATAAATTTTGAAATAAAAAGAAATTGGTGTAAGTAAAAGCCAATAAGAATAAGTACGTAAGTTGTATGTAGATCATTTCTTCGCACGGTTCTTGATCCAAGATTTGAGTACATGACTTTGAGGTGATTCACACCGGTCTGAATAAGGGTTTATCACCCGATTCTTGACGGTGAACACTTATTGAGGTTTCATGATCTGGTATCGTGGTTTTCTATCATAGCATATGGCTGTGTAAGGAGAACAGAGGTTTCTAATCAAGGGGTCTGATCGAAGTCCTCACTAGGGAAGTCGAGTGAGCATTACTAGTTCGAAAGAAAAGCTTATGTATTCGAGTAAATGATCGAATCAGATATTGCGTACGGATGATCTATATACATCGTACGGGATGATCTATATATATCGTACAAGCTTATGTATATTTGCCTTTAATATTTTATGGTTTACAAGGAGTTGGGTAGATGACTCTTCAATTTGTCATGAGGTAGTGTGAATAATCGATTAAGTAATAACCTATGGCTGCTAAGCATGAGGTATGCTTAGTAGATTGTTTATTATCTTTATGTGATGAGAAGGTTCTAAACCTAAAAAAACTCTAAGTTTGTTTGTTAGTCATTTAACACTTTGATAAATGTTAAGAATTAATATGGCTTGTTTCTTGGTTGTTTGTTTGGGATAAAATTTCGAGGTCGAAATTCTTTTAAGGACGGAAGAATGTAACGACCCGGAATTTTACCCCTTTGATTTGTATTTAATTAATTTAGAATATTTAATTAATGGTTTTAATGGTCGAATAACCCTCTTTCAATTAATAAGTAATGGTGGTAAATTCATTTTGGAAGTTTGTTTACAAAAATAGGTAGTTCGATGAAAAATTAAAAATGTGACCGAAAATTGTTTTTTAGATTTTTGACTTTTAATTAAATGGAAGTTGTCGCAACGATGTTGCACATATATGCACATACTTTTACACATATAACATGTGATTAAATAAAGTAAGGAGTAGTGAAAGATAAGACTTTTTCTTTCTTATTTTAGGTGCTAAAGTTCATGGATTGAAGTGCTTCTTTTTGTGTTTTGATGGAAAGTACACTTGTTCACATGGCATGGAAGGGTTTGGAGTGTATTTTTTGTAATTTGGCTTAAGGGAAAGTTGTATAGTTTTTCAAATTTTCCATGTTTATAAAAGTGCACTTCCATTTCACAAATTCATTCTACCTTCTTCTTCTCGCTTTTCACTTCTTCTATATCTTCCTTCTCTTCTAAAAAAACTCATTTATGGCTTCTTCTTCTTCACTCTTTTCTTTCTTCCAATCTTCTCCAAATCAAACCAAAATAAAGTATAATTCTCTCTACATCATAGCTAATATCACCTACCAAGCTGTGATGCCCCACCCCGAGACCCACACTAACAAAGAGTATTACTAGGTAACACTATCTGCTAGTGCAGAGAATAGGACTGTTTAGGAACGACCATCTGTAAGCTTTGTCTTAAACATCGATTGAATACGTCGTTGGGTGCTCTAATTTTTTTTCTTTTTATCTTTCTAAAGTGGATCGACATACCCAATGAATGTTTAATACAAAACTACGGTGGCTAACAGATCTATCAGAACAAAATATAACAACAATAAATATAACAGTTCACGGAACAGCAGTCAAGCATATATATACATATACACAAATACATCATAGTACACTAGTGATACAACAGAAGTGGTACATAAACCACAATAAAATACATCGAGTCAAAATGAATAAGTACAAATCAAAGTTTACAGAAAGACCACAAAACTATACAGAAGACCACTAGTAAATAATCCAGTGCGAAAACAACTAAGCAGTAATCAACAGCAGATGACAAACCTGAAATAACTCGGTCTGACCCGAGTATATAAAATTATATGGGTCAGTCTAGCTTTGATAAACTGATTAGTAGATGATAAATGAGATATAATTTCTCATAAGGAAACATTCCTTTAATCAAAAGGAATGGTATAAACTCAGATTTACTCAGATTCCAAGTAATGGAAAACACTGAATTATCACAAGGATTAACCCATGAATGACACCTGCTCAATACTGATGTTTCCTTCTTAGAAGGTTACTCGTAAAATAAATTCTGATACAATCATATAAAATCTCAGAAGAAAACCACAGAAATCTCAGAAACCTCATAACTCATGGAAATTCGTTTAAAGATAGAACTATGATTTTGTTTTCATACCCATTTTAGGTCATTTAACTTGGAAAATATCAAAAAGTGATCAAAATAAAAATTGTTTGTAATTGAATCTATTTTCTAACTCAAAAAGATTGACCCCAAAAGGATTAGGAAAGTGTGAGTTATTGTTGTTTTACTACAGCACACTCTCTAAACAAATTATTTTAGCTATCCTCTTTGTTTATAAGATGCAATACTTTAAACCAATATGAAATCATAAAAATTTAATTCAACGATTCAATTCGTACTTATAGTACTTGAATTCTAGTAGCAATACAATCCTAATTACTTTCTATATAGAATTGTGAGTATGAAAAACTCATCTTAAACTTGCAACCAACCACACAGAAAATTCCTACGTTTTAACCTTTAGTGCAGAGAGGATTTGGCACATCAAAATGCAATATTTTCCTATGAAATTTTTACAGTTGGTAGGTATATCTGTTGGGAATGACATATCCAAATTTTGGAATTTTTTGATTTTTATAGAATTAGTAAAATAGAAATCCCCAAAGATTCAAACGTTATCACCAAAACCCCTTAACCCTTCATGGCCATAAGCAATAGAAGAGAGGAGGGGATGGGGCATGAGAAATTAGTAGGAAGGGGAGGGCTTCGGCCATGAATGCAAGGTGAAGGGAAGTACCTTCTGTTGTTTCTAAGTCGAGGGTGGTCATAGTAGCCTTTGGTTTGAGTTGGTGATTATTTTAGAGTGAGATTTCTCACTTTAAAATTGGTTTAAAAATTGACAAAATGTTGTAATAATTTAGTGCTAGCCTACAGTGATGTACGTATGTATTTGTGATGTGTATGTATTGTTGTTGTTTGATTCCCGCTTGAAAAAGGATGACATAAATAACTATTGTATTATAAGAGAAAAAAGCAAAGAGAATGGAAGTCAAAGTGTCTTCGTAGCTAATAGGTTGCTATGGAAATACTTCAAAGACTAAATTTTTTGTAGAGGGATCCTAAAGGATTCCTCGCCTTGTTATTTTTATTTATATACATTATTGGACATAAAAATGTTTGTGTATATGGAAATGAATGTTGCTTAGTTATAGTTAATGTTAAGTCGCTTTTTAGGAAAGTAGATTTCAATGGGACTTAGAAGATTCAAATGAGGATGAAACGACTTGAAAACTGGCAAGCAAAGAAACATCTCGGAAAAAATTCAACCAAAAATAGGCTAACCATACATGTTAGTACCGACATAGAGAGAGGTAAACAGATATGTTTTTGACAACTCCGTAGATGTTGCGACTTCTTAGGACACTCCATATGGGATTAGAAGAGTGCTGCAAAAGAGTACAAGTCATTTCAAGCTAAGGAAACAGTCACTACCAACCTCTTAGGAAAAAAGGCTGATACCGGGCTGTTTTGGGGAGAAATAGGAATCGATTTGCTTCGGACGACCAACAATCTATGGAAACAACATAAGGCAACTCAAAATCAAGTAGCACAAAGAATGCAAAAGAGTTCGACAAGTTTGGAGCAATACAAAATTGTCTTCGTCGACATGATCATGTCTTCACCGACATGTTTAAACACCTCGGTGGGTCCTAAGATTTTTTACACTCCTTTGGACCGACATCTGGACTCTGCTCCAAGTGGACTTCTGACCCAATACTACTGATACCCCTACAAATACAAGCCATAGAGAAACCGAAAGGGGATTTGAATTCTCGAAGGATAGAGACTCTGCTACATCTTCACTCCTATTCTCTACTTGAAAAACACTCTAGAAACTCTATTGTAAATATAAGCTTCATTAGATTTTGGTCAGATCTAAAAATAAACTAGTTGTAATCCAGAGAGAGAACAACTAATAAAAGATTAAGGTGGATGTAGGTCGAAAATTATGCCGAGCCACTATAAAAATTCTTGTGTGTTCTTTACTTTTTATGCTATTCTTAATTGCTTGATTTGGGGTTTTTGCTGCTTTTACATCTATTATAAAATAACTGGTGCTTTCATCTGACTTTTGGGTATTGATCCAATTTTTGGTTTGACGTTTCAGTGCTTTCACTGAGAATTGGAACAAGATCTGAGGACTTAAAGCTTAAATCAGAGATTTGGAGATGATGAACTAAGGTTGGAGGAAGTCAACTAGAGCCTGGGGGCAACCAGGAGGTGTCCTCAAATTCTAATCAATCCATCCATGTGACCAGAGAGTAGATGGAAAGAATAATGTAGGAAATGCAAGATGGAATAATAGCTTGATAGCAGGATATGCTGGAGGGATTTTTAAGAAGGATAAATCAACAATGAATAGCCGAAGCAGTTGGAATTCATAACAAAAGACCAGAAACCAATGTAGGAGCATTTAGAGATAGAGCAAAGCAAACTGAAACAATGCCCATATGACTCAGGGGCACAATCGATTTGGATCTAGGATGAGCTTTAATACCTTGAACGGGCAATGCTGGAGCTAGGGAGGCAAATTAAAATACGAATGCATGACAGCAGGAACTAAAATCAAAGGCTCACTGTTGGAACGGGGGGTAGGACGAAGTTATGGATCAGAGACTTCCATTGGATGACAACCCCATGATCGGGATGGATTGGGTTTAGGTTCGATTCCCTTACCCTGACTTTTAATAAATGATGCAATATAACTCTTAGACCGCTTACACATGTATGGGATCCTGAATGGTCGCTAGGCACGCTCTGAGTTGGATTCCTGAGATGACTGACTAGGATAATAACAACCTCTGACTGCTTACACATGTGTGAGACCTAGATTGGTCTCTAGGCATGCTTTGAGTCAGATGTCTGGGGTGAAAACTTAGGATTTCTACTTATTTTACTTTTGAAAAATCCACATTGAATGTGATGACTGATATTAATTGCTTTAAGTCCTGTCCGGAGAGACGAGACAGGAGTGCAAGGTGCAAGTCCCTTCTTCGAAGAGCGAGCGGATGGACTTGTATGATATTGATCGCCATAAGTCTCATTCAGAGAGACGCGACTGGAGTGCAGGATGCAAGTCCCTTTGTCGAAGAGTGAGTGGGTGAACTTATGTGATATTGATTGCCTTAGAGTCCCAACCAAAGAGTCAGGACCGGAGTATAGGGTGCATGCTCTCTTGCCGGAGAGCGAGTGGATGGGCTTGTACAAAAAGTAAATCCCCTCACTAGAGAGTGAACAGATGGGCTTTCTTGGTCATTGGATTCCTTTGCCAAAGAGTGAACGAACTTAGCAAGGATCCAGAGAGATCGAACCCTTAAATTGGTAAATAAATGATTCAGAGAGATCGTCCCCTCAACTTAAACAATAAATGATCCAGAGAGATCGTCCCCTTAACTTAAACAATAAACAATCCGGAGAGATTGTCCCCTCAACTTAAATGATAAATGATCTGAAGAGGTCGGCCCCTTACCTTAAATATTAAACGATCCAAAGAGATCGCACATTAAACTGAACATATAATACTCCAGAGATCGCTTGTTAAATTGAATATAAAATGATATGGAGAGATCGAACCTAAGAATGAAAATAGATTTGATTTTGATAAATGGATATGAACGCCTTGTACTCAGAATAAAAAAGGTAAATCTCAGATGAACATGGGACGATTTTGATATGTGATGTAACAACTCTGAATGAAATCAGAATGATAATGATGTAAATCCCGGATGAACATGAGATGATTTTCATATGTGATGTAATAATTCCGAATGAAATCAGAGTAATGATGATGTATAGACTACACTTAGGAAGAGTCTAGAGTCTTAGGCTGTAACAACTTTGGATCGACCCGTGATTGACAGGAGAATCCAAAGAAACTGGACAATTCACCAAGATTGAAGCAACTGGAGATCTCAACTATTGAAGACTGATGTCTAGAACTTGTTGTTGAGCAAAGCACTACTTACATTCAAAAGGCATACTTTAGGGGTAGAGGCGCAAGTGTTAACTTGCTTTTTAGCAAATCAACTTTCAATTGGACTTAGATGATTCAAACGAGGATGAAATGACTTGAAAATTGGCAAACACCCTTAAATGGGGCAATGAAACGTCTCAGAAAAAATTCAACCTAAAAAAGGCTAACCACATATGTCGGTACCAACATGAAGAGAGGTAAACCAACATGTTTTTGACAACTCCATAGAAGTTGCGACTTTTTGTGACACCTCCATATGGGATTAGAAGAGTGCTGCAAAAAAGTACAAGTTATTTCGAGCCAAGGAAAAAAGTCACTACCGATCCCTTAGGCAAAAAGGCAGAAACTGCCTATTTTGGGGAGAAGTAGGAATCGACTTGTTTTGGACGACCAACGATCAATGGAAACAGCATCAGACAACCCAAAATCAAGTAGCATGAAGTATGCAAAAGAGTTCGACAAGTTTGGAGCACTACAAAAATGTCTTTGCCGGTATGATCATGTCCTCACCAACATGTTTGAACACCTCGGTGGGGTCCTGAGATTTTTCACACTCCTTTGGGACGACATCTAGAATCTGCTCCAAGTAGACTTCTAACCCAGCACGGCTTATACCCCTATGAATATAATTCACAGAGCAACAAAAAAGGGATCTGAATTCTCAAAGGATGGAGACTCTACTACTTCTTCACTCCAATTCTCTATCTGAAAAACACTCTAGAAACTCTATTGTAAATATGAAATCCACTAAATTTTGGTAAAATCTAAGAAAAACTAGTTGTAATCCAGAGTGAGAACAACTAATAAAAGATTAAATTGGACGTAGGCTGGAGATTACGCCGAACCACTACAAAATTATTGCGTGTTCTTTATTTTTTCTGCTATTCCTACTTGCTTGATTTGGTATTTCTGCCGTAAATCTATTATAAAAGAACTGATGCTTTCATCTGACTTCTTGGTGTTGATCCCATTTTTGGGTCAACAGTTAACCTTCGTGTTGTTGGTTTTATTGCGACAGTGAAATCCTATGCTCGCTTTTAAGCGATTTACCAGTTGTTTTCTAAAAATATTTGAAATGGTTTACGAACTCAACGTTTATTTTTAAAACCTTTTTGCAAAGACATGAAGTGGTTTAAAAAATAGAAAGAAAGGGTTAAAAGTTATTTGATTTACAAAAGAAGTTTTAAAAATTATGGTCTATATAGCAATAGTTGCTATGGATGTAGTTTGGAAATCTATGTTTTTAATAAAGTATAAAAGGTTATCCACTTTAGATATTTTGAAGGCAAAGATATGAAGTGGTTTAAAATATAGAAAGAATGGTTTAGAAGTTATTTGATTTATCAAAATAAGTTTTTAAGAGCTACGGTTCATATAGCGATAGTCGCCGTGGATACAGTTTGGAAATCGATGATTTTTGTAAAGTAAAAAAGGATTATCTATTTTAGATATTTTGAAAATTCTTTTCAAATGTGTTTATAAGCATTTAAAAGGAAGTTTGAAGTTTTAAATATATTTTAAAAAATATATTTAGTTATTTAAACAAAAGGTTTAAATTTTACTCTTTGGTTTGAAAGTCAAGTTTTGTTTAAAGGTGACCATCTTTAAGGTGACCATCTTTAAGGAGATGTTTTATATACAAGTTTCAAATATGTTTTAAAGAGTTTAAAAGTAATTTTAAAAGAGGAAGGAAGAATGGATTTCAACACTACTATTGTAATAAATGTTTTCGAGAAAAGAAAAGATATTATGGACTATAATATTTTGTTATAGTAAATGGTTTGGGAAATTTGAAAGGAAGTTGATATATAACACTTTGTGATTAAATAAGTTATTTACTTGTGAAATGGGAAGATGGTTTAGAGTGGTTTGGAATTTATCAATTAATAAGTGTTTACTTTTATAAAGAAAAGATGTTGCTTTTTAAATCAAACTTTAGTTTAAATAGGTGGTTTTGGAAAATGTTTTAATAACAAGTATATTGAAACTCTTGGATACTATCCTAATTCCTAGACTTAGGGAAACTTGTTTCTAGTTTGAAGATTAGAAATAAATGTTGAGTCAAGGTTTGAGAGGTAATGATACCCCAAGTTGAACGGTTTCATTTCTATCTGATGAATAGTACTATTTTGAAATCAAAGACCAGAAATAAGTTTATGGAGTTGGGTTTTTGACTATTTTTAAAAAAGACTTTGTTTTATGCAAGGGATTTCTTTGTCGGTGCCATTAAGTAACACAAAAAATATATGATAAAGTAGTGCTAAAATGTTGACACGTTTATGGAAAGTAAGTCACCTTATATTTAGCACTAAAAGCCAATGAGTAAATTTTCCTCTATCTGTGAGATCTAGGGTTAATTTTGATAAATGGGTCACGATTAATTAAGTATATGGAAGGCACTTCATTTTATATTCGACACTAAATTTCGAGGTATGGAAGCCCATCTCTATCTGTGAGAGTTTAAGAATGTACGTCGAGGTAAGGGTAGTATGCTAACTTGTCTGGCTTCATTGTTAATCGAGGGATAGCCGAGGTTGATATCGAAAAGTGGTGATAAGTATATGATGTTTGATTTTCCATATGAAAAATATATACTTAAACCAGATAGTAGTTTGCCCACTATCGATAACTTGACCTATTTTGACTTAGAAAGTATATGGAAGCTTCGCGATTTTATACGGTTTGAGACTCCCTTGGGAGAACTCATTCCAACGAAACGACTCTCGCTTTAAGGGGTATATTAGAGATCCCATTGGGACTATTATATAGTCCGCTTACTTTTGAAAGAACCGGGATTGAGTCAACCGAAAAGCTATCGTTTATTTGTTCGGAGAGACCAGGATCGAATAAGCATGATTTATCCAAAATCCACTTCGAACATGCATAAGCGTTCGAATTGAAGAAATCTTAAAGATGATGGAATCGAAGATGGAGTTCTTTGAAGTGCAAGGGCTACTTACTACTAATCCTGAGGATGTAGTAGAAGTAGTGCCTTCAGTTTGTTCATATCCTGAACAAATTGTATAGATGAATATAGCATTGCATTGTTGCCTAGAGGGCAATGTTAGCATTTCAAGTGGGATTTGCTAAAAAGGTAAAACATAGCCTCAAGCCTCATACCTGATAATGACTAAAACAGGGATATGCAGCAGGACTGTGTGGGTCACACCCATTAGGGTATGGCAATCACCCTTCTAGAGTGATATTTATGGATTTGGCATGCGTCTGTGAGCTCACGCGAATAGGTTGCAAGGAACCAAAGTGATGACATATTCTGTACTATCCAGGAAGTGGTAGGCTGGTTCTGTGCTAGTAGGGGGTCCATGTGAGGCCCACGGTACATTTTCTAAAGATGTATTGTGATAGGTGGTACCTCAGTGCTTTGTTATTGTATGGAATCCATTTTCCAATAAGTGTCTTTACGAAGTTAGTTGTATACCAAATATACTGGAACATGAGATGCAACCATTTTAGCTATGTTACATATTTATTTTAAACCCTAGACATTATTATAATATCACCATATTTTCTATTTGAATTGGTTTGGTTATCGTAAGGTTAAAACCCGTTCGTTTTTATATGCGGTGTGGTCTTACGAGAACCTTTGTTTTTAAAAGGGTTTTATAAATATAACAATCCATATGATTTGAGTTTTTCACGCTGGTTTCCAGACCGATTCAGGTGTTATTTTCTTATAATACTCAGGTCAAACCCGAGTACATTTCCAGTTTTAGCGATGGATGCTTGGAGCTTTTGGAGATGAGCCAGATGCTGCCAAGACTTGACGTAGTTGATTTTCCACTGTACTTCTTCTTTTGTATTTATCAGCAATTATATGGACAGGCTATTATAACTGTCCATGCTAATGATAGGTTAGTTTACTCTTATGGATGTATGTATACAAAAAATTTCATTTTGTAAAGATCTGTTGTATATTATATAATACTCATCACGTTTGAAATTTTGTTTTGTCTTTTCTTTTCTTTCACTCCAACAATCTATCTTTCCGGCACTTGGATACTCGACACGTGAATACCGTGGATGTATTAGTTCGACTTTTAAGGGTCGAAAAGGCAGGTCGTCACCCTATCCTCCTTCTTGCCATCCAAACTGTAGTATCTCTCTAGTTCGTGAGATTCTTTACTAAACCTTCTAATAGGTTGCATGTTTTTATATACGGGCAAACTCATTTCTCCCATTGGTTCGGCCTCTGTGTTAACTTCTTAGATCTCAACCAAGTCTATAACTTTGCAATTAATTTCCTTTGATAGAAATTTCTTTTCTAAAAAGATAGCATGTCAAGAAACAATAACCTTTTATTCTTTTGTATTGTAGAAAGTATATCTCATCGAGTTTTTGGGATATCCTATAAATTTACATGGTACTGATTTTGCCTCTAGTTTGTTCGGAGCAACGTTATTAACCCGCCAAATAGCCTCATACCTTCAAATATTTGAGTTTGGGTTTCTTACCATACCACATCTCATATGGTGTTTTAGGCAGATATTTAGTGGGCAAAAATTCAACATATGTGCTACGGTTTCTAGTGCCTATCCCTAATATGACACAGGTAACTCAGTTTTACCCATCAAGGACTGAACCATATCTAATAAGATTCAGTTCCTTTGCCCCGACACACCATTGTGTTGTGGAGTATAAAGTGGAGTAATCTAAGAGATAATCCTGTTATCTTTTAATTATTAATGGGATTCTTGTCCAGAATACTCACCTCCTCGATCGATCGAAGAGTCCTAATCTTATGATCCATTTAGTTTTCTACTACATTTTTATATTCATCAAATTTCTCATGGACATCGGATATGTTCTTCATAAATACACATACCTTAGTCTCAAGAATTCATTAATGAAGGTAACAAAGTATGAACTATTGTCTTTGGAGATTATACGCATCGAGCTACATACATCACTATGTACTAACCCTAATAGTACATCAACTCTTTCATCACTCCCACTGAAGGGTGCTTGGTCATTTTATCTTTGAGACATGACTCACGCGTATCAAATGATTCAAAATCAAGTGATGGGAAAAAACCTTTGGCCGTTTCTCACTAATATAACCTAGCCTACAATGCCAAAGATAACTATCATTTGTTAGAAGAATTATTCATAGAACACACATAATTAGTATTCATCGCATAAATGTCATTTTCGAGAATACCATCGCGAACTTTATTACCATTCAAACGAATGTTTATAACATTATTTGCACAATGAAATATATATCCAGTTTCAAACAATCTAGGAACAAAAATAATCCCACAAATAGATTCTTTTACAAAGTAGCACCTATTTGATATCAAAACTACCCCACTATGCAAGCATAAATGATAATCTCTTACCACCGCCGCATCTACGATAGATCCATCAGCAAGAGTCTTATCTCTTCTTTTCCCAAGCAGTGCCAGTTCCTAAGCCCATGTAATGAATTACAAATATGAGTTCTAGATCTAGTATATAAGACCCAAGACATCTTATTAATTACAAAACAATTTGAATCAGAAATGTACCTAATGGAGCTGTAGAACCATTCTACTTTCTTTTTCAAATAGTCTTCAAGTATTCAGGACAATTCCTTTTCCAGTGACCTTTTTTGTGGCAGTGGTGACATTCACCCTTGTCAACAGTCTTCATACTTTTCTTGTTTTTCTTACCTTCTCTTTTCTGCTTCTACGAACTCTTCGAAGATGATGCACTACCCTTAACAGAAAGCACAGCCCCTTGATCCTTAAATGTAGACTCGGCCGACCTCAGTATATCGAGGAGCTCCACGAGATTCACATTTAACCGGTTCATATTATAATTCAGTATAAACGATTCATACCGAGAGGAGTAAGAGAACCAAAGACCAAATCAAGCTGCAATTCATTGCTTATCTGTACATCTAACTGCAAAAGCTTATCAATATAGCCCTTCATCATCAGCAAGTAATTCTCCACTTTCTGTCCTTTGGTCATTTTGGTATTAAATGGCTTTTTCATAAGCTCATACCTTACAGAACATGAATATTCACCAAATAGGACTATGAGACTATCAAATATTTCATTGATAGACATATTTTTGTGTTGCCTCTGCAACGGCTTGTCTAATGTAGGTAGCACGAAAACTAGGGCAATCTCTAGGTCTGACACCCATTTTTCATAAGCAAGTCTTTGTTCGGGGTCCATAAAATCAAGAGGTTGTTCTTCAGGTTCTCATGTAATAGTCGACCATGGACGCTCGTAAGTCAATGCTATTTTAATTGCTCTTAGTCAATCGTTATAGTTTAGTCTAGTAAGCTTGTCATTATCAAAAAATAGTTTTGGAGTTGAGATTTTTCTACAAGTTTTAAGTGGTAGATTATTAGGATAAATCAAAGTAGATGCTCTTATAATATTAGTAAGGTTAAACTTTATGTTTTATTTTATTAATAAGTTCCTATTAGTCTTTTATTACCAAACCCTAAGTCGAAACATAGATGTCTTTCGACTTCACTAGTAGGTGTTAGGACTCGTTCGTCTTGGAATTCTGACCTTGAGTTTGCTCAATAAATCATAGCTCCACGGATGATGGATAATTCCCCATCGGTTGTAACATATACAACTCCTAACCCTTGGTCCCTTGGCCTAATTTCACTTCGACCTTGAGTTTGCTCAACAAATCAAAATGAGATTATTCACTCGTACCTAACATATCGTGATGGCCTAAATATAGTATATGTACCATAAGTGTGTTCAACAAATACATATAGTTATCTTACCTTGTCTAATACTACACATAATATCCCTAGTTTGAGTTTGCAGAACAACTAAGGAGTATGCAAGTAATTTATTAATATATATATTGTAGAGGACAACATTATATTAAAGATTTATAATCTTCAATATATTATATTGAGTGATATCGACTTATGGAATAATGTATTTCTTATGAAATACCCTCGTGATTCAAGTGTTGGACACGTTTGAAATCATGGTAAATGTACATTTACGTATGTTTTTCTTCCTTTAGTCTATTAGGGTTTCTTAATGTTCCACATTTAATTTATACACTCATATTATATAAGTTTAATTATTGTATAAATTTTATATTTCATATTACTTATATAATAGTCTTATGTATAATATTATATTAATTTAATCTTAATTAATTAACATTTTAGTTAATTTTATATTATCTTATATAACATTTGTATTAAATATTTATTATATATTATAACCTTTATGGTATAACACACATACATATATGTGTGTGTGTATTATTTAAGTAATTAACCTTTTAATTTATTTATTTAATTGAATATTTTAATTAAGTTATATTAATTTCGAAATTCATTTGTATACATACATATATACTTATGTCATTTTAACATTTTAAACCAATATAACATATATCATAATATATAATACATGTTGTAACGACCCGCCATTCATTCCACAGAATGACGCGTCATTAATAAGAAAGAAAGGGGTAGAAATAGAAAAGAAGAGAAGAAAGAAGAAACAACGACAACGATCTCACAGCGGAATGAATAAATTTTATTAATAACATAAAGAAACTATTACATAGTATAAAACACTTATCAGAGTTTACACAACTATACAACACATACTAGACAGTTATAAACATCTGTCTAGATATTACAACTCAAATACAATACAAGACTCTAACACAGATATCAACACAGCGGAATACTATATCTACGAACGCCGAAGCCTCCTGCTCCATTGCTCCTCCACAATTCGTCAAAGCCAAACCTGAATCCCTTGGCTACTCGTAAAAATTTGAGTACCCAAGAGTTTATAAAACAGAAATAAACAACTTGGGTCAGACATGGGTCTGGTGTGAGTAACAGGTTAAACTTGTTTAACTTCAAAACCTTTTGAAAGAAAAGGTATCACGTAAGACTCCCCACAAATAAACATGGGTAAGTTTTTACCTTACGCTAACCAAAACATTTGATAGGAAATTCGATTGTATTATAATAGGGTCTAGGGTTTTCAAATAAATATGAAATAGCCGAAATTGTTACATTATTAAATTCCAGCATACATAAGTATACAATCAAATCCGTTATCACTTATTGGAATTTGGATTTCCATACAATGGCAGAGCTACCGGGGTACCGCTCATCACAGTACGGGGCCTAGATCACCGTACCGAGGATCACTCCCAATCCCCTGCAACACAAAGCCGGAACCATCCCTTACTGGATAATTCCGAATAAAATCACCCCATAGATGGCCGTCGCCAACTGCACCACTAAGCCGAAATAAAAGGAACTTCTCTAGACAGGGATGACCTTACTCTCAGTGGGTGCTACCCACGAAGCTTTGCTGCACCTCCCCTGTTTTAGCCATTCCCGGTTGATGAGGCTTGAGGTTACGATTTACCTTTAAATCAGAACACATCACTTAGAATGCTCATCGCCCTCCTGACGATGTGTTGAAAGCATTCAATCCATACAAGTTCGTTCCGGGTTCGAACGAAACCGAAGGCATTATCTCGTTACACTCGTATTGGAATCACCCTCAGAGTTAACGACAATAACCCTTGCACACTGAATCTTCATCTTCACTTGAGATTCACGACCTAACGTTAATTTGGATCGATGTGGTATTCGGGTCTCCAGACCTGGAATTCCGGTATACGGAAACCCGATCCCGGTCTCATCGAAATCCAAAACGTATCTTTTAAGGGCCAAGTTGTTTTAAGGTTAAAACAATTCATTTCAGTTATCTATACTACAGGGATAGATAATTCACAACAGATAATCTACATTATCACAAACAGACAATTCATATTATCATTTCAATTTAACCAAAGCATCCATATCATAGATCAGCACATCTCTTATCAGAGATAACAACAATGCAAAGCATTCTATATTATTCATCCATCCCTAAGTAATGATTTATATCATCTCTAATTAATTTAAAGTGAATTAAATTAATTACCTCATTTTATAAATCCTTCTTACTTAATCATTAATTAAACCAATTAATTAATCATTACTCTAAGTATCTATCTTAATTAATCATTCCTGATTAATTACCCTTTAATTACTTTAAGTAATTAATACTTAATTAATCTCACAAATTAATCATCTTAAACCATTTCAGTAATTAATCCTTAATTACTTCATCTATTAATTAACTATACTTAATTACATTAATCCTCAATTAATTATAATTAATTAATTACTTTAATCACTTATTATTTATTAATTAATCTTAATTAATCAATCCTTAATTACATTATTAATTATATTAATTAATGATCCTTAATTACTCTTAATTAATTATCTTATTTAAATTAATTACATTTAATAATTAATTAGTCACATTTATTAATCACCTTTGATTAATCTCATTTAGTAATTAACTATTCTTAATTACTCTACTTCATAATTAATTACTCCTTAATTAATTATTCTTTAATTAATCCCTTGATTAATTATTCAAAAGTAATTAAACTCAAATTACTTTTATTAAACCATCTTTAGTTAATTACATCCACTAATTAACTTTAATTACTTTTCTAAGTAATTTATACTTCCACTAATTACCTTTAAGTAATTATCAAATCACCCATTGATTATCTTAAATTAATTAAACAAATTAATTTAAACTTATCAAATTTATTTAATTAATTACCTTAAGTAATTAATTACTTTAATTACTTCCATTAAGTAATTATACTTAACCAATATATAAAAGATTATCATTAGTTAATTAATCTAATTGATTATCAAAATTAATCCCCTTTATTAATTATTAAATAATTCCTAATTAATGATCTCTCATTAATTTATTAACAATCTTTTCATTACTTTCTCAAAGTAATTAAGTCTTAATCAACTATTTATTAATTACAACTTAATAAATTCTTAATTATCAATTAATTACTTCTAATTACTAAATCAATTTCCTTAATTAAACTTTAATCACTTGATTAATAAATTTCTAATCATTTATTATTAACCTATACTTATCTAAATAAATGATCCTTAATTTCAAATTAATTAATCCCTTAATTAATTAACTTATCATTTAATTAATTAACACCAAATTAATCAATTACTTAAATTAATAAATTATTCTTCAATTACCCTATCAATTGAATGAACCTAAATCATTAACCCTTAATTAA
Organism: Allium fistulosum; assembly: GCA_030737815.1. NCBI lineage: Eukaryota > Viridiplantae > Streptophyta > Magnoliopsida > Asparagales > Amaryllidaceae > Allium > Allium fistulosum. Next base: position 801,719,812 of record CM060903.1, on the reverse strand, counting down.
TCTTTAAAATAAAGATTAGCCTTATAACTATTTTAATTATTACTAACAAAAGCTTTGAAAACATTTACTTTTAAATGTTTCTTTAATTCCATTTTAAATTAAAGATTTAAAATGAATACAACTCAAATTTAACAAAGTTTAGGAACAATTTAAAAACCCCTTTTAGATCTCATGTTAAAGAATATTTATAACTTAAAAAAAAATGTCAAAAGTGTTTAAACTAAATTCCTTTGAATTCAAACATTAAAATTTTACTTAAATCATTCAAAGTAGTTAAAACTTTAAAATTTTACAAAACTTTATATATTTTAAAACTGAGATTTTAAATTTACTTAAACCTAGATTTAACTTTGGTTTAAATTTAGTTTACATCCCAACTTCCCATTTTAAAGATCCAGTTTTTTTAAATTTTAAAACTGACAGGGTAAAACTCTGTAACCCAAACTTTACCCGGCCATCACCTAAATGACTTCGAGCCACACGCCTAATTACTCCGAGAAAATCACCAAATTCACTCGAGAAAACTCGCGTATTTCTTCACTGCTTCGCCCAACTTCCCCTGATTCACGACATACACAGTGCACATGCACAAAGCAACCATCCATCTCCGACCACCTACGGTCACTTCCACATGTCGATGATCAACCCACAACCATAATACGACCATCAGAACCTCGATTAACACTTGAATTCGAATTCGAGTAACCCATCACAATCACGAACAGGAACCAAAGCCTGGAAATTGCTCGAACCCATTTCTCCAATCATCAGATCATCGTTGAACTTCGGTGAGAACTTCGTCAATCCACCATCTTCCAGTATCCAAAACCCCAGCCAACTCGATCACCAGAGGAAGTCGAACTCACGCAAAATTTTAACCCAGTAAAACTAGGTTTCCAAAACTCAAATCAAAATCATCATCACCACAGTCATTTATAAGTCCTACTGTTATTTTTCCGATCAACACTGATAACTCCTCTTCCCCTAGAATGAACTACGATCCTCCAAACTAATGCGATCAACAGAAATTACCCAAAAAGTAAAAACTGTTCATCCTCGAACTGCTCCTTCGATTGAATGTTTAAAATTTTGATTTCATTTTTAAAAATCAAGATTTTAGTTAAGTTTTCAATTTATAAACCTGTCTTGACAAATTAAGATACTTAAATTTCACTTATTATTAAACATGCACTGTAGTTTCTAGTTTTTAGAGGCATCCCTGTTTATTTTAACCTAATTAAAATTTTAAAACTCTAATCTATGATAAACAAACAATTATTGTTTTTAACTTAAACCATAACAGTAACTAAATCAAAAAGATACGGGATTTAAACCAAACTTTGAACTTGAAACTGAGAACAGAGATAACATAAGCAACAGACATGCACACCAATATAATTCATACACATACATACACAGATATTTCTTAAAAATATATTCACAGATAAACTCATTTCAGAGATAAGAATGCAACCATATTTCATCATTAAATTTTTTTTTTAAATATTGTTACTCACCTATTTGAAAAATGAAGAACAGAGCTTCCAGCTTTAAATTGAAAAGCTTTTGAATCTCTTAAAACTGGAATGCCTTAACTTCTGGACTTTGATTTGAAGATGTTCACAGAGATATGAAGAAATGAATTACAGGTTATCATTTGATTTTGGAAAATGGATTACAGGGAAGTGATTTATAGGGTTTTTGAGAAAGATGATTATGGTTTTGAAGAAGATGTTTTACAGGCTGTTGGTTTTTGTTTTGAGGAAGATGATCATCAGATTTGTTTTGAAAAGAGGATTTTAAGTTGCAGATTTGTTTAAATTTTCAGGCTGAAAGCTTCTTAGTTTAGATAAGAAATAGAAAAAGAAATATAGATGAGAGCATATGTTTATATAGATTAAAATGATTTATCAAATAAAAGAAAAACAAAAATACCAAACTTTGACATTTGTCATTATAGTGGTTAATTAGTTAACACTTGTCATAACAAAGTATTTAGAGAATTACACATGTCTTTTTATTTAATTTATTTTTATTTTAAATGTAAATAAATCTTTTACTTAATTTATAAAACACTTATTACTTATTTATATATATATAGATAACTTTTAAAGAAATAAACCAATTATATATATATAAAAAAGCTTATACATATATTTATAAAATCCAAAACTATTTAAAATCTTACCTCTTTTGAATTCTAAATTCAAATTCAAATTAAATTTAAAATCCAATTTAAAATCATGTTATATACATACATATATAACTACACTTTCAATTTGAAAATAACAAATCTTATTTTATTAAAGTCTATTTATATTTGTATATAAAACAATATATTATAATTATTGTTTGAAAATAACATTTTATCAATATTAAAATAATTTATAAAAGAGATTATTAATTTACTACTATTACCAATTGAATTAACATATCATATGTAAATTGTATTCTAAACTTATATATATATATACTTCTTTAAATCTTATTTATTAAGCAATATTTAAAAAGAAATAAAATAATCCTTATTATAAATCTTATTTAAAACCATATAGTTATTTTGTTTTAAATAGCTTTGAAAAACTAATATTAAATAAATCATAATTTCCAAAATATAAGAATATATATATTAGAAAATAAAAACAAGATTTTATTTATTTATTATATTACAAACCCAAGCTTATCTATCAACAATATATACAATTATATATACATTATAAATAGAAATCATCTTATTAATTTTTTTTAAAGGATAAATTCACTAATTAAATATTCATTTAATCAGATTATTAAATTAATTCAAACATTTTATTATCACAGATTAACAAATCAATTTAATTATTTAAACAGATTATTAAATTGATATTGCCCATAAATTTCCGGGATATTACATTCCTCCCCCCTTAAAATAATTTCGTTCCCGAAATTTAAAACAAAGGTAATTTAATAATCTTTTTAAATCACAAGGATGTATTATCATCCATATGCTAACAATCATAGCAACCAATCATCCAAACAAACAATTCTAACTATCCAGCGAAAAATTCTAAATAGAATTTCCTCGAGTTTCCCCAAGTATATATATATACCGGGATACTCGCTCTACAAACAATCCAAACAACCAATACTACTAAGCTATAGAATTCCTACTCATCTAGATCTATAGAACTAAACAGAATATCAGACTACAGACGAGTCTGACTCAACAACCAAGTACTCCAGAACTGCTGGTTCCAACACTAGAGATAGATCAAACACGTACTCCCTCAGAGATACGTAAAATATATTGAATTCCAGTTATCCAAACTGACAATTCAACCTTGTAGATCAAAGTATTTATCCAAATTAGATCACAGAAAAGATTCAAAACAACTCGGAGCTGACTTCCCAGACTTACCCAATCTTATAGCTCCCTTTAACCAAAGAAAAACTCCATAACAACGAAGTCTCCAACTTCGAATTTCAAATTCCTTCGTTTCTTATCCACAAAATCCTTCAGACGATCCTGGGCTGTCTACAGATCCTTCCTGATTAGCTCAACCTTCGCCGATGCTTCTAGAAACAAACCGGACCAAAGATAACTCAACCAATGATCCTCTCAAGATCTACCCAATCCAAAACCAAACTCTATTTCTCAAACATCAGAAGATTCCAAACTAACTTCTCCTATCTGGAAAAGACGAACAGGAGCACTCGCCAAAACTGTTCCTGCTGCACCACTCTGATCTGGAGTAGAATGAAAATGCTGATGATGAACACAAACACAGACTGGACAACACATCCCAGAAAATCTCGGATAACTCAAGAGAATACTCAAACTATCGCAAGTCACTTTTGCGATCAACCCAGCCAAATCCAAATAAAACTGTTCTATCTTTACAAATCAGAACAGCTCATACTTATCTATCCAATCCATCGAAGAAATGGATATACTCTACTTCTTCTGAACTCCACCTTCAGAAAAACTACTCAGCCAGAAAACTTCCTGCCAATACAGAACACTCCGAGCTGCACTACTGCCACAGATGCCAAAGACTTCTCAATCCAAAGCTCTTCGAGAAACTCGAACCCAAACCAAACAGAGACACCACGCTGGACTCAGCCATAACATCGAAACAGACACACTTCATTAACTTGTTCCAAAGAAAATATCTTTGGGAACATCCATAGTCACTGCATCTCATCACGCAGCTACTTCTTCCAGGAGTATCAAGATACCATCCCTCGCTTCTGTCCAACCGACATATCCAAATCTACTCATCCAAACTACAAAGATAAACTCCGAACCTTAATAGGTTTCCTTCAGAGATTGGTGAAGTCCTTACACCACAACAAAACTTATTCGAGACGGTATTCGATCTACAGTCTCGACAAATACACTTTCAACCTCAACACTCAGACTCCTAATCCTAGATGATAAATTATTATCATCTCAACCAATCATTACAAATACCATATACATTTAAAATGATACTTTTTATATATAGAAAATATATCTGGTTAAAATTATTTCACCTTCCCTTTTAAAACAATATTGTGTCCGTCGGCCTGGTCCAAGTGTTTAGAGATCCCTATCAATAACGGTAGCTACTCGTATTGACCAGAATCCATATACCACTTAACCGATCAATTAACACAATATAAAACCATTTTATATAACTAACAAATACGTACTCTCGTATATATATACACTCGGACTCAAACAGGTTGCTACAGATCCTAATTGAACAATCCTTCCGAACCTAGGTATTCACTCAACCTAGTGTTCTGATATCCACTTAACCAATAGCTTAGGTATTCGCTCAACCTAAGCTCTGATACCACTGTAACGACCCGCTCTGATACCACTGTAATGACGCGTCATTCTGTGGAATGAATGGCGGGTCGTTACACATGTATACATTTATCAGTTAATTAACTTATTTAATTAATATATTTTATTCATCTTATTAATAAATTTTTATAAATTTTGAAATTAATTTATATTATTTTCAAACATTTTGAATTTTTTTATTATATTATAACTTTTATAATATATGTATTTAACTCTTAAATTTAAAATCTTATATTTGTACTTTTCAAAGAATTTTGAAAATTAGCCCAAGGCCCAATTTAAATTAGGCTTTTTCTATTAGGGGTAACCTTTGGGCTTAGAAATCTATTCGGGCTAGACCGATAGCCAAGTAGGATAGAGTACTTGATTACCCAAACTCAATCTTTTGATACTACCATTCTAGACACCTAACTATCTAGGCTTTGATCTTAGTTAGTTAACCCTAAGATGACAAATTTAGACCGCATTGGCTATTGGACTCTGATACCATTGTTGGAACTAGGCCAGCCGCAACAAAAGTAATGGGTGAATTTCAAATTTTTTTACCATTTTAGATCATTATTTGACCTATGAAGTCTAATTTATTTAGAACATTTCTAAATTTCTTTTAAATAAAATCATTATTATATCTAAATTTTTAATATAGTTTTATATTATTTAACTAATATTATATTATACATATACATGTATCATATACACATATATGTGTGTGTACATATGTAACATAGCAAACCATGCAAGGTACAACCTGCATGTGTATAAGTGTTTGGATTTACACCGTAACGGACATGTTAGCTCATCTAGTATATAAATATATTATCCAAATGTATGTTTATATATTTAATTTATATATACAAAACATTACAAACACATACACGTATATATAAATTATAATTTATTTTACTAATTATATATAAATATACATACTTGTAATTTTAACACTATATATATGTAATTACATAAGTATGATTAAAAAATTCATAACATTATATTTAAAAAATTTATTTATTGTAAAATTGAAAGCAATATAAAATACCTTTTCTAAACGTGCGTATATATCCATATATATATATTCATATATATATATATATATAATTTAAAAATTCATAACATTATGTTAAAAAACCTATTTACTGTAAAATCGAAAGCAATATAAAATATATTTTTTAAACATGTATATATATATTAAAATATACAAGATATATATATATATATATATGCACCTGATAATGCGCACGGAAAAGAAGAATTTTTTTATATAGATATAATATAAACATAAACATCCATACGGATAATAAGTGAAAATAAATAAAAAGTTATATTTTGAAACATAAATTTTAATTTTAATTTTTTAGTAAAAATCCGAGTGATGTTATGTTGTTTGAATATTTAATATATAATTTTATTATTTAAAAACAATTTTAAAATCTATTTTAATTTTTGGCTGATATTTAAACATTTAAATTATATAGAAAAAATTATTTATTTTCTGCCAAAAACAAATTAGATGTTAATTTAATTTTATAAAATATTAAACATATTTTATAATACAAATATAATAATTAATTCACATAATTAATTGGTTTAAATAATATTTATTAATAATATATGAATATAAATATTATTGTGTTTCAGCCCAAATTTTTTATATATAAAACTATTCATACAAAAATTATAAAATCATATTTTATATATAATAGAATATAAAATTTAAATTATAAAACTTATGTATAATTAATAATGTATTGATTAAATGATAAAAATTGTTTATATAACTTTGAGCCATGCACATTATAGGTAAATGTATGATAAAATAACTTTTTTTTCCTTTTTTTATAATAAATATATAAGTATACAAATATATAACCAATATATTGATATAATAGAATCGTCACCTAACTAATATAATCGAATATGATATATAAAAAATAATTCAATAGAGTATAATTGTAAATCAGATCATTACCTTATATCACTGCCAAAAACTCACACCTTGAAGCGTTGAAATGAACTCCTTAATCGGATTTTAATTTTGAAGGTGATATCTTATGAATTATAGACCACCGACTATCGAAATGCGTATTATTTGATTTGAATTGAGCTTGTAATAAGGAGGAGAGGGGACGATCAATTCAGCCAGATGTAAGGGAGTTTGGAGGCTTTCCAAAGTCCTCTAATAGGTATGGGTTGAAATGCTTATATAGAGGAGGAATGAAGATAAGTTAGTATCTAGATCTCTTACCTATTCTCCTTCCCTTATCCATTCAAGGCTATCTAACCAACACATAACCGCATCCTATGCTTCATTATAGCCAAACCACCCTTATATGGGCTTTAAACCCATATAAAGCTCGAATAAAATATTTTGCATTTAAATCCAATTTAAACGTGTATCGGTATCATATATCGATTAATATATTTATAACTATTATAAGTACATTTAACAAATATTTATGTTTGTTAGTGAAGTAAAGGAAAATCTAGGTGTCTTTATTATTCTGTCGATGGGTAAAAACTTGTTCTTTCGACAGATGGTGTTCTTGATGTTAGGAATTGGGTTGTTCTTGAAGATAATAGTTGGGATAGGAAATTTATCTGTTGCCAGGATTACTCTGTATTTATTCCGAATATTGTATCACATTTTGCAAGTTTCTTACATGTGACTGGCCCAGTCTCTTCGGGTTTTGGTGGTGGTTCCTCCTCTTCGGAGGAGGACTAGCTTTAGGTCATTTGTAGTAACTTAGGCCCTTTTTCCTATCTCCTATTTTGTATTTTCCTCTTAGTAGTTGGCGCATACTGCCTTGCTCCTTATTAACTAATTATTTGTTAGTAATAAAAGTGGACGGTCCACTCTAAAAATCAGCTAGCCCTGCAAAAAAACATTTGACAATATTTGTTCATCAAATTAAAATAAAATTTTATAACTAATATTTTATAAATATTAATTGATTTAATTGATTTGTAACAATAATAAAAAAAAATCATGTGGTCAAGGAGTATTCAACGATTTGGTTGTGCGACTCTTTAGGTGAGCGATTAATATCGAACTATTCAAATATTAACATTCACAAATCACTTAGCATGTAACACCCCATAATTTTTATGATGATTAATTTAAAAAGAAATTAATGAATAAACAATAACGTCGAAAAATAGATTTTTCACAAATATCAGAATTTGGCTATGAAACTTACACCGTTGTATTCATGGTGATTTTGTGATCAATTTTCATGTGTAAAGTTTTCCGATCAGAGTTCAAACAAAAAAGTTATCGATGTTTGAAGTTTTTAAATCGAAAATAACTATATATTTAATTAAGGAAATAAAAATAATCAACTAACGTTAATTACCGTCAGTTAGACTTAATTGATAATTAAAGTTACTTAAGCATCAAGTAAGTTAATAGTGAAAAGAAATTATATCGATCAGTTTTAAAATAAATTAAATCAACCAAATTAAATAGCAGAGGGAAATAACATAATTCATATCGATTGGTCGACCCCTAGCTTGGGCCAGTCGACCGATAGGGTGCGGAGGTCGACCAATTGAACTGTTAATTCAAGATTTTTGACATCACCGATTTGAAATAAAAGAATCTAATGGCTGGCATTGATCCAAACTCCCATAAATACAGGTCCAACCTCTCACTTTTCTTCTCATATTTCTCAAAGCAATACCGAAGCTCTACCATTTTCTCTTCGTCACAAATTCTTAAACCTAAATAAATCTATAGTTTATATACGTATATACAAGTGGAGAATAACAGAGGATAATTGAGAAGAAGAATAAGGTCGAATCAAACTGTCAAAGCCAAGGTAAATTATAAATCTGGATCAAAAATCTAAATTAAATCCAAATTTCTTCTCAGATCTAGATTTCTGATAGACATATGTATGGTTGCGGTATATGTATTCAAATAGAGAGAATAAGCGGAGTCAAACTGGAATAAGAAAGATTAGTTATGGAGATCTGAAAAGCTAAAAATATGGGTGGGAAATTATATATTTTTATAGAATATTGGATTTATATCGTTGTAAATCTATTCCTATATGCCTAAAATGTAAATTGGAGTTGTAGGCTAAAATTATATGTGTAATGAATTTATAAACCCTACCTGCACATTCTGTGATTGATAACTTGAATAATATATTGCATTTATCTGAATCTGGAGAATATTAGGTGGTAATAGTCCAAGAATTTAATAATGGGCAGTAATAGCCCCTTAAAGCTATAAACTATATGATAGTTCCAGATTTGTAGATTTAAATGACATGTACAAGTAAAAATGTAAATTAAGTTACCATAGCAAATTATTGTGATTTAATTAGCATTTTAATTCATCAGAATATAGATGGTTGAAATGTAAATTCCTATAGATTATCAAGTTCATATTTAAAAGTAAATGTGTATCGTTTGAAAGGACAAGGGATACACCAAAAAGAAAGAGTGTATAAAATAGGGATATTTACCGTATTTTGTATTGTCTATTTCAATAACTATGAAAAAGATAATTTCTTCTAATTCCAAACGCAACACAAATTCTCATTTTGGATAAGATACAAAAATTTACAGTGTTAACCTTGGCTTCAAGGAGATGTGATTCTAATGCATTAAAATGTAGAAATCTCTAAGGTTAATTAAAGAATTGTAAATGCGATAATAATAACCGTTTAAGAGAAGAATTAATACATATGTAATATAATCAAGAAGAAATCAAATAATAATGATGAAATGGTAGGCACGTAGTAATTTAAAAATAAAAAAGAGTATGGAAAGTTCATTAAACAAGGAAGGGTAGTAAATGTTGAAAGGGAATAGAAGGAAAAGTTCAATAGAAGAAATGAAAGTAAATAGAAAAGGATATTTAGATCTTTTAAAAAGAAACGGTAAATGACCTTAATTGAATAAAAAGTAAACCCATTAAAAATTAAAGAAATGTTATCAACAGTTGAACATTGAAGGCGTAATAATCAAACAATTATGAATGAATATATATACACATATACATGTATATATGTGGCCTCAAGTATTCGTTTATGATGAGTGTGAATTATTAAAGTTGCCAAATAACTTAGATGGATAAGAATGACACAGTCATTAGAATGAGTTGGAATGTGAGGTCAGGATGTTACATAATAGAAATCTGCCCATCGCCAGGGGCTTCCAGCAGTTGCGTATACATTATATTGATGTGGGACATATCCAATTGTAGGACCCATGGAATTATATATGCTTGCATATAGGTGAAGGAATACCCCAATTGGGTTTGCTTCAACCTTTTAGGCGGGTATTGCCTTGATTGCATTAGGCAATCTAAATGGGACGGTGAGCAAGAATCGGTGCTATGTCAGTGTGTTGGTACTATATTAGGGAGTATGAGCTGTACATAGGTCCAAAACGTCATAGGTTCTGAGCGGTTAGTGGGAAAGACGAGGGTTACACATAAATGACCTATATCTCCTACTAGTGTAGGTCACGTTTAGGTCATAAACCACCACAGTTGTTTGCTAGTTTGTTTGTTAGGAGGTAAGGCTAGATAACCCTTAAGCGAGGTCTTTTAGACAATTGGGGTAGTTCGAGATCTGAGTCTATAATAGTCCGTGGATCTGAGTCCATAATAGTCCGTGAAGCTGAGTCTATAATAGTTTATGGAGCTGAGTCGACAATAAGAAGCAGACATGTAGTAAATCCCCAAGTTGAGATAGGATACATCTAAACTATTATGACGCCATTACTAGGCACTACAGTAGTTCCTTGGTATGCATGACGAAGCGGACGTGATACTACATTGATGATGGATCCTTACGAGGTGCTGGGTTACGGATACTAGCAGGGATAATATCTTGGTCCAAAGGGGATCGTGGTACTTATACACACACATACACGTAAGTAGTTATGGTCTACTTCGGCTAAATAGGGCGTATTTTACACGTACGTGGAGTCGAGAGAACTAAGTAAAATAAAAGGACATAACATGCAATGGAATGCAATCAGCATAAACTAGTATTATATATAAAGTGTATAATTACTAGTCACCAGAACGTTGTTCTGACCCCCTCCTCATTATAACCCATAGGATAGCTTTATAAGGACATGTACTGGTGCAAGGCATGAAAAATGAAAGGATAGGTTTCCTTATGCATGCTCGGCACTGGCAAGGACACTAGTTATTAGTAATGTCAATCTTAGTCGGTACTATGTTATTTATTCTACTTTACTATTCTACTATGAGTTGTATTGATAGTGCTCTGATATGCATTTATTTATTTGCAGGATACCAAACCAACGGTTCATACTTTAGTGGACTTGAGTTTTCGATTTAGCGAAAATTCAGGCTATTAGGATGCAGTTTGTTATATTTGGTATCAGAGCGAGGTTAGTCAATCTTAAAAATTAGGAAACTTTGAGTGAACGTATTTGTATTTTTACCTATAATTATATATATATATATTATATGCCAAATTCTATAAATTTCGATTATAGAGTAGTTGTAACCATATTCTCAAAAGATGGATAATGTGACTATGATCTGGAACAATAGATGAAGTTGAAGGTATAACCCTATCTTGATTATCCAATGGGAAATAGGACATATGGAAAGGCGTTGACTTATGAAGAGTATGAGGTAGCACATGTAAGGTCCTTGAAGTTCGATAGTACGTGACTCCCTAGTTGGGCCCTCGATAGCCTAATGGTTGTATATCCCTATAGAATTGCCGATTTATGATGTACTTTATGTCCAGATAAGCGGAAAGTAAGAGTCTATATGTTGTAGAAATTTGAAAGAAATAAGTTTGCGAAAAAAGGTGTGTAGTAACCACTACAAGATGATAGCCGGATTTTATTATTTGAAAAAAGGGACAAGTCAAAATGTAAGCAGAAAAGAAGAAGTGTCCAAAGATGGGACAAATTAAAATCCACTATGAGTCCAACCCCATATGAAAGAATTTAGTACAAAAGTTGAAATGATTTTAGAAAATATAAATAATATATGCGAAACAATTTTTCAAAGAAATTATTTGAAGTTAGAAAAACCCTATTTTTCAGAAAGTGAGTAAATATTACATTTTAGGAAAAACAAATTATTTAATTTTGTTTAAATAGATTTTTTTAGTAGAAATCAAAATTTTATTAATTTGAAAATTTTAAAAAATGGGTTTGACAAAAAGTTAGTTCTTTTGAAAAAAATGAGAAGAGCGTATATAGCTCGTTGATTTCTCTGAGATGAAAAAAAGTTAAAGTTGTAAAATTCTTTTTGTAGGTGGACAATAGGAAGTATTACAAGTTTAAAATGGGGTAAATGGCATGGAAAAGAAGACTAGAACACGAAAATAAAAGCAGTAGATGAATGCACTGCAATGGTTCATTAAGAAGACATCACAATTGAGAGAAAAAGTTGTATAAAGAGAAGCAACTTAAATAAGAGCAGTTTAGGTAATGGAAAGCTGAATAGTAGTAATATTATGAAAAATAAATAGGAACAATATTAGGAATTTGTATAAAATAATGTTAGTAATTATAAATAACGTTAGGAGATTATATTAAAAATAATTCTAGAAACCTAATTAGAAGTAATATAGAAAATTAGAAGCAAGACTAAGGAAAATTAATATTTTTCGTGATGGCACGTATCTCTTAAAAAGACCCCCTCATATGATATTAGAGGCTTCACCAAGGATTTGGAAGTGGAGATAGAATGAGTAATAGGAAAATAATTGGATGGAAGTGTTCTTGTCTACTCCAGTTTTTATTGTTTAAAATTGTAAAACATATTTTGAAAACACTGTACAGTATTTTTAAAGAAATGGTTTGGTATAAGAATTGAGTTTTTAAAGCAAAAATCAATAAATGGTTTGAGTTAAAAATCCCAATTTTAAGAAGTAAAAATCCTCGTTGTTGAAAATAGGCTTTAAAAGAAAAAGCTGATTTGAAGAAAAAGGAAAAGAACTTATAAAAATTTAATTATAGTTTTAAAAGTCAAGACACCAAGTTTTTATTGAATTTAATAAAAAGTTTTTAAGTTTATACTTTTAAAAATAAAATTTATGGGATTAAGTGCTTCAAAATTTTGAAGTTTTAATTTTTGAAAAAAAAGTGGCGAAAAACCAAACCAAAATTTTAATATGAAGTAGATAGGGATGACTGTCTAGATAAGACAGGATAAAAGATAATGCTATGAAGAAAATATCGGTGGTTGCTCATAAAATAGCAATAAGGAATCCCCGTAGAGTGCAAGGAATATTGATGAGAACCTAGTAATGTTTTATTAGACATGTGTGCAAGCCATAAGAAGAATCCACAAAGGAATGATGAATAGTATCAAAGTATACTTCTGCGAGTTCTAGAGTAAGCTCGCAAGAAAGGTCAAGGATAAAGAAAGTAAATACCAAAAATTTGATAATACTATTAAGAGAAGATGACAAACACACATAGAGGACTTTGGTAGACTTAGGGTTAAGGAAAGTAGGATAGATGGTAGAAAAGTTATTCCGCCAAGCCAATTTGTTAATGAATTATTCTAAATGTGCATAATTTGTATTCCTTAGCTTACTACAGTGTGGAAATGCACAGTTCGACCGATAATTAGTGGTAGTAGTTAAAAGTAATGAATGGACCTTACGTGCTAGAAGCCAGGAAGGTGAGTTAAAGATATGTAGGTTATAGTGAAATGGGACGTTGGGAATGTCCATTTAATTTAAGTGATAGGGCCACAAGATCATTATTGTCAATTGATGTTGAAGGGCAGCTTCTAGTAATTGTTTCTTTTAGGTTTGGGTTTTTAAGCATTAGTTGTTTCTATTATATAAAATGCGTACGGTATCATGAGAAATGTTCCTTTTAAAAACTGGTTTTCTGGGTGGACTGGTATATTAATTGGAAAACTGTGCATGTAAGGAAATCTCATGTAGACACTTAAGTAATGCAAAACAAATAAATAAAAGGTTGGAAGTTCATAAAATAAATTATTAAATATATTAAGTTAGCTACTAAAAGAAAAGTAAAGTTAAGTCCCAAAAAGTAATAAAAGTTTGGGAGATAAATTTTGGCAAGCGAAGGACAAGGAAAGGTTGTTGCGACACCATGGGTCACTATCCTTACACCTTAAAAGCCAAAATTTATAAATGAACTTGTGTGCTAGTTTTTATTTAAATTTAAAAGAAAAGCTTTTGAAATTGACATTTACCACGTAATAGAATATAGTCCGTTATGGACGTTAAACTATTGACTAGACCCCGACTGCGTAGGATGTGGCATAACTTGTTCTGAAAAAGAAATATACTTTTGGAAATTTTTGTTCAAAATTTTTTGATTTTAAATAATAAAATACTTTAATGAAAAAAATGAATCTTTGAATTTTGAAGATTTCCAACTATTCGAAGAAATTAATTTAAAAAGGGTTTGAACAGAAAAGAGGAAAATTTCTAATTTTTAAATGCCACATGCTTAGCATAGGAAAAAAGTTGAAGGGTTAACAAATATGAATTTTACTGTGCAACGGAAGTGATTGTAAAATAAAAGGTAGTTAGTGACGAGGGAAAAAGTCGTTTTAATTGTGCGATTCTTTTTCCATACATTGTTGAAAGGTGAACAAAACTTGTTTAAAATAACTCCGTTCTAAAATATAAATTTTAAAAGCAAATTTTCTTATATGGACTATATTTGGAAAAGTTGGAAAAAATTGGGGGTAAAAGAGAAAGTTTCAAGGCACGGTGAGATGGGTTACACAAGAGAAGGATGGAAATTTGGAATTCTCCATCTAAACCGTTTTTAGACATAGAATATAGGTTTAGAAAACCAGATTTACAAAATTTTGGATGTTAGAAAATTATGTGCTAGGCATTGGATGGTAGGTACTGGATGCAAAAATTGGTTGAACTATGCTTCTATTCATTGAAGTGTTGGAAAATTTGGATCTAAAAACAAAGATTTTAATTTTTAAAACTTGCATACATATAGTACCGTTGGTATATATAGGTTGTTTGCACCATATTTTCGATATTGTTTTGAAGAATGCATTCATATAGGAGGCGCCGGTTTAGAATTGCTCGGTTTGCATACCATATATGTTGTGATACACCATGTACTTGTACACGATTGGTTGAAGAAATTTGTTGTACACTAATTGGTTGGATAGTTTAGAATGGTTGTGCATTATATTATATGATTCTGTCCTTAAGGAATTTCGAGTACAAAATTCTTTTAAGGGGGAGAATGTAACATTCCGTAATTTTATGATAATTAATTAAAAAGAAATTAATTAATATATAATAACGTCGAAAAATAGAGATTTTACAAATGCTATAACTTGGCTACGAAACTTGCACCATTGGGTTCGTGCCGATTTTCTAGTCAATTTTCATATATAAATTTTTCCGATCGTAGTTCAAACGAAAAAATTATCAAAGTTTGAAGTTTTTGAATTAGAAATAATTATATATGTAATTAAGGAAATAAAAATAATTAACTAACATTAATTATTGTTAGTTAGAGTTAACTGATAGTTAACATTACTTAAACGTTAAATAAGGTAACAGTGGGAAGAAATTGTATCGATTGGTTTTAAAAGGAATTAAATTAACCAAATTGAATGATGGAGGGAATTAACATAATTCATCATGACTGATCGACCCGTAGCTTATGCCGGTTGACCGATAAGGGGAGATTATCAACCAGTTGAACTGTCAATTTGAGATTTTGGATGTGGCCGGACGACCCGGATTTAAAGTAAAAAAATTAATGGCTAGTAGTGATTCGAACCTCTATACATACGTATCAACGACGGAGGGAATTGACTATAAATACGAGAATCCAAGGCAACGACGAAGCTCTGCCATTTTCTCTTCTCTATAAATTCTTAAACCTAAATAAATCTATAGTTTATATATGTATATATAAGTGGAGAATAATATAGGATAATTAAGAAGAAGAATATGGTCGAATTAAACCGTCAAAGCCAAGGTAAATTATAAATCCGGATCTAAACCCTAAATTAAACCCAAAATCTCTTCTCAGATTTAGATTTTTGATAGATATATGTATGCTTGCGGTATATGTATTCAAATACGGAGAATATGAGAGTTAAACTGGAATAATAGACATCAGATCTAGAGATTTGGAAAGCTAAAAAGGTGAGTGTGAATTTTTTATTTATATATATAATATTCGTTTATATTGTTGTATATCTATTCATGTATGCCAAAAATATAAATTGGAGTTGTAGGCTAAAATTGTATACGTGTAATGAATTTATAAACCTTGCATATATATTCCGTGATTGATAACTTGAATTATATATTACATGTATGTGAATCTGGAGAATATTGGGTGGTAATAGTTCTTAAATTTAATATTGGACAGTAGCAGTCCCCAAAAGCTATAAATTCTGTGATAGTTCTAGATTTGCAGATTCAAATAACGTGTGCAAGTAAAAATGTAAATTAAGTTATTACGGTAAATTGTTGGGATTTAAATAGTATCTTATTTCTTTGGAATGTAGATGGTTGTAATGTAAATTCCTATGTATTATCAAGTTCAGATTTAGAAATAAAAGGACATCATTTGAAATGACAAGGAATACACCAAAAAGAAAGAGATATATAAAATAGATATATTTGTCGTATTTTGTACTGTCTATTTCAATAATTATGAAAAAGATAAATCCTTGTAATTCTAAACGCAACACAAATTCTGTTTTTGGATAAGACAGAATTTAGTGTTAACCTTGCCTTTAGGGAGATGTGGTTCTAATACATTAAAATGTAGAAATAGCTAAATATTAATTAAAGAATTGTAAATGTGATAATAATAATGGTCCAAGAGAAGAATTAATATATATATATATATATATATATACATACAATATAAGCAAGACAGGAATCAAATAATAACGATGAAAAGGTAGGCAAGTGGTAACATAAAAGTAAAAAAGGGTATGTAAACTTCATTAAACAAGTGAGGGTAATAAATGTTAAAAGAGAATAAAAGGAAAAGTTAAATATAAAGAAATAGAAGTAAATGGAAACAGATATTTAGATCTTTTAAAAGGAAGCGATAAATGACCTTAAATTGAATTGGAAGTAAATGCATTAAAAAGTAAAGAAATTTTATTAATAATTTAACATTGGAGGCGTAATAATCAAATAAGTATGAATGAGTACACACACATATAGACTAGTTCAAACCCGTGTTTCGCATGCTATGTTCTCAAGTACCATAACTGTTATAGATTTGAAAGGAAATATCCAAAAAAAAAAAAAATAACACGATCAAATTACATTGCAGGATGAAATTTATATTTTAGAACAAATTTTTTATATTTAGTGTAATTCATTTTATTCCGAAAACTTAAATGCATTGTGTATAAATCCAAAAATAAATAAGGATATATGCATCGTCACATACATATGACACCAAATACATTTGGTACAGTTGTTCGTAGATATACATTTTTTCACAGAGTTAATATACTACCCATTGGAGTGGAATTGGAAACAAATTCTTTTGCTTTTTGTGGGACATTAAAAGCTAATCCAAACTCATCCATTCTTGAGTTAATTCACTTATTGAGATATTAAAAGAGGCTTCTCTACTCTAAATAGTATTGTGTTTCATTACTTTTTTTATTTAAGAAAGAAATATATAAATAACAAAAGGAGGAGAAAGCCTTCCTCCAGAGGCTCACAGCAGTAGGCGAAGTTTGTGGAACACAAAACCTCCCTAGAAAAACCAGAAAAAAGAAAGTAGTCGAATAAAAAATACAACTCAAAGCCACCGGGCAGCCAAGAAGCTAAGACTAAGTCCATAGAGCAGAAAAAGTGCCGAAACCCGCTCACCCACTCTCCCGCCTCACCCAGAAGGTGAAGTCCAGTCCACCCAACAAACCACCACCATCCAACAAGCCCAATGTGCTGCCAGGCGGAAACCGCAAAACAAAGAAAGACAGATCCTAGACATCCGCCCTCCTGTCCACACCATCGAGCTCCGGCAAGGCCACCGCCCGAAGGTGCAGACAGAAAAAAGTGAAAGGAGATCACCGAAGCCGCAATAGCCGACGAAGGAGAGCCAAGCGCTCTAGCCAGAAGAAACCAGAACTCAGAAGCGAATCCGTCCTAAGAAAAAATGCAACTGGGAGACAACAGAAGCACCTGAAACTAAAAACAAGCAGCCGAATTAAACATAAAAAGGGGGGGATGGGATGGGAGCGGAGAGGGGATGGCACCTCCCCAAGACAGAGGCCTAACCAACGCCTAGTCTAGTGGAAGTAGGAGAGCAAGAAATCGACAGAATTCCAACTAGCCGCCTAGAATGATGGCTTATAGGGCCCCTGAAAGGTCTACCCCGGAAAGCCAGGAAAACGTCATTACTCACCCGAAGGATAATAGACTGAGGATCCATCGAAATGCTGTCGAAATTAGCCTTATTCCGCGCACACCAGACGTGCCAGCAGATGAGACTAGGAATTAACCGGAAAACGATAGACCGAAGGGATTTCCCAGTGTTCCCATTCCACCACGAATAGAGGATTTGAAGAGGAGAAATGGCCGGACAGCGAACACCGACAAGGTTGCCAAAATAATTCCAGCAAGCTCTGGCAGTGAAACCGGCAAAAAACAAGTGGGTCAAAGATTCCGAATCCCCGTTTCCGCAGCATCTACAGCGGGAAACAGAAGGGATGCCGATCTTCTGCAGATTCTCGTCCAATGGTAACCCATCATGTAGCAAGCGCCACATAAATAGGGAAACCTTGGGAGGAATGCGAGAATCCCAAATGAAGGAGAATTCATTGCGAATGGGAAAAGGAGTTCTGATGGAGGACCAGGCTTTCTGAATGGAAAACGAAGCGCCATCCCATCCTGACAACCCACCATGAGAATCAGCTAAAAGCTTCACAGACTGCATGTGCTTCCAGGTCTCGCTAGCATAAGAGGGAGTGCCCGAAAAATTCGAGCTCGCAAGTCTGTGGTACTTAGCGTGGAGGAAAGACGCCCATAAGGAGTTGTTGGCGCCGAACCTGTTCCACAACTTACAAGCAAAAGCCGCACAAAGGTCTCTGGGATTGCGAAGACCCAAGCCGCCTTCAGTTTTGGGCCGACAAATCGAATCCCAAGAAACCCAGTGGTGACGACGGCCATTGTCCTTGTTTCCCCAGAAAAAAGACGAGGCCAAAGACCGATAAGATCGGAAAAAAGAAGAGGTAGGGGTCATAGTCGCGAAAATATGAGTTCCCATCGAATCTAATACGGATTTGATAAGAACAAGTCTGCCGGCTTGGGAAAGAATAGACGAGTTCCATCTTAAAATCTTCCCCCGAATTTTGTCTATCAAGGGGTCGAAAACTGCGTTAAGTTTCCTTCCCCGGAACAGGATAATCCCAAGATAGGGAAGAGGAAGGGAAGTTCTCTTGAACCCGGAGGTAGTCTCGATCCAGCAGGCACGAGAATGAGACATGTCCTTCGAGTGGACAAAGCAGCACTTGGAGGGATTAACGAGTTGGCCCGAAGACCTCTCGTATTGATGGAGGAACATGAGAAGCCTCCTAACAGAGGAACGGCTGCCATTGGAGAAAATGACTATGTCGTCTGCAAATGATAAAGAGGAAATGAGGGGACAACCCCTAGGGATCCCGAATCGTTGGATTTGACCGTATACGGTTAATGATTGGAGACCGCGAATAAAGGACTCGGCTGCAATAACAAAAAGAGAAGGCGAAAGAGGGTCGCCCTGACGTAAGCCCCTCCCAGCCTTGAAATACCCATGGGCCGAGCCGTTAATGAGGACAGAGAACCAGCAGTTGGAGATGAGCCTCCATACCAGATCAATAAGTGTCTCCGGAAAACCGAAAGTTCTCAACACCTTGATAACGAAGAACCAGGACATGCGGTCGTAGGCCTTAGCCATGTCCAGTTTGAAGACAACATTAGAGCCCCAAACTTTCCGATCAATTTGGGAGATCAGTTCCTGGGCGAGAAGGACATTGTCAGAGATAAGACGTCCACCATTGTTAATGAATATAAGAGAGTATTACTAAGGTAGCAGGAGATTCATCGGAGAGATGCTACAGAGAGATATTGCTATATCTTTTTTCACTTATTGAGATGAATTTGATAAGTACTTGCTAACTGTATTACAACTAATAACCATCCACCTATTTGCTGTTGGAAAAAAACCTAAAGAAACAAACCACCATAAACACCGGTTTGCCTTTCTAAAAAAAGGAAAAAAAGGAAAAAAAAAACCTAAAGATTGAACCTCATATTGAATTTTAGATTGAGGTCCAGTTGTGTTTGGTTTACAGCCAAACAATGCTTTAATTTGGCTTAGCACTGAGTTGGATTTAAGAATTTTATGGTTTTGTTGTAGTATTTGTATCATCAGTCAATTAACCATCAGATCATTTTAAAATTTAAACCAAAAAAAAGTATGAAACCAAAATATTATTCGTTATATACTTTTTAAACACCATGCATGTAGTACTGTTCCAAGATTTACAACATATCTCTTTTTTAATGCATGCTTGAATCCCAAAAGTTGTATCCAAAGGCCCATTATCTAATACGTACGTTAAAAACCATTTCAAATTGCATCATCTTTAGAAAGATTTATGTAGTTGTAGAAGATTTTCAGTAGTCGTATGTGATAATGAAGAAGAATAATGGATCCTGCCATACTATATACTATAATTTTAAATTTTTATATGTTGTTAATTAGGGACATGAGAACGCGACTGTAATTTTTTAAAATAGATGAATGTATTAGAACGGATAAAAGATCAATTGCATATATTACATATGGTTATGCGTAGATGATAATGGAGCATGCATAATAATGCATATTAATATTTCAAGTATGTATATAACATTTACTTATTCTAGCATATGAAAAATTATTCGATGAAATGCAAAACTATTACCCCGTAGAACCTTAAGAAGTGGTTAGTCGGTAGCAATTTAGACTTCTCCATAGTGCATTGGATGGTAAAAACGGCTTCATGTGTTTTGTTAGAACGACCGTGTAACAATTGAAAATTTTAACGATTTTTATAACGTAATAAACTAAATTTTCTTGAAAATAAACAATTAAATTTCAGCTATGAAAATTTGATATTTGGTATGCGTCTATTTAAACATAGCTAATGGCAGATTTTCATTAGAAAATTTGGAAGTTAGTTTTGTTGTGTAATTTTCAATTTCAATTTAAAATCAGTTAATTTGATAAAAATAAAATATTTTTGAAATCTGAATATTTTTACATAATAAAAATGTAGAACATTTTCTGAGCAAGGCGTCATATTTTGTTTCGCCAAATTTGGATTTCGCTAGCCCCGTTTATATTATTTTTGGCAGTTCAGCAGTAGTTTGGCAGCAAATATCAACTTTTGATAGGATGATCATATCATTTATATCTGTATACCATTCTATTCGTCTCGTCGTACTGATTCTCGCAATATATTCATTTGTGTGTTTCAGAGTCCGGTAGGCGGCGAAAAATGCGAAACGATTAGCCGTATCAGTTTCGCATTTGAGCCTTTTGGTTTCCATTGTCCTTTCATTTTCCACCGTACAAACCAAATAGCCATCAGCAGCTTTTGACCTTTACAATTCCTATTGGTTCAATATATTTTTCTAGTACGTCCTTTCAATCTCCATTTCTTCTCTCCTCTTATTTGTTTCTGTTCATGCTATTGACGAAAATATATTATATTATAATATAGGCTTGTATATATTATTTGAGCAAACTGTTCATGCCTGCCGAACACAACACCATCCCACGTGCCTCACTGCTTTCACCCTTCACCCGAACGCCATCTCTCCTCCACCTATACACCTTACACCAACCGAAACCCATGTTTTCTCCGGCCTTCCCATTTTCCCACCTTCTCATGCCGTGACTAGCCTACCCAAACACCCGACCTTCCCACGGATCCCCACCTCTCCTCCAAGCAACCGCCTATTTCCTGCCACAGCCTGCCACGTCACTTAGAAACCTTCCACGACCCATTGTCGAGCCCCTCGGCCAAATCAAAACCTCATCACACGGCCGTGCTTTTTCCCCTCCATCACATGTGTCCCCATGATAGCAGCCCCACCTCCGAAAGCACCACACCACCACATAGCTTTGTCGTGCCTTCCTGCATCATCCCACATGCTCATGTCCATATCTCTTCCACCCTCCTTCAACTGCAACTCTGTTATCTCGAACTCACAGTAGCTTCCTAGCCTCTGGCTGCCATCTACTCGCCAAAACCCAACTGCCCTCCTTCGCCTCTAACTGTTGAGCGACCACCACCCACAACCAATGGCCGCACAACACCCATCACCGATCAACGCCAAGCAACTCTCACCTATCTTCGACTGCAAATGCATCGCCTTGTCTCCACCTGTCAGTCTCCTTCCCCTGAGAGTTGCAACCCCTAGCTTGCCTTCCTGCTCGTATACTTCATCCATGCAGCCACCTTCATTTGCCCAAACCCACTGTGCGCAGCCCACCCGAGTATTGTAGGCAAGACTTTCCCCATCTCTATTATATTTGTATAAAGTAAATAATGTAGTTCATTTATATAACTTGTTTTCATATCTGAGTAGTTGCTTTCATATTTCTGTTCATTCTGAAGCTTATATGTATATATATAATAATAAAGTAAGTTTATACTAAAGCAAGTTTGCATAGTGGAATTTGCTGATTGTTTATATATATAATATTAAAGTAAGTTATATATATATATAATATGGAGATTTTATTTTAAATATGTATTTTTAAATTGAATATTGGTTTTAAGAAAAAAAAATATAACATACATTTCGTTTCAGTTTATATCAAGCTGATTTTGATTTGTTTTCATCGATTCCTAATTATCATCTTTGTTCGTCGAATCCGTGTTCACCTTGCTTTGCTTTGAGATTTGTCGTTTGGATTGGTCGATTGTCGAGTTCGTGATTCAATTCGTAGCTTGTCGAGTTGTCTAATTTCTCTAACCTTGAAAGGTGAGCGATCACTCACGATTAACATTCTTATATTTAGTAAATTTAATTCACATGAAATGACTATGTTGTTAAATTTAAATTGTTAGTTGTTTAATTGTTGAATATGATATGTTATTTAAATTGTTCACCTATGATTGATATATGACACCAGAACATGTTGTATATATATAATATTTAAATTTGTTAATTACGATATATGCTTGTCATTGATATGTATACTATGTTATGTTGTTATTATATTGTCCACACTCTACAAGTTCCCTGTTAGTTTAGAAAATCTCTATGGGTTGAAATGATACATATCCAAACGATATTATAGATTAGGGGAAAATCGTGATGGGTTGAAATGATAAACCCAAGCGATTTTATTGATTTTGAAAATTTGGAATTGCGGATTGAAATGATATATACACATAAATTTAATTTACCGTCGATTGAAATGATAAATATCCATATCACTTGACCATACGATAGAGAATTATATACGGACACCATTGGTCTATTTTTGAAAATAATTTCCAAAGTTTGAAAAGAAAATATATGGGTTTTATTAAATACTGATTTTTAAATATGATATAAAGATTTTATTTTAATATGTGTAAAATTTAGATTTTAAATTTTATGTCTTGGAAATTTTAAAATTATAAGTTAAGTTGTGAAATGTAAATTTTAAGATTTTACTTATATTTTTATTATTTTAATATATATAAAATAAGATTTAAATAAATTTAATAATAAGATTTAATTTAATAAAATTTAATATAGATTACCCGCCGTTCGTAGCTCGGTTGGTTTGGGAGCTGGGAGATGGGAACCAAAGGACTGTGTCCGGGCAGGTTCGAATCCCAGCGCCAAACCATCAGTGGGAGTTTCAACGTTACGCATCCGTGTGCGACGACTAAATAAAAGCGGGGTAGACACACGGCGTGGGGTTTACTTAAATGAGTATCAATGAATACCATGATCTTAAGGTTCCCCATGATCTCAAAAAAAAAAATTTAATATAGATTAATTAGTATATAATATGTTTAAGTATTTATATTTAAAAAAAATAGATTTTGTAATAACTTTAATAATAGAGGTTGGAAAGATAAATTAAAGTTGACTTGAAATATTAAGTTGGTTAATAATTGAATTTAAATAGGATTTATTTGAAACTTATTGATTTTGTGATTTTAAAGATATGTTTTATAACTTGATACCTTGATTTTTATTTAAGGTGATTTGATGAATATTTTCAAATTTAAATAAAATTGAAATTGAATATTTAATATTGATTTAAATTTGTAATTTGAGATTTTATTTAAATGTTATTAAAAATGATTAAGTGAATATTTTAAAATTTAAATAAAATTAAGTTGAATTTTGAAATATAAATGAAATTTATCAAATTGAATTATTGTAAATTGTTTGAATATTTGGACTTCGAAATCTATTAAAGTGGAAGTGGTTTAAATTTGTAGTTCAAACCTGGATTTGAAATCGATATAAATTAAAATGGTTTTAATAAGAATTTGAATTGAACTCTTAATTGAAATTGTTGGACTAAGGTTGATTTAAATTGAATTTTGGAACTAAAGTTGATTTGAATTGATTTGTGAAATTGGAAGAAACAATTCTAATTTGAAACTATTTAGATATAAACTCTTTTAAATATAAATATATTATTTTAATATATTTTTTAAGTTTATAAATAATTTTGAATATATATTTTAATATCTAAACTATTTTTAATATATAAACTATTTTAAATATAACATTTTTAAATATAAACTATTTTAATATATATAAACTACTTTTAAATATTCAACTTGTTTAAGTAGGAACTGTTATAATTTAGATTTAATTGATTTAAATGCAAATATTTGATAAGATGGTTTAAGCTATTTTGTGGTTATGATTTCGAAAGTGAATACGATTTCGAAAGTGATATGATTTTGAAAAGAATATGATATTATGATATGAAGTATAAACTGTTTGAAATATAAAATGATCATGGTGTGAAATAAGCGTTTGGTTGTTAAAGAGACCGAGATCGGATATTGTCATACTCTCTGCCAATACCGAAAACCACTTTTACAACTTTGTACGTGGTGGAGAATCTAGAACGAAGTAGGATGGTTTGGCGACGTCTATATGAGGTATGAACGCAACCCTGAATCCCGTGAGTCAGCTTGATGTGGCTAAAACAGGAGCTACACCGGGCCAAGTGAGGTCGCACCTCCGATCGAGCTTGCTTCTTCGATACCAATCTATTACGTTGTGATTTGATTGGGTGCACCTTCGATTTGGGAGTGTGTTTCGAGGTGAGCGGTAGTAGCTGTTATGCGTTACCACCAGTCCGGGAGTGCAAAACGGTAGAATCATACCCTAGGCATTGCCTCGCGTGCCTTGTCACATGCCTTATCGCGTCTTCTACGAGTTTGGTTTGTACCATACTTATGGAGTGTCCTCTGATAGCCCTCCAGTTTACGGAGGAATTACGGTACTATATAGACTACGGGAATATATAAAAATATGTTAAGGGGGATATGGGTAACGCCTTAACGCTATTTTAACAGTTTACTTTACTATAGACATTATATATGTAGCGTATTGTACTATGTATGTAGATAGTTTAACTGATCCTTAAAGGATGGAATCCCAAACATCCTTTAAGTTATTTGCATTTCACTTGAGTTGATTTACTAGTATAAGAATGTTAATCCTGACTCGAGTGTTTTGTGTTTTGCTTTATGCTCGGGTCAGAATGAGTGTCACAACATTTGAGACCCACTTTTGGAGCTTGGAGTTTTGCTTGAAGATCTGTCTTATATCTATTCAGCTTCAGTTATTCCAGTTGTTTTGTGCAGACTTGTCATTTTCTTTTGTATTGACACTTCTATGTATTGGATATCTGTTGTATTTTGTTTAAGACTCTGTTATTTATTGTAGTAGCTTTATGAACTACTATTTATCTATTCCACTTCTTATTGTTGTATTACTCTATGTTTGTGATTCTGTGATTGATTTATTTACTGTATATGCTAAGTTTTGTCAAATATAAATTAACAATCTGTTGTTTTGAGCAATTCAAGTCTGATATGTGAGGTTGATTGTCGATTTGAATGGCTCGAAACGACAGGTCGTTATAGTTGGTATCAGAGCTCTGGTTTAGGCAAAACTTAGTATATGAAGTAAAAACTCATTAGAGATAGGGTAGTGATACCCTAGAATGAGTAAAATTAATTACAAAATCAACTTCGTTCGAGCTTGAAATTCTTTGTTAGGATCCTTTTGGATTAGGATTTCTTTTGAATTTTGGAACTTTACCTTTGTTCTAAAATCCATTCTTGTCTTTTCCTGTTCATGTTCTTTTTTATACTGGAGCATCCCATAGCTCTATATCTGTTGATCTGTAATAAAATTTGAGCACATCTTACAACCTCAATTAGCAACTTCATCCTTATGTGTGACTAATCCCATCGGCGGTCCCGCCAACCTTTGTATGATTGGTAAAGGGGTGAAACTCCTTTACAACGGCATCGATTCACCGGAGATTTCTATATCCTCGGTTTGATGCTGTTATTTCTTCCAAAGCCTGAACCGTTTCTCTAGTAGATAACCCGGGTAATTCTCTTGTGATCGAATGTCGACTGCCTCAGTATTATGCAGGCAGTTTTCTCTTTTCGCTTAATTGTCAGCCTAGTGATCTTGACTCCACCCCTGTTGTCCAACTGTTTTCCGGATGTCTGTGGTGAAGTCACTTCTCTTCCACCAAGCAGGAAATTGAATTCCGCATCGATCTTACTCCTGGAGCTCGATCTTGCCACCGGTTTTCACCAGCTTCGTGTAGTCGAGGAAAGCATTCCCTAGATAACTTTCCGAATGGATATTGGTTTCTATGAATTGTTGGTCATTCCCTTTGGATTAACCAATGCTCCTGCCTTCTTCGTCGATCTCATGAATCGTGTTTTCCACGATGTTCTCAGCAAGCTTGTCCTGCTTTCGTTGATGATAATCTCATCTTTTTTAAGTCTCGGTTGACCCGGTTAAGGTCGCCCGATTAATATAAATCTATCCATCTTTCCTCTTTTGTAATTTAATTATCTTATCTTTCGAGCCTATCTTTTTAGTTAGAATTCTCTTTGTTTAGGGTCCCTTTGAATTTGAATTTCTATCTTTGTTCTTGAATCCATTCTTGAATCATCCTATATCGGAGAGTATTTGTAATTAATATAAAAATGTTTTATATTGTGTTGTTTGAGTTATTATGTTTGAATTTTGGGTTTCGATCGATTCGTCTGGCCAATGCTATTGATAGGAATTCCAAAACACTTGAAATGAGCAAACTGACACAATATTGTTTTCGAAATTGGTAAATGAAATAATTTTATGTGTGATTATATTTTATATATAAATGTATAATTTTCTGAAATTAGATATTTAAATGAATTTGTTGTTAGAAATGATAATACTAGATTATCATTTATTGCTTTGTCAAAATTTCCAAATCATTAACTATTGTTCTATGAAATTTTAAAACATGGTTTATAAACCTGATTTGCAAATGAAATGAATATAAATTAAGGATTTGAGAATTAAATTTTTGGTGCTTTTCAAATTTGGTTCTCAAAATTTTGAAAAATATATCATTTGAAAGTACTTTCAAATGGAAATTGTTCCAAAGAATTTTTAAAAAGAGTAAGTCAGTACTCTCCTCTTATCGTTGGAAAATAATTTCGATGATGACTATAACATCATTGACATTCATTTTCGAGTCTCAAAGTGGGGAGACCACTTAGTAGCTTTACTACACTTTTTTTGGAAATGGATTTGATTTTAATTTCTTGAGTATGATTTGATTGATAATATATATATATATATATATATATATATATATTTCAAAATGGTTTGAAGTGAAATCGGAAATTTAACTCTTAAATTTTATGTTAAGTGATGTTTTTCAACTATTGAAATGAAGTAAATTTTTTGAACAATTAGAGTGTCTAAAATGAGATATGAAATTGAAACAACTTGAAATAGTTGAACTAGGATAAAATTAATTTGTATAATACTCAATTGCACTCTATAATATATAACTTACCCGAAATATTCAAAAAGTTAAAATGTTAATGTGAATATGTAGTTGAAGGTCATACAAGAGAAAACTTAAGTTTCCCTTAGGCTTGGAGCGGTTATCCTCAATAAAACCTACAACTTGGTAGAGGATTGATGCTCTGGGCTGGGCTAGTAAAAAAGGGGATCGGTGTGGCGGGCAGCTGAATTTCCTAGCTCTACTCTCCGGAGTGGGGTTTTAAAAAAAAAGAGAAAACTTAAGTAATAAAATGTTCAAACTAAATTTTGCTTAATAGAAATATTGTAAATAAAAGGTAAATTTGTATAGTGCTCAATTACATTCAGAAACATTAATAAAACTTACCTGGGAAAGGTTTGAATGTAATTGAACAATATACAATATATAATGTAAGTAATAAGATGTTCAAAATGAAATTTATATGGTTTTGAATTAATTGTTGTATCTGGTATAATGTATATCAAATCTATTTTTCCTTCCTGTTGTTTCTATTCTCTTATCTCGTTCCTTTTCAGAGACGAAAAGTTTTGAGTGGGAGAGAGTGTAACGACCTGAAAATTTTAATGATTTTTATAACGTAATTAACTAAATTTTCTTGAAAATAAACAATTAAATTTTAGTTATGAAAATTTGATATTTGGTATGTGTTTGCGCCAAAAATGGTCACAAACACCCAGTTGCATATGAGAGCACCAAATCACAGTCACATATCACAGATAGATTGTATGTAATATAATTAAATATGAAGAACACTCAAAAAATTAAAAGGAAAGCAGTAAACAGACATGATTTATAGTGGTTCGGCGTTGTAGCCTACATCCACTTTGAAGAGTTGCTGTTTTATTGATGATTCTCTACTGATTTATAAGAATCCAATTGATAGTATCCGAGTTACAATGGAGTTCAATAGAGTAACGGTGTAGAAGAGCCAAAAGATCCCTTTTCTAAAGCTCTTGGACTGCTATTTATAGGTGTAAGCTGGAAATATCTGTCTCAAACTTCGAAAGACTCATTCCATCACGTGGGTGGGCCCACGTGATCGATCACTGGTCGTTTCAACTCGATCCATGATCGATACGAATGAGATTTGTATCGATCCAAATCTTGCCCAATCGAGCCGAGATCGATCATGAACATTTCTGAGGTCGTATGCAAGCTCTTGTGAAAATTTGGTAGCATTTGGACTTGTAGATTTTGAGTTATGACCGATGCAAGTTTGAATTTGGTGAAGGCTGTCGAGTTCGCATCTCTTCTATTCGCATCGCTTCTGTTCGCATCGCTTCTAGGCACGTGATGACTGATGACGTGGCGCCAACTTTTAGGATCGATCCACTTTTCATGCCGAGTGACCGAGTCTTTCACTTGAACGTGCTCTCTTCGTATCGATCTAGGCAAGGCTTTTCGTATCGATGTTCCGTGCTCTACTTCGTATCGATGTTATTGGTTTCATTTCGTATCGATATTTAGTATAGCCTGACTCTCTTCGTATCGATCATCGAGTAGTTATGTTTTTAGGTGTTGTTTCGTATCGAAGCGATATGTAACGACCCGCTATTTTGGACCATTCACATCCATTATAAGTGTATAGGTAGAAACTCATGTCGGAATTGAATTGCTCAAAATACCGCGTTGTTAATTTAAATTTGGCAAAACAGAACATATACAGTAAATACATAATCACAGATCACAGACACAGAGTAATAAATGCAGCGGAAATAAAAGAGATAGTAGTTCATGAAGCTACTATATAAATATATAAGTTACATCAGAGGTAAACCAGATACAACGGAAGATTAATGCGATACATCAAATACAAAGCAGAATACATCACTGGAATCATCGAATACTGAAAGCAGAATAGATGGCTGGATCTTCAAGCAAGCTCCAACTCCAAAGGTGAGTCTCGAATATTGGTACACTCAGTCTGACCCGAGCGTAAAGCAAAACACAAAACACTCGAGTCAGGATTAACATTCTTATATTAATAATCCAACTCAAGTGAGATAGCAATTGAAATACAAGTAACTCAAAGGATGTTGGAATAACCATCCTTTAAGGATCCGTTAAACTATCTACTATGTAGTAGTGTACGATAAGTAGATAATGCCTATCAGTAATATAAAATATCAAAATAGTGTTAAGTCATGGCCCATTCCACCCTTAACACATTTTTATTCCCAAGAGCATATACAAGACCGTAGTTTCCCCAAAACCGGAAGTCACCAGAGGGCAATCCATATACTAGAGGTACAAAACAAATCGTAGTGGTCGCGTATAGGGATACAAGTATGACAAGGCACATGAGGCAATACCCAAGGTAGTGAAACTACCGTTTGCCTGATCTGGACTGGTGAGAACGCATCGCCGCAGCGACCGCGAAACAACACTCCCAAAATCAAGGGTGCACCAATCGACAACAAGTAATGAGTAGTTCGAAGAAGTGTGTTCGCTTGAGGTAGCTGACCTCCATTGGCCCGACACGGCTCCTGTTTTAGTCATTTCCAATTTGACACAAGTGTCAAGGCTATCCATTATCGTTCTCTTTCTTCAGTCAACACGTACATCATTTCAACCACTTCATTCTGGATCACCACTCCGCGTAAAGTTATTAAAGTGGTTTTCGGTTTAGACAGAGAGTATGTCCATAACCGATTCCGGTCTCTTTAATAACTTTCGTAATTATTACACCGATCGGTCGTTTAATAAATTTTCAAAACCAAATCAAATTCAATTTCAATTTAAATTCGTAAACCAACATTTCATTTGTCTTTCTAAATCAATTTCCAAAATTTACGTTTCAAAACTTTCAAATTACCATTTCAAAATCTTATAATTCAATTTCAATTTCTATTTAAAACAATTCAAATATTGATTCAAGTTCGTATATCAGTTTCATTCCGAAATCATTTAAATTAATTTAATTTAACATTCAAATCAATTTAAATTCATTAATCGATTTCATTCAATATTTGTTAAGTAAATTTGTCGCTCAAAACAATCTCTATTTAATTTCCAATTCATTTAATCAATTACTTAAGTTCAACTTCATTTATCAAAACTTAAAATTTAAATTAAATTAAATTCGTCAAATCAAGTTCTTTAAATTACAAATCTTACATTAATTCCAATAAATCACATTTTATTTCTTGTTAAAGAAATTCAATTTCACTTATTTACTTACTTAAATTTTTTTCCAAAACTTAATTAATAAAGAAACTCAATTTCAATTATTTACGAAATAAAATTCACTTATTCAAAAGTTCACTTTCACTTATTAGAGAATTAAATTCAATCTAATCATTTAATAATTCAATCTTATTTAATTATTAAATGATTCAAAACTTAATTATTAAATAATTTCACAGTTTAATAATTTCAAACTTAATTATAATTTCAAACTTAATTATTAAATCATTTCAAAACTTAATTCAATCATTTCTCAAATTAAACAACGTTCTTTCATCAATTACATTTGTTAATATTTTGTTTCAGATTATTAAACATTAACATTTTCCTTTCATTAAAAATTCAAATTTCAACTTCATTTCAAAACCATATTATTTATTCAAATAAAATCTTCGTTTTAGTTTTAAATCAAATTATTGACCAATCGGGTTTTATTTAATTCTCTATCCTAGGTCAAGGTTTAATTTGGGTATTTATCATTTCAACCCGATTCCAATTCAATTCAAAATCAAAGCATAGCAAAAGGGAACTTGCAGTGTGATAACTGGGATGGTGTCAAAGTAAATAAACAAGCAATAACAACAACCAATATCAATCAATTCAAATAATCCCGAAATAATGTATTAATTCACATTGTCGTTTGTGCAAATTAATATAATTATTTCTAGAATCTACACTATCATTTCATGTATATTAAAGATTATTACAATAATATTAATACGGTTCTTCATTTGATATCAATTTTTCAATTTCAATCTACATCAACTTATACACATACATTTAAATGGTTCAAGGTGTAATTAACCATATTACTACATGTCAAGTAATTAAACCTTTAGAAGGGGTCATATTAAGCAAATGTCATCAAATCAAATTTAACACATATCAAATCTAACTATCCTACGTCAATTTCAATTTCAAATTATTTATCACTTACAACATTAACAAATTTAACGTCCAATTGTAAACATCAAACAATCAATCATTTAACAACCAAACTGGATTATCATTGCATATATAACAGATAATGGTGTCAGATGTCACAGGTGAACTGATACAGGTAATAACAGTGTAAATATCAAACAGCAGCATATTTCAATTGTCGTTTCAATTGAAATCAAATTTAATAAATAAAAGAACATTAATCGTGAGTGATTGCTCACCTTTCGAGGCTAGAGAAATTTGTCACAGAAATGAGTTCCGGATCCAAGCACGAATTTCAAAGCAAAGCAGGATTGGCACGAATCGACGAACAAAGCTGATAAATCAGAATTGACGAGATCAAATAAAAACTGAATCGATGAAGATAAATAGTATAAGTGAACTCATATATATAAATATATAACTACATATATCTATTTACATCATATTCTAAATTCAAACACATTTTATAATTTAAATATATGTATTTAAAATCATTGTTTTAAATAAACACACATAATAGAACAAACATATCTACCTAATATAATTTGAAATAAACATACACACATATATATATACACACTTTCCAAGCTATTAATATTAATGTAAGTATAACGTATTATATAAATTTTTTTTTTAGAAACACTAATATAACCTGTATATACTTACCTATCTAACAGAACATACTGCTAAGCATATTACAAACCAACATTAGATTACAAATCAAAATATATATGATGTAAATAGGGCTCGAATACCAAAACAATGAAAAGAAGCCAAAAATGGTGGAAGAGAAAAGAAAAGAAAAACAAAACATGACCTACAGATTTATAAAAGCAAGACATATATACTAACAGTATAAACAAACTTTTATATATTTTACAAGTTAATTTCTACACTACAAGCTATAGTTTTTTTTCTTTAAGACTATATATATTTTCTTTCCCTTATAATATACAGCAAGCATGATTTTAATACTTAAACGGTATCATATTTGGGAACAATAAATAAAGCATGCATACCTTTATATATAAGATAGAATATGACATATTGTATACATACCGTTATCACTAACATATGTACAGTAACTAAATTTTTATACACCGATATATGCTGCAAAACAGGTCCTAGATTCTATCTAAACTTATATATATAACTCATTATAGGCTCAACAGAAGATAATAAACTTGTAAAATCTTATCAATACAAACTGACATAAATATAAATATTTTAAAACCAAATTTTCTTTTGATTCAGAACCCACATTTTCTTTCAAAAACAACTTTCAAAACAAATATTCACAGTCTCAGTAAACTTATTTATAAGCTACATATATATTACATATATTTACAAAACTTATATGTATTAGATTTATAAAAATAAAATATAACATATATATACATTATATGGACTACAGACCATAACACATACGAAACAACATCAAACGGCTCCTATACAACTTATATACAAGACATGCGTGTATATATATATACACTTAGTTATACAAGCAGAATTACATACATATAGCCAATATATTATACTAGATATTACAGGCGCAAACTATATCTCTACCAACATTAAAAAAAAATATAAATATCACTGACATATGTTATATATATAAATATATAAAATGTTCACTTCATCAACTTACCCTATTATATGAATTCAAAAGGAAGGAAAGAGAAGTGCTCGGCCAGGGAGAGAGAGCACGGGAAGACGAAGGCCGATGCTTGCGTTCGGTGATGGTTTGGCGGGGCGGAGGGTGATTCGTGGCGGCTCACGCGAAGGAGGGGAAATGGTGGCAGGATCGGGTGGAAGGCGGTGCTCGGTTGCTGGCCTGCCATGGTCGTTTCACGTGGAGAAAGGAAAGGCATTGCTGCTCAGATGGTGGGTAGAACAGCGGTGATAGTGGCAGGAGGCGGTGAAGGGGCTCGGCTTGGTTCTTTTATGGCAGAGGTTGTTGGCGTGGGCGAGGCGTGGGTGGAAAGTCATGGTCGGAGAAGGCGAGATTTCTGTCACGAGGGCGTGCGTGGTGAACGACAAGTGGGAGACGTGTAGGCGGCCATGGCTGCATGGTGGGGCCGAGACAGGCTTCGGCTTCAGGTGGTCGGTGGGTTAGTTCAGAGGGGTGACGCGGGTGCTTCACGGAAGTGGGTAAGAGGGATGGAAGAAATGAGGCAGAGAAGGGTTGGAAATGAAGGGACGTGGTCACTGAGGGAAGAAGAGGCTACCAGCATCCTTAGTGAACTTTGTAGGTAATCGGTTGTCGGGACTGATTATCTTCCGTTTTCAGTCATTTTTTGGTGTCACGGCCTTGCCAAAAGGCGGAATAATAGTATGCGTCTATTTAAACATAGTAAATGGCAGATTTTCATCAAAAAATTTGAAAGTTAGTTTTGTTGTGTAATTTTCAGTTTCAATTTAAAATCAGTTAATTTGATGAAAATAAAATATTTTCGAAATATGAATATTTTTACATAATAAAAATGTAGAACATTTTCTGCATATTTTGTTTCGCCAAATTTGGATTTCGCTAGCCCCGTTTATATTATTTTTGGCAGTTCAGCAGCAGTTTGGCAGCAAATATCGACTTTTGATAGGATGATCGTATCGCTAATATTTGTGTACAATCCTCTTTGTCTCGTCGTGCTGATCTTCGCAGTATATTCATTTGTGTGTTTCGGAGTCCGGTAGGCAGTGAAATCTATGAAACGATTAGCCATATCGGTTCCGCATTTGAGCATTTTGGTTTCCTTTGTCCTTTCATTTTCCATCGTACAAACCAAATAGTCATCAGCCATCAATATTTTGGTTTTTGACTTTTACAATTCCTATTGGTTCAATATATTTTCTGGTACGTCCTTTCAATCTACATTTCTTCTCTCCTCTTATTTGTTTCTGTTCATGCTATTGAAGAAAATATATTATATTATAATATAGGCTTGTATATATTATTTGAGCAAACTGTTCATGCCTGTCGAACACAACACCATCCCCGTGCCTCACTGCTTTCACCCCTCACCCGAACGCCATCTCTCCTCCACCTATACACCTTACACCAACCGAAACCCATGTTTTCTCCGGCTTTCCCATTTTCCCACCTCCTCATGCCGTGACCAGCCTACCTAAACACCCGACCTTCCCACGGATCCCCACCTCTCCTCCAAGCAACCGCTTATTTCCTACCACAGCCTGCCACGTCACTTAGTAACCTTCCGCGACTCATTGCCGAGCCCCTCCGCCAAATAAAAACCTCGTCACACGGCCGTGCTTTTTCCCCTCCATCACATGCGTCCCCATGATAGCAGCCCCACCTCCGAAAGCACCACACCACCACATAGCTTTTTCATGCCTTCCCGCATAATGCCACATGCTCATGTCTGTATCTCTTCCACCCTCCTTCAACCGAAACTCTGCTATCCCGAACTCACAGCAGCTTCCTAGCCTCTGGCCGCCATCTCCACGCCAAAATCCAACAGCCCTCCTCTGCCTCCAACCGTCGACCGACCACCACTGTAACGACCCAGTATTTTGGACCATTCAAATCGATAATAATCCACACATGTCTGACTTGAATAATTCAAAATAACAGATTGTAAATAAATTTGGAGCAAATGAAATCAAATACACAAAATCACAGACACAGAACATATCAGAATAACTCGCAGCAGAATATAAAAACCATAGTAGTTCATGAAACTACTATAACAAACTCTCAAAACATAATACATAATATCTGTTTGAAAAAATATACAATAGAAATCTCAAATAAATAGAAGTTTATGAATACCAGAACTGAAATAAAACAACTGAACTGAAAGGAACAGATAACTAGACAAGCAGAATCTCCAGTGATTCCTAGCTCCAAAAAGAGATCCAAAGCTAAGCTGTAAATACTCAGGCTGACCCGAGCGTAAAGAAAAACACAAAACACTCGAGTCAAGACAATATATACTTATATAATGTAAACCAACTCAAGTGAACTGTAGTAGAAATGCACAATAACTCAAAGGATGCTTGGGATCGCCCATCCTTTAAGGATCAGTTAAACTATAAATTAAATACATCCCGTGGTTAAAATTTCAAAATGGTATTTTATACTTCGAAATCAAATATCATTTCAAAATTCAATATCATTCAAAAATCCATTTCAAAATATCATATTTCAAAATAGTTTATATTTCGAAACAAATTACTTCATTTTAAATCATAAAATGAAGTTTTATATTTAATAATTAAATTATTAAATTTCCAAAAATTTAACTTTTCAAAGTTTTCACTTAAATTAATTAAAACAATGAAAATTCAACTTTCGCAGCATTTAGAAAATGCTACGGAAAGTCACATTTAAAACAGTTCAATTTAACAAAAGACAGCATTTAAAATGCTGTAATCGGGTTACATTAGTTTCAAATAAACTTAGTTAAATTTAGCCATTATAACATTTACAAAAATGCTATAATAGCCTTTAATTAAATTTAGCCATTTGGTTCACTATTATCAACTACAGCATTTACAAATGTTGTATTATCATTTACATTAGAATTAATAGCATTTCAGAATTGTAGTTAATTAACTTCAAATATTCAGTATAATTTCACAAACAATTATATTTTTATATAAATCATTTTTAACTTATAAAATCATATAATTTCACTTTTAAAACAATCATTCAAATACCCTTATATTCATGATTTTATAAAGTTAAACCTCCATTCAAAAATCAAAATTTAATAATAATTCACTTATTAAATTCCAATATTAAATTATAAATTCATTAAAGTAAATTAACTTAACACTTAAGTTTAAATTTTCAAATATAACTTAATTCCATTTTTATTTACTTAACTTAAAATTCACTTTTAAGCCAAATTCACAAATTTCTAATTTTAGTTATATTTCAAAATTTCAACTTAAATATTCATTCATTTCACATTCTAACTTTATTCAAAAATCATTAATATATTATAAAATCATTTATATTCACTTTAATCCAAATTATCATGAATTTATCATATTTCATATTTAATTTAAATTCCAATTATCACCAAATTAAAATTTCCCAAAATAACTTACATTTCAGATTTTCTAACTTTACCATTAATTTATTTCACTTATAAATTTTCAGAAAATAAATAATGCTTTACAAAAATCATTTTTAATCAAATTTAAATCAAAATATTATAACATTTACATTTCTAAAATATTTTAAATTTTTTAGAAAAACATATTTTTACTACGGGTCTGTACTTCATTTTTAGCCTAGGTAAAGTGATACGGGTAATATATCATTTCAACCCGTAATTTACAAAGAAAACCCGGGTTTGATCATTTCAAACCCGCAATCCCAAGTAAATGAAAATAATTGAAAATTATTCAGGCCTATCATTTCAGCCCATAACGATTTTTCTCCTATTCTAAAGTCCGTTCGGGTATGTATCATTTCAACCCATAGTGATTCTAATATAAAGGGAACTTGCAGTGTGATAACTGATAAAAATAATAGAACAACATAATATAACAGTAACATATAATATAATAGGTGTTTAAGCATGGGTGAACATCATAAAATCATAACATAGCAGGTGTAACATGATAATGCATTTTACAGATTCAAAAGGGGTCAATTCACTAGTTATATATGTACATATTGTCTGGTGAGAATAACTCACTGTTTTGAGCTGGAGACACAACAACGAATACACAACCGAGATCCACACAAGCACGATAACATGACACAGAGATGAGTGGAAGATCCAAAGTATCAATTCCCTTGAATACAAGTCACACAAAACAATATAATATACATAAGTTTTTAATTCAAAACTACTAAACTAGGCTAGAAATAACTGCATAAATCAAAGCTGAAATGCTTTGCACTTGCTTCCAACACACTCTAGGTTCAGCCATAAGGTATACTACAGGTCTAAGGTAAGATTTGGATCAGGTTTTGGTTGGGTATGGTCGGCCTAACATGGTTTGTTGATGATGCAAAGGTGAGCATGTGAAACAACACTCCACAAGGCAACATACATAGTTTCAAGGCAATACAAGGCTCAAATAGGTCACGGCCAAGGCCATATGGGCACGGCCTTCTCTGATGGGGTCAAGGAAATGACGTGGCAGAGGGTCCAGGTGGAGTTGGAGGTGGTGGAGGTGGAGATGGTGGCGGCTATGGGGTGTGGAAGGTGGTGGATTTGATTGTATGCTCGGCTATGGACAAAAGGTTGGAGTTTTTGGTATTTTTGTGGTGGATAATCAACTTTGGTGGCTCGGCTTAGGGTTTGGCTAGAGAGGAGGTGGTGATGGTGATGTGTTCAGGTGGTGGTGGAGGTGGCAAGCCTTGTGGAGGAGCATGGCCAAACTAAAAGGAAGAAGAGCAAGTGCAAATTGAATCAAAAAAACAATAAAAGTAAACAAAAAGAAAAAGAAGTTTACCAATTTTTTTCTCAAGCAAGGGGGCCGAATTATTTTCAGGAAATGAGGAAAAGATGTTGTACGTGAATGAGGAAATGAGGGTCGGCTGAAAGAAGTGGATAGTTATGGCTAATTGATGAAAAGTTAGGTTAAAAAGTGAAAAGGTGGAATGTAAAAGGCCTTAGGAAAATCAAAAGTCACAAACCATTCAAATTACTTTAATTTTATTTATATAAGTTTAAATAACTGAAAATAATTATAATTCAGTTAAAAATTCGAAAATATAACAAAATAAAAAATATTAATAAATAAATATTAATTATATATGGTTAAAATAAGAAAATAGCACAGAAAATGAAAACTAGTCTAGAAAATTTGAAAATAAACAAAATAAACTTTGGAAAATTTATATGGACTTGGAAAATATATATAAATAAGGATAATAACATAAATTAAAATGCATTCACAAAAATGAATAAATAAATTTAAATTAAATATAATTTAATTGAAGAAAATAGCAGAAAAATAGAAACTAGCCTTTAAAAATAGAAAATAAATGCAATAAATTTTGGAAATTTTTTATTATCACATTAAAAATATTAAAAGACAAAATATACATAAAATAACATATTAACACATATTAAAATAAAATATGACAAAGAAAATATAATTTATAAAATTTAAAATAAACAAAATTGCTAAATAAAACAAATTGCATTCAATATTGAAATACACATAACTTTCACAATTTAATTCCGTTTTCAACGAAACGAAAAGTAGTATTCATGTTATTAAATCTAATTTCCAAATAAAAGATAAAATTTAAGAATTTAAATAATTTAAATTTGAAGATTAAAAGTCAAAGTTTGAACAGTTTGACCAGAAATTCACTTTACAGTAAAATATTCAAATTATACTAGTTTGAACTATAAATCACTTAATAATCAACATTTATATTTAAAAATGAAATATTTGAAATAAACCATTTTAAAAATAATTTAAATAGAAGAAAGTCAAATTTAAAATATATACAAAAATCTAGGGCTGTTACAACCACCCACAACCAATGGCCGCACAACACCCATCACCGATCAATGCCAAGCAACTCTCACCTATCATCGACTGCAAATGCATCGCCTCGTCTCCACCTGTCAGCCTCCTTCCCCTGAGAGCCGCAACCCCTAGCTTTCCTTCCTGCTCATATACTTCATCCGTGCAGCCACCTTCATTCGCCCAAACCCACTGTGCGTAGCCCACCCGAGTATTGCAGGCAAGACTTCCCCCTCTATATTATATTTGTATAAAGTAAATAATGTAGTACATTTATATAACTTGTTTTCATACCTGAGTAGTTGCTTTCATATTTCTTTTCTTCCTGAAGCTTATATGTATATATATAATAATAAAGTAAGTTTATAATTAAGCAAGTTTGCATAGTGGCATTTGCTGATTGTTTATATATATAATATTAAAGTAAGTTATATATATATAAAGTAAATTATCGTGTTTTCAAAGAAGGGAAAGTTATATATATAATATGTTTAAAGTATATTTAAATTTATGTTAATATTTTATTATAGGTTTTTGTAATAACTTTAATATATATATATATATGCTATGTTTAATTGAAGAATTTTGGAAAAATTGGGTTTTAAATAAATATTGAGAAAAGAGAAGGAATATATATATATATATATATAATATGGAGAATTTATTTTAAATATGTATTTTTAAATTTAATATTGGTTTTAAGAAAAAAATAATATAACATACATTTCGTTTTAGTTTATATCAAGCTGATTTTGATTTGTTTTCATCGATTCCTAATTATCAACTTTGTTCGTCGAATCCGTGTTCACCTTGCTTTACTTTGAAATTTGTCGTTTGGATTGGTCGATTATCGAGTTCGTGATTCAATTCGTAGCTTGTCGAGTTGCCTAATTTCTCTAGCCTTGAAAGGTGAGCGATCACTCACGATTAACATTCTTATATTTAGTAAATTTAATTCACATGAAACGACGATTGAAATATGTTGTTAAATTTAAATTGTTAGGTATTTAATTATTGAATATGATATGTTATTTAAATTGTTCACCTATGGTTGATATATGACACCAGAACATGTTGTATATGTATTATATTTAAATTTGTTAATTACGATATATGCTTGTCATTGATATGCATACTATGTTATGCTATTATTATATTGTCCACAATCTACAAGTTCCCTGTTAGTTTAGAAAATCCCTATGGGTTGAAATGATACATACCCGAACGATATTATAGATTAGGGGTAAATTGTTATGGGTTGAAATGATAAACCCAAGTGATTTTATTAATTTTGAAATTTTGAGATTGCGTGTTGAAATGATACAGATTGAAATGATAAATATTTGTATGACTTGACTATAGGATAGAGAATTATATGCGGACATCGTCGGTCTATTTTTGAAAATGATTTCCAAAGTTTGAAAATGAAATATATGTGTTTTTATTAAATATTGATTTTTAAATATAATATAAAGATTTTATTTTAATATGTGTAAAATTTAGATTTTAAATTTTATTTCTTGGAAATTTTAAAATTATATGTTAAGTTGTGAAATGTAAATTTTAAGATTTTACTTATATTTTTATTATTTTAAAATATATAAAATAAAATTTAATTAAATTTAAAAATAAGATTTAATTTAATAAAATTTAATAAAATTTGATTTAATAAAATATAATTTAATTAGTATATAATATGTTTAAGTATTTATATTTTAAAAAAATAGATTTTGTAATAACTTTAATAATAAAGGTTGGAAAGATAAATTAAAGTTGACTTGAAATTTTAAGTTGGTTAATAATTGAATTTAAA
The DNA here is from genome assembly GCA_030737815.1 of Allium fistulosum. Taxonomy (NCBI): domain Eukaryota; kingdom Viridiplantae; phylum Streptophyta; class Magnoliopsida; order Asparagales; family Amaryllidaceae; genus Allium; species Allium fistulosum. Next base: position 801,678,533 of record CM060903.1, on the reverse strand, counting down.
TAGGATTGATTTGGAACTTATTGATTTTGTGATTTTAAAGATATTTTTTATAACTTGATAACTTGATTTTGATTTAAGGTGATTTGATGAATTTTTTCAAATTTAAATAAAATTGAAATTGAAATTGAATATTGATTTAAATTTGTAATTTGAAATTTTATTTAAATGTTATTAAAACTGATTAAGTGAATATATTAAAATTTAAATAAAATTAAGTTGAATTTTGAAATATATATGAAATTTATCAAATTGAATTATTGTAAATTGTTTGAATATTTGGACTTCGAAATCTATTAAAGTGGAAGTGGTTTAAATTTATAGTTCAAACCTGGATTTGAAATCGATATAAATTAAAATCGTTTTAATAAGAATTTGAATTGAACTCTTAATTGAAATTGTTGGACTAAGGTTGATTTAAATTGAATTTTGGAACTAAAGTTGATTTGAATTGATTTGTGAAATTGGAAGAAACAATTCTAATTTGAAACTATTTAGATATAAACTCTTTTAAATATATATAATTTTTTTTTAAGTTTATAAACAATTTTAAATATATATATTTTAATATCTAAACTATTTTTAATATATAAACTATTTTAAATATAACCTATTTTTAAATATAAACTATTTTAATATATATAAACTACTTTTAAATATTCAAATTGTTTAAGTGGGAGCTGTTATAATTTAGATTTAATGGATTTAAATGCAAATATTTGATAAGATGATTTAAACTATTTTATGGTTATGATTTCTAAAGTGAATACGATTTCGAAAGTGATATGATTTTAAAAAGAATATGATATTATGATATGAAGTATAAACTGTTTGAAATATAAAATGATCATGGTGTGAAATAAGTGTTTGGTTGTTAAAGAGACCGGGATCGGATATTGTCATACTCTCCGCCAATACCGAAAACCACTTTAACAACTGTATACGTTGTGGAGAATCCAGAACGAAGTAGGATGGTTTGGCTACGTCTATATGAGGTATGAACGTAGGCCTGACTCATGTGAGTCAGCTTGATGTGGCTAAAACAGGAGCTATACCGAGCCAAGTGAGGTCGCAACTCCGATCGATCATGCTTCTTTGATACCATTCTATTACTTTGTGATTTGATTGGGTGCACCATCGATTTGGGAGTGTGGCTCGAGGTGGGCGGTAGTAGCTGCTATGCGTTATCACCAGTCCGGGAGTGCAAAACGGTAGAATCCTACCATAGCATTGCCTCGTGTGCCTTGTCACATGCTTTATCATGCCTTCTACGAGTTTGGTTTGTACCGTATCTATGGAGTGTCCTTTGATAGTCTTCCAGTTTACGGAGGAATTACGGTACTGTATAGACTACGGGAATATATAAAAATGTTTTAAGGGGGATATGGGTAACGCCTTAATGCTATTTTAATAGTTTACTTTACTATAGACATTATATATTTAGCGTATTGTACTATGTATGTAGATAGTTTAACGGATCCTTAAAGGATGGAATCCCAAACATCCTTTAAGTTATTTGCATTTCACTTGACATTTCACTTGAGTTGATTTACTGGTATAAGAATGTTAATCCTGACTCGAGTGTTTTGTGTTTTGCTTTATGCTCGGGTCAGAATGAGTGATACAACATTTGAGACTCACCTTTGGAGCTTGGAGTTTGGATTGAAGATCTGTCTTATATCTATTCAGCTTCAGTTATTCCAGTTGTTCCAGTTATTTTGTGTAGACTTGTCATTTTCTTTTGTATTGACACTTCTATGTATTGGATATCTGTTGTATTTTGTTTAAGACTCTGTTATTTATTGTAGTAGCTTCATGAACTACTATTTATATATTCCGCTGCTTATTGTTGTATTATCTATGTCTGTGATTCTGTGATTGATTTATTTACTGTATCTGCTAAGTTTTGCCAAATATAAATTAACAATCTGTTGTTTTGAGCAATTCAAGTCTGACATGTGAGGATGATTGTCGATTTGAATGGTTCGAAACGGCAGGTGGTTACAGTTGGTATCAGAGTTCTGGTTTAGGCAAAACTTATCATATGGAGTAAAAAATCATTAGAGATAGGATAGTAATACCCTAGAATGAGTAAAATTAATTACAGAATCATCTTCGTTCAAGCTTGAAATTCTTTGTTAGGATCCTTTTGGATTAGGATTTCTTTTGAATTTTGGAACTTTACATATGGTTATGCGTAGATGATAATGGAGCATGCATAATAATGCATATTAATATTTCTAGTATGTATATAACTTTTACTTATTTTAGCATATGAAAAATTATTTGATCAAATGCAAAACTATTACCCCGTAGAACCTTAAGAAGTGGTCAGTCGGTAGCAATTTAGACTTCTTCATAGTGCATTGGATGGTAAAAACGGCTACATGTGTTTTTGTTAGCACGACCCCCTCCATAACCTATAGGCATGAGTTTATACGCAATCATATAGAATATGATCTTAGAGGAAACTACAGATTAAGATGAAGCATTTTTCCCTCCTAATTATTCGTGGATTAAAGCAAGCTTGTAATATCATGCACTGGTAGTGGGAAAGTTCACTTTGTTGCGTATGTATTGGATCAAATTATTCTTAGTTCATTAAATCATTCGGAGGATCCCATATTAATCCATGCAACTGTGCAAGGAAATTAACATAAACATTCATGTTAATTTTTTCTACCTCAGATTTCTTATTCCAGTTACAACAGTTGTTTTTATTCGTTGTATCTTTTAGTCAGTTTCCCGTGGCCTGAACAAAAACTATATCGCAAAGAAATAAATAGTACAATTCTGGAAATAAACTAAAATTATACCACCGTAAATGACAGTATTCCATAAAAATTAGAACCTACTTTTCTTATGTAATAAAACTTCAGGTAGGTATTCTTTTTTTTGTACGCTTCACATTTTATTTAAAGTATTAAATCAGCTATTATGCGCCTATATAGCTATCATCAATATATAGTATAAGATAAGCTAGACCACATATTTTTACATCCGAGGTTCCATCATATTTTTGCACAAAGGATATTCCAAAATTATCTTATAAAACTCATAGATCATAATAATCATATAATTTTAAAGAACGATCATTCAACAAATAAATACACACAGACATAAAAGGGCATACAAAGAGATCTTGTCGAACTCCACATAGAAGTAACAATTAAAAAATTGTAGCATCCACTTAAAAAAATTAAAATCACTACTAAAACTCTATCACAACCATTTAATAAATCATACTGATAGTATTAATGTATCAATAACCATACATCACTGAATATTTACTGTACATATCAGATTAGAAATTTTCCAAAATTATGCAAGGTTCTTTTAGCTTTGAGCCTTCGCCTATTATAGCAAAAACACAACGCGTGCAAAGAAGAAGAAGAAGAGAGACAAAAAAACAACGTAAAACATATTTCAATTTCTAAAAGAAAGACAATGATATGAAACATCAGGTTATTAAAAATCAATATTGTGTTAGTTACATAAGATTCTATAACCAGCAAAAAATTCCATTATAATGCATAACTGATTAGTAGACCATGATGTAAACTTTATTTTGCAAATATAATATCCATTAACTGTCAGATGATCAATTGTTGTGATATCAATCTCTTAGCATAATGGACATCATAATTTTATGTGTATATCGCTAATTGGCAAGAAAAATATATGTTTAGGAACCCATGAGCAATTTCGGTTGGCTTTCACCATTCATGGTAAAAGATAAATAACCATTGTATTTTAGTATCAGAACTATAAAATTTTCAGTTGTTGTTTTCATTGCATAGTGTAAAAAAGCATAAAAAGGTTTTCACTCATTTAAAAGGCTAGTTGATGTATACATGGTAGATGATTTTGTCAAAATATGAAAAATGTTTGACCTTTATACAAAGAAACCAATCTAGTCCAAGTGCTTTAAGTTTTGCAATCCAAATTTTGCAATCAAACAGTTGTAGGCTGGTGTCACTTTTAACCCGATTCACTTGGATTATAAACATCAATATTTAATCTAAATGAAAAGAATAATAATACATTAAGTAGTTAGGCAATGCAAAATTTATATATTAAGTTCAACTACTTAGGTTAATGATTTTATAAAAAAGTAGCGATGTTAATTTTCTCATATAAACATTGGCCAAAAGCGTAATAAATTGAAGTTGATTAAGTAAAATCAGATTTTCAAAACCTGTACAGAAAGCTAACAAACTATTATTCAGAAACATTTAAAGTATTCTTCCCTTTACTTTTGATTTACAAAATAATTAAACATATGCTATTTTTTATCAAATATGTAGTAATTGGAATTAGCGGTAGAATATAAATTATCAGTTATGAACACTCTTATGCCCATATTTTCAAGAAGAATATCACTGAAGCCTAAGCTTATTATAACATAAACACAGGACCCGGCTATTAAAAAGCAATCAAATATGTTTAGCCTAAACCTAACAACATCATAAAGCTCGGTGACTCCTCTATGCATCAAATATGTCCATAATATAAACTCATACCGATATGTTTCCATTTAATTGTTATGTCCATCAAAGTTAGCAATTTTAATCTAACCTTGCATTGCAGACACGGTTACACACTTATCCCTTCCCAAGGTACGAAATATTAATGAAGCCATATCAACCACCAAATACTTCCAAATCCATTAGCCACTTAGTACTTCTAAAAATGAAGCGGGCTTCTATAATACTAAAAAGAGAAATAGGCAGACTTTGTCATTTACTACCTTAACTGAGGTAGACTCCGTCATTTAAAACCTATTCCCAAGATGGTTTCCCAATAATGTTGTCAATGGTCAGTGGGTCCTAGCTACAAGACCTCTAACCACTACTTCAGGCTTCTGACATTTAATGTTCAACAATTACCGCATTTATCGCTGATAAAATCATAGTAAGGTAATAAGCAGTACCTAAGCCACTTAATATCTTTTATTAGAAAATAGGCAGACTATAGTTATTTAAGACTTTAACTAAGGCAGACCCCATCATTTAGGACCTATTCACAAGGCATACTACTAAATGCTACAATTATCATTTTGGCTTTAGCAATGTAAGAGACTGTACCGAAGCTACTTAATACTTCCCAGTGGAAAATAGGTAGACCGGTCATTTAAGACCTAATTCCAGAAGCGTGCTCCTCAATGGTACTATCTAGCTGTCAATGCTTGGAAATCTCCTTGGGCTACTTAATACTTCTTTTAAAGGAAAGAGGATGAGTTTATAGTCACTTAAGACCCCAAACCTGAAGCAAACCCTTCTCGAGATATTCACTCTCACTCTTTAGTTATAAATATGGCATCTCATTAGGTTACTTCTTTCGGTAGGGAGGCAGACCCTTCAACCACTTAAGACCTCAACACTGAAGTAAATTTTTTTAGAGACATCCTTATTTATTTATTTGAAATCTCACTAGGTTACTTAATACTTCCATTTAGGAGAGAGGCAGACCTTTCAACCACTTAAGACCTCAAACCAGAAGCGAACCCCGATGGAGATATCACTCACCGCTCCTAATTCCATGTTTGGACCATTTAATACTTTCCAATTAAGAAAGCAAGCCCAATCTCTCACATCGTCATGGGTCGTTGGATTAGTGATATCTCACATCAGTATTAAGTACACCAAACCACCGATAGCCTCAAAGTGAAGGGCAATCTTCCGTCGAGTGACTCTACTGACCTTGCATCACTAACCCACTAAGTCCAATTAACCATCCTATGTCTTTATTTATATTATCTTAGGTAGACATTGGACTTAGCTTACTAATTCCCTTTTTGTTTAAGGCAATAAGATTTACCTTAAATATTTATCTACCCATAAATCCCCGTTTAATGCACATAAATGTCAATTTGTCCATAAAATCCAAATGGACATTTCCTATGACATATGTATGATTACTAATTTCAAATTAGTAACCTTTTTTGTCTATTCCATTTTTATCAGTCTCATTAATCCATTTACCATATTCATTTATTGCAACTCCCATATTTATTACCATTTATTGGAGTTACAACCTTTTAAATTCTTTTCTTATTAGTTAGTTATTTTAAATGTGAATATTACGTGCATGCGTTGTTATTAACTTTTTATTTAATTATTATAAGCATAGTAATTATGTACAAATATTTATTTTTATTAAATATGTTCTAATTATATACCATTGTTAGAATATACTTTTCCTTGTTAAATTATTGGAATTATGTCTAAAAAGATTATCCATTATAATTTCCATAAATTAGTCCAAAATAAAAGATTTAACTTTAAAATATAAAAGATTGCATCGTTTGAAATTACAAGGAATAATTATTATTTTTATTACTGAAATAGACAGTATAAAATACAAGAATTCGTACTTTAGACATTTCTTCTCTTTCTATTTGCGTTTATTCCTTGTTAGATCAAACGCTGCATCTTTCTAAAAGGGAAAGAAATCAAACTAATTTACAAATATTAAACGGATCTAAATTCCAACAATTCCAAATATAGAAAAGTTTATATTCTAACAAGATTAGGATAATAATCCAAATTTATAACATTCTTATACAACCTATTTCAGATATGGAATAAATTTCATTTAAATTAATATTCTAAATTCATACTTTTGGGACTGATTTCCAGATCAGGTTATATACAATGCTAAATCAATTTACAAACAAGAATATGTAGGCAATATTTATTATATTCAGATCGTATTTAATTCGTTGCCTATAGGTCATATATAATTATCCGATTAGGCATAAAAATCAAATAAACACCAACGAGGTAATTTTCATATTATAACAATCTATAAAAATTCCCACTTACCTTTTAAAAGCGATCCAAATCTCTAGATCTGAAGTAGAACCTTTGGTTCATCTCCAAATCCTTTTTAATCCAAGAGATATGTATAAAAGGGTATACATACATTAGAATTATAGATTTGAGAAGAGATTTGGGGTTGGGAGAGAAAATAGATACAAATATATAAATTACCTCAAATACGCATATGGTTGATTCTCTTCTCTTCTCCTTTTTTTTATTAGACTCTTCTCCGATTTGTATGAATATAGATACAAATATCTTATCTTAATAATTTAGAAAGAAAGTGGAGAAAAAGAAGTGGCAGAGCTTCGATATTGCTTTCAGAAAAATATGAGAAGAGAAGGGAGGGCTAGGCCAGAATTTATAGGCGCTAGAATCAACTAGGACCATTAGATCGAAATATATTAAATCCGAGTCGTTGCAGCCTAGGTTTACTGGAGCTGCCAGGTTGCCGCCGGTCGACTGCCCTTGGGTGACCGGTCAACCACTAGGGGTCTACCATCCCCATTGATGGGTCAGCCTGTAGGCCTGGGTAATTAATATAAAAACGTTAATTATTTTTGTTCCGTATTCGTTTTTCGTCCGTAACTTCTTCATCTGGACTCTGATTGCAAAACTTCAAATATGAAAGTTGCTTAGAATTTCACTATGAACGCAATGTTGCAACTTTCGTGGTCAAATTCTATCGTTTGCAAAATTCCATTTTCGAAGCCTAATTAATTTACTAACTAACTAAGTACATAACTAACGCCAAATTACGGGGTGTTACATTCTTCCCCCCCTTAAAAAGAATTTCGTCCTTGAAATTTCACCTATGACTAATTATGTCATGGTTTTGGCTCCCAATTATCCTAAACTACACAATCTATGAGTGTACAACCAATTTCGCAACCAAACGTGCATAAGTGTATAGGTATTACTATATCGCCACACAAAAAGAATCTATGAAGAATGATTCTAAATCGGATCCTCCTATATGAATGTATTTCATTTAAATATTACTTTGAAAAATATGATGCAAACAACCTACATATATACTGGCAGTTCTACATGTGTAGTTTTTTTTAAAATCTTTTCAACCAAAACCTCCATACTCCTATAAAGAGAAGTATGAAGCATCAAATTTTGCATCCACTTCCTATTATCCAATAATCTAATGCATCGAAAAATCGTTTCTTAAACTTTACTCATATGCCAAAAAAATGAATTTAGGGGGAGAATTTAACATTCTTACCACACTATAATCTTTCCATTATTGTAGTACAGTGAAAATTTCTTCGCTGCCCTGGATTTACTCCAAATTTTCCATGCATAAAACGCATAAGAAGGCTTATTACCAAGCTCTAAAATGGAATTAAGTCTAAAAGTAGACTTGCGCGCATCGTCAACAAGGTATGGAAATAGAAATTCCAAGGTTAAAACAGCTTTTCCCTTATTATCGTTTGCATTAATCACACCGTCGACCCTAATGCACCGCTAAATCGCAAATTCTATCTCTATTTGCCTTCCCTATGCCTAACATGTGGCCTTCAAATCAAACTTTTCATAAAAAATCTTTCTCACTTTTCAAATTTGTATGTCATTTGAAAAATAAAATCCGAAAGTATTTGGACGCATATTTTCCCTTGAAATAAAATTTTGAACAAAACTATAAAAATAGTTTAAGAGTCAAAAACAACAAAAACACCAAACTTAAATCTTTTATTTTCAAAGGTGAACTTTTCAAATCAAGGGGAAAATTTTCAAATATTTTTCTTCTCAAATTTTTTGATAAATCAAGCCACAATTTCAGCGTAGTCGGAAGATGGTTATGCGCCAAACACATAAACCAAATTCCTGAATTCTACAACTAATCTCTACCCAAGAATTTGACATTTTATTTAAAAATGTCAACACGTCCATTATACAAGAATTTTAGCTTTTAAGGAACATGTGCAATGACCCATGATATCGAAACAACTTTGTCACGTCCTTCACTAAAATTTCCAACTATTCTAAATTTCCAGTCTTACATTGCATTTATTATTAGTTAAGTGTCTTTACGAGATTCACATATTTATATTGTTTCTCTAATATGCATACATATATGAGTGATTCACATATATAGAAACAATAACATAGGAAACGAATAAAAACACATAATATCGTGCATGTCTTTTATAAGAGACAACTAACAGTGTTACAACTCAACAACCAAAAAGAAAAGAACAAATGCTGGAAATAAAAAGATACAACAATCCTAAATAAAACACAGCCTAAGAACTGTGAGAAGGTCTCACTCCATGGCTGGAGCTCGAGCCATTGCCGCGACCGCAGAATGGTCGTAGCATGATGGCTATGCACCCAATCTCACACCCATGGCGCTGCTGCTCCGTCCTAATCTCGGAGCTCTGCCTGAACCTGATGGATAGTAGCAAGCTCAGGACTCATGTATCCCTCGGCGCCCTGTGCTATACCCTTCTGCTAGTGTTGCGGCTCTGGTGGTGGTACAAGTGGTGCGGCAGGCGGTAAAGGAATATTCATCCACTTAATGGTGGTTTGGTCGATGACGAGAGGGACCTTCTTCACTACTGGCTCTCCACTCAGATTTATCTCATAATGCCTAAACACTCAAGTGAGCAAGTGGCAATATGGAAAGTGAGTCCTCGGGGTACCAACCCCTGATCGACTATGTGCAGCATCATGACACGAGCCCAATTTCGTCAATTATAACATAGGCCGCTTTTCACACTGAGATATAGATCTGGTCAAGACTCCCCGTCTTTAGCATAATGTTGTGCTGAATGATGTGCACGATGAGACATGCCACCGGTCGCAAATTGTTGATCCTTCAATCGCAGACATTCCCAGAAAAGATCCGCTATAGAATCCTAGGATCAGATATCTCTATATCATCCAAATCTTTGCCTACTGCAGATATATCCAAAATATGAGCGAGGTCATCATCTGACATCTCAATCTGAGCTCCCTTCACCTGGAACTCAATGTAGCCGTTGCTATCATCAAAATTTTGCGCCATTTGTTCATCGAAAAGACGGACGTAGTGAGGGTAATATTCCCGCTCATTAGTCTTGAAGCAGAGGATCAGTGCAAGTCATGCCATGAAGAAAAGCTCTTCAAGCCTGAGAGCGGCGAAATTTTCGAACTTCACTGGTCATCCATGAAGGAAATCAAAGTCCACCGTTCCAAGATAGGTGGCGATCTTCCGCTCGCACCGGTCGAGCCAAGCGGCTTCTTATAGAGTGGGGCCAGGATGACGAGAGGAAGAGTCACTGGTATGTGGCAGTGCCATGGGCTGAGAGGCGGTTGGAAAAGGGAGAAAAGGGTTTAGATCAGAGTTGTGGTGGGGAAGATCTGACATGCAAGGATTTTGGCGTCAACTGGTGGAGAAATGGGGGAGGTAGAATTGGATTCGGCTAAAAATTTAAGAGGAGGAAGAGAGTGAGGGGTGCGGCGGCTGAAGGTTTGGACATGATTTATAGTCGCGTTCTAGGTTTGGGTTCAGCCCAAATCCACCTAGCGGTCGACCACTACTAGGTCAACCGATTGACCGCTACGGTCGACCGCTAGCCCAAATTTAGGCGCGGCTTGAACCTGGACCCAATAGGGTCGATTAAATTAATTAATATTCTTATGACCGTTCCGCACACCATCTTCAACTTAACAACCCATTCAGAAAAATTCTGCCTTCCATAAGACGATATCCACCTTACCATGTAGATCCTTCCTTGGCAAGATTGCGGTAGACACAGCAAAACTATTATGACCAACAACACTTTCAAAAACCCAAAAATATTCCAACTGCTATTTCATGCCTACTTCACATGAAAATATTTCTTCCAATAGCCGGTGGGTTTAACAACACTTCAAGCTACATACTCCAAATAAAATTGAACGTCATTCCTATTTTGTCCGTATCTTAAAGAGAGAAAATATAAAAACCTTTGATTTTATAAACTTAAAAGTCAAACTTATATATATAAATATTTTAGGGTTTCCAAATACCTTTTTAAAACACAAATTTCCTAAATTGGAAAACTATTTTCATGCCAAAAATCGATATTAAGCTTTTACTAACATATACATATAAATATTAAGGATTTAAAGAATTAATCTTTTATAACTAAAAATATCTTAACACGACCAGCTTAGTGGTATACGTGTTTCTTTGAAAATTAAGATTCCAAAACTTCCTCAAAACAAAATTTACAAAATAAATCTTTGGGAAAAGAAATCCTGTGAAAACCCCTTTTTCAGAAATCTAAGGCATTTCCAAAGTATACTTCATAAAAATTCTCTCACAAGTTTTAGACTAAGGAATTGACATTAATTATTCAAATAAAAATACGATTTTCCATCAAAGAGGTGATCAATGAATGCACCCTAGAAAAGACTTGCTTTTGGACAATTGTGACATACATAATCTAATTTCCCATCCATCTGGAATAATTGCGTGTCTCCGACTAGAACTCAAAATCCAAAATCACAAGGTAACTAGAATCTCAATCGTCAAGTCGAACACCTCCAGTCTCCAGGATTCAGCCATATGTCGTACTCATGCTCTTCATTAACAGCGCTTTACACACTCTGTGGGGTACTTTAGAGTCGGCATGAAATTCTTAGCTCTAAGACATTTCCAACTCATAGTTGCTTTGTCAATTCCTTCAGAGTGGAACTGCAACTACTTCTATAGTCGGAACTCTTAGAATCTAGCATAAAAATATAATATTACTAGATAGGAAAGTACGAATACGTTCTCTTAATTTATCCTAATCCCTCTGACCTACTAACCTAGTGATCTAATACCAAATGTAACAAGCCACAACTTAACGGACCCAAAATTTGACAAAAATCGAAACCTAAGTCCATTAAAACACAGATCGTTGGATTTGGTACCTGCAAATAAGCGTGAGCATTATCTGAGATTGATAGAGATCTAAACTCACAACCGAAACAATAATAAGTGGATTTTGGCTTTAGCATTGTAAAAGACTGTACCCAAGCTACTTAATACTTCCCAATGGAAAATAGGTAGACCCCGTCATTTAAGACCTAATTCCAGAAACGTGCTCCTCAACGGTACTATTTAGCTATCATTGGTTGGAAATCTCATTGGGCTAATTAAAACGTCTTTTCTAGGAAAGAGGAGGACCTTATAGTCACTTAAGACCCCAAACCTGAAGCGAACCCTTCCCGAGATATCCACTCTCACTCTTTAATTATAAATATGGCATCTCGTTAAGTTTCTTCTTTCAGTAGGGAGGCGGACCCTTCAACCACTTAAGACCTCAACACTGAAGTAAACCCTTTTTAGAGACATTCTTATTTATTTATTTGGAATCTCACTAGGTTACTTAATACTTCCATTTAGGAGAGAGGCAAACCCTTCAACCACTTAAGACCTCAAACCAGAAGCGAACCCCGATGGAGATATCACTCACCGCTCCTAATTCCATGTTTGGACCATTTAATACTTTCCAATTAAGAAAGCAAGCCCAATCTCTCACATCGTCATGGGCCGTTGGATTAGTGATATCTCACATTATTATTAAGTACTCCAAACCACCGGTAGCCTTAAAGTGAAGGCCAGTCTTCCGTCGAGTGACTCTACTGACCATGCATCACTAACCCACAAAGTCCAATTAACCATCCTTGGTCTTTATTTATATTAGCTTAGGTAGACATTGGACTTAGCTTACTAATTCCCTTTTTTTAAGGCAATAAGATTTATCTTAAATATTTATCTACCCATAAATCCCCTTTTAATGCACATAAATGTCAATTTGCTCATAAAATTTTAGCGGACATGTCCTATGACAGTTATGTATGATTACTAATTTAAAATTAGTAACCTTTTATATATATTCCATTTTTATTAGTCTCATTAATCCATTTACCCTATTCATTTATTGCAACTTCCATATTTATTACCATTAATTGGAGTTACAACCTTTTAAATTCTTTTCTTATTAGTTAATTATCTTAAATGTGAATATTACGCGCAATGTTGTTATAAATTTTTTATTTAATTATTATAAGCATAGTAATTATGTACAAATATTTACTTTTATTAAATATGTTCTAATTATATATCTTTGTTAGAATATACTTTCCATGTTAAATTATTGGAATAATGTCTAAAAAGATTATCCGTTTTAATTTCCATCAATTAGTCCAAAATACAAGATTTAACTTCAAAATATAAAAAATTGTATCGTTTGGAATTACAAGGAAGAATTATTATTTTATTACTGAAACAGGTAGTGTAAAATACAATGAATTTGTACTTTACACATCCCTTTCTCTTTCTATTTGCGTCTATTTCTTGTTAGATCAAACACTGTTTCTTTCTAAAAGGAAAAAAAATCAAACTAATTTATAAATATTAAACGGATCTAAATTCCAGCAATTCCAAATTTAGAAAAGTTTATACTCTAACAAGACTAGGGTATTAATACAAATTTATAACATTCTTATACAACCTATTTCAGATCAGGAATAAATTGAAAAGGAGTGCGGATTAAGGATCTTAAGGCTAATTTAACACTAAAGGGGGTGAATAGTGTTTAATGGATTCTAAGACATATATGGACTAATTTAAAAATTATGATATAAACAAATGCAGATCTTAATCACAGAACAATCACAGAATCAAACACAGATGCAGAAAGTAAATAAAAAGCAGTAAAAGGAAAGAACACACCAGATTTTATACTGGTTCGGAGTTACCCTACGTCCAGTCCTGCACCAAGGCAAACACCTCGTACAGATTTTTATTATACCAATGTCGAGATTACAATCCTTAATTTCTAAAGGCCATAAAGTACCCTCCTGTCTTCGAGTCCGGAGCAAACTCTCTTGATTTACGGGACACAAGATCACCCAATTGATTTCCAGGCACAACCACACCTTATAGAGAGACTCGATAAACTTTTGATTACAAATTGATCCTATAACTCTGAATAGCACTTTGATCTTCGAGAGAGGCAGAGAATCAGACAAGAATGAAATTCTAATTTGATTCACTTGAGAATTCGGCAGAATTTTGGCACGATCTTAAAAATATGAAAATTTTAGAATATGGTTTTGTGGAGAAGAAGGAGTGAAGAAAATAGTTAGTTAAAAAATTCGTTTGTGAAGGCTATTTATAGACCAGTAACGGTCATAACCATTCGTGGAGAGATTTAAAAGAATAGACACTTCTTTTGAAAATTGAAACTTTTGAATTTAACGGACACCATGTCGACATGGGGTATCCCATAATGTCGACATCCCTTAGTTAAAAACAATGTAAAATTTGTTTTGAAAATGGTATTGAAAGGAAAACAAGATGAAATGATTCTGGAGTAAAATAAACTAATTTTCCTATGATTTAAAATAAAGAAGAGTAGAAAAATATATTTTTAGAATGTATATATAAATTTGATTTTAAATCTCAAGTATATATATTATAAAAGAATATTTAAAAATCAGAAGTTAGTTTTAAAAACAAACGAAGTTTAAAACAAGAGTTTTTTTAAAAACAAAAACAAAGAATATTTTAAGGCTAAAACATCTTTTTGAAAATCATTTGAAAAGATAATTTTTAAGGCTAAAACATTTTGAAAAGCAGTTTTGAAAATCATTTTGAAAAACCATTTTGAAGTAGTTTTGCAAGCTTCTTCCTGCAGAATATTTCATCACATTAGGACTCGAGAACTTGTACAAAACCAGGATGTTCGTGGGTTTGTAAGCCACTTGTCTTAGTTTTGTAAGCTACTTGTCGTGGGTTTGTAAGCCACTAAGAAGGTAGAAATGGGTTCCATCCCAAATGAAATTTGGAATGAAGATTTCCATGCTATTATGAAGTTTTAACAAAACTAGACACTTATCTTGAAATCTTGATCTTGATACTCATGAGTCTTTAAACTTGATTTCTTCATTCTTGATCTTTATATTGTACAGTCTTCAATAATCAGTACATGCCTTATATATATCCTACAAAATAACATTCATATATATCTAGACAATAGTGTTAGTATATAAGTTATAATAAAATAAGTTACAAAGGTTGTTGTCATCAAAACCATTATCTCTAGTTCCTAACAATCTCCCCCTTTTTGATGATGACAACCTTATAAAATATACTTATCACTTCGATCATACCATAACTCCCCCTTACACCAACAACTCCCCCTTACTCCAAGCCTACCATTTTATATAACTTCTCCCCCTTTGCCATCAACAAAAATAACCTATAAACCTTGAACTTAATAGAAAATAAGATAAACAAACATATGACATAAGAATAATAACTATGTATGAGTGAAATATAGCATCCTAAGTTAAATGGAATTCAAGATTTTATACACCAAAGATTGTTTTTAGAAGAACATTAAATAAGATAACACTATATACAAATTAACAAACCAATATACAATCAAGAAAGAGAAAAACGAAAAACGCTTAACGAGGACCCTTAACTATTGGTGATTTATGGACCGAACAATTTGGATAGTGGAGACAAAAGTTTCCACGTTGTTCGACCAAGTTCCCATTAGCGTCAAAAAGGACCTCTCCAATGCAAATTAAGCCATCGTCTTCATCCATATGAACATCCAGATTCGGTAGAGGATGTTCTTCTTCTTGATCCTCTTGTGGTTCTTCTAGAGGCTCTTCTTCTTTAGAATCCATGGCTTGTGATGATTCTTCGATGACAATTGGATTGGCATGGTTATCCATAAGGAAGTTTTGTAAATTCCTAAGGATTCTGCCTTGCCTATCTTGTTCTCTAGCCATTCGCAGTTGACTTACTTGAATTTCCGTCATCATTTGAAGCAAATCTTTCATCTTCCCTTGCAATTTGATGACTCGTACGTGTGTGGAACGTTGAAAAGGACCAGAATGAGGAGAAGTGGGTGAAGAAGGTTCATTATTAGAAGAGGAAGCCATTAATTTACCGTTTTAGAAGTTTATTACAGAGAATAGAACAGAGAAAAGGAGTAAAAGTCGAAATATATAAATATATAACCAAATAACTAATTTTAGAGGGAAATTTAAATTTGAAAATCTCGGCCTATACGTCGATATAGGGGGATGGGTCATGTCGACATGCCTAGTTCAATTTTTGAGAATTTTTTATTTATATTAATCATTAACTATACTTGTATTATTTATAAATTATATTTCAGTTAATGAACATACCTAATCCTCATCTAAATTTAGTAAAGTTTTGTTCATTTAATGGTTTGGTTAATATATCAGCAATTTGTTTTTCAGTATTAATATATTCAAGAGTTATGACTTCTTTACTTATATTATCTCTAAGAAAATGATGTCTAATATCAATATGTTTTGTTCTAGCATGATGAGTTGGATTCTTAGATAGGTTTATTGCACTAGTATTATCACAATAAATTGGTGATTTAGTTATAGTTAATCCAAAATCTTTTAAAGTTTGTTGCATATATATAACTTGAGAACAAGCCAAAGCAGCAAATATATATTCTGCTTCAGTTGTTGACAAGGACACAGTGTTTTTCTTCTTACTAAACCAGGAAACAGTGAATGTCCTAGAAAGTGATAAGTTCCACTTGTACTTTTTCGGTCTGATTTACAACCAGCGTAATCAGCATCACAATATGAAATTAATTTAAATACATCATTTTTAGGGTAAAATAAACCATAATCTAAAGTATGTTTTACATATCTTAAAATTCTTTTAACAGCTTTTAAGTGAGTTTCTTTAGGTTGAGATTGGTAACTTGCACAGAGACAGACACTATGCATGATGTCAGGACGACTTGCTGTTATATAAAGCAGCGAACCAATCATTCCCTTATATAATTTTTGATCAACATCTTTTGATTTATCTTCTTTAATTAAAGCTACATTAGTTGTCATTGGAGTTGGTTTTCCACTAGAAGTGGTCAATCCAAATTTATTAATTAAATCCTTAGCATATTTTTCTTGACTAATGAAAATTCCTTTATCTAATTATTTGATTTGAAGTCCTAAGAAGAAACTTAGTTCTCCCATATGACTCATTTCAAATTCTTTAGTCATTATATCTGAAAATTCTTTATTCATTATGTTATTAGTTGATCCAAATATTATATCATCTACATATATTTGTACTAATTGAATATCATTTTTATTTCTTTTAATAAAAAAAGTTGTATCTATTTTACCAATTTCAAAACCAGATTGTAGTAAATAAGATCTTAGTCTTTCATACCAGGCTCTAGGAGATTGTTTCAGACCATATAAAGCTTTCTTTAATTTATATACATGATTTGGAAATTTATTATCTTCAAAAAGTGGAGGTTGTTCAACATAAACATCTTCTTTTACAAAACCATTTAGAAAAGCACTTTTAACATCCATTTGATATAACTTGAAATTATTGTAGTTTGCGAAAGCAAGTAGAATCCTGATAGCTTCTAGTCTTGCCACGGGTGCAAAGGTTTCGTCATAATCAATTCCTTCTTCTTGACAATAACCTTGCGCGACAAAACGAGCTTTATTTCTTACGACCTCACTAAGTTCATTCATTTTATTGTTATAAACCCATTTTGTTCCAATTATACTTTTATCCTCAGGTCTAGGAACAAGTTCCCAAACATCATTTCTAGTGAACTGATTCAATTCTTCTTGCATTGCAAGAATCCATGAATCATCAGATGATGCTTCCTTTGGATTTTTAGGTTCAATAGTTGATATAAAAGCTACATTACTCATACTATTTAGTTGATTTCTTGTTTTAACTATAGATTCAATATTTCCTAGTATATTTTCTACACGATGATCTTTTAATAGCCTAATTCTTTTATTAGGTTGAATGATTTCACAATTAGTTTCATTAGGTTCATTATTTAAAGTTACAAAATCTTCTTCATCTTCTATTTGTACAGTATCTTTAAAATTTTCATCAAAAGATACATGCATTGTTTATTCAATAGTGTTAGTTCTTAAATTATAAACTCTAAATGCTTTACTTCTATTAGAATATCCGATAAAGATACCTTTGTCGGATTTAGGTTCAAATTTATCTAAATTATCTTTTGTATTAAGAATAAAACACTTACTACCAAAAACTTTAAAATAAGCTACTCTGGGTTTCTTATTATAAAGTAATTCATATAGTGTTTTATTAGTTAATGGTCTAATTAAAATCCTATTTAATATATGACAAGCTGTAGCGACTGCTTCAGCACAAAAGTTTTTAGGTAAGTTACTATCAAAAAGCATTGTTCTAGCACACTCTTGAATCGTTCTATTCTTACGTTCTACCACTCCGTTTTGCTGTGGAGTTCTTGGAAAAGAGAAATTATGAGTAATTCCTTTTTTATTACAGAAATTCTCAAAATTTTCATTTTCAAATTCTCTACCGTGATCACTACGAATAGTTTTTATTTTTAAAGAAAGTTGATTTTGAATTCTTTTAGAAAAATTCTTAAATAATTCAAAAGCATCACTTTTAAGTTTAAGAAAAATTGTCAGTATATCTAGAATAATCATCTACAATTACAAAAACATGTTTATTGTGATTAATTGATTGAACTTGAGATGGACCAAATAAATCTAAATGAAGTAATTCTAGAGGTTTAGAAGTAGAAATCATATCATTTAATTTAAATGAACTTTTCTTAAGTTTTCCTAATTGGCAAGCATCACATATACTATCTACTTTAAAGTTTAACTTGGGAAGACCTCTAACTAAGTCAAGTTTTGATAACCTAGATAACAGTTTGAAATTTAAATGACCAAATCTTTTATGCCAAATCCAAGGGTCACTTGTATTAGTAAAAAGACATAAGTTATCGTTTGAAACTTTCATACTAAGGATGTAAATGTTTTTCTTCCTAATTCCTTCAAAGATAATATTTGACTTATTATCTTCGATGTGACACTTATCTTTTCCAAATTTAATTTTAAATCCTTTATCACATAGTTGACTTATACTAAGCAAATTATGTTTTAAATTCCTAACTAGCAAAACATCAGAAATAAGAGGAGTTTTAGGATTACCGACTTTGCCGATGCCAATCACATATCCTTTTGAGTTATCTCCAAAATTGACCAATCCACCATCTTGATATATAATGTCATTGAGTATCTCGGGATTTCCAATAATATGCCTTGAACAGCCACTATCAAGTATCCATTTATCTTTCTCAATTTGCACAGTTTGTCCATTGGTTGTTGATTCTTCAAAAGCCATGTAACATGTCTGTTCCTGCATAACAAACCAATTCGGTAGATAACTTGATTTTTCATAAAACTATATGCAGACTTATGATACTTTGATGAAATGCATAAATTCAAACTAGTATTAACAAAATTTTCTAAAAATGCCATTTTTAATTTTTCAAGTTTCAGATTATGAAAACTATGAAAACCTATGCTCTGATACCAATTGAAAGGGAGTGCGGATTAAGGATCTTACGGCTAATTTAACACTAGAGAAGGGGGTGAATAGTGTTTAATGGATTCTAAGACTTATATGGACTAATTTAAAAATTATGATATAAACAAATGCAGATCTTAATCATAGAACAATCAGAGAATGAAACATAGATGCAGAAAGTAAATAAAAAGCAGTAAAAGGAAAGAACACACCGGATTTTATACTGGTTCGGAGTTACCCTACGTCTAGTCCTGCACCAAGGCAAGCACCTTGTACAGATCTTTATTATACCAATGTCGAGATTACAATCCCTAATTTCTAAAGGCCTTGAGGTACCCTCCTGTCTTCGAGTCCGGGGCAAACTCTCTTGATTTACGGGACACAAGATCACCCAATTGATTTCCAGGCACAACCACACCTTATAGAGAGACTCGATAAACTTTTGATTACAAATTGATCCTATAACTCTGAATAGCACTTTGATCTTTGAGAGAGGACAGAGAATCAAATAAGAATGAAATTCTAATTTGATTCACTTGAGAATTCGGTAGAATTTCGGCACGATCTTAAAAATATGAAAATTTTAGAATATGGTTTTGTGGAGAAGAAGGAGTGAAGAAAATAGTTAGTTAAAAAATTCTTTTGTGAAGGCTATTTATAGACCAGTAACGGTCATAACCATTCGTGAAGGGATTTAAATGAATAGACACTTCTTTTGAAAATTGAAACTTTTGAATTTAACGGCCACCATGTCGACATAGGGTATCCCATGATGTCGACATCCCTTAGTTAAAAACAATGTAATTTTTTTTTTGAAAATGGTACTGAAAGGAAAACAAGATGAAATGATTCTGGAGTAAAATAAACTAATTTTCCTATGATTTAAAATAAAGAAGAGTAGAAAAATATATTTTTAGAATGTATATATAAATTTGATTTTAAATCTCAAGTATATATATATTATAAAAGAATATTTAAAAATCAGAAGTTAGTTTTATGAACAAACGAAGTTTAAAACAAGAGTTTTTTTAAAAACAAAAACAAAGAATATTTTAAGGCTAAAACATCTTTTTAAAAATCATTTGAAAAGATAATTTTTAAGGCTAAAACATTTTGAAAAGCAGTTTTGAAAATCATTTTAAAAAACCATTTTTAAGTAGTTTTGCAAGCTTCTTTCTGCAGAATATTTCATCACATCAGGACTTGAGAACTTGTACAAAACTAGGATGTTCGTGAGTTTGTAAGCCACTTGTCGTAGGTTTGTAAGCTACTTGTCGTGGGTTTGTAAGCCACTAAGAAGGTAGAAATGGGTTCCATCTCAAATGAAATTTGGAATGAAGATTTCCATGCTATTATGAAGTTTTAACAAAACTAGACACTTATCTTGAAATCTTAATCTTGATACTCATGAGTCTTCAAACTTGATTTCTTCATTCTTGCTTTATACTGTACAGTCTTCAATAATCAGTACCTGCCTTATATATATCCTGCATAATAACATTCATATATATTTAGACAATAGTGTTAGTATATAAGTTATAATAAAATAAGTTACAAAGGTTGTTGTCATTAAAATCACTATCTCCAGTTCCTAACATAAATTTCATTTAAATTAATATTCTAAATTCATACCATTGGGACTGATTTCCAGATCAGCTTGTATACAATGCTAAATTAATTTATAAACAAGAATACGCTGGCAATATTTATTATATTCAGATTGTATTTAATTCATTGCCTACAACTCATATATAACTACCCAATTAGGCATAGAAATCAAATAAACACCATTGAGATAATTTTTATATTATAACAATCTATAAAAATTCCCACTTACCTTTTAAAAACGATCCAAATCTTCAGATCTAAAGTACAACCTTTGATTCATCTTTAAATCCTTTTTAATCTAAGAGATATTTATAAGAGTATATACATACATTAGAATTATAGATCTAAGAAGAGATTTGGGATTGGGAGAGAAAATAGATACAAATATATAAATATATAAATTACCTCAAATACGCATATGGTTGATTCTCTTCTCTTCTCCTTTTTATTAGATTTCTACTCTTTATTAGATTTCTACTATTCTCTAATTTGTATGAATATAGATAAATATATCTTATCTTAATAATTTAGAAAGAAAGCAGAGAAGAAGAAATGGCAGAGTTTCACTACTGCTTTCAAAAAAATATGAGAAGTGAAGGGAGGACTAGGCCTGAATTTATAGGCGCTAGAATCATGCAGAACCGTTAGATCAAAATATATTGAATCTGGGCCGTTGCGACCTAGGTTTACTGGAGCCGCCAGGTCGCCACTGGTCTACCACCTATAGGTGACCGGTCGACTGCTGGGGGTCGACCGTCCCAAATGATGGGTCGGCCTGTGGGCCCGAGTAATTAATATAAAAACGTTAATTATTTTCGTTCCGTATCTGTTTTTCATCCGAAACTTCTTTGTTTGGACTCCGATCATAAAAATCCAAATATAAAAATTGCTCAGAATTTCACTACGAATGCAATGGTGCAACTTTTGTGGATTCCATCATTTGCACAAATTCCATTTTCGAAGCCTAATTAATTTACTAACTAGCTAATTAAATAACTAACGCCAAATTACGAGGTGTTACGGACGGTGAGCAAGAATTTGCGCTATGTCAATGTATCGGTACCATATTAGGGAGTAGGAGCTGTACATAGGTCAAGAACATTATCAATCCTGAGCGGTCAATGGGAAAAGCGAGGGTGTAAAAACCCTAAATTTTGGACACTTCATATTCAAATATCTGAATTATTTAAATATTTGAATCTTTGATTTAATGTTATTAAAATGATTTAATAATCTTGTTAACCCCCTTTTTAAATAATAATTAATGATATTTGATTTGAAAAAATGTTTACAAAAATAAATACTTTGCAAAATATCGATAATGCGATGAAAATCGTTTTATTGATAAACATCTTTTAAACCGTCAGAAGTTGTTCAAATTTTTTTTAAGTACACTTATTTAGTTAGGAAATCTATAAAATGAAATTTTTTTTTACCATTTATGGAAATAAACTTTTTGGAGGATGTCATGGGTGATGTCATCAAAGATATTATGAAAATAAGCTTTTAAGAAAGACTTAGCTCTTAAGTGTTATATGAAGGAGAACTGATTGGAGGTGAGCCTTACATGACATGAGAGGGGGGTGAGAACAAGCTTATGCAACACCATTTGAAGCTTATAAAAGGAGGGCTACACCCTTGATAATAAATCAAAAATTCACAAAGCTTGGAATGAACTAAGTGAATAAAAATGGTGGAAGTGCTTACGCACTAATCCACTAATTCTTCTCCAACTTTTTCAAGCCTAAACCAAATCATCTCCAATCTCTTCTAAACTTTGACTATAGGCCTAAAACACCTTAAAAAGCTTAGATCCAAAGTCAAAGTGGAAGGAAAATGAAGGAGGAGGTGGGCTCTTAGATGGGCCATGAGCAATGAAGGAGGAATGGGGGTGTTGCCTTGGTTTGAAAGTGCTAAAGGTTGGACCTTTAGACTTTTGGTGATGGTGGGAGGTGGTTCTTTGATTCTTATGGCTTTGTGCTTTTGTTTGTCTTGGACCTAACTGAGTTATCACACTATATTATTTGTATATATTATGTATATATATATATATATTATGTTTGAATTATAAAGCTAAAGTGACATTAACTGATTAAAGTTATCAACTTTAGACCTCTCTTGCTTTAAAACAAAATGATAACTTTATGCTATATAACATTACTTCTATTGCCCTCTTAAACATATGGCATGGCCTTGACTTGATGTTTAAATGGTTTTTTGGATTGTGTGTTGAATTGAAGTATGTTTGAAAGTGTTTGTAGTGAGAATAGTCATTATAAGTGCACTTCGATATCCCTTAACTTTAACTTGTGTAAATTGAATATTTATGATCTTAATGAAAGGGACGCGGAAGATGATCTTAAGGCTATTTAACACTAGAGGGGGGGGGGGTGAATAGTGTTTTAAGAATTTCTTTAAAACTTCTTTGATTTAAATTGAATTAACTAACTTAATACAAATACACAATCACAGATCAAATCACAGAATCACAAACAAATGCAAATATAAATAAAAAGCAAGTAAAGGAATGAACACACCAGGAATTTTATACTGGTTCGGTGTTACCCTACATCCAGTCCCGCACAACCCGTACGGCTTTCTATTCAATAATAATCTAGATTACAATCCCTCGATTCCAAGGCAACGAGGTACACCCTCCAGATTCTCAGGTCTCTGGGTAGAACCACTTGATTCACAGGACACAAGTTCACCCAATCGATTTCCAAGGACACGATCACACCTTTATAACCCCACACAAGTTTCTTTGAGTACAAATGTATCTATAACTCTGATAAGCACTGAGATTCTTTGGAGAGAGTGGCAGAGAATCAAACTAGAGATATTCTGGTTTGATTCACTTAAGATTTTGGCAGAATATGGATAGGATGATTAGAAAATAAGATAAGAGAGTAAAGAGGAAAGAAAATAAAGAAAGTAGTTACTGGAAAACGTCCATAACAGTCTCTATTTATAGAGAATGAATGGATGTGTCCATTCGAAGAGGTTTAAACGAATAGACACTTCTTTTGAAAACAACCTTTGCTGTAACGGGAAGCATGTCGACATGACAGGTAAATAGGATGTCGACATGGTCTAGTAAAAAGTGATGATTTGCTTTACTTTGAAAATGATGATTTAAAACATATGCAACTTTATTCAAATGGACTCTATGTATTTTTAGAAGGTATTTAGAAGTAGAAATACTTATGAATGTATATATGTATATATACTAAAATATATTTAATATCAAAGTAAATAAACTAAAGTAAATATAATATTAAAATAGATTTTGAGGCTAAAATATCAAGGACAATTTTGAAATCAAAATATAACAAAATGATAAATATGATTTTGAGGCTAAAACATTTTTGGAAATGTGAACGAAGGTTTTTCTTTTGAAAAGGAATATTTGAAAATCATTTTATAAAACAAGAGATAATTTTGAAAATCATTTTGAATCAAAATTAGTGGATAACAAAATAGGGCTACTATCCATTCCACTAGATATTTCGTGAGTTCCATCTCACTAGGGTTCCATCCCTTTAACAAGAACGAAGTGGATTCCATTCCACGAGTAAATTGGATAAAAAAGAATGATAGTGCTTTCAAGGAGTTTTAACAAATATCTAACCTAACTATATTATTTGTCTTGAACTCTTGAATATCTTGAATCTCATGAGTCTTCAATCTTGAACTCTTGATCTTTGTCTTCATCAATTTTGTTTTCTTTACTGTACAGTCTTCTTTTGTTGATACCTGCATATAGATTTCCTGCATATAGATTTCCTGCACATATATATTTTATAACACTTCTATAGTTGTTGTCATCAAAACCACTATCCTATGGACTAACATTCTCCCCCTTTTTGATGATGACAACCTTTGTTTATAAAATATTTATATTCTCCTTATAACTCCCCCTAAATCTAATAACTCCCCCTTAATCTATGCCTAACTAACCTATTTTATACTTCTCCCCCTTTGTCATCAACAAAAAAAATGACACTAACTCCCCCTAAATCTATGATATTAATGATAGTGTTATCATTAATAATACTGAAATATAACAATGCTAAATATTGTATACTCAGAATGATATATATGAGTAATATAAGAATGAGAATAATAAGTGTAACCACAAATTATTTTATTCATATCACTATATACATAACTGTTAAATGAAAAGAAAATGCATACAATAAGTAGACAAATCAATCAAACATAAGCACACCTATTTATGTCTTATTACATAATCAATATAGTAAGTTATTATAAATCAACCATGTTTAAAACCAAACCAAATCTAGTATTTCAAATCAAATCAATTTTAAACCAAATCAAACAAGTTAAATGTTACGTGGAACTTCAACCCATCCCTCTTTTCCAAAGATGGGATCCGCTTTGATTACTTCCCAATCTTCATCGTCCTGGAGCAATGTCTTCGGTGGATTTTCTTGGAGATCCTCTTTGTTGAGAGCGGAGATCATCCATCGTAGTGCATCGAAATGCCTTTCTTGTTCCTTTATCATCTGCATTTGACTCAGTTCTAAGTGCAACTGATTTCGTAGAATAAAAGTAAGAATATCTTTGAAGGATTTGAGAGTTTCTTCAAGATTATCACTTAGATTTGAAGAGGATGAAGCCATTTTGATGATAAGTAAGAAGGAAATAAGTAGATAAGAGTAGAGAGAAGTTATGAGAAGTTTTCTGGAAGAAAATAGGACTTAAATAGACAGGAAAGTCGTTTGAAATGAATAGATATAAGGAGTTATTTTGAATTTCAAATTGAAATGTCCATTCAGAATATTACCAGTATATGTCGACATGACCTCTATACAGTATGTCGACATACATAGCAGATTTTGCACATCTTATTTTTGAATTTTCAGTGTATATACATATGATTTATATATATTACTTGATATAAATAAGAGTAACAGTAAGATAAACAGAGAATAAGCTTCATTTCATACTAGAACAGAGAAGTACATGAATTTCATAAAGAAAACATAAAGATACAACTTTTAATACACCAAATTTCATTGATATACAAAAAGTAAACTCTAGAAACTAGTAGATGAGGATGAGGATGATGAGATATTGAGCTTCTTGCTGACTTTGGAGAAGAACTTGTTCATATTATTGGACATTTTGTCCAATTTTTTGTTTACGGAGTGTTTGAGGGCTTTTTGATTTTTCATAATCACTCGTTGATTGTGAAGGAGAGTCTTGTTTGATGGTCGTGTGGGAAAATCAATACTCTCTAAGGAAGTTTCTTCACTTTCTTCCTCTTCTTCTTCCTTACCTTCTTCTTCCTCACCTTCTTCTTCCTCCTCTTCCTCTTCTTCTTCTTCCTCCTCATCTTCTTGCATTTCCTCATACCCCAATCGTGCTTCTTTTTCCGTTA
The DNA here is from genome assembly GCA_030737815.1 of Allium fistulosum. Lineage (NCBI taxonomy): Eukaryota > Viridiplantae > Streptophyta > Magnoliopsida > Asparagales > Amaryllidaceae > Allium > Allium fistulosum. The sequence continues at coordinate 801,652,309 of CM060903.1, read as the reverse complement.
GTGTTTCGTATGGTTGAAACACGTGCGGAATTTTCATAAGTGAAATATTGGAATGATTAAAAACCTTTCGTGGAAAGAATTCTTCACCTCTCATATCCACTCCAAAGTAATTAAAAATTCTAGTGAGGTATATTCCATGATATAATGCATTCTCTCCCGAATCCAAGTTTTTGTGTCGAAATTCATCCAAGATAACTTGTGCCCAATTAATATCATAATTTCCAAAAATTGCAAAAGGAGCCTTACACACTTTTTGAGTCGGGTTATTGTAATTTCCCGATCTCGGAGTAATAGTGCGTTGAAGGAGAAGATTAACAATACGAGCTTTTGGTTGAAAAAATTTGTTTTTGAAATCCATTTCTTCCTCAAAAATATTGTGAAAAGTTTCACGATCGGTTTCCTCGATTTCAAAAGAAGAAAGATTGGAACCGGTACTTTTACACTCAAGTATGGTTCCTAAAACATCGGTATCCAAAACAATTTGTGTCCCCTTGACACTACTCCACACTTCATCATCCCTTCCATTATAAAAACCACGATTTAAATTTGCATAAAACATTTTGACAAGGTTTGGATAGCAAACAAAATCATTTTGGTTATTGTCAACCAAGCTTAGAATACCATTGTTTTGAAAGAGAGCATCAATTTCATAAGAAGCGAAGTCATTAAAAATAGCAAAATTACCCGAATGAACTTTTCCATAAGTTGCATAATTAATGTATGCAAGTATGGCATCTCTATTATTGTAGAGATGATCTTTGGTGGCTCTTGACAGCCTCATTCCGGCTACGTTGCTAGTGGATGCCATTTTTGAAGAGATAAGAGTGTTTGAAGATAAAAGTTGTTTTGAATTTGAATTGAAGATGGAGATAAGTGTTGATAGAAGATAGATATAAAGAGGTTGAATAGGTGGATTCTCTGGTCAAAGTGTCATAACTATTCAGAACATAGGAGTTAGTGAAAAGGTGGAGGGAAATTTGAATTTTGAATTCAAATTTAGAAATCTGATTTGCTACAGGTATGTCGACATTACCAATAAGTGCCATGTCGACATGCACATCAGATTTTGCAAAAATGATTTCAAGCATGTACAAGATTTATATATATATATATATATATACTTATATATATTATGATTATTGTCTGAATATATTTTGAAAATATATTATACAGAAAATATATAAAAATGATTTTTTATAAATTTTTAAAGGATATTTAAAAAAAATTAAGTTAATAAAATCAATTATATACTTAACTAATAGACTATTCTAAGCAACCAATTTTCAACCAATTAAAATAGTAAACGTGTACCTTGTTTGAGTTCCATATCATCCTGATTATCTGAATTCTGAGTTGTCATAAAACACATATTTGCCAATTCTGTTTTCTGTTCATCATCAGTTGAGGACGTATCTGAATCATCCAGTGTTGCTGCAAATGCTTTCTTTCTTTTCTTTGAATATTCTTTGTTTGATTGAGGAGTTTGCTTTTCTAGATGTGGACAGTCTCTTTGATAATGACCAAACTCATTGCAATTGAAGCATTTGATGTTGTTGAGTGATTCAGTGTTATTTCCAAAACTTTTTCTCTTGTGATTATTCATTTTTCTATACTTCAAGAATTTTCGAAAGTTTCTTGTCATGAAGGCTATTTCTTCATCATCATCACTAGAGTCTGATTCACCAGTTAGTGCATTGAAGGCAATGGACTTTTTTCTGATGACTTATTCTCCCTTCTTCCCTGAATTTGAACTTCATATGACATCAGATTTCCAATTAATTCATCAATCTTCAAGGTACTGATGTTATTTGCTTCTTCAATCGCTAGTGTCTTCAAATCCCATTCTGGAGTGAGTGAATTCAGAATTTTCCTGACTTGATCTTCTTCGGAGATTGCTTTTCCCAGAGATACTAGTGAATGAACAATATCCTGAAAACGACTATACATATCTGGAATAGATTCACTAGGCAACATCTTAAATAATTGAAATTGATTAGTAAGAATAGAAATTTTGGTCTGTTTAACTTTGCTTGTTCCTTCATGAGTAACTTGCAGAGTTTTCCAGATTTCATATGCAGTTTTACAAACAGATACCCTATTAAATTCATTTCTATCTAGTGAACAAAATAAAATATTCATGGCTTTTGAATTGTTTTGAGCCACTTCTCTTTGAACGGTTGTCCATTGAGCAAAATCAGTTGTGGGCTCAGTGTATTCAGCTTGTGTCATATTCCATGTTTCTAAACTAATGGATTGTAAATATATCTTCATTCTACATGCCCAATATGCATAGTTACTGCCATTGAAAAGTGGTGGTCTGGCAGTGGACTGACCCTCTACAAATGAACTAGAAATACCAGTGTTGGTAGCCATTGTTACTTTTCAAAAATCAGGTTATGAATACTTTGAAAAACTTGCTCTGATACCAAATGAAAGGGACGCGGAAGATGATCTTAAGGCTATTTAACACTAGAGGGGGGGTGAATAGTGTTTTAAGAATTTCTTTAAAACTTCTTTGATTTAAATTGAATTAACTAACTTAATGCAAATACACATTCACAGATCAAATCACAGAATCACAAACAAATGCAAATATAAATAAAAAGCAAGTAAAGGAAAGAACACACCAGGAATTTTATACTGGTTCGGTGTTACCCTACATCCAGTCCCGCACAACCCGTACGGCTTTCTATTCAATAATAATCTAGATTACAATCCCTCGATTCCAAGGCAACGAGGTACACCCTCCAGATTCTTAGGTCTCTGGGTAGAACCACTTGATTCACAGGACACAAGTTCACCCAATCGATTTCCAAGGACACGATCACACCTTTATAACCCCACACAAGTTTCTTTGAGTACAAATGTATCTATAACTCTGATAATCACTGAGATTCTTTGGAGAGAGTGGCAGAGAATCAAACTAGAGATATTCTGGTTTGATTCACTTAAGATTTTGGCAGAATATGGATAGGATGATTAGAAAATAAGATAAGAGAGTAAAGAGGAAAGAAAATAAAGAAAGTAGTTACTAGAAAACGTCCATAACAGTCTCTATTTATAGAGAATGAATGGATGTGTCCATTCGAAGAGGTTTAAACGAATAGACACTTCTTTAGAAAACAACCTTTGCTGTAACGGGAAGCATGTCGACATGACAGGTAAATAGGATGTCGACATGGTCTAGTAAAAAAGTGATGATTTGCTTTACTTTGAAAAAGATGATTTAAAACATATGCAACTTTATTCAAATGGACTCTATGTATTTTTAGAAGGTATTTAGAAGTAGAAATACTTATGAATGTATATATGTATATATACTAAAATATATTTAAAATCAAAGTAAATAAACTAAAGTAAATATAATATTAAAATAGATTTTGAGGCTAAAATATCAAGGACAATTTTGAAATCAAAATATAACAAAATGATAAATATGATTTTGAGGCTAAAACATTTTTGGAAATGTGAACGAAGGTTTTTCTTTTGAAAAGGAATATTTGAAAATCATTTTATAAAACAAGAGATAATTTTGAAAATCATTTTGAATCAAAATTAGTGGATAACAAAATAGGGCTACTATCCGTTCCACTAGATATTTCGTGAGTTCCATCTCACTAGGGTTCCATCCCTTTAACAAGAACGAAGTGGATTCCATTCCACGAGTAAATTGGATAAAAAAGAATGATAGTGCTTTCAAGGAGTTTTAACAAATATCTAACCTAACTATATTATTTGTCTTGAACTCTTGAATATCTTGAATCTCATGAGTCTTCAATCTTGAACTCTTGATCTTTGTCTTCATCAATTTTGTTTTCTTTACTGTACAGTCTTCTTTTGTTGATACCTGCATATAGATTTCCTGCACATATATATTTTATAACACTTCTATAGTTGTTGTCATCAAAACCACTATCCTATGGACTAACACTTAACTGGGGATAGTTTGATTTAGTTGTTCTCTACACATATTTTGGTACATTGGACAGTATAAAAATGGTTTGGATAGTTATAGAAATGGTGAAAAAAGTTGTGAAAGTTAGAACAAAAAATGGTTATAAATACACTTTGTAAATGTAGCTTGTTTTCAGGAATTTTTATAAATAAATAGGAAGATATTCTTAAAGGTTTCTTTCCATAGTATATAATAATCATAAGTGTAGTATTTAGTATAAAAATTTCAAGTCTTTAGTCGCTGGTCAAAGTGGTTAAAACAAGGCGTAAAGATCGTGCTTTTCAATGTTGTTTTTAACAAAGACTTTTAACAGCATTTATAAATGCTGCAGTAAGACGGTTATGGTTTTGAATGTTTGAAAATGATAGATAAATTTTGTATTTTTCTCTATTATTTTTTAGATATGTTTTAAAACATATTTTAAAGTATATTAAAGTTGGTTTGAAGTTTAAAAATATTTTTAATAATTATATATGTATTTTCAAAGTAAAGAGGTTTTATATTATATACATGTTTTTCATCAAATTATAAAATAGTTATTTTCATGTAATATTTTACATAGATATTTAATATCTATTTACAAGTATTTTTAAAGTATATATAAATTTTGGAAAAGGTAGTTGACTAGGCTTAACACTAAAAGCCGATGAGGTAGACTTCTCTATTTGTGAGAGTTAAGATTGATGTCGAGTAAGGACGGAGCAATAGAGCTCTAACCTACAGGATTTGCTCTTGAATGAGTAATTGTCATGTTGGAATATGGGAAACATGTTAATCTTTTTGTTTACTTACTTGTCTAAAAGGTGATTAGCTTTGCTTAACGCTAAAAGCCGATGATGTAGGCTTATCTATTTGTGAGAGTTAAGATAGATGTCGAGTAGGGACGGAGAAATAGAGTTCTAACCTACCGGGTTCCTTCTTGAACAACGAACGATTAAGTTGGTGTTTGCGCCAAAAATGGTCACAAACCCCGAATGTTGTGAAAGCACCAGTGTATGAATACAAATCAGCAATATTCAAACACAAATCTCAGATCTAAACAAGCAACAAACAGCAATCCAGAAATAATGAACAAAAACACGAGATTTATAGTGGTTCGGCTATCTCCGGCCTACGTCCACTCCAAAGTTTTTATCTTTTATTGATCGATGCTTCAAGATTACAATTTCCTAACGCGTAGTACAACGGATTTTATGATTATAATCTGAATCTAAGGCAGCAATGGTGATCTGGAGTAAGTCTGGCAGAGTCCGGGCGCTCTTTAGCTCTCAAAATTGTCCAACCCCTTTTCTGAATGACCTGGGGGTCTATTTATAGGTGTAGGAGGCTGATATTTCGCCTAAATTGAAGGAAGACCAGTTCTGGCACGTGAGGGGGCCCACATGCCCGCTTTCTGGAAATCCGGGCCCACTTTGGGATCGATTCGAAGCTACGTTCGAATCGATCAAGAAATTGTCCAGTCGAGCTGAAATTTGGTGCGAACATTCTTCAACATGTGCTCAAGCTACTGTGAAAATTTCATAGCATTTGGACTCGTAGATCTCGAGTTATGATCGATTCAAGTCGTGGTATTTCGCTGGCTGTCGTCTTCGAATCCATCCATTCGAATCCATTGCTTCGTATCCATCTCCTTCGACTCGATCGAGATATGTGCGAGCTTGGTGACGTGGCCTTATCTTCAGGGCTTGATCCGCCTTTCACTCTGGTTTGACCGAGTCGCTCCTTGAATCTTGCTATTTTTACTTGATGGATTCGAAGTCATCGTTCATTCCTGGATTCGAGCAAAGCTTCATTCGTATCCATTCTTTGTGTCAAGTTCGAATCCATCCATTCGTGCCGTTTATTTCCTTCGTATCGATCGATTCGAAGACAATCGATACGAGCGTTGTCCCTGAGTCCTTCATGTTCATACGCATCCATCCATCCGTTAATGCCTTCGATCTTCCTCGAATCGATCTGTATGTGAGTCCTTCGTATCGATTCTAACAATGATCGATACGAACTATATCGATACGAAGCCTGTAGCCTGAATCCATCCTGATCGATACGAAACGCATCGAATCGAACAAACCACAACTATGCCCTGCTTTTGATCGATTCGAACACTATCGAGTCGAGTCTAGACCATCGATGCGAACGACATCGATTCGAAGTGTACTTCCATGACCTTATTCGATCGATACGAACAGTATCGATACGAATACCATCTCTGATTGATGCGAACTTCATCGAGGTGAACCATTCCCTGCACACAGTAATCCATCCATATCTCCTTCACACGAACTCCGATTGACCTGAAACTTGAAACATAGCCTCTCCTAGTTCTCATCATCATCTCCTATCGATTCCGTCCTGATCGGAGCCCGGTCAAATTTTGACGACATCGATCACAACCTTGTCTCTAATCGACTTCCAATCCTGATACCCACCCTTTCTTGTCGATTTGTTTGGTATTCCGGCTTTGACCAAAATGCAGGATAACAGTTGGGAATGTTGGAAATAGGTTAATCAATTTCTTTATTACTTATTTATGGAAATCATTAATACTATACCTAACACTAAAAGCCGACGAGTAGACTTATCTATTTGTAAGATTCAAGAATAAAGTGTCTAGGCAAGGCTTTGATGCAACTAGTGCTCTAACTTACTTGGCTTCATTCTTGGGTAAGGAATAGTATAATTTGAAATATCGGAAACGATTTAAGTTTACGAACATTGATTTGTATAAGCAATTGTTTTAACTAGATACTCGATTAGTCGACTATCAAACTTAACCTATTATTAACTTAGATCTTTAAAAAGAATGTTTTTAAAGATGATATAAGTATGAAATGGTTTAGGGTTTGTTGTGACATTGTGTTAATAACAATCGTCTTTAACCCTTTTTTATTATACTTGTGAATGTAAATAGATCTAAAAAGAATGTTTTAAAGATATGCATAAGTGAAATGGTGTTGGGTTTGTATTGATAATGTTTAAGTAACATTAGTCTTAAACTTTTTTGAATGGATTTGTGAAAGTACTTCGATCCTTAAAATGGATATTTTGAAAAAAACTATAAATAAGGATTTTTTCGGAAAAAGATTGAAAAGCAAAGGTTTTAAGTAAGAAATCTTGTTAACGATTTGTGAATATACTTATACCATTTGAGACAAGTATATGAAAACTTTGAAGTATTGAAAAGAGTACTAATGAATTTTAGAAATTGATAAACAATGTTTTATTAGATAAAAGAAGTTTTACTGATAAAAGAGGTTTTAATAAATAAAATATTAATTAAACAAAAATGGGATTAAAAGTAACTTATGTGACTTAATCATGCTTTTGTGTGACTTGATCGCGCTTTGTATGTTTGTTTGTTTATGGAAAGTATTTAGTCGTATACCTAGCATTAAAAGCTGATGAAGTAGACATGTCAATCTATGGGAATTAAGGCTAATGTTCATATTGGGATATGAGCAATAGAGTTCTAACCTACCGGTTTCACACTTAATCGAGGGATAGTGTAAGATTAAAATATTGGAAATGTGATAGGTATACAAGACTTGGTTTTCATATGCATCCGTCCTCATTATTGTTAAATGACCAAATTCATCGATTAACTTTGAAGAGGCCGAGATCAGTAAGTGTTTTACTTCTCGAAAACCATTTCAAGGATAAGATACATGTTCTTTCTCTTGGAAGTGGATCTGTTCAAGATGCTGGAATCCATGTGCGATTTCGAGATCTGTTTGAGATTTGGGAATCCAAATGGGGATTCATTATCTGTTCGAGTGATGAAGACCCATGTGAACGATGCCAAACGTGACCTCAACATAGGAAATGGCAAAGATAGAGTAGGATGCACAATCTGGGTTTTGCATTCCCAAGATAGGGTATTGTCAACTCCATATTTAGAGTATTCTTATCGATGTTGCGCTTGGGAGTTGATGGTATTTGGTACCACGTGGTTCATGTTTATGCTTAGGCGTAGACCTTTTTGTTTACTTTATGATATATTTTATCTAGAAATATATGATGCTGGGAAGTTGGTTTCTGATCCTTGTGCATGGAGTTTGGATTTCGCTTCTCCGAAGAGATCTCTGTGGAAAATCCATTATGCGAACGTTTCATATCGGGTTTGATTGTACCCCCAATATGCCGTTGAATGTAACCATAATAGCTATTTTCTGATTTATCCTCACCCTAGACATTATCTAATATATCACCTTATGCACTTATTAGATGGTGGTACTTTTGAGGGGATAACCGTTATGGCATTCTGTATGGTCTCAAAAGTACTATTATATGCTGCCCGCATATTTCTTGAGTTTATCATACCAAACTTATGTCTGACTTCCTCACGTAATCTTTTGAGTAATTTGAGAAAGGCAGGTTCTCATTGATGTTCCTTGGAGCTCGAGAAGACGAGCTGGATGTTTCACCTACCGTAGTATTCTTAATTCCGCTGCATTACTATATTGTACATAGCAGCATTTGTAAGGACATGTTATTATAACTGTCCAGGCTGATGATAATACTTAGGTTTTGTAACTCCGAAATTTCTGTACCGGAGTAATCTTTTGTATCTTTCTTTTGATATTATATATTATCATTTTACCAGTGAGATTCTGATATTGTGTTCCTTCTCCCTTGTCCTATTTCTTTTTTGTTTTATTTTACCCTAACAATTCGTCTTTCCAACACTTAGGAATTCGACATGTGAATATCGTTGATGTATTAGTATCGACATTCGAGGGTGAAAAGGTGGGACGATGCATGTGGTATCAAAGCCGAAGATTAAGTGAGAACCTTAATTTTTGTAGGGTATGGCTTATTTGAATGTAAGCGATACCCTAGAATGAGTTGAGTGTATTATACATATGAGAGCGTAATTGTATTCGTTATAAATGTATACCTTAAAGGTAATTACAACTGCGAAAATTAAAGATCTTATTTAAGATAACTTATATAAGTGTGAATTGTTAAATTATAATTCAATCAAGGTAGGGATTAATGGTGTTCAATCATTACCCATCATTAATTTGTTTAGCCGTGCTCGGCCAGTTGAGGAACATTAACTATTACTAGTTGATTGTTGATTTGTGCTCGACCAGTTTATGGGCAGTTTTACCTTTTCACTGCATTGGTAGGGTAGATAATAAGTGAAGTTGCATTGAAACGAACACCTTGTGAATTTAGTTTCATGGTTTGACTATAAGACGTTCGGTGGCAATGTTGAGTTAAAAGTTCAATTTTATAAAAGCTATTTATTTTAATATGAGGAAGAAAAGATATTTAGTAAACAAACATTTGTGAAAAGAATTTATATACGAAAGTGATATTATATAAGTATGGTTTATAAAAACATGGTTTATAAATGAAAAGGATTTAACTGATATTTTGAGAACTTAAATTCCAGTATCTTTGAAAATGTTTTTCAAGATTTTAGAGAAAACAATAGTAGTATTTTATGAAAGTAAACATTTGGGAAATTGGTTTTTGAAATTGAGATCATGGTACTTAGCAATGTTTACGAAGTGTTTAATACCCTTTTTGAAATGATTCTAGTTAAGTACGAAAGGCATGAGTTGGATGTACTGAACTCACTTCTGTCACTTGAAAATATTCTAGTGATGATTCCAGCATCATTGGCGTTCATTTTTGGGTTTCTAAGTTGGGGATGCTACCAAGTTGTTTTAATACATCATATTCTTTGTTTATGAAAGTATGACTTGTTATACACAAGATATATGTATGTATTATTATTTCAAAACGATTTGAAATAAAACCCGATGTTTATTTCTAAAGTTTTTCTTTGAAAGAAATTTAATATGAACTTTTTATAATTTTTTTACGTGTATGCTATGTAGTGTGCCCGATTGGTAGTGGTATAGCCCAGAATAAGTGTTGGAACTTTTCATGTTTTCCCTTTTTTGGTAAAGTGTGTTAAATAGATTATTGAAATTTATTATGATATTTGATGGACACAGGTAGCCTATGCATTAGGATTATACGGTATGTGCATCATGTTATGATATGTTAATTGGTAGATTTCATTTGTTAAAATGAAATGAGATTTTCGACGATTTTGGACAGTCAAAAACTTCCGAGTCATTATAGAACTTGAAGCTAAGTGTTTTTGTGAAAAATATAAAAGTTGAATTTTTATAACTCTTGAATTGAGAAGGTAGTAAGTTAAAACAAGTTATATGTTTTTTGAATGTACTTGTTAAGTAATTTTTTTAAAATGATTTGTATATGCACTTAAGATGTATTGGAGTATTATACGAATATGAACTTAAGTTATAACTGTTTATAAACTTGAAGTTATGTTTTATGAAATGGTCCATAAATGATTTTAGTATTAATGAGACATACTATTTGTGTAAACGAATGTGATAAAAGATATTGGTATAGTTAAGAAACTAATAGGATAAATACATAAGTTTTACATAGATCGTTTTATTTGAATGACTGTTCTTGATCTAGTATTCGAGTACATGATTTCGAAGTGATTTGCATAGGTTCGAACAAGGTTTTTTCACTCGATTCTTGATGGCGAACACTTGATACGGATTATTGATAAGATCGCAAAAGTTTTCTATCATAATATGGCTATGTAAGGAGCACGGAGGTTTCTAGTTAAGGAGCCTAATCGGAGTCCACACTAGAGAGGTCAAGTGATCTATACTAGTTGGGAAGTGAAATTTATATGATCGAGAAAGTGATCGGGTATTGCGTACGGATGGTCCATGTGTATCGTATTGGCTTTAGTATATGCATATTATGTTTGTTTGCTTATGGAGAGTATAGGTGATGACCCTTTGATTTGTTATGAGGTAGCGTGAATTGTCTACTAAGTAATTACCTAAGGCTGTTGAGCATACGATACGCTTAGTAGGTCGTTTATCATTCTTGTGCTATGATAGGATTTTGAACTTGGGCAAACCGTGAGCTATTTTGCTTAGTGATTTTGAATACTGTTACGTGTTGCTATGTGATTGTTTCTTTTGTTGCTTGTGTCGGAATTTTGAGGAAGAAATATTCTAAGTAGGGGAGAATATAACGACCTGGAATTTCGGACACTTCGTATTTAAATATCTGAATTATTTAAACCTTTGAATCTTGTATTTAATGTTATTAAAATAATTTAATAAGCTTGTTAACCCTCTTTTAAATCATAACTAATGATGGTAAACTTGTTTTGGAAAAATGTTTACAAAAATAAATACATTGCAAAAATATCGATAATGTGACCGAAAATCGTTTTATCGATTAACAGCTTTTTAACCATCAAAAGTGATTCACATTTTTTAAATACACTTATTTTCTTAGGAAATCTATAAAATGAAATAAAAACTTTTTATCATTTATGGAAATAAATTTTTGGATGATGTCATGGGTGATTGTCATCAAAGATATTATGAAAATAAGCTTTTAAGGAAAGATTTAACTCTTAAGTGTTATGTAAAGTAGAAGTGATTGAAGGTGAGCCTTACATGACATGAGTGGGGGTGAGAACAAGCTTATGCAACACCATTTGAAGCTTATAAAAGGATAGGCACACCCTTGATAATAAATCACAAATTCACAAAGCTTGGAATGAAGTAGGGGAATAAAAATGATGGAAGTGCTTAAGCTCTAATCCACTAATTCTTCTTTACCCTTTTCAAGTGTAAACTAACTCATCACCAATCTACCCTAAACTTTTGCTATAGGCCTAAAACACCTTAGGAAGCTTAGATCTAAAGTCAAAGTGGGAGTAAAGTGAAAGAGGAGGGGGATTCTTGGATGGGCCATGAGCAATGGAGGAGGATGGGTGGTGTTGCTTTGGTTTGAAAGTGCTAAAAGTTGAATCTTTAGGCTTTTGGTAATAGTGGGAGGTGGTTCTTTGATTCTTGTGGCTTTGTGCTTGTGTTCGGCTTAGATCTAAGTGAGTTACCCACTATCTTGTTTGTATATATCGTGTGTGTGTGTGTGTATATATGTTGTGTTTGAATTATAAAGTTAAAGTGACATTAACTAATTAAAGTCATAAACTTTGGACCTCTCTTGCTTTTGAAAGCAAATGACAATTTTATATTGTATAACATTACTTCTATTACCCTCTTAAACATGTGACTTGGACTTGATACTTAAATGGTTGTTTGGATTGTGTGTTGAATTGAAGTATGTTTGAAAGTGTTTGAAGCAAGAATAGTCGTTACAAGTGCATTTCGATATCCATTAACTTTAACTTGTGTAAATTAGATATTTATGATCTTAACCTAGGATAATTTTATTGGCTCTTCTGTATGTAGATTTTGGTGTATTGGATAGTAAAGAAATGGTTTGGAAAGTTATAAAAATCATGAACAAAAGTTGTGAAAGTTTGAACAAAAAGATGGTTATAAATACACTTTGTAAACATAGCTTAATTTTGGGAATTTTTATAAATAAATGGGAAGATATTCATAGGGGTTTTTTCCATGTATTTTAAATAACCTTAGGGTAGTAATTACTATAAAAATTTCAAGTCTAAAATCACTTGATAAAGAGGTTAAAAGTAGTCAAAAAGATCATGCTTTTCAATGGTGTTTTTAACAAGGACTTTTAACAGCATTTATAAATGATTCAATAAGTCGCTTATGGTGTTAAATGTTTAAAAATGATATTTAAATTTGGTATTTTTCTCTAATTCTTTTACAGATGTTTTCCAACATATTTTGAGGTATATTAAATTTGGTTTGAAGTTTAAATATATTTTTAACAATTATGTATGTATTTTACAAGTAAAGAGGTTTTATAATATAAACATGTTTTTCATCAAATTATAAAATAGTTTTTTTCAGGTAATATTTACATAGATATTTACAAGTATTTTTAAAGTATATATTAGTTTTGTAAAAGGTAATTGACTAGGCTTAACACTGAAAGCCGATGAGGTAGATTTCTCTATTTGTGAGAGTTAAGATTGATGTTGAGTAGGGACGAAGCAATAGTGCTCTAACTTACCGGCTTCCCTCTTGAACGAGGAATGGTTAAGTTAGAATGTCAAAAACATGTTAATCTTGTTGTTTAATTACTTTTTTAAAAGGTAATTAACTTTGCTTAACGCTAGAAGCTAACGAAGTAAGCTTATCTATTTGTGGGAGTTAAGACTGATGTCGAGTAGGGATGAAGCAATAAAGCTCTAACCTATCGGCTTCCCTCTTGAACGGGGAATAGTTAATTCAGGAATGTCGAAAACAGGTTAATCATGTTGTTTTTTTACTTGTTTATGGAAATCATTAATACGATACCTAACACTAAAAGCCGACGAGTATACTTATCTATTTGTAAGGTTCAAGAATGAAGTGTCTAGGCAAGGCTTTCATGCAACCAGTGCTCTAACTTACCCGGCTTCACTCTTGGGCGAGGAATAGTATAAGTTGAAATGTCCGGAATGAGTTAAATATATGAACATTGATATGTATAAGCAATTGTTTTAACTAGATACTCGATTAGTCGACTATTGAACTTAACCTACTATTAATTTAGATCTTTAAAAAGAATGTTTTTAAAGATGATATAGGTATGAAATGGTTTTGGGTTTGTTGTGACAATGTGTTAATAACGTTATTCTTTAACCCTTTTTTATTATACTTATGAATGTAAATAGATCTTTAAAAGAATATTTTAAAGATAAGCATAAGTGAAATGGTTTGGGTTTGTAGTGACAACATTTAAGTAACATTAGTCTTAAACCTTTTTGAATGGATTTGTGAAAGTACTTCGATCCTTAAAATGGATATTTTAAAGGAAATTATAAATAAGGAGTTTTTTGGAAAAAGATAGAAAAAGCAAAGGTTTTAAGTAAGAAATCTTGTTAACGATTTGTGAATATACTTATACCATTTGAGACAAGTATATGAAAATTTTGAAGTATTGAAAAGAGTACTAATGAATTGTAGAAATTGATAAACAATGTTTTGTTACATAAAAGAAGTTTTACTGATAAAAGATGTTTTAATTAATAAAAGATTAATTAAACAAAAAGGGGATTAAAAGTAACTTATGTGACTTAATCATGCTTTTGTGTGACTTGATTGTACTTTATATTTTTATTTATTTATGGAAAGTATTTAGTCGTATACTTAGCACTAAAAGCCGATGAAGTAGGCTTGTCTATCTGTGAGAATTAAGACTGATGTTCGTGTAGGGATATAAGCAATAGATCTCTAACCTTCCAGCTTCAGTCTTGATCAAGGGATAGTGTGAGATGAGAATATCGAAAATGTGATAAGTATAAAAGACTTGGTTTCTATATGCGATCATCCTCATTATTGTTGAATGACAAAATTCCTCGATTCAGTCTTGAAGAGACCGGGATCGGTAAGCGTTTTACCTATCAAAGACCACTTCAAAGCTAAGATATGTGTTCTGTCCCTTGAAAGTGGATCTGTTCAAGATGCTAGAACCCATGTGTGATTTAGAGATCTGTTTGAGATGTGGGAACCCAATTGGGGATTTGTGTTCTATTTGATAGATGAAAACTTGTGTGAAAGATGACGAACGCGACTTTAATATGGGAAATGGCTAAAGACAAAGTAGGATGCACAATCTGGGTTTTTGTAGTCCCGCGATAGGGTATGGTCAACTCCATATCTAGAGTTTGCTTATCGATGTTGCATGTAGGAGTTGATAGTATTTGGTACTGCTTGGTTTATGTTTATGTTTAGGCATGGGGCTTTGTGTTTATCTTATAGTATATTTTATCTAGAGATATTTGATGCTCGAAAGGTGGTTTCTGATACTTGTGCATAGAGTTTGGATTCGGCTTCTCCAAAGAGATCTCCATGGAAAATCCATTATGTGAACATTCCTTATCGGGTTTGATTGTACCTCCTAATATGATGTTGAATGTAATCAATGTAACCATTCCAACTATTTTCTGATTTATATTCCATACCCTATGCATTACCTAATATATCATCTTATGTACCTATTAGATGGTGGTACTTTTGAGGGGATAATCGTTATAGAATTCCGTGCGGTCTCAAAAGTACTATTATATGTTGGCCGCATGTTTCTTGGGTTTCTCATACCAGATTTATGTTCGACGCTTGGTTTTTCTTTTCCCTAAATTCCTCACGTACTCTTTCGAGTAGTTTGAAAAAGGCAGGTATTCATTGATGTTCCTTGGAGCTCGAGAAGATGAGCTGGATGTTTCACCTACGTAGCACTCTTAATTCCGCTACATTACAGTATTGTACATGTCAGCATTTATAAGGATAGGTTGTTGTAACTGTCCAGGCTGATGATAGTACTTAGGTTTTGTAACTTCGAAATTTCTGTATCGGAGTAACTCTTGGTTCTGTTCTTTCGATATTATATATTATCGTTTCGGTAGTGAGATTCTGATATTGCGTTCCTTCTTCCTTCTTCCATTTCTTTTTATTTTTATTTTTCCTTAACTTTTCACCTTTCCGTTACTTGAGTGCTCAATACGTGAATACCGTGGATGTATTAATGTTGACATTCGAGGGTCGAAAAGTTGGGATGTTATAGTGGGTTACACCTAAATGACCTACACATCCTACCAGTGTATGTCACGTTTAGGTCATGCTCGCTACAGTTGTTTGCTAGTTTCTTTGTTAGGAGGCAAGACTGGATAACCCTTAAGAGAGGTCTTTCAAACGATTGGGGTAGTCTGAGGAGTCGAATCCTCAATAGTCCGTGAAGCTGAGTCCATAATAGTCTGTGGAGCTGAGTCCACAATAGAAAGCAGACAAGTAGTAAATTCCCAAGCCAAGATAGAATATGGCTAAACTATTGTGATGTCATTATTAGACACTACAGGAGTTCCTTAGTATGCACGATGACGAGGATGTGATACTGCGTTGATGATGGATCTTGACGAGGTGTTGGTTTATAATACTAGCGGGGTAATATCTTAGTCAAAAGGGGGACTGCGGTACTTACACACACATACATGTAAGTAGTTATGGTCTACTTCGGATAGATGAGGTGTATCGCACGCGTACGTGTAGTCAAGATGAATAAGTAAAATAAAAGGAAATAACATGGGATGGAAGGTAATCAGCATATAATAGCGTTATGAATAAGTATATAATTTACCAGTTACAAGAACGTTGTTCTGACCCCTTCCTCATTACAAACCATAGGATAGCTTTAGAGGGATAGGTACCGATTCAAGGCGGGAACAATGGAAGGACGGGTTTCCTTATGCATGCTAGTCATTGACAAGGACACTAGTTATTGGAAGTGTTAATCTTTGTCAGTACTACATGATTTATTATACTTTACTATTCCACTGTGAGTTATATCGATAGTGCTCTGATATGCAGTTATTTATTTATTTGCAGGATACCAAACCAACGGTCCATACTTTGGTGGACTTGGGTTTTTTTATTTTAAGAAAATTCAGGCCCAGTAGGGTGTGGTTGTTATGTAGCAAGTGGTGTGATATTCTGGTCAAATTTATCGCTTGTTTGGTTTCGGTAAAATCCAATTTTACTTTGTAAATACCCAATTGTGCCTATTATTTACACTAATTTTCTTCATCAAAACTATATCACTTCGGACTTATGGAATTTGATAATGGTCAAAATTCTAATATCATCAATATTTAACTCTATAGTCCAAACACAAAGTCCTTGGTTCAATAATAACATTTATTATTAATCAAACTACTATGGCCAAAGATTTTGACTTTGAGTTGACAGTGATACAGACCTCATATAACCGAGGAGACAAATCTTCTCTTGAATAGTGTTTCTTTTCTAGTATTTCCACTCGACTCAACTACAATCACTCGATGGACATCGTGTTATGATTTGGTTATAATCAAAGCGGGGCTTTCATATTGAACATCAATAGTATTTTCAATTTGAGAGAATTGTGAAATTAGTCACATCGATATTTTCTATTTGACCTTGGTTATATTAACCAAAATAAGCTATCGATAGAGTCATTCCATAATTATCTAATATTTATAAGTATGTAACCCCATAGTGTCCCCAGTAGTCATGAGTAATACACTGCCCAACATTTAGAGAGCATTATGTACTCTAGTTTCAATGGATGCATCGATATCCAGTCTCGATGTATCTTGATTAGGAATATTTAAAATGATGTGCTTATTATATCTAGTCTCGATGAATTTTCTGTTAAATATATTTTAATTAATCATTTAATTATTTATAACGCATTATAAAAATATATATAAAAGAAAGAAAAACACATTGATTATGAATGAGAATTTGTTACGAAATTAATATAAATTACAGAATTGCCCATAGGACATACCCCTAACTCTATTAATTAAGGTTTATCCCTCTAGGCCCATCGCACCATATGGCGGATAAAGATCATGGAGAAATGATTACTGCTTTGAAGGATGACACAGATGTTGAAATCGTGGGCTACAATGAAGGAAATGAGGATTTTGACAAGGATGAGGCTCTCAGGGCAAGTGTTATGGCCCAGTTCCCGACGGAGATGGACAGGGTCAAGCATAAAGTGGTGGAGGACCTTGAACTGATAAAGAAGAAATAAATCGACCTTGATGTTATTGCCCAATCTAAAGACAAGGAGGAAAAGAAGCCCGCTGGATCCAAGCCACTTGAGAAAAGCCATTCGTCCAAGCCCAAGTGACGGTCTCACTTTTTTGATAGAAATTATTTACATCTGCCACACATTTTTGCATACTAAACATTTTGATCACACACGCCCAATTTTGGTGACTTTTGTAAGGGTGTGTGGGTATTATTTTTTATGGTCGTGGCTTTTTGATGCAGATATCTGGTTGTATTATAATGTCTGGATGTTGAAATTATACATGGCTTATTTTCTTGTTGCTTCTCGTTATTCCTTCTTGTTTATTCATATGAATACATGTATGTATTATATGTGTCCTACATAGAATTTCTTTGAAATGATGAGTTCGCGGGTTACTCCCTGATATTTCTAGATCGATCGCCGATGGTCGACTACCCAATCGATGGTCATATCCTGACCATGGGAAAATCTAATTCACCACTGCCAGCTAAGGTTTTTGGGTCGATCATCAATAGTGAACTACACAGTCGGTGGTCATGTCCTGATCACAGGTTAGTCCTGTTCACCATTACCGACTAAGGTTTTTAGACCAATTGGCAATGGTGAATACCCAGTCAGTGGTCATGTCCTAACCAAGGGTAAGTCTGATTCACCATTATCGGCCAAGAATTTCGGGTCGATCATCAATGGTGAACTACTTAGTTGGTGGTTATGTCCTAACCATGGGTAAATCCAGTTCACCATTGCCAGCCAATGTTTTTAGGCCGATCATCAATGATGAACTACCCATCCGGTGGTCAATGGTAAACTACCTATTCTGTGTTCATGTCCTAACCATGGGTAAATCTGGTTCACCACTGCCGGCCAAGGTTTTTTTTCTAAGGGTAGAAGCGATGCTATTTCGGCATGGCTTACCCTCAAGTGTGAGAGGATTCTGTACATATAGTTATAGAATACTTAGTTAACTTGAGCATCGAGCCTTATATGTATTCGACAAGTTTGGTCACTTATTCCTAACCTTATAACCTATCTAAGGGAGTTAGGAAAGCTGAAGCGGTTAATAACACCCTATTTCTTTATCTACGTGTTCACAATGGTCCAAAGGCAATAAAAGAAACCCGATACAATAAGTTTTCAATGAAGACGCATTTTAATAATCATTTGAGAGTTTCCTTAGTAACAAAATAATAGTACTTAAATAAATGGTAGAAAAGACAATAAGAATTAAGTAAAATAACGACAAAGGTTCTGCGCATTTCAGGCTTTCTTGAATATGGCCCCATCTACTACGTTGAGGATATAGGCTCCAATACCCAGATCCTTATGAATAATGCACAGTCCTTCCCAGATCGGGTCAAGTGCCACCCGATCTAGGGAATATTCACTTCAATACTAAGTCCCTTTCCTTGAGTGTGTGGTGTTTAACCTTGGAGTTATATTGTCTGACTATCCGTTTCATATGTGCCATGGCGTTCAAAGCAGTTTTGTCATGTTTCTCGTTGATCAAATCCAGAGACATATTCGGCAGCTCTTCATTCTTATTCAAGTCATAGTGAACTCGCTAGTGGGATGGTATTATGGTTTCAATGGGTATCTTGGCCTCTATCCCATAAGCCAAAGCGAATAGGATATGTCACGTTGCAGTCTTGTAGGTGGTGCAATAAGCCTATAGTGCCAGTGGTAGTTTATCTACTCATTCTCCCTTCGTCTTTTCTAGCCGCTTTTTTGATGAGAGTCTCAAGAACCTTATTTACCGCTTCCACCTATCCATTAGCCCATGGGTATGCCACTATGGAAAAAACTCTTCTTTATCCCATGCTGTCAGTAGAAGTCGGTAAATTTCTCGCTATCAAATTGTAATCCATTGTTTGAGATAATCTGAAGTGGAACTCCGTACCTGCATATTACATTCCCAACCAAAAAATTTATGATCTTGGCAGAAGGCACCTTAGTAGGTGGTTCTGCTTTAACCCACTTAATAAAGTAGTCTACTGTTGCTCTGGTATACTTAGCCCCACCCCTGGCCATGGGAAGTTCCCCATCAAATCAATCCCTCAAGTAGCAAAAGGCCAATGGCTAACTATATGTGTCAGCTTAGTCGGGGGCAACCTCGGGATTTTTGTAAACCTTTGGCACTTGTCACATCTTTTTGTGTATTCTATCACATCATGATTTAGCATTGGCTAGAAGTATCCATATCGCGATGCCTTCTTTGCTAAAGTTTTCCCCTAGTGTGGTTTCCACGGCTTCCTTTTCGACAACATACCTTAATAATGGCCAATATAGCATGCCATCCTAAATAACGAAGCGAGGTGCCTTTCGCAAAACCTTCTTGCCCTCGTTTTTGTTATTCGAAAAGATTCCCTCGCTCAAATACTTTATGTTCGGGGTCATCTAGGTCTTCTCTCCATTGATAGTCATAACTATGTTCACCTCCTCAAAGCAAGGGCTTGATAGTCATTACTGGTATTGAGCCTAATAGTGGCCCATTAATTCCTTATTCCTATATACTATATACACTAATTAAACTATTTCTCGGCTTCTACAAAGGCCTTATACCTCGTCGTTCTTAGTCACCACTCGAGCCTTACGCCAACGTTTTCATACTTCAGATGCTACATTTGCCTTACTCCTTCGCCTTTGGTGTCGGGTGCCACATAGGCCTTACTCCTTTGCTTTTGGTTTTGGATGTCACATGAGCGTTACTCCTTTGCTTTCAATTTTAGAAGCCACACAGGACTTACTCCTTTGCTTTCGATTTCAAATGCCACACAGGCCTTACTTCTTTGCTTTTGATTTCAAATGCCACACGAGCCTTACTTCTTCGCTTTCAATATCAGATGCCACATAGGCCTTACTCCTTCTATCAAATCTACTACCTAACCATTCACTCTTAGGCTTTTCACTTAGTTATTTATTAAGCTAACATTTCAACCAATCATCTTTTGACTATTAATATTGATTATCATATTGTTATCGGTGTCTTGGGTCCTAAATTTAGCTATCTTAAGCCTTATCATGCCTTATTATATATGGGAAGTACTAGTTATTGTTTACACCTTCTTCCAAGAGTATGCTACTCTCAGTATTCACCATTCTTGGCCTCCTTTAGGGAATCCTATTAGAAATTAGTGTTGGTGATTTGTGAAATTAACTTTTTAATATCTGAAACCCCTTCCTCTTTCCATAGTTCTCGCTTAATCGTCGACTGCCCTTGTCCCTTCGCTGGCATCCTTGTTTTGTCCAAATTAGGTTTCATACTTAAGTCTTTTATCCACAAGATTTTAGTTTATTTAACCTTTGGTTCAACTCCAATACATTTTGCACTGTCCTTGGTACACATTGGAAACTTTCCATTGCACATCTGGCACTAGCTTTACACGTGTCAACTTCTGATTCGTTTGACTTAGTCTTTATTACCGTTTTATGCATTTTACTGACACATTTAGTATAACATATGGATCTGGTCTACAACTCAATGACTTAAACTATTTAACTAAATAACATTCCGATCATCACTTATTTACCTTTCAGTTTCCTATTATAACCCTTCGGCAAGACTTAATTTCCATTGAAATTACCTAATTTGTTCCCAGCTTTTCCGTAGTAAAATTTATCATGTATAGTATTCCACATAACTAACATATTTTCTCCATACATGGATCTTAATTAATTTATAACAATTTATCTTCTCAAGAATAAATTCTATTAATCAAAACCATTTTTTAACATAATATTCTTATCCCCATATTTCATACCCCATACCAATTAATCAAGCAAGTTAAAGGAATGACCAAATTATCATATGGTCGTGAGGAATACAAGGAAGAAAAGATTAGGGAATATATTAATCATCTATACTTTTAGATGATGAAGTCTCTAGTTCCCTTAGCTTTAATATTTTCGTTTTTCTTGTTCATGTTTAAGTCGCAAGTACCGTTAAAGAACTCAAGCTTTTGTTTTAAGTTTTGTAATGTAAAATGAAATGGAAAGAAGGAGGTGGTTATCTTTACTTCAAAAGGATAATTTGGGTTGCCAGCCCACCATCCAATTTTCTTATAAATTTGTTAGCCCTAAAGATTGCATTTAATTCCCATTAATTTCAATTTTCAACTGGGATTTCCTTAATATCACATCATTCATCCGAGCATAATAAGTAAATAAAACGTTCCATACATATTTATACCATTGTATTATCTCACTTTAATACTCTATAATTAATTACTTAATTTGTTATTTATTAACTTATGGGGGCATTACACTAAGACCATGCCGACTCCAGCTCCTTTCTCATTTGAGGCACCATCCAATATAATTTCCATGCTTATTGGATGATGATTATCCCTTCTTCGCCACTGTTCGGGCTCAAGTGTTCTGCTATGAAACTGGACACATATTGGCCTTTAATGGAAGTGCAAGGACAAAGGTGATGTGTTGCCCGAGTTTAACAGACCACTTTAAGAGTCTACCCAGTATATCAGACTGGCTTGGTATTTTCTTCAATGGCCGATTGGTGAGGACCTTGATTGAGTGAACTTGGAATTACGGTCGAAGGCGTCGGGAAGCCATCAGAAGGTAGAAAGCTAATTTCTCCTACCCTGTGTATCTAGTTTCTAGGCCCGATAACCTCTTGCTTACATACTATATCGATTGTTGGATTTTCTCTTCCTCCCCAACTAGGGCAGCACTGATTGCATGGTTAGTAACTGCGAGGTATAAGTATAAATCCTCATCATCTTTAGGCTTGGAAAGTACAAGGGATGTGGTAAGATGTTTCTTTAGAACTTTGAAGGCCTTGGCACATTCTTTGTTCTAGACAAATGATTTTCCGTTCTGGATGAGGTCAAAGAGAAGCATGCGCTGATCTATTGCCTTCGATACAAAACAGTTCAGTGCCATGATCATCGAATTCAAGCTCTGTACTAGTTTGATGGTGTGAGGTACTTGCATATTTTGAATTTCTTGAATCTTATCAAGGTTGGTCCCTATCTCTTTTTCGCACATTACGAATCCCATAAACTTTCCAAACTTGAACGACAAAGGAACACTTCGGGTTTTGAACTCCATATTATACTAGTGGAGGATGTCGAAAGTCTCAACTAGGTTCTTCATATCCCATAGCCTTTCTCTGACTTAGGAAGCATGTCATCCATGTAAACTTCCATTAGTTGGTTGATTTATTGAGTGAACATTCTGTTCACAAACTGCTAGCAGGTTGCACCCGCGTTGTGGAGCCCAAATGGCATGGATGTGTAATAGTAGAGCCTTGCATTTGTATGAAAGAGGTATGCTCTTGGTCTAAACCATGCATAACAATCTGGTTATACCCAGGGTAGGTGTCCATGAATCTGAGGAGCTCATGCCTACTGATCACATCCACGATTAAAATTGAAGCGAGATAGTAGGAAACTATCTTTCAAATAGGCTTCATTGAGATCTGAGAAATTTATGCAGGTTCACTAAGCCCCCTTCGCTTGCTAATAATACTGGGTTGGCTACCCAGGCTGGGTACCCTGCTTCACAAATGAACCCATCGACAAGGAGATTTCTACCTCTTTCTTTAACACTCTATATCTTTCTACGTTGAGGGGTCTCCTCTTTTGTCAAATGGGTGATCTTTTAGATTAATGTTAAGGGCTTGATAGATGATTTAGGGATCTATGTCGGTAATGTTGGCATGCCTCTAGAAAAACATGTCTTTACTTTTCTTTAGAAAACATATCGGCACATGCCTTATCTACAGGCTCAGTTCCATGCCATTTTGGACAACCTTGTTGTGGGTTGTCATTGTCAATCGATACCACTTCAGGCGAAGTTACCGGCCCATCCTTGGGGTTTGAGTTTCACACAAAAGGGTCGAGTGGATCATCATCATCTTACTCTGTACCCATTTCTAGATCACACCGGTCCAATGCACATATCATGTGCTTAATTACTTCCTTAGCCGAGATGGACATCTATGGTTGAGCATGGCCATGGTTGCCCCCTGCTCTCAAAGATGAGTCTGCCAGCTTTGAGATGGGGTTGTAGTATATGTTGTCCCACTTGTCAATGAGGCTAAATCTGCTCTTGCCATGTCTTTATAAGCTCTTTTGTCTTATACGAGCCAGCCAGGGAAAGTTGTTCCCTGATACCCTTATTGTCTTTAGGCCTCCATCATGAATGAGAGCGTTGAATGGTTGGCGCATTCTCATGGGGGCGATGGTATTTATGGATGCTTTAACTTCAAGGTTGTGGGTGATCCCTGCATGAACGAGAGCATTAGAGGGCTCCCGCGTTCTCTCAGGTGTACCGTTGTTGAGAGTTGCTAACTCTTGTTATAGCATGAGGACCCCCTTTTTTGCTTGCTAGACTGATATGGTGTAGCAGTATTTGGATGCCTGCTAATTGCCTTAAATGCACCCTATCCTTCCTTTGACTGGGAACTTCATGATGAGCTGCTGATATGCTTTATTACACCTAGGTCCACCAAGTGGAACACATTAGCTGTCACTTACTCTCCTTATCACTGTCGGAGATGTTGGCTCCTCCACCCTCATTATGTCATTAGCTCTTTGAAGGAAATCAGTTATGGAAGAAGCTGGCTACTTCTGCAACTCTCTCCACATTCGGGATCGGTACCTCACCCTTGAACATAGGGTGACTACAAGCTATTCTTCTCAGGTCCTCTCACTCGA
This sequence comes from Allium fistulosum, assembly GCA_030737815.1. Taxonomy (NCBI): domain Eukaryota; kingdom Viridiplantae; phylum Streptophyta; class Magnoliopsida; order Asparagales; family Amaryllidaceae; genus Allium; species Allium fistulosum. Next base: position 801,628,153 of record CM060903.1, on the reverse strand, counting down.
GTAGACCCTTTATTAAAGTGAATAACATATGAGCAGAGGGACTAATTCAGGCCCTATTTGATGTTGCCTGGCTCAGTTTCCATCATGATCTTTGTTTTTTTATGCAAAGACGTGAGTTTTAAAGTTTGCGCACAAGCTGGCCCATGTTGGATTACCTGCATAGAGATGAAGGAACAAATGGGAGGCGGTTCAATAGGGATAGAAGGAAATAGAAGGCATTTGGCATGCCAACATGGGTCATTGATTTGAAAGCAATAATGTGGTTGGATAGGTTTGTTCGCCCATCACACTCATTAATGGGAGGCAAAGCGTACCTCCGATAGATATGGTATTCAAAATTTCCACAAAGAAAGGCTCTTTACTTTCATCGTCCGACATGCCCTTACATATAGTGTTTTTGGCTTGGATTTGGTGCATTTATTGGTGCAAGGCTACCATTTCTTCTTTGAGACCAACCTCCACATGTCATAGGTGGCATTGGCCCTTGTTAGAACCTTGAATTTTGATGTTTTGATTGTGACAACTATATAAGTAAATATTATATGAACTAACCATATTTGCAGGAGAAGATACTATTTTACTCAAGAAATAATCTAACAGATTGCAGATCAGATTCCATATAGAAGCTTCAGTAATATATTTAGTGTATGGTCTGAGTCTAGTATTGAATTCATGTTAAAATCTCGCCAAAGTGGTAAATGCATGCACACTCAATATGCACACACACGCACACTAAAGTTTTTCAAAACATAGTTCATATGCCAAAAGTTTTTCAGAAAATTCTTTGATATGGCAAAAAATAAGCAATTTAGCCGACTGAATAGTATAGTTCAGTCAACTGAATGTTGTGCATGTGCACAACTTATCTTGAATATTCAGACGGCTGAAGTTGATAATTCAGCCGGTTGAACTATATGACTTTTGCACTGTTTTCTTGCTGATTCGATTTTAAATCGATTCAGCTGGCTGAATTGTTCCAATCAGACGGCTAAATCTTCATAACGGCTATATTTTGAAAAGACACTTCATTTCAGCGAATAGAAACAACTCTTGATTCAAGTGTTGCTTCCATATTCTTTCATGGCTACTTTTCATAAATGATTGTAACTCTTAATTCTTTTATATAATCATGAAATCCATTGTTTTAATCACTAATTTTCCGATTTCCGTTCTCATTCTTATTGTCTAAACTATCTTGCCATTTGCATTCAATATTTCATTCTAATCACTTGTTCATTCAAGCAAACTTCATTATGGTTTTAATAAACTTCTTATCTTCACGAATTACACGATATGTCACAAAGAAGAAGATTATAGGAAGCATGTACATGATTGACTTATCAATGCTATTCAAGAGCATACTCGGTCAGAAACAATTTTACTATTTGTATTGGAAGTCCTATTTGGTTGCTTAGGCGGTTGAAGTCCTATTCTATTGCTTAGGCGGTTGAAGTCCTGTTCGGTTGCTCAGGCGGTGTAATACCTGTTCCTTCGGGTTAAGTGAGGGTTGATAGTTGAATTCCAGAAGGAGTTTGGGACCGGACATAGAACGGGAAGTTCGAACTAGTATAAAAATATCTAGTGTCATTTACTTTATTATTTTACTTTTATATTTATATTCTGCATAAGTAAATTATTTTAGTTAATATTCCATATTGCACGACCCTTAGCAACTTTCATTTGGTATCGGAATAAGGTCATCAAATAACCATAACACATTTATTCGATATTCAGTTAATATGGAAAATAACACTAGCATAAGTTTTATTGAAGGTCAATCCACTGCACGACCACCAATATTTAACGGTTTGAATTACAATTATTGGTCAACTTGCATGAGAATTTATATGCAAGCAAATGGGTATGATACTTGGAATATCACTCAGAATGAATACACTATACCTACTACACCATATGCACAATGGTCAAACACACAAAAGATAGATGCTACCTCAAATGCAAAAGCCATGAATATGTTATTTTGTGTTTTAGATAAGAATGAATTTAATAGAGTTAGCATGTGTACAACTGCTTATCAAATTTGGTGAACTCTTAAAGTTACACATGAAGGAACAAACAAAGTTAAACAAAGAAAAATTTCTATGCTTAAAAATCAATTCCAAAATTTCAGAATGAAACCGGATGAGACTGTAAATGAAATGTATTCTAGATTCCAAGACATATATCATTCACTATTAGCATAGGATAAAAATACACTAATTTTGATATTGTTTCGAAAATCCTAAACTCTTTAACGGATGAATGGGAACGAAAAGTCTAAGCTATTGAAGAAGCTAATGATATTTCTATCATTACACCTGAAGAGTTAATAGGAAATCTCATGTCGTATAAAGTAAATTTGCAGGCAAAACAAGATCAAGCCCAAGATAGAAAGAATACAGCTTTCCAAGATGAACAGGGAGATTCGGATTTGGATGAAGAGACATGGCATTTATAGCAAAGAATTTCAAAAAGTTTTTGAAATTTAGAAAGAACAAGAAATTCGGAAACAACATGAGAGACAACATCAACAAACCACCAGCTTCAAATCTCGAATGTTATGAGTGTCACAAAAAGGGTTACATAAAGAAGGACTGTCCTGATTGAAAGAAATACAGCTTCAAGAGTAAAAGAGACAAATATAAGAAGAAGCAGGCATTCTCTGTTACAAGAGATGATTCAGAGTCATCTTCCTTATCAGACAGTGACACTGACAGTGACTCCGAACAAGCCAATGTGTGCTTTACGGCTTCGACTGACGATGTAAGTGATCTAACTTTTGATGATTTAATTGATATAAACTCAAAGTTATTGGATAAACTAAAAGCAGTTAAAAGAAAGTATAAAGATGCTTTAGAAAAACTAAACATAAGTGAAATAGAAGTTGATATTCTCAGAGATAAAAAGAAAATCTTAGAAGGATTGTCAAAACACAAGAATCTTTATCTAATGTATCTTCTCAACTCATGATGCTATAAAATGAAATTGAAGTTCAAAAAGAAGAAAAATGATATTAGCTGTAGAAAATCATGATTTAAAATCTAATGTCAAAATTCTTAAATTAAACAATACAAGTCTCAAAACTGAGTTAGAAAATATTACTAAAAATGTTTCTAACTTTACTAAAGGTAAAGAAAACCTTTCTAAGATTTAATAACTCTCAAACTTCTTTTAATAAGAAAGGACCAGGTTATACAAATTCCTCAAAATCTAGTTCAAAAACGAACATTTCACTGAATAAAAATTTCAAAGTATATGAGAATTTTGTAAAACCAAAACCAAAACCAAAGGTTTTCATTCAAAAGAAGGATATGTGCAACATAAATATTATAAATATTTGGGTGCCAAAAACTAATAATAATTCAATTAGAAATAAGTATATTAAGTCTTTTATAAATTCAGTTCATAAAAATGAAAATTTTACTTATAAAGGGAATTCTAAACTCTCTCGGGTTTGGTTTCCTAAGACCTAACTCTTAGGACCCTAATAAAAAATTGGGTACCAATGTTATTTCTATATTTTTTACAAGTACCAACTAAGAAGAGAGGGAAAGTGGATACTTGATAGTGATTGCTCAAAACGTATGACAGGAAACCAAGATATGCTAATTAACATTATCTACTTAGATGGAGGATCAGTCACGTTTAGAGACAATTCCATAGGATATATCATCGGCAAAGGTGATGTGAGCAATGACGGTACATCTAACTTACCACTTATTACAAATGTTTTACTAATTAAGAATTTAAAACATAATTTGCTTAGTATAAGTCAACCATGCGATAACGGTTTTAATATATCTTTTTCGGAAAATAAATGTAACATATATGATCAAAACAAAAATCTTATCTTTGAAGAAACTAGAGAATGTAATATATACATATTAATTATGAAGTTAATCATAACACAAATATGTGTCTAGTAGCCAAAGAAAATGATCCTTGGTAATGGCACAAAAGATTTTGTCATATAAACTTTAAAATAATAAGCAAATTATCTAAAAATAATTTAGTAAAAGGTTTACCAAAAATAAATTCTAAAGTAAATAGTATTTGTGATGCTTGTCAGTTAGGAAAATTAACCAAATCTTCTTTTAAATCAAAGAAACTTATTTCCACATTACAACCACTTGAGTTATTACATTTAGATCTTTTTGGAACAACTCAAGTTCAATCTATAAATCATAATAGATATGTTTTTGTAATTGTAGATGATTTTTCAAGATACACTTGGACAATATTTATGAAAAATAAAAGTGATACTTTTTAAAAATTTAAAATCTTTGCTAAGAGAATCCAAAATATTAAGAATATAAAAATTAAAAACATTCGAAGCGATAACGGTGGCGAATTCGATAATGATATTTTTGAAAAATATTGTAATAAGAAAGGAATTGTTCACAATTTTTCATTTCCTAGAACTCTGCAACAAAAAGGAGTTGTAGAAAGGAAAAATAGAACACTTCAAGAATGTGCTAGAACCTTATTAAATGGAAGTACTCTACCTAAACATTTTCGGGCAGAAGCTATAGCAACTGCTTGTTATGTTTTAAATCAAGTCTCTAATAGACCATTAACAAAACATACCCCATATGAACTTTTTAATGGAAGAAAGCCAAATATATCGTATTTTAAATTTTTTGGTTCAAAATGTTTTCTATTAAATACAAAAGACCAACTTGGTAAATTCGATCCAAAATCCGATGAAGGAATATTCATTGGATACTTGAAACAAAGTAAGGCATACAGAATTTATAATAAAAGAACTAAAATAATCGAAGAAACACTTCATGTGTCATTCGATGAAAATTTCAAATTTAATAATAAAAATGAAGATGATAAAATAATTCCTAAATCATTTATCACAGCTGATGATAGTGAAATATTGAAAATAATGTTTAAATTGAAAACAACAATTTACCAAACGAAAATGAAATTCGAACTCCACCAAGACTTCTAAGAAATCGCCGAGTTGAAAATTTTATTAGAGAAATTAATTCTAATGTAAGAACTTGAAATCAATTAAATCAAATGGGTCATGTAGCTCCTATCAAACATTGAACCCAAAAATGCTAAAGAATCCTCAACTGATGATTATTGGATTATAGCTATGCAAAAGAGTTAAATCAATTTGAACAAAACGAAGTTTGGGACTTAGTTCCTAGACCTAGTAATCAAACAGTCATCGGTACTAAGTGGGTCTACAAAAATAAAGTCGATGAGCAAGGAAATATTATTCAAAACAAAGCTAGATTAGTCGCCCAAGGCTACAATCAAGAAGAAGGAATAGACTATGAAGAAACATTTGCTCCAGTAGCTCGACTAGAAGCAATACGTATTCGATTAGATTTTGCTTGTTTTCATAACTTTAAACTATATCAATTGGATGTAAAAAGTGCTTTTCTAAACGGTTTTATAAAATAAAATGTGTATGTAGAACTACCACCTCTATTTGAACATGAAAAATTTCCAAACCATGTTTATAAATTAAAGAAAGCTTTATACGGTCTAAAACAAGCACCTCGTGCTTGGTATGATCGTCTTAAAAGTTATCTTATAAATTCTAGTTTTAAAATTGGAAAAGTAGATCAAACTTTGTTTATAAAACAAGATAAAAAGGATATTTTAATCATACAAGTTTATGTAGATGACATCATTTTTGGTTACACGAATGAAAAATTATGTCAAGAATTTTCGAATATTATGACAAGTGAATTTGAAATGTCTCATATGGGAGAACTTTCATATTTTCTTAGATTACAAATTAAAAAAAATTAGATAATGGAATTTTTATTAATTAAGAAAAATATTGTAATAATCTTATAAAAAGTTTTGGTATGGAAAACACTTCTGCTAAACCAACACCTATGTGAACTACGGTACATCTCGATCGAGATGAAAATGGCAAAAGTGTTGACCAAAAACTATATCGAAGTATGATCGGATCCTTACTTTACTTAACTGCTAGTCGTCCAGATATAATGATGAGTGTATGCTTGGGTGCACGATTTCAAGCAAATCCCAAATAATCACATTTGCGGGCAGTGAAACAAATTTTGCGCTACTTAAGAAAGACTAAAGACTACAGTCTCTTTTACCCCAAATAATGTCCTTTTGAGTTAGTAGCATATAGTGATGCTGACTTTAGAGGATGTCGAATGGATCGAAAGAGTATAAGTGGTACTTGCAATTTCGTTGGACAATATTAAGTATCTTGGTTTAGTAAGAAACAAAATTGTGTTTCACTTTTGACGTGTGAAGCATAATATATTTATGCTGCTTTGGCAAGTGCTCAATTAATATACATGCAGCAAACACTATAAGATTTTGGTATAAATCTATTTAAATCAACAATTTATTGTGATAATACAAGTGCTATAAATTTATCGAAAGATCCTATAAATCACTCCAGAACTAAACATATTGATATTCGACATCATTTTCTTTGTGATAACATAGAAAAAGGTAATATTTCTCTTAACTATGTACCATCAGAAAATCAAGTTGCAGATATATTTAATAAACCTTTAAATGAAAATATTTTTCTTAAATTAAGACGTGGACTAGGAATTATGTCGTTACATGATTTATAATTCGATATTAAAGTATAAAAAAATTATAAAATAAATAAAGTTTAATAGAACAAAAATTGAAGATGATGGCACTCGAACTCTGCACTCATGGGAGGAAGTCACATGTCTTTCCAATGTTCTATTGTGTTACTTGATTTAAGACCTTACATTCGTTTTATTTTATATGCGGCTATAATATTTTTATATTTCTTAACCTTACATTCTCTCTATTGGCTGAAATTTACTAATGAATGTTAACCATGAAATATAAAACCTTAAATAGAAAACAAAACCATTATATATACATGAACTGATTTTTTTAACTCATATAAAATTTATAAATATAAATATATATATATATATATATACACATTCTCTTTACAACATGTCGTCTCAAGAAAGTTTCGATCTCTCATCGATCGTTTTCAGCACTCCTACTACGGATTCATCAAACAAATCTACTTCGGTATATATTCTAGTGAAGATTACTCCATCTCCAAATCATCATACTAGATTTTCATCGAATGGGAAACGAGCTACGAAAAACTTAGACTTTGGTTCACCATTTACAAAGGAGAAAATCGATGAAATCCATCACTATCAACATGAGACTTTAAAGTTTACAACGTGAGATGTATTATGAACAAATACACCATGGAAGACGATTAAATTTCCTTGAACAATTCGCTCTAAAATTCTATGGAACACCTCCTAAGCAAGGTGTGCTCAATCCATCTCCCCAACGACCTTACGGGTCTTCGAATTCTTGGGAACAAGGTGCTCAATGTAATGTTTGGTCTCTTAAACATCCATTACATGATTTCACCAAAGTTGAACCAAGCTCAAATGAATCAAAGACTTCAGGAAATTAAAATTTATTTTTTTATAAAGTTTATAAATTTAATATTGTAATATGGATATGTAACTTGTTTATTGAAATAAAAATTATATTTATTTTAACATGAGAATAAAGCTCAATAAACAAATATATATATATATAGCTTGTTAGTTAAACAATTTAAGAATGAACTACAAATAAGCTGTACCTCAGAAAAACAACAGTTTCAGCCGACTGACCATAGGTGTTCAACCGATAGAAAATTCATATCTATTTTAAAAACTTTTAGAATTCAGTCGAAAGAGTACCCCTAGTCAGCTTGCTGAATTGCACCAAATTTGAACTATATACTTGCGGGTTTCATTTCTAACCAGTTTAACCGGTTGCCTCCATCAATTCAGTCGGCTGATTCACCTGTTTTCAGTTTTTAAAAATAGATCTGCACGAATTTCTATGCAAAAACCCAATCAAACCTACTTCATATTCCCATCTACCCCTTCATTATCAACTTACCTAACCATTTTCTATTCAAACTAAACCCAAAAACAAATCCTAGCTTCATCAAAAAATTTAATTTTTCACCCAAATTTCATAAACCAAATGGCTCCAAGATCAAAAAGAGCACGGGAATCAACAACCGGACCTTCCGAGAGTCAAATTCGGGCTTGGTTACACAATGAAACAGTGGTTAATAGATTCAATACCACGAGAAATTCAAAGCTAATCGAAGAAGCATTCATGAATTTTTTTGATTTCAACGGCTATGCGATTAGAGAAATAGCCAAAGCTCATGTTTTCGATTCGCTCATTGGGTGTGGTTCCAATAATGTTAAAATCTCCCTCTTTTAATTAAGCTTTTCTTTGCTAGCATGAATCTCGACCATCAAGATCCCCGAAACAAAGATGATTGCATATGGACTTTGGTTTGTGGAGTAAAGATTTATTTACCTCTTCAACGATTAGGCCATATTCTAAGATGTCCATCTGAAGGGTTGGATATTGACGATGTTGATGTTGATATGTATAATCGTGATGAAGTATCACATCTTTTCTTATCAGACGATTTAACCATTTTGAAATCTAGTGCCCTACGTCCGAAGGCAAGAATCTTCCACGTGCACTAATTCGATTGTTACAACCGCGGATCAGAAGTTACGAAAAGGTCTACAAAAGGGATTTTCAAGCCCTACATGCTATTTACTCATCCCAATGAGTAAATTGGGGAAAAATAATCTTGAATAAATTTCTCATCGTCAATCGTAAAAGAAGCTACAAGACGATTCACTACAGAGCTTACATTATGCGAATTCTACAAAATTTTGGCATTCCATTGCCCGATTCCGATTTCATGACCATCGGAGAGCTTAACTCCAAGAATCTAAGTCTAATGGGTCTTCCTAAGCGTCCCGAACACCAACAAATCATTAGCTTTCAAGAATAGGTCGCTAATCGTAACCGAGGAATCCCGCAATCGAGAGACATAAATACTGCTTCTTCCTCCTCTCAAGTTCCTCAACAAGAAGAAGAAGAGGACGACGAAATTCAAAAACTTCATTAGTGATTTAATAAAACTTCATATCTTCACGAATTACACGATATACCACAAAGGAGAAGATTATAGGAAGGGTGTACATTATTGATTTATTAGTGTTATGCAAGAGCATACTTAGTCAAAACAATTTTACTATTTGTATTGGAAGTTCTGTTCTGTTGCTTAGGCGATTGAAGTCCTGTTCGGTTGCTTAAGCGGTGTAATACTTGTTCCTTCGGATTTAGTGAGGGTTGATAGTTGAATTCCAGAAAGAGTCTGGGACTAGACGTATAACGGGAAGTTCGAACCAGTATAAAAATATCTGGTGTCACTTACTTTATTATTTTAATTTTGTATTTATATTCCGCACAAGTAAATAGTTTTAGTTAATATTCCATATTGCACGATCCTTAGTCACTTTCAACCTCTAGTAGGGGAGGGACTCCCTCGATACTTGGACAGTGAATGAGATATATGGCGGTGATAAGGCGAGGGTACATGACAATGTTGGACCGGGGTATAAGATCTATTTCTATTAACTTAGGGTGACAGATTGATGTACCCATCTCTCTAGACTTAGGCTAGGGAACCTCCTGCTAGGATCGGGAGTGGACTGATGGTCCTTTAGGTTTTCTTACTCGCCCACCGCCACTAAGGCGATAAAATCGTAGGTCCTACCCCTTGTCTACTGCCTGAAACAGTTAAACGCAAATAGTCTTTCTACCAAAGGAAGTGATGATCTTCTTGAGCTTCTCGATACATTAATATTTCAGATTATGGGATGTCATATACATATCCCTGCTCATAGGTAGTATGCACATCTCTGTGGTGGATAGGAGCGCTTCCAATAGGGGATTCTAACATGATCCTCTTACGGGCATCATGTATTATGTTGTATGTGTTGGGCATTTCAGACTAGATAGGGATTCGACATGTCGTTGTGGGACTACCAGTTCAAAGGTCATAGTTTGAGCGTCTATCGTAGCCCTGAGTTCATTCACGTCATGAGTGAGCTATCCAATGCTGGTCAAACTATTTATCATGTTGAACCACATGTCATTACTCAGCCCTAGGATGGGATAGACAGCGCTAACCCCAGTAGCTCTATTGTTTCTATGACCACTGGAATTGTTCACTTCGTTCTTACCATGATTTTGCATGGTGTGAATGTGAAAGGAGTTTGTAAAGAAGAAAAGTGAAAGAAAAAATGAGATCTTTTAGGGGAAGCCCTCCTTTTAGCATCAAAATATTGACTAAAAATTCAGCCAAAATCGGAATGATGATTAAAATATGATATTAGCAAAGGTTACATACTAATATCCCAATTTAAAATGTAAAATAAGGAAGAAAAATGCTCAAAAAGTATGACATGAGATTTAGAGTGGTTCGATTTAAGTCGATCTACGTCCACTATAAGAAATTTCTTATTACTTTTCTTCTCTTACAGTAGCTTGGACTACAAGAGATAATAACAAGACATTATAATGCTTGAGAGCTTGTGTTTTTCAAACCTTGTGAAAATGCTTGTCTTAAGGTATTTATAGTTGCTGGAATCTATGTTGAACAGTTGAGACTGCGCTGTCATGGTCTGGGAGTTACTCTGGGCCATTGATTAAGGCGCTTGGTTGATGCATGTGCTAGCTAGGATGCCAACTGGATTATGTGGCAGAGATGGTTCCCAACTGGTTGTCCATACTTCAACATGCCTTGGTCAAGTGCAGGCAATATGAGATCACTGAACGGTTGTGCAGAGCCACTTTGCCACGATGGTAGCAAATGACATGGAGCAGTTATTGTGCAGTGCCAGTTTGGTCAGACAAACGTTTTCCCATGCGCTAGATTTTCAAAGGAATAGTTCATGTGAAGCTTCTTTTGGCAGGGGTAGTTAGGCGCTTGTGGCTAAATCCCATCGACTCAAGACAAGTAGGCTTCAAAAAGTGTGGGCGGATAAGGTACAAGGTGAATAGCGGACCTTAGTGGAGAGTGGAACGATGGCTGGGCCACTCGACTTTTGAAGTCACTATGCATTTCAAGCCTCAATTATTGTTGTTGCCTACTGACGACCACGTAGGCTTTGCTTGGTTCATGCCTTCTCTAATGTTGGGCGGGACACTTTGATGAGAGATTTAACCATCCAAGACACGTGCAGGCTTCGTGAAATGGGTGAGCCATGGTATCAGCTTTAGGAAAAACATGGGCCAAGGTGTAAACAAGGATGCGGGCCAAGGCGTAGGCCAAGATGCGGTCTGGAGTATGGGCCAAGGTGTAGACTAGGATGCGGGCCAAGATGCGGGCTAGAGTATAGGCTAAGATGTTGGTTGTTTGGATCAAGTGGGTGGGTAGGACTATGCAAGCCGTCCCATCTTATACTTGCGAGAAAATCGAGAAACAATAATATATTTAAATTTTTTAAATACGTAAAATTAGAAAATATCTATACAAATTTAAAGATTAAAATTATAAAAAAAATTATTTATAAAAATAAAATATATTTAATTTGTAAATAAATAAAAATAGAATATATTTAATTAAAAAATTAATTAATGTTGAAGTGTTTAAAATATTTAAGATATATTAAGAAATAAAATTATATCATGAACAATAATTAAATATAATAAAAACAAGTAAAATTCAAGGAGTTAAAATTTCAAGATTTTGACAAGTATGTCGAAATATACTGTTGGGTACGTTTATACCACTACCGAATCAGAATGAGGAAGTAGACACTGAACCATTCGGTACCGAGCCAACACGAGGAAGTAGCCACCGAACCATTCGGTACCAAACCAACACGAGGAGGCAGCCACCGAACCATTCGGTACCGAACCGAAGCAAGGAACGAACTACCGAATCAAACACTACCGGACCACCTCGCCATCAGACCAACATTCTACCGAACCAGGCCCAAAGTAGCACTGCCGAACCAAAGCCACTCACCTACCACCGAATCAAACTCCAAACCAACCATCACCGGACCACAGTACTACCGAACCAAGGCATTCCAGACCAACTTTGCCAGGCCAGATTGCATCAGCCCAGGCCCACCCGCAGCTATGTACATCCAAGACCGCTGCCCCCAGCCTCACTCTATAAATAGAGGGGCAGGGGTACAACAATGGGGGACAAGTTTGAGAGCTCAAGCACGGATAGAGTTTTCAAACAACTTTCATATACTTGTATAAAAGCTTTGTACTTGTAATCTGAACAAGAAAAGAGAAATAATATATAAAGTGGACATAGGCATATTCTGGCTGAACCACTATAAATCTGCGTGTCTTTTACAGTTTAGTCCTTGCTTTTTACATATTTGCATAAACCTCCCAAATCACTAAAAACAACATAAAATCAGCTAAATCATACGACTTGGAGGTGTTTGCCCATTTTTTGTGCAAACATATACCCAAAAGATATGTCGACATATGCTGGTCGGAAATAACAATTCATTTAAAATTCAAACTTCTGAAATTTCCACACCTTAATAACAAATTCAAATTTCAAAATACCACTTTGTCGGCTGTCACTTTCCTGTTCAATAGTAATTTAACCACCTTATCTTTTTCATTCATTCACAACACTTTAACTCAAAATTCAAAATAAAAAAGAATCTTCATTCACTCTCTTTTCTTTACAAAAATTGTCTTTACCTCAAGCATAACCTTCTCAAGCTCTAGGCTCTCTACAAGGCATAGAAATTGGTATTATAATGATGAAGAATCGATGAAAGCTTGGGTAGAATATAGGAAAAAAGCTAAATCTTTTCTAGTTGTTTTATGAATTTTAATAATTTTAATTCTTATGATTTACATACTCTTTTTTATGAAAATGGGATTTTTGGAATAGTGGGTCATTCTCAAAATGATCTTCCTTATTATCCCAAACTTGTTAAGATGTTTTCTGCAAATTTGAATGGCAGATTTTATGAAGGAAATGATGATCAAATTTGGAGTAGCGTTAAAGGAATTAGTATTGTTTTAGATGCTTTGTTACTTCGAGAAATTTTGTGTTGTAAACATAAAGGAAATGAGCTTTCAAAAGTTTAACATTGATTATGGGAATTGTGAAGTTAACACGATTTATTTGAATATGATTTAGAAGTTGGTTTTAAAGAAAAGAATCTCTGACCAAAAGAAAGACGTACGAGTTTGATTTACAACAAAGCATCACACCATGCACATGAAATTGCAATAATTCCACTACAAAAGCTTCAAAGCTTTATTTGTTAGTTTTGCAAAATTGTGACATAAATTGGGTGTAAGTCATATTATCAGCCTTTGTTGCCAAGTAAGTCACTACTCATGAAAATACACTTTACCATGGAGTGTATTTAACAAAATTTTTTCTATGTTTTGGAGTTGAGTTAAGAGGAGAAGCAACCTCAAATCTAAAAGTTTTTGACAAAATGAATATCTCTCTTATGCACATTCCTTTTGAATTTAAGCCATATGAGACTTTAGTTGAAAAGGACGAGAGGTTGACTATGGGGTAACAAAAAGAAATCAAGGAAGAGGAGGAAGAAGCGAGGATGGATATTGAAGAAGAGGAGGAAGAGGACGAAGCAGAAGAGGAGGAAGAAGAAGAGATGGACACATCTCTAGAGAATTTCAAAAAATCAATTCGGCTAACAAATCAAGTAATCATCAAAACCAAGAAGCTTATAAAAAACTAAAAGAAGCTTAAAAAGTTGGTGAGCACAAAGTTTTCATAGACAAACACCATTGTCCCAGTGGTTAAGTGATTCGACTTTGGTACGAGAGGTCACAAGTTCGAAAATTGCGTAGCATGATTCGAACATTTATTGACACATGATTTGTGGTTTGTTGTCCCAGTGACATGTTGTATCTAAGTACCATTTCAAAAAAAAAGTTTTCATAACTTTTTGGTAAAATGATAAATTCTTTGCAAAAGTCATAAGAAAACTTGGATGAGGCTCTTCATCATCTTCATCATCCTTCTAGATTTACTTGGTCTATCTTTTTATGTATCTTTGCTATTTTATTTCTTTTCATGCTTTCATACTAATTATTTTTTTTATTAATGAAATGCTCTTTTTTTATCTATAAATATTACATGCAATGCATATATTACACTCTTTGGAAATTTAACAAAAATAAGAAAAATAAAAAATTATATTAAATAAGTAAATAGAAATTAAAATAAAAAGAGGATCCAAAAATACATAAGTATGCAACCATACATCAAAAACATATGCCAACATATCAACAAAGACTGTATGTCGACATACTGTAAAACAATATGTTGACAATACAACGGTAACATCATATTTAAATTTAAAATATAAGTTAATTTAATTGGTGGAAACAGTTTCTAATTTGGATTTAACTCTATAAACACACCATTTTGAACCAGAAAACTTTATCATTCTTCTCTCTAACTATTACTGTTCATTTTAAACTATATTCTTAGAAAATGGACAAGAGAAAGAGCATTTTTAAGGAAATTTTGAGCGAAAAATCTTGGAGAAACTCTCCAAAACTTCAAGAATGCACTACACACCATTCTAAGGAATCAAAAGCATTTGGAAATGAATCAAAGGAAAATGGCATATAACAAGAAAGATAATTTGTCACTCATTTGTTTATTACTTATATTCTTAAGGAATGAGAATCTTCCAAAAAATTAGGATGTTACCTCACTTGATCACATTTTCGGTCCCAATGATGGATGGGTAAAAGTTCCATCTACAAAACCATAAAGATTGTCATTATAAAAGTATAGTTTACATAATTGTTATGTAAGTTAGACATGTGTATATGAAAATTTGTTTTATATGCTTTGTATAAAAGTCGTACTATAGAAACAGTATGTATATTTAATTTAAAAGGTTATGACAAGATGTTCTTTGTATGTTAATTAGTTATCATTGATTTTAATTTACTCACATATGTATCATCACCATATACTCCTTAATTAGAAAATTTTATGTATATCTCTTTTGCAAACAAATCATTTTTGTTGATGAAAAAAGGGGAGAATATATTAAAGTAAAAGTTGCATCAACTCGGGAGGAAATAATAGATTTAGAAGGAGTTATAACAAAGTGAAAATAACATTATTATATATAACATCAAGAATAGTTTGATGGTTGTCATAATAAAAAAGGGGGACATTTAGAACCAGGGGTATTGATTTTGATGATAACAACCATACAAATATTTTTACTAACGACTTTTCAAGTTGTGAAGATTATAGTATAGGAAATACTGGTACATACTTAGATATATTGTTGAGGTATACAAGTATGAATGAACTATACTTCATTGGTAAAAGAGGAACCAAGCAGGTCAATGAGAATAAGAGGAATCAAGCTAGGAGAACACAGAAGATTCAAGGATGATGTCAGTGAGATACAAGATGCTCAAGAAATAAAGATGAAGAGCAAAAGACATTAAATTAGTTAAAAGTATGTGTAAAGTGTCTTAGAAATATTTATTAAATACCCCTTAAAAAATCTTAGAATTCTCTCTATAAACGTATTTATTTTTATTTCTAGAATCTTTTATACATAAGACAATATTAGTTTTAAAAGTTAGAAAGTTTAAAACGAATTTTATATAGTGTTTTCAAAATCAAATAGCATATTTCAACATACCTTAAAACTATATGGTGGCATAGTAAAAATTCAATCCTGTGGAGTGGTTAGTTAAAATTCCTTGTGGAAGGACCACAAACAACTCTACGTGCAACTAAATATCCAAATCGGTTATTTTGGTTAACTCATGATCATCACAATTGGAGTGTGATAAAAACTGGACCGTGTTACTTTAATCGTCAAACAAAGAGATGGGTACATTCAAGTTACAGATGTAGGAGTGGATTTTTAAGGGTGATTAAGATATAATGGTTGATATTGCTCAAGCTAAAATTCAACTGTTTCTCAACCCGTTGAAACATCATTTCCATAAAAAAAACTATGTTACATGATTGGAAGATAGAGGTCAAGCAAGTGCAGATTTCGATAGAATCCATGGAATGTTAATTAATAATGTATTAATCATATTGTATATAATACATAGGTTGTAACTAGAGTTAAACTCCATAGGAAGGAAGTAAGGATGACAATTAATCCATAATTGAAAGCGAAATAAGGAGTTTTTCTTATATGGCCTTAATGTGAAATATAGTGAGGTATCTACAGTAGTATGTTAGGGCAGTGGAATTATGACTAAGTTATAAGGTTGCGAGATTAGTTAAAAGCATACTAAACTCTGCCTAGCAAATCTATAAACCAGCAGTGTAACTTTGGGACTGATGTGAGAAATCTTCTATAATAAGTACACATAGAGGACGCGAGGTTAGTCCCAATTCTGTAGGATAAGTCTGCCCAGCTAATCTGGCTACTAGCACCTACGAATAGTTGGACTAATGTAAGACGTTACAATTTGGGTTATGGATTATAAGACGTAGGACCTGCTTCTGGGTTGGGGGTATTAAGTGGTAGTGTAGGGTCTGCCTTCTTCCCACTTAAGAAGTATTAAATGGTCGAGATTATCGTTTAGGTGCGATAATAGGGAATCTCAGGATGGGTTTGCTTCGGGGTCGAGGTATTTAGTGGCTGTTGTAGGGTTCACCTCTTCCAATAAAGAACTATTAATTGGCCTAATGAGATTTCGTGCGATGTCAGTTAGGGAGTACCAGATAGGGGTCTGCCATGGGTTAGGTATTAAATGATGGGGATCAGCCTAGGATATAGGTATTAAATGGTCGGAGTCTGCCTAATTCCCTTTAAAAAGGTATTAAGTGGCTCGGGTAAATTATTTCACATTGTTAGGACATGATTGATGGTAGTTACATGGGATTGGAAAGGGATTTTGGCCTACAGTTGAAAGTATGTTATGGAGTTGGGCTGGAAGAGCCTTCAACCTTACAGTTTGAGGTATATTTGGTAGGATATAGTATAGAACGCGTATGACATATTATTAGCTAAATGATACTGCCCAAATACTATTATGGTAAGACTTGAGGTTTTCATTCACTTGGAATTTTTTTTCTAACCCTCTCCTAATTACAACACATATGTTAGGGGTAACACCGCAGATTGAGAAGATGGAGGCAAAGACTTTTGGTAGTTTATCTGTCTATTTATGTTTTTATGTATTTTGATTTACCCAATTTCATATATGTTATTATTGTTTTTGAGATTTGTATTTGGGACAATATGTTTTATTTTTTAGATTTGGAATTTTACGAAATAGGTACTTATTTTTGTATTATATTTTATCCGTTCCGACTGTGAGATTCTGATAGCTCCGTATATTGTTCATTGTATCAGTTTTACCAAACAAAAACTAGCTTTCGAATGAGCTTAAGGTTAGATAGGCTTTTATTTGGTTGAAAATTAGGCTCGTCTCGAGGTGGGTTATTATATGGAGATTATTAGAAGCTACTTGTATTTATGTATGGGGTTGGTTGCAACTCTAGGTTAGGATAGCTTGAATATTGCATTAATGGGGCTGAATAGGGCATTGGAATAGAGTAATAATTTCGGGAATGATTTTAAGGAATGCGACTAGAGAATAAATGACTATTTTTTCTATAACCAATGATAATAAAAACAACGTTGGTGGTGCACGAAGAATTCTTATGTCCCACCAATTTTTTTTATTTTTTCTATGTTTTAAGGAAAAATAATTTTGTTGGGAAAATGTAGGGAATTTCCTACGATACATTGATGCTATTTTTTAGTTTTCTCTAAACAAGATAGAATTTGTCGTCTATGGATAAGAAATTTTTTATGCACTGAAGGGACATTTCCAGTCAGAAGTGGGTGAAATAGATAGATTTTAAAAAATTTCCTAATTTGGACCTTGCTTTAGCCTCTGAAGCCAAAACCGATTTTAGATCTAATCTAATATTTTGAATAAAATCTTCATTTTATTTCATTTGTTTTAAAATTAGTTTAGTTTAATTAGATGTTGCTATAAATTACAGTATATCAAATATACTCTTATATGTATATTTTTGTGATAGTTAATTTTTAACAACCTGGATTTTTGAGTTAATTAAATAAAATAAATAATGATTTAAATTGGAGAATTTAAATCACTAATTTGGAGTCTGTAATCTTTTTATAAAAAAATTATTTTTATTATAATGATTAATTCTAAATCATTGTGAAATCACTTTGAAAATATTATTGAGATTTTATTTAATTTAGAAATTGGGATTTTTGTGTTTTTAAATGTGAATAATTTCTTTTGGAATGAGAATTTTAAATTTGAATAATATTAGAGAAATAAGATTTATGGAATGAATATTTTGGAATTAGAAATAAATTTAATGTTGTGGGAAAATAGAAATGTTACTTTTGTAAATCCTTTGTAATTATTATATAAGGAGTAAAGAAATTGTATTTTTTTATTTAAGTGGGCCTTAATATAAACCCATGCCCAAACTTAAGTAAATAAGAGAAGTGTATTTCATCATCTTCTCATTTTTTCTCAAGACTTATACGTATAGAATTTCAAAATAAAAGAGAGTTAGGGCTTCCATGTCCTCTTCCTAAACACAATCAAATCCCCATTTTTAAATAGAATTAAAAACCAGGAAATTCATATAAAATCAAGGTGATGTTATTTGTAGCAACCCGGAATTTTATCGCTTTGATTTGTGAATATTTAATTAATCTTAGATATTAAATTAATGGTTTTAATAATTAAAATACCTCTTTTTTAATTTATAACTAATGACAAAAAATTCATTTTTGAATTTGGTTTACAAAAATAATTAGTTAAAAAGAAATTAGAAAATGTGACCAAAAAGCTTTTTTGAAAAATTTCAATTTTCACCATCAAAAAGTTGTTTAAAATGTTGTGAATACCTTAGTTAACACATGCACATATTTACAAATAATATAAGCATGAATTAGAAAATAAATAAAGATTAATAACATAAGTGTACTTATGTAAGAAAAATGTGACAATTTGTAAGTTTTAAATTTAAAATAAATAAGGTAAGATGTAATGTCATTCTCCTTTCACATCGTAGTACACATTTGAGTATTACACATTGGATAAAAGGTGTGTACCCTTAGGGTTACGTGTAGAAGAGAGAAGGCGGAGGTGGATGGGTGATGTGGCAAGCAAAGAGTGGAGGGTAGGTATTTTAAGGGCATTTAGGTATCTTTCTAACTTCATTTTATATAAAACTAACACAATTTTCTCTCTCCCTTCTCCATTTTTATTTTCAACCTTTAAAAAGTTTTCCAACTCTTCCTTTAAGCTTTTTGAAGCTTTAATGTCTTCCATGCCTTTTTCAAAATTTAAAAATCAACTTTTTCCACTTTTAAACCTTTCAAAAACTTGTTTTAAAACACTTCTTTCTACTCTACACCATTTTTCCTTCCCAAATCAAGTCTATACCACCCCATACCACTCATGGCCATGCCCTAATCACCCTTAGGCCGAGCGCTGCTTAGGAAAATCAAGATTTGTTTGCAAACTGCTAATTTTAAAAATATTTTCTTAAGTTGGGTGAGTAAAACTCACATCTTTTTGGGAAAAATTATATCTTTACTTTATGCTTAGTATTTTCATGTGTAATTGCTTGATTATTGCCTAGTTGTATGGTATGATTGTGATTATATATGTGTTTGTATATGAATTTGTCTTAGACTTGAAATAAAGTCTAAAAGCGATGTTATGGTTGTAAATTTTAGATCTTTACATGTGTTTGTGGTTATAATAAGATTTTATATGCTATGGACAAGGTTATGTAAGAGTATGCTAAGAAAGTTAGAACATTTGTATGGTCTGGCGACTTGGAATCCTTGTGTAAACAATTTGGTTATTTGTTTTCAAAAATCGAAAGAGTTTTCAAGTTTCAAACTTTGTTTTAGTTTTACAAAACTATTACTATATGTTCTAAAAAGTTAGCAAGCTTCCATGAGTTAAGTTTCAAAAAGGAAAGTCAAAGACAATTTTTTAGTTATGGTATCTATAGCAATAGTCGTTATGGATGCAGTTTCACTAAATGTCCACTTTTTGCAAATTAAGTTTTTATACTTAAAACACTTTAAAAATGTTTTGTAAAATTTAATTAATAATGATGAAGAAGTTAATTAAGGATTTATTAATTGATTATTATTATATATTTATTAATTAAGTTTGGTAATTAATAATTAGTTAATATTAAACAAGGTTTATTGATTGTAATTAAGGGGATATTAATTATCTTTTAAAAGTGAGATTAATCTTAATTCATCTTTGATTAAGTAAGATTAATTTTTAATTAATTATGAATGTATATAATTTATTTTAAATTAATTATTAATTAAGTATAGGGTTGATTTTTAATTAATTAATTACTAGTTAAGTGTTTAATTATTCCAATTACAAATTAATTCAGGGTTCTAATTTGTAACTAATTTTTTTATTAAAGGTTAATTATTTCTTAATTAATAATTAAGTTAAGATAAGACTTAATTAAGAATTAATTATGATTTTATAAAAGGATTTAACTTGTTATTAATTATTTAAAAAGAAGTTTAAGTTTTTAATTACTTGTTTTCCAAGGATTAGTTTGTTTAAAAGCAACTATCGTTTATAAAGAATAGTTTCAAATACAAGGGATTCTATTGTCGATACCATTAAGTAACCATACAAATGTGAATAAGTTATATTAAACTTTGACATTTGTTAGCAGAATAAATCTCCGTTCTGCTTTACCTTAATTAAGTTGATTGTTGGACATCTCTTAGCAGAATAAATCCCCGTTCTGTTGTAATTAAACTTAATAAATTGTGTGTACATCTATTTAGCAGGACAAATCACCATCCTATAATTATGTTATCTGCACATGTATCTGCCAGTTGGTTTGTATTAATATGTTATTCCCTGATTTAGTTATGAATTCTATTTACATATATGTTAGCTTAGGTAAATAACTGTTATGTGACTTGGAAGTCAAATTTAATTAAAATGGTAACTTGATTTAGTACCATTGTAGTCACTAAGCCTCCTTTCAAATTTGTTAAAGTTATGGTTTTTAAATTGACTTTAACTCTAAGTGTTTTAAATGATTTTGTAAGTTTTCAAATTATTTTGATAAAGGTATTTACAAACGATACTTTGTAAATAATATTTTATAAAGGATTTATTTAAAGGAGATTTAAAAATGACATTAGAAAATGATATTTTAAAGAAAAGAGAATTATAATTGGAGATTTAATGATTTTGGAGATTTATAGGAGAAGAGTTTATAAGCGACTTTGGAATTTATAAAAGAGTTTTATACATGAATTTAGAATTTAAGAAAAGGAGAGTTATAAATGGAAATGATTCATTAAAAGGGTTTATCAAAGCAATTTATAAAAGAATTAGAGATGGGATTTCCCTTAACTGACCTTCTTAATTATGGTGGATGGACATTTGTTCCATGCTTAACACTGAAGGAATAATGTTTGAGATTGTTCTTATCTCTAATTTAAATGACATTTGTTTGATCCTTTTAATATAATTTTGAAATGAGAAATCTTTCACAATGTTTTGTGAATATACTTATTCCAGTATGATAAGTATATGAATATTTTAATAAGTATTCTGAAAAGAGATTTAAATAATAGAAAACTTATTTTAAGGCTTAGTGGTTGCTATGGAAAAATTAAATCTCCAGACTATTATTTGATTGTGTATTTGATAGTTAAATAACCGACTATCAAATCCTGACCTATTTTTAGCTCAGGAAGTATGTTGTGTGTATTTCAATTCCCTAGTGAGGACTCGAATACTTGTTGCATATTACCAAGAACCAGAATTGAGTTAGCCAAGAATTACTGCTTAGTTGGGAATAAGATCTGTGAACTATGGATTTTTAAACAGAGACTTGAAATAACTATATACATAAAAGTATTTTTGATATAAAAATTAGAATTATGGATTATTTTATCTAAGGATATGTGTGTGTGTGTGTATAGCTGAGAAATAATTGAGTTTATGGAATTTTAAAATAAATAGTTCAAAAGTGATTATATAAATAAAAGGTTTTAGAAATCATTTTCTATATGTTAAATCATATTATTTATTATCAAAATCATAAACTATTATCGGATTTTTATTGGATTTAACACTTGATTATTTATATACCATTTTAGCAATTTTGTGTGATTTTTGGATTTGGAGACGATTTTAAAAATATAAATTTTTTTGAGAACCTTAATTCTATAATTTGGAAAATACTAATAATCGACTTAGTGTTATTGATTTATTATAATGCTTTCAAGTAATGCTTCGTTGATATTGTACAACTCATTAAATAGAATGTTTGAGAGGTACTTATTGACCCATTAGCGAATACTCGAATTTTACCAATTAGTATGGGGTGCCTTGGTTAAATTCTTATGATTGCTATTAGGAAGTATTTTACACTTTATGGTTTTATTCTCTTTTGGTGTTCGGTGGGGCCGATAGATCCTTAAGGGAATATAGTTTTGGTTTTCCAGTGGTATCCATAATGAGTGAGATTTACCCGTTTCTAGTAAATATTTGAATATCACCAGGCGGTATGGGACGTTTTGATTAAGGTCTCGTGATTACTAAAGGTGATGGTATTTGGCACTTTAGAGTTTATTCGCTTTTGGTGTTCGGCGGGGCCGGTGGATCCTTAAGAATTATACTCCTGGATTTTTATAGGATCCTTGTGATCAGAATCAATTATATCTTCTCCGGTCAGGTTTTCATGGATTTTAAGATTCTGTTTTCACGGTATGGACGATCATTGGTATCTGATTGGTATGACTGATACCACCTTTTGTTTCCCACGGCATAAGTACAATCATTAAGGTCATTACGGATTTTGTTATCTTGGATTTTGAGATATTATTCTTTGTTTTGGAATTTCTTGTTTTTTATTTATTCTGTGTTGTGATTGAAATATTTTTGTGTCTTAAGATAAGTCTTAATAATTGTGATTTACTTTGTGTTCTTAGATTTAATATTTTTCATGTCTTGTGATGTAATTAGAGTTGGACTATTCCTGTGACTTGTTATATATTTATATGTCATATATATTAATGTTATATCTTGTTCTCACCCCTTTTGGATATTTAAAGATAGTCTGACCTATTTACTTTATAATACTTGGGCCAGGCCAAGACTTTTCAGGTTACAGGACGAGTAGACTTTTGGATGGATATGCTAGCAAGGCGATAAACAATTTGACTTTTTAGTTTATCTCATTTAGGATTTTTTTGTATGTATATGAGATGTATAGTTGTGATAGTGATTTGTATTGGGTGTATATTTTATGAGTCTAGTATTTTCTTTATAGACATACAACATGTATTTGTATAAGTTGTATTTTATTCCTCTATGATCTGTACCTACTGTTTATATACCATTATGTGTCTAAGAAACCGTTATGAATATTACTTTGGACTGAGACTGAAAATGTCAAATTTTATTCCAGAGATTAAGAAAAACCGAAAGTATGATGTGTTAGTATTGTTTAAAGATATATTCATACTCGGTCGCCCTTAACAAGCCGTATTCTTTGTATTATTAGACGACATTGTTTATAATGTTCTTTAATAGTATGGGTATAGTGGTGGGGTTGTTACATAATTGCTTCGTATTATTGTTTTGGCAAGTGAATAGTCAAGTTGTTAATTAGGTGAACTATTTAATGTGTCATTAATGGCATATTTAATTAATCTCATTAATCAAAAGCATTTAATATGAATCAAATTCAATTAAATTAATAAGGAAGGTTTTATTTTATTTAGAGAAAGAAACCTTTCGTTTTCCTCTCTTAAAACTCACTCATTAATTAGAGGAAGGATTTGTTTTATTTAGAGAGAGAAACTTTCCATTCCTCTCTCTTAGCTAGATTAATTAGTTGATTAGTTTAAATGATAGTTTTACCAAATTCATACTTGGTATATTTTGTGAGCATATCTAAATTTACTCTAGTGTATATAGTGCAGGTGTAACTGTTTGCACAAAAAATGGACAAACACCTCAAAGTTGTATGATTTAGTAGATCTTATGTTGTTCTTAGCAATTTGAGTGATTCATGCAAATATATGAAAAGCAGGGGCTGAACTGTAAAAAAGACACACAGATTTATAGTGGTTCGGCCAGAATGTGCCTACGTCCACTTTATATGTTATTTCTCTTCTCTTCTTTTGATTACAAGTACAAAGCTTTGATACAAGTAAAAGAAAGTTGTTTGAAAGTTCCTTCCGTGCTTGAGCTCTCAAACTTGTCCCCCATTGTCGTACCCCTGCCCCTCTATTTATAGAGTGAGGGTGGGAGCAGGGGTCTTGGATGTATATAGCTGCTGGTGGGCCTGGGCTGATGTGATCTGGCCTGGCACGTCTTGGTCCGGCAGCGTTTGGTCCGGTGGTAGGAGGTGAGCTGGTTCGGCGAAGCATGAGAGGTGAGCTGGTTCGGCGAAGCATGAGAGGTGAGCTGGTTCGGCGAAGCATGGGAGGTGAGCTGGTTCGGCAGAGCATGGGAGGTGAGCTGGTTCGGCAGAGCATGGGGATGAGTTGGTTCGGCGAAGCATGGGAGGTAAGCTGGTTCGGCGAAGCATGGGAGGTAAGCTGGTTCGGCGAAGCATGGGAGGTGAGCTGGTTCGGCGAAGCATGGGAGGTGAGCTGGTTCGGCGAAGCATGGGAGGTGAGCTGGTTCGGCGAAGCATGGGAGGTGAGCTGGTTCGGCGAAGCATGGGAGGTGAGCTGGTTCGGCGAAGCATGGGAGGTGAGCTGGTTCGGCGAAGCATGGGAGGTGAGCTGGTTCGGCGAAGCATGGGAGGTGAGCTGGTTCGGCGAAGCATGCGAGGTGAGCTGGTTCGGCGAAGCATGGGAGGTGAGCTGGTTCGGCAGAGCATGGGAGGTGAGCTGGTTCGGCAGAGCATGGGGATGAGTTGGTTCGGCAGGGTCGTTGCATGCGAAGCAGGTTGGATCAGCGAAGCTTTGGACCGGTGGTGAGAATCTACCCAACATTTGCCCCCCAAAGTGGGGTATATGCTGGCTTATGGCCTACTTTGTTTCCTCTTATTCGGTCGTTGAGCGCCGATCCAACTGGTCCGGCATCCTATATTTGCCTATAAGTAGGGGCTGTATACTCTCGTTATTCCCTTCCAATTCAAGATAGTCGAACCAAACGTTTCTGCCGAATCAAGCTCTCTGACGAATTGCTTCAGAATACCGAATCAAGTACTGCCGAACGAATTTACGTACTCTAAGTGCCGAATGATCATTTACTCTGGGTGCCGAATGAACTTTACCCTGGGTGCCGAATGAACATTCACTCTGGATGCCGAATGAACTTGATTCTAGGTGTCGAATGAACGTTCACTCTGGGTGCCGAATGAACTTGATAAACTTGATTTTTTCACTTGAAATTTCAGACTGCAGACACTTGCTCCTTTACTTCCTCTATTCTAACGATGTTCTTCTTTGTGTTTGCAGATAATGTCTCGTAAAGCGGAAACTCGATCAGACAAAAAGAAATCCGGGGGCGAAGGAGGTTCCTCCGCCGTGCCCCCAGCTCAGCCGAATCCAGAATGTCACGGACCTGCCCCGAGATCACTAGTGGATGGGTACGGCCCTCAGGAACTTCTGAACTCCCCGCCCGATTGCTTTCCTAGCTCTCTCAAGGAGGAGCAGCTTGATGTTATTTCCCGATCTTTTGGAATTGATAGGGCGCACTTGCTGTTGCCAGGGAGGAGATGATGGACGAAATGCTTCAGGACATGTACTTCCGTACCTGGAAGCATGGCAACCTATCCTGGATGGATGATTATCCCAGGGTCATGGCTAAGATCTATCTTCGGGCTTTGGAGGAGGCTAAGGCCGATGTGGATAAAGATGGTGGTGTGGTCTTCAGCATGGATGCGGTCACGGCTCAATTTGCCAAGGAGGAGAAGGTGGCGGTGAAGGAAGGTATGCGGTTGCTTGCTGCTGAGGAGGTAGGCGTGCAAGTAGAGGACGACGATCAGGATAGCCAAGAAGCAGGTGCTGGTAAGTCTTCCTTTTTAGTCTCTCCATTAACTTGGTTGCTTATTGCTAATGAATCCTTTCTTTGACTGGACAGGTGGTCAACAGGACAAGGATAAAACTCCAATGCAGCCGGCCCCTTGATTATACCTAGAAAGACTCTTTTTGTGGATTTGACAGGGTTGTATATGTTAGTTTTAAAACAGTGAAGTAGCCTTTAGGTTGTAATAATTTGCCACTTGTAATAAATAGTCTTATTTTTGACGTGTAATTCTTTAACTTAAGCAGATTTTGTCGTCTTTTGAATGTTTGTTGTTATTTTGACATGTCGTATGAGAAATATAGCTATGTATATTCTTGTAATTAAATTGTGTTTGATGTCGGGTTCTGGTTTAAAACATAATTTCATGACTTGCAATGTTAGCGTGTGGTGCGAACAAATTATAGTCATGTATTTGTACACAAAAGAAGAAAATACCGCCTTTCATGCTCTAATTGTAGATGGCAGTTTTGAGTATCTTGTATGACCGAGCATGGAAAGCAGTTGAATGCCCTACCATCCGATTGTGAGTCCCTGCACCCATTGGCGAGTATCTCCTACTCTGTATCCTGTACTTTAGGGGTTGTTATAAAGCTTTTTAAGTAAAATTGAAATAGGTGAAATAGTAAAACTTCCAATCACGGAAGGCCTTCGATGTGCTTAAGTTCGTGGCAAACGGGTTTTGTAGTCACTTTCCCTAGCTGTGGGTCTTGGAGACATTTGTCACCCATCTTACGCCTCCGCGGGGAGTTAATTCTTTTTTACCACAGCCGCACTTAAGACACATCGGAGCCGAGATCGCGCACAGTAACTACCCGGGCCATTATGGCCCGTAATCGTGGGTATTATTCGATTTACTATGGCCGGCTAGCGTGGGTGCCGATCGTCAACTGTGAACTGCCCCTGGCTGGCCACACCTTATGTTGGGGCTTATAGTCGGTTCACAGTTGCCGGCGAGCCTAACGCCGTAATGAGCTGCCTCGGCTATAGTCGGCCTTCTCGGTGGCTTATAATCGGCTCATTACAGTTGGCTTTAAGGGCCGTCGCGAGCAATGAGTTAACCCGCAGCAGAGGGATGCCGGAGCGAAAGTGTCTCATTGGCGAGGGCATAGATTCGCATAGTACCTGTTAGGTTTTGTCCAGGAGAGGTTGCGCTGCGGAGCGCCTTGAATGAAAATGCTATTTGCACAGGATTTTGTTCAACAGAAAAGGATACAGTTAACAAGCAGCCAAGATATAAAGGAACAAGTTAAAAAGAGACAAGTTTTTTAAAGTGGTTCGACATGAAAATGCCTACGTCCACTGATTCTCTTTGTTAATTCACTTCATATGGGCAGTATGAGTTAAGAAAAGTATCGACGAAGGTGTTGGATGTTCCATGCCCTCTGGAACACCTCCCCGTCCACTGTTGACAAAATATAAGCTCCATTGCGAAGATCTTTATGAATTACATATGGTCCGTCCCAGATTGGATCTAGCGCTCCGGGGCGCGGGAAGATTCGCTTGAGGATAAGGTCTCCTTTCTGTAAGCTACGATGCTTGACTTTGGAGTTGTATTGCGTTGCCACTTTTTGCTTGTGAGTTGCTGCCCTGGGGGGCTGCATCATTTCTTCTTTCCTCAATTAGATCCAGAGACATGAGGAGGAACTCTTCGTTCTCTTCTGGGTTGTAGTGGATCCTACGATGGGAAGGCACTATAGTTTCAATTGGGAGCATAGCCTCCGATCCGTATGCCAAAGAGAAAAGGAGTATGCCCCGTTGATGTTCTGAAAGACGTGCGATTGGCCCATAGTGCCGTAGGAGGTTCATCCACCCAAGCGCCCTTTGACTTTTCGAGTTTCTTTTTTATTAGAGTTTTGAGAATTTTGTTGACGGCTTCGACTTTTCCGTTTGCCTGGGAATAAGCTACGGATGAGAAGCTTTTGTGAATTCCATGCTCTTGGCACCAGTTGGCGAACTCCTCGCTGTCAAACTGAAGTCCATTGTCCGATATGATTTTGAATGGAACTCCGTACCTGCATAGAACATTTTTTGATCAAGAAGTTAATAACTTTTGCTAAAAATACTTTATTTAGGGGTTCTGCTTCCTGAGGGATGTGTTTGATTAAATAGTGATCCCATCGATTGAGAAGCAACTTGGTCTTCTTTAAATATGCTATGAGTCGTTCTTCTCGAGCCTGGAATCCTACTAGTATTTGATTTACAATAAGTTGAGAATCTCTATGAAGACACAAAGAATGGGCTCCGATTTCTAAGGCAAGTTCTAATCCAGCTATCACTGCTTCATACTCTGCATCGTTGTTGGTGGCAGTGAATCCTGACCTTATAGCATAGTGTAGTTCATTTCCTTTGGGAGTGATTATTACCACACCTGCCCCCGAGCCTTGTTCGTTGATGGCGGTGCGAGGATGGTAGGTGATATCATATTGACTTAGTTGAATGCACCATTTAAGTAGTCGCCCAGAAGCGTCGAGACGATGGAGTACCTGCCTTAGTGGTTGATCGGTCAGAACTCTGATGGAATGAGATAGGAAATAGTGACGCAGTTTCCGTGACGTGATTAGTAGGCAATAGGCTAGCTTCTCAAGTTTAGGATATCTGGTTTCTTCTTGTGCGGGGGGCGTTTGTATCTAACTTCGTCTTGAGTGTCCCGGGAGATGTTTTCTATCATTTCATTTAAAGGAGTATAAGCGTCAAATCACGATCCTGGCCGATACAAGCACTTTTCTCCCTTCTTGCCCCCAGCATTGTCTCTAGAAGCATCCCTTCGAACGTCCTTTGCTACAGCGGACGTGCTGCCGTAAGCTGCCTTATTTTATCGCCCCAACTGCCCTTTAGTGGCAGCGTCTTCAAGCCTCATATATTTCCCGGCCTCATGGAAGAAATCGGGCAAAGTAGCTGGTTTTTCTTTTGTCAACCTTCTAGCGAATTTGGTGTCCGGATGCACACCACTGCAGAGGGCCATTAGGATAAGCTTCTCATCGGCATCTTGGACTGCGGCTGCTGCGGCGTTGAATCTGGTTAGGTATTGCTGCAGCTTTTCTCCAGGTTTCTGTTTGACGCTGGATAAGGAATAAGCGTCCTTAGGTTGCTCCACATGAATGCAGAACTGGTTGATAAATTTTTCTTTCAACATTTCCCACGAGCTGATGGATCCTTGGGGTAGATGACAGAACCAGGAGGTAGCAAGATCTGCTAAGAAGAGTGGAAAGCATTTGCACAGTACTCCCTCTGTTGCTCCACTCATGAGCATATGCTGCGTGTACCTCTGTAAGTGTACAATGGGATCGGAGGTTCCTTTGTAGGGTTCCATCGCTGGCATCTTCCATTCTCGGGGGGTGATAGCAATTTCGATATTGCGGGCGAAAGGGCTGGTTACCCTAGCGCCTATCCCTCGATCTCTTTGCTCCCGTTGGACACACTCTCTGAATAAGCGTGCCATCCTTTCATCAGAACTTGGAGCAGATAGAAATGAGTTTGGCTCTGTTCTATGGGATTGATTCTGTCCAGATGACCTGTAGGGATGGTATCGCCTATCATTCCTCATATTTTCCAATGGCTACCTTTGATCTTCTGGGAGCATGCTCGGGTCAGCTACAGTTGGCCCTTGCCTCGATATTCCCCTGCTGGGTTCTGATCTAAGCACTTCCTCGGGTCCAACTTCGGGCTGGACTCCAGCTCGGCCCCGTTCATTGGCATTTTTGTGGTTAGGCAGCATGACAGGCTCAGCTACAGTTGACCTTCGCCCGGTACCTCTCCTGTTGGGTTCGGTACCAAACGTTTCCTCAGGCCTAACTTCGGGCTGTGCTCGGTCTCGGCTCCTACCATGGCTACTTCTGCCGTTAGCTCCTTCGAAGAAAGAAGATCTTTGTTGTCTCTGAGATCCTCCAGACTGCGACTCGCCCCATGATTCAGTGTTGCGGTTGGATTCCTCAGCGTCCCTTAAGCGTGACATGAGATGGTCCACCAAGGCTTCCTGCTGGGACGTGAAGCGGTTAGTTACTTCCACCACAACTCTATCCAGATCTGCTCTAGTAATTGCTGCAAGCTGTTCTGTGGCAGGAGTGGCTGGGTTGGCCTGCTCTTCATTTGTTACTGTTGCTGGAGGAGGATGATTTACTTGGTTCATGATAGCTGGATCTGGAAGACTGCTGGATGCGATGTTTTTTCCTTTGTTAACATCTTTTCTCTGTTTGGGAGGCATGTTTTCCAAGTGGCGGACGATGCTGTTAGGAAAACTTGTTAAGCGGATGAAGCTGAAGCTTCGAGCTTCTAATTCTCAGTGAAAGCACCAAAAATGTTTGCACAAAAAATGGACAAACACCTCAAAGTTGTATGATTTAGTAGATCTTATGTTGTTCTTAGCAATTTGAGTGATTCATGCAAATATATGAAAAGCAGGGGCTGAACTGTAAAAAAGACACACAGATTTATAGTGGTTCGGCCAGAATGTGCCTACGTCCACTTTATATGTTATTTCTCTTCTCTTCTTTTGATTACAAGTACAAAGCTTTGATACAAGTAAAAGAAAGTTGTTTGAAAGTTCCTTCCGTGCTTGAGCTCTCAAACTTGTCCCCCATTGTCGTACCCCTGCCCCGCTATTTATAGAGTGAGGGTGGGAGCAGGGGTCTTGGATGTATATAGCTGCTGGTGGGCCTGGGCTGATGTGATCTGGCCTGGCACGTCTTGGTCCGGCAGCGTTTGGTCCGGTGGTAGGAGGTGAGCTGGTTCGGCGAAGCATGAGAGGTGAGCTGGTTCGGCGAAGCATGAGAGGTGAGCTGGTTCGGCGAAGCATGGGAGGTGAGCTGGTTCGGCAGAGCATGGGAGGTGAGCTGGTTCGGCAGAGCATGGGGATGAGTTGGTTCGGCGAAGCATGGGAGGTGAGTTGGTTCGGCGAAGCATGGGAGGTGAGCTGGTTCGGCGAAGCATGGGAGGTGAGCTGGTTCGGCGAAGCATGGGAGGTGAGCTGGTTCGGCGAAGCATGGGAGGTGAGCTGGTTCGGCGAAGCATGGGAGGTGAGCTGGTTCGGCGAAGCATGGGAGGTGAGCTGGTTCGGCGAAGCATGGGAGGTGAGCTGGTTCGGCGAAGCATGGGAGGTGAGCTGGTTCGGCGAAGCATGGGAGGTGAGCTGGTTCGGCGAAGCATGCGAGGTGAGCTGGTTCGGCGAAGCATGGGAGGTGAGCTGGTTCGGCAGAGCATGGGAGGTGAGCTGGTTCGGCAGAGCATGGGGATGAGTTGGTTCGGCAGGGTCGTTGCATGCGAAGCAGGTTGGATCAGCGAAGCTTTGGACCGGTGGTGAGAATCTACCCAACAGTAACTTTTTAAATTGTGTATATAGTTAATGTATATGTGTTTGGGTGTTAGGATTTACACCGCAACGAACAAAATCGCCCTTTGTATACAGATTAGCCTTCCAAAGCATTGCTTGCAAATAAGTAAGTGTATATATATATGTGTGTGTCTATATACATGAATATTTCAAAAAAATCATTTTAATTAAATCTCTAAATGAATCTAAGTTGATTCTGACCAAATCAATATATCTAAATTCAAATTTTTGTTTCTAAAATATCATGTTATTTGATTTGGTAATACAATGTGAAAACATACCTAGATCTACAAATTCAACATAAATTATATATCAATAATATAAATAAAATGAAAATGAAGATAAACGTATTTTGTAAATAATTTTATTCTCCAAAACTATAACCTGTCATTTTAATCCAGAAGAAAAGTTCTATCAATCACAGTTAGGCTATTAATTTATGTATGCTTTTACATTAAGATGAATCTCCTTTATATATGTGTGTGTGTGTGTGCGCGCGCACGTGTGTGCATAATACTTTTTTCTAATAAAAAACTTATTGTAAAATAGTTCTTAAATCAATTTTAATATATATATATATATATATATATGTATGTATTTATGTATATATGTATACACACATACATATATGTTTGTTTTGAAACACAAAATCAATTATGAATCAATGGAAATTAACATTGATATTTAAATAAATAAATATACATGTAACAACCCATATCTCTATGGGCCTAAATTTTGACAAAAATCGAAACCCAAGTCCATCAAAGCACAGATCATTGGATTTGGTACCTGCAAATAAGCATTAGCATTATCAAAGATTGATAGAAATCTAAACTCACGGTGGAAACAAAAATAGGATAAGAATACTGAATATGACTACTACTATGAGGCTAATGATATTGCTTGGATAGCAGATTATCACATCAGCATCGAGAATGAGTGAAAGAAGACTTCTCCAACAAAAAAGCACATCCAACTCCAATGACATGTTCCCCTAAATTCTATCTTGTGGGTTGTAATGAGGAGGGGGTCAGAACAACGTTCATGTGACTAGAAAAATATAAACTGTCTATTACATACATTTTTACCGATTGATTTCCATTTAATAGTTATGTCCATCAAGGTTAGCAATTCTAATCTAACCTTGCATTACACAAACGATTACTTACCTACCACTTCCTAAGTTACAAAATACTAACGAACCATTATCAACTACCCAATACTTCCAAACCCGTTTGCCACTTAATACTTTTAAATATGAAGCGGGCTTATGTAATACTTTTAAAAGAGAAATAGGTAGACTCTGCCACTTAAGACCTTAATCATGGTAGACCCTGTCATTTAAGACCTATTCTCAAGGTGGTTTCCTAACAATACTATCAACGGTCAGTCGGTCCTACCTACAAAGACCTTTAACCACTATTTAAGGCTTTTGACATTTAATGTCCAATTACTATAGCATCTATTGCCGATAAAATCATAGCCATGTAACAAATAGTACCCAAGCCACTTAATAACTTTTATGGGAAAATAGGCAGACTCTAGTCATTTAAGACCTTAATTAAGGTAGACCCCATCATTTAAGACCTATTTCCAAGGCGTGTTCCCCAATGGTACTATCGTTATTACGGCCTTAACAATGTGAGAGACTATATCCAAGCCACTTAATACCTCATTAATAAGGACTAGGCAGACCCTTGACCATTTAACACCTATTTATAGGTACGCCTTTGTCATTTAATACCTAACCCCAAGACAGGCTCCTCACTGGTACTATCTAGCCGACATTGCTTGGAAATCTCATTGGGCTGCTTAATACTTATTTTATAGGAAAGAGGCAAAACCTTCAGTCACTTAAGACCTAAACCTGAAGAGAACCCTTTCCGAGATATCCACTATCACTCTTTAATTATAAATATGGAATCTCATTAGGTTACTTATTTCGGTAGGGAGGTGGGCCTTACAGCCACTTAAGACTTCAATACTGAAGTAAACCCTTTCTAAAGACATCCTTCTTTATTTGAAATCTCACTAGGTTACTTAATACTTTCATTTAGGAGAGAGGCACCCTATAGTCACTTAAGACATCAAATAGAAGCGAACCCCTATGGAGATATCTCTCACCGCTCCTAATTCCAAATTTGGACCATTTAATACTTTCCAATTAAGAAAGCTGGCCCAATCTCTTACATCGTCATGGGTCCTAGGATTAGTGATATCTCACATCAGTAATAAGTGCATTCGAATGCTGGTAGATTCAAAGTCAGAGGGTAGCCTTCCGTCGAGTGACTCTACTAACCTCGCATCACTAACCTACTAAGTCTAATTAACCATCCTGAGTTTTTACTTATTTTATCTTAGGTAGACATTGGACTTAGCTTACTAATTCCCTTTTATTTAAGGGAATAAGATTTACCTTAAATATTTATCTACCCATAAATCCCCGTTTAATGCTCATAAATGTCAATTTGTCCATAAAATCCTAACGGACCTTTCCTAAGACATTTATGTATGATTACTAATTTTCAAATTAGTAACCATTTATATCTATTCCAGTTTATCGATCCCATTAATCAAATTACCCTATCAAATTATTGTAACTTCCATATTTATTACCATTTATTCCTCATTTATTAGAGCTACAACCTTTTAAATTCCTTTTCCATTAGTTAATTATCCTAAACGCAAATATTATGTACAAGCATCGTTATTAGCTTTTCATTGACTTATTATAAGCACAGTAAATTACGTACAAATATTTACTTTTATCAAATATATTCTAGTTATATATCTTTAGTAGAATATTCTTTTCATGTCAAATTATTGGAATCATATCTAAAAAGATTATCTGCTATAATTTACATAAATTAGCCCAAAACAAAAGATTTAACTTTAAAAGATTACATTGTTTGAAATTATAGGAAATAATCATTTCCTTTTATTACTGAAATAGATAGTGTAAACTACAATGAACTCATACTTTACACATCTCTTTCTCTTTCTATTTGCATCTATTCCTTGTTAGAGCAAACACCATGTTTTTCTTAAAGGGAAAGAAATCAATCTAATTTACAACTATTAAGTAGATCAAAATTCCAACAATTCCAAACGTAGAAAAGTTTATATTCCAATAAGATTAGAGCAATCATCGAAATTTATAAAATTATTATACAACCTATTTCAGATTCTGAATAAATTTCATTCAAATCAATACTCTAAATTCATACTTTTGGGACCGATTTCCAGATCTGGTGGTAAACTATTCTAAATCAATCCATAAACAAGAATATGTAGGGGATATTTATTATATTCAGATCATATTCAATTTGTTGCCTACAACTCATATACAATTATGCATAAAACACTAATAAACACCAATGGGATAATTTTCATATTATAGCAATCTATAACATTTCCAACTCGCCTTTTAAAAGCGATCCAAATCTCAAGATCTAAAGTAGAACCTTTGATTCACCTCCAAATCCTTTTTAATCCAAGAGATATGTATAATCGGGTATATACATATATTAGAATTACAAACCTTATAAGATATTTGGGATAGGGTGCAACACCCTTTATCTAGAGGCCCCAAACTAAGCGCTACAGATGCTGCAGTCATCTATAGTATTAGCTTCCGATGACTAAATACGGCTATGTTAATGGTATCAATAATATCAGAAGCATTTGAATATGAAACAAAACACAGATTTCAAAAACAAATTTTACTTCATTACATTTCAAAACCAATTGTTTCGCATTCACAACACATAATCCCAAATCGTTCCCAAGCACAAATCAAATATAATTACTACAAAATATGCCAAGAGCAGTATATGAAGATACCCCCTTGGATGACCAGAGTCATGTGGTCATAATAGACCTAATACAAAACAACACAGCGGAAAATCCAACAAAACATAACAAGAACTATAACTCCTAAATAGCTATCCGTTTGCCTCCTGCATGCCTCCAGTAGCTTATTCGTCATCCTAATAAAACCTGAAAAAGACCTTAGTCCCTCAGCCTACTTAAATTGATTTTGAGCACCCGAGAGTTTAAGGGGAAAACATAAACTTCGAGTCGGACATAAAGCCTGGTGTGAATAATATTATACATCCCGGAATAATTAGGTTAAGTGGGACCACGCTGCTTAGCAGAACGGATTTCCCCTCACTAATATCCTTTTAAAACATATCTTTGCAAAACCTTTCATAAACCCACATACTGTGCTTCTGCATCCACAATGGTTAAATACTGTAAAGCAATCATTATGTAAACATACATAAATATCAGGTAATGATGAACTATCTGTTCAAACACACAAGTTTTGTTTGGATTACTTTTAACCTTTGGCTGACTCGGGCCCACTAGACAATACAATCAAAATTAACCTAACACCTGTTAGATATTCTTCTTCTGGATTATCTATCCTTAACTATGTGTCAAACATTACCCATCTGGACGGTCTGTCCTTAATTATCTGTTAAATACTTCACTTCTGGATGGTCTGTCCCAAACTTAATCGTCTCCTAGGTCTTCCCGATACTAATGGTTTTTCGGACTCACTAGTAACATATCTGTATACAAACATATATTACATTCGGTGTGTAATCATAATTTTAGTCTACCTGTGACAAAGCCCTACACACTGGAATTTTGGACAAACAATTAGTTGGGGCTATTAGCTAATGTATAGGGCGCGACCCCATACTAGTCCCATTTGGTATTTTAATATCTGAGTCATTTTCACTTAAGGATCCCCTCCCATAATTTTCCTTGAAAACATTTTCAAAATGATTTAAAACCTTTAAATCAAACTTAAACAAGGAAAAGTATATAACCTTTATACTTTACTCAAAATCATATCACCATGTCACATATATATACTTTACTCAAAATTTAGTGGATGAAAACATTTAACCATTTGATAGAACCTCTTTCTAAACCTTTGAAATCATCTCTTTCAAAACCAGTATCAAACCTTTCGAAATCATTCCTCAAACCTTTCGAACTCATTGAAGGCAAACCTTCCGAAAGCTATAAAACTTTGGACATCCTTCTTTAAAATCACTTTAAAACATTGCCTTAGAAAACCTTGGAAAACCTTTCATTAAAACCTTTCGAATCCATTGAATTAAACCTTTCGAAATCATTCAACTAAAACCTTTCGAAACCATTCACTAAACCTTTCGAAATCATTCAACTAAAACCTTTTGAAACCATTCAATGAACCTTTCGAAACCACTTAACTAAACCTTTCGAAATCATTCAACTAAAACCTTTCGAAACCATTCAATAAACCTTTCGAAATCACTGAACTAAACCTTTCGAAATCATTCAACTAAAACCTTTCGACACTGTCTGAAAGTGGCTCTCTACTCTTTTGAGCGCATATCCAGCCTCTCCATAAACTTTAACAAGAGCTTCGTCATCATGTTAGGTAACTCGAATCATCTTGGCCCATCCATTTCATCGCTGCTTAACTGTAACCTTTCGGATTTCCCTTTATCTTATCTTGGAATCTCCCTGCGTCCCACCAAGCTTCATAGATCAGAATGGTCCCCACTTATCTCCAGGATCGAATCCAGACTTCTGAGTTGGAAGGCTCATTCCCTCTCCACAGCCGGTTGCCTCGTCCTTGTCAAATCTGTCTTATCAGCCATCCCATCTTATTGGATGTCCTTCCACAAACTTCGTTCCTGGGTCATCAACAGAATTGATTCAATCCGCAGTACCTTCCTTTGGAACGGCGGAGGTGTCAAGAGGCTTGTTAATTGGAGTACCGCATGTTTGCATTAGAATCAGGGTGGTCTTGGTATCACCAACCTCAGTGCCTTTAACTCCGCGCTCCTCACGAAATGGCTTTGGAGACTACTTACCCTTGGTAACTTTCTATGGAAAGAATGGATTCTCTCGCTTCATTATCGCTCTAACCACCATCTCGTCCTTCACTTCCCACCGCATTTTAGACCTTCTCCGTTCTGGGCTGGAGTGCTCCAAGCCCTTCCCCGTGTCAGACCTCTTTTTCATGTAGTCATCGAAAATGGTAACAACTGTGTTTTTTGGTTAGATACTTGGCATAATCAACTTCCACTCGCCAAATCTTTGCCCCACCTTTTCTCCCTCTCGAGTATCCCTTATATCTCAGTTAGTGACTGTGTCAACTCCGGTCCTGACTTCCTCTGCCCCCCATCCCTCTTCGGCTCTGACACCTTCTCTGACCTTATCTCCACGTCCAATCTGCTTCAGTCTCTTCAGTTCACCACCCTGCCGGATCGTATAGTCTGGGCCCCCACACCTGCTAAGGGCTTCTCGATTGCCTCTTGTTACTCCCACCTCAACAACCCTGGCCGCTTCTTTGCCTTCCCTAGACTTTGGAAATGCCCTCTTCCGCCGCGTATCGCCTTCTTCCTATGGTGTCTGGCTCACGATCGAATCAACACCAAAGAGAGACTCCTCCGTTTGCATATCCCGGTTGACCCGTATTGTGTCTTTTGCTCTAATCACATTGAAGATATTCCTCACTTGTTTCGTGAATGCGACTTTGCTTATTCGATCTGGGTTGCAACCAGTGCTCACCTCCTTGGCCATATCCCTGAATCGCCCATCATATTCGATCATTGGCAATATAACCCCCCTAACCTCCACCTGGATGTCTTCATCGCTCTCTTCTGTTGGTGCATATGGAAAGAACGTAAGGCACATGTGTTTGATAAACCGAGATACCATTTTGAAGGCATATGCAGATGTATAACTCACCTATTCACCTCCTTTACAGGTCGAAGCTTTTCTGCTCCTTTTAGACTCCGTCTTCCTCAGAGAAGCTCATCTCCGACCGAATCACAAGGGAGCAGTTCGGCATTCCCTCCGGGCCAGCAACTATGGCCTTAGCTGGTAGTTTCTTGATGCATTCTGATCTCTGTCTTCCATTTTGGTATTTTGATATGTTACCTTTGTATATATTCTTGTACTATCTTATCTTAGTCGGATGTTAGTATGGTTTCTGTGCTTGTTCTATGTGCCATCGATCAGGCCTGTTGATCGAAACAATATTATTTTATATATATGCTACTAATCGGTTGTGTAGTGTCACGCTACACACCCGTCTTGCTCCAAAAAAACCTTTCGAAACCATTCAATAAACCTTTTGAAACCACTAAACTAAACCTTTTGAAATCATTCAACTAAAACCTTTCGAAACCATTAGAAGCAACCTTTCGACTTTGTTGAAAGTTCAGCTTTGAAAGCTTTAAACATATCCTTTAAAATAACTCTTTCAAAAGCTTTGGGTTTTACTCCAATTTATAAAACAAGGGTGAATCACCTAAGTCAAAAGCTTACTTTCGAAAGAATGGAGAAGCAGCTAGTTTTTAAAACAAGTAAACCTTTCGTCTTTGTCGAAAGGTTCAAAACAAAACATTTATAAAGCGGCAGTAACCTTTCGACTGTATCGAAGGGTCTAAAACGTTTCTTTTAAATATTTTGACCTAGTTGAAAACAACCAAGTCAAAAGCTCTTATTTGAAAGCAAAGCAGATGAAAGCTTTTGGTTTATAAAACAAACATACCCCAACCTCTTTGGCCATCAACCTTTCGACTTAGAACCCTTCGACTCTGTCCAATTCATTACGTACCAAGTAGCTTGATACCATATGCATTGGTTTGACCTTGTCGAAAGCTTAGAACCTCTAGACCTTGTCGGAAGGTCTGGGTCGGAAGGTTTGTTGCCGTTAAGGCTGAAACATGCTAAAAGTATGTTTTCTTTGTTTTTAACTTAAAAAGATAACTTTTCAACTAACCTGCCTTTGTTTTTCAAATTTTCATTGGCTAACAAATTCTTTTCAGAAATATGCTGCCACTATTTTCAGAACTGAATAATAATTTCATTTTATAAAATGCCCTTTCTCCTTAATTAAATATATAAAATATTTAAGTCCCATACCTTAAATAATTTTATATATTCAACAAATAACTTAGGAAAAATCTGGAAAAATCCTAGAAAATCTATTTTAATATGTTGCCTAACATATAAAAATTTCAACTCCAAATAGTTATTATTTTAGCCGAAAATGATTAATAACCCAATAAACAATTTCCTTCACTAGAAAATTAATATAAAATCCATATTAATTCAGAAAATTATGAAAATTGAAAATCATCTCTAAAATATCATTTTTAACCTATATTTAAATTTTCAAGGCATTTGAATGTCACTAAATAGGGTTCTCAAGTCAAATATATCATAAAAACTAACATGAACATATATAATCCATCAACAACATATGTATATAACTTTAATCATCAAAACATGGCATATACTTGCAAAATCATTTCGGGTCTAATCTTAAAACTGAAAACTAAAAGAAATTGGGATGTAGTAGTTATTCACCTTAGCTTTGAGATTATAGATGTGAGATTTGATGTTGATTTAGTTGATTATCCTCCTTCTCTTGAATCCTAGCTTTAGTATTTTCTTGAGAATAAAATGGTGGCCGGCCTTTGGGAATTTTAGTTTGAATGAAATGAAATGAACGTGAGTTTCATTCCTAAGTGTTTAGGGTATAAACCTTACCTATTTCCCATATTTCCCTTCTCATATCCTAACACATTAGCTTAGGTTATTTCATTTTATGACACGACTATCCTTTGTTAATCAAATCTCAACCTTTTAATCTTCACATTATTTTATTTAATTTACCCAATTAATTATTCTAAATAATGTTATAAAAATATGGGGTGTTACATAGGGAGAGAAAATAGATACAAATATATACAAGTGTATATAAATTATCTCAAATACGCATAAGGTTGATTCTCTTCTCTTCTCCTTTTTATTAGATTTCTACTCTTCTCCAATTTGTATGAATATAGATACAAATATCTTATTTTTATAATTTAGAAAGAAAGTGGAGAAGAAAAATGGTGGAGCTTTGCTACTGCCTCCATAAAAATATGAGAAGAGAAGGGAGGGTTTGACCTAAATTTATAAGCGTTAGAATCAATTAGAACCGTTAGATCGGAATATTGGACTGCTATGGCTTAGGTTTATTGCACCCGCGGGGTCGGCCGCTACATGTCGACCAGTCGTAGTGAACGGTCGACCTTTGGACCCGGGTGAATAATTGTAAACGTTAATTTTCTTATTTATTTATTTTCGTTCCAATTTTTTTTTTCATCGGTAACTTCTTCGTTTGGACTTCGATCGCAAAACTTCAATATGAAAGTTGCTCAGAATTTCGCCACGAATGCAATGGTGCGAGTTTCGTGGTTAAATTCAATTGTTTGCACAAATTCCATTTTTGGAGCTTAATTAATTAACTGACTAACTAATCAAATAACTAACGTCAAATTACAGAGTGTTACATTCTTCCCCCCTTAAAAAGAATTTCGTCCCTGAAATTTCACTAATAACTAAGTCAAGATTTTGGCTCCTAATTAACCTAAACTACACAACAAATGAGTGTACAACAAATTTTGCAATCAAACGTGCATAAGTGCATAGTGTATTACTGTATCACCATACAGAAAATATGTATGCAGAATGATTCTAGATCGGATCGCCCTATATGGATGCATTTCTTTTGAAAATAATTTTTGAAAACATGATGCAAATAACCTACATATGTACTAGCAGTTCTATATATATGCAGCTTTTTGAAAAATCTTTTCAACCAAAACCCCCATACTCCTACAAATAGAAGTATGAAGCAACCAATTTTGCATCCACTTCCTACCATCCAATAATCTAACGCATCGAAAAATCGCTTTCTAAACTTTACTTCTATGCTGGAAAAAGGAATATAGGTGGTGAATTTAACATTCTTACCATACCACAATCTTCCTATTCCCGTAGTATAGTGAAAATTTCCTCGCTGCCCTGGATTTACTCCAAATTTTCCAAGTACAAAGCGCGTAAGGAGGCTTATTTCAAGCTCTAAAATAGAATTAAGTCCAAAACTAGACTTGCACGCATCATCGACAAGGTATGGAAATAAAAATTCTAAGGCTAAAACAACTTTTCCCTTGTTAGCGCTTGCATTTGTCGCATCGTCGACCCTAGTGCACCGCTAAATCCGCAAATTCCAACTCTATTTGCCTTCCCCAGGCCTATTATATGGCCTTCAAAATCAGATATTTCACAAAAATCTTTCTCACTTTTCAAATTTGTAAGTCATTTGGAAAATAAAATTCCAAAATATTTAGACGTACGTTTTCCCTTGAAATAAAATTTTGAACACAAACTCTAAAAATAATTTAAGAGTCAAAATAACTAAAACATAAAACTTTTTTTTTCAAAAAGGAACCTTTCAAATCAAAGGGAAATTTTTCAAAACATTTCTTTCTTACAAATTCTAATAAATCAAGCCACAATTTCAGCCTAGTCGGAAGTCGGTTATGCGCTAAATGCATAAACCAAATTCTAAAATTCTACAACTAACCGTTACCCAAAAACTTGACATTTTGTTTAAAAATGTCAACACATCTATTATTCAAAAATTTAGCTTTTAAGGAACATGAGAAATGACCTATGATATCAAAATAACTTTGTCATGTCCTTCACTAAAATTTTTAACTATTCTAAACTTCCAGTCATATATTGCATTTGTTGTTAGTTAAGTGTCCTTTTGAGATTCCCATATTTATATTGCCTCTCTACTATGCATATATATGAGCGATTCGCATATCCAGAAACAATAACACAGAAATTGAATAGAAACTCATAATATCGTACGTGCCTTTTATAAGAGACAACTAACAGTTTACAATCCAACAACCTAAAAGAAAAGAACAAATGTTGGAAATAAAAAGATACAGCAATCCTAAATAAAACACCACCTACGAACTGTGACAAGGTCTCACTCCGCGGCTGGAGCTCAAGCCATTGCCGCGACCACGGAATGCTCGTAACATGGCGGCTATGCACCCAATCTCACGCCCCAAGCGCTGCCACTTCGCCCTAATCTCTCGGAGCTTTGCCTGAACCTGATGGATAACAACAAGCTCGGGACTCAAGTATACCTCGACTCCCTGCGCTATCCCCTGCTACTGTTGTTGTTGCTCCGGTGTTGGTACAGATGGTGTGGCGGGCGGTAAAGAAATATTCATCCTCTTAACAGTGGTCCGATCAATGGCGGGAGGGACCTTCCTCACTACTGGCTCTCCACTCTAATTTTTCTCATAATGCTTAAACACTTGAGTGAGCAAGTGACAAAATGGAAAGTGAGTCCTCGAGGTACCAACTCTCTGATCGACCGCATGAAGCATCAAAATATGAGCCCAGTTGACGGCTATGCCACCAATTATAGCATAGGCGGCTATCCGCACAGAGGTATAGATCTGGTCGAGGCTTCTCGTATTTGGAATGAAGTTATGTTGAATGATGCGCACGATGAGACGGGCAACCAATCATGAGTTATCGGTCCTCCAATCACTGAATTTCTAGAAAAGATCCACTATAGAGTCTTAAGATCGGTCATCTTTATTTCATCTAAATCTGCGCCTACTGTAGATATCTCCAAAACCCCAGTGAGATTATCATTTTTCATCTCAATCCGAGTTTCCTTCACCTTAGACTCAATATAGCTCTTGCCATCATCAAAATTTTGCACCATCTATGCATCGAAAAGATGAACGCACCGCGGGTAATATTCCTGCTCATAAATCTCGAAGCGGAGGATCAGTGCCACTCCCGCCGCGATGAAAATCTCTTCAAGTGCAACAGCGGCGAAATCTCCGAATATCACTGGTTTCCCATGGAGAAAATCAAAGTCCATCGTTCCGAGATAAGTGGCAATTTTTCCCTCGCTTTGGTCAAGCCAAGCGGCTTCTTGCAAAGTGAGGTCAGGATGACGAGAGGAAAAGCCGCCGGTGCATGGCGGTGCTATGTGCTGAGAGGCGGTTGGAAAAAGGGAGAAAAGGGTTTAGATTCGGAGTGGTGGTAGGGTAAGATCTGACGCGTAAGAATTTTTTCATCGCTTGGTGGAGGAATGGAGGAGAGAGGCTTTGGTTAAGTGGAGCAAGGGTGAGGTGGAAATGAGGTTCAGTAGAAAACGGAGAGGAGGAAGAGAGCGAGGGGGTACAACGATTGATGGTTTGGACATGACTTATTTTCGTGTTCCAGGTTCAGGTTTGGCCCGAATCCACCTAGCGGTCGACTGCTATTAAGTCAACCGGTCTACTGCTAAGGTCGACCGCTTGCGGTCAACGTCTCGCCCAGATTTGGGCATGGCCTGAACCTGGAACCCATAGGGCCGGTTAAATTAATTAATATTCTAAAGACCGTTCCGCACACCATCTTTATCTTAACCCATCCAGAAAAATTCTACCTTCCACACGACGGTATCCACCTTACCGTGTAGACCATTCCTTGGCAAGATTGCGATAGCTTCAACAAAACTGTTGCAACCAAAACACTTCCAAAAATCTAAAAATATTCCAGCTGCTATTTCCTGCCTACTTCGCATAGAAATATTCTTCCAATAGCTGGTAGGTACAACAACACTTCAAACTACATACCCTAATAAAATTGAATGTCATTCCTATCTTGTCTGTACAAAAACCTTAATTTTATAAATCGAAAAATCACTGAGCAAATATATGCTCCTTTATACTTGTTTCTAAATAATAGAAACTATTTCATCCCAAAAATCCACATAAAAGTCAAACTTATATATAAAAATATTTCAGGGTTTCCAAAAACCTTCTTTTTAAAATACAAAATTTCCAAATTGGAAAACTATTTTCTTGTCAAAAATCAATATCAAGCCTTTACTGATATATATAAATATTGAAGGATTTCAAAAATTAATCTTTAATAAACTAAGAATTTCTTAACATGGCCAATTTAGTGGTATATGTGTTTCTTTGAAAATTAAAATTTCAAAACTTTCCCAAAACAAAATTTCCAAAATAAATCCTTGGGAAAAGAAATCCTTTGAAAACCCAATTTTTCCAAAATCAAAGGCATTTCCAAATATACTTACAAAAATTCTCTCACAGGTTTTAGACTAAGGAATTGACATTAATTATTCTAATAAAAATCCAGTTTGCCATCCAAGAGTTGATCAATGAATGCATCCTAGCGCAAACTTGCTTCTGGACAATTGCGACATACAGACTCTAATTTTCCATCCATCTGGAATAAATGTGTGTCCTCAACTGGAACTCAAAATCCAAAATCACAAGTTAGCTAGAATCTCAACCGTCAAGTCGAACACTTCCAGTCTCCGGGATTCAGTCATATGTCGTACTCACGCTCTTCATCAACAGTGCTTTACGCATCGCCAGCACTCCATGGGGTACTTTGGAGTCGGCATGAAAATCTTAGCTCTAAGATATTTCCAACCCATAGTTGCTTTGTCTATTCCTTCGAAGAGGAACTGCAACTACTTCTATAGTCAGAGCTCTTAGAATCTAGCGTTAGAATATAATATTATTAGATAGGAAAGTACGAATACAT
The DNA here is from genome assembly GCA_030737815.1 of Allium fistulosum. Classification (NCBI taxonomy): domain Eukaryota; kingdom Viridiplantae; phylum Streptophyta; class Magnoliopsida; order Asparagales; family Amaryllidaceae; genus Allium; species Allium fistulosum. The sequence continues at coordinate 801,583,428 of CM060903.1, read as the reverse complement.
TCTCTCAATTTATCCTAATTCCTCTGACCTCCTAACCTAGGCTTTGATGCCAAATGCAACAACTCATACCTTTATGGGCCTAAATTTTGACAAAAATCGAAACCCAAGTCCATCAAAGCATAGATCATTGGATTTGGTACATGCAAATAAGCATGAGCATTATCAGAGATTGATAGAAATCTAAAATCACAGCGAAAACAATAATAGGATAAGAATACTGACTATGACTACTACCTTGGAGCTAATGGTATTTCTTGGATAGCAGATTGTCACATTAGCATCGGACATGAGAGAAAGAAGACTTCTCAAACAACAAAGCACATCCCGCTCTAGTGACCTATTCTCCTAAATTCTATCCCGTGGGTTGTAATGAGGAGGGGGGGGTCAGAACAACGTTCCGGTGACTGGAAAAATATAAATTGTCCACAACATAAATTTATACCGATTGGTTTCCATTTAATAGTTAGATCCATCAAGGTTAGCAATTCTAATCTAACCTTGCATTGCACACACGATTACTTATCTACCCCTTTACAAGGTATAAAATACTAATGAAGCCTTATTAACCACCCAATACTTCCAAACTCATTTGCTACTTAATACTTCTAAATATGAAGCCGGTTTGTATGATACTTTTAAAAGAGAAATAGGCAGACTTTGCCGTTTAAGACCTTAATCAAGGTAGACCCCATCATTTAAGACCTATTCTCAAGGTGGTTTCGTAACAACGTTGTCAATGGTCGGTGGGTCCTAGCTTCAAAGATCTCTAACCACTATTTAAGGCTTCCGACATTTAATGTCCAACTATTACCGCGTCTATCGTTGATAAAATCGTACCCATGTAATAAATATTACCCAAGCCACTTAATACCTTTTATTTGAATATAGGCAGACTCTGGTCATTTAAGACCTTAATTAAGGCTAATGGTACTATCGTTATTACGGCCTTAGCAATGTGAGAGACTGTACCCATGCCACTTAATACCTTATTAGTAAGGACGAGGCAGACCCTTGACCATTTAACACCTATTTATAGGTTGGCCTTTGTCATTTAATACCTAACCCCAAAGTGGACTCCTTACTGGTACTATCTAGTTAACATTGCTTGGAAATCTCATTGGGCTACTTACTACTTCTTTGATAGGAAAGCGAACCCTTTAGTCACTTAAGACCCCAAACCTAAAGCGAACCTTCCCGAGATATCGACTACCGCTCTTTAATTATAAATATGGAATCTCATTAGGTTACTTCTTTCGGCAGGGAGGCAGGCCCTGCAACCACTTAAGACCTCAACACTGAAGTACATTTTAGAGACATCCTTAATTATGTGGAATCTCACTAGGTTACTTAATACTTCCATTTAGGAGAGAGGCGGACCGTACAGCCACTTAAGATGTTAAATCAGAAGCGAACCCTTATGGAGATATCCCTCACTACTGCTAATTCCATATTTGGACCATTTAATACTTTCCAATTAAGAAATCAGGCCCAATCTCCCATGTTGTCATGGATCCTAGGATTAGTGATATTTTGTAACAACCCTGTATTTTGTGATTATTTTAATCGTATATTTTAATTATTTTTAATTGAATTTCCTGATTTGAAAACTTTATTTTATTTATTAAAATGAATAAATTTTGTTATTTTAAATATAAATTTTTATTTTGATGTGAATTAGAATTCCAAACATGACTAAATAGAATATTTTCCAGAAAAGTGAATTTTTGGTCAATATGGTCAAACTTTGACTTTTAAATTTAAAATTTGAAAGTTTGAAAATTTGAATTTTATCTTTTATTATGAAAGTAAATAAAATTTTAAGAATAATGATTTTCGTTTCGTTAAAATCTGATTAATATTGTGAAAGTTATGCCTTTTTAACTATTGAGTGTAATTTGCTGTATTTAACAAAATTGTTTATTTTAATTTATATAAATAATATTTTATTTGGTCATGTAATGTTCTAATTTATATTTATATGGGTAAAATAACATGTTATGTATATATTTTGGTTTTAAAACATTTTTCAAAGTGTAATTGACATTTTCCAATGTCAGTTGTATTCTGTTTATAATTCCTAATTTCCAGTTTCATTTAATTAAAGAAATTCTTTGTTTATTTTCTATTTTCTTAACTTTATTTTATTTTCATTTACACTTCATTTTTTTAGCATTTATTTTATTTTACTTGACTTTTATTGGTCTAGAAGTAAAGTTATAATTTTTCTAAAACTAGTGATATTCTATTTGAAATTTTTAAGTCCTATTTTGAATTTTTAAACAATTTCTTTATTCTTTTTCTATTTTCTCTAAATTTAATTATTTATTTCACTTTAGAAATGATAAATGAATTATTTATTTCAAAGTTTTGCTTTATAATATTTTTAAAATGAAGTAGAAAATTTTCCAAACCCAATGATGATTTATTTGTAAATTTTTGAACCCTGTTTTCAATTTTTAAGTAATTTCTTATATTCTTTTTCCATTTTCTTTAAAATTAATTATTTATTTTTATTTTATATTACTTTTTTTCGGTTCTAAAGTCAAATTACTGATTTCATTTTGTTTTATTTGAATTAAAGAAAAAGGAAATATGAAAGAGTTTAAAATGCTTTAGAAACTAAAGTCTTTTCATCTCCTATGTCCTTTCAATTGCCACAAATCCTCATTTACTTCTTTTGGCTGTGTATTACTTTGTTTGGCCGTGTATTCTAGTGCTCATTCCTACAAAAAAAACATTTGTTCCTCATTCTATTCATGGCTTGCAAAAAAAATTGGTAATGGCTACTTTTTCCTTCTTCTTCTCATTTTTTCATGGTTTTTGCCTTGTTTCTTGGATTCTTTTGCACTTCCTCCTCCTCATATCCACGACCACCACCTCCTACACCTCTTCCCTGCCATCATCACCAACTATACTCTAGGTCATGATCATGGCCGAACCCACCATGGTGACCAAACCCCTTAAAAATGCAACCAAGGCCTTAAAAACAATGTTGTGACCACTATTTGCATCACCACTTCATTTTCCACCACCACCACCATCTTTGGCCGCCACCACCACCTCTGACCAGACCACCACACACCCCTCTAGCCTCTGACCTGACCCACACTCCACTGGCCGACCCCAAACACCCCATGGCGGAGCCTCTTTGTTGAACCAAAACTCCTCTTTGTTGCCTAAAACCTCTTCACCTTCCTATGTTGTAACTTCCTCCACTTGTTCTAACCTTTATGCCATACATTCCTATGTTTAAACCTGAGCCAAAGTCATGCCAAACCTGATCCAAAACATCCCCTAGGCTGTGCAAGCAAATGTAGAAAGCAAGGCAAAAGTCGTTGCATTCATATTTGTTTTCATTCCAAAGTTATATCATTTCAAGGTTGCATTGAAATTTATAATTTGTTTGGTTTTGTTTTGGGTTGTAACACAAGATCTATAGCTTGGATCTCGCTCTCCACTCAAATTCTAGTCTTGTCATCGTGCTTTTGATTCCGTTGTGTCATTTGTATTGCAATCTCCAGCCATAGAGGTGAGTAAATCTCACCTGACATTTTATACTTATGCAAATGTGAATTGACAACAATTGAATGTGTAGTACTATTATATTATGCTATAACTGCCTGTGATTATTTATGTATGATGTTAAACCTGTAAATTACATGTCATATCATTTGTTACTGTTATATAATGCTATTCTGTTTATTTATATTAGTTTATCACACTGCAAGTTCCCTGTAGAATAGAATTACTATGGGTTGAAATGATACATACCCGAACGGACTTTAGAATAGGGAAAATCATTATGGGCTAAAATGATAGGGCTGAACGATTTTTATTTATTTCATTTAACTTGGGATTGCGGGTTTGAAATGATAAAACCCGGATTTTTCCTTTGTAAATTACGGATTGAAATGATATATTATCCGTATCATTTGACTTAGGTTAGAAAAATTTATATACAGACCCGTGGTTAATATATATTTTCTTGAAATTATAAAATATGTTAAAAATGTAAATATTATGATAATTTGATTTTTATTTTAATTTAAAATGATTTTATAAAGTGTTATTGATTTTTCTATAAATTAAAAATAGTTAAATAAAAAATGTTTAAAAGTTGAAATTTGAAGTATAACTTAACTTGGAAAATGTGAAAGTGTTTTAAAATAAAAGTTAAGTTAAGAAAATAAAATGGAATTTAAATAAAATTATGAAATGGTAAACTTAATTAAAATGTTAAGTAAATGAAATATTATAAATTTTACATTTATTTTATAAGTGAATTATTAAAGATTTGATAATTGTCTGTGAAACTTTCACTTTGTAAAATCATAAATTAAGGGTTATTTAAATGATTGTTTTTAAAGTAAGAAAATATGATTTTTATAAGTAAAAATGGATTTAAATAAATTTTAATTGTTTATGAAATTGTAGTGAAAGTTTGGAATTTAAATTGACAGCATTCCTGAAATGCTATCATTTCTAAAGTTAAAGATATTACAGCATTTTGTAAATGTTGTCACTACAACAAAAATACCCTATTACAACGCCCTTTTTACAATGGGCATTTGCTGCCCGTTGTAATAGAAGGCTATTACAACGGTCCATTCAGGACCGTTGTAATAGATGCCCTATACAACACCCTTTTTACAACGGGCTTTTGCTGCCCGTTGTAATAGAAGGCTATTACAACGGTCCATTTAGGACCGTTGTAATAGATGCCCTATACAACACCCTTTTTACAACGGGCAATGACTGCCCGTTGTAATAGAATGCTATTACAACGGTCCTTTTATGTCCGTTTTAATAGATGTTAACAATAAATGAATAATAAAAAATATTTAATTATTAAATATTAATTTATAAATGATATTCACTATTAAATAGCAGTAGGTAATAATCAATAATAAAACTTTTATAATAAATGGTAATTAACTAAATAATAATAATTGAAAGTAAAAATTAATATTAAATAATAATAATAATCTATTAAAATTAATTTACAATAATTACTAATTAATAAAAAAACTAATAGAAAATAATAATTAAATATATAATACTTAAAAAATAATTGGTAGCCAGTATATAGTAATTAAATTTTAATAATTTATATTCAATTACAACTAAGAAGTAATATAGTAATAATTAATCATAATTAAGACGTAATGTTAAATATTTTAATAAAAATTAATTTTCAAGAAATTCATGTCATATTTAATATAAATTTCGCTTATTATATCTAACTTATAATATATATTTTACAAATTTCGATGAAAATTTAATAATTAATATTCAATTATAAATAAGCAGTAATAAGTAATAATTAGTTATTAATATATAAAAATTAATACATAGTAATTTGAAATTAATAATTACTATTAAATGATTAATAATTAATAATTACGATTATTATTTAATATTTAATAATTAACATGTAATATTTAAGAATCAAAAATTTACCTTTTAGCATTTAATATTTAATTATAATTAATGTTTCAAATAAAAATTAAAATTTTAAAATTTTTAAAATAAATTTAAAAATATTCGTAGAATTAATTTTTTGAAAAGGATTTTTCTAAAATTCAAAAATATAAGTTTATGGTAATATTTATTACTGTTCTTATTTTGGTTAGCAGGCCACTTTTGCTCCCTTGCCTTCCAAAATTTTCATTTCCCGCTTTCCCCTTTTTATTAACCCTAAATTTCAATTTCCATGGCATTTTTCTCCCCACGGCTTCACCGCCTCATCGAGTTCCTCCTCTCGTCCTCCTTAATCTCATATTTCTTCTACTATTAAAATATTCACTGCTTCACTTAAGTGAATTCATATTCTCCTCCAAAAAATTATCGTCTCCTTGAGCCGCCCGAATCAATAATATAGTAGCCTGAAAAATACTACTGCCACCGCCTTCTATAGTGCTCGGATGTCAGAGATGCCGCCACCGAGATCTGGATTTGGATCTGGAGCCTTAAGTCTTTGTTTTCATTCCATCCAATCTCGATCTTGCCACATAATTGCAGAAGAAAAACCATGAAACAGAGCTTCCGTGGTCGATGTTTCGGAAGTCACCATTGACGATGAGCCAATCATCGCCCCCTACCCTGCCGTTCTCGTCAAAAATGGCCTCTCCATATACCAAAATCAACTTATAATCATCAGATCTGCTGTGTTACTCTCCGTTCTTTTGTTCAACTCTGCGGTGGTTTCAATTCCAAGTGCAAGGTAATTTCAATATTAACAAATGTCTTATAGTTTCTATATTATCTCGTTACAAATTCCTTTATAATTTCGATTTTTTATTTCTAATTTGGTACACCATAATATTAAAGAAGGAAACAAGTGTGCGGTTATTTGTTATATCTGTTCAAATCTGTAATATTATAGCTCTGCAATTTTTCAGTATGTTAGAGTTATTACTTAAGATTTCAATAGGTCATTTACTACTGCTAAAAAATACGATCAGCCTTTTCACTCTGATATTATACATGGGTACGCAATTAAGTGCTAGTTTATACGGACTTATTTTTCATCATTAAAGGGTCTGTGAATAGGATCAACTCTAACTCCAGCTGGTTCACTTATACACGATTGCAACTAAGTAGTGATTTTTTTAGACAGTTGCAGATGGCTTTATTTACTGACACATTGTTAGTGAAAAACTAGGTCTTTTACCCTTATTCGCAGGCTAAATTCAAACCACTTCATCCCTTCATACATAGGCTGTCAAGCATGGGAAGATTGCAAGCCTCATAAATGTAGGACATATTGATTTATCAGAGCGTATAACAAGGAAAACGGTCAAGGTATCCTTTACTGCAAGCACATCCATCACTAGACTACCAAATTTTGGTTTACAATGCACTGACTTTAATTAGTTTCATCTTTTCTAGTAGGACACAGATGCAATAGGAAAACAAATAAAAGATGGTGTTAGGCCGTTGGCCGAGGGTGCAATAAGAATAAAAATTAGTAGCTGAGATCTAGAGAAGCTCGTCTGAAATGTCATGCGTCTCCGTAGTTGCTTGCCACACTTTTATAATTGAACTGATATTGCTGCTGGATTGCAGTAAGTAAATTTTATTTAACTTCATCTAGGTATAGTAGTTGTACTACTAGCATATGTGATATATGTTGTTCATCGCTGGATGATGTTCAAGCTCTGGTAAAAGATTACGGGTTGGGAATTTAAAATCATGTTGATAATTTTCCTTTTGACAACTTAAATATTTTGCACTTGTTTTATATTAATATTACTTCTTTTATATATAGTATATTCTTTGCTAATTAAATATTGAACTTAATTTCTTTATGTTTTCGTCAATGGTCAATTTTACTTCCAGTAGCTGGTATACGTTGAAATTTATCAAATATTCAAATATTCGCTAATTCCACTGTTGTACAAGGTGAATATTGTGTTCTTGGGATTAAATAATAAAAGATTTATAAAATCGCGTCTACTGAAAGTTTCAGTTTGTGATTAATGAGAAAAAATGATAGAACTTTCTTTGACGTTTGATTAATATCGAATTAGAACATCATTCATTTTCTTCTGTGTTTCTTAGTGTTGGTGATACGTCTTCTTATTAGTACTCAGTTGTATGAGTAGATAGTAAGAATGTGCACGTCTTGTTTAAATTATTTAATGGTCAGGGTCCGATGAATAAGATCTATGATTGTGATTGTAGATACAAGCTTTGGTAATTTGTTCATGTCCATGTATTATCATTTGCTACTACATTCGCCAATGAAATTAAGATTAAAGCCATTAAAACCTGGAAGCTATTTGAAATTAAATTACATAATGTTTTTTTTTAATTTGTTTTGTTATCCGTTTATCCAATGGTGTCATCAGTTCGTAAGGCTTTTCCTAGGTGTCATTAGTTTATCTATTATTGTGCTAACTAATTATATACATGTATTGGGATTTGGTGTTGAAGCATATATGGCCTCCTCAGCTAGCAGTTACAAGTCAACCCCAAACTCTTACTCCACTTAAGCCCATGCAGGTAAAGTCATTTATTCATATATGTTTGTATAGAATATTATTTTGGTCATACCATGCAAATGATGCATTCATTTTGTTAATGTAGACACTGCAACTTAGACCTGTCGATGTAATTAAACAGTCTCATCAGTTTATACCACCACTACCACAGAAAATAACCATGCAAGGCATGACTTCCTCCAATTGTAGTCTGCCACAGCTGCCTCAATTTTCTCTGCAAGCAAATCCAATACTTCTAAGAATAGGTGCTGAGCCAGGTCAAGGTCAAGTGTCTTATAATCAACCAACTCAGGCTCTTCAGTTGCCCAGAAATCATATATTTAATCAAGGGCGTGCAATGCCTTTCTCTTCAATGTTCACAGTAAGATTAATCACTATTGTATTAAAGGTTTGTGCATTGCTTGTATGTTAGTGTAGTAATGTTATAATTTAATGTTGTAGTTATTGTATTTATGTCACATTCTAAGAGAGGTAAAAAATTAGTTTATACAGGTGGTAGAACTGTCCACTATTTGTTATTTAGTTAGTTTAATTGTAATGGCACTAATTTGATACTTGCTATGTTCATACTGTAAGCTGTTCAGTTGTAGCATGGTGCAACAGCCAAATTATTTGGATGGTAGGAGGGATATATTTAGTTTACTGACTTTAGCCATAACTGAATTATCTAGTATCTATGCAATTAGCGAAATTAATAGCCAAACTTTTGAACTATATTGTTAATATGGTGCCTTGGAACCAGATTATCAATACTGACATTCGATATACGTACTAGTTTGCTTTAAATACATAATAACTCAATGTTACCAAAAATATGTGTATATCTTTATTGATGGCAATGTCTGTTGTTGCTCTGCTGTAGTTCCAACCATTTTCCAAAAAGGAATTGCCTCCACTTCCAAATCATGTATTGAGTAACCAACAACCTATTGCTTCAATGTCAACATCTGCAGCCATTACATTTTCTGTGAGTTTGTTGTATTTTTATTGTTTTTGGTTCTCTCCTTAACTTTATTTATCTGTTGCCGATTCTACTTATAATCAATGTGTTAATGCTTTATGTATTTGGCATGTAAACTTATCTAACTTTTTGGAGTGTTAGAATTCTATGACTCTAGCTTTTAGTCTTTTCGTATGTGATTTTAATTATTTTACGACAATATTTAGTATTAGTATGGATGTATTGCATGGATGCTGCTGTAATTTTTTTAAAAAATTGCATTTATTTTGCAATGGGCAATGTGTGTTGTTATATGAGCTTTTTACAACGGTCAATGCATGTTGTGAAACAGGCTATGCAACTAGTATGGTTAGTCTATTGCAACCGGTTTTGGCCGTTGTATTATAGTCTATTACAACGGTCATAACCCGTTGTAAAAAGGTATACTGCAACGGTTTTTACAACGTGCTTTGCCCGTTGTAAAATATGGTGGATCTATTACAACGAGGCCTATTACAACGGGCACATGCCCGTTGTGAAAACCATATTACAACGGGCATTGCCCGTTGTAAAAAGACTGTTTTGTTGTAGTGTGTAATTGATATAAATGAACTAAATGGCTAAAATGAACTAAGTGCTGTAGTTGCTGAATTTAACTAAAAGTTTTATTTGAAATCTAAACCTATTACGGCATCTAAATGCTGTCTTTTGCTAATTGAATTGTTTTTAAACATAACTTTCCGTAGCATTTTCTAAATGCTGCAAAAGTTGAAATTTCACTGTTTTAATAAATTTAAGTGAATAAATGAATTCTGAAATGGTAAAATTTTGAGAATTGAATATTGAATATTAAATATAATAACTTCATTTTTAAATGATTTAAATGGAATAATTTGATTTGAAATATTTTGATATTTTGAAATGGATTTGAAATGATATTTGATTTCGAAGTATAAATTACCATTTTGGAAATTTAACCACGGGATGTAATTAAATTGATGGTTTTTTGGATCCTTAAAGGATGGGCGATCCCAAGCATCCTTTAAGTTATTATGCATTGCTATTACAGTTCACTTGAGTTGGTTTACATTGTATAAGTATATATGTCCTGACTCGAGTGTTTTGTGTTTTACTTTACGCTCGGGTCAGCCTGAGAATCACAGCTTTGGATTCACCTTCTGGAGCTAGAGATCTGTTGGTGCTTATTTATCTATCGGTTCATCGACTTCTATTCCAGTTATTTCTTATTCAGTATTGTTTCGGTATTATTGATTTATGTATCCTGACTTCTATTATATTTATTTTGACTATGAGATTTTGTATATGTTTTGAGAGTTTGTATATAGTAGCTTCATGAACTACTATGGTATTTTATTTCCGCTGCGAGTTATTCTGATATTCTGTGTCTGTGATTCTGTATTTGATTTTATTTGCTCCAAATTTTATTACAATCTGTTATTTTGAATTATTCAAGTCAGACATGTGTGGATTATTGTCGATTTGAATGGTCCAAAATAGTGGGTCGTTACATTTGGTATTAGAGCTTTGGTTTTAGACAAACCTTAGCCTACGGAGCAAAAACTCATTAGAGATAGGGTAGAAATACCCTAGAATGAGTGAAATCAATCTCAGAATCATTTCTTTGTGAGAAAACGTATTTTCGAAGTATAAAATGATTTTCATATGATTTTTAAAGAATTTTCAAAGAATATTTGATATAAATTTTCTTGCTTTGAAAGTAAAATATTTCTTAAGCTTCATTCCTTTCGTATCCACCTTGTTAGTAATTTCTTTGATTAGGATCCTCTAAAATTTTGAACTTCTCTCTTGATTGATCTAGATCCATTGTTGATAGGAATCTATTTTGGGTATGGCAAAATCGGTAGTTTGTTAGGTTGCTTTGAGTAAACTCTGTTGTATCTTTTGCTTAGCTGAAGTTGTCCAACTAAAGATATTTATGCTTCTGTTTTTGTATGTTATGAATTCGTGTCTTTCCAAATTTTGAATGGGAATTCTTTTGTATCGATATAGGTTATATATCTCTAATCTTGGTTTGGATTCTTATCGAATAAGATTCCTTTGAATTTTGGAACGCTCCCACTTGTTCTGAAATCCATTCTTGTCTCCCCTAATTGTATTCTTTTGATTTATGGAGAATTCCGTAACTCCACTTTGAATGACCTCTATAAAGGTGGCGATTCTGCCAATCTTTGAATGATTTGTAAAAGGGTGAAACTCCCTTATAATTGGCATTGATTCACCGGAGATTTCTATATCCTCGGTTTACGATGTTTTCTATCTTCTGCTATATTTAGGTTCTATCTCTGGCGATCGAAGGTCGATTTGCCTTAGATTTTTGCATCGATTATATTCCTGAAGTCACGGTTGACCCTATTAAGGTCGTCCGCGATTTATATAGGCTTATCCATCTTCTATTTGGTAATTTAATTTATCTCACCTTCGTTCGAACTTATCTTCGAATCAGAATTCTATTTAGTTAGAGTTCCTCTAAATTTGAATCTCTTTTTTTTTTTGAAATCCATCCTTGAATCATTCCTTGGAAAATTGGTGCTTGATTGTCTTTTGAAAACTGTGTATTCATCGAAGTTGTTGTTTTGATAAGGATGACCATATTTATATATAAAAGTGAAATGTTTTCGTTAAGGATTATATACCATTTTAAAATTGAGAATTTAAAGTTTTGAATGGATTTGAAATTTTGAAATTTATATAAGAAATGGTTTCATATAGAATGATTTATAACTGAAGGTTTTGAATCTGAATTTGAGTGATTGAACTCCGACATTTTGGAACTGGTTTTAAGATTTTGTAAAAATTAATAATATGATTTGAAAGTATTTTCTAAATATGAAATGTTTCAAATGATTTTTAATGAGCTTCAAATGATTCCGAAGAAATTTCAAAAGAAGTTGAGAAAATAGAAGTCCAGAACCCACTTATGTCGCTGGAAAATAATTTCGGTGATGAATGCATGCATCATCGACATTGATTTTCGAGTTTCAGAGTGGGGGAGAGGCCACATCGGTAGCTTTGTTATGTGGGTGACTTGTGAAACTAATTTTGATTTCAAATTCCGAAGTGTGATGTGATATTTGAAAGATATATGTATATATATTTGAACAATTTGAAATAAGCCGGTGTTCAGTTCTTGAGTTTTGGATTTGATTTTATATAACCCTACTTTTGGAATTGATTTACTGATTTGTTGGTGATTTCCATCTCTTGGATTGAAATATGATTTCTTCGACTATTTTGAAGGTTCGAGCACTTCCAAATCAAGGTTAACTTTTCAAAGCTAAGTAATTTTGAAAAGTATAAAGTATATAAGTTTGGTATGTATGTTTAAAGTATGTAGTAATATGATTTAAATAAGTTGAAACTGTTTTGTTAAGTAAATGAATAAGGCTATTTTGAATTTTTTTCTAATATGAAATTTAGATTTGAAATGTTTTGAGAAGAATTTGGTCTTCAAAATATTTTGAATAAAATTTAGTTTAAATGTTTAACTTAGTAACATCTTTATGAAACTATATATTTAAAAAGTTGGAATAAATACATAAGTTGTACGTATGCTGTTTTATTCGCATAATTAAATTGATCCAAGTTTGAGTACACAAGTTCGAGGTAAACTACACCATTTCGTGTTAGGATTTTTCATTCGATTCTTGACGGCGAATATTTGATATGGATATTGGGATTGATTCTAGAATTCTCTATCATAGTATATGGCTATGCAAGGAGACTGATGGTTTCTAGTCGAGAAACCATATCGAAATCTGCATTAGGGAAGTCGAATGGACAATACTAGTTCGAAAGCGAACTTGTGTGATCGAGCGAGCGATCGAATGTGATTTTGCAAAATGATGACATATGTACATCTTATATTCTAATATCATTGATATACTTGCCGCTGAAATTGGAAGTTGTTGGGTTGGATATCTTTGAAATTTAATTGGAATTTTTCTTTTATGAAAAACTACTATCAATTTAAAACCATTTTTCTTTTATTCTTCTTAAACAAACTGTTTTATTCTATTTTACATACAAACTATTTTATATACAAAACTATTCTAAATAAAAAAAATCTTTTAGTAAGCAAAGATGTTCAATCCCATATGGCTCTTCATGCAGCGAAATTTATTTTTAAAATTTTTATTTCTGATATAAGATGGACCTTATGTAAATATAAGATGATTTTGAAAACCATTGATTTTGGAAATGAATTGGTTGACTTAAATTCTGTTGATTTAGAAATTTGGATTATTTTCTAAACTTATGATTTTGGAAACTTTGAAATTGAAGATATTTGATTTGGAAGAATAATTTGGTGAAAGCGTATATGATTTTGAAAATTATATTGATATTGAAACAAATTGAAATTTGAGAACCTTGTGTTACTAAATACTTGATTTGGGAGTTATCGAACTTATATAAAAATTGGTTTGTATAAGTATGATGTTGATTTGAAAACTATGGATTTGAAAAGGTACTCAATTTGAAAAGTGAAATCTTATATAATTGAAGTCTATATAAGTGTGATTTGATATACTTTTGATTTTGGAAAGGTATCTGATTTGAAAATAAAATCTTATGTATAATGGACTTTATATAAGTATGATATTTGAAAGTGATTTGAAAAGGTACTATTGATACATATTTTCAAAGTAAAGATATGGAAAGTGCCTTCTGCTTGAATCCGCTTTGTGGCCACATTGTGGATTCATTCTATCGATATTTCTCTGATTTTTGGTTTTCCGGATATGATACTCGAGTGTCCATCGAATTCCATGGCGTTACCCATGGTCTTACGAGCGCGACTGCATAGCGTAATTCACTTGGCTGGATGGCCCAGGGGTACAGATGTTTCCTGGGGGATTCAGGCGTAACCATTGTGTATCATGTGATCTATGTAGGTCGTATTAGTAGCGAAATCCGCAGGGCTGAGAAAGCTTACGGATACGGATGTTTCTTAGGGGATTCAGGCGTAACCTTTGTGTATCTGCGGTCTACTAGTCATCATGGCGAAATTCGCAGGGCTGAGAAAGCTTACGGATACGGATGTTTCCTGGGAGATCCAGGCGTAACCTTTGTGTATCTGCGATCCATAGTTAGACAAAGGTTTTGTTTGTTTTTTGTTTGGATTGTACTTTCCATATCTTTTTTTAAAAAGTTTTCCAGTATTTTCACTGGGTGTTGAAACAAGTCTACTAAGTACCTGGAGAATTCTAGCTTTGTGCCTGATCAACGCACTGCCAGAGTCTACAGGAACGAGGATAAACTTGTTAAGACATCGAGTTATAAAAGTATTTTGATAAAATATTATAAAGGATATTTTGATCAGTTATTTCCTTTCTAAAAGATTTTAAAGTGTTTAAAATATTGTTTACCTCTTTAACCAACAATTTTAATTAATGGCTCATCCTTTTCTTTCCTCTTATTTTCCCTTCTAGCTATTCCTATTCTCCTGTCTTCTTCCTTTTCGGGGACGAAAAGTTTTGAGTGGGGAGAGTGTAACAACCCTGTATTTTGTGATTATTTTAATCGTATATTTTAATTATTTTTAATTGAATTTCCTGATTTGAAAACTTTATTTTATTTATTAAAATGAATAAATTTTGTTATTTTAAATATAAATTTTGATTTTGATGTGAACTAGAATTCCGAACATGACTAAATAGAATATTTTCCAGAAAAGTGAATTTTTGGTCAATATGGTCAAACTTTGACTTTTAAATTTAAAATTTGAAAGTTTGAAAATTTGAATTTTATCTTTTATTATGAAAGTAAATAAAATTTTAAGAATAATGCTTTTCGTTTCGTTAAAATCTGATTAATATTGTGAAAGTTATGCCTTTTTAACTATTGAGTGTAATTTGCTGTATTTAACAAAATTGTTTATTTTAAATTATATAAATAATATTTTATTTGGTCATGTAATGTTCTAATTTATATTTAAATGGGTAAAATAAAATGTTATGTATATATTTTGGTTTTAAAACATTTTTCAAAGTGTAATTGACATTTTCCAATGTCAGTTGTATTCTGTTTATAATTCCTAATTTCCAGTTTCATTTAATTAAAGAAATTCTTTGTTTATTTTCTATTTTCTTAACTTTATTTTATTTTCATTTACACTTTATTTTGTTCAGCATTTATTTTATTTTACTTGACTTTTATTGGTCTAGAAGTAAAGTTATAATTTTTCTAAAACTAGTGATATTCTATTTGAAATTTTTAAGTCCTATTTTGAATTTTTAAACAATTTCTTTATTCTTTTTCTATTTTCTCTAAATTTAATTATTTATTTCACTTTAGAAATGATAAATGAATTATTTATTTCAAAGTTTTGCTTTAGAATATTTTTAAAATGAAGTAGAAAATTTTCCAAACCCAATGATGATTTATTTGTAAATTTTTGAACCCTGTTTTCAATTTTTAAGTAATTTCTTATATTCTTTTTCCATTTTCTTTAAAATTAATTAATTATTTTTATTTTATATTACTTTTTTTCGGTTCTAAAGTCAAATTACTGATTTCATTTTGTTTTATTTGAATTAAAGAAAAAGGAAATATGAAAGAGTTTAAAATGCTTTAGAAACTGAAGTCTTTTCATCTCCTATGTCCTTTCAATTGCCACAACTCCTCATTTACTTCTTTCGACTGTGTATTACTTTGTTTGGCCGTGTATTCCAGTGCTCATTCCTGCAAAAAAAAACATTTGTTCCTCATTCTATTCATGGCTTGCAAAAAAATTTGGTAATGGCTACTTTTTCCTTCTTCTTCTTCTTATTTTTTCATGGTTTTTGCCTTGTTTCTTGGATTCTTTTGCACTTCCTCCTCCTCATATCCACGACCACCACCTCCTACACCTCTTCCCTGCCATCATCACCAACTATACTCCAGGTCATGACCATGGCCGAACCCACCATGGTGACCAAACCCCTCAAAAATGCAACCTAGGCCTTAAAAACAATGTTGTGACCACTATTTGCATCACCACTTCATTTTCCACCACCACCTTTGGCCGCCACCACCACCTCTGACCAGACCACCACACACCCCTCTAGCCTCTAACCTGACCCACACTCCACTGGCCGACCCCAAACACCCCATGGCGGAGCCTCTTTGTTGAACCAAAATTCCTCTTTGTTGCCTAAAACCTCTTCACCTTCCTATGTTGTAACTTTCTCCACTTGTTCTAACCTTTATGCCATACATTCCTATGTTCAAACCTGAGCCAAAGTCATGCCAAACCTGAGCCAAAACATCCCCTAGGCTGTGCAAGCAAATGTAGAAAGCAAGGCAAAAGTCGTTGCATTCATATTTGTTTTTATTCCAAAGTTATATCATTTCAAGGTTGCATTGAAATTTATAATTTGTTTGGTTTTGTTTTGGGTTGTAACACAAGATGTATAGCTTGGATCTCGCTCTCCACTCAAATTCTAGTCTTGTCATCGTGCTTTTGATTCCGTTGTGTCATTTATATTGCAATCTCCAGCCATAGAGGTGAGTAAATCGCACCTGACATTTTATACTTATGCAAATGTGAATTGCCAACAATTGAATGTGTAGTACTATTATGTTATGCTATAACTGCCTGTGATTATTTATGTATGATGTTAAACCTGTAAATTACATGTCATATCATCTGTTACTGTTATATAACGCTATTCTGTTTATTTATATCAGTTTATCACACTGCAAGTTCCCTGTAGAATAGAATTACTATGGGTTGAAATGATACATACCCTAACGGACTTTAGAATAAGGAAAAATCGTTATGGGCTGAAATGATAGGCCTGAACGATTTTTATTTATTTCATTTAACTTGGGATTTCGGGTTTGAAATGATAAAACCCGGATTTTTCCTTTGTAAATTACGCATTGAAATGATATATTATCTGTATCATTTGACTTAGGTTAGAAAAATATATATACAGACCCGTGGTTAATATATATATTTTCTTGAAATTATAAAATATGTTAAAAATGTAAATATTATGATAATTTGATTTTTATTTTAATTTAAAATGATTTTATAAAGTGTTATTGATTTTTCTATAAATTAAAAATAGTTAAATAAATAATTGTTTAAAAGTTGAAATTTGAAGTATAACTTAACTTGGAAAATGTGAAAGTGTTTTAAAATAAAAGTTAAGTTAAGAAAATAAAATGGAATTTAAATAAAATTATGAAATGGTAAACTTAATTAAAATGTTAAGTAAATGAAATATTATAAATTTTACATTTATTTTATAAGTGAATTATTAAAGATTTGATAATTGTTTGTGAAACTTTCACTTTGTAAAATCATAAATTAAGGGTTATTTAAATGATTGTTTTTAAAGTAAGAAAATATGACTTTTATAAGTAAAAATGGATTTAAATAAATTTTAATCGTTTATGAAATTGTAGTGAAAGTTTGGAATTTAAATTGACAGCATTCCTGAAATGCTGTCATTTCTAAAGTTAAAGATATTACAGCATTTTGTAAATGTTGTAATTGATATAAATGAACTAAATGGCTAAAATGAACTAAGTGCTGTAGTTGCTGAATTTAACTAAAAGTTTTATTTGAAATATAAACCTATTACAGCATCTTAATGCTGTCTTTTGCTAATTGAATTGTTATTAAACATAACTTTCCGTAGCATTTTCTAAATGCTGGAAAAGTTGAAATTTCATTGTTTTAATAAATTTAAGTGAATAAATGAATTCTAAAATGGTAAAATTTTGAGAATTGAATATTGACTATTAAATATAATAACTTCATTTTTAAATGATTTAAATGGAATAATTTGATTTGAAATATTTTGATATTTTGAAATGGATTTGAAATGATATTTGATTTTGAAGTATAAATTACCATTTTGGAATTTTAACCACGGGATGTAATTAAATTGATGGTTTTATGGATCCTTAAAGGATGGGCGATCCCAAGCATCCTTTAAGTTATTATGCATTGCTATTACAGTTCACTTGAGTTGGTTTACATTGTATAAGTATATATGTCCTGACTCGAGTGTTTTGTGTTTTACTTTACGCTCGGGTCAGCCTGAGAATCACAGCTTTGGATTCACCTTCTGGAGCTAGAGATCTGTTGGAGCTTATTTATCTATCGGTTCATCGACTTCTATTCCAGTTATTTCTTATTCAGTATTGTCTCGGTATTATTGATTTATGTATCATGACTTCTATTATATTTATTTTGACTATGAGAATTTGTATATGTTTTGAGAGTTTGTATATAGTAGCTTCATGAACTACTATGGTATTTTATTTCCGCTGTGAGTTATTCTGATATTCTGTGTCTGTGATTCTGTATTTGATTTTATTTGCTCCAAATTTTATTACAATCTGTTATTTTGAATTATTCAAGTCAGACATGTGTGGATTATTGTCGATTTGAATGGTCCAAAATAGTGGGTCGTTACATATTTCACATCAGTAGTAAGTGCACCCGACTGTTGGTAGCCTCAAAGTAAAGGGCAATCTTACGTCGAGTGACTCTACTATTGTTGCATCACTAACCTACAATGTCTAATTAACCATCCTGAGTCTTTACTTATATTTTCTTAGGTAGACATTGGATTTAGCTTACTAATTCCCTTTTTATTTAAGGGAATAAGTTTTAGCTTAAATATTTATTTACCCGTAAATCCCCGTTTAATGCTCATAAATGTCAATTTGTCCATAAAATCCTAACGGACCTTTCCTAAGACATTTATGTATGATTACTAATTTCAAATTAGTAACCATTTATATCTATTCCATTTTATCAGTCTTATTAATCCAATTACCCTATCAAATTATTGTAACTTCCTTATTTATTACCATTTATTCCTCATTTATTGGACTTACAACCTTTTAAATTCCTTTTTCCTTAATTAATTATCCTAAACACGAATATCATGTGCAAACGTCGTTATTAGCTTTTCATTAAATTATTATAAGGACAGCAAATTACGTACAAATATTTACTTTTATCAAATATATTCTAGTTATATATCTTGAGTATAATATTCTTTTCCATATCTAATTATTGGAATCATATCTAAAACGATTATCCGCTATAATTTTCATAAATTAGCCCAAAATAAAAGATTTAACTTTAAAAGATTACATTATTTGAAATTACAAGGAATAATCATTTCTTTTTATTACTGTAATAGACAGTGCAAACTACAATAAATTCATACTTTACACATCTCTTTCCCTTTCTGTTTGCATATATTCCTTGTTAGATCAAACGTAGTATTTTTCTAAAAGGGAAAGAAATCAAACTAATTTACAAGTATTAAACGAATCTATATTCCAATAATTCCAAATACATAAAAGTTTACATTTCTACAAGATTAGGGTAATCATCGAAATTTATACCAGTATTATACAACCTATTACAGGTGTGGAATAAATTTCATTCAAATCAATATTCTAAATTCATACTTTTGGGATTGATTTCCAGATCAGGTTGTAAACAATTTTAAATCGATTCATAAACAAGAAAATGTAGGCATAAAATTCGATTCGTTGCCTACAACTCATATACAATTATTCAGTTAGGCATAAAAATCAAAGAAACACCACTAGGATAATTTTCATATTATAGCAATCTATAAAATTTCCCACTCGCCTTTTAAAAGTGATACAAATCTCCATGTCTGAAGTAGAACTTTTGATTCATCTTCAAATTCTTTTTAATCTAAGAAATATGTATAAAAGGGTATATACATACATTAGAATTACAGATCTGAGAAAAGATTTGGGATATGTAGAGAAAATAGATACAAATATATATAAATATATAAATTACTTCCAATACGCATATGGTTGATTCTCATCTCTTCTCCTTCTCATCAGATTTCCAATCTTCTCCTATTTGTATGGATATAGCTACAAACATCTTATCTTTATAATTTGGAAAGAAAGTGTAACAACCCTATTTAAATTACCTGATTGTTTAAAAAAAATTTAGAACTAATGAATTCTAATTAGTGATTCATGAAATTTAGTTATGAAATTAATTATAATATTTGAGAATATTAACTTTGTTTTATCTCATTAATCTTAAGATAATTTTGTGGAATATGATAAATTTAAATAAGTGATTAATATTGAGATTTATTGTTTAAAACAGAAATTTGCAATTTATAGTTTATGTTATTGAAAATAATGAGAATAACTTTTCATTTTTAAAGTTACACATTTAAATTTGTGTAATATCTCAATATTATTAAAAATAAGAATTTTAACTTGTTAACTTTGTTTTGGTAGTTCGAGAAATAGATTTATGAGTTTTGTAAAAACATTATTAAGTGAAAGTTAGTTTAAATTTATGTTTTAATAAGTGATTAATTAAAAATTAAAATTAGCAACACTTCTTCTAAAAATGAAATTAGTAACACTTGGCTTATTGGATCCACATCTCACCCTCATGGCCCATTTAGAATAATTAGAAAAGAGAAATAGGTGTACGTATACTTTCTTCATTAATTCATTTCATTCCAGAGAAAACAGAAACAAACTCTCTTGCTCTCATTAACCCTAACTCAAGCAATCATCTAATTCTAGTTGCAAAACAAAGGGGTTTTGTCAATAATTGTATAAATCTAATTCAGGTAATCTCCTCCATCATCTAATGTATCTATTGTGTTGATTAATTTCATTTTTGGTTTAGGGTTGTAATCTTTTTTTTTCAATTTGCTGAAATTAAACTTAGGAATTGCTGAAAGTGTTGAGTTAAGGATTCTTGAAAGCTATTACATGGGAAAAAAGATGAGTAAATACTCACACAACCCATCTCTAGATAATTTGCATCCTTATGTAGTTAGAATAATCTGATATTTGCAGTTGTTGATTGAATGGATGATAAATTATTGAATGACCTTCGGTTGTTTGATGTTGTTGATTGCGAATATCTTGGATGTTAATCACTGTCAGTAATTTAGGCATATCCTTTTCATATCTTGTCGGAATTTGATAATTTTCAAAGTTTTGGAAATCTGAGACATTAAGGAACAACTTTCATGTTGTATGTTTCGAAATATTCTGTGATTCAAAGGGTCGAAATTGGGTTTGAAACTGATACATGCTCTGTTGTGTCAATTTTCTAAGTTGAAATCTGAAATAAAAATCATCATAACTTTTGATTGGTAAGTTGTAATTGAGTGAGGTTTTATTCATTTGAAAGGAATTTTTATAAGGAACAACTTTTATGTTTGATGTTTTGCATAATTTTGAAGTTTAAATGTTCAAAAACTTTTTTTTTGTCGCTGGCCTGTTAATTAAAAGACAGAATTAACAAACTTAAATCTGAGAAATTGTTTCAACCGTAACTTTCGAACCATATGTCCAAATTAAATGATTTTTTTTGCTAAAACATTTATCTACAACTTTCATGTTTTGAGATTTGAAAAATTATGGGATTTAAGAGGTCGAAACTGCAGATCTAAAAGCTCTAAAATTGAGTTAAAAATATATAAATGGATATGCTTCATATTCAAGTAATTTTATGAAAGAGAGTTTATTTAAAATTATAAATCTCAAACTTATTTCTAAATTAGTTTAACCTTCTTTTGTAAATGATTTTTGTAAGTAATTATATATATATATTTATATATATTAATTATTTTTAGTATAAAGGGTCATGGATTTGAAGATATGAGTGATTATGGTTTTATAAAATAAGTGATAACATATGCGGGTGGCTTTCGAAATATGGTTTTAAAATGGCAAGTCTAGTTTATTTCTAAATAATATATATATCAAAATGGATTTGGAAAAGTAATAAATTGGTTTTAAAATATGGGTTATTAACTAAGTGTTTTCTATAGAAATTTGAGACAAAATTGAGTATACAAGTGAAATTTTGGAATAAATAGAGTTATGGGATATAGTACCGAATAAGTGAATATTTTACTATAGTTAAATAATAAATGGGTTTATGGAAAATTTAATAATTATTTATAAACAATAAACTCAAAAGAGAAAAATGTTTTGAGAACCTTAATTCTATAATTTGAGGAGTACTAATAATCAACTTTGTGTCATCGATTGGTTTAAATGCTTTCGAATAACGCTTCGTCGAATATGGTATAACTCATTGAATAGAATGTTTGAGTGGAATTTACTAGCCCATTAACGAATACTCGAATTTCACCAGGTAGTATGGGTTGCCTTGGTTAAATTCTTGTGATCGTATTTGAGAAAGTACTTAACACTTTAGAGTTGTATTCTCTTCTGGTGTGCGACAAGTGGTTACTTGATCCTTAAGAGAATATGATTCAGGTTTTCCAGATATCCGTAATAAGTGATATTTACTATCTTTTAGTAAATACTTGGATTTCACCATACGGTATGGGACGTATTGGTTAAATCGTAGTAATTACTATAGGCAATAGTATTTGGCACTTTAGAGTTTACTCTCTTTTGGTGTGCGGCAAGTGGCTGCTAGATCCTTAAGAAGTTTATTCCTGGATTTTTTTCGAACATAATAATTTAATAATATTAAATAAATTTGGATTTATCGAGTCATGGTTTCTACGATCACCTTGATCGGCATGGACTATCCTTGAGATCATTCTGTGATTCTGTGTTCCCGGTCTAAGTACGATCCTTGGTATCAGATCGGTTCGAGTGATACCAATTTGTTTGTTTGTTTGCCACGGGTTTTGAGTACAATCATTGTGATTGTTTTGGACGATCATTATGATTGGTTTGGATTAAGATCTCTTAGATTCTGGATACTTGGATTTTTTGACTGTTCCGTGTTCGTGAAATAAGTATATATATGCTTGTATCTTGCGTTTGTGAAATAAACATATATTCTTGTGTCGTGTGTTCGTGAAATAAATATATGTTCTTGTGTCTTGCGATGGATGTTAAGTTAATTCTGTTATTTTGTGTTTAGTGACTAGTTCGTGTTTGGGACGTAAATTTATAACCCTATACTGAGTTAATCATTGATATTTGTGTGCTTAGAGATATTGTGTTTTGTTCTGTGAATTCAATCTTGAACATCTGTATTTATTTATATGTTTTTTTTGTGCTATATCTTGTTCTCATCCTATTAGATATTAGAGATAGTCTGACCCGGGTGTTATTTTGTTTGGGTCAGACCGAGACTTTTCAGGTTACAGGAATACAGGATAAGTATACATTTGGATGTTTGAGCTAGCAAGGAGATAAACACTTTTGACTTTTTAGTTTATCTCATTTAGGAAATTTGTGAATATGTTTGTAAGATGTACAATTGAGATTAGAGAATTGTTAAACTTGTATAACAATCGAGTTTAGTATTTCATTTTGTAAACTCAAAATTTGTATATGTGTAAGTTGAGATTTATTCCGCTGTGATCAGTGACTGTTATTTATGTGATATATTGTTCTGATTCTGAGAAATCGGTGTGTCTATTACTTTGTATTAATACTGTACACGTCAAATTCAGTTCAGATATTCAGTGAAAAGGTATAAATGACGTGTCAGTGTTAGTATAAAGATATATTCACATTCGATCGCCCTTAAAAAGCCGTATTCTCCGGATTAGCAGACGATATTACTTGTAATATTCTTTGCTAATCTGTGTATCGTGGTAGGGTCGTTACAGTTGGTATCAGAGCTATGTCAGAACATTATAACATATAATATCATGGATCTGAGACTTAGATGACTTAGAGTCCTATCCTCTGGGGTGTGTGGTAGATATATTAATTATCCAAGTAGGGATAGGAATATTAAATAATTATCGGGATAATCATTTGGGCTGCAAATTTATTTAAAAAAAAATAGTTTGACAAATTGGAATTTGTGACATTTAAAACCTTTAGTGAATAATGAGTAAAATATTTTAGAGTTAGGAAAATTTTGAAATTTAATTGGTATGAATTAAATTAAAATGAACTATTTTCTTTTAGTAGAAAATTTGGGAAATTATAGTAAATAAGTTTAATATTTAAATGATCTAGGAATAATCAGAGTTGCACAGCGGAATTTCAGACATTGAATTATTCTGCTGTAAGGATTATGTATGATTGATTGGTTGATTGGTTGCTAGGAATTGATTGTTTACTTGCATTTATTTAAAATTGGATGCATGGATATTAGTGATAATAAAATAAATGCAACTAAACTTGAAATTATTTATTGTGTTGACTTATCCAGATGTTGCTTAAGGATTCTGATCGATGTGTGGGACGCCATGTTATCGATAGGGGTTCCTAAACATCGAACGTGACATTTTGACATAAGTAATAATTAAAACTTGGAAATTTAAGTACGAATTTTTTTGTGTGTTATGGAATATTTTGATGCCAATCTAGCTAAAGTGTAATCATGAATTGTTAATATCTTCTATATGATATGAATTTGATATTGAATACTAATATGAATTTTTGAGATAGGTGCAAGTATCCGAAGTTAAATAGATATCTTTTAAAAGATTATAAATTGTTTACTTAAGGAATATTAGCAAACTCGCTAATATTTCAAATATAAGGTACGTATCTCGGAATACATATCGCATTTTTGTGTTTTTCCCTACGGGATGCCTCATCCGTGAGATGAGATGTATATTATGTAATTATATTCATATTGTAAAAATTTTCAAAACGCTAGCCGCGCAAAGGAGACGCTAGCGGAATTTTCCGCAAATTTAAGGCGTTAGAATATTTTTGAGAATTGTGAGAAATTTTGATAAAATAATAGTAATAATAATAATTTTGAGTGGAATTGATTGAATGTTTTGGAAATGAAATTAGAAACCAGTTAACAAATAATTGTTTTAAGAGGACATATATATATATATATATTCTTTCGTTAAGGAAATTGCGGGGACGCAATTTTTTTAAGGGAGGAAGTCTGTAACAACCCTATTTTAATTACCTGATTGTTTGAAAAATAATTAGAAATAATGAATTCTAATTAGTGATTCATGAAATTTAATAATGAAATTAATTATAATATTTGAGAATAGTAACTTTGTTTTATCTTAATTGATCCTAAGATAATTTTGTGAAATGTGATAAATTTAAATAAGTGATTAATATTGAGATTTATTGTTTAAAACCGAAATTTGCAATTTATAGTTTATGTTATTGAAAATAATGAGAATAACTTTTCATTTTTAAAGTTACACATTTAAATTTGTGTAATATCTCAATATTATTAAATATAAGAATTTTAACTTGTTAACTTTGTTTTGGTAGTTCGAGAAATCGATTTTTGAGTTTTGTAAAAACATTATTAAGTGAAAGTTAGTTTAAATTTGTGTTTTAATAAGTAATTAATTAAAAATTAAAATTAGCAACACTTCTTCTAAAAATGAAATTAGTAACACTTGGCTTATTGGATCCACATCTCACCCTCATGGCCCATTTAGAATAATTAGAAAAGAGAAATAGGAGTACGTATACTTTCTTCCTTAATTCATTTCATTCCAGAGAAAACAGAAACAAACTCTCTTGCTCTCATTAACCCTAACTCAAGCAATCATCTAATTCTAGTTGCAAAACAAAGGGGTTTTGTCAATAATTGTATAAATCTAATTCAGATAATCTCCTCCATCATCTAATGTATCTATTGTGTTGATTAATTTTAGTTTTGGTTTAGGGTTGTAATCCTTTTTATTCAATTTGCTGAAATTAAACTTAGGAATTGCTGAAAGTGTTGAGTTAAGGATTCTCGAAAGCTATTATTACATGGGAAAAAAGGTGAATAAATACTCACATAGTCCATCTCTAGATAATTTGCATCCTTATGTAGTTAGAATAATATGATATTTGGAGTTGTTGATTTAATGGATGATAAGTTATTGAATGAATGATAAGTTATTGAATGATCTTCGGTTGTTTGATGTTGTTGATTGCGAATATCTTGGATGTTAATCACTGTTAGTAATTTAGACATATATTTTACATATCTTATCGAAATTTGATAATTTTTGAAGTTATGGAATGCTGAGACATTAAGGAACAACTTTCATGTTGTATGTTTCGAAAAATTCTGCGATTTAAAGGGTCGAAATTGGGTTTGAAACTGATACATGCTCTGCTGTGTCAATTTTTTTAAGTTGAAATCTGAAATAAAAATCATCATAACTTTTGATTGGTAAGTCGTAGTTGACTGAGGTTTTTTCATTTGAAAGGTATGTTTATAAGGAACAACTTTTATGTTTTGTGTTTTGCATAATTTAGAAGTTTAAATGTTCAAAAACATGTTTTTTTGTCGCTGGCCTGTTAATTAAAAGACGGAATTAACAAACTTAAATCTGAGAAATTGTTTCAATCGTAACTTTTGAACCATATGTCCAAATTAAATGATTTTTTTTGTTTAAAGCTAAAACATTTATCTACAACTTTCATATTTTGAGATTTGAAATTTTTTTGGGATTTAAGAGGTCGAAACTGCAGATCTAAAAGCTCTAAAATTTAGTTAAAAATATATAAATGGATATACTTCATATTCAAGTAACTCTATGAAAGAGAGTTTATTTAAAATTATAAATCTCAAATTTGTTTCTAAATTAGTTTAACTTTCTTTTGTAAATGATTTAAATAAGTAATTATATATATATATATTAATTATTTTTAGTATAAAGAGTTATGGATTTAAAGATATGAGTGATTATGGTTTTATAAAAATAAGTGATAACATATGGAAGTGGCTTTGGAAATATGGTTTTAAAATGGCAAGTCTAGTTTATTTCTAAATAATATATATATCAAAATGGATTTAGAAAAGTAATAAATTGGTTTTAAAATATGGGTTATTAACTAAGTGTTTTCTGTGGAAATTTGAGACAAAATTGAGTATACAAGTGAAATTTTGGAATAAATAGAGTTATGGGATATAGTACCGAATAAGTGAATATTTTACTATAGTTAAATAATAAATGAGTTTATAGAAAATTAAATAATTATTTATAAACAATAAACTCAAAAGATAAAAATGTTTTGAGAACCTTAATTCTATAATTTAAGGAGTACTAATAATCGACTTAGTGTCATCGATTGGTTTAAATGCTTTCAAATAATGCTTCATCGAATATGGTATAACTCATTGAATAGAATGTTTGAGTGGAATTTACTAACCCATTAACGAATACTCGAATTTCACCGGGTAGTATGGGATGCCTTGGTTAAATTCTTGTGATCGTATTTGAGAAAGTACCTAACACTTTAGAGTTGTATTCTCCTCTGGTGTGCGACAAGTGGTTGATAGATCCTTAAGAGAATATGGTTCAGGTTTTCCAGTGGTATCCATAATAAGTGATATTTAGTATCTTTTAGTAAATACTTGGATTTCACCATACGGTATGGGACGTATTGGTTAAATCGTAGTAATTACTATAGGCGATAGTATTTGGCACTTTAGAGTTTACTCTCTTTTAGTGTGCGGCAAGTGGCTACTAGATCCTTAAGAAGTTTATTCCTGGATTTTTTTTCAAAAATAATAATTTAATAATATTAAATAAATATGGATTTATTGAGTCATGGTTTCTATGATCACCTTGATTGGTATGGAATATCCTTGAGATCATTCTGCGATTTCGTGTTCCCGGTCTGAGTACGATCCTTGGTATCAGATCGGTTCGAGTGATACCAATTTGTTTGTTTGTTTGCCACGGGTTTTGAGTACAATCATTGTGATTATTTTGGACGATCATTACGATTGGTTTGGATTAAGATCTCTTGGATTATGGATATTTGGATTTTGTGACTGTTCTGTGTTCGTGAAATAAGTATATATATATATATATATACACTTGTATCTTGTGTTTGTGAAATAAACATTTATTCTTGTGTCGTGTGTTCGTGAAATAAATATATGTTCTTGTGTCTTGTGATGGATGTTAAGTTAATTCTGTTATTTTGTGTTTAGTGACTAGTTCGTGTTTGTGACGTAAATTTATAACCTTATACTAAGTTAATCATTGATATTTGTGTGCTTAGAGATATTGTGTTTTGTTATGTGAATTCAATCCTGAACATTTGTATTTATTTATATATTTTTTTGTGCTATATCTTGTTCTCATCCTATTAGATATTTAGAGATAGTCTGACCCGGGTGTTATTTTGCTTGGGTCAGACCGAGACTTTTCAGGTTACAGGAATACAGTATAAGTATACATTTGGATGTTTGAGCTAGCAAGGAGATAAACACTTTTGACTTTTTAGTTTATCTCATTTAGGACATTTGTGAATATGTTTATAAGATGTACAATTGAGATTAGATAATTGTTAAACTTGTATAACAATCGAGTTTAGTATTTCATTTTGTAAACTCAAAATTTGTATATGTGTAAGTTGAGATTTATTCCGCTGTGATCTGTGACTGTTATTTATGTGATATATTATTCTGATTCTGAGAAATGGGTGTGTCTATTACTTTGTATTAATACTGTACATGTCAAATTCAGTTCAGATATTCAGTGAAAAGGTAGAAATGACGTGTCAGTGTTAGTATAAATATATATTCACATTCGATCGCCCTTAAAAAGCCGTATTGTCCAGATTAGCAGACGATGTTACTTGCAATAATCTTTGCTAATCTAGCTATTGCGGTGGGGTCGTTACAGAAAGTGGAGAAGAAGAAATGGCATAGCTTCGCTACTACCTCCATAAAAATATGAGAAGAGAAATGAGGGCTAGGCTTGAATTTATAGGCGCTGGAATCAACCAGAACTGTTAGATCGAAATATATTAAATTCGGGTCGTTGTGGCCTAGGTTTATTGTGCCCGCGGTTACCCAACCGGTCGACCACCTTGTATGCACTGGTCGACCGCTACATGTTGACCAGCCGTAGTGAACGGTCGGCCTGTGGGCCCAGACGGATAATTATAAACGTTAATTTTTTCTTATTTATTTATTTTCGTTTCAAATTTGTTTTTTGTACGTAAACTTTTCGTTTACACTTCGATCGCAAAACTCCAAATACGAAAGTTGGTCAGAATTTTGTCACGAACGCAATGGTGTAAGTTTCGTGGTCAAATTCCATAGTTTGCGTAAATTCCATCTTCGGAGCCTAATTAATTAACTGACTATCTAATTAAATAACTAACGTAAATATATATACATCGACCCACACGGTCGGAAAAGCAGAAAAACAGTTCATATTTCCTATTTTTATTGCGTAGGCGTACCTTTTTAGCATTTTTAAGCAAAGCAGTTATTAATTTATCATTTTAGCGCAACCCAATCAACCGAACGGTAGCCCCGGCACCTGTACTTACTCAATATAAACATGTAAGTAGCATATATATAAAATTATTAACATTTTACTCTTTTAAACAACTACAACACTTGCATATCAAAAGAAATGCATACTAAACAAGGTTTATAAGCAACTTATAAAATTTCAACATTACTTGTAATTGTTTACAACCAATTCATATACAATGACATTCAATTATTCATTTTCAATTAGTTTACATTTACTAATTTACATTCGTATTAGTTCACTTTCAAATCAAATTAAATTCAATTACTTTAGCTTTCAATTTCACAAATTCCATTTCATTAACACTTAATGAATTATACAATATACAATCAACTAACAACCATATAACAACCAATGTATATTCAACACAACCAAATTTATTCAATTTACTTTACTTACATTCAATTTGGTTCAACACTTTTAATTCCAATTGGTTTAATATTAAATTGGCTTCCATTCAATTCATTCAAATTCCAATTCATTAGCTTTTAATGAATTAACACTTACATTCATTATTCCATATCAATTTATTCACATTCGATTGATTAACATTCAATTCATTTGTTTAATTCAATTGCTAATTCATTTTTCAAATAAAGTTGAATTCCATTTATATAACTCAAGTTCACATTCATTTCATTAATTCACTTTATTAATTCACTTTGATATCAAAATCAACTTCATTTATCATTACTTAAGTTATATTCCAATTAAACATCATTTGTTTAACTTACTTAAATTTCCACTTATAAATTCAATTCAATTTATTTAACTTTCCTTTAGTTAAATTTCCAAATCATATTATAAGTATAAAACTCATTTCACTTATATTCATCAATTTCAATTTGGATTTTAATTTAAATTTTGTTTATCACAACAAAACTTAAATTTTCCAATTTCTATTATGGTAGCAAATCCATCACATAGAAACTCGAAAATGATACTGATGATGCTGCAGTCATCACCCTTATTATTTCCCAGCAACAATAGTGAATTCAGTGCTTTAAATTCTTCCAAAAAAATTCCTTTTATTTATAAATCCTTTTCTCATATAATTTCACTATTTTACTTTACTTATACAAGATTATTTCACAATTGCAAATCATATTAATTATAATTCCATACTTAATAATTCATTTGCTTATATACTTCATTCTTTTACAATTGTTGTTTTTATTTAATTTATTCAAACAACTTTTATCAATATATATATTTCCTTACATTTTCAACAACCAAACAATCAATTTATATACACTTTAATAATTCTGAAAAATTATCTCCTTGATATACAAAATATAATCGAGGTAAAATTATTTCATTTACCCAATTTAAAATGATACTATGTCGACTTGCCTCGTTTAAGTGTTTAGAAACCCCTATCGATAATATGGCGTCCCACATACCGACCAGAATTCATAAATAGCTCAACGGATAAGCAAACACAATATAAAACAATTTCATATTCACTAACAAATACGCACTCGTATCTATTATTACACTCACACTCATTCTAGAGTACTACTGACTCTATCTCTAATGAGTAATTCCCAACAGAGCCAAGGTTGTCACTTAACCATATGCTCTGATACCAAATGTAACGACTCGACTTTTCGTCGCTCGAAAATCGACATTAATACGTCCACGGTATCAACTGTCGATCAATCGAATGCCGGAAAACCGAATGGTTATGGAGAAAAAGAAGAGGTAGAAGAAGACAGAAGAAAAAGAAAGAAAAAGAACACAGAAACAATATCAGAATCTCACATATCGCAGCGGAACAACATATAATAGATAAATGAATAATCTTTAAAACAAAGAACTATATCATTTTATACATTACATCATCATCAGAGTTTACAACAACAATATACAACACAACTGGACAGTTATATAAACTTGTCCTCATATAGAATACACAGCGGAATAAATAATATCATATACAAATGCTACGTCTCGCCATCCAGCTCGCCATTGAGCTCCACAGCATCCCGAATCCAGAATGACCTGATAACCTGACTCTAGACTGCCCGTGTGGAAATTGGTGGGCACCCAGAGTTTAGGAAGGAAACAATAAACTCCAGGTCAGTCATGGTGACTGGTGTGAGAACTTAAAACAGTTTTATCTTTAAAACACAACAACAACAAAGCAAGTAGAAAATATCTGCAATGCTTTTGGAAAATGAAACTACCATAAGACCTCCCGCCACACACACAATGCAAACGCAAAATTGGAGGAGATTTCTTCTTATGATAGTCAAACATGCTTACTACGCAAATCATTGGATTATTATTATTAGTGCATAGTGCAGAAAACATTTCGAAAGTATAATATTAATCTTAGCCAACATACAACTAGTATCGTATGCCTACTATAGCTACCATCTAAACAGTGGTGACCACCATAAGTAAATGGCAGGTTCTACAACTAAAACCGTACAAGGTTCGTATTGGAAAATTGATTTTCCAACAAATGGTCAGGCTAAGGAACTTCCTACGCCACGTAGGAACGCCTCTGGTTGGACGCTACGAGAGACAACCTGCTCTCTGCCAACACAAGGCCGGTTACTCCCTTCCCGGGCAGTAAACCTGAGATATGCCACCCTCGGTCCTTTGGGACCTTTATCCGAGCGCTCGGTAATCAACATCACACATAATAAATAAAGTGTGTCCACATGAGTAAGTATCTGGGCTCCATACCATGATACTACACTTTTCCAGAAGGAATGTAACGACCCGCTATTTTGGACCATTCAAATCGACGATAAATCCACACATGTCTGACTTGAATAATTCAAAATATCATATTGTTAATTTAAATTTGGCAAAACTCAGCATATGCAGTAAATAAATCAATCACAGAATCACAGACATAGAGTAATACAATGATACGCAGCGGAATAGATAAAATAGTAGTTCATGAAGCTACTATATAAACATCAGAGTTAGAAATAAAATACAACAGAATATCTCAAATGCAGTGAAGTCTTCAGTACGAATAGACGACCTCTTTAAACAAATCAACTGAAGAGCAGAAAGCTGAATCGATGGTTGGATCTCCAAATGAAGCTCCAAACTCCAAAGGTGAGTCTCAAATACTGTATCACTCGGTCTGATCCGAGCGTAAAGCAAAACACAAAACACTCGAGTCAGGATTAACATTCTTATATAAATAAATCCAACTCAAGTGAAATATCAACTGAAATACAAGTAACTTAAAGGATGTTTGGGATAACCATCCTCTAAGGATCTTCAGAACTATCTACAAGGTGGAAATATACATTATAACACCGTGGTCATTTCAATTTAATTTATACTTCAAAACCCAAATATCACTTTATTTCAAATATAACTATTTTCCAAGATAGTATATATATTAATTAATTTATAAAGTAAAGCATTTAATTTTCTCAAGTCTCGCAAATCGATTCAAATCAACTTCAAATTCCAAATTCAAATTTATTCAAAGCTCAATTCATCAATTCAATTCAGTTCTAAATATATCATTTAAATTTTCAATATATTTCAAGGCTTTAATATTCAACATTTTCAAAGTTAAATTTAACAGTTTCATATAGCACTTGATTTAACTTTATTATTATTTAATCAGGGAATATTCACTTAATAAATTCAATATCATTTAACTAGCCTTAAATTACATTTTTACTAAATATTTCCTTAAATTTATTTAAACAAGAAATATTATTTAAATTACTTGAATTAAACCCCAGTTATAAATCATATCTTAAATCTCAATTTCAATAAGTTTCACATCGGTTTAATTTAATAAAATTCTTTAATGAATAAAATTTCAACTAAATTCAAATTATCTTCCCAACCTTAACTTATTCAAATTATTATCAAAAATCTATTTTGAAATATAAATTTTATACTTAAACATATTATATGTATTAAATCCATCCTAATTAAATTAAATATCATTATTTAATATATATATATATATATATATATCATTACCATTTATATATAATAATTTAAGGCTCAACATTTATTAAAACCATATATTTCTTTCCAAACCATAGAATTTATTTTCAAAATATTTATATATGTGGACCAACGGTGTCTGTATATATATCTATCATATGGTTAAGTGATATGGATATTTATCATTTCAATCCGAAATTTAAATATATACGGGTAGAATCAATTCAACCCGTAATCCCAATTTCAATTCAAATGAAAATCGCTTGGGTCTATCATTTCAACCCATAACGATTTTCTCCTATTCTAAAGTCCGTTCGGGTATGTATCATTTCAACCCATAGTGATTTCTATACTAACAGGGAACTTGCAGAGTGATAACAGATATAGAAATAATATAATAGGTATAGATATATCATCAATAACAATATAATATAAACAGCAGGATATGGTGTCATATCCCACAGGTGAACAGTTACAGATAATAGCATATATAACAATTTAAATAACTACAATAGCATATTTCAATTGTCGTTTCAATTGAAATCAAATTTAATAAATAAAAGAACGTTAATCGTGAGTGATTGCTCACCTTCCGAGGCTAGAAAATACAGAAGATGGCACGGATACGCACACTGATACGAACACTGAAATTTGAATGATGAATCGAAGCAAAGCAAAAATCGGCACAGATTCAACGATCAAAGCTGATAATAAGAAATGGATGAAATCAAATTAGAACAGGATCAATGACGATAGATAGTATAAGTGAATTTATATATAAACTATATATAACTATGAATATACCAAATCATATTCTAAATACAACCACATTTTTAAATTAAATATATATATATATATATATATTTCAAAAATTATTGTTTTTAAATTAAACTCACATATTTTGAATCAATACCTTTTACTTAACAGTTTAACATCTAAATCTTTTATATGACTTACGTGATCAACCATCAAACCCAAAATACTGTGTATATATATACGTGCAAACAAATACATTCATGTTAGAAAAATGTATGCAGACACAATACAAACCCAAACCTATATGCCGACCCATTATACAATACACACAATACAAGAATATCCCTCCTTTTTTCCCACCAATATATAGTACATAGACCATAGATATGCAGACTTCTATATGCGCAGAAAGAAATATATGCATATTTTGAGTGATACCTATTATATCCTAACAAATTATTAGTGCAAACAAAGCAGACTACTAGCTAAAATACATCGTAATTTAAATGCAATATATATGAGCAATGTATATACATTATATTTCAAAACTACACTTAACACAAGATTTATAAAATGGTATATAAAAAAATGTTAATAAACTTGCTATACATAAACTGAAATTAATATAATACAAACTGTTATGTATACAATATATAGGCATTTTGAAATCAATATAGATCTATATAATATATTAAAATACTCTTATGTGAACAGTAAAAATCTATATAATTCAAATCAATTATCATGAGCTGTCACAATATAACCTATACCACTAACCAATATATAACAAAATATATGTATATGCAAAACAGATAGAAGTACTATACCTAATATATGCGAACGCATGCAACCATGGTGATGAGTGGCTGATGGGTTGCTGTCGTGTGGTGGAAGGCCGAAGCCGAAGAGTGGATCAGAGGGGAGTCTCGGCGGTTGTAGGTTTGGAGTTCGGTACCGGCTTTGGGAAGAGAATGAAAAAAAGGAGGAAGGAAATTGGGTGGAATGACGTGAAAGTAATAAAAAAATGGGCTCTGTGTATTAGTTTCAGAAATGGAGAAAATAAGAGGGGAGAGGAAGAATAGATCTGGGGAGGGAAGAAGGAATCAGAGCGATTTAGAAAGAAAACGAAATGAATAGAATAAAATATATATGAAAGCGGATGTAAGTGGCAACGGTCAGTGAAGAATTGAACGGACTAGAAATAAATAGATTTTTTTTCAAAGCAATATGATAGTAAATGCCAGCTATCAAATTCAGGGAACAAAATTTTAAAGCGATTTAATTCTTTTTTTGTTGCTAGGCCGGTTCAAATTTTAAATGTAACGGAAAATCAAAGGACACAATTTACGTACCTTCACAACGAACCGTTATCATTGTTCCGTTGCATACCGGACCTCAACCACAGAAATGAATATACCGTTAAGATCAACACGATGAGACGATCAAAACGGTACACAGATATCAATGGTACGATCGTCCGATCAAAAGTCAATAATCGGTACCGAAAAATGCTGCTACTTTACCAGAAATAAGATAAACGGAGCAGTAGAAGTCCAAATTTGGAAAAACGAATTTCGCAGTCTAATTCAGAATGATCTGAATAAATTTTCTCCTGTTGACATATTTTGGTTTCGGAAAACTTTTAAATTCACTGTTATTAACCGGTTTGATTTGAAATAAAATTTCTCAGGAAAATAAACTTCAATATTATCAGATGAAAATTTACCAGTTGCTATATTAAAATAGACGTATTCCAAATAATAAAATTTTAATTTCAAATTTTACTGTTTAAAATTCCACAAATTTCCAATTAAATATACTTTTAAAACCATTAAATTTTGCGGGTCGTTACACTCTCCCCCACTCAAAACTTTTTGTCCCCGAAAAGGAAGGAAGTAGAAGAATAGAAACAACCAGACAGAAAAGATAGATTGAAAGTTAAGATTAAACAATTAATTTAAAATTATATAAATTTTACTTGAAATATTCATTTGGAAACTTCGTTTGCAAATCAATTATTTTAATACTTTAATACGTTTCAAAACTCATTTGTAAAGTTTCTTTCTTTCTTTATAAATACCATTTATATGTTTATAACACCTTTATAATTATATGGAAACTATTTGAAAACAATTATTTACATTATTACTTATATTTACAAAGAAGCTATCTGAAAACATTAATCCATAATTCATAAATTTATTAATTTATCTCAAGATACTTTCAAATATTATTAATAAACAAATAATCATTTACTTTAAAAATGTTTTATTTAATTAATAACTTCTAAAATATTTATAACACTAAAAATTTCTATTAAACCATGTGGTATCTAAATAAACAATATTTAAAAAGGATATAGTCAACAAGGAAAAGAAGGAGGATTTGGAAAAGCAGAATATAGGTGAATAAATAAAGTTGAGCAGATAAGGTTGATTCAAAAGAATAGTATCAGGCACGAATAATTAATTTAGAACCATAAGGGTTTTAATTTCAAATATTAATACAAAATTCCTTTGTTGGAAATACTTTTATAATAAAAT
Organism: Allium fistulosum; assembly: GCA_030737815.1. NCBI lineage: Eukaryota > Viridiplantae > Streptophyta > Magnoliopsida > Asparagales > Amaryllidaceae > Allium > Allium fistulosum. Next base: position 801,547,004 of record CM060903.1, on the reverse strand, counting down.
ACCTTTATAATAAAATATTTTTATAACTCGATGTTTCAACAAGTTTATCCTCGTTCCTGTAGACTCTGGTAGTGCGTTGATCAGGCGCAAAACTAGAATTCTCCAGGTACTTAGTAGACTTGTTTCAACACCCAGTGAAATACTGGAAAAACTTATAAAAAAAACAGATATGGAAAGTACAATCCAAACAAATCAACCAAACCAAACCTTTGTCCGATCATGGTTCGCAGATACACAATGTTACGCTTGGTTCCCCCAGGAAACAATCCATATCCGTAAGCTTTCTCAGCCCTGCGAGTTACGCAATGATGACTAGTAGAATGCAGGATACACAATGGTTACGCCTGGATCCCCCAGGAAACAATCCGTACCCCCAGGCAAGACTCAGCCAAGCATTTGCGCTACTATTCGCGACCTACACAGATTGCAGGATACACAATGGTTACGCCTGGATCCCCCAGGAAACAATCCATACCCCTAGGCAAGACTCAGCCAGGCAATTGCGCTATGCAGTCACGAGAGAAAAATAAGACCATGGGTAACGCCATGGAATTCGAAGGACACTCGAGTATCATATCCGGAAAACCAAAATCAGAGAGAATAATATCGGTAGAATGAATCCAAGATGTGGCCACAAATCGGATATCAAGCAGAAGGCACTTTCCATATCTTTACTTCGAAAATATGTATCATATAGTACCTTTTCAAATCACTTTCAAATATCGTACTTATATAAAATCCATTATATATAAGATTTAAAATTTCAAATCAAATACTTTTCCAAAATCAAAGTATATCAAATCATACTTATATAGACTTCAATTATATAAGATTTCACTTTCAAATTGAGTACCCTTTCAAATCTATAGTTTTCGAACCAATTTCATACTCATACAAATCAATTTTATATAAATTCGACAACTCCCAAATCAAGTGTTTAGTAACATAAGGTTCTCAAATTTCAATTTGTTTCAATATCAGTTCAATTTCAAAATCATATACAATTTCACCAAATTATTTCTTCTCAAATTAATTATCTTTAGTTTCAAAGTTTCCAAAATAATAGATTTAGAAAATAAATCTAAATTTCCAAATCAATATGATTTAAGTCAACCAATTCATTTCCAAAATCAAATGTTTTCAAAATCATCTTATACTTACGTAAGGTCCATCTTCTATAAGGATCAAATTTTCCAAAATAAATTTCGCTGTATGAAGGTCAATTTAACATGACAACTTCCAATTTCAGCGTCAAAATATATCAATGATATTAGAATATAAGATGTACATACGTCATCATTTCGCAGAATCACATTTGATCGCTCGCTCGATCACACAAGTTCACTTTCGAACTAGTATTGTCCATTCGACTTCCCTAATGCGGACTTCGATATGGTTTCTCGACTAGAAGTCCTCAGTCTCCTTGCATAGCCATATACTATGATAGAGAATTCTAGAATCAAGCCCAAAATCCATATCAATTATTCGCCATCAAGAATCGAATGAAAAATCCTAACACGAAATGGTGTAATTCACCTCGAACTTGTGTACTCAACCTGGATCAAATTAATTATGCGAATAAAACAGCATACGTACAAATTATATATTTATTCCAACTTGTTAAAATATATAGTTTCATAAAGATGTTACTAAATTGAAACATTTAACTAAATCTTATTCAAAATATATTGAAGACCAAATTCTTTCAAAACATTTCAAATCTAAATTCCATATTTAGAAAAATTCAAAATAGCCTTATTCATTTACTTAACAAAACAGTTTCAACCTATTTAAATCATATTACTACATATTTTAACATACATACCGAACTTATATTTTATACTTTTCAAAATTTCTTAGCTTTGAAAAGTTAACCTTGATTTGGAAGTGCTCGAACCTTCAAAATAGTTGAAGAAATCATTTTAAAATTCAAGAGTTGGAAATCAGCAACAAATCAGTAAATCAATTTTAATGGATAGGGTTATATCAAATCCAAAACTCAAGGACTGAACACCGGCTCATTTCAAATCGTTTCAAATACATATACATATATCTTTCGAATATCAAATCATACTTCCAAATTTTGAAATCAAAATTTGTTTCGCAAAATCACTCGCGTAGCAATGCTACTAAAGTGATTTATCCCCCACTCTGAAACTCGAAAATCAATGTCGATGATGCGTGCACTCATCACCAAAATTATTTTCCAACGACATAAGTGAGTTCTGGACTTCTATTTTCTCAAACTTCTTTGAAATTTCTTCGAAATTATTCGAAACTCATTAGGAGTCATTTGAAACATTTCTTATTCAGAAAATACCTTTAAATCATATTATTATTATATATTTCAAAATCAAAACCAATTTCAAAATACCAGAGTTCAATTCTCGAATTTCAAATTTAAAAATCCTTTAGTCATAAATCATTTTTAGATAAACCAAATTCTTATATAGTTTTTTTTTCAAAATTACAAATCCTTTCGAAACCTCAAATTCTTATTTTAAAAAGGGTATATAATCTTTATCGAAAACATTTCACCTTTATATATAGAATATAATCACACTTATCAAAGTAATAATTTCGATATATAAAACAATTTCTAAAATATAAACAAGCCCGATTTTTCAAAGTATGGTTCAAGAATGGATTTCAAAACAAAGATAGAGATTTAAATTAAAGGAACTCAAATCAAATAGAATTCTGATTCGAAGATAGGCTCGATCAAAGATGAGATAATTTTATTTCAAAATGGAAGATGAATATACTTATATAAACCGCGGGCGACCATAACCGGGTCAACCGTGACTTCAAGAACAAGATTGATGCAGAATTCTAAGAAAAATCAACATTCGATCGCAAGAGATAGCGACATCTAAACCAAAGATATAAAAATCTCCGGTGACTCAATGCTAATTGTGAAGGAGTTTCACCCCTTCACACTCATTAAAAGATTGGTGGGATCCTATTCTCATAGAGATCATTCGAAGTGGAGTTATGGGATACTCCAGAATCAAAAGAATACAAATAGGGAGAGACAAGAATGAGTTTTGGAACCGTAGGGAACGTTCCAAAGTTTAAAGGAATCCTAATCGAAGCAAATCCTAACCAAGATTAGAGATATATAACCTATATCGATACAGAAGAATTCCCATTCAAAATTTGGAAAGACTCGAATTCATAACATACGAAAACAGAAGCATAAATGTCTCCAGTTTGACAACTTCAGCTAAGCAAAAGATACAATAGAGTTCGCTTAAAGCAACCTAACATACAACAGATAACAAAAGGTCCACAGATTTACCACTCCTACATAAACAAAGCATCAGTATTAATTCTTCCAGGTGATACATCAACGGGTCCAGAACACTCCCCATCAATGTGCCCCCAACATCTGCATTTCTGGCATAGGTGCACTACACTCCCATCTTCCTTAATGAACTGCGGGTACGCAACCTTCTTTCCATACTTTCGCACAGAACAATTCCTGGCTATATGCCCAGGCCTCTTACAGTGATAGCAAATGGTTGATTGGTCGACTGATGTAGTGGGTGCATATTTCACTTTCTTCACCTTTTGGCAGCGACTGGGAAAGTGCCCCTCACTACGGCATCTAAAACAGAAGATCTTGGATCGAAAATGCTTGCCCTCCTTCTTCTTTCCTGCATTCCTTTTCCCGCACATGGCTGCATAGTGTCCCTTTTCCTGACACCGATAACAAATGACATGGCCATAAGGACCCGGTTCTGCTCTTTCTCTCCACAGCCTCTCTTGTTCCTCGATTGCTTTCTCCCGTTCTTTACGGGCCAGTGCTCTTCGTGCCCGACGGGCTGCTTTCTGCGCTTCTGATTTTGCCATTACAAAATAGTTTCCTATCATTCAAAAATTCAATGAGTCCAAAATCAACAAGATAGAAGTTCAAAATTTAAGGGAAAATTAAATCAAAGGGAGTTTCAAAACAAAAGGGAAAGGACTCGAACGAAGATGAGATAATTAAAATTCAAAAAGAGAAGATGGATATACTCATATAAGAATATAATTAGGGAGAGGCCAGAACGAAAGTGATTCCGCAAATCAGTTTACCATATATGTTAAGTTTGCCTAGAGCCAAAGCTCTGATACCAACTGTAACGACCCGCTATTTTGGACCATTCAAATCGACGATAAATCCACACATGTCTGACTTGAATAATTCAAAATATCAGATTGTTAATTCAAATTTGGCAAAACTCAGCATATGCAGTAAATAAATCAATCACAGAATCACAGACACAGAGTAATACAATGATACACAGCGGAATAGATAAAATAGTAGTTCATGAAGCTACTATATAAACATCAGAGTTAGAAATAAAATACAACAGAATATCTCAAATGCAGTGAAGTCTTCAGTACGAATAGACGACCTCTTTGAACAAATCAACTGAAGAGCAGAAAGCTGAATCGATGGTTGGATCTCCAAACGAAGCTCCAAACTCCAAAGGTGAGTCTCAAATACTGTATCACTCGGTCTGACCCGAGCGTAAAGCAAAACACAAAACACTCGAGTCAGGATTAACATTCTTATATAAATAAATCCAACTCAAGTAAAATATCAACTGAAATACAAGTAACTTAAAGGATGTTTGGGATAACCATCCTCTAAGGATCTTCAGAACTATCTACAAGGTGGAAATATACATTATAACACCGTGGTCATTTCAATTTAATTTATACTTCAAAACCCAAATATCACTTTATTTCAAATATAACTATTTTCCAAGATAGTATATATATTAATTAATTTATAAAGTAAAGCATTTAATTTTCTCAAGTCTCGCAAATCGATTCAAATCAACTTCAAATTCCAAATTCAAATTTATTCAAAGCTCAATTCATCAATTCAATTCAGTTCTAAATATATCATTTAAATTTTCAATATATTTCAAGGCTTTAATATTCAACATTTTCAAAGTTAAATTTAACAGTTTCATATAGCACTTGATTTAACTTTATTATTATTTAATCAGGGAATATTCACTTAATAAATTCAATATCATTTAACTAGCCTTAAATTACATTTTTACTAAATATTTCCTTAAATTTATTTAAACAAGAAATATTATTTAAATTACTTGAATTAAACCCCAGTTATAAATCATATCTTAAATCTCAATTTCAATAAGTTTCACATCGGTTTAATTTAATAAAATTCTTTAATGAATAAAATTTCAACTAAATTCAAATTATCTTCCCAACCTTAACTTATTCAAATTATTACCAAAAATCTATTTTGAAATATAAATTTTATACTTAAACATATTATATGTATTAAATCCATCCTAATTAAATTAAATATCATTATTTAATATATATATATATATATCATTACCATTTATATATAATAATTTAAGGCTCAACATTTATTAAAACCATATATTTCTTTCCAAAACATAGAATTTATTTTCAAAATATTTATATATGTGGACCAACGGTGTCTGTATATATATCTATCATATGGTTAAGTGATACGGATATTTATCATTTCAATCCGAAATTTAAATATATACGGGTAGAATCAATTCAACCCGTAATCCCAATTTCAATTCAAATGAAAATCGCTCGGGTCTATCATTTCAACCCATAACGATTTTCTCCTATTCTAAAGTCCGTTCGGGTATGTATCATTTCAACCCATAGTGATTCTATACTAACATGGAACTTGCAGAGTGATAACAGATATAGAAATAATATAACAGGTATAGATATATCATCAATAACAATATAATATAAACAGCAGGATATGGTGTCATATCCCACAGGTGAACAGTTACAGATAATAGCATATATAACAATTTAAATAACTACAATAGCATATTTCAATTGTCGTTTCAATTGAAATCAAATTTAATAAATAAAAGAACGTTAATCGTGAGTGATTGCTCACCTTCCGAGGTTAGAAAATACAGAAGATGGCACGGATACACACACTGATACGAACACTGAAATTTGAATGATGAATCGAAGCAAAGCAAAAATCGGCACAGATTCAACGATCAAAGCTGATAATAAGAAATGGATGAAATCAAATTAGAACAGGATCAATGACGATAGATAGTATAAGTGAATTTATATATAAACTATATATAACTATGAATATACCAAATCATATTCTAAATACAACCACATTTTTAAATTAAATATATATATATATATATATTTCAAAAATTATTTTTTTTAAATTAAACTCACATATTTTGAATCAATACCTTTTACTTAACGGTTTAACATCTAAATCTTTTATATGACTTACGTGATCAACCATCAAACCCAAAATAGTGTATATATATACGTGCAAACAACTACATTCATGTTAGAAAAATGTATGCAGACACAATACAAACCCAAACCTATATGCCGACCCATTATACAATACACGCAATACAAGAATATCCCTCCTTTTTTCCCACCAATATATAGTACATAGACCATAGATATGCAGACTTCTATATGCGCAGAAAGAAATATATGCATATTTTGAGTGATACCTATTATATCCTAACAAATTATTAGTGCAAACAAAGCAGACTCCTAGCTAAAATACATCGTAATTTAAATGCAATATATATGAGCAATGTATATACATTATATTTCAAAACTACACTTAACACAAGATTTATAAAACGGTATATAAAAAAAATGTTAATAAACTTGCTATACATAAACTGAAATTAATATAATACAAACTGTTATGTATACAATATATACGCATTTTGAAATCAATATAGATCTATATAATATATTAAAATACTCTTATGTGAACAGTAAAAATCTATATAATTCAAATCAATTATCATGAGCTGTCACAATATAACCTATACCACTAACCAATATATAACAAAATATATGTATATGCAAAACAGATAGAAGTACTATACCTAATATATGCGAACGCATGCAACCATGGTGATGAGTGGCTGATGGGTTGCTGTCGTGTGGTGGAAGGCCGAAGCCGAAGAGTGGATCAGAGGGGAGTCTCGGCGGTTGTAGGTTTGGAGTTCGGTACCGGCTTTGGGAAGAGAATGAAAAAAAAGGAGGAAGGAAATTGGGTGGAATGACGTGAAAGCAATAAAAAAAAATGGGCTCTGTGTATTAGTTTCAGAAATGGAGAAAATAAGAGGGGAGAGGAAGAATAGATCTGGGGAGGGAAGAAGGAATCAGAGCGATTTAGAAAGAAAACGAAATGAATAGAATAAAATATATATGAAAGCGGATGTAAGTGGCAATGGTCAGTGAAGAATTGAACGGACTAGAAATAAATAGATTTTTTTTCAAAGCAATATGATAGTAAATGCCAGCTATCAAATTCAGGGAACAAAATTTTAAAGCGATTTAATTCTTTTTTTGTTGCTAGGCCGGTTCAAATTTTAAATGTAACGGAAAATCAAAGGACACAATTTACGTACCTTCACAACGAACCGTTATCATTGTTCCGTTGCATACCGGACCTCAACCACAGAAATGAATATACCGTTAAGATCAACACGATGAGACGATCAAAACGGTACACAGATATCAATGGTACGATCGTCCGATCAAAAGTAAATAATCGGTACCGAAAAATGCTGCTACTTTACCAGAAATAAGATAAACGGAGCAGTAGAAGTCCAAATTTGGAAAAACGAATTTCGCAGTCTGATTCAGAATGATCTGAATAAATTTTCTCATGTTGACATATTTTGGTTTCGGAAAACTTTTAAATTCACTGTTATTAACCGGTTTGATTTGAAATAAAATTTCTCAGGAAAATAAACTTCAATATTATCAGATGAAAATTTACCAGATGCTATATTAAAATAGACATATTCCAAATAATAAATTTTTAATTTCAAATTTTACTGTTTAAAATTCCACAAATTTCCAGTTAAATATACTTTTAAAACCATTAAATTTTGCGGGTCGTTACAAGGAATGGTCATACCCTAGGGGCGCTACCCCTGAAACATTGCCACATCTTTCCTGTTTCGACCATTTCCGGATTGTGAGGACTGACAAAGTCTCATCCACAAAGCTACGCTTTTTCACAAAGCCACGCTTTGATCACAAATGATCAATAAATGATTATCACACAGCAACACTCAGCATGCCACATTACCAGATTGGGAATATATCGTTGATAAATTTCAACTACATAACCTCTGAGCTCGTACATCTCAAAGAAGGGTGTTAAGCTAAGAGAATAAATTCTCCGCCACCAACGGAAATGTATTTGAAAGAAATCAGCTTTATATCTCAAAATGTAATGTCAGACATGTAACCATACAAGTCTGTTCCGGGTTCGAACAAAACCGAAGGCACTTCCGAAGAAGCCCTTGCAAATCCGGGTATTCACAATCCCGATAAAACTTCCCATCACAAAGGAAATCTCTATACCGTAGCTAACGGTGCAGAGACAATCGATAGGTCATCCTATCGTTTTCACAAATACCCAGTCTTCACCACCGGTCTTCAATACGATCCATATCGTCGTATCACTAATTCGGAATGGGTTATATGACACAAAGGTCTTTTCCCGGCTAACCCGAATAGTGAGCACAATATTTCAAAACATATGAATATTGGGATTTCAATTAAGTCACAACTTATTACCCAAATCCTTTCCTTTAAATGGTTTAAACAAATTACCATTTTAAATCTTTAAACAAAAAGATTTACTTCACAAAGTTTACCCAGTTTCACAAAGATTCATTCACAGATTTCCAAATCAATTTCCATCTCAATTTGATCAACCCATTAAATCTTTAAATCAAGATTTAATTTATAGCTTTCAAAACTATTCACAATTCAATTCTTTTATAATATAAAAGATACACCTTTTAAAATCATCTTTGATTTCAAAATAAAGATTAATCATCGTCACAAAGGTTAATTCCTAGTTTTTCAAACTAATTTCATTTTAACTTGAGTTGTTTTCAATACAAATTGGAAATCTTTTCACTTTATGAAAGCCATTATTATTTGAAAACGGATAGTTTTCGTTTTGGGAAAAACTGGTTACGATTACACAGTTTAAAGCCATTCAAGTATAAACTTGAATTTAAATTTAAATTTTCCAAAACCGTATTTTAATTGGTTAAAAACCCATATAAACACCTTTTATACTTATAAAATCTTTTAGACCAAAATTCCCAAATTATTGAATTCAATTCAAAATATGGAATTCAAAATTTAAATCAAATGATTTAAATTCCAATTTTTATTAAGTTATTTAAAATAACTTTTATTTCTGAAACCCATTTCAAAAACTTTCAATTCAAATTCTAAAACTATTTTGGATTCAAAAACTCAATTTTCCCAAAATTGATAAAAAATCTGTGACCTAACCGATTTCCACGTGAAATCCACATTTGTGTGTGTATTGTGTAGTCCACGGGTTTAACACAATAGTGCAACAACATTCAATCATCACAGATCAAATATAACAATATAATTGATAAGCGGTATAAAATATAACGTTTACCTTCATTCACAGATCACAGGTAAATAGATCACAAATCACACACAAATCAGAATATATCACAAAACATCACACATCAAAGATGTCAAACAATTTAACATCCAATATAATCCAAACATCCTTAGATAGGATTAATATAATCATCTGATAATTTTAAATCAGATAAATTTTTTTATAAATCAATTTTACTAGTTATTGTAAATTAAAAATCAATTATTTTCAAATTTATTTTCAAATTTATTTCAAGACACCAAATCAATTTCCAACATTTTCAAAATTATTTCCCTTTAAAAATAAATTCCTTTATCTCTTCAAATTTATTTAAAAATCCCAACATTTAAATAAATTCTTCAACTTATAATAATATTTTCGAAATCCATTTATTAATCTTTTTATCTTTTAAAACCCCTTTTTAATTTATCAAATTATCAAAAATTAATTTTTCGATCAATTTTCAACTTATATTTTCAAAAATCCAATTTTACTTATTTCTGGTATCCATCGATACCAAAAATATATTCGGCTAAATTATAGCCGTCAACAATTTCAATCACACTATAATCACACGGTGATTATAAATAAATCAACACACAACATTGAAATAAATTCAAATGTTTGAGGAATCCAGTTGGATCCCTCCAACCTGTTTCCCTGCATCCACAGATGTTAGCACAATACCAATTTCACTTCAATGTGAAATTATCGCGGTATATGGGATTTATAAAATACTATCCGCTATTATGCGGCGCAATAGGGTCTCATCCGCTATATAATGCAAGAAATCAACTCCAAATACATATATAATACCAATTCCACTTCAATGTGAAATTATCGCGGTATATGTTTTTAATAAATAACCTCCGCTTAATATACGGCGTATAGGGTCTATTTAACACAATAGATAACAATTTATCATCCAATCATCACAATCAATCACTATCAACAATTTTAAATCTAACTATTTAAAATTTAAATCGAAACAATTATTCGATTGAGTGAGAAGTTCTCACCTTTGCTTTTATTCGTCGCAATAGCGATTTATTCCGATTGAAATTAAACAGGCGTTTAATTTCAACCAAAATTTTCACTAACTCAAAAAATTACCAATCCAGCTCCATTGCGAAGAGCTCGTCAATACGGTTCCAACGCAATTCGTTTCATGCGTTTTCGACCTCGTATGAAAAAAATATGATATTTTAAAGTTTTAAACAATTTAAATATAATCATTTACAATTTCTTTTATTAAATTTTTACAACCTTCACACATCAGCCGTTCGATACTGTAACTCTAGATCTAGGCCATCGATTCCATCTTCTTCCCCACGCGATAACACCCAGGCATTCGAACGAACGAAACAACCCACTAGCCGCCTTCTAACCCTAAATGTCGCGGCCAACTCGAGCACCTTCACAACGATCAGCTAGCGCCATTCAATAGCACGAAGCAAACTCCACCTTCGATTCGAATCACGTCGAGCTCGGCCCTATAATGGCCTCGGAAATCGAGCTCGAACGTACGACGTTCATCGCCAAATTCACGTCGATCCGTGAAGAGATAAGCTAAATTGACCGTTGGATGTATAGATCACGTGATGATCTTCAACTTTGCAGTTGGACGTTTCTGGAAATAATCAATGGATTGTGATAAAATAGAGGAGGAAATTTCGAGCATTCCTGGCCTTCGAAAACGAAAATGGCGGCTGAAGCCTTTTGACCTAGGGTTTGTGAAAAGAAGGAATAATGGAGGGCTTTTATAGAAAATCAACGAAATACTATTCATCCGAACTTTTTCGAACTCCAAATCGAGCATGCCGGCTTGCGTTCCTAAGGTTTACCCCGCGTTCCGAACACGATGGAATAGGTTTCGAGAGCCAATTCGATCATATGTGCGAGTTACGGGATTAAACGATCAAATTTTAAATTAAATCGATTAAAACGATTTCGATGCGTTTTGGCTTGTCCCGGACAAACGGTACATCCGATTGACACGAAATTTGAAATCTTACAATAATATCACATTACGGATCCGATGAAACTGGTTTCGTCGAAATCCGAGACTGTTTGAAAATGGTCATTTTCACTAGTCAACTAAATATTAAAATATTCAATTTTTCACAATTTAACTTTTAATTCGATTTTAAAAGTTCTATAACATCGTTATAACTCCATATGATTTAATATAACTTTATAAATCATTTTTATACATATTTAATTCAGATTTCAATTATTTACCCAATTTCAAGTATTAAATTAATAATTTAATCGTCCAATTAAATCGCTATATCGAAATTAAATTAATTCGACTTCCAATTCTTACTTATTAATATTTAAATTTAATTAAATATACGAATTTCAAATGATAGAAATTCTGGGTCGTTACAAATCTTTACCCAAAAACTTGATATTTTATTTAAAAATGTCAACACGTCTGTTATTCAAATTTTTTGTAACATCCCGTATCTGGAGGCCAAAAGCTAAGTGTTATGGATGTTGTAGTCATCCACAGCATTAACTTCTGGTGACCAAATACGGTAATGTCAATGGTAACCATAATATCAGAGCACTTGAATATGAACAAAATCACAGATTTCCAAAAACAATAATTTTTAGTGATTACGTTTCAAATAATATCATATCCAAGTTATAAGAATTGCAAACGTATCCCAAGCATTGATCAAATATAATTTACAACAATACGCCAAGAGCGACATATGAAGATGCCCCCTTGGATGATCAAAGTAATATGGACATAACTGTCTTAATACATAACGGAAACAGTTTAAAACAGAATTCCTAAATTAGCTATCCGTCAGCCACCTGCTCGTCTTCGGATGCTTTATTTGCCAAAATCTGCTAAAACCTAAACTCTCATCCTACTCAAATCGAATTTTGAACACCCGAGAGTTTAAGGGGAAACAAAAACTTCGAGTCAGACATAAAGCCTGGTATGAATATATTTTTTACATCTCTGTTTACTGATATATAGTGAGACCACGCCGCTTAGCGGAACGGGTTTCCCCTCACTAATATCTCTTTTCAAAACATATATTTTCCTGCAAAAAAACTGGTTAATCCACGGATTATAATAATACTATAGTAATATCCATTATGCTAAAACAAAAAATAAAATAAACTATCTGTTTAAAATCTGAACTATCTGTTCTTTACTAGACTATCTGCCCTAAATTCTAAGCTAACTGCTCTATTATGGATTATCTGTCCTAAAACTGATTATACCAAAATAGCAATATCTTTTATGCTAGATAATGGGCTATCTGCCCAAAACAGGTAAAAAGGGTGGACTAACTGTCCTTAAAAAGTAGCACGGTCCGTTATGCTAATAAATGAACTAACTGTTCATATCAGAGCTAACTGCTCTTTTCTAGACTAACTGTCCTCTAGACTAACTGTCCTCTGGGCTGACTGCCCTCAAAATGGACCTACTGTCCGAATTTAAATGAGCTAACTGCTCGAATTTTCTTTTGGGTTAACTACCCTTCAAAATATCTAGGCTAACTGCCCTTCAAATTTTCCTTGAAAACCTTTTCAAAATGATTTAGTTCATCAAATCATATATATACAAGGAAAATATATCTTTAGCTTTACTCTAAGCTATTTTTGCCATGTTATATATACTTTACTCAAAATAATGTTGATGATGTTCAATAAGGATTATCTATCCTTCTAAAATAAGTTAAAGTCCTTTATAACTTAAAACACTTAGGCTATCTTCCTAGTCATTCCATTCGAACCTTTGTTTTAAAACCTTTAAACAACCTTTCGGAAACATTGAAGGTAACTCCTTCAAAAATGTAACCCTTCGAAAGCATTGAAGGTAACTCCTTCATATCCTTTAATAAGCCTTTTGAAATCATTGAAGGTAACTACTTCAAAACCTTTTTTAAATGGCCTTCCTTTTACAAGCTTTAAAAGCTTTTAAAAGACCTTGTCGGAAGTTTCTCTTCGACCTAGTCAAAAGGTTTCACCTTTCGACTTTGTCGAAAGCTTGGGGTACCTCCCCTATAAAATCATCTATAAACCTTTCGAAAGCAATGAAACTCAAAACCATTCGAAGACATTGGGTTCAATTTAAAACAAGTGGAAACCTTTCGAAACCATTCAAAGTTAACTACTTTGAAACCTTTAAAACGTTTCAACTTAAAACATTTGGATTATGCCTTCAAGTAGAGCAAAAGGATCAGAAAAACTTTGGAGTCGAAAGAAACTGCTTTGAAACCTTTATAAAACCCTTCGAAACCATTCGAAAACAATGAAGTGTTGGTGTTGGAACCAACTCTTCGAAATCAATGGAGGGAGGCAGCATGTTTTAGAAAAACAAAAGATTGCCTTTGACTCTATCTGTGTCAAAGGTTAGGAAGCGACAACTATACTTTCAACCTTGTTGAAAGCTAAACCTTTCGACTTTGTTGAAAGGTTTCAATTAAAACAAGAAAGCAAACCAATTGAAACCTTTTTCTTTTAAACCATTTGATAGTGTCGAAAGCTCTTTGTCGAAAGCTAGCAGACGTATTTTATTTAAAACCAAAAGACAACTTCATCTCCTTCGAAAGCTCTAACCTTTCATCCCTAAACCCTTCGACTCCTTCCAATTCACTACGTACTAGTTGCCTGATACCATGTGCATTGGTATTTGACCTAGTTGAAAGGTTTAATACCTTTCAACTTTGTCGAAAGGTTTGGAATGGAGGTGGAAGCTCTTGCCGAAGGAGTTGAAATAGTGAAAATACTATTTATTTGTACTTTAAAATTGTCCTTTCATACCCAACCTGCCTTATTTGTCTAAATCTGAATGGTTGCCAGAATTTTATATTCAAAAATGCCGCCGACTTTCCTTATTTTGAAATTTAAATAATTTTGAAAAAGCACCTTTCTCCTTTATAAGTATAAAAACATTTAAGTCCCATAGCCTAAATAATTTTATATAACTATTAAAACACCTTGGAAAATTTTGGAAAAACTCCAGAAAATCAATTAATAAATTCTCTTCAACATATAAAATTTTCGGATCCAAACAATAATTATTTTTCCCGTAAATAATTTAATAATCCAAAATACCAATTTCATCCTCAGAAATTCATCACAATTCCATAAAAATTCAGAAAATTGAGACTCATCTCTAAAATAACTTTTTAGATCATCATAAAAATTCGCAAGGCTAACGAATGTCATTTAATAGGGTTTTCATCTTAAAACATGTCATAAAATCTATATGAACATTAATAAGTCATTAACATGTATATATAATCATCTTAACATTCAGAAACATGGCAAACCTTTGCAAAATATTCGGGTTTAATCTTATAACCGAAACCAATATAAATTTAGAGATGTAAACATTATTCACCTTGGCTTTAGAGATTAAGGAGCTTGAGATTTGAATGAGTTTGATTTGAATTTGCTTGTCCTTTATCTTTTCTTTAGTTTCCTCTTCTTCTTTCCTTGTTAATGGTGGCCGGCCTTGCTTTTAAATTTTTTAAAATGAGAATGAACGTGTATAGTGATACACGACCTAAGGAAGGTGATATAGGAATGGCCTCTTTCCCATAATACCCCTCCTCTAGTTCATTTTAGACCCTTTTTACTTCATTAGTTTAAAAAGCACGGCTACCTTAAATAAATCAAATCTCAATACTCTAATCAACACATTATTTTATTTAGTTTATCTAACTAAATCTCCTAAATAATGTTATCAAAAATCTGGGGTGTTACAAAATTTAGCTTTTAAGGAACATGAGCAATGACCCGTGATACCAAAATAACTTTATCATTTTCTTCGCTAAAATTTACAACTATTCTAAGCTTCCAGCCTTATATTGCATTTACTGTTAGTTAAGTGACTTTATGAGATTCCCACATTTATATTGCCTCTCAACTATGCACATATAGGTGTGGTTCGCATATCCAGAAACAATAACACAGAAAATGAATGAAAACTCATACTATCGTGTGTGCCTTTTATTATAGACAACTGACAGTTTTACAACCCAACAACCTAAAAGAAATGAACAAATACTGGAAATAAAAAGATACAACAATCCTAAATAAAACACCACCTACGAACTGTGAGAAGGTCTCGCTTCGCGGTTGGAGCTCGAGCAGTTGCCATGACCACGGAATGGTCGTAGCATGGTGGCTATGCACCCAATCTCATGCCCATGGCGCTGCTGCTCCGTCCTAATATCTCGAAGCTCTACCTGAACCTGATGGATAAGGACAAGCTCAAGACTCAAGTATCCCTCAATGCCCTACGCTATCCCCTTTTGCTGGTGCTGCTGCCCTATGCTGGTACAGGTGGTGCTGCAGGCGGTAAAGGTATAGACTTCCTCTTAATAGATGTCCGGTCGATGGCGGGAGGGACCTTCCTCACTACTGGCTCTCTACTCTAATTAACCTCGTAATTCCGAAACACTCGAGTGAGCAAGTGGCAAAATGAAAAGTGAGTCCTTAAGGTATCAACTCTCTGAATGACCATATGGAGCATCAAAACACGAGCCTAATTGATGGCTATGCAGACAACTATAAAGTAGGCAACTCTCCGCACTGAGGTATAGATCTGGTCAAGGATTCCTGTCTTCGAAATGACGTTGTGTTGAACGATGCGCATGACAAGATAGGCAACTGGTTGCAAATTGTCGGTCCTCTAATCACCGACATTTCTAGAAAAAATCCGCTGTAGAATCTCAGGATCAGTCATCTCTATGTCATCCAAAACTGCGCCTGTTGCAGGTATCTTCAAAATCCCAACGAGATCATTGTCTGCCATCTTGATCAATAGAAACCATCGTTATTAATTTTAAACCCAAATCAAATGTTGACAAACTATATCAAATTTAGATCTACACATACAAATAAAATGGGACAACAAATGCATATACAAATTCATCAAAGTAAATAAATTTCTAGATCTACAACATCATAATGTATGTAAATAAAATTAAATGGAATATACCTTGTTGATTTTGCCCTTTTGAATGCACTTTGATTGATAGGTTCAATCTTAGATTTGATCTCTTAGCTCCTAGCTTTGTGTAATGACCTGGAATTTTATCGTTTTAACTTATAAATATGTAATTTAATTTAAATATTCAGTTAATGGTTTTTATTAATTTAATAACCCTCTTTTAATTTATAACTTATAATAGAAAATTTATTTTTAAATTTTGTTTACATAAACAAATAGTTTGACGGAAAATTGGAAATGTGACCGAAATGCAATTTTTGGATTTTCAGCTTTTGGTCGAATAACAAATAATTTTAACTGTAATTTTTGATTTTTCTTTAAAAGAACTTTTAAAATGTAACACACTTTTATTTTGTAAAATATAATAATATAATAATTATTTAAAAAGTAAAATTTATTTAAATTTCAAACAAAAGAAAGATGTGCAAGGATTTGAGATGTTAAGTGTGGAGATGGATTAAGTACATAGAAACACCCTTATACTCAATAGAAATGGATTAAGTACATGATTCACCATATTAACCAATATGTTTTCTAAGGTTTGTCCTCTTGGTGGCTTATGAGGGGATGTTAGAGTTGAAAATCATAATTTTATTTTTCTTTAATTCTTTTAAATATTGTTCATATACTATATCCATCTTTCATTTTCTTTCTATTTTCAAAACTCCATTTTCTTAATCTTCTTCCTACATTCCTCTACTTTATTAAATTTTAAAAATCTCAACTCTAGTTAAAAATCCAAATTCATTTCAATATCAAATCTTTAAGAGCATAAGAGCTTTGGATTAGCATTTTTAAAAGCATGACAAAATATAAATGTGAGATTTCTACCCCTTATTTAAATGTTTGAATATTTTATAAAGTGTTATTAATCTTAGTTGTGAATTTATACTTGAATTTCCATGCTTAAGTAATAAGTTTAAAAATCATAGTTTGTTTAAATTAGCCTTAAATGGACAAAACAATTTACTGTAAACAATTTTGTTCTCTATTTTAGTTAAAACCCTAAACTCATGCTTTCCTTCTAAATTTAATATCTCTCAAACCGATTTGAATTTTCTTACGCCGTAAACTACAAAGTTATTTGATTTGATGCATATATTATTCTAAAAATAGTTGTGGAATTTTTATTGAATATATTTTGAGAAATTGTCAAATTACAGTAAATGGTCGATTTTGTTGGTTTTTCGTCGATCGCAAGTCATTGAATGACCTTTATATTCATGATCATCATAGCAAAACATGATTTTTAGTGGTGGTTTCTCAATTTTTAGTGTTGTGGTTTGCTATACTTTGATCGTTGTTCTTTATCAGGTTAAAAATTATTTTGCGATGAACCGATGGTCGAGGGGTCTTGTCGTTGGTACTGGGATGAAGTTTGGATGAAGGCTGACCTTATCCATGTTGGAGCAGGAGTTCTAGTGGTTTGGGTTGTCAGGTATGGATCAAACTATGGTTTAAGGGGGCTTTGGGTTCTTGTCTCGAACACAGTATTTTTGGCGACGTTGGAGGCGATCACCTCGGCCGGGAGGTGTCAGGAAGGTGCTGTGAAGTGGGGCACTGCTAGTGTGGTGATGGCATGGTCTGGAGTTGGATGAGATGTCCGTAGTGGATGATTTGAGGGTGTGTCCTGTTTTGTTGAGTGTTGGTTGCTCTCGGCCATGGTGCCGACTTGGGTTATCGTGGATCCGGGGAGTCGGGGCTGAGGTGGACAATGGGAATTAGTGGAGGCGCATGTGCCAGGAAGGTCGACAAAGTAGCGGTAGGTCTCCGATGAGCGTGCACGTGTAGGCATGCACATGTGCACTGAGTCATTGATCAGGTTTCAAAAACCTAGAATTTTTTGTTGGAGTTTGTTCACTTGGAAGAAGACGGAGTTAAGGTAGTGGGCCTTATGGGTCGGGTAGCGTAGCTATTGTGTTTATATATATATATATATATATATATGTATGTATATATATATATAGGGATTTTTAAAACTTAAACTTTATAATTACGTATCTCACTTGTTCGGAATCTATATGACATGCGATTTCCAACGTTGAGTTTGTATTAACTTGTCGAACACACTCATACAATAATTTGACCCATATGTGTAGTTTAAATTAATGGTAGATTAGTAGAGGCTATGTTTAATTACATTGTTTAGTAATTATAATAAATCCCTAACATCCTATTAGAAGAATAAAACAACGTTCTGCTATATTTAAATTGAATAGATTCTATTGGACATCTATTTAGCAGAATAAATCACTGTTCTGCTATTATGTTAGTTTGGATACTTATTTGTATGCTAGTTGATTTATATTGGCATGTTACCTATTGATTTATAGTCGTTGAATTTTATTTACATATCTATGTTTTTGTAAGTATCTGTATTGTGACTTGAATCTCATTATGAATTATAATGGTAGCTTGTATAATTACCATTGGGATTTGCTAAGTCTCTTTCAAATTGGATGAGTTCTTGATTTGAAATCAATTAAAGTTTTTATAACAATTTAAATTGTTAAATTTGTTAAAAATGTTTAATTGTTAATTTTATTTTAATTGTTAATTTTATTAACAATGTTTAAAGTTAAATAAAATTAATAAAGTTTTTAAGTTAATTTAAATTAAAAGGGTTTCAAGTTAATTGTTATTTTGAATTTACAATGTTTAAGGTTAATTATTATTTAAGTAGCAAATGTTTAAGTAATTATTATTTAATTAATAATTGTTTCCAAGTTAAATATTATTTTAGTTAGTAATAATTAATTTGGTTTTTCATTATAATTAAGGATTGTCATAAGTTAATTAATCTTTTATTTATAATGTTTATAAGTTAATTAATCACTTAAATAAAGTGTTTTAAGTTAATAAATTATTTTAATAATAAGGTTTAGATTAATTAATTATTTTATTAAATGGAATTTAAGTTGATTAATTATTTAATAAGGATGTTTAAGCTTAATTAATCATTTTGTTTATTTTATTTAAATTTAATTAATTAATTTAATAATGGAGTTTCGGTTAATTCAAGAATAAGCTTTAAATAATGATATTGTTTTATATAAAAGGTTTAAAGATGATGAGTTTGGTTTATAAAGGGGGTATTACTTAACACAAGAATTAAGTAGAAGAGTTTTATAAATGGTAAAAGAGGTTTGAAACCTGAAAAGAGATGGGTTTAAAGAACCATGTTTTGAATAAATTGTATATGCAACTTGTGAATCTAAATTGTTAACGACTTAGTTCTTCTTAAGAAAAGTCAAACTCTTGAAGTAATAAATAATCCTTCTTAATTTTGGTGGTAGGGAAGCATTTCCCTACTTAACACCGAATGATTAGTTGTTTGGGATAAATAATAAACTGTGTTTTCAAAGACATATGTTTTGATCCATTTAAAATGAATTTGAAATAAGAAATCCCTTAAATGGGTTTGGAAAATATACTTATGCCCGTGATATAAGTATATAAATATTTTGGTAAATAAAAAAATAATGTCTATTATTGCAAGATTAATTAAATGAGGCTTAGTTATTTCTATTGGAAATTAAATCTATGTTAGTTTTAACTCTGGAAATATCTAGAGGAAACATGAGAATCATAAAGTATAGTTATCTTAGATGATACTACTGTACATCTAAACTCGTTGTGTTCTTCTAGGACAAATGATAAGGAGATCCATCAACTTAAATGATTAGGGGGTGATCCCCATTCTTATGCATTGTCTGTTTATTTCTGAAGGAACTGGAGTTGATTTTACTGAAAACTATCGAATGTTGGTTTGAAGAGACCGGGATCGGATAAGTATGAATTATCTGAAAACTACTTCGAACCAACTCAAGTATTTGAATTGGGAGCATTTGAAGATGATGGAATTGAAGACGAAGATCTTTGAAGTGCAAGGGCTACTTGTTGCTAATCCTAAAGGTGGTTCCAAAATAGATGTAGTAAAAGTAGTGCCTTCGGTTTTTTTATATCCTGAACAACTTATATGTATGAATGTTGGCACTGCATTGCCGCCTTAAGAGCATGCTAGCATTCCATGTGAGATTGCTATCATAAAGGTAAAAACATAGTCTTTAGCCTCATCAACCAAGAATGACTAAAATAGGGGATATGCGGTAGGGCTAAATGGGCTGCACCCATTATGGTATGCCATCGCCTTTCTAGAAATATTCATTTATGGATTTGATTGTGCATGAGAGCTCTCGATAAAAGGTTGCAAAGCAACCGAAGTGATAGAAATATTCGGTACTATCCAGGAAGGGGTAGGCCAGTTCTGTGTAGCAAGAGGGCAAGATGTTCTTGTTGACCTCGGTACATTTTTATAGAAATGTACGGTGATGGGCGATACCCCAATAGCCTAGTCATTGATGGAATCCATTTTCTAATAAGCGTTGTATGGACTTAGTTGTGCCCATCTATGTTAACATGTGAGATGCAAGCATTTGAGCTATTTATTAAATTTATTTTCAACCCTAGACATTATTATAATATCACTGCATTTTCATATAAAATGGTTTGGTAATAGTAAGGTAATGTAACGACCTATTATTATGTACCCTTTGAATTGACAATAAACCACACATGTCCAACTCAAATTGCACGAACAAGCGGATCATTAAGGGTAGAAAGAAAAATAAAGATAGAACAGAATAGAAAAATAGAATCTCACACGAATGGAATAACATATATTATTTCAACAATAATCTTTATAGTGGAAAATTATAAAACATATATCAAAGTCTAACCTAGATTTAGCCTGGACAGTAATAACACCTGCCCTTACAAATGCTGACAAAACAAATGCAATAGATGCAGTGGATCATAGAATACGACCATACGATGATGAAGATCTCCAGCTCTCCTCTGAAAACTCCAAGCATCTTCAGCTAATCTTAAAACTACTCGGATCTGACCCGAGTATTAAAAATACCTGGATCTGGCTTGATAAACCAGCGTGAGATACTCAAAATTTAAAACGACGATGTTATTAAAACCTTTGAAAAGAAGGGTATCTCATAAAACCATGGCCGCACATAAATACGGATGGATTTTTACCTTATGGTAACCAAAACACTTTTATTACCAAAATAATTTGATATTATCTTTAATGACATTCTTTTGGAAAACATCTTTCAAATAAACTTATTCAAATAAGGTATCAATACTCGGATTAAGTCTAAGGGAATATACCCGGACTAGGTCAAACGGAATATATGATACCCAAAGTGGTAGCTGAAATGTTTGCAAGTCATTACAGCTATTTTGGGACTACAATCATAGCCGTAAAGCTCGTATTGGAATTGGAATTTCCAACATGATAGGGAACCTAGATAACCACGCATAGCAACCGGAACCCGGTGGTTTTTCGTGCAAGGACTCACACACCACTATTCCTTATATTGCCACAGTTCTTGATAACTGGTGGCTTCTCATGAAAGCACTCACATGCCACTATACCATTCAATAAGGGTCCCGTCTGGACACCTTGGTAACCTAGATCATACGCCACCAGTCACCTTGAGGGATCATATGCCACCCTCGTCATACTAAGCTTGAAATATGTAACATAGTTCCCGTATCATTTTCGAGATGTGAGGCTTGGGAGTGAGGTTACGCTCAACTTAGACAAAGCCACGCTTTTCATATAAAACCCCACTTTAATCATAACAGGTTCCACTTTGAATGCCACATTGCCATTCCTTTGATCACTATTTGACTTCCACGAACATACAACCTATCATCTCATACATCCCATATAGGATGTTAAGCTAAGAGAAGTTGCCTTCTCCGCCACCAAACAGATGTACGTTTGTAAAAGTCAACGTTTGTGACTCCAAAATACAATGTCAGACACTCATCTATACAAGTTTGTTCAAGGACTGAAGGAAACTGAAGGCACTCCTCCTACTACCATTTGTAGCGAGTAGTCCTCGTAATCCGAAGGTTTCAAAATACGATAGGACCACTGCTATAATAAATGTCTCTATATTGGGAGCTACCCGGAGAATGTCAACAAGCAGTCCTTCTGCTAATGAAGATCTCCAGTCTTCAATAATCATCATCTTCGATACGTCTTCACTTTCGAACGTATACATTGTTCGAAGTGGATTTTAGATAGGGATCACCCAAATCCGACCCCGGTTCCTTCGAAACAAATTATCGATAAAAAGATGTTTAGTTCATATAGCTATCAATCATCAATCAATAACTTCATCTTTTATTTAAATAAAATTCTTTCTTAGATATATTCTTTTCAATTTATTCCATTTTCTTTCCAAGATATATGGAATCATTAAGCCTCATTTATCAAATCATTTGATTTATTTAAACCTTTCTTAAATCTTAGAATAATTCCAAATTATTTTCTCTTCAACTTAGGAAAACATTTCAACATTATTTCTTTAAATCTTTCATTTAAAAATTCTCTTTAATCTTGGGAAATACCAAGTCATCTTATTTAAAATCACATTAAACCTTTAATAAAGATTTTCTATTTCCAAATCCTCATTTAAATGGGTTAAAAACGATGTTATGTAAAACATCGTTACAACAATCCCAAATCCATTTCATTCAAATCCTTGTTTAACTCTTGGAAAACTCTTCACTTTTTACTTTGGGAAAACCTTTTTAGAGCATCCGGGCTTTCCTTTCGATTTGTTCCACCCCTCATCTAAAAGAGAAAACAATGGACAGGTAAGTTCAGGGCACTGGTTGCTCCATTTCTATCCTTAGTTACACACCTTGTTTTACCATTTAGATCTCACAAATGGGACAAATGTACTAGTCATTTCCGCATACTCAGTTTGTTATTGCATTCAAGGAAATGATTTCTATTATATTGTTTAAGTGTTATAATAACCATTTATTTAAACTCTTTCTAAAAGAATTATAAAACTTACAATTTATCTTTAAAACTCTTAATTATTTACTTAAAAACATTTATAAATGATTCTAGAAAGAATCGTTAAGTTTAAATCTTTATTTCAAAAGTTATAGAAACTACAGCAGAAAAGTGTTGCGAAAAGTGCTTAAAACAGCTTATTTGATTAAAAAAACCTTTTAATGTTTGAAAATTCTTATTTCCCAATTCAAATCTCTTTCAAACCATTTTAATAGATTTATCAAATTTATTTCATATTTTTAATCATTTACAAATACCATTTATACAGAAATTTCTTCTTGGATTCCAAACTGCAAAACCATGATGTTTCTAGAAAATTGTTTTGGACATATTTCAAAATCTACTTAATGAAATCTTGATTTTCTTTCTTCGTTGGAAAACTATGGATATAATAGTCCGGAAAATTCTTATCTCGAAGGATTCTGAGCTATATTCCATGTTGTACACTTATTTGACTTTTATGGCGCGAAATCGCGAACTACCATTACGCGACGCGCCAACTTTTGACTAAATTTTCATTTACCTTTCAAACTTGACCAAAACAGTTTCATATGTTTATAAAACATTTATAAATCATTTTCAAACATTAAAACCAATATTTTTCCATATTAAATCTCTTTTTCACTTTTAAATCATTTCATAATATTATATTATTATAATATTCATTTTCAACCTTTTTATATTTTCAAAACCATTAAGACGCTAAATAAACTCCATACACATATTATTTGAATTCATATCTATTAATTAACCATTTTATTATGATTTCTCATAACTTATCACAAACAAGTTATCAACCATATCAACATCCATTTAATCAACCATAAAATCATTCAATTTATCAACCATTCATACAAATCATTAAGAGATTAAATGGTCATATTATCATACTTAAAAATATTTACAAAGATTAATTATTATTTAATAAACATTGAATACTCGCCTTTAACCAAATTGATTAACTTCCTACCAACATTCTTATCCAACCACACTTCACTAAAAAACATATACTTCACTAATACATCCATAAAAAGCTCCACCACCTTGCCCATGCTCACGACCATCCTTCCTTTTCCACTTTGCTTTCGGCCCAAACCTTCCTCCCACCTCCATAGCTCACGGCCATAGCCTCCCCATCCCAATACTCATGGCCTAAGGCCATTTAAAGAAGAGAAGAAGAAGAAGAAATGAATTAAAAAGTGGTTAGAGAGTAATTAGTTGATTGGTGCTTAAGCACTCCATTATTTTTAACCCTTCTACCTCTCTTAAAGAAGAGAAGCCATTAATGAGCAAAAGAAAGCTCAAAAATGAAGAAGAAAAAGAATGAGAATTGCGAAGAAAATGAGAAGAATGGATGGGTATTTATAGGAAAAGTAAGGAGTGGTGAATTACAAAATTAACCCTTTACAAAATTACCAAAATATCCTTACTTTATCTTACTGTTTCAACACTTACCATCTCTTTGTTACATCACTACTTTATGTCTTAATCACTTAATGCATAAGGAAAATAAAGTAAATATTCGATTTAACATGATTTTCTCCTTTTATGTTTATTTTTTCTTAATGATTTTCTAGAATATTCTAACCTTAATTAGCAAAAGTAAACTTGATTAGTTAATTGTTAATACTTAACATATTTAAAAATGTGTACATGTATATATACATAATAGTGAAACAACGTTTGACAAAATGTTTTACGGTCACATTTTGACGTTTTTGTTAAACAATTTATTCATGTAAACCAAACTTAAAAATAAATTTCTTATCATCTTTTAATAATTAAAATGAGTGCATTTGACTTATAAAATAATATAAAACAATATCAAAATTCATTTGCAAATATACAACATTGATTTTGTCAATGTGCGGCGAAATTTGTCAATTAGTATAACATAAGTATATATATAATTATAAAACTTTTATCAACCTATTATTATCTTTATATAATGGTTTTAAAAGCAGTTATTTATCTTTTAAAATAATTTTTTTTGGACTGTATATCCAACTTTATCAAAAATCGGCTTTGTCAATTTTGTCAATGTTATGGTAAAAGTCCAAAATCATTATTAAATTCTAAAATTAAGTTCACCATTCTTATTTTTCACATGAAATATGATTATTTAAGTTTGAATATTCTATTTTCAAAGTGGTAAAATTACGGGTCGTTACATACTTCCCCCCCTTAAAAGAATTTCGTCCCTGAAATTACCCCACAGGTAGTTACTAAAAATATTTATCTTTATTCTTAATTCTTTAGGATATACATAGACCAAATGTATGCAATATAGGATTTGATCTCTTATTCGAATTCACAGCTTTTCTTCTGAACTAGTATCGATCCCCCAATCCTTTAGTGCGGACTCTAATCAGACTTTTAGATCATAAACCTTTGCTTTCCTTGCATAGCTCTCAACTATGATAGAAAAGTCAAGTACCTAACCATAAACCCTCATCAATGTTCGCCGTCAAGAATCGATTGATAAATCCGTTTTCGGATTGGTGTAAACACCTCAAAGTTCCCTACTCGAATCTTAGATCAAATTCGTGTAATGAAATGACCTATATAGAACATATATATTTACTAACTTCCAAAAACTTTTCATAAAAACTTTTATCTTAAGTTCACACATTTTATAAAGATGTTTCTTTATATAATCCCTTTAATTATTTATTTTCAAATATTTTTATTAAAGGAAGATATTCCAAAGGAACCATTTTTCACTCAATGGATAATTTATCTTTACTACTAATAATGAGAATTCCTTGAATAGGAATTCAACCGTGTCTTTTTGAAATATCAGAAATACCCCTCATTATAATTATGGAAATCATTCACTCTATCTTTATCTTTACTACTAATAAAGAGAATTCGTTGAATAGATTTACTCAGTGTCTTTTTGAAATTCCAAATATACCCTTTTACATCTTATAGAGAAATAGTATTCAAATATGTGAATATAGCCTGTTATTTTCTAAGTACAACTGTCAGTCCCCATGGAGAACTACAGTGTACGTTCACAAGATGAAGTATCCGAGTGTTTCTCCGTAATTTAGGTGGGAGTTAATCGGTCGAAGTCTCGCCGGATTCTGAGTTAGTAGGAAAAAAATATTGCAGTCTGAACAAAAAAAATAGCGGCTTCTGCACTAGGCGGAGTTCAAATATGGGGATGTGGTATCCTGTTATTTTCTAAGTACAGCTGTCAGTGCCCATGGAGAACTATAGTGTGCGTTCACAAGATGAAGTATCCGAGTGTTCCATATTGTCCGTAATCTAGGTGGGAGTTAATTGGTCGAAGTCTCACCAGATTCTGAATTAGTATGAAGAAGTTATTGCAGTTTGAACAAAAAAAATAGCGGCTTCTGCACTAGGCGGAGTTCAAATCTGGGGATGTGGTAGCCTGTTATTTTCTAAGTACAACTGTCAGTCCCCATGGAGAACTACAGTGTACGTTCACAAGATGAAGTATCCGAGTGTTTCATATTGTCCGTAATTTAGGTGGGAGTTAATCGGTCGAAGTCTCGCCGGATTCCGAATTAGTATGAAGAAAATATTGCAGTCTGAACAAAAAAAATAGCAGCTTCTGCACTAGGCGGAGTTCAAATATGGGGATGTGGTATCCTGTTATTTTCTAAGTACAACTGTCAGTGCCCATAGAGAACTACAGTGTGCATTCACAAGATGAAGTATTCGAGTGTTCCATATTGTCCGTAATTTAGGTGGGAGTTAATTGGTCGAAGTCTCACCAGATTCTGAATTAGTATGAAGAAGTTATTGTAGTTTGAACAAAAAAAATAGCGGCTTCTGCACTAGGCGGAGTTCAAATCTGGGGATGTGGTAGACTGTTATTTTCTAAGTACAACTGTCAGTTCCCATGGAGAACTACAGTGTGCGTTCAGAAGATGAAGCATCTGAGTGTTCCATATTGTCCGTAATTTAGGTGGGAGTTAATCTGTCGAAGTCTCGCCGGATTTCGAGTTAGTATGAAGAAAATATAGCAGTCTGAATAAAAAAAAAATGGCTTCTGCACTAGGCGGAGTTCAAATACGGGGATGTGGTAGCCTCTTATTTTCTAAGTACAACTGTCAGTCCCTATGGAGAACTACAATGTGCGTTCACAGGATGAAGTATCCGAGTGTTCCATATTGTCCGTAATTTAGGTGGGAGTTAATCAATCGAAGTCTCGCCGGATTCCAAATTAGTATGAAGAAATTATTGCAGTCTGAATAAAAAAAATAGCGGCTTCTGCACTAGGCAGAGTTCAAATAGGGGGATGTGGTAGTCTCTTATTTTCTAAGTACAACTGTCAGTCCCCATGGAGAACTACAGTGCGTGTTCACAAGATGAAGTATACGAGTGTTCCATATTGTCCGTAATTTAGGTGGGAGTTAATCGGTCGAATTCTCGTCGGGTTCCGAATTAGTATGAAGAAGTTATTGCAGACTGAACAAAAAAAACAGCGACTTCTGCACTAGGCGGAGTTCAAATATAGGGATGTGGTAGCATGTTATTTTCTAAGTAAACTGTCAGTCCCCATGAAGAACTACAGTGTGCGTTCACAAGATGAAGTATCAGAGTGTACTATATTGTTCGTAGTTTAGGTGGGAGTTCATCAGTCGAAGTTTTGTCTGATTCCGAGTTAGTATGAAGAAGTTATTGTAGTCTGAACAAAAAATAGCGGCTTTTTCCTAGGCAAAGTTCAAATATGAGGATGTAGTCTGTTATTTTCTAAGTACAAATATTAGTCACCATGGAGAACTACAGTGAGCGTTGAAGTGGGGATATATAATGTTGTTTTCTAAGTACAACTGTCAGTCACCATGGAGTACTACAGTGTGCGTTCACACGATAAAGTATCCAACTATACCGTATTGTCCGTAATTTAGGTGGGAGTTCATCAGTCGAAGTATCGCCTAATTCCGAGTTAGTATGAAGAAATTATTGCAGTCTGAACAAAAAAATAGCAGCTTCTGCACTAGGCGGAGTTGAAATATGAGGATGTGTTAGCCTGTTATTTTCCAAGTACAACTGTCAGTCCCCATGGAGAACTACAGTGTGCGTTCATAAGATGAAGTATCCGAGTGTTCCATATTGTCCGTAATTTAGGTGGGAGTTAATCTGTCGAAGTCTCACCGGATTCCAAGTTAGTATGAAGAAAATATAGCAGTCTGAATAAAAAAATAGCGGCTTCTGCACTAGGCGGAGTTCAAATATGAGGATGTTGTGCCATGTTATTTTCTAAGTAAACTGTCAGTCCCTTTGGAGAACTACAGTGTGCGTTCACAAGATGAAGTATCTGAGTGTACCATATTGTCTGTAATTTAGGTAGGAATTCATCGGTCGAAGTTTTGCCTGATTCCGAGTTAGTATAAAGAAGTTATTGCAGTCAGAACAAAAAAAATAGCGGTTTCTACCTAGACGGCGTTCAAATGTGGGGATGCTACTATCAAATCTACTTCCACAGGTACAAATAAAAATGCATGCACATCGCGGTTAAATGCAGGCCCACCTGGGCGTGCATATGTACTCGTCTTTATTATAAAAAAAATTTGTTTTTTTGTTTTGTTTTTCACAATCATTTTTACTTAGTATATTTCCTTTAATGCTAATATTATTTATGAATCATTTCATAAAACTATTACTTAAGTTTATTATATCTTACAACTTATGCAAATCAATCACTTTAAGTCCAAATTCTTAATTTATGCTAGAAAACATTTTCCAGGTTATAATTGTCTTTTTAAAGAGTCATTATTTTACTTAAGTGTATAAATAGTTCGTGACTTAAATCTACATTTGTATGATATACCTTTACATCCTAAGAGTATATACAAATCCCAAATTTCAAATTGATTTTACTTAAATCCATCTGTTTAACAAAAATTAAACTTTGTTGTAATTTACTATTATCTTCAATTCATAAGTTATACAACTTATTTCTTATTTAATACTATTATTATTTTTCTAGCTTTGAAAAACAAATTTTAAAACTACCCGTATTTAAATCATTAAATTCTCAGCTTTTAAATCCTTTTTATTTATAAATCATATTTATAAATTATACTTATTTAATTTCATTTACTCAACATATTTCACAATCTTTTATCAAATCTTTTCATCAATTTCTTAGCTTTGAGTTAGGTATGAGTTAGAAATTTTCGACTGTCCAAAATCATCGGAAATTCCGCTCTATCTTATCAATTGGTGATCCCAATTTATCTTTGGTTTAAACACTTTTATAAAAATTACTAATCAATTTATCAATTAACGATTCACATTATCTCTTTAACTTAAGAAAATTATATAGATCGAGTAACTCCAAAACCATACTAAGGAACTGGGTTCTACCAATAGTGTAACATATCCCTTTAACAAGAAGAGTAATACTTAAGAGAAGTGTTTACCATCCGAACACATCTCTTGCCCATTTTTAGTTTATTTTCGAGCCGCTCAAACTAGTTATCATAAAATACTTCTTTTTATTTGAAATAATACCATTATTATTTTCAAATCCTTTAGAGATTACTTTGTTTATAAAATCTATTTTATAAATTCATCTTATATTAACTTACTTTCTTTTAGTTACCTTTAAATTTTCATATCTTATATATCTACCTTTTATAAAATTATCTTATCTTTGTAAAATACCTCCTTTTTTTATAAGACATGCTCATTTGTTATCTTATATTAATTTATTTATCTTAACCCAGTATTATTATCAAACATCTTATAGTCAAATCATGAAACTTAATTCATAAGGTGTTTGTTAAATCAACGAATGATAATACTTAAAGGTTATCATTCCCTTAATTACAAGCTAACACACTATTAATAACTATACCATTTTGGAAAGTTATTTCTTTATAAATAATACATAAGCTTAGGTAAAATTATATCATTTACCCAAAATTTTCAAAATCAGTGTGTCGGTTCGCCTTGTTTAAATGTTTAGGAACCCACATCGATAACGGTGATCAGGTGCATCGATCGGGATCCATAAATCACTCAACAAATAAATCAACACAAAATATTTTATTAGTTGCTAACAAATATGCGCTCATATATAATACTCTCAAACTCATTCTAGGGTGTCACTAACCCTATCTATAATGAGTTACTCATCCTAGGGATTACTAACCCTATTTCTAACGAGTCTTACCCCAACAAAGCCTAGGTGTTTGCTCAACCTAAGCTCTGATACCAAATGTAATAACCAATTTTTTTGTATCCTTTGAATCGACAATAAACCACACATGTCCAACTCAAATTGCACGAACAAGCGGATCATTAAGGGTAGAAAGAAAAATAAAGATAGAACAGAATAGAAAAACATAATATCACACGAATGGAATAACATATATTATTTCAACAATAATCTTTACAGTGGAAAATTTTAAAACATATATCAGAGTATAACCTAGACTTAGCCTGGACAGTAATAACACCAGCCCTTACAAATGTTGATAAAAAAATGTAATAGATGCAGCGAATAATAGAATACGTCCATACAATGATGAAGATCTCCAACTCTCCTTTGGAAACTCCAAGCGTCTTTAGCTAATCCTGAAACTACTCGGATATGACCCTAGTATTAAAAATACATGGATCAGGCTTGATAAACCAGCGTGAGATACTCGAAATTTAAAATGATGATGTTATCAAAACCTTTGAAAAGAAGAGTATCTCAAAAGACCACGCCCACACATAAATACGGATGAGTTTGTACCTTATGATAACCAAAACACTTTTATTACCAAAATAATTTGATATTATCTTTAATGACATTCTTTCGGAAAACATCTTTCAAATAAACTTATTCAAATAAGGTATTAATACCTGGACTAAATCTAAGGGAATATATCGGGACTAGGTCGAACGGAATATACCGGATGGAATATATGATACCAAAAGGGGTAGCTGAAATGTTTGCAAATCATTACAGCTATTTTGGGACTACAATCAAAGCCGTAAAGCTCGTATTGGAATTGGATTTTCCAACATGATAGGGAACCTCGATAACCACAAATAGCAACCAGAACCCGGTGGTTTTTCATGCAAGGACCTGCATACCACTATTCCTCATATTGCCATAGTTCTTGATATCTGTTGGCTTCTCATGAAAGGACTCACACGCCACTATACTATACAATAAGGGTCCCATCTAGACACCTTCGTGACCTAGATCATACGCTACCAGTCACCTTGAGGGATCATACGCCACCCTCGTCATACTAAGCCTGAAATCTATAACACCCTCAACTTAGACAAAGCCACACTTTTCATACAAAACCCCGCTTGGGTCATAACAGGTTCCACTTTGAATGCCACATTGCCATTCCTTTGATCACTATTTGACTTCCATGAACATACAACCTCTGATCTCATACGTCTCAAAGAAGGGTGTTAAACTAAGAGAAGTTGCCTTCTCCGCCACCAAACAGATATACGTTTATAAAAGTCAACGTTTGTGACTCCGCAATACAATGTCAGACACTCATCCATAAAAGTTTGTTCTGGGACTAAACGAAACTGAAGGCAGTCCTCCAACTACCATTAGTAGCGAGTAGTCCTTGTAACCCGAAGATTTCAAAATATGACAGGACCACTGCTATAATAAATGTCTCTATATTGGGAGCTACCTAGAGAATGTCAACAAGCAGTCCTTCCGCTAATGAAGATCTCCAGTCTTCAATAATCATCATATTCAACATGTCTTCACTTTCGAATGTATACATTGGTTCGAAGTGGTTTTTGGATAGGAATCACCCAAATCCGACCCCGGTTCCTTCGAAACCAATTATCGATAAAAAGCTGTTTAGTTCATATATGGATATTAATCATCAATCAATTACTTAATCTTTTATTTAAATCAAATATCTTTATTAGATATATTCTTTTCAATTTATTCCATTTCCTTTTCAAGAGTGTATGGAATCATTAAGCCTCATTTATCAAATCATTTGATTTATTTAAACCTTTCTTAAATCTTGGAATAATTCCAAATTATTTTCTCTTATTCTTAGGAAAACATTTCAACACTATTTCTTTAAATCTTTCATTTAAAACTCCTCTTTAATCTTGGGAAATACCAGGTCATCTTATTTAAAATCACGTTTAAACCTTTAATAAAGATTTTCTATTTCCAAATCCTCATTTAAATAGGTTAAAAATGATGTTATGTAAAACATTTTTACAAAAACCCCAAAACCATTTTATTCAAATCCTTTTTTAACTCTTGAAAAACTCTTTACTTTTTACTTTGGGAAAACCTTTTTAGAGCATCCGGGCTTTCCTTTCGATTTGTTCCACCCCTCGTCTAAAAGAGAAAACAAAGGCCAGGTAAGTTCAAGGCACTGGTTGCTCCATTCCTAACCTTAGTTACACACCTTTTTTAACCGTTTAGATCTCACAAGTGGAACAAATATACTAGTCGTTTTCATATACGCAGTTTGTTATTACATTCAAGGAAATGATTTCAATTATATTGTTTAAGTGCTATAATAACCATTTATTTAAACTCTTTCTAAAAGAATTATAAAACTTCCAATTTACCTTTAAAACACTTAATTATTTATTTAAAATCATTTATAAATGATTCTAGAAAGAATCGTTAAGTTTAAATCTTTATTTCAAAAGTTATAGAAACTACAGCAGAAAAGTGTTGCGAAAAGTGCTTAAAACAGCTTATTTCATTAAAACGACTTTTTAATGTTTGAAAATTCTTATTTCCCAATTAAAATCTCTTTCAAACCATTTTAATAGATTTGTAAAATTTATTTCAAATTTTTAATCATTTAAAATATTATTTATAAAGAAATTCCTTCTTGGATTCCGAACTGCAAAACCACGATGTTTTTAGAAAATTGTTTTGGACATATTTCAAAATCTACTTAATAAAATCTTGATTTTCTTTCTTCTTGGAAAACAATGGATATAATAGTTCGAAAAATTCTTATCTCGAAGGATTCCGAGCTACATTCCACTTTGTACACTTATTTAACTTTTATGGCGTAAAATCGCGAACTACCATTACGCGACGCGCTTACTTTTGACTAAACTTTCATTTACTTTTCAAACTTCACCAAAACACTTTCATATGTTTATAAAACATTTATAAATCATTTTCAAACATTTAAACCAATATTTTTCCATATTAAATCTCTTTTTCACTTTTAAATCATTTCATAATATTATATTATTATAATATTCATTTTCAACCTTTTTATATTTTCAAAACCATTAAGAGGCTAAATAAACTACATACATATATTATTTGAATTCATTTCTATTAATTAACCATTTTATTATGATTTCTCATAACTTATCACAAACAGTTATCGACCATATCAACATCCATATAATCAACCATAAAATCATTCAAGTTATCAACCATTCTTACAAATCATTAAGAGATTAAATGGTCATATTATCATACTTAAAAAGTTTACAGAGATTAATTATTATTTAATAAACATTGGGTACTCACCTTTAACCAAATTGATTAACTTCCTACCAAAATTCTTATCCAACCACACTTCACTAAACTAACATATACTTCACTAATACATCCATAAACAACTCCACTACCTTGCCCTTGCTCACGACCATCCTTCCTCCACTTTACTCTCGGCCCAAACCTTTCTCCCACCTCCATAGCTCACGGCCATAGCTTCCCCATCCCAATACTCATAGCCTAAGGCCATTTAAAGAAGAGAAGAAGAAGAAATGAATTACGAAGTGGTTAGAGAGTAATTAGTGGATTGGTGCTTAAGCACTCAATTATTTTTAACCTTTCTACCTCTCTTAAAGAAGAGAAGCCATTAATGAGCAAAAGAAAGCTCAAAAATGAAGAAGAAAAAGAAGGAGAAGTGCAAAGAAAATGAGAAGAATGGATGGGTATTTATAGGAAAAGTAAGGAGTGGTGAATTACAAAATTAACCCTTTACAAAATTACCAAAATATCCTTACTTTATCTTATTGTTTCAACACTTACCATCACTTTGTCACATCGCTACTTTATGTCTTAATCACTTAATGCATAGGAAAATAAAGTAAAGATTTGATTTGATTTGATTTGACATGATTTTCTCCTTTTATGTTTATTTTTTCTTAATGATTTTCTAGAAATTTCTAACCTTAATTAGCAAAAGTAAACTTGATTAGTTAATTGTTAATACTTAACATACTTAAAAATGTGTACATGTATATATACATAAAGGTGAAACAACATTGCAGCAACTTTTATTCGACAAAACGTTGATTTTCGACAAAATGTTTTACGGTCATATTTTGATGTTTTTGTTAAACAATTTATTCATGTAAACCAAACTTAAAAATAAATTTCTTATCATCTTTAAATAATTAAAAAAAGTGTATTTTACTTATAAAATAATATAAAACAATATCAAAATTCATTTGCAAATATACGACATTGATTTTGTCAATGTGCGACGAAATTTATCAATTACTATAACATAAGTATATATATAATTATAAAACTTTTATCAACCTATTATTATCTTTATATTATGATTTTAAAAGCAATTATTTATCTTTTAAAACAAATTTTTTGGACTGTATATCCAAATTTATCAAAAACCAAATTTGTCAATGTTATGGTAAAAGTCTAAAATCTTTATTATCTTCTAAAAATAAGTTCACCATTCTTATTTACCACATGAAATATGATTATTTAAGTTTGAATATTCCATTTTCAAAGTGGTAAAATTACGAGTCTTTACAAGTAAAAACTCGTTTGTGTGTATGTTCAACGTGGTCTTACGAGATACCTTTATTTTCAAAGGTTTCTATGATATTAATAATTCATATGATTGTGCTTGTCATGTTGGTTTTATCTGACTGATCCGGGCGTTGTTTTCTTATAATGCTCGGGTCAGACCGAGCATGTTTTCTAGATTTAGCTTTGGAGCTCAAAAGACAAGCTAGATGCCCAAGGCGTATCCCACGTGTATTCTTTTTTATTTCTGCAACATTGTTTTGTTGTATTTTTTAGCATTTGTAAGAAGATGCTGTTATAACTGTCCAGGCTGATTTTAAGATTGTTTACTCTGATTGTGTATACAAAACTTTTCTTGTGTAAAGATCATTCTATATTATAGATTGTTCAATGCATTGTGAGATTCGTTCTTTCTTTCCTTTTCTTTTTCCCAACGAATTGTCTTTTCGACACTCGGATGCTCAGCACGTGGATATCGTGAATGTATTAGTTCGACTTTGGAAGGTCGAATAGGCGAGTGTTACACGTTGTAATGGCTTAAAGTACTGCCATTAAAATAATTTCTTCTTCTTTTATTGCTCTTAAATTTTGGCCATGAAAGTGGAAGAAAGAAGGTGGAGGCTAGGGTTTTTAAAGAGAGTAATTAAGAGAGGAAATGAGGAGTTAAATATGGCATTTATAGAAGGAATCAAATAATGAATTTCCTCCTTTAATTTCTTAACTCTTCCTTTCAAATTATGTATCCAACTTTTGAATTTTAAAACCCCCTTACCTTTTTTATGGTTGGCCATAACAATGCTTCCATAGGCTTTTAAATGTTACCAAAACATTTTTTAATTAATTGTATTTAAATAAAATTTAAGTATGCATTGATATCTATATTGATTAGTGCATATATAACTTTTGTACATGCACTCGATTAATTATTAATGGGATTTAATAAATACTAATGGCATCCAATACATCAAATAAATAAATAAATAATATTTCATAAATATTAATTATTTAGTTAATTTACAACTATTTATATTAAATTGTGTGGAATTTCGGAGAATTTATCAATGCGGTTATGCGACTCACATGTGTAAATTAAGTTAGCAATTGATATCAAACTATTCGAATATTAATGGTCACTCATCACCTTAGCTAGTTGAGTAACATTTTGTCTAATTTTATCGCTTATACATTCTTATAGGTAAAATCCAATTTTACTTATTCAAGCTTTATCCGTTAGTGGCAATTATTTACACTAATTCTCTTCGTCGTAACTATATCACATTAGGAATTATGGAATTTGGCTTTGGTTAAAATTCTAACAGTTTCCACATTCAACTTTGTAAGTCCAAATACAAAATCATTGGTTTAATAATAACAATTATTATTATTAACCTTACTGCATTAGCCAGAGACTTTGACTTTGAGTTGACTTAAGTTGACCATGTGATACTAACCCCATATGATCAAGGAGACGAATTCTCTCTTGAATAACGTTTTACTTCTAATGCTTCCACTCGACCCAAGTATAGTCGTTCGATGAATGTCATGCCATGATTTAATAATAAACAAAATGGAGTTTCCATACTGAAGCTCAATAGTATTCTCAAGTCGAGGGAATTGTGTAAAATTGTCACATCGATATTTTATGTTTGACCTTAGTTATATTAACCAATATAAACTACTGATTGAGTCATTTCATAGTTATCTAATAACTATTATTACGTAGCCCTTTGGTGCCCCAATGGCCATGAGTTATACACTACCCAACATTTGGAAAGCTTTATGTACTATAGTCTCAACGGATGTATCGATATCCAGTCTCAATACATATTGACTAGGAACATTTAAAATGATATGTTTGCTTTATTGTGATATATCACTCATTATTACAACACATTATAACTACTATCACAAAACACATCGTTTATGGATTTTCTATTAATTATACTTTTAATGAAATAAATAATTAATATAACACATAATATTAAGTATATAAATGAAAGAAAACACCTTTTATTTTGAACAAGATTTGTTATCGAGTTAGATATATGTAACAAATTACATAATTTCCCCTAGGGCATACCTTTAACTCTATCAATCTCCCACTTGCACTTGGGGTCAATTATGG
This sequence comes from Allium fistulosum, assembly GCA_030737815.1. Classification (NCBI taxonomy): domain Eukaryota; kingdom Viridiplantae; phylum Streptophyta; class Magnoliopsida; order Asparagales; family Amaryllidaceae; genus Allium; species Allium fistulosum. The sequence goes on along the minus strand of CM060903.1, from coordinate 801,509,772 downwards.
AATCTTATTCCAAATTTATCGATCGGTTTTCTCAAAAACTAATTGAGTTAGTCCTTTGGTGAATGGGTATGCTATACTGTTTTAATTATTTACACTGTCAATCAACTTTCTCTGATGCTGATAAACTACCTTTATCATATGGAACTATTAGGAGTAAGTCCCTTGAATTCTTAGTAAGTTCTAGGTTCTTTTATGATCTGTATCATGACATAATTGTTCTATAACAATGTCATGGGATTCTCAATAATTGGAATCACTCTTAGCTCAATTATAAATTTGTAACGACCCACTTTTTCCATACAGTTTAAGCGGCCAATAAACCACACATGACCCACTCAACTTGAACGGAAAGGCGGACGGTTAAGGGAAAAGAAAGAAGAAAACAAGAAGAAGAATAACAACATAGAATCTCATAACGGAACGAATGATCTATAATATATAAATCTTTAAACAAAAACAAATTGTAATATATATATATATATATATATATACAGACATCAATCAAAGTATACTAGCTTATTTCAACCCGGATAGTTATAACAACCTATCCTTACAATTGCTGATAAATACAACAATAAATGCAACGAAAAAATAACCTTGTACATGAATATGTCTTCCAGCCTCCAGCTCATCTCCTGAAGCTCCAAAGCCTCCAACTAAATCTGTACTATGCTCAGTCCGACCCGAGCGTTATAGGAAAACAACGCCCAGGTCAGTCTGGTAAAACCAGCGTAAGAAACTTAAATCATAAGGAATTTTATTTATTAAAAGTTGTAAAATTCTTTAAAATCAAAGGTATCTCGTAAGACCATGCCGCACATAAACACGGATAGGTTTTTACCTTACGATAACCAAAACCTTAATATCAGAAAATCTAGTGATAATATAGTAATGTCTAAGGGTGAAAATAATAATAATCAAGTAGCCATGATGCTCGTGAGTGTACATCGCAACAATACTAGGTATATAATCAAAAATCAATAAGGCGCGTTCGTTAATTATGTAGGATTTCCATGGAGGTGCTCTCAATACTTCGAGAATGGTCCTCCTACATAGGAACCATAGGAAAAACATAGCTGGTCTCGCTAAGACCGAGTGCGTCGCCCCATGCATGCATAACAACTGTAAGTAACATCAAGGTGGAGCCGACTACACTCTATGGGTTTGCCAACCCTACTAGCCATGCCTCCTATCTCCGGTATTAGTCATTACCGTTGATGAGGCTATGTCCGACGTTCCAGCTTATGCACCACCATCAAAAAAGATCATGGAATCCCACATGGATTGCCATACCCCAACGGTTCTCAGATGTAACGACCCGTAATTTCGCTACTTCAAAAATAAGAGATTTCGTTCGTTTTAAATTTAAAAGGAATTTAAATCTTAAATAAATATGTTATATATAATAAATAATTATCTATTCTTATAATTAATAAATTAAAAAGTGTAAATTTGGATTTTAGAACAAATCAACAAAAGTTAAGTTTTGTTAATAATAAATAAAGGCTTAAATAAATAGGTTTAAATATTTATTTGATAAGTTAAATCTTATTTAAAACATCTAATAAAGATAAAAAAAAGTATATTAATATATTTAAAAATATGTTAACAATCGTTTTACAAAAATAAACAAAATTTGTCGTATTTTATCAGTTTTACATACACTATAAAATTTAAGATTTTGATATTATTTAAATACGATTTTAAAATATGAATAGACATGTTTTAATTTATTTAAATAAGGGAAAAATTCATTTTAAAATTTGGTTTACATCAATATATAGCTTAACAAAAACGTCAAATTTTGACTGTAAAATTTGTCGACAAAAACACCGATTTCAACCGAAACAAGTTGTCGACAAGTTGTTGCAACTTGATACATTTTCTAACACATAAATACAAGTTTACAAACTATTTAAACATTCTACATTTAGCACTAAAGACAAAAAGAGTTTACTTTTGAAAATGTTTACATAAATAATAAAAAGATGTAAAAGTATGATTTGACAAATTTAAATTTAATTAAAGCTTTTATAAAACAACATCATTACATAACTTTCTTTTCTCTTACACATGATATAACTTATACACCTTGAATTCAAGCAAATGGAAAGTGAAAAGATAACTAACTAAAGGGATTAATGACACATATGCTCACCATTAATGCAAACCAAATCAATACAAAAGTCTTCTCTTTAAAATACAAAATTTAAGAAAGAAAAGGATAAGTAATCATTCCTATTTTTACTATCACCATTAATGCATATCAAATCTCTCTTTCCACATAAGAGAAGATGTATATTTAAATTTAAAAATGAAGAGGGTATTAATGTCATTTACCACCAAAATCTCCACTTATAAATACAACCTCAAACCCCTCCATTTCCACTTCACTTTCATTTCACAAAATTTCCAAAATCCTTCCCTACTTCCTCTATTTCTCTTCTACCATCAAACTACCACCTCCACATCACCACACCATCACCTTACCTCCTCCCTCCACTTAGGCCGAGCCCAAAAGACCCAAACCCGAGCCAAAGATCCACCTTCCCACCTCCTACATCCACCTACCCTCGAGCATACCCTCAAACCCGAGCCCAAACTCCTCCTACACGCCTAAACCCAAGCACCCAAGGCCGTACCCTCCTCCACACTCAAGGCCGTACACCTCTTCTCCTCCAAAGCTCACGTCCATATAAAAAAACAAAAGAAAAAAAAAAGAAAAAAAGAGAAAACGAAAGGAAAACAATAGCGGTTCGGAAGGAAGATAGGTTAAGGCGAGAATTCAAGACGTTCGGGAAAAGCGCATTTGTTCGAAAAGCACGTAGCCTACGAAAAAGTTTGACGGAGTGGATATGAAGGTGAGAAATTCTCATCACTTTTGAATTTATATTTTGGTTATGTTAAAACAATCATATTTATATCCTTATGACATATGAATGTTTATTTGATTGTTAATATGGATGATTTGATAGTTGGTTAGATAATTGAATGGTGATAATATATCCCGTTATGGTATTAATAGTGAATGTTGGATTTGAAATCATATGTTATGTGATTTGTTGAATGGATGTTATGATAATGATGAATATGGATATTGGTTATGTTCATTTTGATTAAGTGATCCTTTGTTAATAAGACCATATTTTAGTGATATGAGATATTTTGGAAAAATGAGTCTCTTTTCAATTAGAAGTGAAATTAAAGTAAAAATAAAAGAGGATTTGAAATTCAAAGTGAATCGGATTTAAAAAGGATAGTTAAATTGAAATTGAAATTGAGATGAATAGTGAAATTGAAATTGAAATTGATTTTGAAAATTGAAGTTTAGTTTGAGATTGAATTGAAGTTTAAATTGAAATTAGATTTGAAATCTAAGTTTTAAATATGTTTAATTTGAAGTTAGAATTAAAATTGAATTGAAATTGGGATTTAAAAATTTAATATTAAAATAATGTGAATAAAATAATATTATAATATGGTAATATTGAAAATATATTTTAAATACTTTAAAAAGTGAAAATATTGATTTATAATGATTTTATAAGTGACAGAATTCAATTTAAAAAATATATTTCAAATATTGAAAAATAAGTTAAAACTAGGTGCGTCGCGCAACGGTAGTTCGCGATTTCATGCCGAAAAGTTCAAATGATTGTGTAGAGTGGAATATAGCTCAGAATTCTTCGAGATAAGAAAATTCCGGACTATTATATCCATATCTTCTAAAAGAAGAAAGAAAATCAAAATTTTGTTGAGTAGATTTTGAAATAAGTCCAAATCAACTTTCTAGAAAAATCGCGCTAATGCAGTTAAGTGACCATAACAGGAAATCTGTTTAAATGAACGTTTTTAATTATGGAAAAATATGGAATAAATTTGATAAATCTATTTAATTAATTTAAAAGAGATTTGGATTGGAAAATATGAATTATCGAATGTTTAAAAGTTGATTTAAACAAATAAGCTTATATAGCACTTTCCGCAGCACTTTTATGCCGCGAATTGTATAACTTTTTGAAAATAAGTTTAAATGTAACGATTTTTCCCAGAATCAATTGTGAATGTTTTTAAAAGGAAAGTTAAGCATTTTAAAAGATAATTGGGAATCTTTATAATCAATTCCAAAATAAAGTTGATAATTGAGTATGCGGAAACGACTAGTACATTTGTCCCGCCTGTGAGATCTGGGGAGATAAAACAAGGTGTTTAACTAAGGTTAGGGATGGACCAACCAGTGCCCTGAACTTACCTGGCCTATGTTTTCTTTTCTTAGGCGAGGGGTGGAACAGATCGAAAGGAAAGCCCGGATGCTCTAAGATAAAAAGATTGTATTAAGTTTTCCAAAACAAAAGAAGATTAGTATTATCAAATTTAAGCAATCTCCAAAATGAACAAACTACGACTTGGATTGCATAGAGATAATCTTCTTATACTTGGTATTGAAATCCGAAGAGGGAACTCGTCCTATTTGTGGAATTTAAAAGGTGATTTCACCGTTATACCGCCCATAGCACTTGTTGAATACGGAAATTAATGTTGAGTAAAATTAGAATGATTTCTATGATCCTTTTTACTCAAAAAAAAATGTTTGCAAAGATTTATTCTAGGGTTTATCGTAAACGATGTCTTAAATAACATTGTTTTTGACCCGCCTAAAAGTTAAGGAATTTGGATTAAGAGTTAAGTAAGGAAATTTGAAAATATTATCCAAAGCAAAGGAATGAATTTCTTAGAATTATTCTAAGTCGAAAGAAATAGATTTCAAAATCATCTGAAAAGTGTTAAAGTGAAAAGAGACTTAATAAATCCTGTATACTCATATTCACTTTTTATCGATAATTGGATTTCGAAGGAACCGGGGTCGGATTTGGGTGATTCCTATCCGAAAACCACTTCGAACCAATGTATACGTTCGAATGTGAAGACATAGTGAAGATGATGATTATTGAAGGCCATGGATCTTCATAGCGTGGAAACTGCTTGTTGAACATGCTCTGGTTGGCCCCCATTATAGAGTTATATATATAGCAGTGGTCTCCTTGTGGTGGAGATTTTTTGGATTGTAAGGACCACTCGCTACTAGTGGTAGTAGAAGAGTGCCTTCGGATTGTCCCGTTCCTGGACAATTTGTATGGACGTTTGTCTGACATTGCATTTCTAAATATTACGAACATTGGTTTTTACAAACGTACATCTGTTTGGTGGCAGAGAAGGCAACTTCTCTTAGCTTAACACCCTTCCTTGAGACGTACGAGCTCAAGGGTTGTATTTTTGTGGAAGGCAATTAGTAGTTAACGGAAATGGCAATGTGGCATTCAGAGAAGTGATATGTGCTATGTGAAAAGGTAAACGTTGCCTTAAGCCTCATCAAACCGGAAATGACCGAAACAGGATTAGATGCGGCAAGGCTAAGTGGGTCATTCCCAAGTAGGGTATGATCATCCCCTTCTAGATATATTTCTTTCCGCTATGACATTTGGGATGTAAAGTAATGTGGTGTATGGAAACGAGCGCTCGGTTAAAGGTCGGTAACGACCGGGGGATGACATATTCGGTACTACCTAGTTAAAGAGATAGCCCGGTCTTGTGTTGGTAGAGGGTAGGTATTCTGTGCCTTGGGACATCCATCTAGAGGTATACCCATTTGGAAGGTAGATCCTTCACCTAGTCATTTGTATGGAAATCCATTCTCCAATAAGAACCTACGGACTTGATTGTAAACCTATTATGCTGGAATTTAATCAATGTAACAATTTTGGCTAAGATTAATAAGTTTATTTGCAAATGTTTTCAAAGAGATGTCATTAGAAATAATATCAAGTGTATTTTGATATAAAAGTGTTTTAGCTATCATAAGGTAAAAACTCATCTGTGTTTATGTGTGGGCGTGGTCTTATGAGATACTCTTATTTTCAATTGATTTTATCCAAAGGCTGATATATGACACTGTCATTTATTATAAAGTTTTCCTCACGCTGGTTTATCAAGCCTGATCCGGGTATTTTCAATACTCGAGTAAGATCCGAGTAGTTTCAGGTTTAGTCGAAGACGATTGGAGTTTCCAGAGGAGAGCTAGACATATTCTATTATCCGCCGTACTTAGTTTGTTTTAGTTGATGTTTGTCAGGAATTGTAAGGACAGATGTTTATAACTGTCCAAGCTGAATTTAGGTTAGACTCTGATATACGTATTTAAATGTTTTCCGCTGTAAAGATATTTGTTCAATATTATATGTTATTTCATTCGTGTGAGATTCTGTTTTGTCTATCTTTCTTTATTACCCTTCATGTTACAATGGTACTTTTAAATAATTATCTTTTAAAGTCTTATTAATGATTTAAAGACTCATAAAATAATTAACCTTTAATTATTATTTAAACAATAATCAATTATCTTTTAAATATTAATTATAAATAATAATTATCTTTTAAAGTCTTATTAATGATTTATAATAATTATCTTTAAAATAACTTTATTAATTAATTAACTTTTCAATTAAAAAAAGGCTTAGCACTCCAATGGTACTTAATCAAGTCACCATTAATTCCATTACTATCCACATTATAATCCAAGTATTTACATCACCTTCCATATGTAAATTAAACTCATAATTAGCAATTGATTATGAATGCAACATTTATCCAATACTAATCAATTAGAATGTAATCAAGTGTCCACACTAACATAATAGCAGAACGGGTTTAATTTCTACTAAATAAGTGTCCAAATTTAACATATCCAGTTAATAATAGCAGCACGGGTATTTATTCTGCTAAATAGGTGTTCATTTAATTTAATTAGCGGAACAATGTTTTATTCCGCTAAATAGATGTCCAATTACAATATTCAGTACAATTTAAATTAATAGATTTTATTTGGCGAAATAAACATCAGTAATTTAGGTATATAAATTTAAACGACGTTATTAATTAAATAACATAATTTAAATTCTGTCTGTTCATATGTCATAAATTTATACTTGTCCAAAGCTATCAGAAAATTAAAGTACAACATTGTACTTGTCAATACGAGTACAATGTGAAAATCCGCGAGTTAATCGGATTTAAAATGTGAGATATCAATTTTGAAAGTTAACATATTTAATATATATAATTAAACAAAACCATTTATATATTCTCACCTTCATAAACAAGCCCAAGGCTCGCATCCACAAACCAGCTACCCAAACTCTACAGTTCTTTCCCCTTTCCCTTTTCTTCCCATCCGCTCTAGTAACCCATTTGCATGGTGTGCATCGTGAACATGCGCACGGCATCCACGACCCCAACCTTTTATCCGAGACCACCCACAAGTTCAACGTTTCGAGATCATCCAACTGTGGCCCTCACCTTCTTCCCAGACGTCACCGTTCGAAGTTCGTCCATTTCAAATGAAGCATGAAATTCATCAGGTCTCGAAACTTCATATACCACTTCCACCACGAATGCATCTGGCTGCCACCCTCCTACCAACCTGACCACTAATGCCTATGCCACCTATCTCCCAACCGAGCGACTACTCGTGGTCGCCTTCCCTTTCCGTAAACACCATCAAACCGAGAACCATCAAAAACACCCATTAAACCCTAAACCAAGTGATTCACTACACTCCAAAGCGCTAATCAAAAATCAGCCACGGTCAATGCCTCCGTCTCGTCCCAAGGCTCCTCCTCGATACCTCTGATGCCTCTCACGACCTCTGGTTCATCGAAAATTAAATTTTGAATGATTTTTGATAATCTCCTTCTCTACGACTAACCAAGCTACTAAAAATAACACGAATGCCTCTAAAAATCCCCAATCGTCGCTACGAACCCATTCGTACCCAACGTTTGTCAATCTGTGATCGTCGAAAATGCTCGTTTTCTCGACCACTTGCTGTTAGTTACAAATATCTCTCAAATTACTCGACAAAAACCCATCAAACTAATTTTAAAATAAACTAGAGATCTGAACAAACATTTTTTGTGTTGGGACATTTTGATAACTATGGATAGACTTGGGGAAAATGATTTTTGAAGTAGAAGGTATGGCCGGTTTCCATTATTTTGAATGTTTACAGTTAGCTAAAAAAAGAAGATGCTAAAATCAATGCCAAAATGAACCAAATAAAGAAAAAAATGCTCTTTATGTGTAAATATATTGCTACCTACTTCGAACAAAGAGACCAAGATTCAAATTGAGGTCAAAATCAATGGGGACAATGGCGGTTGGGGAGAAAAGAAAGGCAACATGCAGGTAGACCAGGGTGGGCAGGCAGGAAGAAAAGGAAACAAGGGTGGCTACACTTGTACTTGTATTTGATTTTGTAAAGATTTCGGTACCCCTCCACATCGTATTGGGTCTGATTATGAGCCGCGATCGACATAAAATGAAATATGATTGTGTATAGAATTGGGACGCGATCGCCAAAACGACAATAAAATAGACAAGTCAACCTATGCTGATAAATTCCAAAAATGCTGACGTTTGCCATAAAATACATCAAATGAAAATTTAATTATTTTTCAAATTAAAAATTATGAAAAAATCCTATGAATTAAAGTAGAAATACGTTATAAAAAAATTGAACAATTATTTGAAACATAGATTTTATTATAAAAACACCAAATCGAATATTTTAAAATTAATTAAGTATTCCAAAAGTCATAGTGATAAAATTCTGGGTCATTACAAAATTTGTGCATTTATATTTATAAATTACTTTTATTATGGCGCTATTCAAAATGATGTACTTAGCCTTTTCATTGAATCAACCACAACCTTCCGTTTGGAGTATTTCTATAAATCTCCTTTATTGTGGTCTGAACATGAATTTGATATTGACATATTATACTCGATAACACTTATGAAATTCGAGTCCGAACACTCCTTTATAAGAAGTTCGTTGTTTTCGTAAATAATTTTTAGTATTTTGGAAATACTCGATAACGCTCTAAACTGTTATTTAGTGATCTTAATTTGGGTTTAATATTCGCTTCATGGATCAAATACATAAGCAACATGCAATATTGTAGACAATACAACATGTATGATATTTCCTATTGGCAACACATACGGAATCCATCTTACATGTTTCATATTAAATATTTTAATAATGTGTCTTTGCATATCGTTTGGGACATTCCCAACATCTGTTATACTTATTATAAAAGATATAATTTACAAACCCAATATCGAGTATTAAACAACCAAACTAGAACTGATTTTAATATAAGTATATTGTTAACAATCAGTAGTATGTTGTTTACTTATAATTTAGAAATATCTACACATACCTCGTCATGTTCTTTCTTGTAGACACACACTTCCTATGTGATTTCAGTGAAAATCAAACTATTTAATATTTCTATCAAATAATTGTTAAACTTTGATGCTTGTCGAATGATACTTTTGTACCCGTTCTTGGATCATATTCAAAAACCCACAAGCTCGATATTGCTCCCACTAAATTCGAGACACTTCGATTATTATGCGTAAATAGTTTATTCTAAATTACTATCTAGAATTTTCTGTTTCAGCACATATGTACTAAAACACAAGGTCATGTTAGGCGATAATTTTGTCAGTAAAATCCAAATGAACTTAAGTACATCGAATGGAAAATCTGTTACACTAATTTCAACAATTGAAATTGACGATATTATTCTTATCAATGTTGCTTACTATATTTCAATTACATTAGTCTTTCTCTTGAAGACACATTTGCGGCCGATGGATAATATCACTTTGGGTACAGCTATCAAAATCATATTTTGATAATGTACTTGGATTCCTTTTGAATTTGTGCATCATACTATATCGTAGAGTCAATACTCTTGTTAGTTTAATTGACAATTAAGGATTATCTATTCTCGACATTGATAAGCAGCTTGTAGTTTCTCTTCAGTGTGCAAGAATAATTATTAGAAATTCTAATGCATTGTGTTCATTTAGGTTTGATTAATTTCATTTCATCCATAGTAATCAGTATTATCCTTGAATCATAACCAAATCCATTTTACTCTAATAATTTCTTAAAGAAATTCCATCACTATAAAGTTGGTATTTCTTGAAACAATGATCGTTTCTTAGTGCAATAGAGTAGGTACTCATAAACACTTTATGAATTGCCTTATATATATATAAAAAAATTGGTTTTATTTTTCTATACTTATGTTCAAAACATAAATTTGTCATCCAATCACGATCATCCCCAAACTACTCCTAGTTCGATTCATAGAAGATCCCACACGTACAATTTTTATATTAGTAGTCTTTAGGCTCGCACAACTTGCCAACTCCTTAGCCTAGGATACGTTAGGGTTCCTTATAAACCCTTATCTTGCATGATTTCGTAAACTACTTATTAGATAAAATTAATTATTATCTTGTGTACTACTCTTAAGTACACGATCTTATATAAAGAAGTAAACTCAACTTCACTCATCAATAATCGTAGTTTGTCCAATAAAGTTCGAATACGCTTTATCTATACATCATTATATATAATAGGGAGGAGTGACTTTTAAGACTGAATCTTTTCACTTTTGGTACATTCTGAACTCTTTCTAATATTTTCACCTATTAGATCAAATCGAGTCATTTCTATTGCATGTAATTTTGTTTACTTCCATTTTGGTATTAATAGACTTTTGATTACACACATCAATATGTATTAATACAAAGAGTTCATTAAATTTTATGCTACTCCCACCAAAAGGGTGCTTTGTCCTTAATTTATACGACAACCCATACCTCAATAGGCCTGAAATTTTGCTAAATCGAAAATCCAAGTCCACCAAAGTACGAATCATTGGTGTTTGGTATCCTATAAATAACAAAAGTATATTAGAGCACTATCAATAGAAACACATAGTGGAATGGTAAAGTATAATAAAACATACGATTACTGACCAAGGCTGATACCTTTAAACTTTAGTGCCCTTGTCGGTGTCAAGCATGCATAAGGAAATATGTCCTTCAACCATTCCTGCCTTGTACCGGTACTTATCTCTCTAAAGCTATCCTATGGGTTGTAATGAGGAGAGGGTCAGAATAATGTTCTTGTGAATGGTAAATTACACACTTTATATATAACACTAGTTTATGTTGATTGCCTTCCATTACATGTTATGTCTGTTGTTTTTATTTAGTCGTTTTGACTTCACGTACGGGTACGATATGTCCTATCTGCCATAGGTAGACAATAACTACATACATGTATATGTGTGTGTGTGTGTATAAGTAACATAGTCCACGTTTGGACTAAGATACTTTCTCCGCTAGTATCCATAACCCAGCACCTCATTAGGATCCACTGTCAATGCAATATTATGTCTCCGTCATCGTGCATACCAAGGAACTCCCACAGTGCCTAATAATGGCATCATAATAGTTTAGCCGTATTTTATTTGTTTTTGAAAGACCTCCACAAATGGGTTATCTTGCCTTGCCTCCTGACAACAAACAAACTAGCAACAATTATAAGGCGGTGCATGTCCTAAACAGGATCTACACTAGTAGGAGGTATAGTCCGTTTAGGCGTAACCACTGTCTTTTCGCTGATCGCTCAGGACCGATGACGTTCTTGACCTATGAAAGAGCTCCTACTCTCGTATATGGTACCAATCTCACTGTCATTGCGCCGAGCCTTGCTTACCATCCCATTTAGATTGCCTAACGCAATCTAGGAATTGCCCACTTGTTACTTGTTACTTAATACCCATAAAAGGTTAAAACAGACTCTACTTGTCCTTTAACACTTCGACTGAAGCGAACCATCCTACTTTGTATTCCCTTCATCTATCCGCAAACATATAATCCCATGGGTCCTACAGTGGGATATGTCCCACATCAATATGATGTATACATAGCTGCTGGTAGCCTCTCGTGGTGGGCAGACTTCTGTTGTGTAACACTACTGACCTCGCATTCCAACCCATTCTAATGACTATGCCATTCTTATTTAGTCTAAGCTATTAACTAATTTTAGTAATTCACACCCGTCATAAATGCATACTTGAGGCTACGTATATACTCATACCTATTTATTTACTACGCCCCTAATGTTCATTGTTAATATTTAATTATTTTTACATAGCTGACTCTTTATTTCTTTAATGTCAATCTAATGTTATTTACCACTTATTTTTAACTTAAAAGATTTAAATATCTTTTACTGTTTACTTCCTCTTTATTTTATTAGCTCTATTTTACTGTTCCTTTTAAATTCTTACTATCTTCATTTAGTTGTTACTTTCTCATTTTATTTCTACCTACATTTTGTCCTTTATTACTAAGTTTCTAGCCTGTCTTTATTGCATATATTCGTTTTATAATTAGACTGTTGTTATTATTTCTACTTACAATTCTTTAGTTTATACTAAGAGATTTTTGCATTTTAATGTGTTGGAATTGCATCTTCCATAAAGGAAAAGTTAAGACTGTAAATTTCTATAATTTATCAAAAAGGGGATTTGTGATACGTTTGGAATTATAAGGAAACATCATTTTTGTTTTTTTACTATTGAAATAGATAGTACAAAACATGGTAAACACCCTTATTTTGTACATCTCTTTCTTTTAGGCATATTCCATCTTATTTCAAATGATGCACTTTTATTCACAATTATAAAACTGGATAATTTATCGAAATTTACATTGCAACACACTTCATTCTAATGAGTTAAAATACTACTTAAATCCTAATAAATTTTATAATTACTTCTAATTCATATTTACCAACATATGCCATTTGACCCACAAATCTGGAATTTCTATACGACCTTGTTGATTAAGGGACTACTACTTACACCATAACTTCAAAATTCAAGTATATCAACATTTAATTCAAGTTAATAGTTCATAGAATATGTAGGCATGGTTTTCAATTTCATTGCGCATATAATTAAGCCTATAACTCCAAATAATTATATCCAGGCATTCAAGTAACAGATTTATAATGAATAAATCCAATATTATATAAAAATATATAATTTCCCACTCATCATTTTCTTTTCAAATCTCCAAATCTAATCCCTGTTATTCCAATTTGATTCCCCTTTGCCTCTTTATCAGAATACATATACTGCAAGCATGCATGTAATAATTAGGAATCTAGATCTGGGAAGAGGTTTGCATTTAATTTATATTCGGATCCAGATTTTTAATTTACCTCGGCTATTGTAACGAACCCACAAATTTATCACTTTGATAAATTATATTTATTTTTAAAATATTCAAATATAAGCTTTTTAACGTAGATTATATTGTCTTGAAAAATAAATAATTATGGTAATCTTATTTTGAATAAGAATTTACAAAAATATATACTTTGGAAAAATATCGATAAAATGACAAAAAACCGTTTATCAATAAACAACTCTATTATTATCAGAAGTCGCGCACGGAGCTGGAGACATACACTTATTTATCCATTTAAACAAGAATATGAAATAAAATTATTTATTATATTTTTGGGAATAAAATGTATTTATGACATCATCAATAATGCCATCATATTTAATAATTGATTTAATGAATTTAAATTAAGATTTAATGATCTAGCAATTATTATAAATATTCGCATAATTGTTTTAAAATGATTATAGTTCATTTCAATTAGTTATATAGTGACAGTAAGTCATTTATAATAGTTTTATAAAGATATATACTTGATTTAAAAATATAAAAAAATTCGTATCGTTATATCGATAAAACAGCACTATTTGTAAACAATAGTTTAATATTAATTTATATGGTTTTATAATTTAAATGAGATCATTTTAATTAATTTATAACGATAGAAAATTAGTTTTTCAGAAAAAAATACATTTATATATAAATTAATTTATAAGTGAAAATGTGACCGGAAATCGACTTTCTGATTTTCAACGGTTTAACGAACGGAAGTTGTTCAAAGTTGTTACAACCTTGTCTATATGTCTTGTGCATATATATAACATACACATGCACATCCTAACATATACCTAAACACAAATATACATATATATATACATATACACTTATATATATATTACAAAAAAAATCTAAGATATTTTCACACTTAAAAAGCAAACTTCACTTCACTCTAATACACATCAACTCACACACATGGCTACACACATGGAAGGGTGCTCGGTCGTGCGTAGTGAAGGAGGATGAGATGTGGTGGTGATGAAATGGTGATGTATACCCAAATAAATATCATGATATTTTAGTTCACAAATTTTCCTATAAATACCACCCTCCATCCTCACTTCATTTGTTCATAAATTCCTAAGCCTCTTCATCTTCTTATTCTCCTCTTTAATGGCTTCCTATCTTAGGAAAATTATGAAGAAAAATTAGAAAAAAGAAAATAAATTTATATAAGTATATACACATTTGCGATCCACTTAAAAACAAGCTCAAATCCACTCATTCCTTCACTCAAAACCCACAGCCACCATCTTCTACCACCAAGGACGAGCCCACTTCCATTTGCAAGCATAGGCCGAGCCCATTCAAAGGTCCAAGGCTCGATTCTGTAGGCTTTGATTCAATCATAGCGATGCTATAACGAATTTTCGTGAGGTGAAAAACAAATGAAGGTAATGATGATGTGATATGATTGCTATGGATGTTTACTATGATTTGATCATCAAGTGTTGGTTGTTTTGATATAGTGTTAAATCGTGTAAACAAGTCACGTTAAATACATGTCGATATTACACAAGGAAACCACTTTCCGAATCAAGTTATAAAAGTAATATGGAAGCATTAAACCCCTTTGAAATGATTTAAAATGGTTTATAAATGTTTTATATACACTAAAATCCAATTTGGTGAAGTTTTGACAAGTTATGAAAATTGAGTCAAAAATTGGCGCGTCGCGTAATGGTAGTTCGCGATTTCGCGCCGTAGAAAGTTAAATCCATTTATACGATGGATTCGGAGTCAGAATTCTTTGGAAGAAGAATTTTCCGAACTCTTATAATCATAGTTTTCAAACAAAAGAAAATGATCAAGATTTCGTTTAGTAGGTTTTGAAATATGAGCAAACCAAGTTTTCAAAATAGCCGTGGTTTGGCAGTGCGTAAACCAAAGCGATAAATTTTTTAAAATTGATATTTTTAATTCTTTAAAAATATGGAATAAATTCTATAAATATTTTAAAACAAATTTGAGTTATAAAAATTGATTTCTAAATGAAAGAAAAGTTATTTGATCAAATAAGCCTTAAAACCACTATTCGCAGCACTTTTAATAACTCTTCAAATATGGCTTTAAACTTAAGTATTCTTTCCCAAATCTTTTGAAAATGTTTTGAAATAAATAATTTAGTATTTTAATTATAATGTGGAGGTTTTATAATTTATTTTAAAGAGTTTGAATAAATGATTTAAAGAAAAGCTGTTATTATCAAATGATTTAATCTTGGCTCTAAAAGCCGATGAGTAGACTGGATTTTTCTATTCATGAGATCTAGATGTGAGGTGCTTAAACTAAGGAGAAGTTTAGGAGCAACCAGTGCACTGGCTCATTTGGCCTTTTCCTAGGCTAGGGATAGATAAGGTCGAAATGTCGAAATGAGGCAAGTATAAAAGATTTAATTCTTCCAAATTTAATACAACTTGGATTGTATAGAAATAATCTTCTTATACTTGGTATTAAATTTCGAGAAGGGAACCTGTACTATCCGTGTGAATTTAAAAGGTGATTTCTCCGTTAATCGACGGATAGTAAAGGTTGAATACGGAAATTAGTATCGAGTAAAATTAGTATAATATCTATGAATCTATTTTACTTGAATACTAACTAATTTGGATTTATGATCTTAGATAACATGGTTTCAGCCTATTAAAAAGGCATGTGTAGGAAATAAGAAATCTTTGTTAAATGTTTAAATAAATGATTTGGAAATATTTTCCTAATTAAAGGATGAAATGATTTGGAATTATTCCAAGATTTAAAAAGGTTTTAAGTAACCGAAGAATTTAATAAGAGAGGTTTAATGATCCCGTATATACTAAAAAGAAATGGTTTTAAAAGATATATATCTCTAAGAAGATATTTTGGATGAAAAGATACAAATTAATGGAATATTAATCACCTACTTAACATCTTTTTATCGATAATTGGTTCGAAGGAACAGGGGCCGGATTTGGTGATTCTTATCCAAAAACCAGTTCGAACCAATTTACGAGTTCGAAAGTGAAGACATGTTAAAGATAATGAAGTTGAAGGTGGGGATCTTTATAATGGAAGGACTGCTTGTTGATAATTTCGGAGTAACCTCCAAGATAAATAAATAGCATTAGTCCCTTCATTCTGGGATCTTCGTATGCAAGGACTACTCGGTACTAATCCTAGGGGTAATTCCTAACAGGATTTAGTAAAAGAGTGCTTTCGGTTTGTCCTATTCCTGGATAACTTATATAGATGAATGTCTGAAGTTGCATTTCTAAGAATACAGTACATTGATCTCTACAAACATACATCTATTTGGTGGTGCAGGAGGTAACCCCTCTTATACTTAACACCCTTCTTTGAGACGTACGAGCTTAGAGGTTGTAATTTTGTTGAAATCAATAGTGTGTTGTTGGAAATGACAGTGTGGCATTTTAAGTGAAAATGTTCTAAAACAGATAAACGTTGCCTCAAACCTCACACATAGGGAATTGTGAAATAGAGGTTGCTTTAAGGCTAAGTGGTTCGCAACCATTAGGATACAATATCACCTTTCTAGATCTATTTATTTCTACCCGCTATGACGTCGGATTTAAGTTATATGGCGTATGTTGTGGGATCTCAGATAGGTTGGTAATGGCCAGGGGGATATCATATTTGATGTTATCTGTACCATCTATTGGTCTCGGGTAGGCCGGTCTTAATTCGTAGAGGTTTCAAAGATGTCGATCCTCGGTACATTCCTTTAGAAATGTACTATACGGGAGATAGTCCTATACCTCGCTACTCATTGGAAATCCAAATCTCCAATAAGTTCCTTCGGTTTTAGTTGTAAACCTATTATGCCGTCAAATTTAACCAATGTAACAATTTCAGCTATTTGAATATGTTTATTTGAAAAGTGCTTTCAAAAGAATGCTATTAAAAATAATATCACATGATTTCATGTAGAAATGTTTTAATTATCATAAGGTAAAAACTTGTTCCGTGTTTATGTGCGGCATGGTCATATGAGATACCTTTCTTTTCAAAAAATCGTATTTTGAGTTTTTAACACCGGCCCCATGACCGACCTGGAGTTTATTTTCCATTTTTCATGAACTCTGGGTGCTCTATTTTTCCGAGCAGCCTAGTGATCAGGTTTGTTTGGAGCATTTTGGAAGAGCTCGGAACATGGAGTTAGAAGATTCTTCTGAAGATTTTTGTCCATTTTCACCACACTCATTTACTATTGTATTGCGCATTTGTAAGGACAGATATTTATAATGGTCCATATTAATGTTAAGTTAAACTCTAACAAATGTATTTGAAAAATTTTCGTTGTAAAGATTATATATCAAAATAATATATGTTATTCCATTCGTGTAAGATTTTGTTTTATTCTTTTCTTCTTTCTACCCTTGACCATCCGCCTCTCCAGCGCTTGGATCTGTGTCACATGAATACCAAGAAGTATTAGTGTCGATTTTTGGGGTCGGAAAGTAGGATCGTGACATTTGGTATCAGAGCATAGGTTGAGCGAACACCTGAGCCAGATAGGGGTAAATTTTCATTAGAGATAGGTTTAGTAACACCTAGGATGAGTAACTCATTAGAGATAGGGTTAGTAACACCCAAAATGAGTTGAGAGTATATTATATAAGAGCACGTATTTGTTAATGATACACAAATGATTTTTTTATAGAAAAATATGGTAAATGAAATAATTTTATCTAGGATTATATTTTAAATATAAAGAATATATTTTGAAAAAAATATATAGTTAGATATGTTATAACTTGAATGATAGTTTGAAATCAAGATTAGTAAAATCTAAGCACAAACATCTTGTGATTATAATTTCACAGTTTGACTATAAGATGTTTAATAATAACACTGAGAAGATTAAGAGTAATACATTGGAAACGGATTTGGATAATGAGAACTTTTGTTTAAAAAGGGGATTTTAGGAAGAGAATTTTCAAAGGATTTTATTTGAAATATTCTAAGTATTGTCTAGAGAAACAATATCATGTGCTTAGAAAACTATCACCCTTAACATTGTACAGTTAAAATGGATTTATGCTAGGATAAACTTAGATTTATGACCTAACATTAGATTTAGTTAAGACAATTAAAATGCTTAGTATCTAAGTGTTTGTTGTTGATAATTGTAGAAACCCTCAAGCTATGGGAGAAAGTTTTCAAAAGGAGAGACCTCAAGAGCAAACTGGGGTGAGAAGAATGATCTAAACATTCTTTCAAGTGATAAGAAAGAACCTGAGAAATGTCCACTTAGCAATATTACGCCCATTATTAAAGGAAAATTAGATCCATACACTCGACTAGATAAAGACGGTTACCCTATGGCCGAAATGCATATATCTTCCCCGACTCCAGAACTTATTATAGTGTCTAGTGACGAAGAAACCTCTCAAGCCTCAAAAGGAATGTGGATCACTGACCTAGTAAGTTCAGAACTTGAACCGGAATAAGAAATTCCTAAGGAGGAGCCGATAGAAGAAAAATATGAACCTAAAGAAGACCCGAACACTATGATATCCAATGAATCAAACAAAAGCAGTAGAGACAGTAACGTCATATAGGAGATGGACAGTGACCATATTATTTGGCACGGGGAGTCATCAGGTTCCCCATTCATTGGGACAACATGGAGGATGAAGAGGAAGAATTTGAGGATCCCGAGGAAGAAGAAGTGCAAGATCTAGAAGAACTACAAGAAGGAGAAATTATATAAGAAGTGCCAGCCGGACTTGAGCATGTGCCATGCAACCAGCCCTCGTTGCCATATGAAGTGGATGTGATACCACAGATTGAGGACGGAAACGAAGCTGATAATGAACAAGATGATAGTGATGACAATGGAGAAGTCTTGTTTGATTTTGGATACAGAAAGGGACCGTCAGCATTGGACTTAGAAGAGTGATTATGATATGAGATTAGAAGATTTGGAAATACCTATCTAGTATTAATATTATGTAGTAGCATATATGTATGGCTTGTAAGGTAGTTATGTTTGTATCAGTATTATGAAAACCCAAGTAGACGGACTTAAGAATGGTTTAAGTATGTAAGAAGAAATGATGTGTGTAAGATAAGGATGAATGTAAAATTATAAGCGTGTATAATATAATTATATCCTTTGTTTATGACTTTGTTCAAATGTAAATATACAAACCACTTAAGAAAAATTTCATAAGAATAAAACTATATCTTTATGAAATATTTAAAAACTTAAACCAAGATTTTCTAAATATTTTGGAAAAGATAAAAAGTATATGCATTTTACACGAATTATTTCGTAACACAAATTTGGCCTAAAAATTTGAATATAGGGTTTTGATATCCAAAAAGGATTTATCACTCGATGCTTTAAGGCAAACATTGATGAGGATTTATAGTTAGATCCTTACATTTTCTATTATAGTTGAAAGTTATGCAAGGAAAATAGAAGTTTCTGAGCCCGATCAAAATCCACACTAGAGAATCGAAGGATCAATACTAGATCGGAAATAAAGTTGTATATTCGGATAGTAGATCGAATCAAATATCGCATACGTATAATCTATATACATTATACAAGTGTAAGTATCAAAAATAAATATTTTGGACAAACACCTTTGGGTTTTGCGTTGTAATTTCGAGGACAAAATTCTTTTAAGGATGGGAGTCTGTAATGACCCGCAGATTTATCACTTTGATAAATTATATTTATTTTTAAAACATTCAAATATAAGATTTTTTAACATAGATTATGTTGTCTTGAACAATCAATAATGATGGTAATCTTATTTCGAATAAGTATTTACAAAAATATATACTTTGGAAAAATATCGATAAAATGACCGAAAATCGTTTTATCAAAAACAGCTCTATAATTATCAAAAGTCACGCACGAAGCTGGATACATACACTTATTTATCCATTTAAATAAGAATATGAAATAAAATTATTTATTTTATTTCTGGTAATAAAATGCATTTATGACGTCATCAATAATGCATCATATTTAATGAATTTAAATTTAGATTTAATGATTTAATATTTATTATAAATATTAAAATAATTGTTTTAAAATGATTGTAATTCATTTCAACTAGTTATATAGTGATAGTAAATCATTTATAATAGTTTTATAAAGATATATACTTGATTTGAAAATATAAGAAAATTCGTGTCGCTTTATCGATATAACAACACTTTTTGTAAACAATTGTTTATATTAAATCACATGGTTTTATAATTCAAGTGAGATCATTTTAATTAATTAATGATGACGAAAAACTAGCTTACAAATTTTGTTTACATTTATATGTAAATTAATTTATAAGTGAAAATGTGACCGGAAATCGCTTCCCGATTTTCAACAGTTTAACGAACAGAAGTTGTTCGAAGTTGTTGCAACCTTATTTATATGTCTTGTGCACATATATAACATACACATGCATACCTTAACATATACATGAACACGTATATACATACAAATATACATATACACTTATATATATATATATATTACAAAAAAGTCTAAAATATTTTCGCACTTAAAAAGTAAACTTGACTTCACTCTTACACACATCAACTCATACACATGGCTACACACATGGAGGGGGGTATTCAACCGTCCATACTGAAGGAGGAGGAGGGTATGGTGGTGATGAAATGGTGATGTATACGCACATAAATATCATGATATTTTAGTTCATAAATTTTCCAATAAATACCACCCTCCATCTTCACCGCATTTGTTCATAAATTCTTAAGCTTCTTTATCTTCTTATACTCCTCTATAATGGGTTCCTCCCTTAGGAAAATTATGAAGAAAAATTAGTAAAAAGAAAACAAGTTTATATAACTACATATACATTTGTAATCCACTTTAAAACAAGCTCAAATCCACTCCTTCCTTCACTCAAAACCCACGGCCACCACCTCCTAACACCAAGGTCGAGCCCACTTCCATTTGCAAGCATAGGTCGAGCCCATTAAAAGGTCCAAGGCTCGATTCTTCGGCTTTGATTCGATCGTAGCGAAGCTATAGCGAATTTTCATGAAGTTAGAAATCAGTAAAGGTGAGAAACTCTATTTATTTATATATAATGATGATGTGATATGGTTGATATTGATGTTTACTATGCTTTGATCATCAAGTATTCGTTGTTTTAACATAGTGTTAAATTGTGTAAACAAGTTACGTTAAATACACGTCGATATCACACAAGGAAATAAATTTTTAAATCAAGTTATAAATGTGATATGGAATCATTAAACCCCTTTAAAATGATTTGAAATGGTTTAAATGTTTTATGAACACTATTATCCCACCCTTTGGTCAAGGCTGGAATATCAACAAATTGGCTAGAAAGGATGGATATCAGGACAGGAGATCGATTGGAAACAGGGCTATGATCAATGTCGTCAAAATTTGGCCGAGCTCGAATCAAGGCGGGATCGTTCTAGAATGATAATCAAGGCTAGAAGAGGCTACGTTTCAAATTTCAAGTCAAACGGAGTTCATTTGCTCAAGAAATTGATGGATACGTGCACAAGGAGATCTCATTCGAATCGAGGTGAATTCGTATCGGTCCAGTATGGATACGAACGAGTTATTCATATCGATCAACATGGATACGAACAAGATGTTCGTATCGATCAGGGAGGAAGGCTGAGTGGACTTCGACTCCATGAGTATGAACTTGGATTGAACGGATAGGTGCATGATGGTTTGTTTGACTCGATTATTTCGTATCGATCAGGATGGAGCATAGCAGTGTACTTTGAATCGATATTGTTCGTATCGATCAACATGGATTCGAGTCGATAGTGTTCGTATCGGTCAGGATGGAGATGGCATCATACTTCGAATTGAAGGTTTCGTATCAATTCAAATGGATACGAAAGCTGAACTCGTATCGACCTTGTTCATATCGATCCATGGCAATAGCCTGATCGATACGAACAAGGAAGCAGCTGATGGATACGAATCGATGGACATAGATGAGAACTATACAAACTGATGGATGCAAAATAATGGATTCGAAGCACGTTTTGGACACGAACGAGAAGCAAGCATGATTTCAGGGAAGAAGCATTCAACTCGGCATGAAAATGGGATCGAGCCTTGGAAATAGCGCCACATCACCGATGCACACATGCTTAGTATCGACACGAATAAGCATCGATACGAATTGATCGATACGAACCGGACGACGTTGAGGAAGTTACATTTTGTATCGATCATATCTCAAGATCTACAAGTCCAAATGCTTTGAAATTTTCACAGGAGCTTACGTACAAGCCAAAGAAGGTTCATGCCAAGTTTCGACACCATTGGACAAAATCTTGATCGATACGAATTACGTTCGTATCGATCATGGATCGAGCCGAAACTTCATGGGATCGATCGCGTGGGCCCACTCACGTGCCAGAAGAAGTCTCCCGAGGTTTGAGCGAGATATTTGCATGGAGCGCCTATAAATAGCACCCCAGAGCCTACAGAAAAAAGATTTTTGGCTATCCAACATCCAGACTCTGCCAGAAACACCTTGGCATTACTAAGCTATTGTTGTACTCAAATTTCTTCATTATAATCCACTGTAATCAGTTGTAACCAGCAAGGAAAGTCAATAAAAGATTAATTTTTGGAGTGGACGTAGGCCGGAGATAGCCGAACCACTATAAATCTTGTCTCTGTCTATTTCTTTCCGTTTGAAATTTATTATTCTTCATTTTTTATCCTCTACATTACTTAGATCTGTGATTTGTGATCATTTATTGCTGATATGTGTTCATACATTGGTGCTTTCATGATATTTGGGGTTTGTGACCAATTTTGGCGCAAACACTTTGGTGCTTTCACTGAGAACAACTAGCACCCGCTATACCGGATTTGGAGTTCGGATTTGAAGGCTTAAGGGTTCAGATCTAAAGATCTATGACAAGGCAATCAAATAGAAGACAAAGAGCCGAGAGAAGTCAACATGAAGGGAGCCAGGAGGCATCATCAGGGGCTAATCAGACTTCAGCTTTCATCACCAGAGACGAGATGGAGATGATGATGGGAGCTATGCATGAAGAGTTTCTAAAAAGGCAAGAGGAGATGATGCAGAACCTCCTCAGACAGTTTGGACAAGCAGGAACAGCTGGAGCTTTAGGAGTTCAGATCCACGGAGATGGAGTAGAAGGACCAAACAGGCAATCGAATGGAGCAGCTCAACAAGGCACAACCCCTGATCAGCACACAACTGCTAATCTGAATGGATCCAGGCTCGGGGGCACACCACCCGGCAACGATGGACCAGTTCATGGAGGAATTACAGTTGACGCCACACAACAAGATGCTGGAAGGAATGTAGGAGCGCGGGATGAAGAACATGTACCAGAATTCCCTCAGGGACTCGGGGGGCAACCCTTGACGGACAACGATGGACTAGCTGAGATTATCAGGCGAACTATGCGCGGAAGTTTGACAAACAGAGATCTGGAAGGAGTAAATAGGAGTTCGTTTACTCGTGACATCAGAATTTCTTGGAATCCACCAGAGTTCAAGCTACCTACTTTGGAAGTGTACAATGGCAAGGCTGATCCTACTGATCACTTGATGAGATACACAAGACATATGGAAGTGCTGGGGGCATCGGAGGAAGTGATGGCCCGATGTTTCCCTCTGTACTTAACAGATATAGCTGTTATGTGGTTCAGACAGTTGGAAGAAGGGTCTATTAGGACATGGACAGAATTGGTGGACAGGTTTCTAAAGCAGTTTCAGGTTCATATCAAAAGGCCGAAGAACGTGATGACGCTAACATCGATAAAGCAAAGGACAGAAGAATCGCTCAGAGCTTTCTTAACTCGGTTCAATGTCGCGGTTGCCTCGGTGGATCGGCCGGATCCATCAATGGTTTTAATGGCAGCAGTGTCAGGAGTCAGAGAAAATTCGGATTTCAAAGTGTCATTGATACGAGCCCTACCAATGGATCTCGGGGAATTCTTTCACGAAGCTAAGAGATTCCTTCGGCAGGAAGATGCGTGTTCAGATATGAAATTAAAGGAGGTGAATGCAGCTGAGGATGGAAGGCCATCCAGTGGAGGCTCGAATAAAGATAAAGATAAAGGAAAAAGGAAGCTGGATGACGAGTCAGGAAAAGCTAGGAAGCGATGGAGGGAGCCAAAGTTTTCCACTTACACGGGATTAAACGAGACATTAGAACGGATATTCATGGAGACTCGGAATCGCCTTCCCTACCGAAGGCCAGCAAGGAGAGAACCCTCGAAACGTGAAAGGGCATCAGGGAGGCACTTTCTTTTTCACGATTTGGATGGACATGACACCAACAGTTGTAGGCATCTAAAGGACATAATTTAGGAGCATGTAAGGAATGGACAGTTGCGACAATATGTTGGGGCTCGGAATGCAGCGGTGGAACAAGAGCAACCACCGTCTACCTCAAACAATGATGGCGTGGGGCCCAGGAATGATGGTCGATTGGTTATCAATTGACAAGGATGATATGAAAGAAGTAGCGAACTACAGGAAAACGGCCAAGTCGTTTACTCATGTACGGGGACGGAGATGGCTCCTAGGCATGCTCTGAATGATGATGAACCGCGACGCTATGGTTTGTGAAATCTGCTTTTTCTTTTGGTTTGGACATTTGTCTTTTCTGGCTTGGTTTTGGAGTTTGGTTTGAACTCCTGATGTTGTTTGTTTCTGGTTTGGACTTTCGTTTGGATGATTGTTTTCTGTTTTGGATATTGATTTGGATTTCTGATATGGATTTTTGGTTTTCCGATTTGATTTGGATTTTGGATTAGATTATCATCTGGTTTTTGGTAAATGGTCGTCGGGTATGGTTTATGCCTGGCAAGGGGTAAGACTCTTCGTCTGAATGCGGTGAATTGGCTTATTCAGGTCATCGAGTATGGACTATGCTCGGCAAGGGTCCAGAGAGATCAGGATTCGGCCAAGGACTTAGGCCCCACAATATCTATCTGTTATTATTTCAGGTCATCGAGTATGGACTATGCTCGACAAGGGTCCGGAGTGACCAGGATTCGGCTTAGGACTTAAGCCATGACATTACTCAACGTTCAGGGACACTAGACCACGGTCGTCAGGTGTGGATTGCGCTTGACAAGAACCTGGAGAGGTTATGGATACGAATATTAGCTATGAATAGCTAAGGATTTGGATATTGACCAGGAGAGGTCCTGGATTTGGTTATTGGTTATTGGGTAAGGATGGATTAGGACTTGGTTATCGGGTTCGGATGGATATGGAATTGGCTAAGGCTTTGGTTACTGGATTCGGAATTGGACATCGACTCGGAGCAGTCAAGAATGAGGCACTTGGATGGCATGGCTTGGTAAGGGATCGGATTATGAATCAGATAGTATGGCTATAGACGGAATATGGACTTTTGATGTCGGATTTGGAACTATTCAAAACACACCTTCTTATCACAAGGCATGTTTTGGGGGGCAAATGTTATCCCACCCTTTGGTCAACGCTGGAATATCAACAAATTGGCTAGAAAGGATGGATATCAGGACAGGAGATCGATTGGAAACAAGGCTATGATCGATGCTGTCAAAATTTGGCCGAGCTCGAATCAAGGCGGGATCGATCTGGAATGATAATCAAGGCTAGAAGAGGCTACGTTTCAAATTTCAAGTCAAACGGAGTTCATTTGCCCAAGAAATTGATGGATACGTGCACAAGGAGATCTCATTCAAATCGAGGCGAATTCGTATCGGTCCAGAATGGATATGAACGAGTTATTCGTATCGATCAACATGGATACAAACAAGACGTTCGTATCGATCAGGGAGGAAGGCTGAGTGGACTTCGACTCGATGAGTATGAACTTGGATTGAACGGATAGGTGCATGATGGTTTGTTCGACTCGATTATTTCGTATCGATCAGGATGGAGCATAGCAGTGTACTTCGAATCGATATTGTTCATATCGATCAACATGGATTCGAGTCGATAGTGTTCGTATCGGTCAGGATGGAAATGGCGTCATACTTCGAATCGAAGGTTTCGTATTAATTCAAATGGATACGAAAGCAGAACTCGTATCGGTCTTGTTCATATCGATCCATGGCAATAGCCTGATCGATACGAACAAGGAAGCAGCTGATGGATACGAATCGATGGACATAGATGAGACCGATACAAACTGATGGATGCGAAATAATGGATTCGAAGCACGTTTTGGACACGAACGAGAAGCAAGCATGATTTCAGGGAAGAAGCATTCAACTTGGCATGAAAATGGGATCGAGCCTTGGAAATAGCGCCACGTCACCGATGCACACATGCTTAGTATCGACACGAATAAGCATCGATATGAATTGATCGATACGAACCGGACGACGTTGAGGAAGTTACATTTCATATCGATCATATCTCGAGATCTACAAGTCCAAATTCTATGAAATTTTCACAGGAGCTTACGTACAAGCCAAAGAAGGTTCATGCCAAGTTTCGACACCATTGGACAAAATCTTGATCGATACGAATTACATTCGTATCGATCACAGATCGAGCCCAAACTTCATGGGATCGATCGCGTGGGCCCACTCACGTGCCAGAAGAAGTCTCCCGAGGTTTGAGCGAGATATTTGCATGGAGCACCTATAAATAGCACCCCAGAGCCTACAGAAAAAGGATCTTTTGGCTATCCAACATCCGGACTCTTCTAGAAACACCTTGGCATTACTAAGCTATTGTTGTACTCAAATTTCTTCATTGTAATCCACTGTAATCAGTTGTAACCAGCAAGGAAAGTCAATAAAAGATTAATTTTTGGAGTGGACGTAGGCCGGAGATAGCCGAACCACTATAAATCTTATCTCTGTCTATTTCTTTCCATTTGAAATTTATTATTCTTCAATTTTTATCCTCTACATTACTTAGATCTGTGATTTGTGATCATTTATTGCTGATCTGTGTTCCTACACTAGTGCTTTCACGATATTTGGGGTTTGTGACCAATTTTGGCGTAAACAAACACTAGAATACAATTTGATGAAGTTTTGACCAGTTATGAAAATTGAGTCAAAAATAGACGCGTCGCGTAATGGTAGTTTGCGATTTCACACCGTAGAAAGTAAATCCATTTGTACGATGGATTCGGAGTTGGAATTCTTTGGAAGAAGAATTTTCCGAACTCTTACCATCATAGTTTTTGAACAAAAGAAAATGATCGAGATTTTGTTTAGTAGATTTTGAAATATGAGCAAATTAAGTTTTCAAAATAGTCGTTGTTTGGCAGTTCAAAAACCAAAGCGATAAATTCTTTATAATTGATATTTTTGATTCTTTAAAAATATGGAATAAATTCTATAAATATTTTAAAATGTTTTAAAAGATATTTGAGTTATAAAAATGTATTTCTAAATGATAGAAAAGTTGTTTTGATCAAATAAGCCTTAAAAGCACTATTCACAGCACTATTCGCAGCACTTTTTGCAGCTTTTGAAATATGGCTTTAAACTTAAGTATTCTTTCCCAATCTTTTATAAATGTTTTCAAATAAATAATTTAGTATATTAAATATAATGTGGAGGTTTATAATTTATTTTAAAGAGTTTGAATAAATGATTTAAAGAAAAGCTGTCATAATCAAGTGATTTAATCTTGGCTCTAAAAGTCGATGAGTAGATCGGATTCTTCTATTCGTGAGATCCGGATGTGAGGTCGAAATGTCGAAATGAGAAAAGTATAAAAGATTTAATTTTTCAAAATATAATACAACTTGGATTGTATAGAAATAATCTTCTAATACTTGGTATTAAATTCCGAGGAGGGAACCCATACTATCCATGTGAATTTAAAAGGTGATTTCACCATCTATGGATCTGTTTTACTTGAATACTAACTAATTTGGATTTACCGTCTTAGATAACATGGTTTCAACTTATTAAAAAGACGTGTTGGAAATAAGAAATCTTTGTTAAAGATTTAAATAAATGATTTGGAAATATTTTCCTAAGTAAAGGATGAAATGATTTGGAATTATTCTAAGATTTAAAAAGGTTCTAAGTGACCAAAGGATTTGATAAGAGAGGTTTAATGATGCCGTATATACTGAAAAGAAATGGTTTTAAAAGATATATCTCTAAGAAGATATTTTGGATAAAAGGATACAAATTAATGGAATATTAATCGCCCACTTAACATCTTTTGATCGATAATTGGTTCGAAGGAATCAGGGTCAGATTTGGGCGATTCTGATCCGAATACCACTTCGAACCAATTTACCTGTTCGGAAGTGAAGACATGTTAAATACAATGAAGTTGAATGTGGTGATCTTCATAACGGAAGGACTGCTTGTTGATAATTTTGGAGTAGCTCTCGAGATAAATAAATGGCAGTGGTCCCTTCATTATGGGATCTTCGTATGCAAGGACTACTCGCTACTAATCCTAGGGGTAATGCTCAATAGGATGTGGTAGGAGAGTGCCTTCGGTTTGTCCTATTCCTAGACAAATTGTATGGATGAATATATGACATTGCATTTCTAAAAACACTGTACATTGATCTCAACAAACGTACATCTGTTTGGCGGTGTAGGAGGTAACCCCACGTATACTTAACACCCTTCTCTGAGACGTTCGAGCTCAGAGGTTGTAATTTTGTTGAAATTAATAGTGTGTTGTGGAAATGGCAATGTGGAATTTTAAGTGAATTTGTTCTAAAAAAGGTAAACATTACCCTAAGCCTTACACCTGGGGAATTGTGAAACATGGGTTGCTTTAAGGCTAAATGGTTCGCAACCATTAAGGTATGGTATCACCTTTCTAGATCTATATATTTTTACTCGCTATAACGTCGAGTTTAAATTATGTGGTGTATGCTATGAGATCCCGGATAGGTCGATAATGGCCGGGGTGATATCATATTCAGTGCTATCCATACCAGTTGTTAGTCTCAGATAGGCCGATCTTAATTCACAGAGGTTTCGAAGAGTTGTCGATCCTAGGTACATTCCTCTAATAATGTATCGTACGGGAGGTATGAAGTGACCCACTTCATTTTACTCTAATTTATGTGATTTTTTTTTGTGGTCACCTCTTTAATACATTTCCCCAAGATCCATAGTTTTACCAATATAAAAATATTAGTATATAAATCAAATCCTACCATTTATATATATGAAGATATATAAATGTTTCTTTGCTTATCAGAGTAATTAAGTTAGCAAAGAAAATTTAATCACACAATATTCCTTACTTTTGGGAGATATTATGTCACATAGCCATTTCTGAGTTTAATACTCTCTCATATGCTTCCTCTTTAAACAAGCTAGATCTCTTATGTAATTCTAGCATTACTTTCCTGTTATTTAATTGACTTACTTCACAGCTTGTTTTGTAACCTAATTATTTAATTTTTGGATTACTTACTCATGCTTTTAAGTTTTAATATCTGGGAATCTAGGAGTTTGTTACTTATTGTTTTTCCTTTGAATTTATGCAAAGCACTAAAACAATTCAAGTTTGAGAATTTATCCCGGGGTGCTTATTACTTATTCAAACAATGTTTATGTCAGGTAAATATACTCATGTCTTAATTTATAATGTTGGTAATGATCTTATGAACATTTGGTGTTAAGTGGGTTATAGACCAGGCAGAAGAAAAGCTACAGGCAAGCAAAATGCTAACTTAATCTAGCATACCAGATATGGACTTGCATGAATATAAAACAGAATGACTGGAGCAATATCAAAATCAGCCTAATGCAAACTTTCAGATGAACTTTTTGAGAAGGGTACTGATAAGTTCTCAGATTATAAAACAATGATAGTGATCAATCAAACAGTGGGATTATTAGCATGTTTAATATCTAGGTAGACTACATGGCAATGCATTTCTTTTTCAACAGATTTGTTAAAGACAAAACTCACTTAATTTAAACCAAATTAGTTGCATTCCAGATTATAAGTATAAGGCATGTATTTCATTTTTACTTATACAATACAATGCAAATTCTTTACTGGAAAATCAGATGTTCAAAATGAACTAAAAGGTTAAGATTTCAAGCTTCTCATGGTCTTATATCAGTTATAAGTCATGATCAGGCTCTTCTGGTTAGCCAATACCAGATTCAATTATCACTTAACAATTTTCAGCTACAGGCTTGTCCATAAACTGCTGCAACTTTTCTATTTAAAAATTTAACAACCTTTGATAAAGAAAGCATGTCCACATATTAAATTACATGGCATAATTTTCCCCATCGCAGTTTACCAGTAAACATCAAGATCAGTTACTTAGATCTGTAACTCAAGACACATATAATATTTAAGCTTTACAAATTCTTTTCAAATGAACAAAGCCACAACAATACTGATAGGTCTGCATAGACTTAAGAAAGTTTGCCTAGCTATCTTTATTACAATGAACTACTGCATTTTTTTAAACTCAAGTAAGTCTTCTAATTTTCCAAGCAAGCAAGCTACTCAAGCATCTCTACCTGCAACAATATTTTGAGCTGCCTCAATAAAAATGAGACACCCCAAATATTGCAAAGGCAATAAATAGGGTCAGAATAAAATTCTGGTATGAGTGAAATCATTATTAAAACAACTTATAAATTCTTAAAACTGTGCAGAGAACATATATATTTGACACTATTCAATTTCATGTTAAACCTGAGCATATGTACATTTACATTTATCTAACAAACATACACCCAAGTATTCATCCAATCAATCCATTCAGTTGTACATGTACAAACTCCTATGGATTTTAGCTTCCTAAAATCCATAGCATAACCTTTCAATCCCATTTTATACTTTATATGGTCTAAACTCTTGCCTTTGAACACAAAGTGTGCATTGCAAAGGACTCAGTTCTGTTAACCTTTGCACAGAGGCCTTCAGGACTTGAACAAGTCATGCACATACCCATCATCCACCTGATGATGAGTAGATCAAGGCACCTCTCCTAAATTACTTTGTAATTTAGAGACCATGCTCATTTAATTGCTGAGAAATTTTCTTTTTGATTCCAGAGGTGCTCATGTTCTTCCTTTCATTATATAAACCCCAAAATTTATCAAACTCACTCAAGAGTTTACATCCAATCATACAAAGCATTCATGCAAAATTGCACATCCAAAGTCATTCTGGCTTAATCTTATTTTATAAAACTGCCTGTATATTTATTTCTAGAAATTTTCCCATTGCTTGCATAAATCTGATCAAACCATAAGAAATACTATATTTATTTTACTGTGGACATAGGATAGAGTTTTTAAGAAAAACCCATAAAACATATTGGCTCATAATCTGAACAAATCAGCACATGTTTATAGTATTACATTGTTCACATCATTTTTTAATATGAACTAGGCATGAGCATGAATCTCATTATTCACACTGCCTACTTCATTTCCCTTTGATATCCTATTTCTCAATAAAACATTTAGTTCCTTCTTCATATAAAACTGGATTATAAAATCCATTTCTAACATGTGAATATATGTTAGACTATTTATATTTCAAAGCAAAAATTGAAACAATTATAACAACTCAAAACAGATCAAAACATTAACCAGAGATTCAACCAAAATACCACCCATGATCAACATGTACTTATTCAGAGAATAAAACCAAACAGAAAAACATAATATGATTTTATAAAAATAATTTGGCTGCCCTTACTTGGGTCTTAATGCCTTAAGTCTTTTAAATGATTATCACTCACCTTCCTCTCCTCTTCCCCGAGAATGCCTTAGCTTGAAGACTGTGTGAGTTTCTCCTTTCTATTTTTTTTGAATTAAACTTCTGTTTTTCCTCCTCGGAGAAAACCTCTGCCTTACCCCTTGATTTAAATCATTTAACTAGGGTTTTAATAAAGGAAACACCCATTTTATCCTCACAAAAATAAAAGAAGCCTGTATGCATGTTTATGGCTAATTTGGCCATTTTCTTTTCATTTCCATTTCAGGTGAAAACAGTTGTTTTTCTCTTTTCTGAATGCATTCTATTTGCATGATTTTTACCTGCACATTGTTTTCCTATGACTCAACTTGACAATGTATTTTTTATTATACCCGAGTTATTTTTCATGTTTCTTTTTATAAGTTTTGTTTTTAACTAACATAATTTACCATTTGCTTCTTTCTTGATTTATTCCAAAAATGCATCCATACTCATAAATATTGCTTGACTGATTTCTATGCATTTTAATTATTCAGAGGATTTTTATTTTATCATCTCATACTTCTCTAACCATATGTATATATATTTTCTATACAATATACACATATATACAAGTCATGTGAATTTTAAAATTCATTTTATACTTAATCATTTTCCTCTCATCACTGTATAAAAATAATTATTCCTTGCATAATTACTTCACTTACTTCTGATATTCATTTTCAAGCTATTTTTATTCTTTGGTTATTTATATAATACATACATACATATATATATATATATATATACACATAAAATATGTGAATATAATGCTCCTCTTTACTCAGCTATTTTTCTCCCCATTTTTATTTTCTCTAACCATCATTCTCTCACTTATTCACTCTTGGTATTTATTTTCCATTTCCTGTTTTCTTTTTTTTCTTTTAAAGTAATTTTTATTCTCAAAAATTTTGGGTCTTCACATACTCTCCTCCTAAAAGGAATTGTGTCCCACAATTATATATTGGTTTATTAGTATATTTCAAACATATCAGAAATTCATTCATCTAAGATCAGTCAAATACACTTAAGTAATATTTAAGTTATTACAGTTCTAGACATACCTTCAAGCAGAAAATAGATTAGGATACTTATCCTTCATCATATCTTCAGCCTCCCATGTGCAGTCATTCCCATCTAAACTCCATTGGATTTTAACTAGTTTAATTATTTTATTTCTTAGTTTCTTTTCTTCTCTAGCCACAATGCCCACTGGTTCCTTTTTATAAACCAGATTTTCTTGAATTTCAACATGTGTAGGAGATTCAATAATGGTCTCCTTATCATGCACCCATTTTCTCAATTGGGATACATGAAATACATCATGTATTTTGCTCAATTCCTCTGGTAACTTCAACCTATAAGCTAAAGTCTCTATTCTTTGAACAATTTCATATGGTCCTATATACCTTGGTGATAGTTTCCCTGCTTTGCCAAATCTCAGTATTTTCCTCATTGGTGAAACTTTGAGAAACACATAGTCTCCCACCTCAAATTCTACTGGCCTTCTCCTTTTATCTGCATATGCTTTCTGTCTTTCTTGAGCTACTCTCATTCTTTGCCTCACTAATTCAATTCTTGCAGAAGTTTCTTTTACATTGTCTGGTCCAAGCAACACTCTTTCACCAGCCTCCATCCAACATGCAGGAGATAAACAAGGCTTTCCATACAAAGCCTCAAATGGAGCCATTCCTATGGTTGACTGGTAGCTATTATTATAAGCAAATTCAGCTAAATAAATATGATCCTCCCAGTTGCCTCCAAAATCAAGTATGCATGCTCTAAGCAAATATTCTAAAACCTTATTAACAATCTCAGTTTGCCCATCTGTTTGTGGGTGGTAGGCTGTGCTTAGGCTTAGTTCTGTCCCCATAGCTTCTTGAAAGCTACTCCAAAACCTTGAAGTAAACAAAGTATCTCTATCACTAATGATAGTTTTGGGGATGCCATGCAATCTCACTATCTCTTTCACAAATAACTGAGCTAGTTTATGGGCATTTCTGTTTGAATTTATAGGAATGAAGTGTGTTGTTTTTGTAAGCCTATCAACCACTACCCAAATACTATCATTGCCTCTTCTTGTTCTTGGCAAACCATCCACATAATCCATTGATATGCTTTCCCATTTCCAAGTAGGCACTTCCAAAGGTTGCAATAGGCCTGAGGGTCTTTGATAATCTGCCTTTACTTGTTGGCATGTCAAGCAATTTGCCACATATTTTGCCACTGCTCCTTTCATCCCTGGCCACCAGTAATTCCTCTTAAGATCATGGTACATTTTTGTACCACCTGGATGTATAGTATATTTTGTTTTGTGATGCTCATCCATAACTTCTTGCTTCAGTTCCTCTACATTTGGTATGCAGAGTTTCCCCTTTTTCCTTAAGTATCCTTTATCATCTACCTCATAGTTTTCCACTGTCATGCCTTGTGATATCATGTTCTTTTTCTCCTTCAAATTTATATCTTGATTCTGCATTTGTCCTATTTTATCAACCAGTGTTGACTTTAAGGAAATGAGGCTTAATTTACCATATTCAATCATCTCACTATGTGTCTTATCTGATACACTAGTTTCTTCTTTCACTTCCACCTCACTAAGGATTGTCAAATCCCTGAACTCAGCCATCATTAAGCTTGCCAATTTTACTTGATGTCTACTTAATGCATCTGCCACTTTATTAGCTTTTCCTGGGGTGTATAATATATCAAGATCATAGGCAGCTAGAAATTCTACCCACCTATGTTGCCTCATGTTTAAGTCTTTTTGGGAAAACAAGTATTTAAGTGACTTATGGTCTGTAAACAATTCAAACTTAGCACCTAATAAATAGTGTCTTCATAGCTTCAATGCATATACTACAGCAGCTAGTTCTAAATCATGTGTAGCATACCTAGCTTCATTTGGCTTAAGTTGCCTTGATGCATATGCTATGACTCTACCATGTTGCATGAGCACTGCCCCTAGTCCAGATCCACTAGCATCTGTGTAAACTACTAATTCTTCATTTCCCTCTGGTACTTGTAAAACTGGAACTTCCATCAATGCTTTCTTCAATAATGTAAAAGCCTGTTCACATTTCTCTGTCCAAACATATGGCTGCTCCTTTCTAGTTAGCTTGGTCAATGGAATGGCTATTCTTGCAAAGTCTTTTATAAATCTCCTATAATAGCCTGCCATTCCCAAAAAGGATCTCACCTCAGTCACTGATTTGGGTCTGTTCCATGATTGAACTGCCATAACCTTACTTGGGTCTACACTAATTCCTTGTTGAGAAATAATATGCCCCAAAAACTTTACTTCATTTTGCCAAAATGTACATTTAGAGAATTTGGCCTTTAAATCATGTGTTCTCAGTCTAGACAAAACCAGATGCAAGTGTTTTGCATGATCCTCTTCTGATTTTGAATACACTAATATGTCATCAATGAAAACAACTACAAATTTGTCTAGAAAGTCTCTAAATGTTCTATTCATTAAATCTACAAAATAGGATGGTGCATTTGTCAATCCAAAAGGCATCACCAAAAATTCATATAACCCATACCTTGTGTTGAAGGCAGTATACTTAATGCTTTCTTCCTCTACCTTCATCTGGTGAAACCCAGAGGCTAAATCTAGCCTTGAAAAGACCTTTGCCCCATTTAGTTGATCAAATAGATCATCAATTCTGGGGAGTGGGTATTTGTTCTTGATGGTGACTTTATTCAGTTCTCTATAATCAATACACATTCTTAGTGTACCATCATGCTTTTTCACAAACACCACTGGAAAACCCCAGTTTGAACTGCTAGGCCTTATGAAGCCTTTCTGCTCCAATTCTTCCAACTGTTGCTTCAATTCTATTAATTCCTTTGGACCCATTCTAGTAGGTTTCTTGATGATAGGACTTGATCCAGGAGTTAACCTTATTTGAAATTCAACTGGTCTATTGTCTGGTACCCCTTCTACCTCTCCAAAAACATCTAGA
Organism: Allium fistulosum; assembly: GCA_030737815.1. Taxonomy (NCBI): domain Eukaryota; kingdom Viridiplantae; phylum Streptophyta; class Magnoliopsida; order Asparagales; family Amaryllidaceae; genus Allium; species Allium fistulosum. The sequence continues at coordinate 801,473,928 of CM060903.1, read as the reverse complement.
TACTCTCTTATTACTTCCATGTTTTCTAAAATTAATTCCTTCTCAGTCATATTCCATATTTGATTAAGACAATTTGTTTTAGCTATTTCACTCATGACTAAAATATTTTTACCATTTTCTGTTTTCAAAGATATAGTGAAATTTTCTAAATTCAAAATTCTTTGAATTTACTCAACCAATCTACCCCTAAAATAACTCCTATTCCAGGGTATTTCAATACAAACAAATCAGATTTAAACACATTTCCTCCTATGTTTAATTCTACTCCCAAACATTTTAATCCTAGCAAACAAGAGCTACCCAGGGGAGTTTGAATAAACAAGGGTTTTTCAACTTTGTTGCATGTGAGAGCTAATTTATCCACTATGTCTTGTGATTTCAGAGAATGTGTAACTCCAGTGTCATATATAACTGTGATTGGGTAACTTTTAATTAGAAGTATACCTTCCAATTGTCCAGAGCTTCCTGCTGCATTTGCCTTTGCCTTTGTTTCCAATGCTCCTACCTTTGCTCCTTTCTTAAACTCTGGGCAGTTTCTTTTAATATGACCTTCTTTCCCACAGTTATAGCAGCTAAATGGTGCCTTCTTGGCTGCTTGACACCTATTACTCATGTGTCCTTCTTTGCCACAATTATAACAAGTAACTTTCTTCTTAGCTTCCCCAGTGGCTGCTCCTTCCACTTTCTTATCCATATTCTTTTTATCATAGGGATGTGCTCTATTTTTCCCCTTCTTTTGATTGTTAGCCCTCATGCTCCTAAATTTTTCCCTTGCATTGTCATGTTGTTCAAAAGAAAGAGTAAGGTCTATGACTTGATCAAATGTTTTATCCTTGTATGGTAACATTACTCTACTCAGACCTGCATTTAGTCCTTGGATAAATCTTGAATTCTTTGATTCTTCATTTCCTATGAGCATAGTTCCATACTTGGACAAACTCTCAAATTTTTGAGTGTATTCAGTCACACTCATTGATCCTTGCCTCAGCCTTATGAATTCCTCAAGCAATGTTGCCTTAGCTGTTGCTGGAACAAACTTTGCCTCAAGCATCTCCTTGAATTGATCCCATGTTATCTCATTTTCTAGCCTTCCTGTGATGATCACCTCCCACTAATCTAATGTTGCTCCTTTGAGTCTCCTTGAAGCTATCTGCCTCTTTCTTTGGTCATTAATTTGCATATCTGCAAATATTCTTTCCAAAGTTCTCAACGATGTCTGCACTCCCATAACTCCCTCAATGCCTTCAAAATCCTTGCCTCCTAAATTTGAAAATGTCTTCAATAGCTTAGCTAATTCCTCATGAGGATTCTCTTCCCTATGCACTGCTCCTTCACTAAATGCCCTCACCAAATCTTGCAAATTGACCATTGGTGTTGTATTGGAGGGTCCTGCTCCATGACTTGGTGGTCTTCCTACCATGATTCACTATTTAATTGCATAGCTAGTTAGTCATATTTCTAATTTAATTATTTTCTGCAATTTATTTCTACTGTGGATATTTATTTCTATCATTATTATCTTTTTTTTAGAATTTTATCCATACAAGAAAATTGGATAATATATTTATGCTATGTTTTAACAACATAGCTCTGATACCAACTGAAGTGACCCACTTCATTTTACTCTAATTTATGTGATTTTTTTTTGTGGTCACCTCTTTAATACATTTCCCCAAGATCCATAGTTTTACCAATATAAAAATATTAGTATATAAATCAAATCCTGCCATTTATATATATGAAGATATATAAATGTTTCTTTGCTTATCAGAGTAATTAAGTTAGCAAAGAAAATTTAATCACACAATATTCCTTACTTTTGGGAGATATTATGTCACATAGCCATTTCTGAGTTTAATACTCTCTCATATGCTTCCTCTTTAAACAAGCTAGATCTCTTATGTAATTCTAGCATTACTTTCCTGTTATTTAATTGACTTACTTCACAGCTTGTTTTGTAACCTAATTATTTAATTTTTGGATTACTTACTCATGCTTTTAAGTTTTAATATCTGGGAATCTAGGAGTTTGTTACTTATTGTTTTTCCTTTGAATTTATGCAAAGCACTAAAACAATTCAAGTTTGAGAATTTATCCCGGGGTGCTTATTACTTATTCAAACAATGTTTATGTCAGGTAAATATACTCATGTCTTAATTTATAATGTTGGTAATGATCTTATGAACATTTGGTGTTAAGTGGGTTATAGACCAGGCAGAAGAAAAGCTACAGGCAAGCAAAATGCTAACTTAATCTAGCATACCAGATATGGACTTGCATGAATATAAAACAGAATGACTGGAGCAATATCAAAATCAGCCTAATGCAAACTTTTAGATGAACTTTTTGAGAAGGGTACTGATAAGTTCTCAGATTATAAAACAATGATAGTTATCAATCAAACAGTGGGATTATTAGCATGTTTAATATCTAGGTAGACTACATGGCAATGCATTTCTTTTTCAACAGATTTGTTAAAGACAAAACTCACTTAATTTAAACCAAATTAGTTGCATTCCAGATTATAAGTATAAGGCATGTATTTCATTTTTACTTATACAATACAATGCAAATTCTTTACTGGAAAATCAGATGTTCAAAATGAACTAACAGGTTAAGATTTCAAGCTTCTCATGGTCTTATATCAGTTATAAGTCATGATCAGGCTCTTCTGGTTAGCCAATACCAGATTCAATTATCACTTAACAATTTTCAGCTACAGGCTTATCCATAAACTGCTGCAACTTTTCTATTTAAAAATTTATCAACCTTTGATAAAGAAAGCATGTCCACATATTAAATTACATGGCATAATTTTCCCCATCGCAGTTTACCAGTAAACATCAAGATCAGTTACTTAGATCTGTAACTCAAGACACATATAATATTTAAGCTTTACAAATTCTTTTCAAATGAACAAAGCCACAACAATACTGATAGGTCTGCATAGACTTAAGAAAGTTTGCCTAGCTATCTTTTTTACAATGAACTACTGCATTTTTTTAAACTCAAGTAAGTCTTCTAATTTTCCAAGCAAGCAAGCTACTCAAGCATCTCTACCTGCAACAATATTTTGAGCTGCCTCAATAAAAATGAGACACCCCAAATATTGCAAAGGCAATAAATAGGGTCAGAATAAAATTCTGGTATGAGTGAAATCATTATTAAAACAACTTATAAATTCTTAAAACTGTGCAGAGAACATATATATTTGACACTATTCAATTTCATGTTAAACCTGAGCATATGTACATTTACATTTATCTAACAAACATACACCCAAGTATTCATCCAATCAATCCATTCAGTTGTACATGTACAAACTCCTATGGATTTTAGCTTCCTAAAATCCATAGCGTAACCTTTCAATCCCATTTTATACTTTATATGGTCTAAACTCTTGCCTTTGAACACAAAGTGTGCATTGCAAAGGACTCAGTTCTGTTAACCTTTGCACAGAGGCCTTCAGGACTTGAACAAGTCATGCACATACCCATCATCCACCTGATGATGAGTAGATCAAGGCACCTCTCCTAAATTACTTTGTAATTTAGAGACCATGCTCATTTAATTGCTGAGAAATTTTCTTTTTGATTCCAGAGGTGCTCATGTTCTTCCTTTCATTATATAAACCCCAAAATTTATCAAACTCACTCAAGAGTTTACATCCAATCATACAAAGCATTCATGCAAAATTGCACATCCAAAGTCATTCTGGCTTAATCTTATTTTATAAAACTGCCTGTATATTTATTTCTAGAAATTTTCCCATTGCTTGCATAAATCTGATCAAACCATAAGAAATACTATATTTATTTTACTGTGAACATAGGATAGAGTTTTTAAGAAAAACCCATAAAACATATTGGCTCATAATCTGAAAAAATCAGCACATGTTTATAGTATTGCATTGTTCACATCATTTTTTAATATGAACTAGGCATGAGCATGAATCTCATTATTCACACTGCCTACTTCATATCCCTTTGATATCCTATTTCTCAGTAAAACATTTAGTTCCTTCTTCATATAAAACTGGATTATAAAATCCATTTCTAACATGTGAATATATGTTAGACTATTTATATTTCAAAGCAAAAATTGAAACAATTGTAACAACTCAAAACAGATCAAAACATTAACCAGAGATTCAACCAAAATACCACCCATGATCAACATGTACTTATTCAGAGAATAAAACCAAACAGAAAAACATAATATGATTTTATAAAAATAATTTGGCTGCCCTTACTTGGGTCTTAATGCCTTAAGTCTTTTAAATGATTATCACTCACCTTCCTCTCCTCTTCCCCGAGAATGCCTTAGCTTGAAGACTGTGTGAGTTTCTCCTTTCTATTTTTTTTTGAATTAAACTTCTTTTTTTCCTCCTCGGAGAAAACCTCTGCCTTACCCCTTGATTTAAATCATTTAACTAGGGTTTTAATAAAGGAAACACCCATTTTATCCTCACAAAAATAAAAGAAGCCTGTATGCATGTTTATGGCTAATTTGGCCATTTTCTTTTCATTTCCATTTCAGGTGAAAACAGTTGCTTTTCTCTTTTCTGAATGCATGCTATTTGCATGATTTTTACCTGCACATTGTTTTCCTATGACTCAACTTGACAATGTATTTTTTATTATACCCGAGTTATTTTTTATGTTTCTTTTTATAAGTTTTGTTTTTAACTAACATAATTTACCATTTGCTTCTTTCTTGATTTATTCCAAAAATGCATCCATACTCATAAATATTGCTTGACTGATTTCTATGCATTTTAATTATCAAGAGGATTTTTATTTTATCATCTCATACTTCTCTAACCATATGTATATATATTTTCTATACAATATACACATATATACAAGTCATGTGAATTTTAAAATTCATTTTATACTTAATCATTTTCCTCTCATCACTGTATAAAAATAATTATTCCTTGCATAATTACTTCACTTACTTCTGATATTCATTTTCAAGCTATTTTTATTCTTTGGTTATTTATATAATACATACATACATATATATATATATATATATTTACACATAAAATATGTAAATATAATGCTCCTCTTTACTCAGCTATTTTTCTCCCCATTTTTATTTTCTCTAACCATCATTCTCTCACTTATTCACTCTTGGTATTTATTTTCCATTTCCTGTTTTCTTTTTTAAAGTAATTTTTATTCTCAAAAATTTTGGGTGTTCACAAGGTAGTCCCATACCTCATTATTCATTGGAAATCCAAATCTCCAATAAATTCCTTCAGTTTTAGTTGTAAACCTATTATTTCATCAAATTTGACCATTGTAACAATTTCGGCTATTTAAATATGTTTATTCGAAAAGTGCTTTCAAAAGAATGTCACTAAAAATAATATCACTGGATTTCGCATTGTAATGTTTCGATTATCATGTGTTAACAACTCGTTCTGTGTTTATGTAAAGCGGGGTCATATGAGATACCCTTTGTTTTCAAAAACTCGCATTTTGAGTTCCTCACACTAGTCCCATGATTGATCTGGAGTTTATGTTCCTTTTCCCTTAAACTCCGGGTGCCCTATTTTTCTACGCAACCTAGTAGTCAGGTTTGTTTGGAGTATTTTGGAAGAGCTCAAAGCATGAAATTGGAAGATTCTGCTGAAGATTGTTATCCATTTCCATCACACTCATGTACTATTGTATTTCGCATTTGTAAGGACGTATATTTATAACTGTCCATGCTAATGTTAAGTTAAACTCTGATAAATGTATTTTGAAATTTTCTGCTGTAAAGATTATATGTTGAAATGATATATGTTATTCCATTCATGTAAGATTATGTTCTTTTCTTCTTTCTACCCTTGACCATTCGCCTCTTCGACCCTTGGATCTGCGGCACATGAATACCAAGGAGTCATAAGTGTCGATTTCCAAGTGTCGGAAAGACGGGTCGTCACAGCTTTGGCAATTTGATTTGAACATATTCTTCTTCTTCTTCTCTATTTTCCTCTGCTATTCTCCACTTTTATATTCCTATATAAACTATAGATTTATTTAAATTTAAGAATTTATGGAGAGGACAAAATGCCAGAGCTTCGCTGTTGCTTAGAAAATATGAGAAGAAAAGTGAGGGGTTAGGTCCGTATTTACAGGAGTTCAAATCAATGCTAGGCGTTAGATTATTATATTTTAAATCCGGAACGTTTGGCCTAGGTTCATATTATGGTTGCCAACAGACAAGCGGTCGACCTCTAGCGGTCGACTTGTCATAGTAAAGGGGTCGACTAGTTGTCGTTTTATGTTAATTAATTTCAATGTTATGTTTAATTCCTTTTAAAACTTACTCTGTCTATTCTCAGCCAAACTAGATTAATGTTGATCATACTTAAACGTTAAGTAAGTGTTAACTGAACGTTAACATTAATCAACATTGGTTAATTACTTAGTTTTCTTAATTACATATATAATTATTTCTGATCTGCAATATTCAAACGTCAATAACTTTTTCGTTATCATAAAACTTTATATACGAAAATTGACTATAAAATCGCCATAAATCCAATGGTGCAAGTTTCGTAGCCAAATTCTAATGTTTATAAAACTATTATTTTTTTGCGTTACTAATTATTAATTAATCTTTTTTTAATGAATTATCTTTAAATTTACGGGGTATTCCATTCTCCCATCCTTAAATGAATTTCGTCCCCGAAATTACTCAAGGATTGAATCGTGTTATATAATGCATAACCATTCTAAACTATCCAATCAATTAGTGTGCAACCAATTTTGCAGCCAATCGTGAACAAGTGCATGGTGTATCACAACTTATATGACATGCATGTAGAATAATGATAAATCGGCGCATCCCATATGAATGCATCTTTTAAAACAATTTTAAAAATATGATGCAATCAACCTATATATACCGATTGTTCTATAAGTATGCCAAATTTGAAAATCAAAATCTTTGTTCTGATATCCAAATTTTTCGATACTTCTATGAATAGAAGTATAGTTCAACCAATTTTGCATCCACTCTCTACCATCCAAAATCCTAGCACCGAAAATTTTGAAAAATTTAGTGTTTTAAACCTATATTCTTTATGCCGAAAAAGAGTTTGGATGGAGAATTCTATATTTCCATCCTTCTATTATATACCCCTTTTTCCACTGTACCTTGGAACCTTCTCTTATGCCCAGATCCTTTATCAAACTTTTCTAAGTACAGTCCGCATAAGTATGTTTTATTTTAAATCTTTAAATTTTTAAAACAAAATTATTTTAAAACAAGTTTTAGTTCGCCTATCGACAAGGTATGGAAACAGGAATTTCCAAACCTTGAACAGCATTTTCCCTCGCCACTAACCATATTTTATTTTACTCACTTCTGCTGCACAGTAAAATTTATACTTTTTAACCCCTCAACTTTTCCCTATGCTAAGCATGTGGCATTTAAAAAATTAAAAACTTTCTTCTTTTCTGTTCAAAACCTTTTTAAATTCAATTTTTGAAATAGTCAAAAAAACTTTTAAGATTCAAAAATTCATTTTTTCAATACTTTTACCAAAAAATTTTTTATTAAAAACCAAAGATTTTCGAACACTTTTTTTTCAAAACTATTTGTTTTTATCTTTTCAAACCAGTATAGTCAGATCCTATGCAGTCAGGATTTAGTCAAGGGTTTAAACCATGACTGACTTTATCTTATTACTGTAAATTTTCAATTCTTAAAAACTTCTTCTTTTATTTTAAACTAACAAACATCACATAAGTTCATTTATAAATTTTCAGCATTTAAGGCGTAGGGATAGTGATATGTGGTTTCGCAACAACATTTCCCTGTCCTTCGCATACCAAAATTTATCTCTAAAAACTTTAACACTTTGGACTTTACTTTACTTTTATTAGTTAATAAATTTCCTAACTTATTTTATAAACTTTCATTCTTTTATTTATTTATTTATTTTGCATTAGTTAAGTGTCCTTTATGAGATTCCTTATTTATATTGTTTCCCGATAAATACAATAGTCAATCTAGAAAAAAATAAGAAGGAACATTTCTCATAACATTATATGCATTTTATACAACAGAAACAACTAATGCTTACAACCCAACTAACCTAAAGACAACAATTGATGGAAGTTGTCCTTCAACATCAATTGACATTAATGATGTTGCGGGCCTATGACCCTACAATTAAATGGACCTTTATAACATTACATTCTACTGTGACCCACATGTATTAACTTTCCTTTTTGGCTACTAATAAATAAGGTCCATCCATTACTTGTATTATCATAACCAATTATATTACTATCTTTTTATAATCCAAATCCCTTGATAGTATTCTTAAATCTTGGTATACGATTTCTTTATTATTAATCTTTCATGTGAGTATACTCTAGAACTCACATAAATATACTTTGATACCATTTCTCATTTCCTTATGGGTTCTACTTTATGGTCTTTACACATGTTTAATGAAACATTTTTAGGCTCAAACCAATATTCTTTATATTCTACGGGGGTCCACTATTACTACTCTACGAGTATTCATTGCTATTTTGCTCATAGTGTTAACTTCTACTCCATCCCACCTAGGAAATCATCCGTGTCCACTCCATATTAAAAAAATGGTTTGATTTTCACTACTTTTTATAAAATTTAAACTTCATAGTCAAGAAGTACTTAATCTCCAAAACCTTTATCTTTAAAAAACATAAACTTAGAAACTTTTATTAAATCCTTCATTAGCTTGGTTTCAAAAAGAAACGATGAAAATTCTTATTTTAACTAATGTTAATTGTAGGCATCATAACTTTTAAAATTATAATTTAGAATCTATCAATTAATTTTATTTATTGAGTATAAATGAAAATGTTAACAATTTAATTTTTAAAAGATTTTTTTCCTTCTTTTCAAATAAGAGTCAAGTTTTATTACATGAATGATCATTCAAATCACGTTTTCTTTTAAAGCCTTTTTCAACAATAAGGATTTTGTTTCTTAAAATTGGGATTATCAACTCAAACCATTTATTAGGTTTTTCCTTTTAGAAACTCAATTATTATACTAAACCATTTCTTTAAAAAAGTTACACTTTACAATGTTTTTAAAACATCTTTTATAATTTTAACAACCAAACTAGAGTAGACATGGACACTTCTGTCCTATTATTTTCCTACTACTCATTCCATCTCCACTCCAATACTTGACAGAGTCACTATTAGCATATGAAGGGGACCTTTAAAAGATACGTGCAATCAATGTGCACAATTAGGAAAATATACATTTTCCCTTGTTTTGCCTTTTATTTCCTATGTTGCTTCTAATTAGATTTCCAGTATTATTTTTAATATAAACTCCTAACCCTTTTTCTAATTACTAACATTATTTTATATAAATTTCTAATATTGTTTCTTTTTATATTTCATAATGTTACTACCATTTAACCATCTTCTACCTAAACCACTCTTATCTAAATTGCTTCTATTTATATAGTTTTCCTCTCAATAAACCATCTTCTTTATTGAACCATTTCGGTGCATTCGCCTACTGCTTTACTTTCGGGTTCTAATCTTCTTTCCCCATTCTATTTACCCCATTTTAAACTTGTACTACTTCCTATTATCCACCCTTAAAAAGAATTTTACAACTCAAAAAAAAATTCTTAAAAAAATCAACGAGTTGTATATGCTCTACTATATTTTTTTCCAAAAGAATTAACATTTTTTTAAAACTCCATTTTCTGAAATTTTCGATTTAACAAATTTTAGTTTCTTCTACAATTTTTTATTTAAATATAACATGGATATTTTATTTATATTTTTTTCGAAAATTTAATATTTACTTACTTTTCAAAATAGGGTTTCTCTACTTTCAAGTAAATCCTTTGAAGATCATTTCATATACTATTTCCTTTTCGAACTTCTAAATAAGTCCTTTGAAAATCATTTTAAATATTTTATTTATATATATTCTCAAATCATTTTATATTACTTTTATGTGGGGTCAGAATCAAAGTGGTTTTACTTATCCCTTCTTTTGGACTTTTCTTCTTTTCTATTTACTTACTAACTTATCTTCTTCTAGAATATTAAGAATCCAACTATCATCTTGAGGTGATTACTACACACCTTCTTTCGAAAAATAGTTGAGTTCTTACCTTCAGATATCTACAACATATCGATTCTTACATTCCCATATATTTGGACCTACGGTACATCATTAATCGACAATCCTGCGGGGATAAAAACCCTAGAACAATCTATGCTCTACAAGGGAATCAAGTACTATCCAGCTTCATTGTAACAGCTCGTGCCCCAATGGGTCTGAATTTTCGCTAAATCGAAAATCTAAGTGAACCAAAATGTAGATAATTGATTTGGTATCCTACAAATAAATAAATAAATAAATAAATAAAAGCATATCAGATCACTATTGATACAAGTCATAGTGGAATAGTTAATAGAATAAATCATATAATACTGACTAGATTGACAATTCTAATATCTAGTGTCCTTATCAGTGCCAAACATGCATAAGGAAATCTGTCTTTCAACTATTCCTGCCATGCACCAATACATGTTCCTCTAAATCTATCGCGTGGCTTGTAATAAGGAGGGGGGTCAGAACAACGTTTTGGTGACTGGTAAATTATGCATTTTTTACATATAATACTAGTTAATGTTGATTGTCTTCCATCACATGTAATGTCTTTTCATTTTACTTAGTCGCCTTGACTCCATGTACGTATAGGATACGCCACATCTACCGGAAGTAAACCATAACTACATACATATATATATAAATATATAAGTACCACAATCTCCCTTTGGACCAAGGTACTATCCCCTTTAGTATCTATAACCTGGGCCCCGTCAGAATCCATCACCAACGCAGTATCACGTCCTCATCGTCGTGCATACCATAGAACTCCCGCAGGGCCTAATAATGGTTTCACTATAGTTTAACCGTATCCTATCTCGCCTTGGGGATTTACTAACTTGCCTGCTTCCTATTATAGACTCGGCCCACGAACTATAGAGAACCCAGCTCCTCGAACCACCCAACTGTTTTGAAAGATATCTTTTATGGGTTACCTAGCCTTGCCCCTAACAAACAAACTAGTAAACAACTGTGGTGATGCATAACCTAACGTTATCTACCTTAGTAGAAGGTGTAACCCTATCTTTCCCGTTGACCTTGCAGGACCGATGATGTACTCAGCCTATGTACAACTCCTACTCCTGATTTGGTATCAGCACACACCAACATAGCATCGAGCCGCTCACCATCCTATTTAGATTTCCTAATGCAAACAAGGAAATGCCCCCTAATTTATTGAAGCAGACTCTACTGAGGGTATTCCTTCACCTATTCGCAAGCATATATAACTCCACGGGTCATGTAGTTAGATATATCCCATATCAGTATAATGCATACATAACTACTGGTGGCCCCTTGCGTTGGGTAGACTTCTATTGTGTAACACTATTGACCTTGCATTCCAACTTATACTAATGACTGTGTCATTCTTATTGACTAGATTATTTTCTAACTTTTAATAATTCATGCCCATCACAAATGTATACTTACGGCTACATGTGTGTGTGTGTGTGTATTTGTGTGTGTGTGTCTTCGTTCATTCTTATTCCATTATTGCGTCTCTATTGTTTACTATTAACAATATTTCTTTACTTCTTAATGTGTTTACATCTTATTTAGTTTAAGGTCATTTACCGCTTTCTTTTTAAAAGATTTAAATATCGTTTCTCATTTACTTTCCCTTTCTCCTTACTATTTTACTTTCTGTTTCTTTTCCATTTTAACCTTTAATTCCCACCTTGTTTCAAAGGAATGTCTATACTCATTTTATTTTAAATTATGACTTGTCTACTTTTCACTTCTTTTATTTCATTTTCGTCTTATGTATATTGCGCATATTCTTAGACCATTTTATTATCCCCTTTATATTCTTTAAGTTAATCCTTAGGTATTTCTGCATTTTAATGTATTGGAATTACATTTCCCCCAAATGAAATGGTTAACACTGTAAATTTCTATATCTCACCCAAAAGAGAAATTTTTGTTGCATTTGGAATTATAAGGAATTATCTTTTCATATTTATTGAAATAAATAGTATAAAATACGTAAATATCCCTATTTTATACATCTCTTTATTTTTAGGTGTATTCCTTGTTATTTCAAACGCTACAATTTTAGTTGAAACTTGATAATCTATAGAAATCCACATTGCAACACGTTATATTTCAATAAATTAAAATACTACTTAAATCCCTACAATTTACTATGTTAACTAAATTTACGTTTTTATTTACACAAGTTATATTAAATTCAGAAATCTGGAACTATGACATATTCTATAAATTTCTGGGACTACTGATACCTAATATTTTCCAGATTTACTTACATGCAGTGTACAATACAAGTTATCAACAACAGAATATGTAGGCAGGGTTTATAATTTTATTTCATGTATATAATTTTAGCCTACAATTCCAACTTACATTTCAGGCATACAGGAATAGATTTACAATGATATAAATCCAGTATTATATAAAATTATATAATTTCCCACTCACATTTTTAGCTTTTCAAATCTCCAAATCTAATCCCTGTTATTCCAGTCTGTCTCCCTTTTCTCCCTATTTGGATATATATACCGCAATCATACAAATATTTATCAAAGGTCAAGATTAGAAAAGAGATTTGGATTTTATTTAAGATCCGAATTTACAATTTACCTTAGCTTTGGTGATTTGATTTGACCATATTCCTCTTCTCAGTCATCTTCTACGATTCTCCAATTGTATATATGTATAAACTATAACTATTCTTGAGAATTTAGAATTTTGTGGAGAAGAGAAAATGGCATAACTCCGACGTCCCTTCGAAAATATGAGTTTAGAATTAAGGGTTTAGGTCTGTATTTATAGGAGTTCAAATCAATGCCAGCCATTCAATTGAAGTATGTTGAATCTAGGTCGTTTGGCCACTTATTATTGTCGAATTTTCAACAGCACCGGTTGGCGGCCCTATGCCTACGGTAGATCGCTATTGGTCGTCCGCATGAATTTGGGGTCGACCGATCGCTTATTATTACTGTTATTAAATTAGCGTAACATAATTTGTTTTATTTGTTTTCTGTTTAACCCGATCAATACAGTTTCCTTCCCATCATCAATTTTCTTAACATTTAAACAACGTTAATAACCCGTTAAGTTTAACAGATGGTAATTAATATTGGTTGATTATTATTACCTTAATTATATATATAATTATTCTTGATTCAAAAACTTCAAACGTTAATAACTTTTCCGTTTAGACTCCGATCGAAAAACTTTATATATGCAAGTTGATGAGAAAATCACCAGGAACGCAACTGTGCAGATTTCGTAGTCAAATTCTAACATTTGTAAAAATCTTTATTTTTCGACGTTATTATTTATTAATTAATTTCCTTTAAATAAATTGTCGTCAAAATTACGGGGTGTTACATTCTCTCCTTCTTAAAAGAATTTCGTTCTCAAAATTCAGCAAGGGCTTAACAATGTAACATTACGTACAACCATTCTAAACTAACCAACCAATTAGTGCACAACTAATTTTTCAACCAATCGTGTACAAGTGCACGGTGCATCACGACATATATGATATGCATACTGAGAAATTCTAAATCAGTGCCTCCAATAAAAATGCATTCTTTTAAAACACTTTTGAAAATATAGTGCAAACAACCTAAATATACTGGAAGTTCTATATGTATGCAAATTTAGAAAACCAAAAACTTTTGCATTCAAATTTTCCCACACCTCCATGATTGGAAGTGTAGTTCAACCAATTTTGCATCCAATTCCTACCATCCAAAATCCTAGCACGCCATTGCTAACATCTAAGTTTTAGAAAAAATCCAGTTTTCTAAACATATATTCTTATGTTGGAAAATGGTTTAGATGGAAAATTCTGAAAGAACTGTATATATGGTGTTTTGATGATAAAAACCATACAACAATGGTACTAATACGTTTATTGAGTTATTTCAGGTCAAAACGATGATGGAATATGTGTAAAATAAAATGGCTAAAGATATGCAAAGCTAGGATTCGAACTCGGGTGGGCTGAGAGATGAGCACATACCCTTATCACTACACCACACAAGCTTTTGGAAAATACTATGATTCAATCGACTGAAAGTTTTGTTTAGTCGACTGAATATGAACAACTTGTCTACTGTTTTTGGCTATGCTCTCAGGCTCGAATTCAACACTAAGCAAGTCAACTGAATCCTTCTCAACTGACCTAGTGTAAAACGACTAGTTTTTTGAAGTGATATCTTCGTGTCTCTTCACTCCAGAAGTTGCATCTCTCCGCTCGTGCAGCCACTTCTCTTCATCAATGGCGAAATTTAAAGATTGCATCCCTACTTTACCACCCCTACAACATCTATATATACCCTAACAATCCTTGAAACAAAACATAATCCTATGCTTTGATTTTCACTCCTAAACTCTTGATTCCTAAAGCAATTCTCTGAGTTCCAAGAAATTCATCTGATTCATAGATTTTGACTAGTTTGCTTCATCTCCACATCCCATACTCTAGTCGAATAAACTCCTTAGCCTCTACACCTCCACTCAATATCATTTGGTTTGGTTACAGGAGTCATTGTACATCAAACTGACATTCTGTATATCAAGATACGCTGTGTTAGAGAGTAACATTTTTTGTTACACTACTTGTAATCATTGTTCAAACCCTGTTCAGTTGTTCAGGCAGAGTCTGTAAACCGGTTCCTCCGGGTGAAGTAAGGGCGTTGATAATGAAATATCGAAGGAGAGCTTCGAGATCGGACGTAGGATGGGAGGTCTGAACCAGTATAAAATCGACTGTGTGATCTACTATACTGTTCCGCTGCATTTACATTGTTTACTACTATAGGCCATTTTTGATCCTGTTCATAGCGACTCACAAGTAGTATCAGAGCCTGGAATTCTATCGATCATCACAACATCATAGAATAATGGCCAAAAGAAGAAGATTTAATCAGAGTTCAAAGACAGTCGAGAAAAGGCAAATTTTTGGTAGCGTACAACAATGTATAGAATCAATGTACATGTGCTATGTGGCTAATCTCAGATCAAAATAGGTACGTTTAGATTTTATATAGAGAGATCTTTTACAAATGCATGAGAAGTTATTAAAAGATTTTAAAGCATCACAAAAGATCAATTCTACTGTTTTAGCTAAATTAGATGATTGTGAGCGTAAAATTAATATTTTAACGGAAGAAAATAAGTTTTTTGTAAAACAAACTGAAATTTTTGAAAATACATTGGAAGAACTTACATTACAAAAAGATTTTCTATTAAAAGATAATGAGCGCTTAAATGATAAAAATATTGATCTTTTAGAGGAAATCGATGTTTTGCAAAATAAAAATATATTTTTGGAAAGTTCTTTAAATGGTTCTTCTAAACTTTTGTCTCTTGAAAAAGAGAACAGGGCTTTAAATGATAAAAATCTAGAATTAATTAAAGAATGTGAATTTTTAAAAGATAATAATATTATGTTGCAAAAAGAATTTTGTGATTCCAAAGCTCTTTCTGATAAATTAAATGAGAAAATCACAAATTTTAATAGAGAAAAAGATGATTTATCTTCCTTAACTACTAATAGTAAAGCTCACAATAATAGAACGTGTTTAAACTATAAACAAGATAATTGTAGAAAAAGTACTAGATATGCATTCATGTATACATATTTTAATGCTAGTACTAAAAGTAGAGATAGTTTTAAAACCAATCCATGTCATAATACTATTATGCTTAGAAATAAAAAAAATCCTTTGAATATTAAATCAATGATAATTAATGTTGATATATGCGTTCCTGCTAATCTAACTAATTATGATAGACAATCATACGTTAGAAATTATTACGACACTATGATTAATAGTGGAAATTATATTTTTAAGAGATCAACCATATCCAATTGGATATGGTTTCTTAAGTCGTAAACTTTATATCTTTTGTAAAATGAGTATCATTTTGCTTACATTTGACATATCTATTGGATACTCATTACCTTGCATTAATGTTAAATTTATTTATTTTTGACTTTTTACGATATTCTCCATTTATTTTCAATTTTCTCATACTTTTTGTTAATTAAAAAAGAGGGAGAAATAATGGGCATATTGATAGGGGGAGTACATAGTTAAAAGCTCAAGAGAAATATTAAACTTAGGGGGAGTTTTTGTCATATAATATGCCAATGCTCTTATCTCTTTTTGTTGATGACAAAGGGGAGAAGAATGTGTGTTTTACGTAATTTATATTGGCATTTATATGAAGTTAAGGGAAATAAACTTACATAACATATATCTGGGGGGCTATTATTTTATATTAAAGTTGTGTGGTTGTTATCATCAAAAAGGGAAAGAATGAAAGAACCATATATATATATATATATATCTTTTTGATGATAACAACCATACAACAATGCTACTAATATGTTTATTGAGTTATTTCAAGTCAAAAGGATGTTGGAAAAGGTGCAAAATAAAATGGCTAAAAATATGCAAAGCTTAGATTCGAACCTAGGAGGGTTGAGAGATGAGCACTTGCCCTTATCTCTACACCACATAAGCTTTTGGAAAATACTATGATTTAGTCGATTGAAAGCTTTGTTCAGTCGACCGAACCTAGTCGATTGAATATGAATAACTTATCTATTGTTTTTGGGTATGCTCTCAGGCTTGAATTTAACACTAAGCCAATTGACTGAATCCTTCTTTCAGTCGACTGACCTAGTGTAAAACGGCTAGTTTTTTGAAGTTATATCTTCGTGTCTCTTCGCTTTTGAAGTTGCATCTCTCTGCTCCTGCAGCTACTTCTCTTCATCAATGGAGAAATTGGAAGGTTGCACCCCTACTTTACCGCCCCCACAACATCTATATAAACCCCTAATGATTCCCGAATCAAAACACAACTATATGCTTTGATTTCCACTTCTATACTCTCAATTCCTAAAGCAATTATCCAAGTTTCAAGAAATTCGTCTGATTCAGAGATTTCGACTGGTTTTCTTCATCTCCATATCCCATACTCTATTCAAATAAACTCCTTAGCCTCTACATCTTCACTCAATATCATTTGGTTTGGCTATAGGAGTCATTGTACATCAAACTGACATTATGTATATCAAAATACATTGTGTTATAGAGTAACGTTTTTTGTTACACTACTTGTAATTGTCGTTGAAGTCCTATTTGGTTGTTCAGGAAGAGTCTGTAAACCTGTTCCTCCAGGTGAAGTGAGGGTTTTGATAGTGAAATACTGACGGGGAGCTTCAGGACTGGATGTAGGATGGGTGGTCCGAACCAGTATAAAATCGACTGTGTGATCTACTATACTATTTCGCTGCATTTACATTGTTTACTACTATCGACCATTTTCGATCTTGTTCATAGTGACTAAAAAAATCCATATTTCCATCCTTCTCTTGTGTACCATTTTTCCATTGTACCTTGTAACCTTCTCTTTTGCCACCCAATTCTCTTCCAACTTTTCAAAGTACAGTCCGCATAAGTAAATTTTATTTTAAATCTGTAAAAAATTTAAACAAAATTATTTTAAAACCAGTTTAGTTCACCTACCGACAAGGTATGGAGGAAGTGACTCCATAGCTAAAATAAATTTTCCGTTGTCTCTAACCATATTTTATTTTATTGTCGTTTCTACTGCACAGTAAAATACATACTTGCTAACCCATCAACTATTTTCCCATGCTAAGTATGTGGCATTTCGAGAATTAGAAAATTCCTTCTTTTTCTGCTCAAAAATCTTTTTATGTAACTTTTTGTAATATCAATAAAAAAATTAAACTTTAAAATGTATAATTTATACATTACTGACTCCATGGGTCATATAGTTGGATATGTCCCACATTAGTATAATGTATACACAAATGTTGGTGATCCCTTGCAGTGGGCATACTTTTATTATGTAACGTTACTAACCTGCATTTCAACTCAACTAATAACTGTCATTCTAATTTACTAAGTTATTTACTAAAATTTAAAAATTCACGTGAAAATGTATGTATGTGTAAAATTATGATTTCAACTATAAATATGATTTGATACACTTGTAATGATTTTCTAAGGTAATATATAACTTAAGTGTGTTAAATAATATTGATTTGAATCAATGTGAAACGTGAAATACACTAACATTTTGTAACGACCCGGAAATTTTCGATCCCGAAAATTCCAAATAGTTAGGGAAAAGAAGAAAAGAGGTAGAAGAAGAAGAAGAAACAGAAGCACCAAAAACACAGATTCTCACATTCGCAGCGGAAAAATATAATATCAAATAATAACAGTTATACAAAGGAAGCTGTATTTGTCAAATTAAACTTTAATACATCAGAGTTACAACATATACACAAATCACTGGACAGATACAATTAACATGCCCCAAACAACTACAATATATCACAGCGGAATACACTCCATACGTTCCTGCCATCCAGCTCGCTGCCTGAGCTCCAGAACGTCCTTACCTGGAAATCTGTAATACTCGGTCTGACCCGAGCATTACAACAAAGTAAAACCTGGGTCAGGCTGGAAACCAGCGTGAGTAAACCCATATAACATGACATATTAAGTTATAAAACTTATTTGCAATCCAGGGTAACTTGTACCTTCCTACGAGTTCTCAAAGTCCATCACTTATTACAAACAATATCCAAAAACTATTGCTTAGTTAAAGGCCAAGTTACTTAATTTATTCCAATTCCAGCCTGTTTGGTTCTAACTAAAATTTATAAAGAATCGAAGTGGTTTCGGGTATTTGCTGATACCTGACTCCGGTCTCTTCGAATCCAATACCATCTTTTTAAGCCAAGATGTTTAAGTGAATACAATACAATTTATATTCGGAGTAACTTATTCACATAGCGATTCTATTACAGATAAAAAAATCCATATTTATCACAGTTCAACCCAACATCATATCACATAGCATCACAAATCACATATCAGAGATATCAAATAATCCAAGGCATTCAATATAATTAATCATCCATAAGCAAGATTAATTGGTTGTTCAATTCCTAATTAATTCAATTTAATCTCCAAATAAATTAAATTAATTACCTTTAAATCCTGCTTACCTAACATTAATTAATTACAAACCTTTTATCATCACTTTAATTAATTAATGAAATTAACTCATCAACCTTTAACATTAATTAATTATACTATAATTAATTAACCTTTAATTACTCTCATTAATCCTTAATTATTTACATTAATTAACTTACCCTTATTTAATTACATTAATTAACCTTTAATTTATTACATTCATTAATTAATCATATAAATTAATTAATCCATTTATTACTTAAGTTAATTAATTAACCCTAAATTACTTAAGTCCTTAATTAATCTAATTAATTAACTCAATATAATCATATTGCCCAATTTAAATTCAAAAATATTTGACCTTATAATTTTAAACTTTCTTTTAAAGCTTGCTTTTGAAAACTTGATCAATACTTTGCTTTTATAAAACTATTCAAACTACAACCCTTCTCCTCTTTCTTTTTTTCATTTAGCTTTGGAAACTTTGTTTAACAATTTGATTTCATTCTTTTGTTTTTAAAACTTGTTATTCCCGTTATTTTAAAACTTTATTATCATTACAAACAATCCCGAGACCAACCAAAATTTCCTCGAGCTAATCCCGTTCCACTCTTGCTCCTATTACT
The DNA here is from genome assembly GCA_030737815.1 of Allium fistulosum. Classification (NCBI taxonomy): domain Eukaryota; kingdom Viridiplantae; phylum Streptophyta; class Magnoliopsida; order Asparagales; family Amaryllidaceae; genus Allium; species Allium fistulosum. The sequence goes on along the minus strand of CM060903.1, from coordinate 801,454,148 downwards.
ACACGAAAACCTGAGGTCGTCATCGAGAAAACCACCATCTTCCCCGAAGCAACAAAACTCTGCAACAACATCAGATATCGATGAAGACTCATGCACGTGCACACGAAGTCTGGTCGTCTCCGACCGGCGCCGCGATCACCTGCAAGTCCCCTACGACCATCTCAAACCTTACAATCACCCTGAACCCCAAATCACCACGTGGAACGAAAACGAACAAACATGAACTAAAACCCATCAACTAAAACTTCCTCGACTCGACGACGCCGACTACCATCACCCATGAAACTTCGTCCATAGCTTCGCCTGCCATCCACGCTTCCATCCCCCAACCTCCGATGAACCTCGATGCCCTAGAGACATCGCAGCGATCCAATTTTCCGACCTCGACAAATTTGGGTTTTAAACCCTACTCCGACCAAAAGCCGCCGCCACGGTGGACTAATGACCCACCCACCATTTTTGCCGAGACCACCAAACTACCTTCTACCTCCAGCAGAGACCCCGACCACTCCGAGTTCCTCGATCACCCGAAATCACTTAAAGCTCCTTTTCTGACCAACTATTGATTTCTCTTTCGAAATTTAACTAAAAATTGCGATTTAACATTTAAAAATCATGATTTCTGATGGGGATTCAGATTATAAAAATAAATCAAAGAATTGTGATGATTTAATTTCAACATGTTTTAAGTTTCCACTGTTCTTCTTGATTTTCCAGATAATATAAAAACAGATCATACTTAAATATATTTTAAATCTTAGTTTAGGTTAAACAAAGACAACTTGTTTGAATTCCCAAGCCTATAAGAGATTAGATGAGGAGATTTTGAATTTTCTACTTTGTTTAAACCCTGTAAAATAAAAACAAGGAAACACAAACATGCACATAAACTTACATACAGGAATCACAATTATACATCCATGCAAAGCATAATCCAAACCATACATTCCAGGAAATTTACATGCAATAGATTAAAACAAGAATGTTGTTTGTTTACTCACCTTATGTATGAACAGAGAAGCCTGGGATGTTTTAAAAGCTTGGAAATTTGTTTGAATTTTGATCTGCTACTGGATCTTGATTTGAAACTGAATTGAATCTTTGCTTGATTTATATTGATCTTGAATCCTGCTTAGCTTCAGGTTTAAGATTTGTAAAAGTTTGATGTTGTTTGATTTTTCTTGATTTGTTATCTCAAGTTTGGTTTGAAAGAAATAAACAGATCAAAGAGAAATGAGAAAGGAGCGGAGATAATTATATAGCCTAGCTTATTAAATTTAAAAATAAAGAGAAATTGAAAAGAAAAAAGACACTTGTTAAATTGCATGATAACATTAGCTTACACATGTAATTACATATAATCTTAGGCTTACATTTGTTATTTAGTATATATATATATATATATATATATATATATCTTACATTTGTAATTTCATGTATAAATATGTTTTATACATATTTATATTATATTTTAAATTTAGTTTTATATTTATTCATGTCTTATGTAATTATATTTATACTTTCTCTTTATTTATTTATATATAACTTAAAAAGAAAATGATATAAAATTCCAATTATACACTTATAAATAATTTATATAAATATACCAGTTTTAAAACATAGAGTTTTTAAATCCAATTTATTTCTAAGATGTTTACAATTGAATTTCAAATCCAAATTCTATTTACTATCATTTTTATTTAATTATCCAATTACCAGATGACAAAAATCCGGGTTATCACATTCCTCCCCCCTTTGAATCTTTTCATCCCCGGAAAGGAAAGTAACTAGAATTGTAATTACAACAGCTTATTACCAGTTAAATTATTCTTTGAGCATTTTTAACTATAAACTCATTAATTAAGAATTTTTAAAACACTTCAAAAATCAATATAATATCACCAAAATAGTTTTATAAAAATACTTTTTATAACTCGATGTCTGAACAGGTCCATCCTTGTTCTTACAGAAATTCGGTCATACGTTGATCAGGCGTAGAACTGAAAATCTATAAGTACTTGGTAAACCCATTTTCAACACCCAGTGAAAATACTTCGAAAATATTTTGGTAAATATATAGAAAACATTTTTGAAAATAGAGGAAACATCTTTGGTGAGAATGCTCTGGAAATCATCACCCCCATCCATGGTCGCAGTTAACCCGATGGTTACGTTGCCATCCCGGCAAAATCCATAGATAATTGTAGGCACTCTGCGCCCCTCGATTACACCATGGAACCCGCTACAGATCGCAGTTACATCCTGGGTTACATTGCCATCACAGCAAAAGTCCATGTAACTGTAGGCATCAGCGCCCTCGAATTTCGCTGCCAAAAGAATGAAACTTCTCCACTCCCACATAGGTCGCAGACTACATCAGTCAAGTCCCAATGTAGCCTTAGGCTCTCACGGCCTCTCAACTTTCGCTATGTCTTCATAGATCGCAGTCTACCGATGTTACGTTGCCATCCCGGCAAAATCAAACGTAGACCGTTGGCTCTCAGCAGCACACACGACTTCCGCTATGGTCCGTAGTAGATCGCAGTGACATCGAGCTACACTATCGTCACAGCATAATCCAATGTCTCTGTAGGTATCAGCGCCCTCGACTTTCGCTACCCACTACACATAATCCTAAGGAACTAGTTTGTCCGGACTCCTCACAGGATCAACTTTAGAACCCCCCTTAAGGTTCAAGGCAGTACCACCCTGTGGCACTCCTGAGAAGTTCATTTCAAGGGAGCGCCTTTTTCCCCAAAGCCCATTCTCAAAACACTTTATACTATACACTTATAGTATCTTAAAATCATACCCTTTATGATTTATATCAAAATCTTCTTTACACAAAATCGATATCCCAAATAGATAGTTCCAAACTTGGCTTTACAAATTCCCAAAACTGATTTTTCTCAAAAATCAAAAGCCTTTCCAAAATCCATAGGTTCCAAAACTTTTTCCAAAATCATTCTCATAAAATCCCTTATATATACGAGTACATATGCACGCCCAGGTGGGCCTGCATTTAACCACTATGTGCATGCATTTTTATTTGTACCTGTGAAAGTAGATTTGATAGTAGCATCCCCACATTTGAACGCCGCCTAGGCAGAAACCGCTATTTTTTTTGTTCTGACTGCAATAACTTCTTCATACTAACTCGGAATCAGGCAAAACTTCGACCGATGAATTCCTACCTAAATTACGGACAATATGGAACACTCGGATACTTCATCTTGTGAACGCACACTGTAGTTCTCCATGGGCACTGACAGTTGTACTTAGAAAATAACAGGATACCACATCCCCATTTTTGAACTCCGCCTAGTGCAGAAGCCGCTATTTTTTTGGTTCAGACTGCAATATTTTCTTCATACTAACTCGGAATTCGGCGAGACTTCGACCGATTAACTCCCACCTAAATTACGGACAATATGAAACACTCAGATACTTCATCTTGTGAACGTACACTATAGTTCTCCGTGGGGACTGACAGTTGTACTTAGAAAATAACATGCTATATTCCCATATTTGAATACTATTTCTCTATAAGATAAGATGTAAAAGGGTATATTTGGAATTTCAAAAAGACACTGAGTAAATCTATTCAATGAATTCTCTTTATTAGTAGTAAAGGTAAAGATAGAGTGAACGATTTCCATTATTATAATGAGGGGTATTTCTGGTATTTCAAAAAGACACGGTTGAATTCCTATTCAGGGAATTCTCATTATTAGTAGTAAAGATAAAGATAAAGATGTGATGTTGACATAACAATCCATGGGGACTGGTAGTTGTACTTAGAAAATAACAGGATACCACATCCCCATTTTTGAACTCCGCCTAGTGCAGAAGCCGCTATTATTTTTGTTCAGACTGCAATATTTTCTTCATACTAACTCGGAATCCGGCGAGACTTCGACCGATTAACTCCCACCTAAATTACGGACAATATGGAACACTCGGATACTTCATCTTGCGAACGCACACTGTAGTTCTCCATGGGGACTGACAGTTGTACTTAGAAAATAAGAGACTACCACATCCCCATATTTGAACTCTGCTTAGTGCAGAAGCCGCTATTTTTTTTGTTCAGACTGCAATATTTTCTTCATACTAACTCGGAATCCGGCGAGACTTCGACCGATTAACTCCCACATAAATTACAGACAATATGAAACACTCGGATACTTCATCTTGTGAATGTACACTGTAGTTCTCCATGGGGACTGACAGTTGTACTTAGAAAACAACAGACTATATTCCCATATTTGAATACTATTTCTCTATAAGTTAAGATGTAAAAGGGTATATTTGGAATTTTAAAAAGACACTGAGTAAATATATTCAATGAATTCTCTTTATTAGTAGTAAAGATAAAGATAGAGTGAACGATTTACATTATTATAATGAGGGGTATTTTTGGTATTTCAAAAAGACACGGTTGAATTTCTATTCAAGGAATTCTCATTATTAGTAGTACAGATAAAGATAAAGGTAAAGATAAAGATGTGATGTTGACATAACAATCCATGGGGATTGACAGTTGTACTTAGAATATAACAGGCTACCACATCCCCATATTTGAACTCTGCCTAGTGTAGAAGCCACTATTTTTTTTATTCAAACTACAATAACTTTTTCATACTAATTCAGAATCCGGTGAGACTTCGACCAATTAACTCCCACCTAAATTACGGACAATATGGAATACTCGGATACTTCATCTTGTGAACGCACACTATAGTTCTCCATGGGCACTGACAGTTGTACTTAGAAAATAACAGGATACCACATCCCCATTTTTGAACTCCGCCTAGTGCAGAAGCCGCTATTTTTTTTGTTCAGACTACAATATTTTCTTCATACTAACTCGGAATCCGGCGAGACTTCGACCGATTAACTCCCACCAAAATTACGGACAATATGAAACACTCAGATACTTCATCTTGTGAACGTACACTGTAGTTCTCCATGGGGACTGACAGTTGTACTTAGAAAACAACAGGCTATATTCCCATATTTGAATACTATTTCTTCATACTAACTCGGAATCCGGCGAGACTTCGACCGATTAACTCCCACCTAAATTACGGACAATATGGAACACTCGGATACTTCATCTTGCGAACGCACACTGTAGTTCTCCATGGGGACTGACAGTTGTACTTAGAAAATAAGAGACTACCACATCCCTATATTTGAACTCTGCCTAGTGCAGAAGCCGCTATTTTTTTGTTCAGACTGCAATATTTTCTTCATACTAACTCGGAATTCGGCGAGACTTCGACCGATTAACTCCCACATAAATTACGGACAATATGAAACACTCGGATACTTCATCTTGTGAACGTACACTGTAGTTCTCCATGGGGAGTGACGGTTGTACTTAGAAAACAACAGGCTATATTCCCATATTTGAATACTATTTCTCTATAAGATAAGATGTAAAAGGGTATATTTGGAATTTCAAAAAGACACTGAGTAAATCTATTCAATGAATTCTCTTTATTAGTAGTAAAGGTAAAGATAGAGTGAACGATTTCCATTATTATAATGAGGGGTATTTCTGGTATTTCAAAAAGACACGGTTGAATTCCTATTCAGGGAATTCTCATTATTAGTAGTAAAGATTAGTAGTAAAGATAAAGATAAAGATGTGATGTTGACATAACAATCCATGGAGACTGGCAGTTGTACTTGGAAAATAACAGGATACCACATCCCCATTTTTGAACTCCGCCTAGTGCAGAAGCCGCTATTTTTTTTGTTCAGACTGCAATATTTTCTTCATACTAACTCGGAATCCGGCGAGACTTCGACCGATTAACTCCCACCTAAATTACGGACAATATGGAACACTCGGATACTTCATCTTGCGAACGCACACTGTAGTTCTCCATGGGGACTGACAGTTGTACTTAGAAAATAAGAGACTACCACATCCCTATATTTGAACTCTGCCTAGTGCAGAAGCCGCTATTTTTTTGTTCAGACTGCAATATTTTCTTCATACTAACTCGGAATTCGGCGAGACTTCGACCGATTAACTCCCACATAAATTACGGACAATATGAAACACTCGGATACTTCATCTTGTGAACGTACACTGTAGTTCTCCATGGGGAGTGACGGTTGTACTTAGAAAACAACAGGCTATATTCCCATATTTGAATACTATTTCTCTATAAGATAAGATGTAAAAGGGTATATTTGGAATTTCAAAAAGACACTGAGTAAATATATTCAATGAATTCTCTTTATTAGTAGTAAAGATAGATATAGATATATATAACTTTGAAAATCTTTGGATCACTTCATACTTGTATACATTCCCTTTTTATACTTCAAATACTTTCAAAAACCCTTTTCTTCTGGCTATAGATTCAACAAGGGGAGTTTATCATATATAACAAAGATATATGACTTTGTTTATTCCAAATCAAATATTCAAGTTTGATTGCTTTTATAAAGTTGTTTACCACCTTACTTACTCTTTATAAAGTGAATTTCAATTATAAAGATATCCATCTTCCACTTTCATTAAATTGATTCAATTTTCAATTCAATTTGAATTAACTTCGATTCCCATTCCAAATTCAAATCAATTCCCATTTGAATTTAAACTTATTCAACTTCAAGCTTACTTCCCGATTATTCAAATCAAATTCAATTTGAACTAATTTCAATTCCAATCTCAACTTTAAACCATCTCGAATTATATAAATTCGAGTTAAATTTTCAAATGTTGATTTAATCCCTTAAATCAAATTAACCTTTACTTTTAAATCAACAACCTAAATTTTTAAACAATTTTAATTCTGAGTCTAAATTTCAAAATTCCATTTTAAATTACCTTTACTTAACTTATTTCAAAGTTCAAATAAGAGTTCAAAAAAACAATTTAATCTTCAGAATCTAATCAACCTTACTCAAATTTGAATTCTCCATTTCAAATTTTAAACTTATTATTAATAAACTTCCCACTTAAGTTTTAAAAACTTATCACATTTCCGGAAAATCCAAAACTCAACACTTAGTGTTTACTTCCAATCAACTTTGACCTTATGTATATCTACTTATATATACATATTTATTTCATTTGCACATCATGTTATACTTTAAATTTTAAACCACCTTTGGTTTTAATCCAAAACAAATTTCTTTTAACAGTATGAAACAATTTAAATTTTCTAGACTTAGATTTAAAACTTCACAATTTAAATCTATTCAAATTTACAAGTCATACTTATCTAAATTGTTACTTCCTTAAAACATTTCATTTGCTTTATCATTGTTATCATTAGAAAACAAACATCCCATTATTAGACACAATAACCATTTCTGGTTTTATCTTATCTGTATAGTTCATATTATCCAGTTCCTATTTGGTTGTATTTCCATTACCCCTTAAATTTATTATATTTAATTCCAATAATTCAACAACCAATTACCTTAAAATATAAAAATTAGAAAAACTATTGCTTTATATATCAAAATATAAGCTTATATGCAAATCATTTTTAAAACCGTTTTAAATTCTTTATATAAGAAATGAACAAGTACGCCCTCATATATATATATATACACTCAACTCATTCTAGGGTACTACTAACCCTTTCCTTAATGAGTAATCCCCAGCAAAGCCAAGGTTCTCGCTTAACCTTCAGCTCTGATACCAACTGTAACGACCCAGAATTTTCGATCCCGAAAATTCCAGATAGTTAGGGAAAAGAAGAAAAGAGGTAGAAGAAGAAGAAGAAACAGAAGCACCAAAAACACAGATTCTCACATTCGCAGCGGAAAAATATAATATCAAATAATAACAGTTATACAAAGGAAGGTGTATTTGTCAAATTACACTTTAATACATCAGAGTTACAACATATACACAAATCACTGGACATATACAATTAACATGTCCCAAACAACTACAATATATCACATCGGAATACACTCCATACGTTCCTGCCATCCAGCTCGCCTCCTGAGCTCCAGAACGTCCTTACCTGGAAATCTGTAATACTCGGTCTGACCTGAGCATTACAACAAAGTAACACCCGGGTCAGGCTGGAAACCAACGTGAGTAAACCCATATAACATGACATACTAAGTTATAAAACTTATTTGCAATCCAGGGTAACTTGTACCTTCCTACGAGTTCTCAAAGTCCATCACTTATTACAAACAATATCCAAAAACTATTGCTTAGTTAAAGGCCAAGTTACTTAATTTATTCCAATTCCAGCCTGTTTGGTTCTAACTCAAATTTATAAAGAATCGAAGTGGTTTCGGGTATTTGCTGATACCCGACTCCGGTCTCTTCGAATCCAATACCATCTTTTTAAGCCAAGATGTTTAAGTTAAACAATTTAATTTAAATTTAGGATATCATATTCACATAGCAATTCTATCACAGATAGATAACTTACATGATCACAATTCATCCAAAGCATCTCATATTCAAGTCATTACCACCATCAATTGTTACATGCACAAGCTATAAAGATGATTTAACTTAAAAGGTTAAAGTTTACTCACCTGTTAATGATGAGCAGAGCAGTTTGAAACAGTTAAAACTTTGAAAACTTGAATAGCTTGATTTTTCTTGAAACTGAAATTGATCTGAGATAAATTGCTTAGCTTGCCTCTGATCTAAGTTGTACTTGAGTTTGAAAATCTTGCTTTTAGATTTGAAACCGAGTTGCACTTGAATTATGAAGAGCTTCAGATTTTGGAATTGTGGAGAGGAAATTGTTATTGGTTTGAGTATTTTGTTACAGACTATTTTTCTTTCTTTCTTTTACTGGATTGTTACAGATCTTTGTTTGAAAGAAGATAGGAAAAAGATATGAAGTTAAAAGACATAAGTTTATATAGGTTTAATTAGGATTTATTAAAAATAAAAGAAAATAAAAATAGAATGGTGACACTTGTATTTACATTAGTTAATCCTCTTACACATGTTATTAAAAAGACTTATACATTAACACTTGTAATTTGCATGAATTTATAAATTTTTAAATGGTTTAAAAAGCTTTTATAATAAATTTCCTAATTAATAAATACATATCTTAATTTATATAAATAAAATCCTATAAAAGAAAATAATATAAAACAAACTATATTCTAAATAAAATCATATATAATATAATTTCAAATCCAAAATATATTTAAGATATATATCTATCTTTTGAATTTCAATATTCTAATCCAAATTCAAATTCAATTTAAATTCAACTCAAATATATATATATATATATATAAAAACTAACGCAAATTCAATTTGTTTTTTTTAAAGGATAATTTGCCAAATTTAGATAATTATATTAGGAAGATTATCAAACCAATATTTATCCAGATATATATATTCTTATTGTCAGAATTATTTATTTAACTTATAAATTAGTATTTCTACTAATTTAATCCAGCTAATATATCAATTAATAGATGTCCAAAAATCTGGGTTATTACACATTTGTTCAAAACTTAATGAATATATTCTGATTTAATATTCCTTTTGATTATTTCTGTAAATTGAATTAAATTTAAGTGATAAAATTAAATATTATGCACACACTAAAAGTGTGTTAAGGTTCCAATAACATGAATAAACATAAAATAATAATAAGCTAAGTATAGAATAGTAAACAAATAAGTGCACCAATGATTTTATACTGGTTCGGACTTCCCGTCCTACATAGAGTCCCAAACTCCTTCTAGAATTTCACTAAACAATCATCTCTTGACTTGGAGGAAAAGTTTCTACAACACTGCACGATCAACTGAATAGGATTTTGACTCCTTGTGTGAAGATCTCCAATGGGACTTCACTTAAAATGAATATTTTCGACTTTGACTTTGATGTGTTCTTATGAAACACTTATAAGTCACTTTTCAAAACACCCTTCCTGTAATTTTCTTTGATAATGCGAACCAAATGCGCAAAAAATAGGAAGCAAAAGATCATTTTTGAAAGCATTCGAAATCTTAGAGAATATAGGGTATAGAGGGTAGAGTAAGCAAAGTTAAATGCAATTGTTCAAAAACAATCCCTTTCATAATGTTTAAAAAGTTTTCATGGAAGATAAATCACCATTAGAGTAGACACAAACTTTGATTAAAGGAGATGACTTTTAGAAACAAAAACTGATTATTCAAATAAAAAGTTCGTTATATGTATTCAGACGTCTGACATCAAATTCAGATGTTTGAATTTATACAGGGTATAAACAGAAAAGAAAGAGTTCAAAAACACCCTTGTTCAGATGTTTGAATTTTCAATCAGACGTTTGAATCCTTTTTCAAACAATTGGTTTGAAACTTTAGATGTCTAAAGCAGTAGATTTAAAAAATTGTTTAACAATCGGTTAGATGTCTGAAAATATTAGTCAAATGTCTGAAAATTCATTCAGACATCTGATTAATTTTTCAGACATTTGTTTCATATAGGGTATGAAACAAAAAGAAAATAGTTCACTTTCGCCATTTTTCAGACGTCTGAAATAAATATCAGATGTTTGGTTTTCTTCTTTGAAAATAAATAGTCATTTAAAAAAATTAAGTATAAGATTGAAGAATTTTAAAATAAATACTTAAAAATAGAAAAGTGTGTGTGTTTTATCAAAGGAGATTGTATAAGTTCTATCTAAGACTTATAACTTACAACTCTATTTTGATCTTCAATCTTTAAGCACCTTGTATGAGTAATACGTCACAGTCTTCTCAATTTTCAAGAGTTTTTATACCCGAAACAACAATTTGTATAATATATTTCGAAATGTATAGTTGTCACTTCAACTAGAAACAAAGGCTCTAATGTTCTCCCCTTTTTGATGGTGACAACTATACGTAAATATATGAATTTATAAAGTATTTTTACACATCTTATCTATATACCTGGGTTTTCCCCCCTCTACCAACATAAAAAAAAATATGAGAGAAGGAGAGAAAGAAAAGGAAAAAAATAAAGGAGTAAAGTGAACGATATGAACACATATATAATCAAACCACATACTCTACAATATACTAAATGTCACAAAATATCTGCACTGTCACAAAACATTTCACAAAGACACAACAATCCATAAATATAATTTTCTTAAAATATTTTATTTTTATTTTTGACAAGTGCTTTTGGGTATAACCTAAAGTATCTCATTTTTTTGTCAAAATACCCATATATTTGTCAAAAATAAGCAATAACTTATCTTTATTAGTTGGCTTGGAAGTGCAATTTTTTGGTCCGACCGTGAACTTTCCAAAATACCCCTATATATAACTTTTTAAATATTAAATTGTTATTTCATATGATCTCCCTAATAAATTAGGAGATAGAATCTCCCTACAATTAGTTTAGACGTATTCAAACCTATATGTCGATTCCAATTATTCATAGAATAGAATTGTTCAAAGGTAGTTATAATTAGACTTCAGAAAGAGCGAGTCAAATATATATGGCTACATTAGAATAGCTAATGCAAGATCTTTCTAGATAAATCAACCAATCTATTAGACTTCAGAAAGCGAGTCAAATATATATGGCTACATTAGAACAGGTAATGCAAGGTCTTTCTAGATAAATCAACCAATCTATAAATCTATATTAATAGTTGAAATAAAAACACAATTTTTTGGTCCGACTGTGAAATTTCAAAAATGCTATTCCATGCAAACAAGAGGTCATGAATTCGAATCTCACCATGAAAAAATATGAACATCTATCTTGAAATGGAAATTTTAGAACATAAACAATGTTACAAGTTCAAACCATATTCCAACAAAAAAATTATATTTTTTTCTTCATATTTTTCAGTTTATTTTTATCAAACTACATAAAACTTTCAAATTTAATAATTTAATAAAGAGCTTGTATACACGTGCTTGCATGTGCCAAACGATCTTTAAAATAGTATTTTTATAATAAAAACATATTATATACTCAAAGATAAATTTACCAAATTTTACTGAATTTTTCTTCATTTAGCTCCATTCCACATGCATCAATAAATTTGGAATCCATCTCCTCCTCAATATGTGGTGTACCTAATAAAAATAAGTAATATGTTTTGGTACACACTTCCTACGTTAGGGTTGGGAGATTAGATTGAACGTAAACATACCCAAGAGGGTTTGGTAGATCCTAATTTGAAAATGAAATTTGAATTTAAATTCACTTCAAACATAAAATTATTTATCTATTTATTTCTAATAAGTGTATTATTGGTTTTGGGAATCCAAATACTAATAGTCTTGGAATTTTCTAATTTTATTTGACGTTTAGTAACTTTAGGTTTCATAAACTTAGTATACAAAGATGCATATCTCTTTTTATAACTATATTTACTAATTTTAGAAGTTTTAAATCCCAAACCAATTTATTAAAGGCAGGTTTCGAAATATTTATCAATTTTGTTAAAATTTCTTTACCTTCATTAAAATTTTAAATATTTTGCGATAAATCATTAATCTTAGATTCTAAAGTATTAACTTGATTTTTAGTCATGTCAGGATATGATAGTAAATCATAATTTTCTTTTGAAAGTTTGGAATTCTCAACTCGATATATTTTTAGTTCTTTTTGCAAAGCTTGAATTTGAGAAGTCATTTTTTTTAAATTCTTGCGCTTTACTTGATTCTTCTTCAAGAATTGCTTTTTTCATATTTTAACATATCTATTTCTAATTCAGCTTTATCTAGTTCTGTATATGCTTCTTTTCTCAATTTCTTTTGATTTTTATTTTCTTCTAAAATATTATATTAATTTTAAGCATATCATCAAAAGAGTAAGTTTGACATACCATATCATTAAATGCCATGAAACAAACATTTGATAGCTCAAAGTCACCTTCCTTGTCGGATAAAGAAGAATTGGAATTGTGCCAAGTGACTTGAAAAACCTTTTTCTTTGGTTTTTCCTCTTGTTGCTTCTTGGACTTGTTTTCTTTTATTTAACTTTAGGCGGCCCCTTTTTATGTGGCCGTCTTATCATATTCAAAGCACTACAGAGTTGACAAGTTGCTATTTTTATAGTTGGTAGACGCCTTGGATTTTAAGTACCTTTTAAAACATCTTGCAAGGTAGGCCAAATCATTTTGATCAATAACTGAATCATCCACGGCTTGAAATGCAATTGATTTCTTTTCTTTTTCATGTTGCTTCCTGACCTGCAAATTCACTTCATATGACATAAGATTGCTGACTAACTCTTCAACCTTGAGTTTGGAAAGGTCGTTTGCTTCTTCAATGGCTAGCACTTTCCTTTCCCGCTCATTTGTTAAAGAGTTTATTTTTTTGAAACAATAACAAATTCAGATATATTTTCTCCTAATTACATTAATAAACATGTAATATCTTGTAAACGTGAATACATATATGAAATTGACTCGTTGCCTTTCATTTTAAAAAGCTGTAATTGATTTTTCAACATGGAACTCTTGCTTTGTTTAACTTCATTCATGCTTTCATGTGTAATTTGCGATGTTTTCCATGTTTCATATGAAGACTTATATATACTAACTCTATTAAATTCATTCTTATCTACTGCACAAAATAAAATATTCATGGCTTTAGAGTTGTTTTCGGTTAAAGTAACTTGTTTAGTTATCCATGTACTAAAATCAGTAGTAGGTGCTTTATACTCAGTTTGAGTCATGTTCCAAATAACTTGGCTATTAACTCTGTGTATGTGTGTGTGTATTCTCAATAGTGGACCAAATGCATAGTTAGTGCCAATAAAAAGTAGGGGTCACATAGTCGATTGATCTTCTTGAAAAATAGTGAAATTTGATACCATATTATTTTCAAAAAAGATTTTACTATTTTTAAAATGCCAGACTCTGATACCAAATAAAAATCCGCTAAGAATCTAATAATATGAATAAACAAAATATAATAATAAGCTGAGTAAAGAATAATAAATAAACAAGTGCACCAACGCTGGCTCAGACTTCCCGTCCTATATCCAGTCTCAGACTCCTTTTGGAAATTCACTAAACAAACCTCTCTTGACCCGGAGGAACATGTTTCTACAGAAATACTTGAACAACCGAACATGACTTCGACTCTTTGCTTGAAGATCACCAATGAGACTTCACTTAAAAGGAATAATTCCAACTTTGACTTTGAAGTGTTTTTGTACAACACTGATAAATCACTTTTCAGTACACCCTTCTTATAATTTGCTTTGGTAATGTAAATTGAATGTGCAGAAAACAGGAAGCAAGTGGTCATTTTTGAAAGCATTTGAAATCTTAGTGAATATATAGTATAAAGAGTAGAGTAAGCAAAGTTAAGTGCAATTGTTCAAAAACAATCCTTTTTATAATGTTTGAAAAGTCTTCATTAAAGAGAAATCACCATTAGAGAAAACACAACTTCTGATTAAAGGAGACGACTTTTCAAAACAAAAAATTACTATTCAAATGAAAAACCTTATTACATGTATTTAGACATCTGAATTCGAATTCAGATGTTTGAATTTATACAGGGTCGAAACATAAAAGAACTAGTTTAAAAACACCCTTATTTGGACATCTGAATTTTCAATCAGGTATCCGAATCCTTTTTCAGATGACTAGTTTGAAACTTTAGACGCCTAAAATAATCGATTTAAAAAATTATTTAACAGTCAGCTAGACGTCTGAAAATATTAGTTAGACATCTGATTAATTTTTCAGATGCCCATTGCATACATCATATGAAATAGAAAGGAAATAAATCAGTTTAGCCTTTTTTTAGAAATTTGAAGTTAATATCAGACGCCCAGTTTTCTTCTTTGAAAAGCAGTAGTAATTTCTAAAATTTTGTTTAAGTATATAATTGAAGAAATTTAAAATAAGTACTTAAAAAATAGAAAAGTGTGTGCGGTTTATCAAAGGAAATATATAAGTTTTATCAAAGACTTACAACTTACGACAACTCTATTTTGATCTTCAATCTTCGAGTACCTTGTCTAAATAATACATCCTAGTCTTCTTAATCTTCATAAGTTTTTATACCTGAAATAATCTTTAATAATAGTGGTAATATCTTTGGTATCACACGTTTTTTGTACCAGCGTGAACTACTAAAAATGCCCCACTGTAGATATTATTAAATTTTAATATCGTTTAAAATTAGGATCTAACGTTAAACTCTTTTACAAATTTCAATATCGCTTAAAGTTCAAAAAGCCTCTCTATAAATATTGTCAACTCTTATATCACTTAAAAATCTTAATATCATTTAAAATTTTAATATCGCTTAAAATGGGAATATAACATTAAATTGCATTTACAGATTCAAAACGCATATCTATAAATATTATCACTTTTTAATATCACTTAAAATATGATCTAATAAATAAACTTCTTTTACAAATTTATTTTTTATTAATTAATAATATAAAGAAAAATTCGAACTAACAAAAATAATTAGATGTACAAATAAAAATTCAAACTAATTACATATGATTTCAACGCAAAAATATGGTTAATCATTTATGTAGATCATTTTTATTTGAATGTGTTAAACATGTACAATTTGTAATTCACGCGCGAAGCGTGCGCCGTAACGCTCGTGTATATATATGATATAATATAATATACATACATACATATATATATATATGTATGTATGTATGTGTGTGTGTTTGTTATGTATATTTTAAAGGCATTAAGAAACACGTGAATTTTATGTTTATATTAAAACAATTTAGTTTAATATGCATTAACTTCGTATTTCTCAAATCAATGGCATAGTGAAATATTTTCCCCATTCTCGTTCCTTTCCGTATCAAATCTAATTAATCACCTTCGTCGTTTCACCTTTCTTCTCCTTTTCACTCACTCGTCACTTCCCATCCTCTACAGCTTCTTCTCTCAGATCTAGTACAACTTGGCATTATAAAGGTAATAATAGTACTATAAATATGAATGACGATGCGCTAGAAACACCTGCTACATGCTCTGGGAGGTCATTTGCTCCACCACTGGTCGTCAAGCCACTTGATGTGTGCTTATCTCAGCAGTGTCCAACCTTAGATGGAACTGCCTCATTTGTTGTACCAGGGAATCCTCCTTAGCTTGATGCTCTATCCGAATTTTCACATCTCATTAGTGTAACTTTGCAAAACGATGTTGTTTTAACGCCGACAATAATCTCTGATGTCGAAGCTGTTGTTATGTCCTCATTGCATCATTGATGTTCAGACACAATGGATATCCCTATTTCTATTGTTATGCTCGATGTGCAACAATCTATGCCTCAATAGATCTCTGATTGTGAAGGGATCCTACTAGTAGGCATCAATTGTGTAATACCTGTTGTTGTAAGAAATAAGCATTGTAAGTCCCCTAAACACATACATATCCCTTCACCCATGAATTGGTTTTTGTTATTCTCTAATGAGTTAAGAAATGCTAGAGTCTATACTCCTAAAAAGTTTGAAATGCATTATGTGAATGAGGTTAACGTTCCCCTTTTGGATGTTACTGAAGCGGGTTCATCATTTTGGCGCAATCAACTTTTTGGTTTCTTTTTGCATGAAAATCCACCTTTCTCCATTTTTACATATCACTTAATGAGAGTTCGGAATCTAAAAGGCAGCATTATTATGCGTTATGATAACTCAATGTTCTTCTTTGAGTTCACTTGTTTAGAAGATATGCTACAAATTATTTAGGCCAAACTTGTTATTATTCCAGGAAAACCTTTTATTGTAACTCAATGGAGCCCATCCGTCGATTATGCTAGAGAAAAGTTCTATCTATACCTATTTGGGTTCAGTGCTCGAAAATCCCAATAGATTGCAGTCGTTGAAAGGTACTGAATGGTTGGCTAGCTTGTTGGGTGAGTTGGTCTATTTTGATACGACTTTAGTTAAAAGAGATCGAATTTTATATGCAAAAGCATTAATTGAAATCAAATCGGATAGCCTACAACCATCTGTCTTGCCTATTGAGCGTGTTAAAGGGCAAGTTGCCTTTATGGATATTCATTACAAATGGAAGTCTCTGATCTATTCTACTTGCATCTCTTTTGGTCATCTTGATTCTGCATGTAAGCATACTCCCACCTCTACCCCTGTCATGCCAGTAGAAAAAAAAGATACCATAATTATCGTTCCCACTAAGATCCCTTTGCCCAAGGTAGAGAAACATCAGTGGATTCCCAAAGACCCCTCATATAGTTGAAACTACGATGACTATTGAAAGTCAGTTTGCTCCTCCTCGGCATATCTTCTGAAATCCGCATGAAAAGACACAGGTCCATAAAGTTCCTTAATTTATATCAATCCTTCAGATGATACATATATCAAGTTTATGGCAGATGTGGATGGAGAGCAAAGGTCATTGTTCTACCATATGTTTGGGGAGTCTCTAGAGCTCACCGTAGAGGGTGAGTATGGTCAGCTTAACAAGTAAATACTAGAAGATGATAGTTCGGATAGGAAATTCATTTACTTTGAGGAATTGGTTGGATATGTTTCCAACAACGTCAGGATATTTAGAGATATCATCCATGTTTCATCCTCTGGTTCTAGTGAGGAAGAGAATGACCCTTCCTCCAATGAGGGAGCCTAGGTGTTTGTTTATGTAAGTATACGAGACGTCGTGGTCTTGCTTCTATTTGAAACTGTGTCGTTGTAGTTGCCGAGCCATTTATGTCTTGCACCTGTTTCAAAATTATATATAAAGCGGACAGTCCACTATAATATCGGTTTGACTAGGCAATTTTTTTAATTTAATATGTATGTGTGTATGTGTATGTATATTTTGAATAATTGAAATTATTTTCAGCTTCACGATTATATACGTACATATATACAAGTCTAATACTAGCACTTGATTCATTAATGTTATTATATATTAATCAATTTAACCTAGATTTGAGTTTTGAATTAATCATGCCAAACTAAATTTAGATTTCTAACCTTAAATTTGGATTTTGAATTTTTATTTATCGATTTATGTTACTTTTGTTAAATAAATCTTTATTACTAATATTCTGATTTCACAATATTTTATACCCATACATAAACCTTATATTAATCAAAATTAAACCAAGGCAATTAATATATATACAAAGGACGAATATATACATGATAGATATAAATCCCATCTTATCCACATGTATATATTGGCCATATTGTTGTTTTGTTGTTATATGACATGTTAAACATTTTAGTACTGTTAATTTGGTATAAAGATTGGGCATAACTTTAGTAAAATGTTTCCAAAAGAAGAAGGTGCAATCAATTATTGATATCACCTTTTTTCTCTCTTTCTTTTTAGATCTTGATGTGATTACATTAAGATCTAATACTATGTTAATTCCCATTTTTTATACACCAAACAATCACATTTACTATATTATTTCATATGCATGACAAACCTTATGTATGTATGTATATATGTATGTGCGTGTGTGTATACACATGAATACTTCGATTGTATTCATGCTTAATCAAATGTCATAGCTAATTAACATCGATTTAATAAAACAAGAATGAAATCATCTGAATAAAATATGATTTTATAAAAACAATTAGATTGGATCTAGTATTAAATATTACACTTCGTAGGCCCACCAAATCCAAATATGATTTTTTTTTTAAATTTACCCATTTCACCAGCTACAAACTGAGCCAGTTACTTCATGTACTACGTACTACTTTGTAGCGATAACACAATCTTTATTGATAGTTGGAATAGAAACACAATCTTTTGGTTCAACCGTGAAGTTCCAAAAATACCCCTATATACAAGGAAGACGCTAGAAGTTCGAATCCCACTATCAAAAGAAATTAACATCTATCTTCAAATGAAAATTTTGATAATGACACAAGTCACCCTTTTCCAATAAAAAAATTACATTTATTTTTGTTTATATTTATCAAACTATATAGAAATTTCAAATTTAATAATTTATATCGGTCAATAGTTGAAACACAAGCATAATCTTTTGGTTTGACCGTGAAGTTCTAAAAATACCCCTATATGCAAGCAAGGGTCAGGAGTTTGAATCCCCTTGCAAACAAAAATTAACACATAACTTCAAATGGAAATTTTGACAATGATACAAGTTCAAACCCTTACAAAAAAATTATATTTTTTGTTTATATTTATCAAACTACATATAAATTTCAAATTCGATAATTTTATAGGCTTTTATATACACGTGCGTTGCACGTGTTAAAAAATCTCGTATCTTATTGTGCTGACTCATTGATGCTGGAGAAGATGCGGTGAGGTATGATAATAGTCACTACATCTAAGATATCTTGCTCATGTATGTATGCGTGCGTGTGATATTTTGAGATAGTTTCCACTTGCACCAACCTTATGTCTAACCTATGTTTTGCCATATTTATTTCTCTTTTTGATTAATCTTGGTACTCCCACGAGTGGTTAGGAGTTGTTGTTATATGGACTGGGATTATTGGATTTTTTGAGGCATTGAGATAATTGCTTTATGTATATTAGTCATTCAATTTCATGTATGACAAACATTGCTATTTATGTATGAGACTATTTACTATATTCAATATTATTCAATACTCTGTATGTATGGAAATGGCGATATACACTAATTATTTGTAGATACGACTATATCAGTAGATTCCTCATACACTATCTTGTATATATTATACATACCATATTTTTGTGCATGTATATTTGGACATATTATATTTTATCCTTTAGTTGTGAGATTATATCACATTGGATAATTTTGTTTTAATTTAACCCGTTGGTTCACCAGCTACGACATTCTAGATCAAATGTGGTGTTTTTGCATTGATTTTGGGTGTTGTAGATTGTGGATCGTCACAATGTTGATTCTACAACTCTATATGAAGCTTGATTTGTTTGTTATGCCTTACTCATGGGTGCTCACATGAGAGGTTGAAAGCATGAGCGCAAGTGGATTTATATATAGCCTTTTGAGAATGGTAAAATCTTTCTCTATATACAGTAGATACATTTATGTATATTATAATGTATAATCGGTGTATACGTTTGTAGCGGTTGAGACGTACAACACACATTGGAGTTAGATGTTTTTTTGGGAGGTGTTATCCCATTTTTGGTCAAAATTGGAATATCAGTGTTGGGTGCGTTTCCTCCACGACTGAACCAAGAAGAAGCAGCCAGCAAGCGTATAGAAGTCTGGGATTTCACTCATGATTCAAGTGTAAAAGTCCATTCGGTATCAAAGGTTTAAAGTTTCATTCGGTAATCAGCATCACCAAGGTCATTCGGCATTCACCTTCCCAATATCATTCGGCATTTCAAGATGCCATGGTTCATCCGGCATTCCCAGTACAGTAGCTCATTCGGCGCTCCCAAGTTCATTCGGCATCTCACTGCCGAACCAGCTGCACCTCCATGAACCATCGAACCACAACTCCAACAACCCAACACCGGACCACCCTACACCGAACCAGGAGACCACCGAACCCAAGCTTCTCCAACCTTCTCCAAGCACGGCCGAACCAAAGCTTCGCCGAACCAGAACGCTGCCAGGCCAGATTGCTTCAGCCCAGGCCCACCAGCAGCTATATACATCCAAGACCCCTGCCCCCAACCTCACTCTATAAATAGAGGGGCAGGGGTACAACAAGCACGGGAAAAGTTTGAGAGCTCAAGCACGGAAGGAACTTTCAAACACTTTTAGATACTTGTACCAAAGTTTTGTACTTGTAATCTGAGACCTAAAGGAGAAATAACATATAAAGTGGACGTAGGCACATTCTGGCCGAACCACTATAAATCTGTGTGTCTCTTTACAGTTTAGTCCCTGTTTTTTGCATATCTGCATAAATCACCCAAATCACTAAGAACAACATAAGATCTACTAAATCATACGACTTTGAGGTGTTTGTCCATTTTTTGTGCAAACATTTTTGGTGCTTTCACCGAGAAGAACAAGGGAATCTCAGATCTGAAAGAAGAAATTTAGATCCAGAAAACGGGTTCCTAGATCTAGCTTTTAGAAGACGAAGAAGCCTCATACAAGGAAAAGCGCTGTGGAAGGAACTCAGCAAGGGGGCAGCCAAGAGGCGTCCTCTCATTCAAACTTTCCTTCTACCATGAAGCAAATAGCTGGGGGCAACCACCAAGGACCAGAAACAAGGAGCATGCGAAGCCCCTCACTCAGTTAACATCTGTCAAACATCCAAAGAAATGAGAATTTGATGCCGACAAATTTGCTTTCACCAACATAAGTTCTTGAGCGAAGCATACCTCGTTGCCAACAAGGCATACTTCGGAGGGCCACAACGGTGGAATAAGAACGACCACCGCCCGCACCAACTGAAGAAGGCTCGGGATCAAGACGTCGGCTTGTTATCCATTGATTGAGATAATAACGACGAACGAGCAGCAAACTCCACACGGATACGGTTAAGTTGTTTACACATGTACAGGACCACGAACGATCCTCAGGCATGCTCTGATACAACTATAAACCACATCGATATAGGCGTTTGCACTCCGACGTCACTGCTTTGCTTTTGTTCTTTACTTCTTAAATCTGGATTTGACTTTGCTGAACATTTCTATTTTAAATTTCATCAGTTGAATGGATATTTGGTTTTGATAATTCTAAAATGGCTAAGCTACTTACACATGTACGGGATCGCGAACGATCCCTAGGCATGCTCTGAGATAGTGATAAACCGCCACAACAGACAATCCAGAAACTCACCCGAACGTGAATCTGGTTTGGATGGTATTAAGTCCCCCCCGGGCACACATCAACTCGCCTCGAACGGCACCCCGACCGCGAACGGTCACAACTCGCCTCGAACGGCACCCGACTTCGAACAGTCACAACTCGCCTCGAACGGCACCCCGACCGCGAACGGTCACAATTCGCCTCGAACGGCACCCGACTTCGAACAGTCACAATCTCGCCTCGAACGGCACAACTCATCTCGCCACAAGTGGCTCGATCGCGAACGGTCGCCATTTGAGGTCCACCCCCTGACCGCCAACAGTCGCACCTTACCACGAATGGCTCGATCTCGAACGATCGTCATTCGAAGTAAGGCGCTTGACCGCGAACGGTCACATTTCACCCCAAGTGGCTTGATCGCGAACGGTCGCCATATGAGGTCCGCCTTCTGACCGGGCTCGGTCGCACTTTACCTCGAATGACTCGATCCCGAACGATCGTCATTTGAAGTAAAGCGCTTGACCGTGAACGATCTCATTCCACCACAAATGACTCGATCTCCAACGATCGTCGCACGGATTTAGACGCTTGACCGCGAACGGTCGCACTTCACCTCAAATGACTCGATCGCGAACGATCGTCATTTGAAGTTAGGCGCTTGACCATGAACGGCCGCGCTTCATCCCAAATAGCTCGATCCCGAACGGTCGTCATTTGGGGCCATATAAAACTATCAAGCTCTTTGCAGGTTGTTGACAGGATATGAACATCCAGCTCAGGGCATTACAAAACACGTCTTCCTACCGCAAGTCATGTTTTGGGGGGCAAAGTGTTATCCCATTTTTGGTCAAAATTGGAATATCAGTGTTGGGTGCGTTTCCTCCACGACTGAACCAAGAAGAAGCAGCCAGCAAGCGTATAGAAGTCTGGGATTTCACTCATGATTCAAGTGTAAAAGTCCATTCGGTATCAAAGGTTTAAAGTTTCATTCGGTAATCAGCATCACCAAGGTCATTCGGCATTCACCTTCCCAATATCATTCGGCATTTCAAGATGCCATGGTTCATCCGGCATTCCCAGTACAGTAGCTCATTCGGCGCTCCCAAGTTCATTCGGCATCTCACTGCCGAACCAGCTGCACCTCCATGAACCATCGAACCACAACTCCAACAACCCAACACCGGACCACCCTACACCGAACCAGGAGACCACCGAACCCAAGCTTC
The DNA here is from genome assembly GCA_030737815.1 of Allium fistulosum. Lineage (NCBI taxonomy): Eukaryota > Viridiplantae > Streptophyta > Magnoliopsida > Asparagales > Amaryllidaceae > Allium > Allium fistulosum. The sequence continues at coordinate 801,431,265 of CM060903.1, read as the reverse complement.
TCCAACCTTCTCCAAGCACGGCCGAACCAAAGCTTCGCCGAACCAGAACGCTGCCAGGCCAGATTGCTTCAGCCCAGGCCCACCAGCAGCTATATACATCCAAGACCCCTGCCCCCAACCTCACTCTATAAATAGAGGGGCAGGGGTACAACAAGCACGGGAAAAGTTTGAGAGCTCAAGCACGGAAGGAACTTTCAAACACTTTTAGATACTTGTACCAAAGTTTTGTACTTGTAATCTGAGACCTAAAGGAGAAATAACATATAAAGTGGACGTAGGCACATTCTGGCCGAACCACTATAAATCTGTGTGTCTCTTTACAGTTTAGTCCCTGTTTTTTGCATATCTGCATAAATCACCCAAATCACTAAGAACAACATAAGATCTACTAAATCATACGACTTTGAGGTGTTTGTCCATTTTTTGTGCAAACAGGAGGGGAGGATGGGGGGGGTTGCTACACATGTACTAAAGTACTTCATTACGAATGAGAATCTACAACGGGGATGTGTTTTTTTGTGAAATAATGTATTGAAAAAGTTACAGCTATGTATTGCTCAACAATGTAGGATATCGTGAATTTTATCCACTTAAAAATAAAAGAAATTATAAGACTGCTGAATGAACGCCGTAAAGTTATATTTGTTAATGAATATCCAAAAAATCAAAATCTCTATTTTATTCTTTATTTGAAAAATTAAAACAAATATATGATATTTATAAAACGATTACGAAATGATGATATCAAGTTTCTATCAACATAATATATACTGTGTATTTTAGTAAGTGTAACGACCCGTAAATTTTAACTATTTTAATAACGTAATTAGTTGAAATTTTGTGAAATTTTAAACGATAAAATTTTAAAATAAAAATTTGATATTTGGAATGCGTCTAATTAATTATAGCAACTGGTAAATTTTCATCGGATAATTTGGAAGTTTATTTTCTAGTGTAATTTTATTCCAATTTATATCAGTTAAAATTGATGATAATAAAATGTTTTCCAAACCCGAATATTTTTTTACATAGAAAAATTCTAATTCATCTTCTGACTAAGACGACATTTTTCGTTTTTCCAAATTCGGACTTCTTTAGCTCCGTCGATCTTATTTTTCTGCGTTTTTGCTGCATTTTCCGCTAGTAAAAAATTCGAATTTTTATAATTCAATCATACCACTAATATCTGTATACCGTTTTGATCGTCTCGTCGCGCTGATCACCACGGTATATTTATTTCTATATTTTGAGATTCGGTACGCGACGAAAACAATAAACTGTCGTTGTAATGGTACCCTAAACAATGACTTAACTTTTTCCTTTACATTTCAAATCTGAAACGAGCTGTCCAATCAATAATTAATTGCTCTAATTATTATTTTTTGAATCAGCGTGTAGACGTTGCTTTTATATTACTCCGGAATTTATGGGTCAGTTACTATTTCCAACGTTATATTACTTCTTTTCCTGTACTCTTTTAAACTTCTCTTTCCTTCTTCACTTTCCTCCTCTGTCACTTTATTTCCTCATGGCCGAAAATATATTTGCTCATCCCCTCCAACATCAGTCGTTAGCCTCCGCTTGTAGTCACCGCCTCCGAGCCACTGTTCCACCAACCGCTTCCACGTCGTCCTCTATCACCACCTCGCCGTACGGCGTCAAACCCGAGCTCGAACCCATCTCCATCCACTACTGTGCTTCCACCCACGACAGCCACCCTCCTCCATGCTCCGACCAGATCCGTCCCCTCTGCGCTAGCCTTTCCTCCACCCCGCCTGCGAGCTGCTCCTCTTTGCTTTCTGGCAGTGTGCTTATACACTAGTCGTGCATTCTTTCTTTGAGGTATACATATATATTCGGTTAAGATTGTTTTACATACAGCGTATATATAATTATTTATATAAATGTTTGTCTATCCAGGTTACTTTATGTATATGCTTTGTTAATATACTTTTCCAATGTGTATAGTTATATATATTGCTATTTCAACACCTACTTACTGTGTATATGTTATAGGCTGAAGTAAATGTATTTGTCACTATATATTTATTGTCTTTAGTGTACAAGCAAGTATATTTAACTGATATAAGAATTGTTGCCCATACCAAACTATATACATTTGTTCGTATATATGAGTTCTTATATGATACTGTTGAGTTTAATGCATAAAATTTTAATGAATTATTTTATATATAAGTTGCTGCTTATATATGTAGTATACGCTATATATGTGGTAAATATATGTTTATACTGTCTACTGGGTATCGTGGGTTATATATTATGTTTATATGTGTTTGCTGTGTTTCAAATTTTGTAGTATCTGATTTAATTTATATGACCTACCCCACTTTATATATATAGTATACATGCCTTATATATTGGTTTCAAATATAATACTGTTAAAGTATGAATATGCTGCTGTATATAGTATATTATCTATTATGTAATCCGTATAGTTGAGTTGTATAATGTATTAAGTGTCTGGGTTTATATATATTACATACGAACTTAGTTTTCAAATATATATAGATATTTTCATGTGTTTGAATTTTAAAAACTAATTTGAAATTTGGTTTAGATTAATTTTTTTTGAATATATATATATATATATAGTCATGTTAGCACTGTGAACAATATATGTAATAGGGTATGTTAATATTTTAAATATATATAGATGATATGTTGATATTTGCAATAAATGATAATATAATTTACATCTCGTCTAAATTTTATATCAAGTTGATTTGATCTGTTCTCACCGATTTCTATTATCAGCTCTATCCGTCGAATTCGTGCCCATCTCACTTTGCTTTGGAATTCGTGTTTGGATTCGTAACTCAATTCCCATTGTCGAATCTCTCTAGCCTCGAAAGGTGAGCAATCACTCACGATTAATGTTCTTATATTTATTAAATTTGATTTCAATTGAAATATGCTGCTGTTAGTTATTTATATTGCTATATATATGCCATCATCTGTATCTGTTCACCTATGAAATTTGACACCATTATCTGTTATTTATATTGCTATATATATGTCATTATCTGTATCTATTCACTTGTGACATCTGACACCATTATCTGTTATTTACATTGATGACATATGCCTGTTATGTTATTATCATATCTGTTATCACTCTGCAAGTTCCCTGTTAGTATAGAATTCACTATGGGTTGAAATGATACATACCCGAACGATTTGTAGAATATGAGAAAATCGTTATGGGTTGAAATGATAAACCCAAGCGATTTTCATTGAATTTGGGATTGCGGGTTGAAAAGATATATATATACCCGTATATACTTAAATTACAGATTGAAATGATAAATATCCGTATCACTTGACCATAGGGTAGAGAATTATATACAGACACCGTTGGTCTATATATAAATATTTTGAAAATGATTTCTATGGTTTTGAAAAGGAATATATGGTTTTTAATAAATATTGATTTTAAAGATTTATTAAAGTTGATTTAATAAAGTGGATATATAATATGTTTAAGTATTTATATAAAATATATATTTTCAAATATAGAATTTATATTGATTCAGGTTGGAAAGATAAATTTAAAATTGATTTGAAATGTTATTTATTTAAGAATTTTACTTAAATAAGTTGGATTTGAAATTTACTAAATTTGAGATTTTAAAAATATATTTTATAACTTGAATTTGATTAAAAGTGACTTAAATGAATATTTCAAATTTATATGAATTTAAATGGGATATTTTGTTTATTTAAATTTGTAAATTGAAGTTGTATTTAGATGTTATTGAAATGATTAAGTAAATATTTCAAAACTAAATAATAGTAAAGTGAATTTGATATATATATGAAATTATCGAATTTAGTTTTGAAATGTTGGATATTTAAAGCTCTGAAATATATTGAAATTGAAATGGATTATTTTGTGGTTCAAATATGTATTTAAAATTGATAATTTGAAATGGTCTATTTAGAAACTGAATCGAATTGAAATTGATGATTTAAGATTTGACTAAATTTGAAATTTTGGGATTGGTGTTGATTTGGAATTGATTTGTGAAATTTGAGGAAGCTATTTTATTATATAAAGTATTTTTAAATTATATTTAAAACTATTTATATATGTTACTTTATAAATTTATTTCATATAAACTATTTTAATATAAATTATTTTTAATATAAACTATTTTAAATTATAACTATTTTTATATAAACTATTTTTAAATATAAACTATTTTATTATATATTATTATTTATATTTAAACGGTTAAGTGGGAAGTGTTATGATTCCAAAGCATTATGATTTCTAAATTTTGATTTCCAAAGAATTATGATTTTCAAAGTGTTTGATTTAGAAAGTGTTATAACTTTGAAGTACTAAGATTTCGTAAATGGATATATTCGAGATGGATATATTTGAAATGGAAATGATATCGTATTTGGTTTTGAAATGGAAGTGATATCGTATTGATATGGTTTTGAAATGAAAATGATACTTTGGTTTTGAAAATAAACTATTTTGAAATTTTATTAAATGACCAATCGGTGAAATAATTACGTAGTTATTGAAGAGTCCGAGATCGGTTAGGGACATACTCTCTGTCTAAACCGAAATCCACTTTAATAACTATTATACGCGGAGAGTGATCCAGAATGAAGTGGTTGGAATGATGACGTTGCTGGATTTGAAGAAAGAGAACGATAATGGATAGCCTTGACACTTGTGTCAAATTGGAAATGACTTAAACAGGAGCCGTGCGGGGCCAGTGAGGTTAGCTACCTCTAGCGGACACACTTCTTCGTAAACTATTCATTACTTGTTTTTGATTGGTGCGCACCCTTGAATTGGGAGGGTTGTTTCGCGGTGTTGCGATCGTTGCGGCGATGCGTTCTCACCAGTCCGGATCAGGCAAACGGTAGTTTCACTACCTTGGGTATTGCCTCATGTGCCTTGTCATACTTGTATCCCTATGCGCGACCACTACAATTTGTTTTGTGTTATACCTATGGAGTACTCCCTGATAGCCCACTAGTTTACGGTGGAGTTTACAGTGCTGTATAGACTATGATGCTTATATAAAATGTGTTAAGGGGGATAATGGTAACGCCTTAACGCTATTTTGATACTTTATATGACTGATAGGCATTATCTACTTAGCGTACACTACTACATAGTAGATAGTTTAATGGATCCTTAGAGGATGGTTATCCCAAACATCCTTTGAGTTACTTGTATTTCAGTCGTTATTTCACTTGAGTTGGATTTATTGATATAAGAATGTTAATCCTGACTCGAGTGTTTTGTGTTTTCTTTACGCTCGGGTCAGACTGAGTGTACCAGTATTCGAGACTCACCTTTGGAGTTGGAGCTTCGTTTGGAGATCCAGCTATCTATCCAGCTTTCAGATATTCAGTTGATTCTAATGATGTATTCTGATTCTTGTATTTGACTATTGTATTCGAGATCTGTTGTAACTTATTTAACTCTGTTATATATATAGTAGCTTCATGAACTACTATTCATTTGTTTCCGCTGCATATTGTTATATTACTCTGTGTCTGTGATTCTGTGATTATTTATTTACTGTATATGCTGAGTTTTGCCAAATTTTATTTACAATCCATTGTTTTGAATTATTCGAGTCCGGCATGTGTGGATTTATTGTCGACTTGAATGATCTAAAATATACGGGTTGTTACAGTAAGATAGCTGGTTGCGATTTGTATCAATTTATTTTTTTAAGCGAAAAATTACTACTAAAGATTTACTTTAATATAGTATTATTTATTTATTGTAGCTTTAAAAATATTGACATGGAAACGATTTTATTACCAATCATATAGTTTATTTTCAAACTGTATCAGTTATCGGTGGATATCCAAAAATCTTATATTTATTTGATATTCATGTGTATGAATATTCGATATCTAAAACTAATTACAAATATAAGAGTAAATATATACATATATGCACAATTCTCTTTAGTTACTTGTGTTGCTTTAAGGTAAATATAACCCATGATAAGTGTTAAATTCTGTTCGAGTAGATTTAAATTTGTAATCTTATTTATACATCAAACTTTCCATTTAAAACAAAATTACACGTGAATCTCATCCTCTATTAGATCCAGTCCATCAAATTAGCCATAAAACACGTAGATGTAATACTTTTTAATATTATAATACGAGTTTTGTTGATATGTATAATGCACGACGCACAATAAAACATCGAATAAAATAAAATATATAATGACACACAATTATTAAATTTCAATATTATATATTGTTTTAACAGATATAAATTGAAAATAGAAATAGTTTTGTTCGGATTGAAATTTTAAGTTCGTGATCTCATTTTTATACCAAATTTTCCAACCAAAAATAAATGTTAAATTTTGCTATCGAGGAATTCAAACTTGTGAACTAAGTTTTATTTAAACATATTTTGGAAAGTTCATGGTTACGTAAAAAATATTGTGAATCAATTCCAACTTAATAAAGATAAAAATTAATTAAATTTAACAAAGAAAAGGAATGGACATAACTCAATGGGTGCGCTTGGAAAGTACATTCATTTACTGTTAATTTTAAATAGTTAAATCATTTATACGGGGTGGACTGGATGAACAAATTGTGTTTCCCTGAATTAATTCCGTAAGATTAATAAAAGCAAATGCGTGCAACTATTCTTTAACTTGCAGCATTCCGGTTATTTGGAATTAGTTGAACAGATTATCAGGAGAAACATTTTAAACTTTTTCAAAAACATTCCAGAACTAACGGGAAGAATACAAGTAGTCCCAAATCAATTGCGAAATTCAAAACCCTACGTCGAATTTCTCGCCAGAACGAACTCACGCTATGTACGAATGGCAAGAGAAAGACGAACTCAACCTCTTACTCGCGGTTCAAGCCATATCACAAGAGTCAGTGGAGAATTACAACCCTAAAATAAATTTGTTCGATAGAATCCAAATCGGTTTAAACAAGAGATTTAGCTATGAAGCGATTTTAACGAAGATTAACGAGCTGAAACAGAGGTTTTATAAGACAAGAGGTCTTATAGAATCAGACTCTGAAGTTGAAAGAAATAAGGTATTTTTGATTAGTAAAGACATCTGGGGCCGTAAAGAGAATAATGGTGAACTCGGTTCGAATAGGTGACCTTTTTTTTCTTCATGTTAATCAACTCTCTCTCCCTCCACACCACACCCAACCGAACCCCCTTCACCCCCCTTCCTTTTTTTCCCTTGCTGTTGTTGGGGTTTTTTTTGTGTGTGTGCGTGCGCGTGTGTTCATCTGTATTTGCCTCAGTGAGTTAGCGTAATTGTTTAGTTTTCCACTAACTCTGTTCTGTTTTCTTGCTTTTGGTTTAGAAGCTTGGAAAATGGAAATGTGGAAGCAGAAGATGGGATAAAGGATGCAGAAAGGTATTTTTTGTGTTCCACATAGTAGTTAAATTTGGTATACAAGAGATACTTGAATTTGAAAAGTTATTATCCATGGATATTATTTATTTATGTTACATCTACATGCTGTTTGTTGGTATTGACAAAATTTTTATACGAATTAATTTATCAATTTTAGTCATTTTATTTATTTTTGTTGACTGCAACTATTATTATTTATAAATAATATTGTTTAGGGGTTATAGGAACGAGATGATTGAAACAGATGTTGAGGTGGAAGGTGCACAAAGGTAAACATATATAAGTAGTTGACTGAAATTTGATTTATGTGATAATGCAAAATGTTAAATTTTATTCATTTGGTATCATTAGCTCTTTTGCACTGAAACTCTTTATTTTTCCATGAAATTATCTGTTACTAGTTTTCCAACTTTAATGCTTATTTTGTATATATTATGGTCAGTGGCTCTGGAAATGAAACGGTGGACGTCGAGGATAGGAAGGAGGATGGGCAAAGGTTACTTTTACTCACTTTTATTTATTTTTATGTTTTTTCTCACTTCACAGATTAAATTGATTAATGTGATAAGTCAACCATCAACAGGAAAGAAGTCAACTTCTAATTTTATATGACATGCACTTTGTGCATACAATGTAAAAAAAGAGGCACACACTCAACACATGAAAAACAACCTAGGTAGCACAAAAAGCTTTCGCTTCACATGTGAAAGAAAAACTAAATAACACAAATGACATACATTTCACATATGAAAGGTGCACAAGGCACGACGTGATGATTGCGCCTTTTCTTCATATGGCGTAGTGCACATGAGATTGAATAATAAACAACTATATGATGCAAAGGCTTATGTGGAACACAACGCAAAATGACATGCCTTTTGTTTTTTTCTATTTATTTTAATTTTTTGTTCCCTTTTCATGATAAAAAATGCATAAATAGAGTATTCATTGTATGGTTGTGTTTACAAATTTTTTGTAGGCTCTAAAGAATGACTTTTCCTTATATTCTCTTTGGTTTAAGGTAACACGTAATTATTGATATTGAAAAACTAATTATTTTTATTTATTATTCTCAAAGAAACATGTAATATAACATTGAACATGTATGCACAACTAATATTTATATTTAAATGTATTATAAATTATAAATTTATTCATATGATAATATGATAAAGTGTAAGATCTAAATAATAGATTTTTGTAGTTTAATGTGATCAAAATATGCTAAATGTTTGTTAAAAAATTGTAAAGCAATGAAAGCAATATAAAATAGACATATGTAACACACTATGAAATAAATTTACCAAAGTAAAACCACACAAGACAAAATATAATTGAATATCACATCTCTTTTCTTTTTTTCCACTTAACATAGTAGATTAGCTATAAGGTAATATTTGTAATTTAATTGCTAAACAACGACTATAAGTTTATAATTCAAATTTTAACTTTTAATCAAATGTTCAAACATTGAATATATAATTAGTATTATATGCTTACGACATTATGTAAAATGATATTTTTGTAGAACGATAACCTTTTCTTTTGGATATCTATTTGCAATACATGTATACTATTTGTCTTGTTCAATTAATTATGATGTATAATATATATACTTATAAAATATGCACACTAAACCAAAAAGCACATGCCGTTTTCTCTGTCATGCTCCAAGGTTTTAGGCATGTTTTGCATATTTTGCGTCGTGTAGGCTCGTAAATGGATACTTTCTAATGCAAATAGTGTCATATTCATGTCCGTACTCGAAATTATTTTCGAATATCGAATATGCGTATCTGCAAATAACAGATGAACATGTGATATTATTCTACTTGATAGTAATCCATAGATCTAAAGAAATAAATAGAAAATTTTAGCTTGACATCAAACTGTTTCAGTCTTAATGATTATAGAAGTACAAAAAACAGAACATATGATGATAAAAGTAGTTTTGAGAAGTGAACATGCATTTATATATACATATATAATATAAACTAGTATTTTGATAATATGATAAATGCATATCATACATTATATTAAAACACACATAATATAAACTATTACCTTGATAAAAACCAAACAAATAATTTTTAAATACAGATACTTTCGTGTCTGCACACGTATTTGGTTTTGGATTGCTATCTATTTTTTGGATACAGATGTAGATGAATTTCAAATTTTTTTGGGTACATTCATTGATAGGATTAGCGCCGTGCACTGCTAATAACAATGAAATGGAAAATGATTAGTATAAATGACACATGCTCCCTAGCTCCAAGTATTAAAAACAAAATGTTATAATTCAAATTCAAGCGATGTAAGTTGTTGACACTATAGAATTAGTTTAATAAGTTTTTTTAACCAGACGATGCATGCATGCATGAAAGTATTTTTGAAGTTTGTAAATTCAAATAATTAATTTCTAGTTTTGTACTATCAAAGGCACCATCGGGGCTCCACGGAATGCCATTTAGGTGTTATTTCGTAATTTTGACACTTTGTTTCTTTGCTTTGGTGCTTTATTCCATCCTTTGTTTAAGGCATCGTGTGAGCATTAAGTTTTTTCTTGAAATTGTAAGAAAATTGACGTTTTTGCTATATCTTTTTTATTTTAATTAGATTAAATATAATTACACTAAAAAAACTCAATTACTTTTGTTTTTTTATTGAATCTCTTCATCTTTGAATATAATTTCAAAATATATAAAAAATCATTCGATAAATATTCTTTGTTATAATTCAAAATAAACATAATTTTTTTATATTTTCCAAAGCTTACTTAATTAGTTCTTTGGTTTAAAAAAATAAAATAATAATAATAATAATAATTAATTATTAACTTTTCACTTCTTCGAAATTTGATTTTAACAGTTCTTCATTTTACTTTCTTATTCTTTGAAATTTTAAATTCTATTTTAAATATTTTTGAAGTATAACCTAAAGTAACTATAATTAAAAAACTAACATGTTCACAATCATCGTGCTTTCTTATGAAGTCGCCATTATTAGGTGTATACAAATATTTAGTTATACTTATGACATAAAATTTGTGTCATACTTACGACAAATTTCGTTTTGTGTAAACTTTACTATGTATAAATTCCATTACTTTTATAAACTATATAATAGTATTTTTTTAATTTATCGATGATAAACTTAAATTGTGTATATATATCACACATATTAAAATAATAAATGGTGACGATCTAATTAACACAAATTGAGTTTCTCAATTTATATAATAACTATTTTTATAGTTATTTAATGCAAAATTTGTTCGTACCAAATTATGCGAAAATCATTTATTTTCGTCCAGGCTTCGCGTGGACTCTAAAGATAATTTTATCATCTAGCGTTCTGCTCCGCCTCGAACAACATTGGTTTTGCATATAATATTCATTATTTTTAATTTGATAAAAATCATTATATAAACTGTATGTATAGCTAAAAATAATTTTGGAAATGTTTATTCCAAACCTTAAAATAAAGCTAAATAGTTTCACAATATAAAAATGAATTAAGTCATAAAAATATATTTTATGAAATCAATTCGATTACAATTTAATTTATTATATAGAATTCGACATTTGAAAACTAACCGTTTTAGAAATAATAATTAGAATCATATGAAAATCAATTGAAAGTGGTCATTAAATAGTATAATATATTAAGACATTGTAAAAATACATATTGAGTTAAAATAATCTAAAGCATATTTTTGTATCAGTTAACATGGATTATTTTTATATTTTAAAATAGCGAAAATATCTATAGTTCGAAGTGATTTCGAAATCATTTGAGTTCAATATTCAAAAGAAACTGCTCTCTCGTGTTATATGATACGTGTTACAATCTTTTGCCCACAAGGATTCCATAAATGATATCTTAGTAGGTTTTGATGAGACGACGACTGCTTTTGTATTTAAAAATATATTTTGAAAATTGTGTAATTAAAATTAAAGAATAAAATTTCAAAATTAGAAAAGAAATATTAACGTTTTTATACATATAAGCTTTTTGGTGAGTGCGATGTACATGCATATAAAAATTCCTTAAAAAAAGTTATAATATGATGATGTCAAATTATTAAATTCTTATTCTATGTATGGTTTAATAGACATAGCACGGAAAATATAAATAAAAAGAATATAAAACATTTTTTTGGCATGGTGATTTGAACCCGTGACTTGATTCATAGATCTGAATATTCAATTGAAAATAAATGTTTTCTTTTTTTGCTTTATTGGGACTCGAGCTTGTGATCTCACTTAAATATAAGGGTCTTTTGGGCACTGTGCGGTTGGATCAAAATATTGTAACTCTGTTCCAATTATTTATAAAGATTTCCATCTTTCAAGATATTGCCTTTCATGAAAAATTTGATAAGCAACACAGCATTGTAATAATACACTATGAAAATATAGTTTGAGGTGACTTTTGAGCTTATTATTTCTATTTAAAAATAAAAGTATGCATAATGTTAAATTATTGAAGTTTTGTTTTAAGAAAGGAAAGAAAATCAATTAAATATAAATAGTATTCAATAAGAGAATTACTACAGATGAAGATAAAAGTTTAAATAATTAAGATTTTTGAAATATGAATGTAAACATAGCATTGAAGAATAAGCTTTTTTATTTTTTAATGTGATATTTGATGTAAGAGTTTAATTCAGAACTATGAAAAATTGATAAAAAATCTATTAATATTGAAAATTTCTAAATAAATTGGAAACATAAAAAATAAAGGTATATACTTTTGTTAGAGTTCATATGAGAATCCCCAACCTTATTTATGTAAAAGAAATCTATTAAAAATAAAGAGATTTGTTCAAAACCAGGATTTGGACTCGGAAATCAAATGTGCATAATAAAAAACATGAGGTTCTTGGAAAAGTTTGCATTTCCACCAAAAAGCGTGATACTAAAAGTTTTACAACTACTATTAGTAAAATAATGTAATTTGAAGTAGCTGTAAAATTAGTCGAATTCAACATTAAGGAAAATGTACAACTAAATTGAAATTTATAAAATTTCATGAAAATAGAGAACTTTTTTTTAAAGGATTTCAAACTTTCAAAAGCCAGTTTTTATGGAAAATTGATTAGAAATAACATAATACTGATATTCCTTGGATATAAAGTTCGTACTCATTTTTGATCTTTCTGTTTTTAAAAATAAAGCATGTGTAATTTAAAGAATTTTTTTGATTTTAAAAATTAATCGATCACTTAACCATAATAATTTACAATAAGAAAATTATCATTCATGAAGATAGAGAATTAAATCAATAGGATATAAAATTCATGATTGTTAACTGAAACCGTAGGGAATAAATATTTCATAGTTATATATATATATGTGTGTGTATTTAATGATAAATATAACGCAAGAAACTAGCTAAATTGAAAAATAAAAAATAAATGTATGTAGTTTTGGTGGAGTTAGAAGTCAAATGCATGATCTTATTCATATTGTAAAATATAAAAAGATATTTAGTCAAGACGGAGATTCGAACTTATAACCTCATTTGTGTATCGAATTTTTCCATATTAAAAACATAACATTTTGAAAGTCCGTGCGTACAATAAGAAGGAGAACATTGCACTAAGGCAATTTATTTCATATTTGAGTCATTTTAAAAGTTGAATATTAGCGTAAATGTTTAATGAGTTGTTTCTCTGTAACTTACATGGAAGATTAACATTTGATGACTTGAATGATACCTAGATGAAAATACAGGCACCCATACATGTATGCGTCGACCCACGCATGCACATATGCATGCATATCGGCACATACTAATATATATTTGGTTGGACAACTAACATCAATGTGAGTTTGGCAAATCGAATACAAAAATTTATTATTCTATACATGATTGTTATTATATGGCTTGCTTCTTAGCAATGAATTTTTTATCAATGTTGCTATTCCTTTTGAATTAAATTTATTGTCTTTGTAACATGGTTAGTGGTTTTGGGAATGATATGGAAGTGGAAGAAGAGGCTAACAATTCTCAATGGTAATTTCTAGTTGGACTCGGTTACTTTGAAGTTGGTGACTTTGAATGAGAAAAAACAAATTATTTCTCATGAATATGAGTATAATACTTGAAAAACTTTTCGTAATGTAACTTCTATTGCTAAGAATTTGCTTATTGTTATTGTTCATGATTTTGTTTGTAACATCAGTGGTATTGATCAAATGTTGTCGAGGGATATGATGGATGTGATAGGGGAAATGATAGATAAGGAAAACGCTAAACTTGGGTAATTTTAGTTTGAACTTATAAGCCAGTTTAATTAGATATTGTTTGCATCTTTAATATTGGAAGGAAAAAATGCCTTTTATTTCTTGGAATGCTCATTCAATTGTTTCTTTTTTTTTTGAAAACTAACTTTGATGTTATTATTTATTATGGTGTTTAGGGGAAATGAAAATGAAATTATGGAACATAAAGATAAGGAGGACTTTCGAAGGTAATTTCAAATTGTCCTTCTTTAATACACACACATATACACATACATACATATACATACACGTAGACAAATGTATATATGTGTGCGCGCGCGCGTGCGTGTTTTTGTGCGTGTTTCAATGTACACTCTGAACGTCATGTCCACAAAAAACGAGATCATTTCGAAACTCCGAACATGATGAAAATATTACGTCTATATTAACCACTAAAACATTTACTTTATTGAATGTTCAGAGTAGTTCTAAAAACCTAATGGGTGTAAATGAGGTAGCGGAGAGGGGTATAGAGGACCCTTCCCCATATATATATGTATATGTATATGTATATACACACACGTACATATATAAAGTTGGTTGTTGAATATGAGTTATCCAACGTATGAATTGATTGCAGAAAGATTAATTATAAAGGTTTGATATAATGCGAGTATTTCAAAAATTGTATTATGGATTTATGCATTTGATTTTGTGAAATATAAGGTATCAGATTAGTGTTACCGTGTAATAATTTTCATTAACTGTATTCTTTTGTGGTTCTTGTTTTTTAGAGACGAGATAATGGAAATGGAAGATATGGAGAAGGATACACAAAGGTAGCAATTATTCGTATCCGACTTTATTTCAGTTGGTTGAATTTGGTCCAAGGAATAGTAAATTGTTTGGAATATAAATAAATTATATGGATGAGATGAATGTCTTTGTGATATATCAGTGACATAGTCATATTACCCTTGTCTTCTTTAAATTAATTTATGATCATATTTATATGTTTATAGAAATCTTGTATATTCAATTTCGTAAACTTTCACGTCTGTAACAAAAAATGGCAGTTCGGATGTCCAACTTGATTAGTATGGTTTACATATTGATGTAGGAAGTTGCATACATCATGAAGATTTCTTGACAGGAAGAACATAAACATTTTTTTTAATGAAAGGTTAAACAAATGGTCCAGATTTTCCAAACCATATATTACATTGTAGGGAAGGAAAACCCCACGTGTTCCATTACATGGTCACACCTAAAATCTTTTGCTGTTGTTTATGGAACCAAATATATCTCATTCACATTGTCGTTCATTATTTGCATACCATTTATTATATGCCAGATTTGCTAATTTATAACTCCGATTTGACATCATTGTTAACATTGTCTAGGGATTTTGAAAAAGAGACGGTGGAAGCGAATGATAAGGAAAGTGAAATAAAAAGGTAACTTCTGTTGGTTCAATTTTGTATTAACTGGCAGTTGAATTTGACTTGTGATATGGATTTTATACTATTTGCATGCATTTGTTTGTTCGTGTTTGAAAACCAATTTGGTTTCATGCCTGGGAGGTCGCCCACAGAGGCGATTTTTTTGATAAGACAACTTATAAAGAGGTTTAGAAAGCAAAAGAAGGATCTACGCATGTCATTTATCGATTTGAAGAAAGCTTATGACAAAGTACCGAGAAAAATTATGTGGTAGACTCTGAAAAAGAAAGAGTCACAACAAAGTACATTACCCTTATCAAGGATATGTACGATGATGGTGTGAATAGTGTCAGAGCATGCGAGGGTGAAACCAGTGACTTTTTCGTTAAAATAGGATTACATCAAAAGTCAGCTTTGAGCCCCTATATTTTTGCCCTAGTGATGGATGAGGTTACGAAAAGTATACAAGGTGAGATTCCTTGGTGTATGCTCTTTGCTGATGATGTTGTGCTAATTGATGAAAGTAGGATTGAGGTTGATAGACAATTGGAGCTGGGGAGGCAGACTATAGAATTAAGGGGTTTTAGACTTAGCAGAACTAAAACAGAGTATATGAAGTGCAAGTTCACCGGTGTCAGGTCAGAGTACGAAGATGTCACTTTGGCCGGACAAGCAGTGCCCCAGAAGGAATCCTTTTGTTATTTAGGATCTATGTTGCAGTATGATGGTGAGATTGATGAAGATGTTAGTTTTAGAATACGAACGAGATGGGTGAAATGACGACAAGCGTGACATTTTCTATGACAGGAAAGTCCCATAGAAGTTTAAAGGAAAGTTCTACAGAGCGGCAATCATGCCTGCGATGTTGTATGGTGCAGAATGTTGGCCTACTAAAAGCCAACACGTCCAGAAGATAAATGTAGCAGAGATGCGTATGGAGCTGTGGTCATACAAGAAGAGACCGGATTAGAAATGCTGATATACGTGATAAACTTGGAGTAACACCATTTGAGGAGAAGCTAGTTCAACACCGTTTAAGATGTTTTGGACATCTCCAATGAAGGCTCCTCGAGGAACCTATGCGCGTTGGAATTATAGGCTGCGTCGAATGCTCAAAGAGAGGTAGAGGTCAACCAAGGTTGATATGGGAGGAAGTAGTAAGAATGGACTTGAAGGATTTAAATATATCCGAAGAGCTGGTGTCGGACAGGAGCGTGTGAAAATTAGCGATCCACGTATCAGAACCATGAGTTATGAGTTTTTTTTTGCTTAGGGTTGGTTTAGGAGTAGTGTTATAAGTTTTAAAATATATGATTAGTGAATAGGAGCCGAAGACGTAGTTTTGATCTTCGGTCAATATTACTATTAGTACCATCATCATCATCATCATGGTTTTTTTAAAAATATATTTTTAAATTTTTATTTTTTATTTTTTTAATCTTTATTTTTATTTTACTTAGTAATT
The DNA here is from genome assembly GCA_030737815.1 of Allium fistulosum. NCBI lineage: Eukaryota > Viridiplantae > Streptophyta > Magnoliopsida > Asparagales > Amaryllidaceae > Allium > Allium fistulosum. The sequence continues at coordinate 801,414,707 of CM060903.1, read as the reverse complement.
ATTATTATTATTATTATTATTATTATTTGTTTACTTATTTGACATTATTTTATTATTATTATCATGGTTTTTTTTATTATTGTTGTTGTTGTTATTATTATGACTTTTAAATTGACTTTGTCATTTAGTTTTGGGTTTCATCTCTAGTCGACCCCAACTTGTTTGGGAATACTGGTTTAGTAGTTGTTGTTGTTGTTGTTTGCATTCTACTAGCTTAACTGAAATGTGGTTCAGGGGTGTTGGAAATGAGAAGATTGAAGTGGAAAATAAGGAACAGAGTAAACAAAGGCAAGCCTTGCTGGGATTTAAATTTTATCATGGTCTAAAAAGTTTACTTGGGTCAAGTTTTGCAATTTCACAAGCCTTATAGATCTACATGTTACAAGTCGTATTTTGTACAGTGTCATGATATATCCCCTGTTGTGATGTTTTTCAGACGTACCATCTGGATCTACTATAAAATGTGTATCGAATTACATTCTACCAAATATTTGTTGATTATGAGGCAATTTTTCTATCTAATATATAACGTGCAAAGTAGTTGATAGTTGTGTTCTTTATGTTTCAACTCTACCTGTATTTTAATCATCAATACATGCTGCCGTCTCCTTTTTCTTTCTTGTATCCACCAATTTCGCGACCACACGATTCCTTCTTTGAATGGATGATATTTTCTTTTTTGTTTTTACTAAAATTTGGTCCATATTTACAAATTATTTAAATCAATAGTTTTGTTTGTATGAAATCATTTCTAAAGCATTAATCTTTACAGTTACAACACATGATTAAATTACAGGGGAAAAAAACTATCTATTAAATTTGATTGTTTACTTCAATGCTATACTGTATATACATATAAACACACAAACACACACAGACACACACACACACACAGAGTACTATCATCCTAGAATCATTTTGTAGTACAACTTTAACAAGGAAAAGTCTTATACATCTAGAGGTGAATGAGTCTGCAATCAACAAAAGTAAAGAAAGTTTTGTATTTGGTTATTTTCAGCAGAAATGCCCTTGGTTTGATTACGTTTATATGGAAATTAGGGGTCTAGTGATGGGGTTAACGTTGTCATATTGTATAGAGGATACAGCTAAGTATTTTATACAGACCCCCTTTTTCTCAGGCATCTACATCTATTTGATGTTGATATGAGTGAAATTTTAACTTATTATTTCCACTCTTTGCTTTCTCGAGGATACCACTAAGGCTCATGCTTTTGCTTTGTGTTGTGTCTGCGTGTGATTTTTTTTCCCCCTGTTTCGTAACTGCAGTTTTCAGTGTTATAATGCAGACAAATAACGGTTCTGTATGAATTAAGGGATTTAGTTTGACAGCGTATTTTTGTTTTATGAAGATTTGTTATCGGGGAGTCTTTTAGCTTACAAACTCTGAAAAATTCAGATTATTAATTATCGAACCTGTGTTGTACAATTACACTGAATAATTTTTCTTTAAACTAGCACCTGTACGATATACCACACAATAAAGACTCCATACGATGTATGCATACAAAATACAGTTAAGATTCTTTCTTGTCAGTATCGGATAGTAAAAAAAAGTACACTTTTCTGGATGAGTACTAAACCAGTTCGTATTTTGAATGTAATGACAGTGTAAAGGCTGTTCAAATTGGAGTCAGATGCTCGGAGGCTGTGAAACTTAACTCGATTGTTTCATCTTCAGTAAATGTTTTAAAGCATGCGATTAAACTTAGACATAAGAAAAAGCAATTCAACGTTGGTGGGATTGATGCAAAATCTAATGTCAGGATCCAACCTGCTTACAAGGTATTAAAAAACAGAACTTTCATGCAGAAGGATTCAAAAGGTGAAATATTATGTTTCAGATGTGGCAAAGCTGGACACATGAAATATGCTTGCACCTTGGAAAATAAGGTAATTTTTATATGTCAAAGACTACTTTATCAGAAAGCTGCTTAAAATATGGGTATACTAAAGCATATCTTTGAATTTGAAAACGATGATATTGCTTTGAACTCAAGTTTTTGATATCTGATGTACTGATATAATGGGAAATTTTCTAATAGTAATTTATGTATTATGACTTACGAAAATATTATCTTTACGAAATAATATAAGCTAAAAGTTGATTTCCTTATAACCGACTCTTTATCAAGAAACAGGTTACTGAAATTCAGAAATGAATGTTTTTGGAAAACAATTAAACTGGATATTTGATATTTGGTATTTACTGAAAAGTACAAACTACGACTTTTGTGTAAATATATCTGTAATGACTGAATTAAACTTGACACTAATTTCATGGACTCAAATGAACCCTATAGAATACAGTTCTCCTTATTCTGTGTAGATTATGGAGCCGTTGACTGAGGAGCAAAGTACTATAGGGACATCGAAAGGTTCTGGCCTTGAGTTTGAAAATTTAAGTAAGAGCAAGGAAGCTTCTACAGCATTAGTATTGTCAAAGTAGGTATATATTTTGAAGTTCTATGGTTTTGTCATGATTTCCATATTTTCAGTACACCATTTTATTTGTTGAGGAGCATCATCCATGACTTACCCAGAAAATTTCTTTTTAAATTCTTGCATCCAACATTTTTATGTATCCCAAACCATTAGATTTAATCTTTAAGTTCTAATACAGTAATACACATTCATATGTTTGAACAACGTTTGAGCTCCTATCTGATGATTGAAATGGTGCAAAATTAGAGACATTTTCTATATGATAGATCATTTCAAGTTCTAAGAATGAAGCTACAAATCATATGAGAATGCCGTAAATTCTATATTCTCATGTATGGTTGAAATATTCAACGTAATTTTAAAGGAAGTGCACGGTTAAGTTATCTATGCCATGGTATAGACCCTTAGATTCAATTTGTTTTCTGCACTGATATTGTACAAGTTTTCACTCAATCAGCGAAAGGTGGACCATATGATCAGTCAATACAAATTATTTACTCTCCTATGCAGTCTTTATGAAATTTGATAGTGAATTTACCATCTTATTAGTCAATATGTTTCAAGAGTAATAGTTACTTTGAGTACAAAAATCCTTTTTGGTTGAATGGTCTATTCTAAAAACATAGTATACTATTGACTCTTCTTGGTGTGCCAATCAAAGCTCAGGCATTTTTTCTCCTCAAATTTTCTTTTCTTTATATGACGTTTTTTCATGGCCGTTTCCAAATTTCATAGCACCGATAGTTATTTACCTTAGCCAATATTGATTTATCGATGACAGGATAAAAAACAGAGACGATGAGTCTAAATGCATGGAGTCCAACAAATGCGGCAAGTCTTTTAATGTCACAAACAAAAGAAGACTGCGAACCGTGTTGTTAGAGAAGAGAAAGCAGTGGCATAACTTCAAGTCTCAGCCTGTCAGTAAAAAGCAAACTGTGTTGTTAGAGAAGAGAAAGCAGCAGCAGAATCTCAAGTCTCCGCCTGTCAATAAAAAGCAAACTTTGTTGTTAGAGGAGAGAAAGCAGCAGCAGAATCTCAAGTCTCTGCCAGTCAATAAAAAGCAAAAAACTGGTATAAAACTATATGAATGTGGGAATCTTGAAGACACTGCAAGCAGCTGTGTTCAGAGAAAGGTATATAATATTAGTACTTTTTAAGTATTTAGTCAAGAAGAGTACTTTTTAAGTATTTAGTCAAGAAGAGTGCAACTAATATGCTATTATATAAACTATATTATTTTTCGAGACTGCATTGGGAATTTTTCTGCTATGTGAATGCCATCTGATACAACTATTAGTTAAATTCTGTTTGGTTACTATATAATATAAAAAGTTATCTGAAATTAGCTTATACTTTAATGAAATTCCACCTCATGATTCAATCCATCTATCTGTTTCTTTGATCCTTTCAACGTGATGCGTCATATGCGTTTGGTTGCTGAGATTGTTGTAAAGATGTATTATGTTGATAGTAGTATACATAACCCAAAAGATTTAACATTGATGGTGTATCTAATATTTATATTTAATCTTTTGTTTGACATTGAATAATAATCAGAGTATTCGTTGTAATATTTGCGTACAGAAATAGTACAACAAGCACTTGGGTTTATCTCATTCCTCTTCTGTTATTAGGTAGTGGAGCATCCTACAAAGAAGCAAGAAACCAGTGATGGTACAAAGGTTGGACAACTAGAGGCTACAACTAACAAAGCTGTAGAATTATCCAATGAGCCCGAACCTATAAGGTATGCATGTCATCATTTGGTTGTCCATCTATATCTATTCAGTCTCACCAAACTATATCTGATTCAGTTATTGTACCAATACTGATATTTTATTTTTTTAACAGATCGGAACCGGTTCCTAAAGAACACACAGCAAATAAGAACATGGAAGAAAAATCTACAATACCTGAATCTGTTTCATACCGTCACACATCTGACAATATGATAGCAGAGACTTCAGGAAAAATTAATTCTGAGGCTACAGATAACAAAGCTGTAGAGTCGTCTAGTACGACCAAACCTATAAGGTATGCATGCCATCAGTTGGATCTCCTTACACCACCCCTCCACCCCCTTCCACACACACCATCTCAAACTATTGACTAATACCAAACTGTGCGACTAATACTGTATATCCATTAACAGATCAGAACCTGTCACCAAAGAACGCAGAGCAAATAAGAACTTTGAAGAAAAAGCTGCAATATCTGAATCTGGTTCTTACCATCGCACATCTGATGATACGAAAGCAGAAATTTCAGGACAATTTAAATCTGAGACTACAGATAACAAAGCTGTAAATTCGTCCAATGAGACCAAAAATATAAGGTATGCATGCCATCATTTGTTCGCTTTTTATATCTTTTACTACCTTACATTATTGACTTATACCAAACTGTACATGATTCAGTTATTGTACTGATATTGCATATTCATTTGCAGATCAAAACCTGTTGCTACAGAAAAAAAAGCAAATAAAAACTTTGAAGAAAAAACTACAATATCTGAATCTTGTTCTTACCATCACACATCTGACAACGCGAAAGCAGAAGGTGGAGGAAATTTCAAATATGAGACTACAGATAAGAAAGGCGTAGAATCGAATGAGACCAAACCTTTGAGGTATCCATGTCATTAATTGGTCACCTTTTGTACCTTTTACCATCTCACAATATTGACTGATATTAACTGTACATGATCAAGTTACTTTACTAATACGGTCGACATTTTAACAGATCAGAGCCTGGATCTAAAGAACATAAATCAAATAAGAACTCTGAAGAAAAAGTTGCAATCTCAAAATCTAGTTCTTACCATCAGACATCTGAGGAAGCCTCGGGAAATTCCAATTTTGATGATCGCAATAGGCCAACATTAGAGCGGAGAAAACTCCCTGTAAATCAACTTGGGTCAAACAATGAACTCGCATCGAAGAAGAATTTGGAAGAAAAGTCAATTTCACTTTCTCGCAATGGTAAACAAACATCAGAGCATAAAAATACAAATGAACACAGTTCCAACATCCCACATGATTCTACTTCAGAGCCAAGAATGAAATCAAATAAATTTGATTCAGAGCTCAGAAGAGAGAGCTTACCTAACAATTGCGAAACTGTATGTCATCAATCTTCACATGAACATAAGAAAGAATCAAGTAATAGTAGAGAGGTTGAGACTCATCACCGTTATGGTCAACGTTACGATGAATGGAGACAATACTCTAGTTCCCGGTACTCTTCTTGATCTCTTTTGTTCTTAACATCCCAATTCTTGTTGTCAATATTTCCATGAATATATGTTTTTCTTTGCTAATATATTGCAATGATATAACAGCTCTCCATCTGTTCTTCATGGGCACACATATGCCCATTCATATCAGCTGACACCAAGTAGAAAAGCTGAAGGTGTTCACAGGTTTCAGTCAGTTTCTCATCAATACTCATTTGAGAGCTTGTCTCCCAGAACACACAGCAATTATAGCACTGGCTATGCAAATAACTTAAGACCGAATGTTTCACACCTCCAAGGAGGAGGATACCATAATCAGCTGATGGCTGAAAGAGCACAGTATCATTATATTCAAGGGCAGAGGATGATAGAGAGAAACAAGTTTAACGAGAGTGGTTATAACCATGCTTACTGGCATAGCTATAATGGAAGGGATGCAGGTCGACATCAGTCATACGCAACACAGCAACCGCCTTTACCCACCGAGCCCTACCCATACCCACCACCACCACCACCTCCTCATCATACTGAACCTTACTGGCGTCGATAATTTATTCTCTTACTATTTTATATACATATGCCGAAAGTGGGATTGGTTTAAGTAATCTAATCAAGTTACATCTCCTCAAACTTTGTTTAGCTGAACTCTGGCAGATTTTTTTCCCTGCCTTTTTTGCACAGGTATGGCAGGACTTTTAAAGGATTTTCCTTTCAAATTTACAACTACTACTATTATGCATTTTGCGGATAAAAAGGAAAATCAACTCAACTTTGTGAGAGTTTAATTTATTTTGCCTGTTCATTTTGTGTTTTCTGTTACATTTCAGTTAATGTTTGAAGACGTTCCTTAGGTTGCTTGTGGTTTGATGGGGAATGTTTTTACCCTGGAATGTGTGTATTTATGTAGGGCTGGTACGGTTGAACCATCAACCGTTCATGCTGTTACCATCTATAATGGTTACGGTAACGGTTAAAGAATTAGATAATCGCGGTTAACCATCCAACCATACATGATTCTTTTGATAATATTTAACATTAAGATATAAAAATTAGTAATTTAAGTTAAATGAATAACTTCTACGTTAATAATATGCGCCTTAATGAACTAATAACATGTGCATGCACATTGAACGTTTTATAAATAAATAAATTTGCAAAAAACAGTTAAAGCTATATGAATTTATCATTAATAATGCATATAATTGAAAATATATGTACACCATGCTTTAAAATTGAAAATATAACGTTTAACCATCATAGACATAGACGGTTGCGGTAACGGTTATAAGAATTTATAACCGTCAACAACGATTACGGTTGGTGGTATTAATGACGGTTACCGCAACCGTAACACTTCTATATTTATGAAATGATAAAGAATTGATATTAGTTGTTTGTCATTTCCCAAGGGGCAATTAAGCAAATGAAGAGAAGTTTGATGGAAATGAAAGGGTGTACCCGAGTTTTTGAAGGTACAGGAAGTATCGTATTCATGGCACCATCGTCAGCAATTGAGCATATAATGTTAATCCATCTAACCAATTTCTTATCACTACTGTTTCTACACTAGTCCTGTCACAGCTACTAAGAGTTTTGATTTATTTATATTTGGTACAACCTGTATGAGTGTTACTTTGACTATCCTAACGCGATCCGGGTTCGATGTGATTATTCTTAGGTTGGGTATGATTTCACCATACCTGGCCTTAGATCTGGTTTTTAGTTGTTCAATACCTAAAGTATGTGCATGTTCTGCGCATCTTTTTGTTTTTTTGCATGTAATTTGTCTTTGCTGATTTTCTCCGTGAACTCGGTTTCATTACCATTTATTTTGTTTTAAACTTTATTTTTTTATCTTTATTAAAATCTACCAGCTATCATACCTCGCCTTAGGTTGGGTATACGAGACTTTTTACCAAGTAGGCTTAAAATTCGTAATGGATCATCGTTGGTAGTGGTTTTGAATATTTGATTGGGTCGGGTAGGGATCAAGTTATAATACTTACCATTATCAGGCTTGCGTTTTAAAGCTACCATACCCAATTCAACGTATTGATACGTCTTATTGCGAATGCTTGTGCCAATGAAACTAGGTATAAAAGTACATGGATATAAAGTAAGATTTCAAATTTATTTGCTAATATTTTAATGTGTTAGAAGGGATACTGTTTTAAGTCATTAAAATCCTATCTAGGGATGCTTAATGTATAAACTTTTTTTTAATCAAGATAATAGTCTAAGGTTTCTAATTTTGATGTTGTTATAGGAAAAGTCTCTGCAGAAATAAATATGTAAATTTGGTCTTTATTTTTGAAAAATAAAAAATGCAAGGTGTCTTGCACTTTTCTGATTTTTCAATTTTTTTCGAAATTTTGAAAATTTTGAAAATTTTTAGAAATTTTGAAAAACGCAAATTAACTTGCACTTTCTATCAGTAAAGCGCATACTGGTTTGCGCTTTCTGATTTTGAAAATTTTGAACATTTTGAAATTTTTGAAAAGTGCAAGGTAACTTGCGCTTTCTGACTTTGATTTTTTTTTTAAAATTTTTGAAATTTTCAAAAGAAAATTAATGTTTAAAAAGCGCAAGCTAACTTTCATTTTTTTATTTAGAAAAAATAGGAACCTAATTTACATACTCATTTTTACAGGAACTTTTCCTACAACAACATCAGAAATAGGGACCTTTCGTGCAAAATCCATTTTTTAATTATAAAACATGATTTTTCCAGTTGGAAAGAAAATTATGTTTTTTCTTATTTAGCTTTTTATGTTAATTTGTTACATGATTGCTTGGTAATTATTTCCATAATTCTATTTTAAAAGGTCGAATTGCTTGTTATCGTTTATTTTTAGCAAAATTTTCTTTCATTTTTAATGTGTTAGTTTTTATGCTTTGAATATCATTAATTAATTTTATTTAATAATCGTTGAAGTGCATGTTCATATAAACCAAATATGACATAAAAGGTATTATGTTCATTACTGAAGATTATTAAAATCATATACCCTTTCAGACCTGGTTGCTTGTGCAAAGTCCAACTGCAGAAATACATGAGCTACGTCCAGTAGGCGATACACGATAGGAGTATCCTTATTCAAATTGTAGTGTTTTCTACATAACCAGAAAAATACTTTTTCCTTAACGATAAAAAGCAATGATGCTCCTTATTGGTTAAACCCTTTTGGAGAGTATCCCAATCGACCAAGTACACCTCAGAGCACTACAACCCTTACTCGGACTTAACTAGGCTGCCTATGCTGTAGCTCGCTACTTAAAGCTCACTGCCCAATCACCTAACATTTAGAGCACCTTTTCTTGCATTATCAACTACTCAGGTAACCATCGTTTGATATAAATCATTTAGTCCTATGCTCGAGTGATATACTCAAATCAATAAAAACACAAATTTGCCTACACCAATCTCGATCACCTTTAAGTGTAACCAATCATTGGCCCCAACCGTCCTCTCTGATTGTTCACCAAGGCCTCATGCCATGCAAGAGATTTTAAATTTACTAAATAAATCCATGAATATGTCTTACTGGTCGATAACACAACTCTATGCGAGCCTCTCATACAACACTCGCACATTTGTGGCTTATGCAAACTCCTTCCAATACACGAGCCTCTGTACTCAATTGCAATTTTTTTATGATTTCTAGATCCACTTGATCACATTGCTCTCTACGATCCTCAACTACTCCTGATGACAGATGTTCATTTGGCCTCTGCCATCTTAATTGAGCTCTCATGCTCTAGGTCCATTCTATGATCCATTACATACAATATTACTTTTGCAGCACAACTTTAATCATAGAAGTCTCTTCATAGCCAAATTTTAACCAACCACCTCACTTCATGCGATTGGAAGCTCTTGACTGTTCTTGACTGTATAACTCCTTCGCTCGTAAGTCATTCAAGCTCGATCAGAGGTCGTACCATAAAACACCAAAACAATCATACAATCTTACTTCTCTCACTTAATGATAGATGTTTTCAATTCAGAAAAGTGAAAGAAGGAAATTTACTGATTGATTCTTTATTACTCAAAACAGAAGAAATGTACATAGTATATATACAGGAAATAATGTGGTCCAATGGAATTCAGGCCCAAAGTGAAAAAACGAAAGATACTTGGATAGCAAAACAACACCGTTGGATAATAAAAGATTTAACGGTTGATATTAAATCTGGAGCTTCACATGGATTGCTGATGTAACAAACGAATGAGGGTTCGGGTCTATGATCAATAGAGCCAACCCGTACCTACATCAGAGATATAGATCTAGGGTTATATCCAAACCCTTATCTTATTATGCCGCCTCAATTTTATTCCCTCTTCTCATGTCTTCTTCGTCATTCTCAACTTTTTCAACTTTAATGGCTTCCCGAAGTCGAATAAAATTGGCTGAGCTTAATGGCTTGGTCAAGATGTCAGCTTTTTGATAATACGAGGGTATGTGATAAATGTAAACCTTCCCACGAGTGATTTGATCTCTGATGAAGTGTAGATCTACTTCAACATGCTTTGTCCGAGAATGATTAACTGGATTTTTGGATAGCGAAATGGCACTCAGATTATCGCACCATATCGTGGGCTTTAGCTTAGGTTGCAGCCCTATTTCCTGAAGAAGATTGCTAAGCCAAACAACTTCTGCAGTAACACTAGCGGCTGCCCTGGCTTCAGCTTCAGCACTGGATCTGGAAACCGTGCTTTGCTTTTTGGTAGACCAAGAGACGGGATTTGTTCCGATAAAAACACAAAAGCCACTGGTAGACTTCCTATCATCAACATCATTAGCCCAGTCTGAATCACAATAGGCGTTAATGGTAATATCTTTGCAATCTCTGAAAATAAGATGGTAATCAATAGTTCCCTTTAAGTATCTTAAGATACATTTAACAGCTTTCCAATGCTCAGTTAAGGGATTTTGCATGAATTGACATACACGATTTACGCTAAAACTAATGTCTGGCCTTGTTATTGTAGCATACTGTAGCGCACCAACCACACTCCTATATTGTTTGATGTTGTCAATAGCTTCACCTTTATATTTTGATAATTTCAGACCACTGGTCATAGGGGTTGGTAATGCGTTGGCTTTGTCCATATTTGTTTTTGTCAAAAGATCCAGTATATATTGTTTCTGGGATAATGTCATACCACTCCTGGTTCTTTGAATATTGATACCTAAGAAATAACTTAATTCACCCAAATCTTTGACAGCAAATTGTTTATCCAGAAGCTTCATGATGTTTTCGATTTCCATTTTGTTGTTGCCTGTGATGAGAATATCATCAACGTAAACTAACACATATATTTGATTAGCTCCTTTTGTTCTGGTATAGAGAGAATTGTCAGACTTAGTGGCTTTGAATCCAAGCTGATTTAAAATGTGTTTCAACTTTTCATACCAAGCTCTTGACGCCTGCTTTAGCCCATAAATGGCCTTATGTAGTTTACAAACTTTTCCATGATTATCTTTGTCAAATCCTGCTGGTTGTTGCATATATACTTCTTCTTCTAATTCACCATTTAAGAAAGCATTTTGAACATCCAGTTGTTTTATAGTCCATTGCTTGTGTATAGCCAGAGTCAGTATCACCCTTATAGTGGTTGGTCTAATAACAGGAGAAAAAGTTTCGTTAAAATCGAATCCATATTGTTGTGAGTATCCCTTGGCTACAAGCCTGGCCTTATACTTAGTGATTTCTCCATTAGCATTTCTCTTAATTTTATATGTCCACCTGCTTCCAACAATATTTTTGTGCTTTGGTGGGTCCACGAGTATCCAAGTATTATTTTTGATCAAAGCATTGTATTCATCTTCCATTGCCTTTTGCCATTTTTGATTTTGAACTGCCTGATCATAAGATGTTGGTTCGATTTCGTTGACTTGTGCATTATAAATCTTGGGCTTGAAAATGCCACTTTTTGATCTTGTCACCATGGGATGTCCAACTATTTGTGCATCAGACCCACTGTTCCTTGAAACGCCATTGTTTTGATTTTGACTATCTTCATGTGCTCTAATTTCATCATGTCCACTTTGATTGCTCTCTTGTATTTCAGATCCAAGGCCAAGTTGACTGTCCTCCTGTTCACAAGAATTTTCTAAGTCATTATCATTGTTTTCAACAGTAGAGTTATTTAAAATATTTTTGCTGCTGCCACTACTGTTTTTAATAGAATGAATCCAATTCCCTAAGTCTGGAATATTGTTAGAATCAGAATTATTTGATGACTTTTCATTAGTTTTAATGTGAGCAAGAGGAAAAATATTTTCATTGAACATGACATGTCTAGAAATGTAAATCCTTCCATTTTTATCTAAACACTTGTAACCTTTTTGATTATGAGCATATCCAATAAAAGTGCATGGGCTAGATCTTAAACATAATTTATGCTTATTGTAAGGTCTAAGGTATGGATAACATAAACACCCAAAACTTTTTAATTGAAAATAATTAGGTTTAACACCATAAAACTTTTCATGAGGAGACTTATATTTTAAATTTTTTGTTGGCATTTTGTTTATAAGATGAACAGCAGCTTCAAAAGCTTCATTCCAATACTTTAAAGGTAAACCAGATTGTGAAATAAGTGTCAGGCCAGTGTCAACAATATGCCTGTGTTTTCTTTCAATCAAACCATTTTGTTCTGATGTATGTGGACATGTTGTTCTATGTAGAATCCCCTTTTTATCAAAGAAAGATTTTAACAATTTGAACTCACTGCCACCATCAGTTTGAAAATTTTTTACATGGCTATTAGTCTGTTTTTCAATATATGTGATGAATTGCATGATAATATTGGGTGCATCAGACTTAAGCTTGAGAAAAAATATCCAAGTGAATCTAGTACAAGCATCTATAAGAGATAGATAATACCTGTGACCATGCATTGTGCTAACTGTGGATGGTCCCCACAAATCTGCAGCTATAAGATCTAAGGGTTTATCATAAACAGTTTCAGAAATATTAAAGGGTAACTTGTGAGATTTTCCCATTTGACAATGAGAACATATATGCAAATCTGTAACATTTGGAACAGAAATATTATTATCTTTTAACACACTTTTGACAGTGTCATAATTGGGGTGGCCAAGCCTGCAATGCCAATCATTATACATTTTTACAACATTCTCATTACAACTAATGTTGTTAGTCCAAATCTCTCTATCCTGTTCACTAGTTTTAGTCCCATTGCTGAACTTGTATAGCCCCTTGTCAAGTCTACCCTGTAATAATATATTCTTGTTAATTAAATCTCTAACAAGACAATGATTTGGGTGAAACTCAAAATATACTCTATTTTCTTTTGCAAACTGAGACACACTAATTAAATTCTTCTTGATGCTAGGGACTCTTAATAGGTTATTAAGGTAGAGTATTCTAGCACCTTTTATTGTGCCAGTTCCAGTATGTGTTATATTTGTAGCTTCACCATTACCCATAAAAACAGAATTGTTACCTGAATAGCTTTTATTCCCTAGATTAAGATTCTGTAGATTGTTGGTGACATGATGTGTTGCACCTGAGTCAGGGATCCATTCATCAGCATCAGCATCATCTGGTTTGATTATGTCATCATCTTCATTGCTTTGTTTAGAACTGCCACTTGCTTGTGCCATGTTGATATGCGCATTTTTATTTTGCTGCTTTGGCCCAGTGTTATAATCTTCCTTAAACCTCATGAAACATCTATTTGCCATATGGCCAGGTTTTTCGCATATCTGGCATTTAATTTTGTTATAAGTAGACCTGCCTCTTCCTCTTCCTCTTTGTGTATAGCCACCTCTCTGATTTGAGAATTGCTGTGTTTGGTTTTCTTGTCTGGGTTGAGAATAGTTTCCTTTCTGGTTCTTGTTCTTGCTAATGTAATTCACTGAAAACTCTCCATTTATTAATTTTCTTTGCTCCACCCTTCCTTCATGTGCCAACAAGGCAGTTTCAACATAATCAATGGTTGGTAAAGAGGGTTGAGTAGCAATACATGTAATTAGTGACTCGTATTCATGGTCTAGACCATTGGTCATGATTAATATCCTTTCACTTTCAGAAATGCTATGTCCCACTCCTTTTAGCTTATCACACAGATTCTTGATTCTTGTCAAATATTCTCTCATGCTCGTTTCACCTTTCTTGATATTTTGCAATTCATGCCTGTAATGCATTATCCTGGCTGATGACTGAGAACTGAAAATACGTTCAATAGCTTTCCATATCTCGTACGAAGTGTTGCAACCAACAATTTGTGTTAACATGCTTTGACTGATGGATGATAATAACCAGGATGAAATAAGATTGTCCTGTTTTTGGTAAAGGTTGTATTCTGGGTTGGGAATTTCTTCTCCACTTGGTGACTTGATCATTATAGATGGTATGCTCTTTGTACCTTTGACATAATCTTGAAGTTCATAGCCTTTGAGCGCAATTTCAGTCTGATATTTCCAGGTGATATAATTGTCTTCGTCTAACGGAGTTGTGATTGCATGATTTTTGGGTTTGATGAGAGGGTTATCAGGTTGAGCAGTATTTCTGGTGGTGATTCCAGTGTTTGTGGAGGTTACTTCTTCCTCTTCACGAGCCATGGCAACAAAACAGATCCAAGAAAGCAGTTACAGAAAAGCAAGAACTTGATAATGCGCAGATGTGATCAACAGTGATATTAGCCCAGTAAATAACTGGTCGAAAATCAAACAGCCAGATCCAAATCTTGGCGAGGTTTGATTTAAATCGATAAAAGATAAGAAAGGTATGAAAAAAGAATCAAATGATGAATAAAGCTCAAAAAACAGATCTGAGAGAAGCCGAGAATTCTTATTCTCCTGGCACGCTCGATGATGATACGAGCTTTGATTTCTGATGATCAATGTCTTTCGACAACAAGCTCTGATACCATGTTTTCAATTCAGAAAAGTGAAAGAAGGAAATTTACTGATTGATTCTTTATTACTCAAAACAGAAGAAATGTACATAGTATATATACAGGAAATAATGTGGCCCAATGGAATTCAGGCCCAAAGTGAAAAAACGAAAGATACTTGGATAGCAAAACAGCACCGTTGGATAATAAAAGATTTAACGGCTGATATTAAATCTGGAGCTTCACATGGATTGCTGATGTAACAAACGAATGAGGGTTCGGGTCTATGATCAATAGAGCCAACCCGTACCTACATCAGAGATATAGATCTAGGGTTATATCCAAACCCTTATCTTATTAAACTCGCGGACTTCTCCCTGTGAGCATACTCCTATTCGGTTACGTATAAATCTCTTACTATCATCTCTCCAGTACCCTCTTATAACATTAGGTTGGGTTGCTCTTTTATACTTAGCATTGTAGCATCCCAAATTTGCCATGTATCACCTTGAGAATCCCCAAGTGTCACTAAGGCTTACTCAAGCTCTCTACCATCTGCATATGCACTGCTGGAACGTAGCTCATATGTCTACTAGTGCTCATCCAACTCAACTTTAACATTTCATGCCTCCTAATTCATTCAACCCCCACTTTTGGTGTCCATTTCCATTAACTATTTAGCCCCATAAATCATTAGAAATCACTACATGGAATGAGATAATGATGGATGCTTATACATTTAGAAACCATAAAAATTGTTAAATTTTGGTGATACAAAATCACAAATAGAAGGAAACAAATATGCAAAAAGGAAAGTAATCATGTTTGTTCATTATGGAAATGCATAAATTATTGTATTGCATTTGAATGAGATGACAAGGAAATATATGCATGCGCACGTTATGGAATAATATATATGCAAAAAGATATGCATATTATTTCTTTCTTCGTAATCACATTGCTTTGAGATTATTTTCTTCCATCTTTGGAATGAGTGAATTACTTGCTATGTTTGCGTGATTTGCTACCATTGTAATTTGCCTTCATTATTTTCTTACCATATCTTGGTAATTTGATTGATGACTCACATAAATTTACATTGGTTATAAATTGAGGGTAGACTTAATTGTAAATCTATCCTGGCATTCAGCCAGCGATCTCCAAATAGAGTGTCTCTTCTTGTTATCCCTAATTTAGGGCTTTGTTTTGTAAACTCTTATCTTGTAATATCTTGTACCTCTCTCATGTGGAATAAAATCTTTCTCCTTTGGACTGAAGTGCACTATCATGATGATAGTGGAACCAGTATAAATATTGTGCGTCTCTTTTTTCTTTATAGTTATTTGCTATTTATTTGAAGTAATAGAATAATTGCTGCTAGATTAAGTGATGTTCAAATTGACAAATCTAGATCCTGTTTATTGTTTTTCCGCATTTGTGCAATTTTTGCACAACAAAAACATATAACAAGTTTCCTCTTTATTTCTTTTAACCTATTTTATGGTATCACTTACCCTATTATCTAACAAGTCATAATCCACTTATAGTTTTGTTATTCACTAAAGCTAAACTTTTGATACCAAATGTGTCGTAACATTAGCCTCATACTTGAAACTAATGCCAAACCATCAACTAGCATTTGTGCATAAATCTTAAGTATTGGAGATGATGGATTGTTTGGTAAATTATCAAAAATAAACCTGCATCTATATTATGTACATAGTCTCACAACGTAGTACATAAAATAATAGTTGAACATAGCAAATAAGTGTTGTAATAACTAAATAGTAATACAGAAAATATGCCAAATAGATAATATACATAGGTATAAATATAGGTAGCTTCCAACTTGTCTCCTGTATAACTATCTAAGTATCACCTTCCCTTCAATCTCTATATACATACATACATATATAGGTAAAATGAGAAATATAAAGGTGTTGACTATATTTCTAGCCAACCTTACAATAATGATTAAAGGTCTTGAGTGAATGTTACTCACTAAAAACATTGTTTAATAATGTAACGTGAGGACTAATTATGAATAAAATATAGAGCAAATAAATAAATAACAATTTAAAATGATTTGATCTAGAAGAGATCTTCGTCCACTATGGCTTCTTTTCTTATTGCTTTAAGAGTTTGTTCTGTTACAAGAGAGATTTATTGCTTTTACAAGACCATAAAATAAACAAGAATCTAACTGTCAAATAAAAAGAATTTGATCTTTGTACAAGTGCATGAGATCTTCTATTTATAGCTGTGGAGATCACACTTTGAAAAACTTGGATTGATGCTTTGGATGCCAAGATTTTTCATTGCCATTGATTGCAAATTACAGCTCAGATGCAACCATCTTGGATGCCACGTGGATAGAGTGATCCAGATGTGTGTTAGGCGGCAGGCTGTATTACGGTATGCTTGCATTAAAGGGTTAGTATGGTACATGGAGTGGTTGTTGTACATGTACGCTTTTGTTAGAGGGACAATATGGCTTTGTTTCTTTCGTCATAGGAAAGTACGAAGTCACCTTCGCTTTTTGTAGGAGTGGTTGATTTTTTTATTAGATCTCTACCCGCATACGATAAAGTGAGGCTACAGGAAAGTTGACCAAGAGGATGGGGCTTAAACGTATCGAAAAATGATCAGGCAAAGCATATGGATGAATTAGTGGGTTTAGGGGTTGCATCACTTGGGCAGCTTGATCGGTGATGGACTGGACAAGGAGGTGTCTAGAGGGTGGGAGATGCTGCTGGACGGTGCTTGAGGGTGACCATCGCTTTTTAGGGAGAGACGAGTAGAGCTTCAAATAGGGATGATGAGGTGGATAGGCCTTAGAAGTGGGGCTTATTGGATGAATATGAAACCAGGCTATGTGAGTTTTGGTCGACACTTGTTAAGCAGGCCTTTGTTGTTGAGCTTCTAAAGTGATGGGCCTAATTATACTTTGCAAGAAAAACAAGCAACATTTTCCCTTCCAAGTTTGCCTCTATGGGTAGGGGTAGACTTGTCAAATTCGTGATTTATGCGAATGATACATGTCATGTTCTCAGTTACGACAATTCATGTCTCAAGACGGATTTAGTGATTTGATAGCGCACTTGATTAGTATTATGTGGTCCAGATTGTTTCCCGCCCAATCCTCCTAGCGGTTGAGGTCGGAGACCAAAAATTATAAAAGGAGGCAGAGATCTTCTTTCCCTTTATTATTTCCTTTAGCAAATCCTCCTTTAAACCTCTCGAGCTTTCAACAAAGAAAAACTTCCAAGTTCTCTTCTTTCAACTCCGGTTCAGCAAAGGTAAGCGATTTCTACTCTTTTCTCGTCTACTTTTCATCCTCTTTTATGTTGCTTTTATGTGATTAGACCGTGCTTTACATTGGATTTTTTTCTTTTCATTTCGATTATAAACTTTTGCCCTCATTTTTTCATTGTCGCTACATATACGATACCAGTCATAGTTCATCAATAGTTTAATGTGGCAAGTTCTGATCGATCATATGCTTATAGGAAATGCGGATTACGGATCTTAAGGCTGGATTAACACTAGGGGAACGGGAGGGGTGAATAGTGTTTAATGGATTTTATGGAATTTTTGAAATCTTTTCAAATTAAACACATATAGATGCAATTTCACAAACACAAAGACAATCACAGAATCAAATACAAATGCAAATAGTAAATAAAAGCAGTAAAGGAAAGAACACATCAGAATTTTATACTGGTTCGGAGTTACCCTACATCCAATCCCACACAATTTCTTGTGCAGATTTCTTTTCAAATATAATTTCGATATTACAACCTCGATTTCAAGGCCATGAGATACACCCTCCTGTCTCCGAGTCCAGGGCAAACTCTCTTGATTTAACTAGGCTACAAGATCACCTAATTGATTTATGGGCTACAATCACACCCAATTGATTTACAGGCCACAATCACACTGTTTCCAATCACACCCAATTGATTTACAGGCCACAATCACACCGTTTCCAATCACACTTTGATAGAGAGATACTCGATACACTTCGATCTTTGATTGCAAATGATCCTATAACTCTGAATAGCACTGAGATCTTTGAGAGAGAGTGACAGAGAATCAAACTAGAGATGATCGAGTTTGATTCACTTAGAATTTCAGCAGGGTTTTGTTAAAGCATTTGAAATATAAGAGAATATTTGAGTGGAGAAGAAGAAGTGAATAAATGAAGAAAAACTAACTTCAAATTCGTTGAAAACAACTGGTATTTATAGGAGAACAACGGCCATGTCCATTCGCGAAAGGTTATGACGAATAGACACTTCTTTTGAAAATTTGAAATTTGAATTCTATGGTCACCATGTCGACATGGGGGGATGAGGATGTCGACATGCCTATGTGAATTTTGAAAACTAATTTTGCTTTAAAATGATTTCTATTCTAAAACTTGTCAAAATAATTTCTAATCTTTGTAAACTATTTTGAATATAGTTTAAACTTATAAAAGAGATTTAAAAAGTAATCTTAAAAATATATAATCTATATTATAAAAGTAATAAAAGCTCAATATAAATATTTTGAGATTAAAGCTAAAAAATTAAAATCAAGAGATAGTTTAAAAAACATGAGATTATTTTGAAATTAATATGATTAAAAATAGTTTTTGAATTAAGGCTAAAATATTTAAATTGATAGAGATGACTTTAAAAAGATAGTTTTGAAAAAAATAAATCATTTTGAAAATTTCATGGATTCCATTCCACTGGAGAAGGTCGTGGGTTCCATCCCACTAAAGAGGTCGTGGGTTCTATCCCACTATTAAAGCGAGAAGGTGGATTCCTTCCACAATTAAAATCAAAATAAAGTTTTAGTGCTATTATGAAGTTTTAATATAAATCTATACTCTATTACTTATCTTGATATATTGAACTCCTGATAATCTTAACATCTTGAACTCTTGATACTCATGAGTCTTCAGTCTTGAATTCTTCAGTCTTGAATCTCTATACTCAGTCTTGAATCTTTATACTGTACAGTCTTCATTCTCAGTACCTGCATATATATATATATATATATCCTACATATACATATATATCTAGACAAGAATATTTGTATATATATTTTATAACAAGTCCTAAGGTTGTTTTCATCAAAACCATCATCTCAGGAACTAACAATCTTTCCCTTTTTGATGATGACAACCTTTGTTTATAAAATCTACTCCAACAAATTTCGATTCTACTCCGACTCCCCCTTATTCCAACAACTCCCCCTTAATCTACTAACTCCTCCTTAATCTAAGCATATCTAACCTATTTTATAGTTCTCCTCCTTTGTCATCAACAAAAACTAATCCTAAACTTCATAACTCCCCCTAAATCTTATACTATAGCATCGTATACTAACATTGTATAATAGAATGTAAATGAGACAGATAATAATATGAGTAAAATACAGTAAGGTAAATGTGAGAGATATGAAAATTTTAAACACAATCAATCATTAGATACATCATGTTTTTATCAAACCACACCACACAATATTCAAATCAATCCAAACCATACTAAATCAAATCAAACCAAATCAAATCAAACCAAACAATTCAAACCAAATCAAAGTAAATCAAACCACATATGTTAAATCAAACATTTCTTGGAACTTCAACCCATCCTTCTTTACCAAAGTTAGGATCTGCTTTTATAGCATCCCATTCTTCATTATCTTTGTTCAGAGTTCCTTCTGGATTCGCTTCGAGTTCTTCTTTGTTGAGGGCTGAGATCATTCATCGAATGGCATCGAAGTGCCTTTCTTGTTCTTTTATCATCTGCATTTGGCTTAGTTCTAAGTGTCATTGATTGCGAAGGATAAAAGTAAGTATGTTCTTGAAAGATTTGAGAGTTTCTTCAAGATTCTCACTTAGATTATGAATAGGAAATGCCATTTTTGATAAAATATGAAGAAATTCAATAGAAAATAAGGACAATTGAAAATATGCATTTTTCTGAAAGAAACAGGTATTTAAATAGTTAGAAAGTCATTTGAAATGAAAAGACACAAGGTAGTTATGTCAATTTCAAAACAAAAATCATTTTCTGGCCGTTACATGTCGACATGGGGGGTAGGGGGATGTCGACATGCTCCTGTTTATTTTGGCAATTTGCTTTATTTCTTTATATTATGTACAAGTGTATATATATAAACTTATATAATATAATAACAAGCATTCCAAAGATATTTTAGAGCTAATAAGCAGAAATAAAAGATTTTCATTGATAAATTTAGTTAACATTACATAAACGATATATAACATTAACTAAAGAGAGATACAAACTAATACAACATGAAATAAAACTAGTATTAGTTAGAGGATGATGAAGATGATGATAATCCAAGCTTGCGACTCACTTTCTCAAAAAACTTGTTCATTTTGGTGGAAATTTTGTCCAACTTTTTACTAACGGATCTTTTGAGAATCCGTTGGTTTTCCACGATAATCTTTTGGTTTTTGAGAAGTGTTTTGTTGGATGGATTGTTTGGAGTGATAGGGTATTCAATGCTTTCCAATGAAGTTTCTTCCTCCTCCTCTCCTTCTTCTTCAGTTTCCATCTCCTCCCCTTCTTCCTCCTCCTCTCCTTCTTCTTCAGTTTCCATCTCCTCCCCTTCTTCTTCCTCCTCCTCTTCTTCTTATTCCATCTCTTCATGAGCCAACCTTTCATCCTTTTCAGCAAGTGTTTCATATGGTTGAAACACAAGCGGAATTTTCATGAGAGAGATATTAGCATGGTTAAACACTTTTCTAGAAACGAACTCCTTTCTCTTATAATCAACACCAAAATAGTTAAAAATCTGAGTAAGATAAATCCCATGATATAAAGTGTTTTCTCCTAAAGTAAAATTTTTGGGACGAAGTTCATCCAAAATTACTTGCGCCCAATTAATGTCGTAGTGCCCAAAAATAGAAAAATGAGCCTTACAAACTTTTAAGGTCGGGTGATTGAAATTTTCCGATCTTGGAGTTATGGTATGTTGCAAAAGACGGTTTACAATTCTTGCTTTAGGACCGAAATTTCAGTTTATAAATTCAAAGTTATCATCCCCTTCAAAAATGCGATGAAATGTCTCACGGTCATGTTCATCAATTTTAAAATCCGAAAGATCCATTCCCGTAAACTTAGAACCAAGAATGTTACCCAAAATTTCACTATTTAAAACAATACGCATTCCTTTAACGCTACTCCACACTTTCCCTTCATTTCCTTCATAAAAACCACGATTCAAATTTGCATAAAACATTTTAACAAGATTAGGATAACAAACAAAATCATTTTGAGAGTCATCAATTAAACTAAGAATTTGATTCTCTTCGAAAAGAACATTGAGTTCATATGAAGGAAAATCACAAAAGATAGCAAATTTTCCCATATGGACTTTTCCAAAGTTTACATAGCTTATGTAAGCTTTGATAGCTTCCGGATCATTGTAGAGGAACTCTTTGATGGCCTTGGACAACCTTATGGTGGAGGGAGTGCTTGAGGAAGCCATTTTTGAAGAGAGTAGAGAGCTTGAGAGTTTGAAAGAGAGTTTGAATTTTGAAATGAAAGTGAAAAGATATGATAAAGTTAAGGAGATAAATAGATATCTAAGAGTCATGTTCTCTGGTCAAGAGATACCTTTTCAGAGCTTTGGAGTTGGTGAAAAGGTGGAGGGAAATTCAAAGTTTTGAATTCAAATTTGAATTTCAAAATTCTGGTAGGGCTGTCAACATGGAGGGTAGGGTCATGTCGACATGGGTCCTTTAATTCATATGACTTATTTTTCCTATTTTATTTAATATCTATATATCCTATAATCTAATTTATATTTTATCTAAAATAATATTAAATATAATAACACTTTAATATCAATATTTTAATATTAAAATAATATTATTTCAAAAATAAAAATTTTAAATTCAAACAACAAGCAATTTCAAAATATGCAAACAATCAAACAAGCAATTTTAATCAATATAATTTAAATGCGTACCTATTTTTAGATCCATATTTCCGAGATCATCAGATTCGTGAATAGCTGTAAAGCACATGTTTGAATTTTTTGTCTCTTGATCTTCATCACTAGAGGATGAGTCTGAATCGTCTAGTGTAGCAGTTTATGCCCTCTTTCTTTTCTTTGACGAATCATTACTTGGAGGAAATTTCTGCTTATCCGAATGCGGACAATCTCTTTTTAAGTGGCCTGGCTCATCACAATTGTAGCATCTGACGTTGTTGTGAGTCTCATTATTATTTCCAGAATTCTTGTGATCATTTCTCTTGTAGTTGTTCATCTTTCTGTATTTCAGAAACTTTCTAAAATTCCTTGTCATCAAGGCTATTTCTTCATCGTTGTCACTGTTTGAGCCTGAACCATTTGTTTTTGCATTAAACGCTATTGACTTCTTTTCTGAGGCCTTGCTTTTTCTTCTCCCTTGCATTTGTACTTCAAACGACATCAAATTCCCAATTAATTCTTTAATTTTCAGAGTACTAATATCATTAGCCTCTTCAATTGCTAGAGTCTTCTGATCCCATTCTGGAGTGAGTGAATTCAGAAATTTTCTAGCTTGATCTTCTTCAGAAAAGTTCTTTCCTAATGCAATTAATGAGTGCACAATGTCTTGAAACCTACTGTACATGTCTGAAATGGACTCATTTGGATTCATCTTGAATAATTGAAACTGATTGGTCAAAATGGATATTTTGGTCTGTTTAACTTTGCTTGTTCCTTCATGAGTAACTTGCAAATTTTTCTGGATATCATATGCAGACTTACAGACAGACACTCTATTAAACTCATTCCTATCAAGTGAACAGAATAGAATATTCATGGCTTTGGAATTGTTTTGTGCAAGTCTTTTGCTCAGCAGTCCACTGTGCAAAATTAGTTGTGGGTTCAATGTACTCAGTTTGTGCGATATTCCAAGTGTCTAATCCTATTGACTGTAAATATATTTTCATCCTACATGCCCAATATGCATAGTTACTACCATTAAAAGTGGTGGTCTGGCAGTGACCGACCCTCTACAAATGAACTAGTGGTAGTGTTGACATTACCAGTGTTGGCAGCCATTTGAAAAAACTTTTCAAAAATCAGATCATGAAAACTTTGAAAACCAATGCTCTGATACCAAATATAGGAAATGCGGATTACAGATCTTAAGGCTGGATTAACACTAGAGGGGAGGGGGGGGGGTGAATAATGTTTAATGGATTTTATGGAATTTTTGAAATCTTTTCAAATTAAACACATACAGATGCAATTTCACAAACACGGAGACAAACACAGAATCATACACAGATGCAAATAGTAAATAAAAGCAGTAAAGGAAAGAACACGCCAGAATTTTATATTGGTTTGGAGTTACCCTACATCCAGTCCCACACAATTTCTTGTGCAGATTTCTTTTCAAATATAATGTCGATATTACAACCTCAATTTCAAGGCCACGAGATACACCCTCCTGTCTCCGAGTCCAGGGCAAACTCTCTTGATTTAACCAGGCTACAAGATCACCTAATTGATTTACGTGCTACAATCACACCCAATTAATTTACAGGCCACATTCACACCGTTTCCAATCACACTTTGATAGAGAGAGACTCGATACACTTCGATCTTTTGATCTTTGATTACAAATGATCCTATAACTCTGAATAACACCAAGATCTTTGAGAGAGAGAGTGGCAGAGAATCAAACTAGAGATGATCGAGTTTGATTCACTTAGAATTTCAGCAGAGTTTTGTTAAAGCATTTGAAATATAAGAGAATATTTGAGTGGAGAAGAAGGAGTGAAGAAATGAAGAAAAATTAACTTCAAATTCGTTGAAAACAACTGGTATTTATAGGAGAACAACGGTCATGTCTATGTGAATTTTACGGTCACCATGTCGACTTGGGGGGATGAGGGATGTCGACATGCCTATGTGAATTTTGAAAATTGATTTTGCTTTAAAATGATTTCTATTCTAGAACTTGACAAACCAATTTCTAATCTTTGTAAACCATTTTGAATATAGTTCAAACTTATAAAAGAGATTTAAAAAGTAATATTAAAAATATATAATCTATAATATAAAAGTAATAAAAGCTTAATATAAATATTTTGAGATTAAAGCTAAAATATTAAAATCTAGAGATAGTTTAAAAAACAAGAGATGATTTTGAAATTAATATGATTAAAAATAGTTTTTGAATTAAGGCTAAAATATTTAAATTGATAGAGATGACTTTAAAAAGATAGTTTTGAAGAAAATAAATTATTTTGAAAATTTCATGGATTCCATTCCACTGGAGAAGGTCGTGGGTTCCATCCCACAGAAGAGGTCGTGGGTTCCATCCCACTATTAAAGCGAGAAGGTGGATTCCATTCCACAATTAAAATCAGAATATAGAGTTTAGTGCTATTATGAAGTTTTAACATAAATGTGGACTCTATTACTTATCTTGATATCTTGAACTCTTGATAATCTTGATATCTTGAACTCTTGATACTCATGTGTCTTCAGTCTTGATTTCTTCAGTCTTGAATCTCTATACTCAATCTTGAATCTTTATATTGTACAGTCTTCATTCTCAGTACCTGCATATATATATATATATATATATATATATATATATCCTGCATATACATATATATCTAGACAAGAATATTAGTATATATTTTTTATAAAAAGTTCTAAGGTTGTTGTCATCAAAACCATCATCTTAGGAACTAACAATGCCTACGTACATTTCCTGATTAGAAGAAATTTAAAACCATTAAATTACTATACTACCTCTCCACTTAGGAAAGAAGACAACAAATTGGACACCGGGCTAAGGCCCGTTGACTTAGTATTAAAACAACATTTAAATAGGAAAA
This sequence comes from Allium fistulosum, assembly GCA_030737815.1. Classification (NCBI taxonomy): domain Eukaryota; kingdom Viridiplantae; phylum Streptophyta; class Magnoliopsida; order Asparagales; family Amaryllidaceae; genus Allium; species Allium fistulosum. The sequence continues at coordinate 801,389,257 of CM060903.1, read as the reverse complement.
TGGACCGTATTGTTAAGCCATGTATAATTGATATAGAGGTGCATTAGATGATCTACCATGTTCTAACACAGTGCCTCTACGAGGCAATCCAAAGTTATGGTTGATGCAGGGGGTGCGTTTTCTTAGAGTATGATGTGTTATCTTAACCTTTTACAGGGTGGTTTAGTAATTAGGCCGATATTTTTGTTTTTACATATGGTTAAGGGAAAGAGAAAGAAGACATTTATAGACAGTGCCTCCATGTATGGTTGACCCTTCAAGGTCGTCCTCTCTAAGCTATAAGAGGACAAGGACAATGTTGTAGATGCTCTCGCCAAATATGATGTCACCGACATTGTCCTACAATACCCACTTCGAGGGGACAGGGCCCTCACAAGGTTGCTTTACGTGGGCACTCCTCTGCATGAAGTGTGGCCTGTCCTTGCCACTCCATCCATTGTTTTTCCGCTTCTTTTCCTACTTCATGGAACCTACCCAAATTTCTCCTTACAACCGTAGTTTGCTTGCCAGTCTGTACATAACCTACCATGACCTAGACCTTCTGGATTCTTCTCGTCTATTCATTCGGGCTATGTATAATTTTCCTAAACTTGCCAACTTGGACAAAGGATGGTATTACTATTTGCAGATCTGAGTCACCCATCCTTGATTTTTAGGCTTGCCAAATAAGGTGGTCGGACACCAGGACTGATTCTTTTTTATGCCATCAACCATCAATCCTGATCTCATTGTTCAAGAGCTCCAAACTCTGGTTAGTTACTTCACACGTCAATTTTTCTTAAGTTATTTTTTCCTATCTTGTTTAAACATGTCTTTTCAATCTTTCATTGTAGTTATTTAGGAGGACCTATGCGAGGATCAATCCTGATTCGCGTATCTATGGTTTACCCGTTAATTGCAGAAACATGTCCATAGTTCTAACCGATACCAATCTACATAGGATGGGGATGATGAACTTTAGGTAGAGCTTGTTAAGAGACTGGGTATGGGTGGCCAAGTCCATTAAAGCATAGGATGCAGCCATGGTGGCGGCGGCGGCGATGAGGTTCACTTAAGAGGGACATAAACACATCCCCCACCTCCAAGGTTTGGGGCAAGGGGAGAGTCCAACAATGGTCAAGGAAGGCAATGAGGGTGAGCGGCAAGCACACGAACCTATTTTCTTAATACAATCTAGGATGGAATTACGGGGACCGCCACTTGCTAAGAGGGGTTGTGGACAAGCATTTGGTCTTCTAAGTGTAATATTTCTTGGTCCTCAAACTATAGTGAAAGTTTAGGGTGGATCGATTTATATGGCTAAGTATATAAGTATACTTAAGTTATAAAAGCTATAAAATAATAAGCTAGTATATAACTAAGTATATATTGCAGTAGACTAAATATAAAAAAATGCACACCAGGATTTTTATACTAGTTCGAACCCCCATCCTACGTCTAGTCTCAGAATCCTTTTCTGAAATTTCGCTAATTTCCCTCAGTTCACTTGGAGGAACAAGGTTCTACAGACTCTACCTGAACGACCGAATAGGACATCAATTTCAATTCCCAAGGACTCCGCAATAAGACTTCAATTTAAAATACAATGATTTATTTTAGAATGACTTGTATCTTCGATATATATTGTCTTCGTTTATGCACTATATTTCTATAACTCACTAGATAATCTTAGGATGAAAGTATAAGTGGTATAGGCGGTTAATGGATCAGTAAATGATTAGAAATGAAAGCACATAGATCAATGGAGAATGCAAAGAGAATTAGAGTTAAATTTTAGAATATATGAGTTTAGAATAAATCAGTTAGATTTTCTCTGCTTGAGATTATGGGTATATATAGAGTTCAAAAGATGTAATTTGAGGAGATGTAATGTTTCACAAAATATCAGAAGGTGTAAGTTGAGGAATAGTTAAATGTTGAAAAAGACTGGAAGAGATGATGAGATTAGCAAACAGATGCTAGAAAATATACCATAACCAATTATACTACAATCGGTTAATCGATTATGGTTTAGTCGGTACACCGATTATTAGCATTTCTAGTGCATTATTTTCTTTTTGATCTTTTCAAAACATGATATAAAGTGTCCAAGAAATATGAAAAAATCCTAAAAACGGTAGAGAATATTATAGGGATGTGGAAAAATTTGAAGGTAATTGGGTATCATATGTGGATTTTGACAATTATAGACTTCTAAGACTCGATAAGGCTTGATAATAAAACATACTTCTTTGTTAGCTCCTTGGTTCGTCTACAAGTGACCGCTTCAGTTTCTCTTGATTTTTTGATTCTATAGAACACTGTTGATCGCTGGTACTTGACTTCAATGTCTTGTTCTCTTCTTTTTATAAGCTATTGTCTCTAGTGCTTCGTATATTCCTATAAATACTTAGAAATACAATTTTCGATGACATCATCAAAACACGGGTTCTAACATCTTTCCCCTTTTGATGATGATAAATACTTATGAACAAATTAAATCATAGACCCCCTTTATCGATATTATTCTCCTTGTATCTATGTACTCCTTTGTCAATAAGCTTGATTTTTTCACATTTTCTCTCCTTTGTCATCAACAGTCAACCAATTATGGTTTAATTGGTACACCAATTATTGGCATTTCCTTATATACTATTTTTTTTAGTCTTTCCAAACTTATCCATAAAAATATTAGAAAATATTGAAAATATTAGAGAGTATTTTAGGTGATTTGGCAAAGTTTAAAGAAAACTAGAGATCATATATGGGTTTTAGCGATTATAGACTTCAAATTCTTGATAATGACCTGATAATTAATCATACTTCTTTGCTAGCTCTTTGGTTCGTTTTCAAGTGATCGCTCTAGTTTATGTTGATTTGTTGGCACCACATAATATTGTTGGTCATTTATGCGGCACTTCAGTGTTTTGTTCTCTTCTTTTTATAAGCAGTTGTCTCTAATGCTTCGTACATTCTTGAAAATTCTTAGAAATACAAGTTTCGTTGACGTCATCAAAACACAAATTCTAACATTGTATGCCGAGACTTCGAAAGAACATAAGACATAGGTGTAGACTAAGGCCCCGAATACTCCGGAGAGTTTAGATTCTTTCAATGATGCTCCTCCCTATAGTGCTCACTACTTAAAACATAGTCATGCCCCTTAGCATATGTCTGTCTATAAGGGAATCAAGCATTGAAAACGATAACGAGTCTTATTGTCTGACCTCAGTAAGGAAGAAGCGTCGGGGAATCAAGCATTGAAAGCGATAATGGGTCTTATTGTCTGGCCTTAGTAAGGAAGAAGCATCGGGCACGATCCACTAAGGGTAGGTAGAGTTTTAGTTTCATTTCTTTTTTGTTCATAATTGTCTTTTTCATACCTTATTTTTCATGCTATGATCTTTTCTATTATGTACACATTTTATTTGACATGTTCTAAATCCTCCCTCTTTTTTTGGTAATGGTTTAGATTGATTTCCCTATGCTTAACGAAGGCGAGTGGAACACCGATGCTGCCACTCAGACTGCCCGCCGACAGTAAGTTGTCGTCGTTCGCCCTCAAATATAGCCAGTGCCGACACCTCTTACTTAGACTTCTTTGTCCATGTCCACTCATATAATTCCACCTAGACCTGCCACCTTAGATGGGGATGGCCTTAGGCGCACTAGGGTCCACGTCCTAAAGAGGCCTAGAATATATGAGGGCCATTCGTTCCCCTTCATTTTCAAGAAAGAGTATGAGCTATTGAACAAGAAAAGGAACCCCTTCGGCATTGCCCACATCAGTTTTACCCAGAAACTAGACCCAGTAGGTGTACGTGGGTTGTTTCATACTTTAGTTCGAACAATGATGGAGGTTATGGACCAATCACAGTGACCCCAATCGGATTGGCTAAGCCACGAGTTTGAAGCCTTCATTGATGCACAAGTTAGGGAGGCTTTCTTGGTAAGCTTATCTAATTTTTCTACTTTGTTAAGTCCTTGATGTTATTTTCTGACTCTATCCCCCTTTTATAGGCCAGGGCTCGTTCCCTCAGAATACGGTAAGAGATGTTCACGCTAAAAGGAAGACCGTGGATGAGGTGAAGACCAAGATGTTGGGGTAGAGGAAGATAATGGTGCTATGAAGGGGAGGCAAGAGGAGAAGGCGACCAAAGAGTCGGCAAAGAAAGCTCAGATCGACAAGGTCACCCTCCGTCAAAGTCTAGAGCGAGAGGTAAAGTTACTTAAAACATAGCCGAAGGAGAGCAAGAATGAGGTTGACGACCTCAAGACTTCTCTTCTTTAGTGTATGCGGTGTCTTATCCATGTATTGCGATGATGATGAAGATAGAGGTGAAGAAAGTGAACAACAAGTGGAATGCCTGGATGACCACCATGTTGAAGAAAATTTTCACCTTAACTACCACCTTCCACAAGTGTGTACCTTCATCCCTTAAGAAATTTTTAAGGTTGTTCGCCAAGAGGTGGCTGAAGTGATGATATAGGACGACATATCCCTCCAAACATTTTGAGTTCTGCATAGATAGCCTCCCCGGTTGAGGGTTTGAGCATCCAAGTTTCAGACCCTGATGTTATGAAGGAGACGACCCATAGTGATGATTGCAAGTTAATAACTTAGCTTAAGATATTATTTTTTTGTAATGGATGCAACCTTTATTTTATATCCATTATTGTTATTAATAAAAAAGATCCTTTTGTTTTAGTCTTATTTTCACTATAAAAAACACTTTTAAAAAATCTAAAGTACTTGTAAGAATCCCAACTACTTGCAAAAATTTGGAAGTTTTTGAAGTTAGCCCAATAGCTTGTCAATTTAATAACTTGTAAGAATCTAAAATAGTTGTAAGTGATTGGGGGACTCATTATCCAATCACTTATTTTGACTCGCAACAACCTTTAGAATAAAAATTTATTTTGGTCGAGCCCCATCGTGGTGGGGAGACTCCATATTGGTGGAGCGGGTGCTTTCTTCTTGGTCATGCCCTATTATGGTAGGGTCACTCCATCAAATTGGAGCAGATAGTAGTCGAGCCCTCTCGTGATGGAGCCACTATATCTTGGTGGAATGAAAAGTTTCATATTGACTGAGCCCTATTATGGTAAGGATACTCCATCTTGGTGGAATGGTCCGCACTAGGATGTAAGAATCATGATTACTACATGGGCAATCTGTAATACCTGGTAAATTTATTATAATAATTTAATTATTAATTAGGCTCCAAAAATGGAAGTAGAGCAAATGGTGGAATTTAGCTATGAAACTTAAACCATTGCATTCATGGTGATTTTCTTAGCAACTTTCATATTTGGAGTTTCGCAATCGGAGTTAAAACAAAGAAGTTACAAACATTTAGAGAAATTGAAATGAAAATAATTAAATAAGAAAATTCGTAATATATAATAAATTAACACAGACCCCACCGATCGATCCCCACGATATGGCCGGTCGACCGCTCATAAAGGTGCGGTCGAATGGTTGAGGCATTTTGGCAATGATTTGAACCTCGGCCAATGGTCCAGATTTAATAATTAGAATCTAATGGATACGACTGATTCAAGAGCCTATAAATACAGGCCTAACCACTCCCTTCTCTTCTCATATTTTTTGATCTAGGGCAGCAGAGATCTGCCATTTCCTCTTCCCCACTATTCCTCTTATCTTTAAAATAGTTTGTATTTATACAAATTGGAGAAGTGCAGAAAATAAATAGAAGAAGAGAAGGAGCAGATCAGCGTTGCGCATATAAACAGGTAAATTTCAATATTATAAATCTATATTCCCCTTCTTCACAAATCACTTCTTAGATCTGTAATTTTAATGGCATGTGTATACACTTTTATACATATTTCATGGGGTTAGAAAGGAAATGGAGTTGATTCAAGGAATCAGATTCAGATCTGGAGATTTGAAAAGATTTTAAAGATGAGTTGGAAATATGTGATTTACTTGTAACACTGGAATTTATTTCGTTGGAATTTTATTTGATGCTCATGCCTCAATAGAAATCTAAAGAGTTCTAGGTTTGAATTAAGCAGATAAAAGACCGCTTACATATTCTATATATAAATAGGAATATTGTTTACAACCAGATCTGAAAATCAATCCCCAAGTTATTAAAAATGAATATGGATAAAGATGTAGAATTTATTTCAGATCAACAACTGAGTTGTAAAAATATTAGTGTAATTCAGATTTGCTCTGACTCGATTTAGAATGTAATTTTTGTATTTTAATTTATTGGAAGTACCGTCCCTTTAATCTCCACGAATTTTTCTAACATCCTAATTTCATAGAAAAAGAGCAATGTTTGAATTGACAAGGAATATACATCAAAAAAGGAAAGAGATGTGTAACGTATGGATTTTACACTATCTATTTCAATAAAAAGGAAAGAAATAATTCCTTATAACTTCAAACCAAGAAAATCCCTTAATTTAGGTTAATTTATGGAAGGTTATAATGGAAAAAACTTTTTGGAAGGATGATTCTAACAAATTAAAATATAGAATGAAATATTCTACTTAAAGACTAATAACTGGAAACGTAATAATAAACTTATAAACATATATAACTGTGCTAAAATATTCCAAAAAATCTAATTAATACAGCGTATTATGCATTTAACGTTCGCATTAAATGTGAACTGAACGTTAGAATAAATCATGTAATAAATGATATAATTGGAGAATAAAGATGGAAGTATTGTAACTCCAAAAATAAGCAATAAATGTGAACTGAACGTTAAAATAAATCATGTAATAAATGATAGAATTGGAGAATAAAGATGGAAGGATTGTAACTCCAAAAACAAGCAATATATGTGGAATAAATTTGGAGTTCCAATAATTTAAATAAGTTATAAATGCATGAAATAAGACCGATTAATGAAATTGGTAGGTTAACCATGGAAAAGAAAAGGAAGAAATAATGGTAAGGTTTGAATAAGTAAATAAATATCTTTGGAAACGTCCGTTAGGATAATAATCATTTATTATGGACAAAAGGGACATTTATGGGGATAATAAATAAAACATGCTAGGTATAAATTAAACATTTTAAGGTAGCATAATTATTATTAGGATAAATCATAGCCTTAAATATGCAAATAGAGATTAGTAGGCTTTGTCCAATAATAAAGCTTAGAATAATTAATTGGACTTAGTGGGTTGGGATGCAAGGTCAGTAGAGTTACACAACATAAGTTCGCCCTCCACTCAGAAGTTACCTGCAGTTGTGTACACTTATTACTGATGTGAGGAATCTCCAACCATATGACCCATGAGAAAAATGGATATGCCTTAAAACATAGCACCTTCTTTGGGGATTGAAGGTATTAAGTGGTTGTTTGAGAGCCTGCCTTTTTCCTTTATATTAAGTATTAAATGGTCAAGGTTAGCGGTTATGCACGGTAAAGGATATCTCAGAAAGGTACGCTTCAATAGGAAGTTTTAAGCGGTCAAAGAGATTTCCGTGCAATGTCAGCTAGATAGGTACCAGTGAGGAGTCCGCCTTCAGAATAGGTATTAAATGATGGGAACCTGCCTTAAATGTGATATTAAATGATCAGAGTCTGCCTAATTACATTAAATATGTATTAAGTGGCTTGGATACTATCTCTTACATGGATAGGACATTATTAGTGACAGATGCAACAATTATATACTATAAAGCCGTATATATAAGTCATCAGTCTCTATAGCTAGGACCGATAGACTAACGTTAACGATGCGAAGGGCCCGCTTCGAGGAATGAGGTCTTAAATAGTCGTTGGGTCTGCATCCTCCCTATTCAAGAAGTATAAGTGGTATGGTTTTGGGTAGCATATGCACAATTGGCGTATGTTAGTATTATATACCTTGGAGAAGGTTAGGTAGACATATTGTACGCACATTAAACGGATTAACCGTAAATAATAAGACACAACATTTAAATGAAAACCAATCGATATAAGTTTGTGTTAGGATAAAGTATGCAATTTTCCAATCACCAGAATGTTGTTTTGACACCCTCTTCATTACAGCACATATGATAGGTTTAGAGAAACATGTCACTGGAGCAAGACAAAACGGTTGGAGAAGTCTTCTTATTCATGCTCGGTACTGACAAGGTGATTGGACATCCAAGGAATACTATTGATTCCATTGTAGTGACCTCTATCGGCATTTATAACCTATTATATTTTCTTTTCTATTGTGTGTTTAGTTTGATCGATCTTTGATATGCTTATGTTTATTATAGGTTACCGAAACCGACGATCTGTACCCTAATGGACTTGAGTTTCGATTTTTGTCAAAATTTTAGCCCTTTAAGGTGCGGGTTGTTACATTTGGTATTACAGTCTAGGTTAGTTGATCATAGGGATTATGATATACTGAGAGTGCATATTTGTATTTTTCTATCTAAATCTACGTCGAGCTTTATAAATTCAGACTACAGAATAGTTGTTACCATATTCCGAAAGGATGGGCGAGGCAACTTTGATTTGGAAATTTCTATAGAGTTAAGAATTACGTGCCTACCCGGATTGCCCCATGGAGCATTGGCTGTACGTAAGGCGTTAACTTTAAAGAGCATGAGCATGGCATATGGAAGGATCCCGGAGGCTGGATGGTGTTTGACTTGATTGTTGAGACTTAGCTACCGTGTGATTGTGGATTTCAATGGATTATCGACTAAAGATGCACATTTTATCCAAACAAGTTGTAATTAAGAATCTATATGTCACCGACATTCGGAGGCAATTTCTCGTAAGAGAATGTTTATAAATCACCTCAAGATGATGAACTAGATTTTTATTGAATAGAAGTAAATCCCATTTCTTAGTCTGACGTTATGTGAAAATACCATGATATGTTTAAATGAGTTTTTCAAAAGAGGGAATTATATATATATATATATATATCCAAGGGTCCATTTGGAAACTGTTTTTTGGAAAGTAAGGGAGTTCTGTAAATTTATTTTTTGTAAGAAATATATACCAATGAATTTGGTTGTGTTGAAAAACTTTAATTTAAAAAGAAAGTTTTGAAATTCTTAAATATATGATAAAATAAGAGTTTGACTTTGGTTTAAAAAGTTTTTAGGCGAAAAAGAGTTTTCCAATTTGGAATCAAAGTGAAAGCGAGTATATGTATAGCTTGCCGATTTTTCCTGTTTAAAGAATTGGAAACTTTTAAAAATTCTCTTAAAGGGGCGGATGAAATAGAAATGACATTTAATTTGGTTGGGGTATATTGTTAGGAATGTAGAGCATCCTGCCAGCAAATAGGAGGAATATTTCCATATAAAAATATTATGGAGAATAGTAGCTAGAATATTTCGGGTTTTCAATATCGTTGATGGCCGAAGCAGTATAAGTTAGGAATACTGTGAATAATTGAGGAAAGGGTTCGAAGAGCTAAATGATAAACTAGGTCACCATCGTGAAGAGGACAAGAATTTTTTGGATTATGTCGGATCGAAGAAAATGGCATGAAATGATAATAATAATTATTATTAAATAACCCAACCCGAATAGGGTCCAGGTTCAACCTACCCCCGAAATACGGCGACCGGTCGACCCTTAGCGGTCAACTGGTAGTCCTAAGGCGGTCAGTTGGTCAATGGGTTTATGGCATGATCCGAACATGGAACGTGGCTTATAAGTCACGTCCGTTCAGCTGCCTCTCCCCCTTCGTCTCCCTCCTCTACACAACAGTCGAACTCACTTCCTCCTCTCCAATTCTGGCCAGTGCTCCTCTCTTCCTCCCCTGCCAACGAAGAGCGATGCTGCCCCCATCTCCACTGTTGTAGACCCCACTCTAGCAGCAGCTTTGCGTACCAAGCGCCAATTTTTGCATGCCATATCTAGCCCCTCCACCTCTTCAGATCTGAACCTAATCTCCTCTCTCCGACCTTTTCAATCAGTCCATGGCACCACCTCGAACCTCCGGCTCTTCCTTACACTATCTGGGTCTCACCCCTCAGGAGATCGCTTGGTTCAACCGAAGTGACTAGAAAATCTCCATTTACTTAGCCTCAGCAAATTTCACCTCTCTTCAAGGATGGCTAGTCAAATTTGGAGATTTGCCGCCTTTGGACTCGAGGAATTGTTCACGGCAGCATGATTAACATCTATGCTTCGCTACGAAACTTTTGAGCGATAATGCTACCCGCGTTGCATGCGTCTATTTGACGTGAATCTGGCATACAACTTTGATGAAGGCGTCAGAAATCTCTAGTCGAAAGTGAAGGGAGTCAAGATCGATTTGTCTGACGACGATTTCAACGATATTTTGGGGATAGCCACAGAGGGAGCGGATTTGGATGACGTTGAGATGACTGGCCCATAGATTTTGCAGTGGATCTTTTCTGTAGACATCGATGTTTGGAGGTCAGAAAATTTGTGACCTCCAACTTGCCTCGTCATTTGCATAGTTCAATAGAACATCATTCCAAAGACGAGGAGCTTTAATCGGATTTATCCATTAGTATAGATTGCCACCTACAACATCATGTGTGGTATGGCTGTCAATTGGGCTCGTGCTATTATGAGCCATTGTATTAGTTCTAGAGTTGGTACTCCCCAGAGCTACTTTTTGTATTGCCATCTCTTCACTCATGTCTTTAGGTAATACAAAGTGAATCTCTCTGGAGAGCCTGTCCAAAAGAAGGTCCCTCTCGCATTCGAAAGAGCCTCTCTCAGAAAGATGGGAATTCCTGAGCCACCAGCTGAGGTAGAAGCGCAAATATCAGGTGGGCAACCGCAGCAGGAGCTAAAGTAAGAACAGGGCATAGGAGGATCCCAGAGACCTAAGGTATTCGTTATCCGATAGGTCCAGGCAAAGATCCATGAGATTCAAGCTGAGCAGCAATGCCAGCGCCGCGAGATTGGGTGCATAGCCGCTGTGCTACGCCCATTTCGGGGTCGCGGTAATGGCTCGAGAGGATTAGGACCATTCCACAGTTTGTAGGTAGTATTTTGGGTTTAGTAGTGTTGTGTTGTCATTTCCCTTTCAGCTTGTGTCCTTTTCTTTCTTTAGGTTGTTTGGGTTATAACTGTTGGTTGTCTCTTGTATAAAAGGCGCGTATGGTATTTTACGAGAACCATTCCTGTTTATTCACTATATTGTTGTTTCTGGATATGTAGATCTCTCTTATATGTATTTTAGGAAGAAACAATATAAATATGGAAAATCTCAAAAGGTACTTAACTAACGGTAAATGCAATATAAGGCCGAAAGTTTATAAAATAATGAATTTTAGTGAGTGAAGGACAAACAGAAGTTGTTGTGAAATCATGGGTCATTATTCCCGTTCCTTAGGAAGCTAAAATTTACAAATTGATTAATGAGTCATCATATTAAAATAGAAGAATGAGTTTAATGGTCTTGAATTAGTTGTGAATCCTAGGATTGAACATATGTGTTAACTCATAACTAATTTCCAACTACATTAAAATGTGGGTTGATTTATTTAAATGGAAAAGTTGAATGTTTTGTAAAATTGTGTTCAAAAAAATAAATAAATAAAATTTTAACATCTAAATTATTTTTGGCATCCAAATTATTTTTGGGCGTTTCTATCCAAATGTTTTAAAAGAAAGTGGTGCTTAATTATTTTGGAAGTTTGACTTTCCCAAACCGTGTGCAAATTTGATTAAAAAGTGGAAAAGGTTTGATGGAATTTTTTGGTTTCCTAATGCCACATACTAACCGTAGAAAAGATAAATGGGTTAATGAATATGAATTTAGCAGTGCATTAAGTTTGACGCTAGGACAAATGCATGCGAGAACAAGGGAAAAATGTTTTAGCCTTGGAATTTTCTTTCCTAGCCTTGTCAATGATGTACGAGAACCCGTTTTTGGATTCAATTTCATTTTAGAGCTTGAAAACAAGCATCCTTATGCGTATCGTAAATGGAAAAATTAGGAGAAAGTTCCGAGCAATGTGAAAATTTACAATGTACAACGGAATTGGCACTAAATAGGGTGGTAAGAATGTACAATTCTTTACTTAAATTTCTTTTTGGCATAGGTGTAAACGTTTAGGAAATGAAAAATTCAACGCGTTAGATTTTTGAATTATAGGAATTGGATGCAAAATTGGTTGAAAAACATGCTTCTATTCATAGGAATATAGAATTTTTATATGAAAAATATCTTTCAAAACCAGCATACATATAGAACTGCCTGTATATATAGGTTGTTTGTATTATATTTTCAAAAATGTTTGTAAAAAATTGCATTCATATAGGAGGGGCCCGATTTAGAATCATTTTGCATACATGTTTTCTATATTGTGATACACTATGCACTTCTGCACATTTGACTGCAAAATTGGTTGTACACTAATTGTTTGGATAGTTTAGGGTGGTTACTACATTACCCCATGATTTAATCATTGGAGTAATTTCAGGGACGAAATTCTTTTGGGGAGGGAATAATGTAACACCCCGTAAATATACGATAATAAATATTAATTAGGCTCCAAAAATGGAATTTGAGTAAATGGTGGAATTTGGCCATGAAACTTATACCATTGCGTTCGTGGTGATTTTCTGAGCAACATTTATATTTGGAGTTTCACGATCGGAGTTAAAACGAATGAAAATAATTAAATAACAAAATTGTTAATAAATAATAATTAAACCGGGACCCCACCGGTCGACCGCCACAATATGGTCGGTCGACAACTAGCAGTCGACCGCTCATAGGGGTGTGGTCGATCGGTCGAGGCATTTTGGAAAAGATTTGAACCTCGGCCAGTGGCTCGGATATAGTAATTAAAATCTAACGGATACGACTGATTCAAAAGCCTATAAATACAAGTATAACCCCTCCCTTCTCCTCTCATATTTTCTAGGGCAGCGGAGATCTGTCATTTCCTCTTCTCCACTATTCCTCTTATCTTTAAAATAGTTTGTATTTATACAAATTGGAGAAGAGCAGAAAATAATTAGAAGAATTGAAGGAGCAGATCAGAGTTGCACAAATAAAAAGGTAAATTTCAATATTATAAATCTATATTCCCCTTATTCCTAAATCTCTTCTCATATCTATAATTTTAGTGGTATGTGTACACTTTTATATATATTCTTAGGATTATAAAGGAAATAGAATTGATTCAAGGAATCAGATTTAGATCTAGAGATATGAAAAGCTTTTATAGGTGAGTGTGAAATTATGTGATTTGCTTATAACACTGGAATTTATTTCATTGGAATTTTATTTGATGTTCATGGCACAATAGAAATCTAAAGAGTTGTAGGCCTGAAATAAGCATATAAAACACCTCCTTTATATTCTATAAATAAATAGGAATATTGTTTACACCCAGATCTAGAAATCAGTCCCCAAGTTATTAAAAGTGAATATGGATAAAGTTCTAGAATTTGTTCCAGATCTACAACTGGGTTTTAAAAATATTAGTGTAATTCAGATTTGCTCTGGTTCTATTTAGAATATGAGTTTTGTATTTTAATTTGTTGGAAGTAATGTCTGTTTAATCTCCATGAATTTATCTAATATCCTAATTTCATAGAAAAAGTGCAATGTTTGAATTGACAAGGAATATACATCAAAAGAGGAAAGAGATATGCAAAGTATGGATTTTCTTTCCATAGTTTACACTGTCTATTTCAATAAAAAGGAAATGAATAATTCCTTGTAAATTCAAACTAAGAAAATCCCTTAATTTAGGTTAATTTATGAAAGATGATAATGGGAAAACTTTTTGGAAGGATGATTCTAACAGATTAAAATATAGAATGAAATATCCTAGTTAAAGGACTAATAATTGAAAATGTAATAATAAATTTATAAACCTATATAACTACGATAAAGCATTCCAAATAAAAATATAATTAATACAACATATTATGCATTTAATGTTCATATTAAATGTAAATTGAACGTTGGAATAGATCTTGTAATAAATGGTAGAATTGGAAAATAAAGATGCAAGGATTGTAACTCCAAAAATGAACAACAAATGTGTAACAAATTGGGAGTTACAATAATTTAAATAAGTTATAAACAGATGAAATGGGACTGAATAATGAAATTGGTAGGTTAACCATGGAAAAGATATGGAAGAAATAATGGTAAGGTTTGAATAAGTAAATAAATGTATTTGAAAACTTCCGTTAGGATAATAACCATTTATTATGGACAAAAGGGACATTTATGGGGATAATAAATAAAACATGCTAGGTAGCAATTAAACATTTTAAGGCAGCATAATTATCATTAGAATAAATTAAATCCTTAAATATGCAAATAGTGATTAGCGGGCTTTGTCCAGTAATAAAGCTTAGAACAATTAATTGGACTTAGTGGGTTATGATGCGAGGTCAATAAAGTTACACAACATAAGTCTGCCCTTTACTCAGAGGCTACCAGCAGTTGTGTTCACTTATTACTGATGTGAGATATCTCCAACCATAGGACCTGTGGGAAAAAGGGATATGCCCTAAAACATAGGACCTTCTTTAGGGATTAAAGGTATTAAGTGGTTGTTTAAGGGTCCACCTCTTTCCCTTATATGAAGTATTAAATGGTCGATGTTAGCGGTAGGCATGGTAAATTATATCTTGGAAAGGTCCGCTTTAATAGGAAGTATTAAGTGACCGAAGAGATTTCCATGCAATGTCTTCTAGATAGATACCAGTGAGGAGTCCGCCTTGAGAATAGGTATTAAATGATGCGGACCTACCTTAAATAAGGTATTAAATGGTCAAAGTCTGCCTAATTCCATTAAATAGGTATTAAGTTGCTTGGGTACTATCTCTCACATGGCTAGGACATTATTAGCGATAAATGCGGCTATTAAATATTATAAAGCTGTATAAAGAAGTCATCGGTCTCTGTAGCTAGGACCGATAGACTAACGTTGACGATGCGAAGTACCACTTCGGGGAATGAGGTATTAAATGGCCGTTGGGACTGTTTCCTCCCTATTCAAGAAGTATTAAGTAGCTGAGTTTTGGGTAGCATATGCACACTATGCATATGTCAGTATTATATACCTCAGAGAAGATTAGGTAGACACATCGTACGCGCATTAAAAAGATTTACCGTAAATAATAAGACATAACATTTAAATGGAAACCAATCGGTATAAGTTTGTATTGTGGATAAAGTATGCATTTTTCAATCACTAGAACATTGTTCTGACCTCCTCCTCATTACGACCCGTAGGATAGATTTAGAGGAACAAGTCACTGGAGAAAGACGAAACTATTGATGGAGAAGTCTTCTTATTCATGCTAGGTACTGACAAGGCGATTGGATATCCAAAGAATACCATTGATTCCAAGGTAGTGGCCTTAGTCAGTATTTATATCCTATTATATTTTATTTTCCTCTATGAGTTTAGTTTGATCTATCTCTGATATGCTGTGTTTATTACAGGTTACCAAACCAACGATCTATACCCTAATGGATTTAGGTTTCAATTTTTGTTGAAATTCTGGTACATTAAGGTGTGGATTGTTACACAATCATGCCCATATTGGCACTATTGCCCCATTTTGATCTTGTGGGGATGAGAAGAATTACATACGAAGAAATCGGGGCCACAACGTGGATGGTTGAGCCATTAGTTCTTGGATGTCATGTTCACACTTGGGAGAATAGGCAAATACACCACAGATGCATGACTTATGTCCATGATTGGATGGTCATGCGATCTATTCCCTAGTGCCACCATTAATGAATCGCTTTTAGGTGATGCCCGTATTTAGTGCATTCTTGACCATAAGTGCTGAACTCGCATGGTTTTGTCTGTGTGTGCCATAGATTCTTAAAGAGAATTCTTTTCATTTATTGTATAGATAATGATTTCAATGACTAGTCGCTTTATAATTTGGCTTACAAAAGTTTTGATGTCATATAATTTTGGCTTACAAAAGCGTTTAAGCAGAATAAGCTCTAAGCTGCTCCTGGTTCCATGTTTGGGGGGCGTTGGTGCCATTTGGACGAGTGAAGTGGTACGGTCTATTGGTTAAGACAAAGTTGATCATATATGGGCCTCCCTAATTAGGTATGATGACTCCATTAGTTGAGTTATGTGTATTATTAAAGGCTCGTTGTAGAAAGAGGTCGCCAACTATGAAGTTCCTTTGCTTGACCCTAGGGTTGTAGTGCTTAAAAAAAATTCTTTTGTAGGCTTTAGTCCTTTGACTCCATCATCCGCTCATTTAGGGAATTGAGGCCTAACAACAACAATTCTTCGTTCTGTTATTAGTTGTGGGTTAAACACCTCGATGATGGGATATTTACCTCTCCAACCAGCATTTCTTCATGCCCATAGGTCAGGGAAAAAGGTGAGTGCCTTGTTAATGTTCAGACAGATGATCTATATGACAAGAGCATGCATAGAAGGTCTTCGACTTAATTTCCTTCGACATTGGTTAAACTCTTCTTTAGGTACATCTTGATTGATTTGTTGATGACTTCCACTTGGCCGTTAGCTTGAAGGTAGGAAATAGAGGAGAAACACAATTTTGGTCCCATTCCTTTCAGAGAAGTTAAGGAACCGACTCCTTCCAAATTAGGTACAATTATCAGTTATAATTTTCTTTTGGAGAATGAATCTCCATTCGATGTTTTTAACAACAAACTTGAGGATCTTGGATGCGGTGACCCCTATGAGGGGCTTTGCATCAAATCATTTGGTGAAGTAGTCGACATGATTATATCCTCCTTCCGTATCTTGGAGCTTTCTGATCAGGCTGATCAACCACATGTCAAACAAACATGGGCAGATCATTGGAGACAGTAGGTTGGGGGAAGCTTTGGGAATATTGGCGTACCATTGGTAGTGGTCATATTTCTTGACGTAGTTTCGGGAATCTTTTATCATTATTGGCTAGTAATACACTACCAGGAAGCTTTCTTTGCAAGGCTTTGACTCCTAGCATGGTCTTCGCATAAGCCCCATTTAGTTCTTCTAGGATGTGCTCGGCTTTGGCTTGATTGATGCACTGTTGTAGTGGTGTGGAATATCATCTCCGGTATAATTTTCCATCCATGACCAGATAGTTAAGTGGTCTATATAGGATTTTTTTAGCTTCCTTTCATTCTCTAGGCAGTTTATCACTTACCGAGTACTTTAAAAGTTGGATCACCCAACTATCTTATGGTTTACTACCGATTTCCATGGCTGTCACCCTATGGTCGATGCAAGGGGAACGTCGATTTTCTAGCAGGACCCAAAGATTGGTCTCCACCGGGTTACTTGTAGTGTCGACCAAATTTTCATCCTTTGCATTCATCTCCCTTTGTATTTATTGAGTTTGATGTCAGAAAAGCTGCGAATTAGTCTCTTGGATTCGCCAACATATAAACTATGGTTTTTCTTATCACTTGAAAGCATTTGCAAAACTGATTAACCACAAGTAAGGAGTTGATGTAGTCCTTGAAGGACTACACCCCAATTCTTTGCATTCCTAAGGATGGCTAGTAGGCCCCCATATTTACCTTCTTTGTTTGTAACTTTGAAGTCTAGTCTTATAGTGAAATAGATTTCATATTCATCACGGTCGATAAGGACAATGAGTACCGATCGGTTGTTGTTTCTTCTTCATTGCTGTCCAGATTAGAGCATACAATAATGAAATCGGCCATAGCTTATCCTTTAATGGTGTTGTGGGGTTGGATGGTGATGTAAATGCTAGCCGAGCTCCACCACCCATTCTAATTGACGTCCCGCTATGTCAGGCCACTCACAATTTTCTTTAGTGGTCGATTAATGAGGACTCTAACAGGGTGAGCCTAGAAATACAAGAAGAATTTGCAAATGGTGATGAGTAGGCAATATTCTAGTTTCTCAAGCTTGGTGTATCTTGTTTTCGGGCTTGTGAGCCTCTTACTAATATAGTAGATTGGTCGTTATATGAGATCTTCGTTTCTTACCAAGGCAACACTGATCATGTGGTTGGTCACTATGAGGTATAGGTCTTCCCTATTTACAGGCTTTGAGAGTACCAAAGGAGTAGCCATATGATGCTTCAGCTCCTCAAAGGCTTTGGGGTAGTTGTTTGTCCAGGTAAAGGACTTCCCTTTCTTGATTATGTCGAAGAAGGGAATGCGCTTGTCTATTGCTTGAGAGATGAAATTGATGAGGCGAATGACTATTCCATTCAAGCTTAGGACTTTAATACCTCAGATATTGATTTTGATGACAACAACCACATGAATATAAATACTAATGGTTTGCTAAGTTGTATAGTATATATTACCGAATATTACACATGTACAAAATGAATAAACTTGAAGACTGATCAGTATAAAGACTAAAGTTCAAGAGTCAGAGATAATCAAGACTTATGAGTTTAAAGATAGAGATTTGAAGAGCTCAAGACTCTAGCGTATAGTTATGAGTCACTAGAATAAATTGTTATAGTCCCTGATGTAGATTTTGACCTTTATCATAAAATTTTGATCTTTGATATTTTATCAAAATAAATTATTTAAAATTCAAAATATATTTTTACAAATATTTTATAAAAGTTTTTATGTATTCAAAGTATTTAAAAACTATGTTTAAATTATTTTACAAAAATATAGAAGTTTGAAAACAATTTAAAGGAATTATTGTTTTTCAAAATAAACCTAGATATGTCGACATAGGCCTCCTATGTATGTCGATATATAGACCGTTGAAGATGTGTCTTTTGGATTTTGAATAGTTGTAATTTTTAACCTCATCTCTTTTCAAATAGACACATCCCTTCATACACTATATAAATGGTCTGGAAAACGAATTTTATTAATTACTTTCTCTACTTTCTTCTTACTCTAAATTCTCACCATACATTTCAAAAAATCCACTTTCTATGCTCTTCGAATAATTCAATCTCTACTTTACTACATTCATTCTCTACAAATTATTTACTATTTTGGAGGCATTCTCTCTATAAACTCAAAGATCAAACCAATATCAGAAGGGCTATAGGATATTTTATATCTCAAGTATAACTGTTTGTATTTGGAAATCAACGACTCTACTCTTATTTGTTTAGGTGTGCTTGTTGCCCATTCAAATCAAGTGGGTGTGCTTAGTAGCCGTCGAAATCTAGTAGGTGACCTTGTTGTTTGGTAAATCAAGAGAGTTTGCCTCGGACTCGTGAGACAGGAGGGTGTAGCTCGTAGCCTTGAAATCGAGACTTTATTCTGGTTCGCTTGCTTACTAGTTAAATTAGGCGATTGAAAAGAAAGCTGTACAATATTGTATGAGACTGGATGTAGGATTGGTTAATCTGAACAAGTATAAAATTCATAATGTCATCTCTCTTACTTCAATTTTTGTTATTGCTTTTATATTTATCTGTGATTACATCTGTGACTGATTAATTATTATAGAACTATGTTGACAATCTGTGAATTAATTTAAAATGTAACGACCCAGATTTTTGAACAATTTGTAATTAAATATTGGAATTATTTAATTAATCGAATCTTGAATTTTATTCAAATAAAAATGATTTTGAAAGCTTATTTGAATTTTGTTTAAATAAGAATGATATGAAAAGCTTTTAATT
This sequence comes from Allium fistulosum, assembly GCA_030737815.1. Taxonomy (NCBI): domain Eukaryota; kingdom Viridiplantae; phylum Streptophyta; class Magnoliopsida; order Asparagales; family Amaryllidaceae; genus Allium; species Allium fistulosum. The sequence goes on along the minus strand of CM060903.1, from coordinate 801,369,746 downwards.
TAAAATTAGAATTGATTAAAATTATTTTTATAATAATTAGTTTTAATTAACGTGTGAAATTATCATTCCAAGGTACTGTCTTTGATTTTGACGAAACTAGTGCCACCGAATTCGGAATAATGAATTGTTATATGCCGTTGAGTTTCATAACAATTGAATGTGCCGTGAGGTCGTGCATGCTTGAAACGCGCAATGTTAAATTCAAAAGAATAAAATATGTTATCTTTTTCCTATAAATAGACTTAAATCTCTAACCTATTTTATTATCTCATCCCTTTTCTTTTATTCGTCTCCAGTTAACCAAAATGTAGCTGCCTCTTTCATCGAATTGTTCTCGGAGCTTCGATCGATGAAATTCGAGGAGCGTGGATCCATTAGCTTCGTATGAGGAAGGGCATCATGGTAATAGTGAAGATGCATTGGTGGAGGGATCTAGTTTAAATACAACATTGGTATGGGGAGAGCGACAAATTGCTACAGTCGAATAAAACTCCAAGCTCCAGGTCGTGATTTAGTGAAGGCGTGCAGAGGCGAAATTGATTGTACGTTTGGACTCCTAGCGGCGATTGGAGATCATTGGGGGTGGTTTGATGATGGTCGGAGCTCCAAGGTGGAAAGCGATAGTTAGGGTAGCGTAGAGCATCTTCTTGTCTCTTTTTGATTTGGGGTTGCGATCGTGTGGCCGTTGGTGCCTGGAATGATCGGTGTGGAATAACCTTTACCTTAGTTATCTCCTCCTCCCTCTAATCCCATCTTCTTCCCCATGTGCACATCCCAGATACGAACCCAAAAATGCACATGGCCTCTCTCTTTACAAACATCGATTCGAACCACCTATCATTCCATCCTGCTCCACATCGCACACTCATCGCAGTTAATAATATTTTATAATCCGATAACTTATAAAAATCGTATCTTGTTCATACGAGCCCTAATTGAGGTGTCATTTTCGCTGTTGCGTTCGTATCGGGATTATCTATGTAATGGAGTTGGATTCGTTGAGTTTGGAGCTAGTAAGAATTTTAGTCAAAATCGAACGGTATATGATTTTGGACTATTCGGATACGCGAAAGCGTTAACTAGAGCTTGTGTGAGTTTTACTCACCAGTTGATTTATTATATATTGTTGTTCATATATAGCTGCTGTTGTATTGAAAATATAAACTGTATAATAATAAATGCAATTTATTACTTTTGGACCAAGCCAAGTTTTGTAAATAAGTGATAACATTATTATTGAGTATAATGTATCTATTGATTATCTATAACATGTATCGTGGTCCAAACCATTTGTTTACAAGTTTGATATTACTTTGTGAAAAGTGATATTGCATTATATATGTTCGAAATGATATAGTCGTTATAAACGTGTTTTGAAATCCCTGATATTTGACATATGCTAAATTGGATAAATAGGAAAAATTGTGGAAACATATATGTACATATATATTGAGTTGTTCTACACACATTTGGGTGTTTGACATAAAAGGAATTAGTTTGAAAATTTATGGAAATTGTAAATGGTACAAGCAAAACGGTCGCGATGGATGCACTTTGAAATCACTGTGATCTGCGATTTTAAAGTTAACTTTGGAAGACATCTTAGGACTTATTCGTATTTGTAATAATAACTGTTAGCGTACTTATTACTGGGAATAACAAGGTTTAAATATATTTATGAAAATCATTTATGGATTTATAAAGATATGGTTTTAAATTATTAAAGCAGGTTTTAAAGTGGTATTTTAAACAAAGGTTTTAAAATATAGTATAAGTATTTTAAAAGTAAGTTTTAGTATATATATGGTTTTAAAATTTATTAAAGATTTTTTTAAAAGAATTTTATATTATAATATTTTACAAACGGTTTATAGTATTTTATTGAATATCTTATTTTTATAAATAAATTAGTCCATGTAAATATCTATCTTTTTAAAGGTATTTTAGTATATTTAGAAGTTTTAAAAAGGAAGTTTGGTATTTGTAAAGGAATTTAAAAGGAGTTTTTAGATTATAACACTTATGATATAATGGATTGTTTTATTAATTGATATAAAAGGTATATTACCTTGTTTAATAAATGGAAATGTACTTAGAACTTTAAAAAGGATATTTTAAAGTTAGTACAAGTATAAAAGTGATTTTGAGTTTGTAGTATCTATGTTTGTGCAACATCTGTTTTAATCCATTTAACTATACTTCTGAAAAGTAATTAGATCCTTAAAATGGAGTTTTAAAGATAACAGAATAGGAAACGGTTTTGGGGTTTGTCGTAAACACTGTTTTAGTAACATTTGTTTTTAACCCTTAGATAATATTTTAAAGTATTAAAATATTGTTAAATGAGTTTGAAAATACTTAGATCTTTAATAATGGAAATTTAAAGATAATAACAAGTATGAATTGGTTTTGGGTTTGTTGTGGCAATGTGTTAGTAACATTCACCTTTAACTCGTTTTGATTATACTTATGAATGTCAATTGGCCTTTAAAATGGAGTTTTATAGATAATCATAAGTGAAATAGTTTTGGATTTGTAGTGACAGTGTTTGAGTAACATTTGTCTCGAGTCCTATGAAATTGATTTGTGAATATACTTATACGATTGAGACAAGTATATGAATACTTTTGGGAATGTTTAAATGTGTTGAAAATGAATAGTGATGTTTAATTAAATAGTGAAGTTTAATTAATAAATGGAGTTTCATTTATAAAGGAGTTTATTGAGTAAAAATGAGTTTTATTAATAAAAGAGGTTTTTAATTAATAAATGAAGATTAATTAAAAAGGGGATTAGAAGTCGTTTATATAACTTGATTGTGCTTGTTTGTTCGATTATGCTTTGTGTGTTACTTGCTTATGGACAGTGTACGGGAACTAGTTTCTCGTATGCAATTATTCTCATTGTATTGGATTGTTTATTTATTTGATAGTTAAATAACCAGCTATCAAATATTATCCAAAATATACTTTGGAAATATCTAGAAGAAACATATGAATTCTATGGTACAGTTATCCGAGGTGATGCTATACTATACGTATAAACTCGTTTTACTCTTCTAGGACAAATGATGTGGAAATCCGTCCACTTAAGCGGTTAGGAGTGATCTCCGATCTTATGTATTATCTGTTTATATCCTATAGAACCGAGGTTGAGATTCCTGGGAAATCGATTGATTGGTTTTGGAGCACCTAGTAAGTGGAGGAGTGTACTTATATGAGATGACTTGAAACCATAATCACTCCAAAACCATATGAATTCTATGTTTTGGAAGAGGTTCGTGATTGATTCCTGATTGCTTCGTTATTGCTTCATGATGCTGGAGTCTAAGTGGAGATTCAAGATGTGTTTGAGATGCTCAAACACATGAAGTTGTTCGTGATCTATTCAGGATGTGGGAATCCATGTGTGATTCCGAGACCTGTAGAGGTATGGGAATTCATGTGTGGTTCCGAGATTTGTTGAGATATGAGAATCCATGTGTTGTTCCATGATCTGTTTGAGTTGGAGCTCATGTGGAAGATCTGTTTGAGTGGTGACTCATGGGATGGAATGCCAGACGTAGCCTCATCAGCGGGTATGACTAAAACCAGAGATAAGAGACATAGCCAATAGGGTTGGCAAACCCATAGAGTGCATGCAACTCCATTTCTAGAGGTACTTATTATGATATGCATGTAGGAGCAATGCATCATGTCTTAGCAAGACCAGCTATGGTTTTGCTATGGTACATTCACTAGAGATGTATGACGCTTCAGAAGGTGTTAACAGGGTTTTTAACCCATCAGAATTCAATAGGAGTAATAAGATTCGAACTATGCCAAAATAACTCGAGACTCAACCAAAACAACAAAGCAAACAAGCCAATAGGACTCAAGGAAAATCAGCCAATAAAATACTATATAGATGGATCGCTAACGATCTATCACCTATGGATCACTAGCGATCCATAGGGAAGCATCATGAGTCATCCAAACCTCTTGCATTATGATTCATTACCACTTCTAAGCATGCTTGCCAAGTTTCATAGCATGCCAAACAATCTAGCTCGAGAAGTGAAGACTCATCTGATTCAAGCTATTTGACCAAAAGCAGCTAACCTTAAATTTATAGGGCAGGTTCCACATACCCTAGAGAGAGTACCTGCAAAGTTTCATCTGGTTTTGTTAAGTTTTAAGCGAGTTATGGATGATTCTTCTCAACATTGGGCCAGCTTGATCCATCAGATCCGATCCATGAGGGTTGGGCCCCATGACCTATGATCCATAGGGGAGGCTGTCCCACTCATCTACATTACATGTGTGAAATTTCGTGTGGTTTGGTTAAGTATTGAGTGAGTTGTGGATGATTCTTCTAGACCAGATGACCCATGAAGACGGATGATCAAACGAACTCCAAACGACTTGATATTTGGACAAGACACTTAAATAGAAGATATGAAGACAACCAAACTAAGATCACTCGAAAATATGCTAAGTGGATGGATAGCTAGCGATCCATCCCCTGTGGATAGCTAGCGATCCATCAAGATAGGTCGGATCACCCTCAGACTTTCCAAGCACCTTCGTAGCACTAAGTAAAGGCTTCTGGTAGAAAAATATGCTAAGTTGATGGATAGCTAGCAATCCATCCCCTATGAATAGCTAGCGATCTATAGAAATAACTCATACTGATTTGAGATTTTCGGTGATGACTTGGCATAACAATTGGACTCTTCTGCACTTGGACTTTTGGCCCAATACTCACTGAATTTTCCTATAAATACTCACCTACCTGCAAGTAGAGATGGATCTTTTCTGGGGAGAGAGTCGCCATTACTCTACTGGAATTCCTTCACTTCTTCAACTTTCTTCTCCCTCACAACAATCATCAAGAGGGTTACTGTGATTCTACAGTCAACCCTTGTACTTGTGACTCATTCTAACTCATTGTAACTTAGATCTAAGGATTAACTAGTTGATATCCAGAGAGATTCAACTAGTATAATCATAATAAAGATTAATTAAAGTGGACGTAGGCCAGAGTCAGCCGAACCACTACAAAAATTTTGCGTCTCTTTTCTTACTTCTACTTTTTATTTGTTGTTTATCTGAGATTTATGCTGCTGATTATCTGCACTGGTGCTTTCACACTCGATCCAGGGTGTTCATCCTTTTTTTTGGGTTAACAGAAGGATATCTCTGATCCTTGTGCAGTAGACCAGAGTCGGCTTTGATCCAAGGAGATCTACGTGGAAATCTTACACAATTAACGAACGCACCTTAGCGGTTGTGATTGTATACCTATTATTGTTGTGATGTACACTCACTTGCATTGCAACTATGTGATTATTTATATTCCACACCTTAAACGTTATTATATTATCACTAGATTTTATAGCAAAAATGGTTTGGTTATCGTAATGTAAAACCCATCCGTATTTATTGGCGGTGTGGTCTTACGAGATACCCTTGTTTAGAAGTGTTTTAAGATATAGTAAATCTATATGATTTGAGTTTCTCACACTTGTTTACCAGACTAATCCGGGTGTTATTTTCTTAATGCCATGGTCAGCTTGTGTATGTTTCCAAGTTTAGCTGTTGTTCATTGGAGCTCTTGGAAAGGAGCTGGATGATTTCCTACCATACTTATTTTCCATTGCATTACTTGATTATTTCTATCAGCATTTGTGAGGATAGGTTGTTATAACTGTCCAGGCTGATGATATGTTAGTTTACCCTGATTGATGTATGTATATAAAAAATTTCTTTTTGGTAATGACCTTTTGAAATATTATATATTATCGTTCCGCATGTGAGATTATGATATTTTGCTCTCTTCTTTCTAGTTCTATTTCTTTTTCGCTTTATTTTCCCCTAACAATTTGTCATTCTAGCACTTGGGTGCTCGACAGGTGAATATTGTGGATTATTAATGTCGAAAATGCGAATTGTTACACTTGGTATCAGAGCTAAAGTTTAAGCGAGAACCTTGACTTTGATGGGTATAACTCATTGAGAGATAGGGTAATGGAATGCCTTATTATGAGTTGAGTGTATATATACGAGAGTGCACATATGTTATTGTTATAAAAATATTTTGTATTGTGTTAGTTGGTTTGTAGAGTGACTTATGGGTTCTGATCAATACGTATTGCTAGCGTTATTGACAGAGATCTCTAAACACTTAGATATGGGAAACCGACATAGTATTGTTTTCGAAATTGGTAAATGAAATAATTTTACCTAAGATTATATGTTATATATAAAAGAATAGTTTTCATAAAATAATATTGTTATTTATGATGTGTTTGTTTGTTAGGAAATGGTAATATTCTAGTATTATCATTTGTGGTTTGATTTGTTCTGCTCGACCAGTTTATGAGCAGTTTTACCTTTTCACTGTGTGGGTTGGGTAGATAATAAATTGTGGGAACATTGAAACGGACACCTTGTGAATTAAGTTTCACAATTTGACTATGAGGTGTTTGGTGATAATGCTGGGTTAAAATTTGATTTGATTAAAAGATTTCATTATAATCTAAAAAAAGATATTTTGGAATAAACAATTGTGTTATGATTTTATATAAGGAAATGACTTATATAAATATGGTTTATAAGTATAGTTTATAAATATGAAAAGAATTTAAACTAAGAATTTGAGAACTTAAATCCTGGTGTTTTAGTAATTGGTTTTCTAAGGTTTTGGAAAATAATACTAGTATTATTTGGAAGTAAATATTTGGTAATTGGTATTTGGAAATTGATGTCATGGTACTTAGTAATATTTACGAAGTATTTGATACCGTTTTGAAAATGATTTTGGTTAAGTCCGAAGGCATGGTTTGGATGTACTGAACTCACTTCTATCGCTGGAAAATGATTCTGATGATGACTGAAGCATCATCGACATTTATTTTCGGGTTTCAAAGTGGGGGATGCTATAGTAGCAATTTTCTATAGAGTTGTTTTGGTAAAACAGATTTTGATTTAAATCTCGGAAATATGATTTGGTATACAAAAGTTATAAGTGTATATATTTCAAAATGATTTGAAATAAGATCGGGTGTTTATCTCTTGAGTTTTCAGTTCATATAATTTATGGACTCATATATCCTATGCATTAGGGTAAGTTTGGTTGTGCATCTTGTTTGATCCGTTGATTAGTAATTTTCATTTGCCAAAATGAAATGGAATTTTTGACGATTTTTGATAGTCGAAACTTCGAAAATTGTGTAAGAAATTAATCAAGTGTTTTATGAAAATATAAAGATAAGTTTATATAACACTAGAACTTAGAAGATAATAGAATTTGGAAGCTAAGTGTTTATATAAGTTAAGTTTTATATCATGCTTGATTTGAAGAGATAGTAGAATTTAAACAAGATTTAAATTGATTGAATATCCATGTTAAGCAAAATGAATTGGATATTTTTGTATATACTCTAAGGATATAGTCGAGTATTATACGAGTATGAACTTAAGTTATTAAATGCTTAATAACTTGAAGTAAAATTTATGAAATGGTTCATAAATGATTTTAGTATTAAACGAGAAATGCTAAGTGAAACTAAATGTGAATTGAAATGGAAAGAAATTGGTGTAGGTAAGAAACTAATTGAATTAGATTACGTAAGTTGTACATAGATCATCTAATCTGTTTGGCACTTTTTGATCTAGGATTCGAGTACATGGATTTCAAGGTGATTCACATCGGTCCGAGTTAGGATTTTTCACTCGATTCTCGATGGAGAATACTTGATACAGATTTTTGATACGACCTTGAAGTTTTCTATCATAGTATATGGTTATGTAAGGAAAACAGAGATCAGAATCTGCACTAGAGAAGTTAGGTGGGATATACTAGTTCGGAAGTGAAATTTATGCGATCGAGCTAGTGATCAAATTTGATATTGCGTACGGATGGTATATGTATATCGTACGGGCTTTATAAATATATGTATGCTATGTGTGTTTGCTTGTGGAGAGTTTGGGGGATGACTCTTCGAATTGTTTGGGGTAGCATAAGTGACCGACTGAGTAATACCTGAGGCTGTTGAGCATAAGGCACACTTAGCAGATCGATTGTCATCCTTGTGCGATGAGGGGCTTCTGAAGCTGGGCAAACCATGAGTTTTGATTGCTAGTAACGAAAATACTGTATAGTATTGTTATATGGTTGTTTCTATGGTTGCTAGTGATTGCAATACCGTTAGGTATTGATGGGTGATTATTGCTTTTGCTTCTTATGTTGGAATTTCAGAGCGAAATTCTTTTAAGAGGAGAAGAATGTAACGACTAGGATTTTTGAACAGTCTATAATTAAATATTGGAATTATTTAATTAAGTGAGTCTTGGATTTAATTCAAATAAAAATGATTTCGAAAGCTTATTTCGATTTTGTTTAAATAAGAATGATATGAAAAGCTTTTAATTTAAAATTAAAAGTGATTAAAGTTGTTTTAGTAATAATTTGTTTTAATTAACATGTAAAATTATCATTCCGGGGCACTGTCTTGGATTTTGACGAAACTAGTACCATCGAATCTAGAATAATGAATTGTTATACACCGTCGAGATTCGTGACGATTAGATGTGCTGTGTGGTCGTGCGTGCTCGAAACATGCAACATTAAACTTAAAAGAATAAAATATATTATCTTTTTCGTATAAATAGACTTAAATCTCTGAACCTATTTTTATTATCTCCTTCCTCTTCTTTTATCTGCCTCCAGTAAACCAAAATACAGCCGCCTCTTTCATCGAATTGTTCCCGGAGCCTCGTTTGATGAAATTCGACGAGGGTGGATCCATTAGCTTCGTATAGGAAAGGGCATCATGGTAGTGTGCTTCGATTTGGGTATGGTGATGGTGGTGGGTGTTCGACATGTACGGCAGCACCTAGGGCAAGAACTTTCCATCGATAGAGAAGAAATTGGACTTTGGCATGAGTGGCGTTGCGTTTCTCTGGTGAAGATGCACTAGTGGGGGGAGCTAGGTGAAGTGCGACGCTGGTATGAGGAGAGTGACAAATTGCTACAGTCGAATGAAGCTCCAAGTCGTGATTTAGTGAAGGCGTGCAGAGGCAAAATCGATTGTATGTTTAGACTCGTAGCAGTGATTGGAGATCGTTGGCGGTGGTTTGACAGTGGTCGGAGCTCTAAGGTGGAAAGCGACAGTTAGGGCAGCATAGAGGTGCTTCTTGTCGCTTTCTGATTTGGAGTTACGGTCGTATGGCCGTTGGTACCATTGCGATGAGTGCGCGATGTGGAGTGGGATAAAATGATCGTGGGTAGAATCGATGTTTATGGAGAAAGAGGTCGTGTGCATTTTTGGGTTCATATCTGGGATGTGCACGAGTGTACATGAAGATGAAGAAGGGATTAGAGGGAGGAGGAGATAATTATGGTAAATGTTAATCTAATTATCTTAATTAGTTATATTTTATAATTCGATAACTTATAAAAATCATATCTTGTTTATACGAGGTCCGACTGAGGCGCCGTTTTCGCCGTTGCATTCGTATTGGGATTATCTACTCAATGGAGTTGGATTTTTCGAGTTTGGAGCTAGTTGGAATTTTAGTCGAAATAGAACAACGTTCGATTTTGGACTATTTGGAAATGCGAAAGTGTTAACTAGAGCTTGGGTGAGTTTTACTCATCAGTTGATTGATTATATATTGTTGTATATATATAGTAGCTATTGTATTAAAAATATAAACTTTATAACGAACAATACAAGTATTACTTTTGGACGCCGCTTTGTTTTGTAAAATAAGTGAGAATATTATTATTGAGTATAATATCTTTATTGATCATCTATAACATGTATCGTGGCCCAAACTACTTGTTTACATGTTTGATATTACTTTGTGAAAAGTGACAGTGCATTATATACATTAGAAACGATATAGTTGTTATAAACGTGCTTTGAAATCCCTGATATTCGACATATGTTAAATTGGATAAATAAGGAAAATTGTGGAAATATATATGTACATATATATTAGGTTGTTCTACACATGTTTGGGTGTGTTTGACATAAAATGAATTGGTTTGGAAATTTATGGAAATTGTAAATGGTAAAAGCAAAACGGTCGCGATGGATGCACTTTGAAATAGCTATGATCTGCGATTTTAAAGTTAACTTTGAAAGACATCTTAGGGCTTATTCGTATTTGTAATAAGTACTGTTAGCATACTTATTACCGAGAAATATCAATGTTTAAATATATTTATGAATATCATTTATGATACCAAGTTGTGATGCCCCACCCTGAGAATCAATGCTGAAATTAAGCTTTGTTCCCAAAGCTTGCTGAAGACTTTGCCAGAAATGACTCTTGAAAAGCAGATCACAGTCACAAACAATCGAATGCCTTTCCGAGTAAGGCTGGTGAGAGAAAGCAATGCGAGAAAAATCCTTAATGAATCGGCGGTAGTAACTCGCCAATCCAAGGAAGCTGCGAATCTCATGAACATTCTCAGGCCTCTTCCAATTCTGGATGGCTTGGATCTTTGAAGGATCGACCGAAATGCCCTCGGAAGAAATAATGTTGCCTAAGAACTTAACCTTATTCTTGATGGTCAACTCGTTAAGCTTTGGAACTTTTGTTTTTGCTAGATTGTGAGCTTATACAACTCACCTTTAAAATAAAATTTTCAAAATAATATAAAGATATGGTTTTAGATTATCAAAGCAGGTTTTAAAGTGGTGTTTTAAACAAAGTTTTAAAATATAGCATGAGTATATTCAAAGTATGTTTTAGTATATACATGGTTTTAAAAGTTATTAAAGATTTTGTATTATAATATTTTACAAATGGTTTATAGTATTTTATTTAAATCTTAGTTTTATAAATAAACTAGTTTATGTAAATATCTATCTTTTTAAAGGTATTTTAATATATTAGAAGTTTTAAAAAGGAAGTTTGGTATTTGTAAAGGAATTTAAAAGGAGTTTTTTGATTATAACACTTATGATATAATTGATTGCTTTATAAATTGATTTAAAAGGTATATTACCTTGTTTAATAAATAGAGATGTACTTAGAACTTTAAAAAGGATATTTTAAAGTTAGTGGCAAGTATAAAAGTGATTTTGGGTTTATAGTATCGATGTTTGTGCAACATCTGTTTTAACGCATTTAACTATACTTTTGAAAAGTAATTAGATCTTTAAAATAGAATTTTAAAGATAATGGAATAGGAAGCGGTTTTGGGGTTTGACGTAAACAATGTTTTGGTGACATTTTTTTTAAAACCCTTAGATAATATTTTAAAGTGTAAAATATTGTTAAATGAGTTTGGAAAATACATAGATCTTTAATAATGAAATTTTAAAGATAATAACAAGTATGAATTGGTTTTGCGTTTTGTTGTGGCAATGTGTTGGTAACATTCGCCTTTAACCCGTTTTGATTATACTTATAAACGTAAATAGGTCTTAAAAATATAATTTTAAAGATAATCATAAGTGAAATAGTTTTGGGTTTGTAGTGACAGTGTTTGAGTAGCATTTCTCTTGAGCCCTTTGAAATTGATTTGTGAATATACTTACACGATTGAGATAAGTATATGAATACTTTTTGAAAGTGTTTGAAATGTGTTGAAAATGAATAGTGATGTTTTAATTAAATAGGGAAGTTTAAAAAATAAATGGAGTTTCATTTATAAAGGAGTTTATTGAGTAAAAATGGGTTTTACTAGTAAAAGAGGTTTTTAATTAATAAATGATGATTAATTAAAAAAGGGATTAGAAGTCGTTTATATGACTTGATCGTGCTTGTTTGTTCGATCATGCTTTGTGTGTTACTAGCTTATGGGTAGTGTACGGGAACTAGTTTCCCGTATGCAATTATTCTCATTGTATTAGAATGTTTGTTTATTTGATAGTTAAATAACCGGCTATCAAATATTATCCAAAATATACTCTAGAAATATCTAGAAGAAACACGGAAATTATATGGTACATTTATCTGAGGTGATGCTATACTGTATGCATAAACTCGTTTTTCTCTTCTAGGACGAATGATAAGAAAATCCATCCGCTTAAACGGTTAGGAGGTGATCTCTGATCTTATATATTGTCTGTTTATTTCCCACAGAACCGGAGTTGAGATTCTTGAGAAATCGATCGATTGGTTTTGGAGCATCCGGTAAGCAGTGGAGTGTACTTATATGAGATGACTTGAAACCATAACCACTCCAAAACCATATATGTGTTCTATTCTTTGGAAGTGGTTCGTGGTTGCTTTGTGATTGGTTCGTGATTGCTTCGTGATGCTGGAATCTATGTGGAGATTCGAGAACTGTTTGAGATGCTTGAACACATGCAGTTGTTCGTGATCTATTCAGGATGTGGGAATCCATATGTGTTTTCGAGACCCATTGAGTTATGGGAATCCATTTTTGATTCCGAGATCTGTTGAGGAATCCATGTGTGGTTCCGAGATCTGTTGAGATATGAGAATCCATGTGTGGTTCTGTGATCTGTTCGAGCTGGAGCTTTTGTGGAAGATCTGTTCGTGTGATGACACGTGTGCTAGAATGCCAGACGTAGCCTCATTAGCAGGTATGACTAAAACCAGAGATAGGAGACATAGTCAGTAGGGTTGGCTAACATATAGGGTGCATACGACTCCATTAGAGGTACTTATTGAGATATGCATGCGGGAGCGATGCATCAGGTCTTAGCAAGACCAGCTATGGTTTCCCTATGGTACATGCACTAGAGATGTATGATGCTTTGAAAGGATATCTCTGATCCTTGTGCAGTAGATCAGAGTCGGCTTTGATCCGAGGAGATCTACGTGGAAATCTTACACAATTAGCGAATGCGCCTTAGCGGTTGTGATTATATACCTCTTATTGTTGTGATGTGCACACATCCGCATCGCAGCTATGTGATTATTTATTCCATACCTTGGACATTATTATATTATCACTAGATTTGATAATATAAATGGTTTGGTTATCGTGAGGTAAAAATCCGTTCGTGTTTATTGGCGGTGTGGTCTTACGAGATACTCTTATTTTGAAGTATTTTAAGATATAGTAAATCTATATGATTTGAGTTTCTCACGCTGGTTTACCAAACTGATCCAGGTGTTATTTTATTAATGCTCGGGTCAGCTCGAGTATGTTTCCAGGTTTAGCTATTGTTCATTGGAGCTCTTGGAGAGAAGTTGGATGATTTCCTACCGTACTTATTTTCCACCGCATTACTTGATTGTTTCTATCAGCATTTGTGAGGACAGGTTGTTATAACTGTCTGACTAATGATAGGTTAGTTTATTCTGATTGATGTATGTATATAAAAGTTTTCTTTTTGGTAAAGACCTTTTGAGATATTATATATTATTGTTTTGCATGTGAGATTTTGATATTGCGTTCTTTCTTATTCTATTTCTTTTTTCTTTTATTTTACCCTAACAATTCGTCTTTCCGGCACTTGCGTGCTTGGCGCGCGAATACTATGGATGTATTAGTGTCGACATTCAGGGGTTAAAAAGGTGAATCATTACATAAAACTTGAAACAAAGTTAAAAAGATTCATAAAAGTTATAATACACTATTCACCCCCCCTCTAGTGTTAAATCAGCCTTAGGATCCGTTACACCATAACCTACATTTGGTATCAGAGCCTTGGGTTTTCAAAAACTCATAATTTTATTTTTGAAAAGTATAAATGGCTATTAACCCTGGTATTTCACATTTTAACACTTTAGTTGAAGGATAATCAACTGCTATACCCCCACTATTTAATGGTAGTAATTACACTTATTGGTCATTTAGGAATAAGATTTATTTATAGTTTAATGGTTTAGATATTTGGAATATTACATAGAGTGAATACACTGAACCTCAAACTGAATACTCTATATGAACACCAGACCAATTAACACAAGCACTTAATAATTCTAAGGCCATGAATATTTAATTTTGTTCATCAGATAAAAATGACTTTAATAGAGCCTATTTTTTTAATTTTCCATATGAAATCTGGAGAACACTACAAGTTACACATGAGAGCACTAGTAAAGTGAAACAGACAAAAATTTTCATGCTAACCAATCAGTTTCAATTATTTAAAATGAAACAAAATGAGTCTATTTCTGATATGTATTCTAGATTTCAAGATATAGTTCATTCTTTAGTACCATTAGGTAAAAATTTCTCTGAAGATGACCAAATTAGAAAAGTCCTTAATTCACTCTCTTTGGAGTGGGATTAAAAGACATTAGCGATAGAAGAGCTGATGACATTAGTACTTTAAAAACTGAAGAATTAATAGGTAATCTAATGACCTATGAAGCATAGTTGCAGGGTAGAAGAGAAAATAAAGCAATATAAAACAAATCAATTTCCTTCAATGCTACAACTAACGATCAGAATTTAAATCAGGACGATAATGATGAGGAGATTGCTCTTATGACTCAAAATTTAAAAAAAAATTAAAGTACAAAAAGATGAATAACTTCCGTAGACCTGAAACAAAAAATTCTAGAAATGAGACTATAATTAAATGTTACAATTGTTATGAACCTAATCATCTGTAAAGAGATTGTCTATATCAGAAGAAGTCAAAGATCATGCCTGCAACTGATTCATCTAAAAAGAGAAAGAGGTCTTACACCGTAACTTTAGATGATCCTGATACTGCATCAAGTGTCAATGAACCAGATACAAAAATGTCAATATGTGTTTCACAGCAATAGACGGTTAACCGGATTGGAACAAAGGACAATAGCAAAAGTGTTACTTTGTACATTTATTTTTTATTTTATTTCATTTGTTTGGAATTATTAGATTTAGGAATAAATATAGATTAGCAGTAATAATGAGTGTATAAGAGTGTGTGTGTGTCTATATATATATATATATATATATATATATATTTATTTATAGGGATATTTTTTTACCTTAGTTTAATTTTTGGAATTTTCAGCCTATATGTCGACATAGCCCACATATGTATGTCGACATATCTATCAGAAAATTAGAGAATCTTTTCAAATTCAAACTATTGAAATTCCCTCTCTTTTGCATTAATTTAAAAAAAACTAAGAAAATGCATCTTTTCAACTGAAAAATGTCAGTTCACTCTCTATTAATTAACCATTCCTATTCCTTCATTCACTTGCAATTTATTTCAAGATTCAAAATCACCGTTCACTCTCCTACTTTCAAAACTACTCAAAAATGTCTTCCTCAAACCAACCTTCCTCATCCAAAGCAATTAGGTTTACCAAAAAGATCAAAAGTCAACTTTTCAATGATCAAGAGTCCATTGAAACTTATATTGAGTATGCTGCTTATGAAAAAATATTTTTGGGAAGGTTTGCAAATTTTAATGAGTTTAATTCTTATGGTTTACAACATCTTGCTTTTGAAAATGGTATTTTTGGTTTAACCGAGTTATCTTAGAATGATTTTGATTGTGATCTTGATTTAGGTAAAATGTTTTATACAAATTTATATGGAAAGTTTTTTCAAGGACAAGAAGGTAAAATTTGGAATAGTGTAAAAGATACTATTATTGTTTTGGATTGCAAAATTTTGGGACAAATTCTTGGTTGTAAAAATAGTGAAAATGACCTCTCCACTTTTGAAATTGATTATGATAATAGCGAAGTTTTGCATAATTTGTTTTCTAATGATGAAGAATATGGTTTTAAGAGCAAAAATCTTAGGCCTAAAGCAAGACTAATGAGTCTTATTTTACGACAAAATATTACATCAAGGATGGGGAATTATAATAACTCGACTTCAAAAGTTTTCAAAGCTCTTTATGTTATTTTTGGAGAATATGATATAAATTGGACACAAGTGATTTTGGATGACTTTGTTCAAAAGAAAATCTCTGGGCATGAGAACATACTATACCATGGTGTGTATCTTACTAGAATTTTCAATTATTTTAGTATCGATCTAAGAGGTGAAAACATTTTGCCTCACAAAGTTTTCGACAAAACCAAATTCTCTCTTATGTACATTCCTCTTGAATTCGAACCTTATGAATCACTTTCCGAAAATAAAGTGAGATTGGCAAGGGTAGAAGAACAGGAGATTCTTCAAGAAGAAGAAGAAAGCGATGTATGGAAATTGAAGAGGAGGAAGAACAAGAAGTGGAATAGAGGAAATGGAAACTTCTGTAGAAAGCTTTGACAAACCATCTCGTTATTCTAACAAAGTGTTTTTCAAGAACCAAGAGAAGCTTCTCAACAACCAAAAGAAGCTTAAACTCTCCTTTAGTAAAAAGTTCACTTCTCTCTCCAACGAAGTGGACAAATACTTTGGGAAGATCCTAAGAAAACTTGTTAGAAACTCTTCTTCTTCATCATCAACTTTTTAGATCTTTTATCTACATTTGTATCTCTTAGCCGTATGTTTTTCTAGTTTTATTTCATGTTATTTTCATGTATTTTTCTATAATGTCCATGTACTTCGATTTTAATTTATGCAATTTAGTTATTGCTGTTCAATAATGATTATCATAGTCTCTGCAAATCATGAAAATATAATAGTATCAAGTATATAGAAAAATTAGAACAAAAACATAAATTGTTCAAATTAAGGCACATTTGTCGATATACTCCTCATCCATATGTCGATATATATTGGCCAGTTTTGAAAAAATTTAAATTTCAAGAATTGGTAACTACCTTTAAATTAGTTATTTAACTCACTTTTTCATCTCTATTTAACCCTTTTCTTCTAGAAAAACTCAACATTAATTCATGCTTTCAATTCTTTCCATTCTAAACAATTCCTTTCATAAAAATGAGTTCTCCACATCAAAAACTTTGTGAAAACTTAGAAGAAATACTTCAATCTTTTAAAGATGTTCTCCATTTCGTTCTCTGAAATCAAAGACCTTTGAAATTAAGTCAAATGCAAATGATAAAGGAATAATAGAAACATTTTGATGCTCTTCATTGATTAATTTCCTCACTTATCAAAGATGGTCAAAACAACAGCCCAGAATGCTCAAATTTCAAACCAAACATGGAACAAGAATCTAGTATTCCAATTTTTAGATCTGAAGGATGGGTTGAAGTTCCAAGGGAAATATAGTATTCCAATTTGTTTCTAATTTGTAAGTGTGTATTTTAAAACTTGTATACTTAAGTTTGATTGGTTTGTAAATACTTAATATTGTTAAGTTTGGATTGTTGTTAGTTTGTATATATGATTTAACCTAGTTGTTTAGGATTGTTTGTATGTTTTGATTATGTGATAGTTTGATTTGTATTTTAGAATAATTAATAAATTTTGTCTTATATAGTCAATATTTAGTATATGATTTAGGATTTAATCATTTATCAATATATAAGCACATCACATTTAAATATTGATTTTGACCTAATAATTCACAAGTGTATCACATTTAGGGGGAGTTTTGTTCTTTTTACCCATTTTTGTTGATGACAAAAAGGGAGAAAAATATAAAATAAAACATATGCATATACCAAGGGGGAGTTATTTAATTTAGGGGGAGTTATATTATATTTTATATACAGGAATATTTACATGGTTTTCATCATCAAAAGGGGAGAGATTGTTAATACTTCATATATTGATTTTAATGACAACAACCATATAAATATAGATACTAATGGTGTGACAAGTTGTATAGTAAATATTGCAGAATATTACACATGTATAGAATGATTAAACTTGAAGACCGATCAGTATAAAGACTAAAGTTCAAGAGTAAGAGATAATGAAAACTCATGGGTTTAAAGATAACGATTTGAAAAGCTCAAGACTGTAGCGTATAATTATGAGTCATTAGAATAAATTGTTAAAGTCCCTGGTAGCATATTCTGATCTTTATCACAAAATTCCGATCTTTGATATTTTATCAAAATAAATTATTTAAAACTCAAAATATATTTTTACAAATATTTTATAAAAGTTTTTACGTGCTCAGATTATTAAAAAACTATGTCTAAATTATTTTACAAAAAATATAGAAGTTTAAAAATAATTTAAAAGAATTGTTGTTTTTCAAAATAAACCTAGATATGTCAAAATAGGCCTCCTATGTATGTCGACATACATATCATTGAAGAGGCATCTTTTGGATTTTAAATAGTTGTGACTTTTAACTACATCTCTATATGAATAGACACATTCCTTCATGAATAGACACATTCCTTCATACACTATATAAAGGGGTATGGAAAATGAATTTTATTGACTACTTTTATGCTTTCTTCTTACTTCAAATTCTCACCATATATTTCACAAAATCCACTTTTTATGCTCTTTGAATTCATTTAAATTTGGTCTCTACTTTACTACATTCATTCTCTACAAATTATTTACTATTTTGGAAGCATACTCTCTACAAACCCAAAGATTATATCGCTATTTGCAGGGCTATAGGACATCTTGTATTCCAAGTACAACTATTTTTATTTGGAAATCAACAACTCTACTCTTATTTGTTTGGGTGTACTTAGTAGCCAGTCTAAATCTAGTGGGTGATCTTGTTGCCTGGTAAATGAAGATAGTTTTCCCTGGATTCGTGGGACATAAGGGTGATCTTGTAGCCTTGAAACCGAGACTGTATTCTGGTCTGCTTGCTGCTTGGTTAAACTAAGCGATTGAAAAGAAAGTTGTACAGGACTAGATGTATGATTGGTTAATCCACACCAGTATAAAATTCCTGGTGTTATCTCTTTTACTTTACGTTTTGTTATTACTTTTATATTTATCAGTTATTGCATCCATGACTGCTTAGTTAGTATAGAACTGTTTTGATAATCTATTGTTTGATTTGAAACTTGAAACAAAGTTAAAAATATTCATAAAAGTTATAAAATAATATTCACCCCCCTCTAGTGTTAAATCAGCCTTAAGATCCATTAAACCGTAACCCACAAGGACTTGTTTGAATATATATTTCTTGTATTACTTTGATATTATCAAGGTTGGCCTCGATCCTCTTTGGAATCACCATATACCTCAAAAATTACTAGAGCGAACGCCTAAGGAGCACTTCCTTGGGTTCATTTTCATTTTATATCCTTAGAGTATGTTGAAGGTTTCGATTATGTTCTATAAGTTTCCCTCGACTTTTTTAGCCTTTAGCAACATGTTATGGATGTACACTTCCATTGACTTCATATTCTGCTTAAAAAATATCTTGTTTACAAGCCTTTGGTAAGTTTCCAATGTGTCCTTAAGACCGAAGGACATGACTATATGGTTGTAAAGTCCAACATTGGCAACAAATGAAGTCTGCTATTGGTTGGGTCATGCATAGAAGTTTGATTATATCATGAGTAGGCATCCATGAAAGTCAATAGTTCATGTCCATTAGTCATGTCCATGAGCTAATCAATGCAAAGAAAAGGGAAGGTGTCCTTCAAACAGAGTTTGGTGGGTTAGAGATGTCAATGCATGTCCACCATGAACCATTGGGTTTGAGGACCAACACAGGGTGAGTTATCCATACTAGATATTCGAACTCTAATGAAACGCTTATTGAGGATCTTCTCGACCTCTTCTTTCAAAGCTTCATAGTTTTCGAGGTTGTCTTCAATTTTGTTGGACTGGATGAGATTTGGGGTTGATGTTATGTGCATCTCTGCTAGCTATGTCCGCTTGTCCTTAGGCAAACACATTTGTTCTCCATCCAAGGAAGTCCATCAACTCCATTTTCACACCCTGGTCTAGCTCCGTATGCATCTGCATGGTTCGAATTTTGTAATTGAAGCCTAAGGCGATGGTCAATCGTTTTGGTTGGGCCACCGTGCAATTGATGTTGCCAATTCACGGTCCAAGGGATCATCGTCATCGCTTTCCTTTATTTGGATCTAGCTTACTTTGACCCAATGCATCGATCATGAGTTTTATGAAATCCTCGATCATGATGGAAATTTATGCTCGAACATGAATGTTTTGGTTTCCATAGGCTCTCATAGATGGGTCTACTGGCTCTTAAAGGGTTAGCTTGGTCCTATAGCTAGTTCTCGACTGCCAGCAGGAATGGACCTGTTCATTCCATGATGCAAAACGTTCCTTATTCCTGGCCTTGTTGGCCAAGAAGGTTGGATTTTCAATGTTTTTAACCGAGGCTCGGGCATGATCGGGAGCATTGACCGGATTTTGCATTATCTAGGGATATGACTCGACATTGGAAGGTTATGGAATTGATTTGATTGATGCCACTGGCATAGATGAGAGCATTGATCGGCTCTCATAACTTCTCAAAGTTTTCTACCGTGTGGGTCTAGAACAAGCGGGAACTTCTACTAGTTATCACACTCTTTCAAAGGTTCTAATGGATTTTCTTTGGCATGGTGAAGATATTTCAGGAGTACTAGCACTATCTTGGAGGAAGTTGGTTATTCATCTCTAGCATAAGTGGGAGCTTCTAGGAGCCCTTGCACTCTCTCGAAGGAAGTTAGTTGTTTTTCCTAAGCATGAGTGGGAGCTCCCGAGAGCTCTCGCAATTTATCGAAGAAAGTTGAGGTGTTGATCTTGCCCTTGGCATGGGTAGAGACACTCGTGTGCTCTCGTATCCTCTTGGGATTACTATTGCTGATAATGGCTGCCACCTTCTATTAGAGCACGAGGACCCCCCTTTTGGCCTGTTAGAGGGAAATACTATAAGAATCCTTGGTGGCTTCCTGCTTACTTCAAAAGCAGCTGGCTTGGTGAGGAACTTCATCATGAGCCATTGGTATGCAAAGACTGCATCCAGATCGACCAAAATAGGAAAACCAATAAGAATGTTGTAAGCGGACATGAAGTCTACTAATAAAATTTACCTCGGTTTTGGTAGAATGGGATTCTTTGCCAAATGCGATCACATGCAAGGTCGAGTCTAAGGGGATGATCCCAACTACATTGAATCCATAGTCAAGCTGCATAAGTCAAGGTGGGTTGTGGAAACTTCTTTTGTTGAAGACGTTTTTGAACATGATGTTAACTGAGCTTCCTCTACTTGTGGAGGCCCGATGTACTTTGATGTTTGTGATGTGGATGGAGATGAATGGAAGTGCTAAATGAAAGTGCTAGATGAACCATTGTCCTATTACTCAATCCCGACCTCAATTCCAGGATAAACATCTCTACCTTCTTTCTAGGAGACCTAATCAAATTAGCCCCATACTTGGACAATGCATTGAACTTCTGCACATACTCTAGCATGATCAAACTTTCCTTCAACTCTACAAATTCCCGAAACATTGCCGGTGACTCCAAGCTAGTGTATATTAATCCTCAAACATCCCTTTGAACCTTTCTCAAGTAATTTCTTGCTTCAGAATCTCACTCTCACAGTTCCCCGCTAGATGCTCACCAGTCCTTTAAACTATCTAGATACAAGCTTCACCTTCCGAGCATTTGTTAGCTCTAAGTCTTAACAAATCCTCTCACAGATCACCAACCAATCACTTGCCTCCAGCACCTGTTTCGTTCTATCAAACATATCTCCTACCAGGCTTTAGAAATCCTAATTCACCTTAGCAAAATCCTCCTTAATTGGCTGCACCAGGCCTCTTGGTACATTCTAGGTCTACGATGGTGCTTGTTGCACTAAATTTGCTAGAAATTGCTGAAAAAGTGCATTCACGTTTAGATTCTTTACAGCCGAAGTAGGCATTTCATTATCGACTTCTGCGCAAACTCCCGCGATTGCCTCCCCTTGATCTTTGGTTTGTATATTGTCATCTCCTCTACTAGGATTCACTCTTGTACTTCTAAAATCAACCATCTATTACGTTGTAAATATATAGTGAGAGAAATAATTGAAGGGTAAATATATCCTCCTATATATATCCATATCAAAACACAAATACATTATATATATAGTGTATACCTTTTCCCAAGGTGTTCATTTTCTAGTTTTCTAACTTATGCTTAGCTCTTTTTTACTTGGGTATCCCCTAATCAAATCTCTGATACCATGTTGTAACGTTGCCTACTTCAAGACTAGAAAATAGACGTCGATGCTGCTGCATTTTTTACCATAATCATTTTCAAGTGGCAAAGTGAGTTCGATATTATTTCGTACAATATTAAGTAAGTAGAGCATCTAAATAAATTTCCATCACATTAGATTGTTTTATATATTTCTTTACATCATCTTTAACCCTTTTTCATTCCCATGCAGAGGTAAATACAATAAAATATAAATAGATTGCCATGCCCAACATGGACACTTAACTAGATATAAATTCTTGTTTTAAACGGTAGAATTTTCAAACTAACTTTTATTAGCAAAATAAGCCTCCTGCTTTGTCTTTGGCTTCCTTATTTGTCTTCTAAATGATACCTGTCTAAACTATAAACTCAACCTACTTGAATGAATACCCATGAGTTTATGAGAAATAATAAAATCATGGGTCAGACATAAAGCCTAGTAAGACTAATAATTTATCCTAAACAATCAATCAATCATATAAAGAGGTTGTGCCGCTAAAGCATGGAATTGGCTTTCCCCTCTCAATTCCAATCATTATCATTTAGACCATACTATGTAATAACATCATGTTATGAACAAATATAAACTATCAATTCATCATAAGTTTGAGATTTTATTCACACAATTTCGATTAGTTTCTGTAGTCAATCCATTTTAATTGCCACATAAGTTTTGCCCTTACTAGTTCAATAACTAGACTAGATACTTAAGATTTCTACTTAGGTGTTTATCTTAATTTCTCTTAATTTTATCGTAAACATATAGTTAGGTTGCTACCAAGACCTTACACCATTCCCCATCATTTATTATGTCTTATTTATGTGAATGTTTGCCACATTGGCCTTATACCAGCAATCACTAATTATGGCGTCGTGAATTGACATTTGGATACTATGAAAGCCTTACCCCATCACCCTCACAAATTGTCACGAACAGATGAATGGATGCTATGAAAGCCCTACTCCATCAATCTCGTATATTGTCATGAATAGACAAATGGATGCTACAAAAGCCTTACCAAGGCCTTATAATCACATTTTCATTATTTCTGATGATTCGCTTTGAAATCACATAGCTTAATCAAGCTCAATCTCAATTTCATTCTCAAATTGAGTTATTCCTCATGAATTTATTATTTCAACGACCATTTCGTATCAATGAAATTCCAAGTTCATTCACATACTTGGCATTTTCTTAGCTTTGTTTGCCATCTTATTTCTTCTTTACATGGATATGACATATTAATCCTTCTATGGTCATCGCATATTGACATTCCCTAAACATCGCAAGTAGAGTTCCCTAGGTCCATTGCATGTTGTTATTACCCTAGCTATCGTAGGTTGAGTCCACTAGGGCCATCGCATGTTGATCACTTATTAGCTATCGCACATTGATTCAATCTTAGCCATCACAAGCTGAATCCACCTTAGTTATCACATATTGATTCTAACATAGACATCACATGTTGATTCCAACATAGTTGTCACAAGTTAATTCCAACATAGCTATCGTTGTTTAACCGATTATGAAATATCAAAAGTTGATTTCATTTGAGCTTTCGCACTTTGAAATCTTAACTAGTTATCACAAGTTGATCCCAAACATAGCCGTCGCATGTTGATTTCAACTTATCCTTCACAAGTTGATCCCAAACGTAGTTATTGCATGTTGATTTCAATTTAGCCATCCCAAGTTGATCCCAAACATAGACATCGCATGTTAATTTTAACTTAGCCAATGCAAGTTGACCCCAAACATAGCTATCGCAAGTTGACTTCAACTTAGCTATCATTAGTTGATCCCTAACATAGCCATCGCACGTTGACTTCAACTCAGCTAATGTAAGTTGATGTGGCAATAATGCAATTAATTTGAAAACTATTTTATTTCCATTTCAAGTAATTACTTTTCACCTGACCTATGTATATGTCAAATTCTTATTGGTTCTCAAAAGCTTTTATAGTTTTCTTTTCAAGATTTATTAATTCATTATTTAATTAAATGGTTAATTATCCTTATGTAATTAGCCCTTTTCCTTTACCAATTAATTCACATAAATTCAAAAATGTACGGAAAAAATTCCAAAAATTTATCAAAAATCCAAATTACCATATTTTGACCCATATGAAATTTCCAAACCAATATAATTATTTTTAATATTTTAGATAATTAATTTTTTAATTTTGGTTTTTTCTTCCTTTGAAAATTTCATAATAATTCCATATAATTTCAAAAAATTATGAAATTAAAAACCCATATTCTAATTACTATTTCACACATTATATAAATATTTTAAGTGATTTAGATAAGGTTTGATTCATAATTTAGTCTTAGCACATCGAAAACCATCATCTTTAGATTCCTAAACATGAACAAATATTGTTTTATATTCATTTATTTGTTCCTCATCATCTAAACATCAAATATGCATACAATGATAACTCATACGGGTTTGGAAGGTTTTAGAGAAAGGATTACTCACCTTTTTACTTGATTTAGACTTGATTAAAGCCTATTGTTCTCCTTAAATAGGAAGCTCTTTTCTTTAGTTTGATTTTTCTTCTTCAACCTTTTATTTTTATAGCCGAACTACTTTCTTAGTTTTCTCTCATTTTAGTTTGTGGAAATGAGAGAATGAGTGAGGAGTTGGAGTGCAAGGGTTTAATGATTTGGGCTTTAGGGTAAAACCCCATTCTAGCATGTTCTTATTAAATCTCAAACTCCTAATCCTTCATTCATTCACTATATATTGATTAAAATGTCTTTATTTTATCTCATAATTTAATTTTATTAGTCATTTATTTATTTAATTTCCCTATAATATGGTACTCCAAAATACGGGGTGTTACAACATAGGAGTTCCAATCCCAAACCACTCTCTACCATCATGCATAATATTGTATGTGGTTGGAACAATATGTAGGAGAGGAGTTTAATTATGGTAGCCATGACTCTTTGACCATAGTCGAAGGCTTCATGAGTTTCCACCCAAGCATGAAGCTCGTTAAAGGCACCTGCCATCTTTCCAATGTTTGCAAATCTATTGACCAAGTTGAGCCACAACTCATTGCTCAAGCATGGAAGGGGACTTATGGCGCTGTCTCCAGTGCCACCATTGGTGTTATGGCCATTTTAGTCATCGGCCTTAGTTTCAACGTTATTCTAATGAGGTTGCATGACGATTACCTTGAAGAAATAGGTTTTAAGGAGAAGAATATGATGAAAACAAAGAGCTTCAAGGCAAAGAAGGCCCTCCTTCTAGCCCCAAAATACTAACTGGATTTTAGCTAACCTTGGGTTAGTGATTAAAGAAGGTCTTTAGTGAAGATTGCTCACTAAAAACATTATTGAAAATGTTAAGCGAGGAGTAACTATGAATAAAATATGGAGCAAATAAGTAAACAACATACAATATAGAGTGGTTTGATCTAGAAGAGATCTACATTCACTATGGACCTTTTATATAGTGCTTTTGAGAGCTTTTGGTTACAAGAGAGGTTTAGTGGTTTTTACAAGAGCATAAACTAAAGAAAATACTTGCCGCTAAATAAAATAAATTCTATCTTTGTACAAGTGAATCAGATCTCCTATTTATAGTTGTGAAGAACTCACTTTGAAGGACTTGGATTGATGCCTTGGATGCCAAGCTTCCTTAGAGCCATTGATTGCAAATTGCGACCCTGATGCCACAAATTCGAATGCCTTATGGTTTGGGCGGTCTAGATGTGTGTTAGGTGGTTGGCTATACTGCGGTATGCTTGCGTTAGAGGGTAAGTATGTTATAAGGAGTGGATGTTGTAAAATGACACTTTGGTCTGAGATATAGCATGACTTTGCCTCTTTTGTCAAGGGAACAATAAAGAGTCGTAGCATCTTTTTATATGGGTGGTTGAGAGCTTTTTTCCAAATCCCTATCCTTATACGACAAAGTGAGGCGAGCATGAAGGTTAGTCAGATGGGGGGAGGGGTATGGGAGGTTTGACTGACTTAAAAGTGATCTGATAAAGCATATGGATGGACATGTGGGTTTAAGGGCTAGTGTCATTTGGGCAGCTTGTCCAATGAATGGCAAAACGAGGAAGTGTTCGAACGATGATCAGGAGATGTTGCCCAATGATGCTTGAGGGTGACCATCACTTTTTATATAGATATGAACAGTGCTTTGAACAAAAATGATGAGGTGGACATGCATTGGAAATAAGGCTTGTTGACATGCATCTAGGCTGTGTGAATTCTTGGTCGATGCTTGTTAAGTGGACTTTTTCCGTTGGGCTTCTTATGTGATGGACCCAACTATACTTTGCAAGGAAAACAAGCATCAAAAGGGGTTACACCATGTATATGGTTGGCTACGTCCCTAGTAATGTAATGTTTATTATACTTAAGCTATTATAGCGAGCTTACCATCCGAAACCATATAGAATATAGTGTTAAACCTTGTTATATTGTTATCTCTAACCCCTTTAGGTCGCAATTTAATACACTATAGGTCTGTATAATTAATTTCAATGCAAAGTATTAGAATAGTTCATTTGAGCTCAAGGAATCAAAAATAATGTAGAGTAATATCTTACATAGCTTAATTCGCAATCCCATAACAAATCTAGGATACATCTGAAAATGATTGTTATAAGCATACGATTGACATACATATATGATCAACTACTAATTATCAACCACACCAATTTAACAACATATATTCAAATATACATACATATAAAGTCTATGCTTATAAGTTTAACAATAACCCTCTAGCGTCCCTGTATGCTTCTTAACAATTAATAATCAATTCTATAAAAAGTCTAAAATTATAATATCATGTATAATGGTAAATACATAAAATTCATGGAACATAAAGGGCAACATCACAATACCAATCTGATTTCTTATGTACCATTATTATTAATCGTAGGATCAAACCGACATAGTTCATTTTAACATAAAATCATACCTAACTCTCCTTTTATCCTACAATCACCATGGCAATGCCCTTATAAAATATGATACTATATGATAACTTTGTTTACAAATTCATTAGTCATTTAATTGCATTGAAAGTTCAAGGTGGATCGAATATAGCCAATCAACATGAATATTTCAATAGAGCAATAGGTATATTGAATATGCATCATAAAATTATGGAAATAATAGTTTATCCTAGTTTATACTCTTAGTCTTACTTCAAGGTAAAATGCCATGTTCGTTATTTTCAGTTACATATCAATGTTCTTGCTTTGATTGTTGATATATTCAAACTTACTTGTTGTATTTGATCCACCTCGAACTTTCATTTGGTATCTGAACTATAGATCTTTATGGCTTTCATTTGTTATAAAAGCTTGGTATTTTAAGGAATCATCACAAAATATTAAGACATAGTCCCAAAGCAGCCCAGTCAAAGCAAGAGAAATAGTAATAATAATTAAGATATAATTAATGGATGATAACTATACGAGTAGCAAAATTGGGCTGCATAACTACAAAAGACGATGTGGTACAATTTGATTTTACATATGCTCAATTATTAGAATCATGTGAAAATTTGTATAGAAAGTTTTTATCGCTTAAAAAGCTTCTTAAAGGAACACTGGTTAAACTAAATAGATGGAGATAGAGATAGAAATGCTTAATGATGAAAAAACCATGTTAAAAGAAGCATAAGAACAATAACTAAATTCTTTACTAAATCATAACTCATCATTTGAAAATAAAATATTAGAATAAAGTTTGAGGTTGGCTAAATAAATCTAAAATTAAGGTAACATTTTTGTTCGTTAAAAATATGGCTAAACACTCAGAAGCCTAGGATCTAACGTATGACCCTAGACATAGTTTTTGAGAATTTTAAGATGTTTTGTAGTCAAATGTGGATTGCGAAGATATATAAATATAGAACCGATATCATAGAAAGTTAGAACACATAATAATGGAAGGTAGGAAAGTAAAACAATACATATATCTTTTTAGTGGTTCGAAATATCTCTGGCGTAGATCCACTTTGATTCTTTATTACTATTAGCTCACTTATATTTGGATTGTGTGTAGTATAATAGGTTCAAATATAAGAAAATATCTCCATTTAAAGTGCGATAGAGCTTCATTGAAGTTAAAACCGATCCCTTAAGTGTTGGATGTGTTGAGGCATTTAATTTAGCATCCAGACCCAAGCTACTGAAATCTTTCCTAAATGTTCCCCCAAATTCGTTATAAAAGAGATATGTAGCTTCTTATTTGACTTTGTAGGTTTTTAACCAATAGTCTGGTTTTGGATCGAATGTAAGAGAGAAAAAGTGCACCATAAGAGCAGGAGAGGAAACGGAGAAGGCATAATCACCAATACCTGACTAACCAATTTAGTACTAGACTGATATAATCGTACTAATTTTTTCGATTTTACTATTGTACCACCAAATTAATATTTCAGTTCATTGGCACTCCACCACCACCAAACCAATACATGGATTGGTGGCATCGTATGCCCATAAAAAAAATCAATTTGGTGGTAGTGGGGGATTGGCTCCCAGCTCGATTCGTTGCTTTGCCTCACTTTGTATTCTTGTACGTTGTCCGACACTTATTTTATAGGACTCCAAGCTTATGATACTTGTTCATTTTCATGATTGCTTCATCGAGTGGGAATAAGGTTGAACCATTATTTGAATGGCAATAAATTCTTTATTTTATGTCGCATTCAAGCGAGACTTCAACAAGTATTCTTGTTTCATCAAGCAACATGTTTTGAAACACTTAAATGTACTATTCATGGAAAATATCAAGCAATTCTCCAAGATAGGCTATTTGGTTAAGCTAGAAAATCCTATATTCAAATCATAACATCTCCTTTGCCATAGCTCAAATTTGAATGCCGTTCAGACCTAGGTTAATATCTCGATCCTGGGCCTGTTGTGCAATAATTTATGTAATTATGAAAATTTTCTCATAAACATACGCCCTAAACTCTAATTTTCTAGACACAAAGTGTACTTTGTACAAAGATGAGAATTAACATTTGTAAATTGAATAGTGTGGAGTTCATTACCTTAGAAGTACATATGGTTATCGATCTTCAATCAACACTAGTAGCAAATCAATCATACATGGGCACATCACCCCTTAGCATGATTCCACCAAGGAAGTTGTATAGAAAGGTACTGCACATTCCTAGTTCCAATTTCTCAAAGCATTTGTATCAATAATTCGATTATGGGTAGATGTTGCATCATCTATAAACTCATCCAAGGAGTGAACAATTGTTCTTGTTGCAAATCAAAGGTCGTTATCATCCAAGAGGTTAAGGAAACAGATCCTTGCCTAGCCAGTTAGTCATAATCCATATACCCAGATTATCATGGATTTCATGTGGTTCTTAAATAAGTTTACTTGTGTACTTAGTGAGACATTTAAATTACTATATTCAATTACCAAATTGTGCAAAATAGTCATTATGCACAATATATGAAGCATGTTATTCGGGTTTGTACATCATATATATTCTAACTAAGTCAAGTTATATTAAGTTTACATACACGTTTCTTTTATAGTGCATCATGCCCATGAGTCATTCCCATGGTTTTAATCATATCAAATATATAAGGTATTAATATAAGTTATTCACAAGTGTAATGCACTGTTATGCCTTAGTCAGGAAGTGAGTGACTAACTGCTTGGTATGTACCAAAATCATTTTATCATCGTACACTACTAAATTACAACACCCTAGTGCAACATCTACACATCCATATATCATTCTAAACATAAAGTCATCATACCATTATATTGCATCGATCACCACACGGTAGCTCAATGATGAGAGCATTCTTTAATGAGTCATTAAAGTATAGTTGAAAACCCATCGTCGAGCAAAGCTACAAACCTCAATCACTCATGGGTCTTCATCATATATCCAATAACTTGTTGAACCATCGAGTATGTGTATTTTCATTCAAATATCAACATCTTTTCTTAGATTCATTGTCAGTTGGAGTACTTTGTTGTACCTAACCATTTAGCTTGACCACATACTAATAAACTGTGTATCATCATGTCGAGCCATAGAGCATACTCACATTTAAACTACGCATAAATGATTTATCCTCATGCCAAGCCATAGGATTTTATCCCAAGCAATTCATCAAATGGTAATATCTATCATTATGTTAGTTCACAAGGTTCAAGCATGTGGGAATGGCTAAGAGCATGTCCATTGTCATGTAGAGTCATCGAGCTCAATGGCCTGCAAACTCCATTATTGAACTGTTATCACACCCGCAATCAAATGAGTGGACCCATCATAGCATTGTATGCTTATCCTCTCGCATTCAAGTGTAAGGACTAATGTTTGAAGTCCATATCATTTCATCCAATATGAAAAGCAGAACGTGGATCTGAAAGATAAGTTTGTCCTATCATGTTTGTTTGCACAAAAAATGGACAAACACCTCAAAGTTGTATGATTTAGTAGATCTTATGTTGTTCTTAGTGATTTTGGAGGTTTATGCAAATATATGAAAAACAGGGGCTAAACTGTAAAAGGACACGCAGATTTATAGTGGTTCAGCCAGAATGTGCCTACGTCCACTTTATATGTTATTTCTCTTCTTTTGTTGTGATTACAAGTACAAAGCTTTGATACAAGTAAAGAAAGTTGTTTGAAAGTTCCTTCCGTGCTTGAGCTCTCAAACTTCTCCCCATTGTTGTACCCTTGCCCCTCTATTTATAGAGTGAGGCTAGGGGTAGGGGTCCAGGATATGTATAGTCGTTGATGGGCCTGGGCTGTGATGATCTGGCCTGGTATGCCTTGGTTCGGCATTGCTTGGAACGGCGTGGAGATGGACGTAGGTTGGACCGGTAGCAGTTGGTCCGGTAGTAGGATGGTTGGACCGGATAGCAGTTGGTCCGGTAGTAAGATGGTTGGACCGGATAGCAGTTGGTCCGGTGGTAGGATGGTTGGACCGGATAGCAGTTGGTCCGGTGGTAGGATGGTTGGACCGGATAGCAGTTGGTCCGGTAGTAGGATGGTTGGACCGGATAGCAGTTGGTCCGGTAGGGGTTCTAAGGAGTTTGGTAGGTTGATTCGG
The DNA here is from genome assembly GCA_030737815.1 of Allium fistulosum. Taxonomy (NCBI): domain Eukaryota; kingdom Viridiplantae; phylum Streptophyta; class Magnoliopsida; order Asparagales; family Amaryllidaceae; genus Allium; species Allium fistulosum. The sequence continues at coordinate 801,338,744 of CM060903.1, read as the reverse complement.
TGGGAGGCCTGGTTCGGCGATGGTGGAGCAGGAGTTGGTTCGGTGGGAGGCCTGGTTCGGATCTTCCGGTCCGGGGTGAGAATTCACCCAACACTTGCCCCCCAAAGTGGGGCGCATGCTGGTATACGGCCTACTTTGTTCCGTGATCGCCCTCATTCGGTCATTAAGTGCCGGACCATCTGATTCGGTGTCCCGTGTTTGCCTATAAGTAGGGGAGGTACGCCTTCGTCATTCCTTTCCAATTCTAGATAGCCGGACTGAATATCTCTACCGAATCAAGCTTTCTGCTTCAGAAAACACCGAACCAGGTACTTCTCTTTCCTTGGCCGAATGAAACTCGTATGTTTGTGCCGAATGAATTTTTAGTTATGACAATACCGAATGAGCCTTTAGCTATGACAATGCCGAATGAATTTTTAGTTATGACAATACCGAATGAGCCTTTAGCTATGATAATGCCGAATGAACCTTTAGCTATGACAATGCCGAATGAGCCTTTAGCTATGACAATGCCGAATGAATTTTTAGTTATGACAATACCGAATGAGCCTTTAGCTATGATAATGCCGAATGAACCTTTAGCTATGACAATGCCGAATGAACCTTTGTATCGAGTGAACATGTGTTTCATACTTTGAATTTTTAAGTGAAATTCCAGTTTACGCTGCTTGTATATTCTAACGATATACCTTTCCCCTGTTTGCAGATAAAATGTCTCGAAAAGTTGAAACTCGATCAGATAAGAGGAGATCCGGGGGTGAAGGAGAGTCCTCGGCCGTGCCCCCAGCTCAATCAGGATCGGAGCGTCACGGGCCCGCCCCGAGGTCATTAGTGGATGGATATGGTCCCCAGGAGTTGCTGGATTCCCCGCCTGACTGCTTTCCTAGCTTTCTCAAAGAGGAGCAACTCGATGTTATATCTCGTTCCTTTGGGATTGATAGAGCCCTCATGCTGCTGCCGGGACCAGGAGTCATGCCATACAGTCCTCCCGAAGGATACTTTGCTTATAGCAGGTACCATTGCATGTGTGGTGCTATCCCGCCTCTCAATGCTTGGATAGTCAGCTTCCTCACGTACCTGAAGGTGGCCCCATTTCAGCTTCAGCCCAACTCTTACGCCATACTGGTGAGCCTTTTCGTTATTTTTCGGAGGAAGTATGGTCGCGCTCCCTCCAACCGGGAGATCCGGTACTTGTACAATTTAAGGGGCTACAAGAAGGGGTCCCCATATATTAACTTGGAATCTGCTGTGACCTTCAAGCCGGTCCTGGACCTTTATTCCAAATTCAACATGTTCAAGAAAGAGTGGTTCTTTGTTAGGGACGACTCCGTCTCTATTCGGCGCTTTACCTCTGGATGTAAGTTGATGCTTTTACTTATAATTTCTATCCTGATTGTGATGCTTCTTCTCATACTTTCTCATTTTTGCTAGCGACAGGTGGCTTTCCTGTTGTGGAGACTGACCGCCTGGTTCAGACGGCGGCGGAGATAGAAGGCATTCTTGGGAAATACAGATCATCTGCTTACTTGATTAGAAATGCGATCCTTCTAGAATACAACTTGATCCTTCCGCAGCAGTCTGTAGTTAAGTTGAGGGAAACGGCGGAAGAGAGGGCGGCTGCTCAGGCCAAGGGAGGCGTTGCGGCAGAGGGTGGAAAGAGAAAACCATTCACGAAACCTCCAGCCGTTGGAGGTAAGAAACTTAAGAGGTCAGACGGTCCTTCTCCCAGCAATTGTCCACTTACTCAGGGGGAGATAGACGCGGAGGAGGAAAGAGGTGAGGCGGAGGGCGGAAGTGACGTTGAGCGTCTTGGTGACGAGGGTGGCGATGGACAGGGTGGTGATGGTTCCAGGGCTCTGTCTTCTGGGCAAGTAGGCGAGATGCAAGAGTGGACGGATGATGCTCTCCGTCAAGCTTTTGAGGGGTTGGGTGATGATCCGGCTTTGGTAGAGAAGACCGGGGAGGCGGACAAAACCGGGACTGGTGCAAGTGAGTCTTCTCCGACTATTCCGGCCAAGGTGGCTCTGACAACTCAAGGTGAACTCTTGACCCCTGCATGCTTCACTAATGATAGGGACTTAGGAATATTTTATGACCCGCTCCCGTCCTGGAATGAAATCCGGGACTTATTGCAGTATCCCACTCCTCCCCAGGGTTTGTACAACCACAGCTGTGTTTCTTTTCCTTTTCTAACTTGTAACCTACCGCGTTTCTTGAATCATATAGTAATGTAAGATTATGACACTTGTTCTTTATATCAGGAGCAGGCAAGACGCCCAAAGCTTCAGACCTTCGACACAGGCTCGAGCAATATAAACTTTCCAAAATTTCTGCTAAGCCGAAGCCCTCAGCCCAACGCTCCGGGGATGTAGTCGGGTACCGTCCTCTTCTTGGGGTCATCGAAGAGGGTATTCAGCAGAGGAAGAGGAGTCACCCTTTATCCGAAACTTTGCTCGGTCCTCAGCCTCCGGCTCAGCCCATTCATGACATTACTGAGGAGGGTAGCGAGTTTGTACCCTCTCCACACCCGTCCGGAAACCCTTCTGTTATTCATATCGACCGTCCCGACTTGGCCCGTAATCCCTTCGCGGGTCATCCTGATCTGGATCCAGGTTCTCAGGATATTACTTTTGACGAAGCTACTGGTGAACACCTTCTCCCCCGTAACCCCATGGTACGAGTACTTGACGAAGCCAAGTCCTTAGACCTCGATCTACTCACCACTCGTATAGTCACTATGGGAGACGAGGCCAAAGCTAATATTGATCGGGTGGCAGAGGAGGCCAAGAAGCTGATGGGGCATCACGCTCGGCTGGTTAAGGCCGGAGAGGAGATAGGGAGCGCCAATATCCGACTTCGATTGGTGGTCTCGGATCAGGCCAAGCAGCTTGCGGATCAGGCTATCCAGATTTCTCAGCATGAGGCTGCTACTGGGCGATTGAGGAGAACCATGGAAGAGGCCAGTCGGGCCGAATTGCGGAAAATGGAAGCTGCTTGCAAAGAGCGGATTGACATGGCTATTACCACGGTGGATGAGGTTCGGAGAGCGGATCTCGAGCAGGTGGAGGAATTGTCCGAGAAGCTTGAGGCTGCAGAACTTGCTCAAGCTAAGTTGAGGGAAGAGATGGAGGTGATGCGGAGGTCCCTTCAAGCTGATTGCTCGAGATACAGACTGGAGAGAGATGCTGCCGTGGAAAGGTTGTCGGCCTCCGATGCCCGGATGAGGGAGTTTGAGGAGAACGAAGGAATGATGGATGACATGCTCCAGGACATGTACTTCCGGACTTGGAAGCAGGGTAACCTCTCTTGGATGGATGATTATCCCAGAGTCATGGCCAAGACATATCTTCGGGCTTTGGAGGAGGCTAAGGCTGATGCAGATAAAGAGGGTGGAACGGCCTTCAGTATGGATGTGGTCACTGCCCAATTCACCAAGGAGGAGAAAATGGCGGTAAAGGAGGGTATGCGGCTGCTTGCTGCTGAGGAGGCGGGTGTGCAGGTAGAGGATGACGACCAGGATGGTCAAGAAGCTAGTACTGGTAAGTCTTCCTTTCTAGTCTTTCTGTTAACTTGGTTACTCATCACTAATGAATCCTTTTTATGACCGGACAGGCGGGCAAAAGAACAAGGACAAGACTTCGACGCAACCAGCTCCATGACTGAACCTGAAAAATTCTTTTTGTAGGCTTGGCATTGTTGTATCTGTTAGTCTTAAGACAGTAGAGTAACCTCTAAGTTGTAATTCTTGCTACTTGTAATAACATTATTCTTGACGTGTACTTTTTTTTTTTTTTTAGCTCAAGTTGATTTTGTCATTTCTTGAATATTTGTTGCTATTTCGACATATCGTACGAGAAATGTAGCTATGTGTATTCTTGTAATTAAATTGCGTTTGATGTTAGATTCTGGTTTTAAATCATAATCTCATGACTTGCAATGTTAGCGTGTGGTGTGAAAAAATCAAATTATGGTCATGCATTTGTACATAAAGGAAGAAAATACCGCCTTTCATGTTCTGTTTGTAAATGGCAGTTTCGAATATCTTGTATGACCAAGCGTGGAAAGCAATTGACTGCCCTGCCATCTGATTGTGAATCTCTGCATCCATTGGCGGGTATCTCTTACCCTGCATCCTGTACTTTATGGTTTGTTATAGAGGATAGGAGGAAAGTTTTTTAAGTAAAATTGAAGTATGTGAAATAGTAAAACTTCCAGTCACGGAAGGCCTTCGATGTGCTTAAGTTCGTGGCAAACGGGTTTTGTAGTCACTTTCCCTAGCTGTGGGTCTTGGAGACATTTGTCACCCATCTTACGCCTCCGCGGGGAGTTAATTCTTTTTTACCACAGCCGCACTTAAGACACACCGGAGCCGAGATCGCGCACAGTAACTACCCGGGCCATTATGGCCCGTACTCATGGGTATTATTCGACTTACTGTGGCCGGCTAGCGTGGGTGCCGATCGTCAACTGTGAACTGCCCCTGGCTGGCCACACCTTATGTTGGGGCTTATAATCGGTTCACAGCCGCCGGCGAGCCTAACGCCGTAATGAGCTGCCTCGGCTATAGTCGGCCTTCTCGGTGGCTTATAATCGGCTCATTACAGTTGGCTTTAAGGGCCGTCGCGAGCAATGAGTTAACCCGCAGCAGAGGGATGCTGGAGCAAAAGTGTCTCATTGGCGAGGGCATAGATTCGCATAGTACCTGTTGGGGCTTGTCCACGTAAAGTTGCATTGTGGAGTGCTTTGAATAGAAATGCTATATGCTCAGGATTTTGTTCAACAGAAAAGGATAAAGTTAACAAGCAGCCAAGATACAAAGGAATAAGTTGAAAAAGAGACAAGGCTTTTTTAAAGTGGTTCGGCACGAAAAAATGCCTACGTCCACTGATTCTCTTTGTTAATTCACTTCATATGGGCAATACAAGTTAAGAAAAGTATCGACGGAGGTGTTGGATGTTCCATGCCCTCTGGAACACCTCTCCGTCCACTGTTGACAAAATATAGGCTCCGTTGTGGAGATCTTTATGAATTACATATGGTCCATCCCAGATTGGGTCTAGTGCTCCGGGGCGAGGGAAGATTCGCTTGAGGACAAGCTCCCCTTCTCGTAAGGTACGATGCTTGACTTTGGAGTTGTATTGTGCTGCCACCTTTTGCTTGTGGGCTGCTGTTTTTAGGACTGCATCATTCCTTCTCTCCTCGACTAGATCCAAAGACATGTTGAGGAGCTCTTCGTTTTCTTCTGGGTTATAGTGGATCCTACGGTGGGAAGGCACAATGGTTTCAACTGGGAGCATAGCCTCCGATCCGTATGCCAAAGAGAAAGGAGTGTGCCCTGTTGATGTTCTGAAAGATGTGCGGTAGGCCCATAGTGCCGTAGGGAGTTCATCCACCCAAGCGCCCTTTGACTTTTCGAGCTTCTTTTTGATCAGAGTTTTCAGAATTTTGTTGACTGCTTCGACTTGTCCGTTTGCTTGGGGATATGCTACGGATGAGAAGCTTTTGTGAATTCCGTGCTCTTGGCACCAGTTGGCGAATTCCTCGCTGTCAAACTGAAGTCCATTGTCTGATATGATTTTTAGTGGGACTCCGTACCTGCACAGAACATTTTTGATTAAGAAGTTGATAACTTTTGCTGAAGATACTTTATTTAGAGGTTCTGCTTCCACCCATTTGGTGAAATAGTCGACTGCTACTATAGCATATTTGGCGCCGCCTCGACCCATTGGCAGTTCACCGATTAAGTCAATTCCCCATACTGCAAAGGGCCAAGGGCTGGTCATCTGAGTAATCTCGGTTGTTGGTAGCCGAGGGATCTTAGCAAATTTTTGGCATCTGTCACACTTCTTGACGAAATCTAAGGCGTCCTTGCTTAAGGTGGGCCAGAAATATCCGTATCGGAGTATCTTTTTTGCTAACGTTTGCCCTCCGGTGTGATCTCCGCAGCTTCCTTGATGAATGTTGGATAAGATTTCCTTGGCTTCCCTTCCGGCGACACACCTTAATAATGGGTTAGAGAACCCGCGCCGATAGAGGATGTCTCCTTGTATTGTGTAGCGGGACGCTTTCCTCAAGATTTTCTAGACTTCGTTACGCCCGTCGGGTAGTGTGCCATTTTGTAGGTAGTCTCGGATGGGAGTTATCCAAGTTGCTTCTTCGGTTGCAGCTATCAGATTCACTTGCTCAAAACTTGGGATCATTTGCTTTGAGACAGTTACTACCCTGAAGATGGCGACGTCTCTCATACTTGCTTGCTTTGCCAATTCGTCGGCCTCTTGGTTCTCTTCCCGAGGGATGTGTTTGACTAAGTAGTGGTCCAATCGGCTGAGAAGTAACTTGGTCTTCTTTAGATATGCTATGAGTCGTTCTTCTCGAGCTTGGAATTCCCCTAGTATTTGATTAACAATAAGCTGAGAATCGCTGTGAAGACACAAAGAATTGGCTCCGATCTCGATAGCAATTTCTAATCCGGCTATTACCGCTTCGTATTCTGCATCGTTGTTGGTGGAAGCGAACTCCAACCTTATAGCATAGTGCAATTTATTTCCCCTGGGAGTGATTATTACCACACCTGCCCCCGAGCCCTGTTCGTTAGATGCACCGTCCACAAAGAGATTCCACTTGATATCTTCTGTTATTTCCAGCTGCTCCTTATCCTCGTTGGTAGTGAATTCTGCAATGAAATCAGCCATGGCTTGTCCCTTGATGGCGGTGCGAGGGTGATAGGTGATATCATATTGACTCAGCTCAATACACCATTTAAGTAGTCGCCCGGAAGTGTCGGGACGATGGAGTACCTGCCTTAGTGGTTGATCGGTTAGAACCTTGATGGAATGGGATTGGAAGTAATGACGTAGCTTTCGTGAAGTGATTAGTAAACAGTATGCTAACTTTTCAAGCTTAGGATATCTGACTTCTGCCCCAGTAAACCTTTTACTGACAAAGTAAACTGGTCGTTGCGTGTGGTTATCTTCCCTTACCAAGGCAGCGCTTAGAGCGTGAGATGACACAGCAAGGTATAGGTATAATTCTTCGCCTTCGCTTGGGGTCGAGAGTACCGGTGGTTTCTGGAGGTGTTCGATTAGGTTAAGGAAAGCGATCAAGCATTCGTCCGTCCATTCGAACTTTCCTTTATCTTTCTTTAGAGCTTCGAAAAAGGGGACGCACTTGTCCGTTGCTTTGGAGATGAATCGGCTTAGGGCAGCCACTTTTCCATTTAGGCTTTGCATTTCCTTTCGGGTGGAAGGTATCTTGATGTCCCTTAATGCTCGGACTTGTTCAGGGTTTGCTTCTATCCCTCGGGCATGGACGATGAATCCTAAGAATTTTCCTGATGACACTCCGAAGGAGCACTTTAGTGGATTCAACTTCATTCCATACTGTCGAAGTACCTGGAACATTTCGCCCAGGTGGCTTACGTGATCTTTGGCTTTCCGTGATTTTACCAGCATGTCGTCTACATATACTTCCATTGTTCGTCCTATTAGCCCTGCGAACATCTTGTTGACGAGGCGCTGGTAGGTGGCTCCTGCATTTTTAAGTCCGAAGGGCATCACTTTGTAGCAGTACAAACCCCGGTCGGTGATGAAACTAGTGTGGTCTTGGTCGGGAGCATGCATAGGAATTTGGTTATATCCTGAGTATGCATCCATAAAAGACAGGAGTTCGTGCCCGGCTGTGCTGTCTACCAGTTGGTCGATTCTGGGAAGCGGGAAGCAATCCTTTGGGCAGGCGTCATTTAGGTTGGAGAAGTCAATGCAGGTCCGCCACTTCCCATTAGCCTTCTTTACTAGTACCGGGTTGGCGATCCATTCTGGGTAAATAGCTTCTCGTATGAAGTCATTGGCGAGTAGATTCTTTACTTCTTCATCGAGGGCTGCTGATCGCTCTGCCCCCATACTTCTCTTTTTTTGTTTTACAGGCGCCTTGGTAGGATCAATGTTTAGTGCGTGGCACGTTATGTCGGGGGAGATTCCGGTCATGTCAGCGTGTGACCAAGCGAATACATCCAAGTTGTGGCGGAGAAAATCAATGAGTTGTTCCTTCAATTCAGCTTTCAGCTGCGACCCAATCTTCAGTAGCCTACTTGAGTCGTGCTTGTCTACAGATATAAACTCCATAGCCTCTGCAGGCTCGGCGGTGGCCTCCTCCTCTTTGTCCCTAGGGTCTAATTCATTGAAAGGGTCGCTGGTGTATCGAAGAGGAGGGGCTCTCTTTAGTTGCTATGCTTCAAGGCTTTTTGTGCAGAGGGAAATCTCTACACCTTTCCCTTTATCTCTCCTGTGGTTGTTGCGAAGTTCGGTTACATAGCAGTCTCGTGCAATATCTTGGTCTCCTTCCACTTCCCCTACCCCATTGTCTGTTGGAAATTTCATTTTCAGGCACCACGGGGCTAGGACAATCTGGAAGTCGGATAGGGCTGGTCTTCCTAGGAAGGCGTTGTAGGCCGAATGGTTTTCTATCAGCACAAACGTCTGTTTCCTTACAACGGAGCGGGGATAGCTTCCAATTTCAACGAAGAGGTCTAGCTGCCCGATGGGCATTTTCGCATCTCCAGTGAAACCGTGTAGCGGTTTATCGCAGGGAGATACGTCCTTCATTGACAACCTCATTTTGTCGAATGCGTGTTTGAACAGGATATTTACAGAGCTTCCAGTGTCTACCAGGATTCGGTAAACTTCGGCGGGACCGAGTCGGGCAGAGATAACCATGGGATCCATGTGAGGGTACTGTCTTCCTTCTAGGTCGCGTTTACTAAATGTGATGTCATCACTTTCTTTCCGCTTTGGGTGGCGCTCTTCTATAACCGTATTGACACAGTCTCTATTGTCTTTGAGCGACTTCCCATATCTTTCCATCTCTTTCCAACTTCTGTCTGCGATGTGTGGACCTCCTGAGATGGTATGGACCACTATCTTCTCTTGACTAGAGCTGCTAGCGTTGCGGTCGCCTCTGCCGGTCCCTGGTGAGGGTAGCCTTGGGTTTTCATTGGCAGGAGCTGGAGTCCTGTCTTGACTTTTTACATAGCGCTCCAGTTTCTTTCTTCTGATGTGTTCCTCAATCAGATCTCGGAGATGATGGCATTCGTTGGTATCATGTCCGTGGGATTCGTGGAAGCGGCAGAATTTTCCAGATTTCTGTGCGCTATCTGATTCCTTCTTGTATGGTGGGCGTTTGTATCTAACTTCGCCTTGGGTGGCAAGGAAGATGTTTTCGACGGTCTCGTTCAAAGGGGTGTAAGAGTCGAATCTTGGTCCTGGCCGATATAGGCGTTTCTCTACTTTCTTGCCTCCAGCATTGTCTCTGGAATCATTTCTTCGAACGTCCCTTGCCACAGCAGGGGCGTTGCCATGGGTCGTCTTACTTTGCTGTCCTGACTGCCCCTCAATGGCAGCATCCTCAAGCCTCATGTATTTCCCGGCTTCATGGAAGAAATCGGGTAAAGTAGCTGGTTTTTCTTTTGTCAATCTTCTAGCAAATTTAGTGTCCGGATGCACCCCACTGCAGAGGGCCATTAGGATAAGCTTCTCATCGGCATCTTGAACTGCGGCTGCTGCGGCGTTGAATCTGGTTAGGTATTGCTGCAGCTTTTCTCCAGGTTTCTGTTTGACGCTGGATAAGGAATAAGCGTCCTTAGGTTGCTCCACATGAATGCGGAACTGACTGATGAATTTTTCTTTCAACATTTCCCATGAGCTGATGGATCCTTGGGGTAGATGACAGAACCAGGAGGTAGCAAGATCTGCTAAGAAGAGCGGGAAGCATTTGCACAGCACTCCCTCTGTTGCTCCACTCATGAGCATATGCTGCGTGTACCTCTGTAAGTGTACAACGGGATCGGAGGTTCCTTTGTAGGGTTCCATTGTTGGCATCTTCCATTCTCGGGGGGTGATAGCAATTTCGATATTGCGGGCGAAAGGGCTGGTTACCCTAGCGCCTATCCCTCGATCTCTTTGCTCCCGTTGGACACACTCTCTGAATAAGCGTGCCATCCTTTCATCAGAATTTGGAGCGGACAGAAATGAGTTTGGTTCCGTTCTGTGGGGTTGATTCCGACCAGACAACCTGTAGGGATGGTATCGTCTATCATTCCTCATATTTTCCAGTGGCTGCCTTTGATCTTCTGGGAGCATGCTTGGATCAGCTACAGTTGGCCCTTGCCTTGATCTTCCCCTGTTGGGTTCTGATCTAAGCACTTCCTCGGGTCCAACTTCGGGCTGAACTCTAGCTCGGCCCCGTTCACTGGTGTTTCTGTGGTTAGGCAGCATGACAGGCTCAGCTGCAGTTGACCTCCGCCCGGTACCTTCCCCGTTGGGTTCGGCACCAAACGTTTCCTCAGGCCTAACTTCGGGCTGAGCTCGGTCTCGGCTCCTACCACGGCTACTCCTGCCGTTAGCTCCTTCGAAGAAGGAAGATCTTTGCTGTCTCTGAGATCCTCCAGATTGGGACTCGCCCCATGATTCAGTGTTGCGGTTGGATTCTTCAGCGTCCCTCAAGCGTGACATGAGATGGTCCACCAAGGCTTCCTGCTGGGACGTGAAGCGGTTAGTTACTTCAACAACAACTCTGTCCAAATCTGCCCTAGTAATTGCTGCAGGCTGTTCTGTGGCAGGAGTGGCTGGGTTAGCCTGTCCTTCATTTGTTGCGGTTGCTGGGGGAGGACGATTCACTTGATTCGCGGCAGCTGGATCAGGAAGGCTGCTGGATGCGATGTTTTTTCCTTTGTTAACATCTTTTCTCTGTTTGGGAGGCATGTTTTCCAAGTGGCGGGCGATGCTGTTAGGAAAACTTGTTAAGCGGATGAAGCTGAAGCTTCGAGCTTCTAGTTCTCAGTGAAAGCACCAAAAATGTTTGCACAAAAAATGGACAAACACCTCAAAGTTGTATGATTTAGTAGATCTTATGTTGTTCTTAGTGATTTTGGAGGTTTATGCAAATATATGAAAAACAGGGGCTAAACTGTAAAAGGACACGCAGATTTATAGTGGTTCAGCCAGAATGTGCCTACGTCCACTTTATATGTTATTTCTCTTCTTTTGTTGTGATTACAAGTACAAAGCTTTGATACAAGTAAAGAAAGTTGTTTGAAAGTTCCTTCCGTGCTTGAGCTCTCAAACTTCTCCCCATTGTTGTACCCTTGCCCCTCTATTTATAGAGTGAGGCTAGGGGTAGGGGTCCAGGATATGTATAGTCGTTGATGGGCCTGGGCTGTGATGATCTGGCCTGGTATGCCTTGGTTCGGCATTGCTTGGAACGGCGTGGAGATGGACGTAGGTTGGACCGGTAGCAGTTGGTCCGGTAGTAGGATGGTTGGACCGGATAGCAGTTGGTCCGGTAGTAAGATGGTTGGACCGAATAGCAGTTGGTCCGGTGGTAGGATGGTTGGACCGGATAGCAGTTGGTCCGGTGGTAGGATGGTTGGACCGGATAGCAGTTGGTCCGGTAGTAGGATGGTTGGACCGGATAGCAGTTGGTCCGGTAGTAGGATGGTTGGACCGGATAGCAGTTGGTCCGGTGGTAGGATGGTTGGACCGGATAGCAGTTGGTCCGGTAGTAGGATGGTTGGACCGGATAGCAGTTGGTCCGGTAGGGGTTCTAAGGAGTTTGGTAGGTTGATTCGGTGGGAGGCCTGGTTCGGCGATGGTGGAGCAGGAGTTGGTTCGGTGGGAGGCCTGGTTCGGATCTTCCGGTCCGGGGTGAGAATTCACCCAACAATGTTCAAGTAAGGGGACTTCCAATAAGGTCCATCATCCAACCAATGTAACAACCCGTCATTCACGACCTTTTGATTCTACGTTCTAATCGTCACTCGAATCCTAAAATCCATTAACGACGAATCATTAGGGTGAAATGGAATAAAAATAATAAATAGAGTTTCCCACTTAAATATAACTTTCAGAACTCATAATGGAGGAACAAAATATAATACCACAAAAAAATCTAAGCAAACCAAATAATAATCATAAGAGTTACTACGTCAATCTGAGATAACATTTTCATAACATTGGTCCAACATAAATACATAGTACTGAAAGCAATAGATAACTAGTTAATATGAAACAAAGAAATATAAATCCATCAGATCTCCATCGTCATCTTCTTACTTCAACCATCCCCTTAAGCCTATGTTAATCGATCATAGATAAATACAAAAAAATATATAGAGTAGGTCATACATATGCATGGTAAGTAAGAAAGTATCTCTAAGTATACGATACCAACATGCTAGTAAATCACCGTCATAAAATAATCCTTCACTTATAATTTTTGTGTTGCTTGTGTCTATCAAATTTAATCTTTCATTTTATTATATAATGGTAATTATCAACTATAGATCAACATCATATAAGGTATAAACATTCTATTACCCATACGCATTTGCCATCATTTGTCATATCTTACTTTAACTTATTTCAATCGTGATATAATTTCACTATCATATAGCATACCCTATTTCTTCACTATTCATAGCTTTACCATGTTCTCTTTATGAAGGTTGTTTGTATGCCAATCCTTGTCCCCACAACAACCGACCCGCTGAACCCGATGTTCAGGTCACATACACTATAGTGAATTAGGTGGATGTCTCCACCTACCTTGGTCCCAATACCGTATATTAGAAGACATAGCTACATATGAAGGTTAAGGGGGCATGCCCTAGGGGTAATTATATAATTTGTTGCATATGCTAACTTCAAGTCCAATCTCGTTCGAAATGAAGTATGCTTTTGATATTTATTTTCTATTATATATATAATGTTATATTATGATATAAATAAATAACTAAATAATCATTATATATATAGAAAGTCCTTAAATAAAGTATAATATGATTGTAGCTATAAATGTTGTAATCATGAGTATCAAATCGTAAGACAAAAATACTTTGTTTTAAATTTTTTTGGTTAAGATGTTTCGAGAAAAGGATACTGATACAACTATTAAGACCAGAGTACGCAAGACTCTTTAAATGTTCAAAAGTGTATTACTCATGATTATTGGGGGCATTAAGAGGTTATGTACTTGTAGTTGTTGGATGACTACAGAATGACTCGATCGAGAGTTTCCAATTGGTTGACAATAACTAAGGTTAAACAGAAAATATCAATGTGACGATGTTATGCAGTTATTTCGACTTGAGAATACTATGGAACTTCAATGTGAATACTCTACTTTGATACAGTTAAATCATGGCATGGCGACCATTGAACAACAACATTTGGGTTAGAGTTAAAGCATAGGAAGTAAGATACCACTCAATAGAAAATTCGTCTCCTTTATTATGAGAGGTTAACACCACGGTAAGCTATGGTCAACTCAAAGTCAAAAGTCTTTACCTAAGCATATCGGTTAATAGTAAATAATATTATTAAACCAAGGATTTTGGAGATATACTAATAGTTCTATACATATATTGTTGGTGTTTTGACCATGACCAAACTGCAAATGCCATAAGTGATACAGTGGCGATGAAGAGAATGTGCATATAATATATCGTTGCTTAAAGGTGCTGCTAAAATCGATCTAAAATATGATTTTTGTCAAAAAGATATGTAAATAATGAATTTGGCTAAATCATCACACCATCAACTAAAGTGAAGTATGAATGTTAATATTCGGATTACCCAATATTAATCACCGACTTAGGTCACACCTATGAGTCAAACAACCGAATCTAAGCATTCTTCAAAATATCATCCGATTTAATTAGTTTATAATGTGATATTAATTAATTAGTTATAATTAATATAAGGTATATTAATTATGAGTGATTTTTAGCAGTTGGGGTACCATTAGTAATTTTGGTAGCTCGTGGTAATTTTTTGGATGCCTTTAGTAATTATTTGCTATGCGAATAAGAATTATGCATATACATACTAATATAAGACAGTTGCACATATTTAAATAGGTTTGAATACACAAATAAATACCCAAATAGAGGGAAAAAGGGGGCCGACCACATTATGGAAGGTGAACGGGTTTTTGATTTGGCTTTTAGTTATTTGTAGTAGATAACTATGCTAATAACTGTTCTATAATTTGCATCTCAAACATCTTAATTATTTAGCTTAATGGAAAAAGTTTTTCAATCCAAAACTCCATATTTATGGTCGGGCCCCCCTCAATCTATTCTAGAAATCTAATAGCCTCCTCTCTTTTAGCGGTGATAATTCTTTGATCCTTGCAAGATCAAGAAGGTGAATTAGATTCCTTTGGGGACATACATAGATCAAGGTATGACAAGCGGTAGGATTACAAAGGTAATCTTATATTTTCATAGATCCATATATGTTATTGATGTGCACGTAAATGTACATATTTTTACCACCATATTTAATCTATTTAAATTAAATAAATGATCATATTGGGTATTTTAACTTATTTAAACCAAAACTTCAAATTATTTCAAATGGTCACATATTCATCTTCATCCAAGGGCAAAATGGTCATTTTTGTGCACATATTAATTTTCTAAAAATTAATTGAAAATTTCTATGTTGTTTTGTAGGAATTTAAATTCAAATACAAGTGGCTTCATAAAGATATGCATGCACAAAAGGAAACAAAGAAAATGAAGATGAAAATAATTCAAACTCATGAATATGGAGGACCCCACCGACCCACTTACCTTGATTTTCAATTAGGAGCTAATGCACATGCTAAAAGGCCATTAAAGCTTCATGTATATTTAAGTGAGGGATTAAGACATGCTAATGATTACTTGGTGGCCACACTACCTCAAGGATATTTTGGGCATTCCCCAAAAAATTGAATTAGGGTTTCTAACTTGTATAAATACCCCATATCTTCATGTAACCCTCCTCTTCCTCTTAGTTAGTTTTAGGCTCAAAATAAAACACAAGCTCTATTCTTTCTTTTCATGGCTACTTAGCCATTTCTTTCATGTAACTTTCATTTTTTTATGCAATGTTAATTAGTGCTTTCTTTTCATTCACATGCTTCTCTTCTTATGTTAGTAGTGTAGTTTATTATTCATGCAAGTAGATTAGTATTTACTTCTTTTTACTTAGTTTTTCTTTTCGTTTTGCTCTCTTTTTCCTCTTGTTTGTTTCATGTTGTTTTCTACATTTGTTGATTTGATAACAAATATGAGAGCTTAATCCCTTCAATTTAGGGGTAATGAAGCTCTCTAGTATGTAGATCCAACATTTTGATGTTTATGCTCTCTTTTGTGCTTAAATGAAATGTTTTGAAGTGGTTTAACTTGTTGTTTTTGATTTGAATTTGATAGCTTATATTGTTGACATCAAATAGGCTATGCTTAAATAATCACAAACAATAATTACCTCTTAATCTACATATGATGATGGTAATGAAGTGATTGTTGAAATTAAAATTTGATGGCCTATATTTCTAAACAATAGTTAATAGCCATGCTTAAAATAGATTTTGCTTTCAACTTTGTTCTCATATTTCATGAGAGTTAAATGTGTATTAGTGATTGTGTTATAGTTTGATGGTTTATATTATGCTAATTAATAGCCCAAATATACCATACTTATGATAAGCACATCAACTAATTACACTAATGACAAGAAAAGAGAGATCATAACTTCATTTTGTTGATTTATGTGATCTAGAGAGTGAATTTATCTCTAAATTACCCTCAAACTCTCATATTTTTTATCAATTTTCTTTTGCTCATTTTTCTACATTTTTAGCTAATCACACTTTCAACTTTGGTTAATTTGATTGAATAAAGATTTAAAATCTAACAATTCCCTATGGATCGACCCGTACTCACTACGTACTACGATAGTACCTGTGCGCTTGCGGTATAAATTTTTCGATGGTTTTCTAAACCGATAGAATTTCCATCGTTAAACAAGTTTTTGGCGCCGTTGCCGGGGAGTTGTTTTGATTTTATTTTATATTCTTCGGATTAGTTGTTGTTTTCATTTTGTGTGTGTATTGCATTTTTTTTTAAAAATTAAAAATTAAAAAATAGTTGTTGTTTGTTTGTGTGTGGATTTTGCTTTCATTTGTTTGCGTTCATTGTGTGCTTGTTTTCTATTTGCATTTCATATTTAAAAAAATATATATATACGCAAGTTCAAAACAAAAACAAAAACATTTTATTTCCCTTTTAAATTGCATTTCATTTTACAATCTACATTGCATTTACAATTTCCCAAAAAAAACACTATTACATTGCATTTTTCTTTATTGTTCACAATCTCTGTTTGCATATTTCTTCACTGTTCACAATCTCTGTTGTACATACATACAACAACCACTTCAGCAATTCCTCCTCTGCCAAAACCCCAAGTTCACCACAGTTCAATACATTCAACTTGCTATTGCCTCACTTGCTGTCGTTACTGCCTCAAACATCTCCACTTGCTATAACCAACAACAACTATACATACCACTTATACATAGTGCACAGTCATAAATACATTTTACCATCCTTCACTTCACATCAACAAACCATCAACCAACTAGCATTTCTACCACCCCACCTTCAATTCAAAAACATCCAGTCAGACTGCTGTTCCTCACAGCAACCAGAGAACAATCAATCAAACTCCACACTTCACCTCCACTACACTACAACAGTTCATAAAAACTGTCATCACCCTTCACAACTCTGTCAGTTACAACAAATCTCCCTACACACCACAAAACATCGCCACATTCACCTGACAGTTCACAAACCCCTGACCATCTTGCTACATACCAGTGCCATACAAACTGACAGCACTTCTTCAACTATCATCATACAAAATTTCAAGCTTCACAATCTCTTCCTCCCACTTCATCAAACACAATATCAACCAGAATCACAACTTCCTTGCCACAACAGCTTCTAACCACCTCTATCACCAAATTCAAACACATTCTCCTACATTCATTGACATTCACTGAAGTACTCTCAGCGACATCATCTCCAAACACATTCTCCTACAACTACATACACTTCACTTTCTACGTCACTGTCATGCATCAACTCCATCACAGCCACCCATCAAACCTTCACCACCCGACACACTTTCAATTCAACAATAAAACAGCAATACAACAACACTGCAATCATCTCCAAACAACTAGGTCACCCTCTTCTCTGCAATCACTGTCTACCCTCTGTTGTACATATCATAACTCCAACATAACTCAACCAACATATCCCCACACCTCATCAAAATCACCACTGTCTTACCCAACATCTTCCATCTACACTTCAACCATCATCTCCTATAACAACTGCTACTACATCCTCACCATCCTCACCTAGACACTCCACTTCAAAACTCATTCACATACCTCCTTCATTCCAATCTCTGAACCCTTGCAACAGCCACATAGCATACCAATCAACCATCAATAACAACCACGACTTGATCAACTTCCCCCACAAAACATCAGCTGAAACTAACATCCACTACCATTCTTCTTGCTTTCCTCTGTCTGCCGCAATAAAAAAAACATTTCACCCTAATAGCTTACCTCTTCCCACCTTCGCCTCTCCCAAACTACAAACCGAACCACACCATTCCAGAAATCGTAAATCACTGAATCACTCGACATCTTCCTCATCAACAACCCACCGCCATCATCACGAACAACATCCCTGAACCCAGTTCCTTCGCCTGAAACCATTGCTGCAGCCGCACTTACCTCCGTGCAAACAACTGCCAATTTTGATCGCCTTCATCCCAAGATTCAGCAACTTCAGGCAGTAAGTCCTCGCGAAATATCAATCACCGAAACTCCAACTGCCTCGACCTGATATCACAACCTTCATCGCCAACAATCACTGAAATATCCCCCCACAAATCTCCCTCTTCTCCACTGTGACAAAGTTTGAAACAAAATTTTGGTTTGGGAATTCTCTTCGGCATTTTGATTTCGGTGAATTTCGATTTTACTTTGGGAAGTTCTGTTGTTCATTTGTGTTTTAATGTGTCTAGGTAATATCGAATTTTGGCTTGGGCTAGGTTAGTGTTGGGTGCTAAATTTTCCTTTTTTAGTTACTGTTAAGTTTTAATTTGGGTCGGGGTGAAAAATAGGGTTTTGTTCTCATTTTTTTTATTTTGTCCTTTTTTCTTCTTCTTTCATTTGTTTTAAGTTTTAAGTTTCTTTTAGTTGTTTCTTTCTTTGTTTTTTGTAATTGTCTAGTTTCCTTATTATCAAAAAGAAAAAAATTGTTTTGGTTTCGTAATTTTTTTAGTTTCTTTGTTAAAAACAAAAAAGAAATTTGATAAAAAAACAAGTTGTTTCGTTTTAATTTGTTTTAGTTCTTCATTGATAAAAAAATTTGTTTGTTTTAAGTTTGTTTTCAATTGTTTTAGTTTTATTTGTTTTGATTCTCAATTGTTTTAGTTTTTTCTCTTTATTTAAAAAATAAAAAAATATTGTTTATATGTTGGTTCACTCCTTTTCAGGTTGTCAAAGCAGATAAATAAGGACTGGCTGCTATAAAATTGCTCGGCCTGCTTGCTAAAAAAATCATCGCTAAAAAAAATTGCTAATAATCTGCACGCTCTGGTATCGTGCCCTTTTCCCTTGTTTTTAATTTGATTTGCATCGTTGGTTGCTTGCATTTGCATTTATATGTAAAAAAATTCAAAATCCAAAACAAAAACAAATTTCATTTTAGTTGCATTGTAAATTCACGTTTAATTTTTGTTTTGCATTCATCTCATCTTATTTTCTTTTCTAAGGGCAATACCCCAATTCATATAAGGTGAGGGATTTCATCTCCCTTTCCTTAGCCCACAAACGCATTTCATCATAGAATTTGACTAATAATAAAGATTAGAAATTCGACTTAAGGGTGTCACGAGCTCATCTAGGGCTTAATTTTATCTTCACAATTGTTTTCTTTGAACAATTTTATTTCTTAGTGTCTAGGCTACGACAGAGTTATAACCATTTATAAAAATTACGGTGATTCGAAAATATTATAGTGGTTGTTCCTCTGAAGGTACTTAAACCTTCGGTTGCATTGCTACGGTGATTTGTGGTACACCGATAACCCCTGCCCGTTACCTGGCTAAGAAATATTTTTGTTGATTTAAGACAAAGTGTGATTATACAATTTTGGGTTAGGAGCTACTAAGGACAAAAAATTGTAATTAAGTCCTTTGCATTCATTTAGTTGCATTAGTTCATGCATATTTTAAAAAAAACAAAAAAAATCCAAAATCCAAAAAAAATTGTAAATTTTACTTAACTTACATTTTTAATCCAAAAAAAATCCTTATTTTTTCATTTCCTTTGAAAATTTTCAATCAAAAACAAAAATCCAAAAAAATAAAA
This sequence comes from Allium fistulosum, assembly GCA_030737815.1. Taxonomy (NCBI): domain Eukaryota; kingdom Viridiplantae; phylum Streptophyta; class Magnoliopsida; order Asparagales; family Amaryllidaceae; genus Allium; species Allium fistulosum. The sequence goes on along the minus strand of CM060903.1, from coordinate 801,319,460 downwards.
TAAAATCCTTTCAAAAAGAATTTTTTTTTTAAATTCAAAAACAAAAAAAAAATTCAAAAATAAAAACAAAAAACAAATTTCATTTTCTAAAAACAAAAAAAACTTTGAAAAAATCCTTTTGCTAAATATTTGAAAATTCAAAAACAAAAAAAAAATTACAAAAACATATAAAAAAATTTGAAAAACCGAAAACAAAAATCAAACTTCTCTTTTGAAAATAAATTTCATTTGGTAAATATTTTTCTTCCTTTAAAAAAACAAAAACAATTTTTCACCCCATTTTTTCAAATCTCTTTTATTCTCTAAACTCGATTCTAACTTCTTTCTCATCTCAACTTTCACTTGTGCATGAGTACTTGGACTCGTGACACAACAACAAATCGTTGGACTCGCGACTCAACAACTAAACGTTTTACTCGAACAGACGATCCTCCCGAAATGGCAAACGAAAACGCCCCTCGAACTCTTATGGATAGAATCTTCCCCGATAGAGTTTTTATTCAGTCTTGCATCACGTTACCCGCCTCTACGGGTAACCATTTCGAAATCCATTCGAACCAGATTACCACGCTTCCGAAATTTGGCAATTTCGAGCACGATGACCCCTACATCTTTTTGACTAAATTCGAACAAGTTTGCGCAACCATTAAACTCCAACAACTTTTCTATGATGGAATCAAACTTCGATTAATCCCATTCGCTTTTACGGATTACGCTGAAAAATGGTTGTACAGCTTACCATCAAACTCGATTAAAACTTGGGAAGAATTCGTAAAAGCTTTCTTAAAAAATTCTACCCTTTGGAAAAAATGAGTAGAATCCGAAACAAAATTGTAAATTTTCATCAATTAAAGGGAGAACCATTTGGAAAATATTTTAAAAGATTCAAAGAGCTTTTGATAAAATGTCCATACCATGACTTTGAAAAATGGACGATTTGCCAAATCTTATACGATGGACTCGAAAATAGCTCACGAACCATGCTTGAATCAATGTGCCAAGGCAACTTTCTTGCCCAACATCATGATGATGCTTGGCAATTTCTTGAAAACCACGCTGAAAAGTCGTCCCAATGGGAACATTCAAACGAAAAATAAATTTACTCTCGATCGAGTGCACAATCGATAGGATCTTCTTTTGCTTTGGAAGCTAAGATCGACGCAATGATTAAAAAATTCGATAACATTTTCTCATCGAATCAAATGAACCAAGCTTCCTAACCGATGTGTTATAAATGCAACGATCCTAATCATATAGCCGATCAGTGTCCCAATTCTGTCGAACAAATCAATGCTTTCAATAAAGCAAAAAATGACCTGTTTCTCCAACGTACAACCTTGGTTGGAGAAATCATCCGAATTTTGCGTGGAACCAAAATAATCCCAACACGAATACGATTCATCCCAATTTTCGAGCATTCCCGAATAATGCTTCGAATCCTCCATTTCAACCCAACAATTTTCAACCAAACTTTGCGGGTCCATCCCATAATCAACCGCAACAATCAAATTTTCAACCAAATTCTGCTCATCCTCCCCAAGATGATAAATGTTTAACTTCACTGGAGAAAACTCTTGAAACATTGGCTAAAGCAACTACTCAAAGCCTTCAATCAAACAGCAATTTGCAAAATTTATTGACTTCATATATGCAAAACACAAACCAATCAATTGCAAAACTCAAAATGCAAATGAGTCAGTTAGCCACATCTGTAAGTGAACGCGAACGAGGAACATTCCCAAGCCAGCTCCTTCCAAATCCCAGAAATCAAAACGCAAATTCAAATCAAGCCCATGTTATTCAAGATAGCAACGTCACCCAATTGAATGCTATCACAACTCTCCATTCCGGTAAACAAATCGATAATCAAGTCGTTAATCCAAATGATTTACCGAAAACTTCTCTCGACACTTCTATAACAATGAACGACTCAGAACAGAACGTGGAGCCAAACGTCGAATCAAATGCCAATCAAAATTCTTCGTCTTCTACTCGAGTAGACCCGCCTACCGAGTATCGTGTTCCATTTCCACATCGTCTTCGACCCAAGAAACACTCGGACCAAATGGAAAAGATGTTGGAAATTTTTAAACAAGTCAAAGTTAACATTCCGCTTTTTGACATCGTTCAGCAAGTCCCCACATACGCGAAATTTCTTAAGGAGTTGTGCACCCAAAAGCGACATACTCAAGTGCCCAAAAAAGTCTTCTTAGCCTCTAGTTTGATTGAAGTCTTGTCCCAATCCATGCCCGTCAAATACAAAGATCCTGTCTGCCCTATGATTTAGTGTACAATTGGAGATAAGACGATTAACAAATGCTTGATAGACTTAGGTGCAAGTGTCAACTTGATTCCATACTCCGTGTACGAAAAATTAGGCTTAGGCGAGCTCAAACCCACAAAAGTCATGCTTCAATTCACCGATCGCTCCATTAAGAAGCCCGTGGGAGAAATCGAGGACATGCTCATTCGAGTAGGGCAATTCATATTCCCCGTTGATTTTATTGTTCTCGAAACACAACCGGTGACGAATCCCTCGAGTCAAATTCCATTGATTTTAGGCCGACCATTCTTAGCCACCTCAAATGCCTTAATCAATTGTCGTAACGGATCGATGAAAAGTTCTTTTGGAAACATGACTTTGGATCTCTACATTTTCAATCTTGGAAGCCAATCGAACGAACCTCATGGCCAAACATTGGAAGTTAGTGCCATTCACGAAAACTTCGAAAACGAGACACTTGATCTTAACGATGAACGCGACGCCGAGTACGAAAAATTGTTTCACGAAATTCCCAATGAGATTGAATACACTCTTCCTTTTGAATCACTTCCAGTTGAGTCCGACTCTCAACTCAATTCTTTGATCGAAAAACACCCGAAGTTGGACCTCAAACCACTTCCCGATCACCTTAAGTACGCATACATAGGTGATAACGAAACGTTGCCCGTCATAATTTCCGCAACTCTCTCTCTTGATCAAGAAACTTCCTTACTTTCTATTCTTTCGAAAAACAAGGAAGCGATGGGATGGTCGATCTCTGATATAAAGGAAATTAGCCTGGCTATTGTTCAACATCGCATCCATTTAATCGACGATGCCAAGCCTGTTCGTGATGCGCAACGAAGGCTTAATTCAAAAATGAAAGATGCGGTGCATGATGAAATTATTAAACTTCTCGACAACGGAATCATTTACCCAATCTCTGATAGTTCATGGGTTAGCCCAATTCACATTGTACCGAAAAAGTCTGGGCTAACCATTGTCAAGAATGATTCAAAAGAACTTATTCCAACTCGTACTCAAACGGGTTGGCGTGTTTGCATTGACTATCGAAAACTAAATGCCGCAACACGAAAAGATCACTTCCCTCTTCCTTTCATTGACCCAATGCTCGAACATTTAGCCGGCCACGAATTCTACTGCTTCCTTGATGGTTATTCCGGCTATAACCAAATTCCAATCTTTCCCGAAGATCAAGAGAAAACGAATTTCACGTGTCCATTCAGTACCTTTGCTTATCAACGTATGCCATTCGGACTTTGTAACGCTCCTGCAAATTTCCAACGATGCATGGTTGGAATCTTTTCCGACATAATTGAACGCTTTCTAGAAGTTTTTATGGACGATTTCTCAATCTTTGGCGATTCTTTTTCCCAATGTTTACATCATCTCGAATTGGTTCAAAATCGATGTAAAGAAACATTTGACTTTGAATTGGGAAAAATGCCACTTTATGGTCAAACAAGGCATAGTCCTTGGACATATCATCTTAAATAAAGGCATTGAGGTAGATAAAGCGAAAATCGACGTAATTGTAAACCTACCTATTCCCAAAACTGTTAAGGACATTCGAACATTTCTAGGACACGCTGGTTTTTACCGACGCTTTGTGAAAGACTTTAGCAAAATCGCTCGTCCTTTGACGACTCTCCTCGGAAAAGACGTTCCATTCGATTTCAACTCTGAGTGTGTCTCTTCTTTTGAACGTCTTAAGAACGAACTCATTTCTTCTCCAATCATTTGCGCACCCAATTGGGATCTTCCTTTCGAAATAATGTGTGATGCTTCGAACTTTGCCGTTGGTGCTGTCTTAGGACAACGCATCAACAAGATCCTTCACGTCATTTACTACGCAAGTATGACTTTGAACGATGCTCAACTCAACTACACAACAACTGAAAAAGAGCTTCTAGCCGTCGTTTTTGTGCTCGAAAAGTTTCGACCTTACTTGATCGGGTCACACATTACTGTGTACATGGACCACTCTGCGCTTCGATATCTCTTCGCTAAAAAGGATGCCAAATCCCGTTTGATTCATTGGATCCTTTTACTTCAAGAATTTGACCTTACAATTAAAGAAAATGATTCGATAACGTCATAGTCGATCATTTGTCTCGTCTTCCGAACGCACCATCTTCTTTGCCAATCAATGAAAACTTCCCCGATGAACAACTCCTTTCAATTTCTATCGACCCATGGTACGCTGATATAGTGAACTACTTAGTCACTAAAGAAACTCCCTCATCTTGGTCCAAATAGGACAAATGAAAATTCATGTCCCAAGTGAAATATTTCTATTGGGACGATCCATACTTTTTCAAATATTGTCTCGACCAAATCATCCGACGTTGCTTTTCGGATAATGAGATTAGGAGTGTTCTTTCGTTTTGTCACGATCAAGCGTGCGGTGGACATTTTGATCCTCGAAAAACTGCGAAAAAGGTGCTACAGTGTGGTTTCTATTGGTCTTCTCTTTACAAAGACTCGTTTGAATTTGTAAAACTTGCTATCGATGTCAAATGCTTGGACGAATTTCTCGACGAGATATGATGCCTCTAAACCCCATTCTTACGATCAAAATCTTTGATGTTTGGGGTATCGAATTTATGGGACCTTTTCTCAATTCTTTTGGAAACTTGTATATACTTCTCGTTGTCGATTACATCTCAAAATGGGTCGAAGCCGTTCCTTGCAAAACCAACGACCATAGAATTGTTGTGAAATTTCTCAAAGAAAATATCTTTTCGAGGTTCGGCACACGTCGCACAATAATCAGGGATAACGGAACCCATTTCTGCAACCGTTCTTTTGAATCTTTAATGAAAAAATACTCGATAACCCACAAGCTATCCACTCCGTATCATCCTCAGACTTGTGGCCAAGTTGAAGTTTCAAATCGACAAATAAAACAAATCTTGGAGAAAAATGTTAACAAAAATCGAAAAGATTGGTCTCAGAAATTGACCGACGCGCTTTGGGCTTACCGTACTGCTTTTAAAACTAACCTTGGGATGTCCCCATTTCATTTAGTTTACGGTGAAGCTTACCATTTACTCGTTGAAATCGAACACAAAGCATTGTGGGCAATTAAGAACTTAAACTTTGATCTTGAGAAAGCTGGCAAAAACTACAACTCAACGAACTAGAAGAACTTAGGAACGACGCGTATGAAAACGAGAAAATTTACAAAGAAATAAGCAAAAAATTTCATGACAAGTCAATCCTAAGGAAAACGTTTTTGCCTAACCAAAAAGTTCTTTTATATGACTCAAGACTTCATTTATTCCCTGGGAAACTTAAATCAAGATGGACCAGACCATTTATGGTACGAACTGTTTTTCCACATGGTACCGTAGAAATAGAAAATCCCGGGGATGGATCGGTTTTCAAAGTCAACGGTCATCATTTGAAACCTTTCTTGGAATTGCCAAATAACCAAGAGGAGGAGCTTATGATCCTTCATGAGTCAAGCTACGTCTAGTAAGAATGTTAACCCTCTTCTGTAAATATTTACATAGTTTTCCCCGTTACACTCATTATATCATGCATTGACTATGGGGACACAGTCAAAATTAAGTGTGGGGGGAGTCTCATTTTCATTTTTTTAGTTTCATGGCATTTTTGAATTTTGAATTTTCTTTTAACTTATAAAAAAAATCTCAAAATTTCAAAATCTCAAAAACATTTTCTTTTTAGCATTTTGATTTATTTTTGAAAAAACACTATGGGATAAGTATATGTTTTGGTTAATAAATTGAAATTTTTGAAAATTTATTTGTCTTAACAAAAATAAAAATGAAGTTTGATTACAAATAATAATGGATTAACTAGTATATAGGAAGGTTCATATGTGTTAATTATGAAGTATGTTCTAATTGAAAATCTTTGTTTAAAAAAGTGGTAAATTTAAAGTAAAGGATATAACATTTTTATCTTCTAAGTTAAATGATGCTAAGATGATTTTGCAAAACTCTCTTTCTACAAAAAAATTGAAAAAAAGTATTTATATATATGTATATATATATTTTTAACACCTAGAGTCATGTGTTCATACTCGTGTATTCACTCGCCATGCTCTGTATTCTTCTCACGTAAGCCCGAAAGGCAGTGCATGATCGGTATATCTGGCCTCAGTTTATCTGAGTTAGGTGTATATATATAATAATTCTTTTTAATAACGCCTACATTCGATAAGTGTTCACACTTGTGTGTTCACTTGCCACGCTCTGTATTCCCCTCACATCAGTCCGCAAGGCAGTGCACGGGTAATATATCTGGCCTTAGTTTACCTGAGTTAGGCATATGTAAATATTGTTAATAAAATTTTCAAATAAGAGAGAGTAAGCAATTGAAATCCAAGCATCATTTTAACTTGTTTGATTTGACTTGTTATTGGAAAGAAATGAAAATACCACTTTGATAAACTTTGATAATCAACTAAGGATCTATTTCATAGTTGCACTATGTTGTCAACCGAAACAACGAGTTAAACTATAGTCTATTTGTTACGATAACTTTGTGTTTATTGGAAGTTTTGACGAGTAAATGACTTAAATTTTCAAGACAATGACCAGAACTTATATTTAACTTATTTGTGTCTATTTAAAAATAAATATTTCATTTGTAAATATTTTCAAAAACTTGCATTCATCCCATTGTAAATAAATCTTGCACTCTATAAATATTTTCACTTTGCATTTGGATTTTGTGGGTAGTATCCGCTGAAAAACCTCACGAGATAACACTCGTCCTACTGGGTACACCCAGAGGTTTAACGGCTTGTTGCATATGCTCAATGCAATCGTATTCCCTACGAAAATGGATTTATCTTACTTTTCCTTTATCCGAGGACAAATAAAAAGATAAGTGTGGGGGTATTTGATGTGCACGTAAATGTGCATATATTTACATCCATATTTTATCTCTTTTTATTTAAATAAACATCATATTTAGGCATTTTTACATGTTAAAACCAAAATTTAATTATTTTCAAACCATTATATTTTCATCTTCATTCAGGGGCAAAATGGTCATTTTTGTGCATGTGTCAATTTAAGAATTTTTACTTGGACAATTTTTATGATTTTTATAGGATATTTTGATGCATATGGAAGTGGGATTCATGATGATATATGCATGCACAAGGAAATACAAAGGAATGAAGAGGAAATAATTCAAGTTCAAGATCATGGAGGACCCCACCCACTTACCTAAATGTACAATTAGGAGCTAATGGACAACTAAGTGGATGTTAAAGCTTCATGCACATCAAATGATGGATTAATTAGTGGCTAATGGTTACTTGGTGACAACACTTCCTAAAGGGTATTTTGGGAAGCTCCCTAAAAATAGAATTAGGGTTTTATGCATGTATAAATAACCCTCTTATGTACATGAACATATCTTCTACTCTTTCACATTAGTTAGGAAATTAAAAGAGCAAATTGTAATGGCAATATTACATGAAATAAAATGGCTTCCAAGCCTCTTTCTCTCTTCTTCTCTACATGATTTTCTTTGTTTTATTGTTAATGTTTATTTCTATGCTCTCTTTCCTTTTATGTTAATAGCTTAATTAATGCAAGTAGTGTAGCTTTAATTTTTATGCAAGTAGTTAGTAGCTAATCTCTTTTGCTTTCTTTGCTTAGTTTTATTTCTTTTGCTTTTTAAATGTTGAAATTTACAAGTGTTGATTTGATAACACAAATGAGTAGCTAAACCCCTTCAATTTAGGGGTGATGAAGCTCTCCAACTTTATGTAATTTCAACATTTTTTATGATTTATGATCTCTTTTGGTTTGTGCTTCATGAGAGTGAATTTTGGTGCAAGTTTATACAAGTGGGTTTGATAGCTTATGTTGCTTTTGCAAATGAGCTATTCTTATTCAACATAAACACACTTTGCATCATCATTCGCTCATCGGTTTTTGATTTGAAAAGAAAGTGAAAACAAAATTTGATGGTTTATCTTACTAATTACAATAGTAAATAGATCATACTTAAAATAGCTTTTGCTTTGGCTTCATTTTCATGAGAATTATAAGTGGTATAATTGTTGTATTATAGTTTGATGGTTTGAGTTATGTTAATCAATAACATAAAAAAATCATACTTGTGATAAATGCAACGATTATTTCACTTAATATCACAATTGGAGATCATAAATTATTGATTGTTGATTTACAAAAATATGAGAGTGGATTTATCCCTAAATTGTTCTCTAGTCCAATAGTTTTTAAATCACAACATTTGCCTAGCTTCTAGTTTTCAAAACAATCTCCACTTTTGGTTTAATTTGATTGATTAGAAAATTTTAAAATCTCACAATTCCCTGCGGATCGACCTGTACTCACCACGTACTAAATTTTGTACGTCGTGCGCTTGCGGTTATTTTATTTCGAAATTTATCGGTATTTTTCTAATCGATATAACATTTTCCGTTTAACAAGTTTTTGGCTCCATTGTCGAGGAACGAACCCGGGTCACCCGCGTGACAGGCGGGAATAATCACCACTATAGTACAATGACTTTCCGATGATAAAATCAAACTTCGTTTAATCCCATTCGCTCTTATGGATTACATTGAAAAATGGTTGTTTAGCTTACCATCAAACTCGATTAAAACTTGGGAAGAATTCGTAAAAGCTTTCTTAAAAAAGTTCTACCCTTTGGAAAAAACGAGTAGAATCCAAAACGAAATTGTAAATTTTCATCAATTACAGGGAGAACCATTTGGAAAATATTTTGAAAGATTCAAAGAGCTTTTGATAAAATGTCCACACCATAACTTTGAAAAATGACGATTTGCCAAATCTTATACGATGGACTCGAAAATAGCTCATGAACCATGCTTAAATCAATGTGCCAAGGAAACTTTCTTGCCCAACATCATGATGATGCTTGGCAATTTCTTGAAAACCTCGCTAAAACGTCGTCCCAATGGGAATGTTCGAACGAAAAATCAATTTACTCTCGATCGAGTCACAATCGATAGGATCTTCTTTTGCTTTGGAAGCTAAGATCGACGAAATGATTAAAAAATTCGATAACGTTTTCTCGTCGAATCAAATGAACCAAGCTTCCCAACCGATGTGTTATAAATGCAACGATCCTAATCATATAGCCGATCAGTGTCCCAATTCTGTCGATAAAATCATGCTTTCAATAAAGCTAAAAACGACCCGTTTTCTCCAACGTACAACCCTAGTTGGATAAATCATCCGAATATTGCGTGGAACAAAAATAATCCCAACACGAATACAATTCGTCCCAATTTTCAAGCATTCCCGAATAATGCTTCGAATCCTCCTTTTCAACCCAACAATTTTCAACCAAACTTTGCGGGTGCATCCCATAATCAACCGCAACAATCAAATTTTCAACCAAATTCTGCTCATCCTCCCCAAGATGATAAACGTTTAACTTCACTTGAGAAAACTCTTGAAACGTTGGCTAAAGCAACTACTTAAAGCCTTCAATCAAACAGCAATTTGCAAAATTTATTGACTTCATATATGCAAAACACAAACCAATCAATTGCAAAACTCGAAATGCAAATGAGTCAGTTAGCCACATCTGTAAGTGAACGCGAACGAGGAACATTCCCAAGCCAGCCCCTTCCAAATCCCAGAAATCAAAACGCAAATTCAAATCAAGCCCATGTTGTTCAAGATAGCAACGTCACCCAATTGAATGATATCACAACTCTCCGTTTCGGTAAACAAATCGATAATTAAGTCGTTAATCCAAACGATTTACCGGAAATTTCTCTCGACACTTCTAAAACAATGAACGACTCAGAACAGAACGTGGAGCCAAACGTTGAATCGAATGTCGATCAAAATTCTTCATCTTCTACTCGAGTAGACCCGCCTACCGAGTATCGTGTTCCATTTCCACATCGTCTTCGACCCAAGAAACACTCGGACCAAATGGAAAAGATGTTGGAAACTTTTAAACAAGTAAAAGTTAACATTCCGCTTCTTGACATCGTTCAGCAAGTCCCCACGTACACGAAATTTCTTAAGGACTTGTGCACCCAAAAGCGATACACTCAAGTGCCCAAAAAAGTCTTCTTAGCCGCCAGTTTGAGTGAAGTCTTGTCCCAATCCATGCCCGTCAAATACAAAGATCCTGGCTGCCCTACGATTTCGTGTACAATTGGAGATAAGACGATTAACAAATGCTTGATAAACTTAGGTGCGAGTGTCAACTTGATTCCATACTCCGTGTACGAACAATTAGGCTTAGGCGAGCTCAAACCCACAAAAGTCACGCTTCAATTCGCAGATCGCTCCATTAAGAAGCCCGTGGGAGAAATCAAGGACATGCTCATTCAAGTAGGGAAATTCATATTCCCCGTTGATTTTATCGTTCTCGAAACACAACCCGTGACGAATCCCTCGAGTCAAATTCCATTGATTTAGGCCGACCATTCTTAGCCACCTCAAATGCCTTAATCAATTGTCGTAACGGATCAATGAAAATTTCTTTTGGAAACATAACTTTGGATCTCAACATTTTCAATCTTGGAAGCCAATCGAACGAACCTCATGACCAAACGTTGGAAGTTAGTGCCATTCATGAAAACTTCGAAAACGAGACACTTGATCTTAACGATGAACGCGACACCGAGTATGAAAAATTATTTCACGAAATTCCCAATGATAATGAATACACTCTTCCTTTTGAATCACTTTCGGTTGAGTCTGACTCTCAACTCAATTCTTTGATCGAAAAACTCCCGAAGTTGGACCTCAAATCACTTCCCGATCACCTTACGTACGCATACTTAGGTGATAACGAAACGTTGCCCGTCATAATTTCTGCAACTCTCTCTCTCTTGATCAAGAAATTTCCTTACTTTCTATTCTTTCGAAAAACAAGGAAGCGATGGGATGGTCGATCTCCGATATAAAGGGAATTAGCCCTGCTATTGTTCAACATCGCATCCATTTAATCGACGATGCCAAGCCTGTTCGTGACGCGCAACGAAGGCTTAATCCAAAAATGAAAGATGTGGTGCGTGATGAAATTCTTAAACTTCTCGACAATGGAATCATTTACCCAATCTCTGATAGTTCATGGGTTAGCTCAATTCACGTTGTACCGAAAAAGTCTGGGCTAACCGTTGTCAAGAACGATTCAAACGAACTTATTCCAACTTGTACTCAAACGGGTTGGCGTGTTTGCATTGACTATCGAAAAATAAATACCACAACATGAAAAGATCACTTCCCTCTTCTTTTAATTGATCAAATGCTCGAACGTTTAGCCGGCCACGAATTCTACTGCTTCCTTGATGGTTATTCCGGCTATAACCAAATTCCAATCGCTCCCAAAGATCAAGAGAAAACGACTTTCACGTGTCCATTCGGTACCTTTGCTTATCGGCGTATGCCATTCGGACTTTGTAACGCTCCTGCAACTTTCCAACGATGCATGGTTGGAATCTTTTTCGACATGATTGAACGCTTTCTAGAAGTTTTTATGGACGATTTCTCATTCCTTGGCGATTCTTTTTCCCAATGTTTACATCATCTCGAATTGGTTCTAAATCGATGTAAGGAAAAACATTTGACTTTGAATTGGGAAAAATGCCACTTTATGGTCAAACAAGGCATAGTCCTTGGACATATCATCTCAAATAAAGGCATTGAGGTAGATAAAGTGAAAATCGACGTATTTGCAAACCTACCTATTCCCAAAACTGTTAAGGACATTCGATCATTTCTAGGACACGCTGGCATTTACCGACGCTTTGTGAAAGACTTTAGCAAAATAGCTCGTCCTTTGACGACTCTCCTCGGAAAAGACATTCCATTCGATTTCATGTGTGATGCTTCGAACTTTGCTGTTGGTGCTGTCTTAGGACAACGCATCAACAAGATCCTTCACGTCATTTACTACGCGAGTATGACTTTGAATGACGCTCAACTCAACTACACAACAACCGAAAAAGAGCTTCTAGCCGTCGTTTTTGTGCCCGAAAAGTTTCAACCTTACTTGATCGGGTCACACATTACTGTGTACACGGACCACTCTGCTCTTCGATATCTCTTCGCTAAAAAGGATGCCAAAACCCGTTTGATTCGTTGGATCCTTTTACTTCAAGAATTTGACCTTACAATTAAAGACAAAAAAGGATCCGATAACGTCATAGCCGATGACTTGTCTCGTCTTCCGAACGCACCATCTTCTTTGCCAATCAATGAAAACTTCCCCAATGAACAACTACTTTTATTTTCTATCGACCCACGGTACGCTGATATAGTGAACTACTTAGTCACTAAAGAAACTCCCTCATCTTGGTCCAAACAGGACAAATGTAAATTCATGTCCCAAGTGAAATATTTCTATTGGGACGATCCATACTTGTTCAAATATTGCCCTGACCAAATCATCCGACGTTGCATTTTGGATAATGAGATCAGGAGTGTTCTTTCGTTTTGTCACGATCAAGCGTGCGGTGGACATTTCAGTCCTCGAAAAACTGCGGAAAAGGTGCTACATTGTGGTTTCTATTGGCCTTCTCTTTTCAAAGGCTCGTTTGAATTTTGTAAAACTTGCGATCGATGTCAAATGCTTGGACAAATTTCTCGACGAGATATGATGCCTCTAAACCCCATTCTTACGATCGAAATCTTTGATGTTTGGAGTATCGACTTTATGGGACCTTTTCTCAATTCTTTTGGAAACTTGTATATGCTTCTTGCTGTCGATTACATCTTAAAATGGGTCGAAGCCGTTCCTTGCAAAACCAACGAACCTAGAATTGTTGTGAAATTTCTCAAAGAAAATATCTTTTCGAGGTTCGACACACCTCACACAATAATCAGTGATAACGGAACCCATTTCTGCAACCGTTCTTTTGAAACTTTAATGAAAAAATACTCGATAACCCACAAGCTATCCACTCCATATCATCCTAATACTTGTGGCCAAGTTGAAGTTTCAAATCGACAAATAAAACAAATCTTGGAGAAAACTGTTAACAAAAATCGAAAAGATTGGTCTTAGAAATTGACCGACGCGCTTTAGGCTTACCGTACTGCTTTTCAAACTAACCTTGGGATGTCTCTATTTCGTTTAGTTTACGGTAAAGCTTGCCATTTATCTGTTGAAATCGAACACAAAGCGTTGTGAGCAATTAAGAACTTAAACTTTGATCTTGAGAAAGCTGGCGAAAACCGAAAACTACATCTCAACGAACTAGAAGAACTTAGAGCGATGCATATGAAAACGAAAAAATTTACAAAGAAATAACCAAAAAATTTCATGACAAGTCAATCCTAAGGGAAAAGTTTTTTCCTAACCAGAAAGTTCTTTTATATGACTCAAGACTCACTACAACAAAACAACCATTTTACAACGGGCAATGCCCGTTGTAATATGGGTTTCGCAACGGGCATGCGCCCGTTGTAATAGGCCTCATTGTAATAAGTCTACCGTATTTTACAACAGACAATGAACGTTGTAATACACATTTTTACAACGGTCATCGACCATTGCAATAGGCTCTATGACAACAATTAAAGCCCGTTGTAAAAGACTATAATACAACTGGCATAGCCCGTTGTAATACATGATATTGCAACGGTTTCTGACCGTTGCAAAATAAATGCAAATTTAAAAAAAAATTACAGCAGCATCCATACCAATAATGAATAATTTAACGAGTAATAAATATTATCATAAAACAACAAAAATCACATTCCAAAAAGTTAGATAAGTTTACATCGACATAGTTCTAATATACACATGACAACTAGTTACGTAACAGCCCAATACTGCATAATTACTTCATTTATAATTACGTAACAGCCCAATATCACTTCCTCCCAACTACTGCAACCTCCTCCATCAACTGTTCCATTACAATTTTTAAGGCAAAGTAGAACTTCCTATTCCAATCCGTAGCGGCCAAAATCACCTCATTGTCAGTCCCGAACTCAACATCAGTGCAAATAATCAAACCATTGTCCAAAAGTCTATGAAATGGTTCCATTTCGTCATTTTGGCCATCCAATGCGCCCATTTGGAAAAAATGTTCCGTTTATATCTCTTTGCTCAGAAGTGTGTATCTCTGAAACACTGCCTTTGGAATGATATAAAACATGCATTCAACATGTTCCAAGTGCAGTATCATTTAGAATCCAAGACCTAAATGATTAAAACATAGGTTAAGTGAGTGTAAATTTCTTTTTCTTTTTTTTTTACTCTGCTTTGTAAACAATATTCACATACATATATACAAACATATAGAAGGGTGCAAAGGTACAAGTGAAGTTAGAAGGCATAAATATATCCAGGTGCCAACAAAAATGAAATAAACAGGGCACGAAAATGGACAAAGACACGCACATGATATTCGAAACGGCAGCAAGAGCAGCTGACGAAGAAAACATGGCATGTAAACAACACGTGAAAAGATATATACCAAAGAAAACAAAGCACAGCAAAAACAAAATATACTTCAAGTTTGAATTCGGAATTTGGAAGCATATTCAGTTGCTACACGTGTTGTGCTAAAGAAACATAGATAATTAACACAAAATCAAACCTGCGGGTATTCAATTTCTAGAATTGAACTCTAATCAAAGGTCTATCTGTTCTGACAAAGTTTGCGAATAACAGTATATACCCCCAAACTTAAACATTCGAACTCTATTCCTATGAAACTTGTTCATTCTAAAATTCTCATATGTCTGAAAACGACACATACACCTCATAAACTTAATACCTATATAAAACTGCATATATTCAAAAATTCTACATATATACTAATATATATGAAAATCTAAGGCATTTAGTATAGCAAAAGTCAAGAACAAGAGTTTGGCAGGACATCTCAATCAACAAAAAGATAAGAAAAGAGAAGACGTACATCTTCTTTAGCATAATCATTTTCCTTTGAATCCTCAACTACCACCATGTGCTTATACATTTCACTCAGCCATTCTTGAGCAGGCCTAACAAGTATATAGACCATTGCCATTGCCAGATTATCTAAAACCTGAAAATAAAATGGTAAATGGTGTAATATCCCGGAAATTTTGGACAATATCAATTTAATAATCTGTTTAAATAATTAAATTGATTTGTTAATCTTTGATAATAAATATTTGAATTGATTTAATAATCTGATTAAATAAATATTTAATTAGTGAAATTTATCTTTTAAAACTAATAAAATGATTTCTATTTATAATGTGTATATATATAAGTATATATATTGTAAATAGATTAGCTTTGGGTTGAAATATAATGAATAAATGAAATCTTGTTTTAAATTTCTAATGTATATTATTATAGTTTGGAGATTTGGATTTATTTAATATTAGCTTTTCAAAGTTATTTAAAATAAATAATTATATGGTTTCCAATAAAGATTAATAATAAGGATTATTTTATTTTAAATATTGCTTAATAAATAAGATTTAAGAGTATATATAATGTTAAAATACAATTCATATATGTTATGTTGATTCATTTAATAATAGAAGTAATTTATAATCTCTTTTATAAATTATTTTAAAATAGATAAATGAGTTATTTTCAAACAATATTAAGAGTGTATTGTTTTTATATAAATAGACTTTAATAGAAATAAGATTGTTATTTTCAAATTGAATGTGTTGTTTTAAATTGACTTTAAATTGGATTTTAAATATAATTTGAATTTGAATATAAATTAGTTTTGAAAATCAAAGGTAGGTATTTTAAAATATTTGGATTCAAAAATACATGTATAAGCTTTTATTTATACATATACAATTGATTTTATTTTCTTTTAAAAGTAATTTATAAATAGAGAAGTATTTAAGAAAATAAAGAAAAAGGCTTTTTATTTACATTTAAAATAAATACTAACTAACTAAAAGGACATGTGTAAATTTCCTAAGGCTATATAGTAACAAGTGTACACTAATTAACAATGTAAATGACAAATGTCAAGTTTTGAATTTTTGTTTTCTTTTTTTTTTTTTTTTTTTTTTAGAATCAATTCAGCCTACATATACATATTTTCATCTCTTTCTTTCTTTTCTAATCTTTTTTTTTTTTTCAAAATCAAAAGCTAAGTTAAAATTCAAACCGAAATCCTCATAACAAATCTGAAAATCAACATTCCTCTCAAAAACCAGAAAATCAAATCCCTGTAACTCATTTTCAAATCAAAGTCTTCAGCCTACATTTCTTTAATCTGGAATCAATTCAAAAGACTGTTTTTTTTTCAAAATCTGGAATCAAGCTGCATGCAAATTTTAAACAGCAAGCAACTCAGTTTTAAATCAAAGAAGCAAATCAAGTATTTTTCAAGCACTAGAGTTTTCAAAGGGCATTCAAGTTTTAAAGTTCTGGAAATCAATAGCAATGCAAGTTTCCAGTTTTAAAGACAAATTCAAGTTTCAAAAATCAAAACTGAAGTAGCTCTGTTCATTCTCTAATCTGTGAGTAACAATATTTTTAAAATTTAATGATGAAATCTGGTTGCATGCTTATCTCTGAAATAAGTTTATCTGTGAATATATTTTTAAGTAAATATCTGTGCATGTATGTACTTGAATGAATTGGTGTGCATGTTTGTTACTTATGTGTATCTCTGTTCCCAGTTTAAGTTTAAGTTTTGAGTAAAATTTCTGTATCTCATGACCTAGTTAATATATGATTTAAGTTATAAACAATAATTGTTTGTTTAATCATGGGTTAGTGTTTAAAAATTTAATTAAGTTAAAATTTAACTTGAATGTCTCTGGAAACTTAAAATAACAGGGCAAGTTCAAAATAACTAAAGATTCAAACATCTTAATTTATCAACCCAGATTTATGATCTGAAACCCTATCCAAAATTATGATTTTTAGAGGTGAAATCGAAAATTTTAGAATAAAATTGTAGGAGCAGTTCTAGTTCGATCAGTTTGGGTGTTTTGGGTTGTTTCTGGTGATCTCGATGATCGGAGAGGTCAGGATTCTTTCTGGAGGTGGAGTGATGAACGGAGACCTTGGGAAAAATGTCAGGAAGATATTCAAGGCACGGTGGTGGCAGCGATGTTCGTTTTAAGTATGTAGACCTAGTTTTTGAGGTGGTCGGAATAATTGTCATCACGGCGCCTCTGGTGGATCGAGTTCCACCAGATTGTGGGGAATAGAAGCGGGAACGTTGACGAAGACGTGGTCAGAAGTTCTGGTGCTCCGGTGGTCGGAGGAAGGGATGCGAAGCGATGACAGGTTTGGGTCGAGGAGAGGTTCAGTGTTCCAAGTTAGGATGTGAAGCTCGAATTTGATTTCGAGTCTGGTAGGTTGATCTGATGATCATATTTGGGTATGAAGGTGATCGATGACTTGGAAAGATCATCGGCGGTGATCGAAGTGGAGCGGCGTCATCGTGCACGTACACGGTAATGATTTGTATCCTGGTGATGTTGGTTTTGACAGAGAGTGGTTCTCGAGTTAAACGCGTGAGTGACTCGAAGCATATAGGATTTTATCTCGGGGTTTCAAAAGATAGGCTCGGGTAAACTTTTGGTTTCAAGTTTTAACCTGGTAGTGTTTTAAATTAAAAATGAAATTTAAAATAAAGAGTAGGATTTAAAACAAAGTTTTAAATCAAAAATTTAAGTATGAATTCAAATCTAAATTGTATTCAAGATTTGAGATAAATAAAGCTTATAAAATTTATAAGTTTTAACAAATTTAAGATATTTAAAGTATAATTTAAAAAGGGTTTGAATTTAAATAAATTGGTTTAAAAATATTTTAAATGTTAAGTGTTCTTTAACATTTGGTTTTAAAAAGGTTTTGTAAATTTGATTTAAAATTGGTTAAAGTTAAATTTGTAATTTACTTTAAGATGAATTAAAAGAAGATTTTAAAGTAAGAATGTTTTAAAGTCTTTGTTAATAATAATTAAAGTAGTTAAAGGTTAATACTTTAAATTAGAAAGTAATTAAGGTTTAATGATTTAAGATTCATTAAATTTATGAGGTAATTAAAGAATAATTTAATAATTTAATGAATTAATGGTTTAGTGTTAATTAATTAAATAATTAGGATTATAAGTTAATTAATTAAGTGTTAATTAATTTGAGATTTAGAATCATTTGTTAAATAAGTATGAGTTATTAATAGATGATTGGAAATTAATTAATCAAGTGATTAGAAATTAATTTAGGAATTTAATTTAGTAATTAGAAATTAATTAAATGGTAATTAAGAATATATTAATTTGTAATTAATAAATAGTTGATTAAAGATTAATTACTTAAAGAAAGTAATTAGAATTGTTAATAATTAATGAGGGATCATTAATTAGGGATTATTAAATAATTAATGAATGTGATTAATTTTTGATAATCAATTAGATTAATTAATTTATATAAATTGGTTAAGTATAAATTACTTAATGAAAGTAATTAAAGAAATTAATTACTTAAGGTAATTAATTAAATAAATTTGATAAGTTTAAATTAATTAGTTAAATTAATTTAAGATAATGATTTGGAAATTTGATAATTATTTAAATGTAATTAGTGAAAGTATAATTACTTAGGAAAGTAATTAAAGGTAATTACTGGATGTAATTAACTAAAGATGATTTAATAATAAAAGTAATTTGAGTTAATTACTTTTGAATAATTAATCAAGGGATTAATTAAAGGATAATTAATTAAGGAGTAATTAATTATGAAGTAGAGTAATTAAGAATAGTTAATTACTAAATGAGATTAATCAAAGGTGATTAATAAATGTGACTAATTAATTATTAAATGTAATTAATTTAAATAAGATAATTAATTAAGAGTAATTAAGGATCATTAATTAATAAAATTAATGATGTAATTAAGGATTGGTTAATTAAGATTAATTAATAAATAATAAGTGATTAAAGTAATTAATTAATTGTAATTAATTAATTGTAATTAATTAAAGATTAATGTAATTAAGTATGGTTAATTAATTATGAAGTAATTAAAGATTAATTACTGAAATGGTTTAAGATAATTAATTTGTGAAATTAATTAAGGATTAATTACTTAAAGTAATTAAAGGATTATTAATCAGAAATGATTAATTAAGATGATACTTAAAGTATGATTAATTAATTGGTTTAATTAATAATTAAGTAAGAAGGATTTATAAAATGAAGTAATTAATTTAATTTACTTTAAATTAATTAGAGATGATATAAATCATTACTTAGGGATGGTTGAATGATATGGAATGCTTTGCATTGTTGATATCTCTGATAAGAGATGTGCTGATCTATAATATGGATGTTTGGTTGGATTGAAATGATAATATGAATTATCTGTTTGGATGATAATGTAAATTATCTATTGAATTATCTATCTTTGTGTATATAGATAAAGAATTGAATTGTTTTAACCTTAAAACAACTTGACCCTTAAAATACGTTTTGGATTTCGATGAGACCGGGATCGGGTTTCCGTATACCGGAATTCCAGGTCTGGAGACCCGAATACCACATCGATCCAAATTAACGTTAGGTCGCGAATCTCAAGTGAAGATGAAGATTCAGAGTGCAAGGGTTATTGTCGTTAACTCTGAGGGTGATTCCAATACGAGTGTAACGAGATAATGCCTTCAGTTTCGTTCGAACCCGGAACGAACTTGTATGGATTGAATGCTTTCAACACATCGTCAGGAGGGCGATGAGCATTCTAAGTGATGTGTTCTGATTTAAAGGTAAATCGTAGCCTCAAGCCTCATCAACCGGGAATGGCTAAAACAGGGGAGGTGCAGCAAGGCTTCGTGGGTAGCACCCACTGAGAGTAAGGTCATCCCTGTCTAGAGAGTTCCTTCTTTTATTTCGGCTTAGTGGTGCAGTTGGCGACGGCCATCTGTGGGATGATTTTATTCGGAATTATCCAGTAAGGGATGGTTCCGGCTTTGTGTTGCAGGGGATTGGGAGTGATCCTCGGTACGGTGATCTAGGCCCCGTACTGTGATGAGCGGTACCCCGGTAGCTCTGCCATTGTATGGAAATCCAAATTCCAATAAGTGATAACGGATTTGATTGTATACTTATGTATGCTGGAATTTAATAATGTAACAATTTCGGCTATTTCATATTTATTTGAAAACCCTAGACCCTATTATAATACAATCGAATTTCCTATCAAATGTTTTGGTTAGCGTAAGGTAAAAACTTACCCATGTTTATTTGTGGGGAGTCTTACGTGATACCTTTTCTTTCAAAAGATTTTGAAGTTAAACAAGTTTAACCTGTTACTCACACCAGACCCATGTCTGACCCAAGTTGTTTATTTCTGTTTTATAAACTCTTGGGTACTCAAATTTTTACGAGTAGCCAAGGGATTCAGGTTTAGCTTTGACGAATTGTGGAGGAGCAATGGAGCAGGAGGCTTCGGCGTTCGTAGATATAGTATTCCGCTGTGTTGATATCTGTGTTAGAGTCTTGTATTGTATTTGAGTTGTAATATCTAGACAGATGTTTATAACTGTCTAGTATGTGTTGTATAGTTGTGTAAACTCTGATAAGTGTTTTTACTATGTAATAGTTTCTTTATGTTATTAATATAATTTATTCATTCCGCTGTGAGATCGTTGTTGTTGTTTTCTTCTTTCTTCTCTTCTTTTCTATTTTCTACCTCTTTCTTTCTTATTAATGATGCGTCATTCTGTGGAATGAGTGGCGGGTCGTTACAGTGGTATCAGAGCTTAGGTTGAGCGAATGCCTAAGCTTTTGGTTAAGTGAATATCAGAACACTAGGTTGAGTGAATACCTAGGTTCGGAAGGGTTGTTCATTAGAGATAGGATCTGTAGCAACCTGTTTTAGTCTGAGTGTATATATATATATACGAGAGCGCGTATTTGTTAGTTATATAAAATGGTTTTATATTGTGTTAATTGATCGGTTAAGTGGTATATGGATTCTGGTCAATACGAGTAGCTACCGTTATTGATAGGGATCTCTAAACACTTGGACCAGGCCAACGGACACAATATTGTTTTAAAAAAGGGAAGGTGAAATAATTTTACCCAGATATATTTTCTATATATAAAAAGTATCATTTTAAATGTATATGGTATTTGTAATGATTGGTTGAGATGATAATAATTTATCATCTAAGATTAGGAGTCTGAGTGTTGAGGTTGGAAGTGTATTTATCGAGACTGTAAACCTAATACCGTCTCGAGTGAACTTTGCTGTGATGAAGGATTTCATCAATCTCCGAAGGAAACTGTTAAGGTTCGGAGTCCATCTTCTAAGTTGGATGAGTAGAATTTGGATCTATCGGTTAGACAGAAGCGGGTGATGGTATCTTGATACCTTAGGTAATAGTAGCTGTGTGATGAGATACAGTGACTATGGATGTTTCCGAAGATATTTTCTTTGGAATAAGTATAAAGAAGTGTGTTTGTTTCGGTGTTGTGGCTGAGTTCAGCAAGATGTTTTTGTTCTGTTTGAAGTCCGAGTTTCTCGAAGAACTTTGGATTGAGAAGTCTGTGGCATCTGTGGCAGTAGTGCAGCTCGGAGTGTTCTGTTTTCGGCAAAAGTTTTTCTGGCTAAACAGTTTTTCTGAAGGTGAAGTTCAGAAGCAGCAGAGAGATCCATTTCTTCGATGAATAGGATAGTTAAGTATGGACTGTTCTGATTGGTAAAGAGAGAACAGTTTTCTTTGGAATTTGGCTGGGTTGATCGCAAAAGTGACTTTGCGATAGTTTGAGTATTCTCTTGGGTTATCTGAAATTTTCTGGGATGTGTTGTCCAGTCCGTGCTTGTGTTCGTCATCAGCATTTTTCATTCTCTCCAGATCAGAGTGGTGCAGCAGAAGCAGTTCGGCGAGTGCTCCTGTTCGTCTTTTCCAAATAGGAGAAGTTAGTTCGATCTTCTGATGTTTGGTGGTAGAGTTGTGTTTTGGATTATTAGTTGACCTTGAGAAGATCATTTTATTGAGTTGTTCTTGGTCCTGTTTGTTTCGAGGAGCATCGACGAAGGTTGAACTGATCAAGAAGGAATTGTAGGAAGCCAAGATCGTCTGAAGAATTTTGTGGATAAAAGACGAAGGAATTTGAAATTCGAAGTTGGAAACTTCGTTGTTATGAAGTTTTTCTCTGGTTGAAGGGAGCTATAAGATTGGGTAAGTCTGGGAAGTTAGCTCCGAGTTATTTTGGATCTTTTCTGTGATCTAATTTGGATAAGTGCTTTGATCTACTGGATTGAATTGTTAGTTTGGATAACTGGAATTCAATGTATTTTACGTATCTCTGAGAGAGTACGTGTTTGATCTATCTCTGGTTGTGGAACCAGCTGTTTTGGAGGATTTGGTTGTTGAGTCAGACTCGTCTGTAGTCTGATATCTTGCTTAGTTCTGTAGATCTAGATGAGTAGAAGCTCTATAGCTTAGTAGTATTGATTGTTTGGATTCTGTAGAGCGAGTATCCCGGTATATATATACTTGGGGAAACTCGAGGAAATTCTATTCAGAATTTTTCGCTGGATAGTTAAAATTGTTGGTTTGGATGATTGTTTGATATGGTTGTTAGCATATGGATGATAATATTTGTTTGTGAATTAAAAAGATTATTAAATTACCTTTGTTTTAAATTTCGGGGACGAAATTATTTTAAGGGGGAAGGAATGTAATATCCCGGAAATTTTGGACAATATCAATTTAATAATCTGTTTAAATAATTAAATTGATTTGTTAATCTTTGATAATAAATATTTGAATTGATTTAATAATCTGATTAAATAAATATTTAATTAGTGAAATTTATCTTTTAAAACTAATAAAATGATTTCTATTTATAATGTGTATATATATAAGTATATATATTGTAAATAGATTAGCTTTGGGTTGAAATATAATGAATAAATGAAATCTTGTTTTAAATTTCTAATGTATATTATTATAGTTTGGAGATTTGGATTTATTTAATATTAGCTTTTCAAAGTTATTTAAAATAAATAATTATATGGTTTCCAATAAAGATTAATAATAAGGATTATTTTATTTTAAATATTGCTTAATAAATAAGATTTAAGAGTATATATAATGTTAAAATACAATTCATATATGTTATGTTGATTCATTTAATAATAGAAGTAATTTATAATCTCTTTTATAAATTATTTTAAAATAGATAAATGAGTTATTTTCAAACAATATTAAGAGTGTATTGTTTTTATATAAATAGACTTTAATAGAAATAAGATCGTTATTTTCAAATTGAATGTGTTGTTTTAAATTGACTTTAAATTGGATTTTAAATATAATTTGAATTTGAATATAAATTAGTTTTGAAAATCAAAGGTAGGTATTTTAAAATATTTGGATTCAAAAATACATGTATAAGCTTTTATTTATACATATACAATTGATTTTATTTTCTTTTAAAAGTAATTTATAAATAGAGAAGTATTTAAGAAAATAAAGAAAAAGGCTTTTTATTTACATTTAAAATAAATACTAACTAACTAAAAGGACATGTGTAAATTTCCTAAGGCTATATAGTAACAAGTGTACACTAATTAACAATGTAAATGACAAATGTCAAGTTTTGAATTTTTGTTTTCTTTTATTTTTTTTTTTTTTTTTTTAGAATCAATTCAGCCTACATATACATATTTTCATCTCTTTCTTTCTTTTCTAATCTTTTTTTTTTTTTTCAAAATCAAAAGCTAAGTTAAAATTCAAACCGAAATCCTCATAACAAATCTGAAAATCAACATTCCTCTCAAAAACCAGAAAATCAAATCCCTGTAACTCATTTTCAAATCAAAGTCTTCAGCCTACATTTCTTTAATCTGGAATCAATTCAAAAGACTGTTTTTTTTTCAAAATCTGGAATCAAGCTGCATGCAAATTTTAAACAGCAAGCAACTCAGTTTTAAATCAAAGAAGCAAATCAAGTATTTTTCAAGCACTAGAGTTTTCAAAGGGCATTCAAGTTTTAAAGTTCTGGAAATCAATAGCAATGCAAGTTTCCAGTTTTAAAGACAAATTCAAGTTTCAAAAATCAAAACTGAAGTAGCTCTGTTCATTCTCTAATCTGTGAGTAACAATATTTTTAAAATTTAATGATGAAATCTGGTTGCATGCTTATCTCTGAAATAAGTTTATCTGTGAATATATTTTTAAGTAAATATCTGTGCATGTATGTACTTGAATGAATTGGTGTGCATGTTTGTTACTTATGTGTATCTCTGTTCCCAGTTTAAGTTTAAGTTTTGAGTAAAATTTCTGTATCTCATGACCTAGTTAATATATGATTTAAGTTATAAACAATAATTGTTTGTTTAATCATGGGTTAGTGTTTAAAAATTTAATTAAGTTAAAATTTAACTTGAATGTCTCTGGAAACTTAAAATAACAGGGCAAGTTCAAAATAACTAAAGATTCAAACATCTTAATTTATCAACCCAGATTTATGATCTGAAACCCTATCCAAAATTATGATTTTTAGAGGTGAAATCGAAAATTTTAGAATAAAATTGTAGGAGCAGTTCTAGTTCGATCAGTTTGGGTGTTTTGGGTTGTTTCTGGTGATCTCGATGATCGGAGAGGTCAGGATTCTTTCTGGAGGTGGAGTGATGAACGGAGACCTTGGGAAAAATGTCAGGAAGATATTCAAGGCACGGTGGTGGCAGCGATGTTCGTTTTAAGTATGTAGACCTAGTTTTTGAGGTGGTCGGAATAATTGTCATCACGGCGCCTCTGGTGGATCGAGTTCCACCAGATTGTGGGGAATAGAAGCGGGAACGTTGACGAAGACGTGGTCAGAAGTTCTGGTGCTCCGGTGGTCGGAGGAAGGGATGCGAAGCGATGACAGGTTTGGGTCGAGGAGAGGTTCAGTGTTCCAAGTTAGGATGTGAAGCTCGAATTTGATTTCGAGTCTGGTAGGTTGATCTGATGATCATATTTGGGTATGAAGGTGATCGATGACTTGGAAAGATCATCGGCGGTGATCGAAGTGGAGCGGCGTCATCGTGCACGTACACGGTAATGATTTGTATCCTGGTGATGTTGGTTTTGACAGAGAGTGGTTCTCGAGTTAAACGCGTGAGTGACTCGAAGCATATAGGATTTTATCTCGGGGTTTCAAAAGATAGGCTCGGGTAAACTTTTGGTTTCAAGTTTTAACCTGGTAGTGTTTTAAATTAAAAATGAAATTTAAAATAAAGAGTAGGATTTAAAACAAAGTTTTAAATCAAAAATTTAAGTATGAATTCAAATCTAAATTGTATTCAAGATTTGAGATAAATAAAGCTTATAAAATTTATAAGTTTTAACAAATTTAAGATATTTAAAGTATAATTTAAAAAGGGTTTGAATTTAAATAAATTGGTTTAAAAATATTTTAAATGTTAAGTGTTCTTTAACATTTGGTTTTAAAAAGGTTTTGTAAATTTGATTTAAAATTGGTTAAAGTTAAATTTGTAATTTACTTTAAGATGAATTAAAAGAAGATTTTAAAGTAAGAATGTTTTAAAGTCTTTGTTAATAATAATTAAAGTAGTTAAAGGTTAATACTTTAAATTAGAAAGTAATTAAGGTTTAATGATTTAAGATTCATTAAATTTATGAGGTAATTAAAGAATAATTTAATAATTTAATGAATTAATGGTTTAGTGTTAATTAATTAAATAATTAGGATTATAAGTTAATTAATTAAGTGTTAATTAATTTGAGATTTAGAATCATTTGTTAAATAAGTATGAGTTATTAATAGATGATTGGAAATTAATTAATCAAGTGATTAGAAATTAATTTAGGAATTTAATTTAGTAATTAGAAATTAATTAAATGGTAATTAAGAATTTATTAATTTGTAATTAATAAATAGTTGATTAAAGATTAATTACTTAAAGAAAGTAATTAGAATTGTTAATAATTAATGAGGGATCATTAATTAGGGATTATTAAATAATTAATGAATGTGATTAATTTTTGATAATCAATTAGATTAATTAATTTATATAAATTGGTTAAGTATAAATTACTTAATGAAAGTAATTAAAGAAATTAATTACTTAAGGTAATTAATTAAATAAATTTGATAAGTTTAAATTAATTAGTTAAATTAATTTAAGATAATGATTTGGAAATTTGATAATTATTTAAATGTAATTAGTGAAAGTATAATTACTTAGGAAAGTAATTAAAGGTAATTACTGGATGTAATTAACTAAAGATGATTTAATAATAAAAGTAATTTGAGTTAATTACTTTTGAATAATTAATCAAGGGATTAATTAAAGGATAATTAATTAAGGAGTAATTAATTATGAAGTAGAGTAATTAAGAATAGTTAATTACTAAATGAGATTAATCAAAGGTGATTAATAAATGTGACTAATTAATTATTAAATGTAATTAATTTAAATAAGATAATTAATTAAGAGTAATTAAGGATCATTAATTAATAAAATTAATGATGTAATTAAGGATTGGTTAATTAAGATTAATTAATAAATAATAAGTGATTAAAGTAATTAATTAATTGTAATTAATTAATTGTAATTAATTAAAGATTAATGTAATTAAGTATGGTTAATTAATTATGAAGTAATTAAAGATTAATTACTGAAATGGTTTAAGATAATTAATTTGTGAAATTAATTAAGGATTAATTACTTAAAGTAATTAAAGGATTATTAATCAGAAATGATTAATTAAGATGATACTTAAAGTATGATTAATTAATTGGTTTAATTAATAATTAAGTAAGAAGGATTTATAAAATGAAGTAATTAATTTAATTTACTTTAAATTAATTAGAGATGATATAAATCATTACTTAGGGATGGTTGAATGATATGGAATGCTTTGCATTGTTGATATCTCTGATAAGAGATGTGCTGATCTATAATATGGATGTTTGGTTGGATTGAAATGATAATATGAATTATCTGTTTGGATGATAATGTAAATTATCTATTGAATTATCTATCTTTGTGTATATAGATAAAGAATTGAATTGTTTTAACCTTAAAACAACTTGACCCTTAAAATACGTTTTGGATTTCGATGAGACCGGGATCGGGTTTCCGTATACCGGAATTCCAGGTCTGGAGACCCGAATACCACATCGATCCAAATTAACGTTAGGTCGCGAATCTCAAGTGAAGATGAAGATTCAGAGTGCAAGGGTTATTGTCGTTAACTCTGAGGGTGATTCCAATACGAGTGTAACGAGATAATGCCTTCAGTTTCGTTCGAACCCGGAACGAACTTGTATGGATTGAATGCTTTCAACACATCGTCAGGAGGGCGATGAGCATTCTAAGTGATGTGTTCTGATTTAAAGGTAAATCGTAGCCTCAAGCCTCATCAACCGGGAATGGCTAAAACAGGGGAGGTGCAGCAAGGCTTCGTGGGTAGCACCCACTGAGAGTAAGGTCATCCCTGTCTAGAGAGTTCCTTCTTTTATTTCGGCTTAGTGGTGCAGTTGGCGACGGCCATCTGTGGGATGATTTTATTCGGAATTATCCAGTAAGGGATGGTTCCGGCTTTGTGTTGCAGGGGATTGGGAGTGATCCTCGGTACGGTGATCTAGGCCCCGTACTGTGATGAGCGGTACCCCGGTAGCTCTGCCATTGTATGGAAATCCAAATTCCAATAAGTGATAACGGATTTGATTGTATACTTATGTATGCTGGAATTTAATAATGTAACAATTTCGGCTATTTCATATTTATTTGAAAACCCTAGACCCTATTATAATACAATCGAATTTCCTATCAAATGTTTTGGTTAGCGTAAGGTAAAAACTTACCCATGTTTATTTGTGGGGAGTCTTACGTGATACCTTTTCTTTCAAAAGATTTTGAAGTTAAACAAGTTTAACCTGTTACTCACACCAGACCCATGTCTGACCCAAGTTGTTTATTTCTGTTTTATAAACTCTTGGGTACTCAAATTTTTACGAGTAGCCAAGGGATTCAGGTTTAGCTTTGACGAATTGTGGAGGAGCAATGGAGCAGGAGGCTTCGGCGTTCGTAGATATAGTATTCCGCTGTGTTGATATCTGTGTTAGAGTCTTGTATTGTATTTGAGTTGTAATATCTAGACAGATGTTTATAACTGTCTAGTATGTGTTGTATAGTTGTGTAAACTCTGATAAGTGTTTTTACTATGTAATAGTTTCTTTATGTTATTAATATAATTTATTCATTCCGCTGTGAGATCGTTGTTGTTGTTTTCTTCTTTCTTCTCTTCTTTTCTATTTTCTACCTCTTTCTTTCTTATTAATGATGCGTCATTCTGTGGAATGAGTGGCGGGTCGTTACAAATGGTATATGCAAATTACCAAGATAAGGATTAACATTATTAAGATAATACAATGAAGAAATATTTAAGTGGCATTGTTATAGACAGATCTTAGATATGAAACATTTATATATCTTGTCTAAGGTATTCAACAAGTATAAATCAGTGAATAGTTCTGATATATTATGAACATTTTATCAATTTTCATGGTAACTTAACTATCCCTTGCACATTTTGTACGAGCTCCAAACTAAGGCCTTTGGGAGTATCACCATCGGCGTATATTATTAAACTTATTAGATTATTGAATTTAATTGTCAACACCTTCCACCATAAAACGAACCTGGACATCATAAAAGACTTGTAGCCAAATGCAGCTATAGTTGGAGATGAATTCAGAATACTCTATTGTTGAAGAGTTCAAAATAATAAAGGCAAAATTAGAAAACGCTTTAATGCGTGAATACCTTGACACTAAGCAAAAGTCAAAGTGTAACTGGTTACAACATAAAGATGAAGCATCGGCATTTTTCTACATGAAAATGTCAACTGAACAGAATA
The DNA here is from genome assembly GCA_030737815.1 of Allium fistulosum. Classification (NCBI taxonomy): domain Eukaryota; kingdom Viridiplantae; phylum Streptophyta; class Magnoliopsida; order Asparagales; family Amaryllidaceae; genus Allium; species Allium fistulosum. The sequence goes on along the minus strand of CM060903.1, from coordinate 801,290,353 downwards.
AGAACTCATGAATTGGAGTAGATTCAATAAAGGGGGAAGTTTGCAATAGTCGTCCTAATTTTGTTGAAAAAGCAGTTATTTATTGTAGAGATCTATTCAATAAGAACACAAATCAATATCAACTTCCAAGCATTGTTTGCAAGAACATCGTATCTGAATATGGGTAGAATATTTTTGACAACAAGATAGACCTTGATAAAATCGGAGAAGCAATTTTTAGCGTTAATGATAATTCAACACCAGGTCAAAATGGGATAAATGCAAAATTTTACAAATTTCATTGGGAAATGTTGAAAGAAGAGGTGCATGAGGGAGTAAGAGATGTGTTTTGTTCTGGATATAGTCAAAAATTCTCTTTTATGTCTTCAAAACTTTCATTTATGGAATCATACATATAGTCATTACTAAAACCTGACATATGCATTTGAAGTCTTTATGCTTACAAAATTCATATATATATGTATGAGGCTATATATATAAAACTTACACATCTGAAACATCAATCTTTCAAATCTTGCTATATGGAACTCAATACATTTATACATATATTTTTAAAACTGGGTTCATATATAAAACTGAATACATTCGAAAGCCTGTACAACTGCAATTCTATATACATGTATTTAAAACCAAATATGTGTGTTTATGAAATTATGTGTTTGAAACTTTTGAAAACTGGTATTTAAAAACACGATTGTATACATATCTGAAATATACATTACACCTTTAAAAACCTGTATTCATCGAGACTTGATAAATGCCTGAATCTGTAAATAAACTGCAAAATTTTGAAACTCAAATATATAGAACTATACATACAGGAAATTTTGCATACATATTCGAAACTCATATATATCAACTTCTATATATCAACGTTTGGGCTGTGAGAAACATACATAAATAATGACAAGTACAAGACCATGTATAATAATGAAAGGTCTTTCGGTTTATTGGTTTAAATATTGTTTGGTTGCTATTCATGTTTGTTATTAAAATGAACATATCCACGTCAAAATAATAACAGATCCCAAGTCATAAGTTATAAATTTAGCTAATTCTTTAAATATATAGTTAGTGGAAAAGGACCTCAGCAAAACTCAACTTTAGGACAATTTTTTTTTGAATCAAATGACATGCAACTGGAATTATATAGTTAATAAGAGCAGTTACGTGGGTGTTTTAAGTGTGAAACTTCGAGAATATGAAACTAAAATAGAACAAAAACAACCAAGCTGGCCAACAATTCTTTTACCTTCAAACTTTATAATTTTTACATGCTATGTCTTTGCAGCAAGATGAATCATGCTTCTTTTGTGATAAGCTATGTCAAGGTTTTTGTGCTTCTGTAAAAATTTTGCTAAATCCCAGTGTCATTTTTGAGTAGTTTCTTGTGTAAACTTCCAGATTCCTCCTCTTATTTATCCACTGCATCTTGCAAGTTTTTGAGCAAAGACATGAGAACGTGATTTCATAATGTCATCCTTCTTCTCCAAAAGATTTCATCTTTCTTAAGTAGGAGGAGGTTTAGTTGTTCAAATGATTCGACCCTGGTTTTGAAACTCAGAATCGAGAGATTGTTAAATAATTATTCCAAATCGCGTGTCGAAAATCTAGAACAAAATACAAATCCAAATCACGAAAATCCGAATCGCGAAAGTAGGGTTATACAAAAAGGAGATTCGTAACTGAATAATGAGGAGGCGGAGCAAAATCGAAATCGCGAAACTTGATTTAATTTCGCGTTCCCTAGGAGAAGAAATGATTTCACGTGCCCAAGGAGAAGAAATGATTTCGCGTGTCGAAGCATTAGCAACAAATGAAGCGGCAACTCAATTCTCAAAAAACCCTAGTTTTGGCAAAGAGGACGAACGCCATTTTTCACAACGATGCGGCCGAAGAAATAAAAGAAAAAGGGATAGTGATTTATTATTCGATGTTGGCCCGGCTAAAATTTTATTACAACGGGCATGCATTACAACGGGCATGTGACCGTTGTAAAGTTGGCATCTATTACAACGGGCCTGAATGGACCGTCGTAATAGCCTTCTATTACAACGGGCAACCAATGCCCGTTGTAAAAAGGGTTTGTATATGACGTCTTTTACAACGGGCGCAAATGGACCGTTGTAATAGCCTTCTATTACAACGGGCAACCAATGCCCGTTGTAAAAAGGACGTTGTAATAGGGTATTTTTGTTGTAGTGACTTCATTTATTCCCTGGGAAACTTAAATCAAGATGGACCGGACCATTTGTGGTACGAACTGTTTTTCCACATGGTGCCGTAGAAATAGAAAACCCCAGGGATGGATCGGTTTTCAAAGTCAACGGTCATCGTTTGAAACCTTTCTTGGAATGGCCAAATAACCAAGAGGAGGAGCTCATGATCCTTCATGAGCCAAGCTATGTCTAGTAAGAGTGTTAACCCTCTTTTGTAAATATGTACATAGTTTTCCCCGTTACACTCATTATATCATGCATTGACTATGGGGACACAGTCAAAATTAAGTGTGGTGGGGAGTCTCATTTTCATTTTTTTTAGTTTCATTGCATTTTTGAATTTTCATTTTTCTTTTAACTTATAAAAAAAAATTCTTCAAAATGTCCGAGTATCCCCACTTACGTGAATTTTATAATAGTTGTGGAAATCAATATAATCCATATAATTTCACACCAAATTCTTATGGATATTTCAACAACAACTATTGTTTAAACGATTCAAATTATGAACCACAAAATTTTCAAAATGATGACCAACCTTCGAATCTTGAAAATAACATTTCGTCTTTACTTGAAATCTCTACACAACAAAATCAAATGATAAATGATTTGTGTAATTCTTATTTGCGTGATAACTCAAGTCAAAATTTTCAAAATAATCAAAATTTTAATTCACTCCAAAATTCAAATAACTTCGAGTATAGTCCATGCCAATTCAATTTTGAACTCCAAAATGAATTTCAAAATTAAAACGAAAATGTGATCCACTTTTCAAATAATTTTGGTAATGGAAATAATCTCGATTACGATGCGATTGATAATTTTTGTTCTCAACAAATCCAAATCGAAAATTCTCAAGTTAATAATTATAAACTGGATTTTGTTGAACAAATGAACGAAATTTACGATAATCACATGGATTCATTGTTTCAAACATATATGAAAAAACGTGAAAAACAAAATCAAATTCCAACGTGTGACGAGTTAAGTAATAACCCATCTTTTGCCAAAATTGACGATTTTAAAATAACAACTTTTGAAATTGAAAATGAGAATCTTATTGAAGTTGTTGAAAATTCGGTAATTGAGTTGGATTTCAATTCTTTTAAAGGTGTGAAACTCGATTTAAAATTCGACCTTCCTTTTCTCGATTTCAAAAATTTAAATACAATAACTTTGGATTTTAAACTTGAGATACGCAATGAAGTTGTTGATAATCCAACAAAGGAAGACAAATTTAACGAACACAATTTCTTTGGACTTCTTGAAAATGAGCTATCAAATTCTAAATGGGAAGATTTAAAACACCATTTCGATTTTGAAATCGATAATTTCGAAAAAAAAATCAATGTTGAGTTTGAATCTCAATTTGGTGAAAATAAACGTGAACTTCAATCAATCATTATATCTACCCCAAAAATCATCGAAAATAAAACAACTCATACGATTTTTAATAAAACGACATTCATTTTCCCAAATCAACATTCAAATTTGAAATCATTTATGGTTTGGTTTTTCGAGCTTAAGCGGTGTCTCGCATACTTAACGAGACAAATGAATCAGTCTTTAGAAGACCGTTTCATTTACTTTTTAACGATATACTTTCTGAGGCCGTGTAAATACATTTCATTTTCATGTAAATAATAATAAACGTTCCTTTCACTTGGGTTGACTGTGGGGACACAACCAAAATCAAGTGTGGGGGGGAGACTCATCATCATTTTCGATTTTTCATGGTTTATTTATTTTTATTCTCTTTCCAAAATTTAAAATAATCTCAAAAAAAAAAAAATTAAAAGCATTTTGATTTATTTTTTTAAAGAAACATTATAGGATAAATATATGGTTTTGGTTTACTAAATTGAAATTTTTGAAAATTTATTTGTCTTAACAAAAATAAAAATGAAGTTTGATTACAAATAACGATAGTTTAACTAGTATATAGGAAGGTTCATATGTGATAATTATGAAATACATCCTAATTGAAAATCTTTGTTTTAAAAAGTGGTTGATATAAAGTAAAGGATATAACATTTTTTTGTCTTCTAAGTTAAAAGGTGCTAAGATGATTTTGTGAAACTCTCTGTTCTAAAAAAATAAAAAAATATTATTTGTATATATGTATATATATTTTTAACACCTAGAGTCATGTGTTGTGTGCATTTCTACCACCGAACCAAAAGGCAAGAACCAACTCTCATCCGGTCTCCCACCGAACCAACTCTCATCCGGTCTCCCACCGAACCAACTCTCATCCGGTCTCCCACCGAACCAACTCTCATCCGGTCTCCCACCGAACCAACTCTCATCCGGTCTCCCACCGAACCAACCTACATCCGGCCTCGCCAAACCAACCACCGGACCAAGCATTACCGGTCCACACCATCGCACTCCTACCACCGAACCATGGTATGCCGAACCAAGGTGTGCCAGGCCAGATTGCATCAGCCCAGGCCCACCAGCAGCTATATACATCCAAGACCCCTGCCCCCAACCTCACTCTATAAATAGAGGGGCAGGGGTACAACAATGGGGACAAGTTTGAGAGCTCAAGCACGGAAGGAACTTTCAAACAACTTTCTTTTACTTGTACCAAAGCTTTGTACTTGTAATCATAAGAAGAGAAGAGAAATAACATATAAAGTGGACGTAGGCACATTCTGGCTGAACCACTATAAATCTGCGTGTCTTTTTTACAGTTTAGCCCCTGCTTTTCATATATTTGCATAAATCTCCAGAATCACTAAGAACAACCTAAGATCTACTAAATCATACAACTTTGAGGTGTTTGTCCATTTTTTGTGCAAACATTTTTGGTGCTTTCATTGAGAGCTAGAAGCTCGAAGCTTCAGCTTCATCTACTTAACGAGTTTTCCTAACAGCATCGTCCGCCACTTGGAAAACATGCCTCCCAAACAGAGAAAAGATGTTAACAAAGGAAAAAACATCGCATCCAGTAGTCTCCCTGATCCAGCTGTCGCGAATCAAGTAAATCGTCCTCCTCCAGCAACGGTAACAAATGAAGGACAGGCTAACCCAACCACTCCTGCCACAGAACAGCCTGCAGCAATTACTAGGGCAGATTTGGACAGAGTTGTTGTTGAAGTAACTAACCGCTTCACGTCCCAGCAGGAAGCCTTGGTGGACCATCTCATGTCACGCTTGAGGGACGCTGAAGAATCCAACCGCAACACTGAATCATGGGGCGAGTCCCAGTCTGGAGGATCTCAGAGACAGCAAAGATCTTCCTTCTTCGAAGGAGCTAACGGCAGGAGTAGCCGTGGTAGGAGCCGAGACCGAGCCCAGCCCGAAGTTAGGCCTGAGGAAACGTTTGGTGCCGAACCTAACGGGGAAGGTACCGGGCGAAGGTCAACTGCAGCTGAGCCTGTCATGCTGCCTAACCACAGAAACACCAGTGAACGGGGCCGAGCTAGAGTTCAGCCCGAAGTTGGACCCGAGGAAGTGCTTAGATCAGAACCCAACAGGGGAAGATCAAGGCAAGGGCCAACTGTAGCTGACCCAAGCATGCTCCCAGAAGATCAAAGGCAGCCACTGGAAAATATGAGGAATGATAGACGATACCATCCCTACAGGTTGTCTGGACGGAATCAACCCCACAGAACAGAACCAAACTCATTTCTGTCCGCTCCAAATTCTGATGAAAGGATGGCGCGCTTATTCAGAGAGTGTGTCCAACGGGAGCAAAGAGATCGAGGGATAGGCGCTAGGGTAACCAGCCCTTTCGCCCGCAATATCGAAATTGCCATCACCCCCCGAGAATGGAAGATGCCAACAATGGAACCCTACAAAGGAACCTCCGATCCCGTTGTACACTTACAGAGGTACACGCAGCATATGCTCATGAGTGGAGCAACAGAGGGAGTACTGTGCAAATGCGTCCCGCTCTTCTTAGCAGATCTTGCTACCTCCTGGTTCTGTAATCTACCCCAAGGATCCATCAGCTCATGGGAAATGTTGAAAGAAAAATTCATCAGTCAGTTCCGCATTCATGTGGAGCAACCTAAGGACGCTTATTCCTTATCCAGCGTCAAACAGAAACCTGGAGAAAAGCTGCAGCAATACCTAACCAGATTCAACGCCGCAGCAGCCGCAGTTCAAGATGCCGATGAGAAGCTTATCCTAATGGCCCTCTGCAGTGGGGTGCATCCGGACACTAAATTTGCTAGAAGATTGACAAAAGAAAAACCAGCTACTTTACCCGATTTCTTCCATGAAGCCGGGAAATACATGAGGCTTGAGGATGCTGCCATTGAGGGGCAGTCAGGACAGCAAAGTAAGACGACCCATGGCAACGCCCCTGCTGTGGCGAGGGATGTTCGAAGAAATGATTCCAGAGACAATGCTGGGGGCAAGAAAGTAGAAAAACGCCTATATCGGCCAGGACCAAGATTCGACTCTTACACCCCTTTGAACGAGACCGTCGAAAATATCTTCCTTGCCACCCAAGGCGAAGTTAGATACAAACGCCCACCATACAAGAAGGAATCAGATAACGCACAGAAGTCTGGAAAGTTCTGCCGCTTCCACGAGTCTCACGGACATGATACCAACGAATGCCATCATCTCCGAGATCTGATTGAGGAACACATCAGAAGGAAAAAACTGGAACGCTATGTAAAAAGTCAAGACAGGACTCCAGCTCCTGCCAATGAAAACCCAAGGCTACCCTCACCAGGGACCGGCAGAGGCGACCGCAACGCTAGCAGCTCTAGTCAAGAGAAGATAGTGGTCCATACCATCTCAGGAGGTCCGCACATTGCAGACAAAAGTTGGAAAGAGATGGAAAGATATGGGAAGTCGCTTAGAGACAATAGGGACTGTGTCAATACGGTTATAGAAGAGCGCCACCCAAAGCGGAAAGAAAGTGATGACATCACATTCAGTAAACGCGACCTAGAAGGAAGACAGTACCCTCACATGGATCCCATGGTTATCTCTGCTCGACTCGGTCCCGCCGAAGTTTACCGAATCCTGGTAGACACTGGAAGCTCTGTAAATATCCTGTTCAAACACGCATTCAACAAAATGAAGCTATCAATGAAGGATGTATCTCCCTGCGATAAACCACTACACGGTTTCACTGGAGATGCGAAAATGCCCATCGGGCAGCTAGACCTCTTCGTTGAAATTGGAAGCCATCCCCGCTCCGTTTTAAGGAAACAGACGTTTGTGCTGATAGAAAACCATTCGGCCTACAACGCCTTCCTAGGAAGACCAGCCTTATCTGACTTCCAGATTGTCCTAGCCCCGTGGTGCCTGAAAATGAAATTTCCAACAGACAATGGGGTAGGGGAAGTGGAAGGAGACCAGGATATTGCACGAGACTGCTATGTAACCGAACTTCGCAACAACCACAGGAAAGATAAAGGGAAAGGTGCAGAGATTGCCCTCTGCACAAAAAGCCTTGAAGCATAGCAACTAAAGAAAGCCCCTCCTCTTCGATACACCAGCGACCCTTTCAATGAATTAGACCCTAGGGACAAAGAGGAGGAGGCCACCGCCGAGCCTGCGGAGGCTATGGAGTTTATATCTGTAGACAAGCATGACCCAAGTAGGCTACTGAAAATTGGGTCCCAGCTGAAAGCTGAACTAAAGGAACAACTCATTGATTTTCTCCGCCACAACTTGGATGTATTCGCTTGGTCACACGCTGACATGACCGGAATCTCCCCCGACATAGCGTGCCACGTACTAAACATTGATCCTACCAAGGCGCCTGTAAAACAAAAAAAGAGAAGTATGGGGGCAGAACGATCAGCAGCCCTCGATGAAGAAGTAAAGAATCTACTCGCCAATGACTTCATACGAGAAGCTATTTACCCAGAATGGATCGCCAACCCGGTACTAGTAAAGAAGGCTAATGGGAAGTGGCGGACCTGCATTGACTTCTCCAACCTAAACGACGCCTGCCCAAAGGATTGCTTCCCGCTTCCCAGAATCGATCAACTTGTAGACAGCACAGCCGGGCACGAACTCCTGTCTTTTATGGATGCATACTCAGGATATAACCAAATTCCTATGCATGCTCCCGACCAAGACCACACTAGTTTCATCACCAACCGGGGTTTATACTGCTACAAAGTGATGCCCTTCGGACTTAAAAATGCAGGAGCCACCTACCAGCGCCTCGTCAACAAGATGTTTGCAGGGCTAATAGGACGAACAATGGAAGTATATGTAGACGACATGCTGGTAAAATCACGGAAAGCCAAAGATCACGTAAGCCACCTAGGCGAAATGTTCCAGGTACTTCGACAGTATGGAATGAAGTTGAATCCACTAAAGTGCTCCTTCGGAGTGTCATCGGGAAAATTCTTAGGGTTCATCGTCCATGCCCGAGGGATAGAAGCAAACCCTGAACAAGTCCGAGCATTAAGGGACATCAAGATACCTTCCACCCGAAAAGAAATGCAAAGCCTAAATGGAAAAGTGGCTGCCCTAAGCCGATTCATCTCCAAAGCAACGGACAAGTGCGTCCCCTTTTTCGAAGCTCTAAAGAAAGATAAAGGAAAGTTCGAATGGACGGACGAATGCTTAACCGCTTTCCTTAACCTAATCGAACACCTCCAGAAACCACCGGTACTCTCGACCCCAAGCGAAGGCGAAGAATTATACCTATACCTTGCTGTGTCATCTCACGCTCTAAGCGCTGCCTTGGTAAGGGAAGACAACCGCACGCAACGACCAGTTTACTTCGTCAGTAAAAGGTTTACTGGGGCAGAAGTCAGATATCCTAAGCTTGAAAAGTTAGCATACTGTTTACTAATCACTTCACGAAAGCTACGTCACTACTTCCAGTCCCATTCCATCAAAGTTTTGACCGATCAACCACTGAGGCAGGTACTCCATCGTCCCGACACTTCCGGGCGACTACTTAAATGGTGTATTGAGCTGAGTCAATATGATATCACCTATCACCCTCGCACCGCCATCAAGGGACAAGCCATGGCTGATTTCATTGCAGAATTCACTACCAACGAGGATAAGGAGCAACTGGAAATAACAGAAGATATCAAGTGGAATCTCTTTGTGGACGGTGCATCTAACGAACAAGGCTCGGGGGCAGGTGCGGTAATAATCACTCCCAGGGGAAATAAACTGCACTATGCTATAAGGTTGGAGTTCGCTGCCACCAACAACGATGCAGAATATGAAGCCGTAATAGCCGGATTAGAAATTGCTATCGAGATCGGAGCCAATTCTTTGTGTCTTCACAGCGATTCTCAGCTTATTGTTAATCAAATACTAGGGGAATTCCAAGCTCGAGAAGAGCGACTCATAGCATATCTAAAGAAGACCAAGTCACTTCTCAGCCGATTGGACCACTACTTAGTCAAACACATCCCTCGGGAAGAGAACCAAGAGGCCGACGAATTGGCAAAGCAAGCAAGTATGAGAGACGTCGCCATCTTCGGGGCAGTAACTGTCTCAAAGCAAACGATCCCAAGTTTTGAGCAAGTGAATCTGATAGCTGCAACCGAAGAAGCAACTTGGATGACTCCCATCCGCGACTACCTACAAAATGGCACACTACCCGACGGGCGTAACGAAGTCAAGAAAATCTTGAGGAAAGCGTCCCGCTACACAATACAAGGAGACATCCTCTATCGGCGTGGGTTCTCTAACCCATTGTTAAGGTGTGGCGCCGGAAGGGAAGCCAAGGAAATCTTATCCAACATTCATCAAGGAAGCTGCGGAGATCACACCGGAGGGCAAACGTTAGCAAAAAAGATACTCCGATACGGATATTTCTGGCCCACCTTAAGCAAGGACGCCTTAGATTTCGTCAAGAAGTGTGACAGATGCCAAAAATTTGCTAAGATCCCTCGGCTACCAACAACCGAGATTACTCAGATGACCAGCCCTTGGCCCTTTGCAGTATGGGGAATTGACATAATCGGTGAACTGCCAATGGGTCGAGGCGGCGCCAAATATGCTATAGTAGCAGTCGACTATTTCACCAAATGGGTGGAAGCAGAACCTCTAAATAAAGTATCTTCAGCGAAAGTTATCAACTTCTTAATCAAAAATGTTCTGTGCAGGTACGGAGTCCCACTAAAAATCATATCAGACAATGGACTTCAGTTTGACAGCGAGGAATTCGCCAACTGGTGCCAAGAACACGGAATTCACAAAAGCTTCTCATCCGTAGCATATCCCCAAGCAAACGGACAAGTCGAAGCAGTCAACAAAATTATGAAAACTCTGATCAAAAAGAAGCTCGAAAAGTCAAAGGGCGCTTGGGTGGATGAACTCCCTACGGCACTATGGGCCTACCGCACATCTTTCAGAACATCAACAGGACACACTCCTTTCTCTTTGGCATACGGATCGGAGGCTATGCTCCCAGTTGAAACCATTGTGCCTTCCCACCGTAGGATCCACTATAACCCAGAAGAGAACGAAGAACTCCTCAACATGTCTTTGGATCTAGTCGAGGAGAGAAGGAATGATGCAGTCCTAAAAACAGCAGCCCACAAGCAAAAGGTGGCAGCACAATACAACTCCAAAGTCAAGCATCGTACCTTACGAGAAGGGATCTTGTCCTCAAGCGAATCTTCCCTCGCCCCGGAGCACTAGACCCAATCTGGGATGGACCATATGTAATTCATAAAGATCTCCACAACGGAGCCTATATTTTGTCAACAGTGGACGGAGAGGTGTTCCAGAGGGCATGGAACATCCGACACCTCCGTCGATACTTTTCTTAACTTGTATTGCCCATATGAAGTGAATTAACAAAGAGAATCAGTGGACGTAGGCATTTTTTCGTGCCGAACCACTTTAAAAAAGCCTTGTCTCTTTTTTAACTTGTTCCTTTGTATCTTGGCTGCTTGTTAACTTTATCCTTTTCTGTTGAACAAAATCCTGAGCATATAGCATTTCTATTCAATGCACTCCATGATGCAACTTCACGTGGACAAGACCCAACAGGTACTATGCGAATCTATGCCCTCGCCAATGAGACACTTTTGCTCCAGCATCCCTCTGCTGCGGGTTAACTCATTGCTCGCGACGGCCCTTAAAGCCAACTGTAATGAGCCGATTATAAGCCACCGAGAAGGCCGACTATAGCCGAGGCAGCTCATTACGGCGTTAGGCTCGCCGGCAACTGTGAACCGATTATAAGCCCCAACATAAGGTGTGGCCAGCCAGGGGCAGTTCACAGTTGACGATCGGCACCCACGCTAGCCGGCCACAGTAAGTCGAACAATACCCATGAGTACGGGCCATAATGGCCCGGGTAGTTACTGTGCGCGATCTCGGCTCCGGTGTGTCTTAAGTACGGCTGTGGTAAAAAAGAATTAACTCCCCGTGGAGGCGTAAGATGGGTGACAAATGTCTCCAAGACCCACAGCTAGGGAAAGTGACTACAAAACCCGTTTGCCACGAACTTAAGCACATCGAAGGCCTTCCGTGACTGGAAGTTTTACTATTTCACATATTTCAATTTTACTTAAAAAACTTTCCTCCTATCCTCTATAACAAACCATAAAGTACAGGATGCAGGGTAAGAGATACCCGCCAATGGATGCAGAGATTCACAATCAGATGGCAGGGCATTCAACTGCTTTCCATGCTTGGTCATACAAGATATTCGAAACTGCCATTTACAAACAGAACATGAAAGGCGGTATTTTCTTCCTTTATGTGCAGATGCATGACTGTAATTTAATTTCTTCACACCACACGCTAACATTGCAAGTCATGAGATCATGATTTAAAACCAGAATCTGACATCAAACACAATTTAATTACAAGAATATACATAGCTACATTTCTCATACGATATGTCGAAATAGCAACAAATATTCAAGAAACGACAAAATCAGCTTAAGCTAAAAAATTACACGTCAAGAATAATGTTATTACAAGTAGCAAGAATTACAACTTAGAAGTTACTCTACTGTCTTAAGACTAACAGATACAACCATGCCAAGCCTACAAAAAGAATTTTCCAGGTCCAATCAGGGAGCCGGTTGCGTCGAAGTCTTGTCCTTGCTCTTTTGCCCGCCTGTCCGGTCATAAAAAGGATTCATTAGTGATGAGTAACCAAGTTAACGGAAAGACTAGAAAGGAAGACTTACCAGCACCTGCTTCTTGACCGTCCTGGTCGTCATCCTCTACCTGCACACCTGCCTCTTCAGCAGCAAGCAGCCGCATACCCTCCTTTACCGCCACTTTCTCCTCCTTGGTGAACTGGGCAGTGACCACATCCATACTGAAGACCGTCCCACCCTCTTTATCTGCGTCAGCCTGAGCCTCCTCCAAAGCCCGAAGATAGATCTTGGCCATGACCCTGGGATAATCATCCATCCAAGAGAGATTGCCCTGCTTCCAGGTCCGGAAATACATGTCCTGGAGCATGTCATCCATCATTCCCTCATTCTCCTCAAACTCCCTCATCCGGGCATCGGAAGCCGACAACCTTTCGACGGCAGCATCTCTCTCCAGTCTATATCTCGAGCAATCAGCCTGAAGGGACCTCCGCATCACCTCCATCTCTTCCCTCAACTTAGCTTGAGCAAGCTCTGCAGCCTCAAGTTTCTCGGACAATTCCTCCACCTGCTCGAGATCCGCTCTCCGAACCTCATCCACCGTGGCAATAGCCATGTCAATCCGCTCTTTGCAAGCAGCTTCCATTTTCCGCAATTCGGCCCGACTGGCCTCTTCCATGGTTTTCCTTAGTCGCCCAGTAGCAGCCTCATGCTGAGAAATCTGGATAGCCTGATCCGCAAGCTGTTTGGCCTGATCCGAAACCACCAATCGAAGTCGGATATTGGCACTCCCAATCTCCTCTCCGGCCTTAACCAGCCGAGCATGATGCCCCATCAGCTTCTTGGTCTCCTCGGCCACCCGATCAATATTAGCTTTGGCCTCGTCTCCCATAGTGACTATACGAGTAGTGAGTAGATCGAGATCCAAAGACTTGGCTTCATCAAGTACTCGTACCATGGGGTTACGGGGGAGAAGGTGTTCGCCAGTGACTTCGTCAAAAGTAATATCATGAGAACCTGGATCCAGATCAGGATGACCCGCAAATGGATTACGGGCCAAGTCGGGACGGTCGATATGAATAACCGAAGGGTTTCCGGACGGGTGCGGAGAGGGTACAAACTCGCTACCCTCCTCAGTAATATCATGGATAGGCTGAGCCGGAGGCTGAGGACCGGGCGAAGTTTCAGATAAAAGATGACTCCTCTTCCTCTGCTGAATACCCTCTTCGATGACCCCAAGAAGAGGACGGTATCCGACTACATCCCCGGAGCGTTGGGTTGAGGGCTTTGGCTTAGCAGAAATTTTGGAAAGTTTATATTGCTCAAGCCTGTGTCGGAGGTCTGAAGCTTTGGACGTCTTGCCTGCTCCTGATATAAAGTACAAGTGTTACAATCTTACATTACTATACGATTCAAGAAACGCGGTAAATTACAAGTTAAAAAAAAAAAAGGGGGAAAAGAAACACAGCTGTGATTGTACAAACCCTGGGGAGGAGTGGAATACTGCAATAAGTCCTGGATTTCATTCCAGGACGGGAGCGGGTCATAAAATATTCCTAAGTCCCTATCATTAGTGAAGCATGCAGGGGTCAAGAGTTCACCTTGAGTCGTCATAGCCACCTTGGCCGGAATGGTCGGAGAAGACTCACTTGCACCAGTCCCGGCTTTGTCCGCCTCCCCGGTCTTCTCTACCAAAGCCGGATCATCATCCAACCCCTCAAAAGCTTGGCGGAGAGCATCATCCGTCCACTCTTGCATTTCGCCTACTTGCCCAGAAGACAGAGCCCTGGAACCATCACCACCCTGTCCATCGCCACCATCATCACCAAGACGCTCAACGTCACTTCCGCCCTCCGCCTCACCTCTTTCTTCCTCCGCATCTATCTCCCCCTGAGTAAGTGGACAATTGCTGGGAGAAGGACCGTCCGACCTCTTAAGTTTCTTACCTCCGACGGCTGGAGGTTTCGTGAATGGTTTTCTCTTTCCACCCTCTGCCGCAACGCCTCCCTTAGCCTGAGCAGCCGCCCTCTCTTCCGCCGTTTCCCTCAACTTAACTACAGACTGCTGCGGAAGGATCAAGTTATATTCCAGAAGAATCGCATTTCTAATCAAGAAGGCAGATGATCTGTATTTCCCAAGAATGGCTTCTATCTCAGCCGCCGTCTGAACCAGGCGGTCAGTCTCCACAACCGGAAAGCCACCTGTCGCTAGCAAAAAGGAGAAAGTATGAGAAGAAGCATCGCAATCGGAATAGAAATTATAAGTAAAAGCATCAACTTACATCCAGAGGTAAAGCGCCGGATGGAGACGGAGTCGTCCCTAACGAAGAACCACTCTTTCTTGAACATGCTGAATTTAGAGTACAGGTCCAGGACCGGCTTGAAGGTCACAGCGGACTCCAAGCTAATATATGGGGACCCCTTCTTATAGCCCCTTAAATTATACAAGTACCGGATCTCCCGGTTGGAGGGAGCGCGACCATACTTCCTCCGAAAAATAACGAAAAGGCTCACTAGTATGGCATAAGAGTTGGGCTGAAGCTGGAATGGGGCCACCTTCAGATACGTGAGGAAGCTGACTACCCAAGCATTGAGAGGCGGGATAGCACCACACATGCAATGGTACCTACTATAAGCAAAGTATCCTTCGGGAGGACTGTACGGCATGACCCCTAGGCCCGGCAGCAGCATGAGGGCTCTATCGATCCCAAAGGAACGGGATATAACATCGAGTTGCTCCTCTTTGAGAGAGCTAGGAAAGCAGTCAGGCGGGGAATCCAGCAGCTCCTGGGGACCATACCCATCCACTAATGACCTCGGGGCGGGCCCATGACGCTCCGATCCTGATTGAGCTGGGGGCACGGCCGAGGACTCTCCTTCACCCCCGGATCTCCTCTTATCTGATCGAGTTTCAACTTTTCGAGACATTTATCTGCAAACATGGGAGAAGTATATCGTTAGAATATACAAGCAGCGTAATCTGGAATTTCGCTTAAAAATTCGAAGTATGAAACACATGTTCACTTGATATAAAGTTCATTCGGCACTCAACTCGTGAGTTCATTCGGCACTCAACTCGTGAGTTCATTCGGAAAAATACAATACCTCAGTCCATTCGGTAGTATGATATAAAGTTCATTCGGCACTCAACTCGTGAGTTCATTCGGCAAAATACAATACCTCAGTCCATTCGGTAGTATGATATAAAGTTCATTCGGCACTCAACTCGTGAGTTCATTCGGCAAAATACAATAACTCAGTTCATTCGGTAGTACAAGAATGAAAATTCATTCGGCAAAAAGAACCTCACCTTGATTCGGCTAGCAACGTGATTCGGCAAAGAAGTTGATTCGGCTGGGAGGGATCTGGTTCGGCTGTTACACTTGGTAGGGAATAACGGTGGCACATGGCCTCTACTTATAGACGAAAGTGGACTACCGGACCGGTTGGCTCGGTAATAAAAACCGGAAGAAAGCTCCTCCAAACTTAAAGCAAAGCACGCCATGCGCACGCACATACCCTACTTTGGGGGGCAAGTGTTGTGTGCATTTCTACCACCGAACCAAAAGGCAAGAACCAACTCTCATCCGGTCTCCCACCGAACCAACTCTCATCCGGTCTCCCACCGAACCAACTCTCATCCGGTCTCCCACCGAACCAACTCTCATCCGGTCTCCCACCGAACCAACCTACATCCGGCCTCGCCAAACCAACCACCGGACCAAGCATTACCGGTCCACACCATCGCACTCCTACCACCGAACCATGGTATGCCGAACCAAGGTGTGCCAGGCCAGATTGCATCAGCCCAGGCCCACCAGCAGCTATATACATCCAAGACCCCTGCCCCCAACCTCACTCTATAAATAGAGGGGCAGGGGTACAACAATGGGGACAAGTTTGAGAGCTCAAGCACGGAAGGAACTTTCAAACAACTTTCTTTTACTTGTACCAAAGCTTTGTACTTGTAATCATAAGAAGAGAAGAGAAATAACATATAAAGTGGACGTAGGCACATTCTGGCTGAACCACTATAAATCTGCGTGTCTTTTTTACAGTTTAGCCCCTGCTTTTCATATATTTGCATAAATCTCCAGAATCACTAAGAACAACCTAAGATCTACTAAATCATACAACTTTGAGGTGTTTGTCCATTTTTTGTGCAAACATCATGTGTTCACATTTGTGTGTTCACTCGTCATGCTCTGTACACTTCTCACGTAAGCCCGAAAGGCAGTGCACGATCGGTATATCTAGCCTCAGTTTATCTGAGTTAGGTGTATGTATATAAAAATTCTTTTTAATAACGCCTACAATCGATAAGTGTTCACACTTGTGTGTTCACTCGCCACGCTTTATATTCCCCTCACATCAGTCTGTAAGGCAGTGCACGGGTAATATATCTGGCCTTAGTTTACCTAAGTTAGGCATATGTAAATATAAAAAAAAACTTTCAAATAAGAGAGAGTAAGCAATTGAAATCCAAGCACTATTTTGACTCGTTTGATTTAACTTGTTATTGAAAAGAAATGAAAATACCACTTTGACAAACTTTGATAATCAACTAAGGATCCATTTCATAATTACATTTTGTTATCAACCAAAACAACTAGCCAAACTATAGTCTATCTGTTATGACAACTTAATTTTTGTTGGAAATTTTGATAAGTAAAAGGACTTAAATTTCTTGATAATGACCATAACTTATATTTAACTTATTTCATGTCAATTTGAAAGTAAATCCTTCATTTGTAAATATTTTCAAAAACTTGCATTCATCCCATTGTAAGTAAATCTTGCGCTTTGTAAATATTTTCACTTTGCATTTGGATTTTGTGGGTAGTATCCGCTTAAAAGCCTCACGAGACAACACTCATCCTACTGGGGACACCCAGAGGTTTAACGGCTTATTGCATACGCTCAATGGAATCGTGCTCCCTACGAAAACAGACTTATCTTAGTTTTTCTTTATTCGAGGACGAATAAAAAGATAAGTGTGGGGGTATTTGATGTGCACGTAAATGTGCATATTTTTACCACCATATTTAATCTATTTAAATTAAATAAATGATCATATTGGGTATTTTAACTTGTTTAAACCAAAAATTCAAATTATTTCAAATTGTCACATGTTCATCTTCATCCAAGGGAAAAATGGTCATTTTGTGCATATATTAATTTTCTAAAAATTAATTGAAACTTTTTATGTTGTTTTATAGGAATTTAAATTCAAATACAAGTGGCTTCATGAAGATATGCATGCACAAGAGGAAACAAAGCAAATGAAGATGAAAATAATTCAAACTCATGAACATGGACGACCCCACCTACCCACTTACCTTGATTTTCAATTAGGAGCTAATGCACATGCTAAAAGGCCATTAAAGCTTCATTTATATTTAAGTGGGGGATTAAGACATGCTAATGATTACTTGGTGGCCACACTACCTCAAGGGTATTTTGGGCATCCCCAAAAAAATTGAATTAGGGTTTCTAACTTGTATAAATACCCCATATCTTCATGTAACCCTCCTCTTCATCTTAGTTAGTTTTAGGCTCAAAATAAAACACAAGCTCTCTTCTTTCTTTTCATGGCTACTTAGCCATTTCTTTCATGTAACTTTCATTTTTTTTTATCCAATGTTAATTAGTGCTTTCTTTTCATTCACATGCTTCTCTTCTTATGTTAGTAGTGTAGTTTATTATTCATGCAAGTAGATTATTATTTACTTCTTTTTACTTAGTTTTTCTTTTCATTTTGCTCTCTTTATCCTCTTGTTTGTTTCATGTTGTTTTCTACATTTGTTTATTTGATAACAAATATGAGAGCTTAATCCCTTTAATTTAGGGGTAATGAAGCTCTCTAGTATGTAGATCCAACATTTTGATGTTTATGCTCTCTTTTGTGCTTAAATGAAATGTTTTGAAGTGGTTTAACTTGTTGTTTTTGATTTGAATTTGATAGCTTATATTGTTGACATCAAATAGGCTATGCTTAAACAATCACAAACAACAATTACCTCTTCATCTACATATGATGATGGTAATGAAGTGATTGTTGAAATTAAAATTTGATGGCCTATATTTCTAAACAATAGTTAATAGGCCATGCTTAAAATAGATTTTGCTTTCAACTTAGTTCTCATATTTCATGAGAGTTAAATGTGTATTAGTGATTGTGTTATAGTTTGATGGTTTATATTGTGCTAATTAAGAGCCCAAATATACCATACTTATGATAAGCACATCAACTAATTACACTAATGACAAGAAAAGAGAGATCATAACTTCATTTTGTTGATTTATGTGATCTAGAGAGTGAATTTATCTCTAAATTTCCCTCAAACTCTTATATTTTTATCAATTTTCTTTTGCTCATTTTTCTACATTTTTAGCTAATCACACTTTCAACTTTGGTTAATCTGATTGAATAGAGATTTAAAATCTAACAATTCCCTGCGGATCGACCCGTACTCACTACGTACTACGATAGTACGCCATGCGCTTGTGGTATAAATTTTATTATAAATTTTTCGATGGTTTTCTAAACCGATAGAATTTCCATCGTTAAACAGTTATGCCTAAACCCTTGTATGTAATGTTATTGGTATGCACATAATTAATTTGAATCTTATATGCAAATCAACATGTTTTAAATTATAAATCATTTGATTTTAATAAAGTAGATTTTTGGCCTTTGATGAAATTAATAATGTGAAATCAGTTTTATATGAAATATTACATAATCTTATTTTATGTATATATATATATATTTGACCTAGTTAAACTAAATTTGAATTAAGATATTTCAAATTTTCAAATTTTGAATCTAAATAAACTTATTTTTATTTAGTCAAGCTAGCTAGAATACTTGACAACAAATTTGAATATATATATATATATATATAGTTTCAAAATTATATATAACATATATACGATATTATAATTTATTTAATTATGGCAATACACCATATGTATGTGTGTGTGTGTATACCATAAACCTCTCTTGTTGTTGTTGTTGTATCATATTATCATATTGTACCTTTCCACACAATATACACATTATACATAAGAAACATAAATATATTAAATTAGAGAACAACTCAATATGACTAGTAGATATAGATGTTTCGCATGTGGAATGTGAAAAGTTTGAATTTATGTGTGTATGTATATTATTCACATGTCATGTTATTGTTGTTTTATATTACCGTGTTATACACACACACACACCAACACACACATCACATTTTGCAATATAAACCTTATACATGAGAAATACATACACATTAAGTTGGATGAACAAATCATTACAGCTAATAATTTTAGAAGCTTCACATGTGGAATGTGAAAGGTTTGAATTTATGTACATATAATATAAATACATTCAAATTGAAATAAAACATTAACTTAAAATAGATCCGAATGCCAAATAATTATTTATGTAGGCCCATTAAGATTACTTAGGATTTTTTTTTGAAATTTACCCCATTTTATCTACTGCTAAATAGATTCGTGCAACAATGGTATTATAGCCCAATTAGTTTATATAAATAAATTGGTCGGGATTTAAACCAGCTAATAGGATTTGCTATGTAACGGGTGTTAAGGGTGGAGTGTTTAAGGCTTGTGGTTGGAGCAACTAGTGCCCTCCCTCCCTGACTTTAAACCCAGCCGGCTTAATGCATAGCAGAAGTTTTCATGGTTGGCCTAAGCGTATGGCCTAAAATGATATATCTAGACTTAGCAAAAACTTGGTTAAGTCATTTTCCCAATTTTCTACATTGACCCCATCTGATTCATTGCTTCGGTCCACATGCAATCTCCTTTACAGTGATACTACTTCAATCACCCTAGAACTGATCCATCAAACTTTATTCCATCACTCTAGATATTTTATCATTTATGTAATCCATTTTGTATGGCTCATATTCTAGCTACTTCCCTACACAAAGATATTTGCTAATAGAATAACCTATCTTGAATTTACTATCGATAAGCATTTTCAACCAATCCAAACATGCAAACATACATTCAAACAAGCAAATAAGCATTATATTCATACAATACATTAGAAATAATTATGTCATAATCTAACATTCATATATAATTCAAAGCATGGATATACATTATAAAATGAATTTATAACCATTTAAATTCATTTATAAATCATTTATGAAATCAAATCAGTCAAAGATCATATTGTTAATTTTAAAGATGGTTCCAAATCACATTTTTAACATATATAAGTAATAAAAGGTTGCGAGACCTCCAAAATTCTTTATAAAGCTTATCTCCATTGCATTTCACAAAGTTCAACTTACAAAATTGAACGGTGAACTAGGTATTGCCAATATAAGAAAGTGGAACACTGGTGCAGTATCTAAATATTTTGATACCCTTCTCTTTGAAAGCTCAAATATATAGGCCAAATGGGATACATCCAACCTTATTAAAACAAAGAACTTTTGGGCCATCACCATTCCATCTAATGGTGCTGGAGTTGGTGTATTATTCTCATGCATAGGCTAACCTTCTTGCATTATATTCAGTTTAAGCCTTCGTACAACCCCTCCTAAAAGTTCTGGTCAAATCCATGGGCCTCCATTGTACTAATACTAGAAAACATTATTGGTCCAAACTTGCAACATTTGACCAGAATGCCCGCCAATGCTCTTGTTATAGGTTAGTTTTTAGATGGTCAATTGAATTTACCCTACTCTAGCTCACCTGCTATTCGAAATATTTAGTCTATCATTTCAATAAGCATTTTCTCATCATTCCCTCAATCTATGTATGGGTCCGCTAGCAACTGGCAACACTCAATCTTAGGTGTGTACAAATCCCTTTCTAGCCAGCATGATGTTTTCCCCTAGTGTTAATGTGTTTGGAGCTTAGGGACATCATGAAAAATAATTTACTATTATGGAAGGTTATGTCTAGTGCTTTACAAACTAAGGATAAGCTTCATAGTATGGGATTGACTGTGCAATAATGCAATTGAATCAAACACATACCTCTTCTATGCCTTCTCGTATACACATTAGGCTTGGTGCAATCTTATTACCAATGGTTACAATCATAATCCCTCAAGTGATAGCAAAATTGAATGGTTTAACGGTGGAAGTTTCCTGGATCCATCATGCTTCTTGTAATTCTAAAGAGATTCTAACCTGTAGTATAGGCTAAGAGGAATAGTAGAGCTTTTAAAAATGAATGTAGTACTGAAACAATGATGTATCAAGTTATAAACAAGGAGGTCTTGAGAGATACTAGGAAATTACGGAAGGAGAATCATCCCACACGTTCTGGTATGGGATAAGGTTCCTTTCCAATGTATTTTTCTTTGTACCACTTTTGGCTTTGTGTTGACCTTATATTATTATTTTTATGTAGTATTAGTATAGATGGGTCAGGCTCCCTTAAGCCCACTTTACTTCCAAAAAGGTTGTGAGATGATAGATCACTCGCCTACTTGTTAGCTTGAAAATGGATCAACACCCTGGATTGAGTGTGAAAGCACCAGCCCTATTTATCAAGACAAATAAAATAGAAAAAGAAATAGTAAGTCGCAAAAAAAGTAAAGAGATAAGAGGATTTTATAGTGGTTCGGCTGTTAACGAAGCCTTCGTCCACTTTATAGCTTTGATTGATCAACTACTGTTACAAAGGAGTTTGGATTACAATATGATTCTTCTTTCCTAAGTAAGATCAAGCCACCATTGTTAGAGACAACCGGAAGGATCTCAGTTTCCCCTTAATGGCTGTTATGAGGAAGAAGAAGGGCGAAGAAATAACGACAGAGTTTCAGCCGAGATCAGAATAGACCCCCTTTTCTGTTGCAGATGAGATGGTATTTATAAGGGTTGGTAAGCTCTTAGGCCGTGAATTGCTTTGCAAGAAGTTTATAATCACCATGTAGAGAGAGTGCTCAGAAAGTTTGGAGCCAAAATTGGACATCCTTTTGGATCGGTACCGATTCGATCCAATTGGATCGGTACCGATTCGATCCAATTGGATCGGTACTGATTCGATCCCACAGGATCGGTACCGATCCAAATCCTTAGCCAATTTTTGCCTCTGATTTGTTTGGTCAAGCTTTTTTCTTCATAGTGATGCAATCCGTATAATATCGTAGCTTGTTGACTTGTTTGATGATGATTTTCTAGTGGGTTAGAATGAACTGTATTCTATATCAGATGAACCTTCACTTCTTGAACTCAGATGCTTGGAATATTACCAAACTTGTTGGGTGAGCTTGGTTGAAGCATAGAATCACAATGTAAAAGGATTATGGGCCACAACGAACTAGCAATTCGGATCAGTACTGATCCAATTGGATCGGATCAGTGCCGATCCGAAAAGATTGCATATTTTTCAACCAAACTTCCTGGAGTCCTTTGTCTTGCATTTTTGGGCCTTCCGATCAAGTTTCGAGTCGTTCTGGTTTAATCTGAATGTTCTAACTCCCATTGAATTCTGTTGGGTTAAAAACCTGGTTAACATTTGCCCCCTATAGTATGCTTTCATTAAAAACAAGTGTGTTCTGGAATTTTTTATTTTTGGTTTCTATTTTAAGGAGTTTCATTGGTCGTGTCTGGCCATCTTGCAAAGCTATTTTATGACGTAACGGCTAACTGTCCAGTCCTTAGTTGTGAATCTCCATTGTTCGTATTTACGGAGTGATCTCGACTCGATAATTTCCAGAATGAATACGAACAATGAGTAGGTCGAATAGGGAAAATTGGAGACCATTCGGGGGAGAAAATCTGGATCGGTACTAATCTTATTGGATCGGATCGGTACCGATCCAAGTACTTGACAATTTTTCCAAACTTTCTCTTTTTTAATACGAGCCAACCTTCCACTTTACCTCATTTTCATTCGATCCAAGCTTTTGTCCTCTAACCGATCCGACCCCTTCTAGCCCTTAGCCCGCCGATCCAAGCTCACCGTCCATTTAGGAGCCGCCGCCGTCGATCTTACCATGAACGCCACCTGTTGCTTCCTCCTGAAGCCACCACCATTGAGATTACGCCTATTTTAAGGCATGGACGATCCAAATCATCTAATACCCTAGTTTGGGTTGTCTTGAATCAAAGATCAAATCACTTTTCTTAATTTCGAAGGTCGACGAAGTGGATTTTGATGTATTATTACATTATCGATTAGTGATGAAGTTGTGTTGGCGATGGATACAGTGGAAGACTCGAGCCGATTGTGAATTTGTGGAAGAAGATGGTAAATCGATTCTGGAATTCTTCATGGAATGAAGCTTGGGTTTTGCCTCGGTGCTCAACAAGTTTTGCTATCTTCATCCAAAGAGTCAGAATTAACTTGCACTGAGTTACATAATCAATCCCGGCACGACGTCTTGTAGAGTGATTTTGGTTTTTCTAGGAGCTGATAATAGCTTAGGGTAGCATCTTGTATGCAGCTCATGCTGTTATTATTTTCCAAAGAACTAAAATCGACTTATACTGAGAATTCTCTACTCGATTCAGACCCATCGATCTATAGTTGCTTGCTTTGGATTGGTCTTGTCATTGCACAGTCGGTGTACTTAGAATAGGAAGGGCTTTCCGTGTCTCTTCGGACAGTGGATCTGCTATCGATCATTGATCAATAACGGTAAGTATAGAAGAAAAGAAATTAATAGGTGATACAGATCGCTCTTTCCGGTGTGAGTGAGCCATCTACACGGAATGATTTATTCACAATGTTCAGGAAACCGAACCCATTCTCACTTAGATCACGCATCACACGCATCCCCGGTTAATACTTGGAATCCGATCGGTGGTTGCACGTCAATTATCTTCCGAATTTCAAGTATCAACTACGCTAGAGTCTATAGTTTAGAAATTAGGCATACCTGACCGTTTTGAACACAAGCTTTCTTATATAGAATGACGCGCAAATCTTCTTGGCGTAAATCAATTGAGGGGAACTCACCTCTTTCTGAAGTTGAGTCATCGTCTATCCTAGTTGGATCTGCCACTTCCGTAACTTAGGTCAATATGGTCGCCTGATTTCAGTCGGTCCCCTCATCGATCGCACTCCTACTATAGTTACAGTCTTGCTTGATCCTCCAAAAAAAGCTCCTTCAATTTTTACACATAGGATGTTGCAAAGCATTTGCTCGCAATATGCTATCCCAGAGGACGATGTACTTTTACCATCGAGAGGAGAATTTGGTCATAGGCCCCCGTTCAACCACTTCCTAATGACAATGCTTCAGAACATAGGGTTGGCCCCATTCCAGATTCTTCCAAATGGATATGCCATGCTGACGTGCTTATATGTACTGTTCATGCGGACGCTCAATCGTGCCCCGAGTTTGGCTGAGTTGCAATATCTTCTATTATTTAAAAAGAGAGAGGCTAACCCATCACTTCTTTACATCGAGGCGCAATGTAGCCGGAAACTTATACTGGGTCTTCCCAGCAAAGTTCCTTCTTTCGTAAACTAGTTCTTTTTTGCTAAATGTCTGGAGGGATTCACCCGTTTATGGACCACATGGGGTAAGTTTCTTTCACCATGCTGGGAATTTCCTTTAATTGCTACAAGTCTTCTGAATGATCATATATTCCTTACAGTTATTCCGAGGATTAACAAGGATCGGACACTTGGCATTGTTCTTAACACCCTAAAAGCGGTCGATGCTCAAGAGCACACAATTATGTTCTTGCTCATAGAAGAAAATCTCGGCCGATGTGGGCTTTTACACCCTAGGAGGTCCGTTGGATTCGTCAGTGCTCCTGAAAGTGTACGTGCAGTACTAAGGATCGTGTAATATGGTATATAAATGCGGAAACTGATAATAGTAGTAAAAAAAATTAAAGTAAGCACACCAGGAATTTTTATACTGGTTCGAACTTCCCGTTCTACGTCCAGTCCCAGAATACCCTCTGGATTTGACTAAACCCCTCACTTAACCCAGAGGAATAGGTATACGACACCTGAGTAGCCGAACATGAATTTTTCTGCCTCAACAGCCGAAGAGGACTTCAACTTTAATACAAATAACTTATTGATGAATGTGTTTTGAATAACACGGATTGTCTTTTGATAGTACAATTCTCCTATAATCAAATCCTCAAGAGTATATAGTGTGTGTGAAGATTTAGAAGGAGGATAATCGCTTAGAATCGAAGTATATGAATTAATTCAGGGATTCTAGCGATAATAAATGAGAATGAATGCTTTTATTTGCAGAAATAAATAGAGAATAGATTTCAGAATTATAAACCAAGAATCGGTGATTGTAGTAGTGAATTGAACATGTTTATATAGTTGTAGAATAGTTATAATCTTTCATGAAGAGTTTCAATCAAAAGTTGTGTTCGTATCTCTTGGATTAAAGGACATTCCTCTTCATAAACGATCGCAACTCTTCAGAAAACTAGCCGTTATGTTCAGGTCGGTTGACCGAGAAAATTGGCCGGTCAGCTGAGTTTACAGACGTGTATAAAACAGTGCATATCTGTGCACTTGACACAGAGTCAGTCGACCGAGGTTCCTGGTCGGTCAGCCGACCCGCTGTCAATTGCATAGTGCACACTTATTTATGTATAAATCAATATAAATCAATTTGTGTGTGTGTGTGTGACTACTTGAGGAATGATTTTAACAATATTCTAAGACTCAATAAAATAAAATATTCATACTAATCTCTGGATTGTAGTCTTGTCTTCTTTGTAGTGCACAATATACGCTTATTCTCCTTTTTGTCGCTTTTCATATAGTATTCTCGTCGTATGATAGTGAAGCTTGTGTCATGAATCAAAACTCATGAATCAACATTCTCCCCCTTTTTGATTGATGACAATACTTATGTGACGAAGTAGTATATACATATATATTTTAAATCTCCCCCGGAATATAGGACGACTTTTCTGCAAAAAATTTGTTAGCTTTCATATATTTCTCCCCCTTTGTCATCGACAAAAAAGAATACTTATTAGATGTAATATAAAAAATATGGAATATGTAACACAAGTAAGAAAACATCGAGTTTTAAATATTACATACTGAAACAAGATAGGAATATTAATGATGTTTACTTACTACACAACATCTAACAATAGATATATTGTTCATAAAGAAATACTTGAAATTAAATTGTAAAACAATATGATCACTCCTCATCATCATCGGAATCCCAAAATTCTGGACGTATATTTTCTTCCGGAGGAGCCGGTTCCTTACCATGTCTTTGAGTGTGAGAAATGTGAGTTGCCGATGTACCGGAACTTGTGTTATCTGAAGTAGACCAAGAGAAGTTTGGCGCTGGTCTTTTTCCGGGAGCAACATAAGAGGCACCGGCTTCGGAAGTACATGATAAGGCATCCCATAAATTCACGAAGAAGCCCTTGATTTTCTTGAAACGACCATCAATTTTTCGTAGTCGGGCATCCAGGGCTAGTTGATTTTGAGCCAAAATATCAATGGCCGCCTCCGTACTAATTCCGGGAGTTGGTCTTTGAATTGAATGTTGGCGAGTTAGACGTTCCGTAGCATGAGTTGATGGTTGCGGTGTGGAGAAGCTACGGCGTAGTTGTTCTCGAGGAGTAGTACTCCATTGGTTAAATGTTATAAATCTAGGATGTCATCGGGCAACTTCATTAGTTTTATGGTTCTTGAATCAAAAGAACGAACTTTGGAGGTTTCGGATTCCGGAGCATGGATGATGAAGCTATTGATCAATCTCATTATGTATTCTCCATAATAAATATGGAGCATCTTTCCTTGGTTAAAAAAGAGAAATTCATCCATAAGAAGTTGTGCCCAATTTACTCGTATATTCCCGCAAATAGCATATAATGCTTTGAAGTTTTCGGGATATACTAAATGATATGAACCGCCTCTAGGAACTATAGATTTCATCATGAATCGATGAAAGAGTCGGGCTTTAGGTCGAAGGGATGAAGTTTGTCTTAAATCAGTAGCGTCATCTTCAAAAAATAGATGGCTTATCCGGTCACGAGTTGATATATTACAATCTACATCGTGTAACGAAATTCCACCCGATCGAGCATGTAAAATATGGTTAATTCGATCAATGGTAAGGAAAATTGAAGTGCCACAAACCGATGTCCAAACACAATTGTCAGTGTTTCTTGGCGGATTGACAAGGTTAAGGTTTGCTAGAAATAACTTGACCATAATATGATTGATTTTCAAGTTATTTTTCCTATGGTCAAGGAATGTATCAAGTCCACTCTCAATAGCAGCATTTTCAATACCGTAGGGAGCGAAATCAAGGTAACTTACAAATGATTCTTCAAAGATTTTGGCGTCTTGAAGTTGTATCCATCTTTGAAGTGCTACATCATTGACAAGCCATGAAGCGATTTGAGTATCTACTGGAGTAGATGAAGGTGAAGCATTGGTAGTCTTTGTTTTCTTCTTGGGAGCCATTGTTTTGAAAGAAAAGTAACCAAATTTAAGAAATTTTAATGGGGGCTAGGGTAAAAACCGAAATTGGGAAAGTAAAAGTGAAGAGGTAGGTTGAAAAGGTGGATGGATGGGTTGCAAATATAAAGTAAAGAACAGCAGAATACACGTTCGGTCGACCAAAAATCAGGGTCGGCTGACCGAATGGTTTATCTCAGAATAGTTGAAACTTTCGGGATGGGTTCGGCTGACCGACTCAGGTCTTCGGTCGACCGACCCTGTTAGAAATGCACAGTTTTGCTGTTTTTCAAGAATTTTTTTATAGAAATATAAATTTTATTATTATTGCACTATATTAATACACCTTATTGAAAACAACAACATATATATATATATATATAATGTTTAGCCGCCGTTCGTTAAAATCTACGTTCCAATGAGTTTGGAGACAGAACATCTTCTATAGGTGACCATTTTGGAGCTATTAGGGATTGAGCAGGATTTGAAGAGGATGAAGGTCTATAAGCAGGTTCAGCAACATCATCCTTCTTTGATGAACAAACTTTCATGGAAATCTTTTCTAGAAAACTTAAACGTCTTGCCGTGACTTTTTGTTCATAGTAGAGTTCCCGCTGCATATCAATTTGTTGTTGTTGGTAGTGATGTATTTCATCAATTTTTTGTTTAGTTGATGGAGATATTACCATTGCATTCTTGCCTTTTTTCTTTTCCGGTGTATAGCCTGTATGGGATTTTTCCCATGGTTTCCATCCATGTCGGGGGTCTTTATCCGGAGAAGAGAAGTCAAGGATACGTTTAGGCATGGGAAAGGTAGGATAGGGGCCATTTTCAGGAATGCGGTCGGAACCATCATCGTCCGGAGATGTGTATGATAGATGGGAGTTTTCGGAATTATAGTAGTCATTGTTTGAAGACATTTTTCAAGTTTTGATTTTAAATCTTTCTTAGTATATGTTTTGAAAGATAAGCATAGTATATATAAGTATCTATTTGCTGAAAAATTTGTGGATAGGAACTAGTTTTAACTATAATCATAGAAGTTTAACAATAAAGCTGTTCGTAAATGTATGATTTATAAGTTTAGAACTAAAAATAGTTTTTCTGAAACCAAAATAAATAAAACAAACTGTAAAAGAAAACTGAGACAAGAAACACCCATAGCTCAAGTAGCCATAACACAACATCTAACAACCAAGTCAGAGGTCATGAGTTTGAGTTCCGCTTTGGTCATAAATAAAACAATTTTTGTTTTTCAATATTTTTTCATATTTTTATTTATAAATCTTTTAAATACATTATTCCTAAGTCACGTCTAAGTTTTATAAAAATATTTTCATTTAGCGGTTTAGTAAAAATGTCAGCAATTTGATTTTCAGTATTAATAAATTCTAAATTCATTAATCCTTTTTCCAAACAATCACGAAGAAAGTGATGACGAATATCGATGTGTTTTGTTCGTTAGTGATTGACCGGATTTTTAGAAAGATTTATTGCACTAGTATTATCACAATAAATTATAGATTTTTCAAGATGACAATTAAAATCCTGTAGTGTTTGTTGCATGTATACGACTTGTGCACATGCCAAAGCAGCAAATATATATTCTGCTTCACACGTCGATAAAGAAACATAGTTTTGTTTCTTACTAAACCAAGAGACTAAGGAACGTCCAATGAAATGACACGTTCCGCTCGTACTTTTTCGATCCGTCCGACTTCCTCCAAAATTAGCATCGCTATAGGAGACTAATTCGAAAGGACATTCTTTCGGATAAAATAGCCCGAAATCTTTGGTTTTAGTTAGATAACGAATAATACGTTTAACTGCTCGCATATGTGATTCTTTGGGATTTGCTTGAAATCGAGCACATAAACAAACACTCATCATTATATCGGGTCGACTCGCTGTTAAATATAGTAAAGATCCAATCATACTACGATATAGTTTTTTGATCAACACTTTTTCCATCCTCATCTCTATCGAGATGATACGTTGTGCTCATAGGAGTTGGTTTGGCAGCAGTGTTTTCCAAACCGAATCATTTAATTAAATTATAACAATATTTACCTTGATTAATAAAAATTCCATTTTCAATTTGTTTAATTTGTAATCCAAGAAAATATGACAATTCTCCCATATGAGACATTTCAAATTCATTTGTCATTATAGTCGAAAATTCTTGACATAGTTTTTCATTTGTCGAGCCAAAAATAATATCATCAACATATATTTGAATTATTAAAATATCTTTCTTAGTTTTCTTAATAAAAAGCGTTTGATCTACTTTACCAATTTCAAAACCAGATTCTAATAAATAGCTTTTAAGACGATCATACCAAGCACGTGGTGCTTGTTTTGAACCATATAACGCTTTTTTGAGTTTATAAACATGATCCGGAAATTTTTCATGATTAAAAGAGGTGGTTGTTCAACAAAAACATTTTCTTTTTTGTATCCATTTAAAAATGCACTTTTAACATCCATTTGATAAAGTTTAAAATTATGAAAACATGCGAAAGCTAATAAGATTCGTATTGCTTCAAGTCGGGCGACTGGAGCAAACGTTTCTTCGTAGTCTATTCCCTCTTCTTGATTATATCCTTGTGCAACTAATCTAGCTTTATTTCTAGTTATATTTCCAAGTTCATATGCTTTATTTTTGAAGACCCATTTAGTACCAATGACTGATTGATCACTTGGTCTAGGAACAAGTTCCCAAACTTCGTTTCGTTCAAATTGATTTAGTTCTTCTTGCATGGCAAGAATCCAGTAGTCATCAGTTGAGGCTTCTTTTATATTCTTAGGTTCTATGTTAGAGAGAAAAGCTACATGACCAACTTGATTTAATTGATGTCTGGTTTTAACGTTCGTATTTACTTCTCCAATTATGTTTTGTACAGGATGATCCCGTAAAATTCTAGGTGGAGATTTTATTATATTAGGAGTAATGTTTGTATTTTCATTAATTTCATGAATATCAAAATTTTCATTTGTATTATTATTTTCATTCTGAGTAGTTTCATCATCAGAATCGATAGTAATATTTGGATTTATATTTTTAAAATTTTCGTCAAATGAAACATGTAAACTTTCTTCAATAATTTGAGTTCTTTTATTATAGATTCGATAAGCTTTGCTTCGTTCTGAATATCCAACGAATATTCCTTCATCGGATTTTGGATCGAATTTTCCTAGTTGATCTTTAGTGTTTAAAATAAAACATTTAGAGCCAAAAACTATAAGATATGAAATATTTGGTTTTCTTCCATTTAGAAGTTCATATGGAGTATTCTTAGTTAATGGTCGAATAGAAACACGATTCAATACATAACAAGCAGTAGCTACAGCTTCTGCCCAAAAATGTTTTGATAAAGTGGTTCCATTTAATAAAGTTCTTGCACATTCTTGTAATGTTCTATTTTTCTTTTCTACAACTCCATTTTGTTGTGGTGTTTTAGGAAACAAAAAATTATGGTTAATACCTTTCTTGTTACAAAATTGTTCAAAAGCTTCATTTTCAAATTCTCCTCCATGATCACTTCTTATATTTTTAATTTTCAAACTTTTAATATTTTGGATTCTTTTAACAAAAACTTTAAAATTATCAAAAGTATCACTTTTATTTTTCAAAAAGAAAATCCAAGTGTATCTAGAAAAATCATCTACAATAACAAATACATATTTATTATGATTAATAGACTGCACTTGAGTTGGACCAAAAAGATCCATGTGTAAAAGTTCAAGTGGTTGTTCTGTAGATATTACTTTTTTGATTTAAAAGAAGATTTTGTTAAATTTCCTAATTTACATGCATCACAAAATATATTAGTTTTGAATTTTATATTGGGTAATCCTTTAACTAATTTGTTTTTAGCTAGTTTGTTGATAGTATTAAAATTGATGTGACAAAATCTTTTGTGCCAAAGACAAGAATCGTTTTCTTTAGCTATTAAACACAAATTTGAATCATTATTAATATTCATATTTAAGATATAAATGTTTTTATCTCTTTTTCCTTCGAAAATAGTGTTATGATTTTTATCAAAAATATTACATTTATTTTCTGAAAAAGTTATATTAAAACCTTTATCGCATAGCTGGCTAATGCTTAATAAATTGTGTTTTAAATTTTTAACTAATAAAACATCAGTAATGAGAGGTAAATTAGAGGTACCGTTGCTACTGACATCGCCTTTGCCGATGATATATCCTTTTGAGTTATCTCCAAAGGTAACTGCTCCTCCATTTGAGTATATAATGTTTGGCAACATTTCTTTGTTTCCAGTCAGGTGTTTTGAGAAACCGCTATCTAAAATCCATTTTCCTCTCTTCTTATGTGGTACTTGCAAAAAGTTTATAAAAAGTTGGTACCCAATCTTTTTAGGGTCCTAAGAGTTATATCTTAGGAAGCCAAACCCATACGGGTTCAGAATTCCCTTTATAAACATAATTCTTGTTATTATGAACAGTTTCCATAAACATTTTGATATGTTTATTTCTTATCAAAATATTATTTGTTTTTGGAATCCATATCTTGATTGTTTTAGTGTTTGGGTAAACTGTTTTCTTAATATTATTATTAATCCTACTTTTAGCAAAATTATTTTGTTTCTTAAATCCTAGTCCAGATTTATTGTTAGAGGATTGAGAATTTTCAAGTATTCTAGAAAGATTCTCTCTTCCTTTATTGAAATTAGATACATTTTTAGAAATATCATCAAATTTTATTTTAAGACTAGATTTTTCTAACTCTAAATCCTTAATCTTAGAGTTTAAACTATTATTTTCGAAAAGTAAAACATCATTTTTATTTTTCTGAATTTCTAGTTCTTCAGATATTGATGAAATTTGAGAAGATAAGTTAGAATTTGATTGTTGATAAATTTCAAGTTCTTCTTCTAATATTTTCTTCTCATCTTTCAGCATATCTACTTCTAAGACTGTCCTATCTAACTTTCTTTACAACTCCTTATTTTTCTTTTTAAGTTGCTTTGCTAAATCTACTAATTCAGAATTAATTTCAATTAAATCTTCAAAAGTAAGATCACTTACATCGTCTGACGAAGCCATGAAGCACACATTTGCTTGTTCATTATCACTTTCACTCTCTGATGAGGATGATGAGTCAGTGTCGTCCCAAGTGACTGAAAAAGCTTTTCGTTTGGTTTTGTCCTTCTTGAAATTATTCTTTTTACGCTCTGGACAATCCTTCTTCATGTGTCCTTTCTTATGACATTCATAACATTCCATTGCTGAAGATGATGGTTTGCTGCTATTGGAATTGTTGTTGAAATTATTTTTGTTTCCCTTGAATTTGTTTCTGTTCAATTTCAAAAACTTTTTGGAATTTTTAGCGATCATTGCCATGTCTTCATTATCTTAGTCGGAATCATCTTTTTCTGCTTCGAATGCCACATTTTTCTTTTCTTGTGCTCCATTTCTTTTTGCCTGCAAATTTACTTCGTAGGACATTAAATTACCTATCAATTCTTCTGGTTTTAATGTTGATAAATCAGTTGCTTCTTCAATAGCTAGGACTTTTCGTTCCCATTCGTCCATTAAAGAATTTAAGATTTTTGTAACAACATCAAAATCAGTAAACTTTTGTTCTAATGATAGTAAAGCATGATAAATATCCTGGAATCTAGAGTACATGTTATTTATAGATTCATTTGGCCTCATTTTAAAATTTTCAAATTGATTTTTCAACATAGAGATTTTGCTTAATTTAACTTTGATCGTTCCTTCATGTGACACTTTAAGAGTTCTCCAAATTTCATAACCGGAAGTGCACATGCTAACTCTATTGAATTCATTTCTGTCTAATGCACAAAATGAAATATTCATAGCCTTTGCATTTGATGTAGCATCTAGTTTTTGTGTGTTACTCCAAGTTGAGTATTCTTCAGTAGGAGTTGTGTACTCTCTTTGTATAATATTCCAGATATCGAATCCACTAGATTGCATATAGATTCTCATTCTAGTTGACCAATAATTATAATTTATACCATTAAAAAGTGGAGGTCGTGAAGTCGATTGACCTTCTGTGAAACTAGTATTAGTGTTAGTGCTAACATCGTTAGTTTGTATAGTTGCCATATTACTTAGAAATAGATATCAAATAACTTTGTGATGGTTATAGAATAACCTGGCTCTGATACCAAATGAAAGTGTACGTGCAGTACTAAGGATCGTGTAATATGGTATATAAATGCGGAAACTGATAATAGTAGTAAAAAAAAATTAAAGTAAGCACACCAGGAATTTTTATACTGGTTCGAACTTCCCGTTCTACGTCCAGTCCCAGAATACCCTCTGGATTTGACTAAACCCCTCACTTAACCCAGAGGAATAGGTATACGAAACCTGAGCAGCCGAACATGAATTTTTCTGCCTCAACAGCCGAAGAGGACTTCAACTTTAATACCAATAACTTATTGACGAATGTGTTCTGAATAACACAGATTGTCTTTTGATAGTACAATTCTCCTATAATCAAATCCTCAAGAGTATATAGTGTGTGTGAAGATTTAGAAGGAGGATAATCGCTTAGAATCGAAGTATATGAATTAATTCAGGGATTCTAGCGATAATGAATGAGAATGAATGCTTTTATTTGCAGAAATAAATAGAGAATAGATTTCAGAATTATAAACCAAGAATCGGTGATTGTAGTAGTGAATTGAACATGTTTATATAGTTGTAGAATAGTTATAATCTTTCATGAAGAGTTTCAATCAAAAGTTGTGTTCGTATCTCTTGGATTAAAGGACATTCCTCTTCATAAACGATCGCAACTCTTCAGAAAACTAGCCGTTATGTTCAGGTCGGTTGACCGAGAAAACTGGCCGGTCAGCTGAGTTTACAGACGTGTATAAAACAGTGCATATCTGTGCACTTGACACAGAGTCAGTCGACCGAGGTTCCTGGTCGGTCAGCCGACCCGCTGTCAATTGCATAGTGCACACTTATTTATGTATAAATCAATATAAATCAATTTGTGTGTGTGTGTGTGACTACTTGAGGAATGATTTTAACAATATTCTAAGACTCAATAAAATAAAATATTCATACTAATCTCTGGATTGTAGTCTTGTCTTCTTTGTAGTGCACAATATACGCTTATTCTCCTTTTTGTCGCTTTTCATATAGTATTCTCGTCGTATGATAGTGAAGCTTGTGTCATGAATCAAAACTCATGAATCAACATTCTCCCCCTTTTTGATTGATGACAATAATTATGTGACGAAGTAGTATATACATATATATTTTAAATCTCCCCCGGAATATATGACGACTTTTCTGCAAAAAATTTGTTAGCTTTCATATATTTCTCCCCCTTTGTCATCGACAAAAAGGAATACTTATTAGATGTAATATAAAAAATATGGAATATGTAACACAAGTAAGAAAACATCGAGTTTTCAATATTACATACTGAAACAAGATAGGAATATTAATGATGTTTACTTACTACACAACATCTAACAATAGATATATTGTTCATAAAGAAATACTTGAAATTAAATTGTAAAACAATATGATCACTCCTCATCATCATCGGAATCCCAAAATTCTGGACGAATATTTTCTTCCGGAGGAGCCGGTTCCTTACCATGTCTTTGAGTGTGAGAAATGTGAGTTGCCGATGTACCGGAACTTGTGTTATCTGAAGTAGACCAAGAGAAGTTTGGCGCTGGTCTTTTTCCGGGAGCAACATAAGAGGCACCGGCTTCGGAAGTACATGATAAGGCATCCCATAAATTCACGAAGAAGCCCTTGATTTTCTTGAAACGACCATCAATTTTTCGTAGTCGGGCATCCAGGGCTAGTTGATTTTGAGCCAAAATATCAATGGCCGCCTCCGTACTAATTCCGGGAGTTGGTCTTTGAATTGAATGTTGGCGAGTTAGACGTTCCGTAGCATGAGTTGATGGTTGCGGTGTGGAGAAGCTACGGCGTAGTTGTTCTCGAGGAGTAGTACTCCATTGGTTAAATGTTATAAATCTAGGATGTCATCGGGCAACTTCATTAGTTTTATGGTTCTTGAATCAAAAGAACGAACTTTGGAGGTTTCGGATTCCGGAGCATGGATGATGAAGCTATTGATCAATCTCATTATGTATTCTCCATAATAAATATGGAGCATCTTTCCTTGGTTAAAAGAGAGAAATTCATCCATAAGAAGTTGTGCCCAATTTACTCGTATATTCCCGCAAATAGCATATAATGCTTTGAAGTTTTCGGGATATACTAAATGATATGAACCGCCTCTAGGAACTATAGATTTCATCATGAATCGATGAAAGAGTCGGGCTTTAGGTCGAAGGGATGAAGTTTGTCTTAAATCAGTAGCGTCATCTTCAAAAAATAGATGGCTTATCCGGTCACGAGTTGATATATTACAATCTACATCGTGTAACGAAATTCCACCCGATCGAGCATGTAAAATATGGTTAATTCGATCAATGGTAAGGAAAATTGAAGTGCCACAAACCGATGTCCAAACACAATTGTCAGTGTTTCTTGGCGGATTGACAAGGTTAAGGTTTGCTAGAAATAACTTGACCATAATATGATTGATTTTCAAGTTATTTTTCCTATGGTCAAGGAATGTATCAAGTCCACTCTCAATAGCAGCATTTTCAATACCGTAGGGAGCGAAATCAAGGTAACTTACAAATGATTCTTCAAAGATTTTGGCGTCTTGAAGTTGTATCCATCTTTGAAGTGCTACATCATTGACAAGCCATGAAGCGATTTGAGTATCTACTGGAGTAGATGAAGATGAAGCATTGGTAGTCTTTGTTTTCTTCTTGGGAGCCATTATTTTGAAAGAAAAGTAACCAAATTTAAGAAATTTTAATGGGGGCTAGGGTAAAAACCGAAATTGGGAAAGTAAAAGTGAAGAGGTAGGTTGAAAAGGTGGATGGATGGGTTGCAAATATAAAGTAAAGAACAGCAGAATACACGTTCGGTCGACCAAAAATCAGGGTCGGCTGACCGAATTGTTTATCTCAGAATAGTTGAAACTTTCGGGATGGGTTCGGCTGACCGACTCAGGTCTTCGGTCGACCGACCCTGTTAGAAATGCACAGTTTTGCTGTTTTTCAAGAATTTTTTTATAGAAATATAAATTTTATTATTATTGCACTATATTAATACACCTTATTGAAAACAACAACATATATATATATATAATGTTTAGCTGCCGTTCGTTAAAATCTACGTTCCAATGAGTTTGGAGACAGAACATCTTCTATAGGTGACCATTTTGGAGCTATTAGGGATTGAGCAGGATTTGAAGAGGATGAAGGTCTATAAGCAGGTTCAGCAACATCATCCTTCTTTGATGAACAAACTTTCATGGAAATCTTTTCTAGAAAACTTAAACGTCTTGCCGTGACTTTTTGTTCATAGTAGAGTTCCCGCTGCATATCAATTTGTTGTTGTTGGTAGTGATGTATTTCATCAATTTTTTGTTTAGTTGATGGAGATATTACCATTGCATTCTTGCCTTTTTTCTTTTCCGGTGTATAGCCTGTATGGGATTTTTCCCATGGTTTCCATCCATGTCGGGGGTCTTTATCCGGAGAAGAGAAGTCAAGGATACGTTTAGGCATGGGAAAGGTAGGATAGGGGCCATTTTCAGGAATGCGGTCGGAACCATCATCGTCCGGAGATGTGTATGATAGATGGGAGTTTTCGGAATTATAGTAGTCATTGTTTGAAGACATTTTTCAAGTTTTGATTTTAAATCTTTCTTAGTATATGTTTTGAAAGATAAGCATAGTATATATAAGTATCTATTTGCTGAAAAATTTGTGGATAGGAACTAGTTTTAACTATAATCATAGAAGTTTAACAATAAAGCTGTTCGTAAATGTATGATTTATAAGTTTAGAACTAAAAATAGTTTTTCTGAAACCAAAATAAATAAAACAAACTGTAAAATAAAACTGAGACAAGAAACACCCATAGCTCAAGTAGCCATAACACAACATCTAACAACCAAGTCAGAGGTCATGAGTTCGAGTTCCGCTTTGGTCAGAAATAAAACAATTTTTGTTTTTCAATATTTTTTCATATTTTTATTTATAAATCTTTTAAATACATTATTCCTAACTCACGTCTAAGTTTTATAAAAATATTTTCATTTAGCGGTTTAGTAAAAATGTCAGCAATTTGATTTTCAGTATTAATAAATTCTAAATTTATTAATCCTTTTTCCAAACAATCACGAAGAAAGTGATGACGAATATCGATGTGTTTTGTTCGTTAGTGATTGAGCGGGTTTTTAGAAAGATTTATTGCACTAGTATTATCACAATAAATTATAGATTTTTCAAGATGACAATTAAAATCCTGTAGTGTTTGTTGCATGTATACGACTTGTGCACATGCCAAAGCAGCAGATATATATTCTGCTTCACACGTCGATAAAGAAACATAGTTTTGTTTCTTACTATACCAAGAGACTAAGGAACGTCCAATGAAATGACACGTTCCGCTCGTACTTTTTCGATCCGTCCGACTTCCTCCAAAATTAGCATCGCTATAGGAGACTAATTCGAAAGGACATTCTTTCGGATAAAATAGCCCGAAATCTTTGGTTTTAGTTAGATAACGAATAATACGTTTAACTGCTCGCATATGTGATTCTTTGGGATTTGCTTGAAATCGAGCACATAAACAAACACTCATCATTATATCGGGTCGACTCGCTGTTAAATATAGTAAAGATCCAATCATACTACGATATAGTTTTTTGATCAACACTTTTTCCATCCTCATCTCTATCGAGATGATACGTTGTGCTCATAGGAGTTGGTTTGGCAGCAGTGTTTTCTAAACCGAATCATTTAATTAAATTATAACAATATTTATCTTGATTAATAAAAATTCCATTTTCAATTTGTTTAATTTGTAATCCAAGAAAATATGACAATTCTCCCATATGAGACATTTCAAACTCATTTGTCATTATAGTCGAAAATTCTTGACATAGTTTTTCATTTGTCGAGCCAAAAATAATATCATCAACATATATTTGAATTATTAAAATATCTTTCTTAGTTTTCTTAATAAAAAGCGTTTGATCTACTTTACCAATTTCAAAACCAGATTCTAATAAATAGCTTTTAAGACGATCATACCAAGCACGTGGTGCTTGTTTTAAACCGTATAACGCTTTTTTGAGTTTATAAACATGATCCGGAAATTTTTCATGATTAAAAGAGGTGGTTGTTCAACAAAAACATTTTCTTTTTTGTATCCATTTAAAAATGCACTTTTAACATCCATTTGATAAAGTTTAAAATTATGAAAACATGCGAAAGCTAATAAGATTCGTATTGCTTCAAGTCGGGCGACTGGAGCAAACGTTTCTTCGTAGTCTATTCCCTCTTCTTGATTATATCCTTGTGCAACTAATCTAGCTTTATTTCTAGTTATATTTCCAAGTTCATATGCTTTATTTTTGAAGACCCATTTAGTACCAATGACTGATTGATGACTTGGTCTAGGAACAAGTTCCCAAACTTCGTTTCGTTCAAATTGATTTAGTTCTTCTTGCATGGCAAGAATCCAGTAGTCATCAGTTGAGGCTTCTTTTATATTCTTAGGTTCTATGTTAGAGAGAAAAGCTACATGACCAACTTGATTTAATTGATGTCTGGTTTTAACGTTCGTATTTACTTCTCCAATTGTGTTTTGTACAGGATGATCCCGTAAAATTCTAGGTGGAGATTTTATTATATTAGGAGTAATGTTTGTATTTTCATTAATTTCATGAATATCAAAATTTTCATTTGTATTATTATTTTCATTCTGAGTAGTTTCATCATCAGAATCGATAGTAATATTTGGATTTATATTTTTAAAATTTTCGTCAAATGAAACATGTAAACTTTCTTCAATAATTTGAGTTCTTTTATTATAGATTCGATAAGCTTTGCTTCGTTCCGAATATCCAGCGAATATTCCTTCATCGGATTTTGGATCGAATTTTCCTAGTTGATCTTTAGTGTTTAAAATAAAACATTTAGAGCCAAAAACTATAAGATATGAAATATTTGGTTTTCTTCCATTTAGAAGTTCATATGGAGTATTCTTAGTTAATGGTCGAATAGAAACACGATTCAATACATAACAAGCAGTAGCTACAGCTTCTGCCCAAAAATGTTTTGATAAAGTGGTTCCATTTAAAAAAAGTTCTTGCACATTCTTGTAATGTTCTATTTTTCTTTTCTACAACTCCATTTTGTTGTGGTGTTCTAGGAAACGAAAAATTATGGTTAATACCTTTCTTGTTACAAAATTGTTCAAAAGCTTCATTTTCAAATTCTCCTCCATGATCACTTCTTATATTTTTAATTTTCAAACTTTTAATATTTTGGATTCTTTTAACAAAAACTTTAAAATTATCAAAAGTATCACTTTTATTTTTCAAAAAGAAAATCCAAGTGTATCTAGAAAAATCATCTACAATAACAAATACATATTTATTATGATTAATAGACTGCACTTGAGTTGGACCAAAAAGATCCATGTGTAAAAGTTCAAGTGGTTGTTCTGTAGATATTACTTTTTTGATTTAAAAGAAGATTTTGTTAAATTTCCTAATTTACATGCATCACAAAATATATTAGTTTTGAATTTTATATTGGGTAATCCTTTAACTAATTTGTTTTTAGCTAGTTTGTTGATAGTATTAAAATTGATGTGACAAAATCTTTTGTGCCAAAGACAAGAATCGTTTTCTTTAGCTATTAAACACAAATTTGAATCATTATTAATATTCATATTTAAGATATAAATGTTTTTATCTCTTTTTCCTTCGAAAATAGTGTTATGATTTTTATCAAAAATATTACATTTATTTTCTGAAAAAGTTATATTAAAACCTTTATCGCATAGCTGGCTAATGCTTAATAAATTGTGTTTTAAATTTTTAACTAATAAAACATCAGTAATGAGAGGTAAATTAGAGGTACCGTTGCTACTGACATCGCCTTTGCCGATGATATATCCTTTTGAGTTATCTCCAAAGGTAACTGCTCCTCCATTTGAGTATATAATGTTTGGCAACATTTCTTTGTTTCCAGTCATGTGTTTTGAGAAACCGCTATCTAAAATCCATTTTCCTCTCTTCTTATGTGGTACTTGCAAAAAGTTTATAAAAAGTTGGTACCCAATCTTTTTAGGGTCCTAAGAGTTAGATCTTAGGAAGCCAAACCCATACGGGTTCAGAATTCCCTTTATAAACATAATTCTTGTTATTATGAACAGTTTCCATAAACATTTTGATATGTTTATTTCTTATCAAAATATTATTTGTTTTTGGAATCCATATATTGATTGTTTTAGTGTTTGGGTAAACTGTTTTCTTAATATTATTATTAATCCTACTTTTAGCAAAATTATTTTGTTTCTTAAATCCTAGTCCAGATTTATTGTTAGAGGATTGAGAATTTTCAAGTATTCTAGAAAGATTCTCTCTTCCTTTATTGAAATTAGATACATTTTTAGAAATATCATCAAATTTTATTTTAAGACTAGATTTTTCTAACTCTAAATCCTTAATCTTAGAGTTTAAACTATTATTTTCGAAAAGTAAAACATCATTTTTATTTTTCTGAATTTCTAGTTCTTCAGATATTGATGAAATTTGAGAAGATAAGTTAGAATTTGATTGTTGAGAAATTTCAAGTTCTTCTTCTAATATTTTCTTCTCATCTTTCAGCATATCTACTTCTAAGACTGTCCTATCTAACTTTCTTTACAACTCCTTATTTTTCTTTTTAAGTTGCTTTGCTAAATCTACTAATTCAGAATTAATTTCAATTAAATCTTCAAAAGTAAGATCACTTACATCGTCTGACGAAGCCATGAAGCACACATTTGCTTGTTCATTATCACTTTCACTCTCTGATGAGGATGATGAGTCAGTGTCGTCCCAAGTGACTGAAAAAGCTTTTCGTTTGGTTTTGTCCTTCTTGAAATTATTCTTTTTACGCTCTGGACAATCCTTCTTCATGTGTCCTTTCTTATGACATTCATAACATTCCATTGCTGAAGATGATGGTTTGCTGCTATTGGAATTGTTGTTGAAATTATTTTTGTTTCCCTTGAATTTGTTTCTGTTCAATTTCAAAAACTTTTTGGAATTTTTAGCGATCATTGCCATGTCTTCATTATCTTAGTCGGAATCATCTTTTTCTGCTTGGAATGCCACATTTTTCTTTTCTTGTGCTCCATTTCTTTTTGCCTGCAAATTTACTTCGTAGGACATTAAATTACCTATCAATTCTTCTGGTTTTAATGTTGATAAATCAGTTGCTTCTTCAATAGCTAGGAATTTTCGTTCCCATTCGTCCGTTAAAGAATTTAAGATTTTTGTAACAACATCAAAATCAGTAAACTTTTGTTCTAATGATAGTAAAGCATGATAAATATCCTGGAATCTAGAGTACATGTTATTTATAGATTCATTTGGCCTCATTTTAAAATTTTCAAATTGATTTTTCAACATAGAGATTTTGCTTAATTTAACTTTGTTCGTTCCTTCATGTGACACTTTAAGAGTTCTCCAAATTTCATAACCGGAAGTGCACATGCTAACTCTATTGAATTCATTTCTATCTAATGCACAAAATAAAATATTCATAGCCTTTGCATTTGATGTAGCATCTAGTTTTTGTGTGTTACTCCAAGTTGAGTATTCTTCAGTAGGAGTTGTGTACTCTCTTTGTATAATATTCCAGATATCTAATCCACTAGATTGCATATAGATTCTCATTCTAGTTGACCAATAATTATAATTTATACCATTAAAAAGTGGAGGTCGTGAAGTCGATCGACCTTCTGTGAAACTAGTATTAGTGTTAGTGCTAACATCGTTAGTTTGTGTAGTTGCCATATTACTTAGAAATAGATATCAAATAACTTTTTGATGGTTATAGAATAACCTGGCTCTGATACCAAATGAAAGTGTACGTGTAGTACTAAGGATCGTGTAATATGGTATATAAATGCGGAAACTGATAATAGTAGTAAAAAAATTAAAGTAAGCACACCAGGAATTTTTATACTGGTTCGAACTTCCCGTTCTACGTCCAGTCCCAGAATACCCTCTGGATTTGACTAAACCCCTCACTTAACCCGGAGGAATAGGTATACGACACCTGAGCAGCCGAACATGAATTTTTCCGCCTCAACAGCCGAAGAGGACTTCAACTTTAATACAAATAACTTGTTGACGAATGTGTTCTAAATAACACGAATTGTCTTTTGATAGTACAATTCTCCTATAATCAAATCCTCAAGAGTATATAGTGTGTGTGAAGATTTAGAAGGAGGATAATCGCTTAGAATCGAAGTATATGAATTAATTCAGGGATTCTAGCGATAATGAATGAGAATGAATGCTTTTATTTGCAGAAATAAATAGAGAATAGATTTCAGAATTATAAACAAAGAATCAGTGATTGTAGAAGTGAATTGAACATGTTTATATAGTTGTAGAATAGTTACAATCTTTCATGAAGAGTTTCAATCAAAAGTTGTGTCCGTATCTCTTGGATTAAAGGACATTCCTCTTCATGAACAATCGCAACTCTTCAGAAAACTAGCCGTTATGTTCAGGTCGGTTGACCGAGAAAACTGGCCGGTCAGCTGAGTTTACAGACGTGTATAAAACAGTGCATATTTGTGCACTTGACACAGAGTCGGTCGACCGAGGTTCCTGGTCGGTCAGCCGACCTGCTATCAATTGCACAGTGCACACTTATTTATGTATAAATCAATTTGTGTGTGTGTGTGACTACTTGAGGAATGATTTTAACAATATTCTAAGACTCAATAAAATAAAATATTCATACTAATCTCTGGATTGTAGTCTTGTCTCCTTTGTAGTGCACAATATACGCCTATTCTCCTTTTTGTCGCATTTCATATAGTATTCTCGTCGTATGATATTGAAGCTTATGTCATGAATCAAAACTCATGAATCAACAGCTCCTTCCTGCTCTAGAGCTCGGACCCGTTCTGTTTCCTCTTCCCACGATTCTAGTGAAGATGATGATGGTGATGAGGAAGAAGAAAGTGACTCATCCGATAGGTCAGAGAAGACCTCTAAGGAGGTCCAAATTCAAGTCGGGGTCGATAGTCCACTTAAAATGCCACTGATCCTAGAGGAGAAAGAAGAAGAGTTTATTCAACAGAAAGGCAAGGCTCTGTTAATTGAAGGGAAGGAGGAAGGAGAGATCAGTGATGAGCATCCTCTAAACGAGGAAAAAATAGATTTGGATTCTGATGATGGTGACGTCAACTTAGGCGACAAGGCCTTGAAGTTGAGCCCTGGACATGCTCCCTCACCTCCTTCGAAAGAGCCCATTGAAGGAGCTTTTCCCAAGGATGAACCTATATCAAGCTCTCTACCGGAAGGTGTCAATATTGACTTGGGAGATACGAGCAACATTTTTGCGAATATGGGTGACTTGATGAATGACTTCACTTCAGAAGGGTTGCCTTCCCAGCTTACTCAGATCATCCCTCAATGTCCTGACATTAGTCGGTGATGATCTGGGTTGTTTATTCTACCAGGGTCGTTAAATTGTAGCACACACTTCACTAGGATCACACACTTTATATTGTTATTATTTTCTAGGATGTTTTAGTTCATCAAATGCCTTTTACCTAAAGCCATTTTATCATTTGCTATTGGAATCATGTCTCGTGGCTTTTACAGTGATCTTGATCGAGTATTAGAGTCTCAGCGTTCGTAGAGACACTTTTCCAAGTACCACGCTCCCCGGGTGTAACGACCCGTAAATTTCGATAATTAAATTTGTTGATTTAATAAGATTTTGGAAATTAAATACTGAAATAAATAAAAATTTGTTAATTAATAATGAAATAATAACAAAAATGAAAAGTAACAATGTTAATTAAAGTTAATCATTAGCAACTTGAATGAAATTCCAATTAATTGAAATGATGTAAATGTTATAACTTGGTTATAAATTGAATGTAAGTAAATAAATGTAAATGTTGTATAAACTTATGAATTAGTATATAATTAATGCTAATTGAATAAAATTAGTGTTATGTAAGTATTTATAACCTTTGTTTAAAAGAAATAAACTTACAGTGTAATTAAA
This sequence comes from Allium fistulosum, assembly GCA_030737815.1. Lineage (NCBI taxonomy): Eukaryota > Viridiplantae > Streptophyta > Magnoliopsida > Asparagales > Amaryllidaceae > Allium > Allium fistulosum. The sequence goes on along the minus strand of CM060903.1, from coordinate 801,245,537 downwards.
AGTTAACGGTAACAATTATTGTATATTACCTATTTATTTAGCCTGTTAATTTAAATTGGAAATAAATTTCAATAAATGTAATTAAATACTATGTTAATGTAAATTAAGTTAATATTTGGAAATAATGTTAATTTTATTCAGAATATGATAATTGGTTGAATAAAAAAGAATGGAAATCGAGATTTATTAATTTATTTGAATTTAAATTATAGTAATTGGATTAATTGCAAATAAATGAAATTAAATATTTAAATATTACGTTAATGGAGATTAAGATGAAATCTGAGAATATTAGTGTAATAAATCATGAACCAAGGTTAATTTCATTTATTTGATAATAATGGATTGAATAATAGGATGAAAAGTCAACTAAATGGAATTATTGAAAATTTAATTTATAATTTCTGAATTTAATGAAATTGAAATTAAACACTGGAATTGATGGATTAATCAACTTTAAATTGACATATAATTTGTTTAAATTATTGTAAGTGATTAAGAAATCAAAAATGATAGGAGTTGTAAATAATTAAAATTTTGAAAAAAGGTGATTTAATGAATTTATTATTAATTTATTTAATTAACATGAAAATAGCCATTTTGGCCACTGACTCGGATTTCGATGAAACCAGTTTCATCGGATCCGTAATAGTGAATTATTATAAGGTTTCAATTTTCGTAGTGATTGGACTTGTCGGTTGGCCGTGCGAGCTTGAAACGCGTAGAAATTTAATTCTAAATTTAATTAAATTAATCGACTTTGAAAAGCTATCTTCCACATAAGATCGAATTAGGCCTCGAAACTAGTTCCATTGCGTTCGGAATGGGGGTAAAACATTGTAAACGCCAGGCGGCACGCCTCGATTGGAGTTCGGACGATTTTGGACCTAACTATATAAATACGCACGCAAATCGAGACAATTTTATTGTTATTTTAATTTCTGAAACCCTAGCCGTCACTTTCTTTTAATGGCTCAAAATTCACCAACTTCTCTCCTCAATATCTCTCAATCCGTTCAACGAAGTCGAAAAATTCCAAAAGCAAAGTTGTAGATCTCGGCAAGCTCTTCAAATCTATACGGTTGATCTATGCTATTATGCAACGGATTTGTCAGAATCTGACTTGGAAGCATGGACATATTTCCTCGATTTGCGCGTGGGTGGTGGCACTAGAGGGGACCGCGCTCTAGCCGATGGTCGAGCTTTGCGAGGCGCACGTCGCGGTCACCTTCGATCGACGTTTGGTTGCTTCGTGTTGTGTGCGGCTTCAAGATTTTGGCGCGTGAGATGGGTTTTGGTGCTTTCGATCGTGAGGGAGGAGATGTACATGAGTGTTTTTCCTTTTATTTAATTAATTTTTAATTTAATTATTTAATTGTTCTAACTAGCATAACTTTTGCATACGAGCTCGGTTTTGGGCGTGGTTTCTTCCGTTGCGATCGTATTGAAATTTCGGACAACATGGAACTAGTTTGGTCGAATTCCGAGACTGTTCAAATTTGGGCCTTTATTTGGATTTAAATTCGATTTAAATTCAAAGGTGAGTGTTTTAACCCACTCACAACTTCTAAAATTTCTTATGTTAGTTAAATTAATTTTTGATGTGATTAGAAATTTATTTATGACTGTTTGGTATATTTTAAATCATCATCTCAGTTAATTTGAATTTATTTGAATTAAATCGTTATTTAATTTATTATTGATATAAATTGCCAGTTAAATACCTGTTATTGATTATCAGTTCTATATTGATATTTATTGATTGATTTGGATGTTTGTAATGGATGTTGATTGTTGATATTGGTTGAATGGATTTTTTATTTTATATCGTTATAAAATGCAAGTTCGTTATGGATTTTTATTCGGGATTGCGGTTTGAAATGATATAACCGTAAATTATTAAATTGCGGATTGAAATGATAAATATCTGTATCACTTGACCCCAGGGTAGAGAATTATATACGGACACCGGATTGGTTAAATTAAATGATTTTAAAATCCTTAATTTTCGAATTTTATTAAATGATATTTTGAAATAAAATTTAATTTATATAAATCGAAGTATTTTTGGAAAAATCAAGTTTTATGATGAAATGTGAATTGGTTTAAAAAGGAATTTCTTTAAGAATTAAATGGGAATTTTAAAAACTAAACTTTTTCGTAAATGAAATTCTATTGAAATTGAGTTATTAAATTTGTTTGAAAATAACTTTGAAATATTTTGAGATTGGAGTAATCCGTATTGATATTTTGAACACGGATATAACGATATGAAATTCGATAGTTTATTGAAATTTGGTTTGTCGATTTGGAAATTTGAAATGGTTCAAATATGTTGAAATGAGATGAATAGTTTAAACTGATATAAAACTCCAAACTCATATTTTAATATAAACTGTTTTAAAATTTTATATAAATCCAAATTTTCTAATTATTAAGATTTTCAAATTTATTAAACTTTTTGACTAATATTAACTATATAAATTATTTGACTATTTTAAACCAATTTAATTTATTTTAAACTAATTAACCATTTTAATTTATTTTAAATCTAATTAATCTATTTTAAAGCTATTTAATCTATTTTAATTATATTTAATCTAAATTAAATCTATTTAACTATCATAAATCAATTTAAAAGTACTTTACCTATAACTAAACTATTTTGGAGTATTTTAACTATTTATAATTATTTAAACTATTTCTAAATTTCCAGACTAAGTAAAGTGTAAGTGTTTATATTCATTTCAATTAGTTTAAAAAGAGAATAAGGTTAAATGACGTTATAACCTAAGTTGAAATTTTGAATGTTATAATAAATTGAAATGATGATTTTGAAGCAAGGACTTAACCTGTTTTGGGAAATATGATTTTGGAAGAAATTATGATTTTTGAAATGATATGATTTGAAAGTGATATAATTTTGAGAATACGATATTTCGATTTAAACTATGAATTTGACTTTGAAAGGAAATATAATTATCGAACTATGATTTCAAATGCAATATGATTTCAAAGGTGAATATGATTTCGGAAGTAAGTAATGATTTATTTGGTGGCAAAAACATGAGCGATTCCGGGCCAATGAGGTAGCTCCTCTGATCGGACACATTCCATCGATACTATATTCCGACTTGCGATTTATTTGGTGGCCACTCTTCGATTTTTACTTGGGAGTGTGTTTCGAGGTGGGCGGTAGTGGCTGCTATGCGTTACCACCAGTACGGATGCATAATTGGTATATCTACCCTGGCATTGCCTAGTTGTGCCGTGTCACCTACCCTAGCGCGCCTTCTACGAGTTTGGTTTGTACCATACCTATGGAGTTCCCTTTGACGACACCCAGTTTACGGGTGGGATTACGGTACTGTATAGACTACGGGAAACAAAAATGTGTTAAGGTGGAAAATGTAAAGCCTTAACGCTATTTTAATAGTTTATATTACTGTAGACATATTATAGTAGCGTATTGTACTACATAGTAGATAGTTTAACGGATCCTTAGGAGATGTGAATCCCGAACATCTTTTGAGTTATTGCACTCACGTTAGACACTGGATAAGAGATGTCAAACCCCGTTAACATCTCCGACGCCGTTTACACTCATATTTATTTATCGTTGATTTGAATCACATAAGATCTTTTATTCTGACTCGAGTGTTTTGTCTTTTCAATCGCTCGGGTCAGCCTGAGCTTTTCAGGATTTGAAGACCTTATTTCCGGAGGACGAAGACGAAGATTGTATTATTATTATTTACTACGAGTGTATATGCACATCCAGGTGGACCTGCATCTAATCACAATGTGCATGCATTAATTCAACAACACACTTTTGTATGAGGTGTAAAATAAATATAGATGGTTGTTGTTACTACCAGATTTTCGACATGTGGATTCGTTACACGGAACTATCAGTATTGGCATCGATTTCAGTCGAGTGTTTGTTATTACTGCCAGATTTTCTTCTATTTACGGATTTATTATCCTCCTAATAAACCTTGGAATAACAAAAGTTATTATTGAACATATAAAAGGTATGCTACTTTGTCGAAGTATTGGTTATCCATAAGATCGAGAAACTAACTTTGGCTAAAAGCTTATGTTGAAAAATTAGTCTTGCTTAATATCAAGAGCTTTGCTTGGCTCGCGTAATCAAGAATCTCACTGGATTTACATGACATATAACCTGCACAAAAGATGCACCAAGGCAACACTCCCAGTCATCAGACTCCGATCTGTTCAATAGGCCGGGACAACTCAATCAACTGCCTTATTCACTGTTCAAGGTCAGATTTTGGATCCATTGCTTTATTGAACAGCGAGTTTCGTAACCTAGTTCGCATTGGCGAGCTCTACAGGCTTAGATGCATGATGGGAATTGCTGAGCATTGGGTATATTTTTCATGCAATGTTCTGGAATGGGAAGCCTATGCTCCATACAGTAGCCGCTGGATGACTTTTCCTAGAATGCCTCACAACAAATGCTTTATGTTTTCAGATAAAGAGTCGCTAGCTGTGTCACTTCGACTCTAACAAAGACAAAGACACGTGGATTTATTACAAAAGTAAAAGAAAAATGCTATATTCCCAACTCAAAAACCATCTTTTGCCTCTCTTTTGCGCTATCTTGTACCTAAAAACTTGGTTCTTTCTTTTGTCCACAACCTCATTTATTCAGAGCAAGTTGTAAAATCATTTTTCAAATAATATCTTAGTTACATGTCGATTTTGGACAAAAATGAACTGTTTTGAATTCATTGCATTTCCAGTGCAGAATTTGTCGGTCACATGCTTGAATTTTCATAAAATAAAGCGTTGCCATGCCCTATAATCTGATGAATATGAATACATTAATTTAAAATAACAATAAACCAATCTTATCTCAACACAAACTTTGCAATCTTGATGAAACAAAAATATGCAAGCAATAAATATGCTGATAAAGAATGCAAGGTATAAATATGTTTATTTATTTTGAGAACTTCATTGCATATAGTATTTATCTTGACCACGTAAATCCTGTACTAAAGTGTACTCAAGTTGCGATGCATATAGTACTTTTGAAAATAACAGTGAGGTGTCACTTATTTGTTATTATTAAACTGCTATGTTCTTCATTTTCTAAACTTATATCCATTTGAGTATATCATCAACCTGTTATTAATCTTCTTTTGTAGGAAAAGACTAAACAAATTGAATGTGTTCCACAATCGTAAATCGCATCAAAGTTATCTTAAATCGATTTTCTCATGTTCTGTAAAGGAGTAGAGAATTCATGACTTAGGACATAACAAAATTATAGATATAAATAAAGGCAGATGCATGAACAAAATTACAGATATAAGCAAAAAATAGCTATAATAATGAGTAATGTTTGCAAAATTGATGATCGCCTGGAGGATCTTGTTATTGTTAAAGTTGGGTTTGTACTGTTGTCCAGTTCAGTAGTCCCACATCGTCCAATATATGTCATTTGTTATTGTATATAATTTAAAGGACAAATCCAACATCACGTTCCTAGCTTGGATGGCACTTGTAAATTGGGAAGCGAATCCCGGCCTTTTCTGATTGCAGAATGCTTTTATTTGATTGCAGAATGCTTGCCTTCCTTGTAACTCAATTACGTACCACTACTGATGCTTTATATATGCAAAGGGCATTATCGGTATTTCAAAAAGACACCGAGTAAATCAATAGAATGAATTATCTTTATTAATAGTAAAGATATTATTCCACTGCATCATACTGTTCCGCTGCAATGTTATGTATTTATCTCTGATAAGTGTAACTCTGATTCTGTATTGTATAAGTATAATCAAATGTTTGTAAACAGCTTCATGAACTATTATTTGATTATTATATTTTGTCATTCCACTGCGAGATTCTATTTTGTTTCTATTTCTTTCTCCTTTTCTTATTCACCTCAAATAACAATTCGCCCTTCTGTATGGTTTGAGTCGACATATGTGTCTGCTTAAAGCGTACAAAAAGGCGGGATCTTATAGTTGGTATTGTTGAAACTTCGTGTTTACAGTATTTCGTAAATATGATATTTTGACTATGACAACTATACAATCATTTATATACTAACTTGTTTTTGCAGGGATTAATCTATGACAAGATTCGACTATGTATAATTTTTTATATAAGGTTGCTTCGAGTCCTTGTCTAGAAGTTAAAATATGTTAAAATCTCTCCTATATGATATATGCTGCATCTCATTATCATTTCATATGCATATATTTTGTTTAAAGGGAAAATGTCATTTTTATATTACATTCAGACGTCTGAATGATCCAATCCAGACGTCTAAATCTGGAAATATGAATGTTGTAGAATACAATATTCAGACGTCTGAATTGGATAGTTTAGACGTCTGAATCTGGCAATTTTTTGCCTATTTGCTTTCTGGTTTGATTTCGTTGCATTTCAGAAGTCTGAATTTTTAATTTCAAAAGGCTGAATATTTACAATGGCTAGTTTTCTGAAAAGGCATTTCTATTCGTGAAGAGTTGCAATATTTAATCCAACAGATATGATCATAACTCTTGATGATAACTCTTCACGAACAATTGCAACTATTTATTATCTATATAAACACATTAGAATCAAGTTTTCCAACAACAATTCAATTGATTATTATTCTACTCTCAAAATTCTTGATTCTAATACACTTGTGCTTTCAACATCATTCAAATTCACTTTCTAACTTCCTTATTCTTCACGCATTCACATATATATCATAAAGGAGAAGATTATAGGAAGGGTGTACTATAATTGACAAAATTCGTGTTACTCAAGAACACATAGTGTCAAGAAATATTATTTTGTAAAAGTCCTGTTCTGCTGCTCGGGCAAAGTGAAGTCTCGTTCTGCTGCTCAGGCGTGTGAAGTCCTCTTCGGCTGTTGAGGCAAAATCCTGTTCTGTTTGCTCAGGTCCCTGTTCGGCTGCTCAGGGGTTGTATAGACCCGTTCCTCCGGGTTAAGTGAGGGTTGTTGTTTTAGTGAAATTCCAGAAGGAGTCTGGGACTGGACGTAGAATGGGAAGTTCGAACCAGTATAAAAATCCTGGTGTGCTCGTTTATTATTTACTATGATCTGCTAATTGTTCTATTATTCCACACTGCTTTTATACTATTCCATATTACTCGATCCTACAGACTTTCATTTGGTATCAGAGCAAGGCATCTTATAACCGTTACAAAGTTATCAGATACTTTGCTAATATGGAAAATAACACCAGCACTAGCACTAACACCAGTTTTATTGAAGGTCAATCTACTGCACGACCTCCACTATTCAATGGCATGAATTACAACTATTGGGCTACACGAATGTGTATTTATATGCAAGCAAATAGTTTTGATTCATGGAATGTTACACAAACAAAATACACTAAACCCACTACTGCTTATGTAGAATGGACTACTGCTAAAAAGACAGAAGCCACTGCTAATGCTAAAGCCATGAACATGCTATTTTGTGCCTTAGATAGAATGAATTTAATAGAGTTAGTATGTGCACAACTGCTTATGAAATTTGGAGAACTCTTAAAGTCACACATGAAGGCACTAACAAAGTCAAGCAAAGTAAAATATCCATGCTCAAAAGTCAGTTTCAAAATTTCAGAATGAAGCAAGATGAGTCCATAAATGATATGTACTCTAGATTTCAAGATATCTATCATTCATTACTAGGACTAGGACAAACATTTACGGATTTTGATATTGTCTCAAAACTATTAAACTCTTTAACCGATGATTGGGAAAGAAAGGTCTTAGCTATTGAAGAAGCCAATGATCTTTCTACCATGAAACCAGAAGAGTTAATAGGAAATTTAATGTCATATGAAGTTAATATGCAGGCTAAAAGAGTACAGGCTCAAGAAAAAAAGAATGTGGCTTTCCATGCTGAAAAGGAAGAAGAATCAGACTCAGATGAAGAAGACTTAGCTTTTATAGCCAAAAACTTTAAAAAGTTTTTGAAATACAGAAAAGGGAACAAGAATAACAACAAACGGTTTTTCAACAAGCCGTCAACTTCTGTATTAGAATGCTATAATTGCCATAATAAGGGTCACATTCAGAAAGATTGTCCAGATCAGAAAAAATCATACAATAACAAAAATAAGAAGGACAAATTCAAGAAAAGGGCTTTCTCAGTTACATGGGATGATTCAGATTCTTCATCTTCTGATAGTAGCAGTGACAGTGAGAATGAGCAAGCAAATGTATGCTTTATGGCAAAGGAGAATGAGGTTAGTGATCTAACTTTTGATGATATGATTGAAATTAATTCTGAACTTCTTGACACTTTAAAAAATCTCAAAAGAAAATATAAAGATGCTTTAGAAAATCAAAATAGAGCAGAATTTGAAAGAGATGTGTTAAATGATGAAAATAAAATATTAGAAGAAGAACTTGAGAAAATTCAAGAATCATCTTATGATAATTCTCAATTTGCTCTATTAAGTCAAGAAATAGAAACTCAGAAAATTAAGAATGATACTCTAGCCTCTGAAAATCATGAGCTTAAAACAAAAATCAAAATGATAGAGTTAGAGAACACCAGTCTTAGAACTAAGCTAGACAATATCACCAAGAATGTTTCAAATTTCAATAAAGGTAGAGAAAACTTGTCTAAGATTATTGAAAGTTCTCAATCGGCATCTAATAAAAATGGATTAGGTTATGTTAAGAAATCACGAGCTCCACCTACAAAGGAAAATAAAAGGAGAAACGTTTCTAAAACTATACCTTTCATGGAACATTCAAAGAGGAAAACCAACTTAAAAACCATAAAAATATGGATTCCTAAAACAAACAATAGTTTGATTAGGAAGAGATATATAAATTCCTTCTTTGAATCTGTGCATAAAAATAAAAATTATATTTATAAAGGGAATACTGAACCCTCTTGGGTTTGGTTTCCTAAGACCTAACTCTTAGGACCCTAATAAAAAGGTGGGTACCAATGTCTTCACTTATATTTTTTGCAGGTACCACCAAACAAAAGAGGAAAATGGATATTAGACAGTGGATGCTCAAAACATATGACAGGAAACAAGGAAATGCTAACAAATATCATCTACTCAAATGGAGGTTCTGTCACCTTTGGAGATAATTCTAAGGGATACATCATCGGCAAAGGCGATGTGAGCAATGTCGGTACATCTAATTTACCTCTTATTTCTAATGTTTTATTAGTTAAGAATTTAAAACATAATCTATTAAGTATTAGCCAATTGTGTGACAAGGGATTTAAAATCAATTTTTCTGAAGAAAAATGTAGCATTTCTGATCACAATAACAATCTTATTTTTGAAGGTTTTAGAGATAAAAATATTTATGTTTTAAACATGAATATAAATTATAATTCAAATATGTGCTTATTAGCCAAAGAAAATGATCCTTGGTTATGGCACAAAAGATTTTGTCATATTAATTTTAGAGCCATATCTAAATTATCTAAAAATGATTTAGTAAGGGGCTTACCAAAAATGAATTTTAAAGTAGATAATCTTTGTGATGCTTGTCAACTTGGGAAATTATCAAAATCATCCTTTAAATCTAAGAAAATTATTTCTACAATGCAACCATTGGAGTTATTACACTTGGATCTATTTGGTCCAACTCGGGTTCAATCTATTAATCACAATAGATATGTGTTTGTAATTGTAGATGATTTTTCAAGATATACCTGGACTATATTTTTGAAAAATAAAAATGATACTTTTGAAAATTTCAAAAATTTTGCAAAAAGAATTCAAAATCTTAAGGATTTAAAAATTAAAGCTATTAGAAGTGATCATGGAGGTGAGTTCGACAATAAAGCTTTTGAACATTATTATGATAAACATGGTATTTATCATATACTTTTCCCTAGAACACCACAACAAAATGGTGTTGTAGAAAGAAAGAATAGAACGTTACAAGAATGTGCAAGAACTTTATTAAATGGTAGCACGTTACCAAAACAATTCTGGGCAGAAGCTGTAGCAACTGCTTGTTATGTTTTGAATCGTATTTCCATCCGACCACTAACAAAGCACACCTCATATGAACTTCTAAATGGTAGAAAACCAAATATTTCTTATTTTAGAACGTTTGGTTCAAAATGTTTTATTTTAAATACTAAAGATCGGCTTGGCAAATTTGATTCCAAATCCGATGAAGGAATATTCTTAGGATACTCAGAACGAAGCAAAGCTTATCGAATTTTCAATAAAAGGTCAAAAATTATTGAAGAAACTCTTCACGTATCTTTTGATGAAAATTTTATATCTAAATATTCTTTTGATGATGATGAAATAACCCCAAAAACAAGCATCAAATCTTCTTCTGATGATGATGAAAACATTGTTCATAACATAAATCAAGTTGATAATTTGATTCAACATGAAAACATTGTTCATAATGAAATAAGATCTCCACCAAGAGTTTTGAGGGATCATCCTGTTCAAAACATTATTGGAGAAATTGATTCAAATGTTAGAACAAGAAGTCAAATCAATCAAATGGGTCATGTAGCTTTTCTCTCTTCAATAGAACCTAAAAATATTAAGGAAGCCTCAACTGATGATTATTGGATCATTGCTATGCAAGAAAAACTAAATCAATTCGAACGAAACGATGTTTGGGATTTAGTTCCAAGGCCTAGTGACCAATCAGTCATTAGTACTAAATGGGTTTTCAAAAAATAAAGCTGATGAACAAGGAAATATTACTAGGAATAAAGCTAGATTAGTAGCATAAGGATATAATCAAGAAGAGGGAATTGACTATGAAGAAACATTTGCACCAGTCGCTAGACTAGAAGCAATACGAATCTTACTGGCCTTTGCATGTTTTCATAACATCAAACTATATCAAATGGATGTTAAAAGTGCTTTTCTAAATGGTTATATAAAAGAAAATGTTTATGTTGAACAATCTCCTCTATTTGCTCATGAAAAATTTCCAGATCGTGTCTATAAACTCAAGAAAGCTTTATACGGTTTGAAACAAGCACCCCGTGCTTGGTATGATCGTCTTAAAAGATATCTTTTAGACTCTGGTTTTGACATTGGAAAGGTTGATCAAACTCTTTTTATTAAAAGAACTAAACAAGATATTTTAGTCATTTAAATATATGTTGATGATATTATTTTTGGATCTACTAATGAAAATTTATGTAAAGAATTTTCAAATATTATGACAAAAGAATTTGAAATGTCACATATGGGCGAACTATCATACTTTCTTGGTTTACAAATTAAACAATTACCAAATGGTATATTTATTAATCAAGAAAAATATTGTAATAATTTAATCAAACGCTTCGGAATGGAAAATACTTCTGCCAAACCAACTCCTATGAGTACAACTACCCATCTTGAAAGAGATGAAAATGGCAAGAGTGTTGACCAAAAATTATATCGAAGTATGATTGGATCATTTCTATATTTAACAGCTAGTCGTCCAGATATTATGATGAGTGTCTGTTTGTGTGCTCGATTTCAAGCTAATCCAAAAGAATCTCACTTAAGAGCAGTCAAACGTATATTACGTTATCTTAGTAATACCAAGGACTTTGGTTTATTCTATCCAAAAGAGTGTCCATTCGAGTTAGTATCATATAGTGATGCTGATTTTGGTGGATCTCGAACAGATAGAAAAAGTACTAGCGGTACATGCCATTTTATTGGAAAATCGTTAGTATCTTGGTTTAGTAAGAAACAGAATTGTGTTTCACTCTCTATTTGTAAAGCAGAATATATTTCTGCTGCATTAGCTTGTGCTCAAGTAATTTACATGCAACAGACACTTAGAGATTTTGATATAAATCTTTCAAACTCAACAATATATTGTGATAATTCAAGTGCTATTAATTTATCAAAAAATCCTGTCAATCATTCACGAACAAAACATATTGATATACGTCATCATTTTCTTCGTGATTGTATTGAAAAAGGTTTGATAAATTTAGATTTTGTCTCGTCCGAAAATCAATTGGCTGATATCTTCACAAAACCACTTCTTGAAAATGTGTTTATCAAATTAAGACGAGAACTTGGAATCGTCTCTTTTAAAAGATTTATTGTTACCATTTTCTATGAATTATGTTATCTACTTTGGTTAAAGTTTGTATTTGTTTTGGTTATATTATAACTTATCTGTTTTTTAACCGTGTGGTTTGTTGTTGTCCATTCTTTTGTTTTCTATTTTTAGCTTTCCATTTGTTTTTCATTCTCTGGAACCTATGTTTCCAAACACATCTACCACCAGCCTATGCATCTTTCTATTTAGCCACAAGATGTCTTTCTATTTTTATCTCTTGTTACTTCTATATTTTCCACTTTTCGGTTGGGTTTGTCTCATTCATTCTAGCTTCAATTTTTTTTTACTAAACTATGGATTTTGTTCATATCTTTGCAATCTTTTTCTATACCATGGCCTCAAATGGTTACTCATCTGAAGAACCTTCTGCATATTCTTTCGAAGATTTTTCTACACCCTCATCTACATATTCTTCGGACTTACCATCTCCAACCCCCACTCATCAACCTGCCCAGCATGTTTCTCCAAGCAATCATACCGGTCACACTCTAGAAAAGAAAAAGGCTAGACGTTTATTGTTTTTCGGTTCTCCTCAAACTAAACAAAAGATAGATGAAATCTATCATTATCAACGAGAATCGATGGGAATTCAACGAGAAATGTACTACGAATCAAAAGTTAACTCGCAACGGCTTAACTTTCTGGAGAATCTGGGCTTTAAATTTTGTGGTGTGTCTCGTTCAAATGTTCATCAACCCACTTCATATTGTACACCACAACGTCCCCCTGTTTCACCTAACTGATGGGAGCGTGGTAGTACCCGACATTGTTTAGAATCATCTAATGGGAAGGGAAAACAGAAGATTGAACCGGACGAATATAAAAAACCCAAAAAATTGCCTTCTTCATCCACGTAATTTATTGTTGTTATTTATTGTTGTCTGTCCCTATATTGTGTATTCTATGTTGTATTTGTTTTAATATAACATCTTGTTCTTAATTGTATAAAATACTTTAGTTGTATTAACAAATGTGCATTTTTCATCAAATTTAGAAGTCTGAATTGATGTTTCCAGACGTCTGAATATTGTCTTGGTAGCATTTTTTATTTCAGATTCAGACGTCTGAACACCCTATTTCAGTTCTGTTTTTAAATTTTCGATTTCAGACGTCTGAATCCAACTGTCGATTCAAAATTCAAGGGTTTATTCAAATTTTTCCATCCACCAACCACATTAAAACCTTTCATCTACTACTTCAAATCCTACTTCATCCGAACCAGCATCCCTCTATTCTCAAAAACTCCATTTAAAAAAAAGCTTCAAATTCTTTCTATCACAAAAATCTCCAATGCCTCCAAGATCAAAACGTCCAAGGGCTTCAACCTCTTCATCTACACCAAATGTAGATCAATGGCTATGGAATGATGAAGCTAAGAAAAGATTTTCTCAAATGGATAGATCTAGTTTCTTCTCGGGAGCCTTTGTAAAATTTGACGAATTTGCACCCTATAGAATTCAACAAATTGCTCGCTCAAGTGGGTTAGAATCTCTCTTATCCTTCTCTGCAAATAATGTTAAGATAAATCATCTTTTAGTTAAATTATTCTATGCTAATATGAACTTGGACCATCATCATCCCCATAATAGAGAGGACTGTATTTGGACTTGGGTATGTGGTGTTAAAATCTATCTACCCTTAGTTCGTCTTGGAGATATTTTGCAATGTCCTTCATCCGAAACATATTTGGATGATATTGAAGCTTCACTCTCCTTAGATCATAGAGATGAAGTCTCCTATAGATTTCTTTCCAATGATATCACTAGGCTTACCTCCGTCCAACTCCGCCCACAAGCTCGTATTCTTCATCGAGCTTTAATTCGCTCCGTCTTGCCGAGAACCGGAAGTTATGAAGTTGTCAACAAACGCAACTTGCAAGCTCTTTATGCATTCTATTCCGGACAATCTGTAGACTGGGGTCGTGTTATTCTTGAGGAGTTTATGGATGTTAATCGTCGCCATCGTTATAAAACTTTTCATTATGGTGCCTATATAATGAAAATTCTTAGAAATTATGGAGTAACTTTTCCAGAATCAGAATTTTCACCTATAAAGGAGCTAGGATCCAAAACCTTAGGGCTAATGAACTTGCCTAAGCGTCCACAAAACCTTGACTTTATTTCTTTCCTAGAATGGATCACAAACCGCGATCAAAATAGACCTCAACCTCATCAGCCTCATCAACACATTGCTCCACAAGCTCCAGAGCATGATGATGATGACATAGAAGTGCTTACTCTCGAATCAACACCAAAACAAGCCTTGGTTACAATTTCTCAAAATCAGGCTAAGCTCAATACCAAGATTGATAGATTCGAGAAGCAAACCAATAGGAAGCTTAATTCTATTCGTGGCTTCCTAAACAAGATTTGGGAACGTATTGGTTGCTCCACTTCCACTTATACCGAAGTCTTTGATCCCGCACCCTTTCAATGGTCTTCTAGCTCTGGTACTAACAATGATGAAGATGATGACGACGATGGTGACGAAGGTGATAATGAACCTAGTACATATTTTTAAAATGGTGGTGGTATGGATCTTTCACTTCAAAATTTCATAACTATTTTTTTTGGTCTGTTTTAAATTATGACTTTTCTTGTGTTTTTATTGTATGAGCCTATTTTAGTACTTCAGTTATGTCTTTTGGTATGTAATTTAAACTTATGCTACTACTTGTTGGCTCTATGTATTTTGTGATGATTCTGTTGGTTCTTTGCTCTCCTTATTCTTGTTTATATTTTGTTACATCTATGATATGCATGATATTTTTAACTCTCCTTTTTGTCGATGTCAAAGGGGGAGATATATTTTTGAAATATTTCCTATCAACGGGGGGAGTTTATATTAAGGGGGAGTATTTGTATTTCCTGCTTCTATATGATCATATTGTATACTATAATTTTATATAGTTGTCATCGTCAAAAAGGGGGAGAATGTTGAAACTTCGTGTTTACAGTATTTCGTAAATACGATATTTTGACTATGACAACTATACAATCATTTATATACTAACTTGTTTTTGCAGGGATTAATATATGACAAGATTCGACTATGCATAATTTTATATATAAGGTTGCTTCGAGTCCTTGTATAGAAGTTAAAATATGTTAAAATCTCTCCTATATGATATATGCTGCATCTCATTATCATTTCATATGCATATATTTTGTTTAAAGGAAAAATGTCATTTTTATATTACATTCATACGTCTGAA
This sequence comes from Allium fistulosum, assembly GCA_030737815.1. Classification (NCBI taxonomy): domain Eukaryota; kingdom Viridiplantae; phylum Streptophyta; class Magnoliopsida; order Asparagales; family Amaryllidaceae; genus Allium; species Allium fistulosum. The sequence goes on along the minus strand of CM060903.1, from coordinate 801,230,225 downwards.
TGATCCAATCCTGATGTCTGAATCTGGAGATATGAATGTTGTAGAATACAATATTAAGACGTTTGAATTGGATAGTTCAGACGTCTAAATCTGGCAATTTTTTGCCTATTTGCTTTCTGGTTTGATTTCGTTGCTTTTCAGAAGTCTGAATTTTTAATTTCAGAAGTCTGAATATTTACAATGGCTAGTTTTCTAAAAAGGCATTTCTATTCGTGAAGAGTTGCAATATTTAATCCAATAGATATGATCATAACTCTTGATGATAACTCTTCACGAACAATTGCAACTATTTATTATCTATATAAACACATTAGAATCAAGTTTTCCAACAAAAATTAAATGATTATTATTCTACTCTCAAAATTCTTGATTCTAATACACTTGTGCTTTCAACATCATTCAAATTCACTTTCTTACTTCCGTATTCTTCACGCATTCACATATATATCATAAAGGAGAAGATTATAGGAAGGGTGTACTATAATTGACAAAATTCGTGTTACTTAAGAACACATAGTGTCAAGAAATATTGTTTTGTAAAAGTCCCGTTCTGCTGTTCGGGCAAAGTGAAGTCATGTTCTGCTGCTCAGGCGTGTGAAGTCCTCTTCGGCTGTTGAGGCAAAACCTGTTCTGTTTGCTCAGGTCCCTGTTTGGCTGTTTAGGGGTTGTATAGACTTGTTCCTCCGGGTTAAGTGAGGGTTGTTGTTTTAGTGAAATTCCAGAGGGAGTCTGGGACTGGACGTAGAACGGGAAGTTCGAACCAGTATAAAAATCATGGTGTGCTCGTTTATTATTTACTATTATCTGCTAATTGTTCTATTATTCCACACTGCTTTTATACTATTCCATATTACTCGATCCTACAGACTTTCAGGTATCAGAGCTTAGGTTTAGCGATAACCTTAGCTTTGTGAGGTCTGACTCATATTAAATAGGGTAGTAATACCCTTTGATGAGTCGCTGAGAGTATATATATGAGAGAGCGTATTTGTTAGTGTTATAAAAAGGTTTTATATTGTGTTAATTTGTTCCGTTTTGTACTTATAAATTCTGGTTGGTGCATAGGACGCTATGACATCGATAGGGATTTCTAAACACTTAATAGAACAGACCGACACAATATTTGTTTTGAAATGTAGGTAAATGAAATAATTTTACCTATTGTATATTTTATATATAAAATAATGATTTATAAATGATATATATTTGGTTGTAATATGTTGGTTGTTAGTAGTGAAATTTATAAATATAGGTTGGAAATAAGATTTGAAAATAAAATAAATGAAATTTGGAAATTTAGAACTTAAGTTCCGAGGTTTTTGAAAATTTCTTTCGAATGATTTTGGGATATAATAATAATATTATTAGAAGTATTTTCTGATATAAATATTTCAATATGATTTGAAAGAATTGTTTTAATGAAATTTTGGAAAGAAATAAGTTCTGTACTCCCATCTCTGTCGCTGGAAAATAATTTCGATGATGAGTGCACGCATCATCGACATTCATTATCGAGTTTCAAAGTGTGGAGACCGTTGTAGTAGTTTACTACACATTCGTTTTGATAAATAAATATAAATTTTATTTCCAAATATGATTTATATATATATTAGATATGATATGTATTTTATTTTAAATGATTTGAAATGGAACCCGACATGTAGTTCTAAAAGTTTTTATAAATTAGAGATTTCAATTATTGAAATGGAATAAAATTTTTAACTATTTAATAATTGAAACTTCTAAATGAAAATAAGAAATGATATGCTAAGTTATAACTGAAATATACAAGGAATTTGAAATTTGTACCTTGTAAACGAAAAGAATATGAAAATAAGAAATGATAACTATTGAACCTTAAGTTAATTAAAATAAGTAAGTCTAACTTGTGTAACTTTCAATTGCATTCTTAAAGACATATATATATATATATATAACTTACCAATTATAAAACTTGAAATGTTAAAAGAATATGTAATGGAAATTTTTACAAGTAAAACTTATGTAATGGAAGTGTTCAATGAAATTTACTTTTATAAATAAGAAAATGATATGAAAATAGTTATAAACTTGAGTTAAAATTGTAATACTACTAATTAAATGAAATAGAAAATGAGTACTGTAAGTAAAGGATTTTGAACTTAAGTTAATATTGAAACTATTTATAATTAAATTAAATAATAAAATGAATGTAATGCAATAAAAAGAAATTGACATGTTATGAATAAATGAAAATGAATTTTTTGTAAGTAATAAAGGAAAATAAATGAAATAAACACCGAATGAATGAATGTGAATAAAAATTTTGTAAGAGATAAATGCAAGTTAAAGAAATAATCCTTGTATGAATGAAAAGAAAAATAAAAACTGTAAATGTTGTGAAAGAAATTTAATAAGAATAACTCAAGTACATTGTAAATTATTGTTTGTTTTGGTTTATGGGTTGTTTGGGATATGATACTTCTAATTGTTTAAGATGTATGAATAATCTATTAAGTTCATCTAAGACTGTAGAGTATATGGTATACTTAGTAGTTTATTTGTCATTCTAGACGGTTAAAAATTTCTGAACCCGAACAAACTATTTGTTTTGGTTGATATGGATGGATAATTGATTTGTATTGATTTCATATGATGATTGTATGCTGTGGTTACAAGTGATTGTTGTTTTATATTGATTTTTTTGTTAGTGGTTTAAACAACGTTAAACATTTCATTTTATGTAATTATTAACCTCTTCGGATTATATAAGTGAAATACAGGTTATGGAAGCAATTACTACTGCTTTTGGTTTCATAAAAATAAGCGTTATTTGCCCGAAAAATAGGTACGTTCTCGGATTATGGTTTTCTAGCGATAATATATTGTTTTCTCGCTGTTGGGATATATTATTTGAAAATTTTGTGATATATATTATTTTATTTATATTATTATTTCTTCCAGACCTCTCCGTACAAAAGAGATTCTACCGAAATTTTCTGAAAATTTTGGACTTAGAAAATTTTGAGAAATGTTTTCCAAACTTTATTACTTTAAGTATAAAAGGATTTAATGGTTAAAACATTTATATATTTTATTTAAATTAATTAATTTTGTAAATTTATTTGTTTATAAATTTAATATTTTGAATAAGATATATTGATTACTTAATTCCTTCTTTTCCCTTCCTTTTCCTTTTCGGGGACGAAAAGTTTTGAGTGGGGGAGAGTGTAACGACTCGTAAATTTCGATAATTAAATTTGTTAATTTAATAAGATTTTGGAAATAAAATACTGAAAGAAATACAAATTTGTTAATTAATAATGAAATAATAACAAAATGAAAAGTAACAATGTTAATTAAAGTTAATCATTAGCAACTTGAATGAAATTCCAATTAATTGAAATAATGTAAATGTTATAACTTGGTTATAAATTAAATGTAAGTAAATAAATGAAAATCTTGTATAAACTTATGAATTAGTATATAATTAATGGTAATTGAATAAAATTGGTGTTATGTAAGTATTTATAACCATTGTTTGAAAGAAATAAACTTATAGTGTAATTAAAAGTTAACAGTAACACCTTAAACAATTGAAAGAATAGGTAGGATTAGCTTTTGGAGTCTGCCTATACCACAAACTTGTAGTTGGACTTGGAGAAAATTGCTTGGCTTGCGTGACACCTTACTTCCCCTGATTGTTCATAAGATGGCTAACTCATCTGAAGTTAAGTTTTGGTTTGATCCGTGGGTAGCCAATGGTGTGATATTGCATAAACTTTTCAGCTATCAACAAGTTGATCAGTCTGGAATTCCCAAAACTGCTAAGGCAGTAGATTATATTAGTCAAGGAAAGTTACTGCTACCATACTCCTCTAACCAATATATCAGGTCTGTTTGGAATGAAATACAAAGTAAAATCTACCATACTGTTGAGGTTGATGCTGTTCTTTGGAGTGCCAAACTCCACTCTGTCTCTCATGTGTACAATCAACTCAAACATTCTAGCAGTACTCAGGCTTTTAAATGGAGTAAAATTATATGGTCATCTGATTCTGTGCCAAAAGATAATTTAATGCTTTGGAAGGTTGTTCAAAATGCATTGTTAACTAAAAGTAAGATGATGGAAATGGGTCTTGATTTTGGTATTTCCTGTGTTTTCTGTTCTAACCTGCCTGAGACCACGCATCACTTGTTTTTTGAATGTAGCTCTAATCTGATTCTTTTTAGAAAAATGATGCAGCTTGCAGGTAGTAAATTTCTGTCCAATCTTAGGCCTATTGATCTAGACATGATATACAAAGCTACTAGGTGGAGAACTTTTAAAGCAAGATGTATTTCTATTTGCCTCAAGAAGTACATGATTAATGTATGGACTGAAAGAAATATGATCTGTTTTGAAAAAAAGAGGAGGGATGGGGAAGCTTTATGGAAAATCTTAAAGCATGAAATCTATGTTACTATGATGAATCTGCCTTCTTTACCTGCTGCTTTGAGTGAAGCTTGGAGGTAGCTGGTGGTCTGCTTCTTGTTATGTCTGTTTTCTCCTTTCATTTCTTGCTTTGTTTTCTGAGTGTGCCTGTTTCTCTAGTTCATCCTTGTGTGTTTTACTTTCTAGCTTGTTTTTTGTGAGCAAGCTTTGTATTTTATTGTTTTTGTTGCAATAAAATCAGGTAGGGGCCTTGATAACCCCGCTAGCCTTTGCTAAAAAAAAGTTAACAGTAACAATTATTGTATATTACCTATTTATTTAGCCTGTTAATTTAAATTGGAAATAAATTTCAATAAATGCAATTAAATATTATGTTAATGTAAATTAAGTTAATATTTGGAAATAATGTTAATTTTATTCAGAATATGATAATTGGTTGAATAAAAAAGAATGGAAATCGAGATTTATTAATTTATTTGAATTTAAATTATAGTAATTGGATTAATTGCAAATAAATGAAATTAAATATTTAAATATTACGTTAATGGAGATTAAGATGAAATCTGAGAATATTAGTGTAATAAATCATGAACCAAGGTTAATTTCATTTATTTGATAATAATGGATTGAATAATAGGATGAAAAGTCAACTAAATGGAATTATTGAAAATTTAATTTATAATTTCTGAATTTAATGAAATTGAAATTAAACACTGGAATTGATGGATTAATCAACTTTAAATTGACATCTAAATTTGTTTAAATTATTGTAAGTGATTAAGAAATCAAAAATGATAGGAGTTGTAAATAATTAAAAATTTGAATAAAAAAGTGATTTAATGAATTTATTATTAATTTATTTAATTAACGTGAAAATAACCATTTTGGCCACTGACTCGGATTTCGACGAAACCAGTTTCATCGGATCCGTAATAGTGAATTATTACAAGGTTTCAATTTTCGTAGCAATCAGACTTGTCGGTTGGCCGTGCGAGCTTGAAATGCATAGAAATTTAATTCTGAATTTAATTAAATTAATCGACTTTAAAAAGCTATCTTCCACATATGATCGAATTAGGCCTCGAAACTAGTTCCAATACGTTCGGAATGGGGGTAAAACATTGTAAACGTCAGGCGGCATGCCTCGATTAGAGTTCGGACGATTTTGGACCTAACTATATAAATACGCACGCAAATCGAGATAGTTTTATTGTTATTTTAATTTCTGAAACCCTAGCCGTCACTTTCTTTTAATGGCTGAAAATTCACCAACTTCCCTCCTCAATATCTCTCAATCCGTTCAACGAAATTGAAAATTTCCAAAAGCAAAGTTGTAGATCTCGGCGAGCTCTTCAAATCCATACGGTTGATCTATGCTATTACACCACGAATTCGCCAGAATCTGGCTTGGAAGCATGGACGTATTTTCTCGATTTGCGCGTGGGTGGTAGCACTAGAGAGGACCGTGCCCTAGCTGATGGTCGAGCTTTGAGAGGCGCACGTTGCGGTCACCTTCGATCGACGTCTGGTTGCTTCGTGTTGTGTGTGGCTTCAAGATTTTGGCGCGTGAGATGGGTTCTGGTGCTTTCGATCATGAGGGAAGAGATGTACGTGAGTGTTTTTCCTTTTATTTAATTAATTTTTAATTTAATTATTTAATTGTTCTAACTAGCATAACTTTTGCATACGATCCCGGTTTTAGGCGCGGTTTCTTCCGTTGCGATCGTATTGAAATTTCGGACAACATGGAACTTGTTTGGTCAAATTCCGAGACTGTTCAAATTTGGGCCTTTATTTGGATTTAAATTCAAAGGTGAGTGTTTTAACCCACTCACAACTTCTAAAATTTCTTATGTTAGTTAAATTAATTTTTGATGTGATTAGAAATTTATTTATGACTGTTTGGTATATTTTAAATCATCATCTCAGTTAATTTGAATTTATTTGAATTAAATCGTTATTTAATTTATTATTGATATAAATTGCCAGTTAAATACTTGTTATTGATTATCAGTTCTATATTGATATTTATTGATTGATTTGGATGTTTGTAATGGATGTTGATTGTTGATATTGGTTGAATGGATGTTTTATTTTATATCGTTATAAAATGCAAGTTCGTTATGGATTTTTATTCGGGATTGCAGTTTGAAATGATATAACCGTAAATTATTAAATTGCGGATTGAAATGATAAATATCTGTATCACTTGACCCCAGGGTAGAGAATTATATACGGACACTGGATTGGTTAAATTAAATGATTTTAAAATCCTTAATTTTCGAATTTAATTAAATGATATTTTGAAATAAAATTTAATTTATATAAATCGAAGTATTTTTGGAAAAATCGAGTTTTATGATGAAATGTGAATTGGTTTAAAAAGGAATTTCTTTAAGAATTAAGTGGGAATTTTAAAAACTAAACTTTTTCGTAAATGAAATTCTATTGAAATTGAGTTATTAAATTTGTTTGAAAATAACTTTGAAATATTTTGAGATTGGAGTAATCCGTATTGATATTTTGAACAAGGATATAACGATATGAAATTCGATAGTTTATTGAAATTTGGTTTGTCGATTTGGAAATTTGAAATGGTTCAAATATGTTGAAATGAGATGAATAGTTTAAACTGATATAAAACTCCAAACTCATATTTTAATATAAACTGTTTTAAAATTTTATATAAATCCAAATTTTCTAATTATTAAGATTTTCAAATTTATTAAACTATTTGACTAGTATTAACTATATAAATTATTTGACTATTTTAAACCAATTTAATTTATTTTAAACTAATTAACCATTTTAATTTATTTTAAATCTAATTAATCTATTTTAAAGCTATTTAATCTATTTTAATTATATTTAATCTAAATTAAATCTATTTAACTATCATAAATCAATTTAAAAGTACTTTACCTATAACTAAACTATTTTGGAGTATTTTAACTATTTATAATTTTTTTTTTTTTGAAAACCCAGGAGAACCCGGCGGACCGGTAAACTCCTGAGGAGGGTATAGTAAAGCCGTCCGCTGATCCAAGCCCCCATACCCCCGGGTACATTTATATAGGATGGGGAAGCGCATGGTAGGAATCGAACCTGGGTCTTTTTACCAGAACCCAAGCCTCCTTTCCACTGCGCCGCACCCGCGGACTTTAACTATTTATAATTATTTAAACTATTTCTAAATTTCCAGACTAAGTAAAGTGTAAGTGTTTATATTCATTTCAATTGGTTTAAAAAGAGAATAAGGTTAAATGACGTTATAACCTAAGTTGAAATTTTGAATGTTATAATAAATTGAAATGATGATTTTGAAGCAAGGACTTAACCTGTTTTGGGAAATATGATTTTGGAAGAAATTATGATTTTTGAAACGATATGATTTGAAAGTGATATAATTTTGAGAAAACGATATTTCGATATAAACTGTGAATTTGACTTTGAAAGGAAATATAATTATCGAACTATGATTTCAAATGCAATATGATTTCAAAGGTGAATATGATTTCGGAAGTAAGTAATGATTTTGAAAATGATATGATTTGAATTGAATATGATATTTTGATATCAATTATGAAACGATTTTGGAAATGTAAAAGAACCATCCGGTGTGTAATAAGCGATTGGTTGTTAAAGAGACCGGGATCGGATGTTGTCATACTCTCCGCCAATACCGAAAACCACTTTGACAACTGTGTACGCGGTGGAGATTCCAGAATGAAGTAGGATGGTGGCGACGATCCTATATGAGGTATATACGTGGACCCAACTCCTGTGAGTTGGCATAAGGTGGCTAAAACATGAGCGATTCCGGGCCAATGAGGTAGCTCCTCTGATCGGACACATTCCATCGATACTATATTCTGACTTGCGATTTATTTGGTGGCCACCCTTCAATTTTTACTCTGGAGTGTGTTTCGAGGTGGGCGGTAGTGGCTGCTATGCGTTACCACTAGTCCGGATGCGTAATTGGTATATCTACCCAGGCATTGCTTAGTTGTGCCGTGTCACCTACCCTAGCGCGCCTTCTACGAGTTTGGTTTGTACTATACCTATGGAGTGCCCTCTGACGACACCCAGTTTACAGGTGGGATTACGGTACTGTATAGACTATGGGAAATAAAAATGTGTTAAGGTGGAAAATGTAAAGCCTTAACGCTATTTTAATAGTTTATATTACTGTAGACATATTATAATAGCGTATTGTACTACATAGTAGATAGTTTAACGGATCCTTAGGAGATGTGAATCCCGAACATCTTTTGAGTTACTATACTCACGTTAGACACTGGATAGGAGATGTCAAACCCCGTAAACATCTCTGACGCCGTTTACACTCATATTTATTTACTGTTGATTTGACTCACATAAGATCTTTTAGTTCTGACTCGAGTGTTTTGTCTTTTTAATTCGCTCGGGTCAGCCTGAGCATTTCAGGATTTGAAGACCTTATTTCCGGAGGACGAAGACGAAGATTGTATTATTATTATTTACTATATTATTCCACTACATCATACTGTTTCGCTGTAATATTATTTATTTATCTCTGATAAGTGTAACTCTGATTCTGTATTGTATAAGTATAATCAAATGTTTGTAAACAACTTAATGAACTGTTATTTGATTATTATATTTTGTCATTTCGTTGCGAGATTCTATTTTTTTTTATTTCCTTCTCATTTTCTTATTCACCCCAAATAACAATTCGCCCTTCTGTATGGTTTGGGTCGACATATGTGTCTGCTTAAAGCGTACAAAAGGCGGGATGTTACACCGAGAGACTGACGAGGAAAGGAAGAAGAGGAATGATAAGGAGGTGGAAGAGTGCTATCAAGCTGAGAAAGATCAATGTCGTGATAGAGGATGTGGCTATGAGAAGAGGAAAAGCCCGATTGAGTGGGAAGATCCGTCAAAAAGGCCGAAAAGAGACCAAGAGCGAGAACCCGCTTCGCAGCTCCCAACTTCCACTGGGATAAGCGTTCCTACTTCCGGTGTCGTGACCTCCTCTACTCATGCTGCTATGACCGCCTCTCTCCAAATTTCTAGGCATGCACCTTACATTCTCTCCGTTGGTCCCCCTCATTTGCAAGCTGCCTTCCCTAACTTGTCCTTAAAGGGGGTTATTTTTAACAAGCCTAATTTGAAGTCAGTTCGTGTTGAATCCTATTCACCCTATCTTCAAGCAATTCAGAGCAGTTTGGAGCAAGCCGAGGGGTGGGAAAAAATATGCATGCAGCATTCCACTGTCAATCGAAACACCTACCAAGAAATTCTCTCGTTCGAGTCTAAAATGGATGAGTATGAGAAGCAGGTCGCGGATCATGACGCGGAGATTAAGAGGCTGAAGAGAAAGAGGGATGATGCCCTCAAGATAGAGAGAAAAAGTGCTTCTCTGTTTAAGGAGCTAAAAGAATCCACCGATTGGGCCGTGCTCATATTCAGAGATGAAATAAAGAAATGCCGAACTAATGAGGCGACCTTAAAAGAAAAGTTGAGGATAAGCGAGATGATGGTTGAAACGCAGAAGAAAACCATCGCCGAACAAGCTTAAGAAATTGCCTCTCTTCACAAACAAGTTTTGACTTTAGATGCTGAGAAAGCAGCTAGCAATGGAGAAGGCTAGCATGGAAGTCAGCTTTTTAGAGCTTCAAGATACCTTCGCAAAGAAGATGGAAGGCTTAGATGCTACAATTTTGGGCTTTTATGTTAACTCCATGCTGCATCAAGGGAGTCTCAGTTACTTGGGTCTGTTGTTCCCCTGTAAGCTTGCTGTAGCCAGGGAGGAGATTCTGGCCCGATTCTAAGACATGGGTGGCGGTTACACCGAAGAGGAGTTGGTTTAGGCATACCTAAACGAAGAATCCCACCAAGCTTTAGTAGAAGGCCAGGAAATCTTAAGAGTGGAGAGGGAACGAGAAGTTGTCGATGCCACGACCACCGCAAAGGTTGTAACCGGGCATTTTCCTTCGGTCCCTAGTGAACCATCTTCGCATCTCCATGTTGATGAGGGGGTCATTTCTACTTCTCCCGTAATTGTGTAGTCATCAAAGGAGGGCAACGACTTCGAAGTTGTGGCACATGAGTAGACCCTTGTAGCAGGTAATTTTCTTATCTCTCCTATGCTTGAAGACTTCCAATTTACGCCTGATGAAATTGCCGAGATAACCACCCTTTATTCTAGTATTATAGATCAACCCTCTCTTCCTGCCGAGTTACCTCCTCATCACGATGTTGGATCTGCTGCCATTCAAACTGCATCAACCTTCATCTCCGCATCTGGCTCACAGTCCGGTTCGCACTCCGAGAAAATTATAGCGCTGTATGGTTTGGATGACCCCTTTGTATGTCAAAAGGAAGGCTTGGAAGCTACCGATACACGGGAGTAGGCAGATCAAGCTAGCCAACTAGACAAAGCAGAGGCCGAGCAGCCGATGATCGATTAGCAGACTATAGCCGTGAAGAAAGAGAAGGTTTAAGAGAAAAAAAGGTCATCAAAGAGTTCTCACAGATCCCGCAAGCACAAAGGCAAAGGAGGGTCCACCAGTGGCCATATTTCAGAGAGCGAGATCGCCCCAGGAGGTGAGAAGCCTGAGAAGTTGCCGATCAGAGGAGGAAAAGGCGACAGGGGAAGCGGTGAGAAGAAGTCATGATTTGTATTTTGCTTTTTGTACAAGTGCAGAGTCTGCACTTAGCACTTCTTCTTGTTGTTGTAACAGTGGTGTTTGTATTTTCCTATTCTTGGCCGATATTATGCGGCATGGCCCCCGCTGTTTATTGTTGTACATGAAAAACATTATAAGTAATAAAACTATTGAAATTTTGATTGTAAATTCACTTGTCTACTTATCTATGTTCCATGCACTATTGCCTTTTCATGCCACTTTTTTTTTTATTCATCACTGTTTTATTTAGTCCCATAGTTACTGCCAAAATTCTTTATTTGGAGTAACAGAACTTTTAAGTATTTGCTACTTTAGTTGAGTGTTGGTGTGTGCGACCCTTAGTTCACGAGACTGTTTACTCCGAACACTTGATACGAGACTGGGTGCCCCTGGTAGCCTTCCGGATGCCCTAGTCAAGTTTATACTACAACTCCTATCTTTGGGAACTTCTGGCTTGAAATATTCGTGAAGCTTTTTAGTGGCCTCATGGCAAGTAATTTACGCACTCAAGTGATTTATGTACTTAATTGACTTACACACCTAAGTGATCGGCGATGCCGGAGCAACACCGATTACTTGATTACTTGTTAAGTGATTTTGTCGCGATGCTGACATTTAGGCCATCGCACACACGTATCGCTCCTTGGAGTGCTATTTTCTTGGCTTCGGTGGTGGTAGGTGATTTTGCAATATGAGTGTTCCTCGTCTTTGGATGCAATTTTGCTGATCCAAGTAGTAGCGTGCAGCTTACGAAATGCGCACAGTAGGACCGAGGCTTGCATGGTCGTAGTTCTACGAACCAAGAAGTGATGCACGACTTATGATATGAACAACTTAGTTTATTGAGTTTTCTTGGGCGTGATTCCACAATCCAAGAGGCGGTGCACGGCTTACGAAATGCACGACTTTGGTTTGGGTCTTCTCGGTGTCGCCGAAGCAACATCGGTTCTTAAAAGGCAGGGATCGAGTTCCGTCGATCTAACGGTTTGAGTCGATTTGCTTCCATTAACTCGGCGGGTAGATAGGGCATACTTGAGCATGGTTCCACTATCTCAAGTAGAAATTGGATGGTTTTGAGTCGATTTGACCCTATCGACTCAGCAGGTTACTTTCATGAACACAGTTTTTTTAGTTCAGAAAGCAAAGCAATTTTATTAATAAAAGTTGGGCAAATTCTACCTATTTACAATGCCTCCGATGTTCTGGGATGGCTTATTTGGGGGAAATAGGAAATACATGAGATAATCTTAGATAAAGTAACGATGCAGCAATTCGCTGTTCCACGCTCGTGGAATTTGAGTTCCATCAACGGTTGTTAGCTTAAACATGCCATCCCCTATGTTCTAGACGATCACATAGGGCCCTTCCTAGTTTGGTCCGAATGCTCCTGGTATAGGGTAGACTCGTTTGAGGACAAGATCTCCTACTTCGAAAGTATGGTTACAGACCTTGGAGTTGAAAAATCATGCGATCCTTTTCTGGTGAGCAGCAGTCCTTAGTTCGATTTCTTCCCTCTTCTCATGGACCATATTGAGCGACTAGAGTAGGAGCTGCTCGTTCTGCCTTTGATTGAAATTTTGCCTTCGATGAGAAGGGACTTCCAGCTCAATTGGGATCATTGCTTCTGAACCATATGCCAGGGTGAACGGAGAGTGCCCAATTGCAGATTTGTGTGTTGTCTTGTAAGCCCATAGTGTGAGTGAAAGTTCATCAACTCAATTTCCTTTAGCTTTAGTTAGCCGCTTTTTGATGGTGGACTTGATGATCTTGTTCACTGCTTCCACTTGTCCATTTGCCTGCGGATGTGCAGCAGCGGAAAAGCTTTTTTCAATTCTGAAGCGTTTGCAAAAGTCTTTGAACTCAGTGCTCTCGAATTGAGTCCCGTTATCCGTAATGATCTTTTGTAGCACTCCAAATCTGCAAATAATGTTTTTAGTGACAAAGTTAATAACTTTCTTTATGGTAATAGTGGCCAGTGGTTCTGCTTCGGCCCGTTTGGTGAAATAGTCAACAACAACGATAGCGTATTTGGCTCCTCCTTTAGCTATTGGCAATACACCAATCAAATCGATTCCCCAGATTGCAAATGGCCATGGGCTGACCATCTATGTTAGCTCTGTTGAAGGAGTTCTTTTGATCTTGCCGAACTTTTGGCATTGGTCGCACCATCTGGCATAATCTACTGCATCGCTGTTTACTGTTGGCCAAAAATACCCATATCGGAGGACTTTCTTTCCAAGGGTTTGCTCCCCGGTGTGATCTCCGCAGTCACCTTCATGAACTTCCCTGAGGATTCTTTGAGCTTCGTCGTTGGTCACACACCTGGGCAAGGTGGTAGAGAATCCCCTTCGGTAGAGTATCCCATCATGTACTACGAACCATGTTGCCTTTCGAAGGAGTTTTTTCCATTGATTCTTATCTATGGGGAGTGTTCCTCTAAGCAGGTAATCCTTAATTGGTGTCATCCATTTTTCTGGTCCTTCGGTTGTCTCAAAGATCCAGTTGATATCCATCTCACTTATGCTTGGAGCAGTTAGCATTTCAACTAGGACCAGTCCCAATTACTAAGCTTCTCCGGAACTAGTCAGTTTGGCTAGATAGCCTGCCTTCATGTTTTGTTCCCTCGGGATATGAGTTATGATGTAATGTTTGATGTCATTCAGCAATTCCTGCACTTTAGATAGATACGGGGTGAGATTCTCTCCTCAAGCCTGATGTTCGCCTTTCACCTGATAGATGACTAGCTGGAGTCGCTATTGATATGTACGGACTTTATCCTGAGTTCCTTCACAACTTTCAGCCCGGCTATTAATGCTTCATATTCCACTTCATTGTTTGTTGTAGGGAATTCCAAGCGTAAGGTATAGCAAACGGATCGTCTTTCGGGAGTTTCGAGCACGACTCTTGCCCCCGAAAAAAAGTTATTAAATGCACCATCGACGAACAACTTCCAGCATATCTCCACTTCTGGAGTAATTTCTTCCTCATTATCTCATATTGTAAGCTCGGCAATGAGGTCTGCCAACACCTTCCCGTTGATTGCCCTTCGAGGATGGTATGTGATTTCATATTGACTTAATTCGATGTTCCATTTGATAAGCCATCCAGAGGTCTCGGGGTGGCATAACACTTGCTTTAAGGGTTGATCTGTTAGTACTTTGATTGGGTGTGCCTGAAAGTATGGCCGTAGTTTTCTGAAAGCGATCAAGAGGCAATATGCTAGTTTTTTCAATTTCAGATAGTTCTTTTCGGTTCTAGTGAATCGTTTACTGATGTAATATACGGGTTGCTGGATCTTAGCTCCTTCTCATACGAGCGCAGCATTTTATGCATGGTGTGAGACTTCTAAGTAGATAAACAAGTCTTCTTCATCTACCGGCTTGGATAGGATTGGCGGGGTTTCCATATGTCGCAATAGCTCTTCCAAGGCGGTCTGACAAGCCTGATTCCATTCGAAGTTCTTCTTTGCCTTCTTTAACGCGTCAAAGAATGGTATACATTTGTTGATTGCCTTTAAGATGAACCAGCTTAGTGCAACAACCTTTCCATTCAAGCTTTGTAACTCTTTCTTGTTCCTTGGGGCCTCAACTTCCCATAGAGCGGTAATTTGTTTGGGATTTGCTTCGATGCCTCTACGCTTACAATGAATCCCAAGAACTTTCCAAAGGCTACCTCGAAGTGACATTTAAGTGGATTAAGTTTCATTCTATATTTGTAGAGTATTTCAAACATTTTGGCGAGGTTGTCCAAGTGGTTTGCAGCTATGCGCGATTTAACCAACATACTGTCTACACAGACTTCTATAGTCTTCCCGTTCTGATTTTTGAACATGGCATTCACTAGTCGTTGGTAGGTTGCCCCGGCATTCTTTAAGCCGAATGACATCACTTTGTAGTAGTATAATCCCAAATCAGTAATGAAACTAGTGTTTTCCTGGTCAGGTTCATGCATCATAATCTGATTGTACCCCGAGTAAGCATCCATAAATGATAGCAGTTCATGTCCATCTGTCCCGTCCACAAGTTGGTCGATTCTAGAAAGAGAAAAGCTGTCTTTTGGGCAAGTGTTTTTAGGTCCAAGTAGTCGATACAAGTTCACCATTTTCCATTGGACTTCTTGACCAAGACCAGGTCGGATACCCATTCAAGGTAGGTTGCATCGTAGAAAAAACCATTTGCCATCAGCTTATCCACTTCTTCTCTCAGAGCTTTGGACCATTCGGGTCCTAGGCTGCGTCTCTTCTGCTTCACTTGTGTATACTTGGGATCAATATTAAGTGCGTGGCATGCAATCTCCGGAGACACCCTGCACATATCGGTGTATCCAAGCGAATACATCCAAGTTGGCACGAAGAAATTTGATTAGGTCCTATCGCATCTTATTTCCAAGATGTGATCCAATTTTCAGGACCCGAGTTGGGTCATCCATATCGACTGGGATAGGCACCGTCAATTCTGCCGGTGCTTCCCTATCCTCCCTTGAACTCTTCTTTCTAGGGTCCAAAGCCTTGTCGAATCGGCTATGGTCCCCAAACTAGGGGCAGCTCTGTAGTTGCTATTCGGTAGGTTCATGTACCACGTTCTTCCCATTTTCTTTTCTTCCAGACTCGCGTAGTTCTGCGATGTAGCATTCTCTAGCGGCACTTTGATCTCCTTGATCACCCCAACTCCACTCTGTCGGAAATTTCATGGTTAGACACCATTGAGCTAAAGTAATCATGAAATCTGCTAAAACAGGCCGACCTAAGGAAGCATTGTAGGCAGATATTTCATCTACAATCACAAAGGTCTGGATGAGGACGACTCTTCAGTCACCTTCCCCAAGTTCTATGGGTAAATCAATTGTTCCGACATGTTGCTTAGGTTCACCGGTGAATCCCTTGATCTTTGTTCGGCAAGTAGATACGTCTTTCATTCTGATCTTCATCTGATCAAACGTGTGTTTGAACAAGATATTCACAGAGCTGCTGCTGTCCACTAATACTCGTCGGACCGTGGCTGGTCCGATTCCTACTGTCATAACCATGGGGTCGAGATTTGGAGTTTCTATCTCTTCAGTGTCTCGATTCTAGAATACTATGTCATCGTTTAGGGTCCTCTACTGCTTGACAGGAGTTTCGTCTTTGATCACGAAGCATGAATCTTTCGGAGCATGTCTCAGTGAGCTTACATATTGCTCCATTTCTTCCCAACTCTTCTGCACTGGATGAGGTCCTCCAGATATTGTTTCGATAATGAGTCTCTGGTCCGTTGGTCTGGATCCCTCTTCACGGGTTCCAGCTTGGTTTCCCTGGTCTCTAAGAGCTTGGGGTGCTACAGGCTGGTCAGGATTTTGTGGTTTCCTCACATACTGCTGGAATATGTTTTCCCGAATTAGCTCTTCAATCAGGATTTTTTGGTGATGACACTCATTCGTGTTGTTACCATTGTTTCGTGGAAGCGGCAGTACTTTCCGGAATGCTTTTTCTATTCAGCTGCTTCCATTTTAGGCGGCTTCTTGGACTCCTCTGTCCCTTGTGTCACAAGGTAGATGTTTTCTGGAGTAATATTGAGCGGGGTGTAGTCTTCGGGCCTCAGGCCTTTAAGTCGCTTGGTACCTCCGTTTTGCTTGTTGGAATTCTGGTTCTTCCTTTTCTGGTTCCTATCCTTCCCCACGTTTCCTGCAGCGGTCCCAAAGGTATTTGCATCTTGAATAGCTGCCATACCATTCTGGCTAATGTTGGCCGGTTATAGGTTAGCAGGTTTTCCTTCTAGCTCTTATGCCTCTTCCAATCTCAAGTACTGGCTTGCCTTTCAGTTAAAGTCCTTCCTAGTGGTAGGTTGTTTCATTTTGATCCATTTACCGAATTCAGTGTCGGGATGGATATCGTGCACCATGGCCATGAAGACTGTTATCCCTAAAATATGCTCAAGAATAAAAGTATGAAAGAAGGAACACGAGAACATTGATAAAAATAAAAAAATAGCAAGATGGTCAAGTTAAGCATAGCTTCTGACAAGAGGGAGACAACGCCAACAACACCTTTCAAGTAGGTCAGAAAGGACATCTCGATTGTGTCAACATGGAGCTTTCGACAAGGTCAGAGCTTTCGACAAAGTCGGAGGCTACCATTCAAAGGTGACAGCAAACATGTTATCAACATCCAAAGTGCTCAAAAAGACACCTCTCGAAGGCAATGAATAGCAGACACTCTACTTTTTGCGCCAAACCATTCGAAACGTCATGGTTTCGCTTTCATCACTTCTGCCAGAAAAGTATTCAACCAATTCAACACTTTCGAGAGCATATACAGCCTTTCGAAACGGTTAGGGCTACTCTCACCTAAGAAATAAGAGCTACACATCCATTACCATAAAGGCATGAGGTTCCGAATTAGTTGGGGTAGAGGCTTCCGACAGAGACCATTTACAACAAAGCCATTTTGGGTGTTTCGACTCATTCGAAGCCAAAAGAATACATGTTTCGACAACATTGAAGATTAGCATTTGAGTCAGCCTGTGCGGCACATCAACATTTGAGACAAGAGCACACCAATAGTCCTTTCGACGAAGTCAAAAGATATCAAGCAGCAACTATCGATGAAGTCGAAAGGAAACAGAGCAAGAGTGAAGCCCAGCTTCAAGCGGCAGCAGAAGAATAACTAAAACCCTTTCGACCAAGTCGAAAGGAATGGCTTAGGAGACATTCACAAAAGCAGAAAGATTGGCCTTTCGACCATGTCGAAAGCTTGGTGTCGAAAGGTCCCTAACCCACATCTATAAATATTACCCCAGGGGTCAGTTATGGGAGAGCTGATTTCTTTTACTTCTCACTTGTATTTTCTTAAGCTAGTAAACTCTAATTCTCAAATCAAATTGAGGATTTGGTCAATTTGTACAATTAAGTTCAATAAAATGAAAGATTATGATAATTTTGCTCATGTTATAGCTATGAAGTTCTTATGTTATACGACTGTTACCATTCAACATTTCAACCTAGTCGGAAGGTTACCCATCGACTAAGTCGAAACCCTAAGTCTTTTTTTTCCTGGAAACCTTAGCTCAAATCAATTAGATTGCAAGCACTACCCCTCTCGACAGAGTCGAAACCTTATCACCTAGCAGTTTCCTAAACCTGTTAGATCCCTAACTCATGCTTCCTTGTAAGTGTCGAAAGGTGGTTTCGATAGAGTTCTAGTCAATCTGTTCGAAAGGAATTACCAAGAGGAAAAATATCCTTTCGACTGTGTCGAAAGGTACCAAAAGCGAATTTTGATCACTTTTTCCTATTAGAAAAGCCTTAGTAATCTCCACACATTCAAAAGGATGTTCCAAAAGCATTACTCATACACCAACTTGAAATTTGAGGTGTTGACTAGTTTTCTTATCAACATTTTTGGCACTAGAAGGAGGGCTCGAACCTCCAATCACTGACAACTTTCATCTCAGATTAATTGCATAAAGTCAGTCGTTTGAAAGAAGAAAAATGGTAAGTGTAAGGAGTAATAATAGCAACCCAAGTGAAGAGGTTGTTTCACAGTCAACTACGAAAGATCACATGGTCAGAAACTCTAACTTAGGAAATATAGGAGTTGGGCAACCCTCGACCCTGACAAAATTGGAAAGCAATGTAATCAAGGTCCAGAATCAACGGCCACAAATGGTAGCAATACAATAATATCCTGAAAGAGCTCCATCCTGGGAATCAATAAGAATTATGGAAATAGAGGACGAAGCGCGACTTCCAAATGAGGTAGAAGTTTAAGAGTTAAACCGAAAAAGTCAAATAAAAGGGTCCCTCAAGCGATCGAAGAGCCCGGTCCAAGGAAACAACATGAGTAGTCACATAAATGAAACTGATCAAGTCCAACACCAAATATTGATGAATACGCTTAGAGAAATGGAAATTTTTGATCTAGAAGAATATGTTATCCTGCAAAAAGCTCCCTTTTCTGAAGAAATAATGGCGCCAAATCTCCCCCGCACATCCAAATTCCTTCACTAAAGTATGATGGAACAACTGATCCAGATGACCGTCTTGTCGTCTTTGAAAATTGGATGAACTTATACAATGCTCCAATGGCAGTTCGTTGTAAACTTTTTCCCATTACTTTTCAGGGAGCAACTATCAAATGGTATAGGAGTTACCGAATGGAAACCATCTATTCTTGGGAACAATTTGCTTGTGACTTTGTAGCCCAATTTTCTATGTTCAGAGATATAACTATCGACTTTAGCTTGCTAGCAACCATCAGACAAAAGCCAGGGGAATTACTTGGTGAATATTTGAACAGATTCAGCGCAAAAGCATTAAGGGAAGAAAGTACAACTGATAGAGAAAAGCTTATGGTAGTTCGATCAGGGCTAATTGAACAAAACCCATTCCGGAAGGACCTTTATATCAATGGATGCAAAGATCTACAATATTTCTTTCTCCGAGCTGAGAAGTTTATTCAATTGGACGAGATGCACCATGCTAAGAAAGAATTCCATCGAGAATCCAAGGAAGAGAAATCTGATTTTAGGCGCCTTGACAAGAGACCAAAGGAAAGTGAAAACCCAAAGGGAAGTCGAAGAAATAATTTCAAAAAAAATTATGCAGCTCTAAACAAACCCCTCTTGTTAACCCGCCTTTTGGCAAGGCCGTGGACAGGTAGATTTAACTAAAATCAACAGTGTTACCCGGCTACAAGATGATAGTTGCAGAAGATATGATCGGGCTCGAACGAGTTTCGAGTTAGGAAAGGATTGGAGGTATGAAGGCTAGTATGGCTCGGTCAAGGGTGGAAAGTCATGAGTGGCTCGGCCTGAGTGGGTCGGTAGATGTGGCTCGGTGGTGATCTGGTTCGTCATTTCTGGATCGTCATTTCTGGTTCGTCATTTCTAGTTCGTCATTTCTGGATCGTCATTTCTGGATCGTCATTTCTGGACCGTCATTTCTGGATCGTCATTTCTGGTTCGTCATTTCTGGTTCGGCATTTCTGGTTCATTTCTGGTTCGTCATTTCTGGATCGTCATTTCTGGTTCTCATTTATGGTTCTCATTTCTGGTTCGTCATTTCTTGTTCGTCATTTATGGATTGTCATGTCTGGATTGTAATTTTCGGTTCGTCATTTTCGGATCGTTATTGCGGATCGTCATTTCCGTTCTAGATCGTCATTTCTAGTTCATCATTTCTGGTTTGTTATTTCTGGTTCGTCATTTCTGGATTGGCATTGGTGTTGATAGGCCCGGATCATTCAGGAAGCCCAGTAACTCAGGTTTTGCCTATAAATACAACATGTGGGGCTTTAGAAAAGGGATCTGATTCTGTTCCCCTTCCTCTTCTCCACTAAGGCTACTCTGCCATTGTTGTTTTAAAAACTCTAGATTGTAATGGTACTGGATTTTCATATCAATAAAAAGGAAATTTCTAGAGTGGACGTAGGCCGGAGTTAGCCGAACCACTATAAATCCTGTGTTATTACTGCTTTCTTTTTAATTTTCATTGTTCTTCACATTCATACTCTCTACATACATTCTATCTATGATTTATGACTGTGATTTGGTGCTTTCATCTGGATTTGGGTGTTAGTGACCAATTTTGGTAGGTAACATTTTGGTGCTTTCACTGGGAAAGCTAGCACTCAGGGATTCAGAAGCTTGGATTTTGGATTTAAAGGCCTAGGAACTTGGATTCTGGAGACTATGGCAAGGCAATCAACCAGGAGACTAAGGACGAAAAGGAGTCAGCAAGAGGGAAGTCAGGAGGCTTCCTCTGGAGCTAATTAAGCCTCGATCTATATCACTAGGGACGATATGCAGGTCATGATGAATTCCATGCAGGAGCAGTTGATGAAAAGGCAAGAGGAAATGATGCAGACCCTTCTCATACAATTTGGACAAGTAGGAGCTGCAGGAGCTCAGATCCATGGAGCTGGATTTGAAGGACTCAACCGGCAAGCAGATGGAGTGGTTCAGCAGGGGGTAGCCCCTGATCGGCAAACAGCTGTCAACCCGGATGAACCTAGATTTGGGGGCACACCACCAGGTAATGCAGGACCAATCCATGGAGGGATACCAGATGGCACGGCGCAGCCTGGCGCCAATAGGGATACAGGAGTGCGTGATGAGGAGTATGTACCGGAATTCCCTCGAGGACTTGGAGGGCAGTTAGGAAATGTAGATGGGGGGCAACCCTTGGTAAGTAACACTAGATTAGCCATCATTATCAGGCGAACTATTCACGGAGGTCTGACAAACAAGGATTTGGAGGGAGTAAACAAAAGTCCGTTTAACCGTAACATCAAGAAGGCTAGGAATCCACTCGATTTCAAGCTGCCCACTCTGGAAGTATACAACGGTAAGACGGATCCCACTGACCACTTGATGATGTACACAAGACATATGGAAGTGCTGGGGGGCATCGGAGGAGGTTTTGGCTCAATGTTTCCCCCTGTACTTAACCGATATAGCTACTATGTGGTTCAGACAGCTGGAAGATGAATCAATCGGAACATGGACATAATTGGTGGACAGGTTTTTGAAACAGTTTCGAGTTCACATCAAAAGGCCGAAGAATGTGATGACACTGACGTCAGTGAAGCAGAAAACGGGAGAATCCATCAATGGTTTAATGCAGTAGTTGCTTCGGTGGATCGGCCGGATCCATCAATGGTTCTAATGGCGGCGGTATCAGGAGTCAGGGATAATTCAGATTTCAAAGTATCGTTGATACGGGATCTACCAATGGATCTTGGGGAATTCTTTCATGAAGCTGAAAGATTTCTTTGACAAGAGGATGCATGTTTGGATATGAAGTCAAAGGAAGTAAACATGGTTAAGGATGGAGAACTGTCCGGTGAAAGCTCGGGAAAAGATAAGGGTAAAGGGAAGAGGAAGCGCTGGGGAGAACCAAAATTCTCCACTTACATAGGACTGAATGAGACATTGGAACGGATATACTTGGACACTCGGGATTGCCTTCCTTATTGAAGGCCAGCAAGGAGGGAACCCTCAGAACGCGAAAGGGCATCGGGAAGGCACTGTCTCTTTCATGACCTAGACGGGCATGATACTAACTGCTGCAGGCATCTAAAGGATATAATCGAGGAGCATGTAAGGAATGGTCAGTTGCGGCAATATGTTGAAAATCGGAATGGGGCGGTGGAAAAGGAGCAGCCACCACCTACCTTGAATGAAAATGGTGCGAGGCCTAGGAATGGTGGTCGGTTGGTCATCAACTAATCGTGATGGTTTGGAATAAGTAGCAAACTCTAGGCAGACGGCTAAGTCACTTACTCATGTACGGGGACGGAGACAACCCCTAGGCATGCTCTGAGATGATGATAAACCGTGATGCTCTGGTTTGTGAAATCTGTTTTTTCTTTTTGGCTTGGACACTTGCTTTTTCTGGTTTGGTTTTGGAGTTTGGTTTGAACTCCTGGTTTTATTTGTTTTCTGATTTGGATTCTGGTTTGGACGTTTTCCTTTTGGTTTGGACTTTTGATATGGGTTTATTGTTTTCTAGTTTGAATCTGGATTTCGGATTAGATTTTGATTAACCTTTTGTCTGGTTTTTGGTTAAAAGGTCGGCAAGCATGGACTATGCTCAGCAAGGGTCTGGAGCGACCAGGATTCGGCCTAGGACATAGGCCCCATACTATCTATCGGTTACAATTTTAGGTCATCGAGTGTGGACTATGCTTGGCAAGGGTCCGGAGTGACCAGGATTCGGCTTTGGACTTAAGCCCTAGCAATACTCGGCGTTTGGGGACACTGAACCAAGAATACTATGGCATTACTTAACATAGGTCGTCGAGTGTGGAGTGCGCTTGGCAAGAACCCGGAGAGGTTACTTATTCGGATTTTGGTTTTGAATGGCTATGGATGGCATATGGACTTTGGATGACGGATCAAAAGCTATTCAAAACACGCCTTCCTACTGCAAGGCATGTTTTCGAGGGAAAATGTTAACCCGCCTTTTGGCAAGGCCGTGGACAGGCGGATTTAACTAAAATCAACAATGTTACCCGGCTACAAGATGATAGTTGCAGAAGATATGATCGGGCTCGAACGAGTATCGAGTTAGGAAAGGATTGGAGGTATGAAGGCTAGTATGACTCGGTCAAGGGTGGAAAGTCACGAGTGGCTCGGCCTGAGTGGGTCGGTAGATGTGGCTCGGTGGTGATCTGGTTCATCATTTCTGGATCGTCATTTATGGTTCGTCATTTATGGTTCGTCATTTATGGTTCGTCATTTATGGTTCGGCATTTCTGGTTCGGCATTTCTGGATCGTCATTTCTAGATCGTCATTTCTGGTTCGTCATTTTTTGATCGTCATTTCTGGATCGTCATTTCTGGATCGTCATTTCTGGATCGTCATTTCTGGATCGACATTGGTGTTGATGGGCCCGGATCAGTCAGGAAGCCCAGTAACTCAGGTTTTTCCTATAAATACAGCATGTGGGGCTTCAGAAAAGGGATCTGATTCTGTTCCCCTTCCTCTTCTCCACTAAGGCTACTCTGCCATTATTGTTTTAAAAACTCTAGATTGTAACGGTACTGGATTTTCATATCAATAAAAAGGAAATTTTTAGAGTGGACGTAGGCCAGAGTTAGCCGAACCACTATAAATCCTGTGTTATTACTGCTTTCTTTTTAATTTTCATTATTCTTCACATTCATACTCTCTACATACATTCTATCTGTGACTGTGATTTGGTGCTTTCATCTAGATTTGGGTGTTAGTGACCAATTTTGGCGCTAACACCTCTCCTACATATTCTCCAAGATGAAAGGAAATGAGAATTTAACCGCTCCTCATAAGGTTCGAAGCGCTCCAGAGTCAAATAAAGGAGGAAGTTACTGTGAATACCATAAAGCAAATGGACATGAAACCGATGAATGCCGTGTCTTAGCTGAGAAAGTTCAAGGCATGATCAAGTCAGGATTCTTACAAGAGTTCGTCAAAGAAACCTGAAGGACATCTTATTCAAACTGAGAGGAAAACAACTCAGCAACTCTCAAATGCGGATCTCTATCAAGTCATTAAGACTCGTGGCATTAGTTCAACTATGAAATTTCTCTTTCTCTTTTCATATCTTTTTAACTCAATTTGTATTTTCATTCATACTTAGATTTATGTTGTGCATTGACCATATAGTGATTAAAAATCGAGTGCTATTACAGGTAAAACAAAATCAGTACAAACCATTCAACATATTCTTAGAGCACAATGCACTCTTGGCTACTTGAAAAGGACAGTTCAGATGCGAGATACGAGGTAATTATCAATATTTAAGTCAACACAATACAAAGGCTACTCTCCAAGAAATAGCATATCACTGTCAAATCAAACATCAATTTAGGGGAATGTCCGTATATACCAACTCTATTTTTAGCAAATGATTTTAAAAGAAATTTCTCAAACATATCTTCTTAAGAAAACTATTTTTAGTTACCCCACGGCCTGGGAGAAAACAAATATCTATTTGTCCTAAGTGTTATCCCACCTTTTGGAAAGGTCGTGACACCAAGAACTTGACTAGAGATTGAAGACAATCCGCCCCGGAGATCAGTTATCTACAGGTCCATGATGGATACAGGAAAACTTGGTCCGAGTCCGAATCGAGTTACAATTAGTGTGGTATGACAAGCAAAGCTATGGAAGGCAACATTTCAAATTTCAGGTCAATCGGAGTTCGTATGCTCAAGTTATGGATCGATCAAGATCCATATGAAACATGTTCATTTCATATCCTTCCGTTACGTATCCATCAAGATTTTAATGGACCTTAGCACTTCTCGGATCGATCATAGTTCACTTGTTCAACAACTACACATTTCGTATCTATCACACTTCATTCAACCAACAGCTACATATTTCGTGTCGATCAGCTACTCGATTGATACGAAGGTAGGGCTAGAGGTCGATAAGAAGGAAGGAGTTCGGCATCGATACGAAACCATAGACAAAGCATCGATACAAAAGCAAAGACAAAGCATTGATACGAAAGCAAAGACATAGCGTCGATACGAGGAGCAGTGTATAGGATGGATACGAAGAAAGAGGTCAACTCGAAGGAAATGGTCTCTAAGCATGAAATATGGATCTCCACAAAACACTCGCGCCCCGTCATCGATACGAAGAGTATCGATATGAACCCATCAATACGAAGGCTTCGTCCTCACTAGCAAACTCAGCATTGGATCGATCATATCTCTCTAACTACAAGTCCAAATGCCATGAAACTTTCACATAAGCATGCATATCAACTCAAGGACGTCTATGATCGATCATAGCTTAATTAGAGCCATTCTTGATCGATACGAAATCCACATGGATCGATCAGGATCGATCCTGAACGACTCCAGATCAATTTTGTAGGCCCACCTACACATGAGAAAGGGTATTCCGAGTTTTGGGGCAGATATTTCCAGCTCTACGCCTATAAATAGCACCTCCACGCCAACTAAAAGAGGATTTTTATGTTGATGCTCTGCTGAAACTCCATTGTAACTTGAGTGTTAGCCATTGTATTATTGTAATTCTGTTTATAATCAGCAATAAACAGCAAATCTTTCAAAGTGGATGTAGGCTACAATGCCGAACCACTATAAATTCTTGTCTCCTTTTACTACTGTTCATTTTTCTTGGTGTGATTGTTAGATTAGCCTCATTTTCCATTTTATTTCTTCATTCTAATCTCTTCGATTACATCCGAAGAGTGTTGTGCCCATTTTTCGTGTAAACACTTTGGTGCTTTCACTGAGGAAAACTCTGCTTTGTCTCCTGCTCTGTAGATCCCCTACCGTTGTTAGATTGCTAAAATCTAAGGAGGAGATCCAGATCTATCTTCCAGTGGTTCCTTCCATTCTACTCAGATTGTTTCAGATCTAGGAAGAACTACATCCAACATGGTGCACAATACCAGAACTGCTTCTAATGCTGGTAATCTAGAAGGAATGGATAGGCAAAGTCCCGCGCGGCTGACTACTATCGGCTAGACATCAGTTGGAGTTCCAGATCCACTTGGTCCGGTGACTAGAGAGGAATTCCAGACCCTTATGTAGGAGCTCGCTCAAAGCCGTCAGGAGCTCACTCAACAGATCCGTGCCAACACGGAGCTCGCCAACCAGTTGAACAAAGAAAGGCGAGGGAGATCTAGAAGAGAGCATACCACTTACTCCTTGTTCGAGAGCTCGGCGTCATCTGATTCCTATCACAGATCTACACGCCATCGATTGGATGGAAATTATGCGGAGACCTCTATGCACCCGCATACTGCAAATCTTGGACAGGCCGGGATAGGTCCTTCCACGAGGCATCAAGTTGCACCCTCCTCTCGAGGAAGGATACTTCCTTACCACACTACTCATGACCACGCAGCTGCTGCTGCCATAAATCTGGATGTCGAGATCCAGAACAAACCGGATCTATCCCCTCGCCACCACATTCAAGCCCAGGATCCTCACTTCTATGATGCCCGAGAGCCAAGGAGGCGTGGAACAGATCGTAGACAACGACCGGACCATCCTCGTGACATGGAACCCGACCATGCCTTGGCCCCGAATATCCAAATGCCTGATATT
The DNA here is from genome assembly GCA_030737815.1 of Allium fistulosum. Lineage (NCBI taxonomy): Eukaryota > Viridiplantae > Streptophyta > Magnoliopsida > Asparagales > Amaryllidaceae > Allium > Allium fistulosum. Next base: position 801,203,589 of record CM060903.1, on the reverse strand, counting down.
CCAACTATGATCCACCAAATGATAAGAGAAAGTCAAGGCCTCACTAATGATGACTACGTGATTTCTAGAAGTCACACCCCATTCACCAACAATATCTTACACGGAACCGTCCCGTCGATTCCGGATGCCGACCTTGCCTGTATATGAAGGAAATTTGGATCCCAACCAACATATTCTGAAATATGAATGGCTTATGAATGCTGCTCGAGCTGACTACGCCGTTAAGTGTAGAAGCTTCCCTATCTTCTTGGGAGGCATTGCGACTATGTGGTTCACCCGTTTACCACCCAAATCCATTTCATGTTTTGATCAGTTAACTACTAAGTTTGTTGAGCAGTTTCGTATGCATGCTACAAGACCGAAGGATGTCAAATACCTTATCCGATGTTACTCAAGCCCCAGGAGAGACTCTAAGGCATTATCTGGAAAGGTTCCATGCTGCTTGTGCCGAAGTCAGTAATCCCAACGACAACTCTATTCTGATGGAATTGACTAAAGGGATCGATCCTGATTCCGAGTTTGGTGATTGGTTTGCTGGAAAAACCCCCCGCTTCGTTGGACCGTTTCTACGCAAAGGCAGGCCAGTATTTGAGGACGGAAGATTCTAGACGGTCTAGGAAGCAGGACGTCGTGGGGCCCAGTAGTGAAGGTATCCAGAGTAACGTTGTAGTGAAGCAGACCGGGGAGAGCTCCGGTAAAGTACAATTAAATATTCAGAATAAGCAGAACCAGCAGAAGGGTGATGGAGGTTAAGGAAAGAAGAGAGACCCTCATCGTGGGAGGCCTAGAGCTTCTATGTTTGATCGATATACCCCTTTGAACATGTCGCTAGAGAATGTTTACCTTCAAACCTGTAATACAGGGCAGTACAAAAAACCAGCTCCGAAACCGTCATCGAAGAAGCAGATCCAGACTGGGAAGTTTTGTAGATTCCATGACTGTTATGACCATAACACTAATGAATGCCATCATCCGCAAGACCTTATTGAAAAGTTGATTAGAGAAAGGAAGTTGGAGCAGTTTGTCTAGGCTCCGCAAGATGGTAGAGCAGGCCCATCTAATCCCAATCAGGGCCAAGGCCAGGCTAGGCCTGAAGAACCCGCACATACTGGCGGGAGGTTGGTTATTAATACTGTGACTGGTGGTCCTCATCTGGCTGATCGAAGCTGGAAGGAAATAGATTCATATGCTAGTTCAATTAGGTATGTGGACTTTTAATGTTGTAGTGGTATTGATGATGGGCCCCGGTAAAGCAACAGAGGACGATGTCTGACGACATTGTTTTTAGAAACCGTGATGCCGACAGAGTCGAGGCCCCCACTATTGATCCATTGGTTATTTATGCCCAGATAGGTCCTTCTTGGATGAAGAGGATCTTAGTCGATAGTGGGAGTTCTGTGAACATACTTTTTAAACGTGCTTATGACCAAATGCTGATGGAAGCAAAGGATCTGAAACCGTGTTAGTAATGGTTTCAATGGTAGTGCAACCATACCAACTGGAATGGTGGAGTTACCCATTGAGTTGGGTATTGGTGATCGCCGGAGAGTCCGGATATTGCCGTTTGTTGTGTTAGATATTCATTCTCCTTATAATGCTTTCCTGGGCCGACCGGCCCTTGCGGAGTTCAGGGCAGTGATTTCCCCTTGGTGTTTGACTCTAAAATTCCCCACTAATAATGGAGTTGGGGTAGTACATGGTGATCAGGCGGTTGGACGCGCCTGTTATGTTGCGGAGGTGCGGGATGCGCAGCGAAAGGAGAAAGGTAAGGGCGTGGAGGAATCTCTCTGCGTCCGCTCTATGGAGAATTGACAACTAACGCCTGAGCCGAGGCACAGGCGCCACAACCAGTTTCCTAAATATCTTGATCCTAGAGACAATGATGATGAAGGGAAAGTTAAAGAATACCAGGCCTCCTCGGCAGAGTTAACAATTAATGTCCCGGTCGACGATGTTGATGATGCTAGAGTGGAAAATATCAGATCGCAACTCAGCCCTCAGATGAGACATGAACTGGTTGATTTTCTCCGGGAAAACCTCGATGTGTTTGCCTGGACTCATTCAGACATGTGTGGGATCTCGTCGAATATCGCGAGCCATGCATTAAATATCGACCTGCGGCACGTCCCGGTGAAACAAAAACGCGGTATGGATCCAGAGAGATCAGTCGCCCTGAAGGAAGAAGTGGATAAACTCAAGGCTAATGGGTTTATTCGTGATGCTTTATACCCGGAGTGGGTATCTAATCCAGTGCTTGTCAGAAAGTCAAATGGGAAGTGGCAGACATGTGTAGACTACTAAGATCTGAACAAAGCCTGCCCCAAAGGCAGTTTCCCGCTTCCCAGAATTGATCAACTAGTGGATTCAACAGCCGGACATGAGCTCTTATCCTTCATGGATGCATACTCCGGCTATAATCAAATCCCGATGCACCTTCCTGACCAGGAGCACACTAGCTTTATCACCGATCTGGGACTTTATTGCTACAAGGTGATGCCGTTTGGACTCAAAAATGCTGGAGCAACCTATCAAAGGCTCGTAAACCGGATGTTTGCAAACCAGATCGGGAAGACTATGGAGGTGTACGTAGACGATATGCTCGTGAAATCGTGACTATCCAACAAGCATATCAATGATTTAGAGACGATGTTCAACATACTTTGACAGTACAGAATGAAGCTCAATCCGTTGAAGTGTCATTTCAGAGTCGCATCTAGAAAGTTCCTTGGGTTTATTGTCAACGCCAGAGGAATTGAAGCCAATCCTGGAATGATCTGGGCTATTTGGAATCTCAAAACTCCTAGAACTATGAAGCAGTTGCAAAGTCTTGATGGGAAGGTGGCAACTTTGAGCAGGTTCATTTCCAGATCCACAGATAAGTGCATTCCCTTCTTCGATCTGATCGGAAAAGGAAAATGGAATTTCGAGTGGAAAAAGGAGTGTGAGGGTGCATTCCGGGCACTAGTACAACATCTGGCAACACCTCCCATCTTGTTGAAGCCGGTTGATCACGAGAAGTTGTATGTCTATCTGGCATTTTCGGCAAACACAATTAGTGCCGCGCTAGTTCGAGAAGAGGATCGGATCCAACGACCGGTCTATTATGTCAGCAAAAGATTGACGGGGGCAGAAAGGAACTACCCGAAGATAGAGAAGCTGGATTATTGTCTTGTTGTAGCCGCGAGAAAGCTCTGCCCTTATTTCCAAGCTTATCTAATCATTGTTTACATCGACCAACTGTTATGACAGATCCTGACGTGACTTGAGACGTCTGGTCGGTTGCTTAAGTGGATCATCGAGCTGAGTCAATTTGATATCACTTATGCACCAAGGCGAGCTATTCAAGGACAAGTTTTGGCGGATTTTATAGCTGAGTTCACCATACCGGAGGACGTGCCCAAAACCAGTGAACCTCCTAACTATATATGGAAGCTATACACCGATGGCGCATCAAACGACCGGTGCTTAGGCGCTGGAGTGGTGCTTGAAACCCCAGAAGGGCGATCTATGTGCTATGCTTTGAAATTCGACTTCCATGCAACTAACAACGAAGCTGAGTATGAAGTCTTACTTACTGGACTAAGGCTTGCCAAGGATTTGGGAGTCGTCGCTGTGGAAATTTACTGCGATTCACAACCGGTGGTGTGCCAGGTTCAAGGAGAGTATCAAGCCAGAGATCAAAGGTTAGCCTCCTACCTTGTGTGGGTCCAATAAGTGTTGAACCAGTTTGACTATTACACTATCCGCTGTATACCCCGAGAGAAAAATCATAAGGCCGATTCTTTAGCAAAACTGGCCAGCACTGGCGAAGCACAACGGATGGGACTGGTCCCCGTGGAGACACGTACTGCTCCAAGTATTGATCAGGTGGAGACAAATTGGGTTCATGAGGCAACACCCAAGAGGGAGTCATGGATGACTCCAATCAGAAATTATCTTGAACACAGAACGTTACCCGAACGCAGGAGCGAGAAAAGACAAGTTCTCCGAAAGGCTTCACGATTTGTTATCCAAGAAGGAGTCTTGCACAGAAGGGGGTTTTATGTTCCTTTACTCCGGTGTATCGCCCATGATGAAGTCAAGCGAGTGTCACAAAAGGTACATGAAGGAGAGTGTGGTGATCACATAGGGGGGCAAGCCCTTGCGAAGAAGATACTCAGGTATGGGTATTTCTGGCCAACCGTAAACCGAGATGCATCAGACTATGCTAAAAGGCGTGATAGGTGCTAGAAACATGCCAGAATTTCGAGAGCCCCGCCAACCGAGGTTACTCAAATGATTAGTCCATGGCCATTTGCCACATGGGGTATTGATATTATAGGGTCCTTGCCTCTAGCTAAGGGTGGTGCGAAGTACGCCATCATTGTGGTTGACTACTTTACTAAATGGGCAGAAGATGAGCCCCTTGCTACTATTACGACGAAAAAAGTAATCAACTTTGTTGTGCGCAACATCATCTGTCGCTTCGGCCTCCCATAAGCAATTGTTACAGATAACGAGGCCCAAATCGATAGTGCCGAGTTCAAGAATTTCTGTTAACGCTACCGCATGTAGAAAAAGTTCTCAGCAGTAGCTCACCCCCAAGCAAATTGACAAGTCGAAGGTGTCAATAAAGTTGTCAAGTCCATTTTGAATAAACGATTGGAGAAGGCTGGAGGTAAGTGGGTCGATGAGCTCCCCATGGCCTTATGGGCATATCGAACTACCCACAAGTCTGCGACCAGCCATACTCCGTTTGCACTTTCCTACGGCTCTGAAGCCGTTATTCCAGTTGAGCTAGAAGTACCTTCCCACTATGTGACCTATTATGATCCAAAGACGAATGCCATCCTACTCACAGAATCTTTGGATTTACTAGATGAGAAGCGTGAAGAGGCTAATCTGAAGGCAACCGCACATCGCAGTCGAGTCGGCCGATTATACAACGCTAAGGTTCGATCCAGAACCTTCGAAATTGGCGATCTCATACTTAAGCGAATTTATCCGGTCCCTTCACACATGAAGCCGACATGGGAAGGACCGTATGTCATTGAGCATAGACTTGGAGATAGCACATTTAAGCTATCAACTGTTGATGGTCTCACTCTACCGTGAGCATGGAACAACGAAAGTCTTCGTCGCTATTACATATGACTAGCTTTCATTTATTTAGTCTGCTTTTCTTTTTCGAGTTTATTTATGCAATTTGGGAATTTGTACTTGTAATAAGGCAGCTGATTTTGCCATGATCTCTTATTTCCGAAATAAAGCGTAGACTCCTAAAGCCTAGTTAATGGTTTTTAAATGCATCATGCAACTGCCATGATGTATGAAGAGTTGAGTTCCATCTTATGGTGGGACTCGTTCAAATAGAGAGTGATCGTGATCCGACCGGTCACTCGCTAGATGAAACCCCAAGCTCGGGAGGGGGGGCAAACGACAATCAATAAAAAAAACATTGAAATGTGATAATTCTCCAACTGACTCCAGCTCCCAGAGTGCGAGCTGAAGTGCAAAATCCAAAATTAGGACGTGAATCGACGTCTAGCTCGAGGAGGATGGATCCGTTCATCCATGACCTCGCTTATTTCCAAAGGCTCGAGGAGGATGGATCCGTCCATCCACGACCTCGCCTCAATACAGGCTCGAGGAGGGTGGACCCGTCCACCCATGACCTCGCCTTCTCTTTTTAGGCTCGAATAAGATGGATCCATCCATCTACGACTTCGCTTACTGTACCAAGGAGGATGTGATCTGACCATCCACGACCTTGACCAACTTCTTATTCCCAGAGTGCGAATAAGATCCTACTACTTAAACAGATGTGATCGACCATCTATCAACTGACTCTGGATTCCTAGTGTGCGAGCTAGAGTATAAACATTAAACATGCATGACCGACCGCCCATAAATTACTTATGTCCCCGAAGTGTGGATGTAATTCTGAAACAATGAGCAGGTGTGATCGACTACCGGCATACAAGTCTAATCCCTAGAGTGTGGATGCAAATACTAGCAAATGAGTGAGTGTGATTCGATCACTCAGACTCATATTACTTTAACTTGTTCCGACTAAGTTAAATTAAAATTAGTAAAGGCGGAGAACGACTGCCAACTAACTACTCCAATTCCCCCCAGAACTGAGGGCATAACTCAAGTACCAGCTGCTGACCGAGACAACACAACATTGAGACTCAACTCAATGTGCAATTATGACCCGAGGCCACGACCTTAGGACATAGAGACCGAACTCGAGTTCAACTCAGAGACTAAAGCTTCATGAGTACATTGAATGGAAATGTGAATGCTTAAGTATTTAAACAAATTAATGCAGAGTTAGGCCAAAAACAATAAAGGAATTTTATTCATGTTACTCTTCAAAAAAGAAGTACAAAATCCATCCAAAGAATTCCTATCAGCGGGGGGCCAAGCCCGCATCTATACATAGCCCGTAAAAAGCAAAAGAGAAGCTTATTCTAACCATCTACAAAGAAGGGAATCAAAATGCTGATCTACGCTTTCGGTTCTTTTCCTTTCTTGACATTCTTTGGTGTAGACCCGCTCGAGCTACCGCCCGGACCTCTCTTAGAACCTTTGCCTCCCCGGCCTGCCCCAGATGGCTTGCCTCCGGCCCGGGGAATCGACACGGTCTCCTCTTGAGAACTCACAGGGACTGGAATATCCTTTGTGTGTGGAACTGGTGGAATGTTGGCACTCTCAACACCAAAAGAATGAGACGCTCCTGTTTCAATTATGGTGCCGCCTGGAGAAAGCACAAGGATTGAAGTTGGACCGGGACCCGCCAACCTCCACTAGCTCTATGGGCCTGCTCAGCCTGCTCGATTTCAGCCTTGATCTCCTCCATTATTTTCTCCTCTCTATCCATGCGTGTACCCATCAGAATGCTGCCGGTCGGACTCGAGTAGCCCATGATGATAACATCTTCGTCTACAATGAAAGGCACTTCAATACTCGGATGCTTTAATGGAAGAGCAGGCGTTTCCATTAGTTGATCATCAATCACATAGCTGCTATCGTGTATCTCCCTAGCCAAGAAGTGATTGTCACAGTTATAGCCTCCATGGTTAATGCCTCCTACTCATGGAAGACTTCTTGGGTTGCAAGAGGATCGGCGGGTGCAAAATCTAAGCCTGAATGAAGATAGGAGAATATATTCGTAATATATTCTAACAGTGTTTCTACATTTTGAGGAATAGGAAGTGTCCAGAATACCTACCTCAATTTGGCTCCCAGGTTGGGCCGACATGCCTTCTGAGCTATGCTCAATTACTAGAGAGAGATGTGGCTTGTCGGGGTCATACTCTGGGATGACCGAAGGATCAACGGAAGATGTGGGCGTAGTTTGAGACGCCGGGGGCATTTCAGAAGCAATGTCGTGGCGTTCGCCCCAAGATCCTTCTCCGGCCTTTGGAAATTAAGCTGCCAGCTCTTCTCTTTAAAGTGCGATAACCGTGTCATGAAGGACTTTAGGCTCGTCTTGGATCAGCACTTGAGTTTCTAATTCAAACTCATCGACAGTTTTAACTCCATGGGTCGCCTTTTCGTCCTCAATCAAGTGGTTCCAGGCCTTATATAACTGAAAGGGATAGTCCTCGCCGAGCTAGTTCAGGATATGATTTCCCAGGACATTTGCGTTATAGGTGACCAAAAGATCTTCAAATTCACTTTCCATCCTGGCCTCAACGGCTTTAATTTCCCTTTCAACCCTAGCATCAGCTTCCTAGGCCTTTTTGTTCGCAGAATCCCTTTATTCCTTAAGCCTCACCATCTCCTCGCACGCCTTCTATAACATCCCGTATCTGGAGGCCAAAAGCTAAGTGCTATGGATGCTGCAGTCATCCATAGTATTAACTTCTGGGGATGAAATACGGCAGCGTTAATGGTATCTATAATATCAAAAGCACTTGAATATGAACAAAATCATAGATTTCCAAAAACAATAATTTCAGTGATTATATTTCAAATAAATCATATCCTAGTTACAAAAATCCCAAACGTAATCCCAGGCATTGATCAAATATAATTTACAACAATACGCCAAGAGCGACATATGAAGATGCCTCTTTAGATGATCAAAGCAATATAGACGTGATTGTCTTAATACACAGCGGAAAAAATAAAAAAACAGAATTCCTAAATTAGCTATCTGTTAGCTACCCGCTTGTCTTCGGATGCTTTATTTGCCAAAATCTGCTAAAATCTGAAAACCTAAACCCTCAGCCTACTCAATTCAAATTTTGAGCACCCGATAGTTTAAGGGGAAACAAAAACTTCGAATCAGACTTAAAGCCTGGTATGAATAATTTATGTTACATCTCAGTTTACTGATAAATAGTGAGACCACGCCGCTTAGCGGAACGGGTTTCCCCTCACTAATGTCTCTTTTCAAAACATATATTTTGCAAATCCTTTCCTGCAACCAAACTGTAACTGATTATAATTATAATATAGCAATATCCATTATGCTAAAACAGAAAATGAAATATACTATCTGTTTAAAATTTAAACTATCCGTTCTAAATTCTGAGCTATCTGCTCTTTTCTGGACTATCTATCTTAAAATTGATTATAGCAATATCTCTTATGCTAGCTAATGGGCTATCTGCCCTAAATAGGTAAAAAGGGTGGACTAACCGTCCTTAAAAATTTAGCAAGGTCCGTTATGCTAATAAATGAACTATCTACTCATATAAGAGCTAAATGCTCTTTTTGAACTAACTGTCCTCTAGGCTGACTGCCCTCAAAATGGACCGACTTTCCGAATTTAAAATGAGCTGACTGCCCGAATTTTCTTTTGGGTTAACTACCCTTCAAATATCTGAGCTAACTGCTCTACAAAATATCTGAGCTAACTGCTATTTAAATTTTCCTTGAAACCTTTTCAGAATGATTTAATCCATCAAATCATATATATACAAGGAAAATATATCTTTAGCTTTACTCTAAGCTATTTTGCCATGTTATATATACTTTACTCAAAATAATGTTGATGATGTTCAATAAGGATTGTCTATCCTTTATAATAATTTAATGTCCATTATAACTTAAAACACTTAGGCTATCTACCTAGTTCTTATTGATGTGCACGTAAATGTGCATATATTTACATCCATATTTTATCTCTTTTTATTTAAATAAACATTATATTAGGGCATTTTAACATGTTTAGAACCAAAATTCAATTATTTTCAAACCATCATATTTTCATCTTCATTCAGGGGCAAAATGGTCATTTTTGTGCTTGTGTCAATTTAAGAATTTTTACTTGGACATTTTTTGATAATTTTTATAGGAATTTGGATGCATATGGAAGAGGCTTATATGAAGTTACATGCATGCACAAATGAAATACAAAGGAATAAAGAGGAAATAATTCAAGTTCAAGATCATGGAGGACCGCACCCACTTACCTAAATGTACAATTATGAGCTAATGGACAACTAAGTGGAGGTTAAAGCTTCATGCATAACAAATAATGGATTAATTAGTGGCTAATGGTTACTTGGTGGCCACACTTCCTAAAGGGAATTTTGGGAAGCACCCTAAAAATGGAATTAGGGTTTTATGCATGTTTAAATAGCCCACTTGTGTACATGAAAAGATTATCTACTCTTTCATTTTACTTAGGAAATTAAGAGATCAAATTGTAAGCTCAATGTTCTATGAAATAAAAATGGCTTCCAAGCCTCTTTCTTCTCTCTTTTCTACATGCTTTTCTTTGTTTTATTGTTAATGTTTATTTCTATACTCCCTTTCCTTTAATGTTCATAGCTTAGATTTACATTTATGCAAGTAGTGTAGCTTTAATTTTTATGCAATTAGTTACTAGTTAATCTCTCTTTCTTCCTTTGCTTAGTTTTCATTTCTTTGCTCTTTCATGTTGAAATTTACAAGTGTTGCTTCAATGCCACAAATGAGTAGCTAAACCCTTCAATTTAGGGGTAATGAAGCTCTCAAATATTATGTAATTTCAACATTTCTATGATTTATGATCTCTTTGTCTATGCTTCATGAAAGTAAATTTTGATGCAAGTTTATACAAGTGGGTTTGATAGCTTATGTTGCTTTTGCAAATGAGCTATTCTTATTCAACATAAACACAAGTTGCATCATCATTTGCTAATCCATTTTTGATTTTTAAATGAAAGTAAAAATAAAATTTGATGATCTATATTACTAGTTACAATAGTAAATAGATCATACTTAAAATAGCTTTTGCTTTGGCTTCATTTTCATGAGAATTATAAGTGGTATAATTGTTGTATTATAGTTTGATGGTTTGAGTTATGTTAATTAATAACATAAACAAACCATACTTATGATAAATGCAACACTTATTTCACTTAATATCAAAGTTAGAGATCATAAATTCTATGTTTGTTGATTTACAAAAATATTAGAGTGGATTTGCCTCTAAATTGTTCTCTAGTTTAATAGTTTTTAAATCACGTTTTAATTCTAGCTTTAGTAGTTAACAACTTCATTTCACTTTGGTCTAATTTGATTGAATAGGAAATTATAAAATCTCATCAATTCCCTGCGGATCGACCCGTATTCGCCACGTACTACAAAGTGTACACCGTGAGCTTGCAGTAAATTTAAATTTAAATTCGTTCGACGGCTTTCTAAACCGATAGAAAATCCGTCGACGAACAAGTTTTTGGCGCCGTTGCCGGGGAGTTGCTTTGATTTTGATTTTCTATTCTTCGAATTATTTTTGTTTGATTTTCTTTTGTGTGTTTTGTGTGTTAATTTCCAAAAAAAATTGTGTTGTGTTAGTTGTTTGATTTTTGATTGTGTGGTTGTTGTTGTTTTTAAGTTTTCGATTTGCATTGAATTTCCTATTAAAAAATATATATAACATCCACAATTTCATTCCAAAAATAATCTTCTTTTTATTCATTTCTTTTGCTCATTTCCAACTTTCTTTTTTTCCTTTCACAATTTTACATTTACATTGATAAAAAAAATTTGTGCATATAACAGTGCACTGTGCACTGTTGCACCTTACTGCCTCTTCTCAAACACACTTCTTCATAGACCAACTGAACTACTGTCTTACCCTCCCTCTACAATACATCATACATTTCACTACTTCTCCACTACCCTAACTACAACATCAGTGCTTCATCATCCAAACCCCCCCCCCCTCTGACACACTCCTCTAGCCCTGACCAACTACCATAGTGCACAACACCTTCAAAAGCCTGCACTTCAATTCAATCATTTACATACATATATCACAAGAAACTTTCACTTCACTTCAACTGTCGTTGTCCACCAAACCACCTAGACATCACTTCAATTCACCAATACAACATTTCAACCCCTTCCACCGACCAACAATACAACTCATATTTCAGTGCATACCAGAGAACTGCATCACACTTGCCTGCAACCTCAGCCACCACATCAACCATCTCCACGCATCTCTGTCACTTAGCAACAAACTTCTTCCCACTCCATCTTAACAACAAACATCACCCATCCATACTCCCGTTCAATCATTTTCACTTGAACTCCAATCACCATCTGCAACCAACTTCAAACCTTCACCACCAACACCACTTGCTCCTGAACTACTGCCATTTCAACCCTATTGTAGCTTCAATATACTGCCTTCATTCATCATCCCACAAAATTCTCAACATACAAACAAAAATAGTCCTTTCCCTCCACCTCCTTGCTGTCAAATACAGTATTTCAACCATCCACTATCCTCACAAACATCTGACAGCCACCAAGCAACATACAAGTGCACACAACCGACGACCAGACAACCCAAAAACTTCCTTATCGAACATACTTCACAACAAACACTATCACCAAGCCTACAAAGTTTTGCAAACCCATAGTCTCCCTCAATCACTTCACTGCCCCGCAACCATATCCATACAAGCACCACCTGAACTACACTTTCCTCCACAAACAACACACCTTCATTTCCAAATTTCACTCTACATCACTCGGCAATACCATCCAAACCAACAGTTCAACAAATATCCACTGACCAGTTCTTCGATCCACCACCGACAACCACTACTCACCATAACTACCACCCATCACTTACAGTCATCCTCTTAACAAATTCACTTGCCGTCTCCATTATCAACGCATCACCATTTCCTCACAGCAACATATTCAACCCCCTGCCTGTCACACGAACTCCTCCAATTCACCTCAACAAATCACAACCTCCCAAACCAATCGCAACCGCCATCCACCTTAAATTCAAAATCGAAGCAGCCCAACGCCATCGCCGAACTCTAGAAGCCCAAATCGACTACATCACTAAATCAAGATTCTTGATTCTCGAACTCTGCTCGAACCACAGATTGACGACGCCTAAAACCAAATCGCTAACCTCACCTTTGACGAACTCCAGCCGCTTCCTTCCCCTGCCACCAGAAAATTCACAAATCATTGACTTCACCCCTCAATTCCGCGACATCGAATAGCCTATTCCAATTCACGAAATCATAGCACAACGCAACCTGATTTTGAATCGCTAATCACTGATTGATTTAGACGAGTTGATGTTCTGTCGCACTGTCGAATTTTCCATTTTCACGTTTTGAACTTAACAGAGATAATTTTAACGTGTTGCTAATTAGTGGCTTGGGTTATTGTCCTATAATTGTTTTAAAATAAATGGGCTGAGTTTATTTTGGGTCGGGGTTTAGTGTTGTATGTGTGTAACTGATTTTGTTAAGTTTTTACAAAAAAAAACAAGTTCTAATTTCTACTTTTAGTTTTCATTTGTTTAGTTTTCATTTGTTTAATTTTCATTTTTCATTTGTTTTCACTTGTTTTAGTTTTCATTAATTTTATTTTCAATTGTTTTGTTTTTCACTTATTTTGTTTTTCATCTTTGATAAACATACTAAATAATAATAAAAATTGTTGAATATATCTTATGTTTCATCTCAAGTTGCCAAAGCAGAAATTAAAAAGGAAGAAGTGCTTGCCCAAATAAACTGCTTTGCCTTGCAAAAAAAATTGCCGCTTAAAAAAAAATCTGCTAATAATCTGCACGCTCTGGTATTGTGCTTTCATCTCTAGTGCATTGTTGGTTGCTTGCATTTGCATTTATATATACAAAAAAAATTACAAAATCCAAAAACAAAAACAAACTTCATTTTAGTTGCATTGTAAATTCACGTTTAATTTTTGTTTTGCATCCATCTCATCTTATTTTCTTTTCTAAGGGCAATACCCCAATTCACATAAGGTGAGGGATTTCATCACCCTTTCCTTAGCCCACAAACGCATTTCATCGTAGAATTTGACTAATAATAAATGTTAGACATTCGACTTAAGGGTGTCGCGAACTCATCTAGGGCTTAATTGTATCTTCACAATTGTTTTCTTTGAACAATTTTATTTCTTGGTGTCTAGGCTACGGCAGAGTAATAACCAGTTATAAAAATTACGGTGATACGTAAATATTATACTGGTTGTTCCTCTGAAGGTACTTAAACCTTCGGCTGCATTGCTACGGTGATTCGTGGTGCACTGATAACCCCTGCCCATTACCTGGCTGAGAAATATTTTTGTTGATTTAAGATAAAGTGTGATTATACAATTTTGGGTTAGGAGCTACTAAGGACAGAAAACTGTAATTAAGTCCTTTGCATTCATTTAGTTGCATTAGTTCATGCATATATAAAAAAAAACAAAAATCCGAAATCCAAATAAAAAATTGTAAATTTTTCTTAACTTAGTTTTTAATTCCACAAAAAAAAATTAATTAAAACCTTCTTAAAAACAAAAATTTGAAAATTCAAAAAAAAATCTACAAAAACAAAAAAATATATAAAAATTTGAAAAACCAAAAACAAAACAAAAAAATCAAACTTCTCTTTTGAAAATAAATTTCACTTGGTAAATATTTTTCTTCCTCTAAAAAAAATTTTCACTTCGATTTTCAAATCTTCTTTCATTCACTAAACTCGATTCTAACTTCTTTCTCTTCTCGACTTTCACTTGTGCATGAGTACTTGGACTCGTGACACAACAACAAATCGTTGGACTCGCGACCCTTCTACAAACCGTTTAACTCGAACAGACGATCCTCCCGAAATGGCAAACGAAAACGGCCCTCGAACTCTCATGGATAGAATCTTTCCCGATAGAGTTTCTATTCCATCTTGCATCATGTTACCCGCCCCTACGGGTAACCATTTCGAAATTCATTCAAACCAAATTGACACTCTTCCGAAATTTGGCAATTTTGAACACGATGATCCATACATCTTCTTGACTAAATTCGAACAAGTTTGTGCAACCATTAAACTCCAACAACTTTCCGATGACGGAATCAAACTTCGATTAATCCCATTCGCTCTTACGGATTACGCTAAAAAATGGTTGTACAGCTTACCATCGAACTCGATTAAAACTTGGGAAGAATTCGTAAAATCTTTCTTAAAAAAGTTCTACCCTTTGGAAAAAACGAGTAGAATTCGAAATGAAATTGTAAATTTTCATCAATTCAAGGGAGAACCATTCGGAAAATATTTTGAAATATTCAAAGAGCTTTTGATAAAATGTCCACACCATAACTTCGAAAAATGGACAATTTGCCAAATCTTATACGATGGACTCGAAAACAGCTCACGAACCATGCTCGAATCAATGTGCCAAGGTAACTTTCTTACCCAACATCACGACGATGCTTGGCAATTTCTTGAAAACCTCACCGAAAAATCATCCCAATAGGAACGATCAAATGAAAAATCAGTTTACTCACGATCGAGTGCACACTCGATAGGATCTTCTGTTGCTTTGGAAGCTAAGATCGATGCAATGATTAAAAAATTCGATAACGTTTTCTCATCGAATCAAATGAACCAAACTTCCCAACCGATGTGTTATAAATGCAACGATCCTAATCATATAGCCGATCAGTGTCCCAATTTTGTCGAACAAATCAATGCTTTCAATAAAGCCAAAAACGACCCGTTTTCTCCAATGTACAATCCTGGTTGGAGAAACCATCCCAATTTTGCGTGGAACCAAAACAATCCCAACACGAATACGATTCGTCCCAATTTGCAAGCATTTCCGAATAATGCTTCGAATCCTTCCTTTCAACCCAACAATTTTCAACCAAACTTTGCGGGCCCGTCCCATAATCAACCGCAACAATCAAATTTTCAACCAAATTCTGCTCATCCTCCCCAAGACGATAAATGTTTAACTTCTCTTGAGAAAACTCTTGAAACGTTGGCTAATGCAACTACTCAAAGCCTTCAGTCAAACAGCAATTTGCAAAATTTATTGACTTCATATATGCAAAACATAAACCAATCGATTGCAAAACTCGAAATGCAAATGAGTCAATTAGCCACATCTGTAAGTGAATGCGGACGAGGAACATTCCCAAGCCAGCCCCTTCCAAATCCCAGAAATCAAAACGCAAATTCAAATCAAGCCCATGTTGTTCAAGATAGCAACATCACCCAATTGAATGCTATCACAACTCTTCGTTCTGGGAAACAAATCGATAATCAAGTCGTTAATCCAAACGATTTACCGGAAACTTCTCTCGATACTTCTAAAACAACGAATGAATCTGAACAGAACGTGGAGCCAAACGTTGAATCGAAGGCCAATCAAAACTCTCCTTCTTCTACTCGAGTAGACCCGCCTACCGAGTATCGTGTCCCATTTCCACATCGTCTTCAACCAAAGAAACACTCGGACCAAATGGAAAAGATGTTGGAAATTTTTAAACAAGTCAAAGTTAACATTCCGCTTCTTGACATCGTTCAGCAAGTCCCAACTTACGCGAAATTCCTTAAGGACTTGTGTACCCAAAAGCAACACACTCAAGTGCCAAAAAAAGTCTTCTTAGCCGCCAGTCTGAGTGAAGTCTTGTCCCAATCCATGCCTGTAAAATACAAAGATCCTGGCTGCCATACGATTTCGTGTACAATTGGTGACAAGACGATTAACAAATGTTTGATAGACTTAGGCGCGAGTGTCAACTTTATTCCATATTCCGTGTACGAACAATTAGGCTTAGGTGAGATCAAACCCACAAAAGACACGCTTCAATTTGTCGATCGTTCCATTAAGAAGCCCATGGGAGAAATCGAAGACGTGCACATTCAAGTAGGGCAATTCATATTCCCCGTTGATTTTATTGTTCTCGAAACACAACCCGTGACAAATCCCGGAAGTCAAATTCCATTGATTCTAGGCCGACCATTTTTAGCCACCTCAAATGCCTTAATCAATTGTCGTAACGGATCGATGAAAATCTCTTTTGGAAACATGACTTTGGATCTCAACATTTTCAACCTTGAAAGCCAATCGAACGAACCTCGTGACCAAAAGTTAGTGCCGTTCACGAAAACTTTGAAAACGAAACACTTGATTTTAATGATGAACACGAGGCCGAGTATGAAAAATTGTTTCATAAAATTCCCAACGAAATTGAATACACTCTTCCCTTTGAATCACTTCAAGTTGAGTCCGATTCTCAATCAAACTCTTTGATCAAAAAACTCCCGAAGTTGGACCTCAAACCACTTCCTGATCACCTTAAGTACGCATAATTAGGTGATAACGAAACGTTGCCCGTCATAATTTCCGCAACTCTCTCTCTTGATCAAGAAGCTTCTCTTCTCTCTATTCTTTCGAAAAACAAGGAAGCGATTGGATGGTCGATCTCCGATATAAAGGGAATTAGTCCCGCTCTTGTCCAACATCGCATTCATTTAATCGACGATGCCAAGCCTGTTCATGACGCGCAACGAAGGCTTAACCCAAAAATGAAAGATGCGGTATGTGATGAAATTCTTAAACTTCTCGACAACGGAATCATTTACCCAATCTCCGATAGTTCATGGGTTAGCCCAATTCACGTTGTACCGAAAAATTCTGGACTAACCGTTGTCAAGAACGATTCAAACGAACTTATTCCAACTCGTACTCAAACGGGTTGGCGTGTTTGCATTAACTACCGAAAACTAAATGCCGCAACACGAAAAGATCACTTCCCCCTTCCTTTTATCGACCAAATGCTCGAACGTTTAGCCGGCCATGAATTTTACTCCTTCCTTGATGGTTATTCCGGCTATAACCAAATTCCCATCGCTCCCAAGATCAAGAGAAAACGACTTTCAAGTGTCCATTCGATACCTTTGCTTATCGACGTATGCCATTCGGACTTTGTAACGCTCCTGCGACCTTCCAACGATGCATGGTTGGAATCTTTTCCGACATGATTGAACGCTTTCTAGAAGTTTTTATGGATGATTTCTCAATCTTTGGCGATTCTTTTTCCCAATGTTTACATCATCTCGAATTGGTTCTAAATCGATGTTAAGAAAAACATTTGACTTTGAATTGGGAAAAATGCCACTTTATGGTCAAACAAGGCATAGTCCTTGGACATATCATCTCAAATAAAGGCATTGAGGTAGATAAAGCGAAAATCGATGTCAGTGCAAATCTACCCATTCCCAAAACTGTTAAGGACATTCGATCATTTCTTGGACACGCTGGCTTTTACCGACGCTTTGTGAAAGAATTTAGCAAAATTGCTTGCCCTTTGACAACTCTTCTTGGAAAAGACGTTCCTTTCGATTTTAACTCTAATTGTATCTCTTCTTTTGAACGTCTTAAGAACGAACTCATTTCTGCTCCAATCATTTGTGCACCCAATTGGGATCTTCCTTTCGAATTAATGTGTGATGCTTCGAACTTTGCCGTTGGTGCTGTCTTAGGACAATGCATCAACAAGATCCTTCACGTGATTTACTACGCGAGTATGACTTTGAACGACACTCAACTCAACTACACAACAGCCGAAAAAGAGCTTCTAGCTGTCATTTTTGCTCTCGAAAAATTCCGACAATACTTGATAGGGTCACACATTACTGTGTACACGGACCACTCTGTGCTTCGATATCTCTTCGCTAAAAAGGATGCCAAATCCCTCTTGATTCGTTGGATCCTTTTACTTCAAGAATTTGACCTTACAATTAAAGACAAAAAAAGGATCCGATAACGTCATAGCCGATCACTTGTCTCGTCTTCCGAACGCACATCTTCTTTGCTAATCAATGAAAACTTCCCCGATGAACAACTCCTTTCAATTTCTATCGACCCATGGTACGCTGATATAGTGAACTACTTAGTCACTAAAGAAACTCCCTCATCGTGGTCCAAACAGGACAAATGCAAATTCATGTCCCAAGTGAAGTATTTCTATTGGGACAATACAACTTGTTCAAATATTGTCCCGACCAAATCATTCGACGTTGCATTCCGGATAATGAGATTAGGAGTGTTCTTTCATTTTGCCACGATCAAGCATGTGGTGGACATTTCGGTCCTCGAAAAACTGCGGAAAAAGTGCTTCAGTGTGGTTTCTATTGGCCTTCTCTTTTCAAAGACTCGTTTGAATTTTGTAAAACTTGCGATTGATGTTAAATGCTTGGACGAAATTCTCGATGAGATATGATGCCTCTAAACCCCATTCTTACGATCGAAATCTTTGATGTATGGGGTATAGACTTTATGGGAACTTTTCCCAATTATTTTGGAAACTTGTATATCCTTCTCGCTTTCGATTATGTTTCAAAATGGGTCGAAGCCGTTCCTTGCAAAACCAACGACCATAAAATTGTTGTGAAATTTCTCAAAGAAAACATCTTTTCGAGGTTCGGCACACCTCGCACAATAATCAGTGATAACGGGACCCATTTTTGCAACCGTTCTTTTGAAACTTTAATGAAAAAATACTCGATAACCCACAAGTTATCCACTCTGTATCATCCTCAAACTTGTGGCCAAGTTGAAGTTTCAAATCGACAAATAAAACAAATCTTGGAGAAAACTGTCAATAAAAATCGAAAAGATTGGTCTCAGAAATTGACCGACGCACTTTGGGCTTACCGTACTGCTTTTAAAACTAACCTTGGGATGTCCCCATTTCGTTTAGTTTACGGTAAAGCTTGCCATTTACCCGTTGAAATCGAACACAAAGCGCTGTAGGCAATTAAGAACTTAAACTTTGATCTTGAGAAAGCCGGCGAAAACCGAAAACTACAACTCAACGAACTAGAAGAACTTAGGAACGACGCATATGAAAACGAGAAAATTTACAAAGAAAAAAAACCAAAGTTTTTCATGACAAGTCAATCCTAAGGAAAACGTTTTCGCCTAACCAAAAAGTTCTTTTATATGACTCAAGACTTCATTTATTCCCTGGGAAACTTAAATCGAGGTGGACCGGACCATTTGTGGTACGAACTATTTTTCCACATGGTGCCATAGAAATAGAAAACCCCAGGGATGGATCGGTTTTCAAAGTCAACGGTCATCATCTGAAACCTTTCTTGGATTTGCCAAATAACCAAGAGGAGGAGCTCATGATCCTTCATGAGCCAAGCTACGTCTAGTAAGAATGTTAACCCTCTTTTGTAAATATGTACATATTTTTTCCCCGTTACACTCATTATATCATGCATTGACTGTGGGGACACAGTCAAAATTAAGTGTGGGGGGGAGTCTCATTTTCATTTTTTTTAAGTTTCATGGCATTTTTGATTTTTGATTTTTTTTAAGTTAAAAAAAAATCTAAAAATTTCAAAATCTCAAAAACATTTTCTTTTTAGCATTTTGATTTATTTTTGAAGAAACACTATGGGATAAGTATAAGTTTTGGTTAATAAATTGAAATTTTGAAAATTTATTTGTCTTAACAAAAATAAAAATGAAGTTTGATTACAAATAACAATGGTTTAACTAGTATATAAGAAGGTTCATAAGTGTTAATTATGAAGTATGTTCTAATTGGAAATCTTTGTGTAAAAAAAAGTGGTAAATTTAAAGTAAAGGATATAACATTTTTATCTTCTAAGTTTAATGGTGCTAAGATGATTTTGCAAAACTCTCTCTTTCTAAAAAAAATTGATAAAAAAACACATTTGTATATATGTATATATATATTTTTAGCACCTAGAGTCATGTGTTCACACTCGTGTGTTCACTCGCCATGCTCTGTACCCTTCTCACGTAAGCCCAGGCAGTGCATGATCGGTACATCTGGCCTCAGTTTATCTGAGTTAGGTGTATATAAATAAAAATTCTTTTTAATAACGCCTACAGTCGATAAGTGTTCACACTTGTGTGTTCACTCGCCACGCTCTGTATTCCCCTCACATCAGTCCGCAAGGCAGTGCACGGGTAATATATCTGGCCTCAGTTTATCTGAGTTAGGCATATGTAAATATTGTTAATATCAATAAAATTTTCAAAAGAAAAAAAATGGAGAGAGTAAGAAAATGAAATCCAAGTACTATTTTTACTTATTTGATTTAACTTGTTATTGAAAAGAAATGAAAATACCACTTTAATAAACTTTGATAATCAACTAAAGATTCATTTCATAGTTACACTTTGTAATCAACTGAAACACTGTTGTCTATTTGCTATGATAACTTGATTTTTTTTGGAAATTTTGACAAGTAAATGACTTAAAATTTTCAAAACAATGACCAAAACCTATATTTAACTTATGAGTGTCGAATTGAAAGTGAATCCTTCATTTGTAAATATTTTCAAAAACTTGCATTCATCCCATTGTAAATAAATCTTGCATTTTGTAAATATTTTCACTTTGCATTTGGATTTTGTGGGTAGTATCCGCTGAAAACCCTCACGAGACAACACTCGCCATACTAGGGACACCCAGAGGTTTAACGGCTTGTTGCATACGCTCAATGCAATCGTGCTCCCTACGAAAATGGATTTATCTTAGTTTCCTTTCTTCGAGGACGAATAAAAAGATAAGTGTGGGGGTATTTGATGTGCACGTAAATGTGCATATATTTACATCCATATTTTATCTCTTTTTATTTAAATAAACATTATATTAGGGCATTTTAACATGTTTAGAACCAAAATTCAATTATTTTCAAACCATCATATTTTCATCTTCATTCAGGGGCAAAATGGTCATTTTTGTGCTTATGTCAATTTAAGAATTTTTACTTGGACATTTTTTGATAATTTTTATAGGAATTTGGATGCATATGAAAGAGGCTTATATGAAGATACATGCATGCACAAATGAAATACAAAGGAATGAAGAGGAAATAATTCAAGTTCAAGATCATGGAGGACCCCACCCACTTACCTAAATGTACAATTATGAGCTAATGGACAACTAAGTGGAGGTTAAAGCTTCATGCATAACAAATGATGGATTAATTAGTGGCTAATGGTTACTTGGTGGCCACACTTCCTAAAGGGCATTTTGGGAAGCACCCTAAAAATGGAATTAGGGTTTTATGCGTGTTTAAATAGTCAACTTGTGTACATGAAAAGATTATCTACTCTTTCATTTTACTTAGGAAATTAAGAGATCAAATTGTAAGCTCAATGTTCTATGAAATAAAAATGGCTTCCAAGCCTCTTTCTTCTCTCTTTTCTACATGCTTTTCTTTGTTTTATTGTTAATGTTTATTTCTATGCTCTCTTTCCTTTAATGTTCATAGCTTAGATTTACATTTATGCAAGTAGTGTAGCTTTAATTTTTATGCAATTAGTTAATAGTTAATCTCTCTTTCTTCCTTTGCTTAGTTTTCATTTCTTTGCTCTTTCATGTTAAAATTTACAAGTGTTGCTTCAATGCCACAAATGAGTAGCTAAACCCTTCAATTTAGGGGTAATGAATCTCTCAAATATTATGTAATTTCAACATTTCTATGATTTATGATCTCTTTGTCTATGCTTCATGAAAGTAAATTTTGATGCAAGTTTATACAAGTGGGTTTGATAGCTTATGTTGCTTTTGCAAATGAGCTATTCTTATTCAACATAAACACAAGTTGCATCATCATTTGCTAATCCATTTTTGATTTTGAAATGAAAGTAAAAATGAAATTTGATGATCTATATTACTAGTTACAATAGTAAATAGATCATACTTAAAATAACTTTTGCTTTGGCTTCATTTTCATGAGAATTATAAGTGGTATAATTGTTGTATTATAGTTTGATGGTTTGAGTTATGTTAATTAATAACATAAACAAACCATACTTATGATAAATGCAACACTTATTTCACTTAATATCAAAGTTAGAGATCATAAATTCGATGTTTGTTGATTTACAAAAATATTAGAGTGGATTTGCCTCTAAATTGTTCTCTAGTTTAATAGTTTTTAAATCACGTTTTAATTCTAGCTTTAGTAGTTAACAACTTCATTTCACTTTGGTCTAATTTGATTGAATAGGAAATTATAAAATCTCATCAATTCCCTACGGATCGACCCGTATTCACCACGTACTACAAAGTGTACGCCGTGCGCTTGCGATAAATTTTAATTTTAATTCGTTCGACGGTTTTCTAAACCGATAGAAAATCCATCGACGAACACTTATATTCGAAACCTTTGTTTAAAACCTTTAAACAACCTTTCGAAAACATAGAAGGTAACTCCTTCAAAACCATTTACAAAACCCTTCGAAAGTATTGAAGGTAACTCCTTTATATCCTTTAATAAACCTTTCGAAATCATTGAAGGTAACTCCTTCTATACCTTTTAAAAGCTTTCCTTTTACAAGCTTTAAAACATATGACGTCCACCTTTTAAATCCTTTAAACCTTAGCCTTTCGAAAACGTTGCAAAACCATACCTTTCGACCTTGTCGGAAGGTTTCTTTTCGACCTAGTCGAAAGGTTTCACCTTTCGACTTTGTCGAAAGCCTGGGGTACCTCCCCTATATAATAAACCTTTTGAAAGCAATGTAACTCAAAACCTTTCGAAGACATTGGGTTCAATTTAAAACAGGTGGAAAACCTTCCGAAACCAATCAAAGTTAACTACTTTAAAACGTTTCGACTTAAAACATTTGGATTATGCAAAAGGATCAGAAAAACATTAGAGTCGAAAGCAACTGCTTCGAAACCTTTATAAAACCTTTCGAAACCATTCGAAAACAATGAAGTTTTGGTGTTGGAACCAACCCTTCGAAATCAATGGAGAGAGGAGACAAGTTTTAAAAAACAAAAGATAACCTTTGACTCCATCTGTGTCAAAAGGTTAGGAAGCGGCAATAATGCTTTCGGCCTTATCGAAAGCTATACCTTTCGACCTTGTCGGAAGGTTTCATTTAAGACAAGAAAGCAAACGAATCGAAACCTTTTTCTTTTAAACCTTTTTGACAATTTTGAAGGCTCTTTGTGAAAAGTTAGCTGGCATATTTTCTTTAAACCAAAACAAAACTTCATCTCTTTCTAAAGCTATAAACTTTCATCCCTAAAACTTTCGACTCCATCCAATCCACTACGTACCAGTTGCTTGATACCTTGTGCATTGGTATTTGACCTAGCCGAAAGGTTTGATACCTTTCGACTTTGTCGGAAGGTCTATAATGAAGGTGGAAGCTCTGCTGAAAGGGTTGAAATAGAAGAAAGACTATTTATTTGTACTTTAAAACAGTTCTTTTGTACCCCACCTGCCTTGTTTGTCTGAATTCGATTGGTTGCCAGAATTTTATGTTCAAAAGTGCTGCCAACTTTCCTTATTTGGAAATTTAAATAATTTTGAAAATGCCCCTTTCTCCTTTATAATTATATTAAACATTTTAGTCCCATAACTTAAATAATTTTATATAACTACTAAAACACCTTGAAAAATCCTGGAAAAATTCCAGAAAATCAAATAATATGTTCTCTTCAACATATAAAATTTTCCAATCCAAACTATAATTATTTTTCCCGTAAATAATTTTATAATCCAAATTAACCTTTTCTTCCTTAGAAAATTCATAATAATTCCACAGAAATTCTGAAAATTCTGAATTTCGAAACCCATCTTTAAAATAACTTTTTAGATCATCATAAAAATTCGCAAGGCTAACGGATGTCATTTAATAGGGTTTTATCTTAAAATATGCCATAAAATCTATATGAACATATATAAATCATCAACATGTATATATAATCTTTTTATCATTCAAACACATGGAAAATCTTTGCAAAATCATTCGGAATTAACCTTAAAACCAAAACCAAAATTATTTAGAGATGTAACATTACTCACCTTTTTCTTTAATGATTAAGGAGCTTGAGATTTGAATGAGTTTGATTTGAATTTGCTTTCCTTAAGCTTCTCTTTTGTTTCCTCTTCTTCTTCCTTCATTAATGGTGGCCGACCAAGCTTTTAAATTTTTGAAAGTGAGAATGAACGTGTGTTTTGAAATACATAGCCTAAGGAAGACAATATAGTAATGGCCTCTTTCCTATAATACCCCTCCTCTAATTCATTTTAAACCTTTCTTTTAATTTATTAGTTAAAAGGCACGACTACCTTAATTAAATCAAATTTCAATCCCCTTATCAACATATTATTTTATTTAGTTTATCTAACTAAATCTCCTAAATAATGTTATCAAAAATCTGGTGTGTTACACCTCCTAAGCGACTTTGTTGGCCTTATCCTTTTCTTTGATGGCCTTAGCTAGTTTTGCCTTTAGCTCATCAACTTCTTTCTGTGCGGAATCCCTTTCTCGCATAATAACAGTGTTGTGATGCCCCATTTCCTGCACCAAGTCCATGTGCGTTTTCCTCATCTCCTCCATTGACTTCCTGGCCTCCTCGGCTCTCTGCTCAGCCCCCATTTCTGTTTTCCTTGAAGACTCGAGCTTATTGGTAAGCGCTGCTATTATTCTGCCTTTTTGAGAAAGGTTGCCCTCCAGTTTCTTGATCATTTTAGCTCGCTCAAAGGACACAGCCGAGACCCGTTCCGCCTTTTTGACCCACTCCCGATACTAGTTGTACGCGTCATGCACATAGTCTTACACTAATTTCTCTATGTCATTTGGAATTTTCTTCAAGTTAGGAGGGAAGTGGAAGCCATAGAAACATATATTCAGAAAATCTTTCTTCAGCTTGGCAATGCGGATGGCTCCTTCACCAGATTACTCTATGATAGTTTGTTCTACGATGGCTGGAGTTTCTATCTCAGTTCTGCGGCACTGATCGCCGGTTCTTGGAGCGTGAGACTGCGCTACTTGATGTGAAGGTTCTAAAGGAGGCCTATCGGAGCCAGAGGGTTTAGAAGGTCCTTTTTATGGCGGAGATCGCGACCTAGAACGTCTCCTGGTTTGATATGATCGCTCCTATTCTTTATCGTGGTACTCGCGTTCTTGGCTAGAATGGTAGCAACGGCCGTAATCCCTTTCGCTCTTGCGGCGATGTGAGTTGGAATGCGATCCGGATGAATGGCACGGAGAGCGAAGTTTGCTAAGCATGGAGCCTTGTTTCTCCATCGTGTTTGCAAAACGAAAAGAGAAATAAAGTTAGTTATCGCCATCATGTGGTGCCGTGAAGTGTGTGTATGCATGTGCAAACCCCCCAACCGACCGATTGCGGTAGCCTTGCTTATTGGAGTTAGCTCCCCTATATCTATTGAAGGTAGGCTTGCGCCGGTTCTTGAAGGGGAGTGGAGCCCCTCTAGCCCATGATCAGGGAATGACAATATATCATCCAGAATAGGAATGTCTGATAACCCTTTCAATGAACTCTCCGTCTGCGAAGAAGAGGTCTCCTGACCTATAGAAGTTGTAACGAGCTGAGCTGCTTCAATAGTCTTCTGGTCTTAGCTTTATGGGCAATAGTTTTGCTTTTTCTCTTTGATTTCGATGGCCGAGGGCCCTACGGAGGCACGGCCACGGGCTCATGACCAGCTGATATATATTCATCATCGCGAGGTTCGATGATTATTACACCGGACGTGGCCTAAGCTCCCTCGACTGGGGGCACGATAGGAGTCCGTCTTCCACTTTGTATTACAGGGCCACTCTGGGGACCCCCGTCAGCCCTATGCTCTGACCTCTTTCTATAAGCCCAACGACAATCAAGTTGTCATCAGTAAGGACTTCGTCTATTTCCCTTAGTTCAGCATGCACCGCTTGAAGTGTCCTCACTATTTCTTTAAAATGTGCTCCTTCAGGCCAAGGAATAACAACTGCGAAAGAAACATAACAATGAGTTCAACATCGATTTATATTATCTAGTTAATTGACAAACAAGTGAAAGTACTTACGTCTGACCAGCCATCGTCTGGCGAACCCCGATAGGCATCTCATGAAGAACCACTCTGTTTTGTAGTAGCTCAACTTACTCCACGCACCTGCCACCACTTGACAGTTCCTGACAGCTTCTAGGAAAGTGAACGACAGATTATCTCCCCGACTCTTAACATTAAATAAGTATCTGATCTCTTCGACAGTCGGGGGACGAAGGAGATGCTCCATAAATATAATGAACATGCTATTGAGTAGTGCATATTCGTTGGGATGAAGCTGAGAAGGCGCGATCCTCAGGAAAAATAGAACGTCCCGAATAAACTGATTGAACGGGGGCAATGTTCCAGCCACGCACATGAGTCTACTGCATGCGGTGAACCCTTCCGGGGGATTATGCGCTCTATCTTCTGGCCCTGGTAATTGAACTTCTTCCAAAGATAGTCCATGCCTAAGACAAATTCTATCCAGCATTTCTTCTAAGATCTTGGACTGGACGGAGTCCTCCGGATTCATAACCAATACTGCATCTGGCAGTTCATCCAGAGCAGGGTATACTATATCTACCGCGATGTCTGGCACTTCGATTCTAGGAAACGGAGGACTTTGAACTCCTTGTTGCTTTGAGCTTCCAGGATCCATAGCTATTGAACTCAGTAAAAACCGTTATTAGATGGAAAGAAATCCATGTTCTCCCCGGTGCAAAGTGAGTGATCGTGTTGTGTAGTGAAGTGCTGCGCAATACTCTAAATTTCTACAAGTTTGAAAGATGGTAAAATGACAAGACTTCGAGATTCGACTGGAGTGACTATCATCGCTGAACGTCTCAACCGTGCTATCCTGACTTCGAAGAACGATCCACGTTAAGATTGGTTATGTTTATCAAGTTACTGTTCCATCGGCGAGCTTTGAAGTATGGTCATATATGCAGTTTACAATGAAGTCCAGATATGCAAGGCTAAAGCTCGTCAGGGTTAAGTGTTCAAGTATGCAAAAAGCGATGGAGTACGTATCCATCATAGTTCACTTTGGATCGTTTCCCTAAAGCCATCATTTCGTATCGATCAGTGATGAAGACCGATAGCCTTCTTCGTATCGATGGAGCATTCGTATCAATCCAACGCTCGTATCGATCACCTCAAGTATCGATCACTTCATATCAACCTAAGGTGTTTGGTTTCGTATCCATCAATCTACATCGATACAAACTACCACACTTCTCAGATCGATCACGAGGACTGCTTGCAACCATTTCCAAAGCATTTTGATCAATCCCATCTCCCATCGATACAATTTTGAGAAAGACTTGAAGTCAACGACTCCATCGACTCCTTCCAGTGCTCTCCTTCTTCTCAAAACCTCCAAGTCACCATGATACACACCTTCGACCTCACCCTAGCTACACTCCAGTGCCAGCAACGCCGGAGATGGACGTGGCCATGAACGGAATGGCACGAAGTTCGATTCTTATCATTAGAAGCACAATTACATTGGTTATTTATCTAGATTGGAGGAGTTAGCTTAA
The DNA here is from genome assembly GCA_030737815.1 of Allium fistulosum. NCBI lineage: Eukaryota > Viridiplantae > Streptophyta > Magnoliopsida > Asparagales > Amaryllidaceae > Allium > Allium fistulosum. The sequence continues at coordinate 801,176,009 of CM060903.1, read as the reverse complement.
GGGTTAATGGATTGGTGTTTGGGGACGAAGGGTCTGCAGTTTTTTCTCTTTCTCCAATCGATACGAAGTAATAACAAAATCAAGTGAGGAAACAATCTAAGTACGAAAAGTATTTATACTTCTTCGTATCGATCTTAAGGACGATTTGTGTCCCAGTCATAAAACAGTTTGAAGCGGTCAACGTCTACTTCGACACGAAGAGCGCTGCACAATTATGCCTGGATCGTTTGTGTCCATCGATACGAAGCAATCATTTCGTATCCATTGATGTGAAGCCATCATTTCGTATCCATCGATCCAAGACCCAATATAACGTATCGATCGATACGAAGCACTCTGTATGTCAGTCTATCTCGTATCGATAACCATCGATACGAAGCCTACCTTCATACATCCTAGATCGATCCAGGAGAGGATTGGTATGAAGAAATGGATCATAACGACCATCGGCCGTTGTTGCAACTCGGATTTCACATCGATCCAGGAGAGGATCGATACGAAACTCGATCCAAATAAGAAAAAAGAACTTGACAACGACCCGTGAACATGCCAACATGAATGGGAGTCAGGTTAACATACATGCATGTATGCCATATTAAAATTTGATTTTCAAAGTTAACAGGGATTAAATGCCTGCCTAGTGACAATCAAAGCAATGAACAACAAATTGCTTTCACTTGACCTTCAGTTACAATGAAAACTACATGATCATTGGCAGTCTACAACTCAACATTTATGCTACTGGAAATTAATCGAGGGTTACATCTCTTGATGAAAGGACAACAACTGTTCAGCAAATTGGATAGAACCTTTTCAGAATGAAGATTGCAGCTTTTCAAAACACGTCATGTTCACACAGGACGTACTTTGGGGGGGGGGGGAAATGTTATCCCGCCTTTTGGCAAGACCGTGATACCAAGGACTTCACTAGAGACTGAAGACAATCCGCCCTGGAGATCAGTTATCTACCGGTCCACGATGGATACAGGGAAACTTGGTCCGGGTCCGAATCGAGCTACAATTAACATGGTATGCCAAGCAAAGCTACGGATGGCAACATTCCAAATTTCAGGTCAATCGAAGTTCGTATGCTCAAGTTATGGATCGATCAAGATCCATATGAAACATGTTCATTTCGTATCCATCCATTTTGTATCCATCCGTTTCGTATCCATCAAGATTTCAATGGACCTTAGCACTTCCCGGATCGATCATAGTTCACTTGTTCAACAACTACACATTTCATATCGATCACACTTCATTCAACCAACAGCTCCATTTTTCGTATCGATCAGCTACTCGATCGATACGAAGAGAGAGGCCAAAGATCGATACGAAGGAAGGAGTTCGGCATCGATACGAAACCATAGAAAAGCATCGATACGAAAGCAAAGACAAAGCATTGATACGAAAGCAAAGACATAGCATCGATATGAGGAGCAATGTATAGGATGGATACGAAGGAAGAAATCAACTCGAAGGAAGCAGTCTCTAAGCATGAAATATGGATCTCCACAAAACACTCGCGCCACGTCATCGATACGAACCCACGATACGTAGGCTTCAGCCTCACTAGCAAACTCAACATTGGATCGATCATATCTCTCGAACTACAAGTCCAAATGCCATGAAACTTTCACAGAAGCTTTCATATCAACTCAAGGACGTCCATGATCGATCGCAGCTCAATTTTAGCCATTCTTGATCGATACGAAATCCACATGGATCGATCAGGATCGATCCCAAACGACTCCAAATCGATTTTGTGGGACCACCTACACATTAGAAAGGTTATTCCGAGTTTTGGGGCAGATATTTTCAACTCTACGCCTATAAAGAGCATCTCCACACCAACTAAAAGTGGACTTTTATGATGCTGCTCTGCTGAAACTCCATTGTAACTTGAGTGGTAGCCATTGTACTGTTGTAATTCGGTTTATAATCAGCAATAAACATCAAATATTTCAAAGTGGACGTAGGCTACAACGCCGAACCACTATAAATTCTTGTCTCCTTTTACTGCTGTTCATTTTTCTAGGTGTGATTGTTAGATTAGCCTCGTTTTCCATTTTATTTCTTCATTCTAATCTCTTCAATGACATCCGAAGAGTGTTGTGCCCATTTTTGGTGCAAACACTAAGAGATACTTTATGCGACCTATTTGAGATATTATATAGCATTAGTAAATGCATACCAAAGACTTCAAACTGATCAGTTTCAATATTTCAAGGTTTTCTAAGAATTATGGGCAGAGAAAAGCCTATTCATACCTTTTCAAGAAAGATTTTGAAATCGTCAAAAGTTTATTGAAAATCAAATTAGAGAATCCTATTCTAACTAGAAGACTATTGGTTCATGAATCATGACCTCCCAGTCTGCTATTTGAGATCGGTGTCTCTATTATGAGAACAACAAGAAAGTTCTTGCAAAAGACCTTATTGAGAAAAGTTCTCTTACCAAAAGGATTCATGAGTCCAAATTATTTTTCAAAAGATGACCACTCAATATACTTTAAGGGTTTAATTATATAGTTCTTTCTTTCAAAGGAGACTCCATTTAATTGGCCAAAAATTATTTTTATATACAAATATTCAAGCCTACGATGCTATTCCATAGCACCTCCTAGAGGGAGGGACATAAGCCCACCACGCTATTCCGTTGCACCTCTTAGAGGGAGGGACATAAGCCTACGACGCTATTCCGTAGCATCTCCTGGAGGGAGAGATAGAACCCCTGACATCAAAACCACCTCTTAGGGGATGGACCAGGATAGTACTTATCAGCAACCTTCTGGAGGAAGGTCGCTCAACAAGCACAATATCCCTTTGAGATAAGGGAAGCCCAGGAAGAGGCTCATCAAACGGTGGACTAAGATGTCCAAGCCCAAAAGAGGCTCATCAAACAGTGGACTAAGATGTCCAAGCCCAAAGGAGGCTCATCAAACATTAGACTAAGACGTCCAAGCCCAAAGGAGGCTCATCAAACAGTGGACTAAGATGTCCAAGCCCATGAATAGGCTCATCAAACAGCGGAATAAGATGTCCAAGCCCAAGAAAAGGCATCAAACAAAAGAAGAAAGACAAAGATATCTACAACTCAAAACGAAAGTCAAAACCTAAAATAATTAAGGGTTAAAGAAAGAAATCTATCTACCCAAAACAAAGATGAGACCCAAGAGAGGGAAATGAACAAAGGCAAAAGGGATAAAGGTATCCGATGCCAAAAATTTGGAACAGATAAAGAGACCAAAATCATATCCAAAAGAGAATATATGAATTACAAAACCTTAGAACATCTGATGCTTGGGAAATAATTTCTACATCAAAGGACTAAGAAACATGTATCCTAAAATAAAGGAACATGAACTAAAAGAATGGGTAAAAGGAATCCATAACATGATACCAAAAGTAAAAATCTATATAAGAGTCAAAGGAATAGAATATATAGCAAGTTCTTACACCAAAGATGAAAGTGACTCAATTTAAAGATAGATTGAGTAAACCAATCCTTGGAAATAAGGCGTCCCTTTAAGATAGAAGAGTCTATATTATATATATATATATATCAACATGTTATTTGAACCATTGCACTACTAAATAGTCAAGCAATAATACAGAACCACTATTCCGAATAATTGCATGGCTTTACGGAACAACTCGGCTCCAATATAACCATATTACTACTAACTTATATGCACTTTAGGAATCACACATTTACTATTACTAGACAGATTTTTGATTTTGTGCATATATTGGATGAATTTGTAAATAGTTTATTCGTCAAATGAGATCCTGACAAGATTTTGGCTAAATTATTGATTTTGTGAACTTTCAGATTCCTTATCTCATTTCATGAAGATTTCACATTGAGTTTTATGAAGCTAAAATTTCTACGTTGGCCTTTATGATTATTTATTGACTTCATATTCTTGATTCCCATACTGGAATTTCTTGATGATTTCATATTGAATTTCTGATACTGTGAATTCTGAAGTTTCTCATTGAATTTTTATGATAATTTATCGATTTCATATTTCATATTTCCTTGTTGGATTTTTGATGATCTCATATTGAATTTCAGTTTTCGTGAATTCCGAATTCCTGCACTAATTTTTATGACGGCTTGTATCTTTGGTTCCTTGTTGGGTTTTTCGGTGAATTCATATTGAATTTCTGCTTTCATGAGTTCTGGGTTCCCTTATTGAATTTTTGATGATCTCTTACTGGATTTCTAATTTTGTGAATTCTAAATTTCCTGATTGGTTTGTTGGTAATTTTTGAATTCCGTATTGAGTTTTTATGATGATTTCCTACTGAATTTCTGATTTCATGAATTTCAAATTTCTTAATCGATTTTTACAATGATTTATGGATTCTATTCTTAATCTCCTTACTGAGATTTCATAATGATTTCTTAATGAATTGCTGATTTTGAGAATTCTGAATTTTTATATTAACTTTCATGACGATTTGTGAATGATACACACTTGATTTGCCCATGGGACTTTCGTAATAATTTCTTATCGATTTCTTGTTTTCATTTCGTGACTTCTTTGTTGGATTTCCATGATAATCAAAGATTTCATATTAAGTTTCTAATGTTGTAGAGAATAGAGATTTATGCAGATTGTTTAATATATGTGGTCCTAACGTTTTTCCGATTACATTTATGGATTCTTGGATTTTCGGATTCTTTTCATAGTGATCCTATGTATTTGAGATTCTTGAAGTTTCTTATTCGTGTGGATTTCATACTTCTGATTTCCTTGTTGAATCTTTGATGATCTCTCATCACATTTTCGATTTTGTGAATTTTAAATACTGAATATTTCATGATGATTTACAAACTTTCTATTGGGTTCCCGAGGTTGGATTTTATATAAGATTTTTTTGATAGCAGTTGGACTCACATCAAAGTGTAGGGATGGAAAATAAAATCATAGCAAAGGAACTGGATAAGACAGCCAAAAGAAGGAAATTAATCCTCGATGGCCGAGGAAAACTTGAGAATAGAGGGTTTAGTGTATGCGATGGCCGAGGAAAATAACCAGATAGTGTTTGGAATTATAAGGATACTCATCATGGTTTTGCCTCAAGATTAAGATCCTTATAGAAGTCATTGTTTGTTGTGTAGGAAACAAAGGAGGAGATTCTTTGGAATTTTTGTCCTAAAGAACAAAAGCTTCTTTCATACTAGGGGGCTAAATGTTATCCATAAAATATGCTTAAGAATAAAAGTACGAAGGAAGGAACACGAGAACATTGATAAAAATCAGAAAGCACCAAGATGGTCAAGTTAAGCATAGCTTCTGACAAGAGGGAGACATCGCCAACAACACCTTTCAAGTAGGTCAGAAAGGACGTCTCGACTGTGTCAACAGGGAGCTTTCGACAAGGTCGGAGCTTTTGACAAAGTCAGAGGCTACCATTCAAAGGCACAACAAACATGTTAATAGCATCCAAAGTGCTCAAAAAGATACCTCTCGAAGGCAATGAATAACGGACACTCTACTTTTTGCGCCAAACCATTCGAAACGTCATGGTTCGCCTTCATCACTTTTGCCGGAAAAGTATTCAACCAATTCAACACTTTCGAGAGCATATATAGCCTTTTGAAACGGTTAGGGCTACTCTCACCTAAGAAAGAAGAGCTACACCTCTGTTACCATAAAGGCATGAGGTTCCGAATTAGTTGGGTCAGAGGCTTCCGACAGAGACCATTTACAACAAAGCCAGTTTAGGTGTTTCGACTCATTCGAAGCCAAAAGAATATATGTTTCGACAGCATCCAGTGTTTTAAATCTCGGATTTTGGCCAATATCTCGGGAAAATATCTCGGCTATCTCGGGCGATATTTAAAACACTTATAACTAAATAGGCTGCCAAATCTCGGATTTTGGCTGATATCTCGGATTTTTCATCTCGGCCATCTCGGGGAGATTTAAAAGCCTGACAGCATCAAAGGTTAGTATTCGAGTCAGCCTGTGCGGCACATCAACATTTGAGACAGGAGCATACCAATAGTCCTTTCGATGAAGTCGAAAGATATCAAGCAGCATCTATCAATGAAGTCGAATGGAAACAATGCAAGAGTGAAGCCCAGCTTCAAGCAGCAACAGAAGAATAACTAAAACTCTTTCGACCAAGTCGAAAGGAATGGCTCAGGAGACATTGACGAAAGCAGAAAGACTGGCCTTACGACCGCATCGAAAGCTTGGAGTCGAAAGGTCCCCAACCCGCATCTATAAATATGACCCCATGGGTCAGTTATGGGGGAGCCAATTTCTTTCACTTCTCACTTGTATTTTCTTAAGCTAGTAAACCCTAATTCTCAAATCAAATTGGGGATTTGCTCAATTTGTACAATTGAGTTCAATAAAAAGAAAGATTATGATAATTTTGGTCATGTTACAGCTATGGAGTTCTTATGTTATACGACTATTACCATTCAACGTTTCAAACTAGTCGGAAGGTTACCCATCGACTAAGTCGAAACCCTAAGTCTTTTATTTCCTGGAAAACTTAGCTCAAATGAATTAGATTGCAATCACTACCCCTCTCGACCGAGTCAAAACCTTTTCAACCTAGCAGTTTCCTTAACCTGTTAGATCCCTTACTCATGCTTCCTTGTTAGTGTCGAAAGGTGGTTTCGACAGAGTTCTAGTCAATCCGTTCGAATGGAATTACCAAGAGGAAAAATATCCTTTCGAATGTGTCGAAAGTTACCAAGAGAGAATTTTTGATCACTTTTTCCTATTAGAAAAGCCTTAGCAATCTCCACACATTCGAAAGGACATTCCGAAAGCATTACTCATACACCAAGTTGAAATTTGAGGCGTTGACAAGTTTTCTTGTCAACAAAGACCATATCTTTATTTGGGTTACCTACTTCAGTCACCGCGGTGTTGAACCAACTCATGAAGGATTTCAAAGATTGATTTCGTCCCTGGAATAGACTAGATAAGGACATCATGTCTTTTGGTTGTGCCGTGTGAAGCCTAAACTAATCAAGGAATTTTTTTGCTAATTCGTCGAAAGTGGAGATGGATTTTGGTAGGAGCTTGGTGAACCACATGAAAGCAATTCCCTCCAAAAGGATTGGAAAACATCTACATCGAACAGCATTTGAAGCATTCGCTCCGTCCATGTACCAACTGTACTTGTACTAGTGAGGTTTCGAGTCTCTAGTTCCATCGTAAGATGGAATAGTAAGCATAGTGAACTTTTTAGGGTACCGTTCATTTAGAATGTCATCAGTGAAGGGAGTCCAGCTTGGAGCAGGTCCCCATTCGTCATCTCTCCTATCCTTACTTTCGTCCATCATGTGCTTGATCATATCCACATTATATGCCTTTGATGTTCAGTAGTCCGCTGGTTGGCTGTCAGCGACTATACCAAGTGTTTGATCTTGCAAACGATCTTGGTAAGTGGACTGAAGCCTAGGCTCTCCTATCTTTGGGAGAGCCGCTCCTTCGGAGTTCCGTTGGCTTTCGTTGATCTGGTAGGGGTATTTTGGACCTCCCTGCCAGTATTGAGTGCATCAGCGTTTTCTTCCAACTCATCGTCATCAAGTTGCTCACCATCTTCAAAGTCGGAGAGATCCACTGCTATATCTTTCCATGGGGTTTTTCCCCCTAGATTCAAGTTCATGGCGGGTTGCTTTGCAGTTGGTGGAATGCTTGCATTTCCTTTTATAGTGATTCATGTAGCTCCACCTACTGCTCCTTTTTGTTTCCGCCTTCCATTTCTTCTGTTTAGACCAGAAATAGAAGATTTTTCCTGCTCCATGGCAGCCGCAGGTTCTGGCATGGTTCTTGGAGCAGCTAGCGATTACAAGGTCAGGAGGGCATTTAATTTGTCCATAAGTGTTTTTTGACTGTTCTCCATCTTTTGATTGATTTCATCAACCATCTTATTCAATTCGCCTTCAGTGACAATTTCATGCTGGATAGAAGATCCTGGCACCTGATCCTGTGTTGGCTCCAGAATTTGCTCTGCTTAATGGATTATTAGCTCCATTGACCTCAACTTGCTGATAATTGGTTTCCTCTCCAACTATTACAGCTCCTATGGATCTTCCAGAAGCAGTTCTCTTTCATTCCGGTGCCATTTATTCTTAGCGGCAAATCTTCTAAGCAGAGATTAAGGATCTAATTTCTGAACTTGTCTAATCCAAAGTAGATAGCTAGATCTAAGCCTAAGTTGAATCCTTCTCGGTGAAAGCACCAAAATGTTAACCCAAAAAATGGATCAACACCCTGGATTGAGTGTGAAAGCACTAGCCCTATTTATCAAGGCAAATAAAATAGAAAAAGTAACAGTAAATCGTAGAAAAAGTACAGAGACAAGTGATTTTTTATAGTGGTTCGGCTGTTAACGAAGCCTACGTCCACTTTATAGCTTTGATTGATCAACTTTTGTTAATATGGAGTTTGGATTACAATATGATTCTTCTTTCCTAAGTTTGATCAAGCCACCATTATTAGAGACAACCGGAAGGATCTCAGTTACCCTTTAATGGCTATTGTGTGGAAGAAGAAGGGTGAAGAAATAGTGGTAGAGTTTCAGCCCAGATCAGAGCAGACCTCCTTTTCTGTTGTAGATGAAATAGTATTTATAGGGGTTGGAAAGCTGTTGGGCCATGAATTGCTTTGTAAGAATTCTATAATCGCCATGTAGAGATAGCTTAGAAAGCTTGGAGCCAAAATTGGCCATCCTTTTGGATCCATACCAATTTGATCCAATTAAATCGGTACAGATCCAAATCCTTAGCAAAATTTTGGCTCTGATTTGTTTGGTCAAGTTTTTTTCTTCATAATGATGTTCCTCGTATAATTTCGTAGCTTATCGACTTGTTTTGATGATGATTTTCCTATAGGTTAGATTGAACTGCATTTTGGATCAAATGAACCTTCACTTCTTGAACTCGGATGCTTGGAATGTTACCAAACTTCTTGGGTGAGCTTGGTTGAAGCATAGAATCACCATGCAAAAGGATTGGGGCCACCAAGAACTATCAATTCGGATCGGTACCGATCCAATTGGATCGGATCGGTGCAGATCCGAAAAGATTGCATATTTTTCAACCAAACTTCCTAGAGTCCTTTGTCTTGTATTTTTGGACCTTCCAATTAAGTATCGAGTCATTCTGGTTTAATCTGAATGTTCTGACTCCTATTGAATTCTGCTGGGTTAAAAACCCGGTTAACACTATCGAAGTAAAATCGATCAAAAACATAAATTCTGATGTAGATCTGAAATCGACAACCGAAGCACTATTCCCAAGGCACCCAAAATAGTAATTAAAAGACCCCTTTGCTAGTCTCCTTGCTAATCGGTTCTTAATTACTTGATTAGGCCTAATTAAATATGAATTTGATGGAATTTTGATAGGAGATGGATTAATGGAGGCTAGGACAAGTTTTTAAGAAATGGAAAAGTGATTTAGTGGCCATCTCTAACGCTGCTGTTAAACCTAATCCCGAAATGGGTTAACAGACCTAATTTCGGGCTTAGGCTAATTACCCACAAATATGCCTAATGGTTGTCAAACTTAAAACCGCCATATCTCCCAAATCGTAAGGTCAAAATTCTATTATGACTACTCTACCGAATGACAAACCATCAAATCTTTATTTTGATAGTGGTTTCAAGACCCAATTTAGCTTCTATCAATTGTTATATCTCTTATAAGTTTTCAAGAATAAATCTGTCCATAATTTATTTTAAGTGTCAAAAATGTCAAAACTCAACATTCCCTGAAGTTATAGCTTCTTTTGACCCAATTTGGTTAGGATTTATTTTTTATGCTCCACCAGTACGTAAAAATATATAGAGAATATGGGTTATTACATTCACCCTACATTAAGAATTTTTCCCTCAAAATTCCATCCAAACAAAACATAACGAAAACAATTTCAATACCAAGTATGCCTGACAACCAAACAAGTAAAGCAACATCAATCATGCAAACAAGCAAGCAATAAACATATGTAAATATCGTATCATGCAAGGTACTAACTAAGAAAAATAAAAAATAAAAATGTGAAAGCTAACGATAAATATGGAATATTACCATGTAAAGAGCTCCGCATAGCTATCCTTATGCTCTCCTCGGTCTCCTAAGTGATATCGCCTTCGCTTTCGCTCCACCAAACCTTTACCAACTTCACCGTCTTCCTCCTAAGTTTCATCGAACTTTGCTCAACTATACGAATAAGCCTATGAGATCACAATGTTTCAGGTTCAATTATAGTGTCATCCAATTTATCTGATGCCACAATTATGCCTGAGTCATGCACAAACTTCCTAAGATATGAAACTGGAATACATTTCCTACATCCACCTTCTTTTAAGGAAAGTCTGTGAGAAATGCGGATTAAGGATCTTAAGGCTAGAATTAACACTAGAGGAGGGGGGTGAATAGTGTTTTAAGAAATTTGTTAATCTTTTTGAGTTTATCTTACTTTGTTAACAATGTATACACTAATCAGACATAGATATGAACATAGAATCAAACACAGATGCAAATATAAAGTAAAAGCAGTAAAGAAAAGAACACACTGGATTTTATACTGGTTCGGAGTTACCCTACATCCAGTCCCGCACAACTAAGTACGGATTTCCTTTCAAAATCAATTCAACAATTACAACCCTCGGTTTCAAGGCTACGAGGTACACCCTCCAGAATCACAATCCTCTGGGTAGAGATACTTGATTTCCGGGGCAACAAGTTCACCCAATTGATTTCCAGGGCTACAATCACACCTTCTCTCGCTCAATTGATTACAAAAAGTCTATAACTCAGATTAGCACTTGGATCTTGTAGAGATAGTGGAGAGAATCAAAACCAGAAATTATCTAGTTAGATTCGATATTGATTTTGGCAGAGTAATGGTGTAATTTGTAAATAAGAAAGTGGAGAAGAAGAAGAGAAGTTAAATCAGAGAAAAAAGTGATTAAAATTCGTTGAAACTGACCCTTATTTATAGAAGAACAACAGCCATGACCATTCATGAAAAGTTATGGCGAATAGACACTTCTTTTGAAATTTGAATTTTGAATTAAACTGTCACCATGTCGACATGGTGCCTATGGGCATGTCGACACCCCTCAGCCAAATTTGATGTTTTGAATTTCTACAAAAATAATATTTATCTTATATTAAAACTTTATAAATATACTTGAAATTCATAAGTAAATATAAAGAACAATATATATATATATATTATTTAACTATAATTTAAATCAAAGTATAAATAATTTAAAAGTTAAATATATTATTTGAAAAGATAGTTTAAAATCAGGAGAAATTTTGACTCTGAAAATAAAGATGTTTTGAGGCTAAAATTATTTTAAAAATAGAATCGAGGGTTTTGAATCTTTTTAAGAGGAAAGTTTTGAAATCATTTCGAAAATAAGGTAATTTTGAAAAATCATTTGAATTAAGCTTAGTGGATACAAAACAATGTCCCACTAGATTTTCGTAGGTTCCATCCTACTTAGGGTTCCATCCCTTTAACGAGCACGAAGTGGATTCCATTCCACGAATAAATTGGATTTTAAGATGTCAGTACCTTTCTATGAGTTTTAACAATATTCCTAACTATATAACTTATCTTGGAAACTTGAACTCTTGAAATTCTTGATACTCATGAGTCTTGAATCTTGATATCTTCAATCTTTGATCTTGAATCTTTATACTGTACAGTTCTTCATTCTTTAGTACCTGCAAACATATCTATATATATCTACACAATAATGTTAGTATTATATATTTTATAATCTAATTCTAATTAAGGTTGTTGTCATCAAAACCAACTCCTCGGGGACTAACAATCTCCCCCTTTTTGATGATGACAACCTTTGTTTATAAAATATCACTTCTATCCTAATACTTCTAATAACTCCCCCTTAATCTATGCCTAACTATCCTATTTTATACTTCTCCCCCTTTGTCATCAACAAAAACTTACTCAAAACTAGATAACTCCAAACTATATAACTCCCCCTAAAACTTATCACTATATGACGTGTGATTATAATGATAGTGTTATCATAAATAATTAACACTTAAATCTAATACTAAAATATAATCCTAAACTATTAACTATCCTAACTAAAAATTCACAATAATACTAACACATATAAGAACACGAGTTTATTTATTACGAGTATGGTTGTATTTACATTTGTGTTTGAAAAACATAAAAACACAAATAACAACGGAAAGAAAGAGAAGAAACTAATGTGTGTTTCTGAACATAGGAGATTTATGAATTGAACAGTTTGGATAGTGGAAACAGAAATTTCCACGTTGTTCGACAAGATTCCCATTTTTGTCGAAACACACTTCTCCAACGCATACTACTTGGTCATCATCCTCCTCGTGTGCTTCTTCCATTGGTTCTTCTTCTTCTTTCTCGCTGACCTCATGTTCTTGATTGAGTGAAGAGTCTTCATCGATCAAGATAGGGTTGGCCTGGTTATCCATTAGGAATTTTTGCAAATTCCTAAGAATCTTGCCTTGCCTCTCTTGCTCTTTCGCCATACGAAGTTGAGTCACTTGAATTTTAGTCAACATCTGAAGAGTATCCTTCATAGACTCCTCCAATTTAGTTACATGTGCGAGAGTAGTGCATTGGAATGGACCAGAAGTAGGAGAGGGGAATGAGAAAGTTGATTTTATGTTTGATTTAGAGGAAGATGCCATTATTTTATATATTTCAGAATAGAAAATGAAGAGAAAACAGAGAGAATGAATAAGAATTCGAAATAGAGAAGAATATATAACTAAATTTTTGAATTTGGTGGGAAAATTTAAAATAAAATAAAAACGTTACATGTCGACATGTCTTCCTAGGGGATGTCGACATGGTCCTTATATTTTAACTCTATGATTTATTTTAATATTAATTATACTTGTTATTTATATTTTATATTTCAGTTAATGAACAAATACCTAATTCTCTTCTTAATTTAGTAAATATAGATTAATGGTTTTGTTAAGATATCAGCGATTTGATTCTCAGAGTTTATATATTCGAGAGTAATTACTTCTTTAGTTATATTACCCCTGAGAAAATGATGTCTAATATCAATATGTTTAGTTCGAGCATGTTGAGTAGGATTTTTAGATAAATTTATTGCACTAGTATTATCACAATAAATTGGCGATTTTGAGATATTTAATCCAAAATCTCTTAAGGTTTGTTGCATATATATTACTTGAGAACAAGCCAAAGCAGCAGAAATATACTCTGCTTCAGTTGTTGATAGAGAAACTGTATTTTGATTTTTACTAAACAAGGAAACCAGAGAATGTCCCAAAAAGTGACAAGTTCCACTTGTACTTTTTCGACCTGATTTACATCCAGCATAGTCAGCATCACAGTATGATATTAAATCAAATGAATCATTTTTAGGATAAAATAAGCCATAATCAGAGGTGTGTTTAATATATCTTATGATACATTTTACAGCTTTTAAGTGAGTTTCTTTAGGATGAGATTGATATCTTGCACAGAGACATACACTATGCATGATATCAGGTCTACTAGCAGTGATATAGAGCAATGATCCGATCATTCCTCTATACAACTTTTGATCTACATCTTTCGAGAAATCTTCTTTACTTAGATATTCATTGGTTGCCATGGGAGTAGGTTTTCCACTCGCAGTAGTCAAACCAAATTTATTAACTAGTTCTTTATCATATTTTTCTTGACTAATAAAAATACCATTATCTAACTATTTTATTTGCGACCCTAGAAAGAAGTTTAATTCACCCATATGACTCATCTCAAACTCTTTTGTCATTATTTCAGAAAATTCTTTATTCATTTCGAAGTTAGTTGAACCAAAAATGATATCATCTACGTATATTTGAACTAGTTGAATACCATTTTTATTTCTTTTAATAAAAAGAGTATTATCTATTTTACCAATTTCAAAATTTGATTGTAATAAATAAGATCTTAGTCTATCATACCAGGCTCTAGGAGCTTGTTTTAGACCATATAAAGCTTTCTTAAGTTTATACACATGGTTTGGTAAATTTTCAGCTTCAAAAAGTGGTGGTTGTTCAACATATACTTCTTCTTTTACAAATCCATTTAAAAATGCACTTTTAACATCCATTTGAAATTATTTGAAATTATTATGATTTGCGAAAGCAAGTAGAATCCTAATGGCTTCTAATCTTGCTACAGGAGCAAAGGTTTCATCATAATCTATACCTTCTTCTTGACAGTATCCTTGGGCGACTAATCGTGCTTTATTTCTAACGACCTCACCTTGTTCATTCATTTTATTTTTATAGACCCATTTAGTTCCAATTATAGTTTTATCTTCAGGTCTAGGAACAAGTTCCCAAACTTCATTTCTAGTGAATTGATTTAATTCTTCTTGCATAGCCAAAATCCATGAATCATCAGTTGATGCTTCTTTAGGATTTTTGGGTTCAATAGATGATATAAATGCTACATTACTCATTTTACTTAGTTGATTTCTAGTTGTAACAATAGATTGCATATCTCCTATTATATTTTCAATAGGATGATCTTTTAAAAGTTTAATCCTTTTATTAGGATGATTAATTTCATTATTAATTTCGGTTGATTCCTGATTTTGAGTAATTAAATCTTCTTCATCATTTGTAATTTCAAAATCTTTTAAATTTTCATCAAATGAAACATGCATTGTTTCTTCGATGGTGTTAGATCTTAAATTAAAAACTCTATAAGCTTTACTTCTATTAGAATATCCGATAAAGATTCCTTTGTCGGATTTAGGATCAAATTTATCCAAATTATCTTTTGTATTTAAAATAAAGCATTTACTTCCAAAAATTCTGAAGTATGATACCTTATGTTTCTTTCCATGAAGAAGTTCATAAGGTGTCTTATCAGTTAAAGGTCTAATTAAAATTCTATTCAAAATATAACAGGCGGTAGCAACGGCTTCTGCCCAAAAGTGTTTTGGTAAATTACTATCTGAAAGCATAGTTCTCGCACACTCTTGTATCGTTCTATTTTTACGTTCAACTACTCCGTTTTGTTGTGGAGTTCTTGGAAATGAGAAATTGTGAGAATTCCTCAAACTTTTCATTTTCAAATTCACCACCGTGATCACTACGAATAGTTATAATTTTTAAAGATAATTGATTTTGAATCCTTTTTGTAAAGTTCTTAAAACATTCAAAAGTATCACTTTTATGTTTCAAAAATATTGTCCATGTAAATCTAGAATAATCATCTACAATTACAAAAACATATTTACTATGATTTATTGACTGAATTTGAGATGGACCAAATAACTCAAGACGAAGTAACTCAAGGGGTTTTGAAGTTGAAATCATATCTTTTAATTTAAAGGAACTTTTTCTAAGCTTTCCTAATTGACATGCATCACATAAACTATCTACTTTAAAATTCATTTTAGGGAGACCTCTTACTAGATCATGTTTTGACAGTCTAGATAAGAGTTTGAAATTCAAATGTCCAAATCTCTTATGCCAAATCCAAGAGTCACTTGTATTTGCCAGAAGACATAGGTTATCATTTTAAACTTTCATACTAAGAATATAAATATTCTTTTTCCTAGTTCCCTCAAATATTATAGTTGAGTTATTATCTTCAATATGACATTTATCTTTTTCAAATTTAATTTTAAATCCTTTATCACAAAGTTGACTTATACTTAGGAGATTGTGTTTCAGATTCTTAACTAGCAAAACATTAGTAATAATAGGAGTTTCAGAGTTACCAACATTGCCGATGCCAATCACGTATCCTTTCGAGTTGTCTCCAAAGTTAACCAGTCCTCCGTCTTTGTATATAATATTATTCAGCATATCCGGATTACAAGTCATGTGTCTAGAGCATCCACTATCAAGTATCCACTTATTCCTTTTGATCTGCACAGATTGTCCATTGTGGATTGATTCCTTAATACCCATAAAGCATCTTTCCTTCACATTATAAAATTTGGGTAGAAAACTAGAATTTGAATATCATTCATATGCAGACTCATGGAACAATGATGATTTAAACAATTCTAAACTAGTTTTAACAGTTTTTCAAAAATAGCCATTTTAAAACTTTTCAAAATTCAGATTATGAAACTTTTGAAAACAAGGCTCTGATACCAAATGTGAGAAATGCGGATTAAGGATCTTAAGGCTAGAATTAACACTAGAGGGGGGGGGTGAATAGTGTTTTAAGAAATTTGTTAATCTTTTTGAGTTTATCTTACTTTGTTAACAATGTATACACTAATCAGACACAGATATGAACACAGAATCAAACACAGATGCAAATATAAAGTAAAAGAAGTAAAGGAAAGAACACACTGGATTTTATACTGGTTCGGAGTTACCCTACATCCAGTCCCGCACAACTAAGTACGGATTTCCTTTCAAAATCAATTCAACAATTACAACCCTCGGTTTCAAGGCTACGAGGTACACCCTCCAGAATCACAATCCTCTGGGTAGAGATACTTGATTTCCGGGGCAACAAGTTCACCCAATTGATTTCTAAGGCTACAATCACACCTTCTCTCGCTCAATTGATTACAAAAAGTCTATAACTCAGATTAGCACTTGGATCTTGTAGAGATAGTGGAGAGAATCAAAACCAGAAATTATCTAGTTAGATTCGATATTGATTTTGGCAGAGTAATGGTGTAATTTGTAAATAAGAAAGTGGAGAAGAAGAAGAGAAGTTAAATCAGAGAAAAAAGTGATTAAAATTCGTTGAAACTGACCCCTATTTATAGAAGAACAACAGCCATGACCATTCATGAAAAGTTATGGCGAATATACACTTCTTTTGAAATTTGAATTTTGAATTAAACTGTCACCATGTCGACATGGTGCCTATGGGCATGTCGACATCCCTCAGCCAAATTTGATGTTTTGAATTTCTATAAAAATAATATTTATATTATATTAAAACTTTATAAATATACTTGAATATAGTTGAAATTCATAAGTAAATATAAAGAACAATATATATATATATATATATATTATTTAACTATAATTTAAATCAAAGTATAAATAATTTAAAAGTTAAATATATTATTTGAAAAGATAGTTTAAAATCAGGAGAAATTTTGACTCTGAAAATAAAGATGATTTGAGGCTAAAATTATTTTAAAAACGAAATCGAGGGTTTTGAATCTTTTTAAAAGGAAAGTTTTGAAATCATTTCGAAAACAAGATAATTTTGAAAAATCATTTAAATTAAGCTTAGTGGATACAAAACAATGTCCTACTAGATTTTCGTAGTTTCCATCCTACTTAGGGTTCTATCCCTTTAACGAGCACGAAGTGGATTCCATTCCATGAATAAATTGGATTTTAAGATGTCAGTGCCTTTCTATGAGTTTTAACAATATTCCTAACTATATAACTTATCTTGGAAACTTGAACTCTTGAAATTCTTGAACTCATGAGTCTTGAATCTTGATATCTTCAATCTTTGATCTTGAATCTTTATACTGTACAGTTCTTCATTCTTTAGTACCTGCAAACATATCTATATATATCTACACAATAATGTTAGTATTATATATTTTATAATCTAATTCTAAGTAAGGTTGTTGTCATCAAAACCAACTCCTCAGGGACTAACAAAGTCGACTCTATATGCTAGGTTCACAATCTTCCCGAGTATCAGAAAAGGACCTATAAATGTTGGTGCCAACTTACCCTTATTACATAACCAAACTGTAATATTCAATGGTTAAATCTTGACCAACACTATATCGCCAATAGATAACTCTAGATCTCGTCTCCTCTTATCAATGCAACTCTTTTGTCTGCCCTGTGCAACTTTCATTCGTTGCTAAATGATCTCAATCTTTTCCAAGGCCTCTCTAATCACATCTATCCCATGTATTAGATTTACACAGGCTTCCCACCAACATGAATGAGTGTTTCATGGTCGGCCGCTAATGTCTCGAATGGTGCCATACCATGCAAGATTTATAACTATTGTTGTATACGAACTCCACTAAATGAAAATGATCATCCCATGAGCCCTTAAAGTAGAGTATGCAAGCATGAAAAAGATCCTCTAAAATAAGATTCACTCTCTTGGTCTATCTGTCAGTTTAGCTCTATCTCAAATGCCTCTTATAAATGCTTCTAAAATCCATCCATGAATAATGGGCCTCAATTGCTCACAATGTTCTTGGGTACACCATCGAATAGTATAATCCAATTCACATATAACTCAGTCATTTTAATGCCATTTTATTTGACTTTAAAGATATGAATCGAGCACTTTTTGCCAATCTATCGAGTATGACCCAAATGTTGTTATACCCTCTCTGGTCCTCGATAATCCAACGAAGAAGTCCATTAATATTTATTCCTACTTTCACTTGGGAACTTCAAGTGGTTGCAGCAAACCACTAGGTTTCGTTTGCTCATCCTTTATTAGCTGACAACTCATGCACCATGACATAGATGTCCTGATATCCTTCTTTATTCCTTCCCAATAAAATATATGCTTCATATCTCGATACATTTTACTGCCTCCACGATGAATAGTCAACTTCGAATCATGGCACTCTCATAGCACCCCTCTATAAGTTCGTCAACATTAGGTATAAATAATCTTCCATCCTTATGAAGCCATCCACCTCGGTCAAGTCCGTACTACTTCAAATCCTCAAACTTTACTCCTGGCTCAAGATTGGTCATAATCTCTGCTAATATAGTATCACATCTCTTAGTAGTAACAAACTTCTCTATCAAAGTTAGTCTAATAGTCAAGCTTGCCAGCATCTCGGGATCCAGCTCATATTTAGGTCGAAAATCATACCCAACTATATACTTTAACTATATCCACACTAGTAACATAGCTCCTAAGATGGTAAGTCTCCTACTCAATGCATCAACGACTGCATTTCTCTTACCAGATGTGTAGGAAATGTCAAAGTCATAAGAGGATAAACATTCTAACCATCTCTACTGTTTTAGGTTAAGGTCCTTCTGCAAGAAAATGTATTTCAACTATTTATGGTCAGTGAACAACTTAAAACCTATCTCCTAACAAGTAATCCTCCATACCTTTAATGCAAACACTATCGTTGTTAACGCTAAATTGTGGTAGGATATTTCTTCTCATGTGGTTCCAGTTGCCTGCTCACATAAGCGACAACTTTCCTCTCTATATCAGTACTACCTCAAGTCCAGTGTGACATGCATATGTGTATACTATATATTCCTTATTTGCATATGAAATAACCAACACTGGAGCACTCATTAGACTCTCTTTCAAACCAACAAACGCATGCTCGCCCCTCACATCCCAAGTAAAGGTTTGATTTCTCTTCATCATGTTAGTCGACGGTGCTGCTACCTTCGAGAAGTTCTTTGTATATAATCTATAATAACCCTCTAATCCAAGGAAACTCCTCACATATGTAGCAGCATTTGGTCTTTTGCAATCTTGGACAGTTGCTACCTTGGCAGGATCGATAAGGATGCCCTACTTTGAAACAACATGACCTAAAAACCTTATTTCCTTCTCCAAAAGTGTCATTTTGAAAACTTCACCTTCAACTGGTGCTTTCTCAATGTCTCAAGCACCACTTAAAATGTGTGTTGTGTTCTTTTTCCATCCGTGTGTAAACAAGAAAATCATCGACGAATGCAAGCACAAAGTTCTTTGTTATTCCCTAAAAACAAGTTTCATAAGTTCAACAATGTATGGAAGCGCTTTAGTTAGCCCGAACAACATAACCAACCACTCATAAAATCCCGATGGCATATATAGTAATCACCACACTATCCCTTGGCTCTCTCAGTTGGTGGAACTCATCGCCAAGTCTGATTAAGAAAACATATCTAAACTATGGAGCTAGTCGAAAAATTCATTAATATATGGGAGTGGGTGCTTGTTTTTTCTCGTTACCTTGTTCAGCCCGAGGTAATCAACATAAAGTATGAAAGTTCCATCCGCCTCAGTAGCGAATACTGCAGGTGCTCCCCACTCAGAAATACCCCTATGAATGAACCTTTACCTCAATATGCCATTCACTTACACCTCTAGTTCCCTTTGCTCTTTGGGTACCATATGTCTCAATGACATAACTATTGGTCTAGCATCCTTCACCAAATCGGTAAGTAATTCTATCGCCCTATTTGACAGTAATCCAGTCACATCCTCGAATATGTCCGGATACTCTCTCACTACAAGTACTGATGAAAACTCATCGTGTAAGATTTGGAGAAAATATAGAAAGCTAACCATCGCCTCATCCTCTAATATGCAACTCAACTATAGACTATGCCTACCATTTGTCCCTATTGTCACTAAACACCTTTCTTAATCCACCATGACTCTGTCTCTCTAAAGCTATTCCATCCCCAAAATGATACCAAACCCAAAAAAACTAAGTACAAAACAATCACAAGCAAACAAACATCTATGACTTGATAAGACCACATCATAACAAACAATAAATAAACTAACCAAACCATCCATGGGGTTCAACACAATCAAGGTCTGTCTATTAGGTTGGGTTACAATCTTAGTTTATCTACTGGGTCACTAGATATAAAAGATTGTGATGGCCCAGTATCAAATAAAGCTCGAATAGGTATAACATAAATAGAAAGCATAGCTTGAATTGTTATGCTCTTCCCTTTCTCCTTCGCCGATAGAGTACTCGATAATGTACGAATGACATTAAGAGCATAAGCTTTAATAACCTGCTTATCTTTTAGCGGCTTGAGACAATCTTTCTTGATATGGCCGAACTTGTTGTAGTTGTAGCACTTTTTCCATTGTTCTTGCAGTTCTTGCTCAGGTGACCCTTCTCTCTATAACTATAACAAACAAGCTCCCACTTTCCCTTTTTCTGACCATCTTCCCCACTGACCTACTTCTTATTCTTACTATTCCATTTTCCCTTTCCACCTCCACCTCCTTGTGGTTTTTCTTCCTCTTTCGAAATAATAACTGTTTTTGGCTTTGAATGTAAGATATCATGCCTCAAAGCTTTCATGATTTCCTTCTCAAATCTTTGTCTATATGGCCTACCAGCCTTACTCTGAGATAGTCATTCAATACAACAATGAACTTTTCATTTTTCTTCAAGGGAGTTTCGATGAAAAACATCCCATATTTTAAAAGCATGTCGAATTCAATAACATATTCTAAAACAGACATATCGCACTATTTCAGATCAACAAACTTCCTAAATGGAACGACTTCTAAGCAACCAGAATAAACTTCTATGAAAATCAGGCCTTGAACTGATCCTAAGTAAATTGGTCCTCGAGAGTTGCTACTTTAAGGGCATTCCACCAACCCATGACCCTTCATTGAAGTTTTCTAAAAACTAGCTTCCTCTTTTGAGCATCATTTAGCTCTAAGTCACAAAATATACGTTCACACATATCTAGCTAACCTTGAACCTCCATAGATAATTCTGTTCCTATAACTGTTTGTTGTAAAATAGTGTATACGAAGTGTATGGAAAAACCATTATATTAGTTGTTTGATTTTTTTGTTAAAGAGCAAATCATAGACATAGTGGATAGAAAAGAAACGTAATAAAGTAAAGTACACAAGAGTTTATAATGGTTTTGCCAGAATATGCATACATCCACTATCCATTGTTAATATCTTTCTTATTAATCAGTTGTACGATGATTGAAATACAAAATACAATGACTTGACGCTCAAAAAAAGTAAGATGAAGCTACTAGAAATCCTTTTTGCAAGGTCTATTGGGAAGTTTTGTGCTCTTTGAATTTTCCGCCATTATTATTCACAGCTTGGGTATTTATAGGAGTAAAGATATAGAGAGTCCAAGCCAACAAAATAGATAATTTCCTTATTTAAAATGCTTATTTCGGTACCATCCATATTTAAAAGATTCGGCCTAGAACTTCCATAATTAGCTTGCTCGGCTTCCTCGGTTCGACACCTTTGGATTTGGCATAATTGGTTTGGCAGTGTCCTTGCCGAATAAGGAAATTGTGTTGGTTCTACATGCCGAACTAGATTTCATGTTCGATTGGATAACTACCAAATAAGTATTCGATAGGGACCGAACCAACTCACTTTACTTGTAGAAGCTTGTGCGTTTTGTCTCGGTTTCGCCTCGTGCTTTTCTTGATCTTCTTGCCTTTGTGTCTTGGACATTTTGGCCATTTTGTGATACTTCGATTATGGATTTTCCAATCATTACTTCTTTCTACAACATCATTCCATATTCACCGTTCTATGGGTGAAATGCCCATAACATTTTCCTCTTAAAGTATGCTTTGTAGAATATAAAACGTGCTTTGTTTTCCTTAGCCTAACTCGTTATCACCTTGTCTTGCATCATGAATATCATTTCTGGAAGTTGTGTTTTTGTTCTAGGCCTAGCTTGCTCAATGGTTATCCTCTGTCTAGTACCAAACATCATTTCTGGGCTATAAAATCCATCGCACTATTCCAGCCCATCACCTTTTCTCTTCTAGCATTTGCTTCAAAAACCACAAAAACTGTTCGTCTCCCTTACCATCACTTATCCAAATTTGATCCAACTCCACTGCAAACTTCAATTCTCGTGATTTCTTTCATTAATCTACCTAGTTAATTCACTCATCCATATCATCTTATTAAATTTAGGTTTTATTAATTTAAATTTATGCCTATTGGGGATGTTCATTTATTATGCAAGCATAATCATTCAAAAGCTAACATGTGGTTTGTTCATCTACTTAGATTAACACCTATAATATAGCTTGGATTTATATCTATATTTTGAATTTATTTTTTGGATTTAGGGTTTTTTATGGTTTGGCTTTAGAGGTTTAAGAGAATGGCTTAACAAGAAGTACAGTTAAGATAATGCATTATTTTCTTATGCTAATAAGTTTGTTAATTAATTTGGTTAAATGAATTTAATAGGCCTTTTGAATAGGGTTTGGTGTAGAGTAAGGCAAGTCTAGCAGTTGGGTTTCAGGGTAATTACTGCACAAATTGTTAGCATAAGGCCAAAGAAAGGGTCTTGTAATTATTACAATTAGTTGGTAGGGGGTAACATATTGGTTCACTATACAATGTTACTTCCGCGTAAATTGACATTGACACAGCGACATTTCGAGTCAGTTCAGTTGTTAGGACTTGGGCTTAGCTCGGTGGTTCTTAGCATGGTAGTATATACTAGACCAAATCATTAGTGAAACTAGGCTTTCTTCAGATATCCCTCGGTATAAGGTTTACTCTCCTTCTTCTACCTGTTTTTGTGCATTCATATCTCTTATTATACTCGTTACGGAGTGTGCATACATACAAACACATAGTAGATGGTAGTGAATGAGAAAGGTTGATATATTAGACAAGTCATATGGACTAGACATCATATTCGATCATCAAGTTTTACTGGAGCTCAAGCTCCTTCTTCATCAGCTACCGTGGGTTCCTCATCTTTTAGGGCTGGGGTTAGCCAACCTCGTTCTGCATGTTCTCTGGTTCATAGCTATGGTCTTATTCAGCTACTGGTGGAGCCAGCTGATTCTATAGCCACTACCTTGATTTCTAAACAACTAGACAATATTTCTTCAGCCTACGTTTACATTTGGAAGATATGTTCCTACCTATTCCAAAGTAGCAAGCTCACTCTCCCTCGAGAGGTACATGGCCTATAGTAAGTACCATTGCTTGGATGAAGCTCCTTCTACCCTCCATATATGGCTTGCGGGGGTGTTGGTATACTTAAGGTTGCACCATATAAGTTTCATCCCAGTGGCTATGTTATCCCATCAAGCCTTTACATCATCTTTATAAGAGAATACCAAATGCTTTTGACCCATAGGTAGCTTTGATTACTCTATGTTGTTAAGGGAAAAGCAAAGGATTCTTCTACTTAGAATTTGGTGGAAAATTTAAACCGGTGAAGGAACTTTATTCAAAATATAACATGTTCAAACGAGAAAATTTCTTCGTTTTATACAATTCCCCTTCCTTTCATTAGTGGTACTCCAGATGTAAGCAAATCCTAACTTTATAATTACACTTCCTTTACTTCAGGAGTATTTGTATTAACACCATATCACATCTTTTTTAAGGGTTACTAAAGTTGCTTTAGGGAATGACCTTGAGGGGATCAGGCAGAGATTAAACGATATCCCTCCTAAGGCTTGGGAGGCTCCACGCTTACCGATGAATGAAATCCTAAGACAGTATGTCATGTTTGCGGAGGGTCACTCAATTGGTAGAGTTAGAGTTCTATGTATCAAATGTCTACAAGGAAAGGGAAAGGCAAGGCTAAAGCTTCCAAGGCTAGAGAGACCATTGGGGAATAAATTAGTCAAGACCTTGAGGATCATGCAAATATGGATATGTCCTGGTCTACCATAGATATGAAAGAGGATATAGAAGTTGTGGATTCAAATATTCCTCCACTCCAAACTCACTAGACTAGTAGGATGTAGTCTGCCAGAGAATGGAAGCATGTTACTATAGAAAGCACCGCTGTAGAAGAAGAGTCACACCTCAAGGATAGTGAGGCGATGATCTCTGTTAGGGAAGAATCCCTCCTCATATGGAGATTTGGCTTGACCTGTTAGCCAATTGAAGAGGAAATGCATAAGACCTTTGGGTCATATGATGATGAGGAATTTGTTCCAGGACACATCTCCATCTCAGATTATTTGCAAGACCCAGAGTTGGGTATTAATTATGGGGATTCAAAATCGTTAGCTAAGATCTAACAACCGTTGGAGATTCCCAATGAACCTAAGGGTTTGACTAATTGTTAAGGCATTCTGACTAAAGTTTGGCTAAAATCTTTCGGTATCGAATCCTATTGGAGGATCGACCATTCTTACTAAAGTTTGGCATGGTTTAGAATTGGTAGTTAGTGGTGTGGTGTTTCATTGTGATGCGTATGTATTTGGATTTGCGAGGTATGGATTGATTTTAGGGATGGATTGGATGACATGATAAGGGTTAGTGTTAGACTATGACAGGATGGTGGTTTGATTGAGGAATGGCAGAGGGCGTGACCTGGATGTGTGTTGTTTACTTGATAAGTCCGTGACGTTGAGCTATTTGTGTTCGCTTAGTTTATCATAGGATGGCCTTTCTTCTATCCTTGTTGTGCGAGAATTTCCCGACGTATTCGAAGAAGTCTCTGGTCGTCTACCCTGACATGAGATTGAATTTAGGATAGATCTCGAGAAAAATGCTAGGCCTATCGTGATATCGCTTAGGCATATTGCTCCGAAGGAAAGTAGGAATTGGATAAGAAGGTTTTTGAGCTATTGTAGAAAGGCTTTATTCGAAGAGGTATTTCAAAGTGGGGATCACCTGTAGTGTTTGCCACAAAGGCATATGTTTCCCTAAGGCTGTGTGTTGATTATCGAGAGTTGAATAAACTAACAAGGAAGAATCAATATCCTTTGCCATGTATCGATGACTTATTTAATCAACTGGTTGGGACAAGGATTTTCTCACAGATGGATTTGGCTGCAGGATTCCACCGTTAAAGGTAGCGGGGGATAGTATTCTAAAGATTGCATTTCAAATGCTGGATGGTTTGTTTAGTGGTTAGTCATGCCATTTGGCTTGACTAACTCTTAGGCATATTTTGTCGATTTAATGAGTATAGTATTTCGATAGCAGTTGAATAACTTTATGGTGGTTTTCGTAGGTGAGATTTTGATATTATCGATAAGTGAAGAAGTGCATAAGAGGCACATGAGGGAAATTTTGGGTATTCTACGAAAGAACCAGTTGAAAGTAAAAAAATTTAGTGCCACTTTTGGAAGAAGGGAGTTCGATTCCTTGGGCTTATAGTATCAGAGGCTGGTTTAGCCATGGATTCAGGAAAGGTAGAAGCAGTAAGAGATTGGAAGACGCCCAGGAACGCAACGAAAGTTAGGAGTTTCCTTGGTTTGGCTGTATCAAAAGTTCATCAAGGACTTTGTGAAGATCTCAGCACCACTTACACACCTTACTAAGAAGAATTTGGTCTTTACATGGGATGACGATTGTGAATGGGAAATTGTCAAATTGAAGGAGTTGCTGACATCTGCATCGGTTTTCACTTTACCTAATGGTTCTATACCTTTTACTATATATACAGACGCTTACAATACCATGTTAACCGTGTTAGGAGCTGTTTCGATGCAAGAAGGAAAGGTGGTAGCTTACACTAGCAGACAGCTTAGGATTCATGAAAGGAACTACCCAACACATGATCTTGAGTTGGCTGCTATCATGTTTATTTTGAAGTCTTGGAGATATTATCTACTCGGCGAAAGGTTTGAATTATTTACAAATCACAAGTCTTTGAAGTATTTGTTCTTTCAGAATGATTTGAATCTGAGACAACAAAGATGGATGGAATTTTCATCATCTTATGATTTTGGAATCGCATATACACCAGGAAAAGGTAACATGGTAGTGTATGCTTTGAGTAGGAAGCATGCGTTGTTGTTGGAGATAAGGCGGTTGGAATTCATATCAGAGTTTGATTTTCGACCTCCATTGAAGCATGCACCAGTATTATTGGTAGCTTTGGAAGTCAAATCAGCACGGATGGATCACATAGGCATGAATTAAAGGCATGATGCTTCTTTGGTGGAGATTATGGATAAGTTGGAGAGAGGCGAGAGATCAAGTCATTTGGACCGTTATTCTAAGGACAAGAAAGGCTACTTGAGGCGAGATGGTAGGTTGTGTGTACCACAGGTGAAGGAGTTGATAGATGAGGTATTGCATGAGTGTCATCACTTGAGGATGACCATTCATCTAGGATGAGATAAAATGCATCGAGACATAAAAAGAATTTTCCATTGGCCATGTATAAAAAGACATGTAGCCGAGTTCGTAGCTAAATGTATGTCATTTCAGTGGGTTAAAGCGGAGCAAAAGAAACCAAGAAGACAGTTATTATCTTTGGAAGTACCTCAGTGGAAATGGGAGAATATTTCTATGGATTTTATTGATGGGTTACCTAGAAGTAGGAGGGGTAATGAAAGTATTTGGTTAATAGTGGATCACCTCACGAAGAGCGCATATTTCGTTCCGATAAAGAGTACAAGAACCGCAGAAACTTTGGCAAATTTGTATATTAAGGAGAAAGTTTGACTAAAGAGTACCAATTAGTATAGTAAGTGGCTAGGACCTACTTTTTGCAAGTGAGTTCTGGAGGAGTCTACAAAGTGCTATGGGAACGGAGTTGAATTTGAGTACAACATATCACCCACAAATAGATGGACAGACAGAGAGAGAGTAAATTGGGTATTGGTGGATTTATTTAGGGCGTGTATTATGGATTTTAGAGGATCATGGGAAGATCATTTACCTTTTATGGAGTTTGCTTATAACAATAATTATCAAGCAAGTATTGGGATGGCACCGTTTGAAGCTTTATATGGATGACCTTATAAATCACAGTCATGTTGGTGGTAGTCTACTGATAAGATCATTCTAGGGTCAGAGATGATCAAAGACACTTAAGAAAAGGTGGAGTGAATATGAAAATGGATGAAGGCAGCATAAGATAGGTAGAAATCTTATGCGGACAAGAGAAGAGTGGACCCGGAATTTGCTGTATGTGATTTAGTGTTTGTCAAGATGTCACTGTTGAACGGAATAGTAAGGTTTGGTAACTCAGTAAAACTGGTACCTCGATGTGTTGGACCATTCCCTATGATAGAGCAGATTGAAAGTCTAGCTTATGGAGTATGACTACTTGAGAAGATGGCCAGTGTTCATGATGTGTTTCATGTTTTTAATTTGCAAAAATGTGTACATGATCTATCTACAGTAATCGAACATAGTTAATTGGAGGAAGTGGAGCAGAACCTAAGGCGAGTTCATCCCGTGGTCCTATATAGATTATTGAGTATGGAGTGAAATGACTATAGAACAAGGTTGTGAAGTTAGTTAGAGTCCAGTGGGGAAATGATCCGACAGAGATTACATAGGAACCAGAAGAGAAGATGCAAGTTTCTCATTCAAATCTCTTTACCGGTACGTTCCTTATGTGTATTTTATTTTAGGATAACTTTGGATGCATAGTTGTAATACTTGGGTATTGATTTATTAACTGACCTTAGGTATAATAAGTTAGAATATATTACCCTATGTCGATACTTATCATTTCTGCATTCATATAGAACTTATTTGTTTATTAGGGTGTGTATCATGCCTGATATGCCATATAAACTGTATTCATATAGGTGGCTAAAAGTTAGAATTACATCACTGCATTTTGATACATGTATATCATATTCATGCATGTTTGCATACTCTGTTTCATATATGCTACTGACTATTGATTTTTGCTTGTACAAGAGTGTGTACATGGATGAATAACAAAAGTGATACGGGTTTAAATGAAAATAAGGAGTGACTATCACATCCTTTCCGTCCTTTATGAATTTTGGGGATGAAATCTTTTTAAGGGGAGAGAATGTAATACCTTAAAAATTGAGTATAATTTTAGTTAATAATTAATAATATGAAAAAATACCGGATTTAATGAATTAATTAAATAAATTAATTCTATAAAAGGGCAAAATGGTCATTTTTACAAACGTTGGAACTTGGTGATGAAACCAGCGCAATTGCGACCGTCTCATTTTTTTGATTTGCACGGTATATTTATTTATGTCGTTTGGAGCTCGTATGAAGGAGGTACGGCCAGAAACGTCGTCATGTCGGACGGACGCTATGCAGTTTGAATTCAAATTTGAGTTTGAGTAGTCAAGCGATTTTCTAACTTCCTGGACTTAAAAAGAAAATGCGTATCTCATTCCTTCATTTAAAAACTAATTTCCCATTTTCCTTCTTTCCCAATTGCTTTTATCAACTCTAAATCCCCAAATTCAAAATCAAAATAAGAAATTAAAACCCTAAATAAAAAAAGAAGCAATGGAAAGCATGTAGAAGGCACTAGCGGCTTTAGAACAATGAATTGAAAGGCATTCTTTCTTGGGACACCGGACAGAAGTGAGGCTAGAGACTTGAATTTGGAAGGAATCGACTAGGGTGAGTGAGTTTACCTAAATTTGATATTTATTCGCTTGATTTCATGAAATAATATGATTAAATGTGGTAACTAAATAAATAAAATTCGAAATTTATCTCTATAGTTTCTAAAAATCCTTTTTAACACAATTAATAATAAATTTTGGTTAATTAAATGGGTTATAAAAAGATATAATGTATATATACATTTTATATGCAAAAACTAGGCAAAAATGTGACTTATACTTAGGAAATTCATAGTGAAATGAAGGAAATTTTATATGAATAAATTTCTAAGATGAAATATGATATCTAAAGAGCTAAATATTTTTTTGTATTTTTATGTAATTTGTATGAATTTATATGTAGATTTTTCATGTATGTACAAAGGTAGTCCAAAATAAGGAATTTAATGAATTGGGATATTTAAATGCATCAAATTGACATAAAATTATTTTCTATGACTAGGTATGATGATTTCAGGTTTAAAAAGCAATTTTATGTAATTTAAGTCAATGTATATGAATTTATATAGATTTGATTCCATAACATGTGAAAATCAGCCCAGATTTGTATATAAATGGATTCGTGTATAAAATCATATCAAAATAACATGGAAATGATTTTTGAAGTTAAAGTATATGTTTATGTGAATTTAGAAAATTTAACTCGAATTTATAGAAATATATTTTAGTAGATATGAATTAATAGTGAAACTGTTCAATGTTGAATATGTATGTATAAATGTATATATGAATTTATATATAATATACTTTAAAAAACAAGATTTTATTTATGATGGTTTGATAAATATATTCCAATAAGAAATATATTTTTATTTTCGAATTTACACTATATATATGAATTATATAGTGTGTTATGTGCAAGCTATAGGAAAGTATAATTTAAAAGATAGCAAATGGCAGAAAGAAACCGTGGAAAAATATAATAAGGTGTACCATGAGTATGAAATCAAAAGTCTAACGAACTACTAGAAAAAATAAGTAAAAATAAAGATACACAAAGATATACAACCAAAAAATGTCATTCGAGTAGTACAACGGTAGACCGTGGCCCACACTAGTTCGCTGATCACCGAATGAATTTAGAAAATTGAACCTGGGCCTAAGATAGGCCATAATATATAATTAATTAAAGGCTCACATCGGATTCCTTGAGTATGTTTGGAACGAGTGAAGGGGTAGAAGATGTACCCTAGCCTCTGTGGCATCACATTTTAGTGCACAAATATCGCATGCCTTCGTAGGGCGATGTTTATAAGTTATTCGATTTAATTTGATTATTATATAGGAATAAAGCCAGAATGGGAGGTATACATTACTTTGGATGTTGCGGGTTGGCTACCATAGAATTATTATTGGATATAGCAGGGTTCATGGTTTTCCCGGTTTATCCGTTATATGAATATACAACTTACGTGTGTACGAGTGTGAAAGTAGTCACCTCATTTTAGAATGAAAATAGTAATGCGACTATATGAAACTCTATGAATATGAATTATATATTAGATTTGATATGAATTGGATATGGACTGAAAGTACAATGATATGGTATCTTATCATTTTCGATTATGTTATATTATGAAATAAGTATAGTAAATGTTGAATTTAGTTATATTCACTCACCAGACTTTGTGCCTGACCCTCCCTCTTCACCATGTTTCTTTGTTTATGATATGTGATAGGTTGATGGAGACAAGTCGGATTATGATGACACTGGAGGCTCAGGTGATGAAGGCATTTTATATATATGTGTGTGTATGTATATAAGGGAGTCATGACTCTGGATGTTGCGGGTTGGCTGCAACACAATTGTTATTAGGTATAGTGGGGTTCATAGTTTATCCGTTTTATTCGTTATACGACTATACAACTTACATATGTACGAGTATGAGAGTACTCACCTCAATTTAGAATGAATATAGTAACATGACTATATGAAATTCTATGAATATGAATTGTATATCGGATTTGATATGAATTAAACATGAACTAAAAGAATAATGGTATGGCAGCTTATCATTTTTGATTATGTTATATTTTGAAACAAGTATAGTAAATGTTGAATTTAGTTATATTCACTCACCAGACTTTGTGTCTGACCCCCCTCTCTATCAAGTTTCTTTATTTATGATATGTGATAGGTTGATAGAGACAAGTCAGATTATGATGACATTGGAGGCTCAAATGACGAAGGCGTGTTATATATATAAGAATGTGTGTGTGATGAAAAGTGTATATAAGTAAGATACTTGAAGTACCGTGTGGATTTGGGTTTGTATTGTATATGTATCAATGGCATATGAAACAATGTATGGATTGGTTTGGAAATGACATAGGATTATTTGATTATTATATATTGTGTTCATTCAGCTGTGAGTTCTAAGAGACAAAATAGATAGTTTCTGTTGTTTTCTTGCATCAATCACCTAATAATCCATTATTTTTCGACTTCTCTGGTCAAAGTTATTGTTTTATTAAACCAAAGGTCTAAAAATAGCGGGTTGTTACACATCACCAGAGCAACACTCACTTTTTAAGTGTCCTTTCTTATCACACTTATAATAAGTCACCTCGACTTTCCTTTCTTTGGAACTTCGCCTTTTGAGCTCACTTATTAAAGAACTTCCTTTTCTTCTCTTAGAAACACGTAGTCTCCACAGAATTATTCCTCCCAATAGATTAAAGCAAATCTTCACCCCTTGGAGCCATGTTCATAACAATAATGAATGGATCCCTAAGGTGTAGCATGGTTGCCCTAGAAATCTCATGGATCAGTCCACAAATTTACTTATTTTCTTAAGTAGAGTGTTAATGGTGGCTTGTCATACCTTGACAGATTATCAAACTTTGTTGCATACTCCAGCACAAACATCTCAACATGTTCCAACTTTGAAAAATTTCTAAACAAAGTAGACTTTGTTGCTTTAAATAGAAATTTCTCCTCGGACCTTTATCTAAAGCCAGTCCAAGTAAGCTCCTCCTCCGGTGCTCTTATAGTAACACTGTTCCACCAATATAAAGTATCTCCTTGCAACTATCATGAAGCCAATCTCCTCTTCTATAAGTTAGCAAAAATCCTTTCACACCGAAGAATCCAATCCTCCACTACGATGGCATTCTCCATCCCCAAGAATGGTTTTACTCCAAGACTGATATAATCCCAATTTAACACTACATGATTGTTGCTAGCAGCTACTTCAAACATAGCAGCTCCCACATTACCAACAGTACCTCTAATCAACCAAGTTGCTGCTCCAGCTTGCATCATATTGACAAGTAATCATACATTGTCCTCATACCAATTAGTGCAACTCCAATACCTATATTAACATTAGCGTTAACGTTATTTTAGTTAAAATTTGTAACGACTCGACATTTTATCGCTTTGATTTGTGAATATTTGATAAATTTTAAATATTTAATTAATTGTTTTTAATGGTTAAATAACCCTCTTTTAATTAACAAGTAATGATTGTAAACTCATTTTGAAAGTTTATTTACAAAAATAGGTAGTTCGATGGAAAATTGAAAATGTGACCAAAAATTGTTTTTCAGATTTATACTTTTATCGAACGAAAGTTGTCACAACATTGTTGTACATATGTGTACACTTTTGTAACATACACTTATACACATAGTAAGTGGTTTAATAAAGTAAAAAGGAATAGAAAAAGTAAGTATAATTAAAAAAGTAATTAAGTAAGAAATGTGAATTTACTTTTTAAAATAAAGAAAAGTGGACTTTTGCATGTGGATTTGTGTGCATTTGTACCATTGTCATCATGAAGCCATGTGCTTGCCTTGGAAATGAGGAAACATGTATGGAAAAGAAGGGTAGTAGTTTGAGAAAAAGGAAGGGTGTAGCATGAATTAAGGAAGGCGCACAGAAGTCTTTTGGCTAAGGGGTATTTATGGTCATTTTCCATTTCACAAATTCTATAAAAGAACCCCTTCCTCTCATTTTCTTCACTCAACTTTATTTTTCATCTTCGCTTTATTTTCTTTTCTTTTTGCTCTCTTCTTCCCTCTCTTCTCTCTTCTAAAAATCATTAGCAAATCTAATTCAAAAACTCCTTTCCAACCAAAACTCCTTCATTTACCTTGTAAGAACATGTCTAACATCACTGCCTTCTCAAAGATGCAAACTTGG
The DNA here is from genome assembly GCA_030737815.1 of Allium fistulosum. NCBI lineage: Eukaryota > Viridiplantae > Streptophyta > Magnoliopsida > Asparagales > Amaryllidaceae > Allium > Allium fistulosum. The sequence goes on along the minus strand of CM060903.1, from coordinate 801,142,834 downwards.
ATGCCAAAAACCCCCATACACTCCATGGCCATGTGCATTTAAGAAGAAGGGGAGGTAGGGACCTTGGGCCGTAAGCAAGAGGAAGAGAGGGGATGAGCTAGGAGGCTTGGACGTAAAGGAAGGTGGTTGCTTTTGTTTTTGAATGATAGTAGCAAGGAAGTGGTAGCAAGTGGCGAGCTTTTGGTTTAGGTTTAAAGTGAGAAATCTTACTTTGATTTAGTTTAAAAAATTAACAAAATATCATAATAATTTAGTGCTAGCCTATAGTGTTATATGTATGTATTTGTGATGTGCATATAATATTAGGTATTGTACGATTCCTATTTGAAAGTGGATAATATAAATAACCATTTTGTTGCAGGGGAAAAAAGCAAAGTGAATGGAATTCGAAGTGTCTTCGTAGCAAATAGGTCATTACAGAAGCACTTCGAAGAATAATTTTTTTTAGAGGGATCCAGAAGGATCCCTCGTCTTATTGATTATTATTTACATACATTCTTGGTTATGTAAATGTTTGTGTATATGGAAAGTAAATGTTGCTTAGTTATAGTTAACCTATTTATTGTTGGTTTTATTGCGACACTGAAATCCCGTGCTCGCTTTTAAGTGATTTACTGCCTTGTTTTCTAAAGTGATTTGAAATGATTTCCGAACCTAAATTTTATTTTCAAACCTTTTTACAAAGTTATTAAAGTGGTTTAAAATATAGAAAGAAAATGGAGTTTAAAAGTTATTTGTTTTTCAAAACAAGTTTTAAAAGTTATGGTTCATATATCTAGTCGCTATGGATGCAGTTTTGGAAATCTTTGATTTTTGTAAAGTAAAAAGGAACTATCTATTTTAGATATTTTGAAAAGTCTTTTCAAGTGTGTTTATATATATTTAAAAAGGAGTTTGAAAATGTAAATATAGTTTAAGAATTTATTTAGTTATTTAAAACAATGGGTTTAAAATGTATAAAGGAAATTGCTTTGTTTAGAAAGTCAAGTTTTGTTTAAAAGCGACCATTTTTAAAGGGATGTTTCAAACACAAGCTTCAAACTTATTTCTAAAGAGTTTTAAAAGTAATTTTAAAAAGAGGAAGGAAGCATGGATTTCAACACTATTGTTGTAATAATTTCCAAGAAAAGAAAAGAGATTATGGACTATAACATTTTTGTTATAGTAAATGGTTTCGGGAAATTGGAATGGAAGTTGATTTATAACACTTTGTTATTATTAAATAAGTTGTTTACTTGTGTGAAGGGATGATACTTTAGAGTGGTTTGTAGTTTATAAAATAAAAAATGTTTACTTTTATAAAGGAAAAGATGTTGCCTTTTTAAACAAACTTTAGTTTTAAATAAGTGTTTTTGGAGAAATGTTTTTAAGAACAATTATATTAGAACTCTTGGATCCTATTTTAATTTCTATAGTTTGACCTATACGAAACTTGTTTCTATATTGAAAATTAGAAGTGATGTCGAGTCAAGGTATAAGAGATAATAATACCCTAACTTGAACGGTTTCATTTCTAATAGATGAAAAGTACTAGTTTGAAATTGAAGATTAGAAATAAGTTTTTGAAGTTGGCTTTTTCGATTGTTTCAAAAAGACTTCATTTTATGTGCTTGATTTCTTTATTAGTGCCATTAAGTAACCCAAAACAAATATGATAAAGTAGTGCTAAAATGTTGACACGTTTATGGAAAGTAAGTCATCTTATATTTAGAATTAAAAGCCGATGAGTAAATTTTCCTTTATTCGTGAGATCTAGAATCATAGTATGTTAACTGAGGCAAGGCCGAAGAAACCGGTGCTTTGACTTACATGACTTCAATTCTGGACGAGTGATAGAGAACTCAAAATGTCGAAAACGTGATAAGTAGAAGAGGTTTAATTTCGATAAATGAGTCCTGATTATTTAAGTATATGGAAGGAACTTCATCTTTTACTTGACACTAAATTTCGAGGTAAGGAAGCTTGTTTCTATCTGTGAGAGTTTAAGAATGTACCTCAAGGCAAGGGTAGTATGCTTTTGTCTGACTTTATTGTTAATCGTGGGATAGCACGGAGTTGAAGTTGAAAAGTGGTGACAAGTATAAGATGTCTGATTCTCCATATGCAAACTGTATACTTACACCAGATAGTGGTTTGTCCACTATCGATAACTTGGCCTATTTTGACTTAGGAAGTATATGAAAGCTTCGCGATTTCATACGGTTTGAGATTCCCTTAGGATAACTCATTCCGGTGAAATGTCTCTCGCTTTAAGGGGTATATTAGAGATCCCTTTAGTACTCTTGTATAACCCACTTACTTATGAAAGAACCGTGATTGAGTCAATCAAAAACTGTCGATTGTTCGTTCGGAGAGGCCGGGATCGGATAAGCATGAGTTATCCGAAAATCACTTTAAACCGGCATAAGCATTCGAATTGGAGACATCTTGAAGATGATGGAATTGAACCAAGTCCTTTGAAGTGTAAGGGCTACTTGCTACTAATCCCGAGGATGTAGTAAAAGTAGTGCCTTTGGCTTGTTCATATCCTGAAAAATTTGTGTGGATAAATGCCGACATCGCGTTGTGGCTTGGAGGGCAGTGTTAACATTCCAAGTGGCAGTTTCTAAAAAGATAAAACATAGCTTCAAGCCTCACACCTGGTAATCATTAAAACAGGGGATATGCTTCAGGGTTATGTGGGTCGCACCCTTTAGGGTATGGTTAGCACACGATCTAGATCAATATATATGGATTTATGTATGCTCAGGGCCGATTATAGTTGTTGCCCACAATCGTGGTGGTGACATATTTGGTACTATCCAAGAAGGGGTAGGCAGGTCTTGATTCATAGGGGGTCCATGTGAGGCCCTCGGTACATTTTTCTCGAGGTGCACCATGTCAAGTGGTACCCCAGTAGCCTTGTCATTTTATAGAATCCATTTTCCAATACGTGCCTTTATGGACTTAGTTGTATACTAAATATGCTAGAATGTAATTAATGTAACCATTTCGGCCATGATTCAATATTTATTTTAAACCCTAGACATTATTATAATATCACTGGATTTTCTATTTGAAATGGTTTGGTTATCATAGGGTAAAAACCTTCCCGTGTTTATGTATGGCATTGTCTTACGAGATACCTTTATTTTTGAAAGGGTTTTATAAATACAACAATCTATATGATTTGAGTTTCTCTTGCTGGTTTACCAGACTGATCCAGGTGTTATTTTCTTATAATACTTGGGTTAGACCCGAGTATTTTTTCAGAGTTAGCCTTGGATGATTTGGAGCTTCAGGAGATAAGCTAGATCCCTCCAAGATGTATTGTTTGCACAAAAAATGGACAAACACCTCAAAGTTGTATGATTTAGTAGATCTTATGTTGTTCTTAGTGATTCGGGTGATTTATGCAAATATATGAAAAAACAGGGGCTAAACTGTAAAAAGACACGCAGATTTATAGTGGTTCAGCCAGAATGTGCCTACGTCCACTTTATATGTTATTTCTCTTCTCTTGTTTTTATTACAAGTACAAAGCTTTGATACAAGTAAAATAAAGTTGTATGAAAGTTCTCTCCGTGCTTGAGCTCTCAAACTTGTCCCCATTGTTGTACCCCTGCTCCTCTATTTATAGAGTGAGGCTGGAGGTAGGGGTCTTGGATGTATATAACAGCTGGTGGGCCTGGGCTGACGCGACCTGGCCTGGTATTGTTGGCCCAGAAGGAGCATGGTTCAGAATGCCTTGGTCCGGTGGCAGCTGGTTCGGTAGGATGGAGTGTAGAGTGGACTGGTAGTTGCTTGGACCGGTGGTGGAATGGTGAGGTTGGTCCGGTGTGGAGATGGTGAGGTTGGTCCGGTGTGGAGATGGTGAGGTTGGTCCGGTGTGGAGATGGTTCGGTGGTTCTGTGGAAGAAGGTTGGTTCGGCAGGAGGTGATTCGGTGGTTCTGTGGAAGAAGGTTGGTTCGGTAGGAGGTGATTCGGTGGTTCTGTGGAAGAAGGTTGGTTCGGCAGGAGGAGATTCGGTGGGAAGCAAGGTCCGGTATTGCTGTCGGTCCGGTAGGAGTACGGTGGAGCTTTTGGTTCGGCATCTCTCGGAGACGCGTTGATTCGGTTGTAGGACGCTTTGGCCAAAGATCACATAACACTTTCCCCCCAAAGTAGGGCGTGTGTATGCACAAGGCATGCTTTGGTTAAGCCTGGTCGTCCTTGTTCGGTCCTGTGTGCCGAATGTGTTGGTTCGGTGGCCTCCCCTTTGCCTATAAGTATGGGAGCTATGCCACCGTGGTTTCATTACTATCCGAGATTGCCGAATCAAAATTCCTACCTTTTGCCGAATCAGTGGTGTTAGCCGAACCAGGTGTGACTTATTTTACCGCCGGATGAACTTTTATATTATAATACCGAATGAACTCTCATACGACAATACCGAATGTACTTCTAGACTATAATACCGAATGAACTTTCATACTATAATACCGAATGGACTTCTGCATTTATTTGTTTACATCTTCTGTTCTAACGATGCGCTTTTCCGGTGTTGCAGATAATGTCTCGTAAAGCGGAAACTCGATCAGACAAAAAGAAATCCGGGGGCGAAGGAGGTTCCTCTGCCGTGCCCCCAGCTCAGCCGAATCAAGAACGTCACGGACCAACCCCGAGATCGCTAGTGGACGGGTACGGCCCTCAGGAACTTCTGAACTCCCCGCTCGATTGCTTTCCTAGCTCCCTCAAGGAGGAGCAGCTTGATGTCATTTCCTGATCCTTTGGAATCGATAGGGCGCACTTGCTATTGCCTGGGAGAGACGTTATGCCGTATGATCCTCCTGAGGGGTACTTCGCCTACAGCAGATACCACTGCATGTGTGGTGCCATTCCTCCTCTTAACGCTTGGATAGCCAGCTTCCTCACATATCTAAAGGTGGCCCCATTCCAGCTTCAACCCAACTCCTATGCTATATTGGTGAGCCTCTTCGTCATTTTCCAGAGGAAGTATGGTCGTGCTCCCTCCAACCGAGAGATCCGGTATCTATATAATCTGAGGGGCTATAAGAAGGGGTCCCCATACATTAGCTTGGAGTCAGCTGTGACCTTCAAGCCGGTCTTGGATCTGTATTCCAAATTCAGCATGTTCAAGAAGGAATGGTTCTTTGTCAGGGACGACTCCGTTTCAATTCGGCGCTTTACTTCTGGATGTAAGTTGATGCTTTTACTTATAATTTCTATTACGATCGCGATGCTTCTTCTCATACTTTCTCATTTTTGCTAGCGACAGGTGGCTTTGCGGTTGTGGAGACTGACCGCCTGGTTCAGACGGCGGCTGAGATAGAAGCTATTCTTGGGAAATATAGATCATCTACCTTCCTGATCAGAAATGCGACCCTTCTGGAGTATAACTTAATCCTTCCACAGCAGTCAGTAGTCAAGCTGAGGGAAACATCGGAGGAGAGGGTGGCTGTTCAGACTAAGGGAGGTGTTACGGTAGAGAGTAGCAAGAGGAAACCTTTCACAAAACCTCCAGCCGTCGGAGGTAAGAAACTCAAGAAGTCGGACGGTCCCTCCCCCAGCAATTGTCCACTTACCCAGGAGGAGGAAGACATAGAGGAGGAAAGAGGTGAGGGTGGAGATGGTCGGGAAGGTGATAAAGGTGGCGATGGCATCGGGGCCTTGCTTCCTGGGCAGGCGGGCGAGATTCAGGAGTGGACGGATGATGCGTTCCACCAGGCTTTCGAGGGGCTGGACGAAGATCCGGCTTTGGTAGAGAAAACCGGGACAGCGGACAAGGCCGGGACCGGTGCAAGCGAGTCTTTTCAGACCATTCCAGCCAAGGTGGCTCCGACGACTCAAGGTGAACTCTTGACTCCTGCATGCTTCATTAATGATAGGGACTTAGGAATATTTTATGATCCGCTCTCGTCCTGGAATGAAATCCAGGACTTATTGCAGTATCCTACTTCTCCCCAGGGTTTGTATAACAGACGTGCTTTCTTTCTTCTTTTAACTTGTACTTTACCACGTTTCTCGAATCATATAGTGATGTAAGCTTGTGACACTCGTTTTTCATATCAGGAGCAGGCAAGACATCCAAGGCCTCAGACCTTCGGCACAGGCTTGAGCAATATAAGCTTTCCAAAACTTCTGTCAAGCCGAAGCCTTCGACCCACCGCTCCGGGGATGTAGTCGGCTACCGTCCTCTTCTCGGTGTTATCGAAGAAGGTATTCAGCAGAGAAAGAGGAGTCATCCCTTATCCGAAACTTCGCCCGGTCCTCAGCTCCCGGCTCAGCCTCTTCATGACATCACGGAGGAGGACAGCGAGTTTGCACTCTCTCCGCACCCGTCCGGAAACCCTTCCGTTACTCATATCGATCACCCTGACTTGGCTCGTAATCCATTTGCGGGTTATCCTGATCTGGATCCAAGTTCCCACGACATTACCTTTGACGAGGTTACTGGTGAGCACCTTCTTCCCCGCAATCCCATGGTACGGGTGCTTGATGAAGCTAAGTCCTTAGATCTTGATCTACTTACCACTCGGATAGTTACCATGGGAGACGAGGCCAAGGCTAATATTGATCGGGTGGCGGAGAAGACTAGGAAGCTGATGGGGCATCATGCCCGGTTGGTTAAGGCTGGAGAGGAGATTGGGAGTGCCAACATCCGACTAAGATTGGTGGTTTCAGACCAGGCCAAACAGCTCGCTGATCAGGCCATTCAGATTTCTCAGCATGAGGATGCCTCCGGGCAGTTGAGGAAGGCTATGGAGGAGGCTAGTAAGGCGGAACTGCGGAAGATGGAGGTTGCCTGCAAGGAGCAGATAAATATGGCCATCTCGATAGTGGATGAGGTTCGGAGGGCGGATCTTGAGCGGGTAGAGGAGCTGTCGGGGAAGCTTGAAGCCGCAGAGCTTGCTCAGGTTAGGCTGAAGGAGGAGATGGAGGCGATGCGGAAATCCCTTCAGGCTGACTGCTCGAGATACCGTTTGGAGAGAGAAGCTGCTGTTGGAAGGTTGTCGGCTTCCGAGGCCCGGATGAGGGAGTTTGAGGAGAATGAGGGGATGATGGATGAAATGCTTCAGGACATGTACTTCCGAACTTGGAAGCAAGGCAACATGTCCTGGATGGATGATTATCCTAGGGTTATGGCTAAGATCTATCTTCGGGCTTTGGAGGAGGCTAAGGCCGATGCGGATAAAGATGGTGGCGTGGCCTTCAGCATGGATGTGGTCACGGCCCAGTTTGCCAAGGGGGAGAAGGTGGCGGTGAAGGAGGGTATGCGGTTGCTTGCTGCTGAGGAGGCAGGGGTGCAAGTAGATGATGACGACCAGGATGGCCAATAAGCATATGTTGGTAAGTCTTCCTTTTTAGTTTCTCCATTGACTTGGTCGCTTATTGCTAATGAATCCTTTCTCTGACTGGACAGGGGGTCGACAGGACAAGGATAAAGCTCCACTGCAGCCGGCCCCTTGATTATACCTGGAAAAACTCTTTTTGTGGATTTGACAGGGTTGTATATGTTAGTCGAAAAATGGTAAAGTAGCCTTTAGGTTGTAATATTCTGCCACTTGTAATAAATAGTCTTATTTTTGACGTGTAATCCTTTAACTTAAGCTTATTTTGTCGTCTTTTGAATGTTTGCTGTTATTTTGGCATGTCGTATGAGAAATATAGCTATGTATATTCTTGTAATTAAATTGTGTTTGATGTCGGGTTCTGGTTTAAGACATAATTTCATGACTTGCAATGTTAGTGTGTGGTGTGAATAAATTATAGTCATGTATTTGTACATAAAGGAAGAAAATACCGCCCTTCATGTTCTGTTTGTAGATGGCAGTTTTGAATATCATGGAAAACAGTTGAATGCCCTGCCATCCGATTGTGAATCCCTGCATCCATTGACGAGTATCTCCTACTCTGTATCCTGTACTTTATGGATTGTTATAGAGGATAGGAGGAAAGCTTTTTAAGTAAAATTGAAATATGTGAAATAGTAAAACTTCCAATCACGGAAGGCCTTCGATGTGCTTAAGTTCGTGGAAAACGGGTTTTGTAGTCACTTTCCCTAGCTGTGGGTCTTGGAGACATCTGTCACCCATCTTACGCCTCCGCGGGGAGTTAATTCTTTTTTACCACAGCCGCACTTAAGACACATCGGAGCCGAGATCGCACACAGTAACTACCCGGGCCATTATGGCCCGTAATCATGGGTATTATTCGATTTACTATGGCCGGCTAGCGTGGGTGCCGATCGTCAACTGTGAACTACCCCTGGCTGGCCACACCTTATGTTGGGGCTTATAGTCGATTCACAGTTGCCGGCGAGCCTAACGCCGTAATGAGCTGCCTCGGCTATAGTCAGCCTTCTCGGTGGCTTATAATCGGCTCATTACAGTTGGATTTAAGGGCCGTCGCGAGCAATGAGTTAACCCACAGCAGAGGGATGCTGGAGCAAAAGTGTCTCATTGGCGAGGGCATAGATTCACATAGTACCTATTAGGTTTTGCCCAGGCGAAGTTGCGCCGTGGAGTGCTTTGAGTGGAAATGTTATACGCATAGGATTTTGTTCAACAGAAAAGGATAAAGTTAACAAGTAGCCAAGATATAAAGGAACAAGTTAAAAAAGAGACAAAGTTTTTTAAAGTGGTTCGGCATGAAAAGGCCTACGTCCACTGATTCTCTTTGTTAATTCACTTCATATGGGCAATACAAGTTAAGAAAAGTATCGACGGAGGTGTTGGATGTTCCATGCCCTCTGGAACACCTCTCCGTCCATTGTTGACAAAATATAGGCTCCATTGTGGAGATCTTTATGAATTACATATGGTCCATCCCAGATTGGGTCTAGTGCTCCGGGGCGAGAGAAGATTCGCTTGAGGACAAGATCCCCTTCTTGTAAGGTACGATGCTTGACTTTGGAGTTGTATTGCGCTGCCACTTTCTGCTTGTGTGCTGCTGTTTTAAGGACTGCATCGTTTCTTCTCTCCTCAACTAGATCCAAAGACATGTGGAGGAGCTCTTCATTCTCTTCCGGGTTATAGTGGATCCTACGGTGGGAAGGCACAATGGTTTCAACTGGGAGCATAGCCTCCGATCCGTAGGCCAAAGAGAAAGGAGTGTGCCCCGTTGATGTTCTGAAAGATGTGCGGTAGGCCCACAGTGCCGTAGGGAGTTCATCCACACAAGCGCCCTTTGACTTTTCGAGCTTCTTTTTGATCAGAGTTTTCAGAATTTTGTTGACTGCTTCGACTTGTCCGTTTGCCTGGGGATATGCTACGGATGAGAAGCTTTTATGAATTCCGTGTTCTTGGCTCCAGTTGGCGAATTCCTCGCTGTCAAACTGAAGTCCATTGTCTGATATGATTTTGAGTGGGACTCCGTACCTGCATAGAACATTTTTGATTAAGAAGTTAATAACTTTTGCTAAAGATACTTTATTCAGTGGTTCCGCTTCTACCCATTTGGTGAAGTAATCAACTGCCACTATAGCATATTTGGCCCCGCCTCGGCCCATCGTTAGCTCGCCGATTAAGTCAATTCCCTATATTGCGAAGGGCCAAGGGCAAGTCATTTGAGTAATCTCAGTTGTTGGTAGCCGTGGAATCTTAGCAAATTTCTGGCATCTGTCACACTTCTTGACGAAATCTAAGGCATCCTTGCTTAAGGTGGGCCAGAAATATCCGTATCAGAGTATCTTTTTTGCTAATGTTTGCCCTCCGGTGTGATCTCCGCAGCTCCCCTGATGGATGTTGGATAAGATTTCCTTGGCTTCTCTCCCGGCGACACACCTTAATAACGGGTTAGAGAATCCGCGTCGATAGAGGATGTCTTCTTGTATTGTGTAGCGGGATGCTTTCCTCAAGATTTTCTTGACTTCGTTACGCCCGTTGGGTAGAGTGCCACTTTGTAGGTAGTCTCGGATGGGAGTCATCCAAGTTGCTTCTTCGGTTGCAGCTATCAGATTTACTTGCTCAAAACTTGGGGCCAGTTGCTTTGAGATGGTTACTGCCCTGAAGATGGCGATGTCTCTCACACTTGCTTGCTTTGCTAATTCGTCGGCCTCTCGGTTCTCCTCCCGAGGGATGTGTTTGACTAAGTAGTGGTCCAATCGGCTGAGAAGTAACCTGGTCTTCTTTAGATATGCTATGAGTCGTTCTTCTCGAGCTTGGAATTCTCCTAGTATTTGATTAACAATAAGTTGAGAATCGCTGTGAAGACACAAAGAATTGGCCCCGATTTCTATGGCAATTTCTAGTCCAGCTATCACTGCTTCATATTCTACATCGTTGTTGGTGGCAGCGAACTCCAACCTTATAGCATAGTGCAGTTTATTTCCCCTGGGAGTGATTATTACCACACCTGCCCCCGAGCCTTGTTCGTTAGATGCACCGTCCACAAAGAGATTCCACTTGATATCTTCTGTTAATCCCAATTGCTCCTTATCCTCGTTGGTAGTGAATTCTGCAATGAAATCAGCCATGGCTTGTCCCTTGATGGCGGTGCGAGGGTGATAGGTGATATCATATTGACTTAGCTCAATGCACCATTTAAGTAGTCGCCCGGAAGTGTCGGGACGATGGAGTACCTGCCTCAGTGGTTGATCGGTCAGAACTTTGATGGAATGGGATTGGAAGTAGTGACGTAGTTTTCGTGAAGTGATTAGTAAACAGTATGCTAACTTCTCAAGTTTAGGATATCTAACTTCTGCCCCAGTAAACCTTTTGCTGACGAAGTAAACTGGCCGTTGCGTGCGGTTGTCTTCCCTTACCAAGGCAGCGCTTAGGGCGTGAGATGACACAGCGAGGTATAGGTATAATTCTTCTCCTTCGCTTGGAGTTGAGAGTACCGGTGGTTTCTGGAGGTGTTCGATTAAGTGAAGGAAAGCGGTCAGGCATTCGCCAGTCCATTCGAACTTTCCCTTGTCTTTCTTTAGGGCTTCAAAAAAAGGGACGCACTTGTCCGTCGCCTTGGAGATGAATCGGCTTAGAGCGGCCACTTTTCCGTTCAAACTTTGCATTTCCTTCCGAGTGGAAGGTATCTTAATATCCCTTAGCGCTCGGACTTGTTCAGGGTTTGCTTCTATCCCTCTGGCATGAACGATGAATCCTAAGAACTTTCCTGATGACACTCCGAAGGAGCACTTTAGTGGATTCAACTTCATTCCATATTGTCGAAGTATTTGAAACATCTTGCCTAGGTGGCTTACGTGATCTTTGGCTTTACTTGATTTTACCAGCATGTCATCCACATATACTTCCATAGTTTGTCCTATTAGCCCCGCAAACATCTTGTTGACGAGGCGCTGGTAGGTGGCTCCTGCATTTTTAAGTCCGAAAGGCATTACCTTATAGCAGTATAAACCTCGATCGGTGATGAAACTAGTGTGGTCTTGGTCGGGAGCATGCATAGGAATTTGGTTATATCTTGAGTATGCATCCATAAAAGATAGGAGTTCGTGCCCGGCTGTGCTGTCTACAAGTTGGTCGATTCTGGGAAGTGGGAAGCAATCCTTTGGGCAGGCGTCGTTTAGGTTGGAAAAGTCAATGCAGGTTCGCCACTTCCCATTAGCCTTTTTTACCAGCACCGGGTTGGCGATCCATTCCGGGTAGATAGCTTCTCGTATGAAGTCATTGGCGAGTAGGTTTTTTACTTCTTCATCGAGGGCTGCTGATCGCTCTGCCCCCATACTTCTCTTTCTTTGTTTTACAGGCGCCTTGGTAGGATCAATGTTTAATACGTGGCATGCTATGTTGGGGGAGATTCCGGTCATGTCAGCGTGTGACCAAGCGAATACATCCAAGTTGTGGCGGAGAAAATCGATGAGCTGTTCCTTCAATTCGGCTTTTAGTTGGGACCCAATTTTCAATAGTCTACTTGAGTCATGCTTGTCTACAGATATAAACTCCATAGCCTCTGCAGGCTCGGCGGTGGCCTCCTCCTCTTTGTCCCTAGGGTCTAATTCATTGAAAGGGTCGCTGGTATATCGAAGAGGAGGGGCTTTCTTTAGTTGCTATGCTTCTAGGCTTTTTGTGCAGAGGGCAATCTCTACACTCTTCCCTTTATCCTTCCTGTGGTTGTTGCAAAGTTCAGTTACATAGCAGTCTCGAGCAACGTCCTGGTCTCCTTCCACTTCCCCTACTCCATTGTCTGTTGGGAATTTCATCTTTAGGCACCATGGGGCTAAGACAATTTGGAAGTCAGACAAGGATGGCCTTCCTAAGAAGGCGTTGTAGGCCGACTGGTTTTCTATTAGCACAAACGTTTGTTTCCGTATAGCAGAGCGGGGATGGCTTCCAATTTCAACAAAAAGGTCCAGTTGCCCGAGGGGCATCTTCGCATCTCCAGTGAAGCCGTGTAGTGGTTTATCGCAGGGGGATATATCCTTCATTGATAGCTTCATTTTGTCGAATGCGTGTTTGAACAGGATGTTTACCGAGCTTCCAGTGTCTACCAGGATTCGGTATACTTCGGCGGGACCAAGTCGGGCAGAGATGACCATGGGATCCATGTGAGGGTACTGCCTTCCTTCTAGGTCACGCTTACCAAACGTTATGTCATTACTTTCTTTCCGCTTCGGGTGGCGCTCTTCTATAACTGAATTGACATAGTCTTTATTGTCTCTAAGCGACTTTCCATATCTTTCCATCTCTTTCCAGCTTCTGTCTGCGATGTGTGGCCCTCCTGAGATGGTATGGACCACTATCTTTTCTTGGCTAGAGCTGCTAGCGTTGCGGTTTCCTCTATCGTCCCCCGGTGAGGGTAGCCTTGGGTTTTCATTGGCAGGAGCTGGGGTCCTGTCCTGACCTTTTACATAACGTTCCAGTTTCTTTCTTCTGATGTGTTCCTCAATCAGATCTTGGAGATGATGGCATTCGTTGGTATCATGCCCGTGAGATTCGTGGAAGCGGCAGAATTTTCCAGACTTCTGTGCGTTATCTGATTCTTTCTTGTATGGTGGGCGTTTGTATCTAACTTCGCCTTGGGTGGCAAGGAAGATATTTTCGACGGTCTCGTTCAAAGGGGTGTAAGTGTCGAATCTTGGTCCTGGCCGATATAGGCGCTTTTCTCCCTTCTTGCCCCCAGCATTGTCTCTGGAATCATTTCTTCGAACGTCCCTTGCCACAGCAGGGGCGTTGCCATGGGTTGTCTTATTTTGCTGTCCTGACTGCCCCTCAACGGCAGCATCCTCAAGCCTCATGTATTTCCCGGCTTCATGGAAGAAATCAGGTAAAGTAGCTGGTTTTTCTTTTGTCAACCTTCTAGCAAATTTAGTGTCCGGATGCACACCACTGCAGAGGGCCATTAGGATAAGCTTCTCATCGGCATCTTGGACTGCGGCTGCTGCGGCATTGAATCTGGTTAGGTATTGCTGCAGCTTTTCTCCAGGTTTCTGTTTGACGCTGGATAAGGAATAAGCGTCCTTAGGTTGCTCCACATGAATGCAGAACTGACTGATAAATTTTTCTTTCAACATTTCCCACGAGCTGATGGATCCTTGGGGTAGATGACAGAACCAGGAGGTAGCAAGATCTGCTAAGAAGAGCTGAAAGCATTTGCACAGTACTCCCTCTGTCGCTCCACTCATGAGCATATGCTGCGTGTACCTCTGTAAGTGTACAACGGGATCGGAGGTTCCTTTGTAGGGTTCCATTGTTGGCATCTTCCATTCTCGGGGGGTGATAGCAATTTCGATATTGCGGGCGAAAGGGCCGATTACCCTAGCGCCTATCCCTCGATCTCTTTGCTCCCGTTGGACACACTCTCTGAATAAGCGTGCCATCCTTTCATCAGAGCTTGGAGCAGATAGAAATGAGTTTGGTTCTGTTCTGTGGGATTGATTCCGTTCAGATGACCTGTAGGGATGGTATCGTCTATCATTCCTCATATTTTCCAGTGGCTGCCTTTGATCTTCTGGGAGCATGCTTGGGTCAGCTACAGTTGGCCCTTGCCTTGATCTCCCCCTGTTGGGTTCTGATCTAAGCACTTCCTCGGGTCCAACTTCGGGCTGGACTCTAGCTCGGCCCCGTTCACTGGCGTTTCTGTGGTTAGGCAGCATGACAGGCTCAGCTACAGTTGACCTTCGCCCGGTACCTTCCCCGTTGGGTTCGGTACCAAACGTTTCCTCAGGCCTAACTTCGGGCTGTGCTCGGTCTCGGCTCCTACCACGACTACTTCTGTCGTTAGCTCCTTCGAAGAAGGAAGATCTTTGTTGTCTCTGAGATCCTCCAGACTGGGACTCGCCCCATGATTCAGTGTTGCGGTTGGATTCTTCAGCGTCCCTTAAGCGTGACATGAGATGGTCCACCAAGGCTTCCTGCTGGGACGTGAAGCGGTTAGTTACTTCAACCACAACTCTGTCCAGATCTGCTCTAGTAATTGCTGCAGGCTGTTCTGTGACAGGAGTAGTTGGGTTAGCCTGTTCTTCATTTGTTACTGTTGCTGGAGGAGGACGATTTACTTGACTCGTGACTGCTGGATCTGGAAGACTGCTGAATGCGATGTTTTTTCCTTTGTTAACATCTTTTCTCTGTTTGGGAGGCATGTTTTCCAAGTGGCGAACGATGCTGTTAGGAAAACTTGTTAAGCGGATGAAGCTGAAGCTTCGAGCTTCTAGCTCTCAGTGAAAGCACCAAAAATGGTGCACAAAAAATGGACAAACACCTCAAAGTTGTATGATTTAGTAGATCTTATGTTGTTCTTAGTGATTCGGGTGATTTATGCAAATATATGAAAAAACAGGGGCTAAACTGTAAAAAGACACGCAGATTTATAGTGGTTCAGCCAGAATGTGCCTACGTCCACTTTATATGTTATTTCTCTTCTCTTGTTTTTATTACAAGTACAAAGCTTTGATACAAGTAAAAGAAAGTTGTTTGAAAGTTCTCTCCGTGCTTGAGCTCTCAAACTTGTCCCCATTGCTGTACCCCTGCCCCTCTATTTATAGAGTGAGGCTGGAGGTAGGGGTCTTGGATGTATATAACAGCCGGTGGGCCTGGGCTGACGCGACCTGGCCTGGTATTGTTGGCCCAGAAGGAGCATGGTTCGGAACGCCTTGGTCCGGTGGCAGCTGGTTCGGTAGGATGGAGTGTAGAGTGGACTGGTAGTTGCTTGGACCGGTGGTGGGATGGTGAGGTTGGTCCGGTGTGGAGATGGTGAGGTTGGTCCGGTGTGGAGATGGTGAGGTTGGTCCGGTGTGGAGATGGTTCGGTGGTTCTGTGGAAGAAGGTTGGTTCGGCAGGAGGTGATTCAGTGGTTCTGTGGAAGAAGGTTGGTTCGGCAGGAGGTGATTCGGTGGTTCTGTGGAAGAAGGTTGGTTCGGCAGGAGGAGATTCGGTGGGAAGCAAGGTCCGGTATTGCTGTCGGTCCGGTAGGAGTATGGTGGAGCTTTTGGTTCGGCATCTCTCGGAGACGCGTTGATTCGGTTGTAGGACGCTTTGGCCAAAGATCACATAACATGTATTTTCGTACTTTTATTTTTCCACTACATTACTTGTTTGTATTTATCAGCAATTTTAAGGACATGCTGTTATAATTGTCCAGACATGATCGGTTAGTTACTCTGATTTGTTATATGAATATTAAAATTTCTTTGTAAAGATCATTTGGATATTATATATTACTCGTCATGGTGTGAGATTTTGTTTTTTCTTTTCTTTCACCCCTACAATCTATCTTTCTAGCACTCGGATGCTCAACATGTAAATATCGTGGATGTATTAGTGTCGACTTTTGAGGGTCGAAAAGATGGGCCATCACACTTAGTATCAAGCTGAAGGTTAAGCTTGAACCTTGGCCCTAGTAGGGTAAACTCATTTGAGATAAGGTAAGTGACACCTTAGAATGAGTTTGAGTGTATTGCACATGAGAGCGCATATTTGTTAGTGTTATAAAAATATTTTATATTGTGTTGAAATTTGTAAATGAAATAATTTTACCTAGGATTATATTTTATATATAAAAGAATAATTTTCAAAAATAGACATAGTTATTAATTTTTTAGGAAAGGATGATATTTATTTATCATCATTTGTTGAATGATTATTTGTGCCCGGCCAATTTATAAGCATTTGTTGATTAATTTAAATATGAACACCTTGTGAATTCAGTTTCACGATTTGACTATAAGGCGTTCGTTATAATGTAGGTTTAAAACTTTACTTTGTTAAAAAGGTTACTATAATAAAGGAAGTTATTGTGTAAAGATAGTTTTATATAAATTGAGTTTATAAGACGTATCTTATAAAATAAGGAGGATTTTTGAGAATTTAAATCCTGATGTATTTGAAAAAGATTTCAAATAATTTTTGGAAAAAGTAATAATAGCATTGCTTAAAGGTATTTATAAGTATAAATATTTCAAAGAGAATTTCAAGTAAGGTATATTTTCTTTGGATAGTTCAGGGAACGAATTTTGATTTTTTTGGTAATTTGAATAATCTTCTAAGTGACAATCGGATGTTAGCTTAGGGGATCGTTGTAGTGCACTTAGTAAATTATTCCCTCTATCATTGTGTGATCGAAACGGGTTTGAATCCGAACGAACCTAAAGCAAGTTTTAATAAATAAAGTGCTAAAGCTATTATATATATATATATGAGAAATATATATAGTATTATTTCCGAAGGGGATTCAAAAGAGAAAAAGTATTTTTATGTTAACTAGTTCGAGTGGCTCGAAAATGAATAAAAATGGGCAAGAGATGTGTTCGTATGATAAGCACTTCTCTTAAGCATTACCCTTCTTGGTAAGGGGGTGTATGATACTATTTGGTAGGACCTAGTTCCTTGGTATCATTTTTGCGTTACTCGGCCTATATGTATATTTTCTATGGATTAAGATATATCATATCATTTCACAAAAAAAAATTGAAATAAAAATCGATATTTAGTTCTTAAGTTACGTGAAATGAAAATGGATTCAAAATAAAAAGGTATTATACAAGTTCAAAACTCAAGTTCCATTTTCATGAAATGTTTTCATAAATGATTTTAGAAGAAAAAGAAATTGGTATAAGTAAGGACCAATAAGAATAAGTAAGTTGTACGTAGCTCATTTCTTTGCATGGTTCTTGATCCAAAGTTCGAGTACATGACTTTGAGGTGATTTACACCGGTCCGAATTAGGATTTATCACTCGATGCTTGGCGGCGAATACTTGGTGAGGGTTTTTGATATAGTACCGAGGTTTTCTATCAAAGTATATGGCTAGCAAGGAGAATAGAGGTTCCTAATTAAGGAGCCTGATTTGGAGTCCACACTAGGGAAGTCGGGTAAGCGATACTAGTCCGGAAGAGAAGCTTATGTATTCGAGTAAGTGATCGAATCAGTTATTATGAACGGATGATCTACATGTATCGTACAAACTTAAGTATATTTGCCGTTAATGTTTTATGGTTTATGAAGAGTTGGGTAGATGACTCTTTGATTTATCATAAGGTAGTGTAAATAATCGATTGAGTAATAACCTATGGCTGTTAAGCATGAGGTATGCTCAGTAGATTGTTTACCATCCTTATATAATGAGAAGGTTGTAAACCTGAACACGCTCTAAGTTTGTTTGTCACTCATTTAACATTTTTGGGAATGTTAAGAATTGGTATGGCTTGTTTTCAGTTGTTTGTTTGTGTTGAAATTTCAGGGCCGAAATTCTTTTAAGGGGGAAAGAATATAACGACTCGAAATTTTATCGCTTTGATTTGTGAATATTTGATAAATTTTAAATATTTAATTAATGGTTTTTAATGGTCAAATAACTCTTTTTAATTAATAAGTAATGATGGTGTTATCCCGCATTTTGACCCGGCTATACTCGAACTGATTGGACAAGTTAGATTCGATTGCCATCAAGGCCAGTACATCCAGAGCGATGATTGTAGGGTCCAAAATTCAAGTACATGTAATGACCTGGAAATTTTAACGATTTTAAATAATGTAATTATCTAAATTTTTCATGAAAATAACCAAATAAAATTTTGCAATGAAAATTTGATATTTGGTATACATCTATTTAAACATAGCAAGTGTCAAATTTTTATAGGAAAATATGAAAGTTTATTCAGTTGTGAAATTTTCAAATTTAAATTTTAAATCAGTTAATTTGATGGAAATTAAATATTTTTGAAATCTGAATATTTTTATATAATAAAATTATAAATCATTTTCTGAGTGAGATGTCATATTTCGTTTCGCCAAATTTTGACTGCTATAGCTCCGTTTCTCTTATTTTCGGCGTTTTAGCAGCATTTTTGGCAACGAAAAATCGAGTTTTGATAGGATAGTCGTATCTCTAATATCTGTGTATCATTCTATTCGTCCCGTCGTGCTGATCTCCGCAGTATATTCATTCCTGTAATTCGGCATCCAGTACGCGGCGAAATCTGCGAAACGGTTAACCGTATCGGTACCCATTTTGTGTCTCTAGAGTGTTCTGTGACCTTTATTTGTCAACCGCTTGGAAAGTAAATAGTCAGTAGCTTTTAAAATGATTCTTGAATTCAATGCCTATCTATTACCCTTCCCCATAGTCAATTCATAACTTGCCAGGTTCGTTCACCTTTTCCCTTCTCTCTGCTTTTGTTCTTACCTTACTTCTAAAAAGAAAAGAAAATTTATAATATATAATATCAGATGAAAGCTTATAAATTATATGTCTGTATTCGTTATTGGCTCGTCCTCTTCTTCCACCTACCTGAAGCGTTGCTTGCCATTGCCGAAACCCACCCACGGCCTCATCTCCTTCTACCACCGCCTCTCTCTCCTTTTTCTGACCTTAGTCCGCCTTCCCATCATCAAAGCCCTCCAACCACAGTAACCGCCAGTAGCCGAACAGCCATAACACCTCCACCATGCTCAACCCTTCACAGCCTCGCCAGTGCACCCTCCTCGATCCCCTCAGCCAGCTTCGAGTTAGTCGAGCAAACTCCAGCACTCCCAAAACTCGATCTGCATCGAGCCCTCCAGCCTCACCTTCATCCGTTGCCACAAAGCCACACCATGCAACAGCAGCCCTCATGCCGAACCCCATTGACAGCCTCTCCTGGCCCGACCACTTCATTTCCTATCACACTAGCCTTCCCGCTTGCAACAGCCCTTCACACCAAACTGCCGCCCTCCATAACTGAAGCAGCCCCACCCGCTTAGACGCTGCCACCCAAAACTGTAGAGCAATCCTCCTGCACCCCTAACTCCATCAACGCCGAAGCCATACGCAAGCAACCCACTGCCACACCAGCCTTGTGCCGCAAACTCCCATCTCCAAGCCTAACACCTTGCTCCCCTTGGCCAAGCATTTCGATTTACATGGTGAGGTACTACTCATCCATGCTTGTGTTGAAACGTGTTGTTCTCCTTCCTGGCCGTAACACTTGCTCTTCTCCTTCTATTTTATAAAAAAAGGGAAAAAGTAAAGAAAATGAGGTACATATCTATTTTACATATATTTGGTGTATATATTGTGTTTATTATATATATTGGTATATAATTTAAAAGTATTGATCTTGTGAATCATAACTAGTTTTATTTGTGTTGTCTATATCTCTTTATTTAAGAAAAAAGTGTATATATATATTATGTTTAAAAGTATTTATTTAAATATTTTAAATTAGATTTTTGAAATAACTTTAATATATATATTATGTTTAAATAAATATGTTGATTTTTGAAAATATGGATTTTAATAAATATTGATTTTAAAAATATGATATGGAAATTTTATTTTAAATATGTGTTTTTATTGAATATTGATTTTTAGAAAATAATATAATATATATTTATTTCAGTTTATATCAAGCCATTTTTGATTTGTTTCATCAATTCCAAGCTATCAACTTTACTCGTCGAATTCGTATTCATCGTGCCGTGCTTTGGAATTTGTGCTTGGATTCGTAGCTTGATGTGTGTCTAACTTCTCTAGCCTCGAAAGGTGAGAAATCACTTACGATTAGCATTCTTATATTTAGTAAATTTAATTTACATGAAATGACGATTGAAATATGTAGTTAAATTTGAATTAGTTAGAAATTAAATTGTTAAATATGGTATGTTAATATTTAAAATTGTTTGCCTGTTAATTTACATATGACACCGATAACCTGCTGTATATATATTATATTTAAATTGTTAATTATGACCATAATTGCCATTTATATGCCATGTCACTTTATGCTATTATTTTATTGTTCTCACTCTGCAAGTTCCCTGATAGTTAGGAATTCCCTATGGGTTGAAATGATACATACCCGAACGATCTTATAGTTAGGGAATAATCGTTATGGGTTGAAATGATAAACCCAAGTGATTTTTATTTGACTTTGAAATTTTAGGATTGCGGGCTGAAATGATATAAACCCGTAAATTTAAAATTACGGATTGAAATGATAAATATCCGTATCACTTGACCATAAGATAGAAAACTATATACAAACACCGTTGGTCTATTTTTGAAAATGATTTCCATGGTTTTGAAAGGAAATATATATGGATATTAATAAATATTGATTTTTAAAATATAATATATAAATTTTATTTTTATATATGTGTAAAATTTAGATTTTGAAAATTATATATTTGAAAATTCTAAATTTATAAGTTAGTTTTGAAAATATAAATTTTAAGATCTTACTTATAATTTTATTATTTTTAAAATATATAAAATAAGATTTAATATAAAATAAAATTTAATAATAAGATTTAATTTAATTAGTATATATATAATATGTTTAAGTATTTACATAAAATTATATTAATATTTTAAAAATAGATTTTGTAATAAATCTAATAAAGTATGGTTGGAAAGATAAATTGAAATTGATTTGAAATATTATTTGTTTAAGAATTGGATATAAATAAGAATTGATTTGAACTTATTAATTTTGAGATTTTAAGAATATGACTTTATAACTTTATAACTTTATTTTAATTAAGGTGATTAAATGAATATATTCAAATTTAAATAAAAATTAAAATTGAATATTTAAATTTGATTTAAGTTTGAGTTTGAGATTTTATTTAAATGTTCATAAAAGGTGATTAAGTGAATATTTCAGAATTAAATAAATTAAAGTTAGATATTTAATATTTAATTTTGATTTAAATTTGTAATTTGGGATTATTTAAATGAGTATGAAAATGATAAAATGAATATTTTAAATTTTAAATAAAATTAAAGTTAAATTTTGAAATATAAATGAAATTTATCATATTGAGTTATTGTGAATTGTTTGAATATTTAAACTTTGAAACTTATTGAATTGGAAGTAGTTTAAATTTGTAGTTCAAACATGGAGTTGAAAGCGATATAAATTAAGAATGGTTTTAATGAGAATTTAAATTGAAATTGGAATTGTTGAACTGAGATTGATTTAAGTTGAATTTGGAACTAAAGTTGATTTAAATTGATTTGTGAAATTGGAAGGAATAATTCTAATTTGAAACTATTTTCGATATAAACTCTTTTTAATATATAAACTATTTTTTTATATAACTATTTTAAATCTATAACCTATTTTTAATATAAACTATTTCTAATTGTAACTATTTAAATATATATAAAAATTATTTTT
The DNA here is from genome assembly GCA_030737815.1 of Allium fistulosum. Classification (NCBI taxonomy): domain Eukaryota; kingdom Viridiplantae; phylum Streptophyta; class Magnoliopsida; order Asparagales; family Amaryllidaceae; genus Allium; species Allium fistulosum. The sequence continues at coordinate 801,121,298 of CM060903.1, read as the reverse complement.
AATATTTAAGCTGTTTAAGTTGGAACTATTATGATTTATATTTAATGGATATAAATGCGAATATTTTGAAATGAAGTTTTAAACTATTTTGTGGTTATGATTTTGGAAGTGATATGATTTCGAAAGTGATATGATTTCGAAAGCGAATATGATTTTGGAAGTGATATGATTTTGAAAATGAATATGATATTTTGATATGAAGCATGAACTTTTTGAAATGAAAATGACCACAATGTGAAATAAGCGTTTGGTTGTTAAAGAGACCAGGATCAGATATTGTCATACTCTTTGCCAATACCGAAAACCACTTTAACAACCGTATACGTGGTGGAGATTCCATAATGAAGTAGGATGGTTTGGCGACGATTCTGTATGAGGTATTAACGCAGCCCTGACTCCCGCGAGTTAGCTTGATGTGACTAAAATAGGAGCCACACCGGGCCAAGTGAGGTCACACCTCCGATCGAGCATGCTTCTTCGATAACATTCTATTACTTTGTGATTTGATTGGGTGCACCTTTGATTATGGGAGTGTGTCTCGAGGTGGGTGGTAGTAGCTGCTATGCATTACCACCGGTGCGGATCCACAAAACGGTAGTATCCTACCCTGGGCATTGCCTCGCGTGCCTTGTCACATGCCTTATCGCACCTTCTACGAGTTTGGTTTGTGTCGTACCTATGAAGTGCTCCCTGATAGCCCACCGGTTTGGTGGAGTTTACAGTATTGTATAGACTACGGCATTAACATAAAAATGTGTTAAGGGGGATATAGGTAACGCCTTAACGCTATTTTAATATTTTACTTTACTATAGACATTATCTATGTAGCGTATTGTACTATGTATGTAGATAGTTTAACGAATCCTTAGAGGACGGGTACCCCAAACATCCTTTAAGTTATTTGCATTTCACTTGACATTTCACTTGAGTTGATTTACTGGTATAAGAATGTTAATCCTGACTTGAGTGTTTTGCTTTATGCTCGGGTCAGACTGAGTGTCATGGCATTTGAGGCTCACCTTTGGAGCTTAGAGCTTCGCTTGAAGATCAGTCTTTATCTACCCAGCTTTCAACTATTTCAATTTATTCCAGTTGTTTATGTTCAGACTTGTCATTGCTTATGCCTTAGAGATTCCTTTGTTTGGGATATCTGTTGTATTTTGTTTTGACTCCGTTGTTTATATACTAGCTTCATGAACTAATTTATCTATTCCACTGCTTATTGTTTATTACTCTGTGTTTGTGATTCCGTGATTGATTTATTTACCGTATACGCTTAGTGTTGCCAAATATAAATTAACAATCTGTTGTTTTGAGCAATTCAAGTCCGACATGTATGGATGATTATCGATTTGAATGGTTCGAAATACTAGGTCGTTACAGTACATATCGTAATACAAAGTCATGATTGAACGAAATTGGGAGATACGCAATGCAGAATGTTCGAAGTATGGAATATAGTTCAACATAGAGGAGGGATCAGCTATAATCATTCTCCAACATAAGGATCGGCATGTTTCAGCCAAGCAAATGCAAGTCAATGGGAAACAATCAATAACTCAAGATCCATAAGTCTAACGCATATGAAATTTTGTGAGCAAGATGTGGGGACTCTAAGGAGCCTACTCTAGGGATCGCACCTCAAAAAGATGAAATAAGAGGGATCAACCCTCTTCCCATAATAGGGATCAGCTACAATCAGGAAACAATTCACCTTGCAGCAAAGATCGAGCAATAACTCAAGTTCTACTAATCCAATTAGCTTGAAACTTGGAGGCTAAGCTTATTACAACATGGAGAAGCTCCCGTAGGGATCGCCTCCAAATTCCTCCAAAATAGAAATAAGCATCGATCCCTATTCCTTGGGATTTGGGCCATGTGATCCCTCTTATGGGTCCATATGGTTTAGGAGATCCTTCTATCGGATTTTCAGGAAGATATTTCACCGTCTTCCTCTATAAATACAGGCTTGGGTGTTCATTTTCAGGACTTTTACGCTGCTAGTTGCTTTATACTCTATTGTAACTAGGGATTTTCATCCAATCCCTATTGTATTCAGTTTACAAAGTGATTAATAAAGCTATATATACAAAGTGGACGTATGCAAACAACGCCGAACCACTATAAATCGTTGTCTCGTTGTTATTGCTTTAATTTTCTGTTATTTAGTTGCTTGTTTCCTCTGGTTTCATTTCATATTCTTTATTTATTTCTCTACAAAACTTCTATTAGGTGTTTATGCTAATTTTTGGTGCAAACATTTTGGTGCTTTCATTGAGAGTTAAATTCTCTGTCCTGTTTAGACCCCTTTGTTGCTACTAGATTGCATAAATCCCCGAAGAGATCCGTAATTATCTTCAAGAAGCTCATCTGTTCTATTCAGATTTGCAAAAGTCTAAGGAAAACTATCAATAATGGTTAGGAATATCAAATCTACATCTCAAAACGTAGAAGGAAACGAGAACACTAGCATCCACCAATGAGGCCCAAGCAACCTACCGGTAGATGTAAATGTTAACAATCCGGTTGATGTTCAGAATCCAGTTGATTCCATCACAAGGGCTGATTTCCAGAATTTGATGAGAGAGCTAGTGGATAGCCCCCAACAATTGAATCAACAGATTCAAGCCAATATCCATCTAATGAACCAACTCAGTCGATAACAATGCAGGAAAGCTAGGAGGGACCCAACCCCTTATTCTACATTGGAGAGTTCTAGTTAATCAGATGATTATCATAGACCTAGGCATTGTGGAATTAACAGATATCACATAGAAGCTTCTTGACATCAACAGGAAAACCAACCTGGTTTGCCGGGACCGATCGGTGTCGAACCCTCCATAGGGATCGGTACTGATCCCTCTTCCAAAGGAGGAAACATGCCCCTTCATGTTGGAGCACAAGCTGGAGCTGCTGCGATTGATTTGAATGTTGGAGTTCAAGTGGATGCAGACTAGTTACCTTCCCAGAATGACGATGAAGTGATTGTACGTGATATACAACGAGAGGATGTTGAGCCAAGAAGGTGTGGAATGGCCTGTAGACATCGATTGGACCATTCATATGAGGTGGAGCATGACTACCGTTTGGCTCCAACTATGCAAACGCTGGACTTGTTGGCTATGGTTAGACAGCTAGTGAGAGAGAGACAAGGCTTAACCAATTATGATTGGGGGGTCTCAAGAAGCCATACCCCATTTACTGACAATGTCTTACATGTTGCGTATCCAAGGAGGTTCAACATGCCATCGATGCCTACCTATGAGGAAAAAACTGCCCCAAGTAGCACATCATGAGATATGAATGGCTGATGAATTCTTCACGAGCTGATGATGCAGCAAAGTGTAGATGTTTTCCTATTACTCTATGGCATAGTGACAACGTGGTTTACGAGATTACCCTTGCGATCAATCTCTAGATTTGATGATTTAGCAATGAAGTTTGTGGAGCAGTTCTATATGCACGCAACTCGCACCAAAGATGTGATTTCCCTATCCTATGTGATCTAGGATCCAGGAGAATCGCTAAAAGATTATTTGGATAGATTTCATACAGCAGTCACAGAAGTCGGTAATCTGAATAACCATTCAATATTGATGGTGATAACGAGAGAGATTGATCCGGAATCTGACTTGGGCGATTGGTTAGCTAGCAAACCACCTGCAACATTGGAACATTTCTATGCAAAAGCAGCTTAGTATTTGAGGAAAGAGGAAGCAAGATCCTCTAGGAAGAAGAATGTTATGGGACCAAGTGGAAGAGTGCAGAGTAACATTACTGTGAAACAGTCTAGGGAAAGTTTCAGAAAAATCCAAGTAAATGCCCAAAATAAACTGAGTCAGCAAAAGAAAGGCGGTGATCAAAACTGTGAATGAAAAATGGGTTATGGAAGAGGAAAGCCTAGGATTCCAATGTATGACACCTACACACCACTAAATACATCTTTAGAGAACATCTATTTATCTACCTGCAATACCATGCAATACAGAAAGCCACCTTCGAAAGAATCAACAAAGAAGCAGAAGTAGATTGGAAAATATTACCGGTTCCATGAATGCTATAGTCATAACACGAATGAGTTTGGGCATCTTCAGGATATTATCGAGAAACTGATTCGAGAAAGAAAACTGTAGTAGTTTGTTAAAACCCCGCAGGGGTCATCCGAACCCAATCGAGGATAAGCACCGCACATGGCCGAGGGCTTGCTCGGACTAGTGGAAGATTAGTAATCAATACAATAGTCGGAAGACCGCATCCAGTTGATAAGAGCTGGCACGAGATGGAGCGCTATGCTAGCGCAATCAAGTGTAAAAATTTTGAATGGTGTTCGAGTACAGAAGATGGAGCTCCAACAAAATAGCAACGTACAATGGCAGATGGCATTGTGTTAAGAAACAGAGATGCAGACAAGGTGGATGCACTGACAATCAAACCAATGGTCATTTCGACCATAATCGGCCCCACCTTAGTGAGGTGGATTTTGGTTGATTGTGGAAGTTCCGTTAATATAATTTTCTAAAAGGCTTACGATCAGATGAGGATGGAAGCCATGGACTTGAAATTATCTAAAGCCCGCATTCATGGCTTTAACGGTGCTATGATCGAAGCTGTCAGATATGTCGGATTGCCCATGGAGTTAGGAGAAGGTGACCATAGGGGAGTGCGGATTTTGCCATTTTTTGTCTTGGATGTTGACTCTCCATGCAATTCTTTTCTGGACCAACCAGCCTTAGCTGAATTTCGGGTAGCTCTTTCCTCATGGTGTTTGACTTTGAAGTTCCCAAGTGATAACAGTGTTGGATTTGTGCATGGTGATCAGGCGACCGGACGTGCCTGCTATGTAACTGAATTAAGAGACGCTCAACGAAAGGGGAAAGGTAAGGGTGTGGACAAGTCTCTCCGCATCCAAACTACCGAATATGGACAACCATCGCATGAGCCTTGGTTCGGGCGCCACAGTCGGTTCTATACAGATAAAGATCCAAAGGATGACGAGGAGGAGCCCAAAGAGACCAAGGCTACACCGGTTGAGCTAACGATTGACATCACGGTCAGCCACGACGACCCATCATGGGTCCTAAAGATCAGATCACAGCTCAGCCCCCCCGACGATGAAAGAACTTGTTGTTTTTCTCCGATCAAACCTTGATGTGTTTACTTGGACTCATTCTGACATATGTGGGATTTCGCCTACCATTGTGAGCCACGCATTAAACATCGACTCGAGGCATGTCCCAATGAAGTAGAAAAGGCATGGCATTAATCTAGAGAGATCTGTTGCCCTTAAAAAGGAGGTGGATAGATTCAAAGGCAATGGGTTTATTCATGATGCCCTCTACCCTAAATGGGTATCTAATCCTGTACTTGGGAGAAAGACGAATAGAAAATGGCGGACATGCATTGATTACTCGGACTTGAACAAGGCGTGCCCAAAAGAAAGTTTTCCCCTTCCAAGGATCGACCAGCTGGTAGACTCAGCTGCAAGACATGAATTGCTATTTTTCATAGATGTGTACTCTAGATATAACCAAATCCCGTTGCACATTCCCGATCAGGAGCACACCAGCTTCATTGTCGATGTTGAGCGACCTATCAGCGCCTAGTCAATAGAATGTTTAAAGATCAGATTGGGAAGACGATGGAGATATATGTGGATAATATGCTCGTGAAGTCACGACAGTCAAGCGACCACATTAGAGACTTGGCAGAAATGTTCGATATCCTCCGATATTACAAAATGAAGATTAATCCTCTAAAGTATTCTTTTGGCATTGCATAAGGAAAGTTCTTAGGTTTCATCGTCAAGAAGCTAATCCCGAGAATATCCAAGCAATTCACAACATCCATTCAGTGGAAAATGTATATAGATGGACTTTATAACAGAACTCACTGCACATGATGATCTCCTTGAAAGAGGTGGAGCCCGTACCATTCGGTGGAAAATGTATATGGATGGAGCATCCAATGATCAATTTTCTAGAGCCGGAATCGTGCTAGTAACCCCAGAAGATCGATCAATTTGCTACGCTTTGAAGATTGACTTCCCTACAACAAACAACGAAGCTAAGTATGAAGTTCCGATTGCTGGACTCAAACTTGTCAGAGAACTGAGATTGAAATTTTTGCGACTCACTGTTGGTAGTATACCAAGTTAGGGGAGATTACCAAGCTAAAGGACAATGACTCGCCCTATACCTTACCCAAGTCCAAGATCTATTGACTAGTTTTGAGTATTATGACATCATGCACAACAAAGAAGCTAACTCATTGGCAAAGTTTGATAGCACCGAGGATGCACAACAAATGGGCTTGGTCCCAATCGAAGTACTAGACTCTCCAAGCATAATCAGATGGAAATCGACTGGGTACTAGAGACGGAGCCTGAGAAGAAGTCGTGGATGACTCCGACTAAAGACTATTTGCTATACGAAGTCCTTCCCGAATGGAGGAATGAAAGGTGACAAGTCCTTCACAAAGCTTCGTGGTAAATCATTCAGGAAGGAGTCATATATAGAAAGGGTTTTTTCGTTCCCCTACTCCGGTGTATCGCTCATGATGAAGTAAAACGAGTCTTAAAGGAAGTTTATAAAGGGGAATGTGGCGATCACATTGGGAGGCAAAACCTAGCAAAGAAAATACTCCATTATGGGTATTATTGGCCAACTGTCAACCGAGATGCTGCTGATTCCGCTAGGCGATGTGATAAGTGCCAGATGTATGCTAAAGTTCCGAGAGCTTGGTCGATAGAGATCACACAAATGGTCAGTCCATGGCCGTTTTCCATATGGGGATAGATATGTTCGGTTCCTTATTGATCTTTAAAGGTGGTGCGAAGTACGTCATCATGGCGGTTAATTACTTTACCAAATAGGCCGAAGCGAAACCTTTAGCCACGATCACAACAAAGAAAGTAACCAACTTCATCGTCTGGAACATCATCCGTCATTTTGGCCTTCCACGAACCATTGTAACCGACAATGGAACCTAATTCAACAGTGCTGAATTCAAAGACTTCTGTCGTCGGCATCATATTGAGAAGAGATTTGGGGATGTTGCTCACCCTTAAGCAAATGGACAAGTTGAAGCTGTGAACAAAATCATAAAGTCCATTTTGAAAAAGCGTTTGGAAAAGGCTAGAGGAAAGTGGGTGGATGAACTTCCAATAGCATTATAGGCTTACCAAACCACCCACAAGTCCGCGACTGGCCATATTCCATTCGTCCTTGCGTACGGCTCTGAAGTCGTCATTCTTGTTGAATTCGAAGTCCCTTCTTATCGAGAAACCTACTACGATCCCAAAATGAATAGAGATCTCCTTTTAGAATCTCTAGACTTTGTAGATGAGAAGCGCGAAGAAGCTGGTTTGAGGGTAGCTGCAATCGACACCGAGTCGCCCGATACTACAACACTAAAGTCCGATCTAGAACCTTTGAAATCGATGTTCTTGTCTCAAAACGAATTTTTCCTACCCCCTCACACATGAATCCTACTTGGAAGGACCATATGTCATTGAATAGAGGCTTAGAGAGGGAACTTTCAAGCAAGTGATTTTTGATAGTATCACACTCCCAAGGGCATGGAATAGCGAGCATTTACGACGCTATTTCACTTAGTTTATTCTTATTCATTTAGTTGTATTCAATTTCCGAATTTTCTTTAGCATTTAATTCTCCAGATATGTAATAAGGCAAATTATGTCATTTCTTTCCATTTGGCAAATAAAGTTTGAAATTTCCTTCCTATATGTGATTGTTGTAGCATTACATATTAGTTACGACACCCGACTAACTAATATTGATATGTCCAAGCAGGTTCCCAGAGTTTGGAGCTAGCCAATTACATAATTTCATGATTTAACTAAACAAAATGAGAATGGTTCGACCATTCATTTGATGGTTCTCGCTCACAACCCAATGGACGAAGTACCTAACAAGAATTGGATGTGACTTGACCATCCAATAACCCAATTAATCCCACCGAGCGATGGGATAGACATGAATCAAAAGTGATCGTGACGCGACCAATTGCTCGCTATGTTAAACCCCGGACTTGGGGGTAAATCAACCAATTAAGGAAAGTACGGTCCGACTACTTTTCGAAATAACTCTAAGTCCCCAAAGTGTGGCCTAGAGGATAAACACAAGTTGGGTGCGATTCGACCACCCGCCAACTAACTCTTATCCCAAGAGTGCGAATATGAGTATAAACCAATGGATGAGTGCGGTTCGACCACTTACTATTCCATAACTCTAGCCTGAAACCAATAGGAGGAGTATAAACTCGCCAAGGATGAAGTTCGACCATCCACTATCTAACTCTGCTAACGTGAGACTAGGGGCAAAAGTGTAATCACTTAAACCGCTGGGTCCGACAGTGTAACACTAGGGCTCAAGCCCAGCATTTGATCTAATTTAAGGCCACGACCACATGGAGGCTTTGATTAAAAATTAATGGACGATTGTTCGAATTAACGAGCAATGAATTACAAGTACATTGAATGGAAAAGTAATAGCTCGACTACTTAGAGAAAATTCACATAAGAGTTACACAGAATATAAAGAACTTTTATTCGCACATTAAACTTGAAAATTGTGGTACAAGTTTATTCAGAAGCGGGGGCCGTACTTATATAGTCATGGCTAACAAAAAGAGAAAAGCAGCTATACAAGTTATATACAAACAAAGCCGAAGTGATGGCTATTTCTTTTGCCCTTTTTTTCTTTTGGATTTTGGGAGTGGCACCACCCGAGCTTCCGCTTGCTCTTCTTTTCGATCCTTTGTCGCCCTTGGCAGAAGAGCTCTCGGAAGTTGGAGGGAGTTCTTAGGGAACCGACCCGCTGGGTGGAATGAATTATAGTGGGACGAGATTTAGATCATCGATGTCCATGTCAGCGGGTTCATCTTTAGCTTTTTTCTTCAATAACTCCTATCTCTCGATGTGCTCTTTTAAGCTGAGCTCATCGGTATATTCGATGTCACTATTGTCCACAATGTCATCTGATTCATCTGGCAGTGGCAGGTCATCAGCTTTTTCATCATCATGTGCTCTGTTAACTTGAGCGTCGGGCCCTGAAATGTCGGTGGCCATTGGAATTTCAGTAGATGTTGATTGTTGCTTCACGGCAGCAATGCTTCCTGGAGTTTGGCTAGGACTCGAAAGACCTATTGATTCGTGAAAACAAGAAAATATGCCTATGACTATTGGGCATGGGGAATGAAATCTCTTGAATAATGGAGAATAAAGGGGGATACCTATGTCCAACCGACTTTGATTGATAGCCGGGTTTGTCCAGATCATAGCTCAGAACCTATCTCGGGCAAAAAGAAACTGACGCTTAGGCTGTTTTAAGTAGGGGGACCTATGGGATAGGGCTTCGAAGACTCAGCAATGTTTTTCCCTTTACCGGAGGGTGCTAAAATATCAAAGTATTAGAGTCTCGTAGCAGCAAGGTCTAAAGATTCATCCCCGTGAAGAATTTCCCGTACCAGCTTCTCTTTATCTAAATCAGTTTCACCGAGGGCTTTCTTCTTCATTTCAAAATGTATTCCCAAGCCTCAGCGAGCGATTCAAGATAGCCCTCTCCAAGAAAACTCAAATTGCGATGGATTAGGACTTTAGCATTATATTCAATGATCAGAGGATCGAAGATGTCCTTAATTTCATTTAGACTAGCTTCTTTGGCATCTTCTAACTGGACCTTGATCTACTCTCTAACCTCATTGCGGCCCGCTTCTCTAGATTCTTCCTTAAGGACTTCAATTTGATTGAGTTGCTCGTCAAGCTTAATTTTCAGTCCCTGGGCTTCGACGTCCTCTTTGCAATATCCTTGCGACTCCTCCTGTGCTTCGAGTTTCTCTTCCTTCTCTTTTTTAAGGAGTTCTTCAAGTTCCTCAACGCGGCGAGCCAGAATATTTTTCTTTTTTTGCAGTGTATCTTTCTCCAAAGCAAGCACACCACTGCGGTTGAGGGTAGCATCCGGTTTATTTTTGTGAGCCGCTTCTAGACGACTAACTGCCACAGTTGTTTCTTCGGCACTCTTTTCTACCGCGGTTAGCTTCACTATCAACTCTGAGATCTCATTGTCTTGATGTTTAATTATGTCTTTATCATGGATCGCCTCTAGCTTGAGACGGTCGATTTCATGTTGTCTCTCAATAGACACCTCAGAGATTTTTTCGGCTAGATGTTGGAATGCTTCATGTTGCATAAAAAGTCATTGACGCTTGCAAGGGAACTCGCTTTAGCACTCCCTGGAACTGTATGATGGAAGGAAGGAACTTATGCCCATCGAAGCAAATTTTTAGGAAATTGACCTTAAGTTCGGCTAATTTTTCTACCGTGGAAGCCTCAGGAGCTGCAGTAGGCAAAGACGGAATAAAAGTAACAACTGGGTGCTTACTCGTCCTACGATCGTGGGACTGTTTGGAACTAGATGAACCTGAATATTGCTTAGGCGACACAGCAATTTGAGGAGCATGAAAAGAAGTTCGATCGTGACTATGTACAGGAAGATTGGGTTAAACTTCCTGATGAGATGATTGAGATTAGGACTTATGTTTAGAATGAAGACTCCCTTGAACGACGACTTCTTTCCCGACCGTCATCTCTCTCTACATCTAGCCGATTCTAGACCACGACTAGATCCGTATTGTGTTGACGAGTTCCTCGAGCAATTGAAAGCATGGGATTGAGACATAGCACCTAGAAACTAAATAAGAACGTATAAGTGACCATCGAACAAAAGATAGACGAAAATCATGCAGTGAAGTGCATGTGATTATGAGTGTCCTACTATCCACCCGATGTATCAGTTGCTGCAGCCTTACTCATAGGACTTCTCTCCTCTTTGCTAGTGGGAGGAATATTGTCACCACTCTGGGTGGGAGAATTGAGCCCCCCAATACTGATGTTGGGGAAGTCATAAATCATGATATCATTAGGGATTGGGAGATTCGAGAACCCTTCCATTGAACTTTCTAAATGTTGAGAAGAAGACTCTTCATCATTGAGGTGATGTTGAACTCTGGCTCTTTTGTCGTTTTTCTCTTATGGAGTTTATATGCAAGCTTTTTTCCTCTCCTTTTTGGCATGTGAGATTGTGCGCCTTGTGATGGTTCGAAGACAAGCGCATTTCCCGGACCTTCATCAGCATTGCCAGGTTTGTTGTTTTCGACACATCTAATTTCGCTCTATTCGATGTGGTCCTGAGCCTCCTCGACTCGGGGCACGATAGGGCTATTAGCGCCATCTTCTTGTTTTGCCACATTTCTTGGTGGTGCAGCGCTTCCTGGAAACCCGATGCTGCGACCTTCTTCTAATAGCCTAAATAGAGATAACCATTCATCGGTTACTAGGGATTTGATGTCCCTATCCTCAAATGGGGTGCATGAATTGCAGAAACCGCCCTCGAGAAACTATTGCCTTCTGGACGTGGATGAACACATCAACATTTTCAAAGTATTAGTTAGTTTAAGGTATGACTTGGACTAAAGAATTTGAGAATAAAGTGAAGACAACACTTACGTCCTTCCAACCATCGCCTCGCGAAGCCAGGCAGACAACAAACATAAAACCATTCGTGTTTAAAGATGTTGAGCTTGTTCCAAGCACCAATTAGAACTTGACAGTTGGGCGAATGCTCGAAGAAAGTGTAAGAAAGGCTTCATGTCCGTCATTTGAAGTTGTAAATAAACCTGATGTCCTCAAGAGATAGCGGGCAGAATAGAATATCCATAAATAACAAGAAAGTGCCATGGAGAAAAGCATAGCTGTTCGGATGCAGCTGAGCAGGAGCTATTCAAAAATAATTTAGCATTTCTCGGATGAAAGAATTGAAAGGCAGCATGCATCCGGCCCAGCACATAAATTTATTGCATGCCGTATACTCCTTCGGGGGGAAATGTGCCCTGTCATTCACTGAAGGGACTAAGACATCTCCAAATGGAATCCCATGTTTAGAGCATAATCTGCGGAGAGCAGCCTCGCTAATTCTGGAGGCTTGGGAATCCGTCAGGTTATCTAGAAATATAGCACCTTCTACAGCATCAGGGGCAGGACTTATATCTTTCGTCGAAAGGATGGGAACATCAAAGAAAAGGTTGGTCAAGAGGCCGAGAACATCAGAGAGAAGGTCGGTCAATGGGCTGGAAACCTCTGGTTGCTTAATTTGACATCAGGGGAAAGTCTATCAGAAACAGTTGCAGAACTTGACTCAGCTCCGGGATTGCTAAGTTGTGAAGGTTTTCCAAAAGGCATTGCAGCTAAATGCTTTGAACATCTGGAGCCCATACCAACTAAACTTAGTAGATAATCAAGATTAGAAAATTTTACCTGCCCCACCATGTAAATTGTAAACTAGTGTGGTGCAGCGTTGTGCAGTGCAGAGATAAACAGTTCAAGATTAAAAGAAAGAGTGACGAGACTTTGGATTCCGACCAGAGTGACCGTCATCGTTGACCGCCTCAATCGGCGTTTAGATTGATCAATTGTGTAAGCTTTGGGATCGACCATCGACATTTCGAAGTGTGAAGTCCATTATTAAAGCCCATATGTTAAGTTTTAGTTCATATTCTATGTCCCAGGAGTTTGATCGTTCCATCTCGAGTTCGATATTGGATATGCAAGTCCTGTTGTTCGTTATCGTCATATGTTCAAATTCATTGAGATGGGATTGGTTATAATTGTTCATGCAAGGGAATATGGATTGGTTTTCAAGTTCAATTCAAAGCTTAGGATTGTCTAAGTACCCATAGTTGATCCCTATATAAAAAAAAACCGATCTCTATTTGTACCGATCTCGTTTTCTTATCACAACCGATCCATCCTCATACACAAAACAACCGATCTCTCTTAAAAAGCCCATGGCCAATCCCTCCACTTAGCTACATTTACCCTCCTCCTAAAGCCAATAGTTGATCCCTCTTCACTTCACAAATGACCGACCCTTCTCCACATCAATAAAGCAACCGATCCCTCTACTTAACAATGCAACCGACCCCTTCCTTTTCAAACTTAAATACCGATCTCTCTCCTTCACCGACATAACAACAACATCACTGATGCCTCTCCACCATACTTCACCACAACTGATCCCTCTGTTTCCTTCATCCTTCACTCTTTTCTTCCTCCTCCTTTACTACTTCGTCGAACTCTGCATCATCATCATCATCCATCTCATCTCTTCCTTAACCCACGATTAACACGAACATGACCCAGTATCTCGTCATGAACCAAAGAAAATAAAAGGAACTCACCTAAATGTTAAAAGTACGAGTTAATGCTGGATTTTGGTTCGAGTTGAGGATGGAGCAGAGGTCTAGAGCAAGATGAGAATGGAAAATTGAAAGAAGAAGGCGATATTTGATTTGAGAAGAAGGGTTCGGGTTTTCAAGATTGGAGGGGGAGGGTTCGGAATCAAGCTTGAAGGAAATAAGAAAGTCGAAGGAATGAAATAGAGTAAAAAGGGGAAGTTGAGTGTTAGTTTATATATAGTCCAAAGGTTCGGCCCATTTTCCTATTTATGAAATGAAGAATTGGTTAAGTCCTTCTAGTAATAGGGATCGGGTACGACCCCTACCCAAGAGAACAAAATTACGATCCCTATTATATATATAAAAGAAGAGAGAAAGAAGGAGAAGGGGGATCGGCTAGAGGAATGCCGATCCTTATGAACATAAGAATGAGAGAAGAGAGAGAAGAGGGATCGGCTAAAAGAATGTCGATCCCTACATACATAAAAAAAAGATCGGCTGCGAACCTTATGCGCATACAAGCATATACATAAAAATTATAAAATGCAATGGAATTGCATATAACTCAATGAAAATTGGCGATGACCCATGAGCATGCAAACGCGTCCGGGAGCCAATGAAAAGAACGTGTAACCGAACATGCACACGTATATTCTAAAATTTCAGTTTTTGAAATCGACGGAAATTGAATTCAAACCTGAAGCTTTCAAGGTCAAGATTGGATCAGATACCAAAGCTTACTAGTCTTATAGAACCAGATATAGATATCAACTAACGGAATATAATGTTGAGCTTATATTATTAGAAATCGACCAAGCATCATGATGATCAAAGAGAGATACAACACTTTGGGAAAATAATTGGACGGAAGGATAGCGACTATTTAGGAAACTGGATGGATTTCTTTCCGACGACTCTAACTTACTTCGATTCAAAGCACGTCATGTTCAGCATAAGACATACTTTAAGGGGCAAGTGTTATCCAGCATTTTGACCCAACTATATTCGAACTGATTAGACAAGTTAGATTCGACTCTCATCAAGGCCAATAAGTCCAAATTAGTGATTATGGGGTCTAGAAGTGTAGTATGGATGGTAATACAAAGCCATGGTTGAACGGAATTAGGAGACATGCAATGTAGAATGTTAAAAGTATGGAATATAGTTCAACCTTGAGGAGGGATCGGCTATAATCGTTCTTCAACATATGGATCGGCATGTTTCGGCCAAGCAAATGCAAGTCAATGGGAAACAATCAGTATCTCAAGGTCCAAAAGTCCAATGCATATGAAATTTTGTGAGAAAGATGTAGGGACCTTAGGAAGCCTACCCTTGGGATCGGACCTCAAAAGGATGAAATAAGTGGGATCGGCCCTCTTCCCTCAATAGGGATCTGCTAGAATCAGGAAACAACTCACCTTGCAGCAAAGATCGAGCAATAATTCAAGTTCTACTAATCCAATTGGCATGAAACTTGGAGGCTAAGCATATTACAATACGGGGAAGCTCCCATAGGGATTTCACCCCCAAATTCCTCCATAATTGAGATCGGCACCGATCCCTATTCCTTGGGATTTGGGCCATGCGATCCCTTTTATGGGTCCATATGGCTTAGGAGATCCTTCTGCCGAATTTTCAGGGAGATATTCCACCAGCTTCCTCTATAAATACAGGCTTGGTTGTTCATTTTCGGGACTTTTACGCTGCTAGTTGCTTTGTACTCTATTATAACTCAGGATTTTCATCCGATCTCTATTGTATTCAGTTTACAAAGTGATTAATAAAGCTATATATTCAAAGTAGACGTAGGCAAACAATGCCGAACCACTATAAATCGTTGTCTCCTTGTTATTGCTTTAATTTTATGTCATTTAATTGCTTGTTTCCTCTGCTTTCATTTCATATTCATCTATAAAACTTCTATTAGTTGTTTGTGCAAATTTTTGGTGCAAATAGATGGTAAACTTATTTAGGAATTTTTTTTACAGAAATAAGTAGTTCGATGAAAAACAAAAAATGTGTCCAAAAATCATTTTTCGGATTTTCAAATTTTTATCAAACGAAAGTTGTCGCAACGTTATTGCACACATGTGTACACTTTTGTAATATATACTTATACACAAAATAAGTGGTTTAATAAAGTATAATGGATTAGTAAAAGTAAGTATAATTAAAAAAGTAATTAAGTAAGAGATGTGGCATTTACTTTTAAAAAAAAGAAAAGAGGACTTTTGTGTATGGATTTCTGTGCATTTGTAACATTGTCATCATGAAGCCATGTGATTGCCTTGGAAAGGAGGAACTGTGTATGGAAAATAAGAGTGGTAGTTTAAAAAAATAGAATGGTGTAGCATGAATTAAGGAGGGGCAAAGAGGTCTTTTGGCTAAGGGATATTTGTGGTCATTTTCCATTTCACAAATTCTATAAAGGAACCCCTTCTTCTCATTTTCTTCACGTTACTTCATTTTTCATCTTTGCTTCCATTTTCTTTTCATTTTGCTCTCTTATTCACTCTCTTCTCTCTTTTAAGAATCATTAGCAAATCTAATTCAAAAATCCTCCTTTTCAACCAAAACTCCTTCATTTACCTTGTAAGAACATGTCTAACATCACTACCTTCTCAAAGATGCAAACTTGGATGCCAAAAACCCCCATACACTCCATGGCCGTGTGCATTTAAGAAGAAGGGGAGGTAGGGACCTTGGGCCATGAGCAAGTGGAAGGGAGGAGAGGAGCTACGAGGCTTGGACGTGAAGGATGGTGGTTGCTTTTTTCATTGAATGATAGTAGCAAGGAAGTGGTAGCAAGTGGCGAGCTTTTGGTTGAGATTTAAAGTGAGAAATCTCATTTTGATTTAGTTTTAAAATTGATAAAATATTGTAATAATTTAGCGCTAACCTATAGTGTTGTATGTATGCATTTGTGTTGTGCATATAATGTTTGGTATTGTTTAATTCCCGCTTGAAAGCGGATGACATAAATAACCATTTCGTGGCGGGGACAAAAGGAAAAGTGAATGGAAGTTGAAGTGTCTTTGTAGTGAATAAGTCACTACGGAAGCACTTCAAAGAATAAAAATGTTGTAAATGGATCTAGAAGGATTCCTCGCCCTGTTGGTTATTATTTCCATACATTCTTGGTTATGTAACTGTTTGTGCATATGAAAAGTAAATATTGCTCAGTTATAGTTAACCTATTTGTTGTTGGTTTTAACGTTGAAATTCCATGCTTGCTTTTAAGCAATTTACCATCTTGTTTTTTAAAGTGTTTTGAAATGATTTTCGAACTTGCTTTTGACTTTAAACCTTTTTGCAAAGTTATTAAAGTGGTTTAAAATATTGAAAGAAAATGAAGTTTAAAAGTTGTTTGTTTTTCAAAACAAGTTTTAAAAGTTACGGTCCATATAGTGATTGACGCTATTGATGTAGTTTTCGAAATCTTTGATTTTTGTAAAGGCAAAAGAGTTGTCTGTTTTAGATATTTTAAAAAGTTTTTTCATGCGTGTTTATAAGTAACTAAAAAGGAGTTTGAAGATCTAAATATATTCCAAGGATTTATTTAATTATTTAAAACAAAGGGTTTGAAATGTATAAAGGAAATCGCTTTGTTTAAAAAGTCAAGTTTTGTTTAAAAGCGACCATTTTCAATGGGAAGTCTTAAATACAAGTTTCAAACTTGTATTTAAAGAGTTTTAAAAGTAAGTTTTATAAAGAGAAAGGAAGCATGGATTTCAACACTACTGGTGCAATAAATTTTTTCAAGAAAAGAAAAGAGTATGGACTACAACATTTTTGTTATAGTAAATGGTTTTGGGAAATTGGAAAGGAAGTTGATTTATAACACTTTGTTATTATTATATAAGTTGTTTACTTCTGTAAATGGAGGATGTTTTAGAGTAGTTTGGAGTTTATAAAATAAAAAGTGTTTACTTTTATAAAGGAAAAGATGTTTCCTTTTTAAGCAAACTTTGGTTTTAAATAAGTGGGTTTGGAAAAATGTTTTAAGAACAATTATATTAGAACTCTTAGATCCTATTTTAATTTCTAGACTTTGACGTATGAAACTTTTTTCTATTTTTAAAGTTAAATGTGATTTAGAACCGATTAAAAGTACTAGTTTGAAATTGAAGACTAGAAATAAGTTTTCGGGGTTGGTTTTTTCGATTGTTTCAAAAAGACTTTGTTTTATGCAAGGGATTTCTTTGTCAATGCCATTAAGTAACCCAAAAAAAATATGATAAAGTAGCTAAAATGTTGACACGTTTATAAATAATAAGTCATCTTATAATTATCACTAAAAGTCGATGAGTAAATTTTCCTCTATCCGTGAGATCTAGAATCGTTGTATTTTAACCGAGGCAAGGCCTGAGCAACCAGTGCTCTGACTTACCTGACTTCGATTCTGGACGAGAGATAGAGAAGTCAAAATGTCAGAAACATGATAAGTATAAGAAGGTTAATTTCGATAAATAAGACATGATTAATTTAGTATATGGAAGGTACTTCATCTTATACTTGACACTGAATTTTGAGGTATGGTGCTCGTTTATATCTGTGAGAGTATAAGAATGTACGTCGAGGCTAGGGTAGTACGCTAACTTGTCCGACTTCATTGTTAATCGTGGGATAACATGGGGTTGAAATCAAAAAGTGGGGATAAGTATAAGATGTTCGATTTTCCATATGCAAACTATATACTTACACTAGATGGTGGTTTGTCAGCTATCGATAATTTGGCCTATTTTGACTTAGGACATATATGAAAGCTTCACGATTTCGTATGGTTTGAGATTCCCTTAGGATAACTCATTCTGGTGAAACATCTCTCTCTTTAATGGGTTTATTAGAGATCCCTTTAGTACTCTTGTATAACCCACTTACTTATGAAAGAACCATGATTGAGTCAACCGAAAACTACTGATTTTTGGTTCAGGGAGGTTGGGATCGGATAAGCATGAGTTATCGGAAAACCACTTTGAATCGGCATAAGTGATCAAATTGGAGACATCTTAAAGATGATGGAATCGAAGATAGAGTTCTTTAAAGTGCAAGGGCTACTTGCTACAAATCCTAAGGATGTAGTAAAAGTAGTGT
This sequence comes from Allium fistulosum, assembly GCA_030737815.1. NCBI lineage: Eukaryota > Viridiplantae > Streptophyta > Magnoliopsida > Asparagales > Amaryllidaceae > Allium > Allium fistulosum. The sequence goes on along the minus strand of CM060903.1, from coordinate 801,102,953 downwards.
CTTCGGTTTGTTCATATCCTGAACAACTTGTATGGATGAATGCTAGCATTGCATTGTTTTCCAGAGGGCCGTGTTAGCATTCCAAGTGGGATTTACTAAAAAGGTAAAATGTGGCCTCAAGCCTCACACCCAGTAAAGACTAAAACATGGGATATGCTTCAGGGCTATGTGGGTCGCATCTATTAGTGTATGGTCATCACCCGATCTAGATCGATATTTATGGATTTATGTATGCTCGGGACTCATTACGGTTGTTGGCTACAACCAGGGTGGTGACATATTCGATAAGTAGGCCGATCCTGATTTGCAAGGGGTGCATGTGAGGCGCTTGTATATTTTTCTAGAGGTGTACTATGATAGGAGGTACCCTAGTGCCTTGTCATTGCATGGAATCCATTTTCCAATACATGCCTTTACGGGCTTATTTTATACTAAATATGCTGGAATGTTACTAATGTAACCATTGCGCATATGATTCAATATTTATTTTAAAGCCTAGACATTATTATAATATCACTATATTTTCTATTTGAAATGGTTTGGCTATTGTAAGGAAAAAATTCGCTTGTGTTTATGTGCGGTGTGGTCTTATGAGGTACCTTTATTTTTGAAAGGGCTTTATAAATATAACAATCTATACGATTTGAGTTTCTTACGCTGATTTACCAGACTGATCCGGGTGTTATTGTTAGAACCTCATATTTTTGATGTTTTGATAGTGATAATTATACAAGTATATATCATATACACTAACCACTTGTGTAGGAAATAATATCATTTAAATGAAGAGATAAACTCGAAGAAATGAAGACCAAAATGACGCTACAATATAATATCAGTCACAGTGTCTTAGTTTAGAGTTCAAAATATTGTTAAAATCTCTTCTAGGTGGTATATGCACAAAGACATTTTTTAGAAATCGATTTTCAAAATATAAAAACAAAAGTAACAGAATTCAGCCGACTGAATATACCACTCCAGCCATTGAATCTGTGCATGCACAGATTTGTTGACAACTCATAATATTCAGCCGACTGAATATAGTAAAGATTGCACTATCTTGCTTCTGTTTTGAAAATGGTTTTTTCTGATAGATTTCAGATGGCTGCTATAATTCATTCAGATGACTGAAATAAATAACGGCTATTTTTTATCTTGAAATTATGAAGGGATGCTTCTCTCCATCTACAATTGCAACCTTTTCCTTTCGTCACTACTCTTCGTAAACGGTTGCAATTAATGGATTTCTATATAAGGCAATCCATTTCAACAATCTAATTCACTGATTAACAATTCTTTCAATCTTAATCTTGAATTATTCTCAAACATTCAAACTCACTATATTACTTTAAGTTTTTTTTATCAAACATTCATTCAATAATATTTTCTTATGATCAAACTACTTCCTTTTCTTCACGAGCACATGTTATACCTTAAAGAAGAAGATTATAGGAAGAGTGTACTACATTGACTAATTCGTTCTATTCAAGAGCATAGCAAAGTCATAAACTATTCTACTATTTTAGATAAAGTCCTATTCAGTTATCTAGGCGGTTGAAATCCCATTCGGTTGCTCAAGTTGTTGTATTACCTATTCCTCCAGGTTAAGTGAGGGTGTTGATAGTTAAATCCAGGAGTCCGGGACTGGACATAGAGCACGAAGTTCGAACCAGTATAAAAATCTCTGGTGTTATTTACTTATTGCTATTTACTTTTATATTTATATTTCTCACAAGTTTATAACTTAGTTAATTATTCATATTATACAATCTATATACACTTTCATTTAGTATCAGAGCAGGGCTATCATTTAACCGTGACACGGTTTTTGGTATTCAAGTTATATGGATAATACCGCATCAAGTTTTGTTGAAGGTCAGTCTACTGCATGACTACCACTATTTAATGGATTAATTATAATTATTGGTCAACTAGGATGAGGATATATACGCAAGCAAATGGATATGACACTTGTAATATTACTCAACAGGAATACACTGTACCTACCACTGCTTATGCACAATGGATAAACACACAAAAACTAGATGCTACTGCTAATGCTAAAGATATGAATATGTTGTTTTGTTCTTTAGATAAAAACGAGTTTAATAGAGTTAGTAGGTGCACATCAGCATATGAAATTTGGCGTACTCTCAAAGTTACTCATGAAGGTAAAAACATGGTTAAACAAAGAAAAATTTCAACGGTAAACATCAATTTCAAAATTTTAGAATGAAGCAAGACGAAACTATAAATGATATGTATTATAGGTTTCAAGACATATATAACTCATTTCTGGCACTAGGAGAAAAATATACTGATTTTGATATAATTTCAAAAATCCTAAACTCTTTAACGGATGAGTGGGAACGAAAGGTCTTAGCTACTGAAGAAGCTAATGACATTTCAATCATTAAATCAGAAGAGTTAATAGGAAATCTCATGTCATATGAAGTGAATTTGCAGATAAAACGAGTACAAGCTCAAGATAGAAAAACAATTGCATTCCAGGCAGAAACTGAAGACTCCGATGAAGATGATGAAGACATTGCATTTTTAGCAAAAAAGTTTAGAAAATTTCTAAAATTCAAAAAGAATAAGAAGTTTGGCAACAACAAAATAGCAACAAAAATCTATCAACTTCCTCACTCAAATGGTATGAATGTGACAAGGTGGGTCAAATAAAAAGAGATTGTGCAGAATGAAAGAAAAACAGCTTCAAAAATAAGAACGAGAAATTTTATAAGAAGAAAAAGCAGGCGTTTTCAGTAAATTGGGATGATTTAGACTCTTCTTCGTCATCAGATTATGATAGTTATTCCAAACAAGCAAATGTATGCTTCATGACTACAAATAACGATGTAAGTGAACTTTCATTCGATGATCTAGTTGTGATAAATTCTGAGTTATTAGATAAGCTAAAAGATTTGAATAGAAAATATAAAGATACATGAGCAAAATTGAATAGAAGTGAATTAGAAATTGACATGCTAAAAGATGAAAAGAAAACACTAGAAGAAGAATTAGTAAAATCACAGGATTCTTGTACTAATATATCAATACAGTTTACTATGTTAAGTAATGAAATAGAAACTCAAAAAAATAAAAATGATACATTAATAGAAAATAATCACAATTTAAATTCTAGTAATAAAATATTAGAATTAGAAATAGATAGTCTTAAAACCAAGTTAGAAAACATTAGTAAGAATGTTCCTAATTTTAATAAAGGCAGAGAGAATCTTTCTAAAATTATAAAAAATTCACAATCTACTTCTATTAAAAGGGGATTAGGATATAAATCTAAGAATTTTTTTAAAACTAAAAGCTATAGTTCACTATATACTAATTTTAAAAAGAATGATAATCAAAAGAAACAATCAATTAAGTCTAGGACTATAAAAATCTGGGTTACAAATACTAACAATTATTTAATAAGAAATAAGTATACAAATATTTTATTGCTAATGTTCATAAAAGTTCAAATTTCATTTATAAAGAGAACCCTAAACCTTATTGGGTTTGGCTTCTTAAGACCAAACTCTTAGGACCCTGGCAGAGATAGTGGGTAGCAATATCATTTCAATATTTTTTGCAGGTACATGGTAAAATGGATACTCGACAATGGTTGCTCCAAGCATATGACGGGGAACAAAGACATGTTAACAAATATTATCTATTCGGATGGATATTCCATTACTTTTGGAGATAACTCTAAGGATACGTCATCGGAAAAGGAGACGTGAGCAACAACGGTATATATATGTCACCTCTTATTACTAATGTTTTATTAGTTAAAAATTTAAAACACAATTTATTAAGTATTAGTCAATTGTGTAATAAAGGTTTTAGTATATCATTCTTAAAAGATAAAAGTGAAATTTTCGATCAAAACAAAAATCAAATTTTCGAAGGAATTAGAGAAAGAAATATTTACATTTAAATATAAGAATTAATCACAATATAGATATGTGTTTAATAACCAAAGATAATGACTCAAGGCTATAGCATAAAGATTTTGTTATATTAATTTTAAAGATATTAGTAAATTATCTAAAAATAATTTGGTAAAAGGTCTTCCAAAAATGAATTACAAAGTAAATAATATCTGTGATGCTTGTCAATTATGAAAACTAACTAAAACGTCTTTTGAATCAAAGAAAATCATTTCTACATTACAACCTCTTGAACTACTACATTTGGATCTATTTTGGCCCACTCAAGTTCAATCTATAAATCATAATGAAAATGTTTTTGTAATTGCAAATGATTTTTCAAGATATACATGGACATTGTTTTTGAAAAACAAAAGTGATACTTTTGAATCATTTAAATTTTTTACTAAAATAATTCAAAACTTAAAAGTTTAAAAATAAAAAATATTAGAAGTGATCATGTTGGCGAATTTGAAAATGATCTCTTTGAAAAATTTTGCAACAAAAAGGGTATTAGTCATAATTTCTCATTTCCTAGAACTCCATAAAAAATTGGAGTCGTGGAAAGAAAAAATCGGAAAATACAGGAATGTGCAAGGACTCTGCTTAGTGGTAGTCAACCACCAACACATTTCTGGGCAGAAACCGTGTCTACTACATGCTACATATTAAATCGTGTCACTATTCGACCTTTAACTAAACATACGCCATACGAGCTTTTTAAAAATAGAAAACGTAATATATCATATTTACGAATTTCTGTATTAAAATGTTTTATATTAAATACAAAAGATCAATTAGGAAAATTCGATCCAAAATATGATGAAGAATATTTATTGGATATTCGAAATGAAGCAAATCATATAGAATATACAATAAACGTACAAAAACTATAGAAGAAACATTACATGTATCATTTGACGAAAATTTCTAAAATTATAAAAATGATGAAGAAGATGTTATAGAGCAACAAGTTACACAAAACTCACCTCAAAATATTACACTTCAAAATGAAGAACAAATCACAGAAAATCCTATTGAAAATGAACTTAGAACTCCACCATGGGTTTTAAAAGATCATCCAATTGAAAATATTATTGGTGAAGCAAATACAAATGTCAGAATTAGCTATCAATTAAATCAAATGGGTCATATTTCTTTTATATCTAATATAGTACCTAAAAATCCTAAAGAAGCTTCAACAGATGATTACTGGATTTCAGCTATGCAAGAAGAATTAAATCAATTTGAATGAAATGACGTTTGTGAATTGGTTCCAAGGCCAAATGATCAAACAGTCATAGGTACAAAATGGTTTTACGAAAATAAAGCTGATGAAAATGGAAATATAACTCGAAATAGGGCCAGATTAGTTGCACGGAGATATAATCAAGAAGAGGGGATAGACTATGAAGAAACTTTTGCATCAATTGCAAGAGTTGAAGCAATACAAATCCTATTGGCTTACTTATGTCATCGTAACTTCAAACTTTATCAAATGGACGTAAAATGTGCATTTTTAAATAGTTTTATTAAAGAAAATTATTTTGTAGAAAAACCACCTTTTTTCAAACATGAAAATTTTCCCGATCACGTCTATAAACTTAAGAAAGTAGTTTACGGTTTAAAATAAGCACCCAGTGCTTGGTATGAACGACTAAAAGGCTATCTTATAAATTCTGGATTTGAAATTGGAAAAGTTGATCAAACACTATTTATTAAAAGAGATAAGGAAGATATAATAATTATACAAATCTATGTAGAAGATATTATATTCGGATCCACAAATGAAAATTTATGTAATGAGTTTTCGAAAATAATGACAAATGAATTCGAGATGTCTCATATAGGGGAACTCTCATATTTTCTTCGTTTTCAAAAAAAAACAATTAAGCAATGGTATTTTTATTAATTAAGAATACTAATTTAATAAAACATTTTGGAATGGAAAATACATCCAGTAAACCAAAACCTATGAGCATTATAGTTCATCTTGATAAAGATGAAAATGGTAAAAATATGGATAAAAAATTATATCGAAGTATGATTGGATCTCTACTATATTTAATCGCTAACCGTCCCGATATCATTATAAGTGAATGTTTGTGTGCACGATTTCAAGCAAATCCCAAAGAATCACATTTGCGAGCCATGAAACAAGTTCTGCGGTACTTAAGAAACACTAGAAACTATGGCCTCTTCTATCCGAAAGAATATCCTTTCGAACTCGTGTCATACAGTGACGCTGATTTCGGAGGATGTCGAATGGACAGGAAGAGTACGAGTGGTACTTGCCACTTTATCGGACATCTCTAGTATCGTGGTTTAGTAAAAAAGCAAAATTGTGTTTCACTATCGACATGTGAAGTGGATTATATATTTGCTGCTTTGGCATGTGCGCAAGTGATATACATGCTGCAAACTCTACATGACTACGGGATATACATTAATAAATCTTCAATTTACTATGATAATACAAGTGCTATTAACCTATCAAAAAATCCAATAAACCACTCTCGTACCAAACATATTGATATTCGTCATCACTTTCTACGTGATAACATAGAAAAAGACATAATATCACTTGAGTTTACTTCTTCCGAAAATCAACTCACAGACAATTTTTCCAAACCACTAAATGAAAATTCATTTATTATACTAAGACGTGAACTTGGCACTGTATGACTACATGAGTTATGGTATGTTCTCTACATACCAAAATTTTGTTACCACTTCATCACGACATGTGAATAATAACTCTGTCTCAAAATAATAAAAATCAAAATACCAAAATTAAAATTTTGTTTCTACCTCCAAAAGTCCAATAACCATTAAAAGTTTGTATGGCCATTAACTCAAATATATACTGTCCATTAAAAAATATTAGAAAACATAAAATTAGGAAACTAAAATAACAGCCTATAAAATTGCAAATATTCTCAACCTATAATTTACAGATCAAATTTAACAAATTCATACTGTAGGTAAACAATGGTTTCTTTTTAACTAATCTCATATAACATATCATAAATAAAATTTTCAAATGGATTCCGACTATGATTCAACTTACTCTGCAATCGATTATAATTCACCATCTTCTATAAGTAATCATTCAACTTAACTAAAACAACTCCACCATCAAATAAACCATCTCTAGTACAAATCACTCCATCACCTAAGAACCATACTGGCTATTCTCCGAAAGGGAAGAAAGTCAAAAGGTCTATCAATCTTGAATCATCATCCACTAATACCAAGATTGATGAAATATACCATTATCAGCAAGAGATAATGGGGGCTCAAAAGGAAATGTATTACGAGCAAAGAAGATAAGGAGCACATCTAAAATTTTTGGAAAAATGTGTTCTGGCTATATGTGGACATCCTCCAACGAAAAATAGCATACGAAAAAATTCTCCTCGACTAACGGAAACACCATAAATAAATATGACATAACTCCAAGAAACTCTTGGGTAGCGGGACCATCAAACAATGATTGGAATCATACTCCAGTTCATAGAAATATATGGTCTCTACTTAAGCCCTCGAATGAGCAAACAAATATTGAACCAAACTCATGGGAACACTTTCCCGAAGAGGAATCAGAGTCAAGTGAAGGAAAATAAAATTTTGTAACTATATGTTCTTGCATTTATATATATTACCTATATAATAATGCTTGTATTTTTATTTAGTTATAAATTAATAAAATATTTATCTCAAAAAAGGCTATATATAAATATACAACAAACCAAGGATTGATCAACACTCAAGAATAAGAAAACAGAGATACTTCAAGGTCAGTTGACTGAATGTCATAGTTCAGACGACTGAATATTCAAAGTCACTAACATTTCACTCAGCATTCAGCTGGTTGTCCCAATATATTCATTCGACTGAATACCCCTTGTTTCCCGAAATGCACTCGACCACCTTCTCAGGGTAATTCAGCCGGCTGATTAGATAAGTTCAGCCGTCTGACCTGACAGAATTTTGTTTTTTAAAATAACTGGGCTCGTATATCTATGCACCTAATCACTCCTCAACTACCATCTCTTCACTTCCTTTAAATTTCTAAAACCCTCGTTTCAACTTATCTTCACCAAAAACCCAATAAACCTAGATATGAAATTCCTCAAAAACCTAAAAAACCTTTTTTTTCAATGGACCCAAAGGCAAAAAGATCTAGAGCAACAACTTCCTCCGCTAGACCTTCAGCAGATCAAATTAGAGGATGGCTTCACGATGGTACAACGGTTACTCGTTTCAATAACATGAAGAATTATAAGATTTTCAAAGGTGCCTTCATGAAATTTTCTGATGTTGAGAGTTATGCTATGAGAGAAATTGTTGAAGCTAGTCACTTGGATTCTCTAATCGGCTATAACGCTAACAATGTGAAGATTTATCCACTTTGGGTAAAACTCTTCATCGCAAATTGACATTTAGATCATCAAAATCCACATAACAAAGAGGACTTTGTTTGGAGTTTAGTTTGCGGAGTCAAAATTTATCTTCCTCTTCAACGCTTAGGGATGATTTTAAGATGCCCTTCACAAGGAATAGATATTGATGATGTTGAGGTTGATATGTTAAATCAAAATGAAATAATTCATAAATTTCTTTTCGACGACATGACAGAATTAAAATCAAGTTCACTACGCCCAAAAGGCCATCTTATCCATCTGGCTCTCATCCATTCTCTTCAACCTCAAACTTGAAGTTATGAAAAGGTTTATAAGCGTGATTTTGAAGCTGTCCAATTCATTTGGTCGCATCAAAATATTAATTGGGAAAAAATTATAATGGAAGAATTTGAAACCGTAAATCGTTGAAGAAACTATAAGATGATTCATCATGGTACTTACATTATGCGCATTCTCTAAAATTTTGGGGTTCCCATTCCTAACTCCGAGTACACAACCATTGGAGAGCTCAACTCAAAGACTTTAAGTCTCATGGGTCTTCCTAAGCGAATTTCAAGTTACAACATAAACTCCTTTGCTAAATGGACTGCAAATCGTAGCGTCGAAATTCCTATATCTACCGATCCAATTGCGGCTTCCTCCTCTCAACAAGAACGACCTCCTCGAGGCAAGAATGAAATAGAAGAAATAACTTTGGATACTTCAGCGAAACAATATTTTGTCGCTTTCTATCGAAACCAAAGTCATCTTGATCATCATCTATCCTGTATCAAGCATAATGTCTCTAAAACTAACAAAAAGCTCAATACTATCAAAGATTTTATGAACAAAATATGGAGCGGAATATATAGAGTGGACATCATCCGAAGAAGAAGTTGGAAATGAGGCAAGAGACGAAGAAGAAGAGGAAACCGGAAATTCGAGTGGTGGTGGGGATGTTTAAATAGCATGCTTGGTATTTAGGTATGTTCTGCTTTATGTTTTAGTTCTAGAAGTATAGTTACGAAAAACAGTTGTTTGTGATGTTTTATGTTCCGTATTTATGTCCTTAAGATAAGTATGTGTGGTGTTGTATGAACTATTTTGTGATATTGGTATAATATGTTTGTAATATTCGTATGTGATGTTTGTGTTTATTTGTCAAAACTATTCTTTAGTATTTAGTTGAGATGTCTGTTTTTTGCTTCAAATGTTAAATTGTTATGTAGTGTAATGTTGTTATTTGTGTTTATCACTTATTATATGGTATGATTTTTATTAATTATGATCATAACAAATATTTTTTATACAAAACGTATATATGTGGAAAAAAATTTCTTTTCTTTTTTCCATACTTAGATGTTTGAAACAAATGCTATTGCTATAAGAAAGATCTTTCCCTTACTAAAATTAGTCATATTACTCGTATGGATATCTATTTCCATTTTGTCGATGACAAAGTGCGAGAATAATTATACGGTCGTATCGATAGGGGGGAGTATTGACTAGGGGGGAGTATTGACTTAGGGGGAGAACTATCTGCATATCGATTAATTTTAAAATAAGCTTATATAGTTGTCATTATCAAAAGGGGGAGAATGTTAGAACCTCATATTTTTGATGTTTTGATGGTGACAACTATACAAGTATATATCGTATATACTAACCACTTATGTAGAAAATAATATCATTTAAATGAAGAGATAAACTCGAAAAAATGAAGACCAAAATGATGCTATAATGTAATATCATTCATAGTGTCTTAGTTTAGAGTTTTTAAAATATTGTTAAAATCTCTTCTAGGTGGTATATGCACAAAGACATTTTTTAGAAATTGATTTTTAAAATATAAAAACAAAGTAACAGAATTCAGCCGATTGAATCTTTGCACATACATATATTTTGACAACTCACAATATTCAGCCAATTGAATGGCAATATTCAGCCAATTGAATATAGTAAAAATTACACTATCTTGCTTCTGTTTCGTAAATGGTTTTCTCTAATAGGTTTCAGATGGCTGCTATAATTCATTCAGCCGATTGAAATAAATAACGGCTATTTTTTATTTAGAAATTCTGAAGGGATGCTTCTCTCCATTAATAGTTGCAACCATTTCTTTTCATCACTACTCTTCGTGTAACGACCCGTAAATTTCAACTGTTTTAATAACGTAATTAGTTGAAATTTTGTGAAATTTTAAACGATAAAATTTTGAAATAAAAATTTAATATTTGGAATACGTCTAGTTAAACATAGCAACTGGTAAATTTTCATCCGAAAATATGAAAGTTTATTTCGTGCGTAAATTCACTTCAATTCAATCAGTTAAAAAGCGATGAAAATAAAATGTTTCTGAAACCTAAATATTTCTACATAGAAAAATTCTAAACCATCTTCTGAGCAAGATGTCGTTTGTCATTTTTCCAAATTCGGACATCTTTGGCTCCGTCGATCTTATTTTTCAGCGTTTTTCTTACATTTTCCGCTATTAGAAAATTCGAAATTTTTATAATTCAACCGTATCACTGATATCTGTATACCGTTTGATCGTCTCATAGTGCTTATCTCTACGGTATATATATTCCTGTGTTTTGGAGTCCGGTACATCGTAGAAACCGTGAAACGGTCAACTGTATTGGTACCATTTCGAGTCTATGTGTGTTCGGTGAACATTCGAATTCCCACTGGTTAAAAATAAAATGAACGGTCATCCTTTTTAATATTAACCTTGAATTCCAGCAGTTTGAGTTCCTTCATTCCCGAAGAAAATTTATTTGCTGGTTTATTTTATCAAGGTTGTGTTTCATTTCATTGGGCACCACGTTGTTTTTCCTGTTGAGCCTTGCCTTCATCCCCTTCCAGATCTACTCCTTACATTTCTTCCTCATTCTACATACATATCCACCATCAGCCATGCACATCTCACCACCCTTTTCCTCCCTCTCCTATCTTTCGCGCACCTTCCCCAATGTCGGCCATCTCCTCCTCCGAGCCTCCTCCGCCGCATGCTTCTTCCACCATCGCATGCCACTGCTTCGTCGAACAGCAGCTCCTTCCACCTCCACCGAGCACCGTTGCTCATCTGACCGAGCTAGCCATACCCACCTCCATCGAACTCACGTATAGCCACCAACCTGCCTCATACCTCACCACAATGTGCGCACACCTCTCCTCCTCGACAACCACCGGCCTTCACCACCTAACGACGGAGCCAGCCCACTCGCACAACCACCCCACCTTGAACGACACTTCAGATCTACCTCTTTGGCCAGTGACCCAGCAGATCCTTCTCGCAACCCTCGGCCTTCATCTTCTTCCCCTAGTATTGCCTATGATGATATATAAGGTATATAAATATATATCATATTTTATACTTAAACTTAGTTTATGGCATCTATAGTTGCAGTTAGATCAAATGTTAATATATATATTGGATTTTTATAAAATATGTTAGTTTATATATTAATTCTTTCCAAAAATAATATTGTTGATGTATAGCCGGCATGAACTGAAGGTGAGAATAAACATATATGTTAGTCATACTTAAAACAATTACAAACTCATATATATGTCTGTTATACATATACGTATCAAGCCCAATGTTTCAGCTGCATAAATTTGAAATATGCATTACAAGGAACAAAGAAGCACTTGTTATTAACCCACAATTCGCTAAGTGATATGGGAATATGGCAACTGCATGGAAGGTATTAGGGTTGCTTAACAAGCCTAATGTTTCAGTTTATGTAGTTGTCCAGTTTGGAGTTTGGACCGGTTCATTGTCACTTTGTCGGCTTCATCAAGTTAGTTTAATTAGAGAGCAAGACAAACTTACTCTGAATCTTGGCTTGAAAACTTAATTTGTTGAATTAAAGTATTATTAGAAGGTACCAACCATCATCCCGTTCTCTTAAAACCTGACCTGCAAATACATGTTGCAGGCAATGTTTGAATTAAGGCTTATTTGCTAGTTATACTTAAAAAAAAAGAGCCATGTCAGTTTCGAAAAAATTAATATAGGTACAGTTGTATAAAAAAATCTAGTTGCTGTTTTATTCAGCTCGCATATACAAAGTGGTAGAAGAAGATTTGTAGTGCTTTGATCTGTTATAAACGCATATAATAAAACTTTAGTACAGTTCTTTGTACGGTAGAGGGGATTGTTTAAATATAGTTTGCAAGTATTTGTTTATTAAACATTCATGTTGAGTTATGTGCGTAAGTTATAAATGGTCATTAGCTTGATTTATGCATGTTTGATTTATATGTGTGCTTTAAGTTATAAATTAATTTTTTCATCGATCCGTTCTGATTTGCTTCGTCAAATTCCTGTTATCAGCTTTGATCGTTGAAATTCGTGCTGATTTTTGCTTTGCTTGGATGCGTAACTCAATTACAGTGTCCGTATCTGTGTTCGTATCTGTGTCCTTTCCCGTTCATTCTCTAGCCTCGAAAGGTGAGCACTCACTCACGATTAACGTTCTTTTATTTATTAAATTTGATTTCAATTGAAACGACAATTGAAATATGCTGCTGTTTGATATGTACATTGTTATTACCTGTATCAGTTCACCTGTGACATCTGACACCATTATCTGTTAATTATTTATGCGATGATAATACAGTTTGGCTGATAATTGATTGTTTGTTGATGTTTATATTGGACGTTAAACTGTTAATGTTAAAATGATAAATAGTATGCAATTGAACTGAATATAGGATAATTAAATGTTAAATTTGATTAACTGACATTTGTATAATATGACCCCTTTAACTGTTGAATTTATTGACACGTAGGATTTGTTTAATTACATTTTGAACCACTGAAATTGTATGTTGTTAAATTGATGATGTATGAAATTGTAAATAGATGACAAGTGAAAACCATAATGTAGTAATCTTTAATCTACATGAAATGATAGTGTAGATTCTAGAAATAATTATATTAATTCGCACAAATAACAATGCGAATTAATACGATTATTTCGGGATTATTGAATTGATTATTGGATTGATATTGATTGTTGTTATTGCTTGTTTATTTACTTTGACACCATCCCAGTTATCACAATGCAAGTTCCCTTTTGCTATGTTTTGATTTTGAATTGAATTGGAATCGGGTTGAAATGATAAATACCCAAATTGAACTTTGACCTAAGATAGAAAATTAAATAAAAACCCGATTGGTCAATAATTTGATTTAAAAATAAAACGAAGATTTTATTTGAATAAATAATATGGTTTTGAAATGAAGTTGAAATTTGGATTTTTATGAAAGGAAAATGTTAATATGTAATAACCCGAAACAAAATATTAACAATGTAATTGAAAAAAATGTTGTTTAATTTGAGAAATGGTTGAATTAAGTTTGAAATTATAATTAAGTTTGAAATTATTAAACTTGGAAATGATTTAATAATTAAGTTGAAAATTATAATTAAGTTGAAATTATTAAACTTTGAAATTATGTAATAATTAAGTTTGAATTATTTAATAATTAAATAAGATTGAATTATTTAATGATTAAATTAAATTGAATTTTTGAATAAGTGAATTTTACGTCGTAATAATTGAAATTGAGATTTCTTTATTAATTAAGTTTTGGAAATTATTTATAGTAAGTAAATAAATAATTGAAATTGAATTTTCTTTAACAAGAAATGAAAATGTGATATTTTGGAATTAATGTAAGACTTGAAATGTAAAGAATTTGATTTGATGAATTTAATTTAATTAAATTTGTAAGTTTTGATATAATGAAGTTGAATTTAAATAATGGATTTAATGAATTGGAAATTTAATGGAAGTTGTTTTGAATGGCATAGTAACTTAACGAATATTGAATGAAATCGATAAATGATTTTAAATTGATTGAATGTTAAATAAGATTTAATTTAAATGTTTTCGAAATGAAACTTGTATTCGAACTTGAATAAATATTTGGATTGTTTTAAATAGAAATTGAATTTGAATTATAAGATTTTGAAATGATAATTTGGAAGTTTTGAAACGTAAATTATTGGAAATTGGTTTTGAAAGACAAATGAAATGTTGATTTACGAATTCTATTTGAAATTGAATTTGATTTGATTTTGAAATAAATAAACGACCAATCAGTGTAACAATTACGAAAGTTATTAAAGGGACCGGAATTCGGTTATGGATATACTCTCTATCTAAACCGAAAACCACTTTAATAACTATACGCGGAGTGATGATCCAGAATGAAGTGGTTGGAATGATGTGCGTGATGACTGAAGAAAGAGAACGATAATGGATAGCCTTGACACTTGTGTCAAATTGGAAATGACTAAAACAGGAGCTGTGCCGGGCCAATGGAGGATTAGCTACCTCAAGTGGACACACTTCTTCGAACTACTTATACTTGTTGTCGATTGGTGCACCCTTGATTTTGGGAGTGTTGTTCACGGTGTTGCGGGCGCTGCGGCGTTGCGTTCTCACCTGTCCGGATCAGGCGAACGGTAGTATCACTACCTTGGGTATTGCCTCATGTGCCTTGTCATACTTGTATTCCATTTATACGCGACTACTACGATTTTGATTTGTACCTTTAGTATATGGATTGCCCTCTGGTGACTTCCGGTTTTGGGGAAACTACGGTCTTGTATATGCTTTTGGGAATAAAAATGTGTTAAGGGTGGAATGGGCCATGACTTAACGCTATTTTGATATCTTCTTATATTACTGATAGACATTATCTACTTATCGTACGTTACTACATAGTAGATAGTTTGACGGATCCTTAAAGGATGGTTATTCCAAACATCCTTTGAGTTACTTGTATTTCAATTGCTATTTCACTTGAGTTGGATTTATTAATATAAGAATGTTAATCCTGACTCGAGTGTTTTTTGTTTTGCTTTACGCTCGGGTCAGACTGAGTGGTTCAGCTTTCGAGACTCACCTTTGGAGTTGGAGCTTCGCTTGGAGATCCAGCTATCTATCCAGCTTTCAGATATTCGATGATTCCAGTGATGTATTCTGATTTGTATCTGATGTATCGTATTACTCTTCTGTTGTAAACTCTGATGTATTTTATATATTCATATAGTAGCTTCATGAACTACTATCTCTTTTATTTCCGCTGCACTTATTACTCTGTGTCTGTGATCTGTGATTATTTATTTACTGTATATGTTCAGTTTTGCCAAATTTAAATTAACAACGCGGTATTTTGAGCAATTCAACTCCGGCATGAGTGTCTACCTATACACTTATAATGGATGCGAATGGTCTAAAATGGCGGGTCGTTACACTTCGTAAGAAGTTGCAACTGATGATTTCTATATAAGGCAATCCATTTCAACAATTTAGTTAATTGATTAACAATTCTTTCAATCTTAATCTTGAATTATTCTCAAACATTCAAACTCACTATATTACTTTAAGTTTTTGATCAAACACTCATTTAAGAGTATTTTCTTATGATCAAATTACTTCCTTTTCTTCACGAGCACACGTTATACCACAAAGAAGAAGATTATAGGAAAGGTGTACTATATCAACTAATTTGTGCTATTCAAGAGCATAACAAAGTCACAAACTATTCTACTTTTGTAGATGAAGTACTATTCGGTTGTCTACGCAGTTGAAGTCTTGTTCGATTGCTCAAGCGGTTGTATTATCTATTCTTTCAGGTTAAGTAAGGGTGTTAATAGTTAATTCCAGAAGAAGTTTGGGACTGGACGTAGAACGGGAAGTTCGAACCAGTATAAAAATCTCTGGTGTTATTTACTTATTGCTATTTACTTTTATATTTGTATTTCGTAAAAGTTTATAACTTAGTTAATTATTCATATTATACGATCTATATACACTTTCATTTATTTTCTTATAATACTCAAGTCGGACCCGAGTATTTTTCAAGAGTTAGCTTTGGAACTTCAGCTGGATACCTCCAAGTCGTATTCCCATTCTTTTATTTTTTCGCTGCATTACTTGTTTATATTTATTAGCATTTGTAAGGACAAGCCATTATAACTATCCAAGCTGATGATAGGTTAGTTACTCTAATTTGTTGTATGAATATTAAAGTTTCTTTGTGAAGATCATTTTGATATTATATATTACTTGACACGATGTGAGATTCTGTTCTGTCTTTTTTTTCACCCAAACAGTCTGTCTTTTTGGCACTCGGATGCTCGATACGTGAATACCATAGGATGTATTAGTGTTGACTTTTGAGGGTCGAAATTGCGGGTCATCATAAAATTCCTAGCATTGGCCCGAACATTTCCATTTGGTGGTGCTTCCACCTCCCAACTTTAGTCTTCCACTTCTGGTATCCATTTATCATAAATTACATATGATTATTCATGAGATACATAAGAATAGTCTAAGACAGAAGGAGGAATATAGATAAATATACGTACTTATATATGTATACCGAATAATAAGTATATTAATATAATGTTTTCCCATTCCTCAATCTTTATTCTTTCTATTTATTTTGGGTTATTTTGTCAAAAACTTATTTTAAGTGAATGTACACTCTGATACTTGGTTATAACATCCCCCATTTTGAGGATCAAAAATAGACAGCAGTTATGCTGTAGTCTTCCTTAGAATTATTCCCCAGTGACCAAATGTGATCAATTATTATATCATTAACATCAAGAGGACAAGAATTTACAAATATCAACAAAACATTTTTACTAATTTATTTGCAAATTCATTACATTTCAGATACATAATCCTACAATTACGTCGTTCAGCTAAAATATAATAATTACAATTGTATCCCCAAGAGCAACATATAAAGATGCCCCTTGGATGATCAAAGCCTTAACTACTTAAACGGTTATAAAACCCCGTTGTTAGTGCCAAAAAGTGGCACAAACACCTAAGGAATTAAGTAGAAAATGAAATGAAGAAATGTAAATGGAAAATGAGTAAAAAAAAGACACCAAACATTTATAGTGGTTCAGCCAACTGTTGCCTACATCCACTTGAGATTTCTATTGATTATCTTGCTGTTTTACAAGTATAGTTCTTATGGTTTGGTACCACTCCACGGATGATTACCAGAAAAAATATAGGGTACATTTGGCATACATCCCTGATAAGTTCGCAAATACACAAAACATCCCTCCGTTTTTTAATAAGTTTCCAGTCTCTGCTTTTAAAATCCGGCCATCTAAAAGACAAAAATACCCTCCTATTGTAATTTCTCTCTCCACTTCATCGTTCCTGCAAAAATGAAATCAACAAACAAAATCGAATCATAATCTAGTGAATAAACTGAAATCAAGGTGACTAGAAGATTGATTTAGAAAGAAAACGAAACCAAATACTCATTTTAATTAATCGAGAAGAATCTGAAATCAAATAATGGAAAGTAAAATCAATTAGAACATCAAAATCAAACAGTAAAATTGAAATAGCAAAAGAAAACAATAATTTGTAAGAAAACGAATTCATTCTTCACAAAATTAAAAAGTTTATAATATATCAGCAACAATTTTAAATATTTGCAGCTAAAATGGCAAATATTAATAATATTTGCAGTTTTTTCTGCAAATATTCTTAATATTTGCAATTTTAGTTGCAAATACATAGAAACTTTACAGTAAAAAATTTGATTACTTGATAAAACACTCTTACAGCTCCAACATATATTATTACATGGTTTACTGCAAAAATTGTATATATTTGCAGTATTGTAAGCAAAAATTCACAATATTTGCTGATTATTCTGTAATTATTCAGAATAATTGCAGCAATATCCGCAAGTATTCATAATAATGGCATAAGAAAGTAAAAATTATGAATATTTGCTAAAAAACTCTTGCAGCTTCAACATATATTATTATATTTTTTTGCAAAAATACCGAACATATTTGCAGTATTATAATCAAATATTCTCAAATTTTGTAGATTTTTCTGCAATTATTAAGAATAATTGCAGCCATAACTACAATTATTCATAATATTTGCAGAAAAAAGTAAAAATATTCATAATATTTGCATTAGATTTTTAATGCAAAAATTGACAATATTTGAAGTTTTTTATGCAAGTATTCTCAATATTTGCATATTTTTCTGCAAATATTGAGAATACTTGCAGAAAAATTGCAAATATTGGAATATTTACAGATTTTTATGCATGTATTCTCAGTAATTGCAGTTTTTAATGCACATATTTGCAAGTATTCTCAATAAATGCAGTTTTTATGCATGTATTCTTAATTATGAAGTTAAAATTCATCTTCCTAATGCAATAATATGTTGGAGCTACAAATATTATGAATATTTGCTGAATTTGAAATTAATAATTGTAGAGAAAAATTCCTACATAAATGCATATTTATATGCAAAAATTTCTAATATTTGCTCACTTTTCTGCAATTATTCTGAATATTTGCACCAATGTCTGCAAATATTCTTAAAAATTACAGATTTTTCAAAAGTTATTTTCTATTGTTATTCACAATATTTGCACCAAATTCTGCAATTATTGATAATAATTGCAGATTTTCAGATATATATGCAAATTATTCAGAAGAATTATAGATATACATGCAATTATACATAATAATTGCATACATCTCTAAAATTATTTTGAATAATTGCATACAAAGATGAATACAAATGATTTTAAGGGAATAATTGCTGATTTTTTAGCAAGTATATATTATGAATATTTGCTAAATTTTAAGCGAATAATTGCAGAGGAAAATTCCTAAATAAATGCATATTTATATGCAAATATTCCCAATATTTGCTGAATTTTTTGCAATTATTATGAAAATTTGCACCAATGTCTGCAAATAATCTTAAATTTCTGATTTTCCAACAACTATTAAAAATATTTGCAGGAAAAAACTATATGAATGTTATTCTAGGTTACTACAATTTTTACTATAAGAACAAACATTAGTTGATGTATTTTTAGTTGTTATTCACGATATTTGCATACACTTATGCAATTATTCAAAATAATTCAAATTTTCAAAAGAAATTGCAGACATACATGCAATTATTCATAATAATTGCATACATCTTTGCAATTATTATGAATAATTGCATAAAAGGATAAATATAATCTTCTTTACTGAGCTAATAATTCAAATATTATGTATATTTGGGTATTACATTTCTTGTTGTTGATAGTAACAATATTTGATGTATTTTCTACCAAAAGACTCAATATTTGCATTAATTTCTGCAAATATTGAGAGTAATTGTAGAATATTTAGCAATTATACTCAATATTTGAAGAAAAATGTAAAGATTATGTATATCTGATGGAAAACTCTTACAGATTGTTTGTCATTATAATTAAGAATATTTGCATATATTATTACATTTTTTACTCCAAATATCGATCATATTTGCAGTATTTTAAACAAAAATTCTCAATATTTGCAGAGTTTTCTGCAATTATTAAGAATAATTGCAGCAATAACCGCAAGTATTCAGAATCTTTGCATAAAAATGAGCAATTATTTGCTTAAAAAACTTTTACATTTTTATTTGTATAATTTGATGTTTTACTACAAATATTGACAATATTTGTAGTATTTTATGCACGTATCCTCAATATCTACAGAGTTTTCTACAAATATTGAGAATAATTGTAGAAAAAACTGCAAAATTGTAATATTTGTAGTATTTATGCACATAACTTCAAACATTAAACTACAATCATTTCTCATTATCATTAATGAATTTAAACATCAATACAACACAAACAATCCATAAAAAATCAACAACAATTCATATTTTTGTAAAAAAGATTGATTCGTCTTCAAATAGTTGCAGTTTTTCATTGAAATCGATAAATAAACACTTATCTAAAGAAAACTCAGCTCGGCTTTCAATTTGATTAGAAGAAACTGAAGAAGAAGAAGAACCGCGACTCGACTTTGAAGCGCAGGGGCAATTTAGGGAAAAAATAGGCGGAAAACAAAAACAGGGACGTAGAAAGTATGTTTTTTTTGAAAAGGATCCGCTTTGAATTAAGTTTGGTTTTAGGGATGCGTGTCTAATATTCACAAAAATATAATAATTGCAAGAAAGCAAAAGGATCCTCAAAAATGAGCCCCAAGCCTCCTTTTTATAGCTGTAAGTCACTGGGAAATGCTCCAACATGTCTTCCTCTATGATCTCTACCACTTAGCAGTAGTTGCCCTTAAGAAAACGTGGACATGTCTACAAGTAGCTATGGATCGGTACCAATCCATGGGCATGGATCGGTACTGATCCATAAGATTCACTTATGGATCGATCAAATTGCCTTATGTGATGTCCTCTTGTTATTTGCCTCATGATTCCCATCTTTTTTTGCATGGTTATGAGCATGTTTCTTGGCTAATAAGATGGATCAGTGGAGGAATGGAGTTGCTGATTTTAGGTGCCCGAGGCGTTCAATAGAATATGACATGCGATCGATCATTGGAGCTTAGAATGATTTTCCATCATCAATACTTGAGCATATAAGGTAGAGTGGGGCATTTTGGGTACAAGTTTATGGATCGGTATCGATCCATGGTGATGGATCGGTATCGATTCATCACTTAAATGGATTTGTCGTGGGGATTTTATGGGATGGCTTTGTACTTGATTTCTGGACTTCGTGGCTATTTCTCCGGGCTTCATGCCTCGATAGCTTTCAAATTCATCTGGTCTAGTCCATTTAGATACCGCCTTGTCAAAAGGAAGGATAGCACTTGCCCTTCAAAGTACATCTTGTTTCAAACATGATGCGCTTTGAATCGAGATAAGTCAGGATTGCCATATCGGACTCCAATCCATGTTTTGAATAGTTGTCATTATTCCTTCGGATCTTTCCGATAAAGTGCCATGTCTCTAGCTGTTCATTACGCTGCTTTACTAGATTCTGGGACTATAAAACCGGAGTATGCTTTCATGATCTGTCATTCCGAGCTTGGTAATTTTGAACTAGTTCCCTTTCCTGGATCTTATAGGTTCAAATGTGCTTTTCCTCGATCCCAGTTTATTGAATATAGAGTATGCACAAGAACTCGTGCTTTGATTTTCCATCGTGCTTTGATTCCATATGCATGCTCATCCTTATGGAGTCTTCTAAGCACAGTACATGCACATAAATCATCAATCTTTTCTTTTCCTCTCCTTTTTTTTAAATGGATTGTTCGGTATCATTCATGAGAATGGATCGAACCGATCTAGCCCTTATGATTAGGTGTCTCAATCGCCTATTTTTCTAGATCGCGAGTTATATACCCAACCCATTCCTTTTCTTTTTCACTTTTATTCTGAACTTTGGCTTCAAGCTTTTATCTACAACTGAAATACTTTGCCTCCAAGTTGAACTTTGCACCATCGCCCTTTGATACTTTGAACTGACTCTGCCGTTGCCAATCTCCATTTGTACTCGACGGTGTTCGTCCAAGTCGATCCACCATATCACACTCGAATTCGATTTACCACCTCATGCTTGCACTCGCATTTTGATCAAAAATTAGACCCGAATTCCTCACATCTATTCGAGACTTGTTGAATTAGATAGGCAATAAGGTTGGCGATCAATCTAGGTGAGCTTCTTGTTGGCGGCTATGCTAAGGATCGGGGAAGAGAAGGACTTGGAGCAGAAATTCATGCCAATGGTATGGATCGTACCAATCCAACCCTTGGGTGAATTTCTGCCTATTGTTTTGTTTAGCAACTATGCAATATACATGAAGTTTGAGTTTTCCTTACAACATTTCCCGAATCTTAAGGTATTTCAAATGAATGGCCAATGGCGGAAAGCCCGTTCGGATAGTCAGCGATGATGGTTGCTTCAGATGATATCCAGACTTTCAAATGAACTGTTGCACAATATCGATAACACCGCATGGCACTGCACAACACTTTGGGTTTTCACTTTAGCACAAGGAAATCTTTTAATCTATCTGATATATCTTGTATGTTGAGCTTTAATAGTTAAAATTTATATATGTTCCAGGAGTCTCTCCACTCAAGCAGCATGTCCATCAGTTTCCAAATACATCGAATTAGATACCAAGTCAAGCTCGACTACGGTTCCGTCTGCATGGCAAACTCTGGTGTAATCTATTCCTCAACCTGAAAATTTGCAAGTAGGTCAACTTGCTCAGGAAGTTCTAGTAGAGCCTATGGAAGGCCCAACGGTCGAAGATGCTCCTAACATACTTGATGATGATGTCATATTAGATAACTAGTAGATTCTGTATCATCAAAAACTGAGGAGGGATCACTCAGGAGGATCTGGGAGAAACATAGTATCCCATTTGAGGATGTGTTAGTTCCTACAGGCTGCCAAAAGGCATATCATCCTCCAAATGGTACACAACATGCAATAAATATATGTGTTGGCAGGATGCGCCCCACCATTTAATCAGTTCATTCGACGAGTTCTACATTTTATGAGACTAGCTCAAGCTCGGCTCCATCCAAATAGCTACGCATTCCTTCATAGTTTTCTCAACATATTTGCTTACTGTTTCGACCAAGTTCCTAGTAATCAAGAGATTCGATACTTATTCAACTTCAAGCATCGCAAGGGAAATCCTTCCCTCATTTTCTTAGAGCCATCCAGGTGTTGTTGAATTATGGTGGCACCTGGAATAAACCAAACAATTTCAAGGACGAATTCTTCTTTGTTCGATGTCCTCCTGAATTTGCACGACTATAGTTGTCTCCCTGTAAGTACTATTCTCGTCCTTTTCATGCAAATCCAGGTTCGTAGTTCTGCTATCGCTGAACGTCTTTGTCGTTCTTTATAGATGTACCGCGTAAGATCAGCAATGCTGCTCTGGCAGAGACTCTCCAATAGCTTCACGAAATTCCGAAGGCAGAGAGAAGCTAAGACATTGCCTAGTGATGAGAATTTGCAAGCATACAACTTGTTGGACCCTGACCGTAGTGTCAGTCTTGCTCTTGGAGGCACCGATAGCGATGAGGATGATTATTTGTCCAGTGATAATGAGAGTCATTCACCAGTGCCCCCAGTTCGAAGTCCAGTTATTGAGGCTAAAGGAGAAGGAAGACACTTTGATGAAGGTGAAGGTGATGGAGCTAGTCGTAATGATGATGATGTGGGCCATGACACATCCGTTGATGAGGGCGACGATAACCAACAATCTCTTCAAAGAAAAAGTCTCTAGATTAAACTCACCAAAAGGTAGACTTCGACTCTGCCTCCACCGGTAAATACTGCATTTGAAACTCCTGCTCAGCCTTTGGGGGATCCTTATGTAAACTTTGGGCCAATCCCGGAGTAACCGACTGTTTTGGCATTGGTAGTATGAACATTGGGGATGTTGGATCCCCCATTCATTTCCAAGAAGATGCACCTTCAACTAAAGCAGGGGAGATTACCCCTGTCAGCAAAATTCAAACCCATGGTCCATCAGAGGGATACTAAAAAACTTGCATACACGCACATGCATTGCACTTTGCTCATTTTATATTGTATTATTGTCTTGCTAAGGCCGATTCATCTTTGTTTCATTTACAAGTTCGATGGAACAACGCGGTTTGTATGAGGATCTTAAGGATCAGATGGCGTATTAGACGAGATGCAAGCCAACTGCATAACCCCACAAATCCAGTCATGATTTTGGTTCTAGCCTACATTCAAGTCGTGATCAAGAGGGCAGAGAGAAGGACTATAGGTCATACGACTCGTCATCTAAGCATCGATCCAGATCTAGGTCGCTCCATCCAGGTTGTCTAGGCATCTAACTAGGCGTTCTGCACCATCACCTCCATCTATGATTCATCCATATAATTTTATACAACAATGGATTCAATGAATTATATATTGGAATTTAAATAAAAAGAAGTTAAACTATGCTCACCTGAAAATCAGATCTAGTCTCAGTCACAACAGCTCCTCTTATACCATCACCTCCATCCACCACACAACCAAAACTTAGCAACCATCGTGCTACTCCACCCTTTGAACACCAAGCGCCAGCCTTGCTTCCAAGCTTAGGTCCTATACACCTTCAATCATCACGCCACCAGTAGCCAAGCCCTTCCTGACGTTGTTATCCTCATCTGGTCGCACCGCCAGCCACATCATCGTCGACCTCTACTGCGCGTTGTTCGATCTGCATTTTTTACAAATTAGGGTTGGGAAAGAACAGAAGTCAAGTTCCTTATTTGGGGGAAAGGCCATGTATTACTTTGACTTAGGGCTGAAAAATGAGATAGGAGACAATATGAATTAGGATAAAGATTAAAGTTGTGGTCAAATGATTTTTTTATTTTTTATTTTCTTTTTGAATCATTTTGAACCCTTAACCACTTTATTATCCGACCGTTAATAAATACCCGACTAAAATTCCACTCGAGCCATTTTAATCAAAATTTTATTTTGTTCGTATAACAAATTTTCTTTAATAAAATATCACCTTTTGATTTTAACAATTTTTTATAGTTGTTTTACTTTACAAAATAATTCCAAAATTCTTCAAATATAATTTATATTGGCAAAAAAAATTTCTAGATGACTTTTGGATTTTCAAAACACATTCAAATTTCAAATTTGAATATTTAAATCAATATCATCCCTTTAAATCAAAAATGATATTCAAAAATTCGATTTATTAAATTATATTCAATAAAATATCCATTTAAAATATTCAATTTATTTTATCTTCGAATAGGGATGTTATAGACTCCTCTCTTTAAAAGAATTTCTAAATGACTTTTGGATTTTCAAAACACACTTCAAATTTCAAATTTGAATTTTTAAATCAATATTATCATTTTAAATCAAAAATTTTATTAAAAATTCAATTTATTAAATTAAATTCAATAAAATATCCATTTAAAATATTCAATTTATTTTATCTTCGAATAGGGATGTTATAGACTCCTCTCTTTAAAGAAATTACGTCCTTGTAATTTACTGGTAGAGTCTCCTTTGTACGAAGAGCCTTTCAAACAATTATAATATGATCAAATAGATATACATCAACCAATACATGGTCGAAAACATTTTCATATCAATATTTGCCATAGGGCATATAATTTACAATATATATAACCTTTAAGTAAAAACATACCTTATTTTTGGCATTTTAAAGCAATTTATTTAGTTTTATGCAAGAAAAAGAGAGTTTGCACCACATTTCAATCCAAGTAATCTTCTTATACATATGCTAAACTCAAGTACCAAAAGCGGCAGCAACACCCAACAAATTAGACTAGAGAATGAAATGAAGAAATGTAAATGGAAAATGAGCAAAAACAAGACACCAAACCTTTATAGTAGTTCAGTTAATCATTGCCTACGTCCACTTGAGATTTCTATTGATTATCTTGTTGTTTTACAACTACAGTTCTTATGGTTTGGTACCACTCCATGGATGATTACAAGGAAATATATAATAATCATGAGAAAGCCAAAAGATCCTCGAAAATGAGCCCCTAGCCTCATATTTATAGTTGTAGGTTGTTGGGAAATGTTCCACCACGTCTTCCTCCATGATCTTCACTATCTAGCAGCAGTTGTCCTAGAGAAAACATGGCCATGTCAGCAATGTTAATGGATCACCACCAATCCATAGGCATGGATTGGTATCGATCCATAAGATCTTCATATGGATCAATTCTGATACTTCGTGATGTGGTGACTTATTGTTTGCTTCAAGATTCCTATCTTGTTTGCATGGTTAAGAGCTTGTTTCTAGGTCTATAATGGATTGGTAGAGGAATGGAGTTGCTGATTTTAGGTGCTTGGGGCGTTCGATAACAAATGGCATACGATCAATCAATGGAGCTTGAATGATAGCAAATGACATGCCATATGACTCGTCATTGAGGCATTGATCTAGATCCAGGTCACCTCCATGGAGGGTTTTAGAAAAGCACTCTAGTCGCCACGATGACATTCCTCATGATGACCCCTCATGTGCATCACTTTCCGCCTAGCACACAGTGCCGTCTTTCACTTCACAACATTCTGATCGACCATCGAAGTCCACTGCTTTCTATTCCTCTTGAGACAAAGCTGTTAAAATGTCTATTGAGCAGTCTTCTGAACAACCTATTGTTAAAGTAGAGTAGCCAGTCGCATCTAACCCCAGATGACTAAATTACAACGTCGCTTCCCAAAAATCAATCTTAAAGGCTGTAAGTTTGTTCCCTATTTGAAGGATATTCCTCTGAGGGTTAAAGACCAGACAGTTACATATGTGGGCGACATGTATGCTCAGTATTACATTTGGAGGAGGTTGGTTGGGCAAATCTTCGAATATGCTAAGAGTGTGGAAATTGAGGTCGCGGGACGATGACTTACAGCAAAACATAATGATGAGACCATCGCTCACCTTGACGAAGGTGTTGATGAGCTGAAAAAGGCAAAGGAGGATGAAGACCTAAAGGTTAAGGAATTAAATGTAGCGATCGAGCGGGAAAGAAAAGATCATTTAACCCAAGTTGAATCTGTCCATCGCATGAATTTTGAGCTGGTTGAAGAGGCTAAGGAGCTAAATGCACAGCTCGAAAAAGAAAAGAAGGAGAAAGGCAATGCCCTTCAAACAGCTCAAAACTACTATAAAGAAATGCTCGACTCTCGTAAACAGAGGTACGATGCATTAGATAAAGCTAAGAAAGTGGATGAGTTAGTGGTAACCGGGAAGAGGCGGGTTAAAGACAAGTTCGAGCTACTCATCACCAATTACAACGCCAATGTACTCAAGTGCAGAGATTTGGCATAGCTTGGCAAAGGTTATCCCTGAGCTCTAGCATTGGCATGGGAGAAAATTGTGCAGGAAGAGCAACAACATTCAGAAAGAGGTGAAGTAAATCTGACCGACCTGGAGAGTGAGATTCTAAGTCCAGCAGGTTGAGGCGCTCAGAGCAGGTGAGCTTATCTACACCCGAAGTTGGCTACTATAGATCAGAAAGATCAAGCCGAAGGCTTCGGCTTTACTCCTTAGGAGCTTGCTACAAGTATTACTTTTGGACCTCTAGATGCATCTCTTGCTCCGTATGTCCCTCCTTACAATCCGGATGCGCCACAAATGCAGAAAACAAGCATGTTGTCTCCCATTCAAGAAGGGAATTCAGATGGTACACCTGCCCATACAGAGCCTCAATCCGGCGTAGGTATATCGTTGACCTCACCTATATTTAAGAAGGCGCACATGACACCGATCACTGTCATTAATCCCTCGTTTCATCTTTCTCAAATTTTAGGTCATCCTACGATTTCTAGTCTTCCGAAGGAGGGCTCCTAAGTGGGACAACAAGCGACAACGACTGATTCAACGATCGTGCCTATTTCTAGGACAACTCTAAGCATTCTAGTTGGAAACACTATGGCCCTGGCATGTAAATGATTCATGCTTTGCAAGAAGATGGGCATGGTGACATCAGATCACCGGGTTGATTGATCTTGCTGAAGGGCTTTCAATGAGTGAGCTTCTTGAACCAGAGCTCAAGTCTGCTGTAGATATTAAGCAAGAGCCACTC
Source organism: Allium fistulosum (assembly GCA_030737815.1). Classification (NCBI taxonomy): domain Eukaryota; kingdom Viridiplantae; phylum Streptophyta; class Magnoliopsida; order Asparagales; family Amaryllidaceae; genus Allium; species Allium fistulosum. The sequence goes on along the minus strand of CM060903.1, from coordinate 801,075,154 downwards.
GACTTCATCCCTCTTCATTTATCTATTGCTTTGCCTAGCGAGGCCATTTTCGTTCCATTCACACTACCTATGGCCGAAAGCACTCAAGGTGCGTCTGCCGCCTCGTTGCATAGTTCGCCTTCGAAGGCCAAAGGAAGTAGAGGGATATTAAGGGAAAAACCAGAGAAGTCTAGTGCACCATCTTCCGTAGAGGAGAAAGGGAAGAAAAAGTCCAAGAAGTGATCAAATGTCTCCTTCATATTTTTGGTTGTGTAGCCGTAGGACCTGTTTCGCTTTTTGTTTTCAGGCCAGCTTTGTGCGGGTTTAGCATCCGCTTTTGCTTTTAGTTTAGATGTCAATAACACTTGTACTTTTCCTCCAAGTCTTATTTTGACTGTAAATAATATAGACCTTTTGTTCTACTCAAATCTTGTGTGAATACTGATTTGCTTGGAGAGTTTATCCGCACATGACCATGTCCAACTCTGAACTTGGTCGAATTTCGATTGCTTGGAGAAATAACTTAAGCATTCCTTTTGGGGACGTTTTGAGTGCCATCACACCTAACTCCGGGTGTCAATTGAAACGATTCATTTCGAGATGGCAATTTGGGCATCCTACTACCTGAGGCATGCTTTGACCATGCAAAATTCTGGGCGTCGGTTGAGAGTTGGCCACTTAAGATAGTGGTTTGGACATCCCTATCCAGGATGCTTACTTGCAATCGTGCCTTACTCCAAGCATCAATTGAAGTTTGTAGGGGATCCTGCCTAACTCCAGATGTAGACCTTTTGTCTTGCCTACTCTGGACAAGGAATGGACGCTTTGCCAAACTCTGGGCATAAGCTGTAAAGGAAAACTATCTTGTTCAACCTTTGAATGTTTATACTCCTATCCCCAGTCATTGGTTAGAGGAGTTGTTAGTATCTATCTTTGAATACCAAGTGTGGTTGAGATTCGTGCGTTCGATCATGGACTATGAAAGCTTGGTTGGTACTTTTTTGAACCAAAAATGGCACAAACACCCAATAGATTGAGTAGAGAATAAAATGTGAAGAAAAGTAAATTAAAAAGAGCAAGAAAAGAATACATAGCGTTTTATAGTGGTTTGGCTAATCTTGGCCTACGTCGACTTAACGTTATTGATGGTTTATAGTGCTGTTTACACTTCTATTCTTATGAATTGGTATAAATCCATGAGTGATTACAAGAAATTAGTGTAAGAGAACAAGAGAGCTGATAAGATACATAAGAGTGAGCCTTGCCCTCCTATTTATAGTAGTAGGAAGCCTAATATCTTGCCCCCATGATCTCCACATCGTTCTCCATGCCAAAGACCAGTTCCCCTGAAAAATGGTTAACACCTCATCAATTTGTGTGGATTGGTACCGACCATGGGCTTGGATCGGTACAGATCTTTGTGATAGCTGAATGGTCATTGTGAACTCCTTTCCTAGGCTTGTATGGTGGTTAGCTTCATGATTCCAAACTTGTTTGCACCATTATTAGTTTGTTTCTGAATTGAAATGATGGATCGGTAGAAGAATGGAGTTGCTGATTTCTGAAGATTAAGGAGATAGATCATTGGTGCATCTGAACAATCATAGGAGGCCAGAAATGGGTTGTAGGCAACATGATTTTGGAGTGTAGGAAGTTTGAGGTGGATTTGGTGAAAAGTTGTGGATTTGTACCAATCTAAGTGGTTGGATCGGTGCGATCCACCACTTAGTGGATTTTTTTATTTTAGATTTTTGGAATAGACTTGTATTTGCTTTATGATCTTGGTTGTACTCGAGTTTTTGGCTTCGCGGTCATCTCTTCGGGCGTCTTTCCTTGATAACTTTGAGGTTTGACTCATCAAGTTTGTCCGTATACTGCCTGGTTAAAAGGCATGATAACACTTGCCCCCCAAAACACGCCTTGCGAATGGAAGATGTGCTTTGCTCAAGAACGAACGTTGAAGTCAATGGGATATTAGTGATTGAATTTTCTAGCTATCAGCCGATCAAGCTGTTGTGATCGTCCTGTTCTTTTGGATTCTCTTATTAATCACGAGTCATTCCAAACCTATTACAGCCTAAGACTATAGACTCTGCCTAAGTGTAGTCTATACATCATCATCATTCTGATTTCGTTCGGAGTTATTGGATCACATATCAAAGTCATCCCGTGTTCATTCGGGGTTTCTCGGTTCTATTTTAATTAGAAGGTGTTCAAATCCGTATCTGCTCTAATGTTCGATCTTTCTGAATCGTTTTATATTCAACTTAATGCACGATCTCTCCAGATCGTTTATTAATTCTATGGCCATTCAGGGCCGATAGTTAAATCTGTGATCTCTTCGGATCATTTATCAAATCCATGGCTGTTCGGGGCCGATAATCAAATCTAAGGTCTCTTCGGACCGTTAATCAAATCCATGGCCGTTCGGGGCCGATCATTAAATTCATGATCTCTCTAGAACCTTGATGATCCCAATCCGCTCATTTTTCGATGAGGGGACTCAACGACAAGCAAGCCTATTCGCTCATGCTCCGGCGAGATGACTTCCTTCTTGCACCCCGGTCCCTGCTCTCCGGTCGGGACATAAAGCGATCAATATTAAATCCATCCACTTGCTCTTTGGCAATTGGACTTGCACCTTGCACTCCAGTCCCGTCTCTCCGAACGGGACTTTAAAGCGATCAATTTCAGTCATCACATTCAATGTGGTTTTTCAAAAATCCAAATATTCAAATCAAATGAAAGCAAACAAGTAGAAATCTTAAGCATTCATCCCAGACATCCGACTCAGAGTGTGCCTAAAGACCAATTTAGGTCTCATACACATTTAAGCTGTCTGAGGATATTACCATCCTAAGCAGTCATCTCAAGCATTCGACTTAGAGCGTGCCTAGGGACCATTTGGGATCCTGTACATGTGTAAGCAACCTGAGTTTATTATTGTCTTTGTTGCTTAATACGAAAAGTAAGATGCAAGAAAAGAAATGAAAAAACAAAGTGCGGGAATCAGATTCGACTCCCGTCCATCCCGATCATGCGATGACTATCCTTGACCTCGATCTAAGGTCGTTTCCATTCGCTGCGTACGATGGCTGCTCTTGTTCCACTGTCGCAGCTCGGTTTCTCACATATTTCTACAATTGGTTGTTTATAACCTGTTCCTCGATCAGATTGCACAGGTGTCTACAACCATTTGTGTTATGCCCATCCAGTCCATGGAATAAGCAGACATCCTTTCATGGTCTATGGTCTCCCTCCTTGCTGGTTTCTGATAGGGGATTTGTCCTCTGGTATCCAGGAAATCTGCGCCGGGGTCTCGTTCAAATCTATGTAAGAAGATAATTTTGGTTCCCTTTTTTTCCACTTTGATCCATCAAAGTCATCATCCATCTTCCATTTTCCTTTGTCTCTGCTGGATCCTTCTCCGGGCGGCCTTATTTACAGCATTAATCTCTTCTTCTTCAACTTCAGGGTCCTCCTGACGTAGATGACTTTCAGCTTCATGATAAAATTCTCCGAGGTCCATCAGTGGATCTTGCTCTAAAGCAACCTTAAAATCTGTCCTACTAGCTGCTCCAGAAACTGCTACCATCAAAACCACCGATGGATCCAGCCTATCTACCATGGCAGCTGCTGCATTAAATCTTGTTAGAAAACTCCTAAGGGACTCTCCAGCCCTTTGCTTCACACTCGACAATGTCATTACGTTCTTGGGTCGTGAGATATGGACCCGAAACTATCTCATAAATCTATCCACTAACTCGTTCCACGTGCTTATGGAACCGTTTTCCAGCTGCCAAAACCATAACGCTGCCAAATCCATCAAATATAGTGGGAAGAACCATCTCATTACTTCTCAGATGCACTCAACACCTCCATGTGTCAGATATACCTCATCAAATAAACTGTTGGATCTATCTTCCCTTCATACGTTTCCAATGTAGGTAACTTGAAATCAAATGGATTCCAAGCGTACTGAATGTTTGGAGTGAATGGACTCATGTTTATGTCATCCAAGCTCCGGTTGGGTAATCCATCTCTCATTGCTCGTCTTACAATCCCAGCAAGTATGTCATCGTCATTCAAAGGAATTCTCAAGTTAGCATTCTCAGCTTGTCTCTCGACTCTGCGAGGGAATTTTGACACGTATTCCTCCGACCGTGCTTCCACATTGTAATCCACGTTCAAACATCCAGTATGTAACGACCCGTATTTTTACGGATCGAAACATCGTAAAACAGTTGTTATTAGATTGTTAGTATTGTTAAGTCGTCCAGAGTTTAGGTCGACTAGAGCTTAAGTCGTGTAGAAGTAGGGTTGTCTAGAAGTTAAGCCGTGTTGTAGCTTAAGTCGTTTGGAAGTTGGGTCGTGTGGTAGCTTAGGTCGTGGGGTAGGTTAGGTCGAGTGAACGACCTAAGAGATTGGAGCAACCTACAGGGTTTGACCGACTTAAGGGGTAGACGACTTAGGAGTTAATGACTTAAGTTAGTAGGTGACTTATAGGAGTTGGCGACTTATAAGAGTAGGCGACTTAAGGAATAGGCGACTTAAGATAGTGGCGACTTAAGAGTTAGCGGCATAGGGATAGCAACTTAGGAAAACTGGGCGAGTTAGCGACCTAGGGTTTTGATAAGTCGTGGACGAGTTAAGGTGTTAGGTCGTTGGGTGGCTATGGCGTGTTAAGTCGTAGGCGACCTATGTCTGGGTGAAGTTAGGTCGTATGCAACCTAAGCACTTTGTTTAGATAAGTCGTGAGGTGTTAAGTCGTTAGGCCACATTTTGTTAAGTCGTGATACTTGCTAAATCGTTAGGTCGTGGATGCGCGTAAGCCTGAGTCGTTAAGTCGCAAGGAAGGTTGAGTCATTGAGTCCTAGGTCGTGCCTAAGGGTTAGGTCGCGCGCTTGTGTTAAGTCGCAAGGTTGTTGAGTCGTAGGATCTGCTAGGTCGTAGGTCGTGGTGTTGGTTGAGTCGTAATGTTGGTTGAGTCGTGAGATCTGATGAGTCGTAAGTCGTGAGGTTTTATTAAGTCGTGGACGACTCATGAAGGCGGACGACTTAGGGGATTTTCAGCCTATAAATACCCGGTTTTTTTTCTTCACTTTTTGGGATCTGGATTTTGAAGCGACAAAGTGCTGCTGTTTTGAGAGCTTGAGTTCTACACTTCTTCACTTCTTTTCTCCACTCTAATCTTGTGATTCCTTCCATCCAAATCGAAGATCAAATCGAAGATCCAAGAGCTTAGATTGAAGATCTTCATCCATTGAAGAGAGATTTCATCATTTGAAGCGGATTTGTGATAGATCGAGTTAGATCCTTCGCTGTCCAGATCTGAAGTGTGTTGCTTTTGGGTTGTTTAGGTGATTTGGTGAGTGGTGATTATCTCTCACACGGATCCAAAGGAGTATATCGGATTGTTGGTTTGATTTGGGGTTAAAATAGTGATTTCCATGCGTTTTCATAAACTTAAGTATAGATCCATTGTTCATGATGATTTGACATCCATTTTACTACATGTTAACCTATGCAAGTTCATTCATCAAGATTATAGAGATATTGCTCATGTTTTCATGCTTGTTAGACTTTAGACTCTTTATTTACGAAATTGCCATTATTGTTATAATTGTTATTTAGATCATGTTTGAATGCTTGATTACTTGGATTAATGATTGACTTGATTGATTGTTATGAATTAGTTGATTGATGATTTGATTTAGACAAGATGGTCGAAGATGATTCAAAAGCTAAGGGAAAGGCTCTTGAATTGGGAAAGCTGCTCGTGGCATATGTAGCGGATGATGAAGCTCATATGGATAGATTTGATGATGATGATGTTGAGATGAGGCTTTGCTAGGATGTGATGAAGCGAGGCATGATATGAGAGAGTCTTGGTCTAATCCAGACGGGATCATTCCAAGCATGTTGATAACTCGGTGAAATGGTTCGAGTTTGAGGATAATGGTTTGCTCGAGAGGCGCTTGAGCTAGTATGGAAATAGTCGTCGAGGAGGATGACTAGAAGGCTGAGATCTCATCGTTGTTGAAGGTTCTAGCATGCTCAAAGCAAGAGTACGTTGGGCAGATTCGATAGTCCCTGAAGGCTACTGATTGGTAGTCGAGTACTCTAGGCAGATTCGATAGTCCTAGGCACGGGTCACGACGACGTGCGGAGTTATGTCTAGAACTGGGGTTTCCATTAGCCCTTGACGGACGGCTGAAAGAATGTGCCGGTCATTCAATTAACGGTGATATCGAAGCAACGATAACAGTGATAGCCAGAGTCATGGATGTTTGGTTGTATCGTCATTCGGTCTCAAGAGCGGTATTTTCTTGGTGCTTATCTGATCTTGGTTTAGGCCTTGGGGGTTTGTACTTGGAAAACATCGCCCTTGACTCGAGTGATAATTACTTTACCTTAATTGTTTGCTTTGCTATGTTTGCTTCTGCTTAGTGTGTGTCTGGGGGCTATCACTGTAGAAAGAGGTGGAGTGGGAGGGTTGGATTCCTTTTCCTTTTTCCTTTATGCTCTTTTGGTATGTTGTTAGTTAATTTACCACTCACTAAGACTGTTGTTTGACTCAAGGCTTTATGTTTTAACTCTTATTGCCTTGGGCTGTTCGTCCATTTTGGGACGGGCAGACTAGGTAGCAGGTGACAGGTGTTGTTCTTGCTTCCAACGATGCTGATGACGAAGACGAGCTGGAGGCTTGCATATTATTTTCTTACTATATGTACTGGATGTTCCGCTGCTTTGTATAATTCTCTGAGTGATATGTAGTGAGGCTTGATGTATTGACTATTCAGATGTTGTATTCCACTATTATGAAGTTTTATTGATGAGATTCTATTCTGTGAAGCTTCAATATATATATTCTCTATTGTATTTTATCCATGCGCTGTGAGTAATACGATAGATTCTGCTGTTTAACTTAACCATTGGAAACCGTCCATGGCTTCCTGGCACACTTTACAGCGCACTATGTCTAGGTTTGGTGCAGGGGTCGTGGGAGGTCATCACATTTGGTATCAGAGCTTTGGTTAATCGATTTTACCCAACGCTCGCTGACGTAACTACGTATGATAGACGTAATTGTATTTTGATGGATGATTACTATATATAATATAGTAGCTTAGAAGGATTTGAATTCCTTATGCAATTATTTCTCAAGGTGTATTAATCATTCCTTTTTATAGATATTGAGAATGAGTCGAAGAGGGAGACCGGCTGCTAGGGAAGGCCGTGCTGCTGAGGGGGCTGCTAATTATGCAGCTATGTTCGAAGCTATGATGACTTCGATCATGAGAAGAATGCCAGCTTCAGGGCCATCAGTAGATGTTGGAGTTCAAGTTCAAACTCCAAGACCAGTGGATTTTGCTAAGCTGTGTAAGGATTATACTGCTCTTGGAGGAAAGATTTTCTTGGGAACAGAATCAACCATTGAAGTCCAGAGGTGGATAGATGCTTGTAGAAGGATCTTTAGTGATTTGGGAATTGAGGATGCGACTAAGAGGAAGTTAGCATCAAGACAGCTTCAAGGGAGAGCTTCTGATTGGTGGAACTCTATCACTATTGATACTTCAGAGGAAGAAATTACTTGGGAGCAATTCCAAGTCAGATTCGAAGATAAGTTCATTTCTACAGCCCAGAAGTCTGTTCTGTTCAAGAAGTTTGTGGAGCTCAAGCAAGGTGGAAGACCAGTTCTTGAGTATGTTTCTAAGTTTGAAGCTTTGTCCAAGTATGCCCGGTCGTATATTGAATCTTCATATCAGAAGAATGAGAAGTTTGTGACAGGCTTAGACAGTTATCTTGGGATGCAGTTGGTGGATCATTTGGACGATCCATTTGAGAAGCTTGTGGAGAAAGCTCTGAGGCATGAGAATCTGTTTCCTAAGGAAGGATCTGTTGTTGCTGTGACCAGGGAAGAGTCTAAACCATAGCAGGGTGGAAACAAGAAGAGAAAGCAGCAGCAACAAAAGGGTAAGGATGGCCAGAAGAAGCCGAAGGGCGAAGTGACCTGCTACAATTGTCAGCAGAAGGGCCATTTCTCCAGGGATTGCAAGAATCCGAAGGTGCCGGTGAAGTGCCACAACTGTGACAAGCTGGGGCATGTCAGGTAGAATTGTCCAGAACCGCGGAAGGACAAGCAGATTGTGCAAGCTTATGCTTTGGGAGCTGTTCCATCATCTTCAAAAGCTCCTACCGCTGAAGAGAAAGGAAAGAGTGTGGTGGTTCAGGGTACTCTTTTCATTTGTGGTGTTCCAATTAGAGTGTTATTTGATACTGGGGCGTCACATTCTTTTGTTTGTAATGAACTTGTATGCCGGTTGGGTTTAGAACCGGATATTGTTGATAGGCCATTGGTTGTGACTAATCCAGTTGGGGGTTCGTTTTGTTTGTGTATGCTATGCCGTGGTCTGATTGTATCGAGTCATGGTTACTCTTTTGTTTGTGATTGTTTTGTTCTGAACTTTGCGGGGTTCAGAATTATTTTGGGTATGGACTGGCTTAGGAAGTATGCGGCAAAGGTTGATTGTGATAGGTTGGAGGTGACAATCGAGAATGTGGAGGGGCGAAAGATTGTGATACGATGTAAGCATGAAGAAGGCGTCTTCATGAGCTTCATGTATTCGCTGGTTGTTCCACGGGATGGACTGTCATCTGTGCCAATCGCTAATGGATTTGAGGATGTCTTTGACGAGGTCAAAGGGTTACCACCGCATAGAGAGATCGAGTTTCGTATAGATCTAGTTGAAGGAGCCAGACCTGTTGTGATGCCTCTTAGGCGGATGGCGCCTAGGGAACAGCAGGAGTTGAGGGTGCAGGTTGATGATCTTTTACAGAAAGGATTCATTCGGCGTAGTGTGTCCGAATGGGGTGCACCAGTTGTGTTTGTAACCAAAGCGGATGGATCGCTAAGGTTGTGTGTGGATTATCGTGAGCTGAATAAAGTGACTAAGAAGAACAAGTATCCATTGCCGAGAATAGATGACTTGTTTGATCAGCTTCACGAAGCGAAGGTGTTTTCTCAGATGGATTTGGCAACGGGATTTCACCAGTTAAGAGTGGCTAAGGATAGTGTGCCGAAGACTGCTTTTAGGACACCATCCGGTTTCTTTGAGTGGCTGGTAATGCCATTTGGATTGACTAATGCGCCAGCATATTTTGTGGATCTTATGAATAGAGTGTTCAGAGATCAGCTGAACAAGTTCGTGCTAGTGTTCGTGGATGATATTTTGATCTATTCCAGAACTGAAGAAGAGCACAAGACGCACTTGCGTATTGTTTTGGATATCTTATGGAAACATCAGCTGAAGGCTAAGTTTTCGAAGTGTCACTTCTGGAAGAGTGAAGTGAGGTTCTTAGGCCATATTATCTCTGGAGATGGAATAGCGGTTGATCCCGCCAAGGTGGCAGTAATCCAGGATTGGGTTAGGCCTAAGAATGCATCTGATGTGAGAAGTTTTCTTGGATTAGCAGGATACTATCGTCGATTTATCAAAGACTTTTCCAAGGTGGCTGCACCATTAACAGGATTGACGAAAAAGAACCAAGTATTCAGATGGGATGCTAAGTGTGAGCAAGCTTTCAGAATCCTCCTGAAAGAGCGATTGACGAGTGCTCCTGTTTTGACTATTCCAAGTGGATATGATGAGATGGTGGTTTACACCGATGCATGTGGTACTGGACTTGGAGCAGTGCTGATGCAGAAGGGTAAAGTTGTTGCATATGCAAGTCGACAACTGAAGCCAAAGGAATTATCCGACTCATGATTTGGAGTTAGCAGCGATTGTATTTGCTCTGAAGATGTGGAGACATTATCTATTGGGAGTTCGATTTGAGTTGTTTACAGATCATAAGTCGTTGAAGTATCTTTTCTCCCAAAAGGATTTGAATCTTCGGCAGCAACGATGGCTAGAGTTTTTGGCATCATATGATTTTGGTATAGCCTATACTCCGAGAAAGGGTAACGCAGTGGCAGATGCGTTAAGTCGAAGACATGCAGGATTGGGAGCCATGTTTTCAGAATGGAAGAATCTTGAGTATTTAGATGGATTCGACTTCAGGCCCAGATGTGAATTGGAACCTGAGATGTTGGCAAACTTATCAATAAGACCGACTCTTGTGGAAAGAATTGGCAAGAGCCAAAAGCGAGATGATAAGCTTGTCAAGATTATCCGTGATTTGGAATCTGGATTGGACCCAGAAAAGGATAAAGGATTCGAGGTCGATCGAGAAGGTTGGCTTCGGAAGCAAGGACGACTAGTTGTTCCCGATATAGATGAATTGAGAAGTGAAGTTCTGAAGGAAAGTCATCACTCGAAGCTAACAATTCATCCAGGTGGAAATAAGATGTATCGGGATATGATGAGAACCTATTACTGGGAAGGTATGAAGAAGGATGTTGGAAATTTTATTTCCAAGTGCATGAACTGCCAGTTGGTAAAAGCCGAACAGAAGAAGCCAAGTGGACTGCTTCAGCCATTAGAAGTTCCTACATGGAAATGGGAGCAAGTATCGATGGATTTTATTGATGGGCTACCTAGAACAAGAACGGGAAATGAAGGGATTTGGGTCATTGTAGATCGTCTGACTAAGAGTGCAAGATTCATTCCTGTTCGATCGACTAGGACTGCATCAAAGTTGGCTGAGTTGTATGTTAAGTGGATAGTTCGATTCCATGGTATTCCGAAGAGTATAGTGAGCGATCGAGACCCATTGTTCACTAGTGGATTTTGGAAGAGCTTCCAGGAAGTTTTGGGAACCGAGTTGTGTTTGAGTACAACTTATCACCCTCAAACAGATGGTCAGACCGAGAGAGTCAACAAAGTTTTGGAAGATCTCCTCAGAGCTTGTGTTTTAGATTTCGGAGGATCATGGGAAGATCATCTTCATTTGATAGAATTTTCGTATAATAACAGTTACCAGTCAAGCATTGGTATGGCACCGTATGAGGCATTGTATGGGAGACCGTGTAACTCTCCGACATGTTGGTTAGAAACAGGAGAAAAGTTGATACTTGGGCCAGAGATGATTTGACAGACTTCGGATTTCATAGAGATCATTCGGCAACGAATGAAGGCAGCCCAAGACCGTCAGAAAAGTTATGCCGATAAGCGTCGTAAGGATTTGGAATTTGACGTAGGTGATATGGTTTTTGTGAAGATTTCTCCACTGAAGAATGTTATTCGATTCGGGAAGAAAGGAAAATTGACTCCGAGATTTGTTGGACCCTTCCCGATCATCGAGCGAATTGGAAAGCTCGCCTACAGATTGGAGTTACCAGAGAAGATGTCGGGTGTGCACAATGTTTTTCATGTATCGTATCTACGGAAGTATGTGCACGACTCGAATACAGTGGTTTCTGCTGATAGCTGTGAAGATTTCAAGGTTGATCCAGTCGATAAGAGACCTCGTAAGCCGCTTCATGTTGTGGACACCGACACGAAACAGCTTAGGAGGAAGGTAGTTAGGTTGCTCAAGATACAATGGAGTGATGATGATAACGGCTGTACATGGGAGGAGGAAGAGAGGATGAAGGCAGCTCATCCTGAACTCTTCGAGGTATGGCCATAAGGTGTCGTGTCATCTCATGATATTGTAACTTGTTCTAGTTTTAGAATTCTGCATGCTAGGCTAGAATTGGACGCATGGTTTGTTGATTGCTATGGATGGTAGGCATGCGGAATAGTTTTTGATTGCTCTTGTTTGTTTGGAATTTCGGGGGCGAAATTCCTCAGGGGAGAGAATGTAACAACCCGTATTTTTACGGATCGAAACATCGTAAAACAGTTGTTATTAGATTGTTAGTATTGTTAAGTCGTCCAGAGTTTAGGTCGACTAGAGCTTAAGTCGTGTAGAAGTAGGGTTGTCTAGAAGTTAAGCCGTGTTGTAGCTTAAGTCGTTTGGAAGTTGGGTCGTGTGGTAGCTTAGGTCGTGGGGTAGGTTAGGTCGAGTGAACGACCTAAGAGATTGGAGCAACATACAGGGTTTGACCGACTTAAGGGGTAGACGACTTAGGAGTTAACGACTTAAGTTAGTAGGCGACTTATAGGATTTGGCGACTTATAAGAGTAGGCGACTTAAGGAATAGGCGACTTAAGATAAGGGCGACTTAAGAGTTAGCGGCATAGGGATAGCAACTTAGGAAAACTGGGCGAGTTAGCGACCTAGGGTTTTGATAAGTCGTGGACGAGTTAAGGTGTTAGGTCGTTGGGTGGCTATGGCGTGTTAAGTCGTAGGCGACCTATGTCTGGGTGAAGTTAGGTCGTACGCAACCTAAGCACTTTGTTTAGATAAGTCGTGAGGTGTTAAGTCGTTAGGCCACATTTTGTTAAGTCGTGATACTTGCTAAATCGTTAGGTCGTGGATGCGCGTAAGCCTGAGTCGTTAAGTCGCAAGGAAGGTTGAGTCGTTGAGTCTTAGGTCGTGCCTAAGGGTTAGGTCGCGCGCTTGTGTTAAGTCGCAAGGTTGTTGAGTCGTAGGATCTACTAGGTCGTAGGTCGTGGTGTTGGTTGAGTCATAATGTTGGTTGAGTCGTGAGATCTGATGAGTCGTAAGTCGTGAGGTTTTGTTAAGTCGTGGACGACTCATGAAGGCGGACGACTTAGGGGATTTTCAGCCTATAAATACTCGGTTTTTTTTTCTTCAGTTTTTTGGGATCCGGATTTTGAAGCGATAAAGTGCTGCTGTTTTGAGAGCTCGAGTTCTACACTTCTTCACTTCTTTTCTCCACTCTAATCTTGTGATTCCTTCCATCCAAATCGAAGATCAAATCGAAGATCCAAGAGCTTAGATTGAAGATCTACATCCATTGAAGAGAGATTTCATCGTTTGAAGCGGATTTGTGATAGATCGAGTTAGATCCTTCGCTGTCCAGATCTGAAGTGTGTTGCTTTTGGGTTGTTTAGGTGATTTGGTGAGTGGTGATTATCTCTCACACGGATCCAAAGGAGTATATCGGATTGTTGGCTTGATTTGGGGTTAAAATAGTGATTTCCATGCGTTTTCATAAACTTAAGTATAGATCCATTGTCCATGATGATTTGACATCCATTTTACTACATGTTAACCTATGCAAGTTCATTCATCAAGATTATAGAGATATTGCTCATGTTTTCATGCTTGTTAGACTTTAGACTCTTTATTTACGAAATTGCCATTATTGTTATAATTGTTATTTAGATCATGTTTGAATGCTTGATTACTTGGATTAATGATTGACTTGATTGATTGTTATGAATTAGTTGATTGATGATTTGATTTAGACAAGATGGTCGAAGATGATTCTAAAGCTAAGAGAAAGGCTCTTGAATTGGGAAAGCTGCTCGTGGCATATGTAGCGGATGATGAAGCTCATATGGATAGATTTGATGATGATGATGTTGAGATGAGGCTTTGTTAGGATGTGATGAAGCAAGGCATGATATGAGAGAGTCTTGGTCTAATCCAGACGGGATCATTCCAAGCATGTTGATAACTCGGTGAAATGGTTCGAGTTTGAGGATAATGGTTTGCTCGAGAGGCGCTTGAGCTAGTATGGAAATAGTCATCGAGGAGGATGACTAGAAGGCTGAGATCTCATCGTTGTTGAAGGTTCTAGCATGCTCAAAGCAAGAGTACGTTGGGCAGATTCGATAGTCCCTGAAGGCTACTGATTGGTAGTCGAGTACTCTGGGCAGATTCGATAGTCCTAGGCACGGGTCACGACGACGTGCGGAGTTATGTCTAGAACCGGGGTTTCCATTAGCCCTTGACGGACGGCTGAAAGAATGTGCCGGTCATTCAATTAACGATGATATCGAAGCAACGATAACAGTGATAGCCAGAGTCATGGATGTTTGGTTGTATCGTCATTCGGTCTCAAGAGCGGTATTTTCTGGGTGCTTATCTGATCTTGGTTTAGGCCTTGGGGGTTTGTACTTGGAAAACATCGCCCTTGACTCGAGTGATAATTACTTTACCTTAATTGTTTGCTTTTCTATGTTTGCTTCTGCTTAGTGTGTGTCTGGGGGCTATCACTGTAGAAAGAGGTGGAGTGGGAGGGTTGGATTCCTATTCCTTTTTCCTTTATGCTCTTTTGGTATGTTGTTAGTTAATTTACCGCTCACTAAGACTGTTGTCTGACTCAAGGCTTTATGTTTTAACTCTTATTGCCTTGGGCTGTTCGTCCATTTTGGGATGGGCAGACTAGGTAGCAGGTGACAGGTGCTGTTCTTGCTTCCAACGATGCTGATGACGAAGACGAGCTGAAGGCTTGCATATTATTTTCTTACTATATGTACTGGATGTTCCGCTGCTTTGTATAATTCTCTGAGTGATATGTAGTGAGGCTTGATGTATTGACTATTCAGATGTTGTATTCCACTATTATGAAGTTTTATTGATGAGATTCTATTCTGTGAAGCTTCACTATATATATTCTCTATTGTATTTTATCCATGCACTGTGAGTAATACGATAGATTCCACTGTTTAACTTAACCATTGGCAACCGTCCATGGCTGCCTGGCACACTTTACAGCGCACTATGTCTAGGTTTGGTGCAGGGGTCGTGGGCGGTCGTCACACAGTATCATTTCCGTGATGCATACAATTTCTTCCTAGGCCGGCATGACCCATGCCCCGAGTCCTTATGGATCCGTACCGGTGGATCGATACCAATTCGTGCAATTTGTTCGGGTTCACTCTGGCTTGCTCCACCCTACTTCCAGGTGCCTACGCTCCGGCTTTTGATCGTTGGTTCTAGTTTCCAGCGACTCTGGCTACTCCTTCTTGTCCTATTCTTTTGAAGAAATTCTCCACCGTCTCTTCCTGGCGAGCAATCATCCTTTCTTTTTGAGCGACACGGTTGTGTAGCGTGGCACTACACAGCCGATTAAATATCATATAAATAGGTAAATAGTGCGATCAACAAGCCTGATCACTGGCCAAAAAGTAGTAAGAAACAGTAAGCTAGTCTTTGTGAGACAGAGTTTTATATACAAAATACATATAGCGAACAACAGGAATGAAAAGACCAGAGCTATATTGTGGTTAGTGGTGCCCACGATGCCTGTCAGGAGGAACTGCTGATGTGCTGCCCGAGGATTCAGCTTGTGGAGAACTGGGGTGTGGCAGTCTCAGCCTGAACGGTGCGGAGAAGCTACGACCTGATACAGATGAGAAATAGTGAATAATACGTCTACAAGTTCCTTCAAAGTTGGATATGGGCTTGCAGAATACACGTGCATTGCGCTCGGCCCAGATACACCAACTGAATATAGCTACCATGAGATCTAAGTGATAGTTGGGGGGGTTGTTCTGCCAGTGGTCGAAATATGAGGTGAACGTGGGAATATGTCCGAGAATGTGAGCAGTCGTCGCCGCCCAGACCCTGACAGCAAAATCACACTCGAAGAAAAGATGTTGTAAACTTTCTGTTGATGTGGAACATAAGACGCAGCTGGGATCTACTACGATGTTATGGCGGAGGAGTCTGTCTCTTGTGTTAATTCGCCCCTGAATGAGGCACCACTGTAGGAAAGCGAAGTGGGGCTGGATCCTGCACTTCCAAAGTCTGGGGAAGGTGAATAGGCGTCCAGGGTTGTTTAGGTGAGCATAGCAGGAGGCAATAGAGAAGCCGGATGAGGGGTTGGGGCCCCAGGTGAAGGAGTCTGGCCGGGGGTTGAGGTGGGTGTTACGGAGAATTGAGGAGACAAGGTTTATCTCTGTGAGGGTGGAGAGGTCGAAGTAGGAAGCCGGGAGAAGCTGAACTGGGCCCGAATTGGAAATGTCTAAGATGGAGGTGAAGATATTAGTTGTATGAGCGAAGAGGTTGGGAAGGATGGTGGAGAGGGGAAGCTGATTATGCCATGTGTCCAACCAGAAGAGGCAATTAGCCCCGTTGCCCAGGTTGACATGGAATAGCCTTTTGACACGTGGTAGGGTTGAAACTACTCCAGACCAGAAGGGGGATGGTTTGATGCCGGTGGGGGCATGGAGGACTAGGTGAGGGTTAGAGTGATAGTGTAGGGAGGTAATCCAAGATTTCCAAAGGGAGGGGCCAGGGGTTAGGAGCCGCCAGAGCCATTTGGCGAGGAGCGCGATGTTGAAGTCAAGTAGATTAATGATTCCAAGGCCGCCGTTTTTCAGGGGTAGGCAGGCGGTCTGCCAGTTTACGAGCCTCTTTATATTACTACCATTCCAAAGAAAGGAGCTTCTGATTGAGTCGATTTTTTTGATTACCCAGGAAGGGAGTTTGTACAGTGACATCCAGTAAGTGGCAATCATCCTTTCTTGCAGTCCATTCATCGTAGTCTCCATCTCATCCCTGGTTATAAAGATGGATGGGGGTTAGCTCCTGAGGATGCCTCTTGCTGGTTTCCTACAGTAACGACCTTCCTAGTTGATTGTCTTGTCATTTTGAATCTTTTCAAGTCTCAAATCAATGAATTCTAGTGTTTCTAAATGAAAGCACCAAAATGTTTGAACTAAAAATGGCACAAACACCCAATAGAATGAGTAGAGAATAAATAGCAAAGAAAAGTAAATTAAAAAGAGAAAGAAAAGAAGATACAACATTTTATAATGGTTCAGCTAATCTTGGCCTACATCCACTTAACTTTGTTGATGGTTTATAGTGTTGTTTACACTTTTGTTCTTATAGATCGGTATAGATCTGTTACAGATTGGTATAAATCCAGGAGAGATTACAAGAAATTAGAGTAAGGGGATAAGAGAGCTAAAAAGATCCTTAAGAATGAGCCTTTCCCTCCTATATATAGCAGTATGAAGCCTAAAATCTCGCCCCTATGATCTCTACATCGTTCTCCACACCAATGACTAGTTCCCCTGAAGAAATGGTTGACACCTCATCAATTTGTGTGGATCGGTACCGATCCATGGGCTTGGATCGGCACTGATATGTGAGATAGCCAAATGGGTCGTTGTGAACTCCTTCCCTAGGCTCGTATTGTGGTTAGCTTCATGATTCCAAACTTGTTTGCACCAATATTAGCTTGTTTCTAAATCCAAATGATGGATCGGTAAAAAAACGGAGTTGCTAATTTCTGGAGTTTAAAGAGATCGGTCATTGGCGCATGCAAACAATCATAGGAGGCCAAATATGGGTTATAGGCAACATGATTTTGCGGTGTAGGATGTTTGAGGTGGAATTAGTGAAAAGATATGGATCGCTACCGATCCAAGTGGTTAGATCGGTACCGATCCACCACATAGTGGATTTTTGGAATGGACTTGTATTTTCTTTGTGATCTTAGTTGAACTTGAGTTTTGGGCTTCGCGGTCATCTCTCCAAACATCTTGCCTTGATAATTTTGAGGTTTGACTCATCAAGTTTTTCTGTACACTGCATGGTCAAATAGCGGGATAACAATACCTATCCCGGGGTACTTGCATGCCTGCATTTTGCACATCCAGGTTCATTTAAATATGACACTGTTCGCGGTGTAAAGTCAATCACATACAAGTTTATAAGCTTCGAAAGTCATTTATTTTATACACACTAGAAATGACAGATTCTATCTGCTTATACAACTTTGATTAAATATGTACAAATTTACATTTAAGTTAAATAGCATCGTAAGTGCTTTTTATTCCACATCCACGGGTGTGAGATCCCATCTACCGTTGCTAGCTTGAACGTGCCATCTCCAAGCTTTTGTTCAATTGTGTACGGTTCTCCCTAACTCGGGCCCAAGTTCCTAAGGCCTAGGAAGATTTGTTTGAGAACGAGGTCGCCAATTTCAAAGGTACGAGTCCTGATCTTGGTTTTGTAGTATCGGGCAACTCGGTTTCATTGGGCAGTTGCCCTCAAGTTGGCTTCATCATGCTTCTCATCGATCATATCGAGAGACTCCAGCAGGAATTCCTCATTCGTCCATGGATTATAGTGAATCACTCGATGCGAAGGTAATTCAAGTTCAACTTAGATCATAGCCTTTGATTCGTAAGGCATGGTGAATGGAGAATGGCCAATCGTGGACTTGTGGGAGGTTCGAAAAGCCCAAAGTGCTAATAGAAGTTCATCAACCCTCTTCCCTTAGCCTTCTCCACTTGCTTCTTAATAATTGACTTGATAATCTTATTCATCACTTCAACCTGTCGATTCGCCTAAGGGTATACCATAAATCTCTTCTCGATACGCTGTCTACAACAGAAATCCATGAAATAAGAACTATCGAATTGGGTTCCATTATCAAAAATAATCGTTTGTGGAGCCCCATAACTCCAGATGATGTTTCTGACCATGAAGTTGATTATTTCTTTATGGTGATTGTGGCTAACGGCTCTACCTCAACCCATTTGGTGAAGTAATTAACAACGACGATGGCGTACTCTATGCCACCTTTAGACATTGGTATGATACCAATGATATCGATTCCCCAGCCAGGGACTGACCATTTGAGTGATCTTCATTGGTTTGGCTCTTGGAATCTTAGTGAATATCCGGCATTTGTCACACTTTCTAGAGTAATCAGCTGCGTCTCAGTTGACAGTAGACCAAAAATACCTATAACAAAGGATCTTCTTCACTGGGGTTTGCCCCTCGGTATGGTCGGTGCATGCCCCTTCATGTACTTCTATTAGGACTTGTTTAGCCTCATCTTTGGCAATACACTGAAGCATAGGAACTGAGAATCCCTTTCTATAAAGTACTCCCTCTTGCATGATGAATCTTGAAGCTTTGCGAAGGAGTTGACGTTGCTTGCTTTTCCTATCAGGAAGGACTCCACTCTTCAGATAATTCTTTATCGGAGTCATCCATAACTCCTTCTCACATTCATCCTCCGAGATTTAATTGACGTACATCTGGTCGATGCTCGAAGCCGATAGCATTTCCACCATAACCAGGCCCATGAGTTGCTCAACTCCGAAACTAGCTAACTTAGCCAGTGAGTCGACCTTCACATTTCCTCTCTAGGAATATGCATTATGGTATAAAATTCAATATCACTAAGAAGCTTAAGGGCTTGGTTGAGATAAGAAGCTAGCTAGCCTCTCTCCTTTTGCCTGAAACTCTTTTCTCACTTGACATACCACCTGTTGAGAATCACATAAAAATTTGCAAAGTTTTAACTCCCAACTCCTTGGCTATCTGGATTCCTGCGATCAAGGCCTCATACTCCGCTTCATTGTTCGTTGCATGAATGTCGAGTTTCAAAGTGTAACAAATTAAACATTCCTCGAGAGTCACCAGCATGACTCCAGCACCAAAACAATGTTCGTTAAATGCATCATCCGTGTACATTTTCCATACGACATTCTGCTCTCCACTACTCTTCGGAGTGTCATCTCGCGTAGTTTATTCAACAAAGAAATCCAACAAAGCTTGAACCTGGATCGCTCTTCAAGGGTAATAGGTTATGTCATACTGGCTCCATTTAGTATTCGATTTTAACAGCCTTCCAGAAGTCTCAGGTCGTTGCAGGACCTTTTTCAAAGGCTGGTCAGTCAGAACTTTGATTAGATGAGCCTAAAAATAGGGGCAGGGCTTTCTCGAAGCAATCAGCAAGCAGTATGCAAGCTTTTCTAGCTTCAAATAGTTTCTTTCTGCTCCTGTTAATCACTTACTAATGTAGTACACCGGCCTCTGGATTCGGGACTCCTCACGTACGAGTGTAGCGCTCAAAGCATGCACCGACACTGCTAGATAAATAAACAAGTCATTATCCTCCAGTGGCTTCGACAAAATAGGGGGTCTCTCTAAGTGCTCCACCAGAGCCTCGAATGCGTCTATACACTCTTGCATCCATGTGAAATTTCTCTTCCCCTTCTTGATCACATCAAAGAAAGGGATGCATTTGTCAGTGGCTCTGGAAATGAATCTACTCAGGGTGGTGGCCTTCCTATTTAAGCTCTGGACCTCTTTGATCATTTATGGGGCTTTGATGTTTCTTATCTTGAATGCTTCCTTGAATTTGATTTCTTATCTTTAGCTTCATTGTCTTTCTTGCTCTATCCCCCACTTTTATTATCTACATTAACATAGACATTGCCTTAATTCCCTCCAGACTGTTTTACAGCAACGTTTCTTTGTACCACTTCGATTGATTGACCAACAAAAGGCCTCCTGGCGGTAGTACTTGCCTCCTCTAAGCAAAAAAACCGATTCACCTTTCTATAGAACACGTCCATCATCAGTGGGGGTTTCATCTTAAACCACCTCTTGAAATAAGTCTCGGGATGAATCCCTCTAATCAGTGCCATGAACATAATATCTTCTTGAGAATTGCCCACCTCAGTCACTGCAGTATTGAACCTATGCAAGAAATCTTTTAAAGACTCTCTCGCTCCCCGGAAGAGGTTAGAAAGTGACATGACATCCTTCGGATGGGTAGTATGCATACAGAATTGCTCAATGAACTTCCATGCTAATTGCTTGAAAGACGATATGGATCTTGGCGACAGTCGAGTGAACCACATCATCGTCACTCCCTCCAGGAAAATCGAGGAATAACAACATCGTACACTATCAGTAGCTCTAGAAAAATCCATGTGCTAGTCCTACTTCATCAGATGTTGCCTTGGATCCGTCTTCCCATTATATGACGGCATCGTCGACATTACAAATCTCCTTGGATACTCCTCACCTAGGATCTCTTCTTTGAATGGATTCCGGCTCGAGGAGGAACCTCAATCATCATTAGTCCGATGCTAGCTCTCATTTATAAGTCTCCTTACAATTTCAATCAAATCGGGCTCAAGTGGATCTACTGAATGGCGATAATCGTGATCCACCTGAGTGTTTGGTCCGACAAATGCTCTCGATTAGTTTCACGATACCTGGGTTTCCCTTACTCCGGGAGAACCGTTTGTTCAGTAGTTCCATGTACATAGTCTCTTCGTGGTGGATCCACATCAGCGGCCTGATCTCTAACATTCTGACCATCCACATCATGACCAAAAGCCAAACTAACACCATCACCCAAAAGTCGACCACCCAAACCAAGGTTCGATGGTTCGATACCGATCGCTCTTGATGGATTAGTATCGATCCATGAGCCTTTGCCATGGTTCGGTCCCGGTCTTTATTTCGACTTCGTAGTTTCTTTTCTAAACATCTTCTGCTTTCTATCCCTTTACCTTTGCTCCGATGATGAGGAATTGTCAGATTCTGAACCAAAAGGTGCAAAGTCCTTCCTGCTTCTCCTACGTTTGTTAGTCAACTGATTCAACAAGTCCAAGCTCTATTTCATTTGCTGATTCAACTCATCATGGCTTTCCTAGAGCTTGTCTTCCATTTGTTTCATCATACGGTCCATCTCAACCCTGGTAATTTCCTCCATTAGGTGTTGAACCTCTGTAGCAATTGGCTGTGTGACCTCCTCAACGTGTTGGGAATTAGCATTCTCAACATTCTCAACAACTCTTGAAGTAGTGGATCGATCTCTTCTAGGGGCCATAGTTAAAAGCAACTTGTGTGGATTTTCGGAAAATCTAAGTAGTTCAAAATGACAAAAAAAGGAAACTGGATCTATCTCTCGGAGTTAGACAATCAAATAGTAGATAATGGATCCAAACGGACTGGGAATCACGCTCTCAATGAAAGCACTAAAATGTTAATACCAAAAGTGGCACAAACACTAAAGAAATTAGAGTAGAGATGAAATGAAGAAATGTGAAGGGAAAATGAGTAAAAATGAGACACCAAAAATTTATAGTGGTTCGGCTAATTGTTGCCTACGTCCACTTGAGATTTCTATTGATTTTGCTATTTTACAAGTATAATTCTTATGGTTCGGTACAAGGAAATATATAATAATTACAAGGAATCCAAATGATACTCGAAAATGAGACCCTAGCCTCCTATTTATAGATGTAGGTTGTCGGAAGATGTTCCACCATGATCTCCACTATTTAGCAGGAGTTGTCCCAGAGAAAACGTGGCCAGTTCAACAATGTTGATGGATCGGCACTGATTCATAGGCATGGATCGGCACTGATTCATAGGCATGGATCGGTACTGATCCATATGACCTTCATATGGATTGATTTTGAAACTTCATGATGTGGCGACTTGTTATTTGTTTCATGATTCCGATCTTATTTGCATGGTTATAAGCTTGTTTCTGGGCCGATAAGGTGGATCTATGGAGGAATGGAGCTATTGATTTTTGATGCTTGAGGCACTCGATAGCAAATGATGTGTGATCGATCAATGGAGCTAGGAATGAGTTTCCATCATCAATACTCTGAGCATAGGAGGAAAATGGGGCATTTCGGGTGCAAATTTATGGATCGGTACTGATCCATGGTGATCGATCGGTACCGATCCATCACTTGGATGGATCCGTCTTTGGGATTTTGTGGGGTGGCTTTGTTTTCATCTTGTGATTTCTAGACTTCGTGGCTATCTCTTTAGGCTTCGTCCCTTGATAGATTCCAAGTTCAACTTGTTTGGTCTATTCAAATATTGTCTGGTCAAAAGGCCAGATAACACATTATAATATCATATATATGGATATAAAAGAATATCGCATTCATATATCAAAGAAATAACATAGCATATTTATTTAGGAAATTTTGCAACCAAGTTTTAAGTGTTGAATCACAACCATTTGTTTCCAAGCGCTTAATATTTTCGATGCTGAAAATGGATTTTTCCTTACAGTTTATAGTCTATGCACATGTTATCAATTTTTTGTGCATGCTATGTAACTTAATTTTCATCACATTACATACATGGTTTGCTATGTCTATTTGTCATTAACATAATATAGTTACCGACAACCAAGTTTTCATATTAACTAAACATATTCAATTTGGCAGTATACACTAGTTTCTTCCATTTTATCAATATGCATATTAGACCTAAAACATTTTAATTCAAATTAATGTAATATACATGCTTATCCAACTTCCATTTCTTTTTGTCAATATCCAATCTTCTATATATGCATCTGTTAACATAGTACACCCTCATTAGGAATTGAAACAAATTCATATATTTCAATATCCTAATGATCTGTCAGATATAGTGTATTCAAAGTAATATAACTCAATTAGCGACCCTAGGGTTCTTGAATAAGCTTTAGAGTTTTATGGTTGTTGTGGTATAACTTGATTTTTTTACAATATCGTAGGATTTTAAGATTTTCGACAACAATGACACAACAAGTTAATTCATCAAATGTTCTAAGACTGATACATTAATCGATTATAAATTATATTTATGCCTTACATTCAAACATAAATTATGTCCACAATTTCTATATCAGGTAGTACGTTATTTCCAGAATTATTAACATTTCATATGTTGTGAATGTCAAAATAAACCAATTAAAGGTTTTTACAAACTAATTAGCACTTTTGTTTACAAAAACCTTTATTAGATATAATTATAAATATAGTGTTGTTTGGGATAATTTATATGTCATTCACATGACAATATAATACTTTTCTTTCGAATATGTTTATATCTTAACAAACTGATATATGATTTGATAATAGTCTTATGAAGCTCGGCACATGGTTGTGAATATCAACCCAAGAACCGAATCGTTTGTGAACCAAGTTCGGAGGTTTAATGGTGCGACCAATCAAATCGTCAAACTATGAAATTCATTATTATTTTAAAAATAATTAAGTGTAAAATTATTTTACTTAAAATTAGTTTTTAACCTAATTAGAATAATATAGCAATAAAATACCGTTATTTTTGACAATATGATTAAAAAACCAAGTTCAGGTTTTCTTTTTAGTGTTTAAATGGTACAATCGCTAGCAAGCTAATAAATTCTTGAATAATTAATGGAAACCTATTATTACAACCACAAGTTAGATTATGCAATATATAAACCTTAATTTAACTATTAGAAAAATTATTATATCTTGATAATTTTACAAAACTGCTTAATTGTTGAAAGCAATAGTCCCACATGTTCAAACTTAGAAATAATAGTATGAATTTCCTTTATAATAACATGGTCTCGAATTAAATTTGGTGGAGATCACCAAGATTTGATATAGAATAAAAAAATTATATCACTCTTTGAAAATCAAAGCTCACTTTATTAATTTCAATTTTTTTTTCATAAAATCACATACCATTATCAATCAAACACCCAAACAAACCATACAAATCATCAAGCAAGCATCCATTACATCCAACTTGAATTTATTTTATTATATCATACACAAGCGAATATATACATCATACATGTAAATATTACTTTATTTTTCTTTCAAAGATTATGTAACTTTTACTTAATAAATTTTCAATACAAATACATGTGTGTATGTATATATATTTCTCCCCGATGATCGACCCTTTCGATCATTCACAACTCGCACTTCACAATTGTAAGTCGTATAAACTAAGTAAACTATCCTAAGTCTCACTCCTCTAAGGCACAAATATATCTTTATCTCTGTATTATTCTATCCTCGCTCTAATACCACTTTGTGATGTCTTTTGCGGCTAAACATAATGGTGGCCATGAAGGGAACCTTAGACTCTGGTTTTATGGTCAGCCTCTCGAGTACAACAAATCTTTTTACTTAAGGGTCGTGTAGGGGTAAAAGTCAAAGCTTTTCCATGGATCATAAAGTGAGAACCTCTTATCACGCTGCAAACAACAACCAACTCTGATACCATGCTGTAACATTTGAAGGAGCGATCTCTTGTATACACTACGTTGGGTCAACAGGGATATGTTTCAATACCTAAATGCATCTGAAATATTATGTATATCATCTTGACGCTAGACAATGTAGACAAATATTAGAACTGAATAATACATTATTATAAACAAATAAAAATTTCTTAACTAACATAATCAGAGTGAACAAAAATGTTGAACCTTATATCATATTTAAATATCCAATACATCATCTCATGTGTGTACACACACACACACACATACATACAGCTCATCACATCATATCGATCAATACAATGACATTTCAATATAAGTATAAACAAAGTAAATACTTGCCATATTCATCTTCTCCAACTCCATATCACAACCCATGAAGCTTATACAGTCATAACATCGACCTATAAAGCAACCTTAGTCTGACTCGAGGTTATTAAACAAATAACAAACTCCGAGTCAAACAAAGTAATCGTAATAGGTTTAAATATAACACTATGCGGTTATAAATACAAAGTTATCACTATAGTCAACACCCATAAATAATTTCCAATAAGCTCTGTACTTCAAAACAATTTGAAGATGGATTTCAAATTCCTTTTCTTTCAAATCATTTTCCTGAAATCACTTCAAAACGAATTTTCAAATCACTATTATAAAATCACTTTATTTACGAAAATTCCACATATTCAAAAATCATACCAAAGGTCTACTTTGTAAAGGATGTCAAAATACCGATTTTATATACAAATAGTTTATCAAAATATTTTCCAATTTGTATAAAACCAATAGTTGCAACATATTTCTCAAATCAATTTGTATATTTGATTTATCCCAAAATACCTTTTCGGAACGTTGTATAAACTAGTATTTCCCCTTTCTTTGTTTAAAATTTGCTGTTTTCCATTAGTTGAAACTGATTCTAAAATATTCGATAATTTCATCAAAAATAAATTTCAAATTACAATACGGTTTCACCAAATCTAGTTTAAATAAATATCCTCATAAGGTGAATGCTCGTCACAATAAATCATGGCAGATCACAACTAATCATAACATCACTCATATGCAATCGACCCCTTGTGTAGGAACCTTTTAATCCAATCCTTACGATCCAGGCTTGAGCATTACCTTTGAGAGATACCAAAAGCAATTGTATCCAAACGGATTATAAAACAAGTAGGAATCCAATTAAAAAAGGTAAAATCATCAAAACCATTTCCAAATGGAGAAATGCACAAAATCATAATTTTATTTCTTTCAGATTGGTAAATTCTCGATTGTAGAAATACTACCAAAATACCTTTGGTTTATTTATAGAATCTGTAAAAAAACCTTTCGAATAATTCTCCAAATTTAAATCATTCAACCTTTATGGCTTAAATTCAAATTTAAACTTTCTAAACTAAATCAATATTTGTTTATAAAAAGCTTTTCTACTTTAAAATCTAAATGAAAATATTCATACAGGATTTTAAATTCAATTTTAGTTGAAATCCTATTATTTTCCACTTGAAAACAATTCAAACACAAACTCAAATTCTCAAAAGTAAAACAAATAAAATTTCTTTGGTACTAAAATTTCATTAAATTTTTTTTTTCAAATTTATAAGCCAAAGAGAATTCGTTTCAAATAAAATTTGCACTTCTATTTTCTTTCGAAATCGATACATATACACATATACACATATTGTTTTATCCATATAAATAATTAAAATTCTTTAATAATTCAAAATAATTTCATACGCTAATATTTATATTAAATAAAATCCTATATTGATATATGTATATATATATATAAACTTCATTTTCAATAAATCAATGTCAAATTCTTTCAAAAATAAATTCAACTATATTTCATAATAAAATTCTTTTAAAACACCATACTATCTTTAAATATCCATATCCTATCTTTCATATAAATAATTCAAATCACTGATTTTAATTTAATTTTTCTATCATCCAAAATAATCAATATCAATACATAGCATACCTTTCAACCATACATAATTCAATTCAAATAATCAATGATCAAGCAATTGACCATCAAACATCTACTAACAGTAATCAAGGCTACCAAGCCATCTTTATTTATTTTAATCAAAATATCAATAAATAAAATCAAAAATTTATTTATAGGCCTATACCTCACCATAATAACAAGTATAAACTTAGATTATCACAAGAAATCATGGAATCAAGTTATACTTGCTGGATTATCAAAATAGTTCACTGTAATTTATTTTTTGCATCTCTTATGGAAATCAGCAAAAGAAGCACAAGAAGAAATTTAACAGAACACGGGTTATACTCACTTCAACCATATAATCTCATCCAGCGATAAATTCAATGAATTGTATATTGGGATTTAAATAAAACTATACTCACCCAAAACACCAGACCTAGCCTTAATCACAACACCTCCTCCTACGCCAACACCTCCATCTACCACACAACCGAACATTAGCAATTATTACACAACTCCACCCCATGAACATTGTAACGAACCGGGCTTTTCGACCCTCAAAAATCGACACTAATACATCCACTATATCACATGCCGAGCAATCGAATGTTGGAAAACCCGATTGTTAGGGGAAAAGAAAGAAGGAAGAAGATAAGAAGAGAACTAAACAACACAAAATCTCACAGCGGAATGAATAATCTATAATATATCACAAGTCTTTACACAAAAGCAAAACTGTAATATGTATATATACAAACATCAATCAGAGTATACTAACCTATTTCAGCCTGGACAGTTATAACAACATGTCCTCACAATTGCTAATAACACAACAATGAATACAGTGGAAAATAACCATCTACGTGACTATGTCTCTGGCCTCCAACTCGTCTTCCGAAGCTCCAAAGCATCCTAACCAATCTGTAATATGCTCGGTCTGACCCGAGCATTATAATAAAATAACACCCGAGTCAGTCTGGAAAACCAGCATGAGAAAACACACCCAACTGGATTTAAAGTTATATAAAACCTTTGAAATCAAAGGTATCTCATAAGACCACGCCACACATAAACACGGACGGTTTTTACCTTACGATAACCAAAACCGTTTCTATAGAAAATCCATTTATATTATAATAATGTCTAAAGGCGAAAATAATAATAATTAAGTAGCTGTGATGCTCGTGAGTGTACATCAAAACAATACTAGGTATAAAATCAAAAATCGATAAGGCGCGTCCACTAATTGTGTAGGATTTTCCATGGAGATGCCTTCAGTACTTCGAGGAACGGTCCTCATGCACAAGGATCGGAGATATCCTTCCGAAGCAGCATACATCCCTAGTGATGTACCAAAGGAAAAACATAGCTTGTCTCGCTAAGACCGAGTGCATTGCCCTATGCATGCATAACAACTATAAGTGACATCTAGGAGGAGCCGACTACACCTTATGGGTTTGCCAACCCTACTGGCGATGCCTCCTATCTCTGGTTTTAGTCATTCCCGCTGATGAGGCTATGTCCGACATTCTAGCTTACGCACTGCCACCAAATAGATCATGGAATCCCACATGGATTCTAATACCCCAACGGGTCTGGGAATCACACACAAATTCCCACATCTCAATTAGATCTTGGAATCACACTCGGATTCCCATACCCCAACGGGTCTTGAAATCACACATGGATCCTAACATTCCAATATATCACGAATCTCCTCCATAGAACTGTATATGGTTTTCAGAGTGGTTATGGGTTCGAGTCATCTCTTATGAGTACACTCCTCCGCTTTTCGGGTGCTCCACAAAACAAAATGCCAATTTCTGGAATGCTCAATACTGGTTCTTTTGGAAATAATCAGTCAATACATAAGAGCAGGGATCACCCCCTAACCGTTTAAGTGGACGGATCTCCTTATCATTTGTCCTAGAAGAACAAAATGAGTTTATACGTACAGTATAGCAACAACGATGGTAACTGTATCATATAATTCCCTTGTTTCGCCTAGATATTTCCAGAGTTAAAATACTTCGGTGTTAAGTATGGAATATTTCGGTACCACCAAAATTAAGAAGGATTACATATTTAGGCCAAGATTTGATAGTCGGTTATTGAACTATCAAATAAACAAACATTCAAACAAAGATTATATTTCATAGGAAAACCAACATTGGTTAAGCATATAAGCACTCACTAGCCTCATTTCATAAATCTTCATAAATAAAACCCACTTTGTAGATTACTTATATATAAACACCTTTACAAAGATATACTCACAAATTTCTATATTTCAATACTTAGAAATATCTATATACTTATCTCAACGGTATAAGTCTATTCATAGAATTTAGAAAGGTTTTCATTTTATTCAATTCAAAACCCATTTATAAAACTCCTTATGATTCTCTAAAAACATTTGTAAACCCTTTATAAATTCAATCACTTATAAGCTTCTTGTATATTTCAAAGTTCACTGATAAACCCTTTATGAATCTATAAACCATTTATAAAACTTCTTTTATAGATCTATAACCTGTCTCTGAAATTCGTTTATAAATATCTGACCATTTATAAACTCTTCCACCTTGCAAATAACCTTTCCTTAACTCTTTAAACCATTTTATAACTCCTTTATAAAATCTAAGTCTTCCAACTCCATTCATGGGTCTCATAAAACATTTATAAATAATTAAAAAATCTTTTACTTCAAAACACCATTATATAATAATGGTTATCAATAATAAACATTATAAATAAATGAAATTTATAAATTTTAAAACATCTTAAATAATAATATTGTTTTAAGAACCAAAAATAATTAATTTTCACCATTTTTATAAATAATAATGATTCGTTTTCAAAACCTTATTAATAACCCTTATTATTAATTTCAAACCATAATTATTCTTGAGATAACTAACTTTTCAACTTATTAACTTTTTATAAATTCTTAAAACATATTAAATATAAACAAATAATTTTATACAATATTAAATAATTAAATAAATTTAAAATAATATTAATATAATTATATAACTTTAAAATAATATAAATATAATTATATAACCTTAAAAACAATATTAATATAATTAAATAACTTTAAAATAATATTAATATAATTAAATAACCTAAAATAATATAATGTAATTAAATAACTTTAAAAACAATATTTACATAATTAGTTAACTTAAAAATAATATTTATATATTTAATTAGATAATCCTTAAACAAAATATTTCCGAAACCTAATTTCGGATTTAAAAATCGTTTCTTGTCTCAAAAACCAATTCCGACTTAATTGGTAATTCATAGTGTTTTTAAAATACTAATTTGAGGCCAATAGCCACCGGACACTTAACCAATATCGATATTTATTTTCTATCACTACTGGGTTTTATTTTCAAACATATAACGATGTTATAACCATAGAGTCCACAATCATATTTATTATTCAATAATTCGTATAAAGGAAATATTATTGAAACAATTCGATAATAGTGAGGAATCCCGTTGGATCCCTCCAACCTATTTCCCCCTACATCAGAAATGTTATACAATCACGAAATATAAATCAACCGCTTTGAGGCGGGATTTGTATACAAAAGGGCCGTCTGCTCATACATGGGAACGTAATAGGGTCTCATCCGCTCTAATAGGTGGGAATATTCAATCCAAGTAATATAAATATAGTAATTCATCCAAACAATCATTCAACAATTTCTATCAACTATATATTATACCAGTTAACCAAAAGGTGAGTTTAACTCACCTTTATTCAAGTTGTTGTTGAGGCGTTCCGGTTTCGTCTAAATCGAACGACATTCGACTTAGCGCGAAATTCAACTAGCTCCAATCGTTACCAGTCCAATTCCATGATGTAGTGCTCGACAATATGAATCTATTGCGACTGACCGCATTCAATTTGGACCTAGTATGGAGTAGATATTAAATTTACATGTTTCTAGAATTAAATAACATAATATTCAATAATTACATTAGTTAATTACCTAGCCCCCCAAACATTTTTGCCCCTATCACTAATACCGTGCACAACATAGAGCAATCCGTGCACCACGAAACGACATGGCACCGCCTCCGTTCTCCTCCACTACGCAAGAGCTTCATCCCCGTATCCTCGATTTCGTGACCGCACCTCCCTAAAAAACCCAACGTTACCAACCCCTCCTCGTCGTATAGTATATCACGGCCACCGAACCACCAAGTCGTGCCACCAAACTCCAGCCCTAGGTGCCCCTAGCCTTGACGAACTCAACCCCACTTCCCGAATATCCTCTCGATGCGACGATCGAGAAATATACCTAACCCTAATTCATGGCCGAGAAAAACATACCACCCCAAACACGATCGAACACCACCCAATCCATATCACCACAAAGCTCTCATTGATACCATTCCAAAGAATCGAACATTGGAATTTTTCATTGATTAAATTTTGAGATATTTATTTTTGAATGTGCTCATTTCTTTTTTTTCTTCTGATACGCAAAGCTATATAACGAGAGAAGGCGACATAGTGGAATGTGGGGAAGGTACGAGCGAACAGACATGGGTATGGGCTGGAAATGATGGGTCAAACTGTGTATGGTCAAATCTGAAAAAAAAATTATTTAAAATTCAAAATATCTAGCTATATAATTCCGGATCCCAATTGAGACGTGCTGCCTGGCGTTTTATATGTTATACCCCTATTGCGAACGCAATGGTACTAGTTTCGAGCTCTAATTCCATCGTATGCAGAAGATAGATTTTTTGAACCCAATTATTATATTAAATTTCTGATATTAATTTCAACACGTTTCTATCTCGTACGACCAAACAATACGTCTGATCATTACGAAATTTTGACGGCGTATTATAATTCATTATTACGGACCCAATGACTCTAGTTTCATCGAAATTGAAGATAGTGTCTCGGAAGGCTATTTTTGTATGTTAATTTAAACGAGTTAATTTCAAAATTAGTTAAATCACTTTTAAATCAAATTTAAAAGTTTTATTACCTTCATTCTTATTGATAGAAATTTAATAAGCCTTTAAATCATTTTTATCCAAATAAAAATCCAAGATTCAATTATTTAAACAATTTTCAATTATTAAATTCAACAATTTAATTATCTAATAAATCGCTATATTTGAAATTCAAGTTATTTAATCTATAAAATTAACTTTTCAATATTTAAAATTAATTAAATAATCCAATTCCAATAACTAAAATTCTGGGTCATTACAAACACCATGCTCCGGCCTTACTTTCTGGCCTAGGTCATGCACACTTCCTATAGTCATGCCACTAGTAGCCACGACCCTTCTTGACATCGCCATCCTTGTTCGGTCGCACCGCTTTCCACATCATCGTCGACCTCTATCGTGTGTTGCTCGATTTGCATTTTTTATTCGAATTAGGGTTGAAAAAGAACAGGAGGGTGGTTTCTTATTTAGGGGAAAGGCGGTATATTACTTTTACTTAGGGTTGAAGAATGGGATAAGGGAGGATGGGAATTAGCATAAGGATTAAACTTGTTGTCCAATGAAATTTTTTCCGATTTATTTATTTTCTTTCTCAAACTTTTTGAAGCCTTAACCACTCTATTATCCGACTTCTAACAAATACCCAATAAAAATCTGACTCGAGGCATTTTAATCCAAATTTTATTTTTTTCGTATAGCAATATTTCTTTTAATAAAATATAACTTTTCAATTTCAAAAAGTTTTTAAAATAGTTGTTCTACTTTCCAAAATAATTCCAAAATTCTATAAATATAATTTATTTTCCCAAGATAAATTTTTTAAACGACTTTTGGATTTTCAATACACTATTCAAATTTCAAATTTGAATTTTTAAATCAATATTCTCCATTTTTAGTATCAATTAAATCCAAAATTTTAATTTATTTAACTAAATTCAATAAAACATCCATTGTAAATATTCAATTGATTTTAACTTCAAACAAGGATGTTACATGTGGTCCATTTCCAGAGCTTGCCAATTTTCCTAAATCATCCCCATTTGGATTCTCCTCCTCTGGAGTGTGTTTCGCCATTAAATATTCCATCTCATGGAGTAAAGATTTTTCCTTCTTCAAATAGGAAGCCAATTGCTCTCCTTTAGCTTGGATTTCCCAAGCACTTGGTTGACCACTGGTTGGGAGTCGTAATGCACATAGAATGTCCTTATTCCCAACTCTCTTGTAATTTCCTATCCCACTATCAATGATTTGTATTCTTCTTCACTATCTTTTGCTCCAAATCCTAATATTATGGCATAGCATAGTTTCTGCCCATCAGGTATGAGAAAAACTATTCCAGCTCCGGAATCGTGATCATTCAAAGTTCCATCCACAAACATGTTCCACTTAAGAGCTTCTTCCTTCAGAGGTCCTACTTTAATGTATCTGATAGTGAATGCCATGATAAAGTCCACCAAGGTCTGTCATTTAATTTCATTTAAAGGTGGTAGGTAATTTCATACTAACAGCTCAGTTTTCACTTTACTAACCCCCTAATGTACATGGCTGATAAAAGACTTGTCATAGTGGCTGATTGGTAAACAACCAAACATGATGAGATTTAAAGTAATGTCTTAGCTCCTAGGTGTTATAAGTAGGCAATAGGCTAGCCTTTTTAATTTCGGTCTGGTAAAGCGCTTGCTCACATAGTACATTGGGCATGGCACTTTATTGTCTTCCCACACCAATGACATACTCAAGGCGTGAGCTGACACTACTTGGTATAAATATAGATATTCCCCTTCCACTGGTGTGGATACCGTAGGCAATTTCTACAAATGCTTCATAAGATTAAGAAATGCAACTAAACGTTCCTTTGTCTAGAAAAATTTGCCTTTCTCTTTCTTCGACACCTGAAAGAACGGAACATACTTACCTACTACCTTAAATATAAATCTATTTACTTGCGCTGCTTGCAATTTATGTAACAACTCAGAATTTTATTGTTTGATTTTGAATATTTAATTAACTTTAAATATTGAAATAATTTGTTTTTAAAGTTCAAAAACTTGAATTCAAATATAGGGATTATTTAAATATTTGGATTGTGAATTTAATATTTGAATAGCGATTTAAATATTTGGATTATTAAATGAATAAACCATTAAATGGATTTAATGGTGTAACTACCTGCATTTTCGACCCTCAAAAGTCGACACTGATACATCCATGGTATTCATATGTCAAGCATCCAAGTGCCGAAAAGACAAATTTGTTGGGGAAAAAAGAAAGAAAAGACAAAACAGAATCTCTCATCGTGATGAGTAAAATATATAATGTATAATAGATCTTTACAAAAGAAAAACTACAATATACATACATCAATCAGAGTACACAAATCTATCATCATCCTGGACAGTTATATCAACCTGTCCGCACAAATGCTAATAAATACAACAAATGCAGTGGAAAAATAAGATATACGTGAATACGCCTCGGAGGCATCCATCTCGTCTCTTGAAGCTCCAAAGCATCCAAAATAGATTTGGAAAACAAGATTGGACTGACCTGAGCATTATAAGAAAAATAACGCCCGGATCAGTCTAGTAAACAAGCGTGAAAAACACACAACATATGGATTTTAATGTTATAAAACATTTCAGAATAAAGATATCTCGTAAGACCATGCCCCATATAAACACGGACGGGTTTTTACTTCAGGATAGCTAAACCATTTCTATAAGAAATCCATTGATATTATAATAATGTCTAGGGTTTAAAATAAATATTAAATATAGCTAGAATGCTTGCATCTCATGTTCCAGCATAGTTGGGCATAACTAAGTCTGTACGACACATATTGGAGAATGAATTCCATACAATGACTTAGCACCAGGGTACCACCTACTATAGTACATCTTTAGGAAAATGTACCAAGGGCCTCACATGGACCACCGCTAACACAGGACCGGCCTACCCCTTAATAGATAGTACCGAATATTTCATCACCCCGGTTGCTGTGCAACCTTTCCTAAGAGCTCATGCACAACCAAATCCATAAGTGTATATATCTAGAGGCGTAATGACAATATATGTAACAACCCTATTTTAAAAGCTGTAATATTCAATTAATTTAATTAAAATAGAAGTGTTTGAATTCGATTTTGATAATTATTATTTTGGAATCAAATTATTATACAATTAAAGTCTATTTAATAAAGGATTTTGTTATAATAAAATTGAATTAGTTAATAAATTCCTTTTTAGATAATATATTAAAATTTCTAATGAAATGTTTCAACAAATATAGAATATTTTAAAGTATAAATAAATTTTATATAATTGAAATAGATGGAAAGAAGTTCTATTTGATATTCACTAAAATCGATAAATTAATGAAGATGGATAATTTTTTTCATAATCAATACAATGAATAATCAAAAAGCGTGAAACAATATTGTATTGAATGAAAATTTTGTGGTTGTCTAGATATTGGAATATAATTTGTACAATGAAGTGTAAACCAGTTTCAATTAGACTAAAAAATATATACAAATAAATAAATGTGCAAATTGAAGTTACCCTTTTGGCTAAAATAAAATGCAAATTTCCCTTAATAAAACAAAGCCCAACCCAATTAAAAAAAACAAAACAAACTCCTCCTTTTCACGTTTCAAGGCTGATACCCCTTATTTCTCAAACCCGAATTCACCCATGCCCTAATCCCTAATTTAATCAGCGAAAAAATAGAAGTCACGATTTTTAGTAGCCGCAACCTATAGGACGAGCTTATGATGGTTGGCAACGTTAAGGAAGAGTAGGTGGCATCGCGACTTGGTGCATGTGGGTCTCGAGGAGGAGGGCCTGATGCAGTCCTCGTTGAGGTCGACGATGATGGTGAAATTCTGGACGAGATGCTTTGGTGATGGCAAGGAGCCGCTAGCGTTCAATCTTGGAACTTGGGTGCACGAACTTGGAGGTGTGTGTGCCTTATTACGCAACAGAAGGCGATGCAAATTGGGTTCGTGGGTTGCAAGGTGGAGGCCTGGGCTGTGCGCGCTTAGGCTGTGCTCGCGTATTAGCGATTAATTGGCCATGCGTTTGAGCTATTACAAGGTTGTAGCATAAGGTTTAACAGCTAGAATTGTTAACGACTAAGCTTGGATGTAGTCGATGGGTTTCGAACAACGATCATTGAAGGCCTGATTTGTTTTTGCTCTTCGGTAAGGTGAGTTATTTATTTAACTCACACACCTATATAATTTAGTTATATCCTTTTTTATGCCTTTCCTAAATTATGAATTGCGTAAATTTTGGTACTGATTGAATGATAGAATTAAAATAAAATTTAATGATGTAGTTTCAATTGTTTGATGCTTGAATTGGTTGAATGGAATGTTTGAAATATTGGATTTGAATCAATAGTTAAAAAATGAATTAAATGGTTAAAAGAGGATTATATGTTAAAATTTATATTGTTCATTGTAAGTCGGGTTGATGGTTGAAAATACATACATTGTTGTATAATCGGAGTTGCTGGAAAGCAACTCGGATTGATAAACAATTCTGTATTATGGAATTTTATTTTATAGAGCGATGTTGAATTTTCGTTGGATTTATTGTTTGAATTATTTAAATGTTTTTAAATGAATTTCAAAAATGAGATTCTATCTATTTTAATCCTTATTGGAATTTAGTTTATAAAATACAGTTAAATTATATTGTATTCTTAATTCAAAATTTCTATTCAAATTTTTTTAAGAGAAATATTTATTTATAAAACCTTTTAAAATTTACTGTTATAAGTATATTAAAATTTTGGAAATGTTTTCAAAGTAAAAGATAAAACATAGTATTATTTTATAAAAGTTGTTACGAAAGTAATAATTTCAGTTTCAACTGAATTAGTTATAAAAGAGGTTTAAATTATTTTTAAATGAGTTCAAAAGCTTTTGTAAATAAGTAACTCTTCTTTAAAAATGAGTTACGGATTAAAAGTTATTTTGAAAAATTATATCCTTGTATATATAATTAACTAAAAACTCTTTTATTTTATTTATTATGGGTTAACAAAGGTGAGTGGTTTGAAAGTGAATTATAGATAAAATATTTTAGAAATCATTTTCTATATGATAAAATTATATTAATTGCTTTCAAACTATAAAATATTATTGGCCTTTATTGTATTTAGCTTCTGACTATTTTTTGTGCAAGCTTGAATTGGATTTCTATTGAATTTCGTGATTTTCTTTGAAACAAAGAATTTTAATAAACAATTGAATTTTCGGGTGGTATAGAACACTTTGAACAATTCTTTCACTTATTACTATAATTTGTTAAATAGAGTTTGAGTGAAAATTACTAACTTTTAGTAAATACTTGAATTTACTTTCTTTTGTGGAACAGTTAGCTAAATTCTTGTAATTACTGGAGTGACAATAATTAACACTTAGAGTTGTATTATCTTAGGGTGTTCGGATTTTAGATCGATAGATCCCCGAGAGAACATAACTCATTTTTCATCGATATGAGAATCGATATATTTTTAGATTTGGGCAGGCAGATCTCTTTTGGAAGATCTGTTATGGTGTAAATACAGCTGTCTCTTTCGCGAGGCAGATTATTACAACATCGTAGTCTATAGATACTACAACCTATCAGTTTATTTTGTTTTATAAAGTTAGACAATATTTACCTCTTTCGGTGGGTAAATTTGCATAGGACAGATTAGGTACACGGCTGCTCTTTTCTTTGAGCGGCGTTCCTAATCCGCAGTCTTTTTTGGTAGGCTTCCTTTCTATGTAGCGGATCTCTTTCGGTAGTGTAACTTCCAGTATCTAGAGGACAAAAGCTAAGCGCTACAGATGCTGCAGTCATCTATAGTATTGACTTCTGGTGACAAAATACGGTAATGATAATGGTATCCATAATATCAAAAACACTTGAATATGAACAAAATCACAGATTTCCAAAAACAACATTTTACTGATTACATTTCAAAACAAATTCATATCCAAGTTACATAATCCCATATCGTTTCCCAGGTAAAGATTAATTATAATCATTACAAGAATACGCCAAGAGCGACTTATGACGATGCCACCTTGGTTGATCAAAGCAATATAGTCATATCTGACTTAATACATAGCGGAAATAAACACAACAATAATCTTTAACTCCTAATTAGCTATCCGTCAGCCACCTACTCATCTCCGGAACCTTTATTCGCCTAAAGACTAAAACCTAAAAATCCTAACCCTCAGCCTACTCAAAACAATTTTTGAGTACCCGAGAGTTTAAGGGGAAATAAAAACTTCGAGTCGGACATAAAGCCTGGTGTGAATAATTCTGTTACATCTCGGTTTATTGATATTAAGTGAGACCACGCCGCTTAGCAGAACGGGTTTCCCCTTACTAATACCCTTTTCAAAACATATATTTTGTAAATCCTTTCCTGCACCAAACTAGTTAATCAAACTGATTATATCAAAATAGCAATATCCTTTATGCTAATAAATGGACTATCTGTCCATAAAACAGGTAATGAGTGAACTATCTGTCCACAACATAATAGCAAGGTCCGTTAAGCTACAAATGGACTATCTATCCATAAAATTGGGCTGACTGCCCTTAAACTGGACTAACTGTCCAAAATCTAGGCTGACTGCCTGCAAACTGGACTAACTGTCCGAATCAAAATGGACTGACTGTCTGAATCATTTTCTTAGGGTTAACTACCCTTTATCTTTTTCCTTGAAAGCCTTTTCAAAATGATTTAACCTTTTAAATCATACTTATACAAGGAAAATACATTCTTAACTTTACTCTAAGCTATTTTGTCATGATATATATACTTTACTCAAAATAATGTTGATGTGATTTAATAAGGATTAGCTATCCTTCTAAAACAAGTTAAAATCCTTTTTAACTTGAAAATACTTAGGCTATATTACCTATTTCATACATTCGAAACATTTGTTTAAAACTTTAAACAACCCTTTCGAAACCGTTGAAGGTAACCCCTTCGAAACCATTGAAAGTGACCCTTTCGAAACCATTAATAGCCTTTCCTTCGAAAGCTTCAAAACAATAGACAGCCCTCTTTAAAACCTTTAAATATTTCCTTTCGAAAACATAGGAAAACCTTTCCTTTTAATCCTTTCGAAACCCTGGGGAACCACCCCTTTCGAAAACATTTATTAAAACCAAAACAGTCAAAACTCAATCCTTTCGAAAGCACTTTGGGTTCAATTAAAAACATGTGGAAACCTTTCAAAACCATTCGAAAATTAACTCCTTCGAAACCTTTGAAAATATTCTCGGTCGAAACTGTTGACCCAAAAAATGGACCAACACCCTGGTTAGAGTTTGAAAGCACCAGCCCTGTATTGGCAGAGCAATATCATAGATAACAGATATCAAGAAAGAACAGTAAAAGAAAGTAGACAAAGAATTTTTATAATGGTTCGGCTCTTAATTAAGCCTACATCCACATTATAGTTTTATTATAGACTGAGTGCTGTTACAAGAGATGTTTGATTACAAGGCTTTGGTTATTCCCTAGCTAGATTGAATCTCCAGAGTTGGAATCCACTGGAGAATCATAGTGTATTCCTTTGGAGATTGTTATGAGGGAGGCAGAGAGTGAAGAATAACTCCAGCAGAGCTTTAGCAACCAATCCGGAGAAGATCCTTCTTATGTTGCAGGTTGGATGGTATTTATATGGAGCGGAGACCTTCTGGGCCTGGCCATGTCTTCATCAGCTCGCAGGTAAGTAATGGACGACCTAGGGAGAGTTTGGCTTGCAAAACGAGCTAAATCCATGGGTCGCTGGCGACCTATAGCCTATGGTCGCTGGTGACCCATCGACTTGGCTCGTTTTGTAAGCCAACGTCTTGGCCTCTTTGTTGTGTTCATTAGTTATCTTGATTGAAGGCTGGAGGAGAGGCATGGGTCACTGATGATCCAACCACTTAGGATTTTTCTAGAGTCTGGAATTGGAGATGTTTCCATAGCCTTTTATCATAGTTGTTATGTTTCGATGGAAATTCACTAGCTGTTTACGTTCAGCTGCTGATTGGACTAAAAGAATATTGATCTCTCGGCTTCGTTGATCCTAGTCATTGTCTTAGCCATATAGCTTGGCCCTTGTCGATCCTTTGCCTTAGCTTTTCTGGTTAAGTCCTAAACCATCATGTCTACACAAGGTTATCCTGTTTTCTATTGGTTTCTGCTAGGTTAATAACCCGGATAACATTTACCCCCCAAAGTACGTCTTCATTGTAAACAAGGCGTGCTCTGGAAGTTATCACTTTCAATATCCATTTGTTGGTTTCCGAGTGATTACATTAGAGCTCTACGAATGTGTTAGCCCAATGTTGTTGGTCGTCTTTCTTTAGTTCTGATTGCTACTACTTGTCACAATATATCACGTTTCTGCTTGTAGCTTCCCGGCATGCCTCAGAATGTTGAACAATCATAAGTGATCGAGTTCGAGAAGAATAGGTGAAGTTTTCTTTTCCTCTCACTTTTGTTTTCTTTCTTTTTTATTCATTTTTTTTAATGTTGGGTCACTAGCGATCCATGTGGGGATGGGTCACTAGCGACCTAACTGCAAAGAGAAATTAGTATCGTCATATAAGTTAGGTCGGGTCGCTTGCGACCCGATGACTTAGCAAAAAATCTTTCACTTGCTTGCCTATTAATACATGAACCGACCCAAAGGTCTTCATCGAACCGAGTTATCCTTGCCTTTCATGTGATCAATCCTCCGAGCGATTCAGGTCCAAGCGATCTAAGGCCCTACTCAATCCAATTCACCGCTTCACTAACATTCATCCGTTGTTGGTTTGATTTAGGCTCTTGCCTAGTTTGTATAACCCTAGCCGACCTATCACCTTGCTCGAATTCAAGCCCTAGATCGTTATCCTGTTGTTGACCTACCACCAGATTGCTACCTATTTGATTCGTCGCCGATCCATCGTAAGTTCGTTGAATTCGATTCTTGATTCTTCCTGTGCCTTAGTAATTAGTTTAAGGTGGGTTTGCCTAGTTG
The DNA here is from genome assembly GCA_030737815.1 of Allium fistulosum. Lineage (NCBI taxonomy): Eukaryota > Viridiplantae > Streptophyta > Magnoliopsida > Asparagales > Amaryllidaceae > Allium > Allium fistulosum. Next base: position 801,034,590 of record CM060903.1, on the reverse strand, counting down.
GTTTGTTGATTTTGTGTAATGATTTGTCGCGAAATATCCATTTTCTACATTGATTACATGAAGCTCGAGTTGATTGCAGTATAATGGAGGAAGATAGTAAATCGAGTCTCGAGTTGTTTCCCGGAACGACATTCGGGCTTCGGCCCAGTGCTTGACACGTTTTACTATCTTCGCCCATTAGAGCAGAATTAACTTGTGTCCAGTTTCATGGCTGTCATTGCGCGTCGCATACATTCACTAGTTGATCTCGATTTTTCTAAAGGATTTGAACTTTTCTCATTCACTTGTTGCACGTCCGACATTCTTGTAAGGAAAAGAGTTTTTCGTGTCGCTTCGGACAACGGATCCATTATCGATCATTGATCGATAACGGGTAAGTGCACAAGAAGTAGACACAAAAATGAAAAACGAACTGACACGGGAAGTTCTTTTCTTCTTCCACTATGAGCGAACTATTTACACGGGATAGAGCGTTTGTAGTGTACCGAGCACCGATTTTATCCCATATAGATAGCACACTGCACTTGCCCCAGTGCGCACTTGAAATCCGTCGTGTCGATTACAAGTTAATGTCTCTTTGGAATTCAAGTGTGATAGGGGAGACTTATGAATTTAGGATAGATTTACCTAACCGTTTTCGGACGTGAGTTCTGTTATATAGAATGAAGCATCCATCTACATGCCGTAAGTCAAGCGAGCGAAGCCTGGCGCTCTCTGAAGCTGAATCATCATCCACCTCGCAAGTCCAGTATGGTCAATTAGTTCCGGTTGGGCCCATCGTGGACCGCACGCCTCCCAACTTTTGAGTCCTGCTTAATCCACCTGAAAGAGCTCCATAAGTGGTTTCCACTAAGGTTCTTCATAATATATGTACACTGCATGGGATTCCCGAAGAGGACAAGCGTTTGTCGGCGAAAGACGAATTCGCTTATATGCCTCCCCCGGGGTACACTGCTTGTCATCGATACATGTGTCTGAACGGAGCCGTGCCTCCCTTCAACAATTTTCTGCGTGAGATACTCCCGAACTTGGGAATTAGCCCATTCCAGCTTCATCCGAATGGCTACACCATCCTTACTTGCTTGCATGTTCTTTTCATGCGGACGTTCAACCACGCTCCAAGTATTGATGAGTTGCGGTATTTTCTGGCGTTCAAGAGAAGAGACGATTGTCTCTCTTTGATTATAATCGAGGCCCAGAGGAATCGAAAGATTGTCTTATGCATGCAAAGCAACTTATCATAGTTCAAGACGCAGTACTTTTTCGTTAGATGCCACAAGGGGTTCAACCGTCGATGGACGACAGGAGGTAAGCTTCTCTTTCCCATTCGTCGAGTCCCGAAGCATTATAATGGAGTTTCTAACTAATTATACGTCTCTAGAAGTTATCCCAAGGCTAAATAGAGATGTGACTCTCGATGAAGTTTGCCAAACTTTAAAGGCTATCGATGCCAAGGAGAGGTGCGTTAAAGTTCTGCTGACCGATGAGAACTTGTATCGATACGGACTATTGGCTCCAGGTAGATCCGCCGTTCAGATTGAAACTCCCTCTCCTGGCCGATCCAGGGTTCTCACAAGGTCCACTTCTTCCTTCTGCGGTACCGAGGAGGGTCAAGAGAGAGTTAGCCCGTTCGGAGAATCACTCGGTGAGGCCCATGAGGAGGAAGAAGCTGCTGCGACTGGACTGAGTGGTTCAGTTAGAATGCCTCCAATCCGGGAGGAAGCAAAAGACGAGTTCGTGCAAAGAGAAGGAAAAGCCATGATAGACTCAGAAAAAGAAGAAGGAGAGTTCAAGAGTAGTAGTGACGAGTCTACTGCTAGTGATTACTTCTCGTCAGAATCTGAGGGTGAAGACTCAGAGTCTTGCGATGAGACTCCGGGAACGAGTCCCGATCTTCCGAGTCCACCTCTTTTTGATACAAGTGGCAAAGGTAGCGCCCCCGAAACTAGAAGACATCAAGATTCTCCGAGTAAGGATGTCGGAGTGGGGTTCAGAGATTTCAGCGATGTTTTTGTTGACTTCAACGAGCTCATGAAAGGGGACTTCAAATTCGACGTGACGCCCTTCCTATTCGGGCAATATCGTGCCAGTAGTTAGCTCGGTCCCGCCTACAACAACCGAAGTCAGACCGATCCTACCTACGACAGCCGTTCGTCCTAGTTCGTGACTACGTCTTAGTGCCATGTTAGGAGCACACAACACGTTGCACTAGGATTAGACTTATTTCCATTCTCTATTCCTCTATATATTTGCTTAGCTTATGTTATGCTTCTGAAACCTTTTATGTATGCCTTATTCCAGGTATGATGAGGGGACGAGGCTTTTACGACGACTTCGAAGATTACACCGATTCACAGCGGTACCCCAAACGCTCCTCCAGCCGCCATTAAGTTCGAGAGACGGAGGAAGAATACAGGCGAAGGAAAGAACTTGAAGCTGAAACCCGTCGCCAGGAAGAGAGAGATCAATATCGTTCATATAAAGGCTGGTATGAGAAAATAAGATCTTTTGAGGAAGGAGATGAACCATCAAAGAAGTCAAAGTTTGATTACCGCCACCATCCTTCAGAGTTTGCTTCGAAACACTCTTCTGCTTCACAACAAATTCCCATCACTTCTGCCCCGATTCTGCCCCCAGCTCATATTTCAACCTCTTCCCTTGTTACTACCGCTCCCAGGGCTTCTCACCCCCATCGAAGGCATGCCTACGTTCTTCCTTCGGGTCCCCCTAAGCTTGAGGCACCGCTTTCGGATTGGTTCTTAAAGGGGATTAAGTTTGACTTGGATCTCCACCCCGTTCGTAGGGATTCTTTCATGCCTCATCTCCAAGCTATCCAGAGAGACCTAGAATAGGCCAAGAGATGGGAGAAGCTCTGCAAACAACTGGATGATACAAACAGGAATAACTATCAGGAGATCCTTTCCTTCGAATCCGAGAAAGATGATTTCGAGAAGGCGTTGGTTGATCGGGATGCTAAGATCAAACAGTTGGAGGAGGAGAAGGAGGTGGCGCTTCATGAAAGTAGGAGAACCGCCGGCCTGATGAAGGATTGAAGGAGGCGCATGAAAAAGTTGAGATTGTCTGGAGGGACGAGATCAAAAAGACTCATGCTGAGGAGGCTAAGCTAAAAGAAGAAGTAGTCGCTTGTAATGTCATCATTGAAGCTTAGAGAAAAACCATCGCGGACCACGATTTAATTGTTGAAGGGCACAACAAAACCATCGCCAACCAAGCTGAGACCATCGCCAAGTTACAAGCTCAGGTCGCGTAGCTTAGTGCCGACAAGACTGCCGTTGAAGTTGAGAAGGCTGTGGTACAGGCGGATTACTTGGATCTCCAACATGCCTTCGATTGGAAGATGGAGAAGCTGGAAGCGACAATTCTGAAATTTTATGTTAACTCTTTGTTGCATCAGAGGAGCCTCAGTTATCTCGGCTCGAAGTATCCATGCACTTTTGCCCTTGTTTGGGAGGAAATCCTATCCTGCTTTGCTGAGAGCGGCGATGTTTATTAAGATCAAGAGTTGCGAGCCACTTATCTTAACGATGAATCCAAGAAAGCGCTACTCGAGGGCCAGGATATCCTCCGGGTCGAACGGGAGAAGGAGGCCACCGATGTTACCTTGATGACCGCCACCGATGTGCTTACCAGGCCTTCTACCTCTAGTGTGGGTGAACCATCGGAGCAGCTCCACGACCAACCAACGAGTTCAGTACTTGACATTGTTCCTCATATGGTGGAGCCCTCAAAAGAAGGCGACGGTGGTGAGTTCAAGGTCACCGTTCACGATCGTTTCTTTGGTGGTATAAGTAACGTCCATGCTTCTCTCGAATTTGGGAGCCTCCACCTTACGCCATAAGAGCAAGAGGAGTTTAATGCTTTTCGTTTTGATCTTATAGGTCCATCCACTTTTCCTGTTGACGTGCCAGCTACTTCGGCGCCCGTGCCTACTGCCATTTTCACTTCTTCTGCGATTGTATCTGTACCTGCCCCAGTTCGCACATCCACATCTAGTTCGCAGCCAGGGCCAGAAGCCGAGAAGATAGCTACACTCCACAGCGTGGATGATCCTTCGGCGTCTTTAGAAGGTGATATAATTGCGGCAGAGGCCAATGAGCAGGAAATGCAGATGGAGCAGCCATAGGAGGCTCAACACGATTTGGTTGCCATCAAGGAATAGGTAGAAGCAGTCAAAGCTTCGAAGAGCTCCCGGAAGTCAAGAAAACGTAATGGCAAGGGAGGCTCTTCTAAAAAATATTCAGAAGAGGAGGAGGAGATTGCCACCGAAGTGCACGTTGACATTACTGACAGTGACACCTCTCCTCAAAAGAAGCAGAAACTACCAACCAGAGGTGGAAAAGGAAGCGGTGGCAAGAAGTGTTGAGCGGCTAGCGTGAGGATGAAGTTGATTTTGGCCACAGTTTGAAAGAAGATTGACTTGTTTTTGTTTCTTTTTGAGTCATTTTGTTCAAGTGCAGAATCTACACTTTGCATCCTTACTATAGAGTCTGTATTTTCCTTTTGATGGCCATTGTTGTGTGGGTACGGCCCCTACATTTTGATCCTATGTACAGAAAACTACAAGTAAAACATTGATATTTTGACTGTACTTTCGTCTATCTGTTCATATATGTTCTGTGTACTTGTGCTTGTTTCATATCATACTTTTTTAGTTCTATGATTATAGTCAAAGCCCTTCATTTGAAGCGACAGAACTTAGAAATTATCAACACTTTGAAAGTTAATAGAACTTCGGAAATTAACAGAACTTAGAGAATTTGTTTTAGAAATTCATAAAACTTCTAAAAACTCTAAAACTTTGAGATAGAACTTATGAAATTATTGTTGTTTGGAGTGATGAAACTTGTGAACTTATTGTGTTCGTCTGTTTCTGTCTCAGTACAGGTGTATGCCTCCCAGTTCACAGGGCTATTTACTTCAAACAACTTTCAAGTATCCAGTAACTTAGGGTTTAGATAATCTTAATTGAAAATCTGGCTAAGTCATGACTTGATTTTCCTTTCTTTGGAACTTTTGCGACCTTAGCATGTAGTCTCAGTTTGGATAACGGGTAAGTATGCAATCTACGCATGGGTATGTATTTTCAATCATTAAGTGCCTTCCTTCTAGCACCAACTATTCCTGGCTATATGTGTGGTGTTTCTCACACCCCTCGGTGTTGCCCATCTTTGGTCATGTGAGGGGCTATTATTTTGGGATTTAGCGCGCCGCTTGTGTAGTACGCGGCATTCGGTGCTCCTTGACGTCGCCCGTCTATGAGTGACGTAGGGAGCGTAAGTTGGGATGCTTTTCGGTGTTGCCTATCTCCAGGCAACGCAAGAGGTTTATTTTGAGCTTCCTCGGCGTTGCCTATCAAGGTTAACGCGAGAAGTTATTTTCGATGTTTCTCGGAGTTGCCTATCTCCGGGCAACGTGAGGAGTTTGTTTCTGATGTTCCTTGGTGTTGCCTATCTTCGGGCAATGTAAGGAGTTTGTTTTTGATGTTCCTCGGCATTGCCTATCTCCGAGCAACGCGAGGATATTCAGCTTGAGTGCGCGACTTGTGAGATGTGCGGCTTTTGATGCTCCTTGGCGTTGCCTATCTCCGGGCAGCGCAAGGAGTTTAAATTTGGGTGTGCGGCTTTCAATGATCCTCGCGTTACCTATCTACGGGCAACGCGGGGAGTTTAAATTTGGGTGCGCGGCTTACGAGATGCACGGCTTTCGATGCTTCTCGGCATTACCTATCTTCGGGCAACACAAGGAGTTTAAATTTAGGTGTGCGGCTTACGAGATGCACGACTTTCGATGTTCCTTGGCGTTACCTATCTTCGGGCAACGCGAGGAGTTCTTTTTTATGGCTCCTTGGCGTTGCCTATCTCCGAACACACGAGGGGTTCGTTTTTAGGCTCCTCGGCGTTGCCTATCTTCGGACACGCGAGGGGTTCATTTTTAGGTTCCTCGGCGTTGCATATCTCCTTGCAACACGAGGGGTTCGTTTTTGAGGCTCCTCAGCGTTGCCTATCTCCTGGCAACGCAAGGAGTTAGTTTTTCTAGGTGTTCCTCGGCGTTGCCTATCTTCGGGCAACGTGAGGAGTTAGTTCTTGACCTCCCGAGGTTGCTGGGGAAACATCTGTTTTTCGAGAGGCAGAGATCGAGTTCCGCCGATCCGACGGTTTGAGTCGATTTTCTTCCGTCGACTCGGCGGGTAGTTATTATGAACACGGTTTGGTTGGTTCAAGAAGCAAACTTTATTAAAGAAAGCATGGCAGATTCTTTTCCTATTTACAATGCCACTAGTATTTCTGGGATGGCTTATTTGCTGAAAAATAGAAAATACATAGACTAGTTTCTTAAATGAAATAATGGCGGAGCGATTCGCTATTCCAGGCTCTAGGAACTGCGACCCCGTCGACGGTTGTCAGCTTGAAAGTCCCGTCCTCGAGCTTTTGATTAACGACATATGGTCCTTCCCAGTTTGGTCCGAAGGCTCCCGGTACAGCGTAAACTTGCTTGAGCACAAGATCTCCAACTTCGAAGGTCTAACTATGAACTTTGGATTTGACAATCCTTTTTTGGTGGGCAGCCGTTCTCAACTCTGCTTCTTCTCTTTTTTCATTGACCATGTCTAGCGATTCGAGTAGGAGTTGCTCGTTTTGTGCTTGATTAAAATTAAGCATTCGGTGCGAGGGGACTTCTAATTCAATAGGAATCATTGCTTTTGAACCATATGCTAATGTGAATGGAGTATGGCCAGTTGCTGCTTTGTGTGGTGTCTTGTATGCCCAAAGTGCGAGTGGAAGTTCGTCAACCCAGTTTCCTTTTGCTTTTGTTAATCGCTTTTTGATAGTGGATTTGATGATCTTGTTTATTGCTTCCACTTGCCTATTTGTTTGCGGATGAGCCACTGCGGAAAAGCTTTTTTCGATTCGAAAGCGCCTGCAGAAGTCTTTGAACTCGGCACTTTCGAATTGGGTTCCATTGTCAGTGATGATTTTTTACGGCACACCAAACCTGCAAATGATGTTTTTAGTGATAAAGTTAATAACTTTCTTTATGGTTATGGTGGCCAGCGGTTCCACTTTAGCCCATTTTGTGAAATAATCTATGGCAACTATAGAATATTTGGCTCCTCCTTTAGCTATTGGAAGGACACAAATCAGATCGATCCCCCATATTGCAAATGGCCATGGGCTGACCATTTATGTCAGTTCCGTTGAAGGAGATCTCTTAATTTTGCTGAATCATTGACAGCGATCGCATCTTCTGGCGTGATATGCGGCGTCGCGATTTATCATTGGCCAAAAGTATCCATATTGAAGGACTTTCTTTGCCAGCATCTACCCCCCAGTGTGGTCTCCACGCTCGCCTTCATGTACTTCCTTCAGGATTCATCGTGCTTCATCATCGATCACACACCTAAGAAGAGGGGTCGAGAATCCCCTTCGATAGAGTATCCCATCCTGTATCATGAACCATGACGCCTTACGGAGGAGCTTCTTTCGTTGATTTCGTGATCAGTTGGTAGGGTCCCTGCAAGTAGATAGTCATTTATCGGTGCCATCCATGTATCTGACTCGACGGTGGTCTCTAGAATCCAGTCCACGTCTATTTCATCTATGCTTGGGTTGGTTAGCATTTCAACCGAAGCCAACCCTAATGTTGGACTTCTCCGGAGCTTGCCAGCTTAGCCAAATAGTATGCCTTGGTTTTTTGCTCCCGTGGGATGTGAGTTATGGTGTAGTGCTCGATATCACTTAATAGCTCTTATACTATGGACAAGTACGGGGCGAGATTTTCTCCACGCGCTTGGTATTCCCCTTTCACTTGACAGACGACCAGCTGGGAGTGGCTGTATACATGAATAGATTTTATCTTGAGTTCCTTCACAACCTTTAGTCCAGCGATCAACGCTTCATATTCTGCTTCGTTATTTGTTGCTGGGAATTCCAAGTGCAAAGCATAGCTAATGGCTCGCCCCTTGGGGGTTTCGAGCACCACCCCTGCTCCCGCATACAAGTTGTTTGATGCCCCATCAACGAAGAGCTTCCATTGCGCGCATGTTTCTAATTGAACTTCCTCCTCGTCATCTCTTATAGTAAATTCGGCATTGAAATCGGCCAACGCTTGCCGATTGATTGCTTTCCTTGGATGGTATGTGATGTCGTATTAGCTCAACTCTATATTCCACTTGAGTAGTCGTCCGAAAGTTTCTGGCCGGTATAAAACTTGCTTCAGGGTCAAGTCAGTCAAAACTTTAATCGGATGACCCTAGAAGTACGATCGTAATTTCCGGGATGCGATCAAAAGACAATACGCTAGCTTCTCCAACTTTGGGTAATTCTTCTCAACTCCAGCGAATCGTTTGCTAATGTAGTACATAGGTCACTGGATTCTCGCTTCTTCCCGCATAAGAGCCGCGCTAAGTGCGTGCGGCGAAACCGCTAAATATATGAATAGGTCTTCACCATCCACCGGCTTTGATAAAATCGAGGGAGCTTCCATGTGTCGTAGTAGTTCCTCGAAAGCTGTCTGGCAAGCTTCGCTCCATTCGAAGTTTTTCCTTCCTTTCTTCAGTGCGTCGAAGAACGGTATGCACTTGTCAGTAGCTTTAGAGATGAACCGACTCAGGGCTGCGACTTTCCCACTCAAGCTTTGAAGTTCTCTCTTATTTTTAGGGGCTTGGACTTCCCGTAATGCTGTAATTTGCTCTGGATTTGCTTTAATGCCCTGGGCACTTAATATGAATCCCAGGAATTTCCCAGAGGCTATTCCGAAGTGACATTTAAGCGGGTTGAGCTTCATTCAGTATTTTCATAGTATTTCAAACATTTCAGTGTGATTATCTAGATGGTTAGCAGCTACTTAGGATTTGACTAACATATCTTCCACGTAAACTTCCATAGTCTTCCCAATCTGGCGTTTAAACATAGTATTCACAAGCCTTTGGTACGTTGCCCCTGTTTTTTTCAAACCAAATGGCATTACTCTATAGCAGTACAGTCTTAAATTGGTGATGAAGCTGGTGTTCTCTTGGTCGGGTTCATGCATCAGGATCTGGTTATAGCCCGAGTACGCATCCATAAATGACACCAGCTCATGTCCCGTTGTTCCACCCACCAGTTGATCAATTCTAGGGAGCGGGAAGCTATCCTTCGGACATGCTTTGTTGAGGTTTGAGAAATCAATACAGGTTTGCCATTTTCCATTGGACTTCTTGACCTGGACCGAGTTCGATACCCATTCGGGGTAAGTTGCATCTCGAATGAAGTCGTTAGCCATCAGTTTATCTACTTCTTCTCTCAATGCCTTGGACCGTTCAGGGCCCAAGCTGCACCTTTTTTTCTTAACTAGGGGAATTTGGGGTCAATATTGAGGGCATGATAGGCAATCTCGAGTGATACCCCACACATATCGGAGTGTATCCAAGCAAATACATCCAAATTGGCATGGAGGAACTTGGTTAGTTCTGAACACATCTTGTTTCCAAGATGCGACCCAATCTTTAGGACCCACGTTGGGTCATCCATACAAACTGGGACAGACACTGTCAGTTCTACCGGTGCTGCCCGCTCATCCCCTGAGCACTTCTTCCTAGGGTCCAAAGCCTTGTCGAATCGGCTATGGTACCCAAGATAGGAGCGGCTCTGTAGTTGCTATTCGTAGGGTTCACGGATGTGGATGGTTTTCCCCATATCCTTTTCTTTTTCCTTTCTTCTCGACTCACATAATTCCACGATATTGCATTCCCGGGAAATGCTTTGGTCTCCCTTCACAATTCCGACTATGTGCTCGATAGGGAACTTCATCATAAGGCACCATTGAGCCAATGCTATTCTGAAATCGGCTAATGCGGGCCGTCCCAAGAATGCATTGTATGCTTACATTTCATCTACGGTCATAAAAGTCTAAATGAGGGTGACTCATCGCTCACCCTCTCCAAGCTCCACAGGTAGGTCGATTGTTCCCACCGGTTGTTTGGGTTCTTCGGTAAACCCATGAATCTAAGTCTGGCACACGGATACGATTTTATTGCCAATCTTCATTTAATCAAAAGTACGTTTGAAAAGTATGTTAACTGAACTGCCACTATCAACCAGCACTCATTGGACTACGGCGGGATCGATTCCTACTATCACCACCATTGGGTCAAGAGTTGGAGCTTCAATCCCTTCGGTGTCCCGATTGTGGAACACTATGTCATCGCTCAGAACCTATTGATGCTTGACCGGAGTTTGATCATCTACTGCCAAACACGATTCCTTTGGGGCATGCTTTAATGAACTCACATATCGCTCCATCTCTCCCCAAATTCTTTGCGTGGGATGTGGTCCCCCAGATATTGTTTCGATAATAAGCCTCTAGTCAGTTCGTTTTGACCCTTCTTCGCTAGTTCCAGCTTGATTTCTTTGCTCTCTAGGAGGTTGAGGGACCATATGTTGATGGGGTTTTTGTGGCTTTTTCACATATTGTTGAAGTTTGTTGTCTCGGATTAATCCTTCGATGAGGTCCTTAAGGTGGCGGAATTCGTTTGTATTATGCCCGTGCGTCTCGTGGAAGCGGCTGAATTTCCCTGAGCGCTTTTGCTGTTCCGTTGCCTCCTTTCTAAGAGGTTTCTTACACTCTTCAGTTTCTTGTGTTGCGAGATAAATATTCCCCGGAGTGTCATTCAGGGGGGTATAGTCTTCCTGTCTAAGCCCTCTAAATCTTTTGTTGCTGCCACCATTATTTCTTTTATCGGAGTTCTGGTTTCTTCTCTTCTGATTTCTGCTCTTTTCCGCAACTCCTTGAGTACTTTCAGGATCATGCGTGTTTTGATTTGCCGCCATGTCATTTTTGTCCGGCGTTCATCTGTTGTGTACCGGCAGACTTTCTTTCCAGCTCCTATGCTTCCTCCAATCTCAAGTACTGGCTTGCTTTACGATTGAAGTCTTTCCTGTAGGTAGGTTGCTTCATCTTAATCCATTTCCCAAACTCCATTTCTGGGTGAATAGCGCGGACTAACGCTATAAAAACCATATCTTCATTGGGGTTGCTTACTTCCGTTACAGCGGTGTTAAACCTGCTCATAAATGATTTCAATGACTCATTGCACCCTTGGACCAATCCGGATAGAGACATGACGTCCTTCGGTTGTGCGGTATGAAGCTTGAACTGGTCGAGGAATTTCATTGCAAGCTGGTCAAAAATAGAAATAGATCTTGGGGGAGTCTGGTGAACCACATAGACGCAACTCCTTCTAGAAAAATAGGGAAATATCGACAGCTGACGGCATCTGGAGCATTGGTTCCATCCATGTACCTACTGTACTTGTACAAATAGGGTTTTGGGTCCTACATTCCGTCGTAGGAGGGTATAGTTGGAATAGTGAACTTGTCTGTGTATCTTTCATTCACGATTTCGTCGGTAAAAGGGGTCCGACTCGGGGCAAATAACCATTCATCATCCTTTTGGTTTTTACTCTCGTTCATCAGTCGTTTGACCATGTCTGCTATGTATGCCTCTGATATCTGGTAGTTCTAGGGGCGGCAATTAGTCACTGCGCCAAGTGTTTGGTTCTGTAAGCGGTCTTGACGCATGGGTTAAAGCCTAGGCCCTCCTGTCTCCTGGAGGGCCACTCCCATGGGAACCCGTTGGCCTGAAGCTAGCCTGACTGGCGCAGTTTTTACATTCTAGCATCTTCAAACACATTGACGTCCTCTTCCATCTGATTGCCTTGCTCTCCATCTTCTGAATCGGAGAGATTGACAGTTATATCTTCCTGTGGGGTTTTGACCCCTTGATTCAAATTCAGGATGGGTTGCCTTGCGCCAGGTGGAGTATTCTCATTATCGTCCACGTTGCATCCCGTTGTTACCCCTCATTGTGGTTGCTTTCCGTTCCTTCTATGCAGGCCAGAAACAGAGGAATTCTCTTGTTCTACAGTAGTCACTGGTTCAGGCACACTCCTTGGAGCGGGGTTTGATTGAAGGGTCAACAGAGCATTGAGCTTCTTAATCAGAGCCTTTTGACTATTTTCCATTTTCTGGTTGATCTCCTTAGCCATCTTATTCAGCTTGTCCCTGGTGATGACTTCATGCTGACTGGAGGATGTTGGTGCCTGGTTTCCTAAGTTGACATCATTGACTTCATCTTGTTGGAGACTAGCACCTTCTCCAGCTATTACTGCCCCTATGGATCTTCCAGAGGCAGTTCTTCTTCTTCCAAGAGCCATTGATCCTAAAACAATGAGTTCTTCAAGTAAAGATTGGGGATCTAACTTCTGGACATATGGGATCTAAAGTAGATAGCTAGATCTAGATCTTGAGTTCAATTCTCAGTGAAAGCACCAAATGTTGACCCAAAAATGGACCAACACCCTGGTTTGAGTTTGAAAGCACCAGCCCATTTTTGAATGAGCAATATCATAGATAATAGATATCAAGAAAGAACAGTAAAAGAAAGTAGATAAAGAAATTTTATAGTGGTTTGGCTGTTAACGAAGCCTACGTCCACTTTATAGTTTTATTATAGACTGAATGTTGTTACAAGAGATGTTTGATTACAAGGCTTTGGTTATTCCCTAGCTAGATTGAATCTCCAGAGTTGGAATCCACTGGAGAATCACAGTGTATTCCTTTGGAGATTGTTATGAGGAAGGCAGAGAGTGAAGAATAATTCCAGCAGAGCTTTAGCAACCAGTCCGAAGAAAATCCTACTTATGTTGCAGGTTGGATAGTATATATATGGAACAGAGACCTTCTGGGCTAGGCCATGTCTTCATCAGCTCGCAGGTAAGTGGTGGACGACCTAAGGAGAGTTTGGCTCGCAAAACGAGCTAAACCCATGGGTCGCTGGCGACCCCTGGCCTATGGCTTGCAGCGACCCATAGACTTGGCTCGTTTTGCGAGCCAACATCTTGGCCTCTTTGTTGTGTTCCTTAGTTATCTTGTTTAAAGGCTAGAGGAGAGGCATGAGTCACTAATGATCCAACCACTTAGGATTTTTCTGGAGTCTGGAATTGGAGATGTTTCCACAGTCTTTTATCGTAGTTATTATGTCTCGATGGCAATTCACTAGCTGATTACGTTCAGCCGCTGATTGGACTAAAAGAATGCTGATCTCTCAGCTTCGTTGATCCCAGTCGTTGTCTTAGCCATATAGCTTGGCCCTTGTCGGTTCTTTGCCTTAGCTTTTCTGGTTAACTCCTAAACCATCCTGTCTACATAAGGTTGTCATGTTTTCTATTGGTCTATGCTGGGTTAAAAACCCAGATAACAGAAATCATTTGGATTATGCCTTTAAGTATAGCAAAAGGATCAGAAACCCATTAAAGTTGAAAGCATTTTCTTCGAAACCATTTAAAACTATCTCTTTCGAAACCAATTTGGGTTTTACTTTACTAATAGAAAAAGGGTCTTAAAAACATTCAAGTCGAAAGCATCTATTTCGAAACCATTTCCTAAGTAATGAAGTGATGGTGTCAAAACCACCCTTCGAAAGCATTGGAGAGGTGGCTAGGTTTTTAGAAAATAAAACAACCCTTTCGAAACCATCTGGGTCGAAAGGTAAGAAGCGACAGCTAAAAGCTTCGACTCAGTCGAAAGCAATCATTTAAAAAAAGCGCAACCTAATCGAAACCATTCCTTTTAAAACCATTTGATCTAGTCGAAAGCTACTCAGTCGAAAGCCATTTTAGTCGTAAGCAAGCAGGCACATTTTTAATTTAAAAACAAAGTACTGCCTGAACCCCTTCGAAACCCCTAGTTTTGACTCCATACCTTCCGCCTACATCAAATTCACTACGTACTAGTTCCCTAATACCATATGCATTAGTTTCGACTGTGTCGGAAGCGAAGATGAGGAGGCTGAACCTGGTGCAGACGGTGTCGAAACAGTGAAAAACATGTAGCGAATAGTTCTTTTCACCAAACCTGCTTCACGTGTCTAATTTTGATTGGTTGCCTCTTTCTTTACCAATAAAAAGTACTGCACTTTTCAAAAGTGTTGCCGACTTTCCCTTTTTAATAATTTAAATTATTTTACAAAAAGCCTCTTTTAATTAGATAAAACATTTAAGTCCCATACCTTAAATAATTTTATATAACCCTTAAAACACCTAGGAAAATTCTACAAAAAGTCCAAAAAATCTCTTTTAATATGTTTTCCAAAATATAAAAATTTCAGACCCAAATCTTTTATTAATTAATCGTAAATAATTATTAACCCAAATTAACATTTTCTTTACTAGAAAATTCATATGAATTCCACATAAATTCTAAAAATTATGAAAATTGAAACCCATTTCCAAAATAATATTTATGGCCTTCATAAAAATTTGCAAGGCATTTGGATGTCATTGAATAGGGTTTTCACCTTAAAACATATCATAAATTCAATATGAATAACCATAATTCATCAACGAGTATATATATTCATTCCATCATTCAAAAACATGGCAAATCAATACAAAGTATTCAGAATTCATATTAAAATCGAAAACACAATCAAAAATGAGATGTAAACATTATTCACCTTAGCTTTAAAGATTATAGAGATTGAGATGTAAATGGATTTGATTTGAATTAGCTTCTTCCTTAGCTTTTCTCTATCTTCTTCCTCTAGTTCTTATTAATAGTGGCCGGCCTTGAGTTATAAAAATTTTCAAATGAAAATGAACGTGTATGGATACACGGCCTAAAGGAATAGATATAGGAATGGCCTCTTTCCTATTTTACCCCTCCCCTGTTTTATGTTAAACTCTTCTTTTAATTCATTGTTAAATGGCACAGTTACACCTTAATTAAATATCGAATCTCAATCCCATAATCAACACATTATTTTATTTTATTTAGCCAGTTAAATATTCTAAATAATGTTACCAAAAATCTGGGGTGTTATAGGTAGATTGCGTGTCACTATATTAAACTGATAGATGACGACCATTATTATTTCATTATTGATGATTATTTCTTCAGAGATTTTTAGTATGGATAGTCTGTATCCTTTATGGCTCTGAGGAATTTTGAATTGGTTATCACTATATTTTTGAGATGACGGTCCATTGGAGACTTGATATGAATTTATGAAATGGTGATTTGTTAGATATGCCTTTTTTGAGTATTTGTTTTGGGCATATTTTATTTATGACTTATTTGGTTATTGTTAAGTCATAATTGTGATATTTGTATCTATTGGTTTGATATGCCTTTTATGAATTTTTAGGGTTTTAGGCATATTGTGAGATGACTTATTTTAAAGTTAAATCATTTATGGATTTATAACATGGTGAATTTAATTAATATGCCTTATTATGATTGTTTGTTCGATATATTTTGTTATGGCTTATTATTTTAAGTCATATAATTATGAAATTAGCATCTCACCTTTTTTATTTAAATATAGTCTGACCTATTTATTATTTTTCATAATACTCTGGTCAGGCCGAGACTCTACAGGTACAGGAACTCATTAACTCTTGGAATTTTGAGTTAGCTTTGGAGTAGACTACTTTAAAAGTTTTAGTTTACTTCATCATTATGTATATTGACATTTAGTAGTTATGTCATGTATATTATTCAGTAGTAATTTTGTACCTGATATAATGTATGAAATATGTTGTATATTAGTACGCTGAAATCTGTGACTCTGATTCTGATTTATCTATATTGTATACTGTTCTGAATATTTTTAATCGGTGTGTTTATTACTTTGTATTAATACTGCACACGTCTAATTTTCAGTTTAGATTCTCAAAAAGGTAAATAAGACGTGTCAATGTTAGTATAAAGATATATTCACATTCGATCGCCCTTAACCAACCGTATTCTCCGGATTAGCCGACGACATTACTTGTAATATTCTTTGCTAAACTAGGCATAGCGGTGGGATTGTCATAGCTTGGTATCAGAGCTATGTTCAGAACATTATAGAATATAACATACACAGAGTCGAGATCTAAACTTAGATTGACCTAGAGTCATGTCCCTTGGGTTAATGATAGATAGTTTTATTATATCTATTTAGGATAGGAATATAAATGATTATTAGGAATAATCATTGGGATGTATTTGTAAAAATTTTGATTGTCCATACAAAATTTTTGTTATTTGTTATAAAAATGATTCTAAATTTGAAACTCGCTTTTGTAAAGAGTGGGATTTAATAGATAGAGTAAATGAGACTTTAGATGGCTTAAAATTGAATTTTTTAGTTCTAATCTGTTAGTGATCAAATTTGCACAACAGAAGCTGGATGATAGCATTTCGCTGAAGGCGATTGTTTATTTGTTTGATTGAAATGTATGTTGTTTGCATCAATGGTTGTTTTGTTTATGCTTAGTTTAAAATGTGAAATTGAATAAGACGTTATCACTCAAAGAATTTATAAACCCATTTAAATTTGGACGAACCCAATTATTAATAAAAGCCAGCGGTTTCTCCAAAATAGAATCACTGGGGAATAATAAAAATGTCTAAGCAACTAATAGTTATAAAATATAAAATGATAAATAATATGTGTTAACCCGCCTTTTGGCAAGGCCGTATATATGTGGATTTAACTCAATGGATTGCACGGTTATCGAGGCTGGAATATTATGGGTTTGGTTCGAATAGGTGGATGGATGATCAATTGCGGATAATAAATATGAATATGAAACCAGGACTCAGCACAGTCGATGGATAAACGATGCCGGGTACTTGGAATATGGATTTCGGCGAAGGTGGGTTGCTTTGGATCAACCAAGGGGTTTCTTCGAGTCACCATGTGGTTTGCTTTGGGTCAGGAAAGTGTTTACTTCGGGTCATAATAGGATGTACTTCGGTGGGGTCGGCATTGGATCTTCTTCGGGTCAGCATTGCTGCATCTTTGGGTTGGATCGTCAAAGACTTCGGGTCGGCATAGACATTGTCTCGGGTTGGCATAAGCTCTTGGTTGTATCACTTCAGTTCGAAAGTAGTGGAATTGCTTCGGGTCGGTGTTGATCTCTCCCCGGGTCGGCATATGGAATGGCTAAGGGTAGACATAAGGAGTGGCAAGGGGTCGGCTATAGCACTTCAGGTTGGCTATGGAGATTACTTCAGGTCGACATCAGGGATAACTCCGAGTCGGTGTTGGAACTTCAGGTCGGCAAGGAGATATGGGCTCGGCATAAATAGTTGCAAGGGGTCGGCAAAGAAGGAGCAACTTGGGGTCGACATGTGGAAGAGTTTTGGGTCGGCATTAGTTTGGCTTCAGGTCGGCATTGTTTTGGCTTCGGGTCATCAAGGATATTGGTGGAATCAGGTCGGCATATGGGAACGCTTTGGGTCAGCATGCATTTTACTTCGGGTCAATATAAGGCTTACTTCCGGTCGGCATGTCGCTTGCTTCGGGTCAGCACACGAACTACTTCAGGTTGGCATAGATGGACGAGTTGGGCTCGATGGTCGCTATGGTGAGCCCATGTAGGTAAGGAGGCCCTGTAGCTGGAGTTTCGCCTATAAATATAGCATGTGTGGCTTCAGAAAGGGGAGCTGGATCTTCACTTTGTTTCTCTTCATCTTCCACTTAGTGGCTACTCTGCCATTTTTATTCAGAAATTCCAGATTGTAACTGTAATCAAATTTCTGATAATAAAAGGATTTTTTTGGAGTGGACGTAGGTCGGAGTTAGCCGAACAACTATAAATCTTGTCTTTTTTACTTGCTTTCATTTTAATTTTGGTTATTCTTCATATTATATTCTCTACCTATATTCTATCTGTGATCCGTGACTGGATATTGGTGCTTTCACTTATAATCGGGTGTTGGTGGTCAATTTTCACGCCAACATTTTGGTGCTTTCACTGAGAAAGCTAGCACTCAGGGATTTGGAAGTTTGGATCTTGGATTTGGAAGCTTGAGAACTTGGATTTAGAAAGCAATGGTTAGGCAATCAACAAGGAGACAGAGGACAGAGAGGAGTCATCATGAAGGAAGTCAGAAGGCTTCCTCAGGAGCTAATTAAACTTCAATCTTCATCACCAGAGACGAGATGGAAATGATGATGGATGCTATGCAGGAAAGGATGTTGAAGAGACAGGAAGATATAATGCAGAACTTATTCCGGCACATTGGACAAACTGGAATCCAAAACCAAGAGAATGGAGCTGTATGGAATACTGGAAATGTGGATCATGGAGTTGGAGCACTAGGAACAGAGGAAGTCCATAATCAGAACCTAGGAAACGAAGCCAACAGGATGCGGAATAGAGCGGAACCACCAGGAGCTGCCCCTGATCGTTCCACACTCAGGGGCATGCCCTCGGATCATATTGGCTCGATTCTAGGTAGTGCTATGCAGTTTGGCGTTGATCGGGATATGGATGCTCGTCCAGAAGGGAAGGTTTTAGGATCCCTCATAGTCTCGGGGGGCAGGTTGGAGAAAACAGACAAAGACTACCACTTGATGATAATGACAGTTTGGCAGATATGATCAGACATGCCATGAGAGGAGGATTGGTAAATAGAGATTTGGAGAATGTGAAAGGATCCCCTTCACTCCTGCGATTAGGCAAGCTAGGAATCCACCGAAATTCGAACTACCAACATTGGAGACGTATAATGGAAGGACGAATCCCATTGTTCATCTGACCAGATATATGAGGCATATGGATGTACTGGGGGCATCAGAGGAGCTCATGGAATGGTGCTTCCCTTTGTATTTGATGGATATAGCGGCACTATGGTTCAGACAACTGGAAAGCAGCTCCATTGGTACGTGGACAGAATTGACCGAAAGGTTTATGAGACAGTTTAGAGTTCACATCTCGAGACCTAAGAATGTGATGAGTTTGGAAACACTGAAGCAGAGGACAAGAGAGTCTCTGAGAAGTTTTCTAACACGGTTTAATGCTACAACGGCATCGGTGGATCGTCCAAATCCATCCATGGTTTGATGGCGGCTGTATCTGGCATCGCTGATGGCACAAAGTTCAAGGATTCATTAGCATGGGATCCACCTATGGATTTAGTGGAGTTTTACCATGAAGCAGAAAGGTTCCTGGAACAGGAAGATGCACGAGCAAACAAATGGAAGGTGAATGATGTGCAAGCTGGAGGATCATCAGGAGATGTAAACAAGAACGATAAAGGCAAATGGAAAATGAATGACAACAGTAATACATCGAAAAGGCAATGGAGAGAACCAAAATTCTCTTCTTACATGGATTTGACTGAAACTCTAGAAAGGATCTATTTGGATACTCGAGGGCGCCTCCAATATCAAAGGCCGGCAAAAAGGGAATCCTCTGAATACTAGTGGGCATCAGGAAAGCATTGCCTATTCCATGAGCTGGATGGGCACAACATGAATGACTGCAGGCATTTAAAGGATATCGTTGAGGAACATGTGAGGAATGGTCATTTGCAACAATACATAAGGAACCAAGCTGTGGTAGTGGAACAGGAGCAGCCATCGCCCACCTTAAACGAAGATGGCACTGGATCAAGGCATCGTCGTCAGCTTATTATTAGCTGATTGGATTTATGGCATGAAATAAGTAATAAACGCTGAAGTAATGCGACTAAGTCACTTACACAGGTACGGGATCGAGGACGATCTATAGGCATGCTCTGAGATGATGATGAACCGTGCTGCTCGGGTTTATGAAATCTTGTTTTTTCTGTTTACTGCAAACTTTGGTTTCTCTGGTACTGTGGCTATTTAGTTTTCTTGGTTGTACGGACTTTTATTTTGTATTTTTTCAATTGAACTCTAGAATGATTGGATTTGGATTAATGCAATAAATAACACAGGTCACGGTTACGACCCCGACCGGAGAGACGGGGCAATAACTGCGAGTTACGAGTCCCTTCATCGAAGAGCGACAGGATGGACCCGAACGCGGATAAGTCCTAGACTAGGGATCGTGGCCGGAGTAGGATATCGCACAGATTAATTCCTCGACCGAAGAGTCGAGGCCAGAGAAGGTCATTCACGGATTAAGTCCTCGGCTAGGGATCGAGGCAGGAGTAGGATACCCCATGGATTAAGTCCTCGACCGAAGAGTCAAGGCCGGAGTAGGATATTCACGGATTAAGTCCTCGGTTAGGGATCCAGGCCAAAGTAGGATGCCCCATGGATTAAGTCCATGACTAAAGAGTCGAGGCCGGAAAAGGATAACCATGGATAAGCTCTCGACCGGAGAGTCGAGGCCGGAGTTGGATAAAATGACCCGGAGAGGTCTATGGATTTAGAGATGGATCCGGAGAGGTCTCGGACTTGGATAAAATGATCCAAAGAGATCGTAGATTCGGCTAATAGATTTGGAATGAATTCGGAATTGGATATCAACTCAGAACAGTCATGGATTTCGCAAACGATCCGGCGAGATCAAGGAACCATATTGGCAATGGATTGGACTCTAGGATGGATGATATGACGATCAATGGATTATGGACTTTGGATTTTGGACTTATGGCAATTCAAAACATGCCTTCCAATAGCAAGACATGTTTTAGGGGGCAATTGTTAACCCGCCTTTTGGCAAGGCCGTATACAGACGGATTTAACTTAATGGACTGCACGGTTATCGAGGCTGGAATATTATGGGTTTGGTTCGAATAAGTGGATGGATGATCAATTGCGGATAATAAATATGTATACGGAGCCAGGATTCAGCACGGTGGATGGGTAAACGATGCCGGGTACTTGGAATATGGATTTTGGTGAAGGTCGGGTTGCTTTGGATCAGCCAAGGGGTTGCTTTGAGTCACCATGTGGTTTGCTTCGGGTCAGGAAAGTGTTTACTTCGGGTCATAATAGGATGTACTTCGGTGGGGTCGGCATTGGACCTTCTTCGGGTCGGCACTGCTGCATCTTTGGGTCGGATCGGCAAAGACTTCGGGTCGGTGTAGACATTGTCTTGGGTCGGCATAAGCTCCAAGTTGTATCACCTCAAGTCGGTAGTAGTGGAATGGCTTCGGGTCGGCGTTGATATCACCCCGGGCCGGAATAAGGAATGGCTAGGGGTCGGCATAAGGAGTGGCAAGGGGTTGGCAATGGCACTTCAGGTCGGCTATGGAGATTACTTCGGGTCGGCATCAGGGATAACTCCGGGTCGGTGTTGGAACTTCAGGTCGGCAAGGAGATATGGGGTCAGCATAAAGAGTTGCAAAGGGTCGGCAAAGAAGGAGCAACTTGGTGTCGGCATGTGGAAGTGCTTCAGATCGGCATTAGTTTGGCTTCGGGTCGGTGTTGTTTTGGCTTCGGGTCGGCAAGGGTATTGGTGGCATCAGGTCGGCATATGGGAACACTTCGGGTCGGCATGCATTTTACTTCGGTCAACATGAGGCTTACTTCGGGTCGGCATGTCACTTGCTTTGGGTCGGCATAGATGGATGAGTTGGGCGCGATGGTCGCTATGGTGGGCCTATGTAGGTGAGGAGGCCCTGTAGCTGGAGTTTTGCCTATAAATATAGCAGGTGTGGCTTCAGAAAAGGAGAGCTGGATCTTCACTTTTTTTCTCTTCATCTTCCACCTAGAGGCTACTCTACCATTTTTATTCAGAAATTCCATATTGTAACTGTAATCAAATTTCTGATAATAAAAAGGATTTTTCTAGAGTGGACGTAGGCCGGAGTTAGCCGAACCACTATGAATCTTGTCTTTTTCACCTGCTTTCATTTTAATTTTGGTTATTCTTCATATTATATTCTCTACCTATATTCTATCTATGATCTGTGACTGGATATCGGTGCTTTCACTTATAATCGGGTGTTGGTGGTCAATTTTGACACCAACAATATGTATCTAATTAAATTTGGAATTTGAAAATATACTTAATAAATAAAATAAGTAATGAAAAAAAATTGATTGGTTAATGGATACTTGGATGTCATAAATTTTAAGTGATTGTGAAAAATTAATATTGAGTAGGAATCACTATTGAGAGTTGAAACTGACTCAATAATAACAATAAAAACTTGCGGTGTCTTCAGAAGTTTAGGTACTGCAAGAAATAGTGAAAATTTAAATATATACGAAATGTTAATTCATATGTGTGATTATAATTAAGATGAATTAAAAATTTGATGTTTGCTTGAGGTGTATATTGATGAATGTGTGTGCTATGGAATTGTTACCTATGAATTATTCTTATATGTAGATATTAAGATTGTTTGAAAGGACTTTATTAAAAGCAAGCATCTGTTTAAATTAAAATCTTTTTGATATTGGATATACATATGTATGGAATATGGTTATATGTATTATAAATAAGCAAATATTTGGAAAAGCCTAAAGTATTAAAAGAAATAGGTATATCTTATAGAAAATAATTTTGTGTTAAATTGTCTGTTGAGTGCTTTAAGGATTTTGGTCGATGTGCTTGATCAACGTTATCGATAGGGATTCCTAAACACTAGGACGAGACATTTCTACAAAATAGTTTAAATAAAAATTAATTTTTGAAAAAGAAAACAATATTTTGAATTTATATATATATATATATATATATATAATTGCAAAGATACGTGGTTTTTTCTTCTTCAATGTTATTAGCATATGAGGGTGAATCTATACATTTATGGTGACCATCAAGGATATGTATACAAAAATGTAGCATAGTAAGATATAATAATACCCCATCCTTTTCAATTTTGATAATAGTATTTAAAATTTGCATGACAACCTTGCTTGAGCCATCAATGAGATATATAAGTTATGGGTTACTGCAGTCAATAAATACAAACAATGAGGAATTCAATAATTGAGCTTATGCAAAATTTATAAAATAAATATTAATCAAGTACCTATGATACCCATCACGCCTTTCGATAAATTCAGCTACTTGCTTCCTTATTCCAAGAAGACCTCGAAAATCACTATATATATGCCTATTTAGTTTGGACGCTATTGTTAGTTATAGGTATGCAAATGTTGCATTATGTAATCTGGAAGTGAGGTTCGAAATTAGGTAGAAATTTTTTTTCGAAAGACATAATGTCAGCAATTTAATAGCTTAAAATAGGGTCAAAAATCACAGGTATTGATTAATACAAAGCATATAAAACAAAAGTGTAGGATCCTTTTATTCAAACAATTTATATAAGGATATGGAAATGCTTATGAGCTGTAGGAATATGAATCACCAGTGTGACTACTACAAAACATAAAAAAAAAAGATTATTTAAAATTGTTTACAAACTGGAAACAGCTGTATTAAGAAGAATAATGTACGACAAACGTATGTCCAAGAAAATAAATTAAAATGAAGATCCTACATTACTATTAAATTAAATAATCAAAAGTTCTTTAATTAACATTGTGAAATTTGATTGAGATATGTACAACTAATGGGTTCTTGGATTGTTCTTCCTTTCTTCTTTACTTCACATGTTTCTCATTCAAGGCCTCAGGCTTCTCAAATCGAAAAAAAATGAGTCTGAATTATGAGCATTACCAAAACTAAATTTTATTTTCAACCTCATTAATTTTGCATGAATTGTATGTTATTAGTCTAAACAATTCTTTTTACTTTTGAACAATATGAATTTTAAGTGATGGAAAAAAAATTTGAACCTGACTATTCTCATGTATGATTTACTAAACCTAGGACTGGAAATAGCAACTAATGGGAACACATTGGTTCTATTTAAAGTGACATCCGATAAACATTTAATTATTTGTATTTATATTAGGGTAAATAATTTTAAAGGACAAATTAAAGTAAATAATTGCTCACAAGGACACGCGCAAAAAACTTTTACCGTAAGGACAAAGCCCAAAGCCCAGATACAAATTAAAACAAAACAAAGAATTCTATTCGTCTCCTCCTCCTCGCTTTCACTCAGAAATTGACGAAACTTTGCTCGAAAAAAAATAGGACCACAGACCAGAAACAAATCTACATCTCCAACACAGCCGCAACAATCGACAGCCGACGAACAATAAGCACAATAGTCGACAGTCGGAGAAACCCTAGCTACATCGAAAGTGGAGCAATAAGGTGAAAATGAAAATGTCGAATCACTTCCAACAGTATATATTAAAAGAGAAAACGCAATGATACAAGAGGGAAACCTACCTCTACTGGAAATGATACCAAAGACAGTAAAGGGAAGAAGCAGCAAGTTAAAACTTAAAAACCTACATCAGTAGAAGAGGAAAAGCAAAATAGAGAAAAAAGAACAAAAAGAAGACATGAAAATAATACAGTAATTGAAAGCAGACTAGAAATAAGTGAAATTATACCAGAGAAGGTAACTGATACTATGAAATAAAATATAACAAAGTTAGTATAGTTTTGTTATAGTAACACTGAATTTTTTTGCATAGAACAAAGAAGAGAACATGCAGCAACAAATACCTGTAGAGAAAACAGTTGAAGAAAATATGCAAAAAAGAGAACAAAGAACAAAAAGAAGAAATAAAAAAACGATTCAGAACAAAATACAAACAGAAACTGTGATTCAAACAAAATATTGAAAAATGTTATCTCTCAATTTCAAAAACAGTTAGTTTAGAAATAAACAGTTACTACAGGAAGAAAACTGATACCTACATAAAAAAACTGATACCTACAGGAAGAAAACTGATACCTACATAAAAGAAACTGATACCTACAGAAACAAAACCAATACCTACATAAAAGAAACTGATACCTACAGAAACAAAACTGACACCTACAAAAACAAAAAAGATAACTACATAATAAAAAATAAAACAAAATATTTAGCAAATATATCTTAAAGTAATAACTACAAACACAAAAATTCATACACAAATCGATACTAACTGTGCTAGTAAAACTGTTAAATATTTTAATTCAAAGCATACTATATGCTTGTACCATTATCCCTGAAATTTAATGTTTTGTATCAATTGTAAACCTGATAATACAACTTATGCAAACTGATACTAACATTACATTTTGGTTTCGATAGGCTTGACTGTGGAATATTTGTAATGATATTCATCGTTTCACTGAACAAAAACAGAATACCAATAAAACTTGAAAAGAAGGAAATATTATCCATAAGAGCAAAGATTGTACATGTAATATTGACAGATGGTGAACATTGCTGGAGTCTATCTAAATACATATCAAGCTTAGAAAAAGAAAGAAAATGAAAGAACTGAATTCACATTGTGATGTTTCACAATTAAATTTGATAGTAGTAAAGTAATGTAATTCTGTTGAAATCTGTACTTGTGAAGTAATGATGTTCTGTTGCAATTTGATACTTATGAAGTCATGATGTTATGTTCTTAAAACAAAGTTTCTCTTACTTGTAAAAACAAACAGTAGAACCGATACTGTAAAAACATTTAATGATACTAAAACTGATACTATCACTTATACTAAATACTTGAAATTAAAATCAATTTGATAATATGCTATATTGAATACAAATTAATAACAAAAGGTTCAATTACAATAAACAACCAAAACAAGTCACACATCCAATTATTAATCTGAACAAATTCAAAATGAAAAATCAAATCATATCTTCTTCGAAGCTTGGCAATTCCATTTATTATGACCAAGCTGCTTTGCACTCGCCACATCTGTTTTTCTTGTTCTGAAAATATGAAAATCCTCCTTTAGGCTTAACTAATGGTCTACCTGCACCACATTATCAGCACTGCCAAAAAAACATTAGTAAAAACATATTCAATTTAGAACATTAGTTTTTCCATTTTAGAAAACTGATACCTAAGGTATAAAAAACTGATACCTAGTTACTGATAATCAAAAAAATTGATACTAAGAAAAAATAAAAATGATACCAGAAAAATGAACCTAAGATATGATACTTTTCCACTCTATCACAAGCTTATATACAACCCAATCAATGATACTTTTCCAATCATAACAAGCTTGTATCTCATTCTTCAAATCATACAAAGAGCAATCGATAGACAATCGAGTGGTAAAAGTGTTATTATTCAACACAAACAGACAAAGAAGACAGTTATCCCCACTGCCAAAAAAATAAAAAATAAACATTAGTAAAAATATGTTCAATTTAGAACATTAATTATTCAATTTCACAAAACTGATACCTACCGTATACAAAACTGATACCTAGTTACTGATAATAAAAAAAATGATACTAAGAAAAAATAAAAATGATACCCAAAAACTAAACCTAAATACAACACTGAGAAAAATTGCATAAAGAAACGAATAATAAAACTAATAAAAAACCTGCTGCTACTTCAATAATTTGCCATAGACGAACGAACAAACAATGAGAACATCAACATTGCATATCATTTGTAAAAATGAACACAATTAGAAATCGTGGCCAATTTTTTTTAACTCGAACAGAAAAACAACAAAAAATAGAGTAATATAAGCATACCTAATTAATACAATTTGAAGAAAAACAAGATCACGGTACAAATATGAAAAGAACAAAATCAACAAAACGCGCGTAAGAAAAAATTGATCGATGAACTACAATTTTCAGAAGGACAAAATTGAAATAACCGAACGAAGTAGATCGATATTTTTATTGCGAGAGAGATATTTGATCGCGACTGAAAATTTTGATCGAAAGGAAGATGAAGCGCGCGACAGTGGGCTGGAAAGAAAAAACGATAATTTGTCCTTTAGAGAAAATTTTTAGCGGGCTGTCCTACATCTAAAAAAAGCCCTAAAAAGCGTCCTTGAGCAAAATTTTCTGTTTATATTATATGTTTTTCCCATTTAAAATAACATTAACTTGGACCATAATAATAATAATAAATCTAACTAACTAATTCTTTATTCTTTTAATTTATTCTGTTAACAGATGATAAAGCTTTTAAAGAAACCAATTGGGTTCATCTTGTTTATTAATTTTAATTTTTGGTCATTGTTTGTCAGATCTAAAGGTCGGGTACTCATTGAATTAACAGCCCTACACATAACTTGTTTGTCAACAAAACATAAACAAATGTCAACATATATATTAAGTTGACCATTTTCTTTTATTTCATAAATTAATTCTTAGGTATTAGTGCTTAATTACCGATATGCACTTAAATCATTTTTGCTTTAATACGTGTGGCTCAAATATTTTAGTATTGTACAGTGAAGCAACCAAATGGGTTTGATGATCCATCAGTATTGCAATAAGCTAATTCTAAACTTGATTATACTTCTTTAAGGAAATAAATAATAAACTATCCCGCTGAAGCTTATAAATTGGGTAGTAGCTACTGGTTTAGGTAGTGATACCTAGGCTTTTGATATTTTACTGGGTTTTATTCATGATTGGTATTTAAACCTGCTTTTAGTTGAGGCAAATCTCTGGCCTGACCAATGTTTTCTAGATTTACAGTGCTCAGTCGTTTTGGCTATAACTTTTTAATCACTCATCAGATTTTGACGATTTTGTATTCGCTGGAAAGATACGAAATTAATGAACAACTTATGTTTTAAGGACTATGCCAAATTTCAATGTTTGCTATGCAAAAATGCTGTTCAAAAGCAGCAGACCTGCTATGTGAATGATGTTCAAACTTTGTATTGTCAAGTGAAATTTTGATAACTTTTGTTACAAACCTAATTTCATTAAACTAAATGATGCTCCGCAAAGCTAATTAACTAACCAACGACTTCATTTTTGGGATTTTTGATTAATTTATGTTTTAACATAGAAAACTTTTTGGAGTATAACCTTTACTAATGAACATGATCGTTTACCTATATATTGAATACATGCTTTATTATAATTTATGTATATGGTATTTGCTGAACCGATTACATTTACTAAAATGACAATAACTTTTGTTATATACCCTATTTACATGGCCCGAAAGGTTTTACAGAAAGCCATTTGACTAATTTGCAACTTTACTTTTGAAACTTAGTTCATAATTTTTTTATGTTGCTTATTCGTTACATGAATGTATACTTGTTATACAATTTGATATGTCACTAATATCTAAACTTTAGTTGAGTACAGGTTCATATGAAGTATACTTGGACTAAATGGAGACGATAGCTCACATGACTAATAAAGTATACTTGGACTAAATGGAGACGATAGCTCACTTGACTAAATGGAGACGATAGTTACATGAACGTATACTTGTTACAGAAAGCCATTTGACTAATAGCTAAGTAAGTTGCTTTAAATGCTAAAATAAATGTACGCTTTCGGATTAAATACATAATTGTTAGAATTATTAATATATATTATGTTTCCAACCGTGCGGTCCATGTATATCGTATATATTATATTTGTGAGATTGCAAACGGCTCTCCGTACAAAGGAGACTCTACCAAAAATTTTCAAAATTTTAACACTTAGAAAATTTTCAATAAATTTTCGTATGCGATGAAACAAAAATTAATAAATGAATCTATTTAAATTTATAACATACGATAAATTTGATTCTAATATTAATTGCTTAAGTTTTGATCGAGTTTCAACTTAATAGTAAAATTCGAAGAGAGTTAATGTTTGCATGTGTTTTTGATGTCTTTCTATAAGAAATTGCGAGGACGTAATTTTTATAAGGGGGAGGTCTGTAACAACCTTGTTTTAAAAGCTGTAATATTAAATTAATTTAATTAAAATAGAAGTGTTTGAATTCGATTTTGATAATTATTATTTTGGAATCAAATTATTATACAGTTAAAGTCTATTTAATAAAGGATTTTGTTATAATAAAATGGAATTAGTTAATAAATTCCTTTTTAAATAATATAATAAAATTTCTAATGAAATGTTTCAATAAATATAGAATATTTTAAAGTATAAATAAATTTTATATAATTGAAATAGATGGAAAGAAGTTCTATTCGATATTCACTAAAATCGATAAATTAACAAAGATGAATAAATTTATTTCCATAATCAATGCAATGAATAATCAAAGAGCATGAAACAATATTGTATTGAATGAAAATTTTGTGGTTGTCCAGATATTGGAATATAATTTGTACCATGAAGTTTAAATCGACATCGATTAGACTGAAAAATAATTACAAATAAATAAATGTGCAAATTGAAGTTACCCTTCTGACTAAAATAAAATGCAAATTTCCCTTAATAAAACAAAGCCTAACCCAATTAAAAACAAAATAAAACAAACTCCTCCTTTTCACGTTTCAAGGCGATACCATTTATTTCTCCAACTCGAATTCACCCATGCCCTAATCCCTAGTTTAATCAGCGAAAAAAAAGATGAAGTCGCGATTTGTAGTAGCCGCAACCTATAGGACGAGCTCAGGATGGTTGGCAACGTTAAGGAAGAGTAGGTGGCATCGCGACTTGGTGCATGTGGGTCTCAAGGAGGAGGGACTGACGCGATCCTTGTTGAGGTCGACGGTGATGGTGAAATTCTAGACGAGATGCTTTAGTGATGGCAAGGAGCCGCTAGCGTTCAATCTTGGAACTGGGGTGCATAAACTTGGAGGTGTGTGTGCCTTGTTGCGCGACAGAAGGCGATGCAAATTGGGTTCATGGGTTTCAAGGCGGAGGCCGGGGTTGAGCTCCCCTAGGTTGTGCTCGCGTATTGGCGATTAATTGGCGATGCGTTCGAGCTATTACAAGGTTGTAGCATAAAGTTTAACAGCTAGAATTGTTAATGACTAAGCTTGGATGTAGTCGATGGGTTTCGAACAACGATCATTGAAGGCCTGATTTGTTTTTGCTCTTCGATAAGGTGAGTTATTTATTTAACTCACACACCTATATCAATTAATTATATCCCTTTTTACGCCTTTCTTAAATTATGAATTGCGTAAATTTTGATGGTGATTGAATGATAGGATTAAAATAAAATTTAATGATGTAGTTTCAATTGTTTGATGCTTGTATTGGTTGAATAAAATGTTTGAAATATTGGATTTGAATCAATAGTTAAAAAATGAATTAAATGGTTAAAATAGGATTATATGTTAAAATTTATATTGTTCATTGTAAGTTGGATTGATGGTTGAAAATACATACATTATTGTATAATCGGAGTTGTTGGAAAGCAACTCGAATTAATAAACAATTCTGTATTATGGAATTTTATTTTATAGAGCGATGTTGCATTTTCGTTGTATTTTTTGTTTGAATTATTTAAATGTTTTTAAAAGAATTTCAAAAATGAGATTCTATCTATTTTAATCCTTATTGGAATTTAGTTTATAAAATATAGTTAAATTATATTATATTCTTAACTTATTTCTTAATTCAAAATTTCTATTTGAAGTTTTTTTTAAGATAAATATTTATTTATAAAACCTTTTAAAATTTACTGTTATAATTATATTAAAATTTTGGAAATGTTTTCAAAGTAAAAGATAAAATATAATATTATTTTATAGAAGTTGTTACGAAAGTAATAATTTCAGTTTCAACTGATTTAGTTATAAAAGAGGTTTAAATTATTTTTAAAAGAGTTCAAAAGCTTTTTTAAATAAGTAACTCTTCTTTAAAAATGAGTTATGGGTTTAAAAGTTATTTTGAAAAATTATATCCTTGTATATACAATTAATTTAAAACTCTTTTATATTAATTGCTTTCAAACTATAAACTATTATTGGCCTTGATTGTGTCTAGCTTTTGGCTATTTTTATGCAAGCTTGAATTGGATTTCTATTGAATTTCATGATTTTCTATGAAACAAAGAATTTTAATAAACAATTGAATTGTCGGGTGGTATGGGACACTTTGACCAATTCTTTTGCATATTACTATAATTTGTTGAATAGAGTTTGAGTGAAAATTACTAACGTTTTGTAAATACTTGAATTTACTTTCTGGTATAGGACAGTTAGCTAAATTCTTGTAATTACTGGAGTGACAGTAATTAACACTTAGATTTGTATTATCTTAGGGTGTTCAGATTTCAGATCGATAGATCCCCGAGAGAAGATAACTCATTTTTCATCAATCTGAGAATCGGTACATTTTTAGATTTGGGTAGGCAGATCTCTTTCGGAAGGTCTGTTATGGTGTAAATACGGCTGTCTCTTTCGAAAGGTAGATTTTTACATGCATCGTAGTCTATAGATACTACAACCTATCAATTTATTTTGTTTTGTACAGTTAGACTATGTTTATCTCTTTCTTTAGGTAAATTTGCATAGGACAGATTAGGTACACGGCTGCTCTTTTCTTTGAGCGGTGTTCCTAATCTGCAGTCTCTTTGGTAGGCTTCCTTTCTATGTAGCGGTTCTCTTTCGGTAGATTGCGTGTCACTGTATTAAACCGATAGATGACTACCATTATTATTTCATTATTGATTATTATTTCTTCATAGATTTTTAGTATGGATAGTCTATATCCTTTATGGCTCTAAGGAATTTTGAATTGGCTAACACCATATTTTTGATATGACAGTCCATTGGAGACTTGATATGAATTTATGAAATGGTGATTTGTTAGATATGCCTTATTTGAGTATTTGTTTTGGGCATATTTTATTTATGACTTATTTGGTTATTGTTAAGTCATAATTGTGATATTTGTATCTATTGGTTTGATATGCCTTTTATGAATTTTTAGGGTTTTAGGCATATTGTGAGATGACTTATTTTAAAGTTAAATCATTTATGGATTTATAACGTGGTGAATTTAATTAATATGCTTTATTATGATTGTTTGTTCGATATATTTTGTTTTGGCTTATTATTTTAAGTCATATAATTATGAAATTAGCATCTCACCTTTTTATTTAGATATAGTCTAACCCATTTATTATTTTTCATAATACTCGGGTCAGGCCGAGACTTTACAGGTACAGGAACTCATTGACTCTTGGAATTTTGAGTTAGCTTTGGAGTAGACTACTTTAAAAGTTTTAGTTTACTTCATCATTATGTATATTGACATTTAGTAGTTATGTCATGTATATTATTCAGTAGTAATTTTGTACCTGATATAATGTATGAAATATGTTGTATATTAGTACGCTGAAATCTGTGACTCTGATTCTGATTTATCTATATTGTATATTGTTCTGAATATTTTTAATTGGTGTGCTTATTACTTTGTATTAATACCGCACACGTCTAATTTTCAGTTCAGATTCTCAAAAAGGTAAATAAGACGTGTCAATGTTAGTACAAAGATATATTCACATTCGATCGCCCTTAACCAGCCTATTCTCCGGATTAGCAGATGACATTACTTGTAATGTTCTTTGCTAAACTTGGTATAGCGGTGGGGTTGTCACAATATCCTAATGGGTGCAACCCACATAGCCTGCCGTATATCTTCTATTTTAGTCATTCCCCGTTGTTGAGGATATGTTTTACCTTTTATATAGGAATCCCACTTTGGAATGCTAACACTACCCTCCAGGCAGCAATACAATGCCAGCATTCGTCCATACAAGTTGTTCAGGAAATGAAAAAACGGAAGGCACTACCTCTACCGCATCCATTTTGGAATCACCCTTAGGATTAGTAGCAAGTAGCCCTTGCACTTCAAAGAACTCCGTTTTCAATTTCATCATCTTCAAGATGTCTCCAATTCGAACGCTTATGCCTATTCGAAGTGGTTCTCGGATAATATATCTAATCCCGGTCTCTTCGAACAAACAACGATAGTTTAAAAACAGGCCAACATTTGATAGTCGGTTATTTAACTATCAAATAACAAACAATTCAACCGGAGCTTAAATCAAGCACGGTTAAGTACAAAACAACTACTAAGCCTCTTTAATTAATCTTCCGTTAATTAAAACCACTTTGTAAATACTTGTATCAAAATACTTTTACAAAGATATGTTCACAAACTCCCTCAAACTCTTTTCAATACTTGAAAAATATATACACACTTATCTCAACTGTATAAGTATACTCACAAAACATTTCACTTTCTAAAACATAGAAAAACCTTTCCATATACTTATCCCCACGGTAAACTATATTTACAACTCTTAAGCAAGGTTCCATTTTTAAAAAACATACTTATTTGGGTTAAACAAATGTCTTAAAGCATTGTTAACAATAGACCCAAAAACACTTCCTTTTTGGTGTATGTAAACGGGTCGTATGGAAATTAAACCGTATATACTTACCACCACTTCTGGATTTCAAATAGTACTATCCCTCGATTAACAATGAAATGGGACAAATTAGAAAATTATCCTTGCCTCGATGCATATTCTTAATTCTCAAGATAGAGACGAGTTTCCATACCTCGGAATTTGATGTTAAGTATGAAAAGAACATTTTCCATACCACCGTAATTTAATATGATTTTTTATGGAAATTGGGTCTCGGTCTTCTAATAATTCCCTTTTATAAAATTCCTTTATAAAACTCTTTATATTCTACAACTCCTTTATACAAATAAAATCTTTTTATATAAAACTCCAAATATAAATATGAACTACAAATTCATTTATAAAATTCCTTTTATAAAACTTGTTTCCTATTTATAGAGCTCCGTTATAAAAATCCTAATATATATATATATATATATCCAAAACTCATTTTTATAAAATCTTATATCCTTAACATAAATCTTCGTTTCCAAATAAGATCAAATATTTTGGTGAAACGATCATTCCCTATATCATCCTAAATTCACAAATGGAATTAATTATTCCAATTTATCAAAATGATATTAATATCCTCTTTATAAAATATCATTTATAAAACAATTCTTTTATTTATTAGACAATATTTATAAAACTATCTTTTACTAATAAAATAATATTTTATAATTCTACCCTCTTATACAACTTTTTATATGAATGTTTCACAATATTTATTCCAAAGTATTTCTATCTTCTTTTAAACGCAAAATCCCTTTAAGATAAAAGATAACCCTTTTCATTTCCTTTTAAAAATAAACATTTATTATTATAATAATTTTCTATAAAGACTAGTACTTCCAAAATAATTATTAAAACATTTACTTATATATATAATATAAAGAATAAGTAAGAAGTTAAAATAAATAAAGAAGTTCAAAACTCATTTCAATTAAAATATTACAGAAATTCCAAAAAAGGCAGGTTTAAATATCATTTACCAAAAAAAGGAAATCGTTTCCAGATCTAACAGCACTTAATAGTATTTTTCTCAAAATACTATAACAAGGCCAATAGTTACTATTGCACTTAACCGGTGCTATTACTACCTTTTTCACTAAAATGGTTTAACTTTTATCATATGCTGGTGTCATAATGAATATGGTCCTCTTATCGAATTTTGACATTTAACAACCTCCAAACGGATATATGATTGAAATGAAATCAATAGATATATATATATAACTAGAATAAAAAACACATGTCGAGAAATCCAGATTTCTCTACTAAATTCCTGTATTTTCAATTCTAAATCAATCTCTTTTCAAAAGCAGATATTTAACCAAATCAACCAAAAATTCATCCAAACATAAAAAAATATTTTACCTACTATATAATATACCGATTATCCGAAAAGGTGAGTTTAACTCACCGAAATTCCAGTTGACGCTTCCGCGTTTCAGTTTGAACTAAAATCGAATGACGTTCAATTTTAGCTCAAATTTCCACTTGCTCCAAATTCAGTGAAACAAGTTCCATTGCGTATCAATCGCCATTACGAGCGCAATGCAAAAGACATTGTCTCGATTGGACCTCGTATGAGAGAGTTATTCAATTTATAAGTTATCGAAATTTAAATATTAATTAATTTCACTTTAATTGCATCATTAAGAAAATTACCCTAATTAAAACCTAATCCTTCTTCTCAAAACCTTTCCCGCTCTAACCAGAGACCAACCCACTCTATAGCCCCGCCTTCCATCTCCCCTCTCCAGCTCAATACGCCATGAAATGCCACGAGACCGCCCACCAGTCTCCTCCTTTTCGCAAGGGTTTCGCTCGAGACCCGACCAAAACACGTGCACCTCTCCCCATAGAAACACGACCTGTCCACTTCGATAGTGACCCCCAAACAGTGCACGATATATTTCATCCCCAAACTCGACCAAAACTTGGCCGCAGGTGCCACTCCATTCGACAAACACAAATCTAACCTCCAATCGAGAAAATGCCGCCTCAATCCATCACCATACCAAACCCTAGCTTCAACCAAGCACAATTCAAATTGCCAAGTGACCACAACATCATTAAACTTAGCAAAATTGGTATAGGCATATAGATCTCTCCATTATGGATCCAGAGATCCTTGCTTGGCATTTTTCTGTTATGTATTTGAATTAATATAGTTTTTTTGAAGAGGTGATTTTTCATTTTCTTTTACTATTTTATTAAAATGAGAGAGACAGAAGATGAAAATTGATGTAAGAAGGTTGAATTGATAAGGGAGTTGAATTTATGCTTATTTAGATATTTTCGGCATCTTGCTATATAGCAATTTGTTCGCGCACAGGCCGCAAATGACAAAATAAAATTACGGTTATGCTCAGAAATGTCACACCATCTCCAAAAAATAAAAATATACACGAGTTATCATATTTTGTAAAATCACAAAAATACCACAGTTTGCCGTAAAATCGTCAAACGATAAATTTACATATTTTCCAAATTAGAAATTATGGAAAAATCTAATAAATTAAATTTAAAATACGTCAATAAAAATTGAGTCGTTAAAATAATTTTTCTTATTATTTATTCGAACCATTTATTATTGTAACTATATTTACAAAATGAATTCACTTATTTATTAATTAAAAGGAGTTAAATAAGACCGTTAAATCCATTTAATTAATATTAAATTCATAATCCAAATTTTTAAATCACTATTCAAATATTAAATTCACAATCCAAATATTTAAATAATCCCTATATTTGAATTCAAGTTTTAAACCACCAATTATTTCAATATTTAAAATTAATTAAATATTCAAAATCAAACAACAA
The DNA here is from genome assembly GCA_030737815.1 of Allium fistulosum. Classification (NCBI taxonomy): domain Eukaryota; kingdom Viridiplantae; phylum Streptophyta; class Magnoliopsida; order Asparagales; family Amaryllidaceae; genus Allium; species Allium fistulosum. The sequence continues at coordinate 800,998,824 of CM060903.1, read as the reverse complement.
AATTCTAGGTCGTTACATTCTTTCCCCCTTAAAAGAATTTCGTCCCTGTAATTCTCAATGTAAGAAAAATACCTCTAAACCCTTAAAATTATCAAAATTAATTAGTTGAAATGAATTATTAAATCTCTAAGTCTCTTAAAGTTACAGAAAATTTCAATAACATCTCCTTTGCGTGGCTCAATTGGAAAAACTATCAATCGCCACTATGGGTCGAAACTAATAAAAGAAACAAAACCCAAAAGTGGCCTCCCATATCTGGGACATAAAATCATCAGCAATAATAACATAAACATGTACCTATTAGTCCAGCAACCAACTCTACCCATGAAACCGAAAGCATCAAACTAGCCTTTGCTTCCTTGAACCTACATCTCATTTATAAATGATATCAAACCAAATAACTTGCATTTCTAATGTCAAAAACATATAATTATATTAAAATTTTACGATGTACATATACCATCTGTACGCAATACCCAACCCGATCACTCTGAAGCAAAACTACTGTGGTAGCAATTCCTCACTTAGAAACTCGAAAACGAACACCGATGATGCTGCATTCATCACTAAAATTACTTTCCAGCGATAGATGTGAGTTCAATGCTTTCCTTTTAAAATTCCCTTTTTTTAGAATATTTATGTACATGAACACTTGTAAATAATAATAACATTATTTTCTCCAAAACTTTGGAAAACAATTTTCAAAGACACCAGGATTTTAAGTTCTAAAATTCTTAGCTTTAAATCTTTTCTATTTATAAACTCTTTTATAAACCATACTTATGCACTTCCATTTCTCAAATGTATATCTTTTTTATGTTATAATAAACAACTCTTATTAAAATTAAATTTTAATTTTAACCCAACATTATCACCGATCGCCTTATAGTCAAACTATGAAATTGAATTTACAATGTGTTCGTATATAATTTAACCGAAACAATAAATGCCCATAAACTATTTGAGCTCAAGCAATCAATCAACAACAATAGTCAATACTCCTAAACTGGACGAGCATGGCTAATTAGTCATAAAATGATAATATTATTATCATTTCCTAACAAACACATTATAGATTACTATATTAATTTTTTAAAAATCATTCTTTTATATATAAAATATATAATCTAGGTAAAATTATTTCATTTACCCACTTTCAAAACAATACTGTGTCGGTTTTTCTTGTTCAAGTGTTTAGAAATCCCTATCAATGCAGTTGTTCCTTTTATATCGACCAGAATTCGTAAACCACTTAATCGATAAACCAACACAGTATAAAACACGTTTATAGCACTAACAAATACGTGCTCTTATATATATACACTTGAACTCATTCTAGAGTATTACTAACTCTATCTATAATGAGTCTAAGCCTTGGTGTTCACTGAACCTAAGCTCTGATATCAAGTGCAACGACCCGCCTTTTCAACCCTCAAAAGTCGACACCAATACATCCACGGTATTCATGTGTCGAGCATCCAAGTGTTGGAAATACAGATTTGTTAGGGGGAAAAGAAAGAAAAGACATTACAGAATCTCTCATCGTGATGAGAAATATATATAATATACAACAAATCTTTAAAAAGAAAAACTAAAATATATACATCAATCAGGGTACACAAATCTATCATTAGCCTGGACAGTTATAACAACCTGTCCTTAAAAACACTAATAAATACAACGAATGCAGCGGAAAATAAAATATATGTGAATACGTCTCAATGGCATCCGTCTCGTATCCTGAAGATCCAAGCATCCAAAATAGATCTGGAAAACATGCTCGGGCTGGCCCGAGCATTATAAGAAAAATAAATCCCGGATAAGTCCGGTAAACCAGTGTGAGAAACATACATCATATGGATTTTAATATTATAAAACCTTTTAAATTAAAGGTATCTCATAAGATCATGCTGCACACACTACAAGAATTTTGATTTTCAGTAGCGCTCAAAAAATGCTACTAAAAGTTTTAGCAGCTTTTTGATGAACGCTGTTATAAAGCCCGCGACTAAAAATACCTGATTTTTAGTTGCACTTATTTCAACGCTACCATAAATCGTTTTACTGTAGCGTTTATGAAACGCCACTAAATTCTTTTTTGCAGCGTGTATAAAATGCTACCAAAATGTACTTGGTCTGCTCAAAAATATTTTGGTAGCGTTTGTTAAACGCTGTAATAGAGAACGCAGTTTATTGACAACGCCTGTAGCCGCGTTTATTAAACGCTACTATATATGCTCTCCTTCGACCCTTTATTTTTTGTAGAGTTTTCGAAACGCTACTAAAAATATTCCAGCTCTTCCTATAAATTGCCTCCAGTTCAATATTGTTCATAGCTTATAACATAATACATAAACACATACACATTAAACAACCGCAAAATACATATACACATACACATTCAAACATAAACACATTTAAAAACCACAAAATACATAAACAAAAGCACTAACATATACAATATGTTAACCGCACATAGAAGTTTACACAACCGAATAGTAGTTTCAAGACAAAAGGTTAACCGTACATAGAAGTTTACACAACCGAACTACGTACCACAAACAATATGCTACTGCTGAAGTTAAAGTACCATAAACATCTGAACTAAGCAAGTACAATAAACAACCAAACTACCTAACAAGTACGATAAACTAGTGCTGCTACTGCTCATTCTTCAGAAACGCCTACCTGTAGACAAAATATAATCAACAGTGAGACTCAAGTTATAATCAATACTGAGATAATAATGACAAGACCATCAATACTGAGAAAACAATGAGACTAAAGTTATGCACAACTAAATATGTGCAATCTTGTATTCAACTTAATATGCACAACTGAATATGAAAACTAAAATAATGTGAATGTTAGTTTTGGCCAAGAATAAAATGAAAATGAAGATTTGTCATCAATGTTTTGTACATTTTATCTCTGCCTGTACATTTTCATATACTCAAACACAAATTTTCATATACTCGAACACAGATGAAAATATAAGTGTACATGAATTATTTTAGATAGTGAAATTAGGTAGGTGTAAGAAGTCTGCCAGACCCACATGGATACAGCCAAACACAGATTCAAAAAATTCATAACGATAGATGCATTTGTTGATAAAAATATGGGATAATAATATAATATGGTCCTAGTATGTAAAATGACCGGAAACTTAGGATAATAAATTATCTTTTAAGTACGTACAATTAGTCGATATAACTTATGGCTACTGATGGATTAAACCACCGACTAATTACAATTAATATATACAACATAAATACCATATTTTGATAAGCCTGATCATAGTAAATTCCAATATAAATTCTAACTTATTCACATTGTTGCATATTCACATAAATCATTCAAGTACAACAACTCATTGCACATCTACAAGCAGGTTATAATGAGGCAATTTAGAGGAAAATTTCAAATAACTTTGAAGGCAGCCCCTTTTCAAATCACTTAGGCATTATAATTATTTTAGTTGATGGTTTAAGTATTTTGTTGCTACTGGTTATCCATGATGGTAATTTTGCAAGAAGTTTTCAATTACATAAAGAATTGCATACCTTTCATTTTGGTTCCATAATGACTTTTGCCATCGGCCAAGCTATGGGAACGCCAAAGGCATCTTCCATGCACGTCAGCTCCAATGTAGGTCTCCATAGCACTGCATCCGGAACTCTCACAATTTCAACCCAAACTTTTACAGCATCACGTCCCAATGGACGACAATGGACCATCGATATTGGATCAGTTGAAGCGATAGTTCCTTCAGCCACTACTTCGTTCGTTTCACCCACATCAATCAACTTGCATTTATTATCTTTTGTCAGGTTTGCAATCGGCTGGAAAAAAAATGGTGCATATTTCAAACAGTGCATATTGAAAACTGTGTACTTATTTTAGAAACCAAAGCATACAAAATGCAACAACACAGTGGTGCATATTTCAAACATAAGAAACAAAATACAAACTACAAAATATTTCCAGCATATTTACTTACATGTTGTGGTTTCTTCGGGATTATGGGTGTGGATATCACGGGAGAAGTCGCACAATTTACATTCCTACCAACTGCATCTTTATTAACTTCAACTTTTGATTTTGGCCATGCTACTTTCCTACCAACTGCATCTCTAACGCACGACATATCAACTGTGGGTCGCCACAAATATGCATCTCCATTTATTACAGTGGCCACCCGAATCGCAAAGGCAGCCGGACCGAGCGGAATACCATTAACAAGATGTTATGGATCTATGGCATAGATTCTTCCTTCGGCAACTACCCCTTCACCCTCATTCCAACCATAAATCTTGCATTTGTCGTCTTGGGCGCTGCTATCACTCTAAAAAGGAGAAGTGTAAATCAAGAGTTTAGTGATTAAGTGAAAATATTGTACAAGACATATTTCTAAATTAAATTTGCGGAAGACCGACGTAAATATTGTGAATTATAATATTTACCGTACTGACTTCATTCAGCTGTCCTCGCAGCGCCCTCTTAATGCAATTTAATGGCCATGCTACTACCTTATTCTCAGCGTTTGCTAATACTGTCATTTCAGGTGTAGGCCTCCATAAGTAAGCATATGGTTCTTCCACGAAATCTATAATAACGCTCACAGCATTTGGTCCAAGACGAATGCCATTGACAACATCATTTGGGTCCATGGACAACACTCTCCCATCGGCAACAACTTTAGAGGTTCCATCCCAATTCAACATCGAACATACGTCGTCATTGCTCTACAATTATTCAACAGAAAATTATAGCAATTACTGGATCAAAAACTAAAATCCAAATGTTATTTCTTGAGTAATATAATTATTATTATTACCAATTCAGGTGTGCTCCCTTCTTTCGAACTTTCTTTACCCTGCAGCAAAGCACTAATATTAGGATATTTTAATCTTAGGAGCACTGAAGTGGATACACACAATACTTAAAATGTCATTAGAATCAGTCCAACAAGTTTGAATGGCAGAGTACATACAAAAAACCAGTTGTTGTAGCATCATTTACAAACATGTGTGTCTGAATTCATTATTTTCAAAATTATTATATAACAAAAAACCAGTTGTTATGCACTGTTTTGTTATTCCCAGTTACTATAGTGTTTTTATATATACTTTGATGCTATGCATATTTGCAATAAATTATAGGTGCATCAGTAAACCTTGTTCATCATAGACTTACCTTTTATGTTCAATGATCAAGTGTCAAGGCGACATGTGCACCCAAAACTTATTGAGAGTTTTATTTGAGAAAAAATGAAAAGCAAGCAGAAACACCTATACTACATATGCTGTTTGGATACTCAAAATGGATGCCAAAGATTTATGTGAACAGAATTAGAAAAACATTTATCCATCAATAAAATGATCTTCAGTAGAATATGTCAAAGAAGGTATAAACTAAAGATGAAAGGCCCCTCAACTAATTCTGTTACAATGTTCTCGGGTATAATATGATTGTAATTTTATTAATAAAAGCAGATGGTGTAATACCCCAAGATTTTGAGGAAAATTCTTTTAAATAAATGATTAAAATTCTGGGGGGAAAATCAGAATTGTTATATAGGTGGGATTTTCAGTGGTGCAAGGTTGTGTGCATGTGTGCACGTGCACACTAGTTATGGCACTAAGAGAAAATCCAGAATTCCTGAATAATAAAACAAAGAAGGAAAACATTTAGATAAAATGTTTTAAATAAAGGAAATATAGGCCTAGACATGAATATTAAAATTCCTGAGGATATGTATATATATATATATCTATATATATATGCATATGTATGACTTGTCTGGAAACTAAGACAGAAGAGAACATTGATTTATAATGAATAAGTGAAATTTTATTTGAATAATAGGAGTATAGAAATGCATATAAGAATGCACATGTTTTCTGCAAATAAAAGAAGGTTAAAGTTAAACCAACACCCATAGTTGTATAAATGTATATATATACAGATATTATTTGAGCAGAAAATTAATAAAGGAAAAATAAGTAAAAGAAGCACTAAAATAGTAAGAACCAAAGTGCAAGAAAGCAAATGTATAAAGGCAGAAAATAGAAAGTCACACCATTATCATGTTTGAGGTAAGTATAATAAAAATACTTAAAGTAATCACTTTCTGAAAAGGAAAGAAAATGGGCACAACTTAGCCTTGTTTTAAAATATTGGCCGGGACATTAAGGGCTAGGAGGGAGAGAATATGCAATGCCAAATGCATGATTCTGGTTTGGGCTAAAATAGGGATTTTGCATCACCCAAAACCCTAGGTAGAACCCTTATATAAATCAAGAGCCTAACCAGAAAACTACTCTCTCACTGAATTAATTAACCTAAGGAAGAAGAGGAAGAAAAGGCTAAAGATTTGAGGGGTTTTCTGGATTAAGCTTGTGTAAGCATTTAGGTGAGTATCCTCACTCATATACATGGCATTAAGACCTGAGATTAGGCAGCCAAGCTTTTATATGCTATATTTTGCATGTTTTGATTTACAAACCATGTTGACTACTGATGGTTTCATGAATGCTTGATGAGATATGATCTGCTATGATGGATGTATGACTTTGTTGTTCTATTTTCATCCCTGTATGTTATACCAAAACCTTAAAGAACATGTAAGAGAGTATTTGTAACTAGTCTGAATCATGGCTTAAGACAAAGAATGAAAAAAAAACTATGAGCTGCATATATAATGGTATAGTGCTGAGGCTTGAAATAATTGGTTAAGGGTGCAATGGAGTCTTTCTCTATAAGTGCTGAGCCCTAAACCAAACAGAAAATTTACAAGCCTAAAAATTATGTTTAAACAAGGTTAAAAATCTGGCTAAACATAGTTGCTTGCAAAATCAAAATAAACCCAATAGAGCCATGCATTTATTCTCAGTTGCAAACATTCTGGTATATGTTTGAATAGGGTGTTTATATGCTAAATAATGTGAGATGGAATGACTGGGTGTTATACCTCTAGAAAGTAACCTTTAACTTGCTTGCAATATTATGTCTGCAAGGTAACTAGTATGTTTCATGTATATAAGTGGTCTGTACACCTAGCTATCATTGATAAAATGAACATGAATACACTTAGTGATATAACTAAGGATTTTGTGCCAAGAAGGCTGCTGGAATGCTTGTCCTATTTGAAGTAGACAAGTTGACACATGGCTTGTTTAAGTCCTGAGATCTTTGTGCCATGATGTTAATTAGTTCATGGCAATGTGTCCCTTTGATTCCTTATAGCAGATGAGGCCAGGAATTTATAAGAAGAAAAGGCAACCTTAAATGATGATACAGGAAACTTGGGTCTTTCCGGGATTAGGGTTGGTATGAGGAACCTTAGTAGTTCCAGATAAAAATTGTTTTAATGCATATGTTTGCTCTTATGTATGTATATGGGAATACCTGATCAATTTATACATTAATCATTCATGATAATACCTGTCAAGTTATGCAATGTACATTTATGCTGTATCCTTAGCTTAATATCATGGATATGTTAGAAATGCTCACACCAGATCATAGATCTGACCCTTATTGCTCATGGCACATGGGGGTGTCTCATTCATAATGGGGCAGCCACTAATGCTTTTGCAGGTTGTGATGGAGCTAAGTAAGAAAGATTAAAAAGATATGGAATAGAGAATGCTAAGATAATTAGAAATAAGAGCTAGAATGTGTTAATTCATGCATGTATTTTCTAATTGATATGGCTATCTAAATGTATTAAGTAGGAAGAACTTGTAAGAAATACTTGTTATGTTGTTTCTGGTTATTTCTGGTTTGGTATGTATTAAGGATATTGATGTTAAACTGATTTGAAAATCTATTTGCTAAAGTTGTTTTTGATTTAGAGGAAAAACCTGGATTTTATAAGCATAATCATTTTATGATGATTTCAGTTCATCCTAAGTCCTTTCAAAAGATAGATATATAGGAAATTATATTGGGAAATCCAGAAAGAATTATAACTGTTATATTTTCAAGTCATGATATTGATATATGTCCAAATGCAAGTAAAAGTGTATATACCCTGAATATGCATTTTTAAAAGAGAATTATGGTTAGGAAGGATGATATAAATCTGATCACAAGGTGTCTGATTCATGTCTATATAAACATGCTTTTGAAAAGAAGGAGTATCAATGTTTTGGGTAGATTCTGGTTTGTAAAATGCAAATAAAAGAATGGTCAGATTAACCACATGGTTAGACCATAGGTCAGGCCAAATGTTCACTTCAAATCAATGAAGCAAGGAACCATTTGAACCCAGTTTTCTGGAAAATGAGCAAAGACATTGACATGTACATGTATATCTGTGTACATGTTGATATTTGGGCAAAAATATAGATATAAATTCCTAGAACAGTTGTAGGAATGGGTTTCAAAAATAATAAAGCAAGAAATATTGTTTTGTATGTTAGATTATAGGCAAAAATTAAGTATATATGTGTAGATATAGGTAGATATCAGATTCTAAACCATACAGGAGAAAAATAAAAAGAAAAACAAAAATTGGGTTTGAACCGACCAGTATAGCACTCGAACTCGTGACCTCTCATGTGTAAGTTAGGCGCGTTTCCATTACGCCTAGATGTTGCTTGTGTTCACTTATGATCCACTTTCTTTTAGCCTGAGATTGACACTATACAAACTTTAACACAATCATCCATATTAAAAGCTTTCTTCCACCTGATTATTACTTGATCATTTCTTAATTAGAATAACAGACTAAAGTACATGTTTCCAGTGGATTCTATGGTCAAAAATCAGGATACAATAATTAATCTTTTATCAGGGAATTATCACATTTTAATAGATTTAAAAGGATTTCTACTTACATATTATCATGCTCTGATTCTAGTAGAATATAACATAGATATCTTCATATATGTATGTTAGGAATGATTTAGATTTAAAACAATATTTTTATATTGTGAAAGATCCTGGATAATATGAGAATAGGGAAGGATGACCCTAGGTAGTCTTAGCTAAGTATGATAAAAAAAAATCTTTTGGTTAAGAATTAGGGTCATTTCATTTGGTATCAGAGCTATGTTTTAATTAACATAGCAAAATATTTGTATGCTTATGTTTATACTAGGTTTGTTTGTGATATATTTGACTGTTTATAAGTATTCCCTGAATGTATGTGTGTGCATGTGACATACACAATGGTTAAATAGGAAAGATACAACCAATTTAAAATTAAAGCGAAGTATTATAAACTAATATAATGGAATACATATACTTTTAGAAATATGGTAGGAAGAGGGTCTCATCATCAAGGAGGATCTAGCACACCACAAATGCTTGACATGCAGGAATTTGTGAGAGTTTTGAGAGATGGAATTGGGCACAGACCTGAGAACCCATATGAGGAGCTCTCCAAGTTAGTGAAGACTTATACCAATTTGGGAGGCAAGAGCTTTGAAGGAACTGAAAGTGTAATGGAGATTCAAGCATGGCTGAGGACATTAGAGAGGATCTTCACTGATATGCAACTAGATGACCAAAGGAAGAGGCAAGTGGCCTCAAGGCAATTAAAAGGTGCAGCTTTGAGTTGGTGGGAGGTGATCATAGCTGGCCGGAATGAAAATGATATTAATTGGAATCAATTTAAGGAGATGTTAGAGGCAAGGTTTGTTCCAGCCTCAGCAAAAACCACTTTACTTGAGGAGTTCATCAAACTTAGACAGGGGACTATGAATGTCACAGAATACACCCAGAAGTTTGAGGGATTGTCAACCTATGGGGCAATGTTAGTGGCTGATGAAGCATCCAAAAATGATAGATACATCAAGGGATTGAACCCAGGGCTTAGCAGGGCTATATTACCTTATGCTGACAGAACTTTTGATCAAGTGATAGATTTGGCTCTGAAGATTGAGCAGCATGACAAGGAAAGAGATAAGTTTAGGAGCTTCAAAAACAATAGCAACAAGAAGAACAAAGGGAAGTACCATCCTTATGATAAGAAGAAAGGAGAGGCAGATGGTAAGAAGGCAGTAGATGCAAAACCCAATGAAGCCAAAAGAAAAATAGTTTGCAACCATTGTGGGAAAGAAGGCCATATTAAGCCAAGATGCCCAGAGCTTAAAGGGGGAGCTTTCAAATGCTTTCTATGTGGGAAGGAAGGGCATATGAAAAGAAATTGCCCAGAATACAAGCAACAAGGGAAAGTGGCAAACCTGGAAGGTAGGGGCAAGGCCATAATTGAGGCTAATACTGAAAACCATGGTCAAGTGGAAGGTACACTATTTATTTGTGCCATACCTTTAGCTGTAATATATGATACCGGGGCAACCCACTCACTCATTTCCCATGAAATAGTTAAAAGGTTGAAAATGAACTGCAATTTGGCTGAAATACCTCTGTTAATACAAAGCCCTTTAGGAAGTTCTAGTGTATTAGATATGATTTGTGTGGATGTGAATTTGAACATAGGGGGAAACACATTTGTTTCCAATTTATATGTTCTAAATTTCCCAAATATAGGAGTTATATTAGGGGCAGATTGGCTAAGACAATTCAAAGCCATAATTGACCTAGATGCATCCACCATTTCACTACAAAATTCTAAAGGCCAAAGGGTTACAATTCTGTGTGAACCTATCAAAGAAAACAGGCTAAATCATTTAATTGAATTAGAAAATAATCCCAAGGAAATAGCTATTAATGAAATCCCCATAGTTAAAGAATACTTGGATGTATTTGGGGAAGTAAAAGGTGTCTCACACCATAGACCTGTTGAATTCCAGATTAACCTTATGCCTGGGGCTAGCCCAATTATCAAAAAGCCTACAAGGATGGGGCCAAGTGAATTAAAGGAGCTAAAGAACCAGCTGGAAGAATTTGAAGCAAAGGGGTTTATAAGGCCAAGTAATTCATGCTGGGGTGCTCCTGTAGTATTTGTTAAAAAGCATGATGGTACCTTAAGAATGTGTATAGATTATAGGGAATTAAACAAAGTAACCATCAAAAACAAATACCCATTACCCAGGATAGATGATCTCTTTGATCAACTCAGTGGAGCTAAAGTGTTTTCTAGGCTAGACTTGGCATCTAGGTTTCATCAGATGAAGGTTGAGGATTCAAGTGTTAAATATACAGCATTTAACACAAGATATGGTTTGTATGAGTTTCTGGTTATGCCATTTGGGCTAACAAATGCCCCTTCTTACTTTGTAGACCTAATGAATAGGATATTCAGAGATTACTTAGACAAGTTTGTTCTGATTTTTATAGATGACATTCTAATCTATTCTAAAACAATAGAGGAACATGAGAACCACTTACATTTGGTCTTATCTAGATTAAGAGAAAAAGATTTGAAAGCAAAGTTCTCTAAGTGTGTGTTCTGGCAAGAGGAAGTACATTTTCTTGGACATGTTGTCTCTGCTAGAGGGATTTCTGTAAACCCCAATAAGATAGTAGCAATCCAAGCATGGAAGAAGCCTAACAATGTTAGTGAAGTTAGGTCATTCATGGGGATGGCAGGATACTATAGGAGGTTTATACAAGGATTTTCTAAAATAGCAATGCCACTCACTAACCTGACTAGGAAGAACCAAAAGTTTATATGGACTGATAAGTGTGAACAAGCTTTCACCCAGATCAAGGAGGCTTTGGTAAAATCACCAGTGTTGAGAGTACCAGAAGGCAATGAGGGATTAGTTGTATATACAGATGCATGTGGGTCAGGGCTAGGGGCTGTGTTGATGCAGCAAGATCAGGTCATAGCCTATGCATCTAGACAACTAAAACCCCATGAAACTAGATATGCAACTTATGATCTTGAGTTGGCAGCAGTAGTATATGCCTTGAAGCTCTGGAGGCATTACTTATTAGGTGCAAAGTTCATTTTATACACTAATCACAAGGCCTTAAAGTATCTCTTTTCACAGAAAGATTTGAATATGAGACAACACAGATGGGTTGAATTTCTTGCTGCTTATGACTTAGATATACTTTATACACCAGGCAAGGCTAATAAAGTGGCAGATGCATTGAGTAGGCAGCATGCAAAAGTGGCCATGTTGATGATGGAGGAGTTTAGAGACTTGACCATGCTCACTGATTTGGAAATAGATGAGAGCAGTGGGATAAGTATGGAGATAGTTGAGGAAGAAAGGAGTAAAGGAAGGTTAAGTTTAATTACTTTACAATCAAATTTGGTCTTGAAGGTGGCAAAGATGCAAGAAGAAGATCAAGACTTAGCAGAAAAGAGGTCTCTCCTATTAAAGAAGGAGGAAGTGAAGGATTATCACATTGATGGAAAAGGATACCTAAGGTACAAGGGTAGGATATGTGTCCCAAACATCATAGAATTGAAAGAAGAAATCCTTAATGAGTACCATAGGAGCAAATATTCCATACATCCAGGCAGCACCAAGATGTACCAAAACTTAAAAAGGGACTATTGGTGGAAGGGAATGAAGTCTAATGTAGCAAGACATGTTGCTAAGTGCATGGTTTGTCAACAAATAAAAGCTGAGACCCAAAGACCTTCAGGGTTGTTGCAGCCACTTAGCATACCACAGTGGAAGTGGGAAAACATATCTATGGATTTTATAGATGGTCTTCCTAGATCCAAGAGGGGAAATACAAGTATTTGGGTAATTGTAGATAGGCTGACTAAAGTAGCCCACTTCATACCAGTAAAAGCAGACAGAAATGCACCTAGGCTAGCCCAAACTTTTATGAGAGAAGTGGTAAAGTTGCATGGTGTTCCTAAAACTATAGTGAGTGATAGGGATACAATCTTCACTTCAAGATTCTGGAAGAGCTTCCAAGAAGCTATGGGGAGTGAATTGTGCCTAAGCACTGCTTATCACCCCCAATCAGATGGGCAAACAGAAGTGGTAAACAAGATTTTAGAGGATTTGCTTAGAGCATGTGTGTTAGACTTTGGAGGAAATTGGGAGGACCATCTCCATTTGGCTGAGTTCACATACAATAATAGCCACCAAAGCACAATTGGAATGGCACCCTTTGAAGCCCTATATGGAAAGCCATGTCTATCACCTATATGTTGGGCTGAGGCAGGAGAGAAAGCTATCCTAGGGCCAGAATATGTCAAGGACATCACAGAGAAAATAGGACTGGTGAGAAAGAGGATGGCAGCAGCTCAAGATAGGCAAAAGAAATATGCTGATGCAAAGAGGAAGTCAGTGGAATTCAAAGTAGGTGATTATGTCTTCATTAAGGTTTCACCAATGAAGAAAGTCTTGAGATTTGGCAAGCAAGGGAAACTCAGACCCAGATATGTTGGACCATACAAGATTTTGGAGAGGATAGGCCCACTAGCCTATAAGCTGGAGCTTCCAGAGGGGATGAGTGCAATACACAATGTGTTTCATGTGTCACAACTAAGGAGATGGGTACATGACAAGGAGGAAATCTTAGAAAAGCCTACTGAAGTTCAGATTAATCCAGATCTAATCTATGAGAAAGAGCCAGTGGGAATTGTGGCAAGGGAAGAAAAGAAATTAAGAAACAAGACATTGAAGCTTGTAAAGATTCAATGGAGTATAGATCCTAGTGATTGTACTTGGGAGCTAGAGGATAAAATCAGGATGGATTACCCTAGGCTCTTTGCAAATTTAAAAGGTAAATTCTTAGATTACTGAGAAAGTTTAATATGTATGATAGACAGTGACTAATTGATTTGCTCATGCATATGCTGAATAATTTTTTTTTCCCTAAGAAATTAGAAGTACTCAAAGGTTATGTTGCAAATTGTGAGGACACAATTCCTAAAAGAAGGGGTGATTGTAATACCCCAAGATTTTGAGGAAAATTATTTTAAATAAATGATTAAAATTCTGGGGGAAAAATCAGAATTGTTATATAGGTGGGATTTTCAGTGGTGCAAGGTTGTGTGCATGTGTGCACGTGCACACTAGTTATGGCACTAAGAGAAAATCCAGAATTCCTGAATAATAAAACAAAGAAGGAAAACATTTAGATAAAATGTTTTAAATAAAGGAAATATAGGCCTAGACATGAATATTAAAATTCCTGAGGATATGTATATATATATATATATCTATGTATATATATATATATATCTATATATATATGCATATGTATGACTTGTCTGGAAATTAAGACAGAAGAGAACATTGATTTATAATGAATAAGTGAAATTTTATTTGAATAATAGGAGTATAGAAATGCATATAAGAATGCACATGTTTTCTGCAAATAAAAGAAGGTTAAAGTTAAACCAACACCCATAGTTGTATAAATGTATATATATATACAGATATTATTTGAGCAGAAAATTAATAAAGGAAAAATAAGTAAAAGAAGCACTAAAATAGTAAGAACCAAAGTGCAAGAAAGCAAATGTATAAAGGCAGAAAATAGAAAGTCACACCATTATCATGTTTGAGGTAAGTATAATAAAAATACTTAAAGTAATCACTTTCTGAAAAGGAAAGAAAATGGGCACAACTTAGCCTTGTTTTAAAATATTGGCCGGGACATTAAGGGCTAGGAGGGAGAGAATATGCAATGCCAAATGCATGATTCTAGTTTGGGCTAAAATAGGGATTTTGCATCACCCAAAACCCTAGGTAGAACCCTTATATAAATCAAGAGCCTAACCAGAAAACTACTCTCTCACTGAATTAATTAACCTAAGGAAGAAGAGGAAGAAAAGGCTAAAGATTTGAGGGGTTTTCTGGATTAAGCTTGTGTAAGCATTTAGGTGAGTATCCTCACTCATATACATGGCATTAAGACCTGAGATTAGGCAGCCAAGCTTTTATATGCTATATTTTGCATGTTTTGATTTACAAACCATGTTGACTACTGATGGTTTCATGAATGCTTGATGAGATATGATCTGCTATGATGGATGTATGACTTTGTTGTTCTATTTTCATCCCTGTATGTTATACCAAAACCTTAAAGAACATGTAAGAGAGTATTTGTAACTAGTCTGAATCATGGCTTAAGACAAAGAATGAAAAAAAAACTATGAGCTGCATATACAATGGTATAGTGCTGAGGCTTGAAATAATTGGTTAAGGGTGCAATGGAGTCTTTCTCTATAAGTGCTGAGCCCTAAACCAAACAGAAAATTTACAAGCCTAAAAATTATGTTTAAACAAGGTTAAAAATCTGGCTAAACATAGTTGCTTGCAAAATCAAAATAAACCCAATAGAGCCATGCATTTATTCTCAGTTGCAAACATTCTGGTATATGTTTGAATAGGGTGTTTATATGCTAAATAATGTGAGATGGAATGACTGGGTGTTATACCTCTAGAAAGTAACCTTTAACTTGCTTGCAATATTATGTCTGCAAGGTAACTAGTATGTGTCATGTATATAAGTGGTCTGTACACCTAGCTATCATTGATAAAATGAACATGAATACACTTAGTGATATAACTAAGGATTTTGTGCCAAGAAGGCTGCTGGAATGCTTGTCCTATTTGAAGTAGACAAGTTGACACATGGCTTGTTTAAGTCCTGAGATCTTTGTGCCATGATGTTAATTAGTTCATGGCAATGTGTCCCTTTGATTCCTTATAGCAGATGAGGCCAGGAATTTATAAGAAGAAAAGGCAACCTTAAATGATGATACAGGAAACTTGGGTCTTTCCGGGATTAGGGTTGGTATGAGGAACCTTAGTAGTTCCAGATAAAAATTGTTTTAATGCATATGTTTGCTCTTATGTATGTATATGGGAATACCTGATCAATTTATACATTAATCATTCATGATAATACCTGTCAAGTTATGCAATGTACATTTATGCTGTATCCTTAGCTTAATATCATGGATATGTTAGAAATGCTCACACCAGATCATAGATCTGACCCTTATTGCTCATGGCACATGGGGGTGTCTCATTCATAATGGGGCAGCCACTAATGCTTTTGCAGGTTGTGATGGAGCTAAGTAAGCAAGATTAAAAAGATATGAAATAGAGAATGCTAAGATAATTAGAAATA
Organism: Allium fistulosum; assembly: GCA_030737815.1. Classification (NCBI taxonomy): domain Eukaryota; kingdom Viridiplantae; phylum Streptophyta; class Magnoliopsida; order Asparagales; family Amaryllidaceae; genus Allium; species Allium fistulosum. The sequence continues at coordinate 800,982,843 of CM060903.1, read as the reverse complement.
AGAGCTAGAATGTGTTAATTCATGCATGTATTTTCTGATTGATATGGCTATCTAAATGTATTAAGTAGGAAGAACTTGTAAGAAATACTTGTTATGTTGTTTCTGGTTATTTCTGGTTTGGTATGTATTAAGGATATTGATGTTAAACTGATTTGAAAATCTATTTGCTAAAGTTGTTTTTGATTTAGAGGAAAAACCTGGATTTTATAAGCATAATCATTTTATGATGATTTCAGTTCATCCTAAGTCCTTTCAAAAGATAGATATATAGGAAATTATATTGGGAAAATCCAGAAAGAATTATAACTGTTATATTTTCAAGTCATGATATTGATATATGTCCAAATGCAAGTAAAAGTGTATATACCCTGAATATGCATTTTTAAAAGAGAATTATGGTTAGGAAGGATGATATAAATCTGATCACAAGGTGTCTGATTCATGTATATATAAACATGCTTTTGAAAAGAAGGAGTATCAATGTTTTGGGTAGATTCTGGTTTGTAAAATGCAAATAAAAGAATGGTCAGATTAACCACATGGTTAGACCATAGGTCAGGCCAAATGTTCACTTCAAATCAATGAAGCAAGGAACCATTTGAACCCAGTTTTCTGGAAAATGAGCAAAGACATTGACATGTACATGTATATCTGTGTACATGTTGATATTTGGGCAAAAATATAGATATAAATTCCTAGAACAGTTGTAGGAATGGGTTTCAAAAATAATAAAGCAAGAAATATTGTTTTGTATGTTAGATTATAGGCAAAAATTAAGTATATATGTGTAGATATAGGTAGATATCAGATTCTAAACCATACAGGAGAAAAATAAAAAGAAAAACAAAAATTGGGTTTGAACCGACTAGCATAGCACTCGAACTCGTGACCTCTCATGTGTAAGTTAGGCGCGTTTCCATTACGCCTAGATGTTGCTTGTGTTCACTTATGATCCACTTTCTTTTAGCCTGAGATTGACACTATACAGACTTTAACACAATCATCCATATTAAAAGCTTTCTTCCACCTGATTATTACTTGATCATTTCTTAATTAGAATAACAGACTAAAGTACATGTTTCCAGTGGATTCTATGGTCAAAAATCAGGATACAATAATTAATCTTTTATCAGGGAATTATCACATTTTAATAGATTTAAAAGGATTTCTACTTACATATTATCATGCTCTGATTCTAGTAGAATATAACATAGATATCTTCATATATGTATGTTAGGAATGATTTAGATTTAAAATAATATTTTTATATTGTGAAAGATCCTGGATAATATGAGAATAGGGAAGGATGACCCTAGGTAGTCTTAGCTAAGTATGATAAAAAAAAATCTTTTGGTTAAGAATTAGGGTCATTTCAGATGGAGAATAAGCTGCATTTGCAAGTGTGAATTTATTCATCTACTATATAAGAATAAATAACTTTGTAAATTGTAATTGTGTGCCAAAATAAATAGTACTGGAAATCAATCATTAATTTAAATAGGAAGAAAGCATCAAATTTATTATATAGTTGACACCAAAACAAATATCATTCCATGATAAACAAACTTAAACATTCTTGTTGCCTAAAGATAAATTTAGACATGATACAAGATAAATTCGCGAATATGAGACTCAACATTTGTCTCTTACAAACCATTTGAAAAGGTAGGCCCTGGACTAGGCCACTAGACAACTACCTAACACGCCTCCAACTTTTTAAGGGTCTCCAATTATTATAACATGTTATTCCCAGTGAGCAATGCAGCTACAATGGGGCCTTAATTAGCAGAGTCTGACCAAGCTTGGTATTTTCACACTAAAACAAAGTGTTGCTTGTTGTTCGGTTCACTTGCTGCCTCAAGCTACTGTACCTAGTGTTTTCCCAATGTTATTCCCAGTGTTTTCCCAATGTCTACTTAATAAATTACTTTTAAAAGTTTACCTTTTGGTCCACCTGCATATGTACCATACCCCTAAATTCTGCTATTTCCTCTCGACATTGAGATAGTTGTTTATCTCTGGACTGGGCCACAGCTAGCTTGGTTAAGGTGCAGCCTCTTCCCAGTGCCCTTAACCGTCCTGGTTTATCTTGTCACAATACATTTGCAAGAGCATCTCCATTGACATTCTGTGACGAGCTGGACTGTGATAGGCTAACAAATTTTTTAATCTCCACCTACATAAATAAATACATACAGATAATGTACGATGGTAAAATCATCATAGTTTCGGATAATTTTTTTATATACTGATAAAATAAAAAATTCTTGCAATAGTATTTGCAGCTTCCACGGTCACTGGTTCACTATTTTTTTAATGTGAGATTTAATCCAAACATCAGCTCTAGTTATGGATGATGGATTTGGACTTCCTTTTTTCTAAATTTAGAATAACATTAAACAAATAAACTGACAGATATAAAATAATATTAAATAATGATATACTTAACTAACTAACCATGTCCTTGGTCAATCTAGCCATTCCCCTATGACCAGATGTGTGTGGAACTTGTTTAACCCTAAGGGCCGAATATTTCTCACTTCGTTTCTGGAAATATTGAACGATGTTAGAATTTAGTAACCAAAAGCATATTACAGATATCTTAATGTTACCTTAAACTCCGGACTTGTTTTGGCCTTTACAAACTTTCTCCATTCGTTCATGTTTTTGATGTTGGTAGGTTTTAGTTTAAGTCTTTCCTCTTCGTTCTCCGCTTTATTTAATTTTCGAACCAATTTGCTTTTTGAGGATCTCCAAATTACTCCCATCTGTTAAAATACGGCTTTTCTTTGCCATTCCACTTCCAATTTAAATCTATCCTGCAACAATACATGAAAACATGATATTAACAGTAGAAAACATGATATTAACAGTAGGTGAATATAAAGAAACATGCTATGGTGAAGCAGAATGCTGTCAAGCTAGTACAGAATTGGTGAATATATGACTTTATGGTCTCTAAATTTTGAAGAAATCTGAATGAAAATCATGAAATAATCACCTGGTCCTGACATTAGACACCTAAAATATATCTATAGGATTTGTACTCTTGAAGATGATGGCAACGTCACTAAAAATCAAAATTGGTACGATTTCAATCTCAATTGAGCGGGGATATTGGTGTTTAAATTTTTTAATTCTATCCAATAATCTATGACAGCATTGTTTAATTTTTGAAGACTAGCATTTGCAGTCTAGAATAATTGTTTTGAAATCATTGGTCAGCTGATTTTATCAAAAATAATAATTAGAAAACAATGAAAGTTTATCAAAAAACGATTCACTAATTTTATAAGCAAGCAAATTCGTACTGATGTACTTTAGTAGATGACTCAAATTATGATTTGTAACACATAATTCAAATCATGTTTACATTTTTGCCTTAGAAATAATCATCCGGACCCATAAATCTCTGTCATTCTGAACCTTCCGTGAAATATGAATATTCATTTCTAATTTATTTATCTATTAAATGTTAAAAAGCCAGAAATATGAACAATTGAATTTCGAAGGATCACCCACAATACGAACCTGCACTAATGATGATTCAAATTAACAAATTAAGGTTCTTAAATAGAAGTCAGGGTAAAATGTTTAAACGAGATGATTCAACTACTAGAACTTGTGGATTTCTTAATATAAATTCTTGTTTATTATAGTCAATTTAAAAACCGCAAATTGGCAAAACTATAACCGGATTTATACTTTAAAAAGTAAGTGGTAGGAGAAGAAGAAAGATGAGTTGCTTGATAAATCTACAAAATAAATTTAGACAGAAGCAGGGACAAATGTTGATAAATAGATTCTCTAGCATATACAGTAGGGAACCTGCTCCATACTTGAAGCGATCGCCACAAAACAACTTTTAACTCTTCACTTAGATTCCTCCAATCATCAAGTGTGTATGGAACCTGCTCCCGCACAAGCGGTCCAAGAAAAGAGGATAAATATATCGGACCTGGCCCTATTGGTATGCCTATATCATTGAACTCAACTTCAATTCGATCATGACTGTTTAACGGGAGTATTTTCGCTTTTGTTTGACCTCTACTGCCTCTTTTTCGAGACGAACTTGCAGTTTCAGCATCACTTGCTCTCTCAATTTCCACCTCAGCAGCATCAGTCTGGTCAAGAATAATTTCATTGTCTAAGCGGGGTTTTTCTTCATCTAACAAAGCCCTTTCATCATTTGGGTCTTCTTCATCTAACAAAGCCCTTTCACCATTTGGGTCAGAAGGGTTATCGTTTAGTGCTTGTTCTTCGTCTTCATTGCAAACACTGGCTTGCTTCTTAGCATTGACTGCTCGTTTTTCGCCTTCACTACAAGCACCGGTTGGAATCTTATACTTCCGCTTTGAGTTATACTTCCGCTTTGAATTATACTTCTAGGATTCCTCATCAGTCTTTTTCTGGTTGCAAGTACGTACAGAGCTTGGAAACATCTCTTTTCTACAAATGAAACAAAATATGAGATACTTAAAAATTTCATTATTTACCATCTACTCGTTGGAGGAATCTGGACCCAATAATTAGTTTGTAGATACATGATCTCTGAATCTTTTTAACGTTATATTTCGAAGTATTCTAGAAGTTAATTTTATATCTTAAACAATATAACGAACAGATTAATTAACAAAAGATTAATTTTTTATAATCAGATCGATATTCTTTTTTAAAACATTAATGTAGAAACTTACTAGACCTTGTATGTTAACATGCAAAAATTAACGTAGTATATATGTATAAACAAAAAACTGTTATAGAGTAGTCTTGTTAAGCAATTTCAATCCTTTTCCAGCTCCAGTTCATGATTTGAAAATCAGTTCTTTAACTATGCATATGAGAAAAATATACACCATCCATGACAAACTGTAGTAGGCTAATGAATAAAATTAGACCCATAAATACATATTAAAAATAGAATAGTAAATGGTTTAACTAATTTCACTAGTAAAACTAAAATGGTTAAACAAGTGGCTCTCAATAACTGTAATTTCCAAGAATGCAGTCATCAATTTTTTGTCTATATATAAAAAGAAACGTTTTCAACTAACATGAGTTGCATGAGCTTATATGTAATAATGCTACAAGTTTATATTATTTGGCCAACTTACTTGTTTTGAAGTGTGTACTAAAATAATTAAATAGATTTATCAATAGCCATTCATCCAAAACAAAATTCAATCTGATCATAATCTTGTCATTTGGTTACTTTTAAAAGAAATCTTATCAATCAGTAATTAGGTGGCAAAGTAAGACTGAAATAGGTAATTAAATAGACTTTATGAACAGGATATGCATCCATATTGTTTTGTTAATAGAATCATCCTGATTGAAAATAACTTAATCAGTAAAACATATAAGACATACACTTAATCTTATGCAGTGTCGATCATCAGTATGCATACAACTTTTTTTTTATCAGGCACATTTATTATTTTTAACACGGTTAAGTACAGACACAATTACCATGCAAAGTTTTAATATATTCAAAAATACCTGATTTCAGTATGAACAGAATGGGGGCCTGGAAATCCTCGAAGATGAGTGACGATGTGGGATAGTTATAGAGCCAAATTTTCTGACTTTAATTCTTCAAGTACCAACTGAACAATTGAAAACAGGTTTGAAAAGCATTAGTTCAGAACTATCAGATGAAAATTTGCATGCTATAATTCAGATTATTTTAGTTCAAAAAACCAATAGTTATGGGCTATTCCATTACAAATACATAACAGACAATGAACTAGGCCAAGGTTGCTTGAGATGGTAGTTTATTGTGTCACATATTCATGCTTCGTACAAATAACAATCACAAATTAAAACTGGTTGGTTCATAGTGGATATGAATTTATTTCATTAACAAATTGAAATCATAATATTACAGTAATTAGAACCGCAAATGGACTGGAATTGTTTGCTACTCTAATTCAATGAATAAATTATATGAATCCAGCAAAATGAGTAACAATACAATAAAATCTGAATCCATGCTTTCATTCCTTACTAAAACAAGTTTTGATAGTGAATTTAATAAATACAAAATGAGTAACACAACTTGCAAAATAAAAATAGAGACATTCGGAGAGTAAAATGAGTCTACAACTATGACTAATGCATTAGTCTAATGTATGGATCTGACTTAGTAGGTGAACATATAATCTACTCAATTATGCCTTCGCAATCCTCCCTAACATAGCTAACATCTTCATCATCCATTTCGGTTATTTCATAATCTTCCACGGCTTGGATATCTTCTTCGATGCATTCATGTGTCTCTAACTCAATAAAACATCTTGATGGTGCTTTCATTACAACATACCAATTAGAATCATCATTTTCTCTTGAATAAAATACTTGTCTTGCTTGAGATGCAAGTATGTATGGATCTCTTGAAAACGATGCTTGATGTAAATTAACAAGAGTGAACCCATCATCATCAACTTTTACTCCATTTCCTTTATACGCCCAACGACACTTAAAAACTGGAATATAAAACAAATGATAATCTAATAAAATTATATCTGTCAAACCCACATCAACCACTTGGGACATATCTATTGCACTTGCTCTACACATATTAGTTGCATCAAAGGTCACCCCGCAATTCTGAGTTTCTCTCCCTACATCTTTTATATGAAAACGTTGATCGTTGATAACATATCCTTTGTAAGACAAGGCATCATTCTTTGGACCCAAAGAAATCCATCTTAACATGTCGTCATGATCCTTGGAGGCAATAGGTATCTACAACAAATTCCATTTAGCATGAATATTTTAGAGTAATATTAGTACTCAAATGAGAATATATTTGGAATCTAACTAACCTTCCTTTTAATCCAATCGGCAAAATTTTTTGTATGTGTGTCCCAAAGTAAGGTCGCATTTTTTCTCATGCGCTGGTCTGAATTTTCTAATTCCTCCAAATGCAAACTAGTATAAAACAAGTGATTATAAGTTATAAATAGCATTATGAACACATCAAAATGATTAAAACAATGTAACATAAACTTACTCTATAAATGGTTCCACCACATTCATATTCATTAACACGTCTAAATGAGCCATTTCTTTCTCATTAGCTGAAATTGTAACTGTCTTGGACAATGAAATCGGACGTCCCTCAGGTATTACATTGCTTTCATAATCTTCATTTCGAGCTTCTTTCTCCTCTATATGTCCAGATTTTTTCAAAAATTCATTGAAAAACATCATGGATTCTTCTGCAAGATAGGGTTCTGCAATACATCCCTCTGGTCGTGCATAGTTTCTTACATAATCTTTAAGTGTCTTCATATATCGTTCGAATGGGTACATCCAACGAAAATGAACCGGTCCACACATTAGTTCTTCTTTTCCAAGATGAATGGACAAATGTACCATTATATCAAAAAAAGATGGTGGAAATTTTTTTTCAAGTTCGCATAAAACTTCAACAATCTCAACATTGATTTGTTCTATCTTCTCTCTATCAAGAACACATTGACATAATTTGTTGAAAAAAGAACATAAGCGAATTATTGCTTTTCTTGCCTTCTTTGCCATTAATCCTCTCGATGCTACTGGCAATAACTGTTACATTAATACATGGTAATCAAGTGACTTCAATCCGCTAGTTTTACAATCATGCAACGAAATTCGATTCTTCAAATTTGAACAGTAGCCATCTGGTCCTTTGAAATCGTACAATCTTTTGCAAAATATTTTTCTCTCGGAATTTGACAACATGTATGGAGCCGGTGGAAGATATGTTTTATTCCCACGAGGTTGTGCATGAAGCTCATTTCGAATTCCCCAATCCTCTAAATCCTTTCTACAGTTGGTTCCATCTTTTGATTTATTACCATGCAACATCGTGCCCAATAAGCTTTCACCGGTATTTTTCTCCACATGCATTACATCTATATTGTGACGTAATGGAAGTTCCTGCAAAAACCAAAACTATAACGCATTATTGGGTTTTTCTTATGTTAAAACAATGAAAAATAAATAAATTAACCACTAACCTTCCAATATGGCAAATCAAAGAAAATCAATCTTTTCTTCCATCTTGATAGCTCCAATTGTGTAGAATTGTTAATATTATCATACTCATATTCTGTATCATAAGCACACTTTCTCTTCTTACTTTTCTCTTCTTTTTCTTTTCCAAAATCATTTGGATAATCCTTCAACAATGCATAAATGTTTCTCCCAGTTAGAATTCTAGGAGCACTACCTTTTTCTATGGTGTTATCAAACAATGCCTTTTGTTTCCTCGTGAATCTGAAGTAGGTAGAAATCTTCTATGACCCATGTAGACGCTCTTTCGACTATGATTCAACCAACGAGAATGGGTATTGACAACACATAATGGGCAACCTTTTTCCCCCTTCACACGACATCCAACAAGATTTCCATAAGCCGGAAAATCATTAATCATCTATAGCAAAATTGCATTCAATTTAAACAAAGTTTTACTAAATGCATCGTAAGCATTAACTCCATTACACCACAAATGATGCAAGTCTTCCACCAAAGGCGCCAAATATACATCAATATCATTTCCGGGTTGCTTTGGGCCTGGAATAAGTAAAGATAACATAATATTTTCTTTCTTCATACACAACGTAGGCGAAAGATTGTATGTCACAAGCATTACCAGCCAGCAACTATATTTCGAACTCAACATGGAAAATGGGTTGAATCCATCTGTAGTAAGACCAAGCCTAAGATTGGGTGGATCGGATGAAAAAGATGTATACTTTTCATCCACCATTTTCCATGTCATAGAATCCATGGGATGACGCATTTTTGCATCTTTGCTTGTATTTTTAATATGCCATCTTAAATCTGTTGCCATCTTTTGAGATCTATACATTCTTTTAAATCTTGGAATTATTGGAAAGTATCTTAACACTTTAACTGGAATACCTTTTATAACCTCTTTAGTATCTTGATTTTTCTTCCATCTCGAAGAACCACATTTTGGACAAATATCTAAATCTTTGTATTCTTTTCTAAAAAGGCAACAGTCATTCTCACAAGCATGTATCTTTTCAAAACCCATGTCGAATGTTCTAAGAAATTTCTTTACTTCATATAAGGTTTTGGGAAGCACGTTATTCTTCGGCAAAAATAAATGTTGCACAGTTAAAAGCTTATCAAACCCACTATCAGACAAGCCAGTCTCACATTTAAGATTAAACTAGACGGTGATGGCAGATAATTTTGTGTGATCTGTGCAACCATGATATAATGGAGTTTCTGCATCTTCCAAGTTCTTGAGTAACTCATCCTCTTTACTCTGAGAATCAATATTATCTTTATCATCATGAAAAAAATCATCATTCAAAAAATCTTCATCTTCATAGTGAATCATCTTGAATAAATCATATACGTTAAACGTATTTGTTTTCTTCTCTTCAATTATCTGTTCGCCATGGTTAAACCATACACCGTGTATGTATTTAGGATCCATTTCTCCAATAATTAAATGTTCAACGATGATGTAATCATCATGACGACTAAGATTTCGACAACCTTTGCAAGGGCATAAATTTTTTTCTACACTTCTTACATTCCTCTTTGAAGCATGCACGAAATTCATTGCTCCTTGTCGGTACTCTATGCTAGTTCTATGACAAAAGTTAAAAACATAAAAAAGAAATTGAGTTTTAATATTATATTACATGTTCTAATTCTCAAAATACATATTAAGTTAAGCATTGTTTTATCACCTGTTTAAAAAAACCCAATCTTTTTCCATCGTCAACATATGAAGGAAAATAAGTTCCCAATCTTTAACGTAGAAATTGGTGACACCTCCTCTTCCTATGTCTGGTACTAATTTATAAAAAAAGTTACTACGTTAATAGTACTTCTTAATATCGGGCCACCCAATCATTCTAAAGATTAGCCAAATAAAACTTTGTTCAATGACATTTCAATGAATTTTTGTTAATAAATTATGAACAAGTGTAAGTGATTTCATACATGTAGGTTTTACTGAAAAATCAGTTCATTCAGTATAATAGCACCGAATAAATATGGTATTTTGAAGTGTAACTTCTAACAAATTCGATATTTTAAAACATGGTAATAGGTTTTTTTGCTGCTTTAGGAACAGTTGTAAAGCTGGTTACGTATATTTCTGGTGGTATCAAATATGCATTTTTTAATTCCTATTACACAGGTTATAAATGGTTTGAAGGTTATGGTCAATACAACGCAGTGCTATAGCATATAATTTTATTACACGGGCCATAAAATTGATCTACACCATGGCTAGAAAAATGAGACTTAAAATTTATTACACAGGCCATAAAATTTATTACACAGGCCATAAAATATATAAAGAGTCTAAATCAATTAAATTTATATTGGAAGACAAACAATATGACTAATAAAACAAACAATTTTTCAAGCTCTGAAACTACTAAATTTGACTTATGTAAAACTACTACGTCCTTGATGCAAAATTATAAAAGTCAACTAAATGGAAACTAGTTGAAAGTGACAAAGATGAGGAGTGTGATCACATTCAAATTTTGGGTCGCTATCTAAACCTCTCTTCGTGCAAAAATAATATGAACTAATGTAGCCCAATCAACTTAGGAAAGTAAATAAATTGAAATTTCAGATAAACATACAAAAAAAATAAAACAAAACAAAAAGAAAAAGGAATGAAAAAAAATTAAAACATAAATCATTGAAATTCAATTCAAGGAAATAAACTATAAGCACCAATAGACTAAAATCGAAAGAACAAATAATTGATTAGCCGTCTAAATACAAATTTTACCTCTGTGAAAGAAACCAATGATGAATCAAAATCGATCACAAAAAATGTTTATTATGCAGAATAAGTAGAACATTACATGGATTTAGTTTGAGGATAAATATGTATAGTCCAATATAGATTTGTATTATGCTGAACAACAGAATAGCCCAACATAAATGTTCGACTCCCACATGTGAGAAAGTTGCGTTGGACATTCTATCAGTAATTTAATATTGGCCAGTTCTATAATCATCAAGAGCAAATTTAATTTGGATGGTCTATAATTTTAAATTTTTATTTGTAAGCACGTGAAAATAGGAAAAATATAATTAATTTTACAATCACAGGCGAAGACAATATAAAAGACAACATGCCCATTCAATATCCAACTCGAATATGGATCCTGGACAAAAACCCAACTTATGTTTGGACCCTGCACAAGAGCAAATAGCAGAATTTGTTTAAAATATATATCAGATGTATTCATTGCGGAAGACTAGAATTAAACTTGCCTTAATACCTTAGCTACAAATAAGACCACCAAGCTATTACAACCATTTGCAAACTAAAGATAAATTAGTGTATATGAACAAAATTTCAAAATATTCGGATTCCTGCTTAATCTGGGCCAGGCCCAAGCTGCTCTAGAAGCATACGATATTTTTAGCAGATGCTAGTACGTTGGAGAACATTTAAAGATGTATTTTTACTGAAGTCCGAACTTTTCATCTACAAAATACGTGTAACTGAACCAAATGACTACAAGTTTGTAATTTTATTAGCTGCTTACTGAATAGACAATTAACATTTAGAAGCTTATTGAACAAACATTTAGATGTTGCCTGCTAGAAATTTCAAGCAGCTACTTGTGTTTAAATGCGCCTGTTTTTGATAACAGCTGGAAAATCTTACAATTAAGGATTAATGATTGAGCGTCTCCAACAAAAACATTTAAAATTATAAAATGTAATATCTAACCTCAAAACTCAATACAACAGCGGTTACATTTGTAATCGGTTACATTATTCAAGACAAAGAGTTCAAAATCCTCAAAACTCGAATATATGATGCATGCAAATTAGGGTTAAATCAAAATAGAATCACAAAATCGAATCACAAAATTGATTTAGACGATTCGTACCTAAATATACCTAAGCGATTGCTGGTTGCCGCGAGGATGTTGAGTAATGTCACGAGGATGTTGAGCAAGGATGGAGTGGATGATGAAAAGGGGAACTTGATCTTCAGTTGATTAAATTGGAGCGACCGCTGGCTGCTGCGAGGATTGAAAAGGGGAAAAAAATTTCTGCAGAAGTAGATCGAAATGGGGAGAGAGTTTTCTAAGTATACGTGAGATGGAAAACAATGACTGGTCACGTTTATTTTTGGCTAGGCGGAAAAAGTTTTCTAAGGAGCGGGAACAAAATTTGTTTAGTCACAAAACATATTTTGGGAAAAATATTTTTGGTTGCATTTATGATAAAACGCCACAGTTTTTTGCAACCGTAAATGGTTTTTCTTGTAGTGACATAAACACGGACGGCTTTTTACCTTACAGTAACCAAATCATTTCTATAAGAAATCTATTGATATATAATAATGACCAGGGTTTAAAATAAATATTGAATATAGTTGGAATGCTTGCATCTTACGTTCCAGTATAGTTGGAAAGAACTATGTCCGTATGGCGCTTATTGGAGAATGGATTCCTTACAATGACAAGACACCACGATATTGCACGCCATAGTACATCTCTAGAAAAATGTACCGAGAGCATTATATGGAACCCCTGACAATACAAGACCGACCTATGCCTTATTGGATAGTACCAAATATTTCATCACCCCGATTCCTATGTAAACTTTCCTGAGAGCTCTCACGCACAACCAAATCCATAAATGTATATATTTAGAAAAGTGATGATAATATCCTAATGGGTGAGACTTACCTAGCTCTGTCACATATCCTCTGTTTTAGTCATTCCTGGTTGTTGAGGCTACATTTTACCTTTTTATATAGAAATCCCACTTGGAATGCTAACACTACCCTCCAGGCAACAATGCAATGCCAATATTCGTCCACACAAGTTGTTCAAGATATAAGCAAACTGAAGGCACTACCTTTACCACATCCATTTTGGAATCACCCTCAGGATTAGTAGCAAGTAGCCCTTGCATTTCAAAGAACTCCATCTTCGATTTCATCATCTTCAAGATGTATCCAATTCGAACGCTTATGTCGGTTCGAAGTGGATTTCGGATAATATATCTGATCCCGGTCTCTTCGAACCAACAACGATAGTTTAAGAATAGGCCAACATTTGATAGTCGGTTATTTCACTATCAAATAAAAAACAATTCAGCCAAAGGTTAAATCAAGTACGGTTAAGTACAAAACAACTACTAAGCCTCTTTAATTAATCTTCCATTAATTAAAACCACTTTGTATATATACATACATACATACATACATACATACATACATACATACTTATCTCAACTATACAAGTATACTCACAAAGCATTTCACTTTCTAAAACTTAGAAAAACCTTTCCATATACTTATCTTAATGGTTTAAGTATATTTACAACTCTTAAGAAAGGTTCCATTTTCAAAATACATACTTATTTGGGTTAAACAAATGTCGATAAAGCATTGTTAACAATAAGCCCAAAACACTTTCCTTTTTGGTGTAAGTAAAAGGGTCGTATGGAAATTAAATCATATATACTTACCACCACTTCCCGATTTCAAACGGTTTATCCCTCAATTAATAATGAAATCGGAAAAGTTAGAAAACTATCCTTGCCTCGATACACATTCTTAATTCTCAAGATAGAGACGTGTTTCCATACCTCAGAATTTGGTGTTAAGTATGAAAAGAATATTTTCCATACCACCGTAATTTAATATGATTTTTTATGGAAATCGGGTCTCAGTCTTGTAATAAATCCCTTTTATAGAATTCCTTTATAAAACTCCTTATACTTTACAACTCTTTTATAGAAATATAATCTTTGTATATAAAACTCCAAATATACTTATTGTTATTCGAGTTTTTAACCAAGCAGAATTCAAAGGAAGTCAGAACAGCTTCATCGAGTCAGAGCAACTTAAGAGCCAACAAAAGGACTTGAAGAACCAACTAAGAAAAATTAGAGTAAAAGAAAGCAAAAACATGCTAAAGTGATGGATCACTAGCGATCTATCTCCTATGGATCGCTAGCGATTCACAAGGTTCGCTCGTAGTTCCACCAATCTTCTTGCATCGTGATCCAATAGGTATTCTAGGAATGATTGCTAAGTTTGATGGAGTACCAAACTAGTTAGATTGAGAAATGAGCATTCATCTAATTCAACCAGCGGTCCAATGCAACCAGTGTATGGATCGTCATCAAAACAAGGCAACAATCTATGAATTTACATGGAGAACACCAACACGAGGCAACAAATGCAATTCAAAAGATGAAGTCCAAAAATCCACTAAGTACATGGATCGCTAGTGATCCATGCACTATGAATCGCTAGCGATCCATGCACTATGAATCGCTAGCGATCCATATGATTGTGCTAGATTGCCATGAAGTTTAAAGGAAAGGATGAAGGGGAGCATCTCAAGCAGTTGAATCGTCGGCGACCCAAAAACTATGGATTGCTAGTTATCCATTGCCTATGGATTGCTAGCGATCCATCAAATTGACTCGGTTGGCTATGAAACTTTCAGTGTACCTTCGTATTTCCAAAGGAAAGCTTCTGGAGTGGCGACATTCCCCAATAGCTCTCCAACCCCTATAAATACAATCCTACCTGCAACATAAACATGATCTTTTGGACTGGCTGCTAGAACTCTGCAGAGATTATTTTTCACTCTTCTCCTCCCACACAATAGTCATATAGGGGTTCACTATGATTCTCCAGTGAACTCTTGTACTTGTGACTTGATCTATGTAATACCCCTAATTTTTGATAACATTATTCAGGAGATTTAATTAGATAAATTAAATATAATAATGTAAGAATTAAATGATAAGGAGAATGAGATTTGAATAAACAATTAGAGGCCGTGCTTAAATTAATTAAATAGGCTTAAAATGAATTGTATGTTATTAATTAAAACATGGGTATATTAGGAAATAGCCGCACCCTTATGAAGCATGGCTACACATCCATTCACGTTTATTTTTCTCATTTTCACAAAATCATAAATGCAAATCAAAGAATAGAGGAGCCGACCATTACCAAGGGAAAAGAGGAAGAGAAAATTCAATCAAAAGCTAAGGCTTAAAGTTAGAAGAAATTAATCTACAACAAATTTCAAATTCCTTATCATAATCAAGGTGAATAATAATCTATATCATCTCTATTTTGTTTAAACGATCATTTGTTTTTGGGTTTAAGATTAAATCCATTTTTTGATGATTTGGACGATGATATGCTTGGGTTTTATAACAATTTCGATTTAAACAAGGTTGTTTAAATATTGTTTTATACAGTTTTAAGGGTAAAACCGATTATAAATGATTTTGAATGCCATGAGAAAATTATATGTTATAAAACATGATTTTGGAGTTGGGTTTTAATTTTTGTAATTTTCCAAGCTGCGGAAAATTTATTGTGAATTTTCAAAGGAAAATATGAATAATTGGGTTTAGAAATTAATTTCAGAGATTATATGAAGAATTTGGGTCTGAAATTTCGATATGTTAGATAACATATTAAAAGTGAATTTCTGTGATTTTTGAGGATTTTTCTTAAGAGACTTATTATGGAAATTAAATTATTTTAGAAGGAGGACCTAAATATTTAATTATTTTGCTTAATGGAAGGGCTTATTTGTCAAATTAATCTTTGTTTAGATCTGAAATTATGCGGCAGTTTTATTTGGAAAAATAATTTGAAAAGTTAAGGCAACCAATTAAATGCTTACAACTAGGCAGGTTAGTTACAAAAAGTTTACTTTAATTAGCATTACTTCAGTTTTGCCCAGAAAATTGGGTTCCACCTCTTTTAGAAGTACCTTTCGACCTGATGCTTCCGCCTCAACCAAGTCAACACCAACCATGTCGAAACCAACTAAGCTGAAACCAATACACAAGGTATCACAATGTTGGTACGTAGTGGATTGGAGAAAGGCGGAAGGCATGGTGTCGAAAGCATTGCTTCCGATGGAGTTGAAACCTTTGCTTTGTTTTAAAATGTTAATCGCCTGCTTTGTTTTACTGAAAGCTTTCGATGTTGTCGAAACATATGCTTTCAAAAGGGGTTTTCTAAATAGCTTTCGAAGAGGGTTGCCATCCTTCATTTTTAAGTATAAGCTTTCGAATGGGTTCCTTTATTTATAAAATAATGCTTTCGAAAGTAGCGGTTCCGACGTAGTCGAAACCCTGCTATCGTTCTTTTGCCTTTCGATTGTATTGAAGCCATCAATGCTTTTGAGGGGTAGCCTTTGTTTTAAACTTATACTTAGCCACTTCCTAAATGCTTTCGAAAGGGTTCAAAGGTTTTGAAGGCAATGATTTCAAAAGGGGGTTTCGATACTAACCTTCAATGTTTTACTTAAATGTTTTGAAGCTTTCGAAAGGATGGTGGCGACGCCATCAAAATTTCCCCAAACAATTTAATATGAAGATTAAGGGTTTCGAAAGAGATACTTTCGTATATATTCACTTCGACTCAAAAGTTGTTTTTAAAGCAAAACCCAATGGTTTCGAAAGAGTTACTTTCATTGGTTTCGAAGCTATGTTTCTAAGGATTATCAAGTAATGCTTTAGTACTTTCGAAAGGTGCATTTGGTTTCGAAAGAGATGATTTAAAGAGCTTCGAAAGGAATATATTTTGTGTTTTTAAAAAGAAGTTTTCTATGCTTTCGAAGGAGGTTATCCAGGGGTTTCGAAAGTAATGTTTTAAGGTTTCGAAAGCCTTAGTTTTTAAAACAAATAACCCAATCTCATTTTAAAGGAAAACCATGGCATAAATAAAGGGTTTTGAAATGATTTAAATATGGAGTTCGTGAAGAAGTTTCCTTGATTAATAGGTTAAAGGGACTAACCATGATTTATATAAAATGATTTCAAGGATATTAAACCACAGGTGTTGGTATTATAATGTATTTATGTTTTCTTCTTCACAAATACACACACACACACACACACACACATATTCACATTGTAATGGACCAATAACTGTATTTTGGGGAAGGGCAGAATAACCAGCTAGGTTGATCCAGTAGTGAATATAAATTAAGTAAACTCCTGAATGAGTAGAATTGCATCCAAGAGGTCAGGAAGACCATAATATAGGACGCTAAAATATCGATTAAAGAAGTTGTCAGGGAGACAGGTTCATAGTGAACCCATGAAAAGTATGTTTAAAAGAAGTTGTCAGGGAGACAGGTTCATAGTGAACCCATGAAAAGTATGTTTAAAAGAAGTTGTCAGGGAGACAAGTTCATAGTAAACCCATGAAAACTATGTTTAGGAAAGGTTATTGGCAGGGGCCAATAGGTTCATAGTAAACCCATGAAAACTATAATTAGATTGAGTTATTGGCAGGGGCCAGTAGGTTTGTAGTGAACCCATGAAAACTATATACGGATTAAGTTATTGACAGAAGTCAATAGGTTCCTAGTAAACCCATGAAAACTAGGATAAGAGGGAAGTTAATGGGGATACCAATAGGTTCAGGGAGAACCCATGAAACAGAAAAGTTATAAGCAGGGGCCAATAGGTTCTTGGTGATCCCATGAAAACTATGAAACCAGACAGGGAGTCCATAAACACTAAATAGGTTATTAGTAAGCCCTTGAAAACTAATAGGTTAATAGTGATCCTAGAAACTATAAATGAGACAGTTAGTCAAAATGAATGGGGATGGGAAATCCAGAATTGATTTACTTGTTTGCATATCATAATAATATTTTGAATTGCTATGTTTTAACCATTGTGGATGCAGGAGCACAGTATATGGTTTTATAAAGTTTTTAGGATACTAGTGAGGGGAAAACCCGTTCCGCTAAGCGGCGTGGTCTCACTAGATATCTAATTGGTTTGAGATGGTAGATTATTATTCATACCAGGCTTTATGTCTGACTAAAGGTTTTTGTTTTACCCTTAATCTCCCGGGTGCTTAATTGATTTTGAGTAGTTTGAGGGTTAAGGTTTTTGGGTTCTCTTTTTTGACGAATAAAGCTTCCAAAGACGTGCAGGAGGCAAGATAATTAATAAGAGATCTTCTTATTCCGCTGTGTTTGTGTTGTAAAGGCAAAGTTGTCTAATTGCCTATATATATACTCTGACCATCCAAGGGGGCATCTTCATATGTCGCTCTTGGCGTATGTTGTAATTATATTTTATTTGAACGTGGTTTGCGTGTTGGGATTATGTAATGAACTTAAAATGTTTTGAAATGAAATGTGAAAGTTAATTGTTGATTTCAAATTTTTTACATATCCATGTGTTTCTGTGTATCAATGTATCTAGCATTACCGTATTTGGTAGCCGAGGATTAATAACTATGGATGACTACAACATCCGTAGTCAATAGTTTTAGGCCTCCAAGTGGGGGATGTTACAATCTAACTTAGAAGATTCAATCATATTATAATCCGATTCAACTTGTAACAGCAGTCAGTTAATACAAAGTTATAAATTCGACGTAGGCTTCATTAACAGTCGAACCACTATAAAAATCTTCTTGTCTTTTTACTATTTCTGCTCTTTTTACATTTATTCTCTATATTATTGCTTTATAAGAACATGGCTGATGCTTTCACACTCAATCCAGGGTGTTGATCCATTTTTTGGGTTAAGATTTTCGTGCTTTCACTGAGAATTGAACTCAGGCTTAGATCTAGCTATCTACTTTGGATCAGATAGATCCAGAAGTTAGGTCCTTAATCTCTATTCAAAAGACTTGCTGCTAAGAATCAATGGCTTCGGGAAGAAAGTGAACTGCTTCTGGAAGATCCATAGGGGCAGTAATAGCCGAAGAAGAGATGAATCATCAAAAAATCGAAGTAAATGGCGCCAACACAGGAGATCAGGTGCCAGGATCCTCTAATCGATGCGTAGTTGTTACAAGAGACAAATTGAATAAAATGGTTGATGAAATCAATCAGAAAATGGAAAGCAGTCAGAGAGCTCTTATGGAAAAACTTAATGCCCTCTTGACCTTACAATCACATCCTGCTCCAAGAACCATGGCAGAACCCAGGACTACCGTAGAACAAGAAAGTTCTTTCGTTTCTGGTCAAAATAGAAGAAACGGGAAGCAGTCGCAAAAAGGAGTGATAGCTGGATCCGTGGGAATCAACGTAGAAAGAAACACAAGCACTCCACCGACCACGAGGAAACTAGCTACGAACTTGAGCCTAGGAGCAAAGCCCCCACAAGAGGATATAGCCATGGAACTCTTCGACTCAGAAGATGGAGAGCGACTTAACGATGGCAAGTTTGAAAGAAATTCTAATGCATTCGATAATGCCAGGGATGTCCAAACTGCCCCAATCAGACCAACCGCAAGCCAACGGAATCCTGAGGGAGTGGCTCTTGCGAAGACAGGAGAGCCTAGGCTTCAGCCTACTCACCAAGATCGTTTGCAAAGCCAAACACTCGGTGTAGTTACTGACAGCCGACCCCCGGACTGCTGGACATCTGAGGCATATATCGCGAATATGGTCAAGCGCTTGATGTATGAGAATAAGAATAGAAGAGATGATGAGTGGTGATCCTCTCAAAGTCGGACTACCTTCATTGATGAGATCTTGAACGAGCGGTACCTAGAAAAGTTCACTGTGCCAACTATTACGTCCTATGGCGGAACGAGAGACCCGAAACCCCATCTAAACAAGTACAGTTGGTACATGGACCGAGCAAATGCTTCAGATGCCGTTCGATGTAGATGTTTCCCGATTTTCCTGGAGGGAATTGCTTCCATGTGGTTCACTAGACTTCCGCCAAGATCCATCTCCACTTTCAATCAACTAGCAACAAGATTCCTTGATCAATTCAGACTTCACACTATGCAGCCTAAAGATGTGATGTCCTTGTCCGGTCTATTCCAGGGACGAAATGAATCTCTAAAGTCTTTCATGAACTGGTTCAATACCGCAGTGATAGAAGTAAGCAATCCGAACGAGGATATGGTTTTTATGGCCCTGGTCTGAGCCATCCACCCCGAAATCGAGTTTGGAAAATGGATCAAAATGAAACTACCTACCACTAGGAAGGACTTCAACCATAAGGCGAGTAAATACTTGAGATTGGAAGAGACGCAGGAGTTAGAAAAGAAATCTACTAGCTTACAACCAATGAACGTTGGGTAGAGTGGCATGGCGATAAACCAGGACATGAATACCTCCAGGGCCGCTGAAGGAAGTATGGGAAAAGATGAAAACCAGAAAAGAAAGAATCAGAATTCCAACAAACGGAATGGTAACAATAAGAGGCTTAAAGGCTTCAGGCCCGAAGATTACACCCCGCTCAATGATACTCCGGAAAACATCTATCTCACAACACAGGGGACAGAGGAGTACAAGAAACCCTCTAAAAAGGAAGCAACTAAACAACAAAAGCGTTCCGGGAAGTACTATCGCTTCTACGAAATGCATGGTCACAACACGAACGAGTGTCGTCACCTAAAGAACTTGATTAAAGTGCCGATCCAGGAAAACAAGCTTCAGCAATACGTGAGGAAATCGCAAAATGCTGAACAACCCATGGTTCCCCAAGCTCCTAGGGATCAAGGAAACCAAGATGGAACCAATGAAGAGGGATCTAGATGAACTGACCAGAGACTTATCATTGGAACGATACCTGGAGGACCTCATCCCGCACGGAGGAGTTGGGGAGAAACAGAGCTATATACGAGCTCATTAAAACACGCTCCAAAGGATTCGTGCCTCGCGATCGAAGATGGAGCCTCTGCTAAGCAGCAGAGAACTCTGAACAATGATATAATATTCCGAAATTGGGACACCGAAGGGATTGAAGCTCCAACTCTCGATTCCATGGTCGTGACAGTAGGGATCGGACCCGCCGTGGTTCGACGAGTATTGGTTGACAGCGGCAGTTCTATGAATATTCTTTTCAAATGAACCTTTGACCAGATAAAGATCAGCATGAAAGACGTATCTGCCTGCCAAACAAAAATCCAAGGATTCACCGACGAACCCAAACAACCCGTCGGGACAATTGACATGCCTGTAGAGCTTG
Organism: Allium fistulosum; assembly: GCA_030737815.1. Classification (NCBI taxonomy): domain Eukaryota; kingdom Viridiplantae; phylum Streptophyta; class Magnoliopsida; order Asparagales; family Amaryllidaceae; genus Allium; species Allium fistulosum. Next base: position 800,961,870 of record CM060903.1, on the reverse strand, counting down.
GGGAAGGCGACGAAGAGTCACCCTCATCCAAACTTTCGTGATCGTAGATGAAACTTCTGCATACAATGCCTTCTTGGGACGGCTAGCGCTGGCGGATTTGAAAATCCCTTTAGCCCAGTGGTGCCTTACCATAAAATTCCCAACAGTGAACGGAACTTGGGTGATCAAAGAAATCGATGTGCTGCCGTAGAATGTTGCATTGTAGAATTGCACGAATCTAAAAGAAAGGAAAAAGGGAAGAATGTAGGGAGAACTCTCCACATTCACGAACCTACCAAATAGCAACTACAGAGCTGCCCTGGGCTTTGGGACCATAGTCGATTCAACCAGGCTTTGGACCCTAGAAAGAAGAGTTCAGGGGAGGATTGGGCAGCACCGGCAGAATTGACGGTGTCTGTTTCAATCGACATGGATGACCCGATGCGGGTCTTGAAAAATGGATCGCACCTTTGAAACAAGATGCGATTATAACTCACTAAATTTCTTCGCTGCAACTTGGATGCGTTCGCTTGGACACATTCCAATATGTGTGGGGTATCACCAGAAATTGCATGTCATGCCCTCAACATTGATCCCAGGTTTACGCCGGTAAAGCAGAAAATGCGCAGCACTGGCCCCGAGCGGTCCAAGGCATTGAGAGAAGAAGTAGACAAGCTGATGGCCAATGGTTTTATCCATGATGCGACCTACCCCGAATTGGTATCTAACCCGGTTTTGGTCAAGAAGTCCAACGGGAAATGGCGAACTTGCATCAAACAAAACAAAATGTCCCAAAAACTTGCTCCACTTCTATCCGGACCTGTCAATGCCTTTTTCCACCACTCCCCTTCCCACCTTTAGTTGTAAGTTTCTGCTTCCCCTCAGAATCCCGACCAGGGGTAGTGCCGCTGCCTATAATATCAACTATCTCCTCGGCGCTGGCATCTCCTCCCTGCTCTCCGACCTTCTCGGAAGACTCCCATTGGCATTGCGCTTCCAGGATTTGTGGGAGCTCCATGAAGATTTTATCGCTTCATCCTTTTCTTCTTAATGGAAACTAGTTGCTGTTCAGATTTACGCAGCTGACCAGTTTGGTCCTCCTGCTTTCAAGCTTCAACTACCATGAAGTCGCCCTCCAAAGATACGGAAGGGTCGTCTAGACCATGCAATGCAGCAATCTTCTCAAATTTGGCCCCGACTACAAACCAGACATAGGCGTAGCAATTGGAGCAGCTACGGAGACAAGCATCGAGGTGGTTGAAATAGCGGTAGGCTCGAGCATCGAGGAAATTGGCGAGTTAGTAGGTAAAGAAGATGGACCTATAAGATCAAAAATGAAAGCTTTAAGTTCGTCTTGTTCTTGCGGTGTGAGATGAAAATTATCAAACTCGGGGGAAACAAGAAGGTTACCTACATCAGAGGAATGGCCGAGAATGTCAATCTCATATTCCCCGCCTTCTCCTTCTTTTGATGGATGCCCGATGTTCGGAGAAGTTTTGAGGCCACCTAAAGTTTGAGAGATAGCTGCCGGAGGAACAAACGACAAAGCAGCACCTGCAGAACTCGCCAACTGATCGCGAGGCTATCTTGACGATTCGTTGGGCCTAGAAATGAGGGGCTCCGGCAATGTTTTGGCAGTTGAAGTCATAGCCATGTCGGTAGCCTCTTGTTCCTTCTCAATTAGAAGGACCTCTTGACCCTCTATTAGTGCTTTCTTCGGTTCCTCATTAAGGTAGGCATCCTCCAACTCTCACTCAGTATAGACGTCCCCGTTCTCTCGGAAATAGGCCAAGATTTCTTCCCAAACCACGGTAAGAATACGCAGAAATTTGGAGCCCAAATAACTGAGGCTCCCTTGATGCAACAAGGAGTTGACATAGAAATTTAAGATGGTATCGTCCATCTTCTCCATCTTTTTTTCGAAGGTGTCCTGCAACTCCAAGTAATCCACTGTTATGGCGGCCTTCTCAACTTCAACTCGAGTTTTCTCGGTGCTAAGCTGCACAGCTCTTTCTTTTAGCGAAGCAATCATCTGAGCGTACTCGATAATTGTCTCGTTGTGCCCTTCAACAATTTTGTCATGATCAACAATAGTCTTCTTTTGAGCTTCAATAATCATGTTGTGGGCTTCGAGCTCCTTTTTCAGCTTAACTTCGTCCGCATGGGCCTTCTTAATTTCGTCTCAAAATACGATCTCTATTTTTTCCTGGGCCTCTTTCAGTTCCTTAAGCAAGATGGCGCTATTCTTACTCTCCCGAAGTGCCACATCCCTCTCTAGTATCAGTTGCTCAATTTTGGCATCACATTCCGCTAACACCCTCTCGAAGTCGTCTTTCTCCGATTCAAAGGAGAGGATCTCTTGATAATTATTGCGATTCGTGTTGGCCAGCTGCTTGCATAACTTTTCCCATCCCTCAGCTTGCTTTAATCACTTTGAATCACCTGAAGATGAGGCATATAGAAATCTTTGCGGATTGGGCGAAGGTCGCGGTCAAACTTAACTCCCTTTAAAAACCACCTGGGGAGCACAGCTTCGAGTCTAGGGGGACCGGATGGAAGAATGTATGACGGCTTCCTATGAGGATGCGAGGAACCAGAAGCGGGAACCATAGAGTTGATGGGGCTTGAGATGAAAACAGAGCCTGAACGGAAGAAACTGAAACTTCAACACCGACAGAAACTGGGGCCAGGCAGAAGTCTGATGCTCAAAAGGGTGAGAACCATGATCAACCTTTGACTTCTTGGACGGTTCCTCTCGGTCGTCGGGGGTTTTTCTCTTCTCGTAGCCACTTTTATACATCCAACCCTGTTCTTTGTCGTCACAACGACGAGCTTCGGCCTCCGAGTCTTTCCGCCTTCTCCATTTCTCCTCGGTCTCACAGGGCTAGTGGTGGCTTGTAGACCAACTTGGCCAACATTGCGAATTTGTGAATTGCTCGAGATTGTTGTAAAGTCCACGGCCTCTCATGGTACTTGATATGAAAAATAAATAAAGAGCTTTAGCAATGAGAAATGGGCCTAAATAATGCATGTGTGAGTGAATGTGACCCTAGTGAAATGTGTAGCATCTCTTAGGCGGCCTAAAAGGACGTCACTAACTGAATCGGGAAGCCACCATTGTAGAGATTAGGCCGACTCCGGACACAATATAACCCGGGCTAGGAGACGTCCCTTCGACTTCGAAGTCTTCCCCCATAACTTCATTGATATCCACGTAAACGTTGCTCAAATCCACAAAGTCCAAACTGGTATCTTTAATCGAGGAACCCTAACGTTGCTCGGTGGCTGGGGGAGCATCATTGTTACGAATCTCTTGGGGAGGCGAATATGGGAGAATGAGACTCATTCTCGAAGTCTTATCACACGATTCGAAGTCTCCATCACCGGTGCTTGCATCAAAATCATCATCACTAGAGGAGGAATCATAATCGCTATTGCCCTCAACTTCACCCTCTTATTTTTCTATTGCCACGGCGGCCTTGCCTTCATGCTGCTTGAACTCTTCTTCCCTTTCCTCCAGAATAGGGGCATTCTAGTCGGACAACTGGCCTCAGTCGTGGCACCCCTTCCTTCATGAGTTTCTTCGCTTGACTTGCTAGACAAGCCTTCCTTTTCTAGAAAGACACCCTCTTCCGAGCCATGTGATGAAGAAGTGGAGCGTGTTCGTACTCTGGAATGGGAGGGAGACAGGACTTCAACCACTACGGCGGATCTCCCAGGGTGCAATAGTCCATACTGGAGCAAATTTTCGTCCATTAGAAATTTTTTAACCGATCACTCCTTGGCATCTACGGTCTTTAGGGTATGGAAAATCTGGTCAAGTGATCGGTCTTTGTTCGATCTTGGAATAACTGCGAGGGGAATTCGATTTATTAGAAATCCCATAGCGACGTATTGAAACTTAATAAGGAAAAGTGAAAACTTACCCCCTATCGTCCAGAGGCGGTTAAACCCTTTGGGACACCTAACAAAGGAATACTGAGTCTTGAACTGAGACGGATTGCTTTGGAGCTACAGCACGATCTTGCGGTCACTTTGGGCCTCGATGACGACAAGCGATGGGCACTCGTCTCTCTTCTTGAACTAGAGAAAATATCTCAACTCATCGAAAATCGGGGCACGATTAACTGTCCACATAAACATGACATGAAGGTAGGTCATAATTGCATATCTATTAGGGTTAATTTGGAATGGAGCGATTCCCAATGTCATTAGAGTCTCTTTCAAGAAGTTATTGAAGGGGGCACTGCTCTATTTAAGCACATACACCAGTAGCAAGTGGTGTATCCCGAAGGCAGGGTATGGGCAAACTCATTCTTCTTTGGAAGGCACACATCGTCCTCCAAAATGCCATGTTGTGTGCAAATGTTATGTAAAACCTTAGCAGAGATTACAAAAGAAGCTCTCTCCGGTGGATAAAGTAGAACTCTGAAATTCGAAGGGGTCCGGTTTACAACCGGGCCAAATTGACCGTATTCATCCCGCGGAACAGAAGAGGAAGGGCGACGGATGATGATTCAACTTTTGAAAGTGCTGGACTTCGTCCACTGGACTTACAGCGAGAAGGCGGATACTCCATTCTATACAACAGAAATTGCATCCAATGCGGTCAAGTAATTCTATCTTTAACTAAAAATTCCCCTACAACACTTGAATTCTGAAGGAATATCAATTTACACCGACACATCGGATTTCAAGTATATAATGGGGCAAGTGTAGTGTGTCATCTATGTGGGGTTAGCTCAGTGTCCCGAACACTACAAACGCTCTATCCCATGTAGATAGTTCGCTCGTAGTGAAGAATGAAAAAGGCTTTTCATATCATATATTGAAGCTATTTCACCTACACTTACCCATTATCGATCAACGATCGATAACAGATCCGTTGTCCGAAGTGACGCGAAAAGCTCTTCCCATTTCAAGTACACCAAGTGTGCAATAACGGGAGCAATCCGAATCTCCGGAAGGCGATAACAACGAAAGCTGCACGCGAGATGCTACGCTAAGCTATTATTCCCCTTTGAAAGGACGAAAAGCACTAAAACCAATTCACGATACGTCGTGTTGTATCAACAATGTAACTAAATACAAGTCAATTTTGATTATGTGGATGAAGACAGCAAAACATGTCAAGCACTAGGCTAAAGCCCAAGCGTCATTCCATGAAGAACTCAAGACTCGATTTACTATCTTCTTCCACAAAATCACAATCAACCCGAATCCTTCACAACGATCACCACTAATACAACCTCGTTATTGAATTGCTAAACAAACGCGAAAATCTAAATTACCCACCTATAATCAAGAATCAAGAGGAGGACACGAATAAACTTGGAGTGTTGGTGGCCTATGGAAAGGAGGATCGGTGGTGACCCAAATGAGAAGGGTCGGGGATGATTCAAAGAAGAAGGGTCGGCAACGATTTGGAAAGGCAGAACAACAAAGTTGCATGGCTAAGTCAAGGAAGCGGAAAAGTCAGGGGTGGCCGAAAGCGAGGAGCTCCGGTGGCGATGAACGGCGGTGGTGATAATAAAGAGGAGGTAGGTCATGAAATTCTCGGATCGGGTCGTAGGAAAAATGGCTCGGATCGTAGAATGAAGGTATGAAGGGAAATATGGTCGGCTCGAGTAGATTAAATAGGAAGTTGCGCAAAAAAGTCACTAAGTCCTTGGATCGCCAGCGATCCATGGACTATGGATCGCTGGCGCTCCATCAAACGGGGACCCACCTTCTCCAAATTTGGCCAATGCGATCCACGTATTATTTAAAGACATCCTGAAAGTTATGGGGTTGAAATTTGTTTGTTATGATGAGCAACGATGACCCACGTCAAAGTTCAACAAACAGCCAAAGCCAAATTTGCATGACGGCCTTAACATGATCACTTGAACCTCACCAAGCGGGAACCCAGAAGCAGTAACTTCCATAGCATGCCATGTTTCCAACGAAAGCATACTCTAGGGGGGCAAATGTTATTTGAGTTTTTAACCCACCAGAATTCAAAGGAAGTAGAAACAGCTTCGTCGAGTCAGAGCAACTTAAGAGCCAACCAAAAGGACTAGAAGAACCAACTAAGAAAATTTAGAGTAAAAGAAAGCAAAAACATGCTAAGGTGATGGATCGCTACTCATCCATCTCCTATGGATTTCTAGCGATCCATAAGGTTTGCTCTTAGTTCCACCAATCCTCTTAGATCATGATCCAGTAGATCATGGTCCGGTCACCTCATGCTCGTCTATAAGTACGAGCTTCACGCCACCATTTTTCCTCATCAGCCGAACTACTCCCTTGTCTTTGCCGAATCACAGTGCTAGCCGAACCAAAGTCTTCGTCGAATCAGGTGAGGGTCTACTCTGCCGAATGTCCTTTTGTTCTTGGACTGCCGAACGAGGTTTGCTCAGTTTTACCGAATGGAACTTGGGTCTTAAATGCCGGATGAAACTTTGGTATAGGGAGTACCGAATGAACCTTGGGCTTGAATGCCGAATGAAACTCTGGTATAGGGAGTACCGAATGAACCTTGGGCTTGAATGCCGAATGAAACTCTGGTATTGGGAGTACCGAATGAACCTTGAGCTTGAATGCCTTTAAATCGCAAACGAAAACCCCGGATTGTGCGCACTCGCTTGTCTGTATATTTACCTTTCCTTGTTCTAATAATGTGCTTTTCTTGTGTTGCAGATAAATGTCTCGAAAAGCAGAAACTTGATCGGATAAAAAGAAGTCCCAGAGCGAAGGAGAATCTTCCATAGTGCCCCCTGCTCAGCCAGGACCGGAATGTCACAGAACTGCCCCGAGATCGCTGGTGGACGGGTACGGCCCTCAGGAGCTTCTGAACTCCCCGCCTGATTGCTTTCCCAGCTCCCTCAAGGAGGAGCAGCTTGATGTCATCTCCCGTTCTTTCGGAATCGACAGAGCGCGCATGTTGTTGCCAGGGAGAGAAGTTATGCCATATGACCCTCCTGAAGGGTACTTTGCCTACAGCAGATACCACTGCATATGCGGTGCCATCCCGTCTCTTAATGCTTGGGTAGTCAGCTTTCTCACATATCTAAAGGTGGCCCCATTCCAGCTTCAACCCAATTCCTATACTATACTGGTGAGCCTCTTTGTCATCTTTCAGAGGAAGTATGGGCGTGCTCCTTCCAACCGGGAGATCTGGTACTTATATAATCTGAGTGTCTTTTTTGCTAATGTTTGTCCTCCGGTGTGATCTCCGCAGCTTCCTAGATGAATGTTGGATAAGATTTCCCTGGCTTCCCTCCCAGCGACACACCTTAATAACGGGTTAGAGAATCCGCGTCGATAGAGGATGTCTTCTTGTATTGTGTAGCGGGAAGCTTTTCTCAAGATTTTCTTGACTTCGTTACGCCCGTTGGGTAGTGTGCCGTTTTGTAAGTAGTCTCGGATGGGAGTCATCCAAGTTGCCTCTTTGGTTGCAACTATCAGATTCACTTGCTCAAAACTTGGGGTCAGTTGCTTTGAGATGGTTACTGCCCGGAAGATGGCGCTGTCTCTCACACTTGCTTGCTTTGCCAATTCGTCGGCCTCTTGGTTCTCTTCCCGAGGAATGTGTTTGACTAAGTAGTGGTCCAATCGGTTGAGAAGTAACTTGGTCTTTTTTAAATATGCTATGAGTTGTTCTTCTCGAGCTTGGAATTCTCCTAGTATTTGATTAACAATAAGTTGAGAATCGCTGTGAAGACACAAAGAATTGGCTCCGATTTCTACGGCAAGTTCTAGTCCGGTTATCACTGCTTCATATTCTGCATCGTTGTTGGTGGCAGCGAACTCCAACCTTATAGCATAGTGCAGTTTGTTCCCCTGGGAGTGATTATTACCACACCTTCCACCGAGCCTTGTTCGTTCGATGCACCATCCACAAAGAGATTCCACTTGATGTCTTCTGCTATTTCCAATTGCTCCTTATCTTCGTTGGTAGTGAATTCTGCAATGAAATCAGCCATGGCTTGTCCCTTGATGGCGGTGCGAGGGTGATAGGTGATATCATACTGACTTAGTTCAATGCACCATTTAAGTAGTCGCCCAGAAGTGTCGGGACGGTGGAGTACCTGCCTCAGTGGCTGATCAGTCAGAACTTTGATGGAATGGGACTGGAAGTAGTGACGCAGTTTCCGGGATGTGATTAGTAAACAGTATGCTAGCTTCTCAAGTTTAGGATATCTGACTTCTGCCCCCGTAAACCTCTTACTGACGAAGTAAACTGGCCGCTGCGTGAGGTTGTCTTCCCTTACCAAGGCAGCGCTTAGGGCGTGATATGACACAGCAAGGTATAGGTATAATTTTTCGCCTTCGCTTGGAGTCGAGAGTACCGGTGGTTTCTGGAGGTGTTCGATTAAGTTAAGGAAAGCGGTCAGGCATTCGTCGGTCCATCCGAACTTTCCTTTGTCTTTATTTAGAGCTTCGAAAAAGGGGACACACTTGTCCGTTGCTTTGGAGATGAATCGGCTTAGGGCGGCCACTTTTCCATTCAGGCTTTGCATTTCCTTCCGAGTGGAAGGTATCTTGATATCCCTTAGCGCTCGGACTTGTTCCGGGTTTGCTTCAATCCCTCTGGCATGGACGATGAATCCTAAGAACTTTCCTGATGACAAACCGAAGGAGCATTTTAGAGGATTCAACTTCATTCCATACTGTCGAAGTACTTGAAACATCTCGCCTTGGTGGCTTACGTGATCGTCGGCTTTCCTTGACTTTACCGGCATATCATCCACGTATACTTCCATAGTTTGCCCTATTAGCCCCGCAAACATCTTGTTGACGAGGCGCTGGTAGGTGGCTCCTGCATTTTTAAGTCCGAAGGGCATTACCTTATAGCAGTATAAACCCCGGTCGGTGATGAAACTAGTGTGGTCTTGGTCGGGAGCATGCATAGGAATTTGGTTATACCCTGAGTATGCGTCCATAAAAGATAAGAGCTCGTGCCCGGCTGTGCTGTCTACAAGCTGGTCGATTCGGGGAAGTGGGAAGCAATCCTTTGGGCAGGCGTCGTTTAGGTTGGAAAAGTCAATGCATGTTCGCCACTTCCCATTAGCCTTCTTTACCAGCACTGGGTTAGCGATCCATTCCGGGTAGATGGCTTCTCGTATGAAGTCATTGGCGAGCAGATTCTTTACTTCTTCGTCGAGGGCAGCTGACTGCTCTGCCCCCATACTTCTCTTTTTTTGTTTTACGGGCGCCTTGGTAGGATCAATGTTTAATACGTGGCATGCTATGTCGGGGGAGATTCCGGTCATGTCAGCGTGTGACCATGTGAATACATCCAAGTTGTGGCGAAGAAAATTGATGAGTTGTTCCTTCAACTCTGCTTTTAGTTGGGACCCAATTTTCAATAGTCTACTTGAGTCGTGCTTGTCTACAGATACAAACTCCATAGCCTCTGCAGGCTCGGCGGTGGCCTCCTCCCCTTTGTCCCTAGGGTCTAATTCATTGAAAGGGTTGCTGGTATATCGAAGAGGAGGGGCTTTCTTTAGTTGCTATGCTTCTAGACTTTTCATGCAGAGGGCAACCTCTACACCCTTCCCTTTATCCTTCCTGTGGTTGTTGCGAAGTTCAGTCACATAGCAGTCTCGAGCAACGTCCTGGTCTCCTTCTACTTCCCCTACTCCATTGTCCGTTGGAAATTTCATTTTTAGGCACCATGGGGCTAGGACAATTTGGAAGTCAGACAAGGCTGGCCTTCCTAAGAAGGCGTTATAGGCCGAATGGTTTTCTATTAGCACAAACGTCTGTTTTCGTACAACGGAGCGGGGATGGCTTCCAATCTCAAAAAAGAGGTCTAGTTGCCCGAGGTGCATCTTCGCATCTCCAGTGAAACCGTGTAGTGGTTTATCGCAGGGAGATACATCCTTCATTGATAATTTTATTTTGTCGAATGCATGTTTGAACAGGATGTTCACTGAGCTTCCAGTGTCTACTAAGATTCGGTAAACTTCGGCGGGACCGAACCGGGCAGAGATAACCATGGGATCCATGTGAGGGTACTGCCTTCCTTCCAGGTCACGCTTACCGAATGTGATGTCATCACTTTCTTTCCGTTTCGGGTGGCATTCTTCTATAACCGAATTGACACAGTCTTTACTGTCTCTAAGCGACTTTCCATATCTTTCCATCTCTTTCCAGCTTTTGTCTGCGATGTGCGGTCCTCCTGAGATGGTATGGACCACTATCTTCTCTTGACTAGAGCCGCTAGCGTTGCGGTTTCCTCTACCGGTCTCTGGTGAGGGTAGCCTTGGGTTTTCATTGGCAGGAGCTGGAGTCTTGTCCTGACTTTTTACATAGCGTTCCAGTTTCTTCCTTCTGATGTGTTCCTCAATCAGATCCCGGAGATGATGGCATTCATTGGTATCATGCCCGTGAGATTCGTGGAAGCGGCATAACTTTCCAGACTTCTACGCATTATCTGATTCCTTCTTGTATGGTGGGCGTTTGTATCTAACTTCGCCTTGGGTGGCAAGGAAGATATTTTCGATGGTCTCGTTCAAAGGAGTGTAAGTGTCGAATCTCAGTCCAGGCCGATATAGGCGCTTTTCTCCTTTCTTTCCCCCAGCATTGTCTCTGGAATCATTTCTCCGAACGTCCCTTGCCACAGCAGGGGCGTTGCTGTGAGTTGCCTTATTTTGCTGTCCTGACTGCCCCTCAACGGCAGCATCCTCAAGCCTCATATATTTCCCAGCTTCATGGAAGAAATCGGGTAAAGTAGCTGGTTTTTCTTTCGTCAACCTTCTAGCAAATTTAGTGTCCGGATGCACACCACTACAGAGGGCCATTAGGATAAGCTTCTCATCGGCATCTTGGACCGCGGCTGCTGCGGCATTGAATCGGGTTAGGTATTGCTGTAGTTTCTCTCCAGGTTTTTGTTTGACGCTGGATAAGGAATAAGCGTCCTTAGGTTGTTCCACATGGATACAGAACTGACTGATAAACTTTTCTTTCAACATTTCCCACGAGCTGATGGATCCCTGGGGTAGATGACAGAACCAGGAGGTAGCGAGATCTGCTAAGAAGAGCGGAAAGCATTTGCACAGTACTCCCTCTGTCGCTCAACTCATGAGCATATGTTGTGTGTACCTCTGTAAGTGTACAACGGGGTCGGAGGTTCCTTTGTAAGGTTCCATTGTTGGCATCTTCCATTCTCGAGGAGTGATAGCAATTTTGATATTGCGGGCGAAAGGGCTGGTTACCCTAGCGCCTATCCCTCGATCTCTTTGCTCCCGTTGGACGCACTCTCTGAATAAGCGTGCCATCCTTTCATCAGAATTTGGAGCAGATAGAAATGAGTTTGGTTCTGTTCTGTAGGATTGATTCCGTCCAGATGACCTATAGGGATGGTATCGTCTATCATTCCTCATATTTTCTAATGGCTGCCTTTGATCTTCTGGGAGCATGCTAGGGTCAGCTACAGTTGGCCCTTGCCTTGATCTTCCCCTGCTGGGTTCTGATCTAAGCACTTCCTCGGGTCCAACTTCGGGCTGGACTCTAGCTCGGCCCCGTTCACTGGCGTTTCCGTGGTTAGGCAGTATGACAGGCTCAGCTACAGTTGACCTTCGCCCGGTACCTCCCCCGTTGGGTACGGTACCAAACGTTTCCTCAGGCCTAACTTCGGGCTGTGCTCGATCTCGGCTCCTACCATGGCTACTTCTACCGTTAGATCCTTCGAAGAAGGAAGATCTTTGTTGTCTTTGAGATCCTCTAGACTGGGACTCGCCCCATGATTCAGTGTTGCGATTGGACTCTTCAGCATCCCTTAAGCGTGACATGAGATGGTCCACCAAGGCTTCCTGCTGGGACGTGAAGCGGTTAGTTACTTCAACAACAACCCTATCCAAATCTGCCCTAGTAATTGCTGCGGGCTGTTCTGTGGCAGGAGTGGTCGGATTAGCCTGTCCTTCATTTGTTACTGCTACTGGAGGAGGACGATTTACTTGATTCGTGGCAGCTGGATCCGGAAGACTGCTGGATGCGATGTTTTTTCCTTTGTTAACATCTTTTCTCTGTTTGGGAGGCATGTTTTCCAAGTAGCGAACGATGCTGTTAGGAAAAATGTTAAGTGGATGAAGCTGAAGCTTTGAGCTTCTTGCTCTCAACGAAAGCACCAAAAAGTTTGCACAAAAAATGGACAAACACCTCAAAGTCGTATGATTTAGTAGATCTTATGTGGTTCTTAGTGATTTGGGTGATTTATGCAAATATATAAAAAGCAGGGGCTAAACTGTAAAAAGACACGCAGATTTATAGTGGTTCAGCCAGAATGTGCCTACGTCCACTTCATATGTTATTTCTCTTCTCTTGTTTAGATTACAAGTACAAAGCTTTGATACAAGTAAAAGAAAGTTGTTTGAAAGTTCTCTCCGTGCTTGAGCTCTCAAACTTGTCCCCCATTGTTGTACCCCTGCCCCTCTATTTATAGAGTGAGGCTGGGGGTAGGGGTCTTGGAGGTATATAGCAGCTGGCGGGCCTGGGCTGACATAATCTGGCCTGGTGGATCTGGTCCGGTTTCCTTTGGTTCGGTGGTGAGATGAGTGGTCTGGTGGTGAGATGTGTTGCTTCGTTCGGTGGAGACTTCATTCGGTGGATAGGTTTGGACCGGTGGGGAGTTGGTCCGGCATAGGCTGGTTCGGTGGAGGTTGGTCTGGTCGTAGGTTGATCCGGTGGAGATTGGTTTGGTCGTAGGTTGATCCGGTGGAGATTGGTTCGGCAAGCAATGGAGTGGTAGGTTGCGAATTGGTTCGGTTGTGAGTGGGATGTGCGTTGATTCGGCAGTGAGTGGAGTTGGTTGGAGTTCGATTTGGCGGGACCTGGTGCGGTGGTGGAGAAAATACACCCACAGTTATATTAAAATAAGAGAGAGAGAGAGAGAGAGAGGAAGATGATGAAAATTGATGTAAGAAGGTTTAATTGATGGGGAAGTTGAATTTATGCCTATTTAGATATTTTCGACATCTCGCTACACAACAATTTGTTTGCATACAGGCCGCGAATGACTAAAGAAAATTATGGTCGCACTCAAAAATGTGATAATATCTCAAAACAATAATAATATACACAGGCTATCGTATTTGTGAAATTACAAAAATACCACCGTTTGCTGCAAAATCGTCAAACGATAAATTTGCATATTTTCCAAATTAAAATTATGAAAAAAATCAAAAAAATTAAATTAAAAATATGTCAATAAAAATTGAGTTATTAAAATAAATTTTCTTATTATTTATTCGAATAATTTATTATTGTTTATAAATTTATAAAATGAATTCACCGTTATTATTAATTAATTAAATGGAGCTAAATAAGACCGTTAAATCAATTTAATTAATATTCAATTCATAATCCAAAATTTTAAATCACTGTTCAAATATTAAATTCACAATCCAAATATATAAATAATCCCTATATTTGAATTCAAGTTTTTAGACCTTGAAAACCAATTATTTCAATATTTAAAATTTATTAAATATTCAAAATCGAACAACAAAATTCCGGGTTGTTACATTCTCCCTCTTAAAAGAATTTCATCCTTGAAATTCTCAAGATGAGAAAAATGCCTCCAACCCTTAAACTTATCAAAATTAATTAGTTGAAATGGATTATTAAATCTCTAAGTCTCTTAAAGTTACAGAAAATTTCGGCAGCATCTCCTTTGCGAGACTCAATTGGAAAAACTACAAATCGCCACTATGGGCCCAAACCAATAAAAGTAACAAAGCCCAAAAGTGGCCTTTCATATCTGGGGCATAAAATCATCAACAATAATAACATAAACATGTGCCTATTAGTTGTGCAACCAACTCTACTCATGAAACCAAAAGCATCATACTAGCATTTGCTTCCCTGAACCTGCATCTCACTTATAAATGATATCAAACCAAATAACTTGCATTTCTAATGTTAAAAGCATATAATTATATTAAAGTTGTATGATGCACATATACCATTTGTACGTAATACCCAATCCGATAACTAGCTAGATTATACAAATTCACTTTCGAACTAGTATCGCCCACTCGACCACTCTAGTGCATACTCTGATTCGGTTCCTTGATTAGATGCCTCCACTCTCCTTGCATAGCCATAACTATGATAGAAAAAGTGTTTATTGTCAAGAATCGAGTTGAAAATCCTTACTTAGATCGGTGTAAATCACCTCGAATCCGTGTACTCGAATCTGGATCAAAATCGGTTATGCGAATAAAATGATCTACATACAACTTACGTATTTATTCCATTGGTTTTTCTTAATTATGCCAATTACTTTTTATTCACATTTATGTTAAATCATAATTTATTGCACCAATAGTATTACATTTAATACTAAAATTACTCACTAACCATTTCATACAACTTTTACCTAAGTTAAATTCCATTCCTTAACTCAAGTTCATATTAATATAATACTATCCTATGTCTAAAAGAGTATGTATATACAAAATTTCAGTTCTGGTTTATTTACCCTGAGTGTCCAACAAATTTAAAATTTGGTTTAACATACTATTTTTCAAATTTATTAGTTATAAAAATTTATTCTTTTATGTTTTCACAAAACACTTAGCTTAAATTCCTTAATAAACTCGGAAGTTTCCAATTGTCTAAAATCGTCAAAAATTCCATTTTATTTCAATAAATGAAAATTATTAATCAACATATAAAAATGAGATACATAAACCAAACTATCCTAAAGGATAGGATACAAGAGTCCATAATATCACTTAACTGAAAATTTAGGAAATAAACACCCAGTTTTATTTCAAAACATTTGAAGTAATAATATACACATCTTTTTTATATATCAAATCATAGTTTTGGAACTTAAAACAAATTTATTTTTACAAAGACCACTCTGAAGTAAAACTACCATGGTAGTAATTCCTCACTTAGAAACTCGAAAATGAACGCCGATGATGCTGTAGTCATCACTAGAATTATTTTTCAGCGACAGATGTGAGTTCAATGCTTTCCTTTTAAAATTCCCCTTTTTTAGAATATTTATGTACATGAATACTTGTAAATAATACTAACATTATTTTCTCCAGAACTTTGGAAAATAATTTTTAAAGATACCAGGATTTAAGTTCTCAAATTATCAACTTTAAATATTTTTTATTTATAAACCATACTTATACACTTGCAATTCTCAAATGTACATCTTTTTTATATTATAATAAATAACTCTTATTAAATTTTAATTTAAACCCAACATTATCACCAATCACCTGATAGTCAAACTGTGAAACTGAATTCACATGGTGTTCGTATTTAATTTAACCAAAACAATAAATGCTCATAAACTATCTGAGCACAAACAATAGTCAATACTCCTAAACTAGACGAGCATGGCAAATCAATCAATAAATGATAATAACTTAATATTATTATTTCCTAACAAACACATTATAGATTACTATATTAAATTTTTGAAAATTATTCTTTTATGTATAAAATATATAATCTAGGTAAATTATTTCATTTTAGCACTTTCAAAACAATATTGTGTTGGTTTGTCTTGTTCAAGTGATTAGAAATCCCTATCGATACAGTTGTTCCTTCTGTATCGACCAGAATTCATAACCCACTCAACCGATAAACCAACAGTATAAAATACATTTATAACAGTAACAAATATGCGCTCTTATATATACACTCAAACTCATTCTAGGGTATTACTAAACCTATCCTTAATGAGTCTAAGCTAGGTGTTTGTTGAACCTAAGCTCTGATGTCAAGTGTAACGACCCACCTTTCTGATCCTCAAAAGTTGATAGTAATACATCCATAGTATTCATGTGCCGAGCATCTAAGTGCCGAAAAGACAGATTTGTTGGGGGAAAAAGAAAGAAAAGACAGAACATAATCTCTCATTGTGATGAGCAATATGTATAATATAGAACAGTTCTTTACAAAATAAAATTGTAATATACATACATCAATTAGATTATATAAATCTATCATCAGCCTAGATAGTTATAACAACCTGTCCTCACAAAAGCTAATAAATATAACAAATGCATTGGAAAATAAAATATACGTGAATACGTCTCAGAGGCATCCATCTCGTATCCTGAAGCTCCAAAGCATCCAAAATAAATCTGGAAAACATGCTCGGGTTGACCTGAGCGTTATAAGAAAAATAAATCCTGGATCAGTCTGGTAAACCAGCATGAGAAACATACAACATATGGATTTTAATGTTGTAAAACATAAAGGTATCTCGTAAGACCACGCCGCACACAAACACGAATGGGTTTTTACCTTATAATAACAATATTATTTCTATAAGAAATCCATTGATATTATAATAATGTTAGGTTTAAAATAAATATTGAATATAGTTGGAATGCTTGCATCTCATGTTCCAACATAGTTGGTGTTATCCGTCATTTTAACCCGGATATATTGAATTGATTCCACAAGTCAGATATGACTGCCATCAAGGTCGATGACTCCAGAGTGGTGATTATGGGGCCCAAAAGTCAAGTACATATGGTAATATGAAGTCAGGATTGAATAGAATTGACAGATGTGCAATATAGAATGTTCAAAGTATGAAATATGGTTCAACGCATAGGAGGGGTCGACATAGATTGGCTCCAACAAGAGGGATCGGTATGTTTCGAAGTACAAGAGCATTCTTGTGGAAAACAATCAATATCTCAAGATCTACAAGTCTAATCCCTATGAAATTTGAAGAGCAAGATATAGGGACCCTAGGGAACCCACCTTAGGGATCGCACATCAAAAGGACAAATTTGGAGGGATCGGTATACATCCCTTGGAAGAGATCGGTAGAGAACAACATGCAAGCCACGTTGAATCAAAGATCAAGCAATAAGTCGAGCTTCAATGACCCAAATGACATGAAAATTGAAGGCTAAACATAATTTGTACAAGGAAGCCACCATAGGGATCGCTCCCTAAAATTCGACCAAAGAAGGGATCGGTACTGATCCCTCCTCTTTAGGAATTGGGTCTAGCCATCCCTCTAGTGGGCCTATATGGTTTAGAAGGTCCTTCAGCCGAGATTTCAGGGAGATATTTGGTCATCTTCATCTATAAATACTTGCTTTGTGGGTCATTCTGGGATCTTTACGCTGCTTGTTACTCTAGAATCCATTATAATCAAGTACTAACTTATTTCTACTGTTGTAATCACATTCACAAGTGGTACTAAAGGATAATCTTCAAAGTGAACATAGGCATACAACGCCGAACCACTATAATTATTTTTGTCTTTGATTATTGCTTATTCTCTTTTGCTTACTTATTCATCTACTCAGTTTAATTTTTCTTTTCTTCACTTACGTCTTTACAAAAAACTATTCTTGGGTGTTTGTGACCATTTTAGGCCCAAACATTTTGGTGCTCTAACTGAGAACCTTGATTCTCAGCTTATTAGGATCCCTTTACTGCTACTGGATTGGATATATCCCCTAAAGAAGATTTGCAGTTATCTTCAAGGGGTTGCTCATACTACTCAGATTTGTAGAAATCCAAGCAGAGCTATCAACAATGGTAAGGAATACAAGATCTACTTCTCAGAACGTGGAAGGAAATGAGAACGCTAGCATCTAGCAAGGAGGCCCAAACAATTAACCAATGGATGTGAATGCTGAACTAGTTGAAGTTTAGAATCCCACTGATTCTATTACAAGAGCTGAATTTCATAATCTAATTAGAGAGCTGATGGAGGGCTATCGACGACAATTAAATCATTAGATTCAGACCAATATCAATTTAATGAACCAACTTAATCAGCAGCAACGAGGGAGACCTAGGAGGGACCGCACTCCTTACTCGGCATCGGAGAGTTCAAGCTCATCAGACGAGTATCACAGGCATAGGCATCGTAGAACCGATGAATACCGCATAGAAACTTTGGGGAATCAACCGGTAGACCATCGTGGTCTCCCAGGATCGATCTATTCCGATCCCTCTATAGTGATTGGCACTGATCCCTCTCCCAAAAGAGGGACCCAACACATACATCATAGGAATTAAGCTGGAGTTGCTTCAGTTAGTTTGGATGCTGGAGTTTAATTAAATGTTGATGAAGTGCTTCCCCGGAATGACGATGAAGTGAATTTACAAGATATAGATCAGGAAGATGGTGAACCAAGAAGGTGTGGAACGGCCCGCAGACATCGACCGGACCATTCACGTGAGGTGGAACACGACCACCGCTTGGCACCAACTATCCAAACACCGGACTTATCGGCAATGGTCGGACAGTTTGTGAGAGAGAGCCAGGGATTAACTAACACTGACTGGGGAATCTCGAGAAGCCAGACCACGTTCATTGATAATGTTTTACATGCAAAGTTTTCAAGGAGGTTCAACATGCCATCGATGCCCACCTAGAAGGAAAAACCGACCCTAGACAGCATATCATGAGATACGAATGGTTGATGGATTCCACGCAAGCGGATGATGCAACCAACTGTAGATGCTTTCCCATAACTCTTTGGAATAACCATAATGTGGTTCACAAGATTGCCCCCATAATCAATTTCTAGACTCGATGATTTGGCAATAAGGTTTGTGGAGAAGTTCCAAATGCATGCAACTCGCCCCAAAGATGTAATGTCCCTTTCCAGCATGATCCAGGTTTCAGGAGGATCATTTAAAGATTATTTGGAGAGATTTCATACAACTGTTATGGAAACCAGTAATCCGAATGACCATGCAATATTGGTGAACGTGATGAGAGGGATAGATCCGAAATCTGATTTCAGCGATTGGTTAGCTGGTAAGCCACCCACAAAGTTGGAACGCTTTTACACAAAGGTGGCTCGGTATCTGGGAATGGAGGAAGCTAGGTCCTCTAGGAAGAAGAATGTTATGGGACCGAGTGGAGAGGGAGTATAGAGTAATATCGCAGTAAAGCAGTCTGATGATATCTTTGGATACATTCAAGTAAATGTTCAAAACAAGCTGAATCAGCAAAAGAAAGGCGGAGATATGGGCCAAGAACGAAAGAGGGATTCTAGAAGAGGGAAGCCTAGGATTTCGATGTACGATACTTACATGCTGTTGAATACATCCTTGGAGAATATCTATTTGTCTACCTATAATACCATGGAATACAAGAAGCTGCCTCCAAAAGAATCAACCGAGAAGCAGAAACAAACCAGAAGATATTGTCGGTTCCACGAATGCTATGGACATGGCATGAATGAAGGCAGGCATCTCTAGGATATTAACGAAAAACTAATTCGAGAAAGGAAGTTGCAGCAATTTGTAAAGACCCCATAGGATGGTGGACAGGGGACATCTGACCCTAACCGAGGACAAGCATCGCGCAGAGCTAAGGAGCATACACGAACTGGTGGAACATTGGTAATAAATACAATAGTCGGAGGACCACACCCGACAGATAAGAGTTGGCATGAGACAAAGCGCTACGCTAGCGCGATTAAGCATGTGGATTTTGAATATTATTCGAATATAAAAGATGGAGCTCTGGAAAATAGCAACGTACAGTGGCATATGATATCGTGTTTAGAAACAGAGATGCAGACAAGGTGGAGGCTCCAGCGATCGACCCAATGGTCATTTCAGCCATGATTGGCCCCGCTTTGGTGAGAAGGATATTGATTGATTGTGATAGTTCTGTAAATATAATTTTCAAAAAAGCCTACGATAAGATGACGATGGAAGCCAAGGACTTAAAACGGTCTAAAGCCGGAATACACGGTTTTAACGGTGTTGCAACTAAAGCCGTTGGTTATGTTGAATTACCTGTTGAGTTAAGAGAAGGTGACCGTAGGAGAGTGCGAATCTTGCCGTTCGTTGTTTTGGATATTGATTCTCCGTACAATGATTTTCTGGGCCAACCGGCCCTAGCTGAATTCTAGGTAGCCCTTGCCCCATGGTGTTTGACTTTGAAGTTTTCGACAAATAATGGTGTAGGCGATTGGACGTGCCTGTTATGTAGCTAAGTTGAGGGATGCTCAACGCAGAGAGAAAGGTAAGGGTGTGGACAACTATCCACATCCAAGCTACGAAAGATTGACAACTAGCGCCCTAGCCTTGGCTTGGGCACCACAGTCGGTTCTATAGAGATATAGATCTGAGAGATGATAAGGAGGATCCCAACGAGACCAAGGCTACACTAGCTGAGCTGACGATTGACGTCATAGTTAACCATGACGACCCATCAAGGGTCCTAAAGATTGGATCATAGCTCAGCACCTCGATGATGAAAGAACTTGCTGGATTTCTCTAAGTGAATCTAGACGTGTTCACTTGGACTCACTCTGACATGTGTGGAATCTCGCCTGCCATTGCGAGCCATGCATTGAATATCGACCCGATGCATGTCCCGGTGAAACAAAAAAGACGCGGCATGGATCCAGAGAGATCTGCTGCTCTCAAAGAGGAGGTGGATAGACTTAAAGACAACGGGTTTATTCGTGACGCCCTCTACCCTAAATGGGTATCTAATCCTGTGCTTATGAAAAGGCGAACAGAAAATGGAGAATGTGCATTGATTACTTAGACTTGAACAAGGCATGTCCGTAAGACAGTTTTCCCCTTCCAAGGATCGACCAGCTGGTGGACTGAACCACGTGACATGAATTTCTATCTTTTATGGATGCATAGTCAGGACATAACCAAATCCTTATGCACATTCCCGATCAAGAGCACACTAATTTCATTACCGATGTTGGATTATATTGCTATGTGGTGATGCCGTTTGGACTGAAGAATGCAGGAGTGACTTACCAGCGCTTAGTCAACATAATGTTTAAAGAATAGATTGGAAAAACGATGGAAGTATATGTGGATGATATGCTCGTGAAGTCACGACGATCAAGTCACGACGATCAAGAGACCACATTAGAGACTTAGAAGAAATGTTCAGCATCCTCCGACATTACAAGATGAAAATTAATCCTTTGAAGTGCTCTTTTGGCATAGAATCAGGGAAGTTCTTGGGTTTTATTGTTAACACCCGTGGAATGGAAGCTAATCCTGAGAAGATTCAAGCTACCCATGATATCCAAGCGCCAAAGGCTATCAAACAAGTATAGATTTTGAATGGGAAAGTTGCTGCCATAAGCTGATTCATTTTCAGAGCTACCGACAAATGCATTCCTTTCTTTAACTTGATTAGGAAAGGAAAACGATACTTTGAATGGACACAGAATTGTAAATACTCATTTCAAGCTTTGGTGAATCACTTGGAGTGACCCCCCATCTTGTTAAAGTCGGTGGATTATGAAGATTTATACATCTATTTGGCCATGTCCGTACATGCTATAAGTGCCGCATTATTTCGTGAGGAGAATTGAATTTAGAGATCGGTTTATTACGTTAGTAAGCGATTGACAGGAGATGAAAGGAACTATCCAAAAATAGAAAAAATGGCACATTGCTTGCTAATTGCATCACAAAATCTCTAACCATACTTCTAGGCACACCCGATTAATGTTTACACCGACCAACCATTATGACAGGTCCTACAGCGACCTAAGACGTCTGTAAGATTTCTCAAATGGAATATCGAGCTTAGTCAATTCGATATCACTTATCTCCCTCGAAGGGCTATCCAGGGTCAGGCACTGGTAGATTTTATAGCAGAATTAACTACGCAGGATGATTCCTCGGAGAGCAGCGAAATCCCTACCATACGGTGGAAATAGTATACTGATGGAGCGTCCAATGATCATTGTTCTGGAGCAGGAATTATGCTTGTAACTCCCAAAGATTGATCAATCTGTTATGCTTTAAAACTTGTCAACGAAGCTGAGTATGAGGCTTTGATTGCTGGACTTAAACTCACTAGAGAACTGGGAATAAAGTCTCTTGAAATCTTTTGCAATTCACAATTGGTAGTATACTAAGTCAGGGGAGATTATCAAGCTAAAGGACAATGGCTTGCTCCATACCTTACCCAAGTCCAAGAGTTGTTGTCTGAATTTGAGTACTATGACATTTCACATACTCCACGGGATTAAAATAGAGAGGCTGATTCATTGGCAAAGTTTGCTAGCATCGGCAACGCATAATAGATGGGTTGGTTCCAGTCGAAGTATTAAATGCCTCAATTATAAACCTAATAGAAATCGACCGGGGACTAGAGACGGAGCCTGAGAGGGAATCGTGGATGACTCTGATTAAAAAATATTTGCTACAGAAGTCCTACTCGAACAAAGGAATGAAAAGCGACAAGTCCTTCGTAAAGCTTCACGATATATCATGCAAGAAAGAGTTATGTACATAAAGGGTTTGTCTATTCCCCTACTCTTGTTTATCGCTTATGATGAGATAAAACAGGCCCAAAATGAAGTTCATGAAGGGGAATTTGGTGATCACACTAGGGGGGCAAACTATAGCAAAGAAAATACTCCGCTACCGGTATTATTGGCCAACCGTCAATCGAGATGCTGCTGACTATGTAAGGCGATGCAACAAGTGCCAGATATATGCAAAAGTTCCAAGAGCTCTATCGACGGAAATCATGCAAATGATCAACCCATGGCCGTTTACCATGTGGGGTATAGATATTATCGGTTCCTTATCGATCTCTAAAGGTGGTGCAATGTACGCTATCGTCGTAGTTGATTACTTCACCAAATGGGCCAAAGCAGAACCATTAGCCACGATCACAACCAAGAAAGTAATCAACTTTATTGTCCAAAACATCATCTGTCGCTTTGGTCTTCGATGAACTGTTATAACAGATAATGGGACTCAATTCGACAGTACTGAATTCAAAGACTTCTGTCAGGGGTATCAAATTAAAAGAGGTTTGCAGTAGTTGCTCACCCTCAAGCGAATGGGAAAGTTGAAGCCATGAACAAAATTATAAAGTCCATTCTGAAGAAGCGTTTGGAAAAGGATAGAGGCAAGTGGGTAGATGAACTCCCGACCGCACTATGGGTTTACAGGATCACCCACAAGTCAGCGAATGGCCATACTCCATTCTCCCTTGCTTACTGTTCCGAGGCCATCATTCCTGTTGAGCTCGGAGTTCCTTCTCATCGAGTGACTTACTACGATCCCAAAACAAATAAAGATCTCCTCTTGGAATCTCTCGACTTTATAGATGAGAAGCGCGAGGAAGCCGATTTGAGGGCAGCTGTGCATCGACACCGAGTCACCCGATACTACAATATTAAAGTCAGACCTAGAACCTTTGAAATCGGCGATCTTGTCTTGAAACGGGTTTTTCCTATCCCGTCATACATGAATCCAATCTGGGAAGGACTGTATGTCATTGAACAGAGGCTTGGAGAGGGAACTTTCAAGCTAGCGACCGTTGAGGGCATCACACTCCTAAGGGCGTGGAATAGGGACAATTTTGAAACTATTTTACTTAGTTTATTTCTTTTTCATTCGGTTGTATTTGCTTTCAGAATTTGCTTTAGCATTTGACTTTCTAGTTATGTAATAAGATAGATTATGTAATTCCTATCCATTTAGCAAATAAGGTTTTGAACTTCCTTTATATTTATGTTTGCTATAGCATTATGTATTAGTTACATGGCGAAATTGGTTGATGTTGATATGTCTGAACTGATTCCTAGAGTTTGGAATTAAACAATTATGCTAGTTCCCAATGGGACTAAACAAGATTAGCATGGCCCTCGTGTAAGGATGACACACACAAATCGAGAAATTATCTGATTGTTTATTTGGTAACTCTCATTCATAATCCAAAAGACGGGATACATAATAAGGAATGGATGTAACTCACTCATCTGATGATCGAATAAATCCCACCGAACTATGGGACTGAAATAAAATAAGAGCGATCGTGACATGACTGATCGCTCGCTAAATCAAGCCCTGGACCTTGGGGACAAATCAATCAATTAAGGAAAGTATGATCCGACTGCTTTTTGAAATAACTCTAAGTCCCTAGGGTGCGGACTAGAGTATAAACATAAATCGGGTGTGAATCGACCACCCGCAAAATAACTCTAAATCCCCAGAGTATGGACTAGAGTATAAACATAAATTAGGTATGATTCGACCACCCACTAACTAACTCTTTATATTGTGGATATGAGTATAAACAGGTAGATGGGTGCGATTCGACCACCCACCAACTAACTCTTATCCCCAGAGTGCGGATATAAGTATAAACAGATAGATGAGTGCGGTTTGACCATTCACTATTCCATGAACTCTGGCCTGAAACCGACAGGAGGAGTATAAACTCGCTAAGGATGGAGTTCGACCATCCAAAATCTAACCCCGCTAACCCAAAACTGGGGGCAGGAGTATAATTACTCAAACTGTTGAATTCAACGGCGTAACACTAAGGCTCGAGCCCATTGTTTGATGCGACTCAAGGCCACGACCACATGGAGACCTTGGGATAGAGCTAGTGGATTGTTATCAGAATTAACGAACAACGAATTACAAATACATTAAACAGAAAGTAATAGTTCAACTACTTAAATAACAGTTCACATGAGAGCTCAATAGAAAACAACACTTTTATTCACATAATAAGTTTCAAAATTATGGTACAAGTTTATTCAAAAACCGAGGGTCGTACCTGTACAACCATGACTAAAAAAACAACAAACTAACAGTTATGCAAACTATGTACACACCGATCCAAGCGATGGCTATTTCTTCGATCTTCTCACCTTTTTGGATTTCTCAGGAGTGGCGCTATTTGAACTTCTACTTGTTCTCTTCCTTGATCCTTTACCACCTTTTGACGGGAGAGCGTTCGAAGCTTAGAGGGAATTCTCTAGGCATCGACCCACCAGGCAGAATAACTTGTAGTGGGACGAGGTGTGGATCATCAATGTCCACCTCGGTGGGCTCAGCTTTGGCTTTTCTCTTCAACAACTCCTCCTTCTCAATGTGCTCCTTCAGGCTGATCTCATCACTGCGTTTTGGAGGTGCAGGTAATCAAAACATCATCAGATTCATCCACCGATAGTGGATCTTCGGCCTTATCATTGTCGAGTGCTCTGATTACTTGAGCATTGAGCCCTGGAACATCGGTGGGCATCGAAATCTCTATTGATTTTGCTTGTTGCTCCATGGCAGCGTCACTTTTAGGAGTTTGCCGGGACCTAGAAGACCTATAGATTTGTAAAAACAAGGAGATAAGACTAAAACCATTGGGCATGAAGAACAAAACCTCTCGACGAGTGGAGAGCAAAGTGTAATAACTGCATTCGGCTGGTTTTCGGTTGTCGCCGGAGTTGCCCCCTTCCAAAGTAGGGGTCGGCACTTTAGATTGGTAACCAGGTTTATCAGGATTGTAGCTCAAGTCTTGCCCCGGGCCAAAATAAACTGATGCTCCAGCCGCTTGGAAAGAAGAGGGACTTTTGGGATCAAACTTCGAGAATTCAGCAATATTTTTCCCTTTACTGGAAGGTGCTAAAATGTCAAAATATCGCAGTCTCGCGGCGGCAAGGTCTAGGGGTTCATTTCCGCAAAGGATCTCCCGCATTAATTTCTCTTCATCTAACTCGGCTTCGCCCGCTCCCTCCTTTTCATCTCGACAATGTACTCCCAAGCTTCGACGAGTGACTCAAGATAACCTTCGCCAAGAAAAATCAAGTCGTGGTGGATAAGAACTTTAGCATTGTATTCGATGATCAATGGATCAAACATTTCCTTAATTTCATTTCGACTGGACTCTTTAGCATCCTCCACCTGGGCTTCAATTTGTTTTTTCATCTCCTTGCGGCCTGCCTCTCTTTCCTCTTCTTTGAGGGCTTTTATTTTTGCGAGTTACTCGTCAAGTTTGATTTTCAGACTCCTGGCTTCAATAGCCTCCTCTCAATACCTCTGTGATTCTTTCTGAGCATCGATCTTCTCTTCCCCTTCTTTCCTAAGAAGCTCTTCAAGCTCCTCAATGTGACATGCAAAGATATCTTTCTCCTTTTGCAAGGAATCCTTTTCTAGAGCGAGTACACCATTGCGATTGAGGGTAGCATCGAGTTCCTTCTTATGGGCAGCTTCTAAATGACTCACTGCCTCAGACGTTTCCTTGGCACTTTTTTCTGCCTCGGCAAATTTTGTTATCAACTCCTATATCTCATTATCTTGGTGCTTGATTATATATTTATCATGGATCGCCTCTAGCTTGAGACGATCTATTTCATATTGTCGCTCGATTGACACCTCATAGATTTTTTCCGCTAAGTGCTGGAACGACTCATTCTACATGAAAACGTTGTTAACACATATGAGAGAGCATGCTTTGGCGTGCCCCAGGATCATATGAATTGTGGGAAGGAACTTAAGCGTGTCAAAACTGATATTTGGGAAAGTAGCCTTAAGTTCGGTCAATTTCTCTACTATTGAAGTATCGTGAGCAGCGGTCAGCAAGGATGGATCGAAAGGGGCAATTAGATGCTTGCTCGATCTGTCGTCACGAGGTTGCCTGGAGGTGCAAAAACCATAGTACTGCTCATGTGATACGGCAATTTGAAGTCCCTGATAGGAAGTTTGATCTCCACTGTAAACAGGAAGATTAGGCTGATCTTCCTGATGGAATGACTGAGGCTGGGACTTACGATTGGATGAAGAAGGTTCCCTTGAACGATGACTTTTTTTCCCGGCCGTCGTCTCTTTTCCTACGCCTGCCTGATTCTAAGCCATGGATAGATCCATAATGCATCGAAGAGCCCCTTAGGCGATCAAAAGCTCGAGATTGAGTCATTGCACCTACAAAGTCCAAACGAGAATGTATAGGTAACCATTATACAAAAGATAGATGAAGAGCGTGTAGTGGAGTGCACGTAATTGTAAGTGTCCTAGTGTCCCCCCGATAGATCAGTAGCTATAGCCTTACTTATAGGTGTTTTCTTTCCTCTATTGGTAGGAAGAATGCCATCATCACTCCTGACAGGAGAATTATGCCCCTTGATATTGATATTTGGGAAGTCATAAGTCATAATGTCACCGGGGATCTAGAGATTTGAAAATCCTTTCATTGAACTTTCTAAGTGTTGGGAAGATGACTCTTCGTCAACAAAAGTTATAACAAATTCAGTATCCTTAGCAGTTTTTCTTCTGCAAAGTTTATACGCCAGCTTCTTCCTTCTCTTAGTTGGCATTTTGGATTGCGCCCCTTGTGACGGTTCGACCGCATGCGCCTTGCTTGGGCCTGCATCAGCGTTGTCAAGCTCATTGGTATGGGCATCCCTAATTTCGCCTTCTTCAACATCATCCTGAGCCCCCTCGATTGGGGCACGACAGGGTTGCTGTTATTTCTTTCTTGCTCTACAACGTTTCTCGATAATGCTGCACTTCCAGGGAGCCCAATGCTACTACCCTCTTCTAACAGCCTGAATACAGATAATAACTCGTAAGTTAGGATAAGTCTAATGTCCCTATCTTCGACAGGGATGGCACGAATTGCAGAGATCGCTTTTGAAAATCTAATGCCCTCGGGACGTGGGCAGACACCTGTAGATATTCAGGATGTTAGTGGTTCAAAAATATGACTTGGATTAACTGATTTAAAAGTGAAGCAAAGACAACACTTACGTCCTTTCAACCATCACCTTGCGAAGCCAGGTGGACACCGAACATAGAATCACTCGTGTTTGAAAAGAGAAAGTTTATTCCAAGCACCCGTTAAGACTTGGCAGTTGAGTGAAGGCTCAAGGAAAACGTAGGAAGGACTTCCTGACCATCGTTTAAAGTTATTAATGAACCTTATGTCCTCCGGAGTTAGCGGGCGAAAAAGAACGCTCATGAATAGTAAAAAAGTTCCATGGAGGAAGGCGTAGTTGTTTGGGTGAAGTTGAATGGGAGCTATTCCAAGATATCTTAACATTTCCCGAATAAAAGAATTGAAAGGCGGCACACATCCGGCCCAGCACATGAATTTGTTGCACGTTGTGTACCCTTCCGGGAGCAAGTGAGGCATGTCATTTATCGAAGGAACCAGGACGTCTATGAATGGAATTTCGTGTATGGAACATAGCCTACGAAGGGCAGCCGCACCGATTCGGGAGGCTAGAGAATCTATCGGGTTATCCAAGAAAATGGCGCCTTCTACTACGTCGGGCGCAGGACTTACATCCTCCGCCGAGAGGATGGGAACATCCAAAAAAAGGTTGACCGACAGGCTAGAAACTTCCGTTTGTTCGGCCTGATGACTAGGAGAATGCCTGCCAGATGTAGTAGCGGAGCTCGATTTTGCTTTAGGATTGCTATGCTGCGAGGCTGGTCCAGAAACTGCAGATAAACACTCCGATCATCTTAAGTCCATATTAACTATACTCAATGGACGATCGAGATTAGAAAATTACATGTTCCCCCTGTGTAAAGTGTGAGCTAGTGCGGTGTAGTGTATAATAGAAATAAACAGTTTAAAATCAGACAACGAAGTAAAATGACTAGACTTTGGATTCCGACTAGAGTGATCGTCATCGCTGACCATCTCAATTGGCGAAGAGATTGATCGGTTGTAAAAGCCTTGGGATTGACTATCGGCATATCAAAGTGTGAAAATCTATTATTCAGTTCCATGTGCTAAGTTTTAGTTCATTTTGAAAGTTCCAAGGATTTGATTGTTCAATCTCAAGTTCAGTAGTGAGTATGCAAGTCCCGTTGTTCATTATCATCATATGTTCAAGTTCATTGAAGTGGATTAGTAGTAATTGTTCAAATAAGTAAGTTTGGATTAGGTTTCAAGTTAAAAGAGCATGTATGCCGATCCCTATGTGCCGACCCCTCTATGTCGATCCCTACAGCATTACGACCAATCCCTCTCTCCAAACATAGGACACCGATCTCTTTCCTTCTACAACTATGCTGATCCTACCACGCCGACTTATCACATTGATCCCTTTACTTAAGCGAAGTTTGCCAACCCCTAATCCTTTTGCTTCCTCAAATAGTACCGATACCTCTATTTCACCATCTTTCACCAAACTTCCAACACTGGTTCTCCCACGTAAGTTTTAACCATCCTCTCCTCAAATAGCCTCCTTACCAAACCCTTTCCCAAGTCATCAAACGAGGGATTGGTATTCCACTCTATCGATCCTTCTCTACTCTCCTTTCTTTCTCCCTCCTTGCTTGCCTTATTCAACCAAGCTCTGTCCCACCCCATAACTCAACTCCTCCAATTCCACTTTGGTCACATTCCATCGTTCCATCAAGCACCATCGTGATCGCCGATAGCTTAGAATCCATCATCATAACATAAAATTGAAAAGTATAACTTGAAAACTTACCTATGCGAGTATTTGAGTTAGAGTGTGGCCGAGTGTTTGGAGATCTTCGAATTGGAAGGGAGAAGAGGTGAGTTTGTGGGACAGGTTGGATTGTAGATGGATTTTAAGCTCAAGGTTGGAGGGTTCGGTTTTGTGAATGGAAAAAGAGAGTTCGGTGCAAAGGTAGATGTTAGGAAAATAAGGCAAGGGAAGTTAGAAAGGTGGAATGATGGTTTACATAAGGAAAGGGGGGTTCGGCACGTAAAATAAGCGAAGATGGTTTGGCATAAAAGGCGCCGAGTCTTAAAGCATAAATATAAAAGGAGGGATCGGCTGGCAAATAGAAGGGATCAACATGGAATGGATGAAAAGGAGGTTCGGTCTGAGTTTTCTATTTGAAGCAAAGAAAAACGGTTTGGCCTAGAACATGCCGACCCCTACTAGCGTGAAGAGAAGGAAAAAGGGTTCAACAAAGTATATGCTGATCTCTAAAAAAAAGAAAAAAGAAAATAATAATAATATTAAGTAATAGAGAGTAAGAGATCGACCATGAGTATGTACGCAAATAAGTATAGGAATGAAGATTATAAAAAGCATGTATCTACAAAATGTAATGAAATTGGTGACGACCCGTGAATGTACAAGTACGTCCGGAGCCAACGACAAGAACGTGTATATAAACGTGCACGTATATGACCGAGAAATTTTAATTTTTGAAATCAATAGAAATTAGAATCGAACCTGAAGCTTTCAAGCTCGAAGCTGGACCAAATAACCAAAACGAGTTTGACTTGCAGAACCGGACATGTATATATTAATTGATGGAATAAAGCCCTGGATTTATACCATTGGAAATCGACGAAGCGTCATGATGATCAATGAGAAATATAACACCTTGGAAATATAATTCGGTAGATGGATAGCAACTAATTCGGAAAACTGGATGGATTTCTTGTCAATGACTCTAACTTGCTTCGATTCATAGCACATCATGTTCATTACAAGACATACTTTGGGGGGCAAGTGTTATCGGGCATTTTAACTCGGCTATATTGAACTGATTCCATAGGTCAAATTCGACTGCCATCAAAGTCGATGACTCTAAAGTGCTGATTATGGGGCCTAGAAGTCAAATACTGATGGTAATATGAAGTCAGGATTGAATGGAATTGATAGATGTGCAATGTAGAATGTTCGAAGTATGAAATATGGTTCAAAGCATAGGAGGGATCGACATAGATTGGCTTCAACAAGAGGGATCGGTATGTTTTGAAGTACAAGAGCATTCTTGTGGAAAACAATCAATATCTGAAGATCAATAAGTCCAATCCCTATGAAATTTGAAGAGCAAGATATAAGGACCCTAGGGAACCCACCATAGGGATTGCACATCAAAAGGACAAGTTTAGAGGGATCGGTATACATCCCTTGGAAGGGATCGGTAGAGAGCAGCATGCAAGCCATGTTGAATCAAAGATCAAGCAATAATTCGAGCTCCAATGATCCAAATGACATGCAAAATTGGAGGCTAAACATATATTTGCATAAAGAAGCCACCATAGGGATCGCTCCCCAAAATTCGACCAAAGAAGGGATCGGTGCTGATCCCTCCTCTTTGGGAATTGGGCCTCGTGATCCCTCTAGTGGGCCCATATTGTTTAGTAGGTCCTTCAGCCGAGATTTCAGAGAGATATTTGTTCGTCTTCATCTATAAATACTGGCTTGATGGATCATTCTGGGGATCTTTACGCTACTTGTTACTATAGACTCCATTGTAATCAAGTGCTAACTTATTTCTATTGTTGTAATCAGATTCAAAAGTGATTAATAAAGGATAATCTTCAAAGTGGACATAGGCATACAACGCCGAACCACTATAAATTTCTGTGTCTTTGATTATTTCTTATTCTCTGTTGCTTACTTATTCATCTACTAAATTTAATTTTTCTTTTCTTCACTTACTTCTCTATAAAAAATATTCTTGGGTGTTTGTGACCATTTTAAGCGCAAACAGTTGGGAACAACTAAGTCTGTACGACGCTTAATGGAGAATGGATTCCATACAATGACAAGACATCGTGGTACCGTCTGCCATAGTACATCTCTAGAAAAATGTACCAAGGTCCTCACATAGAACCCCTGCCAACACAGGGCTGGTCTAGCCTTTACTAGATAGTACCGAATATTTCATCACCTCGGTTGCTTTACAATCTTTCCCGAGAGCTCTCATGCACAACAAAATCCATAAATTTATATATTTATAAGGGTGATGACAATATCCTAATGGGTGCGACTTACATAGCCCTGCCGCATATCCTCTGTTTTAGTCATTTCCGGTTGTTGAGGGTTGAGGCTACGTTTTACCTTTTTATATAGAAATCCCATTTGGAACGCTAACGTTGCCCTTTAGGCAACAATGCAATTTCAACATTCGTCCCTACAAGTTGTTCATGATATAAACAAACCGAAGGCACTACCTCTACCACATCCATTTTGTAATCACCTTTAGAATTAGTAGCAAGTAGCCCTTGCACTTTAAAGAACTCCGTATTCGATTTCATCATCTTCAAGTTGTCTCCATTTCGAACACTTAGCCTGTTCGAAGTCCATTTCGGATAATATATCTGACCCCGGTCTCTTCGAACCAACAATGATAGTTTAAAAACAGGCCAACATTTGATAATCAGTTATTTAACTATCAAATAACAAACAATTCAACCAGAGTTTAAATCAAGCATGGTTAAGTACAAAACAACTGCTATGCCTCTTTAATTAATCTTTCATTAATTAAAACCACTTTGTAAATACTTGTATCAAAATACTTTTACAAAGATATGTTCACAAACTCCCTCAAACTATTTTCAATACTTGAAATATATATATATATACACTCATCTCAACTGTATAAGTATACTCACAAGACATTTCACTTTCTAAAACCTAGAAATACCTTTCCATATTATCCCAACGGTATAAGTATATTTACAACTCTTAAGAAAGATTCCATTTTCAAAAAACATATTTATTTAGGTTAAACAAATGTCTTTAAAGCATTGTTAACAATAAACCCAAAAGCACTTTCCTTTTTGGTGTAAGTAAACGGGTCATATGGAAATTAAACCGTATATACTTACCACCACTTCTCGATTTCAAACAGTACTATCCCTCGATTAACAATGAAACCGAACAACTTAGAAAACTATCCTTGCCTCGATACACATTCTTAATTCTCGAGATAGAGACGAGTTTCCATACCTTAGAATTTGGTGTTAAGTATGAAAAGAACATTTTCCATACCGCCGTAATTTAATATGATTTTTATGGAAATTGGGTCTCAGTCTTCTAATAAATCCCTTTTATAAAATTTCGTTATAAAACTCCTTATAGTTTACAACTCCTTTATACAAATAAAATCTTTTTATATAAAACTCCAAATATACTTATAAACTACAAATTCATTTATAAAATTTCTTTTATAAAACTTGTTTCTTATTTATAGAGCTCCGTTATAAAAATCCATATATATATATATATATCCAAAACTCATTTTTATAAAATCTTATATCCTTAACACAAATCTTCGTTTCCAAATAAGATCAAATATTTGTATGAAACGATCATTTTCTATATCATCCTAAATTCACAAATGAAATTAATTATTCTAATTTATCAAAATGATATTAATCTCCTTTTTATAAAATATCATTTATAAAACATTTCTTTTATTTATAAGACACAATTTATAAAACTATATTTTACTGATAAAATAATATTGTATAAATCTACCCTTTTATATAACATTTCATAGGAACATTTCACAATATATATTCCAAAATATTTCTACCATCTTTTAAATGCAAAATCCCTTTAAAATAAAATATAACCCTTTTTATTTCCTTTTAAAAATAAACATTTATTATTAGAATAATTTTCTATAAAGACCAATACTTCCAAAATAATTATAAAATCATTTACTTATATATATATATATATATATATAAAATAAAAAGAATAAATAAAGAAGTTCAAAACTCGTTTTAATTAAATATCATAGAAATTCCAGAAAAGTCAGAATTAAATATCATTTTACGAAACGAAATCGTTTCCAAATCAAACAAGACTTATAGTATTTTTCTCAAAATACTATAACAAGGCTAGTAGTTACTATATCACTTAACCGGTGCTATTACTACATTTTCACTAAAAAGGTTTAACTTTTAACATATGCTGGTGTCACAACGAATATGGTCCAACCATTAAATGTTGACATTTAACAATCTATAAATAGATATATAATTGAAGTGAAATCAACAGATATATAACTAGAAAAAAACAAATGTCAAGAAATCCGGATTTCTCTACTAAATTCCTATATTTTCAATTTAAATAT
The DNA here is from genome assembly GCA_030737815.1 of Allium fistulosum. Lineage (NCBI taxonomy): Eukaryota > Viridiplantae > Streptophyta > Magnoliopsida > Asparagales > Amaryllidaceae > Allium > Allium fistulosum. Next base: position 800,928,333 of record CM060903.1, on the reverse strand, counting down.
CAATCGTTCAAAAGCAGATATTTAACCAAATCAACCAAAAATTCATCCAAACATAAACATTAAATTTTATCTACTATATAACATACTGATTATCCAAAAATGTGAGTTTAACTCACCGAAATTCCAGTTGATGCTTCTTCCACTTGCTCCAAATTCAACAAAACCAGTTCCATCGTGTAGCTATCGCCATTAGGAGCGCAAGCAAAAGACCGTGTCTCAATTAGACCTCGTATGAGAGAGTTATTCAATTTATAAGTTACTAAAATTTAAATAATAATTAATTTCATTTTAATTACATCATCAAGATAATTACCCTAATTAAAACCTAATCCTTCTTCTCAAAACCTTTCCTGCTCTAACCAGAGACCAACCCACTCCATACCCGTGCCTTCCACCTCGCTTCTCCAGCTCGATACTCCATGAAATGCCACGAGACCACCACCAATCACCTCCTTTTCGTGAGGGCTTCGCCTAAGGTCCGACCAAAACGCGTGTGCCTCCCGCATAGAAACGCGACCTAGCTACATCGATAGTGACCCCCAAATGGCGTGTGACACATTTCATTCCCGAACTCTACCAAAACTTGGCCGCAGGTGCCCCTCCATCCCAAGAACACAAATCCAACCTCCAACCGAGCAAATGCTGCCTTCATCCATCACCACGCCCAACCCTAGCTTCAACCAAGCATTGTTCAAACTTCCTAGTGACCACAACATCACTGAACTTAACAAAATTGGGATATGCATGTAGATCTCTCCATTCCGGATCCAACGATCCTTGCTTTACATTTTTTTGTTAAGTATTTGAATTAATATAATTTTTTGAAGAGGTGGTTTTCATTTTCTTTTACTGTTTTATTAAAATGAGAGAGAGAGAGAGAGATGATGAAAATTGAAGTCAGAAGGTTGAATTGATGAGGGAGTTGATTTTATGCTTATTTAGATATTTTCGGCATCTCGCTATACATCAATTTGTTCGCGTACAGACCACGAACGACAAAACAAAAATACAATCGCACTCAGAAATGCGATAATATTTCAAAACAATAATAATATACATTGGTTATCATATTTTGTAAAATCACAAAAATACCACTATTTGCTATAAAATCCTCAAACGATAAATTTACATATTTTCCAAACTAAATATTATAGAAACTCAAATAAATTAAATTAAAAATATGTCAATAAAAATTGAGTCATTAGAATAAATTTTCTTATGATTTATTCGAACCATTTATTATTGTAAATAAATTTACAAAATGAATTCACCATTATTATTTATTAATTAAAAGGAGTTAAATAAGGCCACTAAATCCATTTAATTAATGTTCAATTCATAATCCAATTTTTTAAAGTGGGAATTAGGCACAAGGGCCTCTTTAGCAAGTGAAATTAATTTCTAGGACACACAACTAAAATAATTACTTTTAAGGACAATACGCAAAATAATTAGTTTCTAGGGTCTAAAAACCTATGAAATTATGTCCTTGAAAGTAATTGGACAGCTGACTTTGTCCTTGAAAGTAATTATTCTGCTGACTTTGGCCTTGAAAGTAATTATTTCAGATGTGTGTCCTAGAAATTAATTGGACTGCAAAGTTTGTCCTTCTGGTGAAATGCCCCTTTTTTAAATCAATATTCAAATATTAAATTCAGAATCCAAATATTTAAATAATACCTATATTTGAATTCAAGTTTTTAAACCTTAAAATAAATTATTTCAATATTTAAAATTAATTAAATATTCAAAATCAAACGACAAAATTACGAGTTGTTACAATTTAAGCTTTGCATTTCTCTTCGCATCTCCATCTTTTAATGCTTGGACCTGCTTCAGGTTAGCTTATATTCCCCTGGCATGCACGATGAAGCCAAGGAACTTCCTTGTGGACACCTTAAAAGTACACTTCATATGGTTTAGCTTCAATCTAGATTCCTGGAGTACTTGAAACATTTCATCTAGGAGGTCGATGTGATCCTTGGCCTTTCTGGACTTCACAGGCATACCATCCACATATACTTCCACGGTTCTTTCAATTTGGGTAGAAAACATTTTGTTAACCAAACGTTGATATGTCAGTCCAGTATTTTTCAATCCAAAGGGAATAACTTATAAAAGTATGGACCCAAATCGATGATGAAGCTGGTATGATCCTGATCAAGGACATACATAACAATTTGATTGTACCAAAAGTAAGCATCCATAAAAGATAGTAGCACATGCCCTGCAATTCCATCCATCATTTGGTCATTCTCGAAAGTGGGAAACAGCCATAGGGAAAGCATTATTTAGGTGTGTGAATTCGATGTATGTCCGCAATTTCCCATTCGGCATCTTAACCAACACCAAACTAGCCATCCACTTAAGGTAGCGGGATTCCCTAATGAATATGTTTTTAGTAAGGTCTTGACCTCCTCATATAGAGCCACCCATTATTTAAGGCTTATGCTCCTCTTATTTTGTTTTACCGGGGATTTCCTTAGATCAATGTTTAGCACATGACACACAATGATGGGAGAGATCCTGCTATTGGTGTGAGACCAAGAAAATATAATATATCATGTTGCCATTTTTGCTTTCAGACCCTGCTCCTATTGGGATCCAATTTTCATTAGCTTAATTGGATCATGTTTGCTAACCTCTACAAACTCTATCACCTTTACAATCTTTGATGCTGCCCTTTCTTCTCCATCCCTTGGGTCAGCTTATTAAAAGGACCACTAGTGTACTCGAGCGTGGATCCTTCCTTTAATTGTTATGCAACTGAGTTTTTGATGCAAAGAGCAGTCTCTGCATGCTTTCCTTTTTCCATATGCACGTTCTCATAGAGCTATACCACGTAGTATTCTATAGCGTGTCATGATCTCCTTCGATCATCCCAATTTAGTTAATCGTAAGGAATTTGTATGTTTGATCTAGGATGGTTCCAAAGCTTGACGAATAAGTCTAGCTTCCTAAGGGCATTTCTCCTTCTTCGGTAAATCCATACAATTGTTTATTGCGAGGAATGATGTCCTTCACAAATAACCCTATCTTGTCGAAAACATGCATGAATAAGATACCTACAAGCTCCCACTATCTACCAATAATTGATGCACCTTTAATGGACCATGGCCGAGATCACCATGGCAACAGTAGATGGATAATATTTTCCTTGCAAATCACTATCACTGAAAGTCATTTCAAGCTATTCTCGACGAGGGGTTTTAGCATCACACCCTTTGCCTATAGCATATACGAACCTTTACCATTCTTCAAAGACTTAGCATACCTTTCTATTTTAGCCCTACTCTTATCTACCATGTAGGGTCTTCCTATTAGGGTATTTTTAATCAACCTCCCATCCTTTACATGGTTAACTCTAGTTCTCTCTCCTTCATCCCCATGCAAGGGTTACCTTAGTAGCTAGTGAAAAGGAATAGGAGGAGCATTAGGATTTTTGACGTATTGCTCTAACCTTTACTTTTTGATATACTCCTCAATGGTATCATGCAAGTGGAGACATTCTTTGATATCAGACCCATGAGATTCGTGGAACCAATAGTGCTTTCCTAAATTTAGATCGGTTTTGGTCTCCATTTTGGGTTGTAGCCCACTATACTTTAGTTCTTGCATCGCTAGGTAAATGTTCTTTGTGGTATCATTCAGGTCGATGTAAGCATCGAATCTTGATCCAAGCCTAAAAAATTTCCATTCAACGGTACTTCTTTCCATCTGTGCCACCCTAGTTGTTATCCTTCATCTTTTAGCAAAATTATTGTCACTTCTTTTTGCTATCGCATTCACACTATTGGATATCACTACAACCTTAGATGCCACACCAGGCTATCTTTCAGATGCAACATCTTCCAATCTCATATACATTACCGCTTCATAGAAGAAATCCTACAAGGTGGTTGATTTTTCCTCAATCAGCCTTCTAACAAGCTTTATTCCTAGATGCACTCCACCATACATTGCTATAAGGGCTAGTCGATTATCCACATTTTGAGCTCCAACTGATGCGACATTGAACCAGGTCAAATACTACCATTGCAATTATGTTCCCTTCGCTTCACATCAAATGAGTATGGATCCTTTGGTTGCTGCACATGAACCAAAAATTGGCTAATAAACTTCTCCCTTGACATTGCCCAAGAGTGAATTGATCTTTGGAGTAGGCGAAAAAACCACATAGTTGCTAAGTCTGCCATGAATAGAAGGAAGCATTTGTGCAATATTTCGTTTATTGCTCCACTCATCAACATGTGCTGAGTGTATCATTTTGTAGATTTACTATAGGGTCATTTAACCCTTTTTATGTATCCATAGCCGACATTCGGATATCTCTATGGTTTCAAGCATTTTCAATTTCTAATGAGAAAGGGATATGAACTCTGGCTCTTATGCCTTGCTCCATATGTTCATGTCGAATGCATTCTATAGTGATTCGTCCATTTTATCTTCTAGCTCAGGTGATTGTCGTTGATGGATCGACCTTTCCCTTTAGGGGGAAAGGTCTCTATCATTCTCCATATGACGTCTCGATCTTTGACCACGATCTCGATCATGCACCATACCACTCCCCATAGCCAATTTGTCCTCCATTAATAGCTACTTCAGCAAGGGAAGGAGAACATCGATGGAGATGAGTATGGTTAGCTGAAACCGGTCTTGGTTTGGTGCCTACCCTGTTTGGGTTGGTACTGAACTGATCTGCGAGACAGCTTTAGGTTAAACTCTTACTCATTCCAGCTCTTTGATATTTTCTCTTCAGCTCCATAGATTTTTTGGATTAGATCCATCATCAAAATGCGACCTACTTTGCCTCTTGGATTCCCTAGACTGGGTTCACTCTTGTGTTTCAATGTTGTGACCAGTAGTTTGCGCCTACCCTAAACGTTTCATAATTTGGTCCATGATAGCTTGTTATTGGGCAATGAAATGTTCATTGAGCTCTGCCATAACTATGTCTAGGTTGCCTCTAATAACAACGTATGTTGGTGCTGGAGTACTCGATGATTAATTATCCTGATAAGTAGTCTCCTGATTAGGCACCTTCGTATTTCTTGCGTTCCCGCTGGTGGCATCAGCTCTAGTTTTTAATTTTAGAGGCATGTTGACAAATACCATTCTTAGTGAAAGCATCAAATATATTTCCAAAAAATTGGAAAATACCTCCAAGTCGTTTGTTTTCGAATAGTGTGTATATAGTGTGTGGCACAACTATTATATTTGTAGTTTGATTGTTTGTTAGAGAGCAAATCATAGGCATAATGGACGAAAAATAAATGCAATAAAGTAAAGTATATAGGTGTTTATAGTGGTTTGGCCAAAATGTGCCTATATTTATTATACGTTTTCATTATCTTTAGACTGGTTGTACAACGATCGAAAAAATACAATTATATGATGCTCAAAAGAAAGTAAGATGAAGCGTCGAGAAATCTTGTTTGGCAAGGTCTGTTCGGTAGTTTTATGCTCTTTCAATTTTCTGCCATTACTGTTCATAGCTTGGGTATTTATAGAAGTGAAGATATAGGCCTATAAAATAGGAAATTTCTTTACTTAGCAAGCTCGGTTCAATACTTCCAATTTAAAATATTAGTCTAGAACCTCCATAATTTGTTTGCTCGGGTTCCTCGCTTCAGCACCCTTGGATTGGACAACTAGCGAATAAGAAACACTGTTCAGTAGGGACTAAACCAACTCACTATACTTGTAGAAACTTGTGTTTTTTGCTTTTGTTTTGCCTCACACTTTTTCCCGATCTTCTTGCCTTTATGCCTGTGATTTTTTAGTCATGTAGCGATACTTCGATTATGGAATTTTCAGCCAATACTGATTTTTATAACGTCGTTCCTTAGTCACCATTTCGTGGATGAAAACACCTATAACGAATGCTACTCGTGTATGCAATGCGACTTACTATATATAAATACACACACTACCATTAAATCATTTTGAAAACCAACATATATAACAAGTACGCTATCTCATTTATTGTTCGATCCATTCTAAAGTGATATCTCCTACTCTATCTCTAATGGATCTTAGTATCAAATTAGGTTAATTGTGAAACCTAAGCTCTGATACCAATGTAATGACCACCATCCAACTTTAGTACCCAACATACAAATATCTGATACCAGTAATGCACTACATCGGTACTTGACTGATGGAGGGAAGCTGTCAAGGGTAAAGTAACAGTAATCAAAGCAGAACATGTCATATATCTCATTGCACATAGATAACATATAATAACAAATAGGTATAAAATAAGCGAGATAGTAATACAACCAAATGAACCAAAGTAAATTAGAGTGCATCAGGTTCATCATAGTTATACAAAGCAAGAAATAGTAAAGTCTGTACATCTATCAAATAAATTGTAAAATAAACTCTCTAATAATAAACACGTACTAATATAGCTCTACAATACCGCACAACTGAATATAGCAGTAGTAGCTTAAAGTATATATATGTGAAGGTGTAAGCCTCCTGCTCACTCCACACAGCTGCATGCATTATTTCATACCTACTATCTTAGTCTATCCATTTAAGAGTACCTGAAATGACAAGAAGCAATGCAAATAACCTTGGGTCAAACAAAAGTCTGGTATGAGTGAATCTATAGTCTCAAAATAGAAATAAATAGTAGCATTATAATTAGGATCAAGTGGTATATAGAATCATACCTGCCCTTTCCTTACATCCAACAAGTTAGCAATATAAACATTTTATGCTGAACTATCATCATACGGGTGTACTGCTATTCAAAGTATAGTATAGGTTATCTAGGTATCTAACTCGATCATATCTACATCACGTGACGACCATAGAAAAATATAACAAACATTGCAACCATCAAGCAATCTCACATCCCTCAATCAAGTGTTGTGGGATATATGATAACTCGTACGACCAAATCGTCAATTAAAGATTGTCCAACACTCACGTTATGTAAATGCTTGAATCCATGCCACTTTAACGGCCAGAAAATTAGACTTACATCGTCAAGTCTAGGGTACACGGATCACATCGTCGATCTGAGGTCACATCATCGATCCAGGTTAGCATCCTCCCATACCCCCTCTTTATGAGCATATACTGAAACCTTCGAGTTATTAACAATCTTGTAACAACCCTCTCTAAAATGGGCCTAATTTTTGACCCAATAAAAGCCCATCGAACCTTAGGTCCATTCTGAAGTTGGCTATTGGTTGGTAAAATTGATTAAATAACAATATACAGAGCCATCTATCTATGCTTTAAAAGTCTCACAGCGAAAGGGACAAAAGATAATAAAAAAGTAAGTACCCATTTTACATATTCCAAATCTCAGAAATATAATATTCCAAATATCCATAACACAATGTCTCAAAATAGTACATCGACAGGTCTAAAATTTTAGGTACATCAGAATAAACCATAAAAAAATAACTATACTGCCACTGGTCTTCACTGCCTCCTTCACAGTTCATCATCACAACGTTCCACCTAACATCTGGGTTGTAATGAGGAAGGAGTCAGAACAACAATATCTAGTGAATGAAAATCTCAAGTCTTACCATAATAGTATTTGGGCAATATGATTTAAATGAGCATTATGTATTACATATTTATAACTATATCTTTCCGAGTATACCTCCAACTATAAGCCAACGGCTCTTCCATTCCTACTCCACAATGTATCTCCAACTATAGTCCAATGGACCTTTCCAGTCTAACTTCATAACTATAAGGTGATTGCAACAGAACTATGGAATATATTGGGTTCAACAACCCATCTCCCATCAATAATACCCTATCAATGCTAGAAAAAGCACCTGAGTTACTAAAGACCTTTTTAAATAGGAAATAGGCAGACTTTGATGATTTAATACCAATACCCTAGGTCAATCCTCGCCATTTAATACCTAGACCCAAGGTGAACCCCTCCTTGGTACTTCCTAGCCGACATTGTAGGAAATCCCATAAGGCCACTTAATACTTCTTAAATATGGGAGAGGCAAACACTCCAATAGCCATTTAAATCCTCAACCCCGAAGCGGACCCCTTCAGGGATTTCCACAACAATACCTAAAAGATAATCTTGACCATTTAATACTTCTTGAATGGGAGAGAGGTAGACCCTGCAACAACCATTTAATACCTCAACCCCAAAGTAGGCCTATCCTGGGATTACTATTCTATGACCTGTAACCCAAACCATGACATCTCACACTATTTCAACTATTCATAGGTGTCGGTAGCCAGATTAGCTGTGTACGCTTACCTACAAAATTAGGACTAACCTCGCATCCATCGTGTGTACTTATTATATGCAATATCTCTCATCAGTTCGAAAGTCACATTGCTGGTAGCTAGATTAGCTGGGTAGACTCTTGTGCACTTTTAACTGATCTCGCACCCTTATAACTTAGTCATAGTTTCAGTCTCGAACATTACAAAACTATAACAACATATATGTATAATACACACACACAAAACACATGTAATATACCTCACCTGTATTAACACATTAAAGCCATATAAGGGAAACACCTTATTTTTCATTTAATTATCGACTAATTTCCATAACTGTTCTTAACTCCCTTTTTATATAGTTTATTGTTATTTGTTAATGGTCATTTAATTGGCAGTCTCTTTATTTGTTACCCTGTTTATTTTGTATGTTATGACTTATACATTATTATTATATTTATACTTACCGTTAATTTTTGGGTAATTAGTTTTTATTAAATATTCCTAGGTATGTGTAAAAGCATTTCTATACCAATATTTTCGCTTCTTATTTAGATTGTTATGATAATTTAAATGTCACAATTTTTATATCCATATAAATCCCAGTCTAATACAGTAGTTTACACAATAGCTAATATCATAATTTAAATTAGCCAAACAAAACAGATTTGTATATATGTTCAAAAAAGGAATCAAAACATCCGACTTGTTTTACATATAGTTGAATTAACGCCTTTATTTCAAAGGAGGAAAACTTTACAATTTAAATATTTTATATTCTATTATATTTTTAAATGTATAAGGTCGAAGTGAAAAAGGATTAATATTCATTTTAATTACGGAAGTAGGTGGTGCAAATCATGGGTAGGCTAAAAATCGCGCATTCGCTTTTCTAATTTTTTTTGAATCCTTTGTCATAACAAACACAAATTAAGAAGTGGAAATTGAATAGAATATAAATTATTCATATTGCAAATAATAACGGATTAAATTCTACCATGTTAACATAAAATAAATAAGATTCTAACCGATTCCAGAATTTACATATTTCAATGAAATTTTGGAGTATAAAGTTTTCACATACAGAATTCCCCAAGGCATAAAACAAATCCAAACATCAACTATACAAACTACTATAAAGAGAAAAACTATGATTTTCACTCATAGATAGCTTCTTCTGAATCTCCTTGGATTTGCGCTTGTGTTAACGCCTATTTCTTCCTTCAATTATTTCCCTTTTAATTGTATAATTCATTTGCATGTATTAGATTTAGAATTTATACATTAGGGAAGAGCAGAAATAAACACATATATATATATATGTGTGTGTGTGTGTATATATATATATATGTGTGTGTGTGTGTGTGTATGTGTGTGTGTGTAAAATTCATTACCTCTTCCTTTAGCTTGATTAAATACTTCCCTAATCCTTGAACCTTGAATATATATCATTGTTTTTGAACTAAGAAATTTGTTGTAGTGGAAAAAATTTAATAGAGTTCATTAGCAGGTTTATGTTTTCTGAATAGAAATAAGGGGGCTAGCCTCTTATTTATAGTTGCTTGGATGCATCAGGATCATCATATTGAAAATATTAAATATGGGTCGTTCAAGCCAAGGCAAACCCTAGCCGATGTACTATGAACGGTCGACCGGTTACCCCTGGACGGTCGACCGCTAGCGGTTGACTGGTTGCCCCTAGGTGGTCGACCGGTTTTGGTCCTGCGACATTTCCTTAAACGTTAAATTTTAACGTTGTCCTATATTTATTTTTTATTCTATTTCAATTATTTTTGTTTCGAATTCCTCAAACGTCGATAACTTCTTCATTTGAACTCCGATCACAAAGCTTTGTATATGAATGTTGCTCAGAAAATCTGACGTTTGCAAAATTTCCATTTTAAGCATTATTATTAATTAATTGATTTTCTTAATTAATTTCCTGTTAATTTTACGGCGTGTTACATTCTCCCCTTTAAAAGAATTTCATCCCGATATTCCTAAGGGACAAATAGTGTAACACGCACTCTACAAATATGTTATACAAGCAAGTTATCCATACAATCATCTACTTAGCCAAAAATGCAATATGATTATGTATTTAACATAATATAGGTGAGCTCAATTCTAGCGTGAATGCAAAATCATAACATATAGGCATGTATGCAAACATCCTAAATGTGCATAAGGTTCTATATGAGTGCAAAAATAACAGGAAAAAGCATGGCAACCATTACCTACCATTCAATCTAGCAACAATGATGCAACCAAAACCAATACAATACTAAATTTAGAGAGAGAAAATTTACCAGAGAAAAGTCAGAATGAGAAGCCTTCATCTTCTCTTTTGTTTCCCATGTGCTTTCCGCTGCATTATCTCCCCATTACACTCGAACCAGCTTAATTTCTTTGTAACAAAACTCCGTAACTCCGCTCCACTATATGTGAGATGGCACGAGGTGCCATCAGCTCCGTCTCTATATCTGCTAACTGATCATGCTCTAATTTAGTGGTTGCGTTGTGTAGACATTTCCTCAAATGTGATACTTGGAAAACATCCAACTCCTGCTAACTTAGCTGGAAGCACTACTCGATACGCAAGTTTCCCCACCCTCTTCAAAATGGGGAAAAGCCAAACAAATCTCGATGCTAGCTTCCCTGATGTTCCAAACCTCATAACCTTCCTAAGAGGTGAAACCTTAACAAACACCATGTCTCCAGTTGAAAATTGCAATTCTTTCCTTCGCCTGTCAGCATAGGATTTCTGTCAGTCCCGACCATTCTTCATTCGCTGCCTAATCACCTCAACAATTTCCTTGATCTCATGGATCAAATTTGGTCCAAGTAGAATTTTTCGGTAGTTTTCCATCAAAAATTTGGTGATTTGCACGGCCTCTCGCATAAGGCTTCAAAGGGTGCCATACCAATCGTGGCTTGGTAACTATTATTGTATATGAACTCTACTATAGGAAAATGCTGCTCCCAATGTCGTTCTTAAAGCTGACTGCAAACTCCTCCAAAACTCATTAGTGAATAAGAGATCTCTATCGCTGACAGTGTTAACCAAAACTCCATGCAATTGTACCACTTCTTTGATAATAATTTGCACTAGAGATGCTGCCGTTCTATTGCTCCTTACCGAAATAAAGTAGGCACTTTTAGTGAGTCTATCCACTAACCCAAATAGCTTCATTGCCCCTTTCATTTCTAGGAAACCCATCTATAAAGCCCATCGATATATACTCTCATTTCCAATTCAGTACCTCTAATGGCAATAATAGACCTTCAGGCTTCCCTTATTCCACTTTTATCCTTTGGCACATCAAACATCTAATGACATATTCCGATACTCTCCTCTTCATCCTCGGCCAGTAGAAAATCCACTTCATATCCCTGTACATCTTATCTCCACTGAGATGAATGGTCAACTCAGAACGATGGAACTCTACCAGTACTTTGTAACCACCCCCTATTTTGGACCATTCAAATCGACAATAATCCACACATGTCGGACTTGAATAATACAAAATAGCAGATTGTAATAAAATTTGGAGCAAATAAAATCATTCACAGAATCACATACATAGAAATATCAGAATAACTCGCAGTGGAAATAAAATAAATAGTGGTTCATGAAGCCACTAAAATACAAAGTCTCAAAACAGATACAAAATACATAGTATTAAAACCAATACAGTTCTGAAACAAGTACAATAGAAATCCAAATACATAAGTCTCTAATACAAAGGCTGAAATAGAACAACTGAAACTAAAATAGATAGATAACTAGATAAGCAGAAACTCCAGCGATTCCTAGCTCCAGAAAAGTGAAATCCAAAGCTATGAATACTCAGGCTGACCCGAGCGTAAATAAAACACAAACACTCGAGTCAGGACATACATACTTGCACAATGTAAACCAACTCAAGTGAACTGTAATAAAGGTACAAGTAACTTAAAGAATGCTTGGGATCGCCCATTCTTTAAGGATCCGTTAAACTATCTACTATGTAGTAATATTCGCTATTATAATAATGTCTAATCATAAAATAAACATACTTTAAAATAGCATTAGGGCTTTATATTTAATCTAAACTCACCCTAACACGTAATAGTCCCAGTAGTCTATCCAGTATTAGCATACTCCCAAAATAGGGGCTACCCTCGATACTCCACAGGCTACGGGAGAAATCACAAATCGTAGTAAAGCTCGATATGGTAGGTGACACGGCACAACTAGGAAATGCCAGGGTAAGTATACCAATTACGCATCCGGACTGGTGGTGACGCATAGCAGCCACTACCGCCCACCTCGAACAACACTCCCAAATCAAGGGTGCGCACCAAATCAATCACAAGTAATAGAATGGTATCGAAGAAGTGTGTCCGATCAGAGGTGCTACATCATTGGTCCGTCAATCGCTCATGTTTTAGCCACCTTATGCCAACTCACGGGAGTTGGGTCCACGTATATACCTTAGGATCGTCGCCACCATCCTACTTCATTCCGGAAACTCCACCGCGTACACAATTGTCAAAGTGATTTTCTGTATCGATAGAGAGTATGTCCATATCCGATCCCGGTCTCTTTAACAACCAATCGTTATTATAACCCGTGGTTATAAATTTAAAAACAGTTTATATTTCAAATCAAAATACTTCAATTAAACCATTAAAAACAAAGTCATTATTCTTTTAAATCAAATATTCAATTCCCAAAATTTTACCCTTTTCTGAGTTCATTTATTCACATAAAAACAATAAAACATTAAAATTCCAGCTTTCACAGCATTTAAAAAGTGCGGCGGTAAGTTATATTTGAAAACAATTCAATTCAGCAAAGACAGGATTTATAAACTGCTGTAACAGTTCAGTTTTAAAGGAAAAATAGTTCAATTCAGAAAAGACAGCATTTACAGAACTGCTGTAATAGTTCGGGGTTCAAATTAAAGGTTTTAATTTAATTCAGCAAAGACAACGTTTTAAAAACTGCTGCAGTAGTTCAGTTATATACAAAAATCACATTTCAGCCTACTGCAGCACTTAACAAGTGCTACAATAGCCTTTTCATTAGTTTCAGTTTCAAATTTAGTTCCTGCCACTATAGCACTTACCAAGTGCTGTCAAAGCCTTAGTTCATTTTAGTCTTTTAGTTCATTTATGCAACCACAGCATTTACCAAGTGCTGCAAATTCTACTTAGTTCAGAATTAGTTCATTTCCAGAAATGATAGCATTTCTGAAGTGCTATTAATTGAATTTCCAGGTTTTAAATACAATTCTAGCCACAAATAAACTTCAATTTAAATCATTTAAACTCATGAAAATCATATTTTCTATCATCAAAAATGTCCATTAATATATCTTTAACTTATGGTTTTATAAAGAAAAATTTTACAAATAAAAATCAAATTTTTCCAAAGTTCACTTATTAAATTCAAGTGTGACTATTTCCACTTTTCATTTTTACCAATTTATTTCAACACTTAAATTTAAATCTCCATTTTTCACCATTTAAAACTTAATTTTCATTTTTAATTTAATTAACTTAAATTTCCATTTTAAAAATCAGTCAAATTTCCAATTTAAGTTACACTTTAAAATCACTATTTTCTATCCATTTATTTTACATTTAACACATAGAAAAACATTTCCATTTTAATAAATCTTTTAAAAATTCAATTTAAATCAATTTATCATATTTTTTCCATTTTTAAATACTTAGAATTTCCAGAAAAATATATAAAATAACCACGGGTCTGTATAATATTTTCTAGCCTAAGTCAAGTAATACGGATAATATATCATTTCAGTCCGTAGTTTACCAAGAAAATCCAGGTTTTATCATTTCAAACCCGCAATCCCAAGTAAATAAAATTTATTAAAAGTCGCTCAGGCTTATCATTTCAACCCATAACGATCTTTCCCTATTCTAAAGTCCGTTCGGGTATGTATCATTTCAACCCATAGTGAACCTAATCTACAGGGAACTTGCAGTGTGATAAACAGATATAAATGAACAGTTTAACAATATACAACAGTAACAGGTGATATGACATGTAATTTAACAGGTTTAACATCATATATAAATAATCACAGGCAATTATACATCATTTTTAATTCTACACATTCAGTTGTGGTCGCTTCACAATTATATAAGTATGAATAGTCGTGTGAGATTTACTCACCTCAAAAATGCTGGAGATAACAAAACCAATGACACAACGGAAATTCAAATCACGATGACAAGATTACGGACTTGAGTGGAGAGCAAGATCCAATGCTACAACTCTTGTGTTACAACCCAAAACAAAAATCAAAACAAACCATAACTTTCAATACACTTGAAATGGAATAAATTTTAAATGAAAAGAGATATGAATGCCAAATCTTTTGCCTTGCTTCCTCTATTTTTTGGCATGACCAAGGGTTGGTTTTGGCTCTGGTTTGAACAAGTTTGGCTCAGGTTTGGTCATGTGTATGCACGGCCAAGGTAGTGGAATATGGGGAGGAAGTTTATACAAAGGAATATGAAGATTTTAGGCAAAATAGGTGGGTTTTGTTCACAAAAATGGCTCGGCCATGGGCTTGTGTGGCTCGGCCAGAGGAACATGGGTCAGGTCAGAGGGAGGAAAGGTGTGTGGTGGTCTGGTCAGAGGTGGTGGAGGCGGCGTAGGTGGTGGTTAGGGTGGTGGTTGAGGTGGATGAGCAAGTAGTGATCAATTTTGCATAGTTTTAGGATATTAGTCATAGTTTTTGAGGAGTTGTTCATCATGGGGTGTTCGGCCTTGGTCAAGACCAGAGGAGTAGCTGGTTATAATGGCAGGGAAGAGGTGTAGAGAGTGGTGGCCATGGATATGGGAAAGAGGCCGATCCAAATACAAGAGAAAACAAGGCAAATTTTCATAGAAAAATAAGGAGAAAAGAAGAAAAATGAAGCCATTACCCAACTTTTTTTCTCAAGCCGTGAATGTAAGTGAGGAACAAATGTTTTTGCATGAATGAAGATGAAAAATACACGGATAAGAAACATAAAACCCACGGCCAAGAGGAATAAAGGAGGGGTTATGGCAAATGAAAGGTTTGGAAATTGAAAAGGCTTAAGTTTCAAAGCTATTTAAACTCTTCATATTTCCTATTTTCTTTAATTCCAATAAAAAAAAAATAAACTCAGAAATAAGCTCTAACAACTGAAAAAAAAATTATAAAATAAAAATAAATAATTTATTTTAAAGAAAATAGAAAAAGAAAATAAGAAATTGCTTAAAAATCCAAAACAGTGTCCAGAAATTTCAACTAAATCACCATTGGCTTTGGAAAATTATCAACTTCATTTCAAAAATCTTCTAAAACAAAACTTTGGAATAAAATAACTTATTTATCATTTCTAACATAAAAGAAATAATTTAAATTAGAGAAAATAGAAAAAGAATTGAAGAAATTGTTTAAAAATAGGAAATAGAACATAAAAATTACAACAAAATACCATTAATTCTAGAAAAATTTCTACTTCACTATAAAAATATTTTAAAATGAATTAAATTCAAATTAAAAATAATTTCCAAAATATTGGGTTGTTACACTTTCCCCCACTCAAACCTTTTCGTCCTCGAAAAGAACGGAAACAAAGAAAATAAGGAAAACAAGATAGAAAAACAAAATAGTACCTAGAATAAACAATTCCGGATTCGAAGCACGAATGCTCTCCTCTGTCTCCCAAGTACAATCACGATCATCAGTACTCCACTGTACTTTGACCAGACTAACAGATTTCCTTCTTAGCTGCTTCATACCTCTGTCGATAATACGAAGTGGCTTCCTCTCAATAGTCAGATTAGGCTCAATATCCAGACTATCAAGAGCAGAAGGCTGAACAATAAGAGATGGATCATGCAGATAGCGACGAAGATGAGAAACGTGGAATACATTATGCACTCCGGAGAACTTCTCGGGCAAATCCAGACGATAAGCCAAAGAACTAATTCTTTCCACAATGCGGAAAGGACCAACAAATCTAGGAGAAAGCTTCCCTCTACGACCAAATCGAAGAACATTCCTTAAGGGAGAGACCTTAAGGAAAACCAAATCACCAACAGCAAACTCCAAACTCCGCCTGCGACGATCAACATACTTCTTCTGCCTATCCTGAGCAATCCTCATCTTCCTCCTAATCTCCTCAACTCTCTCAGAAGCCTCTAAAATCATCTCAGGACCAAGAACCAAACGATTACCGGATTCAATCCAGCAAGAAGGAGATCTACAAGGTCGTCCGTAAAGAGCAGAAAACAGAGACGTCTTGATACTGGCCTGAATTCAAAGATAGAAATGAGATAGATAAAAGATTAAGATAAGATTAAAACGAAGATAGAAATTATACCTGATAACTACTGTTATAGGTGAATTCGACAAGATGGAGATGATCTTCCCAAGATCCTCCATAATCAAGCACACAAGCACGAAGAAGATCTTCGAGAATCTGATTCACCCTTTCTGTTTGACCGTCGGTCTATGGATGGTAAGCAGTGCTTAGATTCAGACGAGGACCCAAAGAATCCTGAAAGGCTTTCCAAAATCTACTAGTAAAGATAGGATCATGATCACAAACAATTCTGAGAGGGACACCATGGAGACGAACAATCTCCCTCATGTAAATCTCAAACAAACCAGAAGCAGAACGGGTAGACTTGACCGGAATAAAATGAGCTGATTTGGTCAATCTATCCACAATAACCCAGATAATCTCATTACCCTTCCTAGTCCTCGGTAATCAATCAATGAAATCCATTAAAACTTGTTCCCACTTCCAATTGGGAATCTCAAGAGGCTGCAACAAACCAGGGGTCTTCTGATGATCTGCCTTGACTTGCTGACAAGTCGCACACCTACTAACAAAAATGGAGATATCTCGCCTCATACCCTTCCACCAATACAACTTCTTCATATCCTGATACATCTTGGTCATACCCGGATGAATAGAAAGTTTGGACTAATGATTCTCCCGAAGCAACTCCTGTCTCAAACCATCAACATTCAGGACACAAATCCTATTATTAATCCTCAACACACCTTTATCATCAATCTGAGCACCACTACCATCAAGACTATTACCTCCGACTCTACTTCGAACATTCTCCTTAATCAATCTAAGCATCTCATCCTCATCCTGCTTGGCCATGATATGATCTAAAAGAGGAGAAGAAACAACCAACTGACACAACAAAGCCTTCTTCCTACTCAAAGCATCTTCCACAACATTAGCTTTCCCAGGGGTACAGTTGATGTCGAGGTCATAAGAAGCAAGAAATTCTAACCACATGACTTGTCTCTGATTCAAATCCTTCTGAGTGAAAATATATCTCAAAGACTGATGATCTGTGAAAAGCTCGAACTTAGTACCCAAAAGATGATGTCTCCAAAGTTTCAAAGCAAAAACAATAGCACGAAACTCTAAATCATGGGCAGCATAATTTACTTCATGGGTCTTCAACTGACGACTAGCATAAGCAATCACCTTACCATTCTGCATCAGAACAGCTCCCAAACCTTCTCGACAAGCATCGGTGTATACCGTTAATCCCTCATTTCCATTTGGAATGGTAAGAACTGGTGCGGAAGTAAGCTTGTGCTTTAACTCACTGAATGCAGCCTTACACTCATCACTCCAAATAAACTTAGCATTCTTCCGAGTCAAAGCAATGAGAGGTGCAGCAATCCGAGCAAAATTCTCAATGAATCTCTGATTATAACCGGCGAGGCCTAGAAAACTACGGATATTAGTAGGAGTCTTAGGAGTTTCCCAATCCTGTACAAAATAGGGATAAATAAGGACAACAAGAAAGATAGAATAAATTTAATGAACAAGGAAAGTGAAGGAGAGAAAGACTTACATTGATCGCAGCAATCTTGACTAGATCAACAGATTCTCCATTACTAGGAACAATATGCCCGAGGAATCGGACTTCATCCTTCCAGAAATGGCATTTAGAAAATTTAGCCTTCAATTGATGATTTCTAAGAGTTTCAAGAACAGATTTCAAATGTGACTCATGCTCTTCCTCAGACTTAGAGAAAATGAGAATATCATCAACAAAGACTAGAACAAATTTATTAAGCACATCGCGAAAAACACAATTCATCAAATCAACAAAGGAAGCAGGAGCATTAGTCAACCCAAAAGGCATGACTAACCATTCAAAGAATCCATTCTCAGTACGGAAAGCAGTCTTGGGAATAATTTCCTCAGCAACTCTGAGCTGGTGAAAACCTGTGGCAAGATCAAGTTGAGAGAAAATAGTAGCACCATAAAGCTGATCAAACATATCATTGATGCGAGGCATTGGATATCTGTTTTTCATAGTGAGCTTGTTCAGCTCCCTATAATCAACACACATCCGGAGAGAACCATCGGACTTGGTGACAAAAACCACCGCTGCTCCCCATTCAGAATAGCTAGGTCTGATCAGACCCTTGGAAGATAGGTCCTCAATTTGCTTCCCTAACTCAGCCTTCTCACGGGGTGCCATTCTTCTAGGAGGAAGAACTGTAGGTCGAGCTCCAGGAATAAGATCAATGCGGAAATCAATTTCCCGCTTAGGAGGTAGAGCAGTGACTTCACCAAATACATCGGGATAGAGTTTGACTACACGAATCGACTGAAGATCAACAAGAGAAGCATCCAGAGAAAAGATAAAGCTGCCAGCATAATCATGAGGCATACGACACTGAATAACCAAAGAATTACCCCAATCATCCTTAAGAGAAATAATTCGGGATTTAAAAGAGATACGGGCACCATGCCCATTAAGCCAATCACCTCCAAGCAACAAATCAAAAGCATCGAAACCAAGAACATAGAAATCACTAGAAAAATTATGGCCAGAATAGAAGAGCCTCACTTGCTTACAAATCTTATTAAGATTTGCGGGACCACCAATAGGATTTGAAACACATAAAGGAACAGAAGCATACTCAGGAGAAAGGAGATGCTCAAACTTATCATACAAATCATCAGAAATAAAACTATGCGAAGCTTCAGTATCAAATAAAACACGAACAGGATGATGAAATAAAGTAAAGGTGCCCTGAAGAGTACCTTGATCCTCACTAGGAGTAGGAGTAGGTGCAGTAGGTGAAGAAGCAGATGTGACAGCAAAAACACCAGATGGCTTTCCCTTCTGATACAAAGGACAGTCATTCTTAAAATGACCTGGCTGAAGACAAACATGACAAAGATTGTTCCTGGTAACCTGAGATGGAGGAACAGCAGCACCAACCGAAGTAGGGCAACTATTAGCATAGTGTCCCTTCTAGTCACATTTGAAGCAGGTAATGGTAGATAGATCAATAGGGTGCCTCTGAGAAGGAGATGATAATGAAGATCCCAAGCCCGGATTCTTGAGCCAATTCTTCTTCTACTGGTGGAAATTGGGCTTTCTCTTCTTAGAATTTGCAGAGGAAGACTGAGATACATGAGCACCAGAAGCAATAGGACCCTTGGAAGTAGGGTTCTCATAACGAATAGCCATATCCATAAGCTTAGTAAAAGTGCCATGAACATGTGAAAAAAGACGATCGTAGAACTCTGGGCGAGCTCCAGCTATGAACTTCTCATTTTTCTTAAGCCGAGTGTCGATGAGACCAGGAACAAACTTGGAAAGTTCGTTGAACTTCCGCTCATACTTAGAAAAAAACATGGTACCCTGCTTAAGATCCATGAATTCACGATAAAGCTGAGATTCCCCGGCTTCGGGCATACATTTTGCCACAAAAGCCTCCCTGGAAAGAAGATACAGAAACAAAACTTAAGATAGATTCAAAAGAAAAGAAAAATGGAAAAAAATTCAAGATAACACAAAGGATACCTGAACTGCTCCCACGAAAGATCACCTTCGTTAGTGTGAGTTGTAACAGACTCCCACCAATCTAAGGCTGACTCTTGCAGCTCCCAAGCTGCTAACTGACGCTTCTGGGCTTCAGTAATCTCAAGACCAGTAAATATCCTCTCTAAACTCCGTAACCATTGCTGGGCTTCGATAATGCTCTCTGAACCGATGAACTTAGTACCACCGAGTTGAGAGAATTCCTTACAGTAAATCTAACAGGTGCAGCAGGTTGAGGAGCTGGGGCAGTACCACGACCCCTACCTCTAGCATTTTCACGATTCATCCTGAAAATATCAAGAATGAATTTTAGGACAAAGGTACAGAGAAGACAAAGATAAGGTAAGATAGACAAAATAAGATCACTTGGATGAATATCCTAATAACAGAAATTTCTAACAAGGTAGATACTAAAAGAAGGAAGTTTAGAAAAATTTGCTTTTAAAACAAGAAATTTTATATCAAAATAATCTTTGAAAATCATTTGAAAAATCATTTAAAATCATTTTAAAATCATTTCATACTTTAAAAATACGTTCACTCACAAAGAAATGATTCTGAGGTTAATTTCACTCATTCTAGGGTATTTCTACCCAATCTCTAATGAGTTTTTGCTCCATAGGCTAAGGTTTGCCTAAAACCTGGCTCTGATACCAAATGTAATGACCCCCTATTTTGGACCATTCAAATCGACAATAATCCACACATGTCGGACTTGAATAATACAAAATAGCAGATTGTAATAAAATTTGGAGCAAATAAAATCATTCACAGAATCACAGACATAGAAATATCAGAATAACTCACAGCGGAAATAAAATAAATAGTGGTTCATGAAGCCACTAAAATACAGAGTCTCAAAACAGATACAAAATACATAGTCTTAAAACCAATACAGTTCTGAAACAAGTACAATAGAAATCCAAATACATAAGTCTCTAATACAAATGCTGAAATAGAACAACTGAAACTGAAATAGATAGATAACTAGATAAGCAGAAACTCCAGCGATTCCTAGCTCCAGAAAAGTGAAATCCAAAGCTGTGAATACTCAGGCTGACCCGAGCGTAAATAAAACCCAAACACTCGAGTCAGGACATACATACTTGCACAATGTAAACCAACTCAAGTGAACTGTAATAAAGGTACAAGTAACTTAAAGAATGCTTGGGATCGCCCATTCTTTAAGGATCCGTTAAACTATCTACTATGTAGTAATATTCGCTATTATAATAATGTCTAATCATAAAATAAACATACTTTAAAATAGCATTAGGGCTTTACATTTAATCTGAACTCACCCTAACACGTAATAGTCCCAGTAGTCTATCCAGTATTAGCATACTCCCAAAATGGGGGCTACCCTCCCAAGTCTGAGTAGGACTTTCTTTGATGGTTCATGTAAGCTATACTCCACAGGCTACGGGAGAAATCACAACTCGTAGTAAAGCTCGATATGGTAGGTGACACGGCACAACTAGGAAATGCCAGGGTAGATATACCAATTACGCATCCGGACTGGTGGTGACGCATAGCAGCCACTACCGCCCACCTCGAACAACACTCCCAAATCAAGGGTGCGCACCAAATCAATCACAAGTAATAGAATGGTATCGAAGAAGTGTGTCCGATCAGAGGTGCTACCTCATTGGTCCGTCAATCGCTCCTGTTTTAGCCACCTTATGCCAACTCACGGGAGTTGGGTCTACGTATATACCTTAGGATCGTCGCCACCATCCTACTTCATTCTGGAAACTCCACCGCGTACATAGTTGTCAAAGTGGTTTTCGGTATCGATAGAGAGTATGTCCATATCCGATCCCGGTCTCTTTAACAACAAATCGTTATTATAACCCGTGGTTATAAATTTAAAAACAGTTTATATTTCAAATCAAAATACTTCAATTAAACCATTTATAAACAAAGTCATTATTCTTTTAAATCAAATATTCAATTCCCAAAATTTTACCCTTTTCTGAGTTCATTTATTCACTTAAAAACAATAAAACATTAAAATTCCAACTTTCACAGCATTTAAAAAGTGCTGCGGTAAGTTATATTTGAAAACAATTCAATTCAGCAAAGACAGCATTTATAAACTACTGTAACAGTTCAGTTTTAAAGGAAAAATAGTTCAATTCAGAAAAGACAGCATTTACAGAACTGCTGTAATAGTTCAGGGTTCAAATTAAAGGTTTTAATTCAATTCAGCAAAGACAGCGTTTTAAAAACTGCTGCAGTAGTTCAGTTATATACAAAAATCACATTTCAGCCTACTGCAGCACTTAACAAGTGCTACAATAGCCCTTTCATTAGTTTCAGTTTTAAATTTAGTTCCTGCCACTACAGCACTTACCAAGTGCTGTCAAAGCCTTAGTTCATTTTAGTCTTTTAGTTCATTTATGCAACCACAACACTTACCAAGTGCTGCAGATTCTACTTAGTTCAGAATTAGTTCATTTCCAGAAATGATAACATTTCTGAAGTGCTATTAATTGAATTTCCAGGTTTTAAATACAATTCCAACCACAAATAAACTTCAATTTAAATCATTTAAACTCAAGAAAATCATATTTTCTCTCATCAAAAATGTCCATTAATATATCTTTAACTTATGGTTTTATAAAGAAAATTTTTACATATAAAAATCAAATTTTTCCAAAGTTCACTTATTAAATTCAAGTGTGACAATTTCCACTTTTCATTTTTACCAATTTATTTCAACACTTAAATTTAAATCTCCATTTTTCACCATTTAAAACTTAATTTTCATTTTTAATTTAATTAACTTAAATTTCCATTTTAAAAACCAGTCAAATTTCCAATTTAAGTTACACTTTAAAATCACCATTTTCTATCCATTTATTTTACATTTAACACATAGAAAAACATTTCCATTTTAATAAATCTTTTAAAAATTCAATTTAAATCAATTTATCAAATTTTGTATTGAGTAGTCAAGGGATTCAGGATAGTCTTGACGAATTCTGGAGGAGTTGTGAAGCAGGAGGCTTCAACGAGTAGATATATAGAGTTTCCGCTGTGTTTGTATTAGTCTGTATTGTACTGATGTACTTGTGTTGTATAATAGACAGAAGTTTATAACTGTCTATTCTGTGATGTATAAGTTGTGTACTCCGATGTATATGATACTATGTAATATTCTATGTGATATATTATATTTCATTCGTTTCCGCTGTGAGATTCTTTTGTGTTGTTGTTTCTTCTTTTCTATCCTTTCTTCTTCTATCCCTTTCTTTCTTCATGATGATACGACTTTTTCTGTGGAGAAAAAGTCGGGTCATCACACGTGGTATAGCAAATGAAACAACCCGAGCTTCCTATGCCCAAAAAGTCGGATCATTATGAAGAAAGAAAGGGATAGAAAATAGAAAAGAAGAGAAGAAAGAAAGAAACAACAACAACGATCTCACAGCGGAACGAATAAATTATATTAATAACATAAACTATTACATAGTATACAACACTTATCAGAGTTATACAACATATACATCACTTACTAGACAGTTATAAACATCTGTCTAGACATTACAACTCAAATACAAGACAAGACACTATCACAGATATCAACACAGCGGAATACTATATCTACGAACGCCGAAGCCTCCTGCTCCATTGTTCCTCCAGAATATTCGTCAAAGCTAAACCTGAATCCCTTGGCTACTCGTAAAAATTTGAGTACCCAAGAGTTTATTAATATATTTCTCGTTCCGCTGTGAGATTTCTGATGTGTTGTTGTTCTCTCTTCTTTTCTTTTCTTCTTCTATCCCTTTCTTTCTTCATAACGATGCGTCTTTCTGGGCAAAGAAAGTCGGGTCATTACAGTTTCCTTATTTAAATACTTAAAAATTCCTAGAAAATATATAAAATAACCACGGGTCAGTATAACATTTTCTAGCCTAAGTCAAGTAATACGGATAATATATCATTTCAATCCGTAGTTTACCAAGAAAATCCGGGTTTTTTCATTTCAAACCTGCAATCCCAAGTAAATAAAATTTATTAAAAGTCGCTCAATCTTATCATTTCATCCCATAACGATCTTTCCCTATTCTAAAGTCCGTTCGGGTATGTATCATTTCAACCCATAGTGAACCTAATCTACAGGGAACTTGCAGTGTGATAAACGGATATAAATGAACAGTTTAACAATATACAACAGTAACAGGTGATATGACATGTAATTTAACAGGTTTAACATCATATAAAAATAATCACAGGCAATTATACATCATTTTTAATTCTACACATTCAGTTGTGGTCGCTTCACAATTATATAAGTATGAATAGTCGTGTGAGATTTACTCACCTCAAAAATGCTGGAGATAACAAAACCAATGACACAACGGAAATTCAAATCACGATGACAAGATTACGGACTTGAGTGGAGAGCAAGATCCAATGCTACAACTCTTGTGTTACAACCCAAAACAAAAATCAAAACAAACCATAACTTTCAATACACTTGAAATGGAATAAATTTTAAATGAAAAGAGATATGAATGCCAAATCTTTTGCCTTGCTTCCTCTATTTTTTTGGCATGACCAAGGGTTGGTTTTGGCTCTGGTTTGAACAAGTTTGGCTCAGGTTTGGTCATGTGTATGCACGGCCTAGGTAGTGGAATATGGGGAGGAAGTTTATACAAAGGAATATGAAGATTTTAGGCAAAATAGGTGGGTTTTGTTCACAAAAATGGCTCGGCCATGGGCTTGTGTGGCTCGGCCAGAGGAACATGGGTCAGGTCAGAGGGAGGAAAGGTGTGTGGTGGTCTGGTCAGATGTGGTGGAGGCGGCGTAGGTGGTGGTTAGGGTGGTGGTTGAGGTGGATGAGCAAGTAGTGATCAATTTTGCATAGTTTTAGGATATTAGTCATAGTTTTTGAGGAGTTGTTCATCATGGGGGGTTCGGCCTTGGTCAAGACCAGAGGAGTAGCTGGTGATAATGGCAGGGAAGAGGTGTAGAGAGTGGTGGCCATGGATATGGGAAAGAGGCCGATCCAAATACAAGAGAAAACAAGGCAAATTTTCATAGAAAAATAAGGAGAAAAGAAGAAAAATGAAGCCATTACCCAACTTTTTTTCTCAAGCCGTGAATGGAAGTGAGGAACAAATGTTTTTGCATGAATGAAGATGAAAAATACACGGCTAAGAAACATAAAACCCATGGCCAAGAGGAATAAAGGAGGGGTTATGGCAAATGAAAGGTTTGGAAATTGAAAAGGCTTAAGTTTCAAAGCTATTTAAACTCTTCATATTTCCTATTTTCTTTAATTCCAATAAAACAAAAATAAACTCAGAAATAAGCTCTAACAACTGAAAAAAATATTATAAAATAAAAATAAATAATTTATTTTAAAGAAAATAGAAAAAGAAAATAAGAAATTGCTTAAAAATCCAAAACAATGTCCAGAAATTTCAACTAAATCACCATTGGCTTTGGAAAATTATCAACTTCATTTCAAAAATCTTCTAAAACAAAACTTTGGAATAAAATAATTTATTTATCATTTCTAACATAAAAGAAATAATTTAAATTAGAGAAAATAGAAAAAGAACTGAAGAAATTGTTTAAAAATAGGAAACAGAACATAAAAATTACAACAAAATACCATTAATTCAAGAAAAATTTCTACTTCACTATAAAAATATTTTAAAATGAAA
The DNA here is from genome assembly GCA_030737815.1 of Allium fistulosum. Classification (NCBI taxonomy): domain Eukaryota; kingdom Viridiplantae; phylum Streptophyta; class Magnoliopsida; order Asparagales; family Amaryllidaceae; genus Allium; species Allium fistulosum. The sequence continues at coordinate 800,902,545 of CM060903.1, read as the reverse complement.
TAAATTCAAATTAAAAATAATTTCCAAAATATTGGGTTGTTACATACTTCATCCAAAATATTCTCTATTAGCGAAACATATAGTCGTCCATCTCTCCTTAGCCATCCTTTTTCGTCGATCGAATACTTATTGTGATGAGGAAAACGCTCTTCTCTACTCGTCTTAGCTAAAATATCAACTATCGCTACACAGTTCCTTTACTCTAGACTGATACGGTCCAACAAGGCTGGCCTCACTTCCAATGCCACTAGATAACCTAGGATAAATTCTGATGGCTATAGGAAATTAAAATTTGGAAGGAACTCCAACCATCGCTACTCTAATATAGTACCTAAAATAGCATGCCTTCGACTAAGGGCGTCAACAACAACATTCCCTTTTCTAGGGGTATACTGAATTTCAAAGTTATATAATGCGATAAACTCCATTCACCTCTGCTGCCTATGGTTCAAACCTCTTTGGAAAAAAGGTATTTAAGAGGCTTATGATCAGTAAATAGCTCAAATCTTTCCTCAGAAAGATAGTGCCTCCAAATCTTCAAGGCAAATACAATAGCCGCTAAATCTAAATAATGAGTGGGATACCTTTTTTCATAGTCCTTCAACCACCTGCTTGCATAGGCTATAACTTTGCCTTCTTGCATAAGAACAGCTCCTAACCCCATACTGCATGCATTTGTATAAACTGTGAAACACTTCGACCCATCTGGAATAGTTAGTACTTGTGCACCAGTCAACAGCTCCTTCAACTTCTCAAAGGCTTCCATGCATTTCTCATCCCATTCAAAGACTGTCTTTCTTGGTTAAGTGAGTAAATGGTACTGCTATCTTTGTGAAGTCCTTGATGAATTTCCTATAGTAACCAGCCAAACCAAGAAAACACCTAACTTTAGTAGCGTTCCTCGGAATCATCCAGTCTTGAATAGCTACTACCTTTGCAGAGTCAAGAGCTAACCCTTTCTCAAAGACAATATGACCAAGAAACCTTACCTCCTTCTTCCAAAAATGGCACTTTGAGAATTTGGCCTTTAGTTGGTGTTTTTTCGAGGTCTCTAGCACCTCCCTTAAGTGATCTTCATGCTTACCTTCGCTTTTAGATAATACTATAATATCTACTACAAACACTACGACGAACTTATTTAGTTACCTCCTAAAGACTCTACTCGTCAAATCTACAAAATATGCTAGGGTGCTTGTTAGCCCATAAGGCATTACTTTCCATTCATATAGTCCGCCTAGAGTGCAAAAAGTAGTCTATTTGAGAAAAGACCTTGGCTCCAACAAGCTGGTCCAATAAGTCGTCTATTCTAGGCAAATGATACATGTCTTAGTCAGCTTGTTCAGTTCTTGGTAATCGATGCATAACCTTAAAGAGCCATCTTTCCTAGCGGCAAAGACAACCGGTGTTCCCATTCTGAAGTACTACGATGAATAAACCTCTTCTAAAATAGCTATGTAAACTTTTTATCCAGTTCTTTCCTTTATTTGGGGGCTATATAGCTTAACGAAAGTGCCATAGGTCTAGCTTCCTTCTCTAAATCAGTCTTAAACTCGATTTCCTTTCGGGGTGGAGACCCGAGACTTCTTCAAAAACATCCGGAAACTCCTGAAAAGTGGGCTTAGATGATAGATCATACTATGATAGGCTAAGAGAATATAAATAGCTTAACTTGCTTAGATTTAATGCATACAATGAACATCTATATCACGCCCCTCATAACTCCTTAACCATACAATCTTCCTACCACAATCTAAGATAGCCCCGTAGTAAGATAGCCAATCCATCCCTAAGATAAGTCCATACTCCTTAAAACCCAGAACATACATTACATGTAAAGTCAACATTCCATATATCCATCACTATGTCTTTGCAAATCATAGAAAGATGTGTCGACCACCCAGTTGGATTTGACACTACTATAGGGTTGTGACAAATTGGGTTTTCCATCACAAAGATTTAATTACATTTCTAGCAATGAATGAATGTGAGACGGGTATAATCTCAATGACAAAATTTTGCACACCATGTCCCTCCTTCACCAGTTTGAAGCATCGGTTCTTGTAGTGTCCTTCTTCATAATAGTTATAGCACCTTCCCTGGACTCTCCTCTCATCAAACTTACTTTGTTGTCCTTAGTGACAAGCCCCTTCTTCTAATATCTACGACATATCACACCTCCTTTCTTGAACTTTCCCTTGGCTCTCTTGTCTATCTAAAATCCTTCTTTCTTCGCCCCACCTTGGTTATGCAACTATCCTACTTTCTCCTTTTCTTCTTTACTAACCATTTGAAGCAGGGTCATTTCAACTAATGTCTCATAGGTGGTCCCTGTAGAAACTTAGGTTAAAAGTAGCTCCCAGAGTAGAGAATTTAGGCATTTTACAAACTTCATCACCTTCTTCGCTTGGGCATTAATCAGGATCATTCCAAACTTAGCTAATTTCATAAACTTATTAATATACTCCTTCACCGTAGGGTCCCCCTACCTCAGCTGAATAAACTTCTCCAATTGTAGACTTACTTCAGCTTTGGACACAGATCATGACTTGAACCGAGCCTTGATTTTAATCGAAGTAATTCCCTTCTCTACATTCTTCTCAGCAACTATGGTCCACCAATTCAACGCCTCACCCTTTAAATGCCATGCAGCTATCCTCCTCTTGACCCCTTCTTCCCATCCTAGCTCCCAGAATATATGGTCATAGTCATTAATCCAAGCCTTGGTTTCTACAAAATCATCCAACCTTAAAAATGTTCATCCTTCCATATTCTAAAAGACTTTAGACAGTTTAGGAAAGTCTAGTGGGTAGGGTGATGGTTCAGTGGGCGGTGCAATTGGCACCGTTGGTGCAGCTTGTTGAGGAACTGGAACTTGTCCCTTGAGGTTTAGATATTGTCGGAACCATGATGCCATACTCGAAATGGTAGGTATCTCCTAGACAGGGTAGTTTTCGATTTCAAAGCTATTATTCTCAACCATTTTCAACTATCAATAGGTTCAAAATTTCAGGTTAATCCCAACTTCCTACGATATTATTACTTGCTAAATTAAAAGTTTGCTTAGTGTGTTCGCATAGTCCATATACGTATACTCATATATATAATAGGGTTCTAAAAAATATTTTCAAAAATAAGAAAAATGTACTCTCGCATATTTCTATTCCCGCTGATTGGGTAACCTAAGCTTTGACACCAAATGTAACAACCTGTATGCACCAAAAACTAGCACAAACACACATAGAGATTTTGTAGAGTAATCAATGTAGAATATTAAATGTAAACAGAGAGAATATAGCAATAAAGCAATAAGAAATAAGAAACTAACAGAGACACAACAATTTATAGTAGTTCGACATTATTTGCCTATATCCACTTTGAAGAGATAGCATTATTAATCACTTTGTAAACTGAGTACAATAGGGATCAAATTATAATCCTTAGTTACAAAAGAGTACAAAGCAAAAAGTAGCATAAAGGTCCCAAAAATGAACAATCACATCTGTATATGTAGAGGAAGACGGTGAAATATCTCCTTGAAAATTCGGCAGAAGGCTCTTAAGATCCATAAGGGCCCACAGGAGGGATCACATGGTCCAAATCCTAAGAATTAGGGATCGGGGCCAATCCCTATGATTGATGATTTTAGGGGTGTGATCCATTGCTATCTGTGTCCCAATAGTATAAATTTAGGATTATATTCCATCAATTGCTATCTGTGCCCGATTCTATGTGACTAGTAAGCTTTGGCTATCTAATTCAGTTTCATTTTTGGAAGCTTCGGGTCATAATTTAATTTCTGTCGATTTCAAATTTTGAATTTTTAGAATATACATGTGCATGTTCGGGTACATGTCTTTGTCGTTGGCTCCCGGATGCGTTTGTACACTCACGGGTCGTCGCCAATTCCTTATACTTTAATTGAAATTGGATTTCCGTTCCTTGTTCATATTTTTTATAATGAAATAGGGGTCGTAATAAGTCACTCGATGATAAAGGACCTCAAGTTCTACAGGGATGACGACCTTAGAGCCGTAAGCAAGGACGAACAAAGTATGGCCAGTCGCGGACTTGTGGGTGGTTCTGTATGCCCATATTGTTGATGGGAACTTGTTGACCCACTTGCCTCTAGCCTTTTCCAAACTCTTCTTTAGAATGGACTTTATGATTTTGTTAACAGCTTCGACTTGTCCATTAGCTTGAGGGCGAGCAATTGCCGTGAATCTTTTCTCAATATGATGCCGCCGACAGAAGTCTTTTAATTCAGCACTGTCGAATTAGGTACCGCTATCAGTTACGATTATTTGGGGAAGACCAAAACGACAGATGACGTTTCGAACAACAAATTTTATTACTTTTCTCATTATGATCGTGGCTAAAGGTTCAACTTCAACCCATTTGGTGAAGTGATCAACTGCTACGATGGCATATTTCACACCACCTTTAGAAATTGGCAAGGAGCTGATAAAGTAAATACCCTAACTGGCAAACGGCTATGGACTGGCCATTTGATTAATTTCCATCGGCGGGGCTCTCGGAATTTTAGCAAACATCTAGCACTTGTCGCATTGTCTAGCATGATCAATTGCATCTCGATTGACAGTTGGTCAGTAATACCCGTAGCGGAGTATTTTCTTTATCAGGGTTTGCCCCACTGGTATGATCGCTGCATTCTCCTTCATGGAATTCTCTCAAGACTCATTTGATTTCATCATGGGCGATACACTGAAGTAGGGGAATGGAGAAACCCTTTCTATACATTACTCCCTCTTGGATGATGTAGGGTGAAGCTTTGCGGAGGATCTGTCATTTTTTATTCCTCCATCCAAGAAGGATCCCTCATTGTAGATAACCTTTAACATGAGTCATCCACAATTCCCTTTTCGGCTCCGTCTCTATAACCCAATCAATCTCCATTTGGTCGATGCTCAGAGCATTTAGTACTTCAACCAGGACCAAGCCCATTTGTTGTGCATCCCCGGAACTGGCCAGCTTAGCCAGTGAGTCAGCTTTCTTATTTTGTTCTCTGGGGTGTATATAATGGTGTAATCTTCAAATTCTACCAGTATCTCTTAGACCTGACCGAATAAGGAGCAAGTTGTTGCCACCTAACCTGATAATCTCCATTGACTTGGCATACTGCTAACTGGGAATCACAAAAGATTTGTAAAGTTTTAACTCCCAGTTCTCTGGCAAGTTTGAGCCCGACCATTAAGGCTTCATACTCAACTTCATTATTTGTTGCAGGGAAGTCGAGTTTGAGGGCGTAGGAGATCGATCATTCCTCAGGAGTCACTAACACGACTTTGGCGCCATAACACCGTTCGTTGGATGCTCCATCCGTGTACATTTCGATCGGTTAGTCGGTTCTCCATTGCTCTCCGAAAGAGTTGTTTGGTGCAGTGAATTCAACTATGAAGTATGTAAATGTCTATCCCTGGGTAGTTCTCCAAGGGAGATAAGTGATATTGAATTGACATAACTCGATATTCCATTTGAGCAACCTTCCAAACGTCTTAGGTCGCTGTAGGACCCGTCGTAATGGCCGGTTGGTGTAGACGTTGATGGGGTGAGCCTATAAATAGAGGCAAAGTTTTCGCGACGCAATCAGTAGGTAGTACGCGAGCTTTTCCAGCTTTTGATAGTTTTCTCTCGGCACTTGTCAATCGCTGGCTAACATAATATACTAGCATCTGGATCTGATCCTCTTCGTGTAATAGTGCAGCACTTATGTTGTGTACCGACACCGCTAAATAGATGTATAAGTCTTCACGATCTAGTGCCTTGGATAGGATGGGAGGTCTCTCTAAGTGATCTACCGAAGTTTGAAATGCATGTGTGCAATCCTACATCCATTCAAAGTTCCCTCTCCTAATCAAATCAAAGAAGGGAATACACTTGTTGGTGGCCTTGGAGATGAATATGCTTAAGGAGACAACCTTCCCATTAAGGCTCTGTACCTGCTTAATCATCTTCGGCACTTGGATGTTTCGAATTACCTTGAATTTTCTTGGGATTTGCCTCGATTCCGCAATAGTTAACAATGAAACCCAAAAATTTCCCAAACGCAACCCCGAAAGAGAATTTCAAGGGATTGAGTTTTATTCCATAATTTTGGAGAACACTGAACATCTCCGCCAAGTCATCGGTGTGGTCATTTGATCGTAGTGACTTCACGACCATATCAATCACATATACTTTCATCGATCGCCCGATCTGATCTTTAAACATCTGGTTGACTAGTCTCTGGTAAGTAGCTTTAGCATTATTTAGTTTAAACGACATCACAACATAACAATATAACCCTAGGTCGGTAATGAAGCTGGTGTGCTCCTGGTCGGAGACGTGCATCGGGATCTGGTTGTATCCGGAGTACGCATCCATAAATGAATGCAGTTCATATCCAGCAGTTGAGTCTACCAACCGGTCGATCCTCAGAAGTGGAAAGCTGTCTTTCAGGCACGCCTTGTTTAGGTCTGAGTAGTCGATGCATGTCTGCCACTATCCATTAGCTTTTCTCACAAGAACTGGATTGGATACCCATTTCAGATTGAGGTCATCACGGATAAACCCATTTTTTGAGTTTATCCACCTCCTCTTTAAGTGCAGCAGATCTCACCGCATCCATGTCGCGTCGCTTTTGCTTCATCAAGACATGTCTCGGGTCGATATTTAATGCATGGCTCGAGATAGTCGGTGAGATCACACACATGTTAGAATAGGTCCAAGCGAACACATCAAGATTCGCTCGGAGAGAGCCAGCTAATTCCTTTATCATCGTTGCACTGAGCCATGGTCCGATCTTCAGGACCCATGATGGATCATCGTGGCTGAAAAATGTCGATAGTTAGCTCAGTTTGTGCAGCCTTAGATTCTTTGGGCTCCTCTTCTTCATCTCTCAGGTCTATATCTTTATAGGACCGACTGTGCTGTTGTTGCTTGATATTGGCCTTATGTCACGAGCTGAAAAATGCTTAAATGGATTTGCCCAAGCAGTGGGATCGGTTCTGATACCTTGTTTTGGTGGGATTTAAGCAGTTTTTGGTTTGACATGAACATATTAGACCATATGAACTCAAAATCGAACAATAGGATATCCGATTATGAGTTGCAAACTTGATCTAGCATATGGCCTGGAATCAGATGTTTACCACTTCAGACTTGAATAGATTAGCATATTTGTACTTGTACGGATTGTAATACATGCCCTGAATGAATTTGAATATGAACGTCGAATTCTTATACGCCAATAGCCGATTCTTGAATTTGAACGTAACTGTTTCGCGTAACCATCAATGTGAAATCTAGTTGGAACGATCAGCGATGACAGTCACTCCGGTCGAACTCCTGAGTTTCACCATAACTACTATATAGTAATGAACTGTATTACACTGCACAATACCGCGTTAAACTGTACTTAGCACGAGGGATGTCTGAATTGGGTTTACAAAGATGAATAGGCGATGGGATCAGTGCTGGCCCCTTGCTTAGGCAAGTCTTGTAACTTGCACACTTTGGTAGTGTATGTAGGCATAGAGAACGACAGTTGGATTCGATGTCGATCCCTATGTTCAAGCATTTCTCTAATGCATAGTCAATGGCCCGATAGCTGGTTATGATGGTCGCTCCGGTTGAACTTTCGGATCTCGTCATGAGCTGATGAGTGTGATAGTGATGTGTTCTAGATGCTTTGAGTGATTATCTACAATGGTTGAAGATCAGGCTTAAAAACACAACAAACAAAATTCCGAGTAGGGTTTAGCTTAGTGTTGCATGCAGCTGCATAGCTGGCTCTTGCTTTGAGTTTGAATCTGCTTGTGTATTCCATTTAATGTATTCACAATCTGTTGCTCATCATTCAGGTTGGAATGAAAGTCGGTCGCACATAAGCCTAGGCCTTGATCCAATGATTCTATCTCTAAGCATCCCTTTGGTCGTAGCCTTATTTCATTGCAAACACTAGGTATGAGTCACAGTAATAAGCTATCGCAGTCAGCTTCTGGATGATCACACTTATACCCCCGGTCTCGGGTTGATAAATGTACTGCATGGATGGTCGAGTCTCGTCCTAGTCATGTTTATACTCCCACCTAAGCTCCGAAGACTTAGGGTTGATCGATGAATGGTCGGTTCACATTTATCTTGATCTTGGCTCATGTCCTCCAAGTAAGGGGTAAATGTCGATAAGTGGATGGGCATGTTACATCTGTTTTATCTTTACACTCTTTCCCGTCAATTCGTGGGATCGAGTTAGTTGATGGAAGGATGAGTCATGCCTATTTTGAATTGTATTCTGGCTTTTCCTTCCCGGGGGAAGACTTCAATGCCCCATAAGATTTTGGGCATGAGTTGAGTACTGGACGGTCAATCACATCCATCTTTGATGCAGATGTCGCTATACTCTAGGCAAGGGCCAAAGAATTGATGATTAAGTCACATCCAATCTGTGACTGATGCTCCCTCTGTCGAATCAAGGGCAAGGATCAGTTTGTGGATGGTTAAGTCACGTCGATTTTGATTTATGTTCTCCAATCGGACCAAGGGATAGAATTAGCTCAGAAGCGGTCAGGTCACGCTCATCTGGATTTATACTCCTCCTGATGGATCAAAGGAGGGTGATGGAGAATGAATGGTCAAGTCACACTCTTTGTGGTTTATTCTCCAATCCACACCTTAGTGACCGGAATTATTCGATGGACGTTCATGTCACATCCATTTATGGTTGGTGCAGATCGATATTGACCCTCGATCCGATGGTACGATATAGTCGATCACCCGTAACTTCGGATGTCGTTCCGATTGGTTTTGTATTAAGGCCTCCTTGTAGTCTTTTCCTTGAGTTGTAAAGAATCACCAAGCTGGAGCTTTGGTGAGCTGTCGTATTCAGCTTACAGTAGTTTGTACTCCTACCTCCATTCTTGGGTTAGCGAAGTTAGTTCGTGGATGGTCAAATTCCATCCGTAGTGAGTTTATACTCCTCCTGTTGAGTTCAGGTTGGAGTTTATGGAATACTGAGTGGTCAAACCGCACTCATCTATTTGTTTATACTCTTAGCCACACTCTGGGGATAAGATTTTACTGTCGGGTGGTCGAATCGCACCCAATTTGTGTTTATACTCTAGTCCACACTTTGAGGACTTAGAGTTATTGCAAAAAATGGTCGAACCACATTTTCCTTAGTCATTTCTTCTGCCCCCAACTCTGGGGCAGAAGCCAAAGATAGGTCGGTCGTACCACGTTCACTCTTACTTGGAGTTTTTCACGTCGAATCATGGTAAGGAGCTGATTAGTGGATGGTCAAGTCACATCTGTTCTATGTTTTATACTCAGCCTATCAGTTTATAGGGGAGATTTAATTGATGAACAGTCGAACCACGTACATTTTCTACCTATACTCTTATTCATGCTCCAGGGACTAGAGTTTGTTGATGGGCGGTCAGTTGCACTCATTTGGTGTTTATACTCCAATCCGCACCGGGGGACTAGAGTTATTCGATGGGTGGTCAGTCACACTCATTTTATGTTTATACTCCAATCCATGCTCTGGGAACTAAAGTTGGTCGATTGACGGTCGAACCGCGTCCATCTTTTTTCTGTTTATACTCTAGTCCATGCTCCGGTGACCAGAGTTTTATGATGGATGGTCAGTCACACCCGTTTTTTATGTATACTCCACCTATCAGGTCAAGGTAAGAGTTGTCCAATGAACAGTCGATTTATGTTCGTTTGTGGGAAGGAATTTTGTGCCTAGTGTTGAGGACAAAAGTTGGCGAGTGGACGGTTGATTGAGTCCACTTGGTGATTAAGCAATGGATGGTCGGACCACATCCATGGTCCATGCTTGGGTTTAACATTCAAGCCTCCTCTAATTTGCTTCGTACTCATCCCGGCAAGTCAAGGGAGATAATTGTTAGGTGGACGTTCAGTCACGTCTACCTCATGTTGCAGTCGTGTCCTTGTGTTGAGGGTAGCGGTTGATGAGTAGACGGTTAATCATGCTTACTTTAAGTCGAGCTTCCAGGCTGCCTCCTGTGTCCAAGGCAGGAGTTAATGTGTGGATGGTCAAATCACATCCACTTTAGTTGGACCTTGGTCTTGTTGAGCATCGGGATAGGCATAAGTATTTTGGCGAACTTCAAGTATGAGCTGGGGAGTGGATGGTCGGGTTATATCCACTCCTAGTGTTTCTCCGGTCTTCAAGTTAAGCGTGGAGGTTGATGAGTGGATGGTCAGTCATGTCCACTTTGTATTGGATTCTGACCTTGTCGGGCTCCGAGTAAGGCATAGATTTCTGTCAGAATTGAAGCACAATGTAGGAAGTGGATGGTTGAGTCACACCCACTTTCCATTTCGAGTCCTTGCCCCTAAGTCAGGGGCATATGGTAGTTGTTGAGCGGTTGAATCACGCTCGTCTTGATGATCCTCCGAAGGTCCGATCATGGTGCATGGAGGTTGGTTGGCACCCAACTCTAAGTACTTGGTCACCTTCATCGTTTGGAAGTAGTTTAGTTCAACATGGTCATAGTTCACAACATAATTGAAATTGAAATGAATCTTATTGATAAGTGAAGCAGCGGCGTATGCTCGCTATTCCACTTTGCCCCATCCCTTCTCAGTTGGAAGTCGACTGTAAGTGGTCTAGTTGATAATCAGAGTTCTTTATTAATAGGGGTTGGATGTTCCCTGCCCGCCATTCTACGGGGCTTGCACATATTATTGAAACTTTCTTTTTCGGATCAATTTTTCGATCACATCTCGGAGGTGTCTACAACCGCTGGTGTTATGACCATGAGTATCTTGAAATATACAACATTTCTCGGATTTCCTCTAGGTTTCAGTGGATTCTCTCAAGGCTGGTTTCCAGTACTGCTCCGAGTCGTGAGTCTCCAAGTAGATGTTTTCGATTGAATCGTTCAAAGGAGTATATGAGTTGAATTTTGGAATTTTGGGTCGTCTCCTAGAATCTGAGTCCTCATCTAAGGCTTTAATGTTGCCCATGCTTTGAATTCCTTCAGCCAACGAGCCTGCATCGTTCTTTCTCATAGTCTACTCTACCTCCTCTTTGCCTAGGTTCTGCTTTACTTTGTAACAGAAACGATCCAAGGTCATAAGAGGTTCTCTAGCTTACCAGTCGCCAAAGTTTGTCTTGAGGTCAATTCCCCTTATCAACGCCATCAATATGACATTCTCGCTAGGATTGCTCACTTTAGTGATGATGACGTTGAATCTCTATAGGAAGTCTTTGAGTGGCTCGCTTGGCGCTTGGAATAAATTGGATAATGATGTCACATCCCTGGTGTGAGTTGCATGCATCTCGAATTGATCGATAAACTTCTGATCCGGTTGATCGGATGAGGAGATGGACCTAGGTGGTAACTACGTAAGTCGCATGATTGTTATTACTTTGAGGAATATGGGAAAACATCTACATTCGATGGCATCCGTCACTTTGGCAGGATCCATATGCCACTCGTACTTCACGAAAAGTTATCGAGGGTCTATATTCACATAATACGCTGGCATGGTCGACATATTGAATCACCTTGGATATTCTACATGCTGAACGGCTTTGATCAATAGGTTCCGGCTAGGGGAGATGCTCCAATCATCATCAGTCTGGTCCATTTTCAAGTTACGACTGTTTGTAATGCTTGTGAACATTGTATGCATGATTGTCCAACGTTTGATAGTTGAGAACGCCGATCGAATGGCGAATTGATTAGGATGGGGTCGCAAATCAGTGATGATCTCCAAACTTTCACCCAACTGGGATGTGATCATACAAGGCAGTAAGGAAGGCCTCTTGAGGTTGCACACTAAGTTTTAAGTCATTTGGAGTCCGTATGCCCGAGTTATGACCAAAAAAAGATGGATCGGTATTGATAGAATGCTGATAATTTACTTGGAGTCTGATATGAGAAAATTTGTTGTTTTCTTGGAGTCAGCCCCTGGTTTGCTTGAAGCCGCTGAATTTGAAGTGGTGGGTTGGTGACGAACGGTGCTTGGAGTCATATTGGTGTTTGCTTGGAGAAAATCTTGGTTTTATCCGAGTTTGACCTTGGGTCAGAATTTCAAGGGTTTGTTACGGGTCGAATGGGTGATTACCCAAGCTCGACTTTGGGTCGAAACATATAGAGAGTCTGCTTCAAGTCATAAAAGTGATTACTTCCACTCGTGACTTGATGATGGAGGTTCTATAATGGTAAGTGATGACTTTGGTGAAGGATAGCTATACTTCGACATGGCATAATAAGCAACGTAGGGCGGTCATCACACATGTCGTCGTACCATAGCTGCCAAATTAGGTGTTTGGAAGTTGGTCAGCTGAGAGCAGTTGAAATCTATCCTAGAAGCCTGATCCGGTAACCGATCCAAGTTCGCGTCATATCACCTTGGTTCTCTAGCCTTTGGGAGTACGGTTTGGGTAGCAGTTCGTTATCTATTCCTTGGCTACAATTCAGTAGTTGCCGCTTGATCCCCTATGCCCCGGTCAGTCACAGGACATAAGGGAATTTGATAGAATGCCCAGTCTTTAAGTTGAGTTCCGAATCTAGAATGTGGGGGTATTGTGCAATGGCACGAGTTTGGGTGCTTGGCACCCGAAAAAATAAATTTAAAGCTTTTTTTAAAATTAACCGATCCCTTCCTTCTTCACTTTTTTATTTATTCGCCGATCCCCTGTAACCGATCGGCATTGGCTTAGGGATCGATCGTTGAATGGCTATAGGGATCAGTTGTAGTGAGCGGAGGGTTCAAAGTGACTATGGAATGAATGGATCAGTCATTCATGGATCAGTGTTGATAGGTGTGGAGGGATCGGTTCTAGACCTTAAGAAGGAGGGATCGATCATGATGGAGTATGGAGAGATCGATCATTTTGGAGTATAGAGGGATCGGTTATGAAGGGATCAGTCCTAGACCACAAGAAGGAGGGATCAGACATGATGGAGTATGAAGGGATCTGTTATTTTGGAGTATGGAGGGATCAGTCATTTTGGTTTTGAGAGAGGGATAAGTTCTTGATCTCAAGAAAGAGGGATCAAATACGATCCCTTTTTGAATGCAAAAGGGATCGACGGGAGGGATCAGTCGTTGCATTTGAAGTCTGAAACTTGACAAGGCTTGACGATATAGGGGAGGGATCAGGTACGATCTCTTTCCTTATGGAGGACTTAACTATTTTTTGACTCCACTAACTTGGGTATGAACTTCAGCATCTGATCCCAAGAACTTGCATACATGAGTGAATCTGATCCCTTCCAAATGGACATGAACACATGAACACATGAACAACTCCAAACAAGAACATTAGCATCATCATTTCCTTCAACTCTACGGGAAGTTGATTTAATTCTTCTAACCATGGCTATCAGCTTCCTTTAGATTTCCTCCAAATTTGAGTAGAATATGAAGTTTTTTGGAGATGAATCTGGATCTCTTCCTCGGACTTGTGCAATCCAACAATAGAATAGGGATCCAAATAAGCTAAGAATCAAGTTTTTCAGTGAAAACACCAAAATGTTTGCACCAAAAATTGGCACAAACACCCAATAGAGATTTTGTAGAGTAATCCATAAAGAATATTAAAGGTAAACAGAGAGAATATAGCAGTAAAGCAATAAGAAATAAGCAACTAACAGAGATACGGCAATTTATAGTGGTTCGGCGTTATTTGCCTATGTCCACTTTGAAAAGATAGCTTTATTAATCACTTTGTAAACTGAGTATAATAGGGATCGAATTAGAATCCGTAGTTACAAAAGAGTACAAAGAAACAAGCAGCGTAAGGTCTCGAAAATGAAAAATCAAGTCTGTATTTATAGAGGAGACGGCAAAATATCCCCCTGAAAATTTAGTAAAAGGCTCTCTAGATCCATAGGGGCCCAAAAGAGGGATCACATGGCCAAAATCTCAAGAAATAGGGATCGGAGCCGATCCCTTTGATTGGTGATTTTGGGGGTGCGATCCCTATAGGAGCTTGTCCATGTTGTATTATGCTTAGCCTCCATGTTTCATGCCAATTGGATTAGTAAAACTTGAGTTATTGATCAATCTCTGTTGCAACATGTGATGTTGTCTGATTTATGCCGATCCCTCTAGAGGGAAGAGGGTTGATCCCTCTTACTTATTCCTTTTGGGGTGCGATCCCTAGGGTGGACTCCTTAGGGTCCCCTCTTCTTGTTCCCAAAGTTTCACTTCAATCCGCTTTGTGGTTGTTAAGTTATGGAGCGGTCATCATTGAGTTGTGTTGTGTGCATCTTGTTTAATCCGATACCTTTATTCCAAACCCTTTTATACGATCCATTTTATAGGATCCTTTTTTATACGATCCCTTTTATATGATCCTTTTCTTAGGTGAAGTAATTTGCCCATAACTTGAGCATACAAACTCCAAACGACTTGAGATTTAAAATGTAGCCTCGTGGGGCCTTCCTTGTCACTCTATATCGATCTCACCCAGTTTGGGACAAAAATTGAGGATACATACCGATCCCCTAGGGGATGGAAAAGGCACCGATTCCCTACCCGGGGGAGGTACTAATCCGTACTTAGAATATTCTGGAGAGTCTATCTCTTGATCTCGGTTAATCGCCACATCATATCATTGCCTGGAATTGATTTTTGGACCTCATAATCATTGCTCTGGGCTACTGGTCTTGATGACAATCGAGTCTAACTTGTCCAATCAGTTCAGATATAGCTGGGTCAAAATGCCGGATAACACAACCCTCTCTAAAATGTGCATAATTTTCGACCCAATAAAAAGCCTTGTTGGTTGGTAAAATTGATTAAATAAGCAATATGCAGAGCTATCTATCTATGCTTTCAGAATATCATAACAGAAGGGATAAAATATATAATAAAGTAAGTACCCTTTCGCATATTCAAAATCTCAGAAATATAATTTTCCAAATATCCATATCACAATGTCTCAAAATAGTACATCGACAGGTCTAAAAATCTGGGTACACCAGAATAAATCATAAGCATAAATAAATATTTATATTATCACCAATTGTTACTACCTCCTTCACACTTCATAATCAGCACAGTTCCCTCTAACTTGTGGGTTGTAATAAAGAGGGATTTAGAACAATAATGTTTGGTGAATGAAAATCTCAAGTCTTACAATAATAGTATTTGTGCAAAATTATTTAGATGAGTATTATGTCTTACGTATTTATAGCTATATCTTTCTGTGTATACCTCCAACTATAAGCCAACGGCTTCTCTAGTCTTGTGACATAACATATCTCCAAATGTAGGCCAATGGCTTTATCCAGTCTAACTTCATAACCAAAATGCGGGTGCAACAGAACTATGGAGTATATTGGGTTCAACGATCCATCTTTCGTCAATCATACCCTAAAGATGCAAGAGAAAGTACTAGAGTCACTTAAGACTTTTTTAAATGGGAAATAGGAAGAATTTGATCATATAATACTTATACCCTAGCCTGATCCCCGCTATTTAATACCCAGGCCCAATGAGAACCCCTCCTTGGTACTTCCTAGCTGACATCGTAAGAAATCCTATAAGGCAACTCAAATACTTCTTAAATAAGGGAAAGACTGACCCTCCAATAGCCATTTAATACCTCAGCCCTGAAGTAGACCCTCTCTAGAGATTTCCGCTACCGCACCTAAAAGATAACCCCGGCGATTTAATACTGTTGTAACATCCCTAATTTTAAATAACATTATTCAGGAGATTTTATTAGATAAATTAAATAGAATAATGTAAAGATCCGAGAGATAAGGAGATTGAGATTTGAAAATATAAAATAGAGTTCGTGCTTAACCAAATAATGTTAAAAGAATGAGTTTATGGAAATGGTTTTATAAGTTACCTAATAAGAAAATAAGGCAATGGCATTATGGGAAATAACCATCCACCATAACCCTTAACCCCTAAACCTTTATTCCCATTTTCATTTTCACAAGTTCATAATTCTAAAACATAAATCCAAGAGCAAGTCGGCCACAACCTTGGGGAAAAGAGGAGAAAATTCAATTAAAAGCTAAGGAATCAAGCAAGGGGAATTAAGCAAGATCAAATCTCAAGTTCCTTATCCAAAGCAAGGTGAATAATAATCAAAACCATTTAATTTTTTGTTTTCATGAACATTTGACTTAGGGTTTTAAGTTTAAAACCATTATGATGATTTTAATGATGATATGCTTGGATTACATAATATGTTTGATTCAAATAAGTATGTTTGATAAATGTTTTATTCGAATTTAAGGCTAAAATAGTATATATTGGGTTTTGAATGCCATGCGGATTTAATATGATATGAAAACATTATTATGGAGACGGGTTTAAATTTTCATAATTACCCAAGCTATGGACGATTTATTAATAATTTTTGAAGGAAGAAATAATTAATTAGGTTTAAAATTTTATTTCGGTTATTATATAAAGGATATTGGGTCTGAAATTTATATATGTCAAATAACATATTAAAAGTGAATTTTGATGATTTTTGGGGATTTTTCCTAAGTAATTTACTATGGAAATTAAATTAATTAAGTTGGAGGATTTAAATGTTTTAATTGATTTGTAAAAGGGAATGGCTTCTTTGTTAATTATTTTAATTAATTTTGGATGAATTCGGCAGTCCTTTAGAAAAGATTTTTGTAAAGTTTATGGAAACCAATTATATTTTTGCAAGTAGGCAAGTTAGTTGAAAAGCATTTACTTAAAAGGCAACAAAACAGTTTTATACAAATTTTTTGTTTTGCCACTTCCAGTAGCAACCTTTCAACACCATACTTCTGCCCCCAACTATGTCAAAACTAATACACATGGTATCAATGCTTTGGTACGTAGTGGATTGGAGAAAGGTAGCAGGTATAGAGTCGAAACGATGCTTTCGAAGGCCTTTGTTATGTTTTCAAAAGAGATGCCGCTTGCCTCGCTTTTAAAAGGATGCTTTCGAAAGGGTTGAATTACTTTAATATAGCTTTTGAAGGGGTTGTCTCTTTTTGTTTTAAAGGGTAGCTTTCGAATAAGTTGCCGCGTTTTATGTTTAAAAAAATGGAGCTTCTAAAAGGGTAGTTTTGAACCAAGTCGAAACCTTGCTGCCGTCTTCATACCTTTTGAATAGGTTGAAGTTTTCAATGAGTTCAAAAGGCAAGCTTTTGTTTTATAAATATAACCATCCACTTCCCAATGCTTTCGAAAGGGGTCCAGTAGCCATATGAACTAAGGGTTTCGAAGGCAATGGCTTCGAAAGGTGTTTCGAAGCTATCCTTCCAATTGTTTTACTAAAATATTAAAGCTTTTGAAAGGATGGTTCCAAAACCATCTGTTTTCCCTAAACCCTTTTACTTGAAGGTTAATGGTTTCAAAATGGTTACTTTCGTTTGTGTTCACTTTGACCTAAAAGTTATTTTTAAGATTATACCCAATTGTTTCAAAAGAGGTACTTTCAAATGGTTTCGAAGATATGCTTCTATAAGTTGGAAAGATATGCTTTTATACTTTCGAAAGGAATGTTTTGACGGTTTCGAAAGGAAGGTTTTGATGCTTTCGAAAGAGATATTTTAAAGTATTTTGAAAGGCATATGTTTAACTGTTTTGAAAGGAAGGTTTGAATGCTTTCGAAAGAGATGTTCTAATGGTTTCGAAAGTAAAGGTCTAAGGTTCAAAAAGCCTTAGTTTTCAAAACAAAGAACCCAATCTTATTTTTAAAGGAAAACCCATGGAATTAAAAAGTGGTTTGAAATGGCTTATAATTTTGGAGTTTATGAAGAAGCTTTCCTTGATAAAAATAATGGGTTAAAGGGATTAACCATGTTTCAGGTGAAAATGATTTCAAGGATATAAAACCCTAAATGTTGGTTTATGTTACGGTCAGTATTTCTATATGCTTCTTCTATAAACATATTCACTGTATAATGGACCCATAACTGTATTTTGGGGAGAAAGGAAAGAATAACCAGCTAGGTTGACCCAGTAGTGAATATAAATTGAGTAACTCCTATATGAGTAGAATTGCATCCAGGAGATCTAGTAGACCAGAACATAGGATGCCCAAAGAGTAATCAAAGAGGTTGTCAGTTTAGATAGATTCATAGTAAACCCATGAAAACTATGTTTGGAAAGAGTTATTGGCGGGGGCCAATAGGTTCGTAGTGATCCCATGAAAACTATATCTGGATAAAGATATTGACAGAAGTCAATAGGTTCATAGTCAACCCATGAAAACTATGATATAAGAGAAGTTATTGGAGATACCAATAGGTTCAGGGAGAACCCATGAAATAATGAAGTTATTGGCAGGGGCCAATAGGTTCTAGTGATCCCATGAAAACTATGAGACCGGACCGATAGTCCATAAGCTTTAAACAGGTTATTAGTCAGCCCATGAAAACTAATAGGTTAATAGTGATCCTAGAAACTATAACTAGGACAGATAGTAAAATGAATGGGTATGGGAAATCCAGCATATCCTGATGATATTTTGCTTGTTTGCATATCCTGATGATATTTTAAATTGCTATGTTTTTAACCATTGTGGATGCAGGAGCAAGGTATATGGTTATTATAAATTTTTGGGTAAGATACTAGTGAGGTGAAAACCCGTTCCGTTAAGCAGTGTGGTCTCACTAGATATCTAAATGGTTCGAGATGGTAGGTTATTATTCATACAAGGCTTTATGTTTGACTCGAAGTTTATCTTTTCCCCTTAAACTCTCGATTGCTCAATTGATTTTGAGTAGTTTGAGAGTTGAGGTTTTCAGGTTCTCCTTTAGACGAATAAGCTTCCGGAGATGTGCAGGAGGCAAGCTAGCTATTAGGAGTTCTTTTCTTTTTGATTCCGATGTATTTTGATGTAAAGGCAAAGTTGTTTAATTGCCTATGTTTAGACTCTAATCATCCAATGGGGCATCTTCATATGTCGCTCTTGGCATAGTTTGTAATAATTATATTTTCCCTGAACGTGGTTCTCGAATTTGGGATTATGTAATGAATTTGAAATACAATTTAAATGGAATGAGGAATTTGTTTAATGGTTTTAATTTTTTTTGTATCCATGTGTATCTGTAATATCAATGTATCTAACATTACCGCATTTGGTCGCCGAGGATTAATACTATGGATGACTGTAGCATCCGTAGCCGTTAGTTTCGGGCCTCCAAGTCGGGGATGTTACAAGTTGGTATCAGAGCATAGGTTTATGAAAACTTAAAAGAAATTTCAAACTTAAAATGATTTTTTGAAACATAATCCAATGAATCAAAAAATAAGATCGGGTTTGGGTTAATGCTATAGTAACCGTAACAACCCGCATATTTTACGATTATATATTTAAATGTTTCATTTAAATATGGCATCGATAATTTAATTAAAGTCTGTAATGTGACTTTTTTAAATAGTCAAATTCAGACTCGAGACCACTTTCATTGAGTTCAAATCGACGTTTACAACTTGTTTAAGTATAAACATTGTTGTGTTTGGAGTTGATTAGGATTTTGGTATTTTTATTTGGGCTTTGGGTTGTGTTCTAGCCCATTAACCCAACAAGTTAACCCAAACTCTTCTACCAATACCCCTAACTCCTCTTTCCTTCCTTCATTCCTTTCATAATTTCCTAATACTCTCAAGCTAAAGGAAAAATGGTGGAAGGAGGAAACTAAAATTCCTAAGCTCTAGCTTTTCTTAGGAATTCAAATTCAAGTTATAAATCAAAGAGAAGCTTAGGTAAGCATCCTCTTCATCTTCCCCATCTCAATCTCTCTCCAATTTTCAGAAATTCCTATAACCTAACTTAGGAAATCTTTGTATGTGATATTAGATTGGAGATTCTAGAGATGTAGTTGAAGAAGAATTGATCTTAGCTTGTTTTGGAGCTTATCTTTTCTAATTTTGAGTTTAAAGGTGAGTTCTTGAACTCACAACTATGTTTATAGCTTTGATTGTTGTTAAGTATGAATTCCTAACATCTATTTCTAATTCAATTGCTTTTGAATTGAATTGGTTTGGTGAATTTTCCTGATCTTGGTATTTTAAAGTCAAAATTTATGAAAACCCTAGAATGGGTGTTAGACATGTTGTTTTGGGTGTATTAAAGAGCCTTTAGGGCTGGGTTGTCGGTTGGCATAAATCCCTAGTCGCAGTTGCTCATTCAATCGCTTTCGAATTTGAGAAGTTGTGTAGATTTTCCCATTTAAGGGCTTTGCAAATTCTGTCCCGCTACAGGCGACAGACGTCTGTGGATTATCCACAGACATCTATGGCCTCAGGGTTATAATTTTTCGAAACAGGGGAAAGACGTCTGTGGATTTCCCACAGACGTCTGTAGCTGTTAAATTCTAAAATTTGGCTTATTTTTATGTGGATTTCCGATATATTGATTTTTTATTATCCAAATAGTTATTGTCATTCAATATCAACTTTGATGATCTCTTTTCTGGATTTTTGGTGTTTCCATTCGATGGATTTGATATCGATTTCCACTATTTTAATTCACGTCATTGAAATGTGGATTTTTGTGATAGTTTGTTTTTACAATCATTTCTACAATTTGTCACTTTTAAATACAAAGGTTCTATACTAGTAGTAAATAATAAAACTCTTTCATAAAAATGATTTCAACGCTACTTTTAATACAAAGTTCGATTTTAAAACTGTTTTCTAATCTACTAGTATATACAAACCTTTACCTCATTCGTATGAGAAATCCAATTAAACGACTTAGCAAATCAAGTGGTACGAAACGCTTGCGTTTACTTTGTCGGTTAATTCTTGGATTTGTTCGATTGAAATCTTATGACAATTTTCGAGTGGGAATCTACAATTTGTTCGTAAATATTTAAGTTAAGCCAGTGGTTATGGAACATGAAGCTAAACTCATTTATTTACTAGCTTTGTGTAATTTACACTTATTGATCAATGATGATCATTTTGTGATTTAGACTTGTGATGTGTAATGTCTCTTTGTTCGCGTGGGGGACTGTACCCCGTTCTGTGGAGCTTTCGCTCAATTTGGTGGGGTAGCAACCCATGGTCTTTAGGCTGTTTGTGGGGCTTCAGCTTATTTGTCTGCAAGGGGGGAATATACCTTGTTCTGTGGAGCTTCGGCTCATTTTTATGGTTAGCGATCCATGGGATAGCATCCCGTTTGTGATACACGTATTGGTGAGTTTTCATGCTCCCGTTTGTGATAGGCCTCCCCATTTATGCTTTATGGATTTCTAAATATTGATTTCTGGAATTTGTGTTTCACCAATTTTTGTGATTTGCATTAATAAGCTTTATCAATATTTATGATTTGATGAATAAAATTAAAGAATATGATATTCTTTTTGGGTGTTTGAGAAAACTTGAATAATGTATGATTTTTATTGTTATCATATATATATTTGTCATATCTCTTATCCTATCTCATCTAACATGATAATTATATCTAGGCAGATCCGTTTATTATTTTTCTTCTTAAATAATACGATTCCACTTGACTCCTTAGCAGGGACTATCTTCTGACTTTTGGCTAACTACTTTAGCTTAGTAGTTTTTGGCTTTCATGTATACGAGATAGAGACTCTTTGATGTATAAATATTCTTTTGTGTAGTACATGTACCTATTCTTTTGAGATGTAGTGGATCTTGTATGACTGCTACTATGATGTTCACTTCTATGTATTATATTCATATCTGTTTCCGCCTTAATGATATGAATATATGTGCCTGATTTTATGTTATGATTATTTTATATTGTTTCCGAAGGGCATTTAGCCACAGATTGTAGCTTTGAGTTTGTATTGAATATGTCAGATTTCCTCTTGAATGAAATGCGTGATATACTATCCGACATATCGGTACTCGCTTAATGCAATTATACAGTTGGTCGCTCCTCAATAGCATTATTCTTCGCGCTAATCGACGGCATTACCCAGTAGTGTCCTTGGTTAGTGAGAGTATAGAGGTAGGGCATCACAGCATGGTATCAGAGCCAAACTTTGGAACAATATAGGGTATTATAACGAGGATCATTGTCCTAAGTCTCCCTTAGGAATCGTGCCTTCGGATTTAATTCGAGTCTTACGATTCGTCATGTTTTATCTTATTTTATGATGCCTTGTTTTATCAATCAAGATTATTTGAATTCATTCTGAGAATAACCTTTTTCCTCTTCTTTCTTTCTGTTTAAGAAGAGAAATGGTTAGAGGAGGCCATCCTAGCACTGGTCAATCCAGTGGTCTGCCTTAGGATGGCGTATTCATGTCTGCTCAACGGCTTTTGGATCTCATAAAGAATGCCCAAGCTACCGGTCCCATTCCAGAGCCTACTCATCCTAAATCTGGGTTTGCAGGCTTGTGTAGTGATTATACTAATTTGGGTGGAAATCCATTCAAAGGTTTCGAAAGCATTATAGAAGTCCAAGCTTGGCTTAGAACATGCGATCACACCTTTTCTCGCATTAATCTTTTGGATTTACATCGAGTCCAAGTGGCTTCTAGCATGCTCCAGGAGAGAGCATTAGATTGGTATGAGCTTTTAATTTCAGAAATTGTTGAAGCGGATCTTACTTGGGAGCAATTCCGAGAAAGGTACGAGTTAAAGTTTGTGCCTAAAGCAGAAAAGGTAAATTTAGCTCGACGCTTCATTGATCTTATTCAGGGTGAATCTTCTGTGACAGATTATGTCGCATCTTTTGAATCTCTCTCTAAATATAGGGTTGAGTATATTAATACCCCATTGAAGAAGAATCAAATGTTTATCTATGGTCTGAATAAGAATCTCAAAAAGGCTTTACTTCTGAAACTAGAAGTGCCTTTCGATCAGCTTGTGGATATCCCTCTTCAACTTGAAGAGGCCAATAAGGAAAGTGATGGTGATGTTGGGGGTGCCAAGAAGAACTTCAACAACAACAAGAAGAGGCATCCCGATAATAAGTTCAAAGCCCCTAATCCCAATAAGAAAGGGAAGCAAGCCACTTCGGTAGCGAAGACTCCTACCCTGGTCGTGGAGAATGCTACAATTGTGGTTCTAAGGACCACTATGCAAATAAGTGTCCAAGATCCCTTACTTGCCGCTATTGCAAAAGTTCAGGTCATCCTATATTTTCATGTCCCAAACTCCAAAACAAGAAAGAGGGAAATCTGAATGTTGTGCAAGCTCCTAGTAACCCTTCTCCTAGTCAAGGTATTTCTCATTCTGTCCTTGATGGCATTATTATGTTTCATGGTCATCCTATTCGAATTCTTTTTGATACGGGTGCATCTCACTCTTTTATATCAAAAGAACTTGTGGATACTTTGTATTTAAACGTTATGGACTTGATGACTTCACTGAAAATTGTGAGTCCGGTTGGTGGATCCGCAACACTCAGTTTATTTTGTAAGGATGTTGAGATTATTTTATGTGATTATGTTTTCCATGCCGATTTGCATGTTATGCATTATTTAGGTTTTGGAATGATATTGGGAATGGATTAGCTTAATCGTTATGAAGCCCACATCCTATGTCCCGAGAGGACTATCCATCTTCGACATCCCCAATCTATTAAGCAGATTTCTATCATTCTTAATGACTCTGATTCCAATTCAGTGGCATCCTTATATTCTCTAAACCCACATGACGACGACAATGATGATGAGGAAGATGTTATTTCCCTCATTCACGTTGTTCGTGAATTTTTCGATATCTTTGAGCCTGTTTAGGATTACCACCTAAGCAAGCAATTAAGTTCAGAATTAATCTAATCCCTGGAGCTCTACCTAACACTCATCCTCCTTATCGTATGTCCAATAAGGAAAATATGGAGATGTGTAAACAATTATCCGAATTGGAAGCAAAACAGTTCATTCGTTCTAGTTCCTCTCCTTGGAGAGCTTCAACTATCTTTGTGAAGAAATCTGATGGTACACTTAGGCTTGGCGTTCACTACCGCAAGCTTAATGATCTTACCATTAAGAATAAATATCCCTTACCTTGGATGGATGATCTATTCGATCAACTTTGCGGTGCTAGAGTCTTTTCACAGTTAGACTTAGCAATCGGTTTCCATCAGCTTTGAATTGCAGAGGATAGTATTCCTTTGACATCATTCCGTACTCATTATGGATCTTATCAATGGCTTGTTATGCCATTTGGTTTAACGAATGCTCTAGCTTATTTCGTTGACCTTATGAATCGAATTTTCAAAGACTTCCTCAATCGATTTGTTCTTATCTTTATTGATGATATTCTTGTTTATTCTAAAACCGAGGAAGAGCATGAAAAACATCTTCAAATTGTGTTGGAAACTCTTAGGAGCAATCAATTGAAAGCATAATTTTCTAAGTGCAATTTATGGCAATCTCATGTGAAATTTTTAGGACATATTATTTCTGAATCCGGAATTTTCGTGGATCCTTCAAAGATTGAGGCGATTCAAAACTGGAAGAGACCGGAGAGTGTAACGGAAATTCGTAGTTTTCTTGGGTTGGCGAGCTATTACCGTCGATTCATAAAAGAGTTTTCTTAAATTTCCTTACCTCTTACTAGTTTGACAAAGAAGGGAGTCAAGTACATTTGGTCAGACAAATGTGAAGCTGCTTTTTAGAAATTAAAAGAACTCCTTTCTGATGCTCCTATTATTGTGATCTCCGAAGGGAACCAAGACTTGATTGTTTATACTGATGCTAGTCGTATTAGTTTTGGAGCCGTTCTCATGCAAAGGGAACGTGTTATCGCTTATGCTTCTAGGAAATTAAAGCCTGCCGAGACTAGATACACCACTCATAATTTAGAGCTCATGGCTATTGTTTTCGCTCTTAGAATTTGGCATCATTATCTTTTGGGAGAGAAATTTGTTCTCTACACCGATCATAAATCTTTAAAGTATTTATTCTCTTAAAAGGAACTTAATTTGCGTCAACAACGTTGGCTCTAATTCCTTGCATCTTATGATCTTGATATTCTTTATACTCCCAGAAAGGGAAATTGTGTTGCCGATGCCCTTAGTCGTAAGCAACAAGCGGTTGTTTCATGATGATATCTGAATGGAATGATCTCGAGACTTTATCCACTTGTGAGATTCAAGATCGTGAATCTAATTCATGTTCATCTCTTGTTTTATGTAGCCTTGAGGCCTATCCTTCTCTTTTAGACTGCATCCTTGAAGCTCAAAAACACGACTCCGAATTGGTTCATCTTAGCCAAAGTTGTAGAGATAACAATAGTATTGATGGTTTGAAAGACTTTGAAATCGATGCTCGTGGAGGCATTCGAAAATTTGGTAGACTTATTGTGCCAAATATTAGTGATCTCCGTAAAGACATTTTAGAAGATTGTCATCGCTCTAAATTTACCATTCATCCTGGTAGTAGTAAAATGTACGCGGACATGCAACGACTTTATTATTGGGATGGAATGAAATTTGATATTGCTAACTTTATTAAGTGTTGCCAACTCATAAAGGCCGAGCATCAAAGGGCCGGTGGATTATTGCAACCTTTAGACATTCCCGTTTGGAAGTGGGATCAAGTTTCCATGGACTTTATTGATGGTATTCCCCGTTCTTGTTCAGGACATGACAGTTTATGGGTGATGTAGATAGACTTACAAAATCCACCCTTTTTCTTCCCGTTCGGTCCAACCGAACCATACCTCTTTTGGCTAAACTCTATGTTAAAGAAATTGTTAAATTGCATGGAGTTCCTACTTCTATTGTTAACGATCATGATCCATTATTTACTAGTGGATTTTGGAAAGGCCTTCAAAAAGTTTTGGGAATGAAGCTTAATTTTAGCACCGCTTATCATCCTCAGTCCGATGGACAAACGGAGCGTGTGAATCAAACTCTTGAAGATCTCCTTCGTGCATGTGTTCTTGATTTTGGTGGAAGTTGGGAAGATCATATTTCTCTTGTTGAGTTTTCATACAATAATAGCTTCCAATCTAGTATTGGTATAGCACCATTTGAGGCACTCTACGAAAGGCCATGCCTATCTCCTTCGTGTTGGCTTGGAACTGGTGAGAAGCTGGTTTTAGGTCCAGATTTTATTCGTGATGCCACGGAAAATGTTGACCTTATTCATCATAGAATGAAAGAAGCTCAGAGTAGACAAAAATCCTATGCCGATAACCAAAGAAGGAATTATGAATTTTGTATGGGAGATTTGGTATTCATTCGTGTTTCGCCTATGAAGGGTGTTGTGCGTTTCGGTCGATCGGGAAAATTAGCACCTCAATATATTGGCCTGTTTCCCATCACTGAACGCATTGGTCCCATGGCTTATCGCCTTTCTTTACCAGCTTAATTTTCCGCTATTCATGACGTATTTCACATTTCTCAGCTACGGAAATGCCTTAGAGATTCCGATTCTATTCTTGAGCCTAGTGTTATTGAAGAAATTGAGGTTTCACCTAATTTGACTTATGAGCAACATCCTATTCGCATCATTGCTATGGAGGTTAAACGCCTTCGTAACAAAGACGTTTCGCTTGTGAAAGTTCAATGGTCCACAAATCCTAAGGATTGTTCTTGGGAATCCAGAGAATTTATCGAGCGAACACATCCCGATTTACTCTCTTGTGCTCCATAAGGTGAATTTCTCATTTCAATTTTTCCATTTTGTGATTGTCATGTCACGGAATGGTTGTTACTCCTTATTTCCTTCTTAAGTATTGCAAGGATGCGATTTCTTTAAGGAGGTGAGTCTGTAACAACCCGCATACTTTACGATTATATATTTAAATTTTTTATTTAAATATGGCATCGATAATTTAATTAAAGTCCGAAATGTGACTTTTTGTAAACAGTCGAATCCGGACTCGAGACCACTTTCATTGAGTTCAAATCGACGTTTACAACTTGTTTAAGTATAAACATTGTTGTGTTTGGAGTTGATTAGGATTTCGGCATTTTCATTTAGGCTTTGGGTTGTGTTCTAGCCCATTAACCCAACAAGTTAACCCAAACTCTTCTACCAATACCCCTAACTCCTCTTTCCTTCCTTCATTCCTTTCATAATTTCCTAACACTCTCAAGCTAAAGGAAAAATGGTGGAAGGAGGAAACTAAAATTCCTAAGCTCTAGCTTTTCTTAGAAATTCAAATTCAAGTTATAAATCAAAGAGAAGCTTAGGTAAGCATCCTCTTCATCTTCTCCATCTCAATCTCTCTCCAATTTTCAGAAATTCCTATAACCTAACTTAGGAAATCTTTGTATGTGATATTAGATTGGAGATTCTAGAGGTGTAGTTGAAGAGGAATTGATCTTAGCTTGTTTTGGAGCTTATCTTTTCTAATTTTGAGTTTAAAGGTGAGTTCTTGAACTCACATCTATGTTTATAGCTTTGATTGTTGTTAAGTATGAATTCCTAACATCTATTTCTTATTCAATTGCTTTTGAATTGAATTGGTTTGGTGAATTTTCTTGATTTTGGTATTTTGAAGTCAAAATATATGAAAACCCTAGAATGGGTGTTAGACATGTTGTTTTGGGTGTATTAAAGAGCCTTTAGGGCTGGGTTGTCGCTTGGCATAAATCCCTAGTCGCAGTTGCTCATTCAATCGCTTTCGAATTTGAGAAGTTGTGTAGATTTTCCCATTTAAGGGCTTTGCAAATTCTGTCCTGCTACAGGCGACATACGTCTGTGTATTATCCACAGACGTCTATGACCTCAGGGTTACAATTTTTCGAAACAGGGGACAGACGTCTGTGGATTTCCCATAGACGTCTGTGGCTGTTAAATTCTAAAATTTGGCTTATTTTTATGTGGATTTCCGATATATCGATTTTTTATTATCCAAATAGTTATTTTCATTCAATATCAACTTTGATGATCTCTTTTCTGGATTTTTGGTGTTTCCATTCGATGGATTTGATATCGATTTCCACTGTTTTAATTCACGTCATTGAAATGTGGATTTTTGTGATAGATTGTTTTTACAATCATTTCTACGATTTGTCACTTTTAAATACAATGGTTCTATACCAGTAGTAAATAATAAAACTCTTTCATAAAAATGATTTCAATGCTACTTTTAATACAAAGCTCGATTTTAAAACTGTTTTCCAATCTACTAGTATATACAAACCTTTACCTGATTCGTATGAGAAATCCAATTAAACGACTTAGCAAATCAAGTGGTACGAAACACTTGCGTTTACTTTGTCGGTTAATTCTTGGACTTGTCCGATTGAAATCTTGTGGCTATTTTCGAGTGGGAATCTACAATTTGTTCGTAAATATTTAAGTTAAGCCAGTGGTTATGGGACATGAAGCTAAACTCATTTATTTACTAGCTTAGTGTAATTTACACTTATTGATCAATGATGATCATTTTGGGATTTAGACTTGCGATGTGCAATGTCTCTTTGTCCGCGTGGGGGACTGTACCCTGTTCTGTGGAGCTTCGGCTCAATTTGGTGGGGTAGCGACCCATGGTCTTTTGACCGTTTGTGGAGCTTCGACTCATTTGTCCACGAGGGGGGACTATACCCTGTTCTGTGGAGCTTCGGCTCATTTTTATGGGTTAGCGACCCATGGGATAACATCCCATTTGTTATACACGTGTTGGTGAGTTTTCATGCTCCCGTTTGTGATAGGCCTCCCCTTTGTGCTTTTTGGATTTCTAAATATTGATTTCTAGAATTTGTGTTTCACCAATTTTTGTGATTTGCATTGATAAGCTTTATCAATATTTGTGATTTGGTGAATAAAGTTAAAGAATATGATATTCTTTTTGGGTGTTTGAGAAAACTTGAGATATTGTATGATTTTTATTGTTATCATATATATTTGTCATATCTCTTATCCTATCTCATCTTACATGATAATTATAGCTAGACTGATCCATTTATTATTTTTCTTCTTAAATAATACTCGGGTCAGACCTAGGTGTTTTAGGCGCTTCGACTTGACTCCTTAGCAGGGACTATCTTCTGACTTTTGGCTAACTACTTTAGCTTAGTAGTTTTTTATCTTTCATGTATACGAGATAGAGACTCTTTGATGTATACATATTCTTTTGTGTGGTACATGTACCTATTCTTTTGAGATGTAGTGGATCTTGTATGACCACTACTATGATGTTCACTTCTATGTATTATATTCATATCTGTTTCCGCCTTAGTGATAAATATCCGTGCTTTATTTTATGTTATGATTATTTTATATTGTTTTCGAAGGGAATTTAGCCACAGATAGTAGCTTTGAGTTAGTATTGTATATGTTAGATTTCCTCTCGAATGAAATGCGTGATATACTATCCGACATATCGGTACTCGCTCAATGCAATTATATACAGTTGGTCGCTCCTCAATAGCCTTATTCTTCGCGTTAATCGACGGCATTACCCAGTAGTGTCCTTGGTTAGTGAGAGTATAGAGGTGGGGCATCACAACATGGTATCAGAGCCAAACTTCGGAATAATATAGGGTATTATAACGAGGATCATTGTCCTAAGTCTCCCTTAGGAATCGTACCTTAGGATTTAATTCGAGTCTTACGATTCGTCATGTCCTATCTTATTTTATGATGCCTTGTTTTATCAATCAAGATTATTTGAATTCATTCTGAGAATAACCTTTTTCCTCTTCTTTCTTTTTGATTAAGAAGAGAAATGGTTAGAGGAGGCCATCCTAGCACTGGTCAATCCAGTGGTCTGCCTCAGGATGGCGTATTCATGTCTGCTCAACGGCTTTTGGATCTCATAAATAATGCCCAAGCTACCGGTCCCATTCCTGAGCCTACTCATCCTAAATCTGGATTTGCACGCTTTTGTATTGATTATACTAATTTGGGTGGAAAGCCATTCAAAGATTTCGAAAGCGTTATAGAAGTCCAAGCTTGGCTTAGAACATGCGATCACACCTTTTCTCGCATTAATCTTTTGGATTTACATCGAGTCCAAGTGGCTTCTAGCATGCTCCAGGAGAGAGCATTAGATTGGTATGAGCTTTTAATTTCAGAAATTGTTGAAGCCGATCTTACTTGGGAGCGATTCCGAGAAAGGTTCGAGTTAAAGTTTGTGCCTAAAGCAGAAAAGGTAACTTTAGCTCGACGCTTCATTGATCTTATTCAGGGTGAATCTTCTGTGATAGATTATGTCGCATCTTTTGAATCCCTCTCTAAATATAGGGTTGAGTGTATTAATACCCCATTGAAGAAGAATCAAATGTTTATCTATGGTCTGAATAAGAATCTCAAAAAGGCTTTACTTCTGAAACTAGAAGTGCCTTTCGATCAGCTTGTGGATATCCCTCTTCAACTTGAAGAGGCCAATAAGGAAAGTGATGGTGATGTTGGGGGTGCCAAGAAGAACTTCAACAACAACAAGAAGAGGCATCCCGATGATAAGTTCAAAGCCCCTAATCACAATAAGAAAGGGAAGCAAGCCACTTCGGTAGCGAAGACTCCTACCCTGGTCGTGGAGAATGCTACAATTGTGGTTCTAAGGACCACTATGCAAATAAGTGTCCAAGATCCCTTACTTGCCGCTATTGAAAAAGTTCATGTCATCCTATATTTTCATGTCCCAAACTCCAAAACAAGAAAGAGGGAAATCTGAATGTTGTGCAAGCTCCTAGTAACCCTTCTCCTAGTCAAGGTATTTCTCATTCTGTCCTTGATGGCATTATTATGTTTCATGGTCATCCTATTCGAATTCTTTTTGATACGGGTGCATCTCACTCTTTTATGTCAAAAGAACTTGTGGATACTTTATATTTAAATGTTATGGGCTTGATGACTTCACTGAAAATTGTGAGTCCGGTTGGTGGATCCGCAACACTCAGTTTATTTTGTAAGGATGTTGAGATTATTTTATGTGATTATGTTTTCCATGCCGATTTGCATGTTATGCATTATTTAGGTTTCGGAATGATATTGGGAATGGATTGGCTTAATCGTTATGAACCCCACATCCTATGTCCCGAGAGGACTATCCATCATCGACATCCCCAATCTATTAAGCAGATTTCTATCATTCTTAATGACTCTGATTCCAATTCAGTGGCAGCCTTATATTCTCTAAACCCACATGATGACGACAATGATGATGAGGAAGATGTTATTTCCCTCATTCACGTTGTTCGTGAATTTTCCGATATCTTTGAGCCTGTTTAGGATTACCACCTAAGCAAGCAATTGAGTTCAGAATTAATCTAATCCCTGGAGCTCTACCTATCACTCATCCTCCTTATCGTATGTTCAATAAGGAAAATATGGAGATGCATAAACAATTATCCGAATTGGAAGCAAAACAGTTCATTCGTTCTAGTTCCTCTCCTTGGTGAGCTTCAACTATCTTTGTGAAGAAATCTGATGGTACACTTAGGCTTGGCGTTGACTACCGCAAGCTTAATGATCTTACCATTAAGAATAAATATCCCTTACCTTGGATGGATGATCTATTCGATCAACTTTGCGGTGCTAGAGTCTTTTCACAGTTAGACTTAGCAATCGGTTTCCATCAGCTTCGAATTGCAGAGGATAGTATTCCTTTGACATCATTCCATACTCATTATGGATCTTATCAATGGCTTGTTATGCCATTGGTTTAACGAATGCTCTAGCTTATTTCGTTGACCTTATGAATCGAATTTTCAAAGACTTCCTCGATCGATTTGTTCTTATCTTTATTGATGATATTCTTGTTTATTCTAAAACTGAGGAAGAGCATGAAAAACATCTTCGAATTGTGTTGGAAACTCTTAGGAGCAATCAATTGAAAGCATAATTTTCTAAGTGCAATTTATGGCAATCTCATGTGAAATTTTTAGGACATATTATTTCTGAATCCGGAATTTCCGTGGATCCTTCAAAGATTGAGGCGATTCAAAACTGGAAGAGACCGGAGAGTGTAACGGAAATTCGTAGTTTTCTTGGGTTGGCGGGCTATTACCGTCGATTCATAAAAGAGTTTTCTTAAATTTCCTTACCTCTTACTAGTTTGATAATGAAGGGAGTCAAGTACATTTGGTCAGACAAATGTGAAGCTGCTTTTCAGAAATTAAAAGAACTCCTTTCTTATGCTCCTATTATTGTGATTCCCGAAGGGAACCAAGACTTGATTGTTTATACTGATGCTAGTCGTATTAGTTTTGGAGCCGTTCTCATGCAAAGGGAACGTGTTATCGCTTATGCTTCTAGGAAATTAAAGCCTGCCGAGACTAGATACGCCACTCATAATTTAGAGCTCGTGGCTATTGTTTTCGCTCTTAGAATTTGGCATCATTATCTTTTGGGAGAGAAATTTGTTCTCTACACCGATCATAAATCTTTAAAGTATTTATTCTCTTAAAAGGAACTTAATTTGCGTCAACAACGTTGGCTCTAATTCCTTGCATTTTATGATCTTGATATTCTTTATACTCCCAGAAAGGGAAATTGTGTTGCCGATGCCCTTAGTCGTAAGCAACAAGCGGTTGTTTCATGATGATATCTGAATGGAATGATCTCGAGACTTTATCCACTTATGAGATTCGAGATCGTGAATCTAATTCATGTTCATCTCTTGTTTTATGTAGCCTTGAGGCTTATCCTTCTCATTTAGACTGCATCCTTGAAGCTCAAAAACATGACTCCAAATTGGCTCATCTTAGCCAAAGTTGTAGAGATAACAATAGTATTGATGGTTTGAAAGACTTTGAAATCGATGCTCGTGGAGGCATTCGAAAATTTGGTAGACTTATTGTGCCAAATATTAGTGATCTCCGTAAAGACATTTTAGAAGATTGTCATCGCTCTAAATTTACCATTCATCCTGGTAGTAGTAAAATGTTCGCGGACATGCAACGACTTTATTATTGGGATGGAATGAAATTTGATATTGCTAATTTATTAAGCGTTGCCAACTCATAAAGGCCGAGCATCAAAGGGACGGTGGATTATTGCAACCTTTAGACATTCCCGTTTGGAAGTGGGATCAAGTTTCCATGGACTTTATTGATGGCCTTCCCCGTTCTTGTTCAGGACATGACAGTTTATGGGTGATGTAGATAGACTTACAAAATCCACCCATTTTCTTCCCGTTCGGTCCAACCGAACCATACCTCTTTTGGCTAAACTCTATGTTAAAGAAATTGTTAAATTGCATGGAGTTCCTACTTCTATTGTTAACGATCATGATCCATTATTTACTAGTGGATTTTGGAAAGGCCTTTAAAAAGTTTTGGGAATGAAGCTTAATTTTAGCACCGCTTATCATCCTCAGTCCGATGGACAAACGGAGCGTGTGAATCAAACTCTTGAAGATCTCCTTCGTGCATGTGTTCTTGATTTTCGTGGAAGTTGGGAAGATCATATTTCTCTTGTTGAGTTTTCATACAATAATAGCTTCCAATCTAGTATTGGTATAGCACCATTTGAGGCACTCTACGAAAGGCCATGCCTATCTCCTTTGTGTTGGCTTGGAACCGGTGAGAAGCTGGTTTTAGGTCCCGATTTTATTCGTGATGCCACGGAAAATGTTGACCTTATTCGTCATAGAATGAAAGAAGCTCAGAGTAGACAAAAATCCTATGCCGATAACCGAAGAAGGAATTATGAATTTTGTATGGGAGATTTGGTATTCATTCGTGTCTCGCCTATGAAGGGTGTTGTGCGTTTCAGTCGATTGGGAAAATTAGCACCTCGATATATTGGCCTGTTTCCCATCACCGAACGCATTAGTCCCATGGCTTATCGCCTTTCTTTACCAGCTTAATTTTCCGCTATTCATGATGTAATTCACATTTCTCAGCTACGGAAATGCCTTAGAGATTCCGATTCTATTCTTGAGCCTAGTGTTATTGAAGAAATTGAGGTTTCACCTAATTTGACTTATGAGCAACATCCTATTCGCATCATTGCTATGGAGGTTAAACGCCTTCGTAACAAAGACGTTTCGCTTGTGAAAGTTCAATGGTCCATAAATCCTAAGGATTATTCTTGGGAATCCAGAGAATTTATCGAGTGAACACATCCCGATTTACTCTCTTGTGCTCCATAAGGTGAATTTCTCATTTCAATTTTTCCGTTTTGTGATTATCATGTCACGGAATGGTTGTTACTCCTTATTTCCTTCTTAAGTATTGCAAGGATGTGATTTCTTTAAGGAGGTGAGTCTGTAACAACCCGCATACTTTACGATTATATATTTAAATTTTTTATTTAAATATGGCATCGATAATTTAATTAAAGTTCGAAATGTGACTTTTTGTAAACAGTCGAATCCGGACTCGAGACCACTTTCATTGAGTTCAAATCGACGTTTACAACTTGTTTAAGTATAAATATTGTTGTGTTTGGAGTTGATTAGGATTTCGGCATTTTCATTTAGGCTTTGGGTTGTGTTCTAGCCCATTAACCCAACAAGTTAACCCAAACTCTTCTACCAATACCCCTAACTCCTCTTTCCTTCCTTCATTCCTTTCATAATTTCCTAATACTCTCAAGCTAAAGGAAAAATGGTGGAAGGAGGAAACTAAAATTCCTAAGCTCTAGCTTTTCTTAGGAATTCAAATTCAAGTTATAAATCAAAGAGAAGCTTAGGTAAGTATCCTCTTCATCTTCTCCATCTCAATCTCTCTCCAATTTTCAGAAATTCCTATAACCTAACTTAGGAAATCTTTGTATGTGATATTAGATTGGAGATTCTAGAGGTGTAGTTGAAGAGGAATTGATCTTAGCTTGTTTTGGAGCTTATCTTTTCTAATTTTGAGTTTAAAGGTGAGTTCTTGAACTCACATCTATGTTTATAGCTTTGATTGTTGTTAAGTATGAATTCCTAACATCTATTTCTTATTCAATTGCTTTTGAATTGAATTGGTTTGGTGAATTTTCCTGATTTTGGTATTTTGAAGTCAAAATTTATGAAAACCCTAGAATGGGTGTTAGACATGTTGTTTTGGGTGTATTAAAGAGCCTTTAGGGCTGGGTTGTCGCTTGGCATAAATCCCTAGTCACAGTTGCTCATTCAATTGCTTTCGAATTTGAGAAGTTGTGTAGATTTTCCCATTTAAGGGCTTTGCAAATTCTGTCCCGCTATAGGCGACAGACGTCTGTGGATTATCCACAGACGTCTATGACCTCAGGGTTACAATTTTTCGAAACAGGGGACAGACGTCTGTGGATTTCCCACAGACGTCTGTGGCTGTTAAATTCTGAAATTTGGCTTATTTTTATGTGGATTTCCGATATATCGATTTTTTATTATCCAAATAGTTATTGTCATTCAATATCAACTTTGATGATCTCTTTTCTGGATTTTTGGTGTTTCCATTCGATGGATTTGATATCGATTTCCACTGTTTTAATTCACGTCATTGAAAAGTGGATTTTTGTGATAGATTGTTTTTACAATCATTTCTACGATTTGTCACTTTTAAATACAAAGGTTATATACCAGTAGTAAATAATAAAACTCTTTCATAAAAATGACTTCAACGCTACTTTTAATACAAAGCTCGATTTTAAAACTGTTTTCCAATCTACTAGTATATACAAACCTTTACCTGATTCGTATGAGAAATCCAATTAAATGACTTAGCAAATCAAGTGGTATGAAACACTTGCGTTTACTTTGTCGGTTAATTCTTGGACTTGTCCGATTGAAATCTTGTGGCTATTTTCGAGTGGGAATCTACAGTTTGTTCGTAAATATTTAAGTTAAGCCAGTGGTTATGGGACATGAAGCTAAACTCATTTATTTACTAGCTTAGTGTAATTTACACTTATTGATCAATGATGATCATTTTGTGATTTAGACTTGCGATGTGCAATGTCTCTTTGTCCGCGTGGGGGACTGTACCCCGTTCTGTGGAGCTTCGGCTCAATTTGGTGGGGTAGCGACCCACGGTCTTTTGACCGTTTGTGGAGCTTCGACTCATTTGTCCACAAGGGGGGACTATACCCTGTTCTGTGGAGCTTCGGCTCATTTTTATGGGTTAGCGACCCATGGGATAACATCCCATTTGTTATACACGTATTGGTGAGTTTTCATGCTCCCGTTTGTGATAGGCCTCCCCTTTGTGCTTTTTGGATTTCTAAATATTGATTTCTGGAATTTGTGTTTCACCAATTTTTGTGATTTGCATTGATAAGCTTTATCAATATTTGTGATTTGGTGAATAAAGTTAAAGAATATGATATTCTTTTTGGGTGTTTGAGAAAACTTGAGATATTGTATGATTTTTATTGTTATCATATATATTTGTCATATCTCTTATGATATCTCATCTTACATGATAATTATAGCTAGACTGATCCGTTTATTATTTTTCTTCTTAAATAATACTCGGGTCAGACCTAGGTGTTTCAGGCGCTTCCACTTGACTCCTTAGCAGGGACTATCTTCTGACTTTTGGATAACTACTTTAGCTTAGTAGTTTTTTATCTTTCATGTATACGAGATAGAGACTCTTTGATGTATACATATTCTTTTGTGTGGTACATGTGCCTATTCTTTTGAGATGTAGTGGATCTTGTATGACCACTACTATGATGTTCACTTCTATGTATTATATTCATATCTGTTTCCGCCTTAGTGATAAATATTCGTGCTTGATTTTATGTTATGATTATTTTATATTGTTTCCGAAGGGCATTTAGCCACAGATAGTAGCTTTGAGTTTGTATTGAATATGTCATATTTCCTCTTGAATGAAATGCGTGATATACTATCCGACATATCGGTACTCGCTCAATGCAATTATACAGTTGGTCGCTCCTCAATAGCCTTATTCTTCGCGCTAATTGACGACATTACCCAGTAGTGTCCTTGGTTAGTGAGAGTATAGATGTGGGGCATCACAGAAATGCACTTGTATTTGATATATATAAGTATGTATTCCCCTCTCTTAGACCGTTCTTCTGTATCTTACTAAGGCTCGTATGCAAATTTACGAGGACGGAAGATATGGAGGCAGGAAACGGAAGAGGAAATCTCGGTGGAGGAAGCACTATAACTAATGGAAATACTCGACCTAATACTAGAAGAAATCAGGGTTGATAGGGAAATGCTAATCAAAATGCAAATGCCAACGTAGGTGCTGGAAATCCGCCAGTAGATATGGGGATTATGTATCAGTTCTTCGTCAATCTGATGCAAGCAGGAGCAGCTACTGGAGTAGCTGGGAATGTTGGAGGAGCTAATCCCGTGGCTCCAATTGGAAACAACTATGCTAAGTTGAGCAGAGATTATACCAGTCTTGGTGGAAAACCATTTTTGGGAACGGAGGATGCTATAGAAGTCGAGAATTGGCTTTTGCATTGTGAGAGAATCTTCGCTGACTTGGGGTTGAACGATGAGAAGAAATGGAGGCTTTCTTCTAGACAGTTGCAGGGAGCACCGCTTCATCGGTGGAATTGTATTACTACCGGAGTTCCCGAGGAAGAGTTGACTTGGGTGGAATTTCGGAGAAGATTCGAGCAGAGGTTTTTGTCTGAAGTTGCTAAGTCGGCATTGTTGAGGAAGTTCATGGATTTGGTGCAAGGCGAGATGTCAGTGATTGAGTATGCCACGAAGTTCGATGAGTTATCCAGATATGGACATGCTACCATTGACATCGTCATCAAGAGGAATGATAAGTTTATTCGGGGATTGAGACCCGAGATTGCTAGGGCGACCCTGCCACATCTACGTGATCCTTGTAATGTTGTTGTGGAAATGGAAATCTGACATGAGGAGATGCTTATTACTTATGGGAGGGAGAAACAGGTTGAAACCCAGAGTTCTCTTGGCAAGAAGAGGAAGTTCTTTAAGAAGAAAGGAACCTAAAAGGGAGAAGCTGCCAAGAAGGCAAAGGCTGATCCGGTTTTCTTTAAGTG
Organism: Allium fistulosum; assembly: GCA_030737815.1. NCBI lineage: Eukaryota > Viridiplantae > Streptophyta > Magnoliopsida > Asparagales > Amaryllidaceae > Allium > Allium fistulosum. The sequence goes on along the minus strand of CM060903.1, from coordinate 800,864,794 downwards.
TGATAAGAAGGGTCATTATGCCCATGAATGTCGAACTGGCAAAGGGAAGAAGGCCGCAAACAAGAAGGGTATGAAGTGCTTTAACTGCGACTAGGTTGAGCATTATAAGAATCAGTGTCTAGAACCAGTCAGGGGGAACAAGGGAAATTTTTTGCTGTTGGACCATCGTTTGCTAGGCCAACTGCTGCTAAGAAAGGAAAGACTATGATGGAAGGTACGCTTTTGATTAAAAAGTACATCAGTTAGGGTACTATTTAATATTGGTGCATCGCATTTATTTATATCTCAGTGTTTGGTTGATAGGTTATGTTTAGAACCCATATACCTTGTTACTTCCTTAAGGGTTGCGAATCCGATAGGAGGGTATGCAACTCTAGGAACGAGATGTGACCAGTTAGTACTTGATTTGTTAGGTCATAAGTTTGCATATAGTCTGTATGTTTTTGATTTCCTAGATTTCAGAGTCATTTTAGGTATGGATTGGTTGGGTAGATATGAGGCTAGGATATTTTGCCAGGATAGGGAAATATCGTTGAGACACTTTGACAGTCATAACCAAATTATATTCTCGGTGGAGAATTTTGACTAGAGCGCTTGTGCTCTGTTGAGTGCTATGGAAGTAGAAGAAGAGTTAAGTTAGGTTCGAGTAGCAAGAGAATTTGTCGATGTTTTTGAGCCGGTTACAGGACTACCATCGAAACGAGCTGTTGAGTTTCAGATAGATCTTGTGCCAGGAGCAGAACCTGTAAGTAGACCACCTAACAGGATGACACCGACCGAGATGAAGGAATTGAAGGTGCGGCTAGTGGATCTAGAAGGCAGAAATTTTATTAGACAAAGTAGTTCGCCTTGGGGTGCGGCCGCGGTGTTCGTGAAGAAAGCAGATGGGTCGTTAAGGATGTACATCGACTATCGTAAGTTGAACGAGAAGACGATCAAGAATAAGTATCCTTTGCCAAGAATCAACGATTTATTTGATCAGTTGTGTGGAGCTAGAGTATTTTCCCAATTGGGTTTGGCAATAGGGTTCCATTAGTTGAGAGTGGCAGAGGATAGTATCCCGTTGACCGCGTTTCGGATTAGGTATGGGTCGTACTAGTGGTTAGTAATGCCATTCGGGTTAACAAATGCACCAGCTTTCTTCGTATATTTCATGAACCGAGTTTTCCGAGAGTACTTGAATAGGTTCATATTGGTTTTTATAGATGACATTTTAGTATACTCTAAGGATGAAAGAGAGCATGAAGATCGTCTTAGAGTAGTGCTTGAGACGCTGAGGCAGCATTAGCTGAAAGCGAAGTTTTCCAAGTGTCATTTCTGAAAAAAAGAGGTTAAGTTTCTTGGTCACGTGGTTTCAGAGAAGGGTTTTTCAGTCGATCCAGATAAGATTGAAGCTGTTAATAACTGGAAGAGACCAGAGACGGTGACTAAGATTAGAAGTTTTCATGGACCTGCGGGCTATTACCGGAGATTCATTAAGAATTTCTCTCGGATAGCAGCGCCTTTGACTAAGTTAACCAGGAAGGATGTAAAGTTTATTTGGTCTGACAAATGTGAGGAAGCATTCCTTAAGTTAAACCATTTGTTGACCAACTTACCTGTGTTAGTGGTTCCAGACGAAAACCAAGGGTTGGTGGTGTATACCGATGCATGTGGAACTGATTTGGGCTGTGATGATGCAGAAAGGTAAAGTCATTGCCTACGCTTCGCGACAGCTTAGACTGCATGAAGTGAGATATCCTATTCATGATTTAGAGTTGGCAGCATTGATTTTCACATTGAAGATATGGAGACATTATCTCTTAGGGGAGAGATTTGAGTTATACACAGATCATAAATCCTTAAGATATTTATTCTCTCAGAAGGAGTTGAATATGAGACAACAGAGGTGGCTGGAGTTTTTAGCAGCTTATGATTTTGGTATTGAGTATACACCTGGGAAAGGAAATAAAGTTGCGGATGCTCTTAGCAGAAAACATCAGAACGTGGTGTTAGCCATGTTGACAGAATGGAAAGATTTGGAAGCTTTGACTACTTGTAGTATGCAGTTAAGATCGACCCCTAGTTCTAGTCAGAGCACCGCCATGTTGTCCTGTTTGGAATTTCGACCAGTATTGATCGAAAGAATCGCTTCTAAGCAAAAGGAGGATCCATTATTAGCCGAAAAAGTTAGAAGGCTTGAGGTTGGATCGGAGATCGATGATCTAAAGGAATTTAGTCTGGACCAGAAAGGATGGTTGAGAAAGAAGGGATGGTTATGTGTTCTGAATGTTAAGGACTTAAGAAAAGAAGTTCTTAGGGAATGTCATCGATCCAAATTTACGATTCATCCTGGAGGAACCAAGATGTATCAGGATATGAAGAGGAGTTTCTACTAGGAAGGTATGAAGAAGGATGTTGGCTTGTAGGTTAGGCAGTGTGCGAACTGTCAACAAGTGAAGGCCGAACATCAAAAGCCGAGTGGATTACTTCAACCTTTGGAGATACCAGTTTGGAAATAGGATTCGATATCCATGGATTTTATAGACGGGTTACCAAGGTCGAATAGAGGAAATGAAAGTATATGGGTCATAGTGGACAGGTTGACCAAGAGTGCCCATTTCATTCCAGTTAAGTCAACCAGGATGACACCTATGTTAGCTAAGTTGTACATGAAGAACATAGTTAGACTACATGGAATGCCTAGTAGTATAGTCATTGATAGAGATGCTTTGTTTACTAGCAATTTTGGAAGAGTCTATAGGATGTGTTGGGTACCAAGCTCAAGATGTGTACTACGTATCACCCTCAGATGGATGGGCAGACAGAGAGAGTCAATAAGGTACTCGAGGATTTGTTAAGAGCTTGTGTATTGGACTTTGGGGGATCTTGGGAAGATCACCTACACTTAGTTGACTTTTCCTATAATAACAGTTATCAGACTAGCATAGGAATGGTTCCTTTTGAAGCTTTGTATGGAAGACCATGCAAATCACCAGCATGTTGGTTAGAAACTGGAGACATATTAGTCTTGGGTCCAGATCTGGTTAAAGAGGCGACATAAAAGATTGATTTGATCTGAGAAAGGATGAAGGAAGCTCAGTCTAGACAGAAGAGTTACGCAGACAAGAAGTGTAAAAGTCTAGAATTCTCAGTTGGAGATAGAGTTTTCCTTAAAGTATCACTGATGAAGGGTGTGGTACGATTCAGAAAGTTAGGGAAACTGGCACCGAGATATGTTGGTCCGTTCCAAATTATAGAGAGGATCTGGAAGCTTGCCTAAAGAGTAGAGTTGCCGAGCAGTATGGCAGGTGTTCATAATGTGTTACATATATCTCATCTTCGCAAGTATGTGCATGATCCATAGACTACTATTCCTCCACTAGAGTTGGAAGATTTGATAGTAGAACCAAATTTGACTTTTGTTAGACAACCAGTTTGGGTTGTGGCGAAAGATGAGAAGAGGTTAAGAAACAAGACAGTCAAGTTGGTGAAAGTTCAGTGGAGCGACAACGAGAAGGACTATACTTGGGAGACAGAAGACAGGATTAGAGATACTTATCCTGATCTACTGTAAGGGTATGTTTAATATTAACTTTATATAGACTGTTGCTAGTCAGGTAAGCTAGTATGGTAGTTAAGAGTTGTTACAGATGATTGTTATGCCTAGTATTTAGTGTTAGTCCTTGAGATGATGGTTTTGATGACAACAACCTTAGAATAAGATTATAAAATATAAATACTAACATTATAGTTTAGATATATATGTATATGCAGGATTTAACCATGCAGGTATCAAGAATGAAGACTGTATAGTATAGAGATACAAGACTGATGAATTTAAAGATCAAAGATATTAAGATTGAAGACTCATGAGTATCAAGAAATCAAGTTATCAAGAGTTCAAGATTTTAATAATACAAGATAAGTATTGAGTCTAGAATTATGTTAAAACTTCATAATAGCACTGAAATCTTCACTCCATATTTCATTTGGGATGGAACCCATTTCTACCTTTTTAGTGGCTTACAAACCCACGACAAGTAGCTTACAAACCTACGACAAGTGGCTTACAAACCCACGAACATCCTGGTTTTGTACAAGTTCTCGAGTCCTGATGTGATGAGATATTCTGCAGGAAGAAGCTTGCAAAACTACTTCAAAATGATTTTCAAAACTGCTTTTCAAAATGTTTTAGCCTTAAAAATTATCTTTTCAAATGATTTTCAAAAAGATGTTTTAGCCTTAAAATATTCTTTGATTTTGTTTTTAAATAAACTCTTGTTTTAAACTTCGTTTGTTTTAAACTATCTTTTAATTATAATATATTTATACTTAGATTTAAATATAAAATTATAGTAAAATTATATATATATTATTCTCTATATTTACTTATGTATTTTAACTATAGTTAAGTATATTTATAAAGTTTAAAATAGTTTTAATATAAGATAGAAGTAATTTTCAAAGAAAAACAAATCACCAAAATTTCCTTTGGGATGTCGACATACCCAAGGTACCCATGTCGACATAGTGGTAGTTGATTTCAAAATTTTGAATTTCAAAAGAAGTGTCTATTCGCCATAACCTTTCACGAATAGGCATGGCTGTTGTTCTTCTATAAATAGGGGATGTTTTCAACGAATTTTTAACAATATATTTCTGGTTTTCACTCCTCTTCATCTTCCACATTTCTTTATATATATTCTTACCATTACTCTGCCGAAATCACTATTGAATTTAACTAGATCAGTTCTAGTTTGATTCTGTATCACTATCTCAACAAGATCCCAGTGCTATTCAGAGTTATAGGCTTCTTTATAATCAATCAAGTGAGGAAAGGTGTGATTGTAGCCTTGGAAATCAATCAAGTGAGAGTAGGTGTGATTGTAGCCTTGGAAATCAATTAAGTGAGAAAAGGTGTGATTGTAGCCTAGGAAATCAATTGGGTGAACTTGTTGCCCGGGAAATCAAGTATCTCTACCCAGAGGATTGTGAATCTGGAGTGGTGTACCTCGTGGCCTTGAAATCGAGGGTTGTAATTGTAAAGATTGTTTTTGAAAGGAAATCCGTACTTGTGTGCGGGACTGGATGTAGGGTAACACCGAACCAGTATAAAATCCAGTGTGTTCTTTCCTTTACTACTTTTACTTTATATTTCCATCTGTGTTTGAATTTGTGATCATATCTGTGTCTGAATATTATATACATTTGTGTTCAAATTAATATAAACTCGAAAAGAATTAGTAATTCCTTAAAACACTATTCACCCCCTCTAGTGTTTATACTAGCCTTAAGATCCGTAATCCGCATTTCTCACATTTGGTATCAGAGAAAGGTTTTCAAAGTTTCATAATCTGAATTTTGAAAAGTTTTTAAAATGGCTACCAACACTGGTACTGTTACTAACACTAGTTCTATTACTACTGGTACTAGTTCATTTGTAGAAGGTCGGTTTACTGCCATACCACCACTTTTTAATGGCGGTAACTATGCATACTGGGCATGTAGGATGAAAATATATTTACAATCTGTAAGTCTAGACACTTGGAATATCACACAGAATGAATATTCTGAACCCACAACTAATTTTGCACAGTGGACCACTGAGCAAAAGACTGTTGCACAGAATAATTCTAAAGCAATGAATATTCTATTTTGTTCACTTAATAGGAATGAATTTAATAGAGTGTCAGTTTGTAAGTCTGCATATGAAATCTGGAAAACTTTGCAAGTTACTCACGAAGGAACAAGCAAAGTTAAACATACCAAAATTTTCATGCTCACGAATCAGTTTCAATTATTTAAAATGAATTCTAATGAGTCTATTTCAGATATGTATAGTATTCTCTAATATCCTTGGGAAAGGAATTTTCTGAAGAAGATCAAGTCAGAAAAATCATAAATTCTCTTACTCCAGAATGGGATCAAAAGACACTTGCAATCGAAGAGGCAAATGACATCAGTACCTTAAAGATAGAAGAATTAATTGGAAATCTAATGTCGTTTGAAGTCCAAATGATCGGGAGAAGAGAAAGCAAAGCATCTGAAAAGAAATCAATGGCATTCAATGCATTAACCGATGGATTGGACTCAAACAACGATAATGATGAAGAGATAGCCTTTACGACCAAGAATTTTAGGAAATTTCTGAAATATAGAAAGATGAATAATCTCAAGAGAAACAACTATAAGAATGCAGGAAATCAGAATGTAGTGCCAAACAATATCAAATGCTTCAACTGTGACGAATCAGGCCATATCAAAAGAGACTGTCCGTATCCAGATAAGCAAAACCTTCCTATAAACAATGATTCCGTAAAGAAACGAAAACATGCTTTTACTGCTACTCTAGATGACTCAGACTCATTTTCAAGCGATGATGATCAAAAGACAGATAATTCAAATATGTGTTTCACGGCAGTTCACGACTCCAACCAATTCAGAGAAACGGAGTCAGAAAAAGGTACACATTTACAATACAATTTGTTGAAATTGCATGCTTAGAATTGATTGCTTGATTGATTGATTTTGAATTGGTGTGTTGTTTGAAATTAATTTTTTTTTATCTTATTTTATTATTATTTTTATTTTTTAGTATCATAATATCTTGTGGAATATACTAATAATATTCCAGATATATATAGACATTAAAAATAATAAGAATATATATATATATATTAGAATTCTTATGAAAAATAAATTACAGAAATTCAAAAACACATGTCGACATGGTCCCTACCATGATGTCGACATGGGTACAGAATTTGAAATTCAAAATTTGAATTCAAATGGTTGAATTTCCCTCCACCTTTTCACTTCATTCAATTCTCTGAAAAGGCATCTTTTGACCAGAGAATATGTCCTTTGAGAATCTATTTATTCACTATCTTTTATCACATCTTTTCACTTTAATTTTTAAATTCAAACTCTCTCTTTAAAACTTCAAGCTCTCTACTCTCTACTCTAATGGCTTCTTCAAGCAACCCTTCCACCATGAGAATTTCCAGAAAGATAAAAGAGCAACTCTTCAATGATCCGGAGGCCATAAAAGCATACATCAATTATGCTAACTATGGAAAAGTCCATCCCGGAAAGTTTGCTTTATTTCAAGATTTTTCTACTTATGAAATTGATTTTCTTTTTGCAAATAATCATGTTCTCGGTCTTATTGATGCTTCTCAAAATGATTTTGTTTGCTATCCAAATCTTGTTAAATTTTTTTATTCAAATCTTAATCGACGATTTTATAATGCAAACGATGATGAAATTTGGAGTAGTGTCAAAGGAACTAGAATCGTTTTAAATTGTGATCTTTTGGATACCTTTCTCAATTGCAAGAATACGGGAATGGATCTTTCTAATTTTAATATTGATGAAAATGATCGTGAGACGTTTCATCATATTTTTGAAGGAAATGATAATTTTGAATTCAAAAATCGAAACTTTCGACCAAAATCTAGAATTGTCAATCTTCTTTTACAACATACTTTGACCCCAAGATCGGAGAATTTTAACAATCCTACTTCAAAAGTTTGCAAAGCACTTTTTGCTATTTTTGGAAATTATGATGTTAATTGGGCGCAAGTTATTTTGGATGAACTTCGTCCCAAAAATCTTGAAATGGGTGAGAATACTTTGTATCATGGAATCTATCTCACTCGGATTTTTAACTATTTTGGAGTAGATTTCAAAGGAGAAGAATTTGTCTCAAGAAAGGTTTTCAATCACTCAAATATTTCTCTTATGAAAATTCCATTTGTTTTTCAACCGTATGAGACTCTTGCCGAAAAGGAAGAGCGTTTGGCTCATGAAGAGATGGAAGAGGAGGTAGAGGAAGAAGAAGAAGAAGAAAGGGATGAAATGGAAATAGAAGAAGAAGGTGAAACATCCTTGGAAAGTATTGACTATCCTCCTAATCCAACCAACAAAATTCTTCTCAATAACCAAAATACCATTGTTAAGAATCAACGGATTCTTAAACGATTCGTTAGTAAGAAGTTGGATAAAATTTCATCCAAGATGAACAAGTTTATTTCCAAAGTAAGCAAGAAACTTGGATTATCTTCATCTTCATCATCCTCTAACTAGTTCTATCTTTTCATTTCATGTTGTATTAGTTTAGTTTGTTTGAATGCTCATGTAGTTCTTTATGATTAATCATTGTATCACTCTATTAAGCAATGAAATTGAATTCCTTTTTCTGTTATCTAGCTTATCTTATCTCCAGAATAAATGTTAGTATATTATATAAATATATATATACACACACAATTATTCACAAAATCAAAATAAGCCATCAAAATTCACTGCACCATTTCGACATCCCCCCTATGACCATGTCGATATGTACTGGTCAGAAATGACATTTCATTTTAAATTTTAAATTTGAATAACTACCTTATGTCTATTCATTTCAAACGAATTTCTACACATATAAATACCTATTTCTTCCAGAATTCATCACTCAATATTATTTCTTATCTACTTTGTCTATCATTCTTCTCTCAAACTAAAATAATGGCCAATCCAATTCATAATTTAACCGAAAATCTTGAAGAAACTCTTAATTCTTTCAAGAATATTCTTTCATTCATTCTTCGTAACCAGCGACATTTAGAGTTGAGTCAAATGCAAATGATCAAGGAGCAAGAAAGGCATTTCGATGCAATACGATGGATGATTTCTTCCCTGCACAAGGATGATAACGATGCACATCCTCCAGTCTCTATCACCAATGACAATGAAAATTGGGATGCCATTAAAGCAGACCCTATTTTTGGAGAAGAAGGATTGGTGGAAGTTCCTCATGATGTTTGATTTGATTGCCTTGTTTGATTTGAATTGTTTTCTTTAATTGATTTGATTTCATTTGTTTTGATTTGATTTGCTACGGATTGATACTTGGTGTGGATTGATGTTTGTTGTACAAAACATGTATACATATGCATTGATATCTATATAATCTTTGATTAATTATCATGTTTATCAATATAATTATCTCTTAATCAATATATATTATATACTCCATTGTATAGTTTATTAATGCAGGTACTTTAGTACAAGAATGAGGGGGAGTTATATAGTTTGGAGTTAGTTTTTGTTGATGACAAAGGGGGAGAAGTATAAAATATAGGATAGTTAGGCATAGAATAAGGGGGAGTTATTACTTTTAGGGGGAGTCAATAGGATAGAAATAATATTTTATAAACAAAGGTTGTCATCATCAAAAAGGGGGAGATTGTTAGTCCTTGAGATGATGGTTTTGATGACAACAACCTTAGAATAAGATTATAAAATATAAATACTAACATTATAGTTTAGATATATATGTATATGCAGGATTTAACCATGCAGGTATCAAGAATGAAGACTGTACAGTATAGAGATACAAGACTGATGAATTTAAAGATCAAAGATATCAAGATTGAAGACTCATGAGTATCAAGAAATCAAGTTATCAAGAGTTCAAGGTTTTAATAATACAAGATAAGTATTGAGTCTAGAATTATGTTAAAACTTCATAATAGCACTGAAATCTTCACTCCATATTTCATTTGGGATGGAACCCATTTCTACCTTTTTAGTGGCTTACAAACCCACGACAAGTAGCTTACAAACCTACGACAAGTGGCTTACAAACCCACGAACATCCTGGTTTTGTACAAGTTCTCGAGTCCTGATGTGATGAGATATTCTGCAGGAAGAAGCTTGCAAAACTACTTCAAAATGATTTTCAAAACTGCTTTTCAAAATGTTTTAGCCTTAAAAATTATCTTTTCAAATGATTTTCAAAAAGATGTTTTAGCCTTAAAATATTCTTTGATTTTATTTTTAAATAAACTCTTGTTTTAAACTTCATTTGTTTTAAACTATCTTTTAATTATAATATTTTTATACTTAGATTTAAATATAAAATTATAGTAAAATTATATATATATTATTCTCTATATTTACTTATGTATTTTAACTATAGTTAAGTATATTTATAAAATTTAAAATAGTTTTAATATAAGATAGAGGTAATTTTCAAAGAAAAACAAATCACCAAAATTTCCTTTGGGAGGTTGACATACCCAAGATACCCATGTCGACATAGTGGCAGTTGGTTTCAAAAATTTGAATTTCAAAAGAAGTGTCTATTCGCCATAACCTTTCACGAATAGACATGGTTGTTGTTCTTCTATAAATAGGGGATGTTTTCAACGAATTTTTAACAATATATTTCTGGTTTTCACTCCTCTTCTTCTTCCACATTTCTTTATATATATTCTTACCATTACTCTGCCGAAATCACCATTGAATTTAACTAGATCATTTCTGGTTTGATTCTCTATCACTATCTCAACAAGATCCCAGTGCTATTCAGAGTTATAGGCTTCTTTGTAATCAATCAAGTGAGAAAAGGTCTGATTGTAGCCTTGGAAATCAATCAAGTGAGAAAAGGTGTGATTGTAGCCTTGGAAATCAATCAAGTGAGAAAAGGTGTGATTGTAGCCTAGAAAATCAATTGGGTGAACTTGTTGCCCGTGAAATCAAGTATCTCTACCCAAAGGATTGTGAATCTAGAGTGGTGTACCTCGTGGCCTTGAAATCGAGGGTTGTAATTGTAAAGATTGTTTTTGAAAGGAAATCCATACTTGTGTGCGGGACTGGATGTAGGGTAACTCCGAACCAGTATAAAATCCGGTGTGTTCTTTCCTTTACTGCTTTTACTTTATATTTGCATATGTGTTTGAATCTATGATCATATCTGTGTCTGAATATTGTATACATTTGTGTTCAAATTAATATAAACTCGAAAAGAATTAGTAATTCCTTAAAACACTATTCACCCCCCTCTAGTGTTTATACTAGCCTTAAGATCCGTAATCCGCATTTCTCACATTTAGTCCTTACTGAATTTCTAGGACGAAATTCTTTAAGGTGGGGAGCCTGTAACATCCCTAATTTTAAATAACATTATTCAAGAGATTTTATTAGATAAATTACATAGAATAATGTAAAGATTAGAGAGATAAGGAGATTGAGATTTGAAAATTTAAAATAGAGGTCGTGATTAACCAAATAAGATTAAAATAACGAGTCTATGTGTTATCAAGCCTTTTGGCAAGGCCGTGACACCAAGAACTTGACCAGAAACCAATGATGGTTCGCCTTAGAGATCGGTTATACGCAGGTTCACTATGGATATCGACGAATTTGGTCCGAGTCCAGATCAAGCTACAATTGATATGACACGGCGAGCGAAGCAATGATAGTCAATGTTCCAGATTTCAAGTCAATTGGAGTTAGTATGCTCAGGATACGATCGATACAAGCTAGGGAAAATCAACTCTATTTCGAATCGATCGGCTAGGCCTCTGTTCGAATCGATCAGCTTCATATCGATCAGAAGGCCCTAGTTCGAATCGATCAGGTTCGCATCCATCACCTGGGTCCACTTCGTATCGATCGTCCAATGTCCACTTCGCATCCATCAGGAAGCCTCAGTTCGACTCGATCATCCAATGTCCACTTCGTATCCATTGGCAAGAAGCATGAGCATCTGTTTCGCATCGATCCAGGACACACCATTTCGTATCCATCAGGCATCGTTGTTCGTATCCATCCGAGAATTACCGTTCGTATCCATCAGAGAGTCATTGTTCGTATCCATCAGAGAATCACTGTTCGTATCCATTCCATTGCCTATTTGTTCGTATCCATCAAGTTGGAACACTTCGATCGATACGAACAAGGCCACACAATCGATACGAACTGAGCCGTGTCAGTCGATACAAACAAAGCCACATTAATCGATACGAACATAGCCACATTGATCGATGTGAACGGGGCCACATCAATCGACACGAATGGAACCACTTCCTTCGATACGAACACAGCAGCTGCTATTGATACGAACGAGGCGAAGTTCAAGGACAACTCGGTAAACTCGGCATCGAAAGCGGAACGATCCAAAGTTCATGCGCCACGTCATCACCTGGGCACGCACAACCATCGATTTGAACAAGATCGAGTCGAAATGATCGAGTCGAACCAAACAGCCTGCCGAAAGTCTCCATTTCGTATCGATCATATCTCGCGATCTACAAGTCCAAATGCTATTAAATTTTCATAGGAGTTTACGTGCATGCTGAAGAATGTCCACACCAAATTTCGACTCCATCGGACGCAATCTTGATCGATACGAAATTCGTTCGTATCGATCACGGATCGGGCTGAAACTTTACGGGCTTGGTCGCGCGGGCCCGCTCACGTGCCAGAAGAAGTCTCCCGAGATCCGGGCGAAATATCAGCCTCCTACGCCTATAAATAGACCCCAGAGCCTACAGAAAAGGGATCTTTGAATTCTAGAACGCCCAGACTCTGCCAGATTCAATTCCACACTCCTTTGCTGCTGCTATTAACGAATATTACTGCTATAAATCATTGTTATCTGCTGTAACCTGCTGCAATCAATTGTAATCATAAAAGAAACATCAATAAAGCGACCAATTTCATAGTGGACATAGGCAATACGCCGAACCACTCTAAACCCTTGTGTTTCTGTGCGTTTTTATTATTTTCCTATCAGTTTTTTGGAGTTTTTGTTAGATAATCCTCTTTTTCCATTTAATTTCTTCATTTTATCTCTTCAAAAACTTCCGAAGAGTGTTGTGCCCATTTTTGGTACAAACACATTGGTGCTTTCACCAAGAAAAAACCCAATTTTTCTCCTCCTCCTTGGATCTCCTATCAATACCGGATTGCATAAATCCAAGAAGAAGATCCAGATCTCAAACCTTGAAGCCCTTCCATTCTATTCAGATTTGCATCAGATCTAGGAAAGGACTTCATCAATTCATCATGGTAAGCACACGAACTGCTTCTACAGCTGCTGACCAAGAAGGATGGGACAGACAGAATCCCGTGCAATTGCCTCCATCCAACTAAGATGCCGCCGGACCTTCAGATCCATCAGGCCCGGTTACCAGACCAGAATTCTAGATGCTGCTCCAAGAGTTGACCCAGAGTCGGCAACAACTTACTGAACAACTGCGCACTTACACAGAGTTGACCAACCAGCTGAATCGCCAAAGGCGCAGAAGATCCAGAAGAGATCAAGGTTTTTATTCTTCCACGGAGAGTTCAGCCTCATCTGACGATCATCACCGATCCACACGCCCACGGCTGGATGTAAGCTACAACCAGGCCACAGGACACCAACCTGCCTTGAATCTTGGACAACCCAGAACTAGACCATCCACCAGTCATCATACCGGACCTTCATCCCGAGGGGGTGCCGCTCCTTACCATGTCACAGGTAACCTTGCTGCCACCACCACTACCGAACAAGGAGTTGATGCTAGAAATCAAGCTGATCCGCATCGACACTAACGAGATCATACTCCAGAACCTTACGTCCTTGAAAACGTTGAACTAAGGAGGCGAGGCACGGACCATCGACCGCGTCCGGTCAAGACTCGCGCTGTGGAACCCGACCACACCTTGGCACAACATCCTCCAAATATCCAGATGCCGGATATACCAACGATGATTCGTCGGATGATCCGTGAAAGTCAGGGTCTCACTAACGACGACTGGGGAATCTCCCGGAGTCATACCCCTTTCACTGATGACATATTATATGCTGAACCACCTCGGCACTTCAGGATGCCAACTTTGCCAGTCTATGAAGGAAGTTCTGATCCCAATCAACATATCCTGAAGTATGAATGGCTGATGAATGCTGCGAGAGCCGATGATGCAGTAAAATGTCGTAGTTTCCCCATTTCCCTAAGGGGCATTGCAACTATGTGGTTTACTCGTTTACCACCATGATCCATTTCTAATTTTGATCAAATGGCCACCAAGTTTATTGAACAATTCCGTATGCACGTAGCGAGGCCTAAAGATGTTAATACCCTGTCTAGTGTCACTCAAGCTCCCGGAGAAACACTCAGACGTTACTAGGAGCGATTTCATGTTGCGTGTGCAGAAATAAGCAATCCCAATGACAACTCTATCCTGATGTTATTGACTAAAGGGATTGACCCTGATTCCGAGTTCGGAAATTGGTTAGCTGGGAAGCCTCCTGCGTCATTGGACCGTTTCTATTCCAAGGCAGCCCAATTCTTGAGAAGGGAGGATGCGAAACAGTCTAGGAAGCAGGATGACGCAGGGCCTAGCATTGAAGGAATTCAAAGTAACATCGCAGTTAAAAAATCCGGGGAGAGTTCTAGAAAAGTTCAGTTGAATATACAAAACAAACAAAACCAACAGAGGGACAGTGGAAATCAAGCTAAAAAATGAGATCAAAATTGTGGCCCACAGCGCAGAGCTCCCATGTTCGACAATTATACTCCATTGAATACATCGTTGGAAAATGTGTATTTATAGACTTGTAATACCATGCAATATAAGTAACCTGCCCCAAAGCCGTCAACAGAAAGACAAGTCCAAACAGGGAAGTTCTGCAGATTCCATGAGAGTTATGGTCATAACACAAATGAGTGTCGTCATTTACAAGACCTCATTGAAAAGTTGATCCGCGAGAGGAAGTTAGATCAGTATGTATAGGCGCCGCAGTCAGTGGTTGCGGGCCCATCGAATCAAATTCGTGCGCCAGACCAGGCAAGACGGGAGGAACCCGCTCGTACTGGCGGGAGGTTGGTGATAAACGCAGTTAGTTGTGGTCCTCATCCAGCAGACCGAAGCTGGAGGGAAATGGAGTCGTATGCCGGTTCTATTTGACATGCAGATCCCGAGTGTTGTATTAATTTGGGAGATAGAGCTCCGACCAAGCGATAGAAGACGATATCGTGTTTTGAAATAGAGATGCTGACAGGGTCGGAGCCCCAACCACTGATCCACTGGTCATATCAGCTCAAGTAGGTCATGCTTCAATGAAAAAAATTCTGGTCGACAGTGGAAGTTCTGTGAATATAATATTTAAGCAAGCCTATGACCAGATGAAGAGGGAGGTCAAAGATTTGAAGCCTTGTCAATTCCATATTCATGGCTTCAACGGGAGTGAGACCATACCCACCGGTATGGTGGAAATGCCAGTGGAGCTGGGAACTGGAGAACACTGGAGAGTCCGGACGTTGCAATTAGTTGTATTGAACATAGATTCGCCATACAACACCTTCTTGGGCCGACCGACACTTGCTGAATTTAGGGCTGTTATTGCCCCGTGGTGTTTAACTTTAAAATTCCCTACCTCCAATGGAGTTGGAGTCGTTCAAGGGGATTTGGCTGATTCGAGAGTGGCCGTGTACCGAAATCAAGTCCCCCGAATGCACAGTGTCAAAGTTCGACCCCAAACTTTTGGACTCGGCGATTTTGTCCACAAGATAATCTTCCTAATGCCTCCGCATGCGAGACCAACGTGGGAAGGGCCATATGTGATCAAACAAAAGCTCGAAAATGACACATTTAAGTTAGCGATCGTTGGCAGACCCGCTCTGCCAAGAGCCTGGAACAGCGAGAGTCTTCGTCGCTGCTACACATAACAGGCTATGTTTATTCATTTAGTTTATTTTCCATTTGCGATTTGTTTCTGCATTTCGAAATTAGAATTTGTAATAAGGCAACTGACTTTTCCATATTTTCTTATTTCAGCAATAAAATGCAATCTCTTCGAGCCAGAGTTGTGATTTACTTGAAATGCTTCATATGATCATCACTATGCACGAAGAGCTAAGTTCCATCATATGGTGGGGCTTATTCAGATGGGGAGTGACTGTGATGCAACCGGTCACTCGCTAATTGAGACCCGAGCCCGGGAACAAGCCATCACACCAAAGTCGAAAAAGGACTGATACACGACAATCCTTCACTTAACTCCAGATTCCCAGAGTGTGAACTGGATTATAAAAATACGTCTACGAAGAGGGTGGATCCGTCCAACGACTTTGTCCGTATCTGAACCAAGTTTGAGGAGGGTGGACCCGTCCATCTAACGACCTCACTTGTTAACTCGGGGTGGATGTGATCCGACCATCCACGATCCTGATACACCTTTCGTTCCCGGAGTGCGAGCGAAATCCAAAAACATACAGCAGATGTGACTGACCGTCTGTTTGTCAACTCCAAACTCCCAGAGTGCGAGTCGGAGTATAAACATCAACTCCGGATTCCCAGAGTGCGAAACAGAGTATAAACATCAACTCCAAATTTGCGAAACGGAGTATAAACATCAACTCCAAATTCCCAGAGCGTGAATCGGAGTATAAACATCAACTCCGGATTCCTAGAGTGTGAAACGGAGTATAAACATCAACTCCGAATTCCCAGAGTGCGAAACGGAGTATAAACATCAACTCCAAACTCCCAGAGTGCGAGTCAGAGTATAAACGCCAACTCCGAATTCCCAGAGTGCAAAACGGAGTATAAACACTAACTCCAAATTCCCAGAGTGCGAATTGGAATGTAAACATCAACTCCGAACTCTCAAAGTGCAAGTCGAAGTATAAACATTAACTCTAAGTCCCCAGAGCACGGGCATACGATAAAAGCTAAAATCAGCGTAACCGACCGCCAGTGAACAATTGAAAATCCTCGGAGTGCGGATATGATCGTCGATAATTAAGCGAGTGAGGTTGAACCACTCAATCTCCACTTGTCTCAAACATCCGTTCGGTGGCACTAGACTAAACGTGTTATAAGTGAGAAGCAATCGCTGACTGATGTTCTACTACTCACCCCCGAGACTGAGGGGGAGGACTTAAGCATCGACCATTGACTGAAGCGGTGCGACGTCACTTCCCGGTTGCGAACCATGTCCACAGTTTCCAGACCTGGCGAAAAAAGACAAACTTGACTCGGAAGCTGAAACTTCACAAGTGCACTTCAGACATTGAAACACTTAGGCAAATACACAATAACTGAGAAGAAGCCAAAAAAGAGAAGTTTCATTTCTGCTGTTTATGAAGGAAATTCATGTACAAGTTTGTTCCAAAAAATTCCTACTAGCAGGGGCCGAACCCGCATCTATACACGGCCAACAAAATGAAAGTCAAAATAAACCAAGGAAGCATGTCTAATCTTTCTTCTTCCTCGGCTTCCTTTTCGGTGTAGACCCGCTGGAGCCGCCGCTACCCTTCCTCTTCGAGCCTTTGCTTTTCGGTGGTCGGTCTCCAGGCGGGGGCATGATCTCAACGTCCTCCTCCGAGCTCGAATGAATAGGAATGCTTCCTACGGGCGGAGTCGTGGGAACATGATCGAGTGTAGAAGATGGAACGGGCACACTGGTGTGGAAAACTGTACCACCAGGAGATATCATTCTGAGCGGAGCTGGACCGGGTGCCGCCATCCCACCTCCAAAACTGCCACCATGAGCCGCTGCTTCCATTTCAGCGTCGATTTCGGCCAATATCTCCTCTTCAGTAACCGTTCGAGCCTCGCTGGGAGCATCAGTAGTTGGCATCGAAGAACTTGTAGCAGGAGCGCCTCCACCCATAACAAATGGTAGGTCGGCAAGAGGATCATCATGACGGCGAAAGAGTTCCTCCATCAATTGCTCATCAAAAACAAGTGAGCTCCCCTGCATTTCGTCAAGTGGCGCAGTAACAGTTACAGTGGTCGCTTCGGTCACAATAGCCTCCTGCGTCTGATATGATTCTTGAGTGACAGGAGGCACGACCGATGCAGCATCAATCACTGGACAAAAAATAAGAGAACTGTTAGAACTTAATTCGAGTGAAGATTTCAGCTTAGGAAAGATATGTGGAATGTTCAGAATACCTTCCTTAGTTTGACTTGTAGGCCGCTGTACGGCTTCAGAAACTTTCTCTGTAGCCGGAGACATCTGCGGCTGATCCGGATTATAGGCAGGAACAGCTTGGGGATCGACCGCAGGCAAGGACTCAGGCTGGGTTGACGCTGGAAGTTCAAGATTTTCATCGTGGTGTTCAACCCCAGAGCCTTCTCCTATTTCCAGGTGCTGGGTGCCGAGCCTCTCCTTCTCATAAGAAATCATTGACCCGTGGAGAATCTTCCTTTCATATTCATTCAGCAGGCGATTCTCGAGCTCAAACTCATCAATAGACTCACCCAGATGCACCGCTTTCTCCTCCTCTACCAATCGGCCCCAGGCGTTATATAAGTGTGTCGAGTAATCATCAAGCCAGGCTAGACCCCTATGCCTCAACACGTTGGCGTTGTAAACAATAAGAAGATCTTCAATGTCAGCTTCTAGCCTAGACTCAGCCGATCTCACCTTCTCCTCGACCTTAGTCTCCACCTTGCGGACTTTAGCCACACCCGCATCCCGTTCACCTCGGAGCGGAACAGCCTGTTCGCACGCCTCCTGGGCTGCATTGTTTGCATCATCCCTTTCCTTCGCCATGTCGGAGAATTTGGCCTTAAGCTCGTTGAGTTCCTTGACTGCTGCATCCCGGTCGGCGGTGACTGTAGTATTTCGGTGGCCCATCTCCTCCACCAAGGCAACATGTGTCTGCCTCAACCTCTCCATTGCCAAAGTCGCTTCATCAGCTTTTTTGGTGGCCTCAACTTCAGATTTCCAAGAAGACTCGGCCTCAGTATTGAGCACTTGTATAATACAGTCTTTTTGAGCGAGCTTGGATTCCATCTTCTCGATTACTTTGGCTCGCTCAAAAGCCACCTTGGAAGCTTTCTCTGCAGCCTTTACCCACTCTCTATACTGGGTGTAGACGTCATGAACATAATCATGCATCGTGTTTTCCACCCCTGATGGAATTCTTTTTAAGTGTGGTGGGAAGACGTAGGCGTCGAAGCATATGTTCGGGAACTCCTTTCTCTGTTGAGAAATTTTAATAGCCCCTTCCCCCATGGGCTCGGTTGGGACCTGCTCTGCAATTATGGAGGCCGTGGTTTCGACTCTCTGGAGATGAGTTTCAGATCTAGAAGTATAAGAAGATGGCATGTTTCGTGGAGGCTCCGGTGGATGTGAAGTCTGAACAGGAGGTGGAGATGGGATTCTAGGAGGTGGAGAGCGAGACCTAGATCGGTGTCTATATTCTCTGTACCTGTCCCGCTCATACCTCTCTTGATTAGAGTACCTGCGATCGCGGTCTCTATCCGAATCTCTCCTATGGGAATCATAATAAGAAGAAGAAGACTTTCGGGTCGAGCGAAGGTTCCCAAGCATTGATCCTCTCTCGGACATTGTACCTGAAAATGAGAAGCGAAGGAAAAGTTAGCGATCTCTTGGGTTGGACGATTTACAGTTATGAATCATGTAGTGCAGTGAAGTGTATGTATGTGCAACCCCCCGACCAACCGGAAATGTCGGCCGCACTCATAGCAAGCGACCCGCTCAGTTCAAGAGCATTGTCAAGCTCCTCCATCCCTGTGTCGTGTTGAAACGACAAATAATCCGAAATCGGAATATCAGCAAGCCCTTCAAAAGGATTCTCTACTTGCGGGGGAGGAGCCTCCGAAATTCTAATCCCCGGGACAGGCAAAGACATAACCACGGATTTCAATCTCATGGATTTAGAACGCTTATGAGCAACTTCCTTGCCTTTTCTCCTTCCTCCCGAATCTTGAAAACTGGAAGAAGGCCCAGCTTGGAGTTTGTTATCAGGGGGCGTTCTCTCCGGATCAACTTCTTCAGCTATTACGACTCCGGGCGCTTTGCGTTTCACCCGCTTCTTCGAGACCGCTCTAAGTGTCCCTTCCAGCCGTAAGCTTTGCTTACGCTCAATTAGCCCGATAATTCTCAAGTTTCTGTCGGTCAAAACCAAGTCAATGTTCCTCTCTTCCCCCGGAACCGCTTGGAGTATCCGAACCAGCTCTCAGAAATATCCACCATCGGGTCGTGAGATTGCGGCTGTAAAGGAAGAGAAATATGTCAGTTTTGAGGTCGATTATTATTATCTCGATAATTCATGAGAAAGATTGCAACACTTACGTCTATCCAATTATCGCCTAGCGAATCCAGGGGGCACCGAACGTAGAACCATTCAGTTTTAAAGTAACTCAGCCTTCCCCAGGACCCAGTTACTATTTGACAGTTCCTAACCGCTTCCAAGAATGTGAAAGAAGGGTTGTCTCCACGACTCTTAATGTTAAAGAGATATCTAATCTCGATCGGCTTTAGTGGTCGAAAGATAATTTCCATAAACAGAATGAAAGTGCTATTCAACAAGGCGTATCCGTTGGGGTGTAGCTGGGATGGAGCGATTCCAAGGAATGACAGCATTTCCCTTATATATTGATTAAATGGAGGAAGTGTCCCCGCTGTGCAAGCATGACGATTGAAAGCAGTAAACCCCTCCGGGGGAGCATGTGGCCTATCATTTGGCCCTGGCAGTAACACGTCGTCAAGCGACAAGCCATGCCTTAAACAAATCCGTCCCAGCATATCTTCGGAGATGCCGGACGGCACAGAATCTTGTGGATTGCAAATGAACCGGGCATGTGGAAACTCGTCCGGAGCTGGATCTATGACTTTGGCCTCAATGGCCGGTATCTCGATTATTGGAGGGATTGAACCTTGAACTTCCTGCTGTTGTGAACTTGAAGGTTACATGACTAACTAGCTTATGAAAAATCATCGTTAAATAGATAATAAACCCGTGCATCCCGCAGTGTGAAGTGTGTAAATATGTTGTGCAGTGTAGTGCAGTATATCACTAGAAAAATTCTACAAGGTTAAGGGAAGCATGTAAACGACGAGACTTCGAAATTCATCTGGAATGACCGTCATCGCTGACCGTCACAACCATGCCATCCAAACTTCAAAGACCGATACGAGTTAAAGTTGTGAAAGTTTTGTTAAGTTACAGTGTCATCGACGAGCTTTGAAGGCAAGTCAAATATGCAGTCCAACGGTCAAGTCCAATCATGCCAAAATGAAGCTCGTCAGAGTTAGATGTTCAAATGCGCAAGAGTTTTCAAGATCATCGAAGTTAGGCACATTGTTGATCGTCAAAGTTCGAGATTACATCGATCTGTGTAGTTGTTCGTATCCATCAGGGGTACAGATTCAAATTCGTATCGATCGTTCAAAGACACTTTCGTGTCGATCCCATGGCTTGTAGTTCGAATCGATCGGAGCTTACTACTTTGAATCGATCGGAGCTTATAACTTCGTATCGATCAGAAAGACATCTACTTCGAATCGATTAGAAAACATCTATTTCGTATCGATCAATATCGTTTCGAAACAGCCGATGCTATGTGACTGTTCCGTGATCGATACGAAGCCCAAAGCAAGACAATGATACAAGATTTTCCATTGGGATCAATACAAGGCAAGACATTCTCTTCCTCAATCGATACGAGATTGTGGCCAAAAAAATGCCCACCAACTACTTCGAATCCGTTGTCACTCCTTCTTCCCTAGATCGATTCGAACTCCATTTTCTCCTTCCATGACCTCGCACATTATCTATTTCCCCGAACAACGTTCGGACATGAATTCGAATGGAATGGCATGAGAATTCGAATCTCATCGTTTTAGGACTGGATTTGTTCAATTAATTACTTGATTTTGATAACTGGTTAAAGGGATTAAAGGTTTTGGTTCGATTCGAAGTCAAGCAGTTTTTTCCTTTTCCAAGTCTTTGGAGCGATACGAAGACAAAGCGCAAGAGTGAAAAGTAAAAAGTGAAAAAACGGCTAAGGCCACAGTATTTATACGGACTCGAGTGTGAAGGGAGAAACGATTCGCCTCCCAGTAAACTCGACCGGTTGCAAAATGTCACCACGGGATCGATTCGAACAAGCTATTCAAATCCATCAACTCGAGTCTTTATCGAAGCGAAATTGCCAATGAAGGCTTTTCTTAGTCACCCAAATCCATCGATACGAAGCCATTGTTCGTATCGATCATTTTCGACTCCACTCCCAGTGCAGCGATATGAACTGTGCAGTTCGAATCCATCAAAACACAGCTTTAGGAGGCCAGTATTTATCAATACGAATGCATAGTTCGTATCCATTTTTGTGACCCACATCGATTCGAAAATGAAATCCACTGAAGTTCCTAACCATCGACACGAACGTTTGTTTCGTATCCATCGGAGCTCATATTCATCAATGCGAAATGTTCATTTCGTATCCATCAGTACGATGTGTACCGATGCAGAGACAATGTTTTAACCTTTTACATCGATTCAGGAGAGGATCGATACAAAGGAACATTCAAAAACAACCATCAAGTGTTGTTACAATTCAAATCTCACATCGGTTCAGGAGAGGATCGATACACGATTCGATACGAGATTAACTGACAACGACTCGTGAACGTGCAAACGTCAACGAGAGTCAGATTAACATATATGCATACATGTCAGACTAATATTCAATTTTCCACATCCACAGGAATTGGAAACTTATCTGGTAACGATTACAACAAAAAACAGATCACCAGCATACAGCAAATAGTTGTAACAATACAGGGCACAACAGTTGACAGTCAACCATTTACATTACTAAGGAAATCAGTCAAAGATTACAACTTTCAGCAAAAAGACGAAAATGTTCGGAATGAAGGTTGAAGCTTTTCAAAGCACGTCGTGTTTCTACAAGACGTACTTTGGGGGGCAAATGTTATCTCGCCTTTTGGCAAGGCTGTGACACCAAGAACTTGACCAGAAATCAATGACAGTTCGCCTTAAAGATCGGTTATACGCAGGTTCACTATGGATATCGACGAATTTGGTCTGAGTCCAGATCAAGCTACAATTGATATGACACGGCGAGCGAAGCAATGATAGTCAATGTTCGAGATTTCAAGTCAATCAGAGTTAGTATGCTCAAGATACGATCGATACAAGCTAGGGAAAATAAACTCTATTTCGAATCGATCAGCTAGGCCTCTGTTCGAATTGATCGGCTTCGTATCGATCAGAAGGCCCTAGTTCGAATCGATCAGGTTTGCATCCATCACCTGGGTCTACTTCGTATCGATCGTCCAATGTCCACTTCGCATCCATCAGGAAGCCTCAGTTCGACTCGATCATCCAATGTCCATTTCGTATCCATCGGCAAGAAACGTGAGCATCTGTTTCGCATCGATCCAGGATGCACCATTTCGTATCCATCAGGCATCGCTGTTCGTATCCATCTGAGAATTACCGTTCGTATCTATCAGAGAGTCATTGTTCGTATCCATTAGAGAATCACTGTTCGTATCCATTCCATTGCCTATTTGTTCGTATCCGTCAAGTTGGAACACTTCGATCGATACGAACAAGGCCACACAATCGATACGAACTGAGCCGTGTCAGTCGATACAAACAAAGTCACATTAATCGATACGAATAGAGCCACATTGATCGATGCGAACGGGGCCACATCAATCGAAACGAATGGAACCACTTCCTTCGATACAAACACGGCAGCTGCTATCGATACGAACGAGGCAAAGTTCAAGGACAACTCGGTAAACTCGACATCGAAAGTGGAACGATCCAAAGTTCATGCGCAACGTCATCACCTGGGCACGCGCAGCCATCGATTCGAACAAGATCGAGTCGAAATGATCGAGTCGAACCAAACAGCCTGCCGAAAGTCTCCATTTCGTATCGATCTATCTCATGATCTACAAGTCCAAATGCTATGAAATTTTCAAAGGAGTTTACGTGCATGCTGAAGAATGTCCACACCAAATTTCGACTCCATCGGATGCAATCCTAATTGATATGAAATTCGTTCGTATCGATCACGGATCGGGCCGAAACTTTACGGGCTTGGTCGCGCGGGCCCGCTCAGGTGCCCGAAGAAGTCTCCCAAGATCCGGGTGAAATATCAGCCTCTTACGCCTATAAATAGATCCCCAGAGCCTACAGAAATGGGATCTTTGAATTCTAGAACGCCCAGACTCTGCCGGATTCAATTCCATACTCCTTTGCTGCTGCCGTTAACGAATTTTACTGCTGTAAATCGTTGTTATCTGCTGTAACCTGCTGCAATCAATTGTAATCATAAAAGAAACATCAATAAAGCGACCAATTTCATAGTGGACGTAGGCAATACGCCGAACCACTCTAAACCCTTGTGTTTCTGTGCGTTTTTATTATTTTCCTATCTGTTTTTTGGAGTTTTTACTAGCTAATCCTCGTTTTCCATTTAATTTCTTCATTTTATCTCTTCAAAAACTTCCGAAGAGTGTTGTGCCCATTTTTGGTACAAACACTATAGAAATGGTTTTATAACTTAACTAACAAGGGAATAAGGCAAGGGAATTATGGGAAATAACCATCCATCATAACCCTTAACACCTAAACCCTTATTCTCATTTTCATTTTCACAGGTTCATAATTTAAAACATAAACTGAAGAGCAAGCCAGTCACAACCTAGGGGAAAAGAGGAGAAAATTCCATTAAAAGCTAAGGAATCAAGCAAGGGGAATTAAGCAAGATCAAATCTCAAGTTCCTTATCCAAAGCAAGGTGAATAATAATCAAAACCATCTTTTTTTTGTTTTCATGAACATTTGACTTCGGGTTTTAAGTCTAAAACCTTTATGATGATTTTAATGATGATATGCTTGGATTACATGATATGTTTGATTCAAATAAGTATGTTTGATAAATGTTTTATTCGATTTTAAGGCTAAAATCATATATATTGGGTTTTGAATGTCATGCAGATTTAATATGTTATGAAAAACATTATTATGGAGACGGGTTTAAATTTTCATAATTACCCAAGCTATGGATAATTTATTATGAATTTTTGAAGGAAGAAATAATTAATTGGGTTTAAAATTTTACTTTGGCTATTATATAAAGGATTTTGGGTCTGAAATTAATATATGTTGGATAACATATTAAAAGTGAATTTTGATAATTTTTGAGGATTTTTCAAAAGTAATTTACTATGGAAATTAAATTAATCAAGTTGGAGGAATTAAGTGTCTTAATTGATTTGTAAAAGGGAAGGGCTTCTTTGTTAATTATTTTAATTAATTTTGGATGAATTCGGTAGTCCTTTAGAAAAGATTTTGGTAAAGTTTATGGCAACCAATTATATTTTGGCAAATAGGCCAGTTAGTTGAAAAGCATTTACTTAAAAAGGCAACAAAACAGTTTTATGCAGATTTATTGTTTCGCCGCTTCTAGTAGCAACCTTTCGACCCCATACTTTTGCCCCTAACTAAGTCGAAACCAATACAAATGGTATCGATGCTTTAGTACATAGTGGATTGGAGAAAGGCGGCAGGTATAGAGTCGAAACCAGGCTTTCAAAGGGGTCAGGGCCATTTAAAATAGCTTTCAAAGGCCTTTGTTTTGCTTTCCAAAGAGATGTTGCTTGCCTCGCTTTTAAAAGGATGCTTTCGAAAGGGTTGAATTACTTTAATATAGCTTTCGAAGGGGTTGTCGCCTTTTTGTTTAAAGGGTAGCTTTCGAATGAGTTGTCGCATTTTATGTTTAAAAAAATGGAGCTTTTGAAAGGGTCGTTTTGAACCAAGTCGAAACCTTGCTGCCATCTTCATACCTTTCAAATAGGTTGAAGTTTTCAATGAGTTCGAAAGGCAAGCTTTTGTTTTATAAATATAACCAGCCACTTCCCAATGCATTCGAAAGGGCTCCAATAGCCATTTGAACTAAGGGTTTCGAAGGCAATGGCTTCGACAGGTGTTTCGAAGCTATCCTTCCAATTGTTTTACTAAAAGATTAAAGCTTTCGAAAGGATGGTTCTAAACCCATCTGTTTTCCCCCAAACTCTTTTACTTAATGGTTAATGGTTTCAAAAGGTTACTTTCGTTTATGTTCACTTTGACCCAAAAGTTATATTTAAGATTAAATCCAATGGTTTCGAAAGAGGTACTTTCAAATGGTTTCGAAGCTATGCTTCTATAAGTTGGAAAGATGTGCTTTAATACTTTCGAAAGGTATGTTTTGATGGTTTCGAAAGGAAGGTTTTGATGCTTTCGAAAGAGATATTTTAATGTGTTTCGAAAGGCATATATTTAAGTGTTTTGAAAGGAAGGTTTGAATCCTTTTGAAAGAGATGTTCTAATTGTTTCGAAAGTAAAGGTCTAAGGTTTCGAAAAGCCTTAATTTTCAAAACAAAGAACCCAGTCTCATTTTTAAAGGAAAACCCATGGCAATATAAAAGAGCTTTGAAATGGCTTATAATTTTGGAGTTTATGAAGATGCTTTCCTTGATAAAAATAATGGGTTAAAGGGATTAACCATGTTTCAGGTGAAAATGATTTCAAGGATATAAAACCCTAAATGTTGGTATTATTATGTCACAATCAGTATTTCTATATGCTTCTTCTATAAACATATCCACTGTATAATGGACCCATAACTGTATTTTGGGGAGAAAGGGCAGAATAACAAGCTAAGTTGACCCAGTAGTGAATATAAATTGAGTAACTCCTGTATGAGTAGAATTTCATCCAGAAGGTCAAGTAGACCAGAACATAGGATGTCCAAAGAGTAACCAAAGAGGTTATCAGTTTAGACAAGTTCATAGTAAACCCATGATAACTATGTTTGGAAAGAGTTATTAGCATAGGCTAATAGGTTCGCAGTGATCCCATGAAAACTATATCTGGATAAAGATATTGACAGAAGTCAATAGGTTCATAGTCAACCCATGAAAACTATGATATAAGAGAAGTTATTGGGGACACCAATAGGTTTAGGGAGAACACATGAAATAATGAAGTTATTGGCAGGGCCAATAGTTTCTTAGTGATCCCATGAAAACTATGAAATTGGACCGATAGTCCATAAGCTTTAAAGAGATTATTAGTCAGCCCATGAAAACTAATAAGTTAATAGTGACCCTAGAAACTATAACTAAGAAAGATAGTCAAATGAATGGGGATGGGAAATCCAGGATATTTTGCTTGTTTCCATATCGTCATGATATTTTAAATTGCTTTGTTTTTAACCATTGTGGATGCAGGAGCACATTATATGGTAATTATAAATTTTTGGTTAAGATACTAGTGAGTGGAAAACCCGTTCCGCTAAGCGGCGTGGTCTCACTAGATATATAAATTGTTCAAGATGGAAGGTTATTATTCATACCAGGCTTTATGTCTGACTCGAATTTTATGTTTTCCCCTTAAACTCTCGGGTGCTCAATTGATTTTGAGTAGTTTGACAGTTGAGGTTTTTAGGTTCTCCTTTAGACGAATAAGCTTTCGGAGACGTGCAAGCGGCAAGCTAGCTATTAGAAGTTCTTTTCTTTTTGATTTCGCTGTGTTTTGATGTAAAGGCAAAGTTGTTTAATTGCCTGTGTTTAGATTCTGGTCATCCAAGGGGGCATCTTCATATATCGCTCTTGGCGTAGTTTGTAATAATTATATTTTCTCTGAACATGGTTCTCGAATTTGAGATTATGTAATGAATTTGAAATATGATTGAAATGGAATGAGAAATTTGTTTAATGGTTTAAAAAAAATTTCATATCCATGTGTACCTGTTATTTCAATGTATCTAACATTATCGCATTTGGTCACGGAGGATTAATAACTATGGATGACTGCGGCATTCGTAGCCGTTAGTTTTGGGCCTCCAAGTGGGGGATGTTACAACTGTTAATACCTTATTTATTGATTTTGATGATAACAACCTTAATAACAATAATACATTTTATAGAAAATATGGATTCTAATGTTTTGCCAAGTTATACAGTATATAGTGCAGGATATTACACATGTATTGATTCAAAGACTGTATAGTATAAAGACTCAAGGAATGGACATGAAAATTCATGAGTATAAAGATCAAGATATGAAGATCTCAAGACTATGGTATAGTATATAGAGTTATAGAATGTTGTTAAAATCCTTGGTAGCAATCTTTGATCACTATTTCTCATTTTCTTATCCTTTATTTTTAAAATATAATATATTTTAAAAATATATTTTAAAAAAATTATAAAAAATTTCAAAGTTTAAAATGTTTATAAACCATGTTAAAATTATTTTACAAAGTATCAAAATATTTTACAAAGCATAATATTTCCAAAACATTTTAACAAAACAAGTTTTCAAAATACATTAGCCTATGTTGACATAGAGGCAGATGATATATCTACATACATGCCACAATTTTCAAATTCAAAATTGAAATGAAGTGTCTGTTCGTCGTAACTCTTTGCGACTGGACATGTCTGTTTATTCTCCATATATAGGAGGTTTCAAATGAATTTTTAAAAAACTACTTTCTTATTATCTTCTCTCCTCTTACTATGCCAAAATTTCAAGTGAAAATCTATTCAAAATTTCTCAAATTCAAACCAGAATCAATTCAATCTTCATTGTATCGATTCCTTTCTATTTACTTTCTAATTTCAATCATCTCTCTCTCAATCAAATATCAAAGTGTTGTCCAAGCGGCTATAGGATTCATTGTAACCAAAGATCAAGAAATTGTCTTTGGAAATACCATCAAACTCTAGTTGTATTTGTGTCGGTGTCATTGTAGCCCATTTAAATCAATTAGGTATGCTTAGTGTCCCAAAAATCCAAGTGGGTATGCTTGTGTCCTGTCCAAATCAAGTGAGTGTACCCAACGCTCAGAAAATTCAGAGGGTGTGCCTCTTAGCCTTGAAATCGAGATTATATTAGGTTTGTCTTCTGCTCGTTTAAAGGTTGGTATTTGAAAAGAAATTTATATAAGCAATTGTATGAGTCTAGATGTAAGGTAACTTCGAACCAGTATAAAAATCCTTGGTGTGATCTCTCTAATTCTCTATTTTTTACTTTACTGCATTTTACTTATCTGTGTTTGCTTCTGTGATTGTTTATTCTATGTTGATTAATAATAATCTTGAAAGAATTTTAAAAAGATTCATAATCCTAAAACCTATACTTGGTATTAGGGCGCTAGGTTTTCAAAAACTCATAATTTGTTTTTTAAAAAGTTTAAATGGCTAGTAATATTTTTAACAATTTTGTGAAACCAATATGTTTTTAGAAACTAATTATTTTGAAAAGTCACTTGATTTCTTGGAAGGTATAATTTTGAATTGCATGAACAAGTTTGTTATAGGCTGATGGTGAACGGACACATGAAAATCAAATATCACAAATCAAGAAGAACAAGTGAATACTGGATAGTGGATGTTCAGGACACATGATTGGAAATCCGAAGATCCTGAAAGTTATAGTCTATAAAGATGGTGGATCTGTAACTTTGGAGACAACTTAAAAGGATATATGATTGGCATTGGCAATTTCGGTAATTCTAAAACTCCCACTATTTCTAATGTTTTACTAGTTAGGAATATAAAACATAACTTGCTTAGCATTAGTCAATTATGTGATAAGGGTTTTAAAATTAAGTTTGAAAAAGGTAACTGCCATATCAAAGATATTGAGTCAAATATTATTTTTGAAGGTATTAGAAAACGTAACATCTATATTCTAAGTATGAAAGTGTCCGATGATAATTTATGTCTTTTGGCTGAATCTAATGACCCTTGGATTTGGCACAAAAGATTTGGTCATTTGAATTTTAAACACCTTCCTAAAGTTTCTAGATATGAACCTGTTAGGGGTCTACCTAAAATGAGTTTTAATGTCAGTAATTTATATGATGCTTGTCAATTAGGAAAACTTAATAAAAGATTTTTCAAATCTAAAGATATGATTTATGCTTCTCATCCTCTTGAACTTTTTCACTTTGATCTTTTCGAACCTTCGCAAATACATCAATAAATCACAATATATATGTTTTGTAATTTTAGATGATTTTTCTAGATTTACATGGACGGTTTTCTTGAAACTTAAAAGTGATGCTTTTGAAATGTTTAAATTTTTTTACTAAAAGAACTCAAAGTCAAATGTCAACTAAAATTAAAACAATTAAGAGCGCTCATGGAGGAGAATTCGAAAATGAGACCCTAATTGTATACGGAATAGCTCATAATCATTCTTTTTCAAGAACACATCAACAAAATAGAGTAGTAAAATGCAAAAATAGAACTATACAAGAATATGCTAGAGCAATGTTAAATGAAAATAAATTACCTAAAAAATTTGGGCTGAAGCAGTTGCTACAGCATGTTATATTTTAAATTGAATTTTAATAAGATTTTTGACTAAGAAAACTCCTTATGAATTATTTTATAACCAAAAGCCTGAAGTATCTTATTTTCGAGTTTTTGGTAGTAATGTTTTATATTAAATACAGAGGATAATTTAGATAAATTTTATGCTAAATCAAATAAAGGTGTTTTTATTGGTTATTCAAATAGAAGTAAAGCTTATAGAGTTTTCAACACTAGGACTAACACTATTGAAGAAACATTACATGTTTCATTCGATGAAAATTTTAAAATCAATAATACCAGATTTGATGAGGAAGAAAATGTTGATAAAGCAAATGAAATTACTAATAATGAAATTACTAATGATGAATGTTATCCCGCCTTTTTGGCAAGGCCGTGACACCAAGAACTTAACTGGAAATCAAGGACGTTTCATCCCAAAGATCGGTTATACGCAGGCTCACTATAAATATCGACGAATTTTGTCCAAATCCGGATCAAGCTACAATTAACATGACGCGACATGCAAAGCTTTGGAAACCTACATTCCAAATTTCAAGTCAAACCGAGGTCGTATGCTCAAGATATGATCGATGCAAACCAAGGGAATCAATTCGTTCGTCTCCATCTGTTCGTCTCCATCTGCTCGCATCCATCTGTTCGTAGCTTTCTGTTCACATCCATCAAGCTTCATCTGTTCGTATCCATCAATTGTCTGTTGTTCGTATCCATCACGTTCACTCAACTTCGTATCCATCGATTGGAGTCAATTCGTATCGATCCCAATTGAATAGCTCGTATTGATCGATCAACGATCGATACGAGTAAAACATCAAATGATCGATACGAAATGGCCCCCAGCTTTCGATACGAAATGGCCCCCAGCTATCGATACGAAGTAAGCCATTAAGCGATCGATACGAACAGAACGATGACAATCGATACGAACAAGGCAGAGTTGATCGATACGAACAAAACCGAAATGCATCGATACGAACAAGATACACTCCAATGAAAGACTTAGTCACTCGGCATGAAAAGTGGATCGATCCGAGGAGTTAGCGCCACGCCAACTCGTGAGCACATGCACAAAGAGCGATAGGAACAGATCGATGCGAACGATATCGATACGAATTCGACAGCCTAGAGAAAACACAAGTTTGCATCGATCATAATTCACAATCTACAAGTCCAAATGCTACCAAATTTTCACAGAAGCTTGCGTACATCCTCAGCAACACTCACAATTGATCCCAACTCAATTGGATGAGGTTTTGATCGATACGAAGCTCGTTCGTATCGATCCTAGATCATGTGCAAATCACATAGGATCGATCGCGTGGGCCCACCCACGTGAGAGAAGAGGTCTTCTGAGATCTGAGCTAGTTATTTGCAGCCTACGCCTATAAATAGCAGCCCAGAACCTACAGAGAAAGGATCTTTTGGCTCTTTGACGTCCAAACTCTGCCGAAACCATTGTTGCATTCAAAAATCACTGTTGTACTCAAAATTTACTGTTGTAATCCGCTGTAACCAGCAAGAAAAAGTTAATAAAAGTCGATCATTTCATAGTGGACGTAGGCAACACGCCGAACCACTCTAAATCTCTGTGTTCTTTTGCTGTTTTTCTGATTATTGTTTGGAGTGTTTGTTAGATAATCCTCCTTTTACATTTATTTTCTTCATTTTCTCTCTTCAAACACTTCCGAAGAGTGTTGTGCCCAATTTTGGTACAAACACTTTGGTGCTTTCACTGAGAAAACACAGTTTTTCTCCTACTCGTTGGATCTACTGTCGATATCGAATTGCACAAATCTAGGAAGAAGATCCAGATTTCAAAGCTTAATGTTCTTCCACCCTATTCAGATTTGCATTAAGTCTAGGAAAGAGCTTCGCCATCCATCATGGTTAACACAAGGACTACTTCAACAGCTGCAGATCCAGAAGGACGGGACAGACAGAACCCCGTACAACCACTTCCAACCGACCAGAATGCTACCGGACCATCAGATCCGCAAGGCCCTGTCACCAGGGAAGAATTCCAAATGCTAATGCAAGAACTGACTCAGAGCCGTCAACAGCTCACTTAACAGCTCCGTGCTAATGCAGAACTGACCAACCAACTGAACTGTCAACGACGAAGGAGATCCAAGAGGGATCAAGCTTCCCATTCCTTCACCGAGAGTTCAGCCTCTTTGGATTACCATCATAGATCTACGCGCCCAAGGCTAGATGGGAGTTACACTCAAGCTACTGGACATCAGCATGCACTGAACCTTGGGCAACCGAGAGTTGGCCTATCAACTAGCCATCGGACTGGACCCCTCCTCCCGAGGAGGTACTATTCCATATCATGTAACAGGCAACCACACTAACGCCACTGCTAATGAACCGGGAGTTGATGCCCGAAATCGGACAGATTCGAACCACCACCAGCATGAACATACTCCCGAACCATATGTTCCAGAGAACTTCGAACCAAGGAGGCGAGATGTGGACCGTCGACCGCGACCGGTCCAACCTCGCATTGTGGAACCCGACCACACCTTGGCCCACCATGCTCAAAATGTGCAAATGCCGGACATCACGATGATGATCCGTCAGATGATCCGAGAGAGTCAAGGCCTCACTAATGACGACTGGGGAATCTCCAGGAGTCATACTCCTTTTACTGATGAGATACTCTATGCTGAACCACCTCGGCAGTTCAGGATGCCGACTTTACCTGTTTACGAAGGGAACTCTGATCCCAATCAACACATCTTAAATTATGAGTGGCTGATGAATGCTGCACGAGCTGATGATGTAGTTAAGTGCCAAAGCTTCCCGGTCTCTCTGGGGGCATAGCAACTATGTGGTTTACTCGTTTACCACCTCGATCTATCTCTTGTTTTGATCTGTTGGCAACAAAGTTTATTGAGCAATTCCATATGCATGTCGCAAGACTGAAGGATGTTAATACTTTATCTAGTGTCACTCAAGCTCCTAGAGAGACACTCAGGCGTTATTTAGAGAGATTTCATGCTGCATACGCTGAGATCAGCAACCCTAATGATAACTCCATTCTAATGGCATTGACTAAATGGATTGATCTCGATTCTGAGTTCGGCAACTGGTTGGCCGGAAAACCCCCTGCATCATTGGACCGTTTCTATTCCAAGGTAGCCCAATTCTTGAGAAGGGAGGATGCAAAACAGTCTAGGAAGAAGGATGATGCGGGGCCTAGTATGGAAAGAATTCAAAGTAATGTTGCTGTTAAAAAAACCAGGGAGAGCTCCGGGGAAGTACAATTGAACATTCAGAATAAACAAAATCAGCAGAAAGGCAATGGTAACCAAAATAGAAAATGGGATCAGAATCGTGGTCCAAGACGTAGGGCTTCTATATTTGATAATTATACTCCTTTGAATACGTCGTTGGAGAATGTATACTTACAGACCTACAATACTATTTAGTATAAGAAACCTGCTTCGAAACAGTCATCGGAGAAACAAATTCAGACAGGGAAGTTTTGTAGATTCCACGAAAGCTATGGCCATAACACGAATGAGTGCCGTCACTTGCAAGATCTCATCGAAAAGTTGATAAGAGAGAGAAAGTTGGAGCAGTTTGTGAGGGCGCCGCAGTCCGAAGGTGCGGGCCCATCGAATCAGAATCATGTACCGAATCAGGCTAGACAGGAGGAACCCGCTCGTACTAGCGGGAGGTTGGTGATAAATACTGTTAGTGGTGGTCCTCATCCAGCAGACCGAAGCTGGAAGGAAATGGAATCGTATGCCAGCTCTATCAGGCATGTGGACTTTGAATGTTGTAGTAATTCAGAAGATAGGGCTCCGGCCAAGCAACAATGAACGACGGCAGACGACATCGTATTTCGAGGTCGAGATGCCGACAGGATCGAAGCCACAACTATTGATCCACTTGTCATATCAGCTTAGGTAGGTCCTGCTTGGATGAAGAGGATCTTGGTAAACAGTCGAAGTTCTGTGAATATATTGTTCAAGCGAGCCTATGACCAGATGAAATTGGAGACTAAAGACTTGAAGCCGTGTCAGTCCCATATTCATGGCTTCAATGGGAGCGCAACCATACCCACTAGAGTAGTTGAATTGCCAGTAGAATTAGGAATCGGAGAACGTCGGAGAGTCCGGATATTACATTTTGTTGTATTGGACATAGCCTCGCCATACAATGCTTTCTTGGGCCGACCGACCCTGGCTGAATTTAAGGCTGCTATTGCCCCGTGGGTCTGACTTTAAAGTTCCCTACCGACAATGGGGTCGGAGTTGTACAGGGAGACTAGGCTACTGGGCGAGCCTGTTACATTACTAAGCTGCGAGAGGCGCATTGAAAGGAAAAAGGAAAGGGCGTAGAGGAATCTCTTTGCATCCGCTTTGCTGAAAATTGACAATTGACGCCTGGGCCCAGTCCCGGGCACCCCAACCGATTCCAAAGAGATCTTGACCCGAGAGATACCAAAAGTGAAGATGAAAGTAAAGACAGTCAACCTTCTCCAGCCGAACTGACGATCGATGTCCCGATCGATGATAACGATGATTCTAAAATGATAAAGGTTGGATCTCAGTTGAGCCAACAAATGCAAGAGGAATTGGTTGAATTTCTCCGGGCAAACCTTG
This sequence comes from Allium fistulosum, assembly GCA_030737815.1. Classification (NCBI taxonomy): domain Eukaryota; kingdom Viridiplantae; phylum Streptophyta; class Magnoliopsida; order Asparagales; family Amaryllidaceae; genus Allium; species Allium fistulosum. The sequence goes on along the minus strand of CM060903.1, from coordinate 800,830,235 downwards.
ACGTGTTTTCCTGGACACACTCTGACATGTGTGGGATCTCGCCGGACATCGCGAGCCACGCATTGAATATTGACCCGCGGCATGCCCCGGTCAAACAGAAAATTAAGGCGCGGTATAGATCCATAGAGATCTGTCGCCCTTAAGGAAGAGGTAGACAAACTTAAATTGAATGGATTTATTCGAGATGCATTATATCTGGAATGGGTGTCAAATCCTGTACTTGTCCGAAAGCCAAATGGGAAATGGAGAACATGCATTGATTACTCTGATCTGAATAAAACATGCCCTAAAGATAGTTTTCCACTTCCTCGAATTGATCAACTCGTAGATTCAATGGCCGGACATGAACTCTTATCCTTCATGGATGCGTATTCTGGCTACAATCAAATACCCATGCACCTGCCCGACCAGGAGCATACCAGCTTCGTAACCAATATGAGACTTTACTGCTATAAAGTTATGCCTTTCGGACTCAAGAATGTTGGGGAAACTTATTAACGGTTAGTTAATCGAATGTTCGCTAACCAGATTGGAAAAACCATGGAGGTATACGTAGACGACATGTTAGTCAAGTCACGGTTCTCTACTGATCATATCAGAGACCTGGAATCAATGTTTAATATCTTCCGAGAATATAGAATGAAGCTCAACCCGCTGAAATGTCACTTTGGGGTCGCATCCGGAAAATTCCTTGGGTTTATCGTCAACGCTCGAGGAATCGAAGCAAATCCTGAAAATATCTGGGCGATCAGAAATCTCGAGACTCCATGAACTATAAAGCAAGTCCAGAGCCTCAACAAGAAAGTAGCAGCACTGAGCAGGTTCATTTCAAAATCTACTGACAAATGCATTCCCTTCTTCGATCTGATCCGAAAAGGGAAACGAAACTTTGAATGGAATACGGAATGTGAGGGTGCATTCCGAGCACTAATTCAACATCTCTCCACACCGCCAATTTTGTCAAAGCCTATCGATCACGAGAAATTGTACATTTACTTGGCGGTATCAGAAAACGCAATCAGTGCTGCCCTAATTTGGGAGGAAGACCGAATACAAAAGCCGGTCTACTATATTAGCAAGCGACTAACCGAAGCTGAGAGAAATTATTCAAAGCTAGAGAAGTTGGTTTACTATCTTGTTATTGCCTCAAGGAAGCTCCGTCCGTATTTCCAGGCTCATCCTATCACCGTTTACACTGACCAGCCGTTACGACAGGTCCTTACGTGGCCTGAGACGTCTGGTAGGTTACTCAAATGGAATATTGAGTTAAGTCAGTTTGACATTACCTACAATCCAAGGCGAGCCATTCAAGCACAAGTCCTAGCAGATTTCATAGTTGAATTTACCATCCCAGATGACTTACTCGAAACTAGTGAATCTCCCAAGTATATCTGGAAGCTGCATACTGATGGTGCATCTAATGACCGTTGCTCTGGTGCAGGGATTGTGCTTGAAACTCCTGAAGGTCGATCTATATGCTATGCTTTAAAGTTTGATTTTCGCGCGACTAACAATGAAGCTGAGTATGAAGCCTTACTTGCCGGATTGAGGCTTGCCAGAGATTTGAAAATCATTGCTGTGGAGATTAATTGTGATTCAAAATTGGTCGTGTGTCAAGTTCGAAGGGAATACCAGGTCAAGGACCGAAGACTGGCTGCTTACCTTGCTCGGGTTCAAGAAATATTAAATCAGTTCGATTATTATGCCATCTACTACATACCCCGAGAGCGCAATCAAAAAGCCGATTCATTAGCGAAGTTAGCCAGCACAGGTGAGGCACAACAAATGGGACTCGTTTCCGTGGAGACATTAGCTTCCCTGAGCATCGACCGAATGGAAACAGATTGGATATTTGAGGTTGTTCATGATAAGGAGTCATGGATGACTCCGTTCAGAAATTATCTCGAGCATGGAACCCTGCTAGAGCGCAGGAGTGAAAAGAGACAGATTCTTCGAAAAGCTTCACGGTTCACTATTCAGAACGGAGTCATGTATAGAAGAGGATACTCTGTTCCTTTACTCCGGTGTATCGCTCATGACGAAATCAAACGCGTATTGCATGATGTGCACGAAGGGGAATGTGGCGATCACATTGGGGGGCAAGCCCTTGCCAAGAAAGTGCTCCGATATGGATACTATTGGCCAACCGTAAATCGCGATGCATCGGACTATGCCAGAAAATATGATAAATGTCAGAAGCACGCTCGAATTCCAGGAGCCCCACCTACCGAAATAACTCAGATGGTCAGTCCATAGCCATTTGCAGTATGGGGCATTAACATTATTGGCTCTCTACCTCTAGCCAAGGTGGTGCGAAGTACGCCATCGTAGCAGTTGATTACTTTACCAAGTGGGCGGAAGCTGAACCGCTTGCTACAATCACAACAAAGAAGGTGATCAACTTTGTAGTGCGCAACATCATTTGCCGATTTGGTCTCCCACATACTTCATCACTGACAACGGAACCCAATTCGACAGTGTTGAATTTAAGGATTTCTGTCAATGATTTCACATTCAAAAGAAATTCTCCGCAGTTGCACACCCTCAAGCGAATGGACAAGTTGAAGCTGTTAACAAAGTTATAAAGTCTATTATGAAGAAACGACTGGAAAAGGCCGGGGGAAAATGGGTCGATGAACTTCCTATGGCCTTATGGGCCTATCGAACAACCCATAAGTCCGCGACCAGCCACACTCCGTTTTCTCTTTCTTAAGGTTCAGAAGCTGTTATTCCAGTCGAATTAGAAGTGCCTTCTCATCATGTGACATACTATGATCTGAAGACAAATGCTATATTACTTGTCGAATCTCTGGATTTATTGGATGAGAAGCGTGAAGAGGCTGATTTGAGGACAGCCGCATACCAAGTCGAGTCGCTCGATTGTACAATGCCAAGGTCCAACCCCGAACCTTTAAACTCGGCGATCTCGTCCTTAAGAGAATTTACCCGGTCCCTTCGCATATGAAGCCAACTTGGGAAGGGCCGTATGTTATTGAACATAAGCTCGGAGATGGTACATTCAAATTATCGACCGTTGACAGTCTCACTCTTCCGAGAGCCTGGAACAGCGAAAGTCTACGTCGCTACTACACATAACAGGCTCTGTTTATTTATACGGCCTATTTTTCATTTGCAATTTGTTTCTTCATTTCGAAATTTGAATTTGTAATAAGGCAACTGATTTTTCCATATTTTCTTTTTTCAGCAATAAAATGCAATCTCTTCGAGCCAGAGCTGTGATTTATTGAATGCGTCGTATAACTATCACTATGCACGTAGAGCTAAATTCCACTCGACGGTGGAATTTATTCAAATAGGGAGTGACTATGATACGACCGGTTACTCGCTAAATGATACCCGAGCTCGGGGGCAAATCATCACACTGAAGTCAAAAAAGGATTGATACACGACAATCCTTTAACCAACTTCAGATTCCCAGAGTGTGAACTGGAGTATAAACTTACAAATACGGTTTCGAAGAGGGTAGATCCGTCCACCAAACGACTTCGCCCGTACCTTGACCAAGTTTGAGGAAAATGGATCCGTCCATCTAACGACCTCGCTTGTTAACTCGGGGTGGATGTGAACCGACCATCCACGATCCTGATAGATTCGTCGTTCCTGGAGTGCGAACGAACTCCTAAAGCCTGAACAGATGTGACTGACCATCTGTCAGCCAACTCCAAGTTCCCAGAGCGCGAACTGGAGTATAAACATCAACTAACTTCGGATTCCCAGAGTGTGAACCAGAGTGTCAACATAAACACCAACTCCAAATTCCCAGAGTGAGAATTGGAGTATAAACGTTGACTCAAAATCCCCGGAGAGTGGATTGGAGTTTGAATACAAACCGGATTAGGATCGACCGTCCGTTAAACAACTCTAAGTCCCCGGAACGTGGTTAGAGTGTAAATGCAAATCGGGTGTGACTGACCACTCGCGAATCCATCTAAAATCCCCAGAGTGTGGACATCGTTACAAACATTAAACGGGTGTGACCGACCACCCGTGAAAATGACTTAAGACCCCGGAGCATGGACATATCCTTGAAACTCAAGTAGGCGTGCCCGACCGCCGACGTACGAATGCAAATCCCCGGAGTGTGGATGCAATCGTTGATAAATGAGCAAGTGTGATTCGACCACTCGAGTTTCCTTGTTTCAGCATCAATTCAATGACGTTAAGCTCGATGAGTTGAAGATGGAGCACAATTGCCCCTTAATCTTTACAATTCGTCCCTGAAACTGAGGAAGAACTTAAGCGCCAATCGCTGACTGAGATAGTACAGCATCGAAGTCCGGCTTAACGTACGGTCATAACTCATAGTCGTGATTTCAGGACTTAACAAATAAACTTGGGTCCAATCCAAATGTCGAAACTCAACAAATATACTGGACTGGAGTTCAAATGCTGAAACACTTAAGAAAATAAACGAAAATTGAGTTAAAGACAAAATGGAGTTTCATTTCAACTTTTTGTGGAAGAAAACAAAGTACAAGTTTATCACAAAAATCCTACTAGCAGGGGCCGAACCTGCATCTATACATGGCCAACAAAAGCTAAAAAAATTCCTATCTACTCAAAAATGAACCGAAGAGATGTATCTATTCTTTTTTCTTTCTCGGTTTCTTCTTCGGTGTGGACCCACTGGAGCTCTCACTCGGTTTTCTTTTTGAGCCCTTGCTTTTCGGCGGTCGATCTCCAGTCGGGGCATTATATCAACATCCTCCTCCGAACTCAAATCTATTGGAACGCTTCCTGCAGGCGAAGTCGGAGGGACATGATCAACATAAGGAGGTGGGGCAGGCGAGCTCGTCTAAATGACCATTCCTCCCGGAGATATCATCCGCAAAGGGGCTGGACCAGGTCCAGTCATTCCACCGCCAAAACCACTGCCCCGCGCGGCTGCCTCCATTTCAGCATTGATTTCAGCTATAATTTCCTCCTTATGAAGTGTTTGCGCATCGCTGGAGACTCCCGTAGTTGGGGCCGAGGAACTTGTTATTGGAACGCTTCCACCCATAACGAACGGCAAGTCTGCAAAAGGATCACTGTGATGACCGAGGAGTTCCTCCATCATCTGCTCATCAAAAATAAGTGTGCTCCCCTGCACTCCATCAGTTGGTGCCATGGTCGTTGTGGTGGTCGCTTCAGTTATAATGGCCTCCTGCATATGATATGGTTCTTGAGTTGCAAAAGGCACAACCGGTGTAGCCTCAATCACTGGATAAAAGCAAAAGAAGAACCGTTAATAATTAGTTCAAGTGACGCTTTCGATTTCAGATACGCATAGAGAATGTTTAGAGTACCTTCCTCAATTTGGCTCGCGGGTGGCGGAACTGCCTCAGAGACTTGCTCGCGAGCTGGAGATATCTACGGTTGATCCGGATTATAAGTAGGAACGGGCTGAGGATCAACCGTAGGTGTAGATTCGGGCTGAGTCAACACGGGAGTTTTAGAACTTGTATCATGATGCTCGACACCAGAGCCTTCCCCAACTTCCGAATGTTGAGCGCCAAGCTTCTCCTTTTAATATGAAATCATTGCATCATGGAGAACTTTCCGTTCGTCTTTGCTCAACACCCGGTTCTCAAGCTCGAACTCGTCAACTGATTCAGCTTGGTGGGCAGCTTTTTCATCTCCTACTAATCGGCCCCAGGCGTTGTATAGATGTGTCGAATATGCTTCAAGACGTTAGCATTATAAGTAATGAGTAGATCCTCAATATCAGCCTCTAGCCTGGCCTTTGCCAGCTTATCCTCATCTTCAACCTTAGCCTCCACTTCCCGGACCTTAGCCGTTGCCGCATCCTGTTCGCCCCGGAGCACTACTGCCTACTCACAGGCCTCCTGAGCTTCTCTATTTGCATCATCCTTCTCCTTGGTGATTTCGGAAAATTTAGCTTTGAGCTCATTAAGTTCTTTCAGAGCAGCGTCCCGTTCGGCTTTGACAGTGGTGTTTCGATGGCCCATCTGCTCCACCAAAGCGAAATGCGTTTGTCGCATTCTTTCCATGGACCGAGTCGCCTCATCAGCTTTTTGGGTGGCCTCTATTTCAGATTTCCAAGAGGACTCGGATTCATCATTAAGCACTTGAATAATACGGTCTTTCTAGGCCAGTTCAGTTTCTAACTTCTCAATTGCCTTTGCCCGCTTGAAGGCCACTGCTGATGCTTTGCCTGCGGCTTTCATCCACTCCTTATATTGGGTATAGATATCGTGAATATAGTCATGCATCGTGGTTTTTGCTTCCGATGGAATTTTCTTTAAGTGAGGGGAGAAGATGAAGCCGCCAAAACATATGTTCGGAAAATCTTTTCATAACTGGGCAATTCTGATAGCCCCTTCCCCAGTGGGCTCAGTGATGGCTTGTTCAGCAACAGTGGGAGGTTCGGCCTCTGTCCTACGACGCTGAGACTCGAACCTTGGAGCATGAGAAGATGGTTTTTGGTGTGGAGGCTCCGGGGGATGTGTGCCGTGAGTAGAAGGTTGTGTAGGGAGTCGAGGGGGTGGAGAACGCGATCAGGATCGATATCTATAGTCCCTATCCCTATCTCTATCCCTCTCATAATGATCTTGGCTGGAGTAACCGCGATCACGGTTTCTATCATCCTCCCTCCGGTGGGACTCATAATACGAACTCGATGATTGGCACGCCGAACGGAGACTGCCGAGCATAGAATCTCGCCTATTCATCGTATCTGCAAAGTAATAGAAAGACAGAGTTTATAATTTCTCGAAGCAGACAACTTAAGGTTGGAAACCGTGTAGTGTCGTGAAGTGTATGTGTGTGTGCAACCCCCCGACCAACCGGTAATGTCGGCCACGCTTGTGGGAAGAGACTCGCTTAAGTCTAGAGCACTTTGGAGCTCCTCCAATCCGGTGTCATGTTGAAGTGACACGAAGTCCGGAATCGGAATATCAGCAAGTCCTTTAAAAGGATTCTCTACTGGCGAGGGAGGAGCCTCCGAAATTCTAACACCGAAGGCTGGTAGGGACACTATTACGGATTTCCATCTTGAGGATTTGTGGCGTTTGTGTGCAACTGCCTTGCCTTTTCTCCTTCCCTTCGAATCCTGAAAACTGTCAGAAGTCCCGGCCACGGGTTCGTCGTTCATAGGCGTGTGTTCTTCATCACCTTCCTCGGCAATTACGACCACTGGTGCTTTGTGCTTTAACCGCTTCGTCGGGGCTGCCCTAAGCACTCCTTCAAGTCTTATGCTTGTTTTCGTCCGATCAGCCCAACAATCCTCAAGTTTCTGTCTGTTAGCACCGAGTCAAGATCTCTCATTTCATTCGGCACTTCTTGGAGAATTCGCATTATTTATTTGAAGTGAGCACCTTCGGATCATGGAATTGCAGCTGTAAAGAAAATACGATATTAGTTTCAACATCGACCACCGCTATCTCGTTAACTACTGGAATAAATGCAGCACTTACGTCTGGCTAACCATCGACTAGAAAACCCTGGTGGGCATCGAACATAGAACCACTTGGTTTTGAAGTAGCTCAATCTGGTCAAAGCACCAGTCACAACTTGACAGTTCCTGACTGCCTCCAGAAATGTGAAAGAAGGGCTATCTCCCTGACTCTTAACATTAAAAAGGTATCTGATTTTGATCGGAGTCGGGGGTCTGAAAAGATGCTCCATGAATACAATGAACAGACTGTTCAGCAACGCGTATCCATTGGGATGTAGTTGTGATGGGGCAATTCCAAAAAAAGACAACACTTCTCGAATATATTGATTGAATGGAGGAAGCATCCCGGCTGTACATGAATGCCTGTTGAAGGCAGTAAACCCTTCCGGGGGAGCATGCGGTCTATCATTCGGTCCCGGTAATAAGACGTCGTCCAACGGTAGACCATGCCTAAGGCATACCCGCCCCAACATATCTTCGGAGATGTTGGACGGCACAGAATCTTGTGGGCTCATGATAAACCTGGCACCAGGCAGCTCGTCTAGAGCTGGATCTATAACTTCGGCCGCAATGACCGGTATCTCTATGACTAAAGGAGATGAACTCTGAAGCTCCTGCTATTGTGAGCTTGTAGACTCCATAACTAATCAACTTATCAAAACCCATCATTAGATGGTAATAAGCCCGTGTGTTCCCCAATGTGAAGTGTGTGAATGTGTTGTGTAGTGTAGTGCTACATAATACTTGAGAAATTCTACAGAGTTTGAAAAAATATTCGAATGACGAGACTTCGGAATTCAACCGGAGTGACCGTCGTCGCTGACCGTCACAACCGTGCCATCGAGACTTTGGAGATCGATTCAGGTTGAGGGTAATTAAATTTTGTCAAGTTACAGTTCTATCAATGAGCTTCAAGGGATAGTCAAATATGCAGTTTAATGGTCAAGTCCAATTATGCAAGGTCAAAGCTCGTCGGAGTAGAATGTTCGATTATGCAAGATTTCGTATCCATCGTGGTTCAAACTTGGATCGATCACCAGAACCCCCGTTCATATCGATTGCGGAGGAAAAGAATTCGTATTGATCACCTTAAGGCAAGTTCGTATCGATCCAAAACCCTTTACTTCGTATCGATCACAGGCCGCGTCTCCATATCGATCGGCGGAACCAGCGCTTCGTATCGATCACAAAGCTAATTTTTGTATCGATTACTCTGGATCGATACGAACCCTCACTGTCTCCAATCGATACGAAGCCGCTCCCTTCTTCAATATGAATCTCCACTATTTTCAATCGATACAAACTTCGATTAGTTTCGATCGATACGAATCGCTCCTCCTCAACCGATACGAGTGATCCTTTCGTATCCATCCATCCTTCTTCTCCAAACAGCACAAATCCATATCCTCCATCCTCGAGCTTGCTCTGGCCCATCTTCGGCCTCCACTTCACTAGAGTCAGTCACGGAAGCAAACAGAATGGCAGAGATTTCGAGTCTCATCGTTTACACGTTGGATTCGTTCAATGGATTACCTAATTAAAGGAGTTGGTTCGAGGGATTAACGAATTAAATGGCTCGAAGACAAAGGCAATTTCTTTTTCTCTAATCGATACGAAGGCGGTATGTGAGAGTGAAAGCAAGTGGAAAATTTCCTAAGTCCTAAGCGTATTTATACGGACTTGAACTCAAAAGGAAAAATGATTCGAATCCTAGTGGCAAGAACCGGTTGAAACGGTCAGAGTTCAATCGATACGAAAGGCGCCGTGCAAGCCTACCTGGAATCTTCATATCCATCGATGCGAAGACGCTGCTCCGTATCCATCAGCCCAAAATAGTCCATAGAGAGCTATTCGTATCCATGGACCACCTAGTTGAGACAACGTTTGTTCGTAACCATCCTGCTATCGACACGAAGAACGAACATTACTATAAAGACTGATTCATCTGTTCGCATCCATCAAATATCTATCGATGCAAATTGGCATCTTCGCGTCCATCAAACATCTATCGATGGGGAATGGCAAGTTCGTGTCCATCATTATGAAGACCCTCTGGGTTCTTATCCATCGATACGAAATGATTCAAAGAACCAACTGATTCGTATCGCTTGCCATCGATACGAAGAACGACTTCTTCTTTTAACCTTTCACATCGATCCAGGAGAGGATTGATACGAAGAGACACTCTAAAACAACCATCAAGCATTATTACAACTCGAATTTCACACCGATTCAGGAGAGGATCGATATGAAATTCGACACAAAAAAAGGGCCTAACAACGACTTGTGAACGTACGAACGCTAACGGGAGTCGGGCTAACGTATATTCATGTATAACGGACTAACGTCCAATTTTTCAAATTCACAGGAATTGAATACTCGTTTAATGACGATTACAACAACAGTTTGCTATCATTCAACACTCAGTCACAACAGTACACAATACGACTGGCAGTCAACAGATCATGATTTATGTTTCTAACGAATCAATCAAAGATTACATCTTTCGATGAAAAGACAACAACCGTTCAGACAAGTCAAATGGAAATGTTTAGAATGAAGATTGCAACTTTTCAAAGCACGTCATGTTCTCACAAGACGTACTTTGGGGGGCAAAATGTTATCCTGCCTTTTTGGCAAGACCGTGACACCAAGAACTTAACCGGAAATCAAGGACGTTTCATCCCGAAGATCGGTTATACGCAGGCTCACTATGAATATCGACAAATTCTGTCCAAATCCGGATCAAGCTACAATTAACTTGACGCGACATGCAAAGCTATGGAAACCTATGTTCCAAATTTCAAGTCAATCCGAGGTCGTATGCTCAAGATATGATCGATGCAAACTAAGGGAATCAATTCGTTCGTCTCCATCTGTTCACATCCATCTGTTCGTCTCCATCTGCTCGCCTCCATCTGTTCATAGCCATCTGTTCGCATCCATCAAGCTTCATCTGTTCGTATCCATCAATTGTCTGTTGTTCGTATCCATCACGTACACTCAACTTCGTATCCATCGATTGGAGTCAATTTGTATCGATCCCAATTGCACAGCTCATATCGAACGATCAACGATCGATACGAGTAAAACATCAAACGATCGATACAAAATGGCCCCCAACTATCGATACGAAGTAAGCCATTAAGCGATCGATACGAAAAGAACGATGACAATCGATATGAACAAGGCAGAGCTGATCGATACGAACAAAACCGAAATGCATCGATACGAACAAGATAGACTCCAATGAAAGACTTAGTCACTCGGCATGAAAAGTGGATCGATTCGAGGAGTTAGCGCCATGTCAACTCGTGAGCATGTGCACAAAGCGCGATACGAACAAATCGATGCGAATGATATCGATATGAATTCGATAGCCTAGAGAAAACACAAGTTTGCATCGATCATAATTCACAATGTACAAGTCCAAATGCTACCAAATTTTCACAAAAGCTTGCGTACATCCTCAACAACACTCACAATCGATCCCAACTCAATTGGATGAGGTTTTGATCGATACGAAGCTCGTTCGTATCGATCCCAGATCATGTGCAAATCACATGGGATCGATCGCGTGGGCCCACCCACATGAGAGAAGAGGTCTTTCGAAATCTGAGTGAGATATTTGCAGCCTACACCTATAATAGCAGCCCAAAACCTACAGAGAAAGGATCTTTTGGCTCTTTGACGTCCAAACTCTGCCGAAACCATTGTTTGCATTCAAAAATCACTGTTGTACTCGAAATTTACTGTTGTAATCCGTTGTAACCAACAAGAAAAAGTTAATAAAAATTGATCATTTCATAGTGGACGTAGGCAACACGCCGAACCACTCTAAATCTCTGTGTTCTTTTCCTGTTTTTCTGATTATTGTTTGGAGTGTTTGTTAGATAATCCTCTTTTTACATTTATTTTCTTTATTTTATCTCTTCAAACACTTCCGAAGAGTGTTGTGCCCAATTTTGGTACAAACAATGAAAATAATAATAATTCCAAAAATTTACATCCAAATAAACGAACAAAATATTTGAAAGATCACCCTATAGAAAATATTCTAAGAATTATAGAATCTATTACAAAAAAATCAGTTAAGTAAAATGAATAATGTTGCTTTTATTTCAACTATTGAACCCAAAAATCCAATGGAAGCATCATTAGATGATTTTTGGATTCTTGCTATGTAAGAAGAACTGAATTAGTTTATCAAAAATAATGTTTAGGAATTAGTCCCAAGACCTGAAGATAAATCTGTAATAGGAACTGAATGGGTATATATAAATAAAATGAATAAACAAGGAGAAGTTATCAAAAATAAAGCATGTTTAGTTGCTCAAGGTTATTGTCAAGAAGAACGTATAGATTTTGATGAAACTTTTGCTCATGTTGCCAGATTGGAGGCTATTAAAACTTTACTTGCTTTTGCAAATCATAACAAAATTAAATTATTTCAAATGGATGTCAAAAGCGCCTTTTTAAATATATTTATTCCAGAAGATGTATATATAGAACAACCCCCACTTTATGAAGATGAAAATCTACCTAATCACATTTATAAATTAAAGAAAGCTATATATGGTTTAAAATAAGCTCCTAGAGCATGGTATGATAGACTAAAATCCTATTTATTAAAAATCCAATTTTGAAATAGGTAAGGTAGATAGTACTTTATTTATTAAAAGAAATAATAAGAATATTCAACTTATACAAATATATGTAGATGATATTATTTTCGGATCAACAAACGAAAAATTAAATAAAGAATTTTTAGATATAATGACTAAGGAATTTGAAATGAGTCATATGGGAGAACTAACATTCTTTTTTGGACTACAAATAAGGCAATTAAATAACGGAATTTATGTAATCCAAGAAAAATATGCCAAAAACTTAGTTAAGAAATTTGGTATGTCAAATACTAGTGGCAAGCCAACTACCATGGCAACTAATGAGAAATTAAATAAGAAAGAAAACTCAAAAGATGTAGATCAAAAATTATATAGAGGTATGATAGGACCATTACTTTATATAACTGCTAGTAGACCAGATATAATGTATAGTGTCTGTATATGTGCAAGATACCAATCTCAACCTAATGAAAATGATCTAAAATCAATAAAAAGAATATTAAGATATGTAAACAATACACTAGATTATGGACTTTTTTATCCAAAAGAAGATTCTTTTGATTTAATTTCATATAGCAATGCTGACTATGCTGGCTACAAATCAGACCGAAAAAGTACAAGTGGAAGTTATCACTTTTTAGGGCACTCTTTGGTTTATTGGTTTAGCAAAAAGAAAAATTTTGTGTCTCTGTCCACCACATAAGCAGAATAAATTTCAGCTGCATTAGCCTATTCACATGTTATCTGTAACGACCCTGAATTTTTGACATTGGAAATCAGGATATTTAATTGATTTTAAATATCTGGAAGTTAGTTTAATTTGAAATTCGAGATATTAGAATGAATTTGGCGATTTAATTATTGAATTTAATCGTTAAATCTGGGTAAAAAAATATTTTAACCTTCAGTTTTAAGCTGATTAAAAATATTTTCAAGACTTAGAAAATTTATATTGATAATACTGAAGATAATGGGACTTTCAAAATTGAATTTGAAACTGTTTTGTTCAATTTTGAATTTTGTCGTTTAAATCGATATTTGAAAATAGCGTTCCAAGGCACAGTCTCGGAATTCGACAAAACCAGTTCCATTGGATCCGTAATATTGTATTATTATCGGATTTCAATTTTCGTAGCGTTCGGAGTTGTTGTGTGAGCGTACGACATATAAACGCGCTGAAATAATATAACGAGATATTTTTGAATATAAAAACATAAATTTTTAATCAACAGCCACCCTATAACTTGTCTCTGCTAACCTACCTGTGTACTCGAGTGCTGGTAAAATTGAAAAGGAAAAATATACGAACGAACAAAAGCCCTTTTCTTCGTTTCAAATCAAAATCGCAGTCCTTCAAAAAAATGGCGGAACAGAGAGATTTTAAATCGAGAGCGAGTCTCGTTCGACATCAAATCCACGAACTGTTATATCTTCATACGACATCGATTCGAATTCACGGCGAAAGAAAAAAAAGGGTATGGCCGCATCCTTCCGCAGTCATACATCGATTGAGCGCGAGCGCGAGCGCGTGGGAGGCTGTGGATGCCGAAGCCTCTTCATTTAATCGAACGAGAACCAATTCCTATAGAATCGATTTGAAATGGCGAGCAGTTCGAGGAGTGAGTCGTGCCGCCTTCTAGGCTAGTGTTGAGTTCGAGGAAGGCGCGCGAGGAGGATCGAGTGTTGGAGCAAGGTGTGGGTGACGAAGTCGTGATGTTGGGTGGCGATGACTTCGCGAGCAGCTAGGGCTTCACTGTGGGGTGGATCGCGATTTCGTGGAAAATTAGATGACGCGATGATGATGTCGCAATGAGGGTTTGAGGCATCTCGACTTGAGGTTGTTCAATAAGGTAAGCATATTTAGTTTTAAATCTTGAAATTATATATATAACCTGTATTTGATTATTTACAGTAAGGCATACATATATATATATATGTATATATAGGAGGCAAAAGAAAAGGAAAAAAATTGTTTAATATAGATAAAGTTTGGGAATTTTATAATACTGTAAATTATATATATATATCTGATTTTTTTGGAAATCTGTATAGATTATTTTAAAATGTTCATAGGTTATATTTTTAGTATATGTAGTTCAAAGAAATAAAGTAAAATAAATATACGTATATACGCGTTAAACTTACTATTTAAATTTTAAAATGATGTATTGTGGTGGTAAATTGTTTTATTAACTTACTAAATTATTTTAGTTACTAAAGATATTTTTTTACAGGGAAAATTAGTATAAAATTAAATTAAAACCAAATTATTAGTTAAAAAGGAATAAATAAATGGTAATTGATTATTCGATGGGTTCAAATATTAATAAACTGCATAATTGTTTATACAAGGTCTAATTCTGTGAAGAAAACAAACTGGAATGGAAAATGAATTGCAAAACAAAAGCAAAGGTGAGATCTTCTCACTCAAATTAAAATGGAATTGCAGTTATTGATTGATTGCCTGATTGTGATAGTATATATATAGTAGTATATAGCAATATATATATATATATTGGAATATATATATATTGGAGTTGTTAATTTTCCGCATTATATAGCGGATGAGACCCTATGCGCCGCATAATAGCGGATGATATTTTTATAAAACCCATATACCGCGATATTCCACCTCGAAGTGGAATGGGGATTGTGCTAACATCTGTGGATGCAGGGAAACAGGTTGGAGGGATCCAACTGGATTCCTCAAATATTTGCATTTGTTTCAATATTATGTGTTGATTATTTATAATTTCCGTGTTATTATCTTTGTGATTGAAATTGTTGAAGGCTATCATTTAGCCGAATGTATTTTTGGTATCGTCGGATACCAGAAATAAATGAAATTGGATTTTCGAAATTTAAAGTTGGAAATTTTTAAGTAAATTCTTTTTGAAAGAATTGGGTGAATTTAAAAGAAAGAATTTAAAAGCATAAAGTTGATTTTTGTAATCTTATTGAATTATTTCCAAAATATGGGAGAGAAAAAATATATTGTGTAAAAGTTGAAGAATTTATTGAAAATCGAATTTTAAATAATTTGGAAAGAATAAAGGGATTTATTTTAAAAGTGATGAATTTGCTTGAAATCCAATTGATTAGGTATTGGAAAATAAATCTTTGGGAAATTAATAAGATAAAAGTAATTTGGGGTTGAAATGTAAATTTGGAAATCAAATTTGGAATTTAATTTGGAAATTGAAAATAAATCATTTGGGAATTAATTGAAATTGATTTAGTGTTTGAAAAATAAATTTGGAAATCGATTTGTAAAACTGATTTGGTATTTGAAATAAATGGAGGAATTAATTGAAATTGATTTAGTGTTTGAGAAATAAATCTAGAAATCCATTTGAAAGTTGATTTGGAGTTGAAAGTGAATATTTGAGAAATCGATTTGAAAATCGTATAAAAAGTGAATATTTGGGAATGTAAATTCAAAATGGAATTTATAAAGGAAAGGGAAATTTGTTTTAAAAATAAACACTGATTTATTTTTAAAGTGTGGAAATAAATTTACAGATTTGGGATGTAAATTTAAAATAAATCGATAAGGATTTATTTAAATTGGTTTAAATGGACCATTTTGAAATAGAAGTGTATTTTCCTTGAAAAGCCGAGTATATTTCCAAAGTAGTTTAAATTATAAATGAAGAAATTTTGAAATTAGATTTTAAAGAAATATTTTGGAGATAAAGTATTTGAACTCGGCAGATTTCCAGTGGGAATGAATAAATATTTGGAAATATATCCCATATAGGGAAATTGATTTGAAATTTATTTTCAAAAGTTTGAAAAGTGAAAAGTTATTTGAAATAGTTTTCAAAGTGTTAAAGTGAAAAAATATATATCTTGTGAAGACATTTTGAAATTAAATAATTTGGGAAAATTATTTAAATCTGATGATTGTTATGAATGTTGTTTGATAGTTAAATCACTGACTATCAATATTTGCCATTGAAATGGCACTTGAATTTGTTTTTAAAACAAACGCTCATTATTCGGTTTAGCCGGGAGAGGACTTTGTGTCATATAACCCATTCCGAATAATGATACGACGTGAATGGATAACATTTAAAGACTGGTGTGAAGACCGGGTATTTTCAAAAATGAAAGGACAACCTGTCGAATGTCTCTGCACCGAGTTGCTCCGGTATAGGGATTTATATCACTCTTCTTGTGATGGGAAGTCCGATCGGGATTGTGAATACCCGGATTGCAAGGGCTTCTTTGGAAGTGCCTTCGGTTCTATTCGAACTCAGAACAGACTTGTATGGTTGTATGTCTGACACTACACTTTGAGATATAAAGCTGGTTTCTTTCAAATACATTTCTGTTGGTGGCGGAGAATTTATTCTCTTAGCTTAACACCCTTCTCTGAGACGTACGAGCTAAGAGGTTATGTAGTTGAAGGTTATCAGTGATGTACTCCCAATTTGGTAGTGTGGCATGCTAAGTGTTGCTGTGTGTTGATGATCATTTGCTAATCATTTGTGATCAAAGCATGGCTTTGTGGACGAGACCTCATCGAGCCTCACAGACCGGAAATGGTCGAAACAGGAAAGATGCGGCAATGTTTCAGGGGTAGCTCCCCTAGGGTATGACCATTCCTTCTGGAAAAAGGTGGTATCATGGTATGGAGCCCAGATATTTACCTGTGTGGTTGCTCCAATCTCATTTACTGTGTGATTGTTGCTGTGTGATCGAGGTGCCTCGGATAAAGGTCCCAAAGGACCGGGGGTGGCATATCTCAGGTTTACTACCCAAGAAGGGGGTAACCGGCCTTGTGTTGGCAGAGAGCCAGGTGGTTCTCGGGGCGTCCCTCCAGAGGCGTTCCCATATGGCAGTAGGAAGTTCCTTAGCCTGACCATTTGTTGGAAAATCCAAAGAAACAATACGAATCTTGTACGGTTTTAGTTGTATAACCTGCTATGGAATGTGGCGGTAACCTGCTATTGAACATAGTAGCTATAATAGGCATAAGGGCGGAATGCCTATGCTGGCTAAGATTAATATTATACTTTCGAAATGTTTTCCACACTAGACATTAATAATAATATCAACTGATCTTTCATAGTAAGCATTTTTGACTATCATAAGGAGAAATCTCCTCCAATTCTGCGTTTGCATTGTGTGTGTGGCTGGAGGCCTTATGGTAGTTTCATTTTCCAAAAAGCATTGCGAATTAATTTTATTTTCTTTGTGAAAATAATTGTTTTACAATCTCACACCAGTCACCATGACTGACTCGGAGTTTAATGTTCCCTTTCTAAAATCTGGGTGCCCATAATTTTCCACACGGGCGGCCTAGAGTTATGTTATCAGGATATTCTGGAGCTTTGGAGGCAAGCTGGATGGCGAGACGTACTCCCGTACTTGTTTATTTATTTCGATGTGTATTCTGTATGAGGACAAGTTTATATAACTGTCCATTGATGTATTGTGTTGAATATTGACTCTGATGTGATGTAATGTATAAACTGATATATTTCTTGATTTAAAGATTATTTATTGATCTATTATATGTTGTTCCGCTGTGAATGTGAGATTCAGTTATTGTTTCTATTTCTTTTTCTTTCTTTTTCTTCTGTCTTCTTCTACCTCTTCTTTTTAAAACCCTCAGGGTTCGGTTTTCCGGCATTCGATTGTTCGGCAGTTGATACAGTGGACGTATTAACGTCGACTTTCGGAAGTCGAAGAAGCGGGTCCTGACAATGTGGTATCAGAGCAATTGGTTAAGCGACAACCTTGGCTCTGTTAGGTGTTACTCATTAGAGATAGAGTCAGTAGTACTCTAGAATGAGTTTGAGTGTAATAATAGATATGAGCGCGTATTTGTTAGTGAATATAAAGTTGTTTTAAATTGTGATGATTGGTTTGTTGAGTGGTATATGGATTCCGGTCGGTATAGTCTGTACAACTATATCGATAGGTATCTCTAAACACTCGTACAGAACAATTCGACACGATATTGTTTTAAATTAGGGTAAATGAAATAATTTTACCCAAAACTATTTACGTAGATAAAGGAAATAATCTTTGTAAATTATTATAGTATATATGGTTGCTTGGTTGTTAGGAAGTGATAATATTAAACTATTATCATTGGTCATTGAATAAGAATTGAAATCGTAACTCCAGAGTTAAGAAATAAAAAATCCATATACAAATGGAATTTGTAAATATAAATTGTAAATGTGATTTGTAATTTGAAATCGAATTTCAGAGAAATGTTTTGAAAAGAATTTGGAAATTTTGGAGATTTGGAAAAGTTTAAATTCCTTTTGAGTTTGGAAATGAATTTCAAAGGTTTTAGAAAAGTGTTTTGAAGGGATGAAAGCTCTAAACTCTTTTAGGTCGCTGGAAAATAATTCTGATGATGATCGCGACATCACCGGTGTTCATTTTTGGGTTTCCAAAAGAGGAATTGCTGCCAAATTGTTTTAAATGGAAGTTGTTGAAAACTGGGTTTGGTTTTGGAAATTCGAAGGATAATTTGAAAAGACTCTGGAGTGTTATATAAAATATTTATGGAATATCATTAAGTTGTTAACTTGTAAAGTTTGAAGTTGTTAAAATAAAAATCTAACTTAAAGAGAAGTTGGATAAAAAGTGGATTGGAATAAAATTATTAAGGTGAAAAATAAATTGTAAATGAATGAATAAATTTACAGTTGCAGGTCAATGAAAATGAAATTGAATGTTGGAATTCATTTCGAATTTGTAAGTAAATAGAATTGAATTGAATTGGAATTGGATTTGAGTTATGATAAACTAAGTGAAGTATTAAAGTAAATTAGTAAGTGAAACTAATTGAAGAAAAGACCAAATGGATATGGTTTGAAATGAATTCAATATTTAAAAATAAAGGGTAAATTAAATTCATATGGAATTTGAAATCCAGTTTAAATATAAGTGGTTGTAAACTAAAATGGTGAATTGAAATTGAATTGTGTTTGGGAATGAATAAAAGAATAAAACTGGAATTGAAACTGAAATATTGATAACCAGTTTGAATTGTGTGAAATAAAATG
The DNA here is from genome assembly GCA_030737815.1 of Allium fistulosum. Taxonomy (NCBI): domain Eukaryota; kingdom Viridiplantae; phylum Streptophyta; class Magnoliopsida; order Asparagales; family Amaryllidaceae; genus Allium; species Allium fistulosum. The sequence continues at coordinate 800,811,153 of CM060903.1, read as the reverse complement.
AAGGCGAATATGGAATGAAATGCAAATGTATGGTTGGTGAATAAGACTAGAAATGGGATGGAATTTAATATAAATTTTATTGAAATCAATTTAAAATGATTCTAAGCTTAAGAAATTGTTCATTTACATAAATATTATCGAATTGCGTAAAGAAATTGGTCATTCGACATAAACGGAAGTGAATAAAATTTTATGAATCAATAGAAGTTTAATAAATTGATTTTAGCATCAATTGAAATAAATATGGGTTCATTTTGTTTAAGAATGAATAGAATGTAAGAAAGTGTGTTGTGACCCATTGAAATTGAATGGAAATGATGTGTTGTAGTTGTAAGAAATTAAAATTTGTATTGAAACTTTATAAATTGCTAATGGAATTTGTTTTAAATGTTTTGCTTATGAAAAACTATGTGTTTGCTATTGAAAACAAGTGAAATGTTAATAACTTCTTATATATGTCGCTTACACGTTTAAACTGAGTAAGTGCAGGTTTTTGGAAGCCGTTTGGCTGCGTTGGGTTGCACAAATAGCTAAATAAATAAGCCGCTTTGCTTAAAATGCTAATAAAGGTACGCCAACGCAATACCAAATAGGAAATATGAACTATTTTTGCTTTTCCGACCGTGTGGGTCGATGTATATATATTTATATCTTTTGTCAAATTGCAAAAGCTCCACCGTACAAAGGAGACTCCGCCAAAATTTCCCGAAAATTTTGGGAGTTAGAAAAAATTTTTTGAAAAATTTGGAAAATTTTTGTTAACGGAAAGTTGATTTTCAAATTGTAATGAAAGAGTAGGAATTGAACTAGGAAATGAAAACCATTGTTTTGGTCAAAGTTGAAAGCTTTGGAAAAAGTGAATATTGAGTTTTCACTAAGTGAATTTTTGAAGATAAAATGAATTCAAATAGAATTGAAATTGTAATTGAATTCAAATGGGATTGAAAATGCAAAGTTGAAAGGAAATGAATATATAACTTTGTTAGTGAAGTGAAAATAAATATAAGAAGTATGTAAATACTTATATTGAACTTAAGAAATAAAGAATGAAATTCTTAAGTAAAAATTGGTATTGGGAATCCAATAAGTTAATAATTGGATATTATTGTTAAATAAAGTATACAGGGATTATAAAGGCTATAGGAAAATGGAATTGGATTTTGATTTCGAAGATAAGGTATGTATTTAAAATTTCAGTATGAAATTTGATTGGGTTTTTTTATTTTGCCACTTGGCATTTTGTTTTCTTTTGGAATTTGGGAGTCCGTAGGGACATTTTGTAGTTGTACCGAGCTAGCCGCGCAAAGGAGACGCTGGCGAAATTTTTTGGAAATTTAGAGAGTTAGAAATTTTTAAGAAATTTTGGATAATTTAAAATTTTGAATTTAAATTTAAATTTGAATTGTAAAGTAAAATAAAGTTGTTTGAAACTTATGAAAAAGTTTGGAAAGTTATGAAGTAATAAAAAGATTTGGGTTGATAAGTTGATAAAACTGTTTGGTTTTGGTAAAATGACAAACGAGTATAGGGGCATTCTTCTTAACTTGTAATTTCGAGACGAAATTATTTTAAGAGGGGAAGATTGTAATGACCCTGAATTTTTGACATTGGAAATCAAGATATTTAATTGATTTTAAATATCTGGTAGTTAGTTTAATTTGAAATTCGAGATATCAGAATGAATTTGGCGATTTAATTATTGAATTTAATCGTTAAATCTGGGTAAAAATATAATTGAATCTTCATTTTTAAGCTCATTAAAAATATTTTCAAGACTTAGAAAATTTATATTGATAATACTGAAGATAATGGGACTTTCAAAATTGAATTTGAAACTGTTTTGTTCAATTTTGAATTTTATCGTTTAAATCGATATTTGAAAATAGCGTTCCGATGCACAGTCTCGAAATTCGATGAAACCAGTTCCATTGGATCCGTAATATTGTATTATTATCGGATTTCAATTTTCGTAGCATTCGGAGTTGTTGTTTGAGCGTACGACATATAAACACGCTGAAATAATATAAAGAGATATTTTTGAATATAAAAACATAAATTTTTAATCAACAGCCACCCTATAACTTGTCTCTGCTGACCTATTTGTGTACTCGAGTGCTGGTAAAATCGAAAAGGAAAAATATACGAATGAACGAAAACCCTTTTCTTCGTTTCAAATCAAAATCCTAGTCCTTCGAAAAAATGGCGGAACAGAGAGATTTTAAATCGAGAGCGAGTCTCGTTCGACATCAAATCCACGAACTGTTATATCTTCATACGACATCGATTCGAATTCACGGCGAAAGAAAAAAAAGGGTAAGGCCGCATCCTTCCGCAGTCGAACGTCGATCGAGCGCGAGCGCGTGGGAGGCTGTGGATGCCAAAGCCTCTTCATTCAATCGAAGGAGAACCAATTCCCATAGAATCGATTTGAAAAGACGAGCAGTTTGAGGAGTGAGTCGCGCCGCCTTTTAGGCTAGTGCTGAGTTCGAGGAAGGCGCGCGAGGAGGATCGAGTGATGGAGCAAGGTGTCGGCGACGAAGTCGTGATGTTGGGTGGCGATGACTTCGCGAGCAGTTAGGGCTTCACTGCGGGGTGGATCGCGATTTCGTGGAAAATTGGATGACGCGATGATGATGTCGCGATGAGGGTTTGAGGCATCTCGACTTGAGGTTGTTCAGTAAGGTAAGCATATTTAGTTTTAAATCTTGAAATTATATATATAACCTGTATTTGATTATTTACAGTAAGGCATACATATATATATGTATATATAGGAGGCAAAAGAAAAAGAAAAAAATTGTTTAATATAGATAAAGTTTGGTAATTTTATAATACTATATAGTATATATATAAATCTGATTTTTTTGAAATCTGTATATTTTAAAATGTTCATAGGTTATATTTTTAGTATATGTAGTTCAAAGAAATAAAGTAAAATAAATATACTTATATACGCGTTAAACTTACTATTTAAATTTTAAAATGATGTATTGTGGTGGTAAATTGTTTTATTAACTTACTAAATTATTTTAGTTACTAAAGATATTTTTTTACAGGGAAAATTAGTATAAAATTAAATTAAAACCAAATTATTAGTTAAAAAGGAATAAATAAATGGTAATTGATTATTCGATGGGTTCAAATATTAATAAACTGTATAAATTGTTTATACAAGGTCTAATTCTGTGAAGAAAACAAACTGGAATGGAAAATGAATTGCAAAACAAAAGCAAAGGTGAGATCTTCTCACTCAAATTAAAATGGAATTGCAGTTATTGATTGATTGCCTGATTGTGATAGTATATATATAGTAGTATATAGCAATATATATATATATATTGGAATATATATATATATATATATTGGAGTTGTTGATTTCCCACATTATATAGCGGATGAGACCCTATGCGCCGCATAATAGCGGATGATATTTTTATAAAACCCATATACCGCGATATTCCACCTCGAAGTGGAATGGGTATTGTGCTAACATCTGTGGATGCAGGGAAACAGGTTGGAGGGATCCAACTGGATTCCTCAAATATTTGAATTTGTTTCAATATTGTGTGTTGATTATTTATAATTTCTGTGTGATTATCTTTGTGATTGAAATTGTTGAAGGCTATCATTTAGCCGAATGTATTTTTGGTATCGTTGGATACCAGAAATAAATGAAATTGGATTTTCGAAATTTAAAGTTGGAAATTTTTAAGTAAATTCTTTTTGAAAGAATTGGGTGAATTTAAAAGAAAGAATTTAAAAGCATAAAGTTGATTTTTGTAATCTGATTGAATTATTTCCAAAATATGGGAAATATATATATATTGTGTAAAAGTTGAAGAATTTATTGAAAATGGAATTTTAAATAATTTGGAAAGAATAAAGGGATTTATTTTAAAAGTGATGAATTTGCTTGAAATCCAATTGATTGGGTATTGGAAAACAAATCTTTGGGAAATTAACAAGATAAAAGTAATTAGGGGTTGAAATGTAAATTTGGAAATCAAATTTGGAATTTAATTTGGAAATTGAAAATAAATCATTTGGGAATTAATTGAAATTGATTTAGTGTTTGAAAAATAAATTTGGAAATCGATTTGTAAAACTGATTTGGTATTTGAAATAAATGGAGGAATTAATTGAAATTGATTTAGTGTTTGAGAAATAAATCTAGAAATTCATTTGAAAGTTGATTTGGAGTTGAAAGTGAATATTTGAGAAATCGATTTGAAAATCGTATAAAAAGTGAATATTTGGGAATGTAAATTCAAAATGGAATTTATAAAGGAAAGGGAAATTTGTTTTAAAAATAAACACTGATTTATTTTTAAAGTGTGGAAATAAATTTACAGATTTGGGATGTAAATTTAAAATAAATCGATAAGGATTTATTTAAATTTGTTTAAATGGACCATTTTGAAATAGAAGTGTATTTTCCTTGAAAAGCCGAGTATATTTCCAAAGTAGTTTAAATTATAAATGAAGAAATTTTGAAATTAGATTTTAAAGAAATATTTTGGAGATAAAGTATTTGAACTCGGCAGATTTCCAGTGGGAATGAATAAATATTCGGAAATATATCCCGTATAGGGAAATTGATTTGAAATTTATTTTCAAAAGTTTGAAAAGTGAAAAGTTATTTGAAATTAGTTTTCAAAGTGTTAAAGTAAAAAAATATATATCTTGTGAAGATATTTTGAAATTAAATAATTTGGGAAAATTATTTAAATCTGATGATTGTTGTGAATGTTGTTTGATAGTTAAATCACCGACTATCAATATTTGCCTTTGAAATGGTACTTGAATTTGTTTTTAAAACAAACGCTCATTATTTGGTTTAGCCGGGAGAGGACTTTGTGTCATATAACCCATTCCGAATAATGATACGACGTGAATGGATAACATTTAAAGACCGGTGTGAAGACCGGGTATTTTCAAAATTGAAAGGACAACCTGTCGAATGTCTCTGCACCGAGTTGCTCCGGTATAGGGATTTATATCACTCTTCTTGTGATGGGAAGTCCGATCGGGATTGTGAATACCCGGATTGCAAGGGCTTCTTTGGAAGTGCCTTCGGTTCTGTTCGAACCCGGAACAGACTTGTATGGTTGTATGTCTGACACTACACTTTGAGATATAAAGCTAATTTCTTTCAAATACATTTCTGTTGGTGGCGGAGAATTTATTCTCTTAGCTTAACACCCTTCTCTGAGACGTACGAGCTCAGAGGTTATGTAGTTGAAGGTTATCAGTGATATACTCCCAATTTGGTAGTGTGGCATGCTAAGTGTTTCTGTGTGCTGATGATCATTTGCTGATCATTTGTGATCAAATCATGGCTTTGTGAAAAGCGTAGCTTTGTGGACGAGACCTCATCGAGCCTCACAGACCGGAAATGGTCGAAATAGGAAAGATGCAGCAAGGTTTCAGGGGTAGCTCCCCTAGGGTATGACCATTCCTTCTGGAAAAAGGTGGTATCATGGTATGGAGCCCAGATATTTACCTGTGTGGTTGCTCAAATCTCATTTACTGTGTGATTGTTGCTGTGTGATCGAGGCGCCTCGGATAAAGGTCCCAAAGGACCGGGGGTGGTATATCTCAGGTTTACTACCCAGGAAGGGGGTAACCGGCCTTGTGTTGGCAGAGAGCCAGGTGGTTCTCGGGGCGTCCCTCCAGAGGCGTTCCCATGTGGCAGTAGGAAGTTCCTTAGCCTGACCATTTGTTGGAAAATCCAAAGAAACAATACGAACCTTGTACGGTTTTAGTTGTATAACCTGCTATGGAATGTGGCGGTAACCTGCTATTGAACATAGGATCTATTGTAGGCATAAGTGCGGAATGCCTATGCTGGCTAAGATTAATATTATACTTTCGAAATGTTTTCCACACTAGACATTAATAATAATATCAACTGATCTTTCGTAGTAAGCATCTTTGACTATCATAAGGAGAAATCTCCTCCAATTATGCGTTTGCATTGTGTGTGTGGCGGGAGGCCTTATGGTAGTTTCATTTTTCCATAAAGCATTGCGAATTAATTTTATTTTCTTTGTAAAAATAACTGTTTTACGATCTCACACCAGTCACCATGACTGACTCGGAGTTTATTGTTCCCTTTCTAAACTCTGGGTGCCCATAATTTTTCACACGGGCAGCCTAGAGTTATGTTATCAGGATATTCTGGATATTTTGGAGCTTTGGAGGCAAGTTGGATGGCAAGACGTACTTCCGTACTTGTTTATTTATTCCGCTGTGTATTCTGTATGAGGACAAGTTTATATAACTGTCCATTGATGTATTGTGTTGAATATTGACTCTGATGTGATGTAATGTATAAACTGATATAGTTCTTGATTTAAAGATTATTTATTGATCTATTATATGTTGTTCCGCTGCGAATGTGAGATTCTGTTATTTTTTCTATTTCTTTTTCTTTCTTTTTCTTCTTTCTTCTTCTACCTCTTCTTTTTAAAACCCTCAGGTTTCGATTTTCCGGCATTCGATTGTTCAGCAGTTGATACAGTGGACGTATTAATGTCGACTTTCGGAAGTCGAAGAAGCGGGTATTGACATGATCTATATACAACAAATCTTAAAAGATTTTGGTTTAAATTTTACTAAATCATTAATATACTATGAGAATACTAGTGCAATAAATCTATCTAAAAATCCAACTCGTCATGCTAGAACCAAACATATAGTTATAAGACATCATTTTATGAGAGATAACGTAAATAAAGAAATAATTTCACTCAAATTTATTAATACTGAAAATCAAATAGCCGATATTTTAACAAAACCATTAACTCAAACATTTTTATTAAACTTAGAAAAGAATTAGAAATATGTTCTTTCTTTGAAATATAAAAATAGTGTAATAAAAATAGTAATTTTAAAAGAAAAATGAAATATCAAAATTACACTACATATGTCGACATACATCCTCTTTATATGTCGACATATAATGGTAGTTTCAGAAAACAGATTTCCCTCCTAAATTCAAAATTCGAAATACATTTACACAACCACCAAAATTCAAAATTAAACTCATTCTTCTGCCTTTCTCCTTCACTAATTTCTAAATAAAATTAAAACCATGGCCTCCTCAAGTTCCAAACTCCCAAGAGAAGAAAATGCACCCTTTTCCTTCCAAACTCTCGCTCAAGGCCCTCTCCAGAACATCACCATGGCCAAAGTAACAATTGAGGATGATACGAAGCAAGTACTGCATATGCTTTCTGAAGTAACGGTTGTTCAACTACGCTTCTTAAAAGAATAAGAGTACAAGGGCGAATTCGACGAAATTTCCAAAAATCCTATTGGATAATCCAACAAATCCAGTAGTAATCGAAGACGATACTCCTAACCTTGTCATTCACAATTCGATGAATAATGAGGAAGAGGAAGAAGGGGAAGAAGAGGAAGAAGAGAAAGGGAAGAGGACAATGATGAAGTCAAAAGCGTAGGTGAAGTGTGCTTCGATCGAGATGGAAACATCGTCGAACAAAAAGGGAACTTCTATCTTCATTATCCTTTCTGGCCCATCCACAAGTCCCCCATAATCAAGAGAAAACCAGAGACTTAATTACAGTATGCAATAGTTTGGTTTGATAGGATTAAATTTGGCTTTGTGTATATTTTAGTTTTTAGTATTTGGTGTGTATGATTGAAATCGATTGGTTTGGATTGTTTGTATGATTAATTTGGTTTAATTGACTTGAATGTATTGAAATTGTATAGTTTGAAATTACATTAATAAAATTTACTTTATCATATATTATCATGTTTAATATAGAATAATATCATTTATCATATATAATCATATATATCATTTTAAACTTAGATTATTGATTTTGAATCATATATCATCATATTTTAGTTAGTGGAAGTTTTTAATTTTTCACCCATTTTTGTTGATGAAAAAAGGGGAGAAAAAATAAACTATATATATGCACTTATTCAAGGGAGTTATCCAACTCAAGAGGAATTATATCATATTTTATATATGCAGGATATCAATGGTTGTCATCATCAAAATGGGGGAGATTGTTAATACCTTAGTAATTGATTTTGATGATAACAACCTTGATAATAATAATACATCCATATAAAATATGTATACTAATGTTTTTCCTAGTTATAGAGTATATAGTGTAGGATATTACATGGGTATTCATTCGAAGACTATACAGTATAAAGACTCAAGGAATGGACATGAAGACTCATGAGTATAAAGACCAAGATATGAAGATCTCAAGACTAAGGTATAGTATATAGAGTCATAGAATATTGTTAAAGTCCCTGGTAGCAATCTTTGAGCTATATTTCTCATTTTCTCATCCTTTATTTTTAAAACAAAATATATTTAAAAATATTTTATAAAAGTTTTTCAAAGTTTAAAATGTTTATAAACTATGTTTAAATTATTACAAAGTATCAAAATATTTTACAAAGCATAAAATATCCAAAATATTTTAAAATAAATAATTTTCAAAATACACTACCCTATGTCGAGATATAGGTAGATGATATGTCGACATACATGCCAAAATTTTCAAATTCAAATTTTGAAATGAAGTATCTATTCGTCAGAACTCATCGCGAATGGACATGTCTTTTTATTATCTATACATAGGAGGTTTCAAACGAATTTTTTAACAACTACTTTCTTATTATCTTCTCTCCTCTTACTCTACCAAAATTTCAGGTGAAAATTTATTCAAAACTTCTCGAATTCAAACCCGAATCAATTCAATCTTCATTGTATTGATTCTCTACTATTTACTTTATGATTTCAATCATCTCTCTCTCAATCAAAGGTCAAAGTGTTGTCTAAGAGGCTATAAAATTCATTGTAACTAAAGATCAAGAAATTGTCTTTGGAGAAACCATCAATCTCTAGTTGTATTTGCGTGGGTGTGATTGTAGCCCATTTAAACCAACTGGGTATGCTTGGTGTCCCGAAAATCCAAGTTGGTGTGCTTGTGTCCCATCCAAATCAAATGAGTGTATCCAGAGCTCGGAAAATATGAAGGGTGTGTCTCGTAGCCTTGAAATTGAGATTGTATTGGGTTTACTTTCTGCCCATTTAAAGATTGGCATTTGAATAGAAATATGTACAAGCAATTGCAAGGGACTGAATGTAGGGTAACTCCGAACTAGTATAAAAATCCCTAATGTGATCTCTCTAATTCTCTATTTTTTACTTTACTGCATTTATACTTATTTTTGTTTGCATCTGTGATTGTTCATTCTGTGTTGACTAATAATAATCTTGAAAGAATTTTAAAAAGATTCATAAAAATTAGAAAACACTATTCAACCCACCCTTTAGTGTTTAATTAGCCTTAAGATCCATAATCCCGCAACCCACAGATACTTCTTGAATGGGAGAGAAGCAAAACCAACAATAACCATTTAATACCTCAACCCCGAAGCAGGCCCATCCTGGGATTACTGTTCTATGACCCATAATCCAGACTATGATATTTCACATTAGTCCAACTATTTGTAGCTGTTAGTAACCAAATTAATTAGATATGCTTACCCTACAAAATTGGGACTAACCTTACGTCCACCGTGGGTACTTATTATAGGCAATGTCTCATATCAGTTCCAAAGTCACACTATTGGTAGCCAGATTAGCTAGGTAGACTTCTGTGCGCATTTAACTGACCTTGCATCCCTATAACCTCTTCATATTTCCACTCTCTAACATTACAAAACTATACTAACATATATGTATAATATACATACACACATAATATACCTCACCCGTATTTACACATTAAGAACATATAAGGGAAACTCCTTATTTCTCCTTTAATTATAGATTAATTCCCAAAATTGCACTCAACTACCTTTTTATATGGTTTATTGTTATTTGTTAATGGTCATTTAACTGGTGGTTTGTTTATTTATTACCTTATTTATTTTGTACGTTATGACTTATACGTTATTATTATATTTATACCTAATGTTAATTTTTGGCTAATTAGTTTTTATTAAATATGCCTAGGTGTGTGCAAAAGCATTTCTATACAAAGATTTTCACTTCTTATTTGGGTTCTTAAGATAATTTAAATGTCATAATTTCTATATTCATACAAGTCTCACTCCAATACAACAGTTTACACAATAGCTAATATCACAATTTAAATAAGCTAAACAAAACGGACTTGCATATATATTAAAAAAATGGAATCAAAACATCTGAATTGGTTTACATTAATATTGTAGATTTAATGCCTCTAATTCAAAGGAGCAAGACTTAACAATTTAAATCATTTATGTTCTATTCGACTTCTAAATGTATAAGGTTGAAGTGAAAAAGGATTCATATTCATTTTAATTACTGAAGTAGGAAGTGTAAACCACAGATAGGATAAAAATCCATACTTTGCACATCATTTTTTAATTTTTTTTGAATCCTTTGTTATAACAAATGTAAATTAAGAAGTGGAAATCGGGTAGAATATAAATTATTCCTATTGCAAATAGCAATAGATTAAATTCTACCATATTAACAAAAAACAAATTAAGATTCGAACTGATTCTAGAATTTACATTTTTCAAAGGAATTTTGGGGTTTTAGATATAAAGTTTTCACATAATGAATTCCCTAAGGAATAAAAAAAATCCAAACATCTACTGCTCAAATACTATGAACAAAAAACTAAGATTTCCACTCATGGATAGTTTCCTCTAAATCACCTTGTATTTTCTCTCGTGTTAACGCCTATTTCTTTCTCTAATTTTTTCCCCTTTTATTATATAATTCATTTGTATATATTAGATTTAGAATTTATAGATTAGGGAAGAATATATATATATATATATATATAATTCATTACCTCTTCATTTAGTTTGATTAACCAGTTTATTAATCCTTGAACCTTGAATATATATCTTTGTTTTTGAATTAAGAAGTTTTTTGTGGATGAAGAAATTGACAAAGTTTCATTAGCAGGTTTATTTTTTTGAATAGAAATGAAGGCGCTAGCCTCTTATTTATAGTTGCTCGGATGTGCAGGACCGTCACATTGAAAATATTAATCCAAGCCGTTGAGGCCAAGGCAAACCCTAGTCGACATACAACGACTGATCGACTTGTTACCGTTGGGCGGTCGACCACTAGCAGTCAACCAGTTGCCCTCGAGCGGTTGACCGGTTGTGATCCTTTAACATTTCCTTAAACATTAATCCTTAATGTTATCCTATATTTATTATTTTATTCTATTTTAATTATTTTCGTTTTGAATTCTTCAAATGTCGAAAACTTCTTTTTTTAAACTCCGATCGCGAAGTTTTATACATGAAAGTTGCTTAGAAAATCGCCACATCATAATGGTGCAAGTTTCATAGCCAAATTCTGATGTTTGCAAAATTTGCATTTTTAGCATCACTATTAATTGATTGATTTTTCTTAGTTACTTACCTATTAATTTTACGGGGTGTTACAAATCCCTTAGCGCACATCCTAATATTTGAAAACATCGTATGTTCCACTTCACAAGTTCATGTTGTCAAACTTGCCTCCTTAGATCATCACACAATGTTACGAACATTTTCCCCTTGAACCATTTGATCCAAACAACTCACATCATCGAGTAGTCGAATTTTTGAATATTTACTTCACTAAATTTCCTAATTTTTCTTGTGTCAAGCCCGAAGTAACCCCACATTTCCTCTTGTCAAGCCCAAACAAACCTGCATTTCCTCGTGTCAAGCCTGCATTTTCCCCACACTCCAGATCGTTCGGTATTTTTGCCATAACTCACAACCTTCCATCATTTGTGCATGCGATTGATCATGAGGACTCTCCTCATCATGCCAAACATTCATGCATAGAGTATGATTGGTCGGCGGTGCCAATCGATGGTGATTGATCCCAAAACAACCCCACGTCATTCTCGAGCACTCCTTGTGTTTTTGTTGCCTAAGTCCCGAAGCAATCATCAACTTTTCCACATTTCCATTTCCCTAAATCTTGGCTGCATTTCCAAACATGATTGATTGGTGCTGGCTTCTCTCTCGTGTTTTTTCCTTAAAGATTCAAAGTCAGTCTCGTGCATGTGATGTGCTGTCCTTAGTTCATCTTTAACTTTCACGGTTTTGTGCAATTTTGTACTTAGCCTCACTCCCAAAATATGGTTCGATGCCAATCCATAAAGATCAATACCGATCCATCTAGGGTTAGCGAAATTTTGGCCATCATTTTTTCAACTTTCTGCATCGATGCTCATCTGCTCATTATTTTGGTCTATATGCAATCTCCTTTGCATTGATACTACTTCAATTGTCTTAGAATCGATACATCAAAATTTGTTCCATCCCTAATCTAATTTGTATGACTCATCACCAAGGTCCTTGCTAATAGAACAACCCATCCCAAATTTGCTATCGATGAGCATTTTAAACTAATCTAAATATATAAAAATAATGAAACAAGCGTCATATCCATACAATACGATTAATATAACAATCATATTGTCATCTAACATTCACATGACAATTCAAAGCATGGATATACATTTTTAAATAAATTTAAAACCATTTAAATTCTTTTATAAATCATTTATGAAATCAAATTAGTCAAAGATTATTTTTTTATTTTTTAAAGATGGATAAAAATCACATTATTAACATATATAATTAATAAAAAGGTTGTGAGATGATATGTCGCTCACCTATCGATGTAAAATCGATCAAAAATACAAATTCTAACGTAGATCTAAAATGGATAAGAAGAGCATGAATCCCAAAGCACCCAAAAAATAGTTAGAAAATCCTCTTGGTATTCCCTAAGCTTATCCACTCTTAATTGATTTGGCTTATTTTAGTATGGATTTGATGGAGTTTTGATAAAGATGGATTAATAGAGGCTTGGATAATTTTTTAGGAAGTAGCAAAGTGATTAGTGGATGTCTCTAATGCTGTAGTTAACGCTAATATCAGAATGGGTTAACATGCCTAATTTTGGGCTTAGGCTAATTACCCATTAATCTGCCTAAATAGCTTTAAACTTAAAACTGCGATATTTCACAAACCGTAACGCCAAAAATCTATTATGACCACTCTCAAAAAGGAAAACCATAAAATCTTTCATATGGTAGTGCTTTTAGGATCTAGTTTGTTTCCTATCAAAAGTTATTGCTCTTACAAGTTTTCAAGGTCAAAACCACCCACAATTTATTCTAAGGGTCAAAAATGTTAAAACTCAATATTCCCTAAGGTAATAGCCTATTTAGACCTAATTTATTTATGAAAATAGTAATTTTATAATTTGTCAATATGTAAAATTGTATAGAGAATGTGGGCCGTTATAGCTAACTACTGGGATTTACTAATGGGTATCTAGGATGGAGTGTCTAAGGCTTGGGGTTGGAGCAACCGGTGCCCTCCCCTCTCTAGCTTCAAAAGACAGCCTAATGGATAATGGAAGTTTTTCCAAGTGTAGGACCTAAAATTATTTTTTGGGCCTTGGGCTATTGCAAACAAGGTATAAATATTTTGAATTTATTTTGATTTAAAAGATGAAGCTTCCTAAGGTTAAAAGGGTTTTAAATTTAAATTTTAAACATGTATATTGTATTGTAAATGTTACAATTACATGTATAGTATATATATTTATAAAAAATTTAAAATGATTAAATTTAAAATGAGTGTTGTAATTTGTAACGACCCGTAATTTTCGATAACTTAAATAATAAAATTTGATAAGATTTTCGAATTCAATATAGTGGAAATCAAAATTTATGATTGACAAATGGGAATTATTTGAGTATGACTTAATAATATGGTTTGAATGTTAGTAACCACTATATTATTGTAACGTTAATAAATTGAATAAATATGAAGTTAATTTGGTTATAATTGGAAATAAGGAATAAATCAAAATATTGGAGTTTATGTTGGAAGTATCTATTGTAAATGAAATTGGTTTTATTTGGAATGTGCAATCTGTTGTGGCAAGTAATTTAAGATTTTGGTTGTAAACAAAAGTTAATAAATGTGAAATATTAATGAATAACAATTATTTATTTATTATCTTATTTAATCCAATTGAAATTAAATTTGGAAATAGTTGATTTTAATTTAGTGAATTAAATATTCAATTAATTTGAGTTAAGATGATAACTATAGGCAATTAGCATAGTGAAATATAAATTTGATGTTAATTGTATTCATAGGGTTTTGGTTGAGTTATAAGGTTATTTGAATTCATTTTATTTGGATAAAACTAATAGGTTGAATTTAATTAAAAATAGAAATTGAGTAAATTGGAAGTTTAATATATTAGTTGTTAAATAATTGAAGTTGTAAATTTATTTGAATATAGGGTTTAATATATAGGAAATTGATTTACTAAGTTAGTCTAAATTTTATTTGGATTAGAATAAAGTTTATGAACTTTTAATATTGAATTAAAAGAGGATATATAAAAATTGAATATTTAATATTTTAATTAATTTGTCAAAATTGAAATTTTGCAAACTGTTTCGGATTTCGACGAAACTAGTTTCATCGGATCCGTAATAGTGAATTATTGTAGGATTTTAATTTTCGTAGCAATCAGACTTGTCGTTTGGCCGCGCGAGCTTGAAACGCGTAGAAATTTAATTTCGAATTTAATTAAAATAATCGACTTCAAAAGCTATCTTCCACATACGATTGAATTAGGCCTTGGGACTAGTTCCATTGCGTTCGGAATATGGGTAAAACCTTATAAACGTCTGGCGGCACGTCTCGATTGGAGTTCGGACGATTTTGGTCCTAACTCTATAAATACGCACGCAAACCGAGACAGTTTTATTATTATTTTATTTCAGAAACCCTAATTTCAAACCATGGCCGCCACCTATTCCATGGCCAGAAATTGCCGATTTTCTTTCCTTAATATCTCTCAATCCGTTCAACGAAATCGAATAATTCCAAAAGCAAAAGTGTATATCTCGACGAGCTCTTTGAATCCATAAGGTTGATTGCTGCTAATACATCACAAATTTTTCGAGATATGAGATTGAAGGATGCACGTATTTTCTTGGATTGCGTGCAAACGGCGGCGAATGACGCGATGAAACTTGGCGCGTAGGTGGCTCTCAAGGTGGCGCACACACGTGTAGTCGCTGATCGAACTCTAGATGCCTCGAGTTACGTGCGTTTTTGTGGTGGTTGTTTCGTTCATGGGTTCGGCTGTGCTGATACGCGTGGGAGAAGATGGTATTCTTTTTAATTATTTTATTTATTAATTAATTGTTTTATATTAAAATTTAAATTTTCTAACTTGAATAACTTTTGCATACGAGCTCGGATCGACGTGCGGTTTTCTCCGTTGCGTTCGTATCGAAATTCCGGACATTATGGAACTAGTTTGGTTGCATTCCGAGACTGTTCAAATTTGGGCCTTTATTTGGATTTTAAATCGTCGATAAATCAAAGGTGAGTGTTTTAACCACTCACGCTTGACTAAATATGTTATGTTAGTTAATTTGAATTCATTAGTTAATATGAATGTTTTTGGTTGCTAATTAGTAGTTTAAAATGGACGTTTAATTGAAATTTAATCGAATTGGATTAAATTGTTATTTAAATTAATGTTGAATTTAATTGTTAGTTAAATACCCATCTATGATAACCAGTTATTTGTTATGATCTGTTGATTGAATGATGAATTATGATGTTTGTTTGATGGTTGATGTTTGGTACGTAAAAATTGTTATTTCAATTAAATATGACATTCATTGCAGTTAATATCCATTCGATTTAATATTAAATTCCAATTTGCAAGTTTATACCTGTTAATGATAATAAATAGTCTATTGATGTTTATTGATTGATGTTTGAAATGTTTGAATTATTATTTCAGTTAAGTATGACCTTATTTCATTTAATTGTCATTTAATTAGCATGAACTTATAAATTGCCAGTTAATAACCGTTATTGTTAATCAATTAAATTATGATATCTATTGTCTGATTTGGATGATGATGTGATGGATGTTTAACTATTAATATTTGGATATTTGAATGTTGTGTTTATTTTATGTTGTTCTAATACTGCAAGTTCCCATAGTGTTTATTTTATTTTATATTTAATTAAAATGGGATCGGGTTGAAATGATAAATACCCAATTAAACAACTTGGCCTAGGATAGACAATTAAAATAAGAAACCCGATTGGTCAACAAATTATTTCGAAATTAATTAACAACCTTAATGGATTTAACTTGGAACTTATAAATGATTTTACTCGAGTTTAAATGAAATAAATTAATGGATTTGATTTGAATAAACTAATAAATTTATTTGAATTGTAATAGAATAAATAAATGAATTGATTTGAGTTTATATGGAATTGGATTAAGTAAAAATTAAAGTTAAGTAAAAATTTAAGATCTATAGACTTGGTTTTGATTAAACGGATTTGAGACTTGATAATGAAATTTAATTTAAGATTAAATGGAATTTGACATAAGTGGAATTTAAACTAAGTAAAGTTTGCGAATTTGATTAAGTGTTAAATTAAATATAAAATGATTTTAAATCGAGTGAATTAGTTTAATTATGATTTTGTAACTTGGTTACGAAGTTAAATTGTTTTGAAACTTATTGAGAAAAATAAAATTGTGTTAATTAATCAATGAACTAAATAAAGTGAAATAAGATTCTTTAATAGAAATTGAATTTGATTTTGTAAACGGGTTAACTAAAACTATTTTGATTTAAAGGGGATTTAGTTAATGAAATTGATTTAACCGAATTTATAATTATATTTAACGAAGTAATGAATGTAAACATAAATGTGAATGAATCGAATTTTGTTTAAATGATTTTGAATTAAATTAAGAATCAAATTAAATCCATTGAACATGAAATAAATTTAATAAGTGAAATTGGAATCTTATTAAACTGAAATTGAATACTTGAATTGATTTGCTAAATAAATGTTGAACTAAATTTATTTGGAAATATGATTTAACTATTGAAACGAATTGAATTGTGAAATAATCAAATTTGAAAGTAAATTTGAAGTTGACTTTTGATTTGATTTGGTTTGAACTTTAAATATTAAATGACCATCGGTGTAATAATACGTAGTTATTAAAGAGACCGGGATCAGATATGGACATACTCTTTGTCGATATCGAAAACCACTTTAATAACTAATATACGTGGAGTGTTGATCCAAAGCAAAATGGATGGTTTTGGTGAACGCGTTGATTGAAGAAAGAGAACGATTTTGGATGACCCCTGACATGACTAAAACAGGAGCCCTGCCGGGCCATTGAGGTTCGCCACCTCTAGCGGACACACTTCTTCGTTACCATATCTATTACTTTTGTGATTCGATTTGGGTGCACCCCTCGATTATGGGAGTGTTGTTTCGCGGTGTTGGGGTAGTAGCTGCTATGCCCAACATCAGTCCGGATGACGCAACTACTAGTATCCTAGTTGGTATTGCCTCATGTACCTTGTCATACTGATTATCCTATTCGCGACCACTACGATTTTGATTTGTGTTATACCTATGGGGTACCCTTTGATAACCACTAGTTTACGGTGGGGCTTACGGTGCTGTATAGACTATGACATTTATAAACTGTGTTAAGGGTGGAATGGGCCATGGCTTAACACTAGGAATGATATTTTACTTTATGATAGACATTATTGTATATAGCGTATTCTATTATATAGTAGATAGTTTAACGGATCCTTAGGAGATGGAAATCCCGAACATCTCTTAAGTTAATGCACGCACGTTAAACACTGGATAGGAGGTGTCTAAAACCCGTAAACATCTCCGACGCCGTCACACTCATATTTACTTATTCGATTTAACTTACATGAGATATTTTAGTCCTGACTCGAGTGTTTTGTCTTTTCATTACGCTCGGGTCAGCCTGAGCATTTCAGATAAAGTTGAAGATCTATTCTCGAGGACGAAGACGAAGTTTGGTATTACATCATTTGTATTCTACTACTGTATTATTTTTCCGCTGCATTGTTGTATTATCTCTGATATGTATGTAACTCTGATTTTTGATGTATAATAATAATCAAATTTATTTATTTAACAGCTTCATGAACTGTTATTTTATTATTATATATTGTTCCTTCCGCTGCGAGATTCTGAGTTTGTTTCTGTTCTTTCCTTTCTTTTCTTATTTAACCCCAATAACTATCTATATTTTGGATTGTTTGAGTCGGCATGTGTGTATGTTTTGTCGACTTGAACGGTAAAAAATGTGGGTCGTTACAGTTGGTATCAGAGCTTTGGTTTAGATTACCTTGGCTCTTGTGGGGAATAACTCATTGAAATAGGGTTAAACCTTATGAATGAGTTTGAGTGTATATGAGAGAGCGTGTTAGTAATTTTGATATAAAAATGATTTTCTATTGTGTTAATTTGTTCCGTTGAGTATTTATGAATTCTGGTTGGTACTTGGGACGCCAAGGCATCGATAGGAATTTCTAAACACTCGAATAAGACAGATTGACATAATATTGTTTTGGATTATATTTTATATATAAAAGAATTATCTTGAAAATTTATAAATGTTGATTGTATTGGTTGTTAGGAGATGATAATATTAGATTACCATCGTTTATTGTTAATTAGTCAATATTTCTAACTATTGACTATTGGATAATTTTAGGAAATGAAACTTGTAAATATGATTGACAATGAATATAAATGGTAAATAAAATAAAAATGAATTTAAATTAAGATGGAGAATTTAAATTCCGGTGATTTGAAAATTTATTAACAAAAATTCGAAATGTATAATATAAGTATTATATGATAGTATATTCGATTAGAAATTGTTTTCAAAGGATTTTCAAATGAAGTAAGTGTTATACTCCCCTCTTGACACTAGAGAATGATTTCGGTGATGAGTGCATGCATCATCGATGTTTATTTCCGACAGTCTAAGTGGGGGAGATCACTTAATAGCTTTTTTTCTAAACCCTGTTTGATTAAAATTGAATTTTATTTTGTATTCTCTATAGTATGACTTGATATATATTAATATAAGTATATATTATTTCAAACTTGATTTGAAATGAAGAGTTGAAATTCTTAAGTTCTTTAATATTTAATGACTTTAAACTATTGAAATAAACAAATACTTGAATCATTAAGGAACTTCTGAATTGAAAAATAAGGGATGAACCTAAGTGTTAAGTGAAAATAGATTGAAGTAGGAAACCCTTAGAATAAAGGAGTATAAATTTGAAATAAACTAGAAACTGTAAACTTGGATAGTGTTCAATTTGATTCAATAGCATATATATATAACTTACCAAAATATTTAAAAAGTTCAAAATGTCTATATGAATAAGTGATTGGATAATATACAAGTATAGGTATGAAAAATGAAATAGGAATTTAATTAGTGGTTTGCAAATATGAATAAAACTTAAACTATGAAAATAAATGATATATAGTTATGTTATGTTATGAAATTGAATTCCAATAAATTAAGTGAATATATTGGACCAATAGAATAAACTAGAAAATGGATTATTAGATTATATAACTTATAGAAGTTAAGGAAATGAACGAACAACATTTTGTTGAATGAATAAATTAATAAAATGAATCAAATGAGATAAGATGAAAATTTTCGAACACTTTTGTTAATTAAATAAATAAGGGAATTTTGTGTAAGTTAGAATGTGAACAAATGAATATAAGTTAGAATGAACTATTTGTGTAAATAAAAACGAATTAAAACAAATGAGATTAAAATTTATGTGCATAAATCATTTATTCACTTAACAGTGTTGATTTAGATTTAAGTACATAGTTGAAACGATTTATATCGATCTGTATAAGTTAATGAGATTTTGTAGTTTTCTATCATAGTTATAACTATGCAGGGAAAATGAAAATTTCTAATTAAGAATCTGAACCATAGTTCGCTCTAGAATAGTTGGGTCAATAATACTAGTATAGAAATGAACTGAGTATTTAAGCAAGTGATCAATATTGATAGTGTGTACGAATGAGATATGTACATTATACCAAATTAAATAAAATTTTGAATTCTTGGTTGTTGTTGTGGTTATTGTTGGTTTATGGAATGTTTGGGAAAGTAAATAAATTCAATATGAATTGAAAATGAATCAATTAGATGTAAATAGGTGTTACAAATTATGTGCAATTGAATTGAATGAAAATGCATGTAGAGATTAATGAATATATTATTAATCAAATGAACGTAGAAGAGTTTAATGTAAACCAATTAAATTGAAAGAAAATCATGTGAATTAAGGGAAACTAACCAATTGAATATCAATGTACTGAATTTGAATAAATCAAACGTTAATGAAATGAATATTAGCAATTGAATAAAAATTTTGAAATACTCAAAAAGAGCTGAAATGAAAATAGCCATAACTTTTAAATAGTTGAACGGAATTTGACGATCTTGGACTTTTCGGAAATCCTAGAAACTGTGCTACATCTTTTGTTTAGAATGTTTTGATAAATACCTTCATCCACTAGGCTTAAAACACCAATATTAGTCGCTGGCCTAGAAATCTGAAGCACCTTAGTATTCTCGCCATAACTTTTTACTAGTGTATCGTATTTTGACGATCTTGCACTTTCTGGAAAGATTAGAGCCTAAGCTCCAACTTTTGTTTTATAAGCCTTTCCTATTTCTATCATTTAGGAGGTCGAAAATCTGAAATTACATTTCAGGCCTGCGCTACTTGCCCGGGGCTGAAGCGTATTATTTTAGTAAAACGGCCATAACTTTTGAACGGATGGTCCGAATTCAATGATTTTGGACATTCCGGAAAGCCTAAAACAAATGCAGCAACTTTTATTTAGATTCCCTTACAAAATTTCATCGTTTAGGGGACTAAAAACTTGGATTTGTTCGCTGTCTTGAATTTAGAATCTCAGTTTTGAAGTTAAAATATGTTATATAAATGTTGTATATGCTAAGTATATCAATCTACCTTATATGCTTGGTTATCATTGTTTGTGGAGTATTTTAGTAGGTGACAAAGGGTTGTGCTTCGCTTGTGGAGCTCGCTTCTGAGCTTAATGCAAAATGTAAGTTAAATGGCTAATAAACGCTAAAAAAAGTACGTATATCGAATTATATATCGTATTTTCGTATTATATATTGTTTCCCCCATGGTTTGGGATGCCTCATCATTGAGATGAGATGTATATTATGATTATATATGTATTGTGATTTTTCCGGACCTAGCCGCGCAAAGGAGACTCTGTCGAAATTTTCCGTGAATTTAGGACTTAGAAAATTTTGGTTGGAATTGGAATAATCCATAGTAATATATTAAACTGTTGGTATAAGTTAATGTTTCTAAGTTGAGTAGAAGTTATATTATTAAATATACCATATGATAAATCCCTTACTACGCCTTTTCGCGGACGAAAAGTTTTGAGTGAGGGAGAATGTAACGACCCGTAATTTTCGATAACTTAAATAATAAATTTTGATAAGATTTTCGAATTCAATATAGTGGAAATCAAAATTTATGATTGACAAATGGGAATTGTTGGAGTATGACTTAATAATATGGTTTGAATGTTAGTAACCACTATATTATTGTAACGTTAATAAATTGAATAAATATGAAGTTAATTTTGTTATAATTGAAAATAAGGAACAAATCAAAATATTGGAGTTAATGTTGGAAGTATCTATTGTAAATGAAATTGGTTTTATTTGGAATGTGCAATCTGTTGTGGCAAGTAATTTAAGATTTTGGTTGTAAACAAATGTTAATAAATGTGAAATATTAATGAATAACAATTATTTATTTATTATCTTATTTAATCCAATTGAAATTAAATTTGGAAATAGTTGATTTTAATTTAGTGAATTAAATATTCAATTAATTTGAGTTAAGATGATAACTATAGGCTATTAGCATAGTGAAATATAAATTTGATGTTAATAGTATTCATAGGGTTTTGGTTGAGTTATAAGGTTATTTGAATTCATTTTATTTGGATAAAACTAATAGGTTGAATTTAATTAAAAATAGAAATTGAGTAAATTGGAAGTTTAATATATTAGTTGTTAAATAATTGAAGTTGTAAATTTATTTGAATATAGGGTTTAATATATAGGAAATTGATTTACTAAGTTAGTCTAAATTTTATTTGGATTAGAATAAAGTTTATGAACTTTTAATATTGAATTAAAAGAGGATATATAAAAATTGAATATTTAATATTTTAATTAATTTGTCAATATTGAAATTTTGCAAAATGTTTCGGATTTCGACGAAACTAGTTTCATCGGATCCGTAATAGTGAATTATTGTAGGATTTCAATTTTCGTAGCAATCGGACTTGTCGTTTGGCCGTGCGAGCTTGAAACGCGTAGAAATTTAATTTCGAATTTAATTAAAATAATCGACTTCAAAAGCTATCTTCCACATACGATTGAATTAGGCCTTGGGACTAGTTCCATTGCGTTCGGAATATGGGTAAAACCTTATAAACGCCTGGCGGCACATCTCGATTGGAGTTCGGACGATTTTGGTCCTAACTATATAAATACGCACGCAAACCGAGATAGTTTTATTATTATTTTATTTCAGAAACCCTAATTTCAAACCATGGCCACCACCTATTCCATGGCCAGAAATTGCCGATCTTCTTTCCTTAATATCTCTCAATCCGTTCAACGAATTCGAAAAATTCCAAAAGCAAAAGTGTAGATCTCGACGAGCTCTTCGAATCCATACGGTTGATTGCTGCTAATACATCACAGATTTTCCGAGATCTGAGATTGAAGGATGCACGTATTTTCTTGGATTGCGTGCAAACGGCGGCGAATGACGCGATGAAACTTGGCGCGTAGGTGGCTCTCAAGGTGGCGCACACACTGGTAGTCGCTGATCGAACTCTAGATGCCTCGAGTTACGTGCGTTTTTGTGGTGCTTGTTGCGTTCATGGGTTCGGCTGTGCTGATACGCGTGGGAGAAGATGGTATTCTTTTTAATTATTTTATTTATTAATTAATTGTTTTATATTAAAATTTAAATGTTCTAACTTGAATAACTTTTGCATACGAGCTCGGATCGACGTGCGGTTTTCTCTGTTGCGTTCGTATCGAAATTCCGGACATTATGGAACTTGTTTGGTTGCATTCCGAGACTGTTCAAATTTGGGCCTTTATTTGGATTTTAAATCGTCGATAAATCAAAGGTGAGTGTTTTAACCACTCACGCTTGACTAAATATGTTATGTTAGTTAATTTGAATTCATTAGTTAATATGAATGTTTGTGGTTGCTAATTAGTAGTTTAAAATGGACGTTTAATTGAAATTTAATCGAATTGGATTAAATTGTTATTTAAATTAATGTTGAATTTAATTGTTAGTTAAATACCCATCTATGATAACCAGTTATTTGTTATGACCTGTTGATTGAATGATGAATTATGATGTTTGGTACGTAAAAATTGTTATTTCAATTAAATATGACATTCATTGCAGTTAATATCCATTCGATTTAATATTAAATTCCAATTTGCAAGTTTATACCTGTTAATGATAATAAATAGTCTATTGATGTTTATTGATTGATGTTGAAATGTTTGAATTATTATTTCAGTTAAGTATGACCTTATTTCATTTAATCGTCATTTAATTAGCATGAACTTATAAATTGCCAGTTAATAACCGTTATTGTTAATCAATTAAATTATGATATCTATTGTCTGATTTGGATGATGATGTGATGGATGTTTAACTATTGATATTTGGATATTTGAATGTTGTGTTTATTTTATGTTGTTCTAATACTGCAAGTTCCCATAGTGTTTATTTTATTTTATATTTAATTAAAATGGGATCGGGTTGAAATGATAAATACCCAATTAAACAACTTGGCCTAGGATAGACAATTAAAATAAGAAACCCGATTGGTCAACAAATTGTTTCGAAATTAATTAACAACCTTAATGGATTTAACTTGGAACTTATAAATGATTTTACTCGAGTTTAAATGAAATAAATTAATGGATTTGATTTGAATAAACTAATAAATTTATTTGAATTGTAATAGAATAAATAAATGAATTGATTTGAGTTTATATGGAATTGGATTAAGTAAAATTTAAAGTTAAGTAAAAATTTAAGATCTATAGACTTGGTTTTGATTAAACGGATTTGAGACTTGATAATGAAATTTAATTTAAGATTAAATGGAATTTGACATAAGTGGAATTTAAACTAAGTAAAGTTTGCGAATTTGATTAAGTGTTAAATTAAATATAAAATGATTTTAAATCGAGTGAATTAGTTTAATTATGATTTTGTAACTTGGTTACGAAGTTAAATTGTTTTGGAACTTGTTGAGAAAAATAAAATTGTGTTAATTAATCAATGAACTAAATAAAGTGAAATAAGATTCTTTAATAGAAATTGAATTTGATTTTGTAAACGGGTTAACTAAAACTATTTTGATTTAAAGGGGATTTAGTTAATGAAATTGATTTAACCGAATTTATAATTATATTTAACGAAGTAATGAATGTAAACATAAATGTGAATGAATCGAATTTTGTTTAAATGATTTTGAATTAAATTAAGAATCAAATTAAATCCATTGAATATGAAATAAATTTAATAAGTGAAATTGGAATCTTATTAAACTGAAATTGAATACTTGAATTGATTTGCTAAATAAATGTTGAACTAAATTTATTTGGAAATATGATTTAACTATTGAAACGAATTGAATTGTGAAATAATCAAATTTGAAAGTAAATTTGAAGTTGACTTTTGATTTGATTTGGTTTGAACTTTAAATATTAAATGACCATCGGTGTAATAATACGTAGTTATTAAAGAGACCGGGATCGGATATGGACATACTCTTTGTCGATACCGAAAACCACTTTAATAACTAATATACGTGGAGTGTTGATCCAGAACGAAATGGATGGTTTTGGTGAACTCGTTGATTGAAGAAAGAGAACGATTTTGGATGACCCCTGACATGACTAAAACAGGAGCCCTGCCGGGCCATTGAGGTTCGCCACCTCTAGCGGACACACTTCTTCGTTACCATATCTATTACTTTTGTGATTCGATTTGGGTGCACCCCTCGATTATGGGAGTGTTGTTTCGCGGTGTTGGGGTAGTAGCTGCTATGCCCAACATCAGTCCGGATGACGCAACTACTAGTATCCTAGTTGGTATCGCCTCATGTACCTTGTCATACTGATTATCCTATTCGCGACCACTACGATTTTGATTTGTGTTATACCTATGGGGTACCCTCTGATAACCACTAGTTTACGGTGGGGCTTACGGTGCTGTATAGACTATGACATTTATAAACTGTGTTAAGGGTGGAATGGGCCATGGCTTAACACTAGGAATGATATTTTACTTTATGATAGACATTATTGTATATAGCGTATTCTATTATATAGTAGATAGTTTAACGGATCCTTAGGAGATGGAAATCCCGAACATCTCTTAAGTTAATGCACGCACGTTAAACACTGGATAGGAGGAGTCTAAAACCCGTAAACATCTCCGACGCCGTCACACTCATATTTACTTATTCGATTTAACTTACATGAGATATTTTAGTCCTGACTCGAGTGCTTTGTCTTTTCATTACGCTCGGGTCAGCCTGAGCATTTCAGATAAGGTTGAAGATCTATTCTGGTGGACGAAGACGGAGTTTGGTATTACATCATTTGTATTCTACTACTGTATTATTTTTCCGCTGCATTGTTGTATTATCTCTGATATGTATGTAACTCTGATTTATGATGTATAATAATAATAATCAAATTTATTTATTTAACAGCTTCATGAACTGCTATTTTATTATTATATCTTGTTCCTTCCGCTGCGAGATTCTGAGTTTGTTTCTGTTCTTTCCTTTCTTTTCTTATTTAACCCCAATAACTATCTGTGTTTTGGATTGTTTAAGTCGGCATGTGTGTATGTTTTGTCGACTTGAACGGTCAAAAATGTGGGTCGTTACATAATTGTTGTAACATAAAAATTTCCAAAATTGTTTTAGGAATTTTGAGTTTGAGTTTGAATTTTTGAAATTCAAAATAAAATTTAATTAAATTGGTAATTAAAATAAATAATTAAGTAAATTGTTAATTAATCAAAAGATATATACATATGTACTAATATACTTTCTTTGAAAGTTGGTTTTGCATTAACTTTCCTAAAAGGAAAATACATAGGTAAGCTAGTATTCCAACCTATACAATACCTAACACGGTCGTACACAAAATAACAAAGCCTGTGTTATAGAATCTAAACACAAAGGACTTTGCTACAAGGCCCGAAAATGGAGAAGCCGAAATGTGCGAAAGGTAATCCATCGGGTGGAATTCAGGGGAGCAAACATTTGTATGGCTCAGATCATTTCCGCACTCATTCGGGCCTATTTCATTTCGGGCCTTTTAGCATATTCAAAACACAAAACATAAAGATAGTAGTAGATCTAAACTCTGAACTCAGTCAAACAATCGATTCCATAATTTTCGGTCCACCATGCATGGTATGCTAGCAACACGTTTACTGAAACTAACTCACATGCGTTTCTTCTTCTCTCTCAGCAAAACTGCCTTTACATATGCCATAACCGCATCATATCTCTCTAGTAGTTAGTAGTTGCGCGTTTATATTTATTTCGATCATTACCACTAGCCAGAATATCCTAGATCTAGAACTATTAACTTGAATCACTCTCATTCTTGTACTTGTTTGATAATTACGCTGCCTTCAATCAAGATCTGTGCCCATTATCGAAATGTCTGATTCTCATACTATTAGCACTACCTAAAAATAGTCGAGATCTGAAGCCTTTTTATCACCCAGGACTTATTAGTCATACCATTCTCATCTAGATCTAGCTTTTTGGCTTTACTAGACTTCGTGATTAACAAGTTGACCATTCAGTTTGATACTAGATCTTCTATGAACCAAAAATGTTATAGTTATAAGATATTTCCAAAATTTCTTTAAGAAGATAATTTGAAATGTTCAAATTAAAATGAAATCTAACTAATTTATAACTTAAAATAATAATAACGGATTAATTGAAATTGTTTTAACTGATAAAATACATATATATGTAAGTTAATTACATTATAAAGGTTATAAATAAATTAGACTTAAATAAATAGATGTATAATAAAATCATAATTATTATGATTAACTATATATATATATATATATTGATTATAATTGTTACTGTATATATAATTATAATTGAACATTAAACTATACTCTTTTTCTCATGGGTTGTGTTACTCTGACACAACTCGGGTTTTTCATAAGGCGGTAGTACCAATTTACATAAAATATACTATAAATGAATTGCTTTAAATTAATATGTAAGGTTTTGGGAAATCTTGAATCGATTGATTAATTAAATTTTTTAATTAAGAGAACTAAAATACATGTAAATTTATGTATATGATATAAATATTAATTTAAATATAAAAGTCATAAGTAAATTAATATTATATGTATATATATATAAGTACTATGTATATAAGCTAAAACAAACCTAATTTAGATTTCTTGTAACAACCCGATGTTGAGAAGCACTTAACGTATATAATAAATTTTTAAATAATTAAAAAAGATTGAATTATAGCTTTGGTGTTTAGAAATATAGAACTTTGTTTGGGATTTAAAGGATGAAGTACTTCTATGAAGTTAGAGATTTTAATGATAAAATATTTAATGTTGAGATTTGAGTAAAGATAAAAAATGGTCTAGGAATTTAGTTATGGAAATTTATTTTATAAAAATGGGTATTTGTAACGATCCATACTTTTAACGATTAGATATTTAAATAATTTATTTAAATATTGAATCGTTAATTAATTAACGATCGCAAAAATATGATTTTCGCATACGATAAAATCAGGACTTGAGACCACTTCCATTGAATTCGTATCGACATTATGAATTAATATAAGTATATGGATCACTATATTTGGAGATTGGACGATCCGATGGCCAAAACGGTCTCAAAAAGCATGAAATTATCCTCATAGAGCGTTGTCTCGGATAGCGACGAAGTTTATACCATTGCGACCGTAAAAATGAGGTGAAGCACGTAGAAGAGTTTCGTGGCGATCGGATGCACCGTTTGATCGTACGAGCTCGAAACGCACGACCGTTTATTTGAGAAATCGAATAAAATAATTATTATATTATTTTTAATAAAACCTCATTCCTCTCTCTCTCATTATCCACTATCCAGATTACTGTTCTACCGAAGAACATGGCTACCACTCCATTTTCATTTCAAAAATTCATATCAATTGATTTAGTCCACAATAAATTGGGAGACCACCTCCATTGAACTCGTACCGGAAAACTCTTTGAGCCCATATCAACTTCGGAGGGTGCGGCGTAGATTTTGGAAATGGCTATGTGTCAATGGCGATCTAGGTTTTGCGGTTGATCGAGATGGAATAAGGCGAAGATGTAATGACCCAGAAATTTAGTCATTTGAATTTGGAATATTTAATTGGTTTTAAATATTAAAAAGTTAACTTTATAGGTTAAATAACTTGAATTTCAAATATAGCGGTTATTTGATAATTAAATTATTGAATTTAATAATTGGGAATATTTAAAATAATCGAATCTTGAATTTGAAATGAATGGAAATGATTTCGAAATTGGATTTAAATTTTATTTAAATAAGAACGGAGATAGTAAACTTTTAAATTGAGAATTTAAAGTGATAAATTTGGTTTTTATAATTATTTGTTTTAATTAACATATAAAATTAGCCTTTCGGGGCACTGTCTCGGATTTCGACGAACCAGTTCCATTGGATCCGTAATAGTATAGTATAGTACGCCGACGAATTTCGTGGCGATTGGACGTATCGTTTGGTCATGCGAGATCGAAACGCGTAGAAATTAATTTCAGAAATCTATTAAATAATTGGGTTTGAAAAGCTATCTTCTGCATATGATCAAATTAGGCCTCAAAACAAGTTCCATTGTGTTCGAAATAGGGGTATAACATATAAAACGCCAGGCAGCATGCCTCGTTTGGAGTTCGAGATTTTCGAACGTTTAAAGTTGAATATTTTAAATTTAAATAATAATAATATTCTTTATATATCATCCAACTCAACCATCTTGCCCATACTCCATCACTTCTAAGCCCATACCCAAACACGTTATCCCCCACACCCTCATCATTCCACATTTTCTTTTTAAACCTGCCTTTCCCTCTTGTTCAAGGTTTTAAAACCAAAAAAAAAGAAAGAATATATATATATACACACGCGCGCGATCGAAGTCATGACCTGCACGAGCGCGCGAGGCACGGTAGCGCGCAGCGGAGGCGGAAGTCGACGACGGAGCGAGCGGCGGTTGTGGAGCTCCGTTCGTCGCGCTCATTTTGGGGATTCGCGTAGGCGGAGCGTGCGTGGAGGATGGCGCAGGCGATCGCACGCGCAGGGTGCTGGTGCGATGGTGGGGGGAGGCATGCGATGATTCGGCGGTGTCGGCGGCAGTCACGGAGGAGCTGGTGGCGCGCGTTCGTTCAAATGAAAAAAAACGTCGCCTGGAGATGTTCGTACGCGTGAAGGAGGGAGATGGAAGAAATAGGGTTAATTTTAAATTTAGTTAATTTAGTTTATTTTAATTTAATTATTTTAATGTTCATTTAATCATATTTAACTCATACGAGGACCGAGTCGAATGTGACAAGTCGTCTTGTGATCGTGTCGACGAAGGCTACGCTATAGAATGGGATTGGACGGGTTCAGAGCTAATTGAAATATTGGATTAAAATTGGACGTTCGTTCAATTTTAATTCAGAATGGAACGTTCGGACGACAACTAAAATCAATGTGAGTTAATCTCACCTTTTTGGTAAATCAAAAAATTTATATAGTCAATAAAAATTATCTATTAGATGTTGGATATTTATTTTTGATAGTTATTGACTGTTTGGATAATTTACTAGTTATTATTAGTTGGATTGGATATATTCCCACCTACTGGAGTGGATGAGACCCTATTACGTTCCCGTGTAAGAGCGGATGACCCTTTGGATACGAATCCCGTCTTGAAGCTGTTGATTTATATTTTTATGATTATATACTGTATGTGATGCAAGAGGACAGGTTGGAGGGATCCAATGGGATTCCTCACGCAGTTGATTTATTTTCATATAAATTGATATATGATATGTTGGATGTTATAAATGATGGCATGGACACGATTTTGTTTATTTAGTGCTTTGGAAGCACTAGGCCTAAATTTTGGTATTTTAAAAATACTATAAAATAGTAATTTGATTTAAACAGAAATTTCAAGTGATTTGAAAATCATTCATGTTTTAAATAATTTTTCTAAAATGAAAGTATGATTTTGTGGATATTATAATTTAATAGTTTTATAAAACATTTTAGATAGAGTTTTAAAACTGAGAGTAAAGATTTTAAAATTTGGGAAAAATAAGGCAGTCTTTTATAAGAAAAGGATACAGTCTTAAAAAGAAAATAGAAATATTTTTATATAAATATTATTAACTATTATATATATAGGTATATATAGTGTAATTTATTTATAAAGGTAAATTTATAAGTGTGCTAGATTTATAAAAGTGATATTTTTCAATTAAAGTTAAGATTTGTAAAATAGTATTTTATTTATAAAGGGATAGATTTATAAACAGTGTTTTATAAATAAAAAGGAAAACTACTCTCATTCAATAAATTGGGGAAATAAATTAAACGGTGGATTTATTATAAGATGAGGAATGATATTTTAGAAAATAGTTAGTTCCATTTTGGAAATTTAAGATGAGGATAAATTTGAGATTGTTAAACGATATTTTATAAATTGAAGAAAATTTATAAAATTAATTTATACCTATGGAAGCAAGGCTAAAACTGTTGAAATATGTATTGTAGGGGGTTTTATAAATAAACAGGGTTTATAAAGGAATAAAGGCATAAATGGATTCATAAATAAGGGAATTTTTATGAAAGGAAGTTTAAAAAATGGGAAGAGGTTTATAAACATGATTTATAGATATGGAAATGATGATGTGAATTAAGTATGGATTTGATCAAGGAAATATATTTATATTTTAGAGGTTGTTTATTAATATTAATATTGTTTTAAAGTTCTTTTATCAATATTTTAATATTTTGAAACGTTAATTATTTATAATACTTATATGGTTTGAAATTGATTATAATTATTTATCAGTAAAATTTGGAAATTAATTATTAGTAGTTATAAATAAAAAAGTATTGAAGATAAATTATTATTATTTATTTAGGATGTTTGGAATTTATTGGTTATTATTTTAAAATATTTTAAAGTTAATATTTAATTATTTATAATATTTACTACTTTATAATAGTGTTTTAAGCAAATGATTAGAATTTATATTATGAATGTTTTCGAGATTTATAAATAGGTTTTATAAATGAATGTGGATTATAAGATAAATCTTATAATATGTTTTGGGAAACGTAAAGGAAGATTGGTTAAAAGACAAAAAGGAGTTTATAAATGGGTTTAGATATTTATAAAGAAATTTTAGAAATGGGTATATAGATTTATAAAAGGAGTTTTATAAATGATTTTGTGAATTATACTAGGGTTTATAAATGGTTTTTGAATTGAATAAAAAGGGGAACCTTCCCAAATGTTGGTGAATATACTTATACCGTTGAGATAAGTATATGAATATTTTTCCAAGCATTGAGAAACCTAGATTTAAATCTTTATAAAGAGAATTTTAATTCAAATATTTACAAAGTGAATTTAATTAATAAAAGATTTATTAATAAAGGCCAACTGTTACTTGGTGCTTAACCAATGTTGTTTTTCCTTATGGAATTAAATTCCTGATTGAATGATTGTTTTTCGATAGTTAAATAATCGGCTATCGAATTTGGACCCAAACGTAACTTTGGAAATATCTAAGAGAAACACGAGAGTTATATGGCACAGTCATCTCCGATGATTCTGTACTGTGCGTATAAATCTCGTTTTGTTCTCCTAAGACAATGATAAGGAAATCCATCCACTAATGGTTAGGAGATGATCTCTGATCTTATCTGTGACTGTTTATTTCCTAAAGAACCGGGTTTGAGTTTACCGGGAATCATCGAATGTTGTTTCGAAGAGACCGGGATCGGATATGTTATCCAAAAACCACTTTGATCTAACAAACGCGTTTCGAATTGAAGACATCTTGAAGATGATGGAATTTGGAGACAGAGCTCTCAACTGTTTCGTTCAGTCCCAGAACGAACTTCTATAGATGAATGCTGATATTGCATTGTTGCCTGGAGGGCACTGTTAGCATTCCAAGTGGGAAGTACTATATAAAGGTAAAACGTAGCCTCGTGCCTCATCAACTGGGAAATGACAAAAATCATGCATGTAGCAGGGCCAAGTGGGTCGCTACCATCAGGGTATGGTCATTCCAAATCTAGATCGGTTACTATCTATTCTTGTATGCTTCGGGGCCCAAAGCGGGGTGATCATATTCGGTACTACTGTTCAAGTGGTAGGCCAGTCCTATTTAGAGGGGTACAAGATGTTCTTGTCAGATCCCGGTGCATTTTATCTAGAGATGTACCTTCGAAAGGTAGTTCCTTACCTTGTCATAGTATGGAATCCATTCACCAATACGAGCTTTACGGACTTAGTTGTGCCCAACTATGCTGAAACGTGAGATGCAAGCATTTTAGCTATACTCATATTTTACTTTGACCCCTAGACATTATTATAATATAAATGGATTTTCTATAGAAATTTTTTTGGTTATCGTAAGGTAAAAACCCGTCCGTGTTTATATGCAGCGTGGTCTTACGAGATACTTTTGATTTCCAAATGATTTTCTAGAACTTTAAAATCCAATTGGGTGTGTTTTCCCACGCTGGTTTTCCAAATCGACTCGGTTGTTATTTTATTATAATGCTCAGGTCAGACCAAGCATTACAGATTTGCTTTGGATTCATTGGAGCTCAAGAGATGAGTTGGAGGTCTATAGGTCGTATTCACATATATGTCTATGTTCCATTGCTTTTGTTGTTGAAATCATCAGAGTTTGTAAGGACATGCTATTATAACTGTCCAGGCTAATCATCGTTATTTGTGTTGTACTCTGATGGATGTAAGTATATAACAGTTTCTCTTTGTAAAGATGTTGATATTATATTATATAGCTCCGCTGCGATTGTGAGATTCTGTATTGTTTTTAATTTCTTTTCTTTCTTCTCTTCTTCTCTACTTCTTTCCTCTTTCTTTCCCATAACTATTTGTCTTTCCGTTCGATTTGGGTTGGACATGTGTGGTTTATTGTCAGCTTGAATAGTACGGATTGGCGGGTCGTTACAGTTGGTATCAGAGCTTAGTTTGAGCGAACACCTAGGCTTTGGTGGGAATTTACTCATTTGAGATAGGGTAAGCGAGACCCTAGGATGAGTTTGAGTGTATATATATGAGCGCGTATTTGTTAGTGATTATAAAAAATGTTTTATATTGTGTTAATTTATCTGTGAGTGGCTTATGAATTCTGGTAGTACGTGGGACGCCACGATATCGATAAGGGTTTCTAAACACTTAAACAAGGCAAACCGACACAGTATTGTTTTAAAGGTGGGTAAATGAAATAATTTTACCTAAATTATATTTCATATATAAAGGAATAATTTTTCAAAAATTATTATAGTTATATATGGTGTGTTTGGATGTTAACGAATGATAATATTTGATTATTATCATTTGTTGTTGTTCTAATAAAAGTTTTTATTGTTATAATCTAGCAAAGATAAACAATTGTAAAATGAATTATATAGGAGGATAAATTTATAAGTATGAATTATAGAGAATTGATTATACTTAAATAATCAACAGTTGTGAAATGAATTACATAAGAAGTGAGAATTTATAAATATGATTTATGAATGTGATTTATAAGTGGAAAGGAAATGAAAATTTCATAAATATATTTATAAATATGATTTTGTAAATGGAAATGGTTTTAAAACAAGTTTGAGAATTTAAATCTCGTTGAGTTTGGAAAATTGTTTTTCAAGGTTTTGAAGGAATAATAATAGTATTATTTTGAAATATTTTGGTTGGAAGTATTTTAAAAATCGATTTAAAAGAGATAGAAAGCATTGAACCCACTTCAGTCGTTGGAAAATAATTTCGATGATGACTACAACATATCGACGTTCATTTTCGAGTTTCTAAGTGATAGATTGCTGCCATTGAAATTATGTTTTAGTAAAACAAATTCATTTTAGATTCTAGAGGTATGAGTTGATATGAAAAATAATTTTGTATATATATGATTTCAAAAGGATTTGAAAATAATAAAAAAGCTAAGTGTTTCAATTCGGAAAGCTGTTATTTAAGTGTTTTGGTGAAAATATAAGAAACTAAGTTTTATAACTTATAAAATTTGAGAATTAGTAAGTAAAACAAATTTCTAAATTTGTAGAATATGAATGTTAAGAAAAGTAAATTTGATAGTTGAATTATGAAATGAAATTTAGCTTAAAGTGAAGTTTAATAAAATGAATTTTGAAATGAAATTTAACTAAAGCAAAATTAAATGAAATTGAAATTGAATTCGATTTGTAATGAATTAATTAAATGAACCAATAAAATAAATTAGTGGAATGAATATGAACTTGAGATATAAAATGAAATTCAACTTGAGTTGCAGAATGAATTGAATCGAGCTATTGAAATAAATTAATGAACGAAGTATGGTTTGGTATGTTGTTTGTTAAAATTGAATATAAACTTAAGTTGTGAAGTGCATTCTGTAGCTATCCAATAACCATCGATACAAAACCCCTTGGCACTCCCTGCCATGAGTAATACACTGCCCAACATTTGAAGAGCTACGCACTCTAGTCTCAAGGGATGTATAAATATCATATATCGAAACATCTTGACTGAGAATATTTAAAATAATATGTTATTTTTAATGTGATAAATTTCTCATGATTACAACACATAGTAATTATTATCACATAACATATCATTTAAGGATTTTTTATTTGATATACTTTCAATTAATCATATCATAATATAACAAGTATATAATAGAAATAAAACACCTTTTACTTTGAACAAGATTGGATATCGGGTTAGATATATATATATAACAAATTACGTAATTGCCCTAAAGGCATACTCCTAACTATATCTATCTCCCACTTGCACTTGGGGTTAATTACGGAATCTTATTCCAACCTCTTCGATCTGTTCTCTCAAAAACTAATCGAGTCGATTTCTATGTGAATGGGTAGGCTATTTTGTTTTAATTATCTACTCCATCAATCAACTTCTCCATTGCAGATAGACTGCCTTTATCATATGAAAATATTCATAGTATGTATATCAACTTCTAGTGAGGTCTAGGTACTTTTATGAACTGTATCATGGCATTATTATCATATAACAATATCACGGGATTCTGAACAATCAGAATTACCCTCAGCTCAGTTGTAAATTTGTGCATTTATTTGTACTTCTTACATTGCAACACTATTTAAGGCGATGTACTTAGCCTTTGATTAAATCAACCACTACTTATTATTTGGAAAAATTCCAACTTAAAGTTCATAACTTAAGTTTGAACATGAATTTAGGATTGACATATCATACTCGATATCATTAATGAAGTTAGAGTCTGCGCACTCCTTCATAAGGAGTTTGATATTTCTATAAACAGTTCTTTGGTATTTCATAAATACTCGAGAACACTCTAAACTATCATTGAGTGTTCTTTATTTGGATTTGTTACTTGCTCTATGTATCAAACACATGAGCAAAGTGCAATATTGTAAGCAATGCGACTATATGATAATTCATATTGCAAATGCATAAAGAACCCATTTTACATGCTCCATACAAAAAATGTCATTTTCAAACCAATGTTGAGTATTAAACAACTAAACTGAAATGATGTAACACGAATACATCAATAATAATCATAAGTTTGTTGTTCAATTATAGTTTTAAAACATATTTTAATACCTATTAATATTCTTTCTTATAGACGCGTGCTTCCTTTATATTTTGGCTGAAATTCAAATTATTTTATTTATCTGTTAAAATACTTACTTAACACTGATGCTTTTTGAATAACACTTTCTTACCATTTCTTTGATTATGTCCAATACTTATAAACTCAGTTATCGCTCCCACTAACATTGAGACATTTTTATTGTTATATGCAAGTAGTCTATTCAAAATCATTATTTAGAATTTTGTTTCAACATATATGCACCAAAAATTAAAGTTATACCAAGCGATAAATTTTGCAATTAAAATCTAAATTACTAAGCATATTGAAAGATGAATCTGTTACGTTAGCTTCGACAATTGAAATTTACGATGTTGTTCCTATCAACATGGCTTATATTCCAACTACATTGTTCTTCTTCTTAAAGACACTTTTGCAGCCGATGGATCATATCCTTTCAGGTACCAATATCAAAATCATATTTTGATAATGTATTTGGAATCCATTCTGGATTTCTGCATCATGCCACATGGTAAAGTCAATACTCTTAATGGCTTACTTAAGACTGAGAAATTTTTTTCTCGACATTAATAAAATTCGTAATTTCTATTTAATGTGTGAGTTATCATTAGACATTCTTATGTGTCGTCTCTATTTAGTTCGGATAATTTTATTCCATCCTTTGTTATTAGTTTTATTTTTGGATCGTATCCAAATCCATTTTACTACTAGTAATTTCTATAAAAAAATCCTTCGTTACGAAGTTAGCATTTCTTGGAACAATAATTGTTTCTCAATGCAATGGAACTGGTATTCATAAACATTTTATGGACTACTAAATATATGTATGAAACTAATTTAGTTTATGATACTTATGTTCATAAAATAAATCGATCGATCAGTATTGATCAGTTCCAAACTCCTTTGGAATGGTCCATACAAGATCCCTTACAAGCAAGTATTATATGCAGCCTCTCGACTCACATAACCTATCAACTCCTTGTTCTAGGATATTTTTGAGATTCTTATAAACTTTTATCTTGTATGATTGGACAACCCGCACCTCTCGACACACTGATCCCAAGTCTATGGTGACTTTCGGACTCGCATCGATGCCAAGAAGTACGTGCTATCGGGTTTTATAACATTACAGAGACTAAAAATAAACAGATATGATCTAAGATATACTACACATTCAGAACTCACTGTAGAATGGAACAAAATATAAATATAGAAAATAACTGTAACAACCCTGAGATTGCAATTACCGAATAATAAATTAAAATTATGATTTTAAGTTGAAAAGGGAGCTAAACAAAAATTTTGGGAATTTAAATTTGCAATTGGTTTGCAAATTAAAGTATTTTGGGTTTAAAATGGGGAAATTAATATTTTTGGAATTTAATATTTAAAAGGGGAATTTTTAATGTGATAATGGGTTTAATTGGCTAATGAGACAATTATATGGTTTTAATTAAAATTAGGATGCCACTTAGGATTTTGTTCACATGATAACCTTAGGAAAATAAACTAAGTCCTAATGGGTTTTAAAACCTCTTACCATGACCCATAAACCAACCCACTCCTATATAATATCTCAAACCCCTCCCATAAACCCTAACCCTCCTCTTCATAAATTCCTAAACCTAGATCTAAACATAATTAATGGCCTCTCTTTAGAAGATCCATCTCCTTCTCTTCATAATTAAACTAGTTTAATCTTTGAAAGGTAATGCAATCTCTCCTATTCCCTAATCTTTCTTAATCCTTATTTTATCTCTTCCATCTTGTGTAATCTTTGTTTTGTTTTTGATTTTGGGTCCTTGAAGTTTCATGATCTTATGCTTTGGGATTGAGGAATTGGCTTGCTTGATATTGTGCACACTAACTATTTGATCCATTGCTTCTTTGAGGTAATTACTATTGATTAGTGATTATTGCTAGTAGTGATTATTGCTAGTTAAAATTTTGGTGAAAATTTGTTGCCAAAAACTGAAAAAAAACACCCCTAAATCACTAAAAATCAACAAAATAGTTGGCTGGAAATTGCTTCAGCCTGAAACAGGCTGAAATAGTGATCTGGGTGCACCAGAACAGGCCTGGGTTGCACCCAGGCTGATGCAAGCTAGTCCAGTTGGGCTAGTCAAGAACAGGCCAGCCCCCTAAGGGGTTGGCGCATGATATTCCACCCAGCCCGCGCGGGCTGGGCATGGAATTTATCCCCAGCCCGCCTGGGCTGGGGAATACAGGCGCGGGCCTTGGCCCGCGCCCCACATCCCCAGCCCAAGCGGGCTAAGGCATGTAATAGGTCCCCAGCCCGCCTGGGCTGGGGCATACGGGCGCGGGCCTTGGCCCGCGTCCCACATCCCCAGCCCAGGCAGGCTGGGGCATGTGTTATCTCCCAGCCCAGGCGGGCTGGGCAGGCTGATGCGGGCCGAAACCCGCGTCCAAAAAAAAAGAAAAAAAAAACCTCCTCCTGTTTTCAGATTTTTACCTCCACTTCGCGATGCCGCCACGATCGCATCCGAAGTCGGAATTCGACGTTTTTGGTCTCGTTGGAAAGGTGGAGTTTCGAACTCCATCTCTAGAATGTTTGGGCAACATCGGAGGTCGTTTGGTACTTTGAATTTCGTGTCAAAGTTGAACTCTGGTCGCTGTTGGTAAACAGTATGAATCTTTTTCTGGGTCCAACTTTGAGATGTCGCTGCCACTTCGTCTCAACTCGGAATCCAGAAATTCTTTTTGCATCTTAAAGTAGGGATGTTGGACTACATGTCTGCAAATTTTCATGACATTTGGACACCGTTTGCTGGTCCAAATAAATTGCCGAACTTGGGTTCGCAGCTGTTTTTGAATGTTTACAAACACGTAGAATATTTTTCAGTGATTTTCTGATTTTATTGATTTCTTTGAGATTTGTCTCTAGATTTCGTACACGGGTTTTATAAATCATTTTCAAAAAAAATTTCACTCCTAAATGGCTTTAGAAATTATTATATAATATTATTTTTAATTATTAAATTAATTACTCCATAATAGGAGAGTTTTCAAAAGCCGTTCTAAAGTGATTTCAAAATCAATTATAAATCCGTTTCGCACCATTATTTTCTATAATAAAAATCTCACACTCACTTTTTGGCACGTCGAGCGAAGTGGAAAGGTGCTTAAACGGTTAGGAAATCTCCGGCTTATGGAACCGTGTGTATTTTCTTTCCGGTTAATCCCCGACCTATTCGATTGATCGTTTTGACCTCTGGGTCTAGTTTACCGATGATACGAGGTGGACTTTTTATTGTTTGGAGTGTGAGCTTGCTATTGGTTAGTAAACCGTTTAGTGCGAACGTGGGGTACGGGACTCATTGTTAACACTTTACGGGTTCCTCTCCAAGAAGTTAGTGACACATTAGCCTCTGGGCGGCCAGTACTGGACCTCTGGGTCACCATGCCTCTGGGCAACCGTCTCTGGACACCTGCTCTATGGAGCAGTTTATTTTTCGGCATGCGCCTCTGGGCCTTTATCCTTCTGGGAAGGATCTTGCCGTCTCGCGCGTTCCGCATCTGTGCGAGTGATCGATCACAACTCTACAGTACTTGGCAACAACGACTCTGGTCGGTGCACGTGCAATATTGGTATTATTTGATAATTTTTATATCCATTCGAGTACCGCCATTCAGTGTTGGTTCTATGGAACCATACGATGTAAGTGCGATTGCCTTGTGGATTCACAGTGTCTCTGGACACTGCTTTTCAGTGTTGGATTTCATTGACTTTTCAGTATATCCCCATTGCTCTTTGGAGCATCGATCTTTGCTTGGGCATTGATTACAGACTCTAGTCACTCTTGGGATTATTGCCTATGGGCAACTTTATATAACTTTGGCTACGCCGATGATATGAGGCGATTTTATTTATTCATCACTTTGGTGCTGATATTCTCTTTGGAGATTTTTACTGTTGATTGATGATTAGGGACCGTCATTATATTCATGTGGTCCAAAATACTCTTCTCTTAGGAAAAGTGCTGTTTATTTATGTACCGCATTATTATATATCTCAGTTATTACTGATTGTTTAGCTAGCCTGACCCGAGTGTTTTCGCTCGGGTCAGACCGAGTTGTTTCAGGTTAGGTCTCTGGACTTAGCTTCTGTGCTTCCGCTTGGACATTATCTGCTATGCTGATAGAGAGCGCTTTTATTTGTCCACTATTCCGCTACTCTGTTATTATTCAGACTTTGATATGTACATATTTTTGACCCACATGTGTGGGCAGTGGCTTTGTACCCACTTATAGTATTTGGATCTGTATTGACGATGTATTGTTCTAGGATTTTATATCTGTTATGTGATTCTGTTCTGTGATGTTTTATCATTTATTATTATGCTTTGTCCTGATAGATCTTTAGCCATTTGTAATTTCGGTATAAGTATTTACCGAATATGTCGAACCACTTTAAAAAAAAATATAGATACCATCCTTTTGACGTATTCAGTAGATAGTTATAGCTTGATTACAAATGGTCGCTTCCACTATACTCTATTCTCCGCTTTAACAGACAGTATTACTCCCGTAATACTCTTTGTTGCAGTGGGTCTCAAAGTGGGGCGTTACAGCTTGGTATCAGAGCGAGGTTCAAAATTAAGCATAACAAACACAGAACAGACACGTAGTACAATACGTTATAATACGATCCAAATTGAACATATCCACCTTTAGATAAATAAGTTAGGAATATGTGTAGGAATCTATTATATTCCGTAATATTCCTTAATGAATTATCTATCTTTGAATCGTGCTTAACTAAATCTACCGATCATATGTTTAAAGAGTGTCCCAAGCCTCTTTTATGCCGCTATTGTAAGAAGGAGGGTCATCATTATTCCACTTGTCCTACTGCACCTCCTAGATCTGGCAAGCTTAATGCTGCCAAGGCTCCTAAATCTTCTGCTCAGCCTAAAGGTACACATCCTTCCGTTCTTGAAGGCTCTATTTTATTTCATGATAGATCTATTAGAGTTCTTTTTTATACGGGTGCCTCTCACTCATTCGTATCAAAGGAACTAGTTGATACATTATCTTTGGATGTTACTTGTTTAGTTTCTTCACTAAGGATTGTGAATCCCATCGACGGATCCACGACCCTTAGCTTGCTTTGTGAGGATATAGATATTGATCTTTGTGGATTTTCTTTCCGTGCGAATCTGCACGTTATGGAGTATTTGGGCTTTGACATGATTCTTGGCATGGATTGGCTCGCTCAGTACGACACCAAAATCATTTGTTCGGAGCAGATATTATTTATTCATCACCCTGACTCATCCTCTCCGTTGGCTATTGTTCTTCAAGATGTTAGGC
The DNA here is from genome assembly GCA_030737815.1 of Allium fistulosum. Lineage (NCBI taxonomy): Eukaryota > Viridiplantae > Streptophyta > Magnoliopsida > Asparagales > Amaryllidaceae > Allium > Allium fistulosum. Next base: position 800,769,757 of record CM060903.1, on the reverse strand, counting down.
TTTCTGATATTACTTTATTTGCTCTTGATTCACGAGATGAGAATGTGGACACATCTCGTATTCCTGTTGTTCGGGATTTCCCCGACGTATTCGAGCCAGTATCCGGACTGCCACCGAAGCAAGCTATTGAGTTCCGCATCGATCTCATCCCAGGCTCTCATCCAGTTGGGCGTCCTCCTACGAGAATGTCTACTAAGGAGAATGAGGAACTCAGGAAGCAGTTAGTTGAGCTTGAAGCGAAGCAGTTCATCTGATCCAGTTCTTCGCCATGGGGTGCTGTTGTGGTCTTCGTTAAGAAGCTCGATGGCTCTCTTAGGCTTTGCATTGACTATCGCAAGCTTAATGAGTTGACCATCAGAAATCATTATCCATTGCCACAGATAGACGATATGTTTGATCAGTTGAGCGGTGCGAAGGTCTTCTCTCAGCTTGAGCTTGCCACCGGATTCCATCAGCTAAGAGTCGCAGAAGACAACATTCCTCTTACAGCATTTCGCACTCGTTATGGTTCTTTTGAGTGGTTGGTCATGCCGTTCGGCTTGACGAACGCTCCGGCTTTCTTTGTCGATCTCATGAATCGAGTATTCCGGGAATACATCGATAGATTCGTTCTGGTTTTCATCGACGATATTCTTGTTTATTCTAGATCCGAGGCAGAGCATGCTCGTTATCTGCGGATCGTCTTGGATACTCTTCGTCAGCATCAGCTTAAGGCCAAGCTCTCCATGTGCCATTTTTGGGAGAGTAAGGTCAAGTTCTTGGGCCATATTGTATCATCTGAGGGTATTTCTATTGATCCTGCCAAGATTGAAGCTATTCAGAATTAGAAGCAGCCCGAGAACGTTCATGATATTCGCAGCTTCCTTGGTCTGGCGGGTTATTACCGTCGATTTATCAAGGATTTCTCTCGTGTTGCACTTCCCCTCACGACTCTGACTCGTAAGGGGGTTCGCTTTATTTGGTCTGATAAGTGTGAAGTTTCTTTCCAGCGATTGAAGGAACTTCTCACTCATGCTCCTATCCTTGTGGTTCCTGAGAATAACCAGGATCTTGTTGTTTACACCGACGCTTGTGGTAGCGGCCTCGGTGCTGTGCTTATGCAGAAGGAACGGGTAGTTGCTTATGCTTCTAGGCATCTACGTCCGAATGAGATTCGCTATCCGACTCATTATCTTGAGTTGGCAGCTATCGCCTTTGCTTTGAAGACGTGGCGTCACTTTCTATTAGGCGAACGCTTCACTCTTTACACCGATCATAAGTCGCTGAAGTATTTATTCAATCAAAAGGATCTCAATATGAGGCAACAGCGATGGCTTGGGTTTCTCGCCTCATATGACTTAGACATTCAGTATACCCCTGGCAAGGGTAATCGTGTGGCTGATGCACTCAGTCGCAAACACTCGGCAGTAGTTTCTATGATGATAGCCGAGTGGGATATTCTTGAGACTCTTTCTACGTGTGATATTCGAAATCGAGTACCGTCTTCTGATCCTCAGATCTTGCTATTCAGCTTGGAAGCTCGACCTATTCTATTGGATCGCATTGCCCATGCTCAGCGGCAGGATCCAGACTTGTTGCGATATATTCATCTCCTTGAGTCGGGATCCAGTGATGAGACATTGTCGGATTATTCTATTGATTCTCATCGGTGTCTTCGCAGGAAGAACCGTATTTTGGTACCATCTGATTCATCACTTAGGCGTGACATTCTAGACGAGTGTCATCGCACTAAGTACACTATTCATCCTGGGTCGAGCAAGATGTATGCCGACATGTGTCGTCTATTTTATTGGGAGGGCATGAAGAGTGATGTTGCAAGTTATGTAAGTCGTTGCATGACTTGTCAACAGATCAAAGCTGAGCATCAGCGTCCATCTGGTCTTCTTCAGCCGCTAGAGATTCCATTGTGGAAATGGGATCAGATATCCATGGATTTTATTGACGGTCTGCCTCGATCGAGGTCAGGCCATACTTCTATTTGGGTCATAGTCGATCGCTTGACCAAACCAGCTCATTTCATTCCTATTAAGTCCACTCGGACTACTCCTCAGCTTGCCAAGTTATATGTGAAGGAAGTCGTTCGACTTCATGGCATTCCTAGCTCTATCGTCTGTGATCGAGACACTATCTTTACTAGTCACTTCTGGAAGTGCCTACAGTCAGCTTTGGGCTCAAAGCTGAATCTCTCGACTGCTTATCATCCTCAGACCGACGGTCAGACGGAGAGGGTGAATCGTGTTTTGGAGGATCTTTTGCGCTGTTGTATTCTGGATTTCGGAGGTAGTTGGGAGGATCACTTACCGCTTGTAGAGTTCTCCTACAACAACAGCTTTCAGTCTAGTATCGGCATGGCACCTTTCGAGGCTCTCTACGGAAGGCCATGTCGCTCTCCTGCTTGTTGGTTAGAATCTGGCGAGAAGCTCCTTCTTGGTCCAGATTCAGTTCGGGAATCTTCTGAGAAGATTATTCTTATCCGTCAGAGAATGGAAGAGGCACAGGACCGCCAGAAATCCTACGCGGACAACCGTAGGAAGCCTCTTGAGTTCTCCATTGGCGATTCTGTCTTTATTCGGGTTTCTCCCATGAAGGGGGTTGTGCGTTTCAGCTCTACAGGGAAGTTGGCTCCTCGCTATGTTGGACCATTTCCTATCACGGAACGCATCGGCCCCGTGGCTTATCGGGTGGCTCTACCTGCTCGCTTCTATGGAATACACGACGTGTTCCATGTTTCCCAGCTTCACATGTGTGTCCGCGATCCTGATTATATCATTGAGCCGCATGTTGTGCCTGATTTAGAGATCTTACCCGATCTATCTATGGAGCAGCAACCTCTTCGTGTGCTTGATTCGGAGATCAGACGTCTTCGAAATAAAGAGGTTCCGCTTGTGAAGATTCAATGGTCGTCTAATCCTAAGGACTGCACTTGGGAGACCAGAGAATTTATCGAGCGTACTTATCCTGGTTTTCTTTCTTCTTCCGGCACGGGTGAGCATCTATATTTTATCTTCTGTATTCCTTTTGTGGATTAGATGTTATAGACGACTTCTATATATAAGGAATTGCGGGGACGCAATTTTCTTAAAAGGGGGAGTCTGTAAAAACCCTGAGATTGCAATTACCGAATAATAAATTAAAATTATGATTTTAAGTTGAAAAGGGAGCTAAACAAAAATTTTGGGAATTTAAATTTGCAATTGGTTTGCAAATTAAAGTATTTTGGGTTTAAAATGGGGAAATTAATATTTTTGGAATTTAATATTTAAAAGGGGAATTTTTAATGTGATAATGGGTTTAATTGGCTAATGAGACAATTATATGGTTTTAATTAAAATTAGGATGCCACTTAGGATTTTGTTCACATGATAACCTTAGGAAAATAAACTAAGTCCTAATGGGTTTTAAAACCTCTTACCATGACCCATAAACCAACCCACACCTATATAATATCTCAAACCCCTCCCATAAACCCTAACCCTCCTCTTCATAAATTCCTAAACCTAGATCTAAACATAATTAATGGCCTCCCTTTAGAAGATCCATCTCCTTCTCTTCATAATTAAACTAGTTTAATCTTTGAAAGGTAATGCAATCTCTCCTATTCCCTAATCTTTCTTAATCCTTATTTTATCTCTTCCATCTTGTGTAATCTTTGTTTTGTTTTTGATTTTGGGTCCTTGAAGTTTCATGATCTTATGCTTTGGGATTGAGGAATTGGCTTGCTTGATATTGTGCACACTAACTATTTGATCCATTGCTTCTTTGAGGTAATTACTATTGATTAGTGATTATTGCTAGTAGTGATTATTGCTAGTAGTGATTATTGCTAGTTAAAATTTTGGTGAAAATTTGTTGCCAAAAACTGAAAAAAAACACCCCTAAATCACTAAAAATCAACAAAATAGTTGGCTGGAAATTGCTTCAGCCTGAAACAGGCTGAAATAGTGATCTGGGTGCACCAGAACAGGCCTGGGTTGCACGCAGGCTAATGCAGGCTAGCCCAGTTGGGCTAGTCAAGAACAGGCCAGCCCCCTAAGGGGCTGGCGCATGATATTCCACCCAGCCCACGCGGGCTGGGCATGGAATTTATCCCCAGCCCGCCTGGGCTGGGGCATACGGGCGCGGGCCTTGGCCCGCGTCCTATATCCCCAGCCCAGGTGGGCTGGGGCATGTGTTATCTCCCCAGCCCAGCCGGGCTGGGCAGGCTGACGCGGGCCGAAGCCCGCGTCCAAAAAAGAAAAAAAACCTCTTCTCCTGTTTTCAGATTTTTACCTCCACTTCGCGATGCCGCCACGATCGCATCCGAAGTCGGAATTCGACGTTTTTGGTCTTGTTGGAAAGGTGGAGTTTCGAACTCCATCTCTGGAAAGTTTGGGCAACATCGGAGTTCATTTGGTACTTCGAATTTTGTGTCAAAGTTGAACTCTGGTCGTTGTTGGTAAACAGTATGAATCTTTTTCTGGGTCCAACTTTGAGATGTCGCTGCCACTTCGTCTCAACTCGGAATCCAGAAATTATTTTTGCATCTTAAAGTAGGGATGTTGGACTACATGTCTGTAAATTTTCATGACATTTGGACACCGTTTTCTAGTCCAAATAAATTGCCGAACTTGGGTTCGCAGCTGTTTTTGAATGTTTACAAACACGTAGAATATTTTTCAGTGATTTTCTGGTTTTATTGATTTCTTTGATATTTGTCTCTAGATTTCGTACACGGGTTTTATGAATCATTTTCAAAAGATTTTTCACTCCTAAATGGCTTTAGAAATTATTATATAATATTATTTTTAATTATTAAATTAATTACTCCATAATAGGAGAGTTTTCAAAAGCCGTTCTAAAGTGATTTCAAAATCAATTATAAATCCTTTTCGCACCATTATTTTCTATAATAAAAATCTCACACTCACTTTTTAGCACGTCGAGCGAAGTGGAAAGGTGCTTAAACGGTTAGGAAATCTCTGGCTTATAGAACCGTGTGTATTTTCTTTCCGGTTAATCCCCGCCTATTCGATTGATCGTTTTGACCTCTGGGTCTAGTTTACCGATGATACGAGGTGGACTTTTTATTGTTTGGAGTGTGAGCTTGCTATTGGTTAGTAAACCGTTTAGTGTGAACGTGGGGTATGGGACTCATTGTTAACACTTTACGGGTTCCTCTCCAAGAAGTTAGTGACACATTAGCCTCTGGGCGGCCAGTAGTGGACCTATGGGTCACCACGCCTCTAGGCAACCGTCTCTGGACACCTGCTCTATGGAGCAGTTTCTTTTTCGGCATGCGCCTCTGGGCCTTTATCCTTCTGGGAACGATCTTGCCGTCTCGCGCGTTCCGCATCTGTGCGAGTGATCGATCACAACTCTACAGTACTTGGCAACAACGACTCTGGTCGGTGCACGTGCAATGTTGGTATTATTTGATGATTTTTATATCCATTCGAGTACCGCCATTCAGTGTTGGTTCTATGGAACCATACGATGTAAGTGCGATTGCCTTGTGGATTCACAGTGTCTCTGGACACTGCTTTTCAGTGTTGGATTTCATTGACTTTTCAGTATATCCCCATTGCTCTTTGGAGCATCGATCTTTGCTTGGGCATTGATTACAGACTCTGGTCACTCTTGGGATTATTGCCTATGGGCAACTTTATATAACTTTGGCTACGCCGATGATATGAGGCGATTTTATTTATTCATCACTTTGGTGCTGATATTCTCTTTGGAGATTTTTACTGTTGATTGATGATTAGGGACCGTCATTATATTCATGTGGTCCAAAATACTCTTCTCTTAGGAAAAGTGTTGTTTATTTATGTACCGCATTATTATATATCTCAGTTATTACTGATTGTTTAGCTAGCCTGACCCGAGTGTTTTCGCTCGGGTCAGACCGAGTTGTTTCAGGTTAGGTCTCTGGACTTAGCTTCTGTGCTTCCGCTTGGACATTATCTGCTATGCTGATAGAGAGCGCTTTTATTTGTCCACTATTCCGCTACTCTGTTATTATTCAGACTTTGATATGTACATATTTTTGACCCACATGTGTGGGCAGTGGCTTTGTACCCACTTATAGTATTTGGATCTGTATTGACGATGTATTGTTCTAGGATTTTATATCTGTTATGTGATTCTGTTCTGTGATGTTTTATCATTTATTATTATGCTTTGTCCTGATAGATCTTTAGCCATTTGTAATTTCGGTATAAGTATTTACCGAATATGTCGAACCACTTGAAAAAAAAATATAGATACCATCCTTTCGACGTATTCAGTAGATAGTTATAGCTTGATTACAAATGGTCGCTTCCACTATACTCTATTCTCCGCTTTAACAGACAGTATTACTCCCGTAATACTCTTTGTTACAGTGGGTCTCAGAGTGGGGCGTTACAATAACCATCTTAGAAAATATATCAAAACATAGTCTCAGAAAAACTGTACATAGTCATATACAGAGTACATAGAAATACCACTCATGTTTGATAAAAGAAATACAGAGCACTAGTAAGATAGAAAATTACATGGAAAGTAAATACTCGCCTCTCCACGTACTAAAATCAGCTCAAATTACTTGCTACCCAGTCCTCCTGTAGTGGGGAAAGAAAAGAAAAAGGGTAGGTCAAACAAAAGTCTGGTAAATGAGTACATGTTTTATATATGGTGATCATGTGCAGTTGACTTTAATCCTACTCTATGTGACATAGGGTGTTCTACAAATGATCGTGCATTCCTATGGTCCTTTACTTAAGTGTTTTTATTTAGCACACACTTAATAACAACTTATGCATGCTCCTACAAGGATCTAAGTAGGGATCTAACCTCAATAACCAATGACTGGCCGTCGCTACTAGAGCTACTTAACGTATGATCATCCTACAACTTTCCCATATGGGACTACATCTCACATTACGTCTACGCATGACTATCGCACATAGTTTTCCCTATAATTACCACATGGGAATAAATTTCCCACAGCTACCACTACACGTACTCCAACTAAGCATCGAGCTGGAGCCCACAATGTCGACTCATCGAAGTGTCTCATACATCTATGTCCACTTCCCGAATTGTAGTATACGCCTCTTATTGCACGTGTCCAGATCCATCAACAATAAAGTATCACATCATGTCAAAATCTATGAAAACCAAAGATTCCCATTGTGCGTAGCCCACACACTTCAACTTTAATGACCTGTCTTTTTGGACGGTTTAAATCGACGATAAACCACACACGTCAAACTCAAACCATTCAAAAGGGCAGATTATTATGGGGTAAATAAGAAAAAGCAGAGAAAGAAAAAAAAACAAATACAGAATCTCGCAGCGGAATGACAAAATATAATAATCTAATAAACAGCTCATGAAGCTGTTTACAAATAACATTGATTAACCTTTATAATACAGATCAGAGTTACATAAAACAAGAATAAATAATAAATAAATGCAGCAGAACAACATGATGCAGTGGAATAAATATAGTAAATAATAATAGTAAAAAATCTTCGTCTTCGTCCTCCAGAAAGCAGTCTTCGATACACTAAAAAGCTCAGACTGACCCGAGCGAATTGAAAAGACAAAACACTCGAGTCAGAACTAAAAGATCTTATGTAAGTTAAATCAACAGTAAATAAATATGAGTGTAACAGCGTGAGAGATGTTTGCGGGGTTTGACATCTCCTATCCAGTGTCTAACATGAGTGCAATAACTTAAGAGATGTTCGGGATTTACATCTCATAAGGATCCGTTAAACTATCTACTATGTAGTACAATATGCTATTATAATAGTGTCTACATTAAAGTAAATTATTAAAATAGCGTTAAGGCGTTACCCATATCCCCTTAACACATTTTATATATTCCCATAGTCTATACAGTACCGTACGCTCCTCCATGAGGTTTACCCAGAGAGCACTCCATAGGTATGGTACAAAACAAACTCGTAGAAGGCGCAATAGGGCATGTGAACATGGCACTCGAGGCAATGCTAGGGTAGATATACCAATTGCGGATCCGGACTGGTGGTAACGCATAGCAGCTACTACCGCACAACTCGGAACACACTCCCATAATCAAAATCGAGGGGTGGCCACCAAATCATCACAAAGTCATAATATGGTATCGAAGAAATGTGTCCGATCGAAGGTGCGACCTCACTTGGCCCGGCATGGCTCCTATTTTAGTCATATCTAAGCTAACTCATGGGAGTCAGGGTCACGTAAATACCTCATACAGAATCGTTCGCCAAACCATCCTACTTCATTTCTAGAATCTCCACCACGTACATAGTTGTTAAAGTGGTTTTCGGTATTGGCAGAGAGTATGAAAATATTCGATCCCGATCTCTTTAACAACCAAACGCTTATTTCACACTGGTTGGTTCTTTTACATTTCAAAAAGTCAATTCATAATTGATAACAAAATATCATATTCTCAAAACCATACCATTTTCTAAATCACGTTCACTTCCAAAATCATTCACTTCCAAAATCATATTCACTTTCAAAATCATATTCACTTTTGCATTTATCGATAAGATAGGTTAATTAAATCCTCGTTCCAAAATCATCATATTTACTCAAATATGTCATTTCACAAAAAGGTATCAATTCCAAATTCCAACTTAGGTTGTATCATCATCAAGGATATAAATATAAATACTTCAACTTTACACGGTCTGAAATTTTAGAAAATAGTTTAGATAATCATAAATAGTTTTAATAGTTTTAAAAAATAGTTAAAATAGATTAAAATAGTCTAAATAGTAAAAATAATTTAAATCGGTTTAAATTTTATTTAATTAGATTTAAAATGATTTAAATAGGTATAAATAGATTAAATAGATTTAAAATAGATTAAATAGTTTTAAAATAGATTAAATAGGTTAAAATACTTTAAATAGATTTAAAATATATTAAAATATATTAAAATGCTTTAAATGGATTTAAAATAGATTAAAATAAATCAAAATACTTTAAATAGATTTAAAATGGTTTAAAATAATTAGAATAGATATATTTAGTTTAAAAGTTGAAAATCTTAATAATTTAGAATTGTAAAGAACATTTTACAGTTTATAATAAGAAAATAAATTTGAAATTAACATCAAATTTAACCATTTCTTCCATTTCAACCAATCTGGACCATATCCAAATTTCAATCAAAACCCAATTTTACGTCTTGAAATATCAATTTTAGCTATTCCAATTCCAATAGTTTTCAAAGTTACAAAATTTCAATGTTTCAATAAAACAATTTCGATAATTTCATTTATACTTCAAAATCAACTTTAGAATTTCAATGTAAATCCTTTAAATAATTACTTAAAACAATTCAATTTATATAAATCAAATTTCTATTTCAAACATTATTTAACTGGGTTCAAGGTTAAAGATTTAAAATCATTTAATTTAACCAATCTGGTGTCCATATATAATTTTCTACCTCATGGTCAAGTGATACAAATATTTATCATTTCAATCCGCAAATATTTAAATTTCCGGGTATATATCATTTCAACCTGCAATCCCGAATTAAATTAAAATCCATAAAATCGCTCGAGTCTATCATTTCAACCCATAACGATTTTCCCTGATCCATAGATCGTTCGGGTATGTATCATTTCAACCCATAGGGAACTTGTAGTGCTATACAATATAAAATATAACATCCAGTCATCCAATATCAACAATCAAATATCCATCACAATCATCATCCAAATCAACTAATAAACATCAATAGATAACCGATTATCATCAACAGGTATTAAATTGACAATTAAATTCAATATTAAATTAAAAGATGATTAAATGCAATAAAAGTCAAATTTAACGAGAATGACAATTTAAACATACCAAACATCAATCAAATAATTTCTAATCACATCATAAATTTAATTTAACTAACATGAGAAAAATCTAGTAGTTATGAATGGGTCAAAACACTCACCTTTGATTTCAAATCGATTAGAAATTCAAAATAAGGTACAAAATTCAACTGTCTTAGAATTTGACCAAACTAATTCCATAATGTCCGAAATTTCGATACGATCGCAGTAGAGAAAACTGCGTGTGAATTCGACCTCGTACGTACAAGATATGACGATTAGAAGTTTACACGATTTAAATAAAAGAAAATAAATATATACGCGTACGTTACCTGCCACGTCATCGCTCCTATACGCAACCGAAACCCTAGCCGCATCGTTCGAAAATGAGCCGCCACCATCTCCTCGAATTCCCGACCACCACACGCACCTCCACAATGATCAGACCTTGCCAACGCCAATGCCACGTCGAGCCGCCCCCTCCAAGTGGTCGCGGCCACCTCTGGTCGTACGACTCACGTATGCCACCGTGAAGAGGAAGTTGCCGATTCTGGCGATTTTGATGACCATCTCGACGAACCAAATACACAGATGAGTGTTGCTCTTCGACCTCTACGACACTGCACTTCCCGATCGAGCCATCGTTGAAGATCCACCGTTAAAAACGATAACCCAATATGAACGGCCGAAAACAAATCACTGATTTGTGGACAAATGGCGATTCGATTGCAAAAACGAATCACACCAGTGAATTACGCTTGTCGAGAGCTTCGAATTGATATATAACATGATAGGCTTTTGAGGAGTTTGATTTTGAAATTGGAATAGGGTTTTGAAATTGGAATCTGTTTCTGCCATTGAAAAGAAGAAGTAGACAGATGAAATTGTACGTACTGAATAAGAAAATGACTGCTAGGGTTTGAGAGAAAAACTATTTATATAACCGAGGTCTAATAAGAAAATAAACACATATCGGATTGGTACGAACGACCATAACGACCCGAAAAGCCCGTTCTGCCTCCGAAACGAAAGTGGGTCATCCCATATATCAAAATTGATGTTTTCGATAGTTTTAAACTCAATGGAACATGTTTCAAGTCCTAATTCCACCATATGAAGAAGTTAGCTTTAAAATCAGCTTATTTCAAATTGATTTCAATTAAATTGATTTCTACGCGTTTCGAGTTCGTACGATCAAACGACAAGTCTGATCGCTACGAAACTATAAATCCTATAATAATTCACTGTTACGGATCCGATGAAACCGGTTTCGTTGAAATCTGAGATAGTTGCCAAAATGACTATTTTCACGTTAATTAAATAAATTATTATTAAATTGATTAAATCACTTTTTAATTTCGAAACTTATAATTAACCGATTTTATCATTTTTGGTTACTTAGACATTTACAACAATTTAAAACAAATTCACATATCAATTCACTATTGACTATTAAACAAATTACAGTGTTCAATTTCAACTGTAATTAAATCTAATTAATTATAATTTAATTCCAATAAATTGATTTAATTTGATTTCAATCTTTTTATTCAATCAATTATTTACTCTATAGACATACTTAACATTTTTTTATATCCTATTACACTAATATTCTACAATTATCATCTTTTACCATATTAATTGTAGTATTTCAATTACATTGAATTTTTGTCGATTTTATTATAATTTAAAATTTCAATAAATTAATTTATCTTTGTTTCACTCTTTTATTAAATCAATTATTGCCTTGTGAATATAATTAACATTGCTGTATATTTTATTACATTCACATTTTACAGTTGTCGTCTTAACTCATAATAAAGTAACATTCAATTTCATTTAATTGCAATTGATTTTAAATTTGATTCAACAGATTAAATAATTTGGTAATAAATGACAATCGTTATCTTTTCTTAATTTAATAACATTTATAAGTTTGTTATCTACACACAAATGTTATAGTTATTTACACAACACTAATTTTTTTCAATTACAATTAATTACTTACTATTTCATTAATTAATACAACATTTAAGTTATCAATTACTCTTTAATCCAATTATCAATTCATACACACATTATTACAATTAATTTACAATCTATAACCAATTATAACTTTTAATCATTTCAATTAATTGGAATTACATTTAAAGCAGTTATCAATTACCTTAAATTAATACTACTACATTTTATTCTAGTTATATTCTTATTACTAAATCACAAATTTTTATTTCTTCTAACATTAAACCACCAAACTTTATTAAATTAACTATTTTTAATTATCAAAAATTACGGGTCGCTACATCATCATGAATCAGTCAATACTACATGTCCATAAGAATCTGATGTGAGTTCCATTCACGATAGAATCACCCCAAGTCGAATAATCAACTCTATATTGGGTAAAGAGCATTTACTCAACCACGCAACGTCCTAGCGTCAACTTATAAGGAACCGGCTTCCACACTATTTCTAACAACCACATATGTATATAATATAGCTATACATGCTGCTAATATTTTTATTTTAAACTTGGGCCTTAGGCCGAGGTTCAGATAATGCATTTGAGCCATTAATCGGTCGATCACTAAATACTACCGGTCGATCGCTTGTGGTCGACCACTCAGAGTGAACGGTCGACTGGTTGTAGTGTAAATTTTAGGGTTTTCTATTTTCTTTATCAGATTTTAATTAGTTATTAATTCCATTAGTTCTGGACTTCCACAGTGAACCCTAAGTATCAATTTACAGTAATTAGTCTTTGCAATTTATCTTACTTTTTATCACTACAACAAATTTTGCTATTCATTACGCCAATAGATACCTTAGTATTGTGAAGCGCTATTAATTAACTTAAACTCTTTATTATTTTACTTCACTTCTCTATGCTACACAACATAACGCTTTGCTTGTGCAAAACAAATCAAACCCTCGCTCTAAATATTTCGCTTCCCCCCTTAACTCAGAGATAACAATTTACCATTTTCATTCAAACCTAAATTGAAACCCATGAGAAGAAAGTTAAAAACACATCCACGTCCAGCTGTTTCAATCCAAATCCATGACTTATAAAAAATGAAGCCCATAGTTGATTCGAAGAAGTGTCGCGTAATTGGATTTGAGGTGAGCATTCGATTTTATGTCTGATTTTATTTTATTTTGTTCTCATTTTGTTCGATGTTGTTCGATTTTTTCTCATGTTGTTCGATTTTATTTGATTTATTTGAAACCCATTTTGTTTGATTTTTAGTTGCATTCAATTTGTTCAATTTTCGCTTTGCATTTAATTTAAGAAACCCATTTTGTTCGATTTGCATTCTCTTTTCCGTTGCGTTCAATTTGCGCTCAATTGGATTTGAACTGACGCGTACATTTTGTTCCAGTTAAGCCGAGTTTTGATTCTTAGCACCATAAAAATTATTGAATGGGTTTTGATTTACTTTACAGCGATAATGTTTGAAGAATTAAAGGTTTTGTCCTTTTTATTAATGGTTGTGACTCATTTGCTACAAAAAGATAATTAATGTAACAACATACGGCTTAGTGCAAATATTTTTTTTACATGATACACTACATGTGAGAGATTGTATAAATTTGTTCTTGAGGAAAATAAAATGCACAATCGGGCATGAAAATTGAACCAGTCATCAAATTGACCTACCTCAATCAATTGGTGATTAAGATATTGAGCAATAACTACCAAGTAATGATCAGAATGACAACTTTTTTTGTAATTTGATTTGAAAATTTAAACTTAAGCTATTTGACAATGATAATTGTGAAACTAAACTAATATCTCAATATTCACAAAATATGACATTTTCTATACTTTAGAACAAATCAGAAGCACCCTTTAGTATAAAGGCGGAAGTAAAAAACAACAAAATGTACATTTTTGGATACTTTAGCATAAAAGTTTACATGAAGCGCCAGTGGAAGATGTATGATACCAAAGTTTATTTTGTTGCTGTTATGGTTGAATCAAGCCGAACAATCTTACCACTCAACTATATTCTGCGTAATCAAACTAATAACTCTTTTCTGGTCATTAATTGGATTTTCGATTTGTGTTCAATATGCATTTTATGGTAAATCTTATAATGTATTTCTCCATATATTTTTTTAAAATTTAACCGACCCTTTTGTGGAATCTTTTAATGATTGGTGTTCTTAAATTCCTAATTATCTTGATCATTAATCCATATTCTTCATATTTAGAAACTTGCTTGTTTCCACATTATATATGTCGATAAAAAAGGATTGATGCAGTATTTTAAACCATGTTTAATTTGAGAAATAAAAAATATTTGATATTAAAACTAATATTTATGAGTGTTTGACTTGTCATTCTTGTTCTTCTTTCGTATGCTTGTCAATAGCTTGATATTTTTAGGAAGATGTAATAATGTCACATGTATGCATTCAAATGTTTTACTACGTTAAGTTGAAAAAGTAATTATGTTTTGTATGCTAACCTTATTTTTTTGCATGTCTTTGGTTCAATAAATTAAGCTATTGGTAGTCGTTCAATGCACATTGGATTGTGATTTGTTACTTAAGTAAGCTCATTTTAAATTTGCTCTACTCATATCAAAATTTTCCATTTCTTTTCTTGTGAAATCCATGTCTTTGGTTCAATAAATTAAGCTATTGGTAGTCATTCAAGTACACTGAATTGTGATTTGGTACTGCAGTTGCTTAGGCAAGCTTTTTTTAACCCTGCTCCACTCATATCAAAATTTTCCATTTCTTTTCTTGTGAAACCCAAGTACTTGAAAATACAATTATTTCCGAATATTTTAGCAGATTTGAAATTGTATATAGTTACTGTGTATTTCACAGTGATTTCTGCTTTGTGTTGACTTTATTTGTAACCATTCATTTTACAAGACAAAATAGATTATATTATTTCTAGAAGTTGGAGAACTTAATTTATGAGGCTTATGTTTAGTTCTAATGCTATTATCTCTAGAGTTTGTTGACATTGCTGGATAGTAAGGGTTATGTTTTCATCTACAACAATTTATTTAGTTCTTTTCTTTGGATTAAATAAATGAGCTGTTGATACATGCTATATAAAACTGAATAACAATTACCATATTTTTGACCCAAGAACTACAGTAATACAAGTTATCATGACTGTTTGTCCTTGGAACACATTTTGTTGAAAAAAGAAGACTATTTTGAAACATTGATCACCTTCACCATTGCTTAAGTTCCCACCCAAAAAGATTTTTTCGATCCATCAATCAAACAAACAAAAAGCCTTAATCCTTGGTAAATTATCAACTTCCACCAGCTGTCTCTTCAACGGTGGATTTGGGACAACGCAGTCAACTTTCATTCTCTCTCTAAACCCATAAGCCGACAATTCAGCTTTTGTATAAGCTTTAAGTAAGGTAGTGTACATTTTTAATTATGCTACATACTCATCTTGCCTCACCTTATTGAATATTTGTTCAGCATTACGGAATTTCAAATCAAAAACAAGTTTGGAATTTTAGGTATTTTTGTATTACTGTTGATTATTTCTTTTGTACAAAATATAAGAACATAAAAAATATAGAAAATGTATTTAAATCTCTTATTTCAGGCATTAAGTGAGAAGAAAAAAGCTATTAGACGCAGACAGTTGCCACACACATGCATCCTTTAAGGAATGACTTGACTAGCTGAAGATTTGGTAAGAAAAATAGTAGTTTTATTTAATGTAATATTTATGAACTTCTTAGTTAATACGATTTGTTATTTGATGTAAGCTTATAGTTCTGAGAATTCATCTCTTGGTATCGAAGCACTAAATGAGAGGTCATATGCCGCTAATTATCATTGCAATTTTCAGATGAATCAATCGTAAGTTTTATCTTTTTTTGATTAATGTGTCTACCCCTTTCACATAGATAGTAAGAGAATCGCTAAGAATGGCAACAATTATATCTTGGTTTCCAAGAGTTGCTCTAAAAGATTTCCAAATTGAAGGTTAGATGTTATATTAAGTCAAATACAGGATTTATTGTTGTTGTTATATCTGAAACATTTATATATTTCAGTAGTAACTGGGCTTCATATAAAGAAAGGCTGGGTAGTGAATAAAGATGCAAGGGCTATACACTTCAACCCGGACCTGTATGACGAACCATTGAAGTTCAGACCATCACGATTCGATGTACATACCCATGTTTGCATATATGGCAGTTTTTAACTGATGATTTGAAATAAGAAGTAGTGATTTTTCCTTCTTTTTTTGTTCACTAGAAAGATCTAAAATCATATAACTACTTTGCTTTTGGTGTAGGGGGGAGGACTTGCTTAGGAATGAACTTGGCAAAAAATATGATGTTGATATTCCTACATCGACTAGTTACAACTTACAGGTATGTTTTCCTGGTTTTCCAATCTGGTCAAAGCTGTGAACCATTCCTCTTTTATTTTTTTCTCTTTTTTCTTTTTTTTAATGGAAACAGTATATAGTATATACAATGTTATATACATGTTGTGGGTGGAACATTTATGCTACTCGTTTTGCTTACATTTTATACATTGCAACTGATGTGTGGTGATTTTGTTTGCTTGAGTTTGTTTTGGTGTATCGGTGAACATTTATGCTTCTATAAACTACAACTTTCCTTTTATGGAAAACTACATTTTTTCTTGATATTATGTGCAGACATTTACAATCATTACTGGCTTTCATTCATCATTTACAATCCTTTGTGGCTTCATCGTAATTTTTCATTTCCACTCTAGGTGAAATTATTATATATGTGAAATTTTTGTAAAGATTAGGATGTGAACCTTACTATTTGAATCCTGGAGTTGAAGTATGTTTATAACTAGTGATAGAAACGAGAAAGAAGCAACTTATATTAAAGCATGTAGATTACTATTAATAGTAGCTAATTTAGATTACTTCATATTTTATGATTAATATATCTTCTCTTTTGAATATCACTTATCCTTTAACAAAATTTTAGCAATGATATACCTAACATTTGGAAATAGTTAACTATCTAGCTTCAGCCCTGGATGCAGTATTTAATTGGAAAATAACGCCTTTGAACATAGGGTTGAGATTATGTAGCCAATGATAAAGTGTTTGGCATAAAATATGCAAAAGTAATTCAGGTGAAGTATCGGTTTCCATTTGCAATTGAGAGATTTTAGTCATGGAGAGAAGCAAAGAGTAGGTGCCGCTATTGATATTCTAATTCGCCAAAGACAAATATAGAGCTAACTGTCACTAATCTAGCTATAAATAAATATATATTTTTAATTAAGTTTTGTTCTTTGGAATCTAAGACCACCACTAACACCAAAGAATACTGTATTCTATTTGATTAACCTGAAACCAGTGGTCTCATGGCAAAGTTGTATGAGGAAGTAGCTCCCTAGTCATAATGAAACTAATTATAATGTTGTGTCACACTTAATGTTAATATATGCTGTACTTTAGGCATGGACGCTAAATCTAAGGTTTATGCATCTACTAGCTGATCAAGAGTTAGAGTGAACATTCTCTCTTACTCCGTAGAATAATTGTTAGTATTAGTTATTGTTTGACAACTTGCTATAATGCTATGATGGAGAACATTCTTTCTTCCTCTGTATTATTGCTCTATTACTGTTGTTATGACTCAGAATTAGGTCAATCTCACTTGTGCTTGATCATCCGAGTTGTTTTGCTAATTGTTATATTTATTTAGACCAGTATGCTTAGTTTCCTACTTATATATGCCTTTATGCTGATAAAAATCATATTGTTATTGAGTTTAAAGTTTCTTTTAAAATAAAAGTTTCACTCAAACATCAGTAGCAATGGAAGCATCTAACTGAATATTCTTAAAAAGCAGTGGAGTCTTCCTGCACATCTCTAAGGTATGTATTATTTTTCAAACATGCATGCTTTCTACTAAAATTAGTATATATGACTAGCTTATCAATGCACTGTAAGATTTTGTAATTAGTTCATTAAATTGTTTCATCCCACTTCTGAATCTTCCCTGATTTCTTCGAAACCTCTTTACTTGTTTCAGTTGCTTGTGATGGTAGGTCGAGCTTTATTTACCAACCTGTTTGATGAAATTCATTTCCAACTTGATGCACTCTGGGTGTTTGCCGAATTGCCTAGGTATAACACTCTACTACGACTATACAATCATCGTTTTACCGCATAAAACAAGACCTTCCTTTTACGATTCCTTTCCACCGTTTGCCCTCATGCTAGCCACATACTATTGTGATTTGGTTTACTTGTTAGTAAATTGAAGGTGCCTAGTTTACAGGTAAGCATATATACTATCTTGTAGATATTATAAATATTGTAGTTATTACTAAATTAAGAAAGGTTTATGAAGTGAATTTTTTCCATAAAAGAGAAATTATGCACTATCCCTACATAATCTTGGTGTATCGGTGAACAGTATATCTCAAAAACTACAATTTTCCTTGATATTCTGTGCAGACATTTACAATCATTACTGGCTTCCATTCATCCCTTTGCTCTTTAGTCGTATTCATCCTTGATAATGCTTTGCAAATATATATTTATCATTTTCTAAACTTAGTAATACGAATAAAATTTCTAGGTTTATATAATAATAAATATATTTAGCTAAGTTTTATAAAAAATTAACTAAATTTATATATATAATAATAATAATAATAATAATAAATTAACTAAGATTATAAAAATTAACTTTGTGTATTAGATTATATAAAATATAAATAAGCTTATAAAAGTAACTAAGTTGATAGTAACAATAATAATTTAGCTAATGTTTATAAAAATTAACTAAGTTTATAATACTAATAATAATAAAATGATAATTAACTAAGTTTATAAAAATAACTAAATTTATTTATATAATAATAATTACTAATGTTTATTAAAATTAACTAATTTTATAATAATAATACTAACAACAACAATCATAAATAATAACAATAACAATAATAGATTAACGATAAGTTTTATAGAAACTAACTTAGCTTATAATATTAATGATACCAATAAGAATAATAATAAATTATAAAATATTAAGTTAATTAAGTTTTATAAAAATTAACTAAATTTATATAATAATAACATAATAATAATTACTAATGTTTATGAAAATTAACTAATTTTGTAATAATAATACTAACAACAGCCATAAATAACAATAAATTAACTATAAGTTTTTTAAAAAAAACAAACTAAGTTTATAGTAATAATGATACTAACAACAACAATAATAAATTATAAAATATTAACTAAGCTAACAAAGTTTTATAAAAATTAACTTACTTTATATAATAATAATAATTAACTAAGTTTATAAGAATTAACTAAATTTATATAATAACAACAATTAACTAAGTTTATAAGAATTAACTAAATTTATATAATAACAACAATTAAATAAGTTTATAAAATTTAACTAAATTTATGTAATAATACAATAATAATAACTAATGTTTACGAAGATTAACTAATTTTACTACTACAACAACAATGATGAAACAGTAATAAATTAACTATAAGTTTTATAAAAACTAACTAAGTTTATAATATTAATGATAATAAATTATAAAATATGAACCAAGTTGACTAAGTTTTATAAAAATTAACTAAATTATAGAATAATTTTAATAATAATAATAAAATTAAAATTATAAAAATTAACTTAATTTATTATGTTATATAAAAATTAAATAAGCTTATAAAAATTAACTAAGTTGATAATAATAATAATAATTTAACTAATGTGTATGAAAATTAACTAAGTTTATGATAATAATACTTTATTTTGTATTTATAAAGTGTATCCTATCTTAGGTATATATGATTCATAGTGTTTCTTTAGCAATTGACATGTTTTTTTCCTTTTTATTTTTCCAATAATTACTTTCAATCATTCTAAATTCTTTCATAAGTTTAGTAACATTTTATGTAGTCGGTAGTTGTATGGGTGCATGGTGGTTTATATATGAATTTAATCAATGACCAAATAATTATTATTATTTATGCATGCAAACAACTATATTAAATACGAATTAAATCAATTTAGTTGATTATATCAAATGCAAATAACGCGTTACATATACTGGAAGGTGTTAGCCTATCATTTTATAGACTGAGATCACTTTTCTCAGCTTCCCGTGTTTCATCAATTTATTTCAAATTTTGTTAATTATATTATTTTATTAACGCATGAATTATCTTTGATTAAAAATTATTGAGGATGGAAGCATTGTGTACTTTGTGCTAGGAGACCTGACTTATCTATTTATAACAGAATGTCTAACATTTGCATAATGTAAAACAATAATTTTGAATTCCTACTGGTAGTAAAGGATCTACTTCATGAAGATATTATTTGATCAAAAAGGCTTGCTTTTATATATAGGAAATCGTCGAAGATGAGAGTGAAGCTTGCAAACTACTTTGATGTAATGGTAGGAGCCAGCATAGGTAGGCTGGTCACAGTTATGCGCACTGCTCCAGACAAAGACAATCGCCCACTTTTTGCAGCCAAGGACATTACGCTCTTTTTTCTACAACATGGTTCCAAGATTTTTCCTCAAAAGAGGTAATGAAAAAGAGCGTAACCTGTTAGGTTAACCTTTTTAGAGCAATACGAATAATTTTGCTTGGGATAATTGACATGACGAATATGTGAACTTGTGTTACAGGCATTTTTCTTTAGTGCATAATTTCTTCGGCATTATAAATGGACCAAGATATAAAGGCAAGTGTTTGCGCTCCAAGATACAAGAATTACTTGGCGATACATCAAACATTAACTAACATAGTCATTCCAACTTTTGATGTAAAGAATCTTCGGCCTGCAATATTTTCAACCTCTTTTAATCACGGTGATCTAGTTTTTCATGGAATGATTATACAACACACATTATGTGTATTTTGCAGGTGATAAAACCATCTTACTATGGTTTGGAGTATGCTGAAGGTGAGACTGTAAATTCATATCTATCAAGGTATTATAATAGTAGTAAATTATCAATTGAGGTAATTTTTTCACCCTCTTTTAATGAGCTCATAAGGAATATCCAAAATGTTTTTATACATTATTTATTATTTAGGCTGGTGCAAACCGCATTAGAAGATCTGGAGGATAGCAGATGCATCAAAATGACTGAAAATTCTGTGGAATCGACGATGTTAGGGTCGTTTATTAGTGACATCTCTATGTTTTGGTTTTTATGGTTTAAATTATGAGATATTATATGTATGAATATTTTGTATGTTTAGTATAACGTGTTACATCTCTATGTTTATTATC
Source organism: Allium fistulosum (assembly GCA_030737815.1). Classification (NCBI taxonomy): domain Eukaryota; kingdom Viridiplantae; phylum Streptophyta; class Magnoliopsida; order Asparagales; family Amaryllidaceae; genus Allium; species Allium fistulosum. The sequence goes on along the minus strand of CM060903.1, from coordinate 800,748,654 downwards.
TTCTATGATTCTTGCATTATTCAAATGATTTTATGTTAAAAAAGATTATTATTGCACATTTTGATATAGTATTGAATATTGTAATTTAGAATTAAGAAGTAGGAGACATTAGAACTGTGAAAAGAAACCATAACGCTTAAAAAGTGTTATAGTTATTTAATAGCGTTGAATAACCGCTATTAAATCTATCAATATTACATGCATTAACATAAAAAACAATATGGTATCATAATAAGCGCTATAAAAATAACATATAACAGGTCCATAACGGCTATAACAGAACTTATCATGACATAGTATAAGTGCTACCGCTGCTAATGTTTTATAGCGGTTTATTAGTGCTGTGAAAAGTCCAGCATCTATGTTAACATGTCAATGTACAACGTTTAGAATATGCTATTAACTTGTTTTATAGCAGATTATCAGTGCTATATTAGAAAGAAAGATAGCGGATGATTTATGCTATAATATGCAAAAAAATATAGCGGTTGTTTTAGCACTATGAATTGTCCATTATTTTTTATAACATGTCGTTATACAGCGTTTATCAAACCGCTATTATAGGCTTTAATAGCGTTTTTCCTGTGCTATCGTAGGGTCTTTTAGTTATAGTGTATTAATTTCAAATTCATAGATTTATACAAGTTAAATAAACTAGTTTACTTTAGGGTTAACCAATTTTAGGGTTTTTTATTCAATTACAAGAGGGGTTTAACTTGGGTTAAAATTAGATCAGCCAATTTATACCAATTTCAATTTATACTTCGGATTTCAGATGTTAACAATATGGTGTATAATTAATTACTAACATCCTAGATCAGATAGTGTAGGTTAAAATTAACTGTAAATAATCAACTTATTAAAGATGTTCCCACTTACCTCGGATCCAAGCTCTAACTCTATCCTTTATTCGAAGATCGACACCCAATAGCTTGCCCACTCCTAGATTCGACCTACTTTTATTCTCTCTGCTTTATTTTTCATTTATTTTTGAAGAAATTTTATAAGTGGAGATAATAGATTTTGGCAAAGTTTCGGTGTACTGTTAATTTTCTAGTGAAGTAAGGTTTATGTTAGGTGTTTATTTATAGGGGTTTGAGGTTAATATGGAGAATTAGATTTACCCCAGGAAATATTTACTTTCATACTGGATGCACCCTAATTACTTCATACACAAAAAAAAATATTCTGGTCCATCATGTTCGTCCATTCATCGCTTCAGATCACCAAAACTCAACATCAAGGTCGACTGTTAGGGTAAACCGATCGACCGCCACATGTCAACTAGTGCACCCTAAGTTGTCACCAGTATAATAATGTAATTAGAAAAGTTTTATATTTAATTTATTTCATTTTCAAACTTTAAAACATCCATAACTTCTAGGTACTAACTCTGATTTCAAAGTGTTGTATATAAAAATTATCCAGAAAATAATCACGAACGCAATGTCGCAAGTTTCATAGCCAAATTTGAACATCTGTGAAAATTTATTTTCACCCTTATTATAGTTAAATTTAATTTCTTATAAATTTTCCACTTAAATTTCCAGGATGTTAAATTCTCCCCTTTAAAAGGATTTTGTCTCGAAAGTTCAAAGGATGGAAAAATGTAACTCATACGTGCAATAATTAATAGCTACAACCATCTACTCATCTATCATCCACAGGCAATCATTGTCCTTAGTAAATTTCTAATGTGGTATATGTATATGTAAGCATGAAATGTATGTGAACCTATACAAATGCAAAGAGTAGGCGATCTCCTGATCTAGTCGACCTCCTATCATGCAAGTGCTCATGCCTTGTATCCAAGACGTATGCAATATCCTAAGTAAATATACTTGTAATTCTACATTTATGTGCAACCATTCAATCCATATGTAATATCCATATGCATAATGCTCAATAAATAAAACAACAAACTAGAGATAATATGAGTGAGTGCGTGTACTATCTAGAGGATATATTGTCCTAGGTGCATAAAAGAAACAATTCGAATAATACATCCACTAGCATCCATTATCCCTAACATGTCGTAATGACATGTTTGCAACCATTCCTATTATCCAATGGTATTTACCTAAAGGGGTATACCAAGTTAAGTCCTAATACATAAATAGTCTATACCTATTAAATTTAAATCAGAAACATACCGAAATAAGAGTTGTGGGTGGGTAGCTTGGATCTTCCCCTTAAGCTCCCATGTACTTTTCGCTGGATTATCTCCCTGTTAACAACAAAATTGGTCACTAACACCCTTGAATAGATTTGTGTAGAGAGATTAATGAAGATGGTAAATTAAAACAGAGGAATATCACCATACAATGCCAAAAAAACAACAGAAACAAGAACACCAAATTTATAGTGGTTCGGCGAAACTGCCTACAACCACTTTGAATATAATCTTTATTGATTTTCCAAATACTTGAATACAAATACAATCCGTAAACAGACAGCTTGAATACAAGTTATAGTAGAAAGGAAGTGAGTGTCCCAAATGGCAGTCTCCTTGGAATTCTCCCCACAAAAAAGGTCCCTTCCACTGTACCCCTGCCCCTCTATTTATAGACGAAGGTAGGCGGGTTCCCCTATGCAAGCCCACGAATAAGATAATTCAGCCCACCAGAGATGATTCAGGTTGACCGATCCCGATGCACCGAACCTCTATCATTGATCCACGCAATATCGAACCAGGGTATTCCTATGGATGACTTGAAGCGAGCTGTTACATGACTCGGAGCAGCTAGGTACGCGACTCAAAGCATGAAAGCAACGACCATATCCCCCTGTGGTAATTTGTAGGCTCCTCTTATACATTCCAAACCAGATATGCTGAGCTATATATGAACGATCCTCCTTGACCAAGCAGATCCATAATGAACCATATACCATACAACCAAAGCCGAACCACAGTGTCTGGGCTGCATACGAATGTCGACCCACATACGCCGAGCCACCAAGTTCGAACCACGAGCACCAAAACTTAACTGACCGAACTGTCTTGATTCTGCTCCTTCGACCGAGCGACGCAAGCCATATTACCTCAACTCTTTTGACCGATCGATGCATGTCGAACTACCTTGACCGAGCGATGCATGCCGAGTTACATAGACCGAGCAATGTCTGCGAACTACCTAGACCGAGCGATGTCTGACCAATGTCCTCGACCAACCCATGTATTCCGACCCATACCTACCGAGCCGCAAATAAATGCCGAAACATGCCAATTGCATCAAACCTTTATATCTCCAGGCTCTTCATGGTCAGAATCTTGTCTAGTGCTAACTATAACTTCTGCAACTGTCGCTTTGTAGCCGGGCCAAGTAGCCGGGTAACATTTGCCCCACAAAGTACGCCTTGTTGCATACATGACGTGCTTTGAATCGAAGCAAGTTAAAATCTCTAGAAAGAAATCCATCATATTTTCTGAATAGTCATTATCCATCAATTTTATCCTCCAAAGTGTCGTATCCTTCTTCTGCCGTCATGACGCTTGGTCGATTCCCAATAGTATAAATTCAGGATTGTAGTTCATCAGTGGCCATCTGTGTCCGTTTCTACAGGGCTAGTAAGCTTCGGCTATCTGATCCAGTTGTTTCTTAATAACCCTAAGTGAAAATTCAATTTCTGTTGATTTCAAGAAGTCGAATTTTTTCGAATATATACATGCATGTTCGGTTACATGTTCTTGTCATTGGCTCTCAGATTTGTTTTATATGCTCACAAGTCATCATCAATTCCATCTAGTTTGATTGCAATTCGATTGCAGTTCCTTGTTTATATTTTTTGTGAAATAAGGGTTGTAACCAACCACTTAATGAGAGGGGACTTAAAGTTCTATATGGATGACGACCTCGGAGCCATAAGCAAGGGTGAAGGGATTACGGCCAGCCATGGACTCATGAGTAGTTTTATAAGCCCATAATGTTGTTGAGAGTTCATCCACCCATTTACCTCTAGCCTTTTCCAAACCTCTCTTCAGACTAGACTTTATGATTTTGTTTATAGCTTCAACCAGTTATAATGGATCGTGGAAGACAAAGTTAATTATTTTCTTCATCTTGGTCGTGGTTAAAAGTTCTGCATCTGCCCATTTGGAGAAGTAATCAACTGCTACGATGATGTATTTCGCACCACCTTTGGGATCAGCAAGGAGACGATGATGTCAATGCCTCCAAGTGGCAAACGGTTATGGACTAGTCATTTGAGTAATTTCCATCGGCGGGGCTCTCGAATTTTTTGCAAACATCTTGCACTCATCGCATTGTCTAGCATGATCAACCACATCTTGATTGATAGTCGGCCAGTAAAACCCATAGCGGAGTATTTTCTTTGTCAGGGTTTGCCCCTGATGCAATCACCACATTCTTCTTCATGAACTTCTCTAAAGACTCATTTGATTTCATCATGGGTGATACATAGAGGCATAGGAATGGATAAACTCCTTTCTACACATGACTTCTTCTTGGATGATTCGGAGTGAAGCTTTGAGGAGGATCTGTCGTTTTCCATTCCTCCGTTCTGTAAGAACTCATCATTGTAGACAGTCTTTGATAGGAGTCGATCGTGAACCCTTTCCCGGCTCTGTCTCCAAGATCTAGCCGATCTCCATCCATCAATGCTTGGAACATTAAGTATTTCAACCGGAACAAAGTGTGTCCATTGCGCGTCCCTGAAACTGGCCAGCCTGGCCAGTGACTTGACTCTTTTCATTTCGTTCGCCGAGGATGTGTGTAATGATGTAATATGTGAAGTTGGCTAGTAGCTCTTAGATCCGGTCGAGATAAGGAGTAAGACAATGCCCTCTAGCAAGATTAACTTCCCTAACTTTGCATACTACTAATCAGGAATCTCAAAAGATACGTAAAGTTTCCACTTCAAGTTCTCTAGCAAGTTTGAGGCTGGCGGTCGAGGCTTCATACTTAGCTTCGTTGTTTGTTACAAGGAAATTGAGTTTCAGGGCGTAGTAGATCGATCGTTCCTCAGGAGTCATTAACACGACTCTTGCGCCATAACACTGATCATTGGATGCTCCATCCACGTACATTTTCCATCTTTTAGTTGGTTCTCCACTACTCTTCGAGTAATAGTCTGATGTAGTGAATTCAGATATGAGGTCTGCTAATTTCCATCTTTGGATAGCTCTTCGAGGGAAATAAGCGATATCGAATTGGCTTAGTTCGATATTCTATTTAAGTAGTCTTTCAAATGTCTCAGGTCGTTGTATGATGCTAGCTTTTGTAGCTTCGGGTCGATATTTAATGCATGGCTCGCGATAGTCGGTGAAATCAAACACGCATGTCAGAATGGGTCCAAGGGAACATATGATCATTTATTCAGAGAAATCCAACTAATTCTTTTATCATCATTGCACTGAGCTATGATTCGATCTTCAACACCCGTGAAGGGTCGCCATGGCTAACTGTAATGTCGATTGTTAGTTTAGCCGGTGCAATCTTGGATTCTTCGAGTTCAGATATAACTATTTTGCATAACATTCAATGTGAAATATGATTGGGATGGTCAACGTTGATGGTTGCTCTAGTCGAATCCTAGAGTCTTGTCATGGGTTATTAAGTTTGATAGTGAAGGGCTTTGAATGCTCTGATCGATTATCTGCAAATGGCCAAAGATCAGGCTTAGAAGCACGTTGAAGAAAATGTCGAGTAGGGGTCAGCCTCGAGTTACGTGAAGCTGCATAACTGGATTTTTCTTTGAGTTTGAATTTGCTTGTATATTCGAGTAATGCGCTTTCCATTCAATGCATTCATGATCCTTTACCCATCTTTCGGGTTGGAGTGATAGTCAGTTGCCTACGAGCTTAGGCATCGATTTAATGATTCTATCTCTAGGCATTCTTTCGGTCATAGCCTTGAGTAGTTGTTAACACTATATATAAGTTTCAATATTGAGCTATCGCAGCCAGTCTTTGGATGATCATGCTTCTGCTCCCAGTCTCGGGTTGATAAATGTACTGCGTGGATGGTTAAGTCTCGTCCTAGCTATGTTTATACCCTCACCTAAACTCCAAAGACATAGAGTTGATCGGTGAATAGTCGGTTCACATTCATCCTGCTTCTCGCTCGTGCCCCAAGTCTGGGGCATATATTGATAAGTAGGAAGGCCAGCCATACCCACTTTAGCTTTATTCTCTTTCCCGTTGAATCGTGGGACCAGGTCAGTTGATGGGAGGCTGAGTCTCGCCTATTCTGGATTGTATTGTGGTTTTTCATTCCAAGGGTAATACTCCGATGCCTCATTAGTTTATGGGCGTAAGTTGGGTACTGGACGGTCAGCTACGTCCACTTTGGTTCATGTTCTGTAATCAGATCTCGGTGTAAAGTTGGCACAAGTGCAGTTGGGTCATGCTCATCCAGTTTCATATTCCTCCTGACGGATCAAAGGAGGGTGCTGGAAAATTAATGACCAAGTCTTCGTGGTTAACTCTCCTTTCCACACTCTGGTGGTTATAGTTTTTCAAGGGACATTCGGGTCACATTCGTATGTGCTTGGTGCGGATCGATATTGACCCTCGATCTGAGGTATGATATAGTCGGTCACTCGTAGCTTTAGATGCCATTTCGATTGGTTCTGTATTGAGGCCTCCTTGCAGTCGTTGCCTTAAGTTGTAAAGAATGCCAAGCTAGAGCTATAATGAGCTGTCGTATTCGGCTTTTAGTGATTTGTACTCCTGCTTCCAACATTGATTTGGCCAGGCCACAAGTCGGATGGTCGAACTCCATCCTTAGCGAGTTAATACTCCTCCCGTCGATTTCAAGCCGAAGTTTGCGGAATAGAGAACGGTCAGAATCCACTCATCTATTTATCGATGTTTATATGCCACTCTGCATTCTGGTGACTCAGAGTTGTTCTTCCCCCGGTCGACTCGTGCCCAATTTGTGTTCATGCTTCGGTCCATGCTCCGGGGACTTAGAGAATTGTTGAACGGTTTATGCTCTAGTCCACAGTTTGGGATGTAGAGATTTTCGTCAAGCCATTTATACTCTAGCCCGCGCTCTGGGACTCAGAGTACTCTAGTCCGCTTTAGGGACTTAGAGATTTTTGTCAAGTCGTTTATACTCTAGTCCGCGCTCTAGGGACCCAGAATACTCTAGTCCGCTTCAGGGACTTAGAGATTTTTCTCAAGTAGTTTATACTCTAGTCCGCGCTCTGGGGACTCAGAGTACTCTACTCCACTTCAGGGACTTAGAGATTTTTGCCAAGTCGTTTATACTCTAGTCCGCACTCTGGGGACTCAGAGTACTCTAGTCCGCACTCTAGGGACTTAGAGATTATTTAAGTCGTTTATACTCTAGTCCGCACTCTGGGGACTCAGAGTACTCTAGTCCGCTTCAGGGACTTAGAGATTTTTGCCAAGTCGTTTATACTCTAGTCCGCGCTCTAGGGACTCAGAGTACTCTAGTCCGCACTCTGGGGACTTTGAGATTTTTTAAGTCGTTTATACTCTAATCCGCACTCTGGGGACTCATAGTACTCTAGTCCGCTTTAGGGACTTAGAGATTTTTCTTGAGAGCAGTCGTATTTCCACCCGTTTGATTTGTATTTCATTTACCGTATCGAGGCTAATGTTATGGAATGAACGGTCAAATCGCGTTTGCTCATGGAATGAGACTATGCCCTTAGCATCAAGGACAAAACTTAAAAAATGGATGGTCGATTCTCGTCCGCTTGGTGATTGTAGCTCTTCCAATCAAGTCAAGGAAGGAGGTATATGATAGATGGTTGGATCACATCCATGCTGGGGTTGGATAATCAAGTCTTGCATAATTTTCTTCGTATCACTTTTTAGAAAATGGAGATAATTGATTATTGAGTAGACAAAGTAAGTTTCATATGTTTCAAGGTGAAGTCGCGTCCATGTATTAAGAGCGATGGTTAACGAGTAGGCAGTCTATCACAGCTACTTCAAGTCGGGCTTTCGAACCACCTTTTGTGTTTAGGGTAGGATTTGATGTGTAGATGATCAAATCATGTCCGCTCTAGTTAGATCCCAGCATCACTGAGCTTCATGAGAGGCATATGTATTTTATCAAACTTTACTTTATGACCCGAGGAGTGGATGATCGGGCCACATTCATTCCAAGCCTTGCTTAGGCCACCAAATCAAATATGGAGGTCGATGAATGGACGGTCAATCATGTACGCTTTGTATTGGGCTCTGACCGTGATGAGCTTTTCAATCTCTAGTCCTTGGCCCCAAATCAAAGGCACATGGTTGATGATGAGCGATCGAATCATGCTCGTCTTGATGAAACTCCACAAATCCGATCAAGGTCTGCGTGGATTGGTTGGCGGCCAACTCTGAGTACATGGTCACCTGCATCGTTTTGAAAGTAGTTTAGTTCAAGTTGGTTGTAGTTCATAGAACAATTGAAATAGAAATAGAAATAATTCAAAGAAGATTGGATTAAATCTCATTAATGAGTGAAGCAGCATCGTGTGCTCGCTATTCAACTTTGCCCCTAGCTCCTTTCAAAGGGATGTCGACCGTCAGCAGTCCAATTGATAATCATAGTTCTTTATTGATAGGCATCGGATGTTCGCTGCCCACCATTCTGCAGGACTTGTACATACTGTTGAAGCTTTCCTTTCCAGATTAGCCTTTCGATCACACCTTGGAGGTGTTTGTAATCGCCAGTGTTAGGATCAGTGAGCATCTTGGAATATACAACATTCCTCTGGTTTTCTCTAGGCTTCGGTGGACTCTCTCAAGGTTTGTTTTCAGTACCACTCTGAGTCGCGAGTCTCCAAGTAGAGGCTATCGATTGAATCTTTCAAAGAGCATATGAGTCGAATTTTGAGATCTTGGTTCGTTTATTGGAATCAGAGTCCTTAGCCAATGATTCAGTATTGTTATTTTTCCTAGTCTACTCCACTCCTCCTCACTTTGGTTTTGGTTCATTTTATAACAGAAACGATCCATGGTTGTAGGAGGTTCTCCACCTAACTAGCTGTTAAAATATATTTGGAGGTTGACTCTCCTCAAACGCGATCAGTATGATATCCTTGTTAGCATTTGGAACAAATTGCTTGGAGTCAAACATTGGTTTGCTTGGAGTCACTAAATTCGAAGTGCTGGGTCAGTGAAGAATGGTGCTTGGAGTGTAGGCAGGTGGATCGGCAAAGGCCGTTTGGCCAAGGGTGGCTCGGCAAAGGCCGCTCGGCCAAGGGAGGCTTAGCAAAGGTCATTCGGCCAAGGGTGGCTCGGCCAAGGCGGTTCGATTATACAGAGTACGTGGGGTGATCGATATACAACCTTTTCTGGAGCGGTCGGCATACGCCTTTTCTGGAGCGGTCGGCATACGCCTTTTCTGGGGCGATCGGCATATACACATTTGCCTTGGTGAGGGTTCGGCCATATGAGAGTTCAGCTGAATTGCCTTCAGAGGAGTGCCGGCCTTCGTTTAGCTTGAGTGCAAACTTCAACATCCAATCCCAAGATCTTACGTACATCAGTGAATCTGATCCCAAGGCTAATAGCTTCCTTAGATCTCTTTCAAATCTGAGTAGAATAGGAAGTTTGCTGGTAAACAACTGGATCTATCTCGTGAATATGGAAATCCACTAGTAGACGATGAGATCCAATCAAGTTGAGAATTCTCCTCTTAGTGAAAGCACCAAAATGTTTGCACCAAAATTGGTCACTAACACGCTTGAATAGATTTTTGTAGAGAGATTAATGAAGATGGTAAATTAAAACAGAGGAATATCACCATAGAATGCCAAAAACAACAACAGAAACAAAAAAACTAGATTTATAGTGGTTCGGCATAACTGCCTACATCCACTTTGAATATAATCTTTATTGATTTTCCAAATACTAGAATACAGATACAATCTGTAAACAGACAGCTTGAATACAAGTTGTAGTAGAAAGGAAGTGAGTGTCCCAAATGGCAGTCTCCCTGGAATTCTCCCCCCAAAAAAGGTCCCTTCCACTGTACCCCTACCCCTCTATTTATAGACGAAGGTAGGCGGGTTCCCCTATGCAGGCCCACAAACAAGATAATTCGGCCCACCAGAGATGATTCAGGTTGACTGATACCGATGCACCGAACCTCTATCACCGATCCACGCAATGTCGAACCAGGGTTTTCCTATGGATGACTTGAAGCGAGCTGTTACATGACTCGGAGCAGCTAGGTATGCGACTCGAAGCATGAAAGCAACGACCATATCCCCTGTGGTAATTTGTAGGCTCCTTTTATACATTCCGAACCAGATATGCCGAGATATATATGACCGATCCTCCTTGACCAAGCAGATCCATATCGAACCATATACCATACAACCAAAGCCGAACCACAGTGTCCGAGCCACAAATGAATTTCGACCCATATACGCCGAGCCACCAAGTTCGAACCACGAGCACCGAAACTCAACTGACCGAACTGTCTTGATTCTTCTCCTTTGACCGATCGACGCATGCCATATTACCTCAACTCTTTTGACCGATCGATGCATGCCGAACTACCTTGATCGAGCGATGTATGCCGAGTTACCTAGACCGAGCAATGTCTACGAACTACCTAGCCCGAGCGATGTCTAACCAATGTCCTTGACCAAGCCATGTATTCCGACCCATACCTACCGAGCCGCACATAAATGCCGAAACATGTCGATTGCATCAAACCTTTATATCTCCTAGCTCTTCATGGTTAGAATCTTGTCTAGTGCTAACTATAACTTCTGCAACTGTCGCTTTGTAGCCGGGCCAAGTAGCCGGGTAACATTTGCCCCCCCAAAGTACGTCTTGTTGCATACATGACGTGCTTTGAATCGAAGCAAGTTAAAGTCTCTAGAAAGAAATCCATCATATTTTCTGAATAGTCATTATCCTTCAATTTTATCCTCCAAAGTGTCGTATCCTTCTTCCACCGTCATGACGCTTGGTCGATTCCTAATAGTATAAATTCAGGATTGTAGTTCATCAGTGGCCATTTGTGTTTATTTCTACAAGGCTAGTAAGCTTCGGCTATCTGATCCAGTTGTTTCTTAATAACCCTAAGTGAAAATTTAATTTCTGTTGATTTTAAGAATTCAAATTTTTTCGAATATATACGTGCATGTTCGGGCACACGTTCTCGTCATTGGCTCTCGGATTCGTTTTATATGCTCACAAGTCGTCACCAATTCCATCTAGTTTGATTGCAATTCGATTGCAGTTCCTTGTTTATATTTTTTGTGAAATAAGGGTTGTAACCAGCCACTTAATGAGAGGGGACTTCAAGTTCTACATGGATGACGACCTCGGAGCCGTAAGCAAGGGTGAAGGGAGTACGGCCAGCCATGGAGTACGGTTAGCCATGCCTATCCTGCACGGTTTCTATTCTTCTATGGATCAATTCTACTTTCTCCGATGTCTCCATTACCATGCTCGGCTCAAGAATAATCCTATCAGTAGTGTTCCACAAATACGACGGTGATCTACAGGGTCTACCTTATAGTGCCTCAAACGGTATCATCCTAATGCTCGCCTGATAGTGTTATTATAGGTAAAATCCACCAACAACAAGTGGTCCTCCAAAGAGCCTCCAAATTCCAAGATGTACATCAGAAGCAAGTGCTCTAAGGCCAAATTCACTGTCTCTGTTTGTCCATCCGTCTGCGGGTGATAAGCAGTGCTCAAGCTTAAGTCGGTGCCCAAAGCCTCCTGTAGACTCCTCCAAAACTCGCTAGTGAAAAGCGGAGTTGACGATGCTAGTAGGAACTTCATGTAACCTAACAACCTCTCATGTATAGAGTTGCCAAAGATGTCATCGTCCATGTACTCCAACCGGAATAAAATAAGCGTATTTGGTCACTTGATCGACTATGATCCAAAATACTCTCATTCCTTTTCCTACTCCTTGGTAATCTATCGACAAATCCATAGAAATACTCTTCCACTTCCACTGAGGAATATCCAAGCGCTACAATAATCCTTCCAACTTCTTCTGCTCCGCCTTTACTCTTTGACAAGTGAAACATCGAGCTACATACTCTGCTACATGCTTCTTTGTACCATGCTAATAAAAGACCCACTTCATGTCATGGTACATTTTGTCTCCGTTGGGATAAATGGTCATCCTCAAATGGTGAGGCTCGACTAATACCATATCAATCAACTCCATAACGAGAGGAACACATAGCCTACCATCTCTCTGTAACCATCCCTTCTGTTAGAACCTTAGTTTTGATAATGACAATGAAATATATTCTACTAACTCTTTATTACACAAGTCAGCATATGCAATGACATATATGAAATACAGTTACCTCAGAAGATCTTATATATAAAAAAATGGAAGACTCTATCAATTGATGAACATTGATGAAGTCTCTGAGTGATAGAAGAAAACAAGAGTTGACATTGAAGCACAAATAAATGAGAAAACAAAATAAAAGGACAAGCACAACAGCTTTCACTGGTCGACTGGTGGATATCCCACCGGTGCACCGATGGCGGCGACCGGTGGTGGCTGTGCATATATTTTATTTTCTGACCGTTGTATGGCAACCCTTAATCACTTCTCTTTCGACCATTGCTTACCTTAATGGAAACTCTTCGACCAGTCACTACTCTTCAAATACAACCTCTCACCTCTATAAAAAGCAGTGGCAGACATCTATTTTAATCATTAGTTTTCTGAATATATGTTCTACCGCTTTCTCTCTTTTTCTTTCTGAATACCGCATTCCTGATCTTTCAACTATATATACTAATACCCAAACTCCAAAACTCATAAACCTCTACTCATATCCATATCGAGTGATTATAGGAGTTATTGTACAAGAGTAACAAGAAGCGCGTATTTGTAGACACAACTTTGTTGAAAAACCTTTGCTATGCTTAGTCAAAAGTAGGCATGTGAGGTGCTCAAGAAGTCTGTATTATATACCTACTCCTCTTGGTCAAGTGATAGCTTTGCTTGTGAATTCCTAAATGGTGCTTGAGGCTAGACGTAGGAGAGGTGCTCCAAACTAGTATAAATCTCGGTGTGTTCTTTTATTTCCTTTTTACTTTACCAGTTTTATTTCCGTTACTGCAAGTTAAATTAGCCATAGTATCACTATATGATCCATTAGTTACTTTCATTTGGTATCAGAGTGGAATTTTTCAACATTATAACACCATTTTGTATATCATTTTATAATTATGGAAAACATGAGTTATAACACATTTGAAGAAAGATAATCCACTACACGTCCTTCATTTTCTTACTGGTTCTAATTATATATACTAGGGTACACGTATAAAAGTTTTTATGGAATCAAGTGGTCTTGATATCCGGCTAATTACTCAATCTCAGTATGAAGCACCTACTACTGCAGTGAGTACCTAGGTAGACGCTCAAAAGACCGCTACTTCCAATAATGCTAAAGCAATGAATGTTTATACTGCTCATTAGATAAAAATGAATTTCAAGAATAATGATGTGTAAAATTGCTTATGAAATTTGACAAATGCTTCAAGTCACTCATGAAGGTACAACCAAAGTTAAACAGACTAAGATTAGTTTATTAAAAATCAATTTCAATCTTTTAAAATGAAACATAATGAGAGTATTATAGATATGTATTCTAGGTTTCAAAATATACAACATGATCTTATGGCATTAGGAGCTACATTTATTGATTTTGACTTAGTATCATGTACTATAAATTCTTTACCCGACGAACGGAAAAGAAAAGTACTTGCTATAGAAGAAGCTAATGATCTTTCTACACTTAAAGTAGAAGAATTGATTGGTAACTTAATGTCTTATGAAGCTAACCTACAAGCTAAAAAAGAACTAGCCCAAGAAAAATGCAGTATTGCATTTTAGGTTAACAATGATGGTGATTCGGAGCTTAATGAGGAAGACGTAGCGTTTTTTTGCCAAGAACTACAACAAATTTAGAAAATTTAACAAGATGGTTTGAAAGAAAAAGTATGACAACTCAAATGACACATTTCAAATGCTTTCGTTGTGACAAATTTGGACATATGAAGAAAGATTGTTCCGAGATGAATAAAGATAAGAAAAGCTTCAAACAGAAATTTAAAAACGAAAAGAATTCAAAAAGAAGCAAACCTTCTTTCCAAGTGACTTGGGATGATTCATCTTCAAGCAAAAGTGATAGCGACAGCGATGGAAAGCAAACTAATGTATGCATTATGGCTACCAAAGATGAGATACCTTCTGAATTATCTTTTGAAGATGTTATAGAAATAGCTTCAAAATTAGATGATGAATTTAGGAATTTAAGAAAATTTCATAAAGAATGTTCAGGAAAGATAAATATATTAGAATTAGAAAATGAAATGCTTAAAGATGAAAAAGCAATTTTAGAAGAAGAATTTTAAAATTACAAACTATTTGTAAAAACCCTGATTTTAGTGATGATATTCATACAATTAAAAATGAGAATTTAATTTTCTCTAATAATAATAGTGATCTAAAGAAAACTATTGATATTTTGGAAGATAAAGTAAAAAAATTTAGAAAGTAATAATAGTATTTTAACTAATGACAAGGTTATTATAGAAAATAAGATAAAAGATTTATCTACTGATATTTCTAAATTTAATAAAGGTAAGGAGAATTGTCTCATTTGATTAGTATATCAAAACCTACTAATAATAAGAAAAGTTTAGGATTTAAAAAAAAGATCAAATAAGCCAAAACTACAGCCTATGTATGTTGCATTATATACTAATTTTAGAAAATCCATCGATAGTCAACCAAAAGTGTAACGACCCGGAATTTCGATCCCGAAAATTCTAGATAGTTAGGAAAAGAAGAAAAGAGATAGAAGAAGAAACAGGAAACAAGTCACAGAATCTCATATTCGCAGCGGATTAAATATAATATCAAATAATAACAGTTATACAAAAGAAAACCATATCAGTCAATTTACATTTATTTGCATCAGGGTTACAATCAATTATACATAAACCGGACAGTTAGAATTAACTTGTCCCAAATAAACACTCTAATACATAGCGGAATACTCAATACGTTCCTGTCATCCAGCTCGCCTCCTGAGCTCCAGAACGTCCTAACCTGAAAATCTGTAATACTCGGTCTGACCCGAGCATTACAACAAAGTAACACGCGGGTCAGGCTGGAAACCAGCGTGAGTAAACCCATATAATATGAAATCAAGCTATATAACTTATGGATTACCAGGTAACTCGTACCTTTTACGAGTTCTTACTTATTTTAGTAAATCATTTATCACACAAAACAGTTCTCAGGATTAAATGTCCAGGTTACTTAACTTATTTCATTCCAGCCTGATTTAATTCCACATATCAATTTTATAAAGAAGTTAGATTACAGATCGAAGTGGTTTCGGGCATTGCTGATACCCGACCCCGGTCTCTTCAATCTCAATGTCATCTTTTATCCTAGTTGTCAAGTTTTAAAACAATACAATTTAAATTCAAGATTTCGATCCACACAACAATTTATCTCACATAGATAAACCACATTATCACTATCCAACCCAAACCTACCATATCACAGTACGTCACAAATTATCAGTCTAGTTATTAATCCAAATTCTTAATGCAATTCAATCTTCCATGAGCAAGTTTGATTAATTCTTAATCAATTTATTTAATCTCCAATTGAAATAATTACTAACCTTAATCATTCGGATTTCCTTAATCTTGCTTACTTAACATTAATTAATTACAACCCAATTAATTAATCATTTTTTTCATCTAAATTAACCATCCTTGATTAATTAATCTTTAATTACATTAAGTAATTAACCTTTAATTAACCTCATAGATTAATTAGCCTTACCCATTCATATTAATTAACCTCATAGATTAATTAGCCTTACCCATTCATATTAATTAACCTCTAATTACTTCTCATTAATTAATTAATTAATTATCCTCTAATTTCTATCATTTATTAATTATTCTTTAATTAATTACTTTTTAACAAGTAATCTTCAATTAATCACATTCATTAATTAATCTTAATTAATCTCATTCAGTGATTAATTACTCTATAATTACTTATATTAATTAATTCTTTAATTAATTACACCAAATAATTAATCCCTAATTACTTCCATGATTTTAAAAAAACTTGCTTGATAATTTTGGAAAATATGATTTACATTTCTTTAGAAATCTATTCGTTTTATAAACTTTAAAGCTTGATTATATTATTTACTTTTGAAATATGTTAACAATATTTTCTTACTTTTGAATATGATTTCCTAAAAGTTTAAATCCTAGAACTAAATTTACTTCACATTTAAAACCTAATAACCTATTCCCTGTTTAATTAATTAAAACTAGATACATCATAAAACAAACCCGAGAAACTCACTTAAATTCTCGAGCAAAACTATGATACACTCGCGACCTCATAAACTTCGAGACAAACCGCAAATGTCACGAGTCTAAACCCGAGAATTTCCACATCTACACGATCTAACTTCACCAGACATTGACGTGCACGCATGCACGTGCACGTCGGTCTGGTCGACTCTGACGCCTCGCCAAAGCTACCTTCAAGTCGACGATCACCTCGTCAACTCACTCGATCACCAGATTCGACAACTTCGCCCTCAAATCAAAATCGAACCAAACGATTCAAACCTGGAACTCACTCCGACCAGAAAACCTCCCATTTGCCATCGCCTCCGACCTCAGAAACACCCGCCGATCAACCTAAAGCCACGCCACACTCCGACGAACCTTTACCCCACCTCGCGATCCACTCCGGCATCCCCTCGGCGACGAATTTGCTTAGAAAACACTAACTACCCAAACGAACGTCGAAACCCTAAATTGCCTCCGTCTAGCAGCAACGATCAACAGTAAATTCGATCACCATTTTTCCAGTGATCCACAACCCACTGGCCACCTCCAGTCCAAACCACGTTGTAAGACTCGTCGCTGTTCAAATGCAATCGACCAAAATGCCCAAATCGATCATCACAGAAAATCTCGATTAATACATCACTAAAAATCATGATTTTCTTCTTAAAAATCCTAGTTTTTAATAACTAAATAGATTATATACCTGAATCCACAAAATTTTCAAATTGAGATTTTGATATTTTCCAGTTTTTACTGTAATTTCTTTTTTTTCAAATAAAATTTCAAATTAATTTACCTAAATTTATTTTTAAGACTTGGTCTATAAAAAAACAAACACTTCTTGTTTGAAAACTAAATCCTAACAGAGATCAGAAGAAGAGATAATGAATTCTGAATCCTAACTTTAAAACTCTATAACAAGAACGGAGAAGAACATGCAACAGACTGCACACTTGAACACATTCATATATATAGATACTACACTTATATATACACATGCAAAGCATTATTCATCTCAGAAATTCACAAGCACGGATTTTTATTTACCCAAAACTTTATAAATAAAAAGTTTACTCACCAGTATAGATGTATAGAGAGCTTTAAACAGTTTGAAACTTAAAAAACTTGAATTGCTTAGATCTTTTGAAACTGAAATGCTTTGTTGTTGATTTTGATTATGAACTAGAAATCCTTGTAAATCTGAAGCTAGTTGTTGTTGAGAAGGTTTAATTTGAAACAGAGATGACCTTGCTTTGATTTTTCTTGGTTTTGAAAAATGTTTTTACAGGTTTTAGTTTGATCTGGTGATTTTGTTTTACAGGTTTTTGAAAATGAGATAGGAAAAAGAAGTGAAGAGAAGAGAAAGATGAATATATAGATTTAATTTATGATTTTTAAAAATTAAAGAAAATAAAAATTAAAAAGGTGACACTTGTTCAATTACTTAACATCTGTCATTTACACAAATTAATCACATTACACATGTTACTTAAATGATTTAATCTATTAACACTTGTAATTAAGCAATTTTAAATTATTTTAAATGTTAATATAAAGCTTTTGTATTTAATTTCCTAATTAATAAATACATATCTTAATTTATATAAATAAAATCCTATAAAAGAAAAATAATATAAAACAAACTATATTCTAAATAAAATCATATATAATATAATTTCAAATCCAAAATATATTTAAGATATATATCTATCTTTTGAATTTCAATATTCTAATCCAAATTCAAATTCAATTTAAAATTCAATTTAAGTTCACTCAAATATATATATTTAAACAAACACAAATTCAATTTGTAAATAATAATTCTACTTAAAATCTATTTATATAAAACAACACATTATTATTATTGCTTGAAAATAACAATTTTACCAATTTTAAATAATTTATAAAGGAGATTATCACTTTTTAAATTGCTTGAAATTTCCGGGATATCACATTCCTCCCCCCTTAGAATATTTTCGTCCTCGAAAAGAAACGAAGCTAGAATTTATTAAAATACTTATATTAGATAAATTTTCTTTGATCATTTTTATTTTATTTTAAAACACTTTTAAAATCTATATAATATTACCAAAATATTTTTTATAAAAATACTTTTATAACTCGATGTCTCAACAAGTCCATCCTTGTTCTCGTAGAAATTCAGTCATACGTTGATCAGACATAGGACTGAAAATCTATAAGTACTTGGTAAACCCGTTTTCAACACCCAGTGAAAATACTTGGAAAATAATTTATTGAAAATATAGAAAACATTTTTGAAATAGAAACATCTTTTGTTGAGAATGCTCTGGAAATCATCACCCCCTCCATGGTCGCAGTTAACCCGATGGTTACGTTGCCATCCCGGCAAAATCCATAGATAACTGTAGGCACTTCGTGCCCCTCGATTACACCATGGAACCCGCTACAGATCGCAGTTACATCCCGGGTTACGTTGCCATCACAGCAAAAGTCCATGTAACTATAGGCATCAGCGCCCTCGAATTTCGCTGCCAAAAGAACGAAACTTCTCCACTCCCACATAGGTCGCAGACTACATCAGTCAAGTCCTAGTGTAGCCTTAGGCTCTCACGGCCTCTCAACTTTCGCTATGCCTTCAGAGATCGCAGTCTACCGATGTTACGTTGCCATCCCGGCAAAATCAAACATAGACCGTTGGCTCTCAACAGCACACACGACTTCCGCTATGGTCCGTTGTATATCGCAGTGACATCGAGCTACAGTGTCGTCACAGCTTTCTTTACCCACTACACATAATCCTCAGGAACTAGTTTGTCTGGACTCCTCACAGGATCAACTTTAGAACCCCCCTTAGGGTTCAAGGCAGTACCACGCTGTGGCACTCCTGAGAAGTTCATTTCAAGGGAGCGCCTTTTTCCTCAAAGCTATTCTCAAAATACTTTATACTATACACTTATAGTATCTTAAAATCATACCCTTTATGATTTATATCAAAATCTTCTTTACACAAAATCATATCCCAAATCGATAGTTCCAAACTTGGCTTTCCAAATTCCCAAAACTGATTTTTCTCAAAAATCAAAAGCCTTTCCAAAATCCATAGGTTCCAAAACCTTTTCCAAAATCATTCTCATAAAATCCCTTATATATATATATATATAACTTTAAAATTTTTTGGATCACTTCATACTTGTATACATTCCCTTTTTACACTTCAAATACTTTCAAAAACCCTTTTCTTCTAGCTATAGATTCAACAAGGGGAGTTTATCATATATAACAAAGATATATAACTTTGTTTATTCCAAATCAAATATTCAAGTTTGATTGCTTTTATAAAGTTGTTTACCACCTTACTTACTCTTCATAAAGTGAATTTCAATTATAAAGATATCCATCTTCCACTTTCATTAAATTGATTCAATTTGAATTAACTTCGATTCCCATTCCAAATTCAAATCAATTCCCATTTGAATTTAAACTTATTCAACTTCAATTTCACTTCAAATTATTTCAATTCAAATTTTCCATTTAAACTTATGCTTATCCATCTTCAATCACAATTCCAATTAATTCAAATCAAATTCAATTTGAACTAATTCTATTCAAATTTCAACTTAAAACCATCTCGAATTATATAAATTCGAGTTAAAAAAATTTAAATGTTGATTTAATCCCTTAAATCAAATTAACCCTTACTTTTTAATTTAACAGCCTAACAATTTAATTCTGAGTCCAAATTTCAAAATTCCATTTTAATTTACCTTTACTTAACTTATTTCAAAGTTCAAATAAGAGTTCAAAAAAAACAATTTAATCTTCAGAATCCAATCAACCTTACTCAAATTTGAATTCTCCATTTCAAATTTTAAACTTCTTATTAATAAACTTCCTACTTAAGTTTTAAAAACTTATCACATTTCTGAAAAATCCAAAACTCAACACTTAGTGTTTACTTCCAATCAACTTTGACCTTATGTATATCTACTTATATATACATATTTATTTCATTTGCACACCATGTTATACTTTAAATTTTAAACCACCTTTGGTTTTAATCCAAAACAAATTTCTTTTAACACTATGAAACAATTTAAATTTTCTGGACTTAGGTTTAAAACTTCACAATTTAAATCTATTCAAATTTACAAGTCGTACTTATCTAAAAGTTTACTTCCTTAAAACTTTCATTTTGCTTTATCAATAATTATTATTAGAAAACAAACATCACAATAACCATTTAATTTTCTGGTTTAAATCCATTTCTAGTTTATCTTATTTAATCCTTATTTGGATATATATATATATATCACTTAAATTCTTATTCCATTTTCAATGACCAACAACCAATTTATTTATATATAATAATTGGAAAATTATTTGCTCTATATATCAAAATATAAGCTTGTATAAGAATCATTCATTTTAAAACCATTTTTAAACCTTTATATAAGAAAATAACAAGTACGCTCTCATATATACGTACACTCAACTCATTTTAGGGTACTATTGACCCTATCCTTAATGAGTAAACCCACCAGAGCCAAGATTCTCGCTTAACCTTCTGCTTTGATACCAAATGTAACGACCCGGAATTTCGATCCCGAAAATTCCAGATAGTTAGGAAAAGAAGAAAAGAGATAGAAGAAGAAACAGGAAACAAGTCATAGAATCTCATATTCGCAGCGGATTAAATATAATATCAAATAATAACAGTTATACAAAAGAAAACCATATCAGTCAATTTACATTTATTTACATCAGGGATACAATCAATTATACATAAACCGGACAGTTAGAATTAACTTGTCCCAAATAAACACTCTAATACACAACGGAATACTCAATACGTTCTTGTCATCCAGCTCGCCTCCTAAGCTCCAGAACGTCCTAACCTGAAAATCTGTAATACTCGGTCTGACCCGAGCATTACAAAAAAGTAACACGCGGGTCAGGCTGGAAACCAGTGTGAGTAAACCCATATAATATGAAATCAAGCTATATAACTTATGGATTACCAGGTAACTCGTACCTTTTACGAGTTCTTACTTATTTTAGTAAATCATTTATCACACAAAACAGTTCTCAGGATTAAATGTCCAGGTTACTTAACTTATTTCATTCCAGCCTGATTTAATTCCACATATCAATTTTATAAAGAAGTTAGATTACAGATCGAAGTGGTTTCGGGCCTTGCTGATACCCGACCCCGGTCTCTTCAATCTCAATGTCATCTTTTATCCTAGTTGTCAAGTTTTAAAACAATACAATTTAAATTCAGGATTTCGATACACACAACAATTTATCTCACTTAGATAAACCACATTATCACTGTCCAACCCAAACCTACCATATCACAGTACGTCACAAATTATCAGTCTAGTTATTAATCCAAACTCTTAATGCAATTCAATCTTCCATGAGCAAGTTTGATTAATTCTTAATCAATTTATTTAATCTCCAATTGAAATAATTACTAACCTTAATCATTCGGATTTCCTTAATCATGCTTACTTAACATTAATTAATTACAACCCAATTAATTAATCATTTTTTTCATCTAAATTAACCATCCTTGATTAATTAATTTTTAATTACATTAAGTAATTAACCTTTAATTAACCTCATAGATTAATTAGCCTTACCCATTCATATTAATTAACATCTAATTACTTCTCATTAATTAATTAATTACAAGAATTAATTATCCTCTAATTTCTATCATTTATTAATTATTCTTTAATTAATTACTTTTTAACAAGTAATCTTCAATTAATCACATTCATTAATTAATCTTAATTAATCTCATTCAGTAATTAATTACTCTATAATTACTTATACTAATTAATTCTTAAATTAATTACACCAAATAATTAAGCCCTAATTACTTCCATGATTTTAAAAAAACTTGCTTGATAATTTTGGAAAATATGATTTACATTTCTTTGGAAATCTATTCCTTTTATAAACTTTAAAGCTTGATTATATAATTTACTTTTGAAATATGTTAACAATATTTTCTTACTTTTGAATATGATTTCCTAAAAGTTAAAATCCTGGAACTAAATTTACTTCACATTTAAAACCTGATAACCTATTCCATGTTTAATTAATTAAAACTAGATACATCACAAAACAAACCCGAGCAACTCACTTAAATTCTCGAGCAAAACTATAATACACTCGCGACCTCATAAACTTCGAGACAAACCCCAAATGTCACGAGTCTAAACCCGAGAATTCCCACATCTACATGATCTAACTTCACCAGACATTGACATGCACGCATGCACGTGCACGTCGGTCTGGCCGACTCCGACGCCTCGCCAAAGCTACCTTCAAGTCGACGATCACCTCGTCAACTCACTCGATCACCAGATTCGACAACTTCGCTCTCAAATCAAAATCGAACCAAACGAATCAAACCTGGAACTCACTCCAACCAGAAAACCTCCCATTTGCCACCGCCCCCGACCTCAGAAACACCCGCCGATCAACCTAAAGCCACGCCACACTCCGACGAACCTTTACCCCACCTCGCGATCCACTCCGGCATCCCCTCGTCGACGAATTTGCCGAGAAAACACTAACTACCTAGACGAATGTCGAAACCCTAAATTGCCTCCGTCTAGCCGCAACGATCAACAGTAAATTCGATCACCATTTTTCCAGTGATCCACAACCCACTGGCCACCTCCAGTCCAAACCTCGCTGTAAGACTTGTCGCCGTTCAACGACAATCGACCAAAATGTCCAAATCGATCATCACAGAAAATATCAATTAATACAACACTAAAAATCATGATTTTCTTCTTAAAAATCCTAGTTTTTAATAACTAAATGGATTATATACCTGAATCCACAAAATTTTCAAATCGAGATTTTGATATTTTCCAGTTTTTACTGTAATTTCTTTTTTTTCAGATAAAATTTCAAATTAATTTACCTAAATTTATTTTTAAGACTTGGTCTATAACAAAACAAACACTTCTTTTTTGAAAACTAAATCCTAACAGAGATCAGAAGAAGAAATAATGAATTCCGAATCCTAACTTTAAAACTCCATAACAAGAGCAGAGAAGAACATGCAACAGAATGCACACTTGAACACATTCATATATACATATACTACACTTATATACACACATGCAAAGAATCATTCATCTCAGAAATTCATAAGCACAGATTTTTCTTTACCCAAAACTTTTTAAATAAAAAGTTTACTCACCAGTATAGATGTATAAAGAGCTTTAAACAGTTTGAAACTTTAAAAACTTGAATTGCTTTGTTCTTTTGAAGCTGAAATGCTTTGTTGTTGCTTTTGATTATGAACTAGAAATCCTTGTAAATCTGAAGCTAGTTGTTGTTGAGAAGGTTTAATTTGAAATAGAGATGATCTTGCTTTGATTTTTCTTGGTTTTGAAAAATGTTTTTACAGGTTTTAGTTTGATCTGGTGATTTTGTTTTACAGGTTTTTGAAAATGAGATAGGAAAAAGAAGTGAAGAGAAGAGAAAGATGAATATATAGATTTAATTTATGATTTTTAAAAATTAAAGAAAATAAAAATTAAAAAGGCGACACTTGTTCAATTACTTAACATTTGTCATTTACACAAATTAATCACATTACACATGTTACTTAGATGATTTAATCTATTAACACTTGTAATTAAGCAATTTTAAATTATTTTAAATGTTAATATAAAGCTTTTGTATTTAATTTCCTAATTAATAAATACATATCTTAATTTATATAAATAAAATCCTATAAATGAAAAATAATATAAAACAAACTATATTCTAAATAAAATCATATATAATATAATTTCAAATCCAAAATATATTTAAGATATATATCTATCTTTTGAATTTCAATATTCTAATCCAAATTCAAATTCAATTTAAAATTCAATTTAAGTTCACTCAAATATATATATTTAAACAAACACAAATTCAATTTGTAAATAATAATTCTACTTAAAATCTATTTATATAAAACAACACATTATTATTATTGCTTGAAAATTACAATTTTACCAATTTTAAATAATTTATGTAGGAGATTATCACTTTTTAAATTGCTTGAAAGTTTCGGGATATCACAAAAAGTAGGCTATAAAAAGACTATTAAAATATGGGTACCTGAAACTAATAATAATCTAATTAGGCAAAAGTATATCGATCATTTTTTAAATGAAGTACATTATAATGGTGATTTTTATCTTAAAGGTTTTACCAAACCCACTTAGGTATGGTTACCTTTTACCTAACTCAGGTTCCTAACACAGGAAGTGGGTACCAATAAAGTATTTTTCATTATTTACAAGTACCTCGACATAAAAAGGAGAATTGGATTCTCGACAGTGGATGGTCTGAGCACATGACTGGAAACACAGAGATGCTAACAAATATATCATACATAGATGATGGTATAGTCACTTTTGAAGATAACTCCAAGGGCTATGTTATTGTGCAAGGAGATGTATATTCTGTTGGTATATCTAACTCTCCGTTAATTACTATTGTTTATTGGTAGAGAATTTAAAACATAACCTTTTAACTATTAGTCAATCATGCGACGATGGTTTTAAAATAACTTATGAAAAAGATAAGTGTAATATTTTTGATAAAGATAGTAATTTAATTTTTGAAGGTATAAAAAATCATAATATTTATGTTTTGAATATGAAAACACGACATAATAATGATATATGTTTAGTTGCCGATATTTGTGACCCCTGGATTCGGTATAAAAGGTTTTGCCATGTTAATATTAGAAGTATACATAAATTAGTTAAAAACAATATTGTAAGAGGTTTACTAAAGACAAATTTTAAAGTTAATAATTTATGTGACACATGTTAGAAAAGAAAACTTAAAAAGTCATCTTTTAAAGCTAAAAATGAGATTTCTACAAAACAACCATTAGAGCTTTTACACTTAGATTTATTCGGTTCTATGCAGATAAGATCAATAAATCACAACAGGTATGTTTTTGTTATTGTTGATGATTTTTAACAATATACATAGACTTTCTTTTTAAAACATAAGAATAACACTTTTGAATCTTTGAAATTTTTGCTAAATGAATATAGAATTTAAAAGGTTTAAAAATTAAGAGTATTAGAAGTGACAACAGAGGTGAATTTGAAAATGAATTTTTAAAAAAATTGTAATAATAAGGGAATAAGTCACAAATTTTCTTTTCCTAGAACACCGCAACAAAGCGGTGTTGTGGAAGAAAACATACTCTACAGGAATGCGCTAGAACACTTTTAAGCAGTAGTAACCTACCACGGAACTTCTAGGCTGAGGCAATTGCTATAGCTTGGTATGTTCTAAATTGTGTTTCTTTAGGACCCTTAACTAAAAACACACCTTATGAACACTTTTTTTGAAAGGAAACCTAAGGTATCGTATTTTAAGATTTTTGGTTCTAAATACTTTATTTAAAACACTAAAGATCCTTTTGGAAAGTTTGATCCAAAAGTCGACGATGGAGTCTTTATTGGATATTCAGAACAAAGTAAAGCATATAGAATTTTAATAAAAGATCAAATATTATTGAGGAAACATTACATGAATCTTTTGACGAAAACTTTAATATTAGTATTGATGATGATGAAAACATTGAAATTACTAAACCTCGGTATTGCCTACTAAAAATGAACAGCAAGCTGAATCTTTTAATCCGGATAATAATGATTTAAAATCACTACCTAGATTATTAAAAGATCACCCATTAAATAATGTAATTAGCGATATTAATACAAATGTAGCTACACAAAGGCAATTAACTCAAATGGGACATGTTGCTTTCATATTTAATATTAAATCAAAGAATTATAAAGAAGCTGCTACAGACGATTATTGGATTTTGGCAATGCAAGAAGAATTTAATGAATTTGAACATAACAACTTCTGGGAACTTGTACCAAGACTTGATGATCAATCTGTTATTGGTATAATATGGATTTAAAAAATAAAGTTGATGAAAATGGTGATATAATACGTAATAAAGGTAGACTTGTAGCTTAAGGGTACAATCAGGAGGAAGGGATTGATTATGAGGAAACCTTTGCTCCTGTAGCACATCTTGAAGTCATAAGAATTCTTTTAGCATTTGCATGTCATCACAATCTAACTTTATATCAAAAGGACGTTAAAAGTGCATTTTAAATGGATACTTTAAGGAAAACATTTTTGTTGAATAACCACCGTTATTCACTCATGTAAAGTATCCATATCATGTATTTAAATTAAAAAAGGAAAAGGCACTTTATGGTCTTAAACAAGCATCACATGCTTGGTATGGAAGATTAATAAATTATCTTTTGGAATCTATTTAGAAATTGGTAAAGTTGATACAACTCTATTTATTAAAAGAGATAAAAATGATATTTTGATTGTTTAAATTTATATTGATAATATAATATTTGGTTCAACTGAACAAAAATTATGTGATAATTTTGCCAACATAATGAAAAGTGAATTTGAAATGTCACATATGGGTGAATTAACATATTTTCTAGGATTATAAATTAAACAATTAAAAGAATAAACTTTTATTTTTCAAAAAAAAATATTGTAGACATTTGATAAATCGTTTTGGAATGGAAAACTCTAGTGGTAAACTAACTCTGATGAGCACTAACATACACCTTGACAAAGATGAGAATGGTAAGGACGTTGAACATGAACTTTATAGAAATATAATAGGTTCCATACTTTATTTAATTGCTAGTTGACCTGATATTTTAATAAATATTTGTCTATGTTCTATATTTCAATCAAATCCTAAAGAATCACATATGCGAGTCGTAAAACGAATCTTACGCTACTTAACAAATATTAAAGATTATAGACTTTTTTTATCCGAAAGGCTGCCCCTTTGAATTAGTATCATATAGTAATGCTGATTTCGAAGGATGAAAATGGACTGAAAAAGTACAAGTGGTACTTGCCATTTCATTGGGCAATATTTAGTATCATGGTTCAGTAAGAAACAAAATTGTGTTTCACTCTTAACATGTGAAGCATAATATATCTCTACTGCTTTAGCTAGTACACAAGTAATTTACATGCAACAAACACTACACGATTTTTGAGTCAAAACTAATTCCTATATTTTGCGATAAAACTAGTGCAATTAATTTATCAAAAAAATCCTTAAATCATTCTAGAATGAAACACATTGATATACGACATCATTTTTTACGTGACAATGTTGGAAAAGGAAATATTTCACTAGAATTTGTTACTATTGCTAATCAAATTATAGATATTTTTACAAACCTTTATGTGAAAGTAGGGTTTAAAAATTATGAAGAAATCTCAGTATTTGTTCATTAACTAAATTTAAATAATTTTCTATTTTTGTTTGTTGTCTAAAAGAATCTAAATTGAATTTTTGGAATAAAAATTGCATGGCTCGGGTTTACTAACAGAATTTCACTATCATTTATTTTTATCTTGTTTCCTATATTTTTTTCTCTCCCTCTTTTTCTCTAGTCTGTACACACTATTTATACTCCTATGATTCCAATAATCCTAACATAGTTTATTTTCAAGTAAAATATCTAAAATAAATTCATTCAAAAGAAAATTGTTTTCAAGTCCAAATTCTCCTAGTTCTTCCATTAGTCAACTCAGTGTGCCTATGCAATTTCAACGCATTACGGACTTGCAACAATTTTTAGCAAATAATCAACAAATCTTATCTTATAACATGATTTGACAGTCAAGAAACATGGAAATGATCCACTATGAACAATAGAAACTTATTGCTGAATTCGACTCATATAATGGTGAAAAATTGATTAAGGTACAGTTCTGGAAAAATAGGATTGTAAAATTAGTTTTGTCAAAAGGATGTTGAGAAATTTCTGCACAAATACCAACACTACAAATAGCATAGCACATCTGGTAACCGAAATGATCATTTAATCATTTCGGGTAATGTAAGCATTAAACTGGAATCATCCTTACACAACAATATTATACAGATTTGTGATAGTCATGTATTTAGTCCTCCTATAAAAAAAGTAAAGCGAGCAGCACCCAAGGGACCAAGACCAGCAGCATGCATATCATACGAATCTTCGGAACCGTCTACTCCGCCTGGGTACCATGAATGGTGTTCAGATGATGACGAGTAAAATTATGGATATACCATATATATATAGTAGTAGTAGACTAGTAGTATTTTTTTATATTAAAAAAAATCAGAAGAGCTGAAGTTTGGAAAATAATTTTTGACTTCCATTGGTCAACCGGTGAGGCGTTCACCAACGCACCGAGGTAGTCGCGGATGTATTTTTTAAAATAAATTCTGACCATTCATTTTTTTTGTATTTAAAACTGGTATACTTTTCTCGAGACCTCCTTCTTCTTACTCTTACATTTTGCCGCCTCCATTTCTCAAGCCCTAACATTAAAATCCTATCTTTTCAATGGCAAAATGCACTTAAAAATCTATTCTAACACCACAAATAAAAGCTTGGCTCAACAACGACGTCGAATCCATCAAAGCTTACAGGTCTACAGTCAATTTCAACAATTAGCAAGGAGGCTGGTAAAATTTTCTGATTTTGAATCATATAATTTAGTAGCTCTTTTTGAAGTTTTCAGTCTGTTTCTATCCATTGATAACTTTGAAAGAGTGATTTATCCCCAATGCATGGCTTTACTCTATGCTAACTTAAAGCTTGGACAAGAAAATGATGATTTTGTTTTATATTCCTCTATTAGTGGAATAGACATATAACTGGATGATAGGACATTGGGTATTATTTTACAAATCGTGCTACTAGGACAATTTTTTGCTGATTTAGAAACAAAAGATGATGCAATTTTGTATGAAATTTTTCAACAAAATAAAGGAGATGATAAAAAAAGAGAATCTAAGAGATAGAGCACGTTTGGTTTTAAGAATTGTACAACATAATATTCTGCCTAAAACACACAGCTTTGATGAGGCCTACCCCATACACCAACAACGCACTTATGCAATTCTTGGTGGTTTACATGTAAATTAGGTATATCTGATTTATAGAAATACGCATAGTAACAATCGCTTTGGAAAACCAAGATCATATAATCCCTATGGAATTTTACTTCCTCAAATTTTTAAGTGTTTTGGGATTAATTTGAAAAATGAGCAAGTATAGGAGCATGTGTTTGGGACTGTTTTCAATAAGGGAGTATTCACATGCATGAAGATTCCTAGCATCTTTCAGCCTCTTCCCCCATATACTGAAGGTGTGACTCACATACCTCATCAGATAAAGGATATTCAAGGAGAAGAAGAGACATCAGATAAGCTATTACCTCCTTATTATGATATTAATAGAGAATATAAGAAAAAAGTTCTAAAAAATCAAGATGTAATTCTGAAATTTCAAGCAGAAATCAAGACAGAGCCGACACATACTAGAAAGGAACTTGGAGTCATCACTTGAATGCTTCATGGAATGTGTGGTACATCACAACTAAAGAAGAGAGGACAAGCTCCCACTCCTACATAACTCTCCACGGGTTATGATTATTTGATTATCTTTAACTTAGTATGAATTACTTTCAGCACTATTTAGGCATTCTCTGTATTTCTCTTTGACTTCTGTTTGTTGTTTTGGTGTTTGTCATTCTATTCTGTTGTAAACAATTTGTTTAATTATGTATGTTTTATTTGCATCAGTTTGTGTATGTTATGTGATATGCATCAGTTCTGTGTTTATGATATTTATCACTTTTTTGTTGATGACAAAGTGAGAGAAATATCTCATGTTCTCGGAAGGAGTCTTTATTTCAAGAGGACTAATAATATTATTTATTGTATTGCATATAAGTAGTTGTCAACATCAAAAAGGGAAAGAAGGTTAAAACCTTAGTTTTGATGATGATAGTGAAATATATTCTTCTAATCTTTATTACAGATATTAGCATATGCAACAACATATATAAAATACAGCTATCTCAGAAGATCATATATCAAAAAATAAATGGGAAGACTATGGCAACAGATGAACATTAATGAAGTCTCTGGGTGATAGAAGAAAACAAGAGTTGACATTGAAGCACAAAGGAAACCAAAGCATGAAGGAAATCGAAGCACAAAGAAATGACAAAAAAATTACAGGCTAGCACAACATCTATCATCGGTCGACCGGTGGGTATCCTACCGGTGCACCGATGGCAGCTGTGCGTGCCCATGTATTTTGATTTCCTTACCGTTATTTGGCAACCCTTCATCACTTCTCTTTCGATCATTGCTTCTCTTGATGGCAACTCCCTGACCAATCACTACTCTTCAAATACAACCTCTCACCTTTATAAAAGAATTTGAAGACTTCTATTTTAATCATCGGTTTTTTTTTGAAAATATGTTCTACTGCTTTCTCTCTCTTGCTATCTGATTATTGCATTCCTGATATTTCAACTATATTTACTAATACCCAAACTCCAAAACTCCTAAACCTCTACTCATATTCATATCGAGTGATTACAGGAGTTATTGTACTAGAGTGATAAGAAGCATGTAATTGTAGACACAACTTTGTCGAAAAACCTTTTCTACTCTTAATCAAAAGAATGCATGTAGGTGCTCAGGCAGTCTATATTATAAACCTATTCCTCCAGGCCAAGTGAAGGCTTTGCTAGTGAATTCCGACGAAATGCTTAGGGAATGGACGTAGAAGAGGTGCTCTGAACTAATATAAATCTCGGTATGTTCTTTTATTTACTAATTACTTTACTAGTTATATTTCTATTACTGTAGGTTAAATTAGTCGTAATATCATTATATGATCAGCTAGTTACTTTCACCTTCATATTAATGACATAACGACTCAAATGACTTGAATGCTCTCCTTTACAAAGCTTCTCAAAGGTGTCTACTAGGTACTTATCTTGCCTTTGACTGGATCCAATACGTTCCATAAGTATAGGTTGCATATCAAAAGCTACTAGCAATACCATGGTAATCTCTGACGATGGTCGGAAATCAAATGTAGAAATAAACTCCAGATGCTTCCACTTCAAGAAGATAGGACTCAACACTGCATGTTGTCTATTCAAGATGTCGGCTGCCACATTACCATTGCCAAGATTAGATGAGATATTGAAATCATACAATGCCAATAACTCCATCCACCTATGCTACCTTAAATTCAAGTCCTTCTAGAAGAACAAATACTTCAAAGACTTATGATCCGTACATAGCTCAAACCGTTCTCTTAAAAGATAATGTGTTCATGACTTAAGTGCAAAGATAATGACCGCTAACTCAAGATCATGGGTAGGGTAGTTTCTCTCATGGACCTTCAACTGTTGACTAGCGTAGATCACACCCTTCCTTCTTGCATCAAGACCACACCTAACCCCATACGACAAGCGTCGGTATATACTGTGAATGCTTTTGTACCATCGAGTAATACCTGAATAGGTCCACTTATCTACGCCTCCTTCTGCTTAATAAAATCATCCTCACACTTCTCGTCCCACGAGAAAACTAAATTCTTCATGGTAAGGCCGGTCAGAGGGCTAGAGGTCTTCATGAAGTCCTTAATGAACTTCCAATAAGTGGCCCGCCAAATCAAGGAAACTCCTCACTCCCATGGAATTCTTCGGCACAAGCCAGTCCTGAACTGCAACAACTTTACTGGGAACAAACACCGGCCCACTTTCCAAGACAGTGTGTCCTAAAAAGCATACCTCCTCTCGCCAAAAGTGGCACTTCGAAAACTACGCTTTTAACTTATGCTCATGGAGTGTATTGAGCACTTCTTCTAAATGCAACACATGCTCCTCCTCGCTCTTTGAATGGACTAAAATGTAATCTATAAATACCACAATGAACTTGTTAAGCAACCTTCTGAAAACTTGGCTCATCAAGTCAATAATGTAGGCAAGTGCATTGGTTAGTTCAAAAGGCATGACTAACCACTCAAAAGTTCATCAAGTGTATGAAAAATAGTCTTTTATATACTATCCTCAGCTACATGCAACTGGTGAAATCTGGTAGCCAAATCAAGATGTAAAAATACGTTTGTTCCAACCCACTTATCAAAGAGATCGTTAATATTGAGCAGTGGATACTGATTCTTCTTTTTCGGTTTATTTGGCTCCTTATAATCAATGCAAAATCTTATAGAACCGTCCGCCTTGATGGCAAAGGTGACTGGTGCACCCCACTTCGAAATGCTCCTTCGAATGAAGCCGTTCTCCAACAACTCATTTACTTGCTTGTTTGACTCGCATCTCTCCTTTGGTGCCATATGCCTTAAGGGTAAGGCAACAGGTCTAGCATTCTCCATAAGGTAAATCTTGAACTCGATGTCTCACTAGGGTGGGAGACTAGTAACCTCGGAGAAGACATCTGGGTATTCTCTAACTACATGCACTGAATTTAGCTCATCATGTAGTAAGTCTAATGAATATAAGCAGCTCAACACAACTGACCCTCGAGGATTGCAATAACCTCCAATCGACATCCACTTCACGTGCTCAAATTAAAAACCTTCCTATCACAATTTAGGATAGCACCATACATCATCATCCAATATATGCCCAATAGTACCCAGACCTAGAAAATCCTAAGACAAAAGCATCGCTATCGAACTCGATCCCTAAAATGAAACCCACATAACATAGACAAATATGCCAATCCTCCTATAGGGTTTGACACAACTACAGAGTCCGTAACTATGCTAGTGTCTAAGTGTAACTCATCCACAAGTTTACTAGAAATGAAAGATTGTGATGCCCTCATATCAAATAAAGTGATAATGGATAAACCAGATAAAGTCAACACACCTTCGATCATGACCTTCTTCCCCTTATCAGCAACTGGTGGTGTACTTGAGCTTGGTACTGCATCTAGTGCATAAGCGAGGACCACCTGGGTAGAGGTCTTCTAAGGTGTCGAACACTCCCGCTTCATGTTCCCAAACTAATTGCAATTATAACACTTGGCCTTTAAACCCTCTGTCTTGCACTCCTTCGCGAAATGTCCCTTCTTGCTACACTTCCTATAATGCATATCCTGCTCCTTGGTCTTCCCCTTGGGTTCAAATCATCCCTTGCGCTAATTCTGCTACTACGCTTTCCTCCCAGTCTTCTTAGGTTTCTCCTCTACTTCTTCCTTAGATACAATATTCCCCAAGGCCATCTCAACTAAACCCTCAAATGTAGCACCCATGGGAATATGACTTCAAGCTAAACCTTGAAGGGGTTGATTCGGCGCTTTAGCGAACTTCAAGCCTTTATATCTAGGATATCGATCAGTCACATCCCAAATCTAACCAGTTCATTGAATTGATTAAGATACTCCTTTACTGACATATCTCCTTGCTTCAAGTGAATAAACTTCTCTAACTTCACTCCACCTCTACTCTAGAAAGAAATTTCATCTCAAAACATCTTTGAAACTCCCCCAAGTGATCTCTTCTCCATCACTCTGCCTCAACTACCTCCCACCAACTAAAAGTCTTACCCTATAACTGCCAGGTAGCTAACTACCTCCTCAACTCATCAACAAGATCCATCAACCCAAAAATCCTCTCACAAGTACGAATCCATGTACTCGAATCGATGTATAACTCATCCCCACATACAGCTTTCCTCTAAGGCTTGTAAAATCCTTACATAACTTAGTAAAATCGGTGGCAGGTGGGTGGGCTAGAGCTACACCTTTCGCTCTCTACATGGGTCCTCTAGTGGGATTAAGCTTGGCTTGTCACCTCGCTTGAAAATACCGAACAGAAACAAATCGAGAGGTTCACACCCGAAATCTTGACTGCGTTGCCTGAACCTGAACTTACGGGATCGCTTATCTTCGATCTGTGATTTTTGATAATTTATTAGAAAATTGTTATAAATAGCATAGGCAAGGATAAAAGAGAGATTACGCTTATATAAAAGTTTTGGAAAACTTTTTGAAAACTTTTATTTATAAATATATATACATACAAATACTTTGAGAAACCATTTTGAAAAAAATAGCCTTTTTTCAAAAACATTTTCAATTACGTTCTCTCAATATGCTCCTAGTCCATAAAGAACTTTGTACCTAGGCTTTGATACCAAATTTGACAAACCGCACCTCTCGATACACAAACCCAAATCTTAGGGTGGATTTCGAATTCGCATCGGTGTCAAGAAGTACGAGCTATCGGGTTTTTATAACATTATAGAGACTAAAAATAAACATATATAATCTAAGATATACTACACTTTCAGAACTCACAATAGAATGAAATAAGATATAAATATAGAAAATAACATATCAGAAAATATCTCAAAACACGATCTTAGAAAAACAGTATGTAGCCAAATAAATAGTACATAGAAATACCACTCGTAGTCTGATAAAAGGAATACTAAGTACCGATAAGATAGACAGTTACATGTAGAGTAAATAAATGGATACGCAACTCTTGTGATGAGTTCGCCTCTCCATGTACTAAAATCGAGCCAAATCACTTGCTTCTAAAAGTGACTACTATGCCGTATAGCTAATACTGTGTGGCTAGATATCACTTAGGATGGTGTAATATGGAATGTATTATAATTTAAATGCGGAAACAGATAATAATAGTAAAGTAAATAAGAATAAGCACACTAGGAGTTTTTATACTGGTTTGAACTTCCTGTTCTACGTCCAGTCCCAGACTTCCATTTGGAATTTCTCACAATAACCCCTCACTTAACCCGGAGGAATAGGTATACAACACCTGAGCAACCGATTAGGATTTTTCCGCCTCTAATAACCGAAAGAGGACTTTACCCGCCTGAACAACCGAACAGGACTTCAACATTTCAATAAAATTGCTTTGACACTTTGTGTTCTTGATAACACTGATTTGTCTTTGATAGCACAACCTTCCTATAATCTTTTCCTCAAGTATATATATGTGTATGTAAAGATTTAGAAAGGAGAATATTGCTTTGAATCGAAGAATAAGTTAATTGATTCAGAGATTCAAGCAATATATGTAAGTTGTGATTGTTTTTTAGAATGCAGAGATAGTAGAGAGTATGATCAGAAAATAAAGTGATATTCGGTGATTTGGAAAATGATTTTGAAGTGTTTATATAGTAAACAAACAGCTACAACTATACACGAAGAGTTTTGATCAAAAGATGCAGCCATATCTCTTCAATTTGGATCATAACTCTTCGCAAATGGAAGTGTCTTTTCATAAAAAATAGCTGTTATAATCGTTCAGTCGACTAAGAAAAATCAACCAGTCAACTGAATATTCAAAGACTATGTAAAACATAGTATATATGTGCAACTGAACAGGTTCAGTCGACTGGTCGTTTTTGGTCAGTCGATTGAATTTGAAAATATAAACGTGTATACATATGTGCAAAAGTTCAATAGGCTGTTTATAGATATTCAATCGACTGGTCGATTTTGTTCAGTCGACTGAATTATGTTGATAATTAAAAATCACCATAGCTCATTTGGTTAGAGCACTTGCCTTCTAAACTAGTGACCTAGGTTCGAGCCCTGCTCCATGCATTTTTTGAAAACTTGATTTTGATTAAAATATGCATGCAAGTTTATTTGAATGTGAATGATGATTCTTGAGGAAAGATTTTAACAAAGCACTAAACTAGACTCTATATACATATATGAACCATATTTTGAGTCGTTGAGTCCGGATGTTGTCGTAGTCATAGATTCGTGAATTGTTGTCTTGTCAGCAATCAAAACCTATGATCCAACATTCTCCCCCTTTTTGATGATGACAACTCCATTTGCTATGGACGAATCTTCGACAAGCTTTGTTGACTTATCTCTCCCCTGAATATATTCATGTAATTGTGCTATAGATTTCTCCCCCTGAATCTATGCTATATATTCCTGTAAATAATTAATCTTTTCTCCCCCTTAATCTGTGCTTGCATCGTTTATTCCTGCAAACAGTGTTAGAGCAATATCTTTCTCCCCCTTTGTCATCGACAAAAAGGAGAGTTTATATGATGACATAAATTATATTCCACATAAGTGTTAACATAGAACAATATACAACAAAGTAACTACTACTTATAATATAAGGAATCAAAAAAAAATTAACATTTAAAGCATGCGATACCCAAGGTTCTTATAATTTCCTAATTTTTAGGAAACCATACCCATTTGGGTGTGGTTGAACCTTTAAAAATATAATTTTCATTATTAACTACCATATCAAAATAATCATCAATGTATTGTTCTCTATTTTTCTAATTAACAGGAACCCAAATACTTAGATAATTTTTATTCATATTTCTCGTCAATGATTTTGTACTTCTAGAGAAATTATAAACATTATTGGTCATAACAGTATTTGAATTTCTATAAAAATTGGATTTAGACTTTACTCGAAATTTAGTACTAGCACTAACATTTTTACTATACATGAAAGCATATCTAGTGCTATTTCTACGATCAGTTTTATTATATCCTAAACCACTTTTGTCATGTAAAGGTCTAGAACTAGATAAAATCATGTTTAAATCGTTTTGACCTTTATTAAATTTTGTGACTTCAGTGTTAAGTTTATCAAATTTAGCCTTGAAGTCAAAATTATTATTTTCAAAAGAAATATCACTGTTTTTCAAAATATCAATTTTCTTGTTTAATTCAGAATTCTCCCTTTTTATCGTACAATTCTCATTTTCGAGAAGAAAATTTTGAGATTCTGAATTATCTAAAGATGATTGTAATAAATTATTTTGCCTTTTCAAATTCGTAATTTCTTTTGAAAAAATTTCCTTTTCTTTTTCAAATATAGTATTTTTATTTTGCAAAATATTGATTTCCTCCAAAAGGTCATTGTTTTTATCTTCTAATTGCTCATTTTCTTTTTGTAGGAAATCTTTTTGTGAAACAAGTTCTTCTACAGTATTTTCAAAACATTTAGTTTGTTTTATGAAAAATTTATTTACCTCTTTTAAACTGGAAATTTCTTGCTCACAATCTTTTAACTTAGCTAAAGCAATTCTATTAACTTTATTCAAGGTTTTACAATCTTTTAATAGTTCATCATGTGCTAACAAAAGATCTTTATATAAAGAATCTAAGCATACCGATTGTGTTCTGAGTTTAGCCATGAAGCATTTGCTTGTTTGCTCCTTTGATTCTTCTTTATTGTTCTTCCTCTTCCTATTGCCTTGACTAGATCTCTTTATAGCCATTTTATTCTAGGATGTTGTTACAATCTCTAGAATCCCAAGCTCCAATACCAAATGAAGGTGACTACTATGCCGTATAGCTAATACTGTGTAGCTAGATATCACTTAGGATCGTGTAATATGGAATGTATTATAATCTAAATGCGGAAACAGATAATAATAGTAAAGTAAATAAGAATATGCACACCAGGAGTTTTTATTCTGGTTCGAACTTCCCGTTCTACGTCCAGTCCCAGACTTCCCTCTGGAATTTCTCACAATAACCCCTCACTTAACCAGGAGGAATAGGTATACAACACCTGAGCAACCGATCAGGATTTTTCCGCCTCTAACAACCGAAAGAGGACTTTACCCGCCTGAACAACCGAACAGGACTTCAACAGTTTCAATAAAATTGCTTTGACACTTTGTGTTCTTGATAACACTAATTTGTCTTTGATAGTACAACCTTCCTATAATCTTTTCCTCAAGTATATATATGTGTGTGTAAAGATTTAGAAAGGAGAATATTGCTTTGAATCGAAGAATAAGTTAATTGATTCAGAGATTCAAGCAATATATGTAAGTTGTGATTGTTTTTTAGAATGCAGAGATAGTAGAGAGTATGATCAGAAAATAAAGTGATATTCGGTGATTTGGAAAATGATTTTGAAGTGTTTATATAGTAAAAAAACAGCTACAAATATTCACGAAGAGTTTTGATCAAAAGATGCAGCCATATCTCTTCAATTTGGATCGTAACTCTTCGCAAATGGAAGTGTCATTTCAGAAAAAATAGCTGTTAGAATCGTTCAGTCGACTGAGCAAAATCGACCAGTCCACTGAATATTCAAAGACTATGTAAAACAGAGTATATCTATGCAACTGAACAGGTTCAGTCAACTAGTCGTTTTCGGTCAGTCGACTAAATTTTAAAATATAAACGTGTATACATATGTGCACAAGTTCAATAGGTTGTTTATAGATATTCATTCGACTGGTCGATTTTGTTCAGTCGACTAAATTCTGTTGATAATTAAAAATCACCATAGCTCATTTGGTTAGAGCACTTGCCTTCTAAACTAGTGACTCAGGTTCGAGCCCCGCTCCATGCATTTTTTGAAAACTTGATTTTGATTAAAATATGCATGCAAGTTTATTTGAATGTGAATGATGATTCTTGAGGAAAGATTTTAACAAAGCACTAAACTAGACTCTATATACATATATGAACCATATTTTGAGTCGTTGAGTCCGGATGTTATCGTAGTCGTAGATTCGTGAATTGTTGTCTTGTCAGCAATCAAAACCTATGATCCAACAACTGCCTTGTCTACCTGTGGTAGGGATAGAAAGAAAAAAGGGTGGATCAAAAAAAAGTCTGGTGTACATGTGTAATATATGGTGATCATGTGCAGTTGACTTTAATCCTACTCCGTGTGACCTAGGGTGTTCTACAAGTGTTCGTGCATTCCTAAGGTCCTTTACATAAGGATTTTTACTTAACACACACCTACTCTAACACCTTGTGCAGGCTCATACAAGGATCGCACAATAGATCGAACCTCAATAACTAACAATCAACCACCACTACTAGAGCTACTTAACATAGGATCATCCTAAAGCTTTCACATGTAGGACTACATCTCACATTACGCATAGGCGTAACTATCTCATATAGGTTTCACTACAATTACCATATGGGAATAAATTTCCCACAACTATGACTACACGTACCCAACTACACATCGAGGGGGAGCTAGAAATGCCGACTCGTCGAAGTGTCTCGTTATCTACAACTGTGTCCACTTCCTGAATTGAAGTATACGCCTCTTATTGCATGCATCAGGATCCATCAACAACATAGTATCATGTCGCATCAGACTCCATGAATACCAAGGAGTTTCGTTGTGCCGAGCCCACACACTTCATCAAGCATCAATTGGTGTTTCACGTCCACCACAGAACCTCCTGTGAGTGCCATTTGCGATAGAATCGTCCCCAGTTGAATAATAGACCCCACATTGGATAAAGAGCATTTGCCCAACCAAGCAACATCCTAGTGTAAACTCATAGGGAACTAGCTTCCCTACTATTTCTAACATCCATGTATGTATATAATATAACTATACATGCTACAATTATTTTTATTTTAAACCTAGGCCTTAGGCCGAGGCTCAAATAACGCATCTGAACTGTTTACTGGTCGACCGCTAAACAGTACCCGTCGACTGCTCAAAGTGAATAGTCGACCGATTGCAGTTTAAATTTTAGGGTTTTCTATTTTCTTTATCATATTTTAATCAGTTATTAATTTCACCGGTTCTAAACTTCCATAGTGAATCCTAAGTATCAATTTACAGCAACCAGTCTTTGCAATTCACCATACTTTTTATTAATTTCAAATTCATAGATTTATACAAGTTTAAATAGACTAGTTTAATTTATGTTAACCAATTTTAGGGGTTTTTATTCAATTACAAGAGTGGTTTAACTTGGGTTAAAATTAGGTTAGCCAATTTATACCAATTGCAACTTATACTTCAAATTTCATATTTAACAATATGGTGTGCAGTTAATTACTAATGTCCTAGATAAGATAGTATAGATTAAAATTAACTGTAAATAATCAACTTATTAAAGATGTTCCTGCTTACCTTGGATCCAAGCTCTAACTCTATTCTTAGTTCAAAGATGGACACCCAATAGCTTGCCCCCTCCTAGATCCGATCTACTTGTATTCTCTTTTCTTTGTTTTTAATTTATTTTTGAAGAAATTTTATAAGTGGATAGAATATAATTTGGCAGAGTTTTATTGTACCGTTAATTTTCTAGTGAATTAGGGTTTAGGATAGGTGTTTATTTATAGGAATTTGAGGTTAATATGGAGCGTTAGATTTAACCTAGGAAATATTTACTTTCATCTTGGATGCACCTCATGTAACAACCCTACTTTCTACAACGTATAAATAAATATATTTAATTTAAAATAATTTTTTTGAATTTGGTATTTGAAATTAATATTTTGAAAATTGAGTTTTAATTAATTAAATTCTATTAATATAAGATTTTGATTCAATAAATTGAATTAAATCAATAAATTCTTTTTGAATAATAGATTGAAATTGAATCAATTATATTAATTGACTATAAAATGCTTTTATAAGTAAAAACTAAATTTAAATCCAATTGAAAATTATTTTCAAATAAATTAAAAGGAGTTATGAAATGAATTGAAATGAAAAATTAAACTGGATTGGATAGAATTAAATCAAGGCCTAACCCAAATTATGACCATTCTTTTTCTCAATGATTCTAGAATCCTCACATCCTTCCTATGCAAGCCCGACCCCTTATCTATTTTTCCATATTTTCTTTAATCAAAATCGCGTCCCGATTACACATATATATATATGTATGTATGTATGTATATATATGTATATGTATATATATGTATATGTATATATGTGTGTGTGTATTTGTATGTGTGTGTGTCTGTGTGTGTATGTCTATGTGTATATCTATGTGTGTGTAGCCATGCTCGAAGGCAACCTAGCTTAGGCGATCAAGATCAAGGGGGAGAGAACTCACGTTCGTGTGTGAGATGGGGAACTGCGACTTGATGTCACGACTGCAAAGGCGCTCGATCTGAAGGAGATTAAAGGCGACGAAGTATCGGTGTTCATATGGACATGACCCACTGATGCTCTGGTGTAATCGTGCTAGTTGGAAATGATTATGGCATTGTGGCAGTGGATAAGAGTAGCAACAGTTGGTACTGTGTTGGTGGCGCGACTGTTTGGAGTTGAGCATGGTTTTGGTAAGGAGCTGGGCTAGAGTAGAGGCAATTAAGGGTAGTAATAACCACGGGCAGCGATGATGGATGACTTGGCAGTAGCATTGATAATCATCAATTGGTTGAACGAGCATCGCCTCGGTGAGTATTTCTCACTCACAACTATATCTAACTTTATTATCTGTTGTATGTGTGCATATAATCCTGATATTGCTTGAATTCCCTAGTTGA
This sequence comes from Allium fistulosum, assembly GCA_030737815.1. Classification (NCBI taxonomy): domain Eukaryota; kingdom Viridiplantae; phylum Streptophyta; class Magnoliopsida; order Asparagales; family Amaryllidaceae; genus Allium; species Allium fistulosum. The sequence continues at coordinate 800,707,147 of CM060903.1, read as the reverse complement.
GATATTTGTTTGGGTTTTGATTGATTGTGTGTTAATTAGATGGCTTGGATGAATTATCGATCGAGATATTTAATTGATTATGATATTGAATTTATGTTTTTTGGATGTCTGAAACACAAAGAAAATGCTGATTATTTGCATTTCGATTCGTGTAATTTATTTATATTGTTTAAACAGTGTATCGATGGCCGAAATTCAACTCGAACACATGATAAAATTTATATTGATGTTTTATTGTTGATTTTTTTGGGGAAGTGCTCCATGTTTTTATTCAGACGATTTATTGATTTTCCTATTTTAAAATATTTTTGAAAGCTTTCGAGAAATTATTAATGGTGTTTTAAAATTTATTTGAAGTATATTTAAAAATAAATACAATTGGTTGGTAAATATAATATTTCTTGGAAATTATTTTGATATAAAAGTTATTTTCAAAATGGAAAATATTTTATTACTAGTAGTCTAGTAGTTAGAGTATACAGTGAAGATTTTGCATTATATTATATGGTCGGAAATAAATGTAATTTATTCTGTAACTTATAAGTTTCTTTTGAAATGGTATTTAATTATAGAAGATTATTAAATAAATTTAAAGCGATATTAGACGATTTTCAATATGAGTTATTTGACATTTTAAATATATAGTGAAGGTATGAATTATAAATTATGATTTGAAATTAAAAGAACTATTTTGGAGACTTATAAATTTATTTATAGTATTGTTTAATTATAGAAAATTATGAAATAGTTTCTATAATTATTTTGATGTATAAAGTGATTTTGGAAGTTATAAGTTATTTTGAAATAGAATTTAATTATACCAAATTACATAGTAATTTCTATAAATTATATTTTATTCTTTAAGAGATTTGGAATGTTTTAAATGTACACACTTGAACATTTGTTTTAAATGATTAAAGAAAGATTTATTTGAAGTTTATTATTATTTCATTTCTGAATTAAATTAGAATTTATATATATTTATTTTCCATATTTTTTGATTTCTCTTTTTTAGATATTGAATGAGATTATGTGAATGGTTCGCCATTGACATAGATTTGATTGGTAATTTTGACATGGTACGGTGATGATATCCTACTGTTTGATTTTGTGATATTTAGTTCAGTATGACGAGAAATCTGAAAAACAGAGTTATAATATCGTGTGGTAGGGGAATTTCAGTAATATTTCTCTGGTTATTCGTTAGACTCGTTATATATAATAGTTGTGGAGATGAGTGTAGTTTACGAGCATTGAATAAACGGTTGAGTATCATGTAGTAGTATGGGATGCTGTTGTGATATTTATTCGATTATTCATTATAAGTAGAGGTCACTCTAATAGGGTCGAGTATACAGAGTATTATATTTAAGGTGATGCTCGATGAGAGTGAGAAGGCTGAGAGCAATAAGAGTGTCTATTTATTATGTGTACTCCCATTATACGGTGGGGAATAAACCAGATTGGCTAGTATCCTTCCTAACGGCCTGATTGTGGGGTCGCTCCCCGAATTCATGACACGTCTTTTGTACATATGGCTTAGAGCCACTGCCCCCGTGTAACTTAGGCCAGCGGTCAGTTACTTTTGGGGCACTTGTAGGATCATCACCATTGCATAGTGTTGTCTTGCACTAGATGGATATTGGGTCACGATGGTCGTCGAGGTAACCGATGACTGTAGGAGTAGCGTTGAGAGTGTGTGAGGAAGGCTTCTGGAGCAGGCCGAGAACTGTCAGTCTCCCTTCTAGTTGTTGGTTATACACACACACTACTTATTTACCTTTATGAGATCGTTATAGATGTGGCTAAGAGCCATCTAGATCATTTATTAAGACTAATGCCATTATAGTTATAAATGGTGCTGAGAGCCCATTTGGACTGAGAGCCCAAGGTGATTATCTATGATGTTGAGAGTTAAGTAGATCATTAGATGTTTAAGGACCACATGATTATTTCTTTGGTTGAGAGCCAAGACGATCACTTTGCGGGTAATATCTAGATGATTATTGTGTGCTCATCGATCTCCTTGATTATTCTTTGGATTGAAAGTCCTTCTAGTTGAGTAACCCTATACATGTTGTTTATATTGCTATCGAGGATAACCAGAGATGCTGAGAGCATCGAGTTAGACCCTTTCCTATCTTTTATGGTTATTTAAGAGATGACATTGGCTACCGAGGGTATGTTATATTTGTATTTCTTGCATATATGTTTTATATGTGATGATTATGATGGATCCTAGGCATCTCGACTTTATGATTATCTCAGAGATAATCAGGGCATTGTTGAGAGCATGTCCTATGTTACAATTGTTTATATTAATGATATTTGGATATATGGATTATTTCACCCATTTGATATTATTTCCTCGATTTATGGTTTGACTTGGTTTATATAGGTGATGACATTTTCCTCTGTATGGTTTGTGATTGACATTGCGATTATGGTTTTGAATTAGTTTTATGGTGCCACATTATTAGTGTATCTAGTCTATACAGAGTTCCATATCCATATTAATCCTTTGATTTAGATATAGTCTGACCCGTTTGTTATTTATATAATACATGGATCAGCCCGAAACATTTCAGGTTCAGGGATGAAGAGACCAGATTGTGGATGTTAGGCATAGATGGGGGATAGGTTATTATTGTATATCATTATGTGTTCTAATACCTCGTTTATGTATGATATTGTGGTGGAAAATTGTGTATTTTGTGATCGTGGGAGTTTCATTTTATATCCCACTCAGATTTATATATATTTGTATTATATATTATCATGCATTATTGACATTATGTTATTTATCATTTGGTTATTATATATTGAGTATTGTTCTATTCTAGAGGCACACAGGTCTATTGCTTTGTGCCGATATGATTTTTAAGATACGTACCGGTGTTAGTCCAAGGAAATAATCACGTGTGTGCCCCACAAAGTCTTATTCTCCGTATTATCTAATAGTATTACCCAGTAATACTCTTGGATAGTATGTTTATAGAGGTGGGGTGTTACACTTCAATGACTTTGTACACAAGTAAAATATTTTGGTCCATCACGTTCGTCCATTCGTCACTCCAAATCATTGAAAATTAATGTCAACCAGTCGATTGCTAGAGTAGACTGGTCGACTACTACATGTCGACTGACACACTCTAGGGTGTCAACCAGTGACAATATAATTAGAAAAGTTTTATATTTAGTTTATTTCATTTTCAAACTTTAAAACGTCTGTAACTTCTCCATACTAACTCCAATTTCAAAATGTTATATATGAAAATTGTCTAGAAAATCGCTACGAATGCAATGGTGTAAGTTTCGAAGCCAAATTCGAACGTTTGTGAAAATTCTATTTTCGCCCTCATCATATTTAAATTTAATTTCTTATTAAATTTTCCGCTTAAATTTCCAAGGTGTTACAATGATCTCGTAAACTATGCCTTATATGAAATTAATATTAACCTTATGAACTTATACATAATTACACGACCTTGCAAAAAGAAATTAACTCAACTGCACTTACTATCGGTCGTATTTTTTCCAACAAAGTCCAATCACTACTTATCATTACATCATTATGTATCACATGAAGGAGTGACTCTTGAGATTGAATCTTATTCATTTTAGGCACATTTGGAATCATTTCTTATGTAGATTCACATATTCGATCAAATCGAATTTTCTTACTTTTTTGTACATTATGCTTTCTAATTTGGTTTTATATTCAATGAACTTATCATAGATACATGTATCAAATACACATGTTTATTTTTATGGTACTTAATCTATGAATTAAATGACCTATGTCTAACCATTTTAGTGTCATTGGACTTTCGACTGCATATAGGTACCAATCTAAAGAGTCCATCAACTTTTATGTCGTTCCCACTAAATGGGTGCTTTGTTCTTAATTCTAAAATAATTGTAGAAAATTATAGATATTTCTAGGTTGTGTAGCTAATGCAACAAATACCGTAATTCTAATAGATTATTTCATAACGAATATTCAAAACATTCATAATAAATTAAAACTATATTCACTTTCAGTCAATACTAAAATAATATTTATTCCATAAATTATATTTTGTATATTTATGAAAATAATTTTTTGTATCTTGATGTATCCATTGATAAGTATTATATGGCACCCTCCCACTATTTCTGCCATTACTATAACAACGTATGAAATACGAAGCGCCATTCAGCTACTTATTGTGGGTATTTATTTCTTTTACCTTTAATTAGTTTACAGTCAAGAGTTTCCGATCAAGTATCTTGAACTCATAGAAATGATTTTCATAGAAAGTAATTTTCTATATTGCAACACCATTTGGAATAGAAATCACATTTCTTATTCCATATTAAGTACTTTTTAGTATTTTAGACAATTCTCGTATTTGATGCCCCTTATGAAGCAGAGGTAATCACTCACTCTACTCATCCCAACGGTGCCTATGTTGCATCTACTCTAAAACAATCACTTTCTTTCTAAAGTGGTCAAACCACTCAAAGGAAATCCTTATTGTAATCAATCATATTGAATACACAATTTGCATAGTGGTTTATTTACTTATTTCCAATAAACTAATTTCAATGAAATTTCGAACATTACGAACTACGTTCGTTCACCATATAACATTTATATGTGATTGAATATGGATAAAATATCCATATTCTTATATTTCTTAAGAACTCATAAAAGTCAATACACAGTCTTGGACAAATAATTTTTAAGCGATTAAGACATGAATGTTTTAATGGTTTTGTAAATTGGTACTTGCATAGGTTTGAAGTGAAACCATGCCAGAGGATTTAAAGGTGAGTATATTATATAATTTTTGTCAATCTTAATTCAGTTCAATTGTATATTTCAACTGATAAACATTTTATCAATTATATTAGTTGCACAAATTTATCCTATAGATTATTTAACTTTTGTATAAAAAGTGTTCTAACAATATAAGAAAGGTTAAATGTTACCGTTTCATTTTTCTAATAATGCTCCCACTAGATTTATTTTTGTTTCTTGAAATTCTAAGAAACACATAGAAATCTTTCATTTCTCTAATGACGTTAGGACTCGGTTGCCTTGGGATTCTGACCTTGAGTTTACTCAACAAATCATAGGCTTATAACGATGGATAACACTCTATTAGTTGTGTGATATACAACTCCTAACATGTTGTCTTTGTCCTAATCTCAATCTCGACATAGAATTTGCTCAACAAATCGAAAGAAATTATTCACTCATACCACATTTCAGATAACCTAAGTATAGATGTACATACCTTGAGTTTGCTCAGCAAATACGTACATATATCTTACCTCATCTAATAATATATTAATAATATTATACATAACATTCATAGCTTGAGTTTTCTCAACAACTAGAGAGTATGCAAGGAATTAACAATATATAAATTGTAGATGACAATTTTATATTATAGGATCATAATCTCTAATATATTTAATTGAGTGATATCAATTTAGGGAATAATGTATTTCTTTTGAAATACCTTCGTGATTCAAGTGTCAAACACATATGAAATCACGGTATATGTACTATACGCATGTATATATTTCTTAAATTTAATTTGAGTTTCTTTTTGGTTCACTTATATTATGCATTCATATTATACATGTTTAATTTAGGGGCATTTCACTAGAAGGACAAACTTTGTAGTCCAATTAGTTTCTAGGACACACATCCATAGAAATTAATTTCAAGGCCAAAGTCAGTAGAATAATTACTTTTAAGGACAAAATCAGCGGTCCAATTACTTTCAAGGACATAATTTCATAGCTTTTTAGGCCTTAGAAACTAATTATTTTGCATTTTGTGCTTAAAAGTAATTATTCCAGTTGTGTGTCCTAGAAACTAATTGCACTTGCTAAATAGGCCCTTATGGCTAATTTCCACTTTAATTTATTTATAACCTATTTTAAATTTAATTAAGTTACATTATATTCTTATGTGTATTTTTAATTAAATATTATATAGTTAATTTTAATTATTATTAATTTAATCATATTTAATTCATTTTATATAAAGTTTCTAAAATTTTACACTACTCATGTTAAAAAATTTAAGATAGTTAACCAATTATAACATTTATAGTTTGTTTAGGTGTACATATCAACATACATATACATTTTAATTGATTGACTTTTGATTAATTTTATTTAACAAATTTTATATAATTAAACAATTTAATTATATATTTTAATTAATTTGGACTTTTAATTTAACTTATCATAAATAATTTTAAGATAAGTAGATAACTATAATAATTATAGCTATAAACATATATCAACATATATGTTTTAATTAGTTACTTTATTTAAATTAATTAATCTTGTTGGATAAATTTTAAAATTAATAATTTAGTTTCCGAAACAATTTTGAATGCACTTTATAACTTCTACAAAATTCTCTTTTATATTTCAAATTTAACATTTAAATTTAAAATATCTTTCAAATTTTCAAACAAATTTTAAAAATTAGCCCAAGGCCCAAAATCAATTTGATCCTTCATATTGGGGATAACCTTTGAGCTTACTTTATCCTTCGGTTCAAGCTAGTAGCTGGGTATGATAGAGTACTTAATTATCCAAACCCAATCCTTCAACACTACCTTTCTAGAGACCCTATTAAATCAGTAGACTTTAATCAGTTAGCCCTAACATTGCTAATTTAAACCGCATAGACTATTTGGCTTTGATACCATTGATTGAACCAAGCCAGTCAGAAGTGGGTGAAATAGTTAGATTTCAAAAAGAATTCCTATTTTGGATATTTTGGGCCTATGAAGTCTAAAGGTGCATTAGATCCAATCTACTAAAGTTTTTAAATAAAATCTTATTTTATTTAAGTTATGTAAAATGGAGTTTGAATTTGATTTACATTTAAATGTATGAGTGTATCAAATACATTCATGTATGTGGCAGTTACTTGTTAAAGTTAATTTAGAGAAGGAAACCTTTATTTTCTTACTCTAAAACTTATGCAATTAATTGAGAGAAGATTTGGTTTTTATTTGGAGAGAAAATCCTTTCATTTTTCTTTATTTAATTAAATTGATTGATTTATTAGATATCATTAATGAGCAATTTATACAAAGCATAAATTGTGAGTATATTCAAATATACTCTACTATATATTGTGTAAGCGTAACATATAAGCAATGTATATAGTCAATGTGTACGTATGTTGGTGTTGGAATTACATCACAATAGACACATTCGCCCTTTATACACACACACACACACACACATAAAAATATTGTCCATAATTTTATTATAAAATATGTATATAATAGAAACGCACACACACATACATATAAGCAATTGCAAACAATGTTTAAAATTAAAAAAATATTCATTATATCTCTGTGTGTATGTGCGTGTAATGTTTGTAATCTAATATATGCTTTGAAATTAAAGCAAAAATTAGAATCTAAATTTAACTAAATAGTAAATGAATGGGTTTATGATGTTTTGATAAAAGTCCACTTGTTTTTTATTCAAAATAATTTTCATACAAAAGTATACAATTATAATCAAAATAACAAGCATGAAAATCATACATTCCATTCCAAAGAATTTCGAATGGACGACATATATAGTTTATCCATATTCGTGTATGTAACAAGTAAGAAAATTATGTCAATTAATTCTAACTTAGATTTCAATCAAAATTGTCTTTTATTAAACACTAGTGTTAAATCAAAGTTTGGTTAAACGTTCAAGATGTGTGTACAAGGAGGCATGTTCGAAGAAATTCTGATAATACCCTTTGGTTTTATAATAATTCAAAAGATTATTTAAAGCACCATTCATGAGTTCAAAAATAAAATAGGAAAGTCAAAATAACAAGAGGTAATATGCTCAAGCCATGTTCTTTATTCAATTGTGAACATGTTACAACATGTGCCAATATGCAATTTTTAAATTATTCAAGCCCTTGTTTGCTAATATTGAATATCCTCTTATCCCTCATTAGCATTTATGCCATTAGTTTGTCCTCGAGCTCTCAATGAAGAGAACTTGGAGAAGATCCTAATTGGAAAAAGTGATAAGAGTAAGAAAGAAGTTAAGAGCCCCCTTCCATGAAGGGGTGCATTTTTATTTATAGTGGTTGAAAGGAGGTTGGCTCGTTCCCATTGGCGATGTGGGACTTCGGCTGCTATCTTGGTAATGGCTTCAACATGAATGCCTTTAAAGCTTTATGGAGGGAAATACACTAAATCCTCTTAAATTTGCTCTATTGAATGATTTTAATCCCCTTTCTTTGCAAGGCCTTTGATATTCCTACGGCATTGATATTGTACGACATTAATAATATGCAATATTAATGAAATGCGGCATCGATTAACATATGATGCCTATTATGATGCGGGCAACTTTCAATATGGCAACCTCATCATAACCCTTCGATATTCTTTTGTCTATTGATCGTTTATGATTTCCTTCTTATTTATCGACATTTGACGTCAATGAAGCGCGATATGGTTGAAGAGCGATATTGATTGAATGCAATATGGAAGAAGTGCGGCATCAATGGAGTGTAGCGTGAATAAAGGGTGGCATTGACAGAGTGCGACATTGACAAGCCGCGACATTAAATCTTTGCGCCATTGATTAGATGCGGCATTAAATCTATGCGACATTGATTAGATGCAGTATTAAATCTATGCGGCATTGCTTGAAAGGTGGCATTGAATAGAAATGTCATCGAAATAAGGTGGCATTGAAGGGAGGCAACATCAATCTTTTCCTTGATGGAGTGTATTACATGCGATATTCCTTTTTCCGCCGGCTGCATGAGAGGCCTTATGCTTTTAACTTAACGTCCTTATTTGCTACCAAATGCGATATTGTATTTAGATTCGATATTGTTCCAACTTCAACTCGATATGTCTATTCTTGTCTCCTTTAGAAAACATGTGGATACCATTTGCCTCCCTCCTTGTATAAAAGAAGCTTTTTACACTTTAGTGTAAAACCAAGAATTTCATTGATTTCTTACTCCTTTGCACGATATTCTTTCCTATCCTCTTTTCCTGTAAAACATAAAGTCAATGGTAATTTTCATTATTAAATTTAAATTCATCTTTAACTTTAAGCAATCCTTCTTGGATGTGATCAAGCTATAAATAGTCATAGATTTCTCATACTATCCATGTTAATCAAGGTTATAAATTTGGTAACACTAATTTATAAAATAGAAGCTCAGAAAGGTATCTAGTAATTTCATAGGAGGAAGGATCAGAAATTTCTTTGGCAATATCATGAATTAGAAATTCCATTTGAGAATACTAATTTCCTAATATAGGAATAACGTTTCGAATAGAAGACCAGAAAACCGTCTGGTAATAACAGAATCCTTTAGATAAAAGACCAGAAATCTTTTTGGCAATAATAAAAGACTAGAATATCCATCTAGTAGTAATAATAGAAGATCAGAAAATCCATCTGATAATAATAGAAGACCAGAATATCCATTTGGTAATAATAGAAGACCAGAAAATCCTTTTGGGAATAATAGAAAACCAGAAATCCGTTTGGCAATAATAATAAGAGACCAGAAAAGCCTTCTGGTAATAATAGAAGAAAACCAAAAAATCCATCTAGCAATAATAATTTCTAAATAATAGAAGAAGACTAGTAAATCCATCTAGCAATAACGCTTTCTTTTATGGAGAAATCTTGCTTTCTTTACTTTGGAGCACAATGCCTCTCTTAGGGCTTTGGACATTTTAATCCCTTTTCTTTTTATCTCTCTTTGGGATTTGGGTATTTTATATCTTTTCTTTTTGCCTTTCTTTAGGCTTTGGACGTCTTAGTCCCTTTTCTTTTTGCCTCACTTTGTGCTTTGGACATCTTAGTCCTTTTCTTTTTGTTTCTTTTTGGGCTTTGGACATCTTAGTCCATTTTCTTTTCGCCTCTCTTTAGGCTTTGGACATCTTAATCCTATTTCTTTGGTACCATCTTCACTGGTGATCTCAACTTGGATCGAACCCCTTATCACCATCTTAGGTAATGATTTAAGTCTGTTGTCCAGTGCGTTTGGTTAGCTATCTTAAGCATAACCAAGGACTTATCTGATCTCCCTCTAGAAGGCGCTTTAGTAAGGCCTTAGAGACGGTACTAAAGGCTAGTTCGGTGCTTTGGTTAGGCCATCTTAGACGGGACTAAAGGCTTACTCCATCCTTTCTCTATAAGGTGCTCCGGCCAGGCCTCGTAAGTAGGGGCAGAAGACATGCAAATGCTTTGGTCAGGCCTTTTTAGACGGGGCCAAAGGCTTACTCTGATCTTCCTTTAGGAGGTGCTTTGACTAGGCCATCTTGGAAGGGACAAAGGCTTTTTTGCCCATTAATACCATCTTAGGTAGTGGTTTAGGCTTTTCCTTTTATTTTAGGAGAGTCTTACTCCTCAATCATGTAGATATACTTAATGTTGGGAGTGTTTTCGCCTACTACCGGACCAAACTCCCCTCTTATGCATGGCCAAACCAAACCCCTTCCTAGGCATAACCGAACCAGCCTCTACTTCACTGCCTACCGAACCAACTACAAGATGCCTCTACCGGACCAACCCCTAAGACCAAGGATGCCAAACCAGCCCTCTACCGGTCCAGAGCTACCGAACCAAAGCAGCCGAACCAGCCTCCCTCAGGCCTCACCGAACCAGCCTATGCCGGACCAACTCCCCACCGGTCCAAACCTATCCACCGAATGAAGTCTCCACCGAACGAAGCAACACATCTCACCACCGGACCACTCATCTCACCACCGAACCAAAGGAAACCAGACCAGATCCACCAGGCCAGATTACGTCAGCCCAGGCCCGCCAACTGCTATATACCTCCAAGACCCCTACCCCCAGTCTCACTCTATAAATAGAGGGGCAGGGGTACAACAATGGGGGACAAGTTTGAGAGCTCAAGCACGGAAGGAACTTTCAAACAACTTTCTTTTACTTGTATCAAAGCTTTGTACTTGTAATCAAAACAAGAGAAGAGAAATAACATATAAAGTGGACGTAGGCACATTCTGGCTGAACCACTATAAATCTGTGTGTCATTTTACAGTTTAGCCCCTGTTTTTCATATATTTGCATAAATCTCCAAAATCACTAAGAACAACCTAAGATCTACTAAATCATACAATTTCGAGGTGTTTGTCCATTTTTTGTGCAAACACTTAATTAAACTTCTTTATTCATCCATTGTTGCAAAACATGGCCATAAATGTTTGGCATTCCATGTTCTTGCTATTACATTGCCATTAGGTTGGCATAGTCTATAATTCCTCGGTAGGATAACTTTGTGTATGATTAGAGGTCCTTCCTAATTTTTCCCGAGCGGTCAGTCCACTGGATTCTTAGTATTCGCCATAACCTTCCGGAGTACTAAACCTCCTTTTGGAAATGATCTCTCTCGCTTTGGAGTTATACTATTTCTATACTCTTTTTCGATATTTGGGCGCTTGTTCAGCTGCCTCATTGCTTAGTTGACTAAATTCGAGAAATTTTATTTTATTTATTAACCTTGCGATAGGATTCAACCTCAACTTCGATTGGAAGCATTATTTCTCATGCATATGAAATTTATCATGTCGTGGTTTGATATGCCTAAAGTGTGAGTGGTAGCTATTCCATTTAATTTGCTTTTCATAAAGCATATAGTAAGAGCTGGGGAGCGCACCTTTACATATGTAACTCTTTAGCGAATCCATGCTTCTATGGGTAATTTTCCTTTTCGATACTCTTCATGTTCAAATACACTTTGTGGTTTCATTGGTAATCAATGATCAGCCTTTTATAATTAGCATTCTTGACCTTGTAAATGAAAATCTCGTAACTATTCAAGATACTTTACATTGGTCTCATGTTGGATACTAAGGTAGGAATCATAAATGCTTTTAGAATTCGATAGAAGTTATAAGCATAGTTATGTTGAGGTTGCGTGATCCTGGAGTCAGTCTATGTAGAACAATTTAATCCAAGTGGAAATCGAGATTGCGAGTGTTTTGAAATTCGAAGCAAGTTGTAATCAAAATCACAAGTGCTTTGGAACTTGAAACAAGTCATAATCCGAGACATCTTTTGCTGCTTTGTAATCTTATTATCCTACTTTTGGATAATCTTTGTAGATCTTGTCTGAATCTCGTAGCTTACAATATTGAATAATGATTCGACTCCTGAGTTGTAGATTTACTTAAATTTCTTCCCCTTTTTAGTCGGAAGGTGTTTTTCTTTTAAAGCTTATTTAATCTCGATCTAATGATCATCTTACTAATGATTTCTTATCTTTTGCTTTGCTCTACCTGACCAAGATAATCCATATGAAAATCCTTTCTTGAACCTTTCCTTTTTTGAAATAACGGTAACTTCTTTAGACATTTCTTTTCACTAGTGAAGTGATTATGAAGTGATTCATCAATGGCCTTGAATATTTCCTTTCTCAATAAATATTGTTTTGACAGATCTGCCCCTTTTAGCTACTCATGATCATGATTCTTGATGAATACCTTTCCATCTTTCCGAAAGCTACTTGGGGTACTCTTATAGCCTGAATTTATAGGTTCTATTTTAGTTGCTTGAAGTTCCAAACTTGGGTCTTGCACCCTATTAGGTTACCTTGGTAAGTAGTCATTCCTTTTTTGGTTAATATAAGTAATTTACAAACCTTAGAAATGATTTTATCAAAATATCCTTTGGATTAAAACTACGGTGATAAAGACTATATATTATTTGATGAGATACTTTTGGCATGCAAATTTTCTTGGTATATCGGGTTGTTTGATGGTATAAAATTTTATGAAAATAAGATGGAATATTTTATCTTGTATAATCGGGTTGGATGGTAGGTTTTGAAAATTGTGAAACTTTTAGAAAATAAACTTTTTGGAAATTGATCCAAAAGGAGGGGCTAGCGACACCTTCGATCCAAGGACTTAAATCAGTTGCTATATTAAAAGTGATGAGCATTGCTGCAAAAGTTAACCTTTTGACTTAAATAATCCGTAGACAATTTATTGTCCCATATAAGAAAACTTGATTTCTCATTTTGGTATTACAGCCATAAAGAAAGAATCTCCCCAAACTCCATTCTCTTGGTATAGAAAATCTGAAATTTATCTAATAATAGAAATTCTTGAAAATTTAGAGCTTCTGAGATATCTATTCACGGTAGATTAGTCTTTACTTCATCCTAATATGACATAAGTTCCAAAAAATTTGGTGATGCATAAATTTTCGAAATCATTAACTTCATCATCCTTTATCTTCAAAATCCGTAAACTTTCGAAATCATTCTTTGAAACAATTGTTCTTTTTGAAAGCCCGACATGATTGAAATATGTTCGTATAAGAAGTTTTATATATATATATATAAACTTTTTATTTATTCAAAATTATGTATCCATGAAACCGATTACATTCGAGTTCAATATACACAAAATTATACATTTATGAAAATAATGCTTTAGGATTTTACAAAATCAATGTATATATAAAGCAATATACTTATGGAATTGATGACATTCGAAATAAATATTTTTCTAAATCATGTATAGTTAAAACCAATTGAAAATCAATGTGCTATCATTTGAAATTAACTTATTTTTGAAACCTTGGTAACTTAAAGCCATGTACCCTTGAAGTTTGATATACGTATATTAGAACTATTTATTCACCAAATTACATGCATACTATATAAAACTATGTATATTTGAAACTGTTGTATATTTGAAACCATAAATTTTTAAACCCAAATATATGAAACTGCACATATAGAAAACTTTATATATATATATATATATATATATATATATATTCCCGAAATCAAACATACTTTAAGCTTTAAAATCACATATATGTATATACTCAGAAATTATATATTTAAAAACTTTGTATTCGAAATTTAATACTTTCGAAACCTGCCACATACACTTACATGTTTGAACTTATATCTCTAAGAGTCTATCATATTCAAAGCTTTACTGTATTTGATATATGCAAAACTGTGGTGCTTAAAACCCAGTATACATTAAAACCACTACATATAGAACTATATCTATTTAAAGATCATGTATCCAAAAGCTTGATATGCTTAAAATTGTGCATGCAAAACTTATATATTGAAGTTTATATTCACTTAGAATTTGTACATATGCAAAACTATGCCTCTTCAAAATCATATATATATATATACATATATATATTATCAAATATACCTAAAGTCCTCATCACACTTTGTCAAAATATTCAAAAGCCGTATATATTTATTTTCGAAACTAATATTCGACATCAATTTATATGAAATTGTCACATAAAAAAATTATATCCATAATACCCAAAATATGCTCAAAACCTGTATTTACAGAACCAATATATATTTCAAAGTGCATACACATGAAATATTATGTATCTGAAAGCTACATTCATATATAAAACTAGTATATATTCAAAACCATGTATATTTAAAACTTAAATATATTCAAAACTATCATATCTGTAACTTGATATATTTGAAATTGCTATATGTGAAACCATATTTATATTCCAGATTCAAGTATTAAACTCTATATTCAAACTTGATATTCTCAAAACTGTCATTTTCAAAAATTAGACACATAAGAAACTTCATGCTTTTGAAACATTATATAAAATAGATACATTTAAAGCTTTTGCTCTTTTAAAACTTTCATGCACAAAACCCGAACACATATGTCCGAAGCTTTTTAGTAGAAATTCTTATTTTCGATATCAATTTAGATTTGAAATCTTATCCATTTGAAAATCTATATGTTTGAAATCATAGATTCATGTGACTTGATGCTTTTTCAAAATCATAAATATTACAAAGCAAACTTTAATCGAGCCGAATATGTTCAAAATCAAAACTTATATACCCAGAACTCACATATAATAAACTTTATATGGGAAAGACTATAAATACTTGAGATCTCAATGGGTTCGAAATCATCACACACTCAAGAATCTAATATATCAAACTGTATATATATTTTAAAACCTAATATATACACAAAACCTATATAAAACCTGTATGTACGAAGCTATGCCTATTTGAAAACTCTCATATATAAAAAACTCAATGTACTTAAAATTCTATTTCTTCAAAATCATATATGTGCATACATTTAAAATTCAAATATACTTAAAGCTTAAATTTTCATGAACCTGGTACATTCAAATCTATACATACGCATGAACCCTGAAATCACATATATATAGGACCTCATTCTTTCTAAGCCAAAATATATACATTGGGTATATATATATAACTCATACATATTTGAAAACATTTATATATACCAGTACATAAGGCACATCCTTTGGACGTGTTCAAAGAAAAATGTGAATTAACTTCTTCTTAATGCAGAGTAGAACGTACAAATGTGCAGATGTCCTCATTTCACACATAATTTAGCTAATATGGAAAGTGGAAAAAATAAAAATATCATGCATTAATTGGAATATCTGTCAAGACAGTCAAACGTCTAATAAAATAACATAAATGTATAATAACAAGTAATATACCATCTATTTTTGGATTATTTTCTCTACTCCTTTATACGGGCCTGAGAATGGTATCAACAACTAAAAAGACATAGATAACAAAGTTAAAAAACATTGTTTAAGAGATATTTTGACGTAACCCATAGTGATAGTGTGATCATTAAACTTTAGAACTGTTATTCATTTTATTTCACATAAACCTATGCTCTCAATCTGAACATTAATTAGTATATGTGAAAAAATAAAAGAAAATATTACATCTAAACTAATCCATATTTCAGGTCACAAAGCAATTGTCCGTAAATCGTATATCTCATTTAAGCTAATCCATATTTCAGATGTATAAACTCTTGACATTAAATATCCACATAACTCACGTCATTAGTTAACTTCAAGTATCCATCGCATATCAACCAAATAGACCAATTCGCAATACGGCATGCCAATCTCTTTCTAAATTAACAAATTTAACTATCCAAAAAATAAAAGGGCTAAATATACCATGAAAAATTTACAACGCAAACATATAAAATGAAAGACTTGTAAAGTAGTAGTGAAAACATTACTATGTTACATGATTCATATACTGCATGTTTTACCGACTACTACATTTTAAAGTCAACTTTTTGGTCATGCTCTTGCACTGATACACTGTCGTTAAAGCATTTTTTAAATTTAGCAAGTGCATGCAATAGTTATTGATCAATATAATATGAATCATCCTTAATGATAATATCCCTGCAGTACCCTTTTCTCTCAGATGTGACCCTTATCAAGCTCTCTTGTTTTCCATCATACCATGCTTGTTCCCAGTTTCTACTTTTCTGTTTGATTCTTTTCTTTCTCCCTGTTCAATCTTTTCCTACGTGACTTCACATTGATTCTTCGTCTCCGCAGTTTTCTACAGCTTGGTCACATCTGCTTATGTGGATAAAAAATAAGTAAATTAGTTCTACACTCCTATACAAAAAAAAACCAATAACCTCCCAAAAATAAATGCAAAAAAGTAAACATTAGTACATCTTACAGTCTTGGATTTCAGAAACTTGGCATGTGGATGATCGTTGTTCATAGTGATCCTTAAAGCTCTTTGTCTCAAAAATATCAATACTTCATCAGCATTAAAACTGTTTTTCTACTTTGTAGCTTGGAACCTATTAGTGAAAGTTAGTACAAATTGCACAAACATTTTAGTTGAAAATAATTCAACAATATTGATTATACTTGGATATCACAAAACTGAACTTAGAAAGGTACTGTTTCATCTCCCTCAAAATCATGTCTCGTTGAGATTCGCTTTACAATCGCATCCGATCAAACCATTGTGTAATCCACATTTCTATTAATGATAAGAATGAATTAGATAAAAATGATTTTAGATACATTAAAAGTTCACAAAGAAGAAAATCGAGAATTTGCGTCAAAAGAAGTGGAAACTGTTAAAAGCACATGAAAAATTACCTCCAGCCTAAGATAGATGTAGTTTAATTGCCAATAATATTTTCCTTTGACGTTTGATTTTTTATTTAAGTATGATTCCGATACGCCAAATTGCACTTCTGTCTGCAAATAACTTAAAACATATATAGCTATATTATTCTCATTTTATTGTTATTTAGAAGTGTTTTCCACAGTTGGCATTGCAAAATAACAAACAAATGTTCATAAAGCATTATATCATGAAAATGGGCTGAAGGTGAACTATACTAAAGGATATCTTATGGTTAGAAAACATTATTTGTTATCTTTCTATCAATCATGTGTACTCACATAAACTGAGAATGAAATAAAATGATAATCAAGTAGATAATTATAAAAAAATTGATAACCTAAGGGATGCCTTGCAACTTACAGTCATACATATTTCTTTGCTAATGATGTATACCCCATGAGGTCAATAAAATTGATAACCTAATATCATCTTGGAAATACTCATCTAGCAAATCCATAAGGAACGTTTTACCATCCTAGAGCCTAAATGCAGCAATAAAACAAAACAACAGCACAGAAAAATTAGAACACATCAATATTTAGGCATAGGCTACCTGATGAGCATAAAGGATAGCAAAGTAGAAGATAGGTTATCAAGAAAAATATAAATTAAATTTGGATAGAAAATCAATTAATAAGTAATCTAATCTAGAAAATATAACCTTCCAATTTTCCAAATCTGTAGCAGCAGTAGTTGGTAGAACTGCATCAGCTTGCATTGGTGCAGATACCATACTAATTAAAACAAAATACCATTTTTGTTGAGAATAATTCTATGCCCGAGTAAAAATTATCAAAGTCGGATCCTTTTCCCATCTACGTGAAGCAAATGAATGAAATACTGAAATTACATAATGAGGAAATAGTTAACAAATTCAAGTATGTACTTTAATTTTTAAGGAATCAAAATGGGATGAAAAAACTGATTAGTAAAATATACAGAACAACCGAGAAGAAGGAGAAGCAGGGCGACCACCGGTGATGCTCATGTGAATACCACCATATATGTGAAGAAGTATTCCACCTAAAGCTCATTGAGATTTGCTCGAGTTTGCTTGAGTTGGGCGGTCCTCTATCGTCCAATTGTTTTGAGCTATTTGGTTGTATTGAGTTTGATCTAATTGGGAGGAAATGTCAATATAGAGTTGGTATGGGAGAAAGTGGAAGAATGACAAAATACCCTAATCGCATTGTAGAAATTAACGGCAATTAGAATTATTCTAAAGCTTCAAATCCATTCAGTTTGAGAACGTGGTTCGATTATTGGAGATCACGTTGCAAAACAGATGACATCGGTACCCTTAGTTTGAAATCATCCTCATTTTTGAAATCCCTTCCTTTCGAAGTTAGTAAGCTTGAAATCAATAAATTGCAATTTTAGGAAATCAAATATTTGAAATAAACCTTATGTGTTTTATCAAAATCTAGTGGACATATTTTAAAAATCTAAAAAATCTATATTGTTATTATTATTATTTTGAAATTTGAATCTTTCAAAAATCCATCCTTTTGAAATTTAAAATAATTTATTTCTGAAACCCATAAATCATCAGCTTGAGTTGTTGGATCCTAATATGGATCCGAGATTCAGCATGGCTCTGAGCTACGATAGGGGCTCTGGACTTTGGCATAAGGTCCTCGATCCTAAATATTACGGCATAGAATATCTTCGACATTATTCCTTACGACATCATATACACGGCATCAGATATTAGTGACAATATATATTTTTGACATTACTCAACCCAGCAGCATTGACTCAACCCAACGGTATTAATAAACCTGTGGCATTAAATAGCCTGCGCTATCGCTAACCTATGGTATTAGATAGCCACGACATCACATATTGATGGTATTGCCCATTTGCGGCATCAACCTCTTTATGACATTGTCAACTTACGATATGAAACACTTGCGGCATCAGGATGTAGTTGGCATCACTAACTTGTGATATTGATCCAAGGACATTAGTTCAAATACGACATTACTTAACAATCGACATCAATCAATCAATAACATCAATCCATTGATATTGATAATGATTACTTAGTGGCATCACTTAATTATGGCACGATATCCAATACTGCAGCATCACCACATTACGACATAAAGCACTTACGACATTCAATACTATCGCATTACCACTCACGGCATAAAACTCTTATGGCATCATTTATCAATTAACACCTTTATCTCGAAGTCATTAACTTCAGCATAGAGCCTGACCTATGGCATTACTTGCCCTTCGACATTAATTATCTCTTTTACGGCATGAGTTCCTTATAAACCATATTCTGTTGGCACCCATAATCAGAACTTGAGCTTCGGCATGGAGCCCCAACCTCGACCTTACTAATCTCGTCATTCCCTAATGCTTACGAGATCTAGATCGGAACTAAAATCATCCAAATCAATTTCAAAATTATCCAGATCCACCTTGGATTCATCCTGATTTACTTGGATCTATTTAAATCCACTTCGGATTCCCTAAACCTCACTTATGAGATTCCTTTCTTTTAATCGATGTTGAATTGGTATTTGATGTTGGATTCTGAATTAAAAGTAGCGAAGGGAGGAGAGGAGAGAAATGAGGTTTTTTTTTCAGGGATGTAGTAGGATAAGGGCATCTCCAGTCCATTCAGGGTTGAATATTCAGGGCCCTGAATATTCAGCCCTGAAGTGGGATGAAAACTTCAGTGGCTCCTAATACCAGGCGCCTATTAAATGGGTGCCTGGCACCAGGCTCCCATAAAATGGGAGCCTGATGGCCCCCACAATTGGGGGGCTTGGGCGCCCATTTTATGGGCGCCAGAAGCCTGGCGCCCATAAAATGGGCGCCCGGGCTTAGGCGCCCATTAAATGGGCGCCCAAGTCCAGTTCAGGATTCTGAATCCAATCCTGAACGTTCAGCTGAATTTGCCTCCTTAATTCCACGACTGGAGATTTTTTTTGGCTATTCAGTGAATAATAGCACCACTGGAGATGCCCTAAAGTAAAGGGGAAATCACGTGATGGAGTCATGCCATAAAAGGGTTAGCGTAAGTGATGTAAATAAATACAAGTTGTTGGTTTTCCTGTGTTTAAAATAGCAGTCGTAAGTTGATTTTGTTCATCAATGTGAAAAGTGGAGAGGTCAATTCCACTACAATTACAACCAAGAATATGACCCAAAAGTTCACAATTTAAAACGATTTGAGTACCATTAACACTACCCCAAAGTTGACCTTCTTCTCCTTGATAAAATTTTCCATTTAAATTCACATAAAACATTTTGACCAAATCCAAATAAAAACAAAATCATTTTGAGTTTCATTTTCCAAACAAAGATCATGTGTAACGCCCCACCTCTATGCTCACAATAACAAAGAGTATTAAAAGAAATACTGTCTGTTATTACGAAGAATAAGGCTGGATAGGAGCGGCCGACCGTAGTTGGCCTTACACTAGTATTGGTTACCTCGATAGGAGTGGTATATATTTTTCATTTTTCATCTCTTATTTATTTACTCCCATCGACATACCCAATTCCAGTATAAATCGAACTACGATGGTTCATAACAGTTTAGGACAATATATATAATAATAACACAGATACTAAAAATGCGGAACACAGATAACAAAAGTCTCATATATATATATATATATATATATATATATATATATATAACCGATGTCAGTTACAATACATTTGACACAATACATATGATACAACTACAACTATCGACTCTGGAAGTTATATATACAAGTACATTATCGACTAATATACATGAATACATTTCAACCTAAATCAGATACACTGACTACTACTAAATGACGAAGACTACTTCAAAAGATATGAAAAGACTTCATAGCTCAAGCAGCAACCCAAAGCAGGATATCTACAACCTGTAATAACTCGGTCTGACCCGAGTATTAAATTCAAAAGAAAATAATACGCGGGTCAGCCTAATTCAAACTCAGTTATTAATGCACAGAAGCAATAATAATCAAATATCAATAGACGACAGTCACAGAAATCTCGTATATCCAATTCTTCGATAAGAGAATCGGATAACGGCAGATATAACACTAAACAGTGTTAAACAACAAATCAGCAAATTCAAATCATCAACAAAGATAAATAAAAAGATTATCAACGAAGATAATTTAGAAAACAACAAAATTGTCTAAAAGACAATTACAACAAAATAATCAATACTGTCCGGCTGTAGGGCACGCTCGCGTGCACTGCCTCGCCACTACAGTAATGAAATACACAAAAGCTCAATGAATCAGAAACAAATAGCATCAAATCAAATCAAAATGAACCAGATGGAACTGCAACAGCATCCACCCAGTAACCATCAAATGAACGATGTGCACACGAATGCACAATGAAAAATCACAATCAAACACAAGGTCAAACCCAAAATACAGGATTCAACACAAATGCAATACAAATAAAATCACAACACGAGCACAAGGTCAAACCCAAGCGTTTAAGCTGGATTCAACTCAGGCGTAACACAAAACTGTCAAGAACAAATAACTCGACCAGACACACATGAATAAGAAATGAACAAACCAATATGGCAACATGATTATCAAAGTAAACTACAGTACTCAAAACTACAAACTGGTCAATGCAAACTAAAACATGAATGACTAGTTTCAACCAAGAATATACAGATGCCAGCAAACTCGAGCACAAATGTAGCATGCTCAAAGTAACCACATGGATGCAACTTGACTAACAGCAATATACAGTGACAATATGGTACAGTGAAGACCAACATGAAATGAAGTCTGTGTGCCAAAAGGTCAGAGACAATACAAGTGTAGACTACATATAAGTGAAGACCACATGAACGCAATGCAACACAAATACTCGAGTACAAAAAGTGAAGATGCAACCCAATTGAAGAACCAGACTATAATGAGAGCTCAACAACTACAAGAAGATGCAACTCGAACTCAAGTCAAGCCACCCAATGAAAACATGAACCAGAGCAATATGTTAAAACCAAAATGTGCAGTGCAGACTCGACTAACAGGTTCAGATCAAATGAATAGTAACTGCAAATCATCCAAGTACAAAGGCAAGGCAATGCACTTCCATGATCAGCTCAGGACAGACCAACCAGAGAACAACATCAGACAACAAGAAGTGACAACAAATGTATAGCCACAACTACGCAGAACTACTCCAAACATAAATCAAGCTAAACTGCACATGAAAACGACAAGTGCAGTGCAACTCAATGCAAACCAGAATAAACCCAGAATGCAAGTGCAAACTATACAAAAGTAAAGGCCACATGAGCTAATGAACACAACATCATCAAAGACTGGTGCAAGCTCAACTGAATCAGTATGTGGAGACTACACAGTGAAGACATGTACAAGACTCAAGACTGCACAATTCAAGACGAAACCAGATCACAAAACGATGCTACAAAATGTACCAGCTCAACCTACTATGCAACAAAAACAGTACAGTGCCAAATCAAAATAGTTCAAGTGGCCGAAGTCATGGAACGACAAGTAAAATCGAACAAGTCAAGTATGCTATAGGGATGAACAGTTTTTGCCAAAGTCGAAGTCAGTGATGTCAAAAACCGAAGTCGAAGCAGTGACAAGGCCAAAGTCAAAAAAGCAAATATTTTTGCAGAGGAATAATGCAAACAATACCACCACATAAACAAATCAGAGAATACGAAGTCAACTGCAAATCAAGCCGAGGTTGCCACGAAATCAAACAAACCGTGACAGCCAAGAAAAATCGAACAAGTTCATATTTTCACAAAGTCAAAGTCAAGCCCGAAGTCACCAGAAATTCACAAAACCAAACTGTGAAACCCAAAATCACGAAAATATATGAATTCGAACAAAGTCCAAGTAAACAAAATTGGAACAAGTCAGAAATCTAACTAGATTTGAATTAGATGTGAGTATCTTACTCACCTTCTTCGACGAGCAAGCAATGAAATGTAGAAAGCATCGATCAAGCTAATCATGGCCACGGCTTCAAAATCCCGAAGCCCTAATTTTGAAAAAGGGGGACGAACGAATGAAGTCGCCATTTTTCTTTCTTTTGTTTAGGTTTTAGGTTTCGAACGAATGAATGGATCCAGTAAGTGGAACGGGTATTCACTTTAGATAATGCAACACCAAAATAAAAAGGAACGTGGGCCGTGATTTCATTTTAAAGCCCGCTTAATTCCTTTATCAAATTATTAAAAGAATTTCAACCGGTTTAAAAAAAAGTCCCAAAAGTAATTAGCTAACCGGTTTAATCGTCTAATGACGATGATCAATCGATACGAAACCCCGGGTTGTTACAGACTCCTCTCCTTATAAAAATTGCGTCCCCGCAATTTTCATAATTAAAGGCGTCAATAACAATTATTTTTCTAACATAAACCGGTTAAGCTAGAATATAAAGGTCAAAAATACAAATGCCACAGAAATCTTTTAATTTCATAAAAGAAATTCACAAATTTTCAACAAAATCTAACTATCAATATAGATAATCAGAAAACAACAAAACTGAATAAATACTATTATCAGCAACATTTAATTATCAATCAGATAATTAGAATACGGAAATCACAATACAGCAATATCTAATTATCGATACGATAATTAGAAAACAACAAAATCTAATTATCAACAAAGGTAATTAGAAAACACAAATCACAAATCGCAAAACCGCAAATATCTAGTTATCCAACAAATAACTAGAAAACACAAACTCCATAATCAATGAACTCTAACCATCAACAGAGATAGATAGAAAACAGCAATTCAATAAAATCAGCATACTCTAAAATCAATTAGAGACTAGAAAATCTCATAATCAGCAAAACTAGCAAATATCTGATTATCAAAAACGATAATCAGAAAACACAATTATCTAATTAACAAAACGATAATCAGAAAACATCAGATAATCAGAAATCTCAAATCAACGAATATCTAATTATCAAAAACGATAATCAGAAATCTCAAATCAACGAATATCTAATTATCAGAAATGATAATCATAAATCTCAAATCAACGAATATCTAATTATCAGAAACGATAATCAGAAATCTCAAATCAACAAATATCTAATTATCAGAAACGATAATCAGAAATCTCAAAAAATCAACGAATATCTAATTATCAAAAACAATAATCAGAAATCTCAAATCAACGAATATCTAATTATCAAAAACGATAATCAGAAATCTCAAATCAACAAATATCTAATTATCAGAAACGATAATCAGAAATCTCAAATCAACAAATATCTAATTATCAAAAACGATAATCAGAATCACAAATATCCGATTATCAAAAACGATAATCAGAAATCTCAAATCAACAAATATCTAATTATCAAAAACGATAATCAGAAACACAAATATCCGATTATCAAAAACGATAATCAGAAACAACAAATATCCAATTATCAAAAATGATAATCAGAACTCATAACAGCAAATATTTAATTATCGATACGATAATTAAATCTCATAACAGCAAATATTTAATTATCGATACGATAATTAAATCTCATAACAGCAAATATTTAATTATCGATACGATAATTAAATCTCATAACAGCAAATATCTAATTACCTGCAGATAATTAGAAACAACAAATATCTAGAAATCAATTAAGATACTCTAGAAAATCAACATAAAAGGTGGATCGATCCCATCAGATGGCGAGTTTTTAGCTACGCCGCACGTGCATCAACATATGGCCGAAGCCTACCAAGTACTCATCATAATTTTGGCGGCCAACAAATGACCTGAAGGTCCGCAGAGTGACTCGAAGGTCTAGTACTGGTATTTGACCCGAAGGTCCATCATATGACCCGAAGGTCCAACATAGTGGCTCGAAAGCGCACAAAATCATCAAAATCATCAAAACATCAAATATTTCAATTAACGAGTCCGGAATTAACCGAAATAGCAAACGCACATGTCCCATACCACATGTTTTACTAAATCATTTGATTCTCTTCATCGTTTCCTTGAAAGTGCAAAATTGTATATTTTGTAAAAATAATATTTTACATTCTCAAACGGACAAATCCGGAATTAAGCGAATCAGTAAAAGAAAGGGTTCATAGTCCTCGATTTTGCTGAATCGTTTAAATCGCTTCCTCGTTCTTTTGAAAGCGCAAACTGTAAATTTTTTGTATTTTATATAATTAACATTTTACGTTCTCAAACGGACAAGTCCAAAATTAAGCGAAACAGTAAAAGTGAGGGTTCATAGTCCTCAATTTTGCTGAAGCGTTTAAATCGCTTCCTCATTCTTTTGAAAGCGTAAACTGTAAAAAAATTTGTATTTTATATAATTAACATTTTACGTTCTCAAACGGACAAGTCCAGAATTAAGCGAAACAGTAAAAGTGAGGGTTCATAGTCCTCAATTTTGATGAAGCGTTTAAATCGCTTCCTCATTCTTTTGAAAGCGTAAACTGTAAGAATTTTAAAACAATTTTCAAAACACGTGATTAAAACAGCAACCTCAGTAGCAATTTCGAAAAGGAAATTGCACTTCCCAACACATCGTAAAAACGAATCTCAAAATCAGCATTGCGGAATTACCGCTTGAAAATCCACTTTAAAATTGACGGTTACTGAAGTCAAAGCGACAGAAATTTTTAAACGTCAAAATCTCATCAAAATAATTCACATCAAAATGTAATACCAGTGAATTTTCATTCATTAAAAATGCCAACAAAACACTGTGCTTCAAAAACTTAACATCATTGTAAAAATCCCGTTATAGAATAACGGCAACAGAATACGTTTAAACCAAACACCGGTTCAACGTAAAATAAATGTAGTAACGTGCAACTAAAATTTGCACGTACTACAAAATGAACAAAGAAATCATTCGAATGTATCTTCAATGAAGATAATTCAAAACAACAAAATCTAATCAATATATGATTAGCATAAAAGAAAACTAGCAAAAATCTCAACAAAATCACATAACTGCAATCGCTTCGAATCCTCAAATCGGATTCGAAATTTTCAAAGAAACAAAATAAACATAATTATTTAAACAACAAATGAAATTTATTTCAATTTCATATTTTGATTTTTAAATCAAAAAGATTATCAGTTGTACTCAGCGAAGACAGTTTCACTGTTTCCGCTGCGCACTCTGATAACAGAATACAAATTATTCAATCATCAAAACACAATTCCACTTTTATTTTTAAATAAAGATATTTAAAAATTTCATCATAATTTCAAAACTTTAGTTTTGACTCAAAGCACAAATAAAACATCGACAAATAGTTGTAACACATGTTCCATCTAAGTTATGTTTTATATTATGTCCATAAACCCCAAGCTCTGATACCAACTGTAACGCCCCACCTCTATGCTCACAATAACAAAGAGTATTAAAAGAAACACTGTCTGTTATTACGAAGAATAAGGCTGGATAGGAGCGGCCATCCGTAGTTGGCCTTACACTAGTATTGGTTACCTCGATAGGAGTGGTATATATTTTTCATTTTTCATCTCTTATTTATTTACTCCCATCGACATACCCAATTCCAGTATAAAACGAACTACGATGGTTCATAATAGTTTAGGACAATATATATAATAATAACACAGATACTTAAAATGCGGAACACAGATAACAAAGGTCTCATATATATATATAACTGATGTCAGTTACAATACATTTGACACAATACATATGATACAACTACAACTGTCGACTCTGGAAGTTATATATACAAGTACATTATCGACTAATATACATGAATACATATCAACCTAAATCAGATACACTGACTACTACTAAATGACGAAGACTACTTCAAAAGATATGAAAAGACTTCATAGCTCAAGCAGCAACCCAAAGCAGGATATCTACAACCTGTAATAACTCGGTCTGACCCGAGTATTAAATTCAAAAGAAAATAATACGCGGGTCAGCCTAATTCAAACTCAGTTATTAATGCACAGAAGCAATAATAATCAAATATCAATAGACGACAGTCACAGAAATCTCGTATATCCAACTCTTCGATAAGAGAATCAGATAACGGCAGATATAACACTAAACAGTGTTAAACAACAAATCAGCAAATTCAAATCATCAACAAAGATATATAAAAAGATTATCAACGAAGATAATTTAGAAAACAACCGAATTGTCTAAAAGACAATTACAAAAAAATAATCAATACTGTCCGGCTGCAGGGCACACTCGCGTGCACTGCCTCGCCACTACAGTAATGAAATACACAAAAGCTCAATGAATCAGAAACAAATAGCATCAAATCAAATCAAAATGAACCAGATGGAACTGCAACAGCATCCACCCAGTAACCATCAAATGAACGATGTGCACACGAATGCACAATGTAAACTCACAATCAAACACAAGGTCAAACCCAAAATATAGGATTCAACACAAATGCAATACAAATAAAATCACAACACGAGCACAAGGTCAAACCCAAGCGTTTAAGCTGGATTCAACTCAGGCGTAACACAAAACTGTCAAGAACAAATAACTCGACCAGACACACATGAACAAGAAATGAACAAACCAATATGGCAACATGATTATCAAAGTAAACTACAGTACTCAAAACTACAAACTAGTCAATGCAAACTAAAACATGAATGACTAGTTTCAACCAAGAATATACAGATGCCAGCAAACTCAAGCACAAATGTAGCATGCTCAAAGTAACCACATGGATGCAACTCGACTAACAGCAACATACAGTGACAATATGGTACAGTGAAGACCAACATGAAATGAAGTCTGTGTGCCAAAAGGTCAGAGACAATACAAGTGTAGACTACATATAAGTGAAGACCACATGAACTCAATGCAACACAAATACTCGAGTACAAAAAGTGAAGATGCAACCCAATTAAAGACCCAGACTATAATGAGAGCTCAACAACTACAAGCAGATGCAACTCGAACTCAAGTCAAGCCACCCAATGAAAACATGAACCACAGCAATATGTTAAAACCAAAATGTGCAGTGCAGACTCGACTAACAGGTTCAGATCAAATGAAGAGTAACTGCAAATCATCCAAGTACAAAGGAAAGGCAATGCACTTCCATGATCAGCTCAGGACAGACCAACCAGAGAACAACATCAGACAACATGAAGTGACAACAAATGTATAGCCACAACTACGCAGAACTACTCCAAACATAAATCAAGCTAAACTGCACATGAAAATGCCAAGTGCAGTGCAACTCAATGCAAACCAGAATACAACCAAAATGCAAGTGCAGACTATACAAAAGTAAAGGCCACATGAGAAAATGAACACAACATCATCAAAGACTGGTGCAAGCTCAACTGAATCAGTATGTGGAGACTACACAGTGAAGTCATGTACAAGACTCAAGACTGCACAATTCAAGATGAAACCAGATCACAAAACGATGCTACAAAATGTACCAGCTCAACCTACTATGCAACAAAAACAGTACAATGCCAAATCAAAATAGTTCAAGTGGCCGAAGTCATGGAACGACAAGTTAAATCGAACAAGTCAAGTATGCTATAGGGATGAACAGTTTTTACCAAAGTCGAAGTCAGTGATGTCAAAAACCGAAGTCGAAGCAGTGATAAGGCCAAAGTCAAAAAAGCAAATATTTTTGCAGAGGAATAATGCAAACAATACCATCGCATAAACAAATCAGAGAATACGAAGTCAACTGCAAATCAAGCCGAGGTGGCCATGAAATCAAACAAACCGTGACAGCCAAGAAAAATCGAACAAGTTCATATTTTCACAAAGTCAAAGTCAAGCCCGAAGTCACCAGAAATTCACACAACCAAACTGTGAAACCCAAAATCACGAAAATATATGAATTCGAACAAAGTCCAAGTAAACAAAATTGGAACAAGTCAGAAATCTAACTAGATTTGAATTAGATGTGAGTATCTTACTCACCTTCTTCGACGAGCAAGCAATGAAATGTAGAAAGCATCGATCGAGCTAATCATGGCCGCGGCTTCAAAATCCCGAAGCCCTAATTTTGAAAAAGGGGGACGAACGAATGAAGTCGCCATTTTTCTTTCTTTTGTTTAGGTTTTAGGTTTCGAACGAATGAATGGATCCAGTAAGTGGAACGGGTATTCACTTTAGATAATGCAACACCAAAATAAAAAGGAACGTGGGCCGTGATTTCATTTTAAAGCCCGCTTAATTCCTTTATCAAATTATTAAAAGAATTTCAATCGGTTTAAAAAAAATCCCAAAAGTAATTAGCTAATCGGTTTAATCGTCTAATGACGATGATCAATCGATACGAAACCCCGGGTTGTTACATCATGCAAACCATAAGAGGAAAATCTTCGAATTTAGTAAATCTTTTGGGAGAAACTTTTCCGGAAGTGTCATACTCCATATAGGCTTCAATGACATCTTTCTTATTGAACAGAAAGCCTTTAGTTTTCTTAGAGAACCTTATTGTTTTAGGATTTTGACTAAAGGAAGTCATTTTTGAGTTTTTGAGGAGATAAGATAATGAAGAGATATTTGAATTTTGAAATAAAATAAGTGAATGAATGAGTAGATATAAATTAAATTAATAGAGAGTGAATGGTCATGTTCTTTGATCAAAAAGGTGCATTTTCAGAACATGGGAGTAAGTGCAAAAGAGAGGGAAATTTGAATTGAAATTTCAAATTTTAGTTTTTTGGCATGTATGTTGACATATGACATAGGGGTATGTCGACATTTATCTCGTAATTTTCAGAAAATAAAATTATGCCAATATATTCCTATATATATATATACTTATATACTTATATTCATCCAATATTATTAATCTATATATTATCCCTAAAAACCAAAAATCAATCAAAAAATGAAATAAAAAAATTAAATAAAAGGTACCGTTTTTGCTGATTATTTTTTACCAGTCAATTGTTGCAGTGAAACACATATTCATATTTTTAGTTTTAGGTTCATTGTTGCTAGAGGAAGTCTCTGAATCATCCAAAGTTGTTGTATAAGCCCTTTTTTCTGGATGAATCATTTGCTGGTGAAATCTTTGATTTATTCGGATGCGGCCAGTTCTCTAAAATGACCTGGTTCATCACAATTGAAAAATCTAGTTGCGGTTCCAATTCTAGACATTTTGTATTCAAGTTTACGAAAATTGTTCATTTTTCTATCCTTCAGGAATTTTCTGAAATTTTTGGTCATGAAAGTAATTTCCTCTTTATTGTCATTATCTGAATCCTGATCGTCAGTTATTGCATTGAAAGCGATGGATTTCTTTTTTGTGGCCTTGCTTTCCCTTCTTCCCTTCAATCATGCTTCATAGGACATTAAATTGCCTATTAGCTCTTCAATTTTCAAAGGACTAATATCATTATCCTCTTCAATTGCAAGTGTCTTTTAATTCTATTTTGAAAAGAGTGAATTAGGGACTTTTTTAACTAGATCATCTTAAGAAAAGTTTTTACCTAATGCAACTAATGAATGCACTATATCTTGAAATCTACAGTACATGTCAGAAATGGACTCATTTGGATTCATTTTAAACAATTGAAACTGATTAGTAAACATGGAATTTTTTGTCTATTTCACTTTACTAGTGCCCTCATGTGTAACTTGCAGTGTTCTCCAAATTTCATATGCAGACTTACAAATAGAGACTCTATTAAACTCATTTTTATCCAGTGAAAAAAACAAAATATTCATGGCTTTAGAATTATTTTATGCAAGCGCCTTTTGGTCAGCAGTCCATGGTTAGCAGTCCATTGTGAAAAATTAGTCTCGGATTCTGCGCACTCATTTTGTGTGACATTCCAAATATCTAAACCATTAGATTGTAAATAGATCTTCATCCTATATGACCAATAAATGTAATTACTGCTATTAAAAAGTGAGGGTCTAGTAGTAGATTGTCCTTTGACAAAAGTGTTACCAAATGTACTAACAATGTTGCTAGACATTAAAACCTTTTGAAAATCAAATTATGAGTTTTTGAAAATCTAGTGCTCTGGTACCAATGTGGGTTGCAGAATTATAGATCTTAAGGTTAATTAAACACTAGAGGAGGGTAAATAGTGTTTTCTAATTTTGTAAGTCTTTATAAATTTTTTAAAGATTATTATTAAACAATACAGAATGAACAATCATAGATGCGAACATAGATAAGTATAAATGCAATAAAGTAAAAAATAGAGAATTAGAGAGATCATACCAGGGATTTTATATACTGGTACGGAGTTACCCCGTGCCAGGTCCTATATAATTGCTTGTACATATTTCTTTTCAAAATGGAAATCTTTCAACGGGAAGAAGGCAAACCCAATACAATCTCGATTTCAAGGCTACGAGACACACCCTCCTGATTTTATGTGCTCAGAGCACACCCACTCGGATTTCTGGGCTACCATGCATACTCAATTTATTTAAATGGGCTACAATCACACCGAAGCAAATACAACTTAGAGTTTGATGGGTTTTCTAAAGACAATTTCTTGATCTTTGGTTACAATGGATCATATATCCTCTTGGACAACATTTTGATCTTTGATTGAGAGAGAGATGATTGAAATCAGAGAGTAAATAGTAGAGAATTAATATAATGAAGATTGAATTGATTCTGGTTGAAATTGAGAAGATTTGAACAAGTTTATCACTAGAAATTTGGCAGAGTAAGATGAGAGAAGATAATAAGAAAATAGTTGTAAAAAATTTATTTGAAACTCCCTATATATAGAGAATAAACAAACATGTCCATTCGCAAAGAGTTACGACAAATAGACACTTCATTTTAAAATTTGAATTTCAAATTTGCGGCATGTATGTTGACATACTTTATATGGATATGTCGATATATCCCTTTGAAATTTGAAAATTCTTTTGTTTTAAAATGTTTTGAAAATCTTATGCTTTGTAAAATATTTTGATACTTTGTAAAATAATTTAATCTTATAAACATTTTAAGCTTTGAAAAACTTTTATAAAATATTTTTAAAAATATTTTAATAAATATATTTTGGTTTTAAAAATAAAGGATAAGGAAATGGCAAATAGAGATCAAAGATTGCTAATACTATAGTCTTGAGATCTTCTTATTTTGGTCTTTTTACTCATGAGTTTTCATGTCCATTCTTTGAATTTTTATACCATACAGTCTTTGATTCAACACCTTTATAATATCCTGCACTATATACTGTATAAAGTGGCAAAACATTAGCATCTATATTTTATATGAATGTATTTTTGTTATCAAGGTTGTTATCATCAAAAATCAATAACCGAGGTATTAACAATGACCTGTAACCCAACCATGACGTCCCATATTAGTCAAACTATTTGTGGGTGTTGGTAGCCAAATCAACTGGGTAGACATATCCTACAAAGTTGGAACTAATCTAATGTCCATCGTAGATACTTATTATAGGAAATGTACCACATCAGTTACTAAAGTCACACCGTTAGTAACCAGATTAGCTAGGAAAATTTCTATTCAACTGACATCTCATCTCTATAACATAGCCATGTTTCAACTCCTCAAATTTAATACAGAACTATGCCAACATATATTTGTAATGTATATACATACATAATGTATACACACACACCCCTCACCCGTAGTTATGCATTGAAGGCCTTATAAGAAAAACTCTTTATTTCGCCTTTATATATGAATTAACTTGCATAATTTTCCCTAACTCATTTTATTAGATTGATTGTTAATTGCTATTTATTTGTCAGTTTCTTTATTTAATATCTCAATTAATATATACGTTATAGGTTTACATTATAATTGTCAGTTTTGAAATTTAAAGGAATATGTTTTTATTATATTTATACCTAATATTAAATTATGCCTAATTAGTTTTATGCTTATTCAGGTAATTTGTTCATTTCTTATAGGGGTGTTATATTATTTTAATGTTCATAACTACAATACTATACAAGTCCCAATTTAATACATCAATCGCATAAAAGCCAATATCATAAATAAATTAGCTATACAAAAAAGACTTGTATACATATTCAAAGTGGAATCCAAAATACATAATTTGTTTTACGTTAATATAGTTAATATAGTAGAACTACGGTCTTTAAATTCCAAAGAAGCAGATTTACAATACAAAACTTTTATATTCTATTCAATTTTGAAATGAATAGCATTTAATGACAAAGAAATCATATTTATTTTAATTATCGAAATAGGCAGTGTAAACTACGGATAAGAGGAAAATCTCTTTTTCCCTACTTTGCATACCTCTTTCTATTTCATTGTTTTGGAATTCTTTATTATTACAATCACAAATTGAAAAGCGAAATCAATTAGAATAAAAAATATTTATTTTGTAAATACCAATGAATCTAATTCTACCATTTAAAATAAAAAGACTAGGATTTCAAACAATTCAAGATTTACATATTAGGGGAGATTTTAGAGTTTTAGGTTGATAAATTTCGCATATAAAATCTCCAAGGCATAGTATAAATCCAAACATCAAACTACTTAATATACTATTAGAGAAAAATTAAGATTTCTACTCGTAGATAATTCCTAATGAATCTCCTTGGATTTGCTTCATACAGTACCTTATCTCTTCCTCCAATTTATCATCTATTTATTATATAACATATAACCGATTTATTTATACATACTAGATACAAAATTTATAGATTATGGAAGACATATATAAAATTCAGTACCTTTCCCATTGGCTTGCTTCTTTCAAATCTTCTCCTAATTCTTGAAGAAATATATTCATTTTTTTGTAATTAGAATTTAAGAAATTTGTAGGGAGGAAAAGAATTGGACAGAGTGTCGTCCTCGACTTTAGATTTGCATAAAGAAAAATGGAAGGGCTAGCTTCTTATTTATAGTTGCCAGGATGCGCCAGGACCGTCGGATTCAAAATATCAAATCCAGGTCGTTTTAGACTAGGGTAAACCCTAGCCGTCACTCCAGAACCGGTCGATCGATCTCTTATGAGCGGTTGTCTGGCCCATAGATGTTGTTGACCAATGGGTCCCAACCATGTTAACTTTCTGTTAACGTTAATTAATTATAAATATTTAATTCGTTTGAATTATTTTCGATCCGAGATCTTAAAAAGTCGATAATTTATTCATTTGAACTCCAATCGCGAGCTTTTTATGTGAAAGATGCTCCGAAAATCATTCCAAACACAATGGTACAAGTTTCATGGCTAAATTCCTACGTTTTCTAAATTTCTATTTTTAGATTTATTATTAATTAATTAATCAATTTCCTGTTAATTTTATGGAGTATTACAGGGTACGTAAAATACGTATCGTTACATCTGTAGTCAATCTTGTTTGTAGTAAAGGCGTTTTATTTATGTTATATATTTTGTTATAATGTGATATAATAAATTAAGTAATTAATCTAAAATATATTAATAATAAAGTACTTAAATAGAAACGTTATGTTATTGTAGTAGCAAACAGCAACAATCGTGAGTGATTAATCACTAAATAACATTAAATTTTGTTTTAACTATTCTCAGTCAAGATGTTTTGAGAAAGGATATATATACATCTATTTAAACTAGAGTATGTAATACTCTCCAAATATTGGGCATTGTATTACTGATGACAATTGGGGGAACTAAGTTGTTATGTACACGTAGTTATTGGATAACTATGAAATAATTCATTTAAAAGTTTTCTATTGATTGGTAACAACTAGGTCAAGCATGAAATCAAGCTGGATGTGGATAATACTGGACCAATACCAAATTTCTTACATTCTAATGTGACATAGAGTTGGAGAAGAGAATGTATGTAAGTTATTGTCATTCTTGGTACCGCTTAAGATGGTATAAAATTTGATTTTACCGAAAAAATCTATGAACGATGAATTTAGTCAAACTGTCATACCACTAGCAAATATGAGTATGAATATTAATATTTGAATTGTTCATATTGATTGCTAACTAAATTCACACATCTAAGTCTCACAATGGTGTTTATGAATTCTCCGAAAAACCACACAATTTAATTAGTTTATAAAATATTATAAATTAATTAAAATTTAAGAAATATTAATTTATTTGATGTTCGGGTGTTGGTAGTAATTATTTGGATGTATATGTAAAAGTTATATATATACGTGTATCGATATACGATGTCGGTATATATTTAAACGAGTTTTAAATCTTGTTAATTGCTTACCATGCTTTTGAAAATAATGATCCCTGCAATGGTATGATGTTGTCGGCCATAATAGTGAGAGAGGAGGATATATGCATGAGATATAATTAATGGAAAGGGAAAGTTTTAAACATTCGTGTTTTAAACAAAATAAAACAAGTTGGTTACTTATGTCAGACCTAGTTCCAAGTTTCTATTCCCCAAAAGAATTTGTGTTTTTGAAGGAAGTTGCTTTATCAATCCCATTAATTAGCAAAGTGAAAAGGTTTCAACCTAGAATGCTACATTTTCGTTTTATGGTTTACATACTGACCAAAAGATTCTATGTTGTCACATGCATATAAGTGCATCTTTGAGATTGAATTTTAGGATGGGGAGGAGATTAAAAAGCGTCAATTCCTCCCACTCCTTCAGCAGCCGAGTGAGAAGAATTTGCCCTTTTTTATTTTTTAAAATCTATAAACGGTTTTCAGAAAACCTTTTATAGCATAATATGATTTTAAAATCCTGTAAAGATTTTCCTGAGGTCCCATTTCTTCCTCTCTCGGTTTTAATTTTCATGTTGACGACTTACCAATCTTTCAATTTTTAAAATTTCCACAAAATTCAAAATTAGAACATACACTTTGATCAATCTACACAATCTCCTCTTCCTTCCATTCAATTTTATCAATTTAGCCTCTAAAACCCTTATCCCCAATTTCTAGGGTTTGAGAAAAAAAAATCCATTTTACCAATTTTGATGATGGATAATGCAAATCAAAAACTTCACTAGCTCCATTGTTCTTGTGAGAAAAAAGGAAAACATCGAGAACGAGTGAGAAAAAGATTTTGACGTCAATGACGATGGATTTGGAGTGGATGCTCCACGTGCAATTTCACCAACATTTATGTTTTGATTGGTCTTAACGCTTTGAGAAGGTGTTCATCACGGTTTCATGGACGGGAAAGAGCTCATGGTATATCAATCATTATTCTTATAATTTATTACTGCGTTAATCTCTTTTAATATGTTACTAGTTTATGTTAAAACTGTATTATAAATAGAATCGCAGTAGAATGAGATGTCATGGAGCATTCACAACATATTGAAATGGTGGAAAAAACTAAACGTACATCCTCATATTAGAGACCCGATCGTTAAGATATTTGGTGGATTCATGGATATAGAGCTGAAAAATTCAGATAATAGGTGTATTCATATTATAGTAGAGTGATGGTGGTCGACAACACATACATTTTTATTTCTGGATTCTGAAATTGGTTTTACACCATTAGATTTTTACCATGTTGACATCTGTATCCATTGGATTGAAAACAGTTAGTATTTGATATGATGAGAGTTAGAGTTGGTTTGGCAGTGCTAGTCAACTTTTGGCGCTACTTGTTGAGTCTGATATCAAGGTCGGAAATGTTTCTTTATCCCATCTTGTAAAATATTTTGATGTGAACTATATATTGCAAAATTTGGAAAATCTGGACCACGTTGCTAGGATATTTATACTGTATATGACGAGGACCCTTTTTTCACAATAACAAATGACACTTGAAAGACGATTGTGATAAAAATATATCATGATAATTACAACACTAATTTCAAAGCTCATGAAGCATTTGAAATTATACTTTTGAGGCCACGTTGGGAAACTCTCACCGAAGACGTTGTTAATGAAGGAGATACCGAAGAAGTTAATTTCAAAAATATATCTTCAACACTCTCAATAGATTCCCCTCCAATGTCAGTAAACGTGGAGGAGAATGATAACAATTCAGTTCCTCCTACTTCGAAAATGTTATATAGTGAGGTTGCATATCGTCGTGAAGGAATAAAAATCAAGCAAGATATCATTATTGAGAAATAAAGAAGCAAATGACTTGGCAGTGACTAGTGTCAAACAAACTGCATGCCTCAGTGATATTTCAATTTCATCTTCCTCAAAACAAGAAGACCATTTGAGGGTGAAAGAGCGAAAGTTAAAGATCTTGGAAGCGCTGGTTCAATAAAATGCAGACAGAAGTACATCAGAAAGAATTGAATTGATAAAGGCCTGTGAAAGACATTTACGGGACAAAGAAGATGAAAGGTTTTTGGTAAAAAGATGTTTCTCATCTATTTGGGGAGGTTCTAGAATACGTTTTGGTAAGAAAACGTAGCATTTTAAGGGTTCAACAATAATGGTACCAAGATGAAGAGGGAAGCTATGGAATGTGGAAAAACTGCAATGTTAATGTTTGTATTAGTAATTATGTATTTTCTTATTTTAGTTCCTGTTAGTTTGGTTTGTGTCTGCAGAGTTTGCTTTGTGTTTTATTAAATGATCCACGGTTCTATTATTATTATTATTTTGAAAATTAGTGATATTCACTAAGTATATATAAATTTAAATATGTAAAACATTAAAGGGTTTAATGAAAATTGTTTAAATACTTTCTGGAATAAAAAAACACTTTTATTAAAAGGTTTTTTGATAAAACTACAGCTGCACAAATCCCCACGCTCAAATCGTTTACCATCTCACATTGCCGAAAATCGTTTATCATCTCAGGCTACAAAAAAGGGGCGAATCCCCCCTTTTTTCTTTCCTCGTGCTCAAATCCACATTGCTGAGGCGTGAGGAAAGAAACAAGAAAGGGAATTCCTCCTATTTTTTCACAAAACTATAGCGGTTGAAAATTCTAACGTGATCAATCATTAAATGTCAAATAAATACAAACTCAATGGAAACAAAGAAAATAACTGGAAACAAATTAAAATAATTTCTCTATTTTGTTGAGTTATGGTACTAAAATGATAACTAAACATAAATAATAATATAATAAAGTTAAGTTCACTCCCCTTTTACGTTTTGCAATCAAATTAGTAGAAACTCACTAATGATACACTGAATGTAAGCTAGCAAAATAAAATAAAAATGTGATATGGTCCCTAATTATTTTCTGATGCTCTTAGTTTAAATTTGCATATGTGGATGCAAAAGTTTGTTTCAATGAATAAGAATATTAGATAAAAACAAGGAATGTATGGGTGTATCCACAACAAAACTCATGCTAGAGGGCTTTTCATAACATCTTCATCTTATATATAACGAAGAATTTCATTGAAAATTAAAGAGAGACTTGTATCTTCATCAAGGAATTCATTCAAAACTAAAGAAATACTTGTCTTCCTTCAGTATTACAGGTAATTTTCCCCGCTTTTTATTTTTTTTATTTTTTCTTCATGCTCACTCTAAAAACAATAATATATGAATGAAATGAAAATATCTGTATTCCTGCAACAAAATATAGTAAATTTTGTCGATTTCTTCATAATTTTTTATATCTACGTTCTTTTTTTATGCTCCTATTCTCTTTTAAACATAAAACAATCGTGTTTTATTAAATGATCCACGGTTCTATTACAACTATTATTTTGAAAATGAGCGATATTCACTAAGTATATATAAATTTAAATATGTAAAACATTAAAGGGTTTAATGAAAATTGTTTAAACACTTTAAGGAATCAAAAAACACTTTTATTAAATGGTTTTTTTGACAAAACTACAGTTGCACAAATCCCCACACTCAAATTGTTTACCATCTCACATTATTGAAAATTGTTTATCGTCTCAGGCTACAAAAAAGGGGTGAATCCTCAATTTTTTCTTTCCTCATGCTCAAATCCACATTGCTGAGGCATGAGGAAAGAAAAAGGGAAGGGAATTCCCTTTCTTTTTTCACAAAACTATAGCGGCTGAAAATGCTATAGCATGGTCAATCATTAAATGTCAAATAAATACAAATTCAAAGGAAACAAAGAAAATAACTGGAAACAAATTAAAATAATTTCTCTATTTTATTGAGTTATTGTACTATAATGATAACTAAACATAAATAATAATTTAATAAAGTTGAGTTCACTCCCTTTGACGTTTTGCAATCAAATGAGTAGAAACTCACTAATGATACACTGAATGTAAGCTAGCAAAATAAAATAAAAATGATATGGTCCCTAATTATTTTTCTAATGTTCTTCGCTTAAATTTGCATACGTGGATGCAAAAGTTCATTTCAATGAATAAGAATATTAGATAAAAACAAGGAATGTATGGAGTGTATCCACAACAAAACTCATTCTAGGGGGCTTTTCATAACATCTCACCGTATATATAACAAAAAATTTCAAAATTAAAGAGAGACTTGTATCTTCATCAAGGAATCCAACCAAACTTAAGAAATACTTGTGCCTTCCTTCAGTATTACAGGTAATTTTCCCCACTTTGTCCTCTTTACCTTTTTTCTTCATGCTCACTCTAAAAACAATAATATCTGAATGAAAAGAAAATATTTGTATTCCAGCTAACAAAGTAAAGCAAACTTATCGATTTCTTCATAATTTGTTGTATTGACGCTCCTATTCTCTTTTAAATAGGAAACAATCGTGTTTTTCTGCATTGATTTATTTTGTTTTTAGAATACTGATTAATTTTTTTCATTTACACTGGGACAACAGTTTCTTACAAAATTATTGGATGTGCCTACACATGGCTGTATGTTTTAAAGTGTTTTTTTATTTTTCTAACTTTAATCGGGATAAAAATTGAATATTTTCCATTTGAAGCTGTCTTTTTGTCAGAAAGCTTTAAGATGAAAATGAGATTCAGCGTATTTCTTGGCCATATTAGTTGATAGTCATATTCTTCTATCCTGATTTATTGCAGGTTTGGTTGACAAGAGCAAGGGGGTAAATGGCAGACAGAGAGGAGAAAAAAATAACTATGGAGTATATAAAGCACGTAAGAATTATATTGTTTGGTGACATTTTCTCTCAGATCACCAACATTTTTTATGTAACATATGTAGTGTAATGGTAATGTCACCGTGTTTATGTTAGAGGCATCGCGTTTGGCTGTTAACAGTGGATTTTTTTTTTTTGAACAATGCGGTCGGCGGACAACAACCAATCTAATAGTATACAACCACCGACTACGGTACCCCTAAGTCACAACGTGGTACTCAACACACTACATATGTAGTCACCATATCGTTCAAAACATATTTAAAACAATGTTATGTATTTGTATGCAATTTTAAGCATCTTTACAATTGATTGTGTTCACCCTTCGGTTTGAGTTTTCACATGATGCATCATGTTTTCAAAATCATATCAAAATATATTTCCATATCAACTTATCGTTTAGATAATAGCTTAAATTAATATTATTCATACTCAAAAGACCAATTAGAGAGAATAAATACAAGGTTTATATTGCTTCGCTTTTCCATACTATGTGTATACATCTTATCACAATTAGCGTTTAGATGTTGAGGACCACCACTAAAGTGGCAAGACTTATAAAGTATGAATCTGGAGATTTTGGGATCACAAACTTCTGTTATAAAAAAAATAAAAAAAAATAAAAAAAAAGAGGAGAAAAGGGTATCTGATAATATGCTGATATATGTTGTTGCTTGTAAACCGATTGACAATAATAAACTAAACATTTCCTCCTTCTTTTCTATGTGTATTTTTAGGTGCAAAATATGATAGAGGACTGCATTGAGATGTATATGAACCGGAAGGATACAGTCAACATCCTCGAGCAACAAGCAAACATAGATCCTGATGTTACTAAATTAGGTGAATATTTCAAACAAGTCATCATAGTATAACAAAATGTAATTTATAGCATCAGCAAATATATTTGGTAGGAAAACTATTTTTTCCTTTGGCTATTTATACCTTCAAAATTTATGGTTAAAACCATTTTTGTAAGAGAAGTTTCACATGACACATGTGTGTACAAATTGGCATATCCTGTTGAGATTGCCTGACTGTTGATGGTACAAGTCTCATTATTTAGATCTTAGTCAACCAAACACAAACTATATTGCCCGATAGGTTGATATTTGCAATATTGACATATTGGCACATTCAACTACAATACTCTCTTAACAACTGTCTCATTCAATCCCTATACACCCTTCTCTCCCTCCT
Organism: Allium fistulosum; assembly: GCA_030737815.1. Classification (NCBI taxonomy): domain Eukaryota; kingdom Viridiplantae; phylum Streptophyta; class Magnoliopsida; order Asparagales; family Amaryllidaceae; genus Allium; species Allium fistulosum. The sequence continues at coordinate 800,665,973 of CM060903.1, read as the reverse complement.
TGCCATTCTCCAATAATATTATACCACTACTAGTATAGTATATGAATAACTAAGAATAGAATTCCAGTGCAATCCAAAATTCATGTCAGTAGTCGGAACATTATAGCACTACAGTACTGTACTTATTGATTCATACATTTTACTTTCTATTGTCAGTTTGGCAGCAACTCGAGGAACAAAACGAAGACTTTTTCAAGGCATATCATGTTAGACTTCTGGTTAAAGAACAAATACTAATGTTCAACCATCTACTGAAGCAGCAAGCTGATACGATGAAGATAGTTGATGCGATGAAAAATGTTGGCCATCCACCTGAACTTACTTCAGTGTCTTGTTACAGAGGTTTCAGTTTACCTAAAAGTATAACATCTCCGTCCCTTTGCTATCTTTTCGAAGAACATATGCATATAGTTTTTCCTTTTTTTTCATATAGAACCATGGAAGAGCCATATTAATATATAAATTGTTTTGTACTACAATTACACTAAAAAGGTCCTATGTCGGTGATCAAAAAAACCACACGATTTGTGCAATTTGTAGGTTCATCAAGGCATGAGAACATGTTTGTTAGACGAGCAGCAAATACTAATGCGGTGAACAACAGTGCACCCTTCAGAATTCGATACATACAGCAATACAATCATGGTGTTGACGAATGTAACCATGGTGTTGGTGGAGGAGAATCAAATGCTAATGTCACGATAAAAACGCCCTTTCATAATCAAAGCGAACATTATAATCATGATGTTTTTGGAAGAGAATTAAAACCGAATGTTATCATAAACAGCACAGCATTTTTAAATCATGGCTCTGCACAAAATAATCATGGTGTTAGTGGAGACGAGTCGAATAATAATCTCTTCGTATCCTTCAGAAATCAAGGCATTCAGCAAGCTAATCATGGTGCAAGTGGAGAGCCAAATGCTAATGTCATGATAAGTAACACTTCACTAGGAAAGCAATGCATTCAACAGTATAATAATGGTGTTAGAGGGGAAAAATCGAAAACTAACGAAATGATAAAGAGCGCAGCCTTTGGAAACCAAGGCATTCAACATATTAACCACAGTTCTAGAGGAGGAGAATCCAATGCTAATATGCTGAGGCAAAGTGCACTCTTTGGAAATCAAGAGTTTCATCGTATATATAATGGTTATAGTGGAGGGGAAGAGTTAAATGCTGATGCGATGATAAAGAACGCAGCCATTGGAAATCAAGGCATCGAGCAAATTGATATTAAGTATCAGTCAAATGATAGTACCATGATGAACAGTGCATCAACTGGGAATCGAGGTACTCATCATTTTAATTTTGGCATCAATGAGACATTAGGGAATACAAGTTCCTCACTGAAACCACATGGAGTTCTACCTGATGTAGCTTTCAACAGTTTTGACTTTGGTAAAGTTTTTGTGAATGATCCAGAAGTCGATTTCAAGCCATCCAGATTGAATATTTTAGACCAAATGGGTCCAAGCGTCAGCTTCTCAGATTTCAGGAGATCACTCTCAAAACCATGGTATATCTCTTATTTCTCATATTCCCTTTTTCTTCCTTTTTTGTCTCTCTCTATAATGTAATGTATATTGCTCAGGTGATTCATCACGATCTTGCTCAGATAATTTTGAGGATTATGGAAGGCCCGATTTCTTTCAGAGTGGCTCAAACGGCTTTTGGGATTCTGTTAGTGCTTAGTTCTTTCCTCATTATTTTGATGTTGCTTTTTATTGAGTATGATAGAATACATGTTAAGAATTTAAGAATTGAAGTAAATGATTGTATCGAGAGAAGAATGTAAAGTTTTTCATTGATTCTCTGTTTTATGTTACAGAGTTTATATATAAGATGATATATACAACGGTTTGGGCTGAGTAACATATATATATGCGGCCCAATACATACTTACATCATGCAACAGAGAAAAAGGTATTCAGATTATTACTATCTCGTTTCTAATACCCCTCAAACCGATATTAAGGTTAGGGCATGGCGACCCCAAATTGCTCTGCTGTTTCGATTTCGCTTCTAATTTGATCTCTTTTAAAGAAAATTTTGATTTGCGAGTGTTCGCAACTTGATTCCTTAGTAGATCTCAGCCCTTTTATGATTAAATTTGCGTTCTTGCTGAGATTCTTATGTAGAGAAGATTTTGACTTTCAAACTTCGGTAAATTCGGTAGCTTCTCTTGTATTTACTTGAATCACTCCCACCCTCAAATCATATTGAAATCTGATGAAGTTTCGAGCCGATAATGCTTTTGTAAGTACATCGGTGCGCTGGTAAGATGTAAGTATGTGGTTAACTTGTAGTTTTCCTTTTAGAACTTGCTCTCGAACAAAGTAAAGATCAATCTCTATGTGTTTAGTCTTTGAATGTTGAATTGGATTTGCTGACATGTAAACTGTGCTTTGATTATCACACTATAATACAGGTTTGCTCTCTATTTTGGTGTTTAATTCACTTAAAAGTGATTGTATCCACATTATTTCTGTCGTTGCACTTGCCACACTTCTGTATTCAGCCTCGGTGCTAGATCTGGATATGGTTGATTGTTTCTTTGAGCATCATGATATAGGATTGTCACCAACATATATGCAGTAACCAGTTACTGACTTTCTATCATCTAGATCAGTAGTCCAATTAGCATCAGAGTAGCCAGTTATAGTGAGATTATTGCATTCTTTTAGCAGTAGTCCATAATTTGATGTTCCATTTAAGTACCTCAGTATCCTCTTTACTACCTTACAATGATTATCCAGTGGCTCCTGCATGAATTGACAAACTTTATTAACACTAAATGATATATCTGGTCTAGTTATTGTTGCATACTGTAAAGCACCAACAACACTTATATATTGTTTGATATTAGTTATGGGTTCCCCCTGTTTTTGGTCAATTGTTGATTGCTTATCATGGGTCTGCCGTGGCATTGCATTATCCATTTTAGTCTTAATCAACAGCTCTAAGATATATTTCTTTTGACTTAAAAACATTTCTGAATTTGAATAGTTTTCGATTTCCATGCCCAGAAAATAGCTTAAGTCACCAAGATCCTTAATTGAAAACTGCTCTTCTAGATACTGAGTGAGCTTGTTGATTTCAATTTCATCATCCCCTGTAATAATTACATCATCAACATATATTAGAATATATATACTTGATTTTTTATTGAGTTTGATGAATAAAGAGTTATCTAATTTGGTAGACTGATAACGTAAAGTAGTTAAAGTGGTTTTCAGTCTATCAAACCCCACTCTTGGTGCTTGTTTAAGACTATATATGGCCTAATTTAATTTACACACAAGATTGATATTTTGCTTATATCCCTGTGGTTGCTCCATGAATATTTCTTCCTGTAAAGTGTCATTTAGGAAAGCATTATTGATATCAAGCTGTCTAATTCTCCAATGTTAATGTAAGGCAATGGTTAAAACTATTCTTATAGTTGTTGGTTTGACCACTGGAGAAAATGTCACATTGAAATCAAACCCATATTGTTGAGTGTATCCCTTAGCCACAAGTCTAGCCTTATATCTGGCTACAGTTCCATCTGGATTTTTCTTTACTTTATATATCCACTTGCATCCAACTATGTTTCTATTGTTTAGTGGATACACTAGACTGCATGTTTTGTTCCTTATGAGAGCATTATACTCTTCATACATTGCTGCTTTCCAGTTTTTGTCTATTGCAGCTTGCTCAAATGTTTCAGGCTCTTCTAAACTAGTTATTGAAGTGTATAACTTTTGTCTGAAAATCCCACTTTTTGCTCTTGTGATCATGGGATGACCTGCTCTTGCTTGTGGTTGTACTTCTTCATTTGTCCGATTATTATTATTTCATGATTGAGCTTCCTGACTATTTGAATATTTTTCACTAACTTGTTGTGGTTGCTCATTTGAATATGCAGGAGATTGACTGAGATAGTTGGGCAGTTCTGATGATTCATGACCTGGTTGATATGTCATTATGAGTTGAGAATCGTTAGCTCCAGCGGTCCATTCAGTCTTCCAAGTTTGCAGTTCATCAATATGCACTGGTATGTTAGGTATGGACACCTTTGGATTATATATCATTTTGGCTATCCTTATATCTGGATTGCTAAAAGGAAATACCTGCTCATTAAATACAACATGTCTACTCATAAATACTTTTCCACTATCATCAAGACATTTATAACCCTTTTGATTTATTCCATACCCAAAAATGTGCATAGCTTTGATCTGAAGTTTAATTTGTTAGTATTATATGGTCTTAAGTAGGGAAAACATAGACGTCCAAAAGTTCTCAAGTGTTGATAATCAGGCTTGACTCCAGATAACTTTTCTATAGGAGATATTCCTTTAAGAACTTTTGTTGGCAATCTATTAATTAGATATACAGCTATGCTGAATGAATCAGGCCAAAATTTTAATGGTAAAGATGCTTGAGCTAACAATGTAAGACTTGTTTTAACTATGTATCTATGTTTTCTCTCAATTAAACCATTTTTCCAGATGTATATGGACATGTAGTTCTATGACCTATTCCCTTTTTGTTGAAAAAATCGCTGAGTGGTTTATACTCATTTTCACCATCAGTTTGCATAGTTTTGACTTGACAACCAGTTTGCTTTACAGCTAAGGATATAAAATGAACAACTACATTACATGTTTCAGACTTTGATTTCATAAAGTATATCCATGTGTGTAACGACCCGCTATTTCGAACCATTCAAATCGACAATCATCCACTCATGTCAGACTTGAATTGCTCAAAATAGCGGGTCATTACAGTTGGTATTAGAGCTCTGGTTTCGGCAAAACTTAACATATGGAGTAAAATTAATTACAGAATCATCTTCGTTCGAGCTTGAAATTCTTCGTTAGGATCCTCCTGAATTAGGATTTCTTTTAAATTTTGGAACTATCCCTTTGTTCTAAAATCCATCCTTGTCTTTTCCTATTCGTGCTCTTATTGATATTGGAGCATCCCATGGCTCTATTCCTGTTGATCTCTGTAATAGATTTGAGCACATCTTGCAACCTCAATTGGCAACTTCATCCTTAAGTATGACTAATCCCATTGGCGGTTCCGCCAACCTTGGTATGATTTGTAAAGGGGTGAAACTCCTTTACAACAGGCATCGATTCACCGGAGATTTCTATGTCCTCGGTTTTGATGTTGTTATTTCTTGCAGATCCCCGAATCGTTTCTGTTGTAGATGACCAGGGTAAATCTCATGTGATCGAATGTTGATTGCCTCAGGATAATGCAGGTAGTTTTATCTTTCCGCTTGATTCTCAGCCTAGTGATCTTGACTCCACCCTGTTGTCCAACTATTTCCGGATGTCTTTGGTGAAGTCACTTCTCTACCTCCCAAGCGGGAAATTAATTCCGCATCGATCTTATTCCTGGAGCTCGACCTGTTGTCCTTTCTCCCTGACGAATGGCACCCAAAGAAAAAGTGGTTAGTCATGCCCTTTGGATTAACCAACGCTCCTGCCTTCTTTGTCGATCTCATGAATCGCATTTCCGCGATGTTCTCAACAAGTTTGTCCTGGTTTTCATTGATGATATTCTCGTCTTTTCTAAGTCTCGGTTGTACCAGTTAAGGTCGCCGCGATAAATATAAGTCTATCCATCTTTCCTCTTTGTAATTTAATTATCTTATCTTCCTTTCGAGCATATCTTCTTAGTTAGAATTCACTTTGATCAAGGTTCCTCTCAATTTGAATCTCTATCCTTGTTCTAGAATCCATTATTGAATCATTCTATGAGGGAGTGTATTTGTAATTGATATAAAAATGTTTTATATTGTGTTGTTTGAGTTGTTAAGTTTGAATTTTGGGTTTTGATCGATTCGTCTAGCCAACGCTATAGAGTGGAATTCCAAAACACTTGAACAAAGCAAACTGACATAATATTGTTTTCGAAATTGGTAATGAAATAATTTTATGTATGATTATATTTTATATATAAAAGTATATAATTTTTCTGAAATTAGATAGTTAAATGAATTGGTTGTTAGAAATGGTAATACTAGATTATCATTTATTGTTTTGTCAACATTCCTAAACTGTTAACTATTGTTGTATGTTATTAGGAGAGGAAATTTTATAAATATGGTTTATAAATCTGATTTGCAAATGAAATTAATTTAAATTAATAAATTGAGAATTAAATTTTCGGTGCTTTTCAAAATTTAGTTTTCAGTTTTGAAAATATATTATTTGAAAGTATTTTTGAATGGAAAATTGTTTTCAAAGGATTTTAAAAAAGTAAATCGGTACTCTCCTCTTTTGTTACTGAAAAATAATTTTGGTGATGACTGCAGCGTCATCGACATTCATTTTCGAGTCTCAAGTGGAGAGACCACTTAGTAGCTTTGCTACACTTTTGTTTTGGAAAATGGATTTGGTTTGAATTTCTTGAGTATGATTTGATGTATAAAATTATATATATGTATATATTTATTTCAAAATGGTTTGAAGTGAAACCGAAAATTTAACTCTTAAGTTTTATGTTAAGTGATGATTTTCAATTATTAAAATAAAGCAATTTTTTTGAATAATTGGAGTGTCTAAAATGAGGAATGAAATTGAAACAACTTGAATAGTTGAACTAGGATAAAATTTATTTGTATAATACTCGGTTGCATTCTAAAAAAAATATAACTTACCTGAATATTCAAAAAGTTAAAGTGTAATGTAAATATGTAATTTAAGTTATACAAGGAAAAACTTAAGTAAGAAAATGTTCAAACAAAATTTTGTTTAATAGAACTGTTGTAAATAAAAGGTAAATTTGTATAAGTGCTCAATTACACTCAGAAACATTAATAAAACTTACCTGGAAAGGTTTGAATGTAATGAGAACATATAATTGAATAGTATACAATAAATGTAAGTAATAAGATGTCCAAAAATAAAATTTATATGCTTTTGAATTAATTGTTGTATCTGGTATTATATATTTTAAATCTATCTTTCCTTTCTGTTGCTTCTATTCTCCAATCTCGTTCCTTTTCGTGGACGAAATATTTTGAGTGGGGGAGAGTGTAACGACCCAGAAATTTTAACATTTTAAATAACGTAATTAACTAAAAATTTCATGAAATTATATAATAAAATTTAGCAATAAAAATTTTATATTTGGTATGCGTCTATTTAAACATAGCAAATGGCAGATTTTCATTAGTAAATATATAAGTTAGTTCTGTTGTGTAATTTTCAATTTCAATTTAAAATCAATTAAATTGATGGAAATAAATTATTTTTGAAAACTGTATATTTTTATATAATAAATTTTTTAATCATTTTCTGAGTGCGATGTCATATTTCGTTTCGCCAAATTTGGACTGCTCTAGACCCGTTTATCTTATTTTCGACGATTTAGCAGCAGTTTTGGCAGCGAATCTGTGCAGTTAATGCTCCACTATTACCCCACTATAATCCTACTATATCTCATAGCGGATTTCTACCATTACAATTTTTCCATATAGCCCCAAATATAGTCTTTACACTTTAAGCCTCGATATTTCCGCTATATCCTTTTATTCCAGCTATATTCCGCTATTTCCGCTATAGCTTCTTTAAAAAAATGAATTGAAAATGACATTTATACATTATAAAAATTATGAAATTAATTAATTTAATTTAATTTTAATATATTTTCATAAATGAAAATTCATTAATATTCTACTAAATTCAATTATGTTATATAGCAGTTTCTGTTTATTTATAGTATATTCGCACATGGTTTTATTTAAAATTATTTATGTATTAATTATAATTCAATTGAATTTAATTTTTCATTTAATTACCATTTATATATTTGTAAAAACATTAACTACGAGTTTTATATGCTATTTTAAAGCCATCCGCTATATCCCGCTATATCCTCACTGTATTCCCGCTATGACTTTTTGCACCTCCGCCGCATTGAATCTGCCGAACGCTTTAAATGCACAACAGCAAATATCGTGTTTTGATAGGTTGCTCATATTGCTGATATCTGTGTATCATTTTGTTCGTCTCATCGTGTTGATCTCCGCAGTATATTCATTTGTGCATTTCGGCGTCCAGTACGCAGCGAAATCTGCAAAACGGTTAGCCGTATCGGTAACCGTTTTTAACCTTTTGGTTTCCTTCTCCATTCGTTTGTTTCCCGAGACAACCAATGGTCAGTAGCCATTAAAATTTCCAGAAAATTTATTGTTTGGACTTTTTATTTCCCACTGTTTTATTTTATTTCATTCGAAATCTTAATATATTTATTTTGGCTGTTCGTTCACAATTCTTTTCTCTTCCTTCTTTCTTTGTTCTTGCTTTTTACATAGGAAAATTGTATAAAGCTTTATTTATTTCCTAAAATAATATTTTTCTTCCTCTCATTTTCCCTACTCGATCTCAACCCGGACCGCCCTCTGCTCCTCGCCTTCCATCACCGTTGCTCCACCACTCCGGCCACCTCTTCCACATCAGCCACCGCCCTCCAAGCATACAGCTAATCCGCCCACATCCATAGCAGCACCACCCTTGTCAGCCCATACGACCACGTCCCCCTTCATGCCGACCACTTCCACCTAGCAGTCGCCTGAGCACATCGCCCCTGCCGTGTCCTTCTCCCCAACCTTCAACCGCCAACCCCTGCTCCAACTTGATCTAATCCTCTTCAGCCCGTTCGTCTCCCACCTGCGCCACATCTCCACTCATAGACCCAAGCCTACCCGACCACCTTGATCAGCCTCCACCCTCTAACTCTTGCTGCCACCAGCATGCGCAGCCCTCCGCTGAACCAAACAGCAACAACCAATTGCCCATCATAGCAACCCCATCTTCCGCCTTGTCTACAGATCCTCGCATCACCATATAGGCAGCATGCAACTCCCTACCCAAATGCTAGAACCCTGACTTCTTCGCTTCGTACACAGTCAACACCCGTGCCCACACTTATGTTCAACCTCCTCACCACCCATCCATCTGACCGAACACAGTAGCAAGCAGCCCGCCATCTCCAAGTCTCAGTCGCTTACACCAGCAGCTTCTCAAATTTTGTTATATATCCATATATATATTGGTGAGCAGCAGCCTTCTATTTTGTTATATATAAATTTTGTTTTTAGAGATACTAATTTTAAATATTGTTTAAAAAAGAAGAAGTTTATTTTGGTATATATATTGATTTTTAAATATTTGTTTTTAAAATGTAATATATATATATATATATTGATTTTAAAATATATGTGTTTTAAATTAAGTAATGATTTTGTAATATAATATATATATATATATATTATTTTATATATGGGTTTTGAATTAAATATTGATTTTTAAATATATATATCAAGAATTTATTTTGATATGTGTTTCAAATTGAATATGGATTTTTAAAGAAAATATATAATATAAAGATTTTTATATGAGTAAATTTTAGATTTTTAAAATTTATATATTTTGTTTCCATCGATTATCGAATTCCAGCCTAGCTTTGTTTTGTTCTTAGACTTCGTGTTCATCGTGTTGTGCTTTGGAATTTGTTGTTTGGATTCGTGGCTTGTCGTGTTGTCTAATTTTCTAAGCCTCGAAAGGTGAGCAATCACTCACGATTGACATTCTTATATTCAGTAAATTTAATTCACATCAAATGACGATTGAAATGTGTTGTAAAAATTTAATTTGTTAGTAATTAAATTATTGAAGATGATATTGTTTAAATTGTTCACCTATGATTGATATATGACACCATAACATGTTGTGTGTGTGTGTTTGTATGTTTTAATTGTTAGTTATGATCCATGCTGGTAATATGTTATGCCAATTTATATTTTTATTATATTATTATCACACTGCAAGTTCCATGTTAGTTTAGAAAACCCCTATGGGTTGAAATGATGCATAGCTAAACGATATTATAGATTAGGGAAAATCGTTATGGGTTGAAATGATAAACCCGAGCAATTTTATTGATTTTGAAATTTTGGGATTACGGGTTGAAATGATATATACCCGTAAATTTAAATTATTGCGGATTGAAATGATAAATATCTGTATCACTTAACCATAGGATATACAATTATATATGGACACCGTTGGTCTATTTTTAATGATTTCCAGAATTTTGAAAGGAAAATATATGGGTTTTAATAAATATTGATTTTTTAACATACAATATAAATATTTTATTTTAATGGGTGTAAAATTTAGATTTTTAAATTATATGTTTGGAAATTTTGAAATTATAAGTTAAGTTTTGAAAAATGTAAATTTTAAGATTTTACTTATAATTTTATATTTTTTTATAAAATAAGATTTAAAATAGATTTAAAAATAATAAAATTTAATTTAATAATAATTAATATAATAAAATTTAATAAGAAATTAATTTAACTTTTATTTATATATAATATGTTTTAAATATTTATTTACAACTTATATCAATATTTTAAAATAGATTTTGTAATAACTTTTATTTATATATAATATGTTTAAATATTTATTTGAATTTATGTTATTATTTTAAAATAGATTTTGTAATAACTTTAAGAAAATTAAGGTTGGAAAGTTAAATCGAGTTGACTTGTAAATTAATTGATTTAGGAATCAAATTTAAATAAGTATTGATTTGAAACTTATTGATTTTGAGATTTCTAAAGATATGATTTTATAACTTAATAACTTGATTTTGATAAAGGTGGTTCAATGAATATTTCAAATTTAAATAAAATTGTAATTGAATATTAAATTTTTGATTTAAATTCTGTAATTTGAGATTTTATTTAAATATTTATAAAAAGGTGATTAAGTGAATAATTTCAAGTTAAATAATATTGAGATTTAATATTTAATATTGATTTAAATTTGTAATTTGAGATTTTATTTAAATTTTATTAAAAATGATTAAGTGAATATTTTCAAATTCAAATAAATATTAAAGTTGAATTTTGAAATATAAATGAAATATGTCAAATTGAGTTATTGTAAATTGTTTGAATATTTAAACTTTGAGACCTATTGAATTGGAAGAGGTTTAAATTTGTAGTTCAAACCTGGATTTGAAATCGATATAAATTAAAAATGGATTTATATGAGAATTTGAATTGAACCTTTTTAATTGAAATTGTTGAACTGAGATTGATTTAAATTGAATTTTGGAATTAAAGTTGATTTGAATTGATTTGTGAAATTGGAAGAAACAATTCTAACTTGGAACTATTCTCAATATATATAAACTATTTTTTTTATATAAACTATTTTAATCCATAACCAATTTTTTTAATATATAAACTATTTTTAATTTATAACTATTTCAATATATAAACTATTTTCAATATTTAAATTGTTTAAGTTGGAACTGTTATGGTTTAGATTTAATGGATTTAAATGCGAATATTTTGATACGATGGTTTAAACTATTTTGTGGTTATGATTTTGAAAGTGATATGATTTCGAAAGTGAATATGATTTCGAAAGTGATATGATTTTGAAATGAATATGATATTTTGATATGAAATATAAACTTTGTTGAAATTTAAATGACCACGGTGTGAAATAAGCGTTTGGTTGTTAAAGAGACCGAGATCGGATATTGTCATCTCTGCCAATACCGAAAACCACTTTAACAACCGTGTACGTGGTGGAGATTCCAGAATGAAGTAGGTTGGTTTGGCGTCGTCAGTATGAGGTATGAACGCAGCCCTGACTCCCTCGAGTCAGCTTGGTGTGTCTAAAACAGGAGCTATACCGGGCCAAGTGGGGTCGCTCCCCTATCGGGCACATTTCTTCAATACCATTCTATTACTTTGTGATTTGATTGGGTGCACCTTTGATTTGTGAGTGTGTCTCGAGGTGGGCGGTAGTAGCTGTTATGCATTACCACCAGTCCGGGAGTGCAAATGGTAAAATCCTACCCTGGCATTGCCTCGCGTGCCTTGTCACATGCCTTATCGCGCCTTCTACGAGTTTGGTTTGTGCCGTACCTATGGAGTGCTCCGTTATAGCCCACCGGTTTGGTGGAGCTTATAGTACTGTATAGACTACGACATTTATATAAAATGTGTAAAGGGGGATATGGGTAACGCCTTAATGCTATTTTAATAGTATACTTTACTATAGACATTATCTATGTAGCGTATTGTACTATGTATGTAGATAGTTTAACGGATCCTTTAAGGATGGGAATCCCAAACATCCATTGAGTTATTTTGTATTTCACTTGACATTTCACTTGAGTTGATTTACTAGCATAAGAATGTTAATCCTGACTCGATTATTTTATGTTTATGCTCGGGTCAGACTGAGTGCCACAGCATTTGAAACTCACCTTTGGAGCTTCGCTTGGAGATCCATCTATATCTATTCAGCTTTCAGTTATTTCAGTTATTTCCAGTTTTATGTTCAGACTTGTCATTTTCTTTTGTATTGACACTTCTATGTATTGGATATCTGTTGTATTTTGTTTAAGACTCTGTTGTTTTTTGTAGTAGCTTTATAAACTACTATTTATCTATTCCGCTGCTTATTACTCTATGTATTACACTGTATCTGTGATTGATTTATTTACTGTATATGCTAAGTTTTTCCAAATATAAATTAACAATCTATTATTTTGAGCAATTCAAGTCTGACATGAGTGGATGATTGTCGATTTGAATGGTTCGAAATAGCGGGTCATTATAATTGGAATTTTGACCAAAACCAAACTTGATAAGTCCTAATATGATGTAGTGTTGACGAATAGAATCATTGTAAATAATCGTTACCACTGGGCACTGCTTATAATAACTAAAATAGGATTTTACCAAAAAAGACGTGTAAGCGATAAATTCATCCAAAATGTCATACCACTAGCTAAGATGACATGTGAGTGTTAATATTTGAACTATTCAATATTAATCGCTGACTGAATTTACACCTTTGAATCGTACAACTGAAATGATGAATACTCTTAACAAACCACATGATTTAATTATATAGTCATTTTAAATTAACTAAAGTATTTAATATTTGTGAAATATTAATTATTAAAATTTATTTGATGTTTGAATACCATTAGTATTTAACAAAAGCGTACAAATAAAAAGTAGTGCATACACGTGTCGATATAAGATATCGGTAGAACATTTAAATTGGATTTAAATGGAATAAATATTAATTGGGTTTTGAAAGTTTTTGAGGCCCTATTCCATTCACGTTATGTCCGACTGAAGGGACGAAGAGGAGGAGTTTTTAATATGAAATTAAACCGCAAAGGCATAAATAAAAGAAAGTGAATCACTTTATCTTTAATTATCTTTTATTGCCTCCATTATGAGATTCATTGATTCAATAATTTTCTCTCTTCTTCTCATCAAGCAATGGCCAAAAATTTCCACTGTGGTCTAGGGCTAAATATTCCAAAATTAAATATAATTTAAATCAATTTATTAAAGGAGGTTTTCCCTCTTGATCTTTGCCAAATTTGGAAGTTGATTCAAGAATCTAGGAGCGTCGATTCATAATTTAATGTGTCATTTTTTCACAACATCCTAAGGTGTTTCTCTAATTAATTTGTTTATGTGTTTCTCTTGTTCAAATGTGAACTCTATATAATTCATCTTGTCTTTTAATTGTTCATCCGACAACATGTTTTCAAATTCCCTTTTGTCCATCCTAATTAAAAGTATGTTAATTATATCATTTTCAGTCAAATCTACTTTTTTTCTTCATCTCCTTTCAATATAAATTCCTTATATATGATTTAGATCCTCTATCTCCTTTGATAATTTGTTGTTGTTCTTTGTATCATTTGGATTTGAATGTTTTTATCACGAATTTACATATGCCTAATTTGTCTAAATCCTTTTCTTTTGTTCTGGGAATTTTGTTAACAAAAAATGACCATTTTCATTGAGATCTTTTTTTATAATATTTACATACATAAACGTAAATAAATTGAATATGTTAGCTATTTAATTTTTACTTTGAAAATTAATTTTTTTTGTTATATGATTGACATTTTAATATGAATATTTTAGATATTGTTTCAAAAAAAGTTTTTGATCTAAAATTCATGAAAGGACTTTTGTGTAAATTCTAAATCTTTTCTCTGTCCAAAATTTAAAGTTTTTACGTAAAATTCTAGACTTTAGCTTCCTTTATAAACTAAAAGTTTGATTTAAATTATTAACTTTAAATTTAACACACACACACACACACATATATATATATATTATGAATTATAATGCTTACATGTACATAAGTTGTCTTAGATCTAAAATATTAATTATAATATTTATATATATGAAAACATACATGTGTTGCTTTAATTTATAATCATAGGATAGATCTTGTGTAGAAATTTAATAATTAATATCAAACTTTTCTCGAACTAAAACTAAATTCATCGTTGTTAATTTTAGATTCCAAACATATAAAACTGTGTAACATATTTCCAATACACACACACACTTATGTTTCTACACATTATATATATATATACTTATGCACATTATATATATATATATATATTGGACCACAAACGCGTATGTAAAGAGGAAATGGGTCCATTGCGGTGTAAATTCCAACACCTACATATGTCACATTAACTATGTACACATCTTACTTGTAGCATGTGCACTTCAGATAAATAAGTGTATTTGATACATTTGTAAACAAGAACTGTATATATAAACCAAATAAATAAAACAAAGATTTCATTTAGGAATATTTTAGATTGGATCTAAATTTCAATCAGGATTCATAGACTTAACTAAGATCAAAATGGATTTTTTTTTAAATTCACCCATATAACCTGCTTTCGACTGGCCCGGATCCTTCATGCCCTACCCTCTATTGATAAATAAAATGGAAGTACTGACCCCTCCGACCACATGACAACTTTCAACTCCATCACCCAAGCTGGACAACTCTCCGGTGATGCAAAGTGTCTCTCATTTCCCTCTACCCTAAAGGACTGGCGTCACACTGGTTTTTGCATCTTCAATCAGGCAGTATTCACTCTTGGGCCTAACTATATACATATTTCAAGGCTCTCTTATTTGCCTTACGAACCATAATTATGATGGAAAGCGAGCTGTTTAATATAAGATAGGGGAAAAATGAGTTACTTCGCTCCTATGTCAACCACTTCAACAAAGAATCAACCCTTGCATGGGGAGTGGACATGAATAGTTTGGTGATTGCCCTATGTTCTAGGGTGAGGTACTGGTCCAAGATATGGAAAGGGTTATAAAGCAGTCTGCTTTGTCATGCACTGTCATCTTCAAGAAATTTAATGGAATCATGTGATTAAAGGAGGTAGACTTATTCTACAATGACGAGGAAGACAAGAGAGACAATAAACCAAATTACTAGAAGAAAGATTTCATGGAAAGAATGGTTGAAAAGAGAGTAGCAAGAAGTGCATCGAAGATGGTTCATGGTTCAAACCTGGGTACATCAATTACGCCTCATTAACAAATGATATAGAAACCATCTATTTCGCTACCCGAGACCGCCACCCTACCAAAGGTCTTCTCCTGCTCGATCAGGGTGAAAAGAGGAGACCTAAGGCAGTGGAAAATATTGCAAGTTCTACCAATTTAACTACCAATCCCCAAATAAGTGCATCCACCTAAAAGAAAAGATAGACTGGTTAATCTATGAAGGTGTATTTGTACAATAAATGAGATATCAGGTTAAGCAAAGGAATGCCGAGCCAAATCCTAGTACCCCACTTCAACGAACAGATGAAAACAATGTAGGTACAATCAATACAGAGACATGTCAATTTGCGATGGTCCTTACTTGGCTGGAAGTAGTAGAGAGGCCCAAGCCCGATATAAATGAGAGCTCGCCCTAACTAGTCAGATCTACTCAATAGTGCTTCGGGCCCTGAAGGCATCGCGAGTAAAAGAAGAAGTGGACATCATCTTTTTAGCCAAAGACAAGAGAGGAGTATGATAACCCCATCACGACCCCATGGTTATACCCATCAAGATCACCAGTGGCTAGATATATCGAGTCTTCATCGGTAGGGGTAGCTCCATCAACGTTAATATTCAAAAATGTTTTTGATTAAAATGAATCTCCCATCATCGAGCCTCATGCTTTGTTCCTTATCTGTCTATGGATTCGGAGGTGTCAGGATTGTTCCTTGAGCTTGACTTCAACTACAGTCACCTTCGATGAGGAACCCCAATTCGCAAAGATTCTCGTAAGCTTTGTAGTAGTGGATTTCCCATCTACTTATAAGATCCAAATATGTATACCATCGCTGGTGGACCTATATAAAGTCGTGGTATATTAATGACTTTCCATAAAGTTTCCTGTCATGGGTGGTATATGATGTGTCCATCCACAATAATCAAAGGTAGTTGGACACTGCTAAAACATCTCCTTGCAACAGGCTAACAAGGGAGTCCTTATGTTACAACAAGAATCAGTGGCGCTCATTAACGGTTAACATGAGATAATGCGAGAGCTAGACAATTATCTCATTCATGCCGGGGCCACCCATAATGCAAAAGCAGTTGAGAAAGTGTGACGACCGCCCTACACCTTTGGCACCTAATATAACCTATATAGTGTGATGCATTTGTGCCCAGCCGATATAGGAAGATGGTCGGGAGTTGTAAAGTAAATAAAACACCATATAGCCTATCGCATGTCTCACAACGCATCAAATAAAATATAATAGTCATCAAAGATATAAACAGGTGAAATATTAATAACTGAATGAACAATAGAAATCAGAGTGCATAGATCCATATAGATATACAACATAAGTGATAGAATTTATACAACTAATAATAAACTGAAACAGATAACTGTTTCTATATAGATAAAAGCACCAGTAAGC
Source organism: Allium fistulosum (assembly GCA_030737815.1). Taxonomy (NCBI): domain Eukaryota; kingdom Viridiplantae; phylum Streptophyta; class Magnoliopsida; order Asparagales; family Amaryllidaceae; genus Allium; species Allium fistulosum. Next base: position 800,649,152 of record CM060903.1, on the reverse strand, counting down.
CCCATAGTGTTTCACAGTGGAATGATTAGAAATAACAGCTAAATATAGTAATATGCGAGAGTGTAACCTTCTGCCCGTCACCTGTCCAGCTCCATGTGCTCATCAGACCTGATATCCCAAATCTACTCATTTAGAAGTACCTGAAATAATAGGAAGCAAAGCATCCCGAGTAAGACAATAGTCTACTGTGAGTGGTAGAAAATCTCAAGCTCTATAAAGTTAATATACTAGGACAAATGGGTATGGAGAATCATACCTGACATGTCCTGCTTCCAAAGAGTTAGCACATAACATAGGATATATGCTACTCTATATCGTAACCATCCTGGGTGTACTATACATCAAAGTACTAATGGGTGTCTAGATATCGACATCAATAATATCTACATCGTGTGACATTCCTGGGGTGATAAGCCACAAAAACAAACATAGCATCCATCATCCGTCCTTACATTTACTCACTCGGTGCATTGGATATATGATACTCGTACGACCATCGGTCAGGGAATACTCAACATCTCGTTCCTCGGTACTCGAATCCATGCCACTTAGTAGGCCAGGACCTAGACTTCCTATTGTATGTAGTCCAGGGTAAGACAGATCTTCCATCATAAAGATCCAGGGCTCATCGTACGTCCAAGTGAGCGTCCTCGCATACCCCCGCTTTATGAGTACACATTAAAACCTCTGGGTATCAATGATCTCTTTGCACACATCATTTATAACAGAGGCATCCTGGAACTGAACTTTAAGTCATCGTACAACTCCCGTCTGAAGTCGTCAAGATTGGGACGATTCTCAACATCCATCGCTAATCATAGAATATCATCATTGTACTGTAATCATCATCTAACAGTTCCTTAAATCTGACTCACAGCCTTATACTCTGCATCCCGAAGTACAGCTATCCCATTGTCGAAGCCATTACTTCCAATCACCAAAATATGTGTCATCGAAGTCTATTTTTCACCATCAAGTTGTATAACTCGATGTTGAACCATGGCATAGCCAAAATATGGCTGAGCGCTGAAGTAGGTGTGAATTTGAAGTAAATATGGCAAGACTCAAAGCAAACACAAGGGAGACTCGTAGCAAACATAGCCATGTCCCGAAGCAACCACACAAAAGACTCGAAGCAACCAAGGGCCCTTCCCATTATCGAACCATGAACCCCGACCTATGACCACCAATCCATGTCCACTGATATGGCCCCACCGAACCATGCCACCGATATATGCCACTGATCCAACACTTATGCCATTTCATTCCCCTAAAGTGTAACTCCAAGTAACCCAAATCCATCCCCTATTCAACTCGAAGCACAACTCAAAGTGAGTTCTTCATTGATCCATGGCCTTAGCACCACTACCGATCGCACACTTGTACTCGAAGTGACCCTCATGATACCCAAAGAACCCCATATGCGATTCGAAGTAGAACTCGGAGCAAGGTATGCCGATCAAACACCAGTAACATCATTGTCCATCAAACTTCTTTCCCCTATAACTTGAGCAAACCAACTCCAACCTGTGCGGTTAAAGCACTCATCGGTTCCATAGTAGTGAAGGTGCAAAAAGTTATAGCGAGGATAAAGTAGAGATATAGCAGAAAATATCGAAGGTGCAAAAAGCTTCATTAGATATAAAACCAAATATTTAAAGTTAAATTATTCTCATTCTCACATCATTTATGTAGGAAAAATGATATTGTTTAATCTTATATAACAAAACCGAAAAATATCAAGATTTACGCAGTCCGGATTTTGTGACTACAATAGATTTCTAACTTATATTGAACACTTATGCCTTAAAATTAGCTACTTCCCCTAACTTTGTTGATTTAGTTCAAAAGAGAACTAGTCAAATCAACTTTTTTATATTAATATTGCTAAAGCGGGTGCTAAAAAGGCTTGATTTAGTGGATATAGCGAAAAATAACGAGGCTTAAAACGGATCTACTATTTAATAGCGCTATATTGAAAAAGCAAAGCGGTCGAAAAGCGCTACGCATTATAGCGGAGATATCCAAGCGAAGCTCCAACTCTAAAGGTGAGTCTCGAATACTGGTACACTCAGTCTGACCTGAGCGTAAAGCAAAACACAAAACACTCGAGTCAGGATTAACATTCTTATATCAATAAATCCAACTCAAGTGAAATAGCAACTGAAATACAAGTAACTCAAAGGATGTTTGGAATAACCATCCTTTAAGGATCCGTTAAACTATCTACTATGTAGTATTGTACGCTAAGTTGATAATGCCTATCAGTAATATAAAGTATCGAAAATTAGTGTTAAGGCGTTACCATTATCCCCCTTAACACATTTTATATAAGCATTATAGTCTATACAGCACTATAAACTCCACCGTAAACTAGTGGGATATCAGGGAGTACTCCATAGGTATAACACAAAACAAATCGTAGTGGTCGCGTATAGGGATACAAGTATGACAAGGCACATGAGGCAATACCCAAGGTAGTGAAACTACCGTTTGGCTGATCCGGACTGGTGAGAACGCATCGCCGCAACGATCGCAACACCGTGAAACAACACTCCCAAATCAAGGGTGCACCAATCGATAACAAGTAATGAGTAGTTTCGAAGAAGTGTGTTCGCTCGAGGTAGCTGACCCCATTTGGCCCGACACGGCTCCTGTTTTAGTCATTTCCAATTTGACACAAGTGTCAAGGCTATCCATTATCGTTCTCTTTCTTCAGTCATCATGTACATCATTCCAACCACTTCATTCTGGATCACACTCCGTGTGTAGTTATTAAAGTGGTTTTCGGTTTAGACAGTGAGTATGTCCCTAACCGATTCCGGTCCCTTTAATAACTTTCGTGATTATTACACCGATTGGTCGTTTATTTATTTCAAAACCAAATCAATTTCAATCTCAATTAGAATTTGTAAACCAACATTTCATTTGTCTTTCTAAACCAATTTCCAAAAATGTACGTTTCAAAACATCCAAATTTCCATTTCAAAATCTTATAATACAATTTCAATTTTTATTTAAAACCCTTCCAATGTTCATTTAAATTCGTATATAAGTTTCATTCCGAAATCATTTAAAATTATTTAATCTACATTCAAATCAATTTAAGTTCATTTATCGATTTTATTCAATATTCGTTAAGTAAATGATCCTTCAAAACAATTTCTATTTAACTTCCAATTTATTAAATCAATTATTTAAGTTCAACTCCATTATATCAAAACTTACAAATTGCATTAAATTAAATTCATCAAATCAAATTCTTTACATTTCAAGTCTTATATTAATTTCAATAAAACACATATTATTTCTTATTAGAGAAATTCAATTTCACTTATTAATTTACTTAGTTACAATTTCGAAACTCAATTAATAAAGAAACTTAATTTCACTTATTCAAGAAGTTCAATTTTACTTAATAAAGAATTCAATTTTATTTAATTATTAAATAATTTCAAAACTTAATTATTAACTAATTTCAAAACTTAATTATTAATAATTCCAAATTTAATAATTAAATTTTAAACAACATTCTTTCATCAACTACTATGTTCATATTTTGTTTCGGATTATTACATATTAACATTTTCCTTTCATAAAAATTCAAATTCCAACTTCATTTTAAAACCTTATTATTTATTCAAATAAAATATTTATTTTATTTTTAAATCAAATTATTGACCAATCGGGTTTTATTTAATTCTCTGTCCTAGGTCAAAGTTTAATTTGGGTATTTATCATTTCAACCCGATTCCAATTCAATTCAAAATCAAAGCATAGCAAAGGGAACTTGCAGTGTGATAACTGGAATGGTATCAAAGTAAATAAACAAGCTATAACAACAATCAATATCAATCCAATAATCAATTCAAATAATCCCGAAATAATCGTATTAATTCACATTGTTGTTTGTGCGAATTAATATAATTATTTCTAGAATCTACACTATCATTTCATGTAGATTAAAGATTATTACACTAATATTTATACGGTTCTTTACTTGTCATCCATTATTCAATTTTATACTACAATAATTTATACAACATACATTCAACGGTTCAAGGTGTACTTAACCAAATTCTACGTGTCAATTATTTAAAGGGGGTCATATTATACAAATTTAACAAATCAAATTCAACACATATATCAAATCTAACTGACCTACGTCACTTTCAATTTCAAATTATTTGTCACTTACAACATTAACAATTTAACGTTCAATGTCAACATCAAACAATCAATCATTTATCAACCAAACTGGATTATCATTGTATATATAACAGATAATGGTGTCAGATGTCATAGGTGAACTGATACAGGTAATAACATATATATATAATAGTGTAAATAACTAACAGCAACATATTTCAATTGTCGTTTCAATTGAAATCAAATTTAATAAATAAAAGAACATTAATCGTGAGTGATTGCTCACCTTTCGAGGCTAGACAGATTTGACAAGGAAATAAGCTACGAATTCCAAAGCAACGCTAGTTGGATACGATTTGAATGAAGCAAACAGGCATGACAGACAAAGCTGACAATTGGGAAAATGAGGAGACTAATCAGAATCAGTTTTAATATAAAGTGGAAAATATATATATAAGCAAAGTATATACAAACTATATATATAATAATATATAAACTAACGCATAAATTTTCATGTATATAATATATATATCCTTCAAATCAAAAGTTATAAACTCATAGAGGATGTATAAACAAATATACGGACATCTTATATAATATAACATGTTAAAATTTACACTGTACATATAACTGATAACTGATATAGACATATACAACAAACCCCACAATAAAGCTAATATAACTTTTATACTTTATATACTTTATAACATATATATATATATATATATATAAACTAACATTATATTATATGTATCAATATATGTATATAGCTGTTGACAAAAAAATTCTGGAAAAATATACAAAGTATATATATGTAAAAGGTGTACAAAATCATTATATATATTACTACTAAAACTGTTTCAAATGCATCAAAAGTTAAGTTAACAATTTACATAATATATATATATATCTGGATTATAAACAACAATTATGTGTGCAGGTTCTATTTATATACAATATATGTATAACTCAAACTTTAAACCCAATATGTGCCAAAGGATATTTATAAGTAAATATATATACGAAACTATCCTATAAACAGTCATATGCAATTTTATGTTCATACAAATATATATATATCCACTCAAAATACGTACACAGTGCTATCTGGACATGTTGCTGGCATAGAGTGTTCACCTCGGTTTGGAAGAAGATGCGTGTTTGGCAGCAAAGGTGGCTCGAGTGGATAACGGTTAGGCAAAGGAGTTGGAGATCTGGGTGGTCGGGATGGCTTCAAGAGGAGGAGTTTCGAGATGCTAGGGAAGTGGTGGATCTCGGCTATGAGTGGCGATGGCCGGTTGCCTGGAGGACGTGGGTGTACTCGGGAATGTGATGGTTGCCATCGAGTTCGGCGTGGGTGTGAAGCCGCGCGGTGACTGCTCTTGAGGGACGTGGGCAGAGGCTCGGCTAAAGGAGGTGGTTAGGTCGGCAAGAGGAGCAAGGTGGTGAGGCCGGAGGATTGTAGAGCTATGCTGGAGTACACGGCGGAGGAAAGCAGTGGGTTCGCTCGCGGCTACCGGCGTCTGTTGCATCGTACATGAGGTGGAGTTGCGTGCTCACGGGTGCGCTGGCCGAGCAAAGTAGAGGGAAGGGCGGCGGTGGTTGTCGAGGCCGTGGTTGTCAGGGCGTGGGCTGTCACTCGGGAAAGGTAGTGGAAGGGAGGGTGTGTTTTTTTTTGGGTTTGGTGAAGAAATGAGAGAAGAGGAGAGAGACGTTGAAGATGAAATCCAAATGGAGTGGTCTTCCAGAACATAACTAGGTAGGATTGGAAAGAAAGAAAAATATAACAGAGGGGAGAGATAGTGGAATGCATGGAATTATTAAAATTAGTACTACTGGCCGGCTTTGAATACAACTGGCAATGGAATCGAACCGATCAAAGAATAATAACTGTAGAAATAGCTTCTTTTCGCATTTTCAAACGTCACGCAATTTCCAAGACTCACCTACCAACTACTAACCCCCTAATGAATGCACGGCAACAAAAATAAAATTTTAAATTTTTGAATGCGTACAAGTTGTTTTGGTTTGGCTGAATACAGTTTAACCGGTCCGTCCGAAACGGTTAAATTAACGCGACGATTTTCGTCGAACTCTGCTGAATATACCATTTTGATCAGTGCGACGAGGCGATCAAAGCGGTATACAGACATTAGTGGTTCGATTGAATGATAAAAATTCGAATTTTTAACTAGTGGAAAATGTAGGAAAAACGCAGAAAAATAAGATCGACGGAGCCAAAGAAGTCCGAATTTGGAAAAACGAAAAATGACGTCTTGTTCAGAAGATGATTTAGAATTTTTCTATGTAAAAAAATTTAGGTTTCGAAAACATTTTATTTTCATCAATTACTAACTGATTAAATTGAAATAAAAATTACGCACGAAATAAACTTTCATATTTTCGGATGAAAATTTACCAGTTGCTATGTTTAACTAGACGCATTCCAAATATAAAAATTTTATTTCAAAATTTCATTTTTAAAATTTCTCGAAAATTCAACTAATCACATTATTTAAAACAGTTAAATTTTACGGGTCGTTACAACATAAATCAGAGTTATACATTTAAATAGACAGAATGAAATAGTGTAGTGGAATAAATACTAGTAGATATGATATACCAAATCTTCGTCTTCACCCTCTAAAATAACTGTCTTCGATAACTGAAAAACTTGGTCTGACCCGAGCGTAATGAAAAACAAAACATTTGAGTCAGGACTAAAAATCCTCGTGTAAGTCAAATCAAAATCAGGTGAAATATAGTTGTAAATAACCTAATTCTTTTACTTCAAAATTTCACATGAAAAATTACACTGTTTCAAAACTTATACTCAGGGGTTTCAGTAATTTATCAACTTAAAATCAATTTAATAAACTTCACAGTTTAAACAACTTCAATGTTTAAATCAGATTTTATTTAAATCGCTGAAACAAATACAAGGTTTTTCTTCTTCAATCATTACTCAAATAGCTTATTTCAGTTTCTAAAGGTTTCACATTACTTTACAAATTTCCAAAGTCAAATTTCAAAACATTTCAGAGTTTGAAATTCAATTTATCAAAATCTCCAATTTTGCCAAACGGCAATAAAATCACAACAATCACATTTCTGCAAAAGCAGTCAATAATGCATCCAACAATTCACATATCAAATAGGATGTCCAAAGTTCCATATCCAAATTCAATGTACAGATGACCAATCGTATCAATAGTGAAAATAACAGGGTGATAATATGGATATATCGAAATCACTAAACAATATAACGCCCAATCACAAATCTCATCAATTGCAATATCAACCAACATCCAATGCAATCAATTCATCCATATCACAACAATCAATAACTATCAATACCGGGTGTTTAAAAGTGATATGAAATATCAATTATCAACATCATTTAAATATCAAGTTAAATGGCAATTTAACTATCAGATTTTTATGTCATAAATTGAACTTTCAGATTAAATGTCACAAATTAAACTATCAGATTTACTATCAATTCCTATTGTCAATTTTCCAGTCAAATTTAACTAACAAATTTAATTATCAATTTAACGATCAAATTTAAATGTCGATCTAAATTCAGTCAATTCAAATTCAATAAATTAAATTTTTAGTCAATTAAATTTTCAACTAGAAATCAATATAAATTTTCACTTCGTTAATTGGTTTAACTAATAGTAGGAAATTTAGTACTTCGTGAATGGATTTAACCACTCACCTTTATTTGAAACTGAAAATTTTCCAATGTCAAATAAATTCCAATCCAGCTCCATATCGTAGACGATGTCAATACGAACCCAACGCAACTTGTTTCGTTCAAATCCAACCTCGTATGAGAAAGTTACGAATTAATTAGCATAATGATATAATTTAAAATTTAATTAACAATATAATAAACAATTAACTAAACCTTAACTAACACCTTCCCTCTCACAAACCCAGGCCGCGAACTCATCAACGCAACCAAACTTCGACGACCGTCCATCACCAGACCCAACTGGACCCAGATGTAACAACCCGTATATTTGGACCATTTAAATTGACAATAATCCACACATGTCAACTTAAATAATACAAAACACAAATCATTATGGGATTATAAATACATAAATGTAAATGAGAATCAATACAACATCACAGAACAGTCACAGAATAATGCAGCGGAAAATACATCGTCATAATAGCAGTTCATGAAGCCACTATATAATATACAACAATGTCTTAACATCAAGTGACTAATACCAAAAATGTCCAACAGACTAGGACATCAATACAGGAATATAAATAGACTGATAAAGATAAATGCTAAGCCTTCAGCATCTTCAACCAACCTTGATCAGCAGCTGGATAGCTTCAGACTGACCCGAGCATATGCAAAAGAAACACTCGAGTCAGGACTCAAAATCTTATACAATTAAATCAAGTGCAAGGTAATAGTTCATAACTTAAAGATGGGTGTAATAACATCTCTAAGGATCCGATAAACTATCTATATATACAATAGAATACGATAGGTAGATAATGTCTAATCAGTAAAGTACGATATTAAAATAGTGTTAAGTCATGGCCCATACCACCCTTAACACATTTTTATTCCCAAGAGCATATACAAGACCGTAGTTTCCCCAAAACCGGAAGTCACCAGAGGGCAATCCATATACTAAGGTACAAATCAAAACGTAGTGGTCGCGAATAGGATAATCAGTATGACAAGGTACATGAGGCGATACCAACTAGGATACTAGTAGTTGCGTGATCCGGACTGATGTTGAGCATAGCAGCTACTATCTCAACACCGCGAAACAACACTCCCAAATCAAGGGGTGCACCCAAATCGAATCACAAAAGTAATAGATATGGTATCGAAGAAGTGCGTCCGCTAGAGGTGGCGAACCTCAATGGCCCGGCGCGGCTCCTGTTTTAGTCATGTCAGGGGTCGTCCAATATCGTTCTCTTTCTTCAGTCAACGCGTTCACCAAACCATCCACTTCATTCTGGATCAACACTTCGCGTGCAATAGTTATTAAAGTGGTTTTCGGTATCGACAGAGAGTATGTCCATATCCGATCCCGGTCTCTTTAATGACTACGTATTTATTACCCAATGGTCGGTTAACTTAACGTTTAAACAAATCAAAGTCCAAAAGTCAAGGTGCAAATTTGACTTCCAAATTTTGACATTTCACGATTCAATTTATTTCGGATATTTAAAATCATATTTCTAAATGAAATCTGTAGTTCAAACATTTGAATTAACAATATAATTAAGTATTCAAGTTAAATTTAATAACTCACTTATTAAATTTAGTTCAAAATCAATTAATTCAAATCTGCCGGTTAACTAAGTTCGAATCGTTAAATCAAATTCTATTTATCTCAATTCATATTTACATTCATCGTTACATTAAATATAATCATAAATTTGATTAAATCAATTTCATTAGATTTAAAATCATTTACCTTTTAACTGTCGCTAAATTCAATCCCTAAAACTTTAGTTAGTTTCGTATTCCATTTTAAGTCAAAGTTTCCTAAATCTAAATTATTATTTATAACAAGTTCAAATCTATTTAATTTAAAACTTAGTTTAAATCTGAATCTACCAATCTAATAAATTAAATTATTAAATTCAAAACTCACTTGTTTTAAATCTTATTTCAATCAATTCGCCAATTCATTTTCTTCAATTAACTAGATTTATTAATCCGTTTCAATTTAATCCATTAATTTATTCCAATTAATCCATTTATTTATCCTTTAATTTATTTTAATTAAATCCATTAATTTATTTCAATTGAATCCATTTATTTATTTCAATTGAATCCATTTATTTATTTCAATTAACTCCATAAATTTATTTCAATTAAATCCATTAAGTCGTTACTTGATTTCCAAACAAATTATTAAGTCCATTTCTTAATTCCAAATAGATTTCTATTTCAAAACAATTTTTTTTTGTTGACCAATCGGGTTTCTTATTTTTAATTGTCTATCCTAGGCCAAGTTATTTAAGTGGGTATTTATCATTTCAACCCGATATCATTCAATATAAAACAAGGCATAGCAAAGGGAACTTGCAGTGTGATAACTGGGATGGTGTCAAAGTAAATAAACAAGCAATAGCAACCATACATAACAAATTAACAATTTATTCAAATAATCCCGAAATAACCCTATTAACTTACATTTGTTATTATGTAAATTAATACAATTATTCCTAGAATCCTACGGATTAAAGATTATTACATTTAGATTTTTACTTGGTGTCCGTTATCAAATTTCTACTTCAATCGTACTTATCAATTTTAATGTCACTATTATTTACTCTAATTAACATCGTATTACAGTTCAACATATTTAAACAATATATGGCGTCAAAATTTTTAGAACTTAACAGTGTATTTCAACCAAATTTTAACAACTAACAATTTAATATCCAGTTTAATATTAACAACAATTTATCACTTGAATTTCACAGCATAATAGATTGAGTCGTGAATAAAATATTCACCTTGCGTGGTTGGAGAAGATGGCGCGGCACGAAGAAAAATAGACAAAATAAACCCTAATAGGCACGACGCTAAATGAACACAAACTGCAATCAAACAACAATTAATCAATAATTCGTTTATTGCGGTATATATATTAATTGAATATATATATATAACCCTACCAATCAACGAAGCGAGATAGATTCAACAAGCCGGATGGAGACTAGGACTGAGATCCCGGATCCGCAGTTGCTGGAACAAAACACAGCAACAATAGTGAGCACTGACGGATATATAAATAAATATATGTGTACAGTAAGCGAGATGTAAATTTATGAACAGGAACTTGAAACTATAATTTGTATGTAACTGTACAGCACTTTGCAAACAAGATTCATAAAGCACAGTACAGCACTTTGGACACTATCTATCTTACCACATACGAACGGAAATGGGAAAATCGGTCTGAGCCAAGGTGGCATCGGTCAGGGTCGCGGAGTGGGAATGCGAAGGTGCGGAAGTGGGTGTCGTGTGGGCTGTGTCAGTGAGACGCAGGGAACAGCAAGGCTGAGGTGGGCTGGGCGTGCAGCCGTGCATGGGTTGTGGCGCGAGCGGGGTGTGGATGCGGGGCTGGTAGGGGCGGAGGTGGTAGGGGTTGGCGGAGCAGTGGGGTGGCCGAGTGGGTCGTGCGGGCTGTTGATGGCCGTGCGTGGTAATGGCAGTGGAGTGTTGTGGATGGCCGGTAGGGCGGAGGGGGAGGAGAGGTTGGGTGGTGCGCGCAGGTGGAGGCTAGGACGTGGGTGGTGGCGGCAGTGGGGTGCTTCGGCTGGGCGGAGGTGGCTGCGGGCGGAGTGGGTTGCCGGGTGGGTGCGGGCTGGTGGTTGCATGGGGCGGAGGCAGGGCGGAGCGGCACGCGCGGAGGCGGAGGGCTGCTGGTGGACCAGTGGGCGGGCTAGGCGGAGTGGCAGATGCGGGTGGTTCGGGTGATAGAGGGGCATGCTTGTGAGTTTCATTACTGGGAGACAAACAAATAGTAGAAGAAAAAGGGGGAAAAGGAGAGTTTGGGTTTGTGTAACTTTTGAAAATAAAAGTAAATATGAAAGAAGAAGACAGAGAGGGCAGAGCAACACGTACCAATTCTCTTTCTTCTGAGGCAAAGTGAACTGATGCAGAGTAATAAATGAGGGAAGATATATACACAGGATTCAGAGTGTGCCTACGTCAGTACAATGATGATTTTTCAAAGTGGAGGCTGTTGGATTTCCAAGACAGCTGAAATGACTTCTTGTATTTTGAATGTTGGGAGGTTGGGTACCGGTTTGTGTGGCGCAACGGACCGGTGTGTGCTCCGTTAACAATTATAATTTGCAACGCCGAACTCCGATTGACACAAACAAATATACCGTTTTGATCAGCGTGACGAGGCGGACACAACGGTATGAAGATATTGATGGTTTGACATTGTTTGCGAAGGGGTAAATCTTATTGAACCATTTGCACGAGTGAACATTTTAACTAGCAATTAAAAACGAAATTTGACGAAACGAAATGCGCCGTCATGATCAGAATATTTTTCTTATGCAACATTGTGAAAAATATTTGAGTTCGGACGATAGAAAATTTACACATAAAATTAAAACTAATATGTAAATTTGACGAGCGAAATTTTCTACAATATTTTTCGACGAAATTTGGCGTACGCCTATGTCTATCTAGACGCATTCCAAATGTGAAGTTTGAACGGCAACGGAAATTGTTTGTGAATATTTGAAATTCCCATTACGGAGAATGCAGCAAAACACCGAAGAATAAGATCGACGGAGCTAAAGATGTCCGAATTTTGAAAAACGAAAAATGATGCCTTTGTCAGAAAATGATTTAGAATTTTTCTATGTAAAAATATTTAGGTTCGGAAGATAAAAAATTTCACGTTTTAAAATGAACTGATGTGCAGTAAAACGCGCGCGAAGTTTACTACGGTATTTTCTGACGAAACTTTACCCATATCAACAATCATCTAGGCGCAATTTAGAAACAAAGTTTGGACGCTGATTGAAATCCTATGTAAGTTTCACATTTTTAATTAAAATAACGGTTCCAAAAATTTTAAATTGGGTCGGAATTTTAGGGTCGTTACACCAGATCTAAGCCCACCGCCGCAACCGCCTATCCAAGCTCCCTCATCGCCTGCAACCGTGCCGCCTCCGCTGCCGCCATCTTGCCTTGAGAACCCAAAAACCACGTGATCTTCAAGTCCAGATTTTGGCGAATTCGGGCAATAACAACCCGATACAACCGTTGGATGCGTAGAGGAGATCGAGCTCTACAACTTTCTTGTTGAAGCCAAGTCGAGATTGCGAGTGGATTGAGAGAAAACGAGAAGGGAAGTCAAGCAAATTTCGGCCATTAAAAGATGGAAGAAGCAGCTGAAGGTTTTCTTAGACTAGTGTTTGCAAATGAAGAAATATGATGGCCTTATATAGAAAATTTCGCGGCACTATTCATCCATCAAAATTTCATACTCCAAAAGAAGCATGCCACCTAGCGTTCTATATGTTATACCCCTACTCCGAACACAATGGAACATATATCAGGAGCCAATTCCATCATATTTAGAAGATAGCTTTTCAAAATCAAATTATTTTAAATTAAATTCCTTCAATTGATTTCTACGTGTTTCAAGCTCGAATGACCAATCAATATGTCTGATCGCTACGAAACTTGAAATCGTATAATAATTCACTATTACGGATCCGATGAAACTGGTTTCATCGGAATCTAAGACAGTGCCCAACAAGACTATTTTTACACGTTAATTAAAACGAAAAATTCCCAAAATCAATTTAATCACTTTTAAATTCAAATTTAAAAGTTAATAATTTTCATTCTTGTTTAAATAAAATTTAAATCAACTTTTGAAACCATTTTCGTTCATATTAAATTCAAGATTTAGTTATTTAAACAATTTCAAAATTTTAAATTTAACAATTTAATTATCAAATAAATCATTATATTTGAAATATAAGTTATTGAACTTATGAAATTAACCTTTCAATATTTAAAAACAATTAAATATTCCAAATTCAAATTTTATCTTAAACCATTTTGTAAATTAAAATGTTTGTTCAAAATTAAAGAACCAATGCTCTTACATTTAAATTTAAAGATCACTTCATAAATCAAAGCCTTTGAATAATTTAATTACGATGAATTCTAATATTTGATTTCAAACGAATTTAGTTGTAAAATCAAATATTTTATTTCCAACTAAATAATTCAATATTCATTATTTAATTCTTGTTATTGATTACAACACATTAAATATATTGAACCTCATTCTAACACAAATAATATCCTTAAATCCTATGGAAATTGGTTGTTTCAAACTTTTACTCAAGTTCATATTAGATAAACTACATAAATAAACACAAATTTTTATTTTCAACCATTTTTATTCAAAATTTATATAAAATTAAATATTATTAAATGGTAAAAAATACGGGTCGTTACAATCTCCCCCACTCAAAACTTTTTGTCCTTGAAAAGGAACTAAGTAAGGAATTTAACATACGATATATTTTACTCAAAACAATTAACTTATAAAAAATTAAAATCTATTTTTGCAAAACCTTTACTACGCTTCTACTATGCCACTCTGATATCGACTTATTGTAAAACAAGTTATAAAATTTTAAAGTCTTAAAAATTTTCTAGCACCCGAATTTACGGAAAATTTCGGCATCGTCTCCTTTGCGCAGCTCGATCCTAAAAATTTACAATACACACATATATAACAAATATACATCTCACAATGATGAGGCATCCCGTTGGGAAAAATATAAAAGTACGGTATGTAATCCGAGTTATTATTATTAATATATGCGAGTTCACTCATATTAAAGCGAGCAAAAGCTAGCCAAAATGCATATACGTCCGAATGGGCTTCAAATGTACCTATCACAACTTAAGTTTGAATATTAGTCGCTTATAAAAGATATAGAAAGCATGCATGAGTTTGGTAGAACTATATAACATGAATTCTTAATCTAAACCATAAGCAAAAACACTAATATGCGGCATAATTATCATATGTAACCAAAACAGTTATAACAATGATTTGCAACAAAAGAAACCATTCAGCAAATAATATTTATCCAATTATTTCATAACTATGTCAATATACAATAGAATTTTAAGCTTTGGTACTCGTCTTTGAAGCGAAAAGAAGTATTTTTTAATAAATCTTAAAATTCAACTAATTGTTTTTAAACTTATTTGCTTAGTAAAATATAAGATATATTTAAATATCCCTATAGTATTATGCAATGATTTTCCAAAAGCTTGAAATACTATTATAAATTCATATCAAATCATTTAAACAAACTTTAAAATAGGGTTACTTAAATCTAATAGTTTTACTAAACGCATTTTTTTTAGAATAAGTATACACTTAAAGCTTATTAAACTGAAATAAATAATATACTTACATTTTACATTAAATTTCTACTTCAAATCAAAGTATAAAATTTAATATCTTCATATTCAATTTATAAAATACTAATTTTAAAAATATATATTTTTTCAAATCATGAAAACATATGCTTAGGTTTATATAAAATCTAAATAGTGCAAAACTCCTAGATTTCATATAAATTTTCAAATCAAGAGTATATAAAATTTAATACCTTTCTTTCAAAATAAATATTCAACTTGTTTGTTTTTTTTTTCAAACACATTATACTATAAATAGAACTTCCCAAATCATTTATTCTGTAAAATTTTATATATACAGTCTATTTATATAATATTTCTAAGTTGAATTTTTTTAAAGATTTTATTCCCAAATCATTTGAAAAGATTTTATTTGGAAATCCATTTGCAAAATCACTAACTTCGATATATTAATATTTTAAAAAAATTCAATGTAAAATTTCTTACTTTATATAAAGTAACTTCATTTAAAAATTCAAAATAGACATCCTTATAAAATGTGTAAACTATTTGAAAATAATCATCAACATTCTTACTTATATTTAGAAAGAAGCTATTTAAATTCTTAAATCCATTGCTTACAGATTTCTAGTTTTAATCTAGAAATACTTTTCAAGTGTTATTTATAACATTAATAATCAGTCTCTAAACATTATTATAATCATAGTAATTTACTTCTAAATATTTTATATAAATGAAAATAATTAATTTCAAAACATTATAATAATTGTTAACTTTAAACAATATTTAGGATATAAATTATATACGTAGAATATTGCTAATAATAATTACTATGTAAACATTTTTCTAAAATAATATTTATAAACATTTAAGTTGAGCATAAAACATTAAATTATATATAAACAACCCTTTTAAAACATTTCCAAACAATTTCGGAACAAATGATTTAGAAAATGTAATAAGTTTTATACCGAAATACCTTTTATAACTCGATGTCTCAACAGATTTATCCTCGTTCTTACAGATTTTAGCCACACATTGATCAGGCGCAAGACTAAAATCTCTAAGTATTTAGTAGATCTATTTCAACATCCAGTGAAAATACTTGGAAAACCTTTAAAATGGATATGGAAAGCACCACTTAACAATCCAATGTCAAATGATGATAATCGGTTAGCAGTGGCCCGGTGCTAATTCCATTGTTTACGCAATGGACACAAAACCTTCCAGAAGATCCATCTACCTTCTGGATTACAGAAAAAAAAATCGTGGCCATTTCGTAAACAAAGGACCATCAACCCCAGCTGCAGTGGTACACTGCTGATTCAATGATTTACACAATAGTTGCACTTCCTTCCCGGAAGATCCATAACCAACAGATCCCAGGATTGAAAGCGTATCAATTGGGTAAACTAAAGAACCATCTACCCTGAAAAAGGTTGAGGAACTCATGAGTTTAAATCCGGACAACCTATATCGATTCGAATCCATTTCTGGATTCACCCAAGTCCATTAGGGTTATCGGTCGAATCCACTCCTGGATTTCCCCAAGTCCACTAGCGTTCGAAGCAAATCATACTATACTTCTTCACGAAGGGTACTTCTCCATGTCTTTTACTTTAAAATATATCATACTATATATAGTACCCTTTTCAAATCATAACTTCAAATATCACACTTATATAAGATTTCATTTTCAAATCGAGTACTTTCCAAAATCAATAGTCTCGAATATATCATATCATTCTTATATAAATTCCATTATATATAAGATTACGCTTTTCAAATCGAGTACCTTCCAAAATCAATAGTTTTCGAAATAACTTCGTACTTATGAAAACCATTTTCATATAAGAATCGAAAACTTTCAAATCAAATATTTATATAGAGTCAAAGGTCTTCGAAATCAATCCATTTTCAAATATCAGTTCAGTTTCAAATCCATATACGATCTCAACAATCAAATTTTTTTCAATCACATATCATTCAAATTCAAAATTTTCCAAATTTCAAATCAATAGTTTTTTACAACTTCAGTTTTATATTTACGAGTAGTTTGGCATGTGCGATGCACGTGCGTGGAAGGAACTGGTGTTAAGAAACAATGTGTGTGAGGGTAGTTGAATTTGATAAAATGAGTGTGACGTACACATAATGTTGCATGTTTTGGATATTGACTTGCAGAATGCATCCACATCCGATGGACATGGACATGGAAAATTTGTATCAAACATGAGAAGAAGCGTTATATCAGACTGACATTGTGTGGACAGAAAGAAAAGTAATAAACGTATGGCGTAGTGAATTTGTGACGCCCCACCTCTATACCCACGCTAGCCAAGAACACTACGGTGTAGTGCTGTCAACTAGCACGGAGAATAAGGCTGTTGAGGAGCGACCATCCGTGTAATTGCTTCGTGCGAGCACCGATATGTCAGGTAATAGAACATTGCATTTCATTTTTTAGAGGAAATCCGACATACCGATTCTCACTCAAAGCTACTACACAGTGGCTATAATAGTTTAGGACAATAGATATAAAAATAACACAGATAACATAAATGCGGAATACAGATGGAACGAAAAGTCTCATATATACAATAACTGATATCAGTTACAATACATTTGACACAATACAAATGATACAACTACAATTGTCGACTCAAGAAGTTATATATACAAGTACATTATCGACTAATATACATGAATACATTATCATCTTAAAACAGACACACTGACTACTACAACAAGACGAAGACCACTTCAAATGATATAAAAAGTCTTCATAGCTCTAGCAGCAACCCAAAGCTAAAAATCTACAACCTGTAAATACTCGGTCTGACCCGAGTATTACATTCAAAAGAAAATAATACCTGGATCAGTCTAATTCAAACTCAGTTATTAGCGCATAGAAGCAATATTAATCAATCTCAATATAGATGACAGTCACAGAAATCTCGTATATCCAACTCTCGATACGAGAATTGAATAACGGCAGATATAACACTAAACAGTGTTAATCCACAAAACAGAAATCCAAAGCAGTTTAAGCAATTGAAATGTCAATTGAAAAATATAAATGCTAATTGGCTGCAGTACACGCTAACGTGTACTGCCTCGCCAATACAGCCTACGAATTACGCAACAGGTCGATGAATTAAGAATAAAAGAAATATCGATTAAAATCTGTCAATTCGGTGTGGCTGCAGTGCACGCACGCGTGCACTGCCTCGCCACAACAGAATATAAAGTCACCACAAGGGACAAGGGTAAAACTGCTACGAAAATGCAGCCACCACTTGTATTTAAGGGCAAGGCTGCATCAGTGAAATGAAACAGTGTACCCAGTGAAAGAGGCAACAAGTGGAACAAGTTCAACATGTCGTAAAGCAAGGCACAGGGAAATAGCAAACTGAAGGCGAGAGCACCAAAGATATGGCACTACAACACTCAACAGAAAAGACGCAGATCAGCCTCATTAGAAGATAAGGTCATCAGTGAAGCAAAATGACAAAAATGCAAATGATACAAGGCATCAATGCAGTGTATCAGATTCGAGAACAAGGCAGTGCAGCAGTCAGCAACTAAAGCACGAATGCTGCTGTGGAGACTAGAGCATAGAAATGCCCAGACTCAAGTGGAATCAACAAACCAAGGAACTGACATCAAGGGTGAATGTAATTCAAGTGACAGTGTAACCCAAAATGGGGACAGAGAAAAGATTCAAGTAAATACAAGCTACAACAAAATCTCGAGTATCATCAACAAAAGGATACAACATATATGCAACTGTAACACTAGACAGTGCAAGTGACAATGCAGCAACAGGTTGATACAAAGTCAAAGTGAACAATGGAATGCAAGTGACCACAAGAATCAATTGTACTCGAGTATAAATGCAACAGTATGCAGACGCTCTCAGGCTAAAGCCAGGTGAGAAATCACAGATTTAAGTAACTGAAGTAGCAAGATGTACCAACAAACTCAAGTGTCATTAGAAAAATAATTCCAAATGTATTTCAGTTCAGTGATAGGTATGTAAGCAAATGCACCAACATATACACAACATCACACCACAAACGACATAAGATCTAAGACTACATTTATATACATATTAGATGACAGCAGGTGATATTGTATATATGGGGATGCAATTGTGCAAGTACAAATAAAAAAATCATAATGAGGCCAGTGTCTCAAGAACTAAGCATAAGGTGACTTGAGAACAAAAAGGGGGTAGACATCATGCTACAGAATTTAAGCTTTCAATACTAACCAAAGTTCAAATTGAAAGTTTAAGGCACAGAGCAGATAAGCTCAAAAATCTTGAGTTATCAGAGAAGTAAATGCCCCAGAAACATACAGTACAACACAAGTAAATGGGGCAGCTAGCACATAAGTCAGAATAGCATAAACACCATGTAGTGATATATGCAGGGACCAAGTGAAGAAACTACAGTATCAAATATACATGAAACAAGACAGAAGTGACAATGCAAGCATGGAGCTATAGTCCAACAAAACATTAATGTATATGAACACAGGAGACAACAAAACTGTGAATCAAAGGCCAAGTCGAAGTCATGGAGCTGCAGTCAATACACAATGATGAACGAAGTCACCAAGTAATTATGTAGGGTGATGCACCAAGAAAATAACACAAAAATGCTTGAAGACTACAGACCGAACCAATATATCAGCCTCATAAGTTTCCAATCAGAAATCGATGCCAGAGTGCTAAAATCACATTTTAAAATAATCGATGTAGCAGGTTCAAAACGAGACAGTGCCAAATCAAATGGACCGGGGTCGCACGTATATCACGAGTTCGAAAACAATTACGAAGTTAACCAGAAACAAAGACGAACTCGAAGCTATCAGATAAATCTCAAGCAACAACATACATATATTGAAGGTCATACACCATAAATCGACAACTCAACAATTGAAAACGAACGAGAAAGAATATCACAGAATTCAAGCACTAACCAACTAAAAGTAGGAATTAGATGTGAGTATAATACTCACCTTTATCTCGACCAATTGGAGCAGCCATGCTCAACAGAACGTGCCTTAGCTTCGAAAAGAGGATGGCGAGAATGAGTGCTATAATTTTGAAGCCCTAGCTTCAATTCCAGACTGAACGAAGACGTCAAGCCAGAACGACCAGCAAACGATCGAAGCCCCAATTCAAAGCGACAAAGAATCAAAGAGCCAAAGCCCTAATTTTTCAGATCGAACGAGACGAGATCGAAGCCGCCATTTTTATCTCCAGTAAAAAGGAACGGGCTAATTCGAGTATGCCCTAATTTGGAGACGAGCCCGCCATTATTTTGTTTATCTCGAAAAGGGCTTCGAACCAAAAAGAATGAAAGAGGGGATCGGGCTCGAGAATAATAAAAAGGGGATCGATATAAAAATTTAAAGCGGGCCTAAAAATGGAAAATAAAACAAGATAAAAGGGGAATGGGTTTTTATCACGGCCCATTTAACCTTTAAACAAGCTTCGAACGAAATTTAACTGGATTTAAAAAAACTCCACTGTAATAAGCTAAGGAAAAGAAATCGTGCAAAGACGATAATTATTCAGTATGGAATACCGGGTTGTTACAGACTTCCCTCCTTAAAGAAATTGCGTCCTCGCAATCATAAGGAATAAATGGACAAAAGGTAACAACCGTAAGAGCGTGGCAATGTCGAATGCATAAGCAAGGCAAATGTCAGCAGGGAAGTATTAGATATGAAATCAAAAGGTTCGACTGCTTTAAATCAAAAGAATCAACATCGTGGGGATCAAGGAATCAAAATCAGACGACTATCGAAAGCAAGAATCAATCGAGTTCCAGCATTTAAAAGAAAAGGAAAACAGAGCTGAAATCACATACAGAGCACGAATTGAATGTGAGTAAATCAGATTACTCACTTGAATTGCCAGAGAAAAAGACGAAGCTCCAATCTCAAAATCGAAAATATTCAATCATCAAAAACGATAGTCGAATTTTCAAATCGCAAATAGGTTTAACTATCAAAAATATTTAATTATCTCAAACGATAATCAAATTTCATAAATATCTGATTATCAAAAACGATAATCAGAAACACAAACATTCGATTAATCAAATCGAAAAAATATTTAATTATCTCAAACGATAATTAAATTGGAAAATATTTAATTATCACAAATGATAATCAAATTTCACAAATATCTGATTATCAAAAACGATAATCAGAAACACAAATATTCGATTAATCAAATCGAAAAAATATTTAATTATCTCAAACGATAATTAAATTTCACAAATATCTGATTATCAAAAACGATAATCAGAAACACAAATATTCGATTAATCAAATCGAAAAATATTTAATTATCTCAAACGATAATCAAATTTCACAAATATCTGATTATCAAAACCGATAATCAGAAACACAAATATCCGATTATCAAAAACGATAATCAGAAATCAGAAATATCCGATTATCAAAAACGATAATCAGAAACACAAACATCTGATTATCAAAAACGATAATCAGAAGTCATAAATATTCAATTAACGAGTCCGAAATTAACCGAAGTAGTAAAAGTATGGTTCCATACTCCTTACTTTTGCTAAATCGTTTAAATCTCTTTATCGTTTTCTTGAAAGTGCAGAATTGTGTGTTTTAAAAATAACATTTCACATTCTCAAACGGACAAGTCCGGAATTAAGCGAATCAGTAAAAGAAAGGGGTCATAGTCCTCGATTTTTCTGAAATGTTTAAATCGCTTCCTCGTTCTTTTGAAAATGTAAGCTGTAAAAATTTTTTGAAAACAATTTTAATTTATATTTTTGAAACAACTTTTAAAAATAAAGAATTTTGAAAACACGTGATTAAATTAGCAATATCAGTATTGCGGGAGAACCGCTTGTAAATCCATTTCAAAATTGATGGGTACTGAAGTTAACACGTCAAAATCTCATCAAAATAACTGGCATCAAAATATAATGCCAAATGAATTTTCATTCATCAAAAATGTCACAAGAATCTTCTCAAAGATAGAAAGGGATATCATACCCTAAACTTGTATTCATAACAAGTTAATAACACATGAATTCACCAATACACAAAAATTGACAAAACTTGTCAATAGAAATCACGAAAATTGGTGAAGCACAAATTCTAGAAATCATCACAAGAAATCCAGAAATCACAAATAGAGGGGGGGGAGGCCTATCAGAAAACGGGAGTATGAAAACTCCAAAACACCGGTTTCACAAGACGAGACGCTATCTCATGGTGGCTAACCATTAAAGTTTCACACAGGAATGGTCCGAAGACCGTGGGTCGCTATCCCACGCGTGTGAGTCGGAATCACACAGATTGAGGTCTAGGCTAACCTCGCAGAGAAAGAGACATCGCACATTTGCTAGTCTAAACCATAAAAAGGAAAAGGGAAATGCCTATCACAAAATGGGAGCATGAAAACTCCAAAACACCGGTATCACAAGACGAGACGCTATCTCATGGAAGCCATCCATTAAATTTTCACACAGGAATGGTCCGAAGACCGTGGGTCGCTATCCCACGCGTGTGAGTCGGAATCACACAGATTGAGGTCTAGGCTAACCTCGCAGAGAAAAAGATATGTGTGAGTGGAATCACACAAATTAAGGTCCAGACTAACCAAAAAGCAAAAAGGTATGTGTGAGTGGAATCACACAAGTGGTGTCTAGTCTAACCTCGCAAACAAAAAGATATGTGTGAGTCGGAATCACACTACTGCGGTCTAGTCTAACCTTGCAAACAAAAAGATATGTGTGAGTCGGAATCACACCACTGCGGTCTAGACTAACCTTGCGAACAAAGAGATATGTGTAAGTCGGAATCACACTACTGCGGTCTAGTCTAACCTTGCAAACAAAAAGATATGTGTGAGTCGGAATCACACTACTGCGGTCTAGACTAACCTTGCGGACAAAGAGATATGTGTGAGTTGGAATCACACTACTGCGGTCTAGTCTAACCTTGCGAACAAAGAGATATGTGTGAGTCGGAATCACACCACTGCGGTCTAGACTAACCTTGCGAACAAAGAGATATGTGTGAGTCGGAATCACACTAATGCGGTCTAGTCTAACCTTGCGAACAAAGAGATATGTGTGAGTCGGAATCACACCATTGCGGTCTAGACTAACCTTGCGAACAAAGAGATATGTGTGAGTCGGAATCACACTAATGCGGTCTAGACTAACCTTGCGGACAAAGAGATATGTGTGAGTCGGAATCACACTACTGCGGTCTAGACTAACCTTGAAATGATCGTCATGATCAACGAGAAGTGTCAATTACACTAGAAAATTGTCACAAAAGGTTCAATCGAACAAGTCCAGGAGTTAACCGACGAAGTAAACGCAAGCGTTTCATACCACTTGTTTTACTAAGCCGTTTAATTCAATTTCTCATACGAGTGAAATAAAGGCTTGTATATACTAATAGATTGGAAAACGGTTTAAGAAAAAGAGCTTTGTAGTAAAATAGTTTTGAAATCGTTTGGAAAAAAGGATTTTAATATTTACCACTAGTATAGAAAACCTTTATATTTTTAAAGTGACAAATCACAAAAATGATTGTAGAAACAATCAATCACAAGAATTCACATACGAAGATGTGAATGGAATCCAAAGAAATCGATACTGAATCCATCAGAAAGTATGTTCACAAAAATTCCGAAGAAAATGTCATCAAACTTGCTAATAAATGATAGCAACAAATCGGGGAAATGATCAAGAATCGATTAAATTAGGAAACCAAGTCAGTTCACTAAAATTTCACGTTCGAAGACGTGAATAAAATCCAAAGAATTCGATTCCAAATTCATCAAAGTAGGAATACCCAAAAATTCCAGAAATAGAAGTTATCAAAATCGACAAAGGTGATAACAACTAATTAGAAATGAAGAATCGATTATCAACTGGAAAAACAAAGCAAAACGAGCAGAAATGCATAAATGACTTCAACAAAAGTAAGAATCAAGTCAATGTCGAAGTCAACAATTAATAGCCGCAGTCGAGTACAAAATGATTCAATCATCATTATCAAAGAAACCAACGGCAAACAAAATCAGAGTCTTAAAAATCAAGAAATTAGCAATTTCTCAAAAACAAAGTGACCGAAGTCGAATGGAATTCAAGATGAGGAAAACACAAAATATCAAGTTCAAAATCGCTGAGATTCAAACTAGATGTGAATGAGAAATCAAAATCACTCAATTTGCAACTGGTCCAGCCATTTTTCATCACAGTGTAACAGGTACACAATGACACTCATAGCATAGAACAAAAGTGGAACAAAGTCCAAAAGTCAAAATGGCTTTAATTTGCCAAATTAAAACAAAATCAACATCGGCTAAATCAATTCAAAGCCGAAAACACAAGAATAAGCGTTAGGAATTCATACCTAACAGTCAAAAATAATCATATGTAAAGATGAGAGATAAAACATCGACAAATAGTTGTAGCACATGTTCCACCTAAGTTATGTTTTATAATTGTCCTAAACCCCAGGCTCTGATACCAAGCTGTGACGCCCCACCTCTATACCCACGCTAGCCAAGAACACTACGGTGTAGTGCTGTCAACTAGCACGGAGAATAAGGCTGTTGAGGAGCGACCATCCGTGTAATTGCTTCGTGCGAGCACCGATATGTCAGGTAATAGAACATTGCATTTCATTTTTTAGAGGAAATCCGACATACCGATTCTCACTCAAAGCTACTACACAGTGGCTATAATAGTTTAGGACAATAGATATAAAAATAACACAGATAACATAAATGCGGAATACAGATGGAACGAAAAGTCTCATATATACAATAACTGATATCAGTTACAATACATTTGACACAATACAAATGATACAACTACAATTGTCGACTCAAGAAGTTATATATACAAGTACATTATCGACTAATATACATGAATACATTATCATCTTAAAACAGACACACTGACTACTACAACAAGACGAAGACCACTTCAAATGATATAAAAAGTCTTCATAGCTCTAGCAGCAACCCAAAGCTAAAAATCTACAACCTGTAAATACTCGGTCTGACCCGAGTATTACATTCAAAAGAAAATAATACCCGGATCAGTCTAATTCAAACTCAGTTATTAGCGCATAGAAGCAATATTAATCAATCTCAATATAGATGACAGTCACAGAAATCTCGTATATCCAACTCTCGATACGAGAATTGGATAACGGCAGATATAACACTAAACAGTGTTAATCCACAAAACAGAAATCCAAAGCAGTTTAAGCAATTGAAATGTCAATTGAAAAATATAAATGCTAATTGGCTGCAGTACACGCTAACGTGTACTGCCTCGCCAATACAGCCTACGAATTGCGCAACAGGTCGATGAATTAAGAATAAAAGAAATATCGATTAAAATCTGTCAATTCGGTGTGGTTGCAGTGCACGCACGCGTGCACTGCCTCGCCACAACAGAATATAAAGTCACCACAAGGGACAAGGGTAAAACTGCTACGAAAATGCAGCCACCACTTGTATTTAAGGGCAAGGCTGCATCAGTGAAATGAAACAGTGTACCCAGTGAAAGAGGCAACAAGTGGAACAAGTTCAACATGTCGCAAAGCAAGGCACAGGGAAATAGCAAACTGAAGGCGAGAGCACCAAAGATATGGCACTACAACACTCAACAGAAAAGACGCAGATCAGCCTCATTAGAAGATAAGGTCATCAGTGAAGCAAAATGACAAAAATGCAAATGATACAAGGCATCAATGCAGTGTATCAGATTCGAGAACAAGGCAGTGCAGCAGTCAGCAACTAAAGCACGAATGCTGCTGTGGAGACTAGAGCATAGAAATGCCCAGACTCAAGTGGAATCAACAAACCAAGGAACTGACATCAAGGGTGAATGTAATTCAAGTGACAGTGTAACCCAAAATGGGGACAGAGAAAAGATTCAAGTAAATACAAGCTACAACAAAATCTCGAGTATCATCAACAAAAGGATACAACATATATGCAACTGTAACACTAGACAGTGCAAGTGACAATGCAGCAACAGGTTGATACAAAGTCAAAGTGAACAATGGAATGCAAGTGACCACAAGAATCAATTGTACTCGAGTATAAATGCAACAGTATGCAGACGCTCTCAGGCTAAAGCCAGGTGAGAAATCACAGATTTAAGTAACTGAAGTAGCAAGATGTACCAACAAACTCAAGTGTCATTAGAAAAATAATTCCAAATGTATTTCAGTTCAGTGATAGGTATGTAAGCAAATGCACCAACATATACACAACATCACACCTCAAACGACATAAGATCTAAGACTACATTTATATACATATTAGATGACAGCAGGTGATATTGTATATATGGGGATGCAATTGTGCAAGTACAAATAAAAAAATCATAATGAGGCCAGTGTCTCAAGAACTAAGCATAAGGTGACTTGAGAACAAAAAGGGGGTAGACATCATGCTACAAAATTTAAGCTTTCAATACTAACCAAAGTTCAAATTGAAAGTTTAAGGCACAGAGCAGATAAGCTCAAAAATCTTGAGTTATCAGAGAAGTAAATGCCCCAGAAACATACAGTACAACACAAGTAAATGGGGCAGCTAGCACATAAGTCAGAATAGCATAAACACCATGTAGTGATATATGCAGGGACCAAGTGAAGAAACTACAGTATCAAATATACATGAAACAAGACAGAAGTGACAGTGCAAGCATGGAGCTATAGTCCAACAAAACATTAATGTATATGAACACAGGAGACAACAAAACTGTGAATCAAAGGCCAAGTCGAAGTCATGGAGCTGCAGTCAATACACAATGATGAACGAAGTCACCAAGTAATTATGTAGGGTGATGCACCAAGAAAATAACACAAAAATGCTTGAAGACTACAGACCGAACCAATATATCAGCCTCATAAGTTTCCAATCAGAAATCGATGCCAGAGTGCTAAAATCACATTTTAAAATAATCGATGTAGCAGGTTCAAAACGAGACAGTGCCAAATCAAATGGACCGGGGTCGCACGTATATCACGAGTTCGAAAACAATTACGAAGTTAACCAGAAACAAAGACGAACTCGAAGCTATCAGATAAATCTCAAGCAACAACATACATATATTGAAGGTCAAACACCATAAATCGACAACTCAACAATTGAAAACGAACGAGAAAGAATATCACAGAATTCAAGCACTAACCAACTAAAAGTAGGAATTAGATGTGAGTATAATACTCACCTTTATCTCGACCAATTGGAGCAGCCATGCTCAACAGAACGTGCCTTAGCTTCGAAAAGAGGATGGCGAGAATGAGTGCTATAATTTTGAAGCCCTAGCTTCAATTCCAGACTGAACGAAGACGTCAAGCCAGAACGACCAGCAAACAATCGAAGCCCCAATTCAAAGCGACAAAGAATCAAAGAGCCAAAGCCCTAATTTTTCAGATCGAACGAGACGAGATCGAAGCCGCCATTTTTATCTCCAGTAAAAAGGAACGGGCTAATTCGAGTATGCCCTAATTTGGAGACGAGCCCGCCATTATTTTGTTTATCTCGAAAAGGGCTTCGAACCAAAAAGAATGAAAGAGGGGATCGGGCTCGAGAATAATAAAAAGGGGATCGATATAAAAATTTAAAGCGGGCCTAAAAATGGAAAATAAAACAAGATAAAAGGGGAATGGGTTTTTATCACGGCCCATTTAACCTTTAAACAAGCTTCGAACGAAATTTAACTGGATTTAAAAAAACTCCACTGTAATAAGCTAAGGAAAAGAAATCGTGCAAAGACGATAATTATTCAGTATGGAATACCGGGTTGTTACAGAATTATTCATGCATGTTCATGCAAACCATAGAGAATAACTTTGATTTGTAACGGAAATAGAATATTTTTTTGGTTACATATAGTAGGTAATCAGAAATAGATATGATAGCATTTGGTGAGGAGAAGGAAACAAAATGACCTATTGCAGCTAAAATGCTATTTGACAATAAATTGTAGGTAGTAAGTGTAGTTTTCGTAACCGTTTTCTCTCCTCCTTGTTTCGGGCTTGAGACCGGCATCAGTAGTAAGTTAATGGCGGAGTTAAAAACGTTTTATAAGGTATTTTTTATGTTAACTGAAAATGAGTTGGAGTAGTAAAGGTGGAAATTTTTGTTAACCTAGTTTTGTATTTTGTAGAAGCTATAGTTGAATATATGACCAAAAAACAATAAAATGGAGAAAACGATTATAATTGCGGTTATTACTCATTTATGGTTGTATAAAAAATCCCTTAATTATTTAAATAGAGTAATAAAACATTTGTGAAGAACACATCTGTACCCATTGGTGTAGAGTAATAATTATAGTAAAAGTACGGCATGTGAAGTGGAAAAATGAAGTATAGTTAATTAAGTTCGTTAGTACATGTTAATAACACATCCTTATACACAACATTTCTAGTATGTGTACCCTTTCTATTTTGAATCTTTCCATTTTTCACCAAAACTTTTGTTGTTTTTCGTGAAACTCCTCTTGATAAAGTAACATATAGCTGACCATGGCTGAAAACATGTTCGGGAAGATAAATACCAACCCGAGGGATGGTTTGTCCTTGTGATTTATTAATTATTAAGGAAAAAGATAATTTAATAGGAAATTGTTTACGTATTAGGTTGAAAGGCATGTTAGTATTCTCAAAAGGATTTAGTGGCATACGTGGAATAAATACTCTTGTACCACGAAAATGTCCAACAGTTATTTCTGCATCTATGAAATTTCCGTGAAAGACACGACATGTTAATCTGGTTCCATTACCTAATCCAATTCTTGGATCAATATTCCTAAGCAACATGATTGGTGCTCCTACTTTCAGTCTTAATTTATGAGGTGGTAGACCACCCGGAGCAAGTGAGTTTAAGAATTCATATTGATATAGATTATGTATATCTTATTCGACTTTGTCAAAGGAGTAGTAAATGCGTTAGCTACCTAGAAACATTTCTATACCTTTGTTATTAATCTCATCTACTATTTTGTTTGTAGGGGCTAATATTGCTCTATCCATTATAAAATTAGGATCACCTAATCTTTCATTGAGTTCAGCGAAGACTTCATTAATCAGAGCATAGAGTGAAGAAGTATTGGTCCAAGGTTCAACGATATCATCTGGGAGCTGTATAATATCCTCTTGAACATAGACTTCATCTCCATTTCCAATACGTAAAAGAAATTGTGCATATGATTAATCGTCTCTTGCGCGCATATTTTGTGTTAAATGAATTACCTAAACATTTTCCCATTAATATGATCATACTATACATGCATCGACTGTTTGAGCTCTAGTACCGTTTATGACTATTGGTAGAACTTGACGAAAATCACCTCCTAAAATAACAATCTTTCCTCTAAATGGTGCGTCTAAATTAGTTAAATCTCATAATGTTCTGTCTAAGGCCTCAAATGCATGGCGGTGAGCCATGGTAGCTTCATCCTATAGGAAAACAGTAGCAGTCAATAAAAGTTTTGTGAGTTCAGATTGCTTGGGAATATGACATGTAGAGGAAGAGTCTAAATTAATTGGTATTTTAAATAAAGAATGTGCAGTTCGACCTCCTGGAAGTGCAAGAGAAGGAATTCCAGAAGTAGCGACTGCAATTGCAATATGACCTTGAATTCGTAAATGTGCTAATATTGCTCTATATAAATATGTTTTTCCTGTACCTCCAGGGCCATCTATGAAATATATAGCATTAGCTCCGTTTTCAACAGAAGACATTATCGTGTCAAATGCCTTCTTTTGTTCGGAGTTCAAGTTATCTACAAAATTGATATCATTATTGAGTATTTCTATGCATTGCTCTTCTGAAATAAGAGTGGATCTATTTGTATGAGTAAAATTGTTGAAATTAGTATGTGGAATGTCGTAGTCAAAAATTATTTTGTTATATTGTTTGAGAAGGTTGTCGAGGTCAGATAGACATTGAATTACTGAAAATGAATTGGTCACAATAGTAGCATATGTATAGGATAGTCTTCAAGTAAGAAAGGGGAAAACTCTTCCCATAATTCACGCACATGACATGATTCACAGTATACTAAAATTGTAAAAAATAATCTTCGTAAAGCATTAGGCATATGTGTGTTTGAAGCATCTGTCAAACAATCCTTTAAACTATCATCATTTTCAAGTAAACTTCTATGTTCAGCTGCTTCTTTAAATGTGTTATATTCTATTCCATTAACTGTTAGTAAGTCAGTAAAAGATAGAGGACCTCTAACATGTGTTAATAGTAATCACAAACAGTAATGATCTCCTTCAGTGGGAGATACAGTATAAATTCTACCAATTGCCCTACGGTTATTTCGCCTGCGGTTCCATTCCTTACTTGTAGAATCCCACCAATATTTTTCAGGAATCTCGTAGTATAAATATTGACGTGCTTGTTCATCAAAAACATTTTTACAAAAAAATTCAGTAAGCATTGTTTTAGATCTATGTTGATCGTCCAAAATAGTGTGTATGTGCTCTTCTGCACGAAATAATAGTTGTTGTCTATTTGGTAAATGTATTTGTAAGCCGGTAACAGAAGGAAAAATATTACTTAGGGAAAATTTAAATATTCTCCATAAAGCTTCTGGAGCACAAATCCATCTAGCATTAACAAATTTTGAAATCTCATCGTTATCATCAGATGTACTGGATAATCCTACGGATACACGGTCTGAACCTTTGTAAACATGTTTGTATAGATATTTCACAGATTTAATACTTGAACAAATCTCAACATTTATATGACAATTATATTTCAAAAGTAAGTAAGGATTATAAGGTACTATCCAACGGCTATCGATTATGTGGGTTCCAGTTCGATATTGTATTCCGTTGTCGCGTCTTTTATAAATAGGGTAAGAGTCATTTCCTTGTAAAGTTAACGAAGAAAAACTTTTGGAAAACCCTTCTTACAGTGGTTATTTTTCATGCAGACAGCTCTTGGGTTAAAATGTCCGCATGGATAATGAATCATATGTTTCATTACAGCGTTGTGTAGTTCGGGTTCTAAATCATTACATGGAATTTCAGCTCGAACTAAAGCATCATAATCATCGAGATTGTTAATTTTATCGTTTTCATGTAGGATAATTAGAATGTGAGAATGTGGTAGTCCTCTTTTTTGGAATTCAATAACGTGAACATGGGCAATGACTTTACCTAAAACACATGTGTCAAATAGGTCAGTTTTCAGTTGCACTAATTTTGATCGAAAAATCCTAGTTGTTAAATCCGGTCTATCTTGTGGTTGTTGACCGGGAAGTAATTCTTGTGTAATTTCTACCTAGTTAGTATTACATGTCATAGTAATAAATAAGTCAGGCTTCCCATACTTTCACACTAATGCCATTGCATCTTGGTATCTTTGATGCATATCTCGTGGACTACCAATATAGGATGAAGGAAGAATCTTCTTGACACCAACACTTCCTAATGTGTGAAAATTCATAGGATTGAGTAGTAGTGAAATAAGTGGTTAGTAATTACTGGGAACAACAAAAGGTTGAATGAAGGAGGTAAAGAAACTTACTGGCAGATGTTTCTCTAGTAGTTAAGGCATCTTGTAAACCTTGGTATAACTCCATTCCGATAGTAGTCTGATTGTTGCGAAGAAACCTTAGATGCATTGTTTCTATTTTTACATACATATCAATGACATATTGTTGAAATAGACGACCACCAAGCAGTATAAGTGATGTCTCTGTTGGTCGTATCTATGTGAATAGGCCATAGACAAAATGCAAGTAACATTAGAACTGATGTTGATATGACTGAAGTTTTGTGTTATCTACGAATAAATAATACTGGATATCAAATAGGCTATAAGTACTTGTTGTGACGACCCGGAATTTCGAGCAATATCAATTTAATAATTTATATTAAATATTAAATTGATCCGATATATTTTTGAATTATGTTATTTGAATTGGTACTTTTCTCTTAGTAAATATTGTATTGTGAATTATATCTTTTAAAACTAATAAATGATTTTCTGTTTATAACGGATATACTGGTATATATCGTAGACAGGTAAGTTCTGTTTTAATTTTAATTGATAAATTTTGTTTTCAAATTTCTTATATGTATTCTAGAGATTTGGAAATTATTATTTATTTTGGAATAACTTTTCAAAGCTATTTAATAAATATATATATATGGTTTTAAATATTCAGATAAATGGTTAAATTGTTTTAAGCTTATTCTAATTTTGGTTCAGATTTATATTTATTAATAAAGAATTTCATTTTTCTTTTCTTTACAAAAGTATAACTTGTTAAATTTTAGTTTAAGAATATATATGAGTTTTTAATTCAATTTGTCAAATGTTACTTTGGGTATATTATAAAATAAATGATTTCTTTTGTTTAATCTTTTTAAATGTTGATAAACGAACTTTTATAGTATTAATAAAAATATAATTTCTTTATGAACCGTTTCAAATTTATAAGTTGTAATTTATTTGGATGATATTTATAAATAAAAATAGTATAAAATATTCAGCTAGAAATACAATACAATGATATAAGTAACAAATATACATATTGAAAATAACAAGTTAACAACAATACAATTGAAACGACTACATGAGATAAATTTTATCGTTTTGTAAATAATTGAACGAAGCTAAATAAACAAACGACAGGTTAGAACAACAACGAAGCGAATAACAAATAAATACCCAAAAAGTAAACTACGGTAAAACAAGTAAAAACATACATTAGTAAAATTTCATAGCTTTATAAATTATAAAACAAATACACTAACTAATAAAACATCATACTGGGATAACAGAACATTTACACTACATTATTAAACTAGAAAAAAATGAATAGGCAAGTGAACAAAGAGAATAACATTCATTTACACTCAATTACATTTCAAAATGTAAAACAAGAAGATTTCCAGCCTTCATAAAAATCTGCACAGTCAAAAATATTAGAAGAGAGTAAACATAGATGATGTTCAAATACGTGTATGCCTGCAAACTTTAGGCAACAAAAGTATCATAATACAAAGTATAATATTTGTAGCTTGAGAGTAAAGTCAGGCATGTAGAAAAGAAAAATAGGATAAGTATGAAAATGGAAGTATCATGGTACAAGGCAATTAATGCTAGTCATGCAAACATCTTCTCTAGCTCACAATAATGTATTCTCAGCCTCCATTCTTTATAAAAATCTCTGACAAAAATAAAGAAAGAAAAATAATATACAAACCCTGTTTAAACTTGAGCCTGTAACCTCTTTATACTTCAAACTGGAAGCTATCTCCTTCCTGTCATTTTTTCTTTCATTCGAACTCAATACAAATCGTAATGGAAGCTCATTTGAAAACTTAAAACAAATCTCCATTCAAAAACAACATCAAACAACTACAACAGAGGCAAGATGGTTGACATGATGATCAAAGTGGGAAAACACTTTTCAGTTTTTCAAAGAATTTCAAAGGCTGTTGCAAACGAGTTCGGTTCTTCTCTGATATTGGGTGAGTAACATTTTTAAAAGTTTAATAACTCAAGTTATGTGGCATATTTTTCCTTGAGATATATATATCTGGTATGTAGGTGTATGTGCAAGTATCTGGAATCTGTTCATTCATGCTCTGCTTTTATTTTCTGGTTTTGGTTTGATATTGAAATTCAAATCTCACAATAACATCTATATTTGACTTTGATATATAAACGAAAGTTGTTTGTTAGGGTATGAAGATAATTTTAAAAAGGGTTTGAAGATTTTTAATTTAACAATTAATTTTTAAATTGGAAAATAACATTAACACTGATACATGACAAAATTTAACATCTTTAATTTCTGTTTTGGGTGGTATAGATGGATTCGTAGTTAAAAATTATGATTTTTAAAATGCATTTCCGGATTTTTAAGTTGATATTTGTTCGGGAAATTTGAGATGAACGGTATCAGAAATTTGGTGAATTGCCGATGATCCATTTAGTGTTTGAAGTTGAAATCTTGGTAGTAGCTTGCTTGTGGGTTGTAGATGAAGGGAAAAATGTTGTAGAATTTTTCCTATGATCGATTTGCTCGAAATCGAAGAAGTTAGGGTTTTAGTTGGCTGTTGGTTGGGTTGAACTGTCGTGGCATTCGCGACTTGGTTATAGGACCGGAAGCGTTCGCTTTTGGGGAGAAGGTGGCTCATGGTCGTGGGGTTCGATGGTGGGGACGGCGAGGTTCATCGGCGTGAGGTTGGCCGGTGGCGATGGGTTTTGTGGTTCGTGCTTTTGCAGTTATTCGAGCTGGAGGTTCGAATTTCGATCGAACGTGTTTCGTACGGTCTGAGTTGAGGAACGAGTTGACAAGGTCGAGTGTGACTGATCGGCGATCGGCATGATGGTCGGAGTTGTTGGGATGGACGGTGCACGTGCACCAGTGTACGATCGTGTACAGGCGAGATTTTGTTTGGAGAAGAAAGGAAGCGACTCGGGGAAAATCTCGTGATGTTTGCCAGGCGACTCGAAGCAGGTACGTAGGCGAGATTCCTCGCGCGTGACTCGGGGAAAAGGGTGAAATGGCTCGGGTTGTTTCGTGTTGAGTAACCTGGGTTTAAAATTTTAACAGTATATCATAATTTAGCTTTAAATTTTTAAGCATGAACAAGTTTTTGTGTATTTTAAAACTAGTTTATATAATAATTGTTAATTTGACTTAATATGTTTAGAAATGTTTTTTTCAAAGATTTAAATCTATAAAATTAAATGTTGAATTGTTTTGTTTAAATAAGTTATATTTCAAAATTTATTTCTAAATGGGTTTTAATGAAGTAAATGGTAGGAGCAAGTATTTAATATAAATACAAGTTTATTTTAAATTAGATATGTTGAGATTAATTAAGGATAATTAATCAATA
Organism: Allium fistulosum; assembly: GCA_030737815.1. Lineage (NCBI taxonomy): Eukaryota > Viridiplantae > Streptophyta > Magnoliopsida > Asparagales > Amaryllidaceae > Allium > Allium fistulosum. The sequence continues at coordinate 800,614,114 of CM060903.1, read as the reverse complement.
AATTAAATTAAAGGTTAATTACCATTTGTAATTAAGGATAAATTAATAAATGAAATAATTAGTGGAAATGAATGTAATTAAGAAATTAATTAATTAAAGATTATGTGATGATTAATAGAGTGATTTATTAATGAAATTAAAGATAATCACTTATAATTAATTAAGTATAATCGCTTAGTGAAATAGTTAATATATTATTAAAGTCATAGACGAGACTTTAATTTATTTATAAACGGTAAAGTAAACTTATTAATGATTAATAAGTTAATTACTTTAGAATAGTAGTTAAATAAATGTTAATGGAGGTCGTTAACTGAATTATTTTATAATTAATTAATGAAATTGATTTTTATAATTGATTGGATTAATTGATGTATTAATCAACGTTTTAATTTTTAAAGTGTAAATAATAAATGGGAGTAATCAGGAGTTAATTACTCATTTTAATTGATTAAGTAATTTGATTTATTGGGGTTAACCAATTCATTTTAATTAATTTGGATAAATCAAATTGATGATGTGATAATTATAATTACTTAGAAAAGTAATTGATGTTTAATTACAAAGTGTAATAAATAGAATGATGTTGTTAATAAAGTAATTGGAGTATAATTACTTTTTATAATTAATCAAAGGATTAATTAGAGATAATAAATTATTGAGCAATTAATGAAGTAATTAAAGGAGTTAATTACTAGACTGGGATTAGTCAAAGGCGATTAATATTTTGGATTAAATTAGAGATTAATTACTTTGATGTAATTAAATTGTAAATGTAATTAGAGGTCATTAATTAATATGATTAAATGTTGGAAATTAAAATAGATTTATTTGGAATAATTAATAAATGAAGAAATTTATTAATAATTAATTGAGTAATGTAATTAACTTTAGTTAATTAAGAAATGAAGTAATGTTAGGATTTATTTCTATATTTGGTTAAAGAAATAAATCTGTGAAATAATTCGAAGATAATTACTTAAATGTAATTAAAGAAAATTAATCAGGGATGATTAATTAAATGAATAATGGGATGGTGATTAATTAATTGAGGGTTAATTAATTAATGGTAATAAGCAAGTTTAATAATGATGAAATGATTAATTTAATTTACTTTAAATTAATTAAGGATAAGGTAGTTAATTTAATTCATTTTAAATTGATTATCAATGATATGATTATTATCCTTGCCTATGTCTGATGATTGTTATGGATTCCCATTGATTGATATGATCTCAGATATGAGATAAGTACTATCTGTTGTGATATGGATGATAATATTGATTATCTATTGGTGTGATATTATAGATTATCCATTATGCTGATATGTGATTATCCATCTGTGATATTGTGTTTTATCTATCTGTGTTGATATAGATAATTGAATTGAATTGTTTTAAACCTTTAAAACAACTTGGCCTTAAAAGACACGTTTTGGATTTCGATGAGACCGGGATCGGGTTTCCGTATACCGGGATTCCAGGTCTGGAGACCCGAATACCACATCGATCCAAAATAACGTTAGGTCGTGAAATCCAAATGGAGCAAGTGAAGACTCGAGGTATAAGAACTATTCGTCAGTATAACTCTGTGGGTGATTCCGTAATGAGTTTGACGAAGATAGTACTTATAGATTCGAGATGGTGATTCAGAATGCAAGGGTTATTGTCGTTAACTCTGAGGGTGATTCCAATACGAGTGTAACGAGATAATGCCTTCGGTTTCGTTCGAACCCGGAACGAACTTGTATGGATCGAATGCTTTCAGAACATCGTCAGGTGGGCGATGAGCATTCTAAGTGATGAGTTCTATTCAGGTAACCGTGACCTCAAGCCTCATCAACCGGGAATGGCTAAAACAGGGGAGGTGCAGCAAGGCTTCGTGGGTAGCCCCCACTTGAGAGTAAGGTTTACCCCTGTCTAGATGTCCCTATTTATTTCGGTTTAGTGTACGGTTGGTCGCGCCAACCGTGGGGTGATCTTATTTGGAACTGTCCAGTAAGGGATGGGTCCGGCCTTGTGTTGCAGGGGAGCGGGCGTACTCCTCGGTACGGTGATCTAGGCCACGTACTGTGACGGGCGGTACCCCAGTAGCCCAGCCATTGTTGGAAACCCATTTTCCCTACGAGACCTTACGGTTTTGATTGTATTACCCACGTTGTGGCTAGTATGGTGGAATTTAATAGATGTAACAATTTCAGCTATTTTCTATTTACTTGAAAACCCTAGACACTATTATAATATCACTGGATTTCCTATCAAATGTTTTGGTTAGCGTAAGGTAAAAACTTGCCCATGTTTATTTGTGGGGAGTCTTACGTGATACCTTTGTTTTCAAATGGTTTTCAAAGTTAAACAACCTTAACCTGTTACTCATACCAGACCCATGTCTGACCCGAAGTTTATTTCTGTTTTTCATAAACTCCCGGGTACCCAAATTTTTACGGGTAGTCAAGGGATTCAGGTTTAGCTTTGATGAAGTCTGAAGGAGCAATGGAGCAGGAGGCTTCAGCGTGTAGATATATAGTGATTTCGCTGTGATTAGAGTTTATTCTATATTCCACTGTGTTGTATCTCTGTGATGTGTGAGTTGTATTAACTAGACAGGTGTTTATAACTGTCTAGTATGTGATGTACTATCTGTGTAACTCTGATGTATATGATACTATGTATTAATTTATGTGATATATTATATCTTATTCGTTCCGCTGTTGAGATTCTGTTGTTGTTTCTTCTTCTTCTCTTTCTTTCTACTTTCTCACCTCTTTCTTTTCTTAAAAACGATACGACTTTCTGGGCGTAGAAGGTCGGGTCGTGACACCTGTAAAATATGCGAGTAGTATGATGTACAACTTATTGGTGTATTTCCATTTTTGTGGATGTTCAAATCCCATCCATGCTGACCGTAAGGCAACAACAGTGGATATTGCAGTGGGTCGTAAAAACCTGTAGTATTTGAAATTCTCTGTAGATTTCCACTTCTTGTCTCAACAATGATATCTCGACCTTGCAAATTGTCTAGTTCATCTCCAATTATTATACCTGCTACTTGGGATGTGGTTAGCAGCTCATGAAGATGTCGATATACTGTGATCTCTTTAATTTTGATCCTACATATTTGCACGTCAGGTTGTTTCCCCAACTGTCGAAGTATGGAGACATATGGGTTATGAGTATCTAAAATTTGTTACAAAATCAAAATTATCTCTGGTCTCATTGCTTCACTATCTTGAAGTCGGTTTCAATCTCATTGTAACAACCCGCGAATTTTGAAAATATTTTAAATGAAAATTCATTTGAAACTTTGAATATAATTATTTTAAAATTTGATAAATTTGGAAATTTAATGTAATATTTTGGGATTTGATGTGAAATGTTCTTCCAAATTTAATAAAATAAATATTTTTCTTAAAATGCAAATTTTGGTCAACTTTGGTCAAAGTTTGACTTTCTATGAAAATTTTAAAATTTGAATTTTGAACTTTTACTTTTTTTTATGAAGATGGATTTAATTCTAACATTTTCTTTGTTTTTCATTTTGTTAAATTTTGATTCCTACTTCTTAAAATTTACAACTTTTGGCGTATTACACGCAGTTATTTTCCCTATAACTTTTATCTTATTTATATTTTGATTTGTTTGGGCTTATACTAGTGGGCTAGGAAATACTGTAGTTAGATGAGAAGCCACCTGTTGAGATGACTATATAATATCCTAGGGTTTTCTAGACTCCTCATTTTTCATTTGTGCCTCCGCAGAAAGAAATCAATGTAAGTTTTCTTCTTCATCTTCCTCCTCAAAACCCTAGACTTTCTTCCTCTTTTCCTCTACAAATTTTCCTCCTCCTCCCCTTAAAAATTTCGGCCACACCTATCTCCTCTCCCTCCAACCACAAACCCTAGCCAAAAACCACTTCTCCTCTTTCCTTTTTCCCTTCCCTCTTCACAAATTTCGGCCTCCACTCCTCTTCTTCCCACCACAAACCCCATAGCCAAACTTCCTCAAACCCTTCCCCTTGCTTTGCCTTTGTCGTGACCATCTCTTCCACCACCAAAACCCTAAGCCGAGCCTCCACTACCAAAACCCTAACCCTAGGCCGAGCCTTCTCCATCAAAATCCAACCCTAACCTAGTCCAAACCCCTATGGCCGAACCCTAACCTAGTCCAAACCCCTATGGCCGAACCCAAACCCAAACCAAACCCTATGGCCGAACCCAAATAAACCTTAGACCAAACCTATATGTTCCCTAGACAAGCCCTCTTCACATGTTTACAAATATATAATTTTTCTACTTTTATTTTGCTATGTGAATTATTTTTTTACGTATGGAATTTATTTTATTTTTCAAAGCGTCGGATTTGGATTCTCCTCTCACTCAAGCTTGTCCGTAATTTGTTGTGCTTGTCATAGTCGTTGTGTTGCGTTTTGAATCACTTCTCTAACCAAAGAAGGTGAGTAATCACTTTTGACAACGTACTTATATTTTGGTGAATTGATGACAATGGAATTGTATGGATTTGTATATGCAAGTTGAGAATTTCACCTATGTTTATATTATGTTATTTTATATCATATTTTACCTGTTATGATCATATTTCATGATATATTGAATATTGTTATGTTTATTTCATATTCTGTTCTCACACTCCAAGTTCCTTCATTATGGGTTGAAATGATACATATCCGAATGATCTTTATATTAAGAAAAATTGTTATGGGCTGAAATGATAGGCCTGAGCAATTTTATTTGACTTGGGATTGCGGGTTTGAAATGATATAGAACTCAAAAAATTAATAAATTGCGGATTGAAATGATATATGTCCGTATTTACTTGACCCTAGAGTAGAGAATTTTATACAGACTCCGTGGTTGATTTAAAATGATTTTCTAAAAATTATTAAGTATTTTGGATTTCTATATATGAATCTCAACTAAAATTTAATGTAATAATTTCTGTGAATTTGTTTACATGAGTTAATTTTTTTATAAGAAATGAATAGTTGGAAATGTAAATTTTGGAATCTAATTTATAGAATGAAGGTTAATTGAAATTTAATAATCCGATTTGACTTAATAATGGTATTTTATTCTAACCTATAAATTGTAAGTTTTAATTCATGTAATAGTGATTAAAATGATAAATGGTTTTTTTTGTGGAAAAAGAAATGTAAGTTAAAACGTACATTTGACATGTAAGTTCTAACTAATGTAAATGGTATAACTTGGGTAATAAAAATGATAAATGTTATTTACTAAAAAGAAAATAAAGTGTAAGTTAATAACATACTTTTAACTTAGCATAAGGATTTCAGCTTTAAAATTTGACATTATAGTAACAAATTTATTTAACTAAAGGTGTGGTTTCTTTAATGACCAAATAGCTAAAATTAGAGTAATGTAATAAGAATGATATAATGACTATGATAAAAACTGTAAATATATGTACTATTTGATTATATAAACTATTGTAGTAGGAAGTATTACAGTAACAATTCAAAACTGATGTGATTTCTTACGGTAACAATTCAAAACTGCTGCAGATTCTTACAGTAACAATTCTGCACCATTGTGAATTCTTGCAGTAATAATTCTGCACCGCTGCGAATTCTTACAGTAGCATTTCTGTACTGCTGCGTTTTCTTAAAAGTGACATTTCCAGAATGCTACAAAATTCTCTAAAGGGTTATAGTTCCGAATGTTACGGTTCTAAAGGTTACATTTTAAAGTGCTATGATCTCTAAATTTTTACGTTTCAAAGGGGTTATAATTAAATGAATTTGAAAGTGTACGACTTTGGAAAAATGAATAATATTTTAAAGAATAATGATATGGAATTTATATGGTTTTGAAAGGAATATGTTTGATATGAAAAAAATAAACCAATTGAAATTGAATAACCATGGGTTATAATAACATTTGGTTGTTAAAGAGACCGGGATCGGATATGGGCATACTCTCTGTCGATACCGAAAACCACTTTAACAACTGTGTACGCGGTGGAGATTCCAGAATGAAGTAGGATGGTGGCGACGATCCTAAAGGTATACATACGTGGACCCAACTCCCGTGAGTTAGCATAAGGTGGCTAAAACAGGAGCAATTGACGGGCCAAGTGAGGTAGCTCCTCCGATCGGACACACTTCATCGTTAGCTATTCTATTACTTTGTGAGTGATTTGGTGCGCGCCTTTGATTCAGGAGTGTGGATCGAGTTGGGCGGTAGTTGCGGCTATGCGTTACCAACAGTCCGAAAGTGTAATTGGTATATCTACCCTGGCATTGCCTAGTTGTGCCGTGTCACCTACCCTAGCGCGCCTTCTATGAGTTTGTTTTATGTCGTACCTATGGGGTATCCTCTAGCGGCCCCAGTTTACGGGGAGTTCTATTGGCATTATAAAATGTGTTAAGGGGGAAATGGGTAACGCCTTAACGCTATTTTAATAGTTTACTTTACTTTAGACATTATTATAATAGCGTATATTACTACATAGTAGATAGTTTAACGGATCCTTAAAGGATGGGCGATCCCAAGCATCCTTTAAGTTACTGATGCATTTCTTTTACAGTTCACTTGAGTTGATTTACATTTTATAAGTATGTATATCCTGACTCGAGTGTTTTGTGTTTTTGCTTTATGCTCGGGTCAGCCTGAGTTTCACACCTTTGGATTCATCTTTTTGGAGCTAGAGATCCGCCGGAGATTTAGCTGTCTACCTAATATTTCCATTCCAGTTATTTCCACTCAGCTTTTTCTTTTTTAGAAGAGAGCTTATGTATCTAAACTTTCCGTTGTATTTGTGTTCAGACTTGGGTATTATGTATTAGTTTGATACTATGTATCTAGGAGCTTCATGAACTCCTATGTTTATTTTATTCCGCTGCGAGTTATTCTGATATTCTGTGTTTGTGATTCTGTGATTGATTTTATTTGCCTCAAATTTTATTAACAATCTATTGTTTTGAATTATTCAAGTTTGACATGTGTGGTTTTATTGTCGATTTGAATGGTCCAAAACGGCGGGATGATACACTCATGGTCAGTGTCATATATGTACAGTTGCAAATATCTTGGTCTACTTCCAGCCAAGGGTAAAATACTTCCAATACTACGATATATTGAACCTTGCGCATGATATGTGTAAACTCCTTCTCTAGCATTGGCCAATTTATTGTCAATTGATGCACCCATAGACGTGAACGAAAATGCATTATTATAGGATCAGATGTTTGTTCGAAAATGGGTACCTACTTCACCTTGATCTTGGAATAAGCTTAGTAACTATTGTGGTGTTGTGGTAGGTCGATGAATGTCAATAGAACCTCCAGAGCAACAATTATGCAAGCTTTCGTGGAAAAATATTTTAGCATTGCAGAAATCATAGTAAGTGGGTTGTGGAAGTCGATGTTTGTGGTAGGGAATGGTTGCGCTAAACTTTCGACCACAGTTATGACTACTGATTAATACAGTCTGCGGTATCATATCTTCGTCATCCCGTGTTATTGAAGAACCTAAAAAAATAAAGTTAGTATTAAGTACAGCAGTTATACAGTAGTAAGTAAAACATCGAAGTAATAGTAATAGAGTAGTTAAACAAAATATCGTACTCTATAATGGAGTGTATCCTTTTGCACTCTAATATTCATTAAACATTACATGTAAATGTTGATCAACCTCTAAAACTATGATACATGTGAAAGGCCTTAAATTTTTTACGGTGTAATAGTTAAATTTTCAAGATTTCTAAATTTTATTTCTATACACAGTCATAAATCAAATTTTGAGATATTTTTCAGAGTGCTCCACATTCAGTAAGTGATGTCCTAAGTCAATATGAGCACTATGCATACGTTATCTCAGTATTATGTACTTTTGTTTTCAGGATAAAATGCTGAGAATTGGTCATATCTTGGAGAAAACAATGCAAAATTACAGAGTTGTTCCAATGTTGCTAACTTAGACTCTTCCATTTTGGAAACAATTTGAGCTTCTATTTTGGAGACTTACTGCTCGGATCATTTCCGACATATAATTGTAGTTCTCGACCGACGAATAAATTCATCTTACTAATTTATTCTTCATATGGATATTGTATTCTTATTTATCGATTGATGTATCATAACGTTTGTGAATTATAGGCTAGGAATTAAGTTCATCTTGCTGATATATTCTTCGGCCGCACTCTGTATTCTCGAATGCATTGTCGATTTTTATGTAGTTGGATGACATATACTTAACGTAGAGATGCATCGTAATAAAAAAAGAAAATCAGAAAAAATATTAATGTAAGTTTGATACGGATGAAAGGAAGAACTGTGATGAATAAAAAGCGGTGATGTGAGTGGCCTCACAGTCACAAACATTTATGAATTAGCTATTTATAAATCATACAAAACAAAATAAATCATTTGACAGCAGTAATAATTATTTGAAATTTTGTTATATTATTAAATATTTTGTCGTTTAGAGAAATGTTCTGGGAAAAGTAGAAATTTTTTGGATTGTAAATTCAACATCATATGGGAGATGTAGTTAAATTCTGTCGTTGCTTAAGCACATATACCATATAGAAAAACTGATGTAAGCTCAACAACTAAAATATCATAATTGACCTCCACTAAAATGGATAGGCCTCTTTGAAAAGTTACAGCATGATAATCTATGAGTGTACTTTTCAATTGTTTAATCACGTATTATTTATTTTGTTAAAGAAACAGGTATAAACCCTGTATACCTTAACTGTGATAACCCGGATTTTTAGACATCTGTTAATTGGTAATTAACTGGATTAAAAGTACTGGTTTATAAGTTGAACGAATAAAATTCTGATAAATATCTGGATATATATATATATATATAGATTTGGAAACTATAACAAGTATTGAATTACAAATCTCTGGAGATGATAAATCTTATAGTATATAAATAAATAATATATTTCACTATTTAAATTCTGGATAAGATATCCATATATATATATATAAGTAGATATATTCAAGCTTTATAATTTATATAAGCATATATATATATGTATGCCTATGAAAAAGAGATATATATACATATATATATTTATATACACATTATTATAAATATAGTTTGGATATGTACATATTAATATGACACATAAGTTAATATAAAAGAAATGTAAATGAACTTTTAATTAAATCCTTATTTTAAACTCAAGCTAAAATATATCTTTTAAAATAAATAAGAAATTATCCTTGTTGTTAAAAATTTAAACATAAAACAATTTGGTTGTAAAAAAATATATATGTAGAGTTAAAATAAAAACCACTAGCATATAAGCATATCATACATTTATTTGGATTAAAACATAAGTTATTTATAAACAAATGTTTACATACATTCTCACTTGTATATTTAATAAAGATTAAAAGCTTATTTTTATGAAAACAAACATTTTATATACATGTAAATCTACTACATAAATACATATATATGACTTAAAAGATTTAATAAAAGAAGAGTTAACACTTGTAAACATCATAATGTATATTTAGGACATTTGTAAATTGGAATGTATATGTGTAAGCTAAATAATCAATCTAAGGACAAGTGGCTTTATTTGTTTTTCTTTGATAATTAAAATTAAAAATCTAAAATAAAAATATGAAAAAGAAATATGTTTTTACCTTTCATCTCAAAATCCATCTTCTCGTCATTTTTGGCAACTAAAATTGATACAAACCAAAAGAAAAGAAATGAAACCTGGAAATTCAAATCTGAGACAAGAAATCAAAGGCAAATGCAACATCAGTTTTAAATTATCTAATACAACCTGAGATCAGGCAAGGAGTTCAATCAACTAACAACCTGAGATCAAACATCAGATCATCATAAATCAAACTGATCCAGATAAACCAAGTTTCAGAAAACAAAAGCAAGCTTTCAGATCAGATCAGAACATTAAAACCAGGCCTCTGTTCTTCAGTGAGGTGAGTAAACTTAAGTTTTAAAAACAGTTTTAAATCTTGGATTTCTACTTGTTCTTGTGAATGAACATCTTCAAGTTATCTGAATACTTGAATTAAAATTGGATGCATGCTTGAATTATGCATTTTTGAATGTCTGTGTAGTTACATATGTCTCTGTTTAAAATAACAGTTGAGTAAAACTATTTTAATCCTGGATTTCATCTTGATGTTGTGAATGAAAAACATGTTGTTACTTGAAATGCTGGAATTAAAAGTATGTATGTTTGAATAGAAATGTTTGAATGCCTGTATATTAGAATATAGTCTCAGTGCAGTAGGTTTAATTTCTTAATAAAACCAATATTTCATCATCTAATCTCTAATAGATTTTGATTTGTAAATGGTAGATGTTTGAATTCATGTAACATCACTACTAAAATTCATCCTAGGAAGTTATATTTAGAATTTGTCTGGAAAATTTATAAACAACAGTCAAATGTGATTTGGGTTAAAAAAAAAAAAAAAAATTTATCAATTAAATTTTGTGATTAGATTGTAGGGATGGATTCGTGATGGGAAGTCACGAATTTTAGTGTGTAAAACATGATTTTTAGTTTGGAAATTTAAGGGCTTTCTTGAGTTGAACGTTGGTGACGTTTTGATCGATTTCTATCGATCAACGACGAACTGGAAGTCGTGGTTGGGTTTGAAGGTAGAGGGGATGATGGAGTTCATCGGAAAAATAGTAGAGGGGTTTATCATTAACTGTGATGGTCGGAGATCATTGGAATAGGGTTTTGTCTCTGTGTTTTTACGTTGATGTTCGAACGAATCTCGAGTAGTCGAGAGATGATCGGAGTCGATCGCGAGTCCTTCAATAGGAGCTGGAGGTTGAGGATGAACTACGGTGATGATGGCGTAGCTTCTCGTGGCATAGATCATCGGAGGGAAGCGGTTTCTGGTGATGTCGTTTGTAAGCTGATGGGTTCTTTGGTCGTAATCGAATCTCGTTCGAATCGAGTAGATCGGAATGGTCGAACGTGTTGCCGAGGTCGAAGTCGAGTTGCCGGAGCACTGAACGGAGTTCGCCGTAGTCCAGCGTATGTGTGCACGTGCACGTTCATGATTTCGTGTGCATCTGGAAATGGGTTTGGGAAAGAAAGGAATTGCTCGGGTTAAGCTCGGGATTTTTGATGTTTTTCTCGAAGCAGGAGAGTAGTGGGTAGTCGCGAGTGTTACTTCGAGTTTCCCACGAGTTTTACTCTGGTTTGAGTGGGAACAGCCTTAAAGTTTGAACAGGAAGTTTTAAAAAGTTTTAAACAAAGTAATTTTGATTTTTGAAAACATTTCTAAGTTTTAAAAGCTTAGTTAAACAAGTTTTTACTTGTAAAATAAATTGATTTCAAAATAAATGTTTTAACAAATTTTAAATAAGTTTAAAATAGATAATTTCTTAAAGGATTAAAGATAGATTTTCAAAATGATTTTAGTATTAAAATTTAATTCAATAACCTAGGAAGTTTTAAAGATTTAAAAGTAAAATTTTGAATGTCTAAATTGTTTTAAATTATAATTGATTTCTTAAACATATTATTTTAAATAAAGTTTAAAGATTAAGAATTGGTAATCAATTATAATAAGAATTTATCTTAAGTAACTAGATAAATTCCAAAGATTTAAATGTTAAAATTAAATGTTAAATTTGTTTTGTTTTAAAAATTAAATATATATATATATTTAATTATGAAATTGATTCCTAAATATTTCTAACGAAGTTTAATAAGTAATTAATGGAGGTAAAGAAATATCTTTAATTAAGGTTGAGATTAATTATAGATAATTAATTTGTGAAATTAATTAAAAGATAATCACTTAATGTAATTAACTAATGATTTGGGATAATTAAATTAACAAAATTAATTTTAGATAATAAATTGGTTTGATAAATTAAGAATAATCAATTTGGAAATTGATTGAGTATAATTACTGAAAGTAATTAATAAAAGGATAATAATCAAAATAAATGATTATAAGATAATTAAATTGAGTAATTAATTAAGGATAATTAATTAATGTGATTAATTGATTAAGGTAATTAATTTGAGAATAATTAATTAAATAAAGGTTAATTAATTAATGAAAATGATTAAGGGATGATTTATTAATTAAGGGTTAATTAATTAATGTAATTTATTAAGGATAATTAATTAAAGGATAATTAAATAATTAAAGGTTAATTAATAAATGATTAAAGGATATTAATTAAAATGATTTGTAAATAATTAATATTAATTAACCAGGATTAGAAATTCATTCATAAGAAATTAATCTGGTTGAAATTAATTATAATCGAGGGATCAGTTGATCTTACTTATGGATGATTGAATTGTATTGAATACCTTGGTTTGTTTGAATATCTCTGATGTGAGTTGTGAATTGTGATATGATATAATGGGTTAAACTGTGATATTATGAGTTATCTATCGATAATTGATTTGCTGTGAGAAACTATGTTTAAAGTTAATTTGTATCCACTTAAACAACTGGAATTAAGATGACATTGAATTCGAAGAGACCGGGGTCGGGTATCAGTAAATACTCGAAACCACTTCGATTTGGAATCTTCTATAATTCTTTATAAATTGATATGTGAAATCAAATAGGCCGGTTAGGGATAATATGGACCATTTAAACTAAGTTGGATACTTAGATATATAGTTTTATGGAAATAAGTGTTGACTATATAAGTTGTTTACTTATAGTAAAGTATGAGTACCCCGGGTTTGGATAAGTTCTATGAATTGAAATTTCATGTTAAATGAGTTTACTCACGCTGGTTTCCAGCCTGACCCGGGTGTTACTTTGTTGTAATGCTCGGGTCAGACCGAGTATTACAGATTTTCAGGTAAGGACGTTCTGGAGCTCAGGAGGCGAGCTGGAAAGCAGGAACGTATGGAGAGTTTCTATTGTGATATATGATAGTATCTGAAACAGATTGTTTATCTGTCTTGTGTTTGTAAATATGTTGTAACTCTGATATATTAAAATGTAATTTGACAAGTACAGTGTTCCTTTATATAACTATTATTTATTTGATATTATAATTTGATCCGCTGCGAATGTGAGGTTTCTGTGTTTTCTTCTTCTTCTTCTTCTGTTTCTTTCTTCTATCTCTTTCTTTTTCTTCTAACTATCTGGAAATTTCGGGTTCGAAATTTCCGGGTCGTTACATTTGGTATCAGAGCCAGGTTAAGCGAGAACCTTGGCTCTGTTAGGATTACTCGTTAAGGATAGGGTCAATGGTACCCTAGAACGAGTTGTGTGTATATATATATATATATATGAGAGCGTAATTGTTATTTTCTTATATAAGGATTTTAAATGATTTTATATAAGAATATATTTCGATATATAAAATGATATTTCTTCTTAATAAATATTAAGGTAATCGGTTGTTAATCATTGGAATTAAATAAAATAATGAGAATTAAATGATAATAGAAATACAACCAAATTGAAATTGAAATGAAGATAAGTTTGAAATGAATTCAAACTGAAATTAAAATCTTGAATTTGTAGAAATAAAGATAATAATGAATTGGTTTCCAGATATGATAATCTTGGTTATTATCATAAATGGTTGTTGTGTTTAATAATGGAATGTTTTAGGGAAGTAAAACATTTAGGCAAGCAAGACTTATAAATTGTAGTGGATTTTAAATTGTGAAGTTTTAAATCCAGAAAACTTGAAATTATTTTTGAATTAAAACCAGAGGTGGTTTAAAAATTTAAAGTATAACTTGGTGTGTAAAGAAAATGTATATATGAGGAATATATATAATACCAATGATGATTTGAAATAAACACTTAGTGTTGAGTTTTAAATTGGAATGTGATGTGAAACCCAAAGTAAAGTAAGTTTTTAAACTTAAAAAGGGAAAGACTATTAATCTAAAGTTTAAAAATTTGAATGGGAATTTAAATTGTGTAAAGTTGACCGGATTAAGTAAATTTAATTTAACTTGGAGGAAGTTAAATAAGTTTGAATGAATAACTTGAATTGGAAATTTCAAGATGAAATTTAAATTTAACTTGGGTAGTAAAATGGTTAATTTAAATGGGAGTTATGAGTGATCTCAAAATGGGTTTGAGATCTAGAAATTGAAAATGGATAATAAATTAGAATCTGAAATTTAATTGTTTTTGAATCCTTATTTGAACTTTATAATAAGTTAAGTAAAGAAAATTTTAAAATGGAATTTTGGAATTTGGATTCAGAATTAAATGGTTTAAAAGACTTAAGTGGTTAAATTAAAAATAAAGGTTGATTTGATTTAAAAATAAGGGATTAAATTAACATTTAAAATATTTAACTCGAATTTATATAATTCGAGATAGTTTTAAATTGAGATTTGAATAGAATTAGTTCAAATTGAATTTGATTTGAATTAATTAGAATTGTGATTAAAGATGTATAAGTTTAAAAATTCAAATGGTAAATTAGAATTGAAATGATTTGAAAATTTAAGCTGGTTTAATTTGTAATTAATCCAAATTGATTTGAAATTATTGTGATTAAAGTTGAATAAGTTAAAAATCAAATGGAATTTGATTTGAATTTGGGAAGGAATTAAGATTAATTCAACTTGAATTGGGATTGAATTAAATTCAATGGAAATTGAAGTATTAAGTCAATTTAAAGGAAGTGGAAATTTAAATGGAGATTGGGAAATTAAACAGTTTGGCTCTGGATTATTTTTCAAAATAAATTGTTTTAATACAAATATTTTTTTTTTTTCTTTTTTCCAAACTATGTACTATACAATCTTTCTTCTTAAACCCCAAACTATCTTATACTTATTTTACAATTATTTTGGAACTATTTAACTATTTTTGAAACTGTCTTATAAACTAATTACTATTTTTCAGATACTTATATCTAATCACTATTTTAAAAACTATTTTGCAATTATCTAACTATTTTATAACTACTTAACTATTTTACAGCTATTTTACCAACTAATAACTATTTTTCAACTACTTATCTATTTAAACTTTTTCAAGCTATTTTTTTTAAATTTAAATTGGTCAGAGTTCAAACTGTTTGTAATTGAAGTAATAACTCAATTGGAAATGGAAGCAATTGAGAATAAGAGAATAGAATTAAAGGAAATGTGGATAGAAAGGAGAATTGATTTGGCTAATAACCAACAAAGATAAATACGTAGGATATACGTATATTATTCTATTCGCATAGTGATTTGATCCAGATTCGAACACAGAATTTCGAGATAGTATTATCGATCCGAGTTGGGATTTTTCGCTCGATTTTCGACGGCGAACCTGGATATGGGTTTTGATTGGTTCTGGATATTCTCTATCATAGTTGTGACTATGCAAGGAGAATGACGGTTTCTGATCAAGAAATCAGATCTGAGTCCGCACTAGGAAGTCGGGTGGACGATACTAGTTCGGAAGTGAAATTGTGTGATCGATTGAGCGATCAGATTGATATTGCGTACGGATGATATGTGTACATCGTACGAGTTTGAATGAAATTGGCATTGAAAATTTGTGGATAAGAAATTTGAAATGGTCTTTGGAATGAAAAGTATATTTGTGAAATATATTAGAATTGGATATTTCTTTGGTTGAAATTTACTTTATGGGGGTAAGTAAATGATAAATAACTTTATAAAGAAATCAAACTTGAATATTTGATTTGGCAATAAATAAAGTTGTATTTTTATATAAGATAAATCTTCCCTTGTTGAATCTATAGCCAGAAGAAAGGGGTTTTGAAATATTAGAAGTATAAAAGAGGTTTTATACAAGTTTGAAATGATCCAAAGATTTTCAAAGTTATATATATCTATATATATATATAAAGCATTTTATGAGAATGATTTTGGAAAAGGTTTTGGGAACCTATATAATTTGGAAAAGGCTTTTGATTTTTGGAAAAATCAATTTTGGATTTTGAAAAGCCTAGTTTGAGAATTATCGATTTTGGTAATCGATTTTGTGTAAAGGAGATTTTGATATAAATCATAAAAGATATGATTTGAAGATACTATAAATGTATAGTATAAAATGTTTTGAGTATAGCTCTGGGGAAAAAGGCGCTTCCTTGAAATGAACTTCTCAGGAGTGCCACTGGGTGGTACTGCCTTGAACCCCAAGGGGGGATTCTAAAGTTAATCCTGTGAGGAGTCCGGAATAAACTAGTTCCTGAGGATTATTTTTGTAGCGAAAGTCGAGGGGCTGGTGCCCACAGAGGCATTTGGGTTATGCTGTGACGACAGTTTAACTCGATGTCACTGCGATCTACTGCAGACCATAGCGAAAGTCATGTGTGCCGCTGAGAGCCAACTGTCTACGTTTGATTTTATATCGGTAGACTGTGACACTATGGTAACATAGCGGAAGTCGTTTGTGCCGCTGAGAGCCAACAGTCTGCGTTTGATTTTATATCGGTAGACTGCGACCTATGTGGGAGAAGTTTCATTTTGACAGCGAAAATCGTGTGTGCCGCTGAGAGCCAACAGTTACATGGACTTTTGCTGCAATGGCAACGTAACCCTGGATGTAACTGCGATCTGTTGTGGGTTTCATGCTGTCATCAGTTACATGGACTTTTGCTGCGATGGCAACGTAACCCGTGATGTAACTGTGACCATGGATGGGGGTGATGATTTCCAGAGCATTCTTACCAAAGATATTTCCTCGATTTCAAAAATGTTTTCTATATTTTCAATAAATTATTTTCCATGTATTTTCACTGGGTGTTGAAAACGGGTCTGCTAAGTACTTATAGATTTTCAGTCCTACGCCTGATCAACGTATGACCGAATTTCTGTGAGAACGAGGATGGACTTGTTGAAACAGCGAGTTATAAAAAGTATTTTTATAAAAACTATTTTTGTAATATTATATAGATTTTAAAGTATTTTAAATTTTTAATATAAAAGGAGTTTATAGTTTAAAATGTTCAACAAGTAATTTATCTGATGATAAGTAAATAATAAATTTGGCTTCGTTCCTTTTCGAGGACGAAAAGTTTTAAAGGGGGGAGGAATGTGATAACCCGGATTTTTAGACATCTGTTAATTGGTAATTAACTGGATTAAAAGTACTGGTTTATAAGTTGAACGAATAAAATTCTGATAAATATCTGGATATATATATATATATAGATTTGGAAACTATAACAAGTATTGAATTACAAATCTCTGGAGATGATAAATCTTATAGTATATAAATAAATAATATATTTCACTATTTAAATTCTGGATAAGATATCCATATATATATATATAAGTAGATATATTCAAGCTTTATAATTTATATAAGCATATATATATATGTATGCCTATGAAAAAGAGATATATATACATATATATATTTATATACACATTATTATAAATATAGTTTGGATATGTACATATTAATATGACACATAAGTTAATATAAAAGAAATGTAAATGAACTTTTAATTAAATCCTTATTTTAAACTCAAGCTAAAATATATCTTTTAAAATAAATAAGAAATTATCCTTGTTGTTAAAAATTTAAACATAAAACAATTTGGTTGTAAAAAAATATATATGTAGAGTTAAAATAAAAACCACTAGCATATAAGCATATCATACATTTATTTGGATTAAAACATAAGTTATTTATAAACAAATGTTTACATACATTCTCACTTGTATATTTAATAAAGATTAAAAGCTTATTTTTATGAAAACAAACATTTTATATACATGTAAATCTACTACATAAATACATATATATGACTTAAAAGATTTAATAAAAGAAGAGTTAACACTTGTAAACATCATAATGTATATTTAGGACATTTGTAAATTGGAATGTATATGTGTAAGCTAAATAATCAATCTAAGGACAAGTGGCTTTATTTGTTTTTCTTTGATAATTAAAATTAAAAATCTAAAATAAAAATATGAAAAAGAAATATGTTTTTACCTTTCAGCTCAAAATCCATCTTCTCGTCATTTTTGGCAACTAAAATTGATACAAACCAAAAGAAAAGAAATGAAACCTGGAAATTCAAATCTGAGACAAGAAATCAAAGGCAAATGCAACATCAGTTTTAAATTATCTAATACAACCTGAGATCAGGCAAGGAGTTCAATCAACTAACAACCTGAGATCAAACATCAGATCATCATAAATCAAACTGATCCAGATAAACCAAGTTTCAGAAAACAAAAGCAAGCTTTCAGATCAGATCAGAACATTAAAACCAGGCCTCTGTTCTTCAGTGAGGTGAGTAAACTTAAGTTTTAAAAACAGTTTTAAATCTTGGATTTCTACTTGTTCTTGTGAATGAACATCTTCAAGTTATCTGAATACTTGAATTAAAATTGGATGCATGCTTGAATTATGCATTTTTGAATGTCTGTGTAGTTACATATGTCTCTGTTTAAAATAACAGTTGAGTAAAACTATTTTAATCCTGGATTTCATCTTGATGTTGTGAATGAAAAACATGTTGTTACTTGAAATGCTGGAATTAAAAGTATGTATGTTTGAATAGAAATGTTTGAATGCCTGTATATTAGAATATAGTCTCAGTGCAGTAGGTTTAATTTCTTAATAAAACCAATATTTCATCATCTAATCTCTAATAGATTTTGATTTGTAAATGGTAGATGTTTGAATTCATGTAACATCACTACTAAAATTCATCCTAGGAAGTTATATTTAGAATTTGTCTGGAAAATTTATAAACAACAGTCAAATGTGATTTGGGTTAAAAAAAAAAAAAAAAAATTATCAATTAAATTTTGTGATTAGATTGTAGGGATGGATTCGTGATGGGAAGTCACGAATTTTAGTGTGTAAAACATGATTTTTAGTTTGGAAATTTAAGGGCTTTCTTGAGTTGAACGTTGGTGACGTTTTGATCGATTTCTATCGATCAACGACGAACTGGAAGTCGTGGTTGGGTTTGAAGGTAGAGGGGATGATGGAGTTCATCGGAAAAATAGTAGAGGGGTTTATCATTAACTGTGATGGTCGGAGATCATTGGAATAGGGTTTTGTCTCTGTGTTTTTACGTTGATGTTCGAACGAATCTCGAGTAGTCGAGAGATGATCGGAGTCGATCGCGAGTCCTTCAATAGGAGCTGGAGGTTGAGGATGAACTACGGTGATGATGGCGTAGCTTCTCGTGGCATAGATCATCGGAGGGAAGCGGTTTCTGGTGATGTCGTTTGTAAGCTGATGGGTTCTTTGGTCGTAATCGAATCTCGTTCGAATCGAGTAGATCGGAATGGTCGAACGTGTTGCCGAGGTCGAAGTCGAGTTGCCGGAGCACTGAACGGAGTTCGCCGTAGTCCAGCGTATGTGTGCACGTGCACGTTCATGATTTCGTGTGCATCTGGAAATGGGTTTGGGAAAGAAAGGAATTGCTCGGGTTAAGCTCGGGATTTTTGATGTTTTTCTCGAAGCAGGAGAGTAGTGGGTAGTCGCGAGTGTTACTTCGAGTTTCCCACGAGTTTTACTCTGGTTTGAGTGGGAACAGCCTTAAAGTTTGAACAGGAAGTTTTAAAAAGTTTTAAACAAAGTAATTTTGATTTTTGAAAACATTTCTAAGTTTTAAAAGCTTAGTTAAACAAGTTTTTACTTGTAAAATAAATTGATTTCAAAATAAATGTTTTAACAAATTTTAAATAAGTTTAAAATAGATAATTTCTTAAAGGATTAAAGATAGATTTTCAAAATGATTTTAGTATTAAAATTTAATTCAATAACCTAGGAAGTTTTAAAGATTTAAAAGTAAAATTTTGAATGTCTAAATTGTTTTAAATTATAATTGATTTCTTAAACATATTATTTTAAATAAAGTTTAAAGATTAAGAACTGGTAATCAATTATAATAAGAATTTATCTTAAGTAACTAGATAAATTCCAAAGATTTAAATGTTAAAATTAAATGTTAAATTTGTTTTGTTTTAAAAATTAAATATATATATATATTTAATTATGAAATTGATTCCTAAATATTTCTAACGAAGTTTAATAAGTAATTAATGGAGGTAAAGAAATATCTTTAATTAAGGTTGAGATTAATTATAGATAATTAATTTGTGAAATTAATTAAAAGATAATCACTTAATGTAATTAACTAATGATTTGGGATAATTAAATTAACAAAATTAATTTTAGATAATAAATTGGTTTGATAAATTAAGAATAATCAATTTGGAAATTGATTGAGTATAATTACTGAAAGTAATTAATAAAAGGATAATAATCAAAATAAATGATTATAAGATAATTAAATTGAGTAATTAATTAAGGATAATTAATTAATGTGATTAATTGATTAAGGTAATTAATTTGAGAATAATTAATTAAATAAAGGTTAATTAATTAATGAAAATGATTAAGGGATGATTTATTAATTAAGGGTTAATTAATTAATGTAATTTATTAAGGATAATTAATTAAAGGATAATTAAATAATTAAAGGTTAATTAATAAATGATTAAAGGATATTAATTAAAATGATTTGTAAATAATTAATATTAATTAACCAGGATTAGAAATTCATTCATAAGAAATTAATCTGGTTGAAATTAATTATAATCGAGGGATCAGTTGATCTTACTTATGGATGATTGAATTGTATTGAATACCTTGGTTTGTTTGAATATCTCTGATGTGAGTTGTGAATTGTGATATGATATAATGGGTTAAACTGTGATATTATGAGTTATCTATCGATAATTGATTTGCTGTGAGAAACTATGTTTAAAGTTAATTTGTATCCACTTAAACAACTGGAATTAAGATGACATTGAATTCGAAGAGACCGGGGTCGGGTATCAGTAAATACTCGAAACCACTTCGATTTGGAATCTTCTATAATTCTTTATAAATTGATATGTGAAATCAAATAGGCCGGTTAGGGATAATATGGACCATTTAAACTAAGTTGGATACTTAGATATATAGTTTTATGGAAATAAGTGTTGACTATATAAGTTGTTTACTTATAGTAAAGTATGAGTACCCCGGGTTTGGATAAGTTCTATGAATTGAAATTTCATGTTAAATGAGTTTACTCACGCTGGTTTCCAGCCTGACCCGGGTGTTACTTTGTTGTAATGCTCGGGTCAGACCGAGTATTACAGATTTTCAGGTAAGGACGTTCTGGAGCTCAGGAGGCGAGCTGGAAAGCAGGAACGTATGGAGAGTTTCTATTGTGATATATGATAGTATCTGAAACAGATTGTTTATCTGTCTTGTGTTTGTAAATATGTTGTAACTCTGATATATTAAAATGTAATTTGACAAGTACAGTGTTCCTTTATATAACTATTATTTATTTGATATTATAATTTGATCCGCTGCGAATGTGAGGTTTCTGTGTTTTCTTCTTCTTCTTCTTCTGTTTCTTTCTTCTATCTCTTTCTTTTTCTTCTAACTATCTGGAAATTTCGGGTTCGAAATTTCCGGGTCGTTACATTAACTATGTTGTTTAAGGCAAATGGTGAGGCGAGGTGACAAATTTATCACTTAGCTTAATTAGTTCAAGCGTGGTAGGACTCAGGCCTGTCTAAATGGGCCGACTTATTAATTTGAATAAAAAATTAGTTTAAAACTGTTTCAAGCGGTTGACCGTAAATTAAAATTTTTCACATGTCAGTTTGTGGATATGAAGACCTTTAGTATATTTATGGTTGAAAAAAATACAAAGTTTTGAATTCGAATATTGGTTTAATACGTGAATGCACCCTTCAACCGCGACTTCGTTAATGCATGTAAAGTGTTAAATATATAAAGATATAGGAGTTGAATATATTTAGGATATCATGAATTTAGCCTGCATATGTTCTTCAATCGTAATATAGCCAATCGTTAGACTACTTAATCAATAAAAACTTACAGTTACACATCAATGAACTAGGTGTTTCAAAATATATGATAATTGTTTTAATTTGCAAATAGTTTTATAAAACCATATGAGTTGAACGATAACAGGTACGAGCAGGAACACTTCCATAGTAAATAGTAATAGTAGCACTATGGTCGCACGTGTATTCGAATAGGACGCATTTTGAAACAAAAGAGAGAGTAAATGATAGGTAAGCCAATTGAGTGCTAATTTCCGTATGTATTTTCCAACAAAATATAGTTTACTTAATTTACAACTATGAATATGTTAAGAACATATTAAGTATTTTCACCAAATAACGTTGTTATATTTGGAGTTACCAACTATGTATAACTTCAGTATATTATACTGTATTAACTTAGCGAATTCTGAAAATGTTTATTTTAAAAATTGCAAAGTTTACAGTTTTATGTTTTTGGAATGTTGTACCTTAAAGAGTACACGTATAATATTCTAAAACTTTGAAAATTTAGGGTTTAAGAGTTCATTGTTTTCAAGTATACATTGTTTTGTACATAGTTTTAAATATCTATATACAACGGTTATACATTTTTTTAAAAGCTCCGTGTTTATTTGAGCTTAAGCAGTGTTACAAACGTATGTTATTCAGTTTTTCAAATCTTCGCCAGTTCCGCATTTATGTATCATCTTTTTTTATTTTCGAAAAACACCCTTAGATGTTTGTAAACATCAAGTAACAAAAATAGGACAGCATCGGTATTTATAACCCTCCACTGTCAACACGTCTACTCCTCAACACGTGAACACGTCTACAAGTCAAAAGTTCCGTGTTTATTAGCTACCAGGTTGATGTGTTATATGTTTCTTGAATAACCATATTTCTCATTCACGTGGTAAGTCAAAGTGGTGGTCTATTTATTTTCATAAAATAAGGGATTATGTGTACCGCTGTACACGTAGTATGGTGAAAATTTGGATAAGTTAAGCAAAATATACAATATAGGTACACATACTTTGAAGGTTAAGCGCTAGTTATGTTTTCTATAGGGTCACAAACTTTAGAGTGATTATGAGAACGTACTAATAACTTGTTATACAGGTAGAGCAGTGGAAATATTTAAAAGTAATAGTTGGTACTAATAACTTTATTAGAAGAAATTTTTCGAGAAATTAGCCTACGTCATGATTACCAAGTCTGCCTCTTTGTTTCTGTTGGTTGTATTTTCCATTCGCTTATATGCTTGGTTGGGATAGGCAAAACACATTTTTGACTTAATGGCTAATGTATGATAACATGGAGGGCCGATTTGAGGAAAAAAGCAAACATAAATAGTTTTTTTTAAGAAAAACAAACAAACATAACTAAGTATTTTCTTTATCAACTAAGGAATGACCATCATTTTATATATATATATATATAAAAGTATCAAATATAGGGATGACAAATATCCAAGATAGTTGGATCTCGTAAATCATATTAGTTGGAAAGGATGCCTAAGCCATGGTCAAAAATATTAATGATTTTGAATTACAGCCTACATCCTTCATTCAAAACCGAGTAGTAACTTAAACGTCTGATATTATCCTATTCATAATTTATTAGCTATGATTAGTAATGATATAAGCTGCTTACGCTTGTGTGTGTATCATTTTTATATGGCTATTTTATACTGTTAAAACTTAATTTACATTGCTATACTTCTCAAATATGTTCGCGTTCACGTGGTAAGTCAAAGTGGCGTTTTATTTTTTTTTCATAAAATAATGGAATCTATGTACTGCTCTACACGTTATGTGGTTAAAAATTGGATAGCTTAAGCAAAATATACAATATAGGTACACATACGTTGTTGGTTATGCGCCATTTATGTTTTCTGCAGGGTCACAAACTTTAGGGTGATTATGAGGATGTACTAATAACTTGTTATACAGGTACAGCAGTGGAAATATTTAGAAGTAATAGTAGGTCGGCTATGTACATGGTGTATGATGTGTGCACCGTACTATATTAAGGGTTTGTTATGTGATCCATCTTTCCTGTCATATCATGCAACCCCATCCAAAAAGAAATACTACTAAGTGGACCAAGATATGAGAAATAAAAAATAAGTATGAAGTATTTAAATGTGCTACACAGTAAAGGAACCCATTACAGCAACTGAGGTATACAGTTGATTTTAACATTGTGGAGACGGAGAAACGAATAAAAAATAATTACCTGATCAACCTGGACTGTGGAAGCCTTCACCCAACCGTGTTCTTCTATTTGCAATACTTATTTCTCTTGCTTTTGCACGTCTAGCACGTTGACTAAGCCTATGTCTTTCTCTTTGTTGTTGTTCCATTAAATGTTGAAGATAAAGTGGAGGTAATAAATAGCAGTAAAGATAAGTTTCTTATTTGTGACTGATTTACAGAGATATTGGCAGTAGCAGAAACGGTAATACAGTAGTAAGTGAAGGATAGTCTATTGGCAAGTATATATATATATAGGTAAACCAATGGTTAAATAATTTGGTATAACTCCTGGAAATGAGTAGGTATACATTGTTGAAATGGTAGAGATCCATGGAATGTGCGCTGCATATATTTAGTAATGGGGTGAAAATTTATTATATACCGTTACGTTAAAGTGTAGAATTGGTCTAATTTAGCTGTAAGATAGTACATGTAATAAGCAAAATAGCAATAGAGGACAAAATATATGACAGCAGGGGAGTACTTGTAGGTAGTGCAGTGGCCACATTAACAGGGTAGTCACAGAATAATAAGTTTTTAGCAAACCGTGTCGTATATAATAAGTATAAAATATGTAAACGTTGGTACTGATAAAGGTTACAGGTAGGGCAATAAATTTCAACCATCTTACAATTCAGTTTCAAGCGTAATTTTAGATTTGTATAAATTAGGTATTCAAGTCAGTATCAGTTTTGAACAAATTTGACATGTATTAGTGTCGCATAACATAAATTTGTGAACAAAAATTGTTAATATATTACGCGATATACACATATGCTCAGATGGAGCCATGCAAATGTTTAGAGTTATGGTTGAAAATTCAGTTTCAAATATATATTATGCATTTTTGAAGGTGAGCTTCTGATACGTGAAAGTTTTAAAATATGCGACTCCCCTTGCATGAAAAATATTACGCAATATTACACAGCGATGCCTTCGAAAGTATCATATACGGAATATATACGTATGTACTCAGATATTAAGTGAGCGGATTTTTGAAAATTTCAAGTCCAAGCAATTTTTTAATAATTTGTTTTCTGTATACATATGTATATCTAGTAAATTAATAAGATTTTTATGTCATGTTTGTTGGTGGGAGTATCATCGTTGCATTTATGTACATCACATATGGGTATAAGTCAGCGATGTTTCCTTTTCCTTTTCTTCAGTGTGATTTATATTGGAGAACATCTAATATACAACGTATTAGTCAGACTTATTTTATGTAGCAATTATTGAAGTGTTCGACGGGGATGTCTTTAATAAGTGTACCACATGACAAATGCAACTTATTTTTATACATATTTCATAGCGGCAAGGGTATTTGCTTTAGGCTTGTATGTGTGTGTGCGCACACACACACGTATAACTTTTTAACAGCACTTACGTGCACGTGAAAAGAACATCAAATTTATTCGGACAATGACGAAAGCATGGAGAACACGACAAATTTAATGTAACAGTAACAAATACATCGAAAACACATAACTTTATGTTAACATCGACCAAAGGAAAAGTACGGAAGCACGGAAATGGACAATTTATTGGCTAACATAGAGTTGAAGCTGTATTAAGTACGGTTCTTGAGAAAATGCTGAACAGTTGCATCACATTGTTCAATCTGCAGGAGAAATAAAAATTTATGATTGGTATATAGTGTATATATATATAAATGTATTAAATGATTAAATTTTGGCATACCACTTCAGGAGTAAAAAAATCTTCCCATTTTCCATCTTGACCACATTGTGGAAAATACTGGAATTCATCAGGTCGTGCCATTTGTACTTCACAATTGGAAGATTTTAATAAGTTGTCGTTGATTTCCACACTTTTTTTCGTAATCGGAGGAAGATGAACATAGTGGGTCAGTTTGTTAATATTGTCTGATTCAATCCGGGAAAGATTAAGCTGTGAGACGTTGGATGAAGCATCAACTTTTTCATCAGTAATGGATTGAAGGTGCTTTGTTAAACGTATACTTTTACGTTTGAATTTGTCTACGGAAGGGGATAATGCAGGCTCTTTACCTTGTTGTATATATTTGTTCTGCAGGATATAAAAAATTGGTAACTTGCGGGTTACAGAAAAACTGTTATGAAAAAGCAATTATTCAAATCCACATGCATGTGTCTGATGCCTCTCATGATCTGTTCCCTCTTACTAAAGACTGTGGGCATAGTTTTGGTCGAAATTAAAGTGTATGCGAAGCTTGCATTTTCACGAGGCTAGCACAGTTGGAAACATACATGAACCATAAAGTGACCTAAGTAGAGGACTTCATTCTTTCAAAGCCAACGTATGTACAGTATATATACACAGAACTACTTGATAGTTAACAACTAAATAGATTTTGGAGAACTACTTATATAAATGTACATAATAACTTGCATATTTAAGAAATGACACTAAAACTTCTAAAAATCCACTGTATTCAAATCTTTCGTATACTCAACTCGTGTAAAGCTATTATACCTAAAAGCTTTTATGCATATACAAATCTAGTATATGTCTGAAAAACCATGTGTAAAACCTTTTGAATACCCAGAGCCTTTATCCATAAAATCGCACATAGGACAAAATAGAGTAAATGTGTGAATAAAAGATAGTGGAGGAGTACCTTTGTCATTTCGTATAAATAGTAATATGAAGGTTTAGGAAGTTGGAATGGAATTTACAATGGCGGAAGAATTTATAGAGATGAGTTGTTGGGGATAGGCAATGGTGTGTGTGGAGGCTGTTAATAGAGATGTGGTTATAATATGTAGTGTTGGATGTATTAAAAATTTTGAGTGGAAATGTACATATCAGCCTAGTCTGCAGGAAAATTTGAAGGAGCAGTTATAGGGAACATGGGCAGTGAACAGCGGATGAAAAGGTAAATGTTTCACGTGCTAAGGAAATTAATATATACTAAGTGAATGTCAGTAAGTTGCGGAATTTTTTTTTGCAGTTACGTAAAAATGTTGAAATGTGAGGTTGCATGATTTGAAGTGAAGGACAGTGTACGAAGGTTGTAGAATATAAATTTTATATCATATCAAAATTTGAAGGGTCCCATAACATTTCTTGAGATGATAATGCAGGCCACAGAATCGTGCAGGAACATGTTGACATGGTAAATTATTTATGTAGGATACTGTTTAGGTGATCTTTGGTAATATATATAAGGCATATACCAAGAATTATACGGTTAGGTATGCGTATTCTCGAAATAACATATGAGTTTAACATAACTGTATTGCTGAAAATGATATGCGTAGTCAAATTATTTTTATGTACGGTAAAAGAGTGGACTTAAATAGAATACTGTACTATCCGTGAGTAAAGGTGATTCCATTGGTATTATATGTAGAGTTATCTTTTGTATAATCATTGATAACAGTTCACATATACAGACATATGAATACACAGTCATTAACCATTATCCAAAACTACCATTTCGACTATAATGATGAAAGATAGAAAAACTAAAGCATTTAAAATCTTACAGAAGGAGTAAGAAAGCATGATTCTCATATTCATCAACCAAAAACCAAAGTTTTGATATTCGGTAAACATCATTTTCTAATAGACACGTAACAATCTTGTAAAACTGATATTTCATTTATCAAAAGTAAAATACACATGTGCTCAAAATTTCCACTACCAACCGAACTTTCACTGATGTGGACTCATCATTGTTGCTCTACTCCTTTATCACCACTTACCAGCAATTTATTACAGAATGTTCTTGTCACAGTACGGCAAAAACATGTTCCAGTGCATAAATATTTAAATGGACGGCTACTTATTCTCATATTCTAATATTATGTAAATATTAAAAAATGTATCAAATAACGTGTTAACTATATGGATGATGAAAACATGTTCTAGTGCATTAGGTATGTTATTGTCATCATCTAATGTACGAACTGGATTACAGCATCGACTCAATAACTGATTTCAAAATAATTCATTTACTCAAATTTTAATAGATTTCAGAACCTAACGCGAGCGCACATAATACCGTATATTTTACATGTATGATATGTAGCCTTTAACTACCGGTATGAAATAACAGGCGTGGTCAGTAAATTGAGAGGCACTATGAGCAAAGAAAAAACACGAATATGGATACTTATCCCTCGATAATTCTGAGATGGTAAGGAGAGCAGCTGTGAAGCTATGCAGTGAAGTATTAAATAATTTATACTAATAATGAATCGGTCCATTTAATTACGTTGTTTCTAAATTGCTACATCAATGACTTGATGCACCTCTAAATTGCATCAGCGATAAGTAACAAATTATGTATTAAACTAACATAGTCAGGGAATGAAAAAAATTTAAACTTCGAAAGATCATTATGAGTATTTTTTGCAATTATTTTTTGGTAACAAAATGTAACCTGGCAGTATAACAAATATTCATAAAAGGAAGCATGTACTGAATGTTGGGATATATTCAGTAAGAAAAAACGTACGAATGATTTCTCATGAATAGGTAACATACGCATTAGATATAGTTGTTTGTTTACAAAGGTAGACGTTCAACAGAAGTAAAAAGAATAAGCATACCTTTATGAAGATAAAGAGAAGAAATAATTTCCCGGATTTGAATGCAACTTTGCCACGATTTCCTCTGGTTTGGTCTTTTACTTGTATCCACTGAATATTTCTACTGTATGACTTTTCAAATTCTGCGACATGTGTAAACCAAATCAGCTCTGAAAGATTACCTGTTGGGTAGTGTGTTGTAGACAGTTTGATTAGGTATAATCGAATTCGTCTGTGTAGAAAAAAAATGCAGCTGACATCAACCTACAATAGTTATTAATAGTTGTTGACAGATTTTTGAATAGTATATAAGATGACATAGATGCACATAAACTTTAACAGTCAATACAAAAGTGAAGAAAATCCAACCTATTATATAGCCAATGCACATGCAAAATTAAAAATTACCTTCCAGTGTGTGATAATGGTAATTTAGTTATAAATTTCAAGATAACCACTCCATTAGTTGCACTTGGGCAGAAATAAGATGCCTACCCTGAGAAATTTTTTAACCGTAATCATATCTTACTCTAGGTGCACAAATACTTTTTCATAAAGCTTTCAATCTTTTTGGTACATTTGAAAGAGTACAAAAAGTTGCATGTGAAACATGAAGGACTTTGAGAAGTTTGTTTTGAAAGGAATGGAAGACAATGTGATTGAAAGCATGGTTTAGTCACTTAAATGTTTCAGTATTGTATATTGAATTTAAAAATATGAATTAGCATTTGAGCCAAAATATGTAAATCTTCTTACTTATTCTGAATATTATCATTGTTTCAAATTACTTGTTTAGACAACAAAGTCAGAAAAATATACAGTATATGATGTAGATTTGTTATATTCTATTTTTTATGCTTTGTTTTATTTGTTAGTGGTGTTTTTAATACCAAATTTATAATCGAAGTTATGTTTGAAGTCATATGTCTATAAACTTTTAAACAGGTTAGTTTTATATGTGCGAGTATAAAACTAGATATTGTATAAGCCTAAAATGGTATAAATACAGCAAACTCAAAGGAGTTTGCAATTAACAACTTTAAAATGGTTTCTAGTAATACAATAGCTTAAAATTTTGAAGAGGGATGATAAATTAGGTGTGGAAGGGATGTAGTACATTTTATTTAATATAGTAAATGATCTATAACCTTGTGTATACAATTTAATTGAGTGGGGTATACCAACTTTCATCATTTATACGTGTACACGTCATAACTTGGCTGAGTACTGAAATAAAAATAAATCGTACAAATTCTTTGTTTTACAATCAAAATCATGGGAGAAGTAAGTTTAATATAAACAATTGGCAGGTAGATTTTCAATAACAGAAGAAAGTTTAGTAGAGGAAAATCTAGGCCATAAACAACCTTTTAAATGTAATCAATCACCATAAAATTGTGCATAAAGAACATATGAAAATGTAACTATTTTATGAAAGAGAGATGGTACCTGGCTCCAAAAATCACTGCTTTAGTTATCCCCCTTTCTCCTTTCTACTAATCTCTCTCAAATCCTCAACTGATGTATCATTGATGACGATGTTACCATTAATGGAAAGTCGAAATGTAAGATCTAGATCTGTTCTATGGCGGGAACCAATATTTGCCCATTGCATTAAAATATACACATCAAAACTCAATTCTCTAAGCATCATTCAACTGTACAGTCAATATAAACAGTTTTTAGTTGTGATCATTATATTAAATGTTTATTTATGGAAGAAAATATTTGAAAAGGAAAAGACTATGATTAATTCTTTGTAATGAACAAACAAAATTTCTAAAGCTTACATGTGCGAATAGTTCATAAGGTGATGATAACAAAGGTACAGCTGTTAGCATTGCAAAATGATATAAGTTAAAGAGGTAAATGAGATTACAATTGTATTATTATACTAATCATCATCATAATATAAAGGAAACACAGTCTAAGAAAATAATAATCATATAGGTAGATATTATTCAGTGTTTGGATTACCTAAACATAATCAATATATTTATAAGTGGTACAGAAACAACCTTAGCAAAATTTGCGCAAATTACGGCAAAAATGCATTAAAAAAATTGTGTGAAACATTAAAAAGAAGATACAAACTCAGTAAACGAAAGAGAAGTAAGTATTTTTTTTACAGCTTTTCTAATTGAATTGGAGGGGATAAATGTTGGTTTTGGATTTCCCTTCCAACTCTGAATTTATCCAAACATCAGACATAACAATTGATTAGCTTAGCAATGGTACTGTAAACTAAAAAAGGTCTTAAAAATAAAACTTTTTGTTAATACTCAACAAAATTAAGCTCTAAAAACCACAGATTTCAACGATACACCTTATCAGACGTCAAACAATGAAGCATGTATCAAAAATATGTTAGGAATTTAGTAATGATGCATGGTATCTAAAAGAAGAGGAGGTTGACCTTCTTAATACTTTCGATGATTTCCATCTCTCTGCCATTATTAGTTTTGTGATTTCTATACTTCTTTCAATATTCATTTTTTTACTATACAGAAGAACGAAGATGATTTTGTGAGTGGGAAAACAAACATGGGTAAATGGGTAATGCAGTTATCAACACAAAATGGTCAGTAGAATTGCAACTATACCACTGACTACGTGCTACAGTTTTACTTTCTTCTGTTCAAATGAAAGGCAGTTTTATTAATCCAAAAAAGGCTTCAGTAAGGAAGTAAAGCATAATGACATTCAAAATTAGATTTTTAACCTTGAATCGATCAGTAAACCCTAACCGCAATCTCCAACATGATGTCGTCGAATTTCCTGTAAATTAATGAGTCGAACATGGGTTAAAGGAGAACAAATCGATTTAACAAAGGTAGCATACCATCAAACATCAGTGGAAAAAAAACTAATATTACTTTCCATACATACATACTTTATAAACAAACATTACCTTCATCCCTCCGTTGTTCAGTTATCAGAATGTAGTCGCTATCCTTCCAACTTCTTGCAGTCCAAGCCGTCTCATTTTCCAAACTTGTCACCGCCATCTTCTATCTCCTCAATCGGTTAAAGCAGAACAAATTGAGTTAGGTTGATGAGAGAGTGGTTGCAGTTTGGAGGATTGTGGTAGGGTTGAAGGGGGAGATGAAATGGGGGCGTGATGAGAAGACATGTATACGAACTGAAGCGTAGTGGGCAGTGGAAAAACCGAATATTACTGCCATATATTATGAAATGATTTTAAAACGGACAATTTTGTCAATCCGAAAAAGGCTTCACTAAGGGAAGTATTCGCATTATATATAAGATATCAAATTTTATATTTATATCAAATTCAGATAAAATCAAATTTCTTTCCAAATCAAATACTTTTAAAAATCTTTTACTATAAAACATTTACTAGGTTCAAAATGTTTCTTAAAACAAATTCCATTATAAACCTTTCAAAAGTATTTTTCATATTTATACAAACTGCTTTAAAAAATCAATTTGCCAATAATAAGCTTTTTATAAATATTTACTATGTTCAAAACATTTCTTAAAACTCTTTTCTTTTAAAAACATCTCAAAACTAAATTTCATACTTGTATAATTCAAAATAAACTTATATAATTTACTCATCAAAATATTTAACATTTTAAAACTTGTTCAACTTCTATTAGTCTTTATTTAAAAAAATTTAAAACTAACTTTATATACTTTCCAAAATACTTATCTTTGAAAATTAATTCTCAATTTGGAAGTGTTAGACTATTCAGAATAGTCGGAAAAAAAATTCAAATCCCAATTCAAAATTGGAAATCAGCAATCAATCATCTCAACAAGATGCACAATCAATTGATCAATCAATCCTAATGCATAGGATACATGTGTTCATGATATTATTCAATAGAAAACTCGAGAATTGAACACTGAGTTTTATTTCAAATCATTTGAAATAAATATATACATACCTCTTTTGAATATCAAATCATACTTCAGGGATTTGAATCAAATCAGTTTCATTAAACAATCGAGTAGCAAAGCTACTAAAGTGGCCTTCCCCACTTTGAAACTCAAAAATGAACACCGATGATGCTGCAGTCATCACCAAAATTTATTTTTCAGCGACAGAAGTGAGCTCCGGAGTTTTATTTCTTTTAAATCTTTTGAAATCATTTATAAATATTTCTATTTGGAAAATACTTTCAAATTATGCTATTACATATTTCCAGAATCTTAAAAACCAATTTCAAAAAAAAACTCCTGGAATTCAAACACTAAAATTTCTAGTTTGAATTTCCTTTTTAGTCATAAATCATATTTGCATGGGTCATTATCTTATATAATATTCATTTCAAAAATCGTAATTCTTTGTTTGGATTAAAATAAATAACTTTAATCTAAACAATCAATTTCAACCCAACATTGTCGCCGAACGCCTTATAATCAAATTGTGAAATTTAATTCACAAGGTGTTCGTTTCAACATTCCCATAAGATTACAATTTCTACCCTTCCCATGCGTGAATAGGTAAATTACTTACAACTGGTTATGCACAATTCCAAAGTCAACAACAAAAGTCAAATGCTTATAAACGGGCCAAGCACAACTAACCAATCAGTAAATGATAATACACACAACCATATCAATTGATCAATCAACCAGTAAAGAGATAACATCCAATCATCATCAAACATTCACGAATGATTTTATCAATTTATAGAATTCATTCTTTTATATTCCAAATATAATCCAGGTTAAAATCATTTCATTTATTAATTTCAAAATATTTTTATATCACTAATAAATACGCTCTCATATACGTATATACACTCAATGAGCTTATCCTATAGGTTTAGGTATACGCTAAACCAAAGCTCTGATACCAATTATGATGACCCACCTTTTGGACATTACAAGTCGATAATAAACTACACATGTCCAACTCAAACCGTTTAAAAGATAGATTATCAATGGGTTTGTTTAAACGAAATAAAAAGAAAAGAAGAAAACAACAACAGAATCTCGCAGCGGAACGATAAAATACAATAATCACATAAACAGTTCATGAAGCTATTTGATAATATATACTCAATTCAATTTACAACATAAATAAGAGTTATACAATAGTATCAGAGTTATACATTTTAATAGACAGAATGAAATAGTGCAGCGGAATAAATACTAGTAGATATGATATACTAAATCTTCGTCTTCATCCTCCAGAATAACTATCTTCGATAACTGAAAAACTCGGTCTGACTCGAGCGTAATGAAAAACAAAACACTCGAGCCAGGACTAAAATCCTCATGTAAGTCAAATCAAAATCAGGTGAAATATAGTTGTAAATAACCTCATTCTTTTACTTCGAAATTTCACATGAAAATTTTCACAGTTTCGAAACTTCTACTCAGGGGTTTCAGTAATTTATCAACTTCAAATCATTTTACTGAACTTCGCAATTTAAACAACTTCAATGTTTAAATCAGATTTTATTTAAATCGCTGAAACAAATACAAGGTTTTTCTTCTTCAATCATTACTCAAATAGCTGATTTCAGTTTCATAAGGTTTCACGTTACTTTACAAATATCCAAAGTTAAATTTCAAAACTTTTCAAAGTTTGAAATTCAATTTATCAAAAACCACAATTTCGCCAAACGGCGATAAAATCACAACAATCACATTTCTGCAAAAGCAGTAAACAATGCATTCAATAATTCACATATCAAATAGGATGTCAAAAGTTCCATATCCAAATTCAATGTACATATGATCAATCGTATCAATAATGATAATAACAAGGTGGTAATATGGATATATCGAAATCACTAAACAACATAACGGCCAATCACAAATCTCATCCATTGCAATATCAACCAACATCCAAAGCAACCAATTCATCCATATCACAACAATCAATAACTGTCAATGTCGGCTGTTTAAAAGTGATATGAAATTTCAATTATCAACATCACTTTAAATATCAAGTTAAATATCAATTTAACTATTAGATTAAATGTCACAAATTTCACAAATTTAACTATCAGATTTACTATCAATTCCTATTGTCAATTTCCGATCAAATTTAATTATCAATTTAACGGTCAAATTTAAATATCGATCTAAATTCGGTCAATAAATTAAATTTCCAATCAATTAAATTTTCACC
The DNA here is from genome assembly GCA_030737815.1 of Allium fistulosum. NCBI lineage: Eukaryota > Viridiplantae > Streptophyta > Magnoliopsida > Asparagales > Amaryllidaceae > Allium > Allium fistulosum. Next base: position 800,579,397 of record CM060903.1, on the reverse strand, counting down.
TAGCAATCAATATAAATTTTCACTTCGTTAATTGGTTTAACTAACAGTATGAAATTTAGTACTCATGAATGGGTTTAACCACTCACCTTTGTTTGAAACTGAAAATTTTCCAGCATCAAATAAATTCCAATCCAGCTCCATGTCGTAGATGATATCGATACAAACCCAACGCAACTTGTTACGTTCGAATCCGACCTCGCACGAGAAAGTTACGAATTAACTAGCATAACGATATAATTTTAAATTCAATTAACAAAATAATAATCAATTAACTAAACCATAACTAACACCTTCCCTCTCATGAACCCATGTCATGAACCCATCAACGCGACCAAACTTCGACGACTGCCCATCACCAGACCCCACCGGACCTAGATCCAAGCCCACCGCCCAATTACCTCTCCAAGCTCCACCATCACCTGCGACCGTGCCGCCTCTGCCATCTCACCTCGAGAACCCAAAAACTACACGATCTTCAAGCCCAGATTCAGGCAAATTCGGACGACGACAACTCGATGCAACCGTTGGATGCGTAGAGGAGATCGAGCTCTACAACTTTCGTGTTGAAGCCGAGTCGAGATTGTGAGTGGATTGAGAGAAAACGAGAAGGGAAGTCAAGCAAATTTCGACCATTAAAAGATGGAAGAAGCGGTTGAAGGTTTTCTTAGACTAGGGTTTGCAAATGAAGAAATATGATGGCCTTATATAGAAAATTTCGCGGCACTACTCATTGGGAAAATTTTGAACTCCAAAAGAAGCGTGCCGCCTAACGTTCTATATGTTATACCCCTATTCCGAACACAATGGAACGTATATCGGGAGCCAATTCCATCATATTCAGAAGATAGCTTTTCAAAATCAAATTATTTTAAATTAAATTTCTTTAATTGATTGATTTCTACGCGTTTCAAGCTCGTACGACCAAACAATAAGTTTGATCGCTACGAAACTTAAAATCCTATAATAATTTACTATTACGGATTCGATGAAATTGGTTTCGTCGGAATCCGAGATAGGTCCCAACAAGACTATTTTTACACGTTAATTAAAACGAGAAATTCCCAAAATCAATTTAATCACTTTTAAATTCAAATTTAAAAGTTAACAATTTTCATACTTGTTTAAAAAAAAATTAAATCAACTTTTGAAATTATTTTCATTCATATTAAATTCAAGATTCAGTTATTTAAACAATTTCAAAATTTTAAATTTAATAATTTAATTATCAAATAAATCATTATATTTGAAATATAAGTTATTTAACTTATGAAATTAACCTTTCAATATTTAAAAACAATTAAATATTCCAAATTCAAATTTTATCTTAAACCATTTTGTAAATTAAAATGTTTGTTCAAAATTTATACAACCAATGCTCTTACATTTAAATTCAAAGAGCACTTCATAAATCAAAGCCCTTGAATAATTCAATTACGGTGAATTCCAATATTAGAATTTCAATATTAGATTTCAAACGAATTTAGTTGTAAAATCAAATATTTTATTTCCAACTAAATAATTCAATATTCATTATTCAATTCTTGCTATTGATTACAACACATTAAATATATTAACTTCATTCTAACACAAATAATATCCTTAAATCCTTTCGAAATTAGTTGTTCAAACTTTTACTCGAGTTCATATTAAATAAACTACATAAATAAACACAAAATTTTCTTTTCAACCATTTTTATTCAAAATTTATATAAAATTAAATATTATTAAATGGTAAAAAATACGGGTCGTTACATTAATTTTCAAACTTTACAATTCATAAGGAGGGACATTGTTATTGACACTCCAAAATTTGTTAAGGAGGGGAATTTCAGCGGAGGTCTGTCGAGTTTATACCCTAAATTCGGCAGATCTCCTTCGAATTTAAGCTTGAAATTCGGTCATCCTCCACCGATCGTAGTGTAAAATGTTGGTTCGGCTTGGTTCGATGGAAGAACGTCAAATTTCATGTTTTTGGTTGTCTCCTCTAACAAATTTTGGTGTTTCAATAACAACACTCACAGGGAGGATAAAAAAATTTCATACTGAGATGTTGTAAAGGGATCATGTAAGGAGGCTATGTTGCAATCGGATTTGCAATTTGTGAAGACTCGTAACATTAATGGCAAAGTTAAAGGGTTCGTCTCTATTGAGACTATTCGGGAGGCGGAAGATGAGTGGAGTAATCATATTCTCCTTTATATAGTTGGGATTCGTCCTTATTTCAAAGCTTTTGAAGCTTTTACCAAGAGGGTTTGGAGGACTGAAGCAGAATTTTCAGTTCAGTCAAGACATAATGGATTCTATATTGTGAGATTTGGTTTAGACAAAGATTGTAATGCAGTGCTTGAGGGAGGTCCTTGGTATTTCAATAAACGATTAATTATGATGAGAAGACTATCCCCATCTATGAATAGGGACAGGGATTTGTTGACTTCAATGCCCATTTGTGAACGAATTTTGGGTTTAAACTTTTGCTTATTGGGGGCAAAAGCCTTAAGTGCATTGCTTAGCCCTGTTGGCAGGATGATTTGTATATATGAACCTACCAAGTGTAAAGGTCGTATTTCTTTTACTAGAGTTCTTGTAGATGTTGAAGCTAAGGTTGGGATGCCTAATAACGTCGAGGCAATTTCTAAGGGGATACTTTTAAACAGGAATTGGTATACGAGAACCCACCTCCGTTGTGTGAAAATTGTCAGTGTTTTAGCCACATTAAAGTTCAGTGCATGTTGGTTAAAACGTGGGTTCCAATTACCAAGACAGAAGATCGTTCCACCCTAGAGACAGATGGAGAGAAGAGTAGGTCAAAGACAAGCCAAAATGAAAACCAGATTCCTAACATAGTGCAACAGTCCCTGGAGTTAAGTATTCCAGATCAGCCAGAGGAAAATGTTTCAGATAAAGTGGAGCATGAGGACAGGGCTTTGGATAACATGGATAAAGCGGTGGAAGATCTTTTATTTATTAAAAGAGAGCTGCTGAAAGAAAATGAGTCAAAAGTAGCGAAGAATACATCCTCAGATAAGCGTTTGGAGGGGGCAATCAATACTTCTACTAAACAGAACCCTTGTACTGTCACCATCGGCATGGGAGCCAGTAGCTCGGTTCAACAGAAGTTTTAATCACCTACGACTCACCCTACTATTTTGAAGCATTGCTAATCAACATCGGACGTTCAAGCTATTGCTAAGATTGGTGCCACAGATGAGCCTAGTTTATGGGCCTTTTAATTCTGACATTCCTTCTGACATTTCTTGTGATGTTAATAAGGATATTGGTAATTTAAATAGTGCTAATAACGTTAATGTTGATATACAGGTTCAGGAGCAACCCTCGAGAGCGGAGTCCCAAAAATCTCATAAGGAGAACACATATGTAATGCAGGACCCTAATTTGGTTCCCCCGTTGGTTAAAGATGTTGATCCAGTTCTTAATGTAGAAAAGAAAGTCCAAGTGGATAAAATTGTTAAGAAAAATCCCAGATGGGCAGAGTTAGTGATCCAAGACAGTCATAATCAAGAGGATGCTTCAAGCAGCAGGAGGCTGCCTAGTTTTTACAAAAAATAATCATGTCAATTGCTTGTTGGAACGTGAGGATTTTCCATAAACCAAATAGACATTTGGAGTTGAGAAACCTTATTCATCTTTACTACAAATAACGAGAATTCATTGAATAGAAATTCAACCGTGTTTTTTTGAAATACCAGAAATACCCCTCATTATAATTATGGAAATCATTCACTCTATCTTTATTTTTACTACTGATAAAGAGAATTCATTGAATATATTTACTCAGTGTTTTTTTGAAATTCCAAATATATCCTTTTACACTTATAGAGAAATAGTATTCAAATATGGAAATATAGTCTGTTATTTTCCCCATAGAGAATTACAGTGTACGTTCACAAGATGAAGTATCTTTCATATTGTCCGTAATTTAGGTGGGAGTTAATCGGTCGAAGTCTCGCCGGATTCCGAGTTAGTATGAAGAAAATATTGCAGTCTGAACAAAAAAAATAGCGGCTTCTGCACTAGGCGGAGTTCAAATATGGAAATGTGTTATCCTGTTATTTTCTAAGTACAACTGTCAGTGCCCATGGAGAACTCCAGTGTGCATTCACAAGATGAAGTATCCGAGTGTTCCATATTGTCCGTAATTTAGGTGGGAGTTAATTGGTCGAAGTCTCACCGGATTCTGAATTAGTATGAAGAAGTTATTGCAGTTTGAACAAAAAAAATAGCGGCTTCTGCACTAGGCGGAGTTCAAATCTGAAGATGTGGTAAACTGTTATTTTCTAAGTACAACTATCAATTCCCATGGAGAACTACAGTGTGCGTTCAGAAGATGAAGTATCCGAGTGTTCCATATTGTCCGTAATTTAGATGGGAGTTAATCTGTCGAAGTCTCGCCGGATTCCGAGTTAGTATGAAGAAAATATAGCAGTCTAAATAAAAAAAATAGCGGCTTCTGCACTAGGCGGAGTTCAAATACGGAGATGTGGTAGCCTGTTATTTTCTAAGTACAACTGTCAGTCCCCATGGAGAACTACAATGTGCGTTCACAGGATGAAGTATCCAAGTGTTCCATATTGTCCGTAATTTAGGTGGGAGTTAATTAGTCGAAGTCTCGCCGGATTTCAAATTAGTATGAAAAAGTTATTGCAGTTTGAACAAAAAAAATAGCGGCTTCTGCACTAGACAGAGTTGAAATATGGGAATGTGGTAGCCTCTTATTTTCTAAGTACAACTGTCAGTCTCCATGGAGAACTACAGTGTGCTTTCACAAGATGAAGTATACGAGTGTTCTATATTGTCCGTAATTTAGGTGGGAGTTAATCGGTTGAAGTCTCGCCGGGTTCCGAATTAGTATGAAGAAGTTATTGCAGACTGAACAAAAAAAATAGCGGCTTCTGCACTAGGCGGAGTTCAAATATGGGGATGTGGTAGCATGTTATTTTCTAAGTAAACTATCAGTCCCCATGAAGAACTACAGTGTGCGTTCACAAGATGAAGTATCCGAGTGTACCATATTGTCTGTAATTTAGGTAGGTATTCATTGGTCGAAGTTTTGCCTGATTCCGAGTTAGTATGAAGAAGTTATTGCAGTCTGAACAAAAAAAATAGCGGTTTCTGCCTAGACGGCGTTCAAATGTAGGGATCTACTATCAAATCTACTTCCACATGTACAAATAAAAATGCATGCACATTGTGGTTAAATGCAGACCCACCTGGACGTGCATATGTACTCATAAATATAAAATTAGTTGTGTTGGAGTTTTGGAGAATAAATTGCAGAGGGCTGAATTAGTCAAGTTTGAAAAGGAATTAGATTCTAACTAGTGCATGGTTTCTAATGTTACTTGTTATTATAAGTGCCACATCTTAGTATTGATTGACTCAAATCTCTGGGCTTTTAATATTCTCAATTTAAGTGATCAATATACATTGTTGGGATTGTTTAACTCAAGAGGCATTAGATTCAATATTACTTTTGTTTATGTGCAAAATTTTGAAATGCTGAGAAGTAAACTCTGGTTCAACCTTGAGGAAGACGCTTTCAGTATTCATAGATAGAGTTTTTGCGAATTAGGATTGGATCAAGTTGTTTTCTCAAAAGCCAGCTGTGTATCTTTCTCTTTCGATTAGCGACCATAATGCTATCATGATTTCGTTAATGTACGTTCCTCCAGATAAGCCCAAACCTTTCAGATATATGAATCATTAGTATCTCTGTGAAGGATATATGCCTTTGGTGAATGATGGATGACATTTGGTGTTTGATGGGAGACCATTATTTGTTTTGCTTGCTAAGCAGAAAATTATTAAAAACAAGTGCGAACCCGTGCTTCGCACACGGGTTAGTGAAAGAAGTTGTATAAAACTAATAATTCAAAATATTGGAAAGCACTTTTTGCAACTGATTTATCATTTGTTATTAGTAGTTATCATTGAGTAGTAATGTACCATTGCGAGTATTTTCATTGGAAAGTGGTAAAATAAGGGTGCGTTAAATGTGACCAATAATAAATTTAATAAATTAATTAAAGTACCATTCTTGTGTGCAATAAATAGATAATTAATCATGGCTAAACATGGTATGTATAACTGCCCTTTCTAAATGGGGATTTTCACTTCAAGGGCTTATTTGTGTGGGTAATAAGTTTTAAGGACACTACTTTTAAAAAATTAGTTTTAAGGACATTTTACAGGAAAAAGATAAAAGAATTTATCATTTTCAGTTATACAGAAATAATGCTAAAAGGATTTATCATTTTCCTGTATAACTTAAAAAGATAAATGAATTTATCATTATCCTGTAAATTGTCCTTAAAACTAATTATTCAAAAGTGCTGTCCTTAAAACTAATTACCTTGAAAATAAAAGCCCTTCAACCTAATTTCCACTTTCTAAATAGTATATCTTAACTCTTAACTTAAATTTGAGTCATACACTAGAGAGCATAATAATAGAATATGCTTTGTAAACAGGAAAATAGAAGCAGTCTGCATTGCAATAGAAAAAAGGGAGTACATATACAGTTTAACATATGTTATTACTATAATAAAGAGTAAAGCTGTAATACCCCAAAATTTTGTGAAAAATTATTTTTGAAAAATGATTTAATTTTGAAATATTTAGATTTAAATATGGTGAAGTCTCTGGAATAAATAGTGTGCAGGTATATGTGTGCACGTGCACACTGAAATGGCACAAGGAAAAACTCCAGATTTCTTGGATTTAAAACAAGAATTAAAGGGCAATACAAACATGATTTGGCAACATGGTTGTTTGATTTCTGAAATTATATGGATCATCTTAGAAAATAAGAAAAGTAGGTTTTACTTTAAATCAGTAAACAAAATTTTATTTAAAACCCAGAAGAGAAAACTATGTATATTAGTAAACCTGTATACATATAGGTACATATGCTTCTGAAATTAAAAAGAAATTAAAATAAGCTTAGATAAAATATGTGTACAAATATATATATATATATTTTTAAGCACTGAAAAGTATATATATATATATAAGCAAGCAAAAAACTATGACATTAAAATGACATGAAATGTGATACAAGTTAATGAGCTTGTATAGGCAAAAATAGCAAAGGGGATTTTCAGAAATAATTAAAATAAAAATAGGATAGTCACACTTTTAACATGACTAGGAGAGTGGCCATTTTCTGAAAAGTAAAAGAAAGAAAATGCAGCCTTTAAATTGGTTAATATGGCCGGGGTATTATGAATGAAAAATGCATGATGCTAGCCAGGACAGAAATGGAATTCTGTTTCAACAAAACCCTAGAGGAAAAAAAAAATGCTTATAAATAGGCAGTTTAGCCAGTAGAATCATTTTACCCCGAGCTGCACAAAAATAAGAAAAGAAGGAAAATATTGGAAGAAAGGAGAGAACACTCCCAACAAGAATTTTCTGGATTAAACATTTAGGTGAGTAATCTCACTAAGTTCATGGCATTAAGACCTGAGATGAGGCAGCCACTTTTTATTTCCATTTATATATATTTCTGGTTTTGATGTATATGATTTCATCAATGCTTTTGGAGGTTTTATTTTAAATCTGATATGATTTGATATGGATGATTTTGGATGATCTTTGATTGGTTGAGACATTTGTCTTTGGATGAGTATCATACTGATTTATTTATACTCACAAATGTTAAAGTTTAGGATCTTCAAAATTATATAGAGAATACTCTCAGCTGTTATAGATCTATGGCATGGAAACTTTATAAAAATGATTAGAGCTGCATTATACCTGGTATAAGTGCTGAGGCTTGAAAAGAAAAATGTTAAGGGTGCAATAGAAATTTTCTAAGTGCTGAGCCCTTAACCAAATCAAAAAAAAAGAGAAACCCACAAGCTAAAATTATGATTGAACCAGATCTTGAATCTGAATCAATCATAAAGGCTTGCAGATCAATATAACATGCCATGCCTCTTTTACAGTTGAAAATATTCTCATATTTTACTAAGATCAAGACATATTGACCCCATTTAGGAAATAACTGTCTGATTATTTCTGAGGAGAATTATGCTAGAGGAAATTATGGATGTTTCCATGTTTGCAGTGATATGTTCACTTAGCATATTTGATGATAGGATTTAAGACTATACACTAGTAATTAAACTAGGGAAGGGAAGGCCAAGAAAGCTGCTGGAATGCTTGTCATATTTGAAGTATGCAAGTTGGCACATGGTTTGTTTAAGCCCTGAGATCTTTGTGCAATGATGTGAATTAGTTCATTGCAATGTGTCCCAGTGATTCCTTAATAGCAGATGAGGCAGGAATTTAAATAGAATATTACAACCTGTAAATGAAGAAATAGGAATGTGGATATTTCTTAGGTTGAATGGTATGGAACCAAGATGTTTCCAGTGAATGCAATTGTTGCAATAGATAATTATGTTTGCATGATTAAGTGTGCAAGTGTAAGAATGATAAATGAATATATCATACTTGAATCAACTTAGTTATACTATGTTAAAGTAACTGATTGCAGAAATTAGCTTAAATAACAAGTTAGTACCCTTATATTCTCTATTGCTTAATATCATGAATGAATTGACGTTACTCATACCAGATCATAGATCTGACCCTTGTTTGCTCATGGCATATGGGGTGTCTCATTTTAAAATGAGGCAGCCACTTATGTTCTTTCAGGTAACCCAAGCACTAAGTAAAAAATGAAGTAATGGCTGTTATGGAGGAGTGAATGAACATGCTAGCTAGTTTCAATAAGAGTTTAAATTGATTATATCTGCATGTATTCAGGAAAATTTTATGTTTCTAAGATTTCCAGTCATGTAATGAATTCTATTATGGTTAGATGAACTAGTTGTATCATGCTAAATATACTGTTATGCTTTAAGGTTTAAAATCTCAAGGGAAAAATCTGAGTGGGAAACAATGAAATGATTTTAATTATTGATATGGATGTTTGGAGGAGAAGCATGCATATGTAGTTGAGCTACTATTTTGTATAATTTATATTATGCATTAGTAATCTTGAGACATAACAGAGCACTGAGTTTTAGAATAAAATCTGGATTTAGCAAAAAGAAAACTTAACAGGATTTTATTATCTTTTGCTGAAATGCTTTGTAATTAAGTTTGAATTCATTTCTGAATTGTATTGAGAAGAGTAAGATGTTTTCCTAAAAGCTTTAAACAGAATGCAATGAATTTGAACTAGTGTGGCAGATACAGGATTCATGAGTTAACCAGCTTCAATTAAATGAAGCATTGGTTGATCATGATAGATTGAATTCTGAAAATAAAAATGCATTTCAAAGCTTAGTACATTAGCAATTGATTCACCCAGTTTTCTGGAAAATGAGCAGAAATATTGACATGTACATGTATATCTGTGTACATGTTGATATTTGAGCAAAAATATGATCATAAATTCTTAAAACAGTTGTAGGAATGGGATACAAAAATAGTAAAGTAAGAAGGATTGTTTTGTATGTTGGGTTATAGGCAAAAATTAAACATATATGTACAATTATAGGTAGGTATCATATTTCTAACCTTTCAAAAAAAAAAAGAAGAAAACCAAAAATTGTGTTTGAACCGACCTGCATGGTACTCGAACTCGTGACCTCTTGTGTATAAGTTAGGCGCGTTTCCATTACGCCTAGATGTTGCTTGTGTTCACTTAGGATCCACTTTCTTTTATACTGAATCTAATATTATCCAGACTTTAAACACAATCATCTACATTAAAAAGCTTGATTACTACTGAATATTACTTGAACATTTCTTGATCCTAATGACAGACTAAAGTACATGTTTCTAGTGGATTTCATGGCCAAAAATCTGAATACAATAATGTATCTGAATTACTAAATCTCTAAATCAAACAGGATGTTATTGAACAAAAAAAAAATAAAGTATATACTCTGAATTTAAACAAGAAGAACACATACATCTTCATATGTATGTGTATGTTATTAGATATGCACTGATATATTTATATTGGTAAGTTATTTTGATCCTGGATATATTTTGGTTATTGGAAAAAGAAAATGACCTTGGAAAATATGTTTGTAATGAATGATATATCAATATATCATCTCATAGCAAAAAAAAAAATCCTTATGAAATTAGGGTGGAAATAGGAGGGTCATTTCAGTTGGTATCAGAGCTATGTTATTCAACATAGTAGAAGTAAGGATCAGGTTCTTAGATAGAAATAAAAATTAAAAGGAACTAAATACCAAACTAACCAGCTATGTAAATTATTATTAGCAAACTATGGTAGGAAGACCACCAAATCAGGGAGCAGGATCTTCCCATGCACCACCAATGGTCAATCTGCAAGACTTGGTGAGAGCATTCAGGGATGGGGCAGGACAAAGGCAAGAAAATCCCTATGAAGAACTCTCAAAACTGCTTAAGACATATACTCATTTAGGAGGCAAAAGCTTTGAAGGGACAGAGAGTATCATGGAAATTCAAACATGGTTGAGAACATTGGAAAGAATTTTCAATGACATGCAACTTGATGATCAAAGAAAGAGGCAAGTGGCTTCAAGACAGCTAAAAGGAGTAGCTTTAGGCTGGTGGGAAGTAATCATTGCAGGAAGGAATGAGAATGAAATCACTTGGAATCAATTCAAAGAGATGTTGGAGGCAAGGTTTGTACCAGCATCAGCAAAGACTACCTTGCTAGAAGAATTCATTAGGCTTAGACAAGGAACCATGACTGTCACAGAATACACTCAAAAGTTTGAGGGACTTTCCACATATGGAGCAATGCTTGTGGCAGATGAAGCATCTAAAAATGATAGGTACATAAAAGGTCTAAACCCAGGACTTAGCAGAGCTATGTTACCTTATGCAGACAAGACTTTTGATCATGTGATAGACTTAGCTTTGAGGTTGGAGCAGCATGACAAGGAAAGGGAGAAGTTCAGAAATTTTAAGAGCAATAATAACAAGAAAGGTAAGGGGAGGTATCACCCTTATGATAAGAAGAAAGAAGAGGCTAGTAACAAAAGCACTGGAGATGTCAAAGCTAAGGAAGACAAGAAGAAAATTGTGTGCCATCAGTGTGGAAAGGAAGGGCATATCAAACCAAAATGTCCAGAGTTGAAAGGAGGAGCTTTCAAATGCTATCTATGTGGGAAAGAGGGACATATGAAGAGGAATTGTCCTGAGTATAAACAGCAAGGCAAATTGGCAAATTTGGAAGGAAAAGGCAAAGCCACAGTGGAAAGTAACACTGTAAACCATAGCCAAGTGGAAGGTACATTACTTATTTGTACCATACCCATAACAGTAGTGTATGATACTGGGGCAACTCACTCCTTAATTTCTTATGAATTGGTTAAAGTGCTAAAACTGAATTGCATATTAGTTGAAACCCCATTGCATATACACAGTCCATTGGGGAGTTCTAGTGTTTTAAATATGATTTGTGTGGATGTGGAGTTAAACATAGGAGGAAATATTTTTATTTCCAATTTATATGTTTTGAATTACCCAAATATAGGTGTTATATTGGGGGTAGACTGGTTAAGGCAATTTAAAGCCATAATTAATTTAGACTCATCCACCATATCATTGCAAAATTCTAGAGGCCAGAGAATCATAGTTTTATGTGAGGTAGCTAAGGAAGGAAAACTATATCATTTAGTTGACTTAGAAAAAGATCTGAGTGAACTAACCATTGAAGAAAATTCCCATAGTTAATGAATACTTGGATGTGTTTGGGGAAGTTAAGGGTGTTCCACACCACAGACCAGTTGAGTTCCAAATTAATCTCATTCCAGGAGCAAGTCCAATAATTAAGAAACCTTATAGAATGGGGCCAAGTGAACTGAAGGAATTGAAAAATCAGTTGGAAGAATTAGAAGGCAAGGGGTTTATAAGGCCAAGCAATTCCTGCTGGGGTTCTCCAGTAGTGTTTGTAAGAAAACATGATGGTACCTTGAGAATGTGCATAGATTACAGAGAACTAAACAAAGTAACCATCAAGAATAAATACCCATTGCCTAGGATAGATGATCTCTTTGACCAACTCAGTGAAGCTAAAATATTTTCTAGGCTAGACTTAGCATCAGGATTCCATCAAATGAAGGTTGAAGACTCAAGTGTTAAGTACACTGCATTTAACACAAGATATGGCTTATATGAATTTTTGGTTATGCCATTTGGTTTGACAAATGCTCCTTCATATTTTGTTGATTTGATGAATAGAATATTTAGAGATTATCTAGACAAATTTGTACTGATTTTTATTGATGACATTTTGATTTATTCCAAGACAGTGGAAGAGCATAAAAATCATTTGCATTTAGTTTTGTCAAGACTAAGGGAAAATGATTTAAAGGCAAAATTTTCAAAATGTGCATTTTGGAAAGAAGAAGTGCATTTCCTTGGGCATGTCATTTCTGCCAAAGGAATATCAGTAAACCCTAACAAGGTAGTGGCAATCCAAGCATGGAAAAGGCCTAGTACCATCAGTGAGATCAGATCATTTATGGGGATGGCAGGATATTATAGGAGATTCATAAAAGATTTCTCAAAAATATCATCACCACTTACCAATTTAACTAGAAAGAACCAAGCCTTTGTATGGACAGAAAAATGTGAGCAAGCTTTTATCAAAATAAAGGAAGCTCTGATAAATGCACCAGTGTTGAGAGTGCCAGAAGGAAATGAAAATTTGGTTGTGTACACTGATGCAAGTGGCTCTGGGTTAGGGGCTGTGTTGATGCAGCAAGACCAGGTGGTAGCCTATGCATCTAGGCAATTAAAGCCACATGAAACCAGGTATGCAACCCATGACCTTGAACTAGCAGCAGTTGTGTATGCTTTGAAACTTTGGAGACATTATTTGTTAGGTGCTAAATTCATTTTGTACACTGATCATAAGGCACTGAAATATTTATTCTCACAAAAAGATTTGAACATGAGGCAACATAGATGGGTAGAATTCCTAGCTGCCTATGATCTAGACATACTGTATACACCAGGCAAGGCAAATAAAGTTGCAGATGCCTTGAGTAGACAACATGCCAAAGTAGCCATGTTGATGATGGAAGAGTTTAGGGATTTGTCTATACTTACTGATTTGGAAATTGAGGAAAGTAGTGAGGAACAAATGATGCCCATTGAAGAAGGTGAAGGTAAAGGGAAATTAAGTATGATATCTCTGCAATCAGATTTACTTCTTAAGATTGGGCAAATGCAGGAACAAGACCTAAACATGGTGGAAAAGAAAATGCTCATATCAAAAGGGGAGGAAGTAATAAATTATCAAGTTGATAAAAATGGGTATTTGAGGAATAAAAACAGGATATGTGTTCCAGAAAATATAGAATTGAAAGAGGAAATATTAAATGAGTACCATAGGAGTAAGTACTCCATACACCCAGGTAGCACCAAGATGTATCAAAATTTGAAAAGAAATCTTTGGTGGAAGGGGATGAAGTCAGATGTGGCCAGATATGTTGCAAGGTGCATGACTTGCCAACAAGTCAAGGCAGAGACACAAAAGCCATCAGGACTATTGCAACCCCTTAGCATACCACAGTGGAAGTGGGAGGATATATCTATGGATTTCATAAATGGTCTGCCTAGATCTAAGAAGGGAAACACAAGTATATGGGTAATTGTGGATAGGCTAACTAAGGTAGCACATTTTATCCCAGTTAGAGCAGAAAGAAATGCTCCAAAATTGGCTCAAATATTCATGAAAGAGGTAGTAAGGTTGCATGGCATACCTAAAACCATTGTGAGTGATAGGGATACCATCTTCACCTCAAGGTTTTGGAAAAGTTTTCAAGAGGCTATGGGGAGTGAATTGTGCTTAAGCACTGCCTACCATCCACAATCAGATGGTCAAACTGAGGTGGTGAACAAAGTCTTAGAGGATTTGTTGAGAGCATGTACACTGGACTTTGGAGGCAACTGGGAAGACCACCTCCATCTAGCTGAATTCACATACAATAACAGTTACCAAAGCACCATAGGGATGGCACCATTTGAAGCCTTATATGGCAAGCCTTGTTTATCACCTATATGCTGGGTAGAAACTGGAGAGAGGGCTGTTCTTGGACCTGAATATGTTAAAGAAACTACAGAGAGAATTGGGTTAATAAGAAAAAGAATAGCAGCAGCTCAAGATAGGCAAAAGAAATTTGCAGATAGGAAGAGAAAGCAAGTGGAATATGAAGTGGGAGACTTTGTTTTCATCAAGATTTCACCTATGAAGAAAGTCATGAGATTTGGCAAGCAAGGTAAGCTTACACCAAGGTATGTTGGACCCTATAAAATTCTGGAAAGAATTGGTTCATTGGCTTACAAATTAGAACTACCAGAGGAGATGAAAGCAATGCATAATGTTTTTCATGTGTCCCAACTTAGAAAATGGGTACATGATAAGGAAGACATTTTGGAAGAGCCTACCAAAATTCAAATAAATCCTGACTTGGTTTATGAAAAAGAACCAGTAGGGATTGTAGCCAAGGAAGAAAAGAAATTAAGGAGCAAAACTTTGAAACTAGTTAAGATCCAGTGGAGTAGTGATCCTAATGACTGCACATGGGAGTTAGAGGATAAGATTAGAATGGATTATCCTAAGCTTTTTGCAAATTAAAAGGTAATAATTTTTTTTTTTTCTGGAAAAATTATTTGTTATGCATGGTTGATATGGTTGAATTTGTTTGCTTATGCATATGTTTGATAAGTTTTCAGAAAAGAAAAAGATGCTCACTATAAATGTTAGAAAAATTGTGAGGACACAATTCCTAAAAGGAAGGGTGAATGTAATACCCCAAAATTTTGTGAAAAATTATTTTTGAAAAATGATTTAATTTTGAAATATTTAGATTTAAATATGGTGAAGTCTCTGGAATAAATAGTGTGCAGGTATATGTGTGCACGTGCACACTGAAATGGCACAAGGAAAAACTCCAGATTTCTTGGATTTAAAACAAGAATTAAAGGGCAATACAAACATGATTTGGCAACATGGTTGTTTGATTTCTGAAATTATATGGATCATCTTAGAAAATAAGAAAAGTAGGTTTTACTTTAAATCAGTAAACAAAATTTTATTTAAAACCCAGAAGAGAAAACTATGTATATTAGTAAACCTGTATACATATAGGTACATATGCTTCTGAAATTAAAAAGAAATTAAAATAAGCTTAGATAAAATATGTGTACAAATATATATATATATATATTTTTAAGCACTGAAAAGTATATATATATATATAAGCAAGCAAAAAACTATGACATTAAAATGACATGAAATGTGATACAAGTTAATGAGCTTGTATAGGCAAAAATAGCAAAGGGGATTTTCAGAAATAATTAAAATAAAAATAGGATAGTCACACTTTTAACATGACTAGGAGAGTGGCCATTTTCTGAAAAGTAAAAGAAAGAAAATGCAGCCTTTAAATTGGTTAATATGGCCGGGGTATTATGAATGAAAAATGCATGATGCTAGCCAGGACAGAAATGGAATTCTGTTTCAACAAAACCCTAGAGGAAAAAAAAAATGCTTATAAATAGGCAGTTTAGCCAGTAGAATCATTTTACCCCGAGCTGCACAAAAATAAGAAAAGAAGGAAAATATTGGAAGAAAGGAGAGAACACTCCCAACAAGAATTTTCTGGATTAAACATTTAGGTGAGTAATCTCACTAAGTTCATGGCATTAAGACCTGAGATGAGGCAGCCACTTTTTATTTCCATTTATATATATTTCTGGTTTTGATGTATATGATTTCATCAATGCTTTTGGAGGTTTTATTTTAAATCTGATATGATTTGATATGGATGATTTTGGATGATCTTTGATTGGTTGAGACATTTGTCTTTGGATGAGTATCATACTGATTTATTTATACTCACAAATGTTAAAGTTTAGGATCTTCAAAATTATATAGAGAATACTCTCAGCTGTTATAGATCTATGGCATGGAAACTTTATAAAAATGATTAGAGCTGCATTATACCTGGTATAAGTGCTGAGGCTTGAAAAGAAAAATGTTAAGGGTGCAATAGAAATTTTCTAAGTGCTGAGCCCTTAACCAAATCAAAAAAAAAGAGAAACCCACAAGCTAAAATTATGATTGAACCAGATCTTGAATCTGAATCAATCATAAAGGCTTGCAGATCAATATAACATGCCATGCCTCTTTTACAGTTGAAAATATTCTCATATTTTACTAAGATCAAGACATATTGACCCCATTTAGGAAATAACTGTCTGATTATTTCTGAGGAGAATTATGCTAGAGGAAATTATGGATGTTTCCATGTTTGCAGTGATATGTTCACTTAGCATATTTGATGATAGGATTTAAGACTATACACTAGTAATTAAACTAGGGAAGGGAAGGCCAAGAAAGCTGCTGGAATGCTTGTCATATTTGAAGTATGCAAGTTGGCACATGGTTTGTTTAAGCCCTGAGATCTTTGTGCAATGATGTGAATTAGTTCATTGCAATGTGTCCCAGTGATTCCTTAATAGCAGATGAGGCAGGAATTTAAATAGAATATTACAACCTGTAAATGAAGAAATAGGAATGTGGATATTTCTTAGGTTGAATGGTATGGAACCAAGATGTTTCCAGTGAATGCAATTGTTGCAATAGATAATTATGTTTGCATGATTAAGTGTGCAAGTGTAAGAATGATAAATGAATATATCATACTTGAATCAACTTAGTTATACTATGTTAAAGTAACTGATTGCAGAAATTAGCTTAAATAACAAGTTAGTACCCTTATATTCTCTATTGCTTAATATCATGAATGAATTGACGTTACTCATACCAGATCATAGATCTGACCCTTGTTTGCTCATGGCATATGGGGTGTCTCATTTTAAAATGAGGCAGCCACTTATGTTCTTTCAGGTAACCCAGGCACTAAGTAAAAAATGAAGTAATGGCTGTTATGGAGGAGTGAATGAACATGCTAGCTAGTTTCAATAAGAGTTTAAATTGATTATATCTGCATGTATTCAGGAAAATTTTATGTTTCTAAGATTTCCAGTCATGTAATGAATTCTATTATGGTTAGATGAACTAGTTGTATCATGCTAAATATACTGTTATGCTTTAAGGTTTAAAATCTCAAGGGAAAAATCTGAGTGGGAAACAATGAAATGATTTTAATTATTGATATGGATGTTTGGAGGAGAAGCATGCATATGTAGTTGAGCTACTGTTTTGTATAATTTATATTATGCATTAGTAATCTTGAGACATAACAGAGCACTGAGTTTTAGAATAAAATCTGGATTTAGCAAAAAGAAAACTTAACAGGATTTTATTATCTTTTGCTGAAATGCTTTGTAATTAAGTTTGAATTCATTTCTGAATTGTATTGAGAAGAGTAAGATGTTTTCCTAAAAGCTTTAAACAGAATGCAATGAATTTGAACTAGTGTGGCAGATACAGGATTCATGAGTTAACCAGCTTCAATTAAATGAAGCATTGGTTGATCATGATAGATTGAATTCTGAAAATAAAAATGCATTTCAAAGCTTAGTACATTAGCAATTGATTCACCCAGTTTTCTGGAAAATGAGCAGAAATATTGACATGTACATGTATATCTGTGTACATGTTGATATTTGAGCAAAAATATGATCATAAATTCTTAAAACAGTTGTAGGAATGGGATACAAAAATAGTAAAGTAAGAAGGATTGTTTTGTATGTTGGGTTATAGGCAAAAATTAAACATATATGTACAATTATAGGTAGGTATCATATTTCTAACCTTTCAAAAAAAAAAAGAAGAAAACCAAAAATTGTGTTTGAACCGACCTGCATGGTACTCGAACTCGTGACCTCTTGTGTATAAGTTAGGCGCGTTTCCATTACGCCTAGATGTTGCTTGTGTTCACTTAGGATCCACTTTCTTTTATACTGAATCTAATATTATCCAGACTTTAAACACAATCATCTACATTAAAAAGCTTGATTACTACTGAATATTACTTGAACATTTCTTGATCCTAATGACAGACTAAAGTACATGTTTCTAGTGGATTTCATGGCCAAAAATCTGAATACAATAATGTATCTGAATTACTAAATCTCTAAATCAAACAGGATGTTATTGAACAAAAAAAAAATAAAGTATATACTCTGAATTTAAACAAGAAGAACACATACATCTTCATATGTATGTGTATGTTATTAGATATGCACTGATATATTTATATTGGTAAGTTATTTTGATCCTGGATATATTTTGGTTATTGGAAAAAGAAAATGACCTTGGAAAATATGTTTGTAATGAATGATATATCAATATATCATCTCATAGCAAAAAAAAACATCCTTATGAAATTAGGGTGGAAATAGGAGGGTCATTTCAAAAGCTGATTGCTTTCTGATTTAAAGTTGTCCACGAGAAATGAACTTTATGATAGACTTATGTTAATAAAAGATCAATCAATATTTTGTTTCAATACTAAATAACAGTAAAAGAAACGTATAACAAAAAGCATATAATTATTCAATTGATTTGTCTAATGCAGTAAGACTAACATTGCATCTCAAGTCATGATATTTTTTTGGCAGTGTCTTTCTTTTTATGCTTTCTGGTCCTTCAACTTCCTCAAACCTCTCTTATTCTGCATAATGCTTAACGCTCTGCTTTCATTAGTGAGTTCTCTCACCATCACATATCATGATTGAACTACACAATCTGCTAGGCATTTTTTCATCCGGGGTCTGCTACATATAATTAGCAATAGTCACCATACACCCAACCATTTCAGCAGTAATAAGGTAGCAGCTATGTCACTGTCTCCAACATCAATTTCAGCCTCGAATGGTATCTATATTACTGCTAATTTAATAAGACATGCAATTAAATATGTTTTAGTTCGTATTAAATAAATCTTGTCATGTCTCATCGAAAAATCTATTGAACTAACATATGTATATATCAATTAATAAGATGAAATAAATTACTTCGTTAAACATGAAAATTAAAATAGTAATTTATTTAAAAGTAGATCAAATACTAAGAAATCATGTATCATAAGACCATGTTTGTCGATGCTCTGGTCATGGTCATGGTCTTGAGAAGCACCAGAAAGGTTGATAGAAGGAATTTAATATAGATTGTGTTTTTTGCCAACAATGTATAATCCCCATCTAGTGAGACATTTATAGGTGATGCTGAAATATATATGGAATGAAATGTTCTTACACAAAATCATTCAAATACAAATATTTAAGGCTATAAATAAATATAATAATACATCTGCAATAAAAAGACACCATAGTTTTGTTTTATTTCATGGTATATTTTTGATCGATATGAGCAATCTTTGAATACAATTTATTACTCAATAATAATGGAGTAACAATGGAAATAAAGTATGATATAACAATTTTAAAGATCAAAGGGGTGATTGTATAAGTAAATTTTTTTTAACATACCATTAAAAGCCATAACATAACATTGAGCTATCATCCCTTTTGTAATCCAGTCATTTAGATATTGCATTTAATTAGAAAAAATTCTTTCCTATTATTTATTCTACCCCTTTTGATAATCCAATCATTTAAATATTACATATAATTAAAACAAACTCTTTCCTATTATTTATTCCACCCTTATGCATGACTCTTTATTGCATCTAATTAGATCAAAGGGTTTATACCGCTTCAACAATGAATGACCCTTTATTGCCAACTCTCATAATCTGTTAATTACAAAAGAAATTATCATTCTCCATCTCTATTTTTTTCAAATTCATGTCAGTCATTTTTTCTTCGTCAAATCCTCATGATCCAACTCACTATCCATGTGTTTCCCATACAAATAGAAAAGAGTTATTATACAAATGCATGAGTGATTTTTTCTGTAAAAAGTTGAGCATAGTTACACAAACAATGTATGAATTAAACATAGCCAAGGTTAATGCTAAAAATATTCATTCACTGACGCATACGTGCTGTGTCTTGGGACTGCATTCCACTTATACCACCGCATCATTTGCTTTTTAGATTCATTAATTACCCCGAGGCATATTTATAGGAAATGTTTAAAGTACCTTTTCAATCGAACAACAAATGAGAAATGTAGCAAAATAGCTAATCATATAATAAGTTTATTGTCTCTAACATTCCCATGTAAAGAGGATGTGCTTGATAAGCGGAAGAACGGATCTTCTGAAGTTGGTCATGAGAGATCAAAGAAGAAAGCAACGTGCATAAGTCTTTGCAGGCTGCAGAGTTCGGTCGTTGTTCGAACTGGAATCCTTATCAAAATGTTAGGTGCCACATGGTGACATAGGGTGGAAGGAGAGTTGAGATGGTTCATGGAGACGTTTGTTATCATTATGGAGATTGATAGGTCCTACTTTGAGTAAGAGGATGTAGGTGGAGTTGATAGGCTTGCGGAAAAATATAGTATCAAGGTGGAGATTGTAAGATTTGGTGATACAATATTTTCAATTGCAGATAATTTGAAAGATAGTGTTGATTTAAAGTGATACAATTTTTCTAATGATAGAAGATTTGAAAGATATTTAAGTAATTACTCAAATATATATTGCCTCTTTTATAGCATTAAAGATAGTAATAAATTACCTATATGAGAAGAATTAGGAGATTGAGGGTAATCAATTAATTCTCTAATTAATTGACTAAAGAAGAAATCTTATCAAGTGCATGTAAATTAGGGAAAACGGGAAAATCAAATGGATATACGTTTCCTATATGAATAGGAAAATTAATGAGGCATTGATTTATGACCATAAATCAATTACTTCAATCCCAAATAATAATCTATATACAATGGCAAAGATTAGCATGAGTAGAATATATCTCTCTTAGTTGTATTTCTTGTTTTTCTTCTCCATTATCAATTTTGTAAAAAAAATTTCCTTTTAGAAAGTAATAAAATCTTCTCTCTCCAAGTGGATGTATACTACGTAGTGAAACCACTATAAATCCCATGTGTTATTTTCTTTTATTGCTTGATTTGTGATTACCTTTGCCTGGTGACTATCTGTTGTTTGTATTCCCTCAGCATCAATCCGGTTCTATTTGTTTTTCCGCAAGGTTGGTTTTTTATTCCTAAGGCGACCTTGATGGATTTTTGCCCAACAGAGCATACACCAATAGTTGAACAATAAGACTCACAGATAAGCATATGGAAGAAACAATAAAATTTAAAATTGTTCATTATATATTCCACTTACTTTCTTATTTAAGACAACATTGATATTTGCTTTCATTATTAAAAATCTCAAGCATGTCATGATGTTATAATATATACAGCCGTTGTTAAATTGCTGATAGCTCCATAAAGTCAACTTATTCCTTGAATTAATAACGATGATGCAAGTTACATTTGTCCAAATGAAATGTTATATCTTTAAAGAATGGACAACAATCCCCATGTGTATCATAATAATGGTACTGCATCAGAACTAAGAAAAAAGGGCAACGTATTACTTTTTGTAAGAAAAATAATATATTAAAACCAACTGGCTGTATGTAAGATAAGAACCTAGACACTGTTTTTGCTAAATCCAATGCTTAAAGTTATAAAAAAAATTACATCTGATTTGGTACTAAAGTACAAAGTACTATGACGTGTATGTGTAATATTGTAAATTTTAATATAAATATTCATAGTTGTTATCCCCTACCAACCTCCATAAATGTAGTGCCAGAATCGTAGATTGATTACCCAGTAAAATCCAAGAAAAGGTTGAAATTACCTAAACATTTTGGCCTAGAAGTTCTTCTGGTGGCCTTTTTATCTCTAGAAAGATGTTCAATCTGAAGCTCATAACTTGGTTTGAAACATAGGAACCATTGTCGCATTTTACAAAGTGTCATTGGCATTGATTAACAACAGTAATATTTGTAGAAAAAGAAATACATGAGCAATGCTACGTAGAATGACAGACAGTGTTATCTAATAGAAAAGTGAACAAAAAGTATAGATGGATGAGCAGGAAAATCTGATGTCTTAAAACGTACGTTATAACAATTTGACTCAAAAGTAACATTCTAAAATAGAAACAGTATGCTATTGAAATGATTTTTTAACATATATAGCCCTTGAAAATATTAATCAACTTATTGTAGGTTTAAACTATAGGAAACAATATTAAATTTATTAATTACATCATGATAATAACAGGAAAGTTCAAATTCTCTTCAAGTGAAATAGCATATCTAAGCTTCGTTTGATACAGTGGGGTGAAACCCTAAGCCAAAGGAATAATTACAAAATTAGCAGAGTTTATTTCAAACATTGAAGGTAACTTATTTCTAATCAGACATAGGACAATAAGTATATTTAGTAAATTTACCTTTTTACTGATTTCCAACCATTGTATAAATTTAGTTTTATCCATAATATTATTGGCATGACATTGGAATAAAATCAACATCAGTTGGTAATTGTAACGCCCCACCTCTATGCTCATAATAACAAAGAGTATTAAAGGAAATACTGTCTATTATTACGAAGAATAAGGCTGGATAGGAGCGACCATCCGTAATTGGCCTTACACTAATATTGGTTATCTCGATAGGAGTGGTATATACTTTTTATTTTTCTTCTATTATTTATTTATTCCCATCGACACACCCAATACTAGTATAAAACGAACTACGATGGTTCATAATAGTTTAGGACATTAGATATAACAATAACACAGATAATATAAATGTGGAACACAGATAAAAACAAAAGTCTCATATATATATATATATATAACTGATGTCAGTTAATACATAGTTGACACGAGACATATGATACAACTACAACTGTCGACTCTAGAAGTTATATATACAAGTACATTATCGACTAATATACATGAATACATATCGTTCTATACAATGACCCGACTACTATAAAATGACACTGACAACTTCAGAAGATATGAAAAGTCTTCAAATCCTGAACAGCAACTCAAAGAAGGAAATCTACTACCTGAAATAACTCGGGTCTGACCCGAGTATTACATTCAAAAGAAAATAATACCCAGGTCAGTCTAATTCAAACCAGTTTATTAGTGCATATAGGCAGTAATAATTTAAATAGACGACAGACACAATAATTCCAGTCTATCCGATTCTTTAAACAAAGAAACCGGACAACGGTCAATATAACACTTAACTGTGTTTAACAAAAATCAGCAGATTTAAATTATGAACAGAGATAAATAAACAATTTATCAAATCGACTAAATCAATTTAAAACTGTCAAATCTGATAGGGCTGCAGTACACGCACGCGTGTACTGCCTCGCCACTATCGTAGGAGATACACAAAAGCTCAGCGAAAGTCACAAATGATCACAAGGTCAAACCCTGAATCCGGGTTCAACACAAATGCGATAACAACACAAATGACTAAATTGTAACTGCGTGCAAACAGCCTCAAAACCCGAATGAACGAATTGCAACATAAATATAGTACTGTAAACTGGACAGTATTAACATCATAATCATACGCAGTAATAACCATCATGGCATCAACTCGAAACAATGAACCAACAAACCAAGCTCACCTAATTCGAGCAAATGGAAACTTCCAAAATGTCAGACTCGAAACAGAGACAAGTACAACCAGTGCCCAAGTTTATATGCAAATAATAGTGCAGTTATGTACAATAGCATAGGACCAGAGCCATGCAAGAGAGACCATACAACTAAGACTTTACGGTGCACTAAGTAAGTGGCGATATCATGAAGCTCCAACCAAGTAATTATTGGATATGTACACAAGGATGTACAAAACCAACTGTACATGGCAAAATGCATCAAAGGTGAACAAAGAAATGGCACAGGCATGTGCAGGTCTGAAACTACAAGGACAATGATAGCATTTTCATGCAATACTAGTTAAATGTGAGCAATGTGCCCGGCAACACTTCAAGTGGACTAATGCAGAATGTATAATACATCAAGACCAAATGCAATTGCAATATGGACCTGTCAGTATACAAGTAATACTGTCTCAAGGTAAATAGGCAGTGCCACTAAAACAGGCATAACTACAAATTATAAAGTGACACAAGGATGAACAGTCGACAAGTGTAAACTGCACCTAAGACAGCAACTACGTGAAGACCCGACCACATATTTTAATTACCATGGTGTGTATGTCACTTAGGCCAAGATTCAAGTGTCAACCAAACTACAAATTCAAGTGCAAACTGTACCACATGAACCACAATTCTTACATAAGTATATTCTCAATTACACCAATCAGTAAAGAATACATTGATATCGGAAGCATATCGAAGTAAACAAGAAATTCTCGATTCCAAAACTGACAGAAAACAATGTACGAACCGGTCGTAAATCATCAACAACAACCCAAGTCGAACGAAATTACTTCGTCAAATCAAGTAACGGCCAAGGCCAACTTTAACACATTTTTAAGTGATCGAAATAGCAGGTAACACAAAATCATCTTATTTACAACTGGCCAACATGGAATACAAAACTACGGTCAACGACCTAAGTCGAGAAGAACGACAAAGCCCAACTAAAAAGAAACGACATTATCAAAATTCAAAGCCGAAGGCAGGAATAAACTCGAGAATTCGAAGATTACGAACTCCATATACATCATCGACAAATTAATCCAAAACCACAGATCACAAGTTCGAAAATCGAACAAAACCAGAATCATCATAAAATCAGGGAAAGTAAAAGGGGCAACATGAATCGAAATCAAACATTCCCAGCACAAGACAAAAATCGAACTGCCTTAATCACTGTATATCGAATTAGATGTGAGGGAATTAACCACTCACCTTTGTCACGAATTTGAGTAGCCGCGTTCAAACTGAAGAAATTGACGCCGAGCGCTCTCGAGATCGAGCGAAGCAAGGGACGAGTCGAAGCCCTAATATTTGACGAAGAGGAGGGAACGGGTCAAAGAAAATGCCGCCATTCTTTCTTTCCTTTTTTTTCGTGGTTACGCCTTAGGGTTTTTGAACTGGAGGGGTCGGGTTTTTTTTTTAATCGAATCCAGAGAGGAATGGGTATCGGCTATAGATAATTATCACAGCATCTAAACATAAGTGGGCTGAAATTCAATCTTTAAAGCCCAAACTACCCTTAACAAATTATAAAAGGGATTTCAATTCGAATAAAATCTGCATTAGCAATTAACAACGACTTAATCGTCATTTTGGCGATAAATAATTATTACAAAAATCTCAGGGTTGTTACAGACTCCCCCCCTTATAAAAATTGCGTCCCCGCAATTTTCATACTTAAGGTTGTCAATAACAATTATTTTTCTAACATAAACTGGTTGAGTTAGAAAATAAAAGATCGAGGACACAAACTATAAAGAAATCTTTTAATTTCATAAAAGAGATTCACAATTTCTCAACAAAATCTAATTACCAAATGGATAATTAGGAAACAATCAAAACTGAATTCAAAACTGAATAAATACAATCATCTGCACTATTCAATTATCAATTAGACAATTAGAATTCAGAAATCACAAAACAGCAATATCTAATTATCGATACGATGATTAGAAAACAACAAAAGCTAATTATCAACAAAGATAGAGATAGGAAATAACAATTCAATACAATCAACGTAATGTAGAATCAATTAGAAGCTAGAAAGCTACATAATCAGCAAAATTAGCAAATATTTAATTATCAAAACGATAATCAAATCTCTTAAATCAACAAATATTCGATTATCAAAAACGATAATCGAATTTCAAACAATAAATATTCGATTATCAAAACGATAATCAAAATTTCAAATCAATAAATTATTTGATTATCTCAAGCGATACTCAAATTCCAATTCAATAAATATTTGATTATCTCAAGCGATAATCAAATTCCAAATTCAACAATATTTAATTATCTAAAGCGATAATTAAATTCCAATCAGAAAATATTTAATTATCTAAAGCGATAATTAAATCTCAAAACAACAAATATTTAATTATCTAAAGCGATAATTAAATCTCAAATCAGCAAATATTTAATTATCAAAAGCGATAATTAAATCTCAAATCAGCAAATATTTAATTATCAAAAGCGATAATTAAATCTCAAACCAGCAAATATTTAATTATCAAAAGCGATAATTAAATCTCAAATCAGCAAATATTTAATTATCAAAAGCGATAATTAAATCTCAAATCAGCAAATATTTAATTATCAAAAGCGATAATTAAATCTCAAATCAGCAAATATTTAATTATCAAAAGCGATAATTAAATCTCAAATCAGCAAATATTTAATTATCAAAAGCGATAATTAAATCTCAAACCAGCAAATATTTAATTATCAAAAGCGATAATTAAATCTCAAATCAACAAATATTTAATTATCAAAAGCGATAATTAAATCTCTAATCAGCAAATATTTAATTATCAAAAGCGATAATTAAATCTTGAATCAGCAAATATTTAATTATCAAAAGCGATAATTAAATCTCAAACCAGCAAATATTTAATTATCAAAAGCGATAATTAAATCTCAAATCAGCAAATATTTAATTATCAAAAGCGATAATTAAATCTCAAACCAGCAAATATTTAATTATCAAAAGCGATAATTAAATCTCAAATCAGCAAATATTTAATTATCAAAAGCGATAATTAAATCTCAAATCAGCAAATATTTAATTATCAAAAGCGATAATTAAATCTCAAACCAGCAAATATTTAATTATCAAAAGCGATAATTAAATCTCAAATCAACAAATATTTAATTATCAAAAGCGATAATTAAATCTCAAATCAGCAAATATTTAATTATCAAAAGCGATAATTAAATCTCAAACCAGCAAATATTTAATTATCAAAAGCGATAATTAAATCTCAAATCAACAAATATTTAATTATCAAAAGCGATAATTAAATCTCGAATCAGCAAATATTTAATTATCAAAAGCGATAATTAAAAACAACAATTATCCGATTATCAAAAACGATAATCAGAACTCATATCAACAAATATCTAATTATCACAAGCGATAATTAGAAACAACAAATATTTAATTACCGATACGATAATTAAATCTCATAACATCAGATATCTAATTACCTGCAGATAATTAGAAACAACAAATATCTAGAAATCAATTAAGAAGACTAGAAAATCAACATAAAAGCTTGGATCGATCCCATCAGATGGCGAGTTTTTAATTCGCCGCACGTGCATCTCAGAGTGGCCGAAGCCTACCAAGTACTCAACATAATTTTGGCGCCCATCAGATTGACCCGGAGGTCCGCAGAGTGACCCGAAGGTCTAGTACTGGTATTTGACCCGAAGGTCCGCAGAGTGGCCCGAAAGCCCAACAAATGACCCGAAGGTTCAACAAATGACCCGAAGGTCCTCAGAGTGGCTCGAAAGCACACGAAATCATCAAATATTTCAATTAACGAGTCCGGAATTAACCGAAATAGCAAACGCACATGTCCCATGCCACGTGTTTTACTAAATCGTTTGATTCTCTTCATCGTTTCCTTGAAAGTGCAAAATTTGTGTATTTTGTAAAAATACATTTCACATTCTCAAACGGACAAGTCCGGAATTAAGCGAATCAGTAAAAGAAAGGGGTCATAGTCCTCGATTTTGCTGAAACGTTTAAATCGCTTCCTCATTCTTTTGAAATCGCAAACTGTAAAATTTTTGAAAACAATTTTATTTATTTTGTAAAAATAACAATTCGCATTCTCAACTGGACAAGTCCGGAGTTAAGCGAAACAGTAAAAGAAAGGGGTCATAATCCTCGATTTTGCTGAATCGTTTAAGTCGCTTTCTCATTCTTTTGAAAACGCAAATCGTTAAAATTTATAAAACAATTTTCATTTTAAAACGATTTTCCAATCACGTGATTAAAACAGCAAATCAGTAACAATTTCGATAAGGAAATTGTACTTCTCAAAATACCGTAAGAACGGTTACACATCAGTATTGCGGAATAACCGCTTGAAAATCCACTGTTAAAAATTTTGTTGTTACTGAAGTCAAAGCGACAGAAATTTTAAAACACCAAATATCTCATCAAAAGAATTCACATCAAAATGTGACATCAGTGAATTTTCATTCATTAAAATTGCCAACAAAACACCGTGCCTCAAAAATTCAGCATTGGTGTAAAAAGTCCATTATAAAAATAACGGCAACAAAATACGTATCATAACCAAGCATCGGTTCAACGTAAAATAAATGCAATAACGTGCAATTCAAATTTTTGCACGTACTACAAAATGAACAGAGAAATCATTCAAATGTATCTTCAATGAAGACAATTCAAAACAGCAAAATCTAATCAATAGATGATTAGTACAAAAGAAAGCCAGCAGAAATTTCAACAAAAATCACATATCTGCAATTTCTTCGAATCCTCAATTTGGATTCGAAATTCTCAAAGAAACAAATAATTACAGCTATGTGAACAACAATTGGAATTCATATCAATTTCGTATTTTGATTCTTAAATCAAAAAGATTATCAGTTGTATTCAGCGAAGACAGTTTCACTGTTTCCGCTGCGCACTCTGATAAATAGAACACAAATCAATCAAATCATCAGAACACAATTTCACTTTTATTTTTAAATAACGATACTTAAAAATTTCATCAAAATTTCAAAACTTTAGTTTTGACTCAAATCACAGATAAAACATCGACTAATAGTTGTAACATATGTTCCATCCGAGTTATGTTTTATATTATGTCCATAAACCCCAAGCTCTGATACCAACTGTAACGCCCCACCTCTATGCTCATAATAACAAAGAGTATTAAAGGAAATACTGTCTATTATTACGAAGAATAAGGCTGGATAGGAGCGACCATCCGTAATTGGCCTTACACTAATATTGGTTATCTCGATAGGAGTGGTATATACTTTTTATTTTTCTTCTATTATTTATTTATTCCCATCGACACACCCAATACTAGTATAAAACGAACTACGACGGTTCATAATAGTTTAGGACATTAGATATAACAATAACACAGATAATATAAATGTGGAACACAGATAAAAACAAAAGTCTCATATATATATATATATATATAACTGATGTCAGTTAATACATAGTTGACACGAGACATATGATACAACTACAACTGTCGACTCTAGAAGTTATATATACAAGTACATTATCGACTAATATACATGAATACATATCGTTCTATACAATGACCCGACTACTATAAAATGACACTGACAACTTCAGAAGATATGAAAAGTCTTCAAATCCTGAACAGCAACTCAAAGAAGGAAATCTACTACCTGAAATAACTCGGGTCTGACCCGAGTATTACATTCAAAAGAAAATAATACCCAGGTCAGTCTAATTCAAACCAGTTTATTAGTGCATATAGGCAGTAATAATTTAAATAGACGACAGACACAATAATTCCAGTCTATCCGATTCTTTAAACAAAGAAACCGGACAACGGTCAATATAACACTTAACTGTGTTTAACAAAAATCAGCAGATTTAAATTATGAACAGAGATAAATAAACAATTTATCAAATCGACTAAATCAATTTAAAACTGTCAAATCTGATAGGGCTGCAGTACACGCACGCGTGTACTGCCTCGCCACTATCGTAGGAGATACACAAAAGCTCAGCGAAAGTCACAAATGATCACAAGGTCAAACCCTGAATCCGGGTTCAACACAAATGCGATAACAACACAAATGACTAAATTGTAACTGCGTGCAAACAGCCTCAAAACCCGAATGAACGAATTGCAACATAAATATAGTACTGTAAACTGGACAGTATTAACATCATAATCATACGCAGTAATAACCATCATGGCATCAACTCGAAACAATGAACCAACAAACCAAGCTCACCTAATTCGAGCAAATGGAAACT
Source organism: Allium fistulosum (assembly GCA_030737815.1). Classification (NCBI taxonomy): domain Eukaryota; kingdom Viridiplantae; phylum Streptophyta; class Magnoliopsida; order Asparagales; family Amaryllidaceae; genus Allium; species Allium fistulosum. Next base: position 800,549,509 of record CM060903.1, on the reverse strand, counting down.
TCCAAAATGTCAGACTCGAAACAGAGACAAGTACAACCAGTGCCCAAGTTTATATGCAAATAATAGTGCAGTTATGTACAATAGCATAGGACCAGAGCCATGCAAGAGAGACCATACAACTAAGACTTTACGGTGCACTAAGTAAGTGGCGATATCATGAAGCTCCAACCAAGTAATTATTGGATATGTACACAAGGATGTACAAAACCAACTGTACATGGCAAAATGCATCAAAGGTGAACAAAGAAATGGCACAGGCATGTGCAGGTCTGAAACTACAAGGACAATGATAGCATTTTCATGCAATACTAGTTAAATGTGAGCAATGTGCCCGGCAACACTTCAAGTGGACTAATGCAGAATGTATAATACATCAAGACCAAATGCAATTGCAATATGGACCTATCAGTATACAAGTAATACTGTCTCAAGGTAAATAGGCAGTGCCACTAAAACAGGCATAACTACAAATTATAAAGTGACACAAGGATGAACAGTCGACAAGTGTAAACTGCACCTAAGACAGCAACTACGTGAAGACCCGACCACATATTTTAATTACCATGGTGTGTATGTCACTTAGGCCAAGATTCAAGTGTCAACCAAACTACAAATTCAAGTGCAAACTGTACCACATGAACCACAATTCTTACATAAGTATATTCTCAATTACACCAATCAGTAAAGAATACATTGATATCGGAAGCATATCGAAGTAAACAAGAAATTCTCGATTCCAAAACTGACAGAAAACAATGTACGAACCGGTCGTAAATCATCAACAACAACCCAAGTCGAACGAAATTACTTCGTCAAATCAAGTAACGGCCAAGGCCAACTTTAACACATTTTTAAGTGATCGAAATAGCAGGTAACACAAAATCATCTTATTTACAACTGGCCAACATGGAATACAAAACTACGGTCAACGACCTAAGTCGAGAAGAACGACAAAGCCCAACTAAAAAGAAACGACATTATCAAAATTCAAAGCCGAAGGCAGGAATAAACTCGAGAATTCGAAGATTACGAACTCCATATACATCATCGACAAATTAATCCAAAACCACAGATCACAAGTTCGAAAATCGAACAAAACCAGAATCATCATAAAATCAGGGAAAGTAAAAGGGGCAACATGAATCGAAATCAAACATTCCCAGCACAAGACAAAAATCGAACTGCCTTAATCACTGTATATCGAATTAGATGTGAGGGAATTAACCACTCACCTTTGTCACGAATTTGAGTAGCCGCGTTCAAACTGAAGAAATTGACGCCGAGCGCTCTCGAGATCGAGCGAAGCAAGGGACGAGTCGAAGCCCTAATATTTGACGAAGAGGAGGGAACGGGTCAAAGAAAATGCCGCCATTCTTTCTTTCCTTTTTTTTCGTGGTTACGCCTTAGGGTTTTTGAACTGGAGGGGTCGGGTTTTTTTTTTAATCGAATCCAGAGAGGAATGGGTATCGGCTATAGATAATTATCACGGCATCTAAACATAAGTGGGCTGAAATTCAATCTTTAAAGCCCAAACTACCCTTAACAAATTATAAAAGGGATTTCAATTCGAATAAAATCTGCATTAGCAATTAACAACGACTTAATCGTCATTTTGGCGATAAATAATTATTACAAAAATCTCAGGGTTGTTACAGTAATAGCAGTGCATGATTTTCGTGCAACTATTTTCAGATCTGATATTTAATATTTGAATCATGTATACTCAAGACTATAGATTTAAGTTGAACAACGTTGTTTAAACTTTAAATATTTATGAAACTTTATCTAATACTCACAAAATAAAATGTTAAGTTATAAATATAAATAGTCTTTACAATTATGTATAATGTCTTTACATTTAGTATCTAATTAATTCTAATTAAGTTACAAATTCTTTACAATTATTAAGTTATAAAGTCTTTATAAATATTACTATAACGTTCCTAAGACGAAATTATTAAGTAACAAAGTGTGTACAAATATATACTACTAAGATGAAAGTAAGTTATAAAGACTTTATAAAAAATATTACAGTAACGTTCTTAGGATAAGTTAAGTTGTACGTCTTTACGATTGTAAAAGAAGGGGGTATGGAAGTACAGTTATACAAAAAAACCGATATTAAAATTTTGAAGTGTAAACTCACATTCACAGGACCTAACAGTAATTATCTAATTAATATCAAATTAAGTATTAGTGCACGTACTTGTAGGGACATGTAGCAAATTGTAAACAACAAAAATTGCAAATCACGACTGTGACAAAACTGCTTAAATACAAATCTATTTCACGGTACTTTCTGCTCTTAAGACCTCATTTTATGATACCTACACATAATAATCAAATTCATATCTTCAAAATTCAGGAAAGCCTTTCCCCTAAAAATACAAATAGTTCTAAACATATAAAAATCAATAATTATATAGCTTAGATATTATTTTAACAAACCCTAAAGCTTAATCTATGAACATAAAGTTGATATTTTAATACTTTTAACAACGTATAAATTTGGGAACCAAACTGGAAGATAGACTACAAATTAACTCTAAGTCTTCACACCAATTAGTCAAGTTGCTTTATTAGAAATTCAGATATGGTAGGAAATTCTTTTCAGCATGTAAAAATAGAGTGGTAATGAAAATGATCTCTTATCTATGTGGATGTGATGATTCGAATCCACATTCATTTAGATTAGTGGTTATCAGCACGGTTTTATTCTATATCATGTTTATTTATAACAGTGGTAGATGAATAGTCCTACGACATCATAACACTATAGTCAACCGATAATATCATTCTATGGTGTAAACATTCCCTTTTAAAAATATCCACTGAAAGACTCTTTATTAACGACAGAAATATGAAAATGCAGGGCAAATGTAAATGTACCCCTACTCCACTGATTTTTTATATTGACAAATTAGCTCGTCAACTTTATTTTCATTAAATATAAATGCTTAGATTAAGAATGATTAGGAAGGAAAATAAATTCTCAAATCAACTAATACTAAAAAAAATACACTATAAGATAAATGAAACGTAAATAAACCTAACTTTCTTCGTAACTGTCTTATAGATATATTAGGAACCATAAGGGAGAAAATCATGAATGTTTAGTTCAAACAAAAAGAATAAACTAAAAATTAAATGTAACATGAGAAAAGACACCTTAGCCAAAACCCTTGCTGCTATAGCTTAACCCAAATGCCATAAGGCAACTCTTCCGAAATCGATCACAAATGATGTATTCATTTTGATTCCAGATGTATTTCATGTTAGATTAATTTTTTTGGTTAGGACTGACATGGGTTATATTCTTGTTCAAATTATTCTTGATATGTTGGTAGACATAGAAGGTGTGTTTGAAATAGAAAGATATCCTTAAGAGCCTCTTTGAGATTCTGAATTATATTGTGAATAGTACCGTTTACTTCCAGTTCAGGTTTTGCTGTGGTTAACAAAGATTAAGTGGCTTTCTTACTTGGTTCAGCTATGCTTTCTAACATATCAAGTTCTCAATACAATTTAAGTACTCCCTAGCGAAAGTTCATAGTAACGGGGTGCATCAACACTGTTCAAGAAAATTCCACCGACATTTGGTAAAGAAATACACCAGTAAGCACAGATTAATTAAACAGAAAATCTTTAATTACTTGTTAACAACATTTGCAAAATAATCTCTAACCTTTTTACTAAGAACCCTTTGCAAATAGTCAGCCATCACTGCAGTAAAAAAAACAAAATTATTGGTAAGCATTTCATCAAGAGTTGTACTTGTGTCGTAAAATGTCATTGAAATATCATTATCTGTTTACCATAAACAAAAAAAATCTGATGAAAGAAAAGTCCCAAAATATCTTGAAATGTTGTATTGCTGCTTAAAATTGCAAGACTGTTTATGCCTAGGGTAATCCTACATGCAAATAAAGGTGAGTATATCAGTTATACCTCTTTTCTTCAATGATTTTAAATAGAAAATACATCCTATGTTCTGGTAATCATAGGAGAAAAATGGAAATAAATCCATGTAAAAGTACCGAACTTCAACATATAGAAAACAACAAAAATAAATGTAATAATGCAAAGTAAGTGAATGCTTTACCTTTTATTGTATTGTTTGGATAGTAAATCATGATGCTTGTGAATCTATTTTGGTTCACTGATGCCTTCTTTCAGAATAAGTGGACGAATTCATTGCCTATACAATTTGGTGCACTTGTCCTTTCAAGAAATCCATAGTACCTGCAACCATTTAAGATGTAGTATGCATTTCATTAATTGTACTATCAAACATTGTTTAGAAAGAACATGTGTGGTACTTAAATATACAAAAGAACACACGATCTACCTAAGAGGAATGTTATTTCCTTCTATTTTAAGGTTGAATGGCACATAACCATTGAAGTTGCAAATAAATGTTAAAAAATACCACCTTTCATAATTTACATTATTACATCGAACAAAAATAAAGAGGATGAACAATAGATGGAAGAAGTTGCATCCCTCGGCTCGTGGGGATAGAGATGAGTTAGATCATTACCCAACAAACAACATTAATGATAATAAATCAACATAGATGAAATTTTATAGATTGCGTGCTTACTTGGTGGGTATATACCTTGATGTTCAAGTTCTATGAAGTTATACGGAGAAATTTAGCAGATAATAAACAAGTTGCAGCTCTGGTGAGAAAATAATAATGATTGCGCAATCAACGTACAAAATTGGCTTTTATAACTTTATATGATAAACAATGGAGAAAACCTAGCAGAACATAACAACAAATGATACAAATTCTACTTGCAAACCCGTGATACAAATATAAACTCAATAAAAAAATCTGTATAGATCAACTAACAAAAGAAGAGCTAAATCGCATATTCCTATTATTGATTTGCTATAAAATTATTAACTGACCCAAACATCGATAATGAAGTGAACCCAGGATCAATACAAATGAGCATAATATTGTGGAAAAAGGTGTAAGTACAGAACTTCTAGCAACCAACAGAGACATTTTTTTTTCAGCCAATACACGGGCTTTAGCATTTGCTTTACCAAAGCATACCCAAAACAAAAGCAACAGTCGTCGATAATTTATAAAAACGCAACTTTATGGGTTAGAAGGGAAAATCAAACCAGCTATATAAATTTTCAAAAAAGTAACATAAAATTAGTGAAATTAAATCAATTACATTACAATTGCAATGAAATTGTAAAAACGATCAGAAAAGGATGAGCAGAACTTGTTACAATCAAACAAAACATGAAAATTTCATACGAAATAAGCATGAAATATCGAAAGCTTAATATCATAATACCTCATAATATTCTGATTCTTTGTTCGATAGTACAAAAACTTAGCGAAGCAGCGACGCTTTTAGGGTTAGGGTTTAGCGATCTGTGACGAAGGGAAAGAAAGGACGTAAATCTAAGCCGACATGATTCAGCGATCAATAGAAAATAAAAATACGATCAATTTACGGTTAAGCCATCGATGGATAATGGAAGGGAAGACGATAGAAAAACAGTCGGAGAACTGCGACTGGGCGGCAAACCAAAACGCCTTAAGTTAAGACGCAGGAGGGGAAATTTTTTCACGTAAATTAAATTTAGGGGCAGCGGATATTGAAGAGGGGAAAAAGGAAGAAGGGGGAAGAAGCATTGTTGAAATAATAATATAATAGTGTACATAGATAACATAGAGACTGTTCAGTTGTCAAATTTCAAGGAGGCCTCTGTAAGCTTGAAATCCAACTCACTAATAATAATATAGTATAGACAAGTTGAAAGGGTGGAGCATTCAATGGAATTTGACAAAAAGAGAAGTAGTGGATCTCAGGAATAAATGTTCGCTTATTCAAAAGTTGTTGGAAACTAAGAGAGACGCTGATTTGGCTATGGAATTTCAAAGGTTTGAAGAGCAGATGGAGCTTGCGTTGAACAAAGAAATTATAGATACATGGGAAAAAGCTAAATGTGATCGGTTGCTTTTAGGGGATGAAGCTTCGGCATTTTTTATGCCAAAATGTCGAATAAATAAATGCTTTAGACACATTATTGCTACTGATTTTAACCGAGACTCCAATTTGTTCATTCAATCAGCATGTGGATTTTATAGAGGACATTTTACCAAGGATTTATGCTATCAATTCCCCCAAGTGATATGTAAAACCATTGTTACTAGTTATGGAGCTAACTTTCTAATTGGTCATATGGAGATGTTGGAAATTTAAATGGCCTTATGGAGTATTAGTGATAATTCTTCCCCTAGGCCTAATGGTTTTAATTTGAAATTTTGTTAAATCCATTCGGAAATGACGAAGGATTTGATTCATGCTGCTCTAAGTGACATTTTGACCAAAGGGAGAATATTAAAGGATGGAATCACACCTTTTTGCATCTTGTTCTGAAAAATTTAAACGCAAAAGACATATATGATTTAAGACCTATAGCATGCTGCAATAGTTTGTATAAAGTTATTTTTAAAATTCTTTGTAATCCACTAAATTTATTCATGGATCAGCTCATTTTGGCTAATCAAAGTGCGTTTATTAAAGGGCGTAATATTTGTGATGGTATTTTGTTCGTTCATGAAATTATAAAAGGGTTAGGCAGAAAGGATAATCTTAAAATGTGTAATAAGTTTGATCTCAGAAAGGCGTATGATTCGGTTAATAGAGACTTTGTGCTACACATGCTGAATAGTCTCAACTTTCCAGATAAATGCAGTAGGCTTATAGCTGAGATGATTAACTCCCCTTATTTTTCAATTTTTCACCAAGGAAGTCCGAATGAGTATTTTGGTAGTTCGAATGGTCTTCGATAAGGAGATCTCTTATCTCCGTTATTGTTTACTTCTGTTATGGGATTCTTTACTCTATTAGTGGATGAAAATGTCAGATTTATGCTTATCACGCCTATTACTTCTCATGGAAATTCGTTGACTCATATGATTTATGCTGAAGATATTCTAATTTTCTCACGTGCGAACATTCAAACAGTGGAAGCCATTAAACAAGTCTTTAATGTGATGGGGAGATCTCAGTTTTGGTCCTTAATTGTGAGAAATCCAATATTTTCTTTGGAGGAGGAGTTAGTAATTCATAGGAGATCATTCTAAATATTCATCAAAAGGAGCTCCCAGTACGCTATTTAGGTTTACCATTATCCAATACTAATTTAAGGGATAAGGATCGTGGGCCTCTTATTGAGAAAATTAAACAGAAAATAGGTGGATGTGAAACTAAACTTCGTAGTTTAGCAGGTAGACTTGAACTTATAAAATCCACTATTTATCCCATTATGCAATTTTGGATGTAATGTTTTAAATTACCATGCGCTACTATAAACAAAATTAAACATTGTCGTCTTAACTGTTTATGAAAGGGTAAAGTCGGTAAAATCCTTTGGGAAATTTTATGTAGACAAAAATCTGAGGGGCGTTTCGGTCTGAGAGATCTTGATAGTTTGAATGAAGCTTTAAGTATTAAACTCATTTGGAAAATGTCAATAACTGTGGTATTTGGGCTAGATTCATGAATGTCAAGTATGTTAAGAATAAAAGTCTTTGGTAGATTGGACCAACGTTTGACGTCAAACTATAATGTTTGGAAATTATTGTTGAAAAATTGGCAATATGCTCTCAAGTGTATGGGTAAACGAGTGGTGGTGGCAAATCTACTTCGATTTGGTATGATCCTTGGCTTCAAGGAGACAATTTGATTAACAAATTGGGAAGGGATACTACTATTCGTACGAGAACGAAGAGTTTGTTGGTGGAAGATATTATTGATCAATATAGATGGAGATAGGATAGGTTTAGTTTATGTACCATCTCAGGCAAGACATTGACAATACCATGATTTATCAAGATAATGAAGAAGACTATTAGGTTTGGACTTGTACTGATGGCAGATACAAGTTCAGACATGTTTGGAGTTCCATCAGACCAAGATTTGAAGATAAAAACTGGGCTGATATGGTGGCATCATCTTCATACCCCAAAAATGGCTATTTGTTTCATTAAAGCTCTTAATGACTTTTTACCTGCCAAAAAGCGACTTATTATTGAAAGAGTGTTGGTTAATCCATTTTATGTCTTGTTTAATAAGTAAGAATAAGATGTCAACCATCTATTTTTTGAATGTAAGTAATCGACCTACGTTTGGAAATGGTGCCGTATCAAAATTAAATGGCCTGCGTCTTAAACCAGTGTTCTTAAACTACAAGAGGAAGTTTACAATATAATGAAAACGTTCTCGCATCAAAATTTCAGTAATGATCTGAGAAGAATAGTTCTATCTACTTGCATGTGGTTCATTCAGAAAGAAAGGAACTTTCGTATTTTTAACAGTCAATGTATGAATGAATGCAATCTACGTAATCTCATCTTGCAATCAGTTAACATAAAGAGTAGATAAATCCAAGTTCATATTTAAAATTGCCAACACTAAACATGATATTGCTAAAGAATGAGGTATAAGAAATGTTACCAACCAGCGTTGAAGTGGGGTTTCTTGTCTTTTACATATGTGATCTACTTGCTACTATAAGGGCCTTCAATCGTCAGGGAAGCTTTTTTAATCTATTTATTTACATTTAATTTCATTTTACACTTACTTAATTACATGATATTCCTTTTTTCATCACAAATGCAATCTAGACTCACAACAACAATGCATACCAATCATATACCAGTTCTAACATCAACACAAAACAACACTGCAACCAGACTCAGTTCAACAAACTCAAGCATGCACATGAACAGACAAACACAGTCAGACTTCAACATAAAACAAAACTAAACAAGACCACCACACAATGCAAAACCAGACCAGGCACAAGGTTAAAGGCAAGTGTAGACTCAAATGAACACAACATGTAGCTTCATGGATTCAGCAAAAACAAGTTCAAATGTTAGTTAAGTACACATGAAGAACCAGACCAGACATAGATGCATACAAATACTCGTGAACACACTGGAGCACTCAAGTACAAGTTCTCATGCAAGCATCGAGGGATGAAAACATACTCATGAAACCACAACATTTACATGAAGACATGTTTATCAACACACACTAGATTCCAAGTCCAGACCAAACCAGAGATTCAGGCATGTGCACCAAAATAGTGACAATGAACTAGCGCACATGAATCAAATCAAGGTGGACAGAGCAATATATATATATATATATATATATATATATATATGAAGCCTAGACCAACATGAACACAGCAACAAGTTCACGTGAAACCAAGTGGATAGGCGGAACAATTATACACATATATACATACATATATGTATGTATATACATGTTTATATGTGCAAAGTTATTAACAGTAGGAGTGCAAACGAGAACAAGGGAGGAGAACGCAAAGCAAATCAAGTTGCAACAATAAAAAGAACAAATTTGAATGCATTCAAACAAAGTCAAAGCCGATAACATGAATTAAACAAGTCGAAGTTGCAGAAATTATCTTAAAAATTAAAAAACCAAAGTCATAGGAACCAACACAAAGCAAGTCGAGCAAATTCAAATATATCAGAAGATGAACAAGTCAAAATAATCACAAGTATTCAAGCAAAATCGAATGGCCAAACAAAATTAGTTGAAGAATTCAAATCGAAAATACGAACGAAAATTAAGGGGTTCATCCCCTATAAAACCCAATTCATCATGGGCATATTATTCATTCGAGTTGAAGGAAATCAAAGAAGCATAAATCACATACCAATTTCGACTCATTCGAACTCGAATCAATTGAAGCAGCCGAAGAGAATCAAAGAGCAGCGAACAAAGCTAGGAACAATTGACAAAGCAATTCAACTCATAAGCATACTCAATCGATCACAGCATCAAGGCAGCGGCTTCGATTTCAAAGCCCTAATTTTGAAAGAAGAAAACAAGAACATGGCCGAATATTCTACTGAAAGGGAAAAGAAGACGTCTTATATATTTTTTAGTGGGCCGGCTCTATTTTATTTTATTTTGGGCTTAATTGATATATAGGGTTTTGTTTATTTTTTTTATTTTCAGTTGTAATTTTCTTTTTTAAACTGTGTAACTTTCTAGTCGTGTGACTAGGTTATGAACTACGGTGGTGTAGCTCGAGAATTCACAACTCAGTGGCTGAGTTGTGCCAGAGTTTTGAGCGTAGAGTTAGGTTAGTTGTTAGCACCAAAATTGGTCACTAACCTCCTTGAGAAATATTGTGTAGAGAGATAAATGATGAAAGTAAATTTAAACAAAGATCAATATGCTAAATGGAATGCAAAGACAAGAATACCAGATTTATAGTGGTTCGGCGTAACTGCCTACGTCCACTTTGAGGTTAATCTTTATTGCTTCACTTGATAATTGATTACAGATACAATCCGTTTGCCAACTACTTGAATACAATTGCTCAGTAAAGAGGACGAGTCTTGAAAGCGGCAGAGTCTCCCCAGTATTCACGAAAAAAAGGTCCATTTCACTATGCCCCTGCCTCTCTATTTATAGACAAAGATGGGTTGAACTTCCCTGGTGGGCCTGGCAGCCGAACACTTTGGCCCAGAACGAGTGAGTTCTGTGTGTCGAACGAAGTGATGCCGAACAGAACTGATGCCGATCAGAAGTGATGCCGAACAGAAGTGACGCCGAACAGAAGCGATGCCGAACAGAAGCGATGCCGAACAGAACTGTTGCCGATCAAGAGTGATGCCGAATAGAACTGATGCCGATCAGAAGTGATGCCGAACAGAACTTTTACCGATCAGAAGTGATGCCGAACAGAACTGATGCCGAGCAGAACTGATGCCGAACGAAGTGATGCCGAACAGATCTGATGCCGATCAGAAGTGATGCCGAACAGAACTGATGCCGAACAAACTATTGTCGAACGATCTGGGTATGCCGAACATTTTGCTATGCCGACCACTCTAAAATGCCGAACGATATGTAAGTGCCGAGTGCCTAGTTGCCTGGTCAAACCTTCAGGTAACACTTGCCCCCCAAAGTACATCATGTGGTCGAACGTGGTGTGCTTTGAATTACTCTGGATGTCGAACGATATGCCCATATCGAACGACATAGTCGAAGCCAAGCACTCTGGGTGCCGAACGATATAGCCAATGCCGAGCACCCTGGATGCCGAACAATATCAATTTGACCGGTTCTACCAGTTATAGTCTCTTCGACTTCCCTTCTCTCTATATAAGCCGATGCTCCTTCTTCTTCTCCCCTTTACTTTTACCTTCGCTTTTCAGTATTTATTAAATTTGCCTCTCAACCGACTTCAAAGAATTATTTGCTTTTACCTTCCCTTATCAAACATCATTCGTTGCCTCACTTCCTTCCCCAGCCAACTGAATCCAAATAGAACCACGTTCTCTACTCCAGAGTCTCCCCGAGCTTCGACTCATTTCTTAGGTAAAAAAATTCTCCTTAAATACTTCACTTCGATTAGGAAACTTAGCATGAGATTCGAACTCGCGAATCTCTTTAAAACCAAAGTCAGAAGTAATTGCGTGGAGCAAGAGGAGTTAAGGGTGAAGTGTGGGTGTTTTTAAAGGAGTTGAAGGCTAGACGAATGGTAGAAGAGAAGAGGATGGTAAAGGTGTTTGAAGGATGGAGTTGGTGGAAGATGTATTGATGTGGCTTGGCATGACTTCCTTATGCCGAGCGATGGAAGGGAAGTATGGTAGTGAAATTGGAGTTAAGGTTTTAGTGAAGTGGATCAGCATGACTGTGGTTTGACATGGCTTGCCGAACGATTCGGGTATGTTGGTCGGGAAGCTCGGCACGACCTGCTGCGTGCATTCATTTTCAGGCCGAACAGAAGAGAGGTCGAACAGAATTCTGGTCGAATAGAATTCTGGCCGAGCAGATTTCAGGCCGAACAGAACGAAGGCCGAACGAATGTTAAGCCGAACAGATCCTAGGTCGAGCAAAATCTTGGCCGAACAGAACTTAAGTCGAACAAAACTTAAACCGAACAGAACTTAAGCCGATCAGAACTCTAAGCCGAACAAAACTTAAACTGAACAGAACCTTAGCCGAACAGAACTTAAGCCGATCAGGACTCTAAGCCGAACAGAATTCTAAGCCGAACAGAACTTAAGTCGAATAGAACTTAAGTCGAACAAAACTTAAGCCGATCAGAACTCTAAGCCGAACAAAACTTAAACTGAACAGAACCTTAGCCGAACAGAACTTAAGCCGATCAGGACTCTAAGCCGAACAGAATTCTAAGCCAAACAGAATCTTAAGCCGACCAGAACCCTATTCATCTTGCCTTATCAAACATCAAACACAAGGACATGGACTTAAGCATACCAGCATATCGAACTAAACTGGACTGATAACTTCTTAGTTTCAATAATCACAAGCCTGAACTTAAACCAATAATAACGAATTAAATCTTTTAACACGCAGTGCCAATGTCCGAGTTCAAGATTGAAAATATTACAATGCTGGCTTTTGGAGACGGTCAGCGATGACGGTCTTCGAAGATGACAGTTCAATGCTCAACTTCATACCATCGATTCTGTGACTTATAATACTCAACGTCTACATCCGAATGATCACACTAGTTCACACACTACACGGGGGGAATATTCGCATTGTTAAGTCAAACGTCGGTTATTTTTAAGTATAGTTCGAACAGGTACTTTGCTAGATTCAATCTTCATCAACGATGTCTTGGAAATCTAGCCCCGCCACGATTTCTGACAGGCCTGGGCCGTCCTCCCGACGAGAAGTCGCAGATACTTCAAATTCGTCAACTTCTCCTGCACATGACTTAGCTCCTGATGCGCTGGAGGCAGCAATTTTCTTGGACAACCCTGTCGATTCACTTGCTTCAAAGATTAACGAAAGTACACTCTGCTGGATATGCTCTGTCCATGGAATCCCCTTTGATGACGTGCTAGTCCCATCGGGGCATGACCGTCCACACTTGCCCCCAGTCGGATACATAGCCTGTAACAAATTCATGTGTTGGGTTGGCAGTGTGCCACCATTCAACTCGTTTCTTCGGGATGTGCTGCAATACATCGACGTTGCTCCATCGCAACTGCACCCGAATGGCCATGCATTCCTCTACGGCACTTGCATCCTCTTTATGAATGTCTTCTCTAGGCTTCCAACTCCGGGTGATATTAGATACATATATTGCATCAAGAAGCGGAAGGATAGCCCATCATTCATGTTTCTCGAGCCGCACAACAAATGTCAAATCTAAACTAAAGCGTGGACCAAGTTCACTCTGTATAAACAGGAATGGTTCTATGTACATTGTCCTCCCGGCTTTGCGAGGAGATGGGTCGAAGGAAGTAAGCCTTATTTCTTGAACCGTTACTCGTGTTTAGCATCAGCCGTACCTCTTCTAACTTTTACCCGTCTTTCCAGGTATCACTCCACGTCCTGACGGCCACGGATATTCTGATGCCGTCGATGCTATTCGTGCCCTTCCTGCCGGGGAACGGGACATTAGAGCTCTCATTTCGAACGAGTCACTTACAAGGCTTGGGCTGTTGGCAGAAGGTCGGATAAGCCTTCCTTAGGGTGTCACCATTCCCAGGCCTGCCCCGACAAAGGGAAAAAACAGGCTGGGTCTTCAGCGCGCAACGCTCCTAATACACTAGAAGAGGGAGAAATTAAGGAGACTGAGACACCCGAAGCACAAGATGAGAATGTCGGTCACACTCAAGACCCAACGGTCGAGGTCCACGACATCGAAACGTCATCTTCCCCTTCTAAGGGGAAAAAGAAACCGACATACAAGATGAGGAAGGAAAAAGTTGGCGGAACTTCCAAAATTACCCTGGTTCCAGTGGAGAAAGAAGCTTCCTCATCACATTTAGAAAGACCTCTGAAGGGCCTGTCAAACCTTACCCTTCCTGATGATCTACTCAACTACGGTTTCGACGATCCAGAGGCCCTCAAGTTTCATTCGCCCGCTAGAGGCAACACGGGAGTTCAAGCCCCAGTCCAGGGGGATAATACTCTAGTTAGTAGAGATAAAGGAACCGGTCCGTCGGAGGGAACACTAGGACACACACGCACCCATGCACTTCACCATACACTTCAATTTTTGCTATTACCCCGATTCTTCCTAACTCGCTGTTATTTTTATTCTATGCAGGTGACATGGGGCGCTCCCACGGATTCGATCGCCTCCACGGCTCTTCTATATTTCACCATCCCGGCCGAGATTCAGGCTCCGGTAGACGTAGGGACAGAGACGATTACAAAGATCGAGACAACCGTCCCCGTGAGTCGTCTTATCGAAAGAAAACATATTTCCATTCTTCATACACTCGCGATCTCCCTCCTCAAACTGAGCCAGACAGAGAAAAGATTTCGCAGAAGGGGTCTCAACCCGATGTTTCCCGAGATCAACATTCTGGTTCATCAAGCACACGACAATCTCGGGAACATCGGAAGAGAACAGAACTTTCAAAGCCTCCACCCCCTGTTTCTGCGGCTGACCCAACGATAGCAGAGAAGATGGTCGATCTTAAAGCTAAATTTCCCAAGATCTGCTTTGAAGGCCTGAAGTTCCTCCCAGCTATTCACCACATTCCATGGCACGTCAAGCAGAGTGCCATCGCCTGCAACAACGACGTCTATGTTCAACATGGCGCGTTTGTTCATCTAGTCGAAAAGGTCTCGGAAGTATCCGTTGAGCGTCAGCAAGAAATCGACCGCTTGAAGCTCGAAACTATCTTTGATAAAGACATTATCAAGAACCAAGACGAAGAGCTCGCTTCGTACAAGTCCAAACTTGAAGCCACAGAACAGAGTGCTAAGGAGACTGCGGAGGCCGTCGCTCGTCTTAAGACGACCCATAAGAAAGAACTTGACGCCCCAGTCCAACGCAGTGGGCCCTAGCTCTAGAAAAGATTCTATTCAAAAAGAAAAGGATACACTCGCCCTGAAGGTCAAAGAGTTGAAGGAGCTACTCTCTAAGGAGAGGGAAGAGAAGATAGCGGCTCAAGAAGAGTCTCAACGGTACTGTAACGAGATCGTCGATACACGTCTCTTAATAGCAAAGCTCGATGATGAGCTCTCTAAAGTTGAGACGATGAAGAGCGAAGCCCGTGAGGAGGGCAAGAGACTAGCTTCCGAGGAGATCGACTCCCGTCTTGAAGCAGTTGCAGAGGCCGGCAGAGAAGAGGTCAAGTGTATGTTTGACCCGCTGATTGCCGAATACAGCACCCGCGTCCTCATGCACCGAGACTTGACTTTCTTAGGCGAGGGCTATCTTGCATCTCTAGCTGAGGCCTCGGAGACTTTAATAAAGATCAGGAAGGTTGAGTCGGGCACTGAGGAGGTCGATGAGGAGGCTTTAGTAAGAGAGTTTCTCAGGGGGAACGAGCCGTTAGACTTATCTGCTGCTATGGCTCTCTTTGGTAAAGGCTCTCCCCCATCAAAAGAGAAAGATGACAAAGCTGGTCCATCTGGAGTTGAGGCTGCAGCTCCTCCTTCTACTCAATCGGCCGGTCGGCCAGCACTTGACCCATTCGAGCAGCATGCCGGTTATGATCTGGAAGATCCCGGTCTTGGCATTCACGTGTTATCCCCCATTCTAGAGGGTGAAACTCCGCACACAGCTGACAGCCAGCAAGAAACCGGTATAAAACTCTTCTTCTAGAAGTTCAAAGATCTGTCGCTTTCTGTGAGCGTTTATCGGTCCTAATGTTCGTTCTTTATGTTTTTATGTAGGCCGCTCTGATCCTGAACCAACTCCGAGGAGCGACGACGCCAAGGAGGAGACGGGGAAAACAAGCGATGCCACTCACGCGGGAGTAACTCCCGGTCCTGATGCTCAAGTGATCGGGGCGCTAGATGATGATAAGTCTGACACTTCATCTCCCGCTGAAGGGAGTTATGAGATTGAAATCACGGACGCCTCAGAACCCACTTCGAAGTTGAGTATGAAGGAGCGACTCGAAGAGGAGAAGAAGAAGAAAGTTGAGATCAAGGTCGAGTCTCAAGTACTAGAACTCACCGACCCACTGAATAGGCCTCTGAAAGTCATCCTTCCCGGCAGATCCAAACCACTGGATGTTCCTCCTCCCACTCCTGACTCCGCTTCCTTGGCAAGCAAAAAGTCCAAGAGGAAGCGTGAGGGAGAGGAGTCATCTGAGAAAGCAAAGGAGGACAAGAAAAAGAAACCGAAGAAGTAGCCACTATGCTCGTTCAACGAGATTTTGCTTAGGTCACGTAACTACTTTGGCTTTTTCGTTTTCGTAGTTTATGTAGATAGATTTTTGACTCTAAGTTTTGGAGGAGTAGTTGTATAACCCCATTTTGGATAATTGAATAAAGTTTAGTTTCTTTGTCATTTGAATGATTTCTTGCTTTTTTAACTTTCTGTATGACTGTGGTTGAAACTCAAGTTCTTATGAGTTGCATAAATTCCCAATCCATTCTTACATTGTTCGGACATTCTTTGGAATGGTACATTTCTCGTTTCACATTTTTGGTACTTAGAATATTTTCTAATCCGCGCTCTGGGGACTTAGAGTAATTCGGTCCGCATTCAGGGGACTCGGAGATTCGAATCGTTTATATTCTAATCCGCGCTCCGGTGACTTAGAGTAATTCGGTCCGCGTTCAGGGGACTTCGAGATTCGAATCGTTTATATTCTAATCTGCACTCCGAGGACTTAGAGTATTCCGGTCCGCGCTCAGGGGACTCGGAGATTCAAGTCGTTTATACTCTAGTCCGCGCTCCAGGGACTTAGAGTACTTCGGTCCGCACTCAGGGGACTCGAAGATTGAGGTCGTTTATACTCTAGTCCGCGCTCCGGGGACTTAGAGTACTCCGGTCCGCACTCAGGGGACTCGGAGATTGAAGTTGTTTATACTCTAGTCCGCGCTCCGGGGATTTAGAGTACTCCGGTCCGCGTTCAGGGGACTCGGAGATTCGAATCGTTTATACTCTAGTCCGTGCTCCGGGGACTTAGAGTACTCCGGTCCGCACTCAGGGGACTCGGAGATTGAAGTCGTTTATACTCTATTCCGCGCTCTGGGGACTTAGAGTACTCTGGTCCGCACTCAGGAGACTTGGAGATTGAAGTCGTTTATACTCTAGTGCGCGCTCCGGGGACTTAGAGTACTCCTGTCCGCACTTAGGGGACTCGGAGATTGAAGTCGTTTATACTCTAGTCCGCGCTCCGGGGATTTAGAGTACTCCGGTCCGCGCTCAGGGGACTCGGAGATTCGAATCGTTTATACTCTAGTCCGCACTCAGGGGACTCGGAGATTGAAGTCGTTTATACTCTAGTCCGTGCTCCGGGGACTTAGAGTACTCCGGTCCGCACTCAGGGGACTCGGAGATTGAAGTTGTTTATGCGAGTTCGTACATCATATGGAATAATGTAACTCCAGTGGTTCATCACCAGATTATAAGGTACATAAACATCAATAATTCATGGAAAAGACGGCTTCAAGCCTTTATTAATGAAACAAACTAAATTGTCTGATTACACGCTAAAAAGGAAACTAAGAATCAATGGAATAAGAACATACAGCAAACAATTGTACCCAAAACAGAAAAGAAACATGCTAAACATAATAACGTCGTAAATGTTCGCTGTTCCACGCTCATGGGAGTGTCACGCCATCAACGGTCGCTAGCTTGAAAGTTCCCTCTCCAAGCTTCCGTTCAACGACATAAGGACCTTCCTAGTTGGGATTCATACGTGATGGTATTGGGAAAACTCGTTTCAAAACGAGATCACCCACATCAAAGATTCTTGGGCGGACTTTGTCGTCGTAATATCGCTTGACTCGGTGCCTATATGCTGCCGCCCTTAATTCAGCCTCTTCACGTTTTTCATCGATGCAGTCTAGCGATTCCAACAAGAGGTCCTGATTTGTCTTAGGATCATAATACGTCACTCGATGCGATGGAACTTCAAGCTCCACGGGTATAAAAGCTTCCGAGCCGTATGCCAATGCGAATGGAGTGTGGCCAGTCGTGGACTTGTGGGTAGTCCTATAAGCCCATAGCGCTGTTGGGAGTTCATCTACCCACTTGCCTCCGGATTTTTCCAAACGCTTCTTCAATATGGACTTGATTATTTTGTTCACGGCCTCGACTTGTCCGTTAGCTTTCGGATGTGCAACGGCGGCGAACTTTTTCTCAATGCCATACTTTAACCATAAGTCTTTGAATTCCCTGCTTTCGAACTGCGTTCCGTTGTCCATAATGATGGTTCGCGGAAGGCCAAAGCGGCATATAATGTTTCGTACAACGAAATTAATGACCTTCTTGGAGGTGATTGTGGCTAAAGGCTCTGCCTCGGCCCATTTTGTTAAAAAGTCGACCGCAACTATCGCGTACTTTGCACCACCTTTGGATATATGCAAAGAACCGATTATGTCGATTCCCCAGATTGCAAACGGCCAGGGACTAACCATTTGTGTGAGTTCCGTTGGTGAAGCTCTCGGGATTTTCGCATATCTTTGACACTTGTCACATTTTCTTGCGTAATCTGCAGCGTCCCGATTCACAATTGGCCAATAGTATCCGTAGCGGAGGATCTTTGTTGCTAGTGTATGCCCCCCAGTATGGTCGCCACATTCTCCTTCGTGAACCTCCTCCAAGACCCGCTTTGCCTCAACATGGGCAATGCACCATAGTAAAGGGGCCGAGAACCCTCTCCGATACATTACCTCGCCCTGCATCACATATCGAGCGGCTTTGTGAATGACCCGTCGTCTTTCGCTTCGCCTTTCGGGAAAAGTCCCGTTTAGCACGTATCGTTTGAATGGGGTCATCCACGACTCCTCCTCGATTTCCGTTTCCAACGCAAAATAGACTTCCATCACATCTATGCTTGGAGTGTGTAAGGTTTTGACGGGAACTAATCCCATTTGATGCGCATCGCCAGTGCTTGCGAATTTGGCCAACGAGTCGGCTTCCTTGTTTTGTTCACGCGGGACATGCGAAATGTCATAATGTTCGAAGTTCGCCAATAGTTCCTGAACCAGAGCAAGGTATGGAGCAAGCTTTTGTCCCCTTGCTTGGTAGTCTCCTCGCAATTGGTACACCACCAGTTGCGAGTCACAAAAGATTTCAACTGATTTAACCCCGAGTTCTCCAATGAGTTTTAAGCCAGCAATCAGTGCTTCATATTCTGCTTCATTATTCGTAGCCGGGAAATTGAGCTTCAAAGCGTAACAAATCGATCGATTTTCTGGAGTTACGAGAACTACACCAGCTCCAGAGCAACGGTCGTTTGATGCTCCATCGGTGTACAATTTCCATCGAATTGGGGGAACGACACCGTGACCATCTGGTTCATCAGATACAGTAAACTCAGCGATGAAATCTGCTAATGCTTGCCCTTGTATAGCTCTGCGTGGCAGGTAGGTAATATTGAACTGAATCAACTCGATATTCCATTTTAACATCCTTCCAGAAGTTTCTGGTCGTTGGAGTACCTGCCGCAGGGGCTGATCGGTATAGACACTGACTGAGTGCGCTTGAAAGTATGGACGCAGCTTACGTGATGAAATCACCAAGCAATAGGCTAACTTCTCAATTTTAGGATAATTTCTTTCTGCCCCTATTAAACGTTTGCTAACGTAATACACCGGCTTTTGGACTCGGTCCTCCTCGCGGACCAAAGCCGCACTTATAGCATGCGGGGATACGGCCAGGTATACGTACAGCATCTCGTGGTCTACTGGTTTTGACAGCACTGGAGGACTCTCCAAATGCCTCACCAGATCTCAGAACGCTTCCTCACAGTTGGATGTCCATTCAAAATTCCTCTTCCCTTTCTTTATTACATCGAAGAAAGGAATGCACTTGTCCGTGTCTCTAGATATAAATCGACTCAGCGCAGCCACCTTTCCATTCAAGCTTTGCACCTGTTTTATAGTTCTGGGCACTTGTACATCTTGAATAGCTTGAATCTTTTCCGGGTTAGCCTCAATTCCCCTAGCATTAACAATGAATCCCAAAAACTTCCCCGACGCAACGCCGAAGGAACACTTCAGAGGGTTGATCTTCATCCCATAATACCTGAGTATATCGAACATCTCTGCTAAGTCTCGAATGTGGTCGTTTGACTGTCATGACTTCACGAGCATGTCATCCACATAGACTTCCATCGTTCTACCAATCTGGTCTTTGAACATTTGATTCACCAAACACTGATAGGTCGCTTCTGCGTTTTTCAATCCGAAAGGCATTACTACATAGCAATATAGCCCAACGTCCGGAATATGCATCGGGATCCGATTGTATCCCGAGTATGCATCCATGAATGACAACAGCTCGTGTCCTGCAGTGGAGTCGACCAACTGATCAATCCTAGGTAATGGGAAACTGTCCTTGGGGCATGCCTTGTTCAAATCGGAATAATCTACGCAAGTTCTCCATTTCCCATTCGCCTTTTTCACCAACACGAGGTTCGATACCCATTCAGGGTAGAGGGCGTCGCGGACGAACCCATTGGCTTTGAGTTTGTCCACCTCCTCTCTGAGAGCAGCGGACCTCTCCGGGTCCATTCCTCTACTCTTTTGTTTAACTGGGACGTACTTCGAGTCTATGTTCAACATATGACTCGTAATAGTGGGAGAAATCCCACACATATCAGAATGTGTCCAAGCGAAAACATCAAGATTCGCTCGGATTAAATCACTAAGGTCTTCAGTCATTGCGGGGCTGAGTTGTGATTCGATCTTCAGTACTCGCGATGGATCGTCTCGACTGACTGAAATGTCAACCGTCAGTTCAGCCGGTGCTGCTTTTTCTTCCCTAGGTTCCTCATCGTCGTCTCTCGGATCTATGTTTCTGTAGATCCGAGAATTTTGCCTGAGCCAGGGCTCGGACATTATTTGTCAATTGTCGGCCTTTTGGATGCGGACGGAATTGTCCGCAACCTTTCCTTTCTCTCTCCGCTGGGCCTATCGGAGCTCAGCCACATAACATGCACGACCAGTCGCCTGGTCGCCATGAACAACACCTACTCCTTTGTCAGTCGGAAACTTCAAAGTCAAGCACCACGGGGCTAATGCTGCCCTAAACTCAGCCAGGGCCGGTCGACCCAAGAACACATTGTACGGAGAATCCACATCCAAAACTACGAAAGGTAGGATTCGCACCCTCCTTCGCTCACCTTGTCCTAGTTCAACTGGCAACTCAACATATCCCACTGCATCAGTCGCTGCGCCATTAAAGCCATGTATACGAGCTTTAGATGGCTTCAAATCCTTCGTCTCCATCTTCATCTGGTCATATATGCCTTCTTGAAGATGATATTGACAGAGCTTCCGCAATCAATCAAGATTCTTTTCACATAAGCCGGCCCGATTGTCGCAGATATGACCATCGGCTCAATGGTAGGAGCCCCTACTTGGTCAGCATCTCTGCTCCTGAATACTATATCGTCTGTCATCATGCGCAGCTGCTTAGCAGGGGTCCTGTCTTCTACGTTGGAACAACATTCGAAGTCTGCATGCCTCAAGGAATTAGCGTACTGTTCCATCTCCTGCCAGTTCTTATCTGCAGGGTGAGGTCCGCCGATGATCGTGTTGATAACTAGTCTTCCCACGGTCCGAGCAGGCTCCTCGGGATGACGTAGAGCTGGTGCACGATCGGGATTGGACGCTCCATGTCCACCTTCTTGCGGATTCTTTACAAACTCCTGTAACTTTTTCTATCTAATCAACTTTTCTATAGCATCATGTAGGTGTCTGCACTCTTCAGTATTGTGCCCATAAGTATCATGGAAGCGGCAGTATTTCCCAATCCGCTTTTGTTCCTCGGTTGACTCCTTTGGGCGTGGCTTTCTGTACTAAAAGGTATTGCAGGTTGATAGGTAAATGTTTTCAAGAGACGCATTCAGCGGGGTGTACTCGTTATAGGTTGGAATTCTCGGCTTCCATTTCCCCGCTTCTCTCTGCTTCCCTTGATTTCTTCCTCCGGATTCCTTAGATTGCCCGGGCTTGTTCTGGACATTGACTTGAACTTTCCCCGAGTTGTCTTCGGACTGCTTCACAGCAATATTGCTTTTTACGGACTCCTGAACAGGCCTTGGTGCCTTATCTCGCCTTATCCACCTGGCTTCCTCTCTTCTTATGAACTGATGTGCCTTTGAGTAAAAATGCTCTAGCGTAGTTGGAGGTTTTCCTGCCAACCAATCTCCAAACTCTGACTCCGGATCCACTCCTTGCATCACAGCCATAAGAATTGCATGATCATTGGGATTACTGACTTCAGTAGCCGCTACATGGAATCTTTGTAAATACTCCTTCAATGATTCCCCAGGAGCTTGGATTACACTTGATAGAGACATCACGTCCTTTGGACGAGTTGTGTGTATCCTAAACTATTCTATAAACTTCTTCGTCAACTCCTCAAAACTGGATACGGACCGCGGAGGAAGTCGGGTGAACCACATGGTAGCGATCCCAGATAGAGTTATTGGAAAGCACCTGCACTTAGTTGCATCATTCGCTCTAGCTGAATCCATCATCCATTCATACCTCATCACATGTTGCCTAGGATCAGACTTTCCTTCATAAGCCGGGATAGTTGGCATGCTGAACTTCCGTGGGTACTCCACCCGTAGAACAACGTCTGTGAATGGAGTATGACTTCTGGACACTCCCCAATCGTCGTTTGATAAGCCTTGATTCTCTTTCATCAACTGTCTGATCATAGCTGTCAGGTCTGGGGTTTGTATGGAAGATGAAAGGTTGGAGTCCGTCCTACGGGATTGATCAGGCTGATGCCTCCTCTACTGGTGATCCGCCAAACGTGCGTCTTGAGGTTCGACATCATTAGCATCTTGGTGAGTCGGGCGTCCAGCCTCCACCTGCACTTCAGCTCCTAAGTTTCCAGTTCCGGCTTGGTCACAGTTTCCGAGGTGTAAATGGTCCCCGGCTATTCGGACAGCAGCACCTGCCTGCGTAGTTTCAGTCTTGCGGCGTCTACGCCTGGGAGGTTCATCGGACGAAGTCGAGCTGTCGAATGACGAATAAGGAGATGGATTGCCCCCAGCATTCTGATGCTGCTGTTGAGTGAGTTGTGCCATGAGGTTGGCATTAGCTTGCATCTGCTCTCCGAGTTGTCCCCTGCTTTCCCTGAATTCTCTCATCAAGTCGTTGAACTCTATTCTGGTGACAACGGGCATCTGGTCCTGGGCGGTAGTCCCTGCACCTTGAACTGCTTGCTGATTGCTAGGCCCTGCTTGTTGTACGCTAGCAGTCTCATGGGCGTCCGCATTATGAGTGGCTGATCTGGTACGTGGTCTTGCCATTGTAGAGTTATTGGTATGAACTCTGAGTAGAATCAACGGACGTCCTGCGAATGACTCGAATCTTCTTTGGGGGATTTATTCAATCCAGTAGCTTCAAAGCAGATCCTTGAGGTCTGTGAATTCGATTCTCAGTGAAAGCACCAAAGTGTTAGCACCAAAATTAGTCACTAACCTCGTTGAGAAAGATTGTGTAGAGAGATAAATGATGAAAGTAAATTTAAACAAAGATCAATATGCTAAATGGAATGCAAAGACAAGAACACCAGATTTATAGTGGTTCGGCATAACTGCCTACGTCCACTTTGAGGTTAATCTTTATTGCTTCACTTGATAATTGATTACAGATACAATTCGTTTGCCAACTACTTGAATACAATTGCTCAGTAAAGAGGACGAGTCTTGAAAGCGGCAGAGTCTCCCTAGTGTTCATGAAAAAAGGTCCATTTCACTGTGCCACTGCCTCTCTATTTATAGACAAAGATGGGTTGGACTTCCCTGGTGGGCCTGGCAGCCGAACACTTTAGCCCAGAACGAGTGAGTTCTGTGTGCCGAACGAAGTGATGCCGAACAGAACTGATGCCGATCAGAAGTGATGCCGAACAGAAGCGATGCCGAACAGAACTATTGCCAATCAGAAGTGATGCCGAACAGAAGTGATGCCGATCAGAAGTGATGCCGAACAGAACTGTTGCCGATCAGAAGTAATGCCGAACAGAACTGATGCCGAACAGAAGTGCTGCAGAACAGAACTGATGCCGAACGAAGTGATGCCGAACAGAAGTGATGCCGATCAGAAGTGATGCCGAACAGAACTGATGCCGAACAGACTGTTGTCGAATGATCTGGGTATGCCGAACGTTTTGCTATGCCGACCACTTTATAATGTCGAACGATATGTAAGTGCCGAGTGCCTAGTTTTCTGGTCAAACCTTCAGGTAACACTAGTCATTAGTGGGTGTCGCAAGTTTACGTGTGTAAGCGTCTGACTACTTAATTTCTAGTAGAAACCATTGGGGCAGCACGTAGGCAGGGTTTTGCCGAAGCTAGGTAAATCTGTGTGTGATCTCTACTGCATTATTTTCTGCTACTATCTGTTATTATTTTATTTTCGTATTATTTTTTAGTATCACCCTATTCACCCCCCCCCCCCTCTAGGGTAAAAACGATCCTACAATTGGTATCAGATCAAGGTTAATAACAAGGATGTCTAACCCTAGTTGCAAATCTAGCGAGAGTTGGTCCAGTATTATTTCCCCTATTTTTGATGGAACAGATTTTTTGAATTGGAAATTAAAAATGGAATTTTATTTAAAATCTGTTAATTTTATTTAAAATCTGTTAATTTTAAATGTTGGGATATTATTGAAAATGGGTGTGATATAGTAGACAAGAAAAATACTTCGATTAATGCTCTTGCTATGCATATACTATATTCTCATATTAATCGAGATAATTTTAACTATATCTCTCATTGTGAAAGCGCATAGGAAATATGGAATACTTTTGATGCAATATATGGAGCAAAAGTCAACAACGGTGAGAAATCCTCCACAATCGACTCAGTTAAAGAAATGTGCTTGACAGGATTTGCAAAAGACAACAGTGATGAAGATTCAATTGTCGATGAGATAAGTGATCTTTCATTCAATGATTTAGTTCTCTTTTGCCAAAAATTAATTGAAAATAATGAAGCTTTTGAGATGAAAAATAATAAGTTGAAAAGGGAATAATCTAAACTGCATCAGAAAAATAATGATTTGGAAAATGAGCTTAAAAATATTAAGAAAAATAAAAATTCTAATTGCAAAAGGTGTTTGGAAAATGAAAAAGAATTTGCCTATTTTCATGAAAACTATCAAAAGTTAGAAAATGAAATTTTAATTCGGGAGAAAAACAAAACTAAGTTGATTTGTAAATATAATATTTTGCAAAAATAGTTGGATAGTTTTAAGAAGTCAGAAAGTTCTAAATGTGTGATTTTTGAAAAGAAATTAAATGAGGTCAACGAAAATTTCAAATCCCTTGAAAAAGAAAACGTGTTTTTGAGCAAATATGAAATTATTCGATTAAATCACGAGATTGAAAAGGAGATTGAAAAAATCAAGGATTTTGAAAAAAATAAATTTAAAAACTTCAACTCTTTGAAATTGAGACTAAAATTAGGGAGCTTCAAAATGAAAATATGGGATTGAAAATGAATAATTTTGAAAAGAGAGATAGTACCATTAGTTGTCGTTCGAAGATAATGAATGAAAATAAACTTTTAAAATCCAAAGTTAATAAACTTGAGTTGATCACTCGAAAAATTTTCACTAGA
This sequence comes from Allium fistulosum, assembly GCA_030737815.1. Lineage (NCBI taxonomy): Eukaryota > Viridiplantae > Streptophyta > Magnoliopsida > Asparagales > Amaryllidaceae > Allium > Allium fistulosum. Next base: position 800,523,920 of record CM060903.1, on the reverse strand, counting down.
GAAAAATCATTTAATATGCTCTTAGAAAATCAACTCTTCGAGAATAAAAGGAAAGGATTTGGATTTGCAAAAGTGTCAAAATATGAACAAATGACTAATAACACTGTTAAGGGGAAAAGTGTGATACCAAATTGCGTAAAATGTGGAAATATTGGACATGGCAAGAATAATTGTCGAAATATATACAAACACAAAACCGTTAAACAAATATGGATTCCAAAAAGTACGAATATAAATGGTTTGAGATTTAAACAAATTTGGATTCCCAAGGGTACAATTATAGATACTAATGGTTTGTTATATGGACAAATTTGGGTACCAAGGACTTCAATAGATAATAATAGTGGTCCTACATCCTTAGTTAGACTACTTGCCTTCTCCAAAATTTAGACACATAAGTGGGGTAAGGAACAAATTTGATGGAGATAGATTTCGAGTTGTTCTAGGTGATTGATAAACTAAAATTTAAATGTTCCTTAGCCTATAAAGATTAGATGTAGATCATCACATTTCGGATATCATGACATCAAAGGAAAGTGAAGTATGATCTCTCAACTCAATATTGTTCACATATTGTTAATTATGTTTTCATCGACATTGTTGAAGTATTTCTGCCATATCTTGAACATCTCAACTTTGATTTTTGAAATTCTTGAAGTTTAACCGGTAATGTCACAACTTTTCTGTTTTTAGTTTTTATTGATTAACTTTGGAATGTCATGAAAAACTGCTTTGCCTAATTTTTTGACTGTGTGATTTTACTCAATGTAGATTACTTTACTTGTGCTTGATATGAATGGACGTGCTGAAATTTTCAAAAAACAATTCAAGTGTTGAGGAGTACACGTTTTTCTTATATACCACTATATATCACCATGAATACCTCAAATACAAGTGGTACTTAATATCATCTCATGTTGAACTCTTTTTTGCATTTATTTAATTATTTATATTGATTTTCAACCAGAAGTCATTTTCACAATACCCCCTTACAGAAAATTGATTTTCACTTATTTTAATTTTTGAAACTTGAGTTTTCATCATGTTAAAAATACTCTAGTTTATTTTGGTAAGAGATGTACTCTAGAAAAGATAATCATTGACTAATTGAATCTTTTGGAACTCATAAAAATTATTATAGTGCTTGAAAAGTGATGGATAGTGATTAAATTATATTTCATAACAAGAGGAAGTATAATTTAATAATTTCATGAAAATTAAACAAATTTTATAATATTTTTAGATTAGTACTTATTCCATGATCATTTATATCACTTTCACCTTTCTGTCAATCCATACATCATAATATAGTGTGCAGAATTTGGTATTTCAAAATAAGGGAATTTTTTTTGTAAAATAATTATATCCTAAAGTATTCACTCTCATTTAAAAGTCCTCGCGGTTATGCATGAGTGAATTACTTGAATTTCTATATATGGGCTTCCATTCTCATTTAAAAGTCCTTGCAGTTATGCATGGATGGGACGCGTATAAGAAAGGGATAAATATCAAGTATATTCTAATCTCATTTAAAAGTCCTCACAGTTATGCATGGTTAGAAAATACTTGACATATTTTTTTTTAAAAAAAGGGGTAACTACTAACCTCATTTAAAAATCCTAACGGTTATGCATGGTTAGCAAGTGCTTCACATTTTTTTGTATAAAATTTGAAAAGGGAAAATGCACAAATTATTCCTTTATTGAAAATATCAAACTCTTGTCACTATATAAAATGTTCCATAATCCTACCATTTCTCTAAAGTGGAGTTTGTTTCTAATTAATAAAATATTATGATTTTTGTTTGATTAATTGGAATTTGAAATTAATATTTCCCTCTTGATTTGATTTTATATTTTTAATCAAAATCGTAGCTATTTCAATTACTATTATTATTTTTGATGATAACAAAAGGGGGAGAGAGGTTAAGATTTTGATTTTTGAGCGATATCCTTACTAATATTCTCGAGTGTTTTTATTCAATGTTATTTTTAATTAATTTTTCAGTTTTAACTACACGCATCTGTGTAGGGGGAGCTTTGTTGTAGGGAGAGAATTCGAATAGGGAGAGCAAATAGAATTCATCAAAACCAAATACATTTAATAGAGTCAAAATCTTAATATATGTTTGTTATCATCAAAAGGGGAAGATTGTAGAATATGCTAGTATATGATTTTTGTTTGATGATAATAAACATATATATATATATTCGTTTAAATGTATTTGTTGTTGTACTATTTTATTTTTCACATAATTAAATAACTATTTGTTGAATAAAATAAATAACACAGAATTCATATTCAAACAAATATTTTATTACAAATTCAAATAGTACAAATTTAAGCTTTCACTATACATCTTCACACTACATTTTCAATTACAATTACACCTCACTACAAATTCACTCAACACTCGTATTTTTATCTTCAACTTTGTTCCAGCTTAAATCCAGCATCTGAGCTATCAGCAAAATAAACCTTAACGCAGTAAAATTGAAAAAGAAAATATTTTGCAGTGCAAATTAAAGTGTGTGTTTTGAAAATATCATTTGCCTCATTTATTTGGGTTGTTCATCATCATTTATTTTTAATCCTACACGAACAACTTGTGACATGCACAGTGTATCACTGTACATGCCACAAGGCCATGAACAATGATATACACTTGCTTGTTAAAATTGTAGGGATAGGTGAGCACAAGTCAAACCCGAGACTAGACTGGATTTAACTCAGGTGCAATATGAAAACTAGTCACAAAGTTTCAAATGCACAAGAGCCTGCATATACACATGTGTACATGTACACATGTGCACTGCCGTAGCATCTCGAATTTCAGCAAAGCACACAACAAATGCATACAAATTCATGACAATACATATGGCACTATGGCATTGCACATGAAACAGATGCCACAAGACATGTACAAGCTACATTTAGACAGATCAACCCAGACTGGTCAGAACACACAACAACAAGCTCAGTTTCAACAATGCAATATGATGACCAAACTCCAAGATGCAATAGCAAGACTTGAATAAACATACAACCAAACTTCAAAAACAAGTCAAGGAAGTTTTCTAAGCAATGCTAATGAACATAGCAGTTCAACTAGATCAACCTCACAGGCCAGAACAAAAATTCACACCAGAGACAGGCAGAAACAAGTGTACACAAGACTTCAGACTGCAACAACAGAGGCCAGACACACCAGACTCAATACAACAAAGGGACTCGAGTACAACATAGCGCAGACATGAAGACCAAAAGCAGCTCAATAATCATGTAACATGTTCAATGAAATAGATAGAAGCTCAATGACTCGAAGTCTGAAAGCAATGCAAAGCAAACTGGACATGGAATTCCACATCAAACCAACATACATGAAACAGATTTACATGAAGACTCAGATCAGTTTGGTGAAAAATAGTGCACAGTAGAGTAGTGATTAACTCAGACCATACATGAACAAAACATGCCAATGGGTCAAGACAAAATGAACAGTAGAGACTCAAGTGAAACAAGTCAGTATAACATGAACACAAGGAAATGAAACAAGACTTCATATGGGATCAGTTTCAATTACAAGTGCACAAACTTTGATTGCAACTAGACAATGACTCAACATGCAAATGCAGTCCAGACTCACAACAACAATGCAGACCAATCATATATCAGTTCTAACATCAACACAAAACAAAACTGCAACCAAACTCAGTTCAACAAACTCAAGCATGCACATGAACAGACAAACACAATCAGACTTCAATATACAACAAAACTGAACAAGACCACCACACAATGCAAAACCAGACTAGGCACAAGCTTAAAGGCAAGTATAGACTCAAATGAACACAACATGTAGCTTCATGGATTCAGCAAAAACAAGTTCAAATGTCAATTCAGTACACATGAAGAACCAGACCAGCCATAGATGCATACAAATACTCGTGAACACACTGGAGCACTCAAGTACAAGTTCTCATGCAAGCATTGAGGGATGAAAACATACTCATGAAACCACAACACTTACATGAAGGCATGTATATCAACACAAACCAGATTCCAAGTCCAGACAAAACCAGAGATTTAGGCACGTGCACTAAAATAGTGATCATGAACCAGTGCACATGAATCAAATCAAGGTGGACAGAGCAATATATATATATATATATATATATATATATATATATGCAGCCTAGACCAACATGAACAAAACAATAAGTTCACGTGAAACCAAGTGGATAGGTAGAACAATTATACACATATATACATACATATATGTATGTATATACATGTTTATATTTGCAGAGTTATTAGTAGTAGCAGTGCATACGAGAACTAGGGAGGAGAACGCAAAGCAAATCAAGTTGCAGCAGTAAAAAGAACAATTCGAATGTATTCAAACAAAGTCAAAGCCGATAACATGAATTGAACAAGTCAAATGTGCAGAAATTATCTCAAAAATTAAACACCGAAGTCATAAGAACCAATGCAAAGCAAGTCAAGAAAATTCAATTATATCAGAAGATGAACAAGTCAAAATAATCACAAGTATTCAAGCAAAATCGAATGGCCAAACAAAATTAGTTGAAGAACACAAATCGAAAATACGAACGAAAATTAAGGGGTTCGTTCCCTATAAAACCCAATTCATCATCGGCATATTATTCATTCGAGTTTAAGGAAATCAAAGAAGCATAAACCACATACCAATTTCGACTCATTCGAACTCGATCAATTGAAGCAACTGAAGAGAATCAAAGAACGGCGAACAAAGCCAGGAGCGATTGACAAAGCACTTCAACTCAAAGCATACTTCAGTCGATCACAGAATCAAGGCAGCGGCTTCGATTTCAAAGCCCTAATTTTGAAAGAAGAAAACAAGAACATGGCCGAATATTCTACTGAAAGGGAAAAGAAGTCGTCTTTATATTTTTTAGTGGACCGGCTCTATTTTATTTTACTTTGGGCTTAATTGATATATAGGGTTTTGTTTAGTTGTTTTATTTTCAGTTGTAATTTACTTTTTTAAACTCTGTAACTTTCTAGTCGTGTGACTAGGTTACGAACTACGGTTGTGTAGTTCGAGAATTTGCAACTCCGTGGCTGAGTTGTGGTAGGATTTTGAGCGTAGAGTTAGGTTAGTCATTAGCGGGTGTCGTAAGTTTACATGCGTAAGCGTCTGACTACTTAATTTCTAGTAGAAACCTTGGGGCAACACGTAGGTAGGGTTTTGCCGAAGCTGGGTCAATCTGTGTGTGATCTCTACTGTATTATTTTCTGCTGCTTTCTATTATTATTTTATTTCCACATTATTTTTTAGTATCACCTTATTCACCCCCCTCTAGGCAGAAAACGATCCTACATCTAGGAGTGTTACAGAGTACTTTGTCAGATAATACGGAGAATGAAGCTATATGGGGTGCACACGTGAATATTCCCTTGAACTAACATCGGTACGTATTAAAACATCAAATATATAACTTATCTATACGTAAACAGTATCGGTACAAAACAATAGACACGTGCACCTCCAGGATAGAACAATACATAATATATAGTGAATAACAAAGAATACAGAGTCAATCGTAGTGATAACATATAATAATATATATATACACACACAATATAATAATAGCATAAGAATACAATACATCTCAAATGTCAACTATCTCAATATAAAGTGATGAACCATCAATATACGGCTCGGTGACACATGTATTCAATAAATCAAAGTCTTATAAACATCATACAACATCCTAATATATGTCTCCTATAAGCCCAATAAAACAAATACTGGTCATGTCGGCCCTGTAGCTGAATTGTCTCGGACTGCCCCGAGTATTATAAAATAACACATGGGTCAGACTATGTCTAATCAAGGATTATAAGTAAGATGTTACAGTATGAACAAAGAAGAATAATATGATATCACTATCAAGATACTCAAAACTCTAAACGACATGTCAAAGTATGTGTGTGTGTATAATAATCTACCAGCATTACATCACCCGGATATCTCAAATCCATATATATTAATAAAAATTGATACCAAAAGATGTCATCATCCATATAGAAACACAACAAATCAAAAATCATGGAATCAACACATATGGGTGAATCACTCATATCTAAATACCATCGCCTAATTCCAGAAACCATCAATGAGTGAGATATCACTAAGTATATCGGGCTAGCACGAAGCAATACCCAAGCATCTCTCAATATCATATTACAAAATACCATTATCAAATCACTAAAATCAATAAAAAAGATCTGAACTAGCTCATAACAATGCTTGAGTATAATCAATAATAAGTAGTCTATCTGCTAAAGAAGGATACGGGGTTGACTATACTCTAGACATAGTCTTAGCTATAATCTCATCTCATATATGCCTATTTACCATACGTGAATCGAACCTAGATAGCAGACTGATGGCCGTAAGCTCGCCCCAGGAACCCAGGCTCTACTAACCGTGTGTTATGTAGCTAGATCAGCTCCTACAACATTAGTTCACGCAAACCGAAACCAAACGGGAGACTGATGGCCGTATGCCCAATCTAGGAACCCAAGGTCTACTATGCCGTATGCTATGTAGCCGAATCTGTTCCTATAGCATTAGTTACCTTGATGGACATCGTGACACATATCCACCAGTGGCTCATCAAGGCGTAGCCTCGGTCACGACCCTGCTTTGCCTTTATAGGTAACAGACTGTTGGCCTAAGCAACACAAGGGGCTATAGGGCACCTACCCTATAGGTAACCTAACCCAAACCTCGTGATACGCATTGAATATAAAATATAACAGCGGTGTCATGGATCTAGAGCGCGACCCCTCGATCAGGCCGCCAGGGTGGATACTGGCCAATCTAGTTTACTCCTAAACCATAAAGAGAGCTAGGAAAACGTAGACAGACACATAGAATATATACAATGGCCGCTACACAGCTCTACATATAAGTCACCACGTGACTATCAAATAATCAACACAACGAGTATCACATACAACATACCCCACATTGAGTGTCATCCATGAGCAATTGAATAACCGAATAAATATCACAACGGTGTCCTATACCACCGCGTGTTACTAGTTTGTTTATTCAGTGCTCACACATAACACTCGCCCTTGTTTATTCTATACAACGAGTCCAAAGTATAATATGAAAAGTGTGATTGATAGTCCCATGCCAAACGGTATCACTAATTCGTTTATTCAAATTTCTTGTTACACGGAATAACTATCAATAAATCAAATAGAAAGATGTCGTCACCGTATCATCTTAAAATATATCACAAATCAATATCAATGTTGAACCATTCATGATATTTAGATCAATGTAAAAACGTGAAATCAGAAAATAAAGAAATCACACATAAAATCCCAATTAATTCAAACATGAAATAATAATAAAGTTCAATAAAATATTTCATTAAATAGTTAAATCAAATTTTCAAATATTCATATAAAACATTTAAATCAATTTATAAATCAAATATCCTTTATAATAAAAATCACTTAAAATAATATTTTTATTTCCATAATACATTTTATAAAATAGTTATATATTACATTTTTTTCATAACAAATCCAAAGTTATAATATATTATAATATTGATTTAAATTATTTTATAACCAAATGGGATCTATATTTATATTTTTAATTAAATACATTTACAAATTTAACTGTATCTGGATTATTTATAATTTAATAAAATATTCATAAAATACTTTTAATAAGATTTTAAAACTCTTAAATAATTCTTTTCTAAGTTTTTAAACATTCGTTAAAACAAGCAATAAATAAATCTCTATATAAATATAACTATGGAGTAAAATTACTCCACAAACATGTCAACAAACAACGATATAAATATCACATGACCTGAGTCGAGTTCCATTGAACTCCGATCAGACATAAAATTAACACACATCGATATATAAATAAATATTTGTTTCAATTCGCAAACGGATAGAATTCTATTTGTAAATTGACACTTCCAACTCAATATCGACGGCTTAAAAAATCAGCACCCAACAATCAATCAATCCAATATCCAAACCAAAATATTCAATAAGCAATTCAATCGATGTTCCAAATAAACATAAATATATATAAGTTGCAAAGAATATAGACATAGTGGCAAGGTCCAACTCACCGAATTGTCGAATGAAGGTTTACAGCCGTAACTTATTACTTCATCATCATTTCGCTGCCAGTAATTCCACAATCCCCGAATCAGCCTGCCTAAGCTCCTCCACTTCACCAGCCCTAGGTCACATTGTTCTCCCATCGCCATCGCACACCCAGGTCATCGCTCCTCCACTAGCACACCAGCCAGCACACTTGCCCTCCACCATACATCAGGGTGCATGTCCCAAGTCGCCGCTCAACTTCTAAATGTAATTATCATCACCGCCACAAACACGCTACCTGTCATCTTCCACCTGATTGTGTCACACCCTTCGATAATGCCAGATCTGATGCCTTTCCCACCTTCTCACGTGTATGCGTGATTTTTCTTTCTTTTTGTTTTTTGGTCTCTTGGAACTCGCACCTTTGAGCAAGTGAAGCCCTCCCTGGTTAGGTTACACGATACGCTTTAGTTTAGAAAGTAGGAAAGGAGGGTTCTAGATTTTGGGTTTGGGCCGGAATAAATTTGGGCCTAGTTTAAACTTATTTATTTCTCTCTTTTCTTATAAATAACTCTTACAATTTATTTATAAATAAATTTCAATTTGATTTGAATTAATTTACACCTAATTATACTGAATATATATTTCAATAATCGTTTAATTTTATTCAATTCGATAACAACTTATTTTTATTTAATTATTCATTGTACTATTACAGGATAGATTTATTTCTAATTATTTCAACCATGTAGAAATTATTTACACTTCAAAATATTTTATATTCAAGTAAAACTATTTATTTGATTTCAATAAATTATACGATAAGTGTTTATGAATTTAATTCATTTTATTAAGACAAAATCTTTTATTAAATATAATTTAATTAACTAAAAAGTTACTATCAAAATATATTTATCACAATCAAATTCAAATATATTTTTTCAATTAAATTTATTTATTTATACGGCATAGAAAGCAGGGTTGTTACCGATTCCCTCTTACAAAAATTGTGTCCTCACAATTTTTTATAGGGAGACGTCATACAAATCATACATTGACTTTCTTCGTATCAACACTCAACTATCAAACTCAATTACTCAATCCATTATGTAGCTCTAATTCATTCCCTTATTGTATGCTACAATTTAAATAAATTCAATCCAACAACTTCCTATTTTCGCATACGATAAATATTTGCAAATTTTTTTCTAACTGTAAGATTTTTTGAAAAATTTCAATAGAGTTTTCTTTATATGGAGAGCGTTCTAAAAAATTAAAACACAGTATAATTATGTGATGAACATCTTTGAAGAGACATCCCAACCCGGCGTATCTCAAAATACGGAAAACAAGGTAATATCACAGTATATCGATATACCATAAAAATGTACCTTTGTTTAGCATTTTTAGCAAGCTATTATACCTTTATGCGAGCAAAAGCTAACCAACATCATTGATTAATCCGAGCATGCTTCATATACCTATGCCAAACCTCAAATTTAAATATTAGTCACACACATAAAGAAGTAGGATAAACATGTATCATTTATTATAAAAACAACATGACGTCCATATTTATACCACTTTCTGACACATATTGGCCAAAACATAAAATCAAGGAGGAGTTTCAAAAGTAAATTTGTTACTTGATGTTATAGCTTGTCAAAACATTTCTCGGATCACAAAAATATAATTTACGGTATAGCAAAAGTTATACTTATTTTATTAAGCGTTGCTATCTCAGGTTTTACGGTTTTTATAGCAGATCCACCAATGTAATTTGCATATTTAGACTAGACAATGATAAAATTTTGCAAAACTCTTAAAATAAAAGTTGTTTGTTAGGTTCTTAGTTTTCCGGAATGGTTAAAATCATCAAAATCGGATTAACCATTTAAAAGTTATGGCCAAACAAATACAACACATATTTTAAAAAAGTTCATTCACGGCTCAGAAATTTGAATCCATTTTCAAATATGTTTATACACTACTAAACTTCAAAATTTTGATAAGTGACAAACACAAAAGTTTTTCCATGCTAAAATATTTTCTGAAGGGAAAAGGACTCATCTAAATCGGATAGCAAAATCAAAACTTATGATCATATATGTAAAACACTTTTAAATGCAAAATTTCTAGACTTTTTTTTATTATGCAAACTTCATTACCACTTGTTAGTAACCAAAAACTTAATTTACACTATTTAGTGGTATTCATGGTTTGTCTTCTTTAATTGATTTGAAGTTTGAGATTATTCCAAGATTGTTTGGCACCACACATGCACATACATACTCACACAAGATTACTCACTCACGCATACAGGTAGTAACACCCCCACACATGCTTGCCTGTAAGACATGCAATTGAAATGTCCTAAATATTAAGATCTCTCCAAATATATAGCTCCTAGGGTAGATGCTAATGCATATAGGCTACATAGGTGTAACTTAGAGGAAAACAATGAACATAATTTTATCGTAGATATGTATTTACAGAAATATTAACATTTTGCATGTTTACAGTTCATAACACTGTGTAGGTTAGAGTGCTGCAACAGCATATTTTACTTATTATTTATTTATTTATTTATTATTATTACTATTTTCTGCCTTTGTAACGCAAGCTGCTTAACACACGCACACAAACAGCTTAACACGCTTTTTTTCATAATTCATAATACATCGTATATAATAAAACTAATAATCTGGAATGTTCTTTTCAAATTTAGTCGTCAACTTTCTTGCGAGTAGAGTTGAATCAAGTGATACAGACTTAGCATTGAGCTTACTGGGAGAACATGATACACTTGTGGGATTTGACAATACAATAAAACTAATAATCTGGAATGTTCTTTTCAAATCTAGTATTATACAAAAGAAGGATTTTGTTTTTTTTTTTTAAATTTGTCCTTGAAGCATGTCAAACATGCATACATAACTCCATGAAAAATTCTATTATTCCCTTTGCTATATGTATACACTGTTCACTTATACTATATACTTAAATGTTTCCATGTATGTTTGAAACAAAATGTGTTTTCGACAAGAAACATTGCACCGTCATTAACAAGTACAATAATATGTAGGTGATCCATGGGCTCTTTCTCATTCTTGCTACAAACATGGTGATTTTATACATACTAGTGCGAACCCGTGCTTCCCACACGGTTTTCGTTTAAAATTTCAAAAATAAAAGCAAATCTATTTGTAACATGAATCAAAAAGCAATTAGTACTCAAATGATAATTCATTCGTTGTTACATCTTTATACTTGTCAAATTAATTATTGACTGATATATTTGGCCATAGTGTAAATTTATAGCGATTAGAAGGTAATTGCTTATAAGGAAATATCAAAGGTACAATAAACTCAATAAGAATGAAAATATCTAAGATCAATAAGGTAACAAATAACACATCCACAACCATCAAAAAACAGTAAAGAAAATCTAACCTCCCCAATAGAGCTAATACCATAAAATTTTTAAAAATAAATGCTAAAAATTAACCAAGCTCAAAATAAAGCTCTACTGTCTTTAATTAGTTCATCAGTACTCAAAAAAATTGAATTAAAGATGATCGAAAAAAATTGAAATGAAAATCAACTCCTCAGTGTTGTCTCACATTACCCACATTACGGAAAACAATATACATGCATGTAAATACCTAGTGCTACCATGTAAGCTTTATGTGTGCTGAGAAAACGATGAGCATATTCCTTCTGTTGCAAAATAAATATTGATTTTGGATAGAATGCGCTTACACATGGACGTATTCGATTGAAATAGTGACAAACACAGCGGGGGAAAATATAAAACCATCAAGATATTTTTGAGGTAGGCCACAACATTAACAATTTGGATGCTTTGCGAGTGTATGTGAATACTATACTAAATTACAATTGATCAAAATTACCGAGAATTCATTGTTACTGTAAAATATACATGGATGCACAACCTTTAATTTTCTTTTTAAAATACCACTGACTTCAATGTATTTTATAATAGTGTTATTATAGTTTACTAACCGTATAAGTTGTTGCATCTATGTAGCTCTACCTATACATCACTAAAGTCCACGCACTGAAGATAATGACAACCTCGTGTTGCCTTTATGCATCCATGGTAATGGAATCCACCGCATTAATATCTACCTCCTTGTTTCTGTCAGTGTTGAGCAAAGACAAACTAATTATGAATGGAGCAATGCTACCTTACTCGTTCAACTTGGCTATTACTTTGACTTGTCTACCGTTATCTACTATTATTGTGGAATTAACTTCGAATCTGTACCCCCCTTTAGTTTCAATGAATGTAGTGTTTTAATTTTCATATGAGCATTCCACATCAGTCGCAATATCTGGTGCAAGTTAGTGTTAAAATGTGGGTACAAATTACCAACTGAAATTTTGTATACTTCAAGTATAATCTGATGCAGTCAGTGCAACAAAAGTTCTAATGGATAGCTGCAATTAAATCAAAGAATTGAGGTGGTATTAATTCCAAAAACAATGGTAGACTGAACTGGGAACAAAATCAACTAATGTACATTATTCAATAAATAAAGTTCATCATTCAATCTTTCTTTTTTGTTTACTTCATTCCATTATATATGAGGTCTAGCTACATATATACACATATTTGTGATTTATTGAAAGAAATGAATCTTTTAATCAAAATATATTTTCACATATTGTTTATATTTTTTAAGCTATAAAAGTGTGTGAGTTGGAGATATGTTAGTCAAAATCAAAAAGTATTGGTAACCACATTTAGTAACTACTTTACAATTGATATTTTCTTTGCTAATACTCCAAAAATTAAAATATAATGTATAATTAAAGACAGGTTATATTGATAATGAATGAATATTGCTGACATGTTACAGGTGCTTTAAGTACCATGAAAATTGGAAGCAATATATATGCAAATTTAATGAGCATAAGGAGAAAGTCAAGCTTCACCTCATATGACCTAACATTGCAACTAAAAAGTAACTTAAAATTGGTTTACCCAAAAGTAGTCATCTCATCCCTTGACGCGTCGATGTTCCATTCCCATCATCATTATTTGCACTGTTTCATGTCCATTTCTTCACTTGATGCATTGAAGTTACTTTCCTCATCATCAATTAATTATATGGTTTTGTACCAGTCTCTTCAATTGGCATGTGAAACAACTAAAAAAAATGAACTGAAAAAAATTGTTCGTATACATGGTTAGATTCCAAGGAAGAGTCTATGATGTCAATAAATAAACAAATAGATCCACATCAATAGTATGGTAGCACAATCTTTCTGAAATGAAACTAAATGTTGATAATATATTTAATGTAGTTATATGCAGTAATAATTTGCAATATCCATATATAGAAATTAATAAATCTAAATAATTGAGAATATCAAAATTAAAGTCATAATAAAACATGGCATACCTTATGTATAAATGATGCTTTATTAAGATCAAGTTCTTGGCAGTATATTTTCTAATTCAAATTTATTTTTGTGAACTAAAAATAGCACCACTTAATACTATAATAGATATGTTTACCAAGAAGACAACTTAAAAAGAAAAAAACATTGAGTATCCTAATATATGTTTCATTTAGTTATTTTCTATATTAATAAGATCATGAATAGTTTAGGAAACAAATGAATACGTAGCCAAGTAAAAGAATTGCTTTGTTAACAGAGATAATTTACGCACTAAACTGTATAATTATAGTTACAATTTATTCCTCTACTTTATGCACTGAAAGGTATAATTATAGCCAATTTTTTTCTTAAATTTGAATAACTTTGTGGTTCAAAGAGGTTGGTCCATAGATTTTTTTTCAAGGTTTTGAGGTTAGCCCGTCGATTTGTACATGCAAGGTTATTTGATTATCAAAACCGTAATGCTCTAAGGTCAAAGATTAACCATGGTCAAACCGTGGTTGGATCGGGTCTTTAAAACACTTCTTTTAAGTACTTGCGATAAAGAACTTATAGCTGCAAATACCTTTCACTCCTTACGTGATCTAAATTATCATAATTTGGAAGTAAATGATGTATAACTTTGGTATTCTTATGAAACAAATTTACATTTATAAGACCACTTGCACATTGCTAATAAGAAGGAAAATACAATAATGAATCCCTCAACTTATTTAAGTTGAGGAGATAGTGAAAATACTTATTCATAACTACAGTATGATTCTAGGCAATTTTACCTATAAACAAATTTGCTCAACTGAAATAACAAAGGTGTTATTGATTAGCAACAATATAATAGTTTGTCCTTGAATCCAAAAAAGCCAATAACCTAAAGAACAACAAAATCTAAGCTTCATAATGGTAAAAACAGGTGATTATATTAACAACTAAATGATGTTGAATACTCTTTTTATATTTTCACTCACCAATGATGTCAATAACTAAAAATTATAATTTGAAACGAATACAAATAAGCCTAATAAAAAAGGCGATTAGACAATAATACATGCTGACTATATTAATCCAAGCAAAAGAGCAAAAGTACTAAATACAGACTAATAGGAAGAAAGTTAAGGATGGACCGAATCAAAGAAGCAACTAAAATAAAGCAAAATAAATAGTAAAATAAGAAACTGAAACTAATAATAGACATACCAAAATCAGGGTTATGCTTGACAAATAGAATCTCAAAAATGGATTGAGTCGAAGGGAAAGTTCCTGAAAATGATTAAGCAGAGTAAGAAACAAAATAAACAAAGCAAAACAAACAACCAAAATGGAAAAATTAGGGTTATAACATACCTGTTTAGAGAAGAGAAGCAATATACCAAAAAAATATTAATCCGTGCTAATTCGTCGCCTATGCCATAGCACAGTAGGAGAGATGATTAATTTTCTAAACGACCCTTGTTTAACGTTAGGATAATTAAGATTGAGGTGTAACAAAACATGTAACTATGCAAATAATTTTTTGCAATATTAGTGGAGCGAAAACTGGAGGCAGATATAAATACGAAAAGTTTGAGGAAATTGTTTTCTGCTAATGTATGGAAGTTTGGAATTTTAGAAGATTAGGGAAAGCTGGAAGATGAAATTATAATGCATACAAAGGATGAGAAAGATGCGTTGAAAACAAAACGAAGGGAAGGAAAAAGTATGTAGGAGTGGTGAGAGAGAGAGAAACGTTTCATTGAATCATTAAATATAATTGATTGATACCAGATGGAAGACTACAAAAGTGAAAATGAAAGGTCAGAACAATTAAAGAGCTTGTAGAAGAATTCAAATTTAATATTATAGTATATAAGACTGTTCATTCACAAAATATTCAGGGGGCTTTTGCGCCCTTGAAATGCAACTCGGTAATAATATATATATATATATATATATATATATATATATATATACACATACGAGTACTATGGCACGTGCGATGCACGTGTGCAGGAGGAATTGGTGTTATAAAACATGGTTTGTAAGAATTTTTTAACCATATGAAATGACTTGATGAGTACAAAATGTTGTATTTTCTATGTGCATACATGCACAGATTAACCATTTATTAAAACACGAATAAGACTAAGTTATTTTAGAAAATAATTAAATGGGTAAAGAGAGTAATCAACCATTATATCAATAAAGAAATGTAATCAATATGAAAATTAGCATTTTCAATAGTTTGGAACTAAAAAAACATGCATCGTCTCTATTTTAAAAAGTAATAAATCGGCATGTTAATATATAAGGAATTTTTTTAACTATAAAGATCGCATCTCCCATGGTACTTTCTTCCTCACGAATGCTCAATACTTGTTGAAGTATAAAACTACTTGATGCTAGTGTATAGATTTCAAATTATCGTTTACCATAAGATTGTTATAAAACCCGGTAGGACTTAAATTGATGTAATATTATTTCTCTATGCCTTTTTTAGGTTATTGTCAACAGCGGTAGCTTAAAAGTAATATATTAGAACTAAGTACAATCGTAGTGATTATTTTCTCTTCTTCTTGTCCTGGGCTTCAGACCGACGTTGGTAATATGCGGATGGAAAAGTTATAAACGTTTTATAAGGAATTTTTTATGTTAACTACAATTATATTCTAGTAATAAAGTTGGAATAGTTTAATAGTTGAGTTAGAGTCACTTAGATTTTTTCACCCTAAAATAATGATATTAGTTAGTGGAAGCAACACTTCATACTATAAATTATAAGCATGCACACATGCACTAATTAACAGTGTATTACTTGTTGGCACATGGAATCTTGGATTCGCATGTTCTTGGATCATATACTTTTCATCGCCTTACCTTCAGCCTTTAGCCTATATCTTTGTTCTCATTATACTACTTAAAGATTAAACATGTAGCACACTGCAGTTATATTTTACTTGTTTCTGAATCATCAGTAAACCTCATAAAACAAAACCCAATATTAATTACACTACATAAAGATGGGTCTTTGCCTCTTCACCTTGCCCAGTTGCTATACACACACACTGTCAAATGAACACATAAAGAAGCACCCAGTATCTACACACTAATACTAACAGCGAATGCACATATATGACACCTATACACTAATACTGATAGGCGACGCACATATATAATTATATATATAAGCATCCGACTCTCATAAACATGAATACAACAATATAATTAAGGAAAGAAACATCGAAAGCCCAATAATAGAAAATTAGTATAGTGGAGGTAAATGATTAGACAACAATGGCATTAACAACCAACTTAGCGGTCATTAAGATCCCATTATAGATTCAAATCATCCAAAGTTGGCACATCACATGCTTTTTCCAAACCAAAACTCCAATCAAAATGTATATCATGAATTCATTAAGTACTCTATTTTTGTTTTTAAATGGATCATTACTCCAATTATTCATTCTTTTAGCCCCACTCTCTACTCAAGTAAATATTCACACATAAAGAATAATATTAAAAAAAAAGGGAGTTGACAAAGACCAACAAAACCATGATTTCTCCACTAATCAACATACCTATTGGCAACATTTCTTTTTTTTTTAAATTACTCTTTTAAAACAGTTCCCATTCTGCCCTCGGATTATTTGCAGAGGATGCTGTGGAGTTTGCAGTGGTTGATGTGGATGTTGTTGAAGTTGTCGGTGCAAGCAATGAATCGAACAATTCCCATTATGTTTTCACTACAATATTAAATTCTTGTTTCTGCACTTGTTCCCTTTTCTCATTCTTATTATTTTGCTGCTGTAAAGAGACATGTATAGTAATCTTCTCATTATTGATTTTGAGTATATCAAGCGTCTCCACTAACTTCTACTCTCTCCTTACCTGAATGAAGTATATGTATATCTATTGTTAGAATACTTTCACCCATGCATAACACTTTCACCTATACACATGCATGCTTTTAATATTGAACCACTTGGCACACACATACATAGATTCGGAGTCATATATATATATATATATATATATATATATATATATATATATATGTTCAAACTTATACTGAATTATTAAGCACAGGCATTTATAAATATATGTAGCCTAACTTTTGACAGTTCATGCTCTATCACCTAAACACTCGCATATCATTTATATTCATCACACCTGATACAAACATACGCACGCATGAATTATGTATTAAACTAACAAATTTAGGGAATGGAAACAAAACTAAACCCTTGAAAAATCAATCTCAGCTTTTTTAATTATTGTTTGTTAACCAAAATTTACCTAACAATACAATAATTATTTACAGAAGGCAGCGTATAGTTAAATTTAGGTCTTATTGAATTAGAAAACAATGAACATTTAGTAAAAATCATTTACCTACCTCTAATTCACTCAACACCCAATTTATATGCCACAACCATCATGCCCCTCTGCCAATATCCAATTTTGACCAACTGCACAATAACCGAGCCATTTAGTTTTAAAGAATAACAGTAAACACAGTTAAACGACGAATGAAGTACCTAAATATGGAATGAAATTTTTAGCATGCACTCACCTTTCATCTGCTCTTTCATCAACTCTTGCATTCACTCAGCTATAATTTGGCCATTCAGCACCCTTGTTCCTGTTCCGTAGGCTGAGATTCACACTTTTGCACCCCCGATCCATCATTATCTCTGCAGTAGAGATGTTATAATCTAACAGCCCATGACTGTACAAATGTTTATGCCATCTCAGTCAACATGAAGGGATAAAAAAATTGAATACACTCATCAAGGGAGATCCATATAAGAGGTAAAAAAAAGAGAAAAAGGGCACACAGGAGGCAGTTTTACCATTTTGCGAACAAAATCCAAGGAATTGATTGAAATTGTTCAGACTAATAAAAACATGAATTTTAACTAATTTATTGCAATAAAAATGTATAGCATATGAATCAAATGAGTGAACGGTTTGGTGCAGTAAATGTTATCTTATACTAAAATATCTATGATAATCAAAATCAGTGATCTATATATTTAGTGTTCGATTTACTTAAATCACTGTGCATCCTACCTTGATAGAAATTTAAGCATATTGAGTAAATTATCGCTCAAACTTGATTAAAGAAAATGCATCATTTCTAGGCTTTTCACTGCATTCATTTTCTTGCGTTCATATTCTATTTCTATCATTTTGTTTTATTTTATTTTGGCCTTCATTTCTCTGTCCTACGCGAGTTCTTTCCTTACGTGAGCCTCCTTCCTGAGTGAATATTTGGCCATGCATATTTAGTGTTTGTAAGTTTTGTGTGTTTTGAGTATCTAGTAGTTTATTTTGTATCCAATTAGAGTGTTGTAGTGTGAGTAAGTATACATGAAAGCAAATGTGTATATGACATTGCATGAAAGTGTCGTGTGTATAATCACGTGTTAGTGGGTGCACAGCATGAGTAGTGTATTGAGTGAATATGTGGGTGATCAAGTGCGAGCGCTACTGGCTGTGTGTTGTTCATATATATATATATATATATATATATAAATCAAGTGCGTATGTAGCATATAGTCATTTAAACATACATTTTGGGTTACTGTAAATTAATTTTGGGTTACTATGAATCAATTTTGGGTCACTGTAAATCAATTATATAGTCATTTAAACATACAATCATAAAAATCCATTTTGGGTTACTGTAAATCAATAAGCACTGTAAAACTACACATCATAAAAATGAATAGCATATAGCAATAAATGGAAATAAATGAGGTACCTCTTCAACTTAAAAATTCATTTTCATTGTCCATTTGTTTAAAGGATGTTTGATCTCAGTCCAAGCAAGATCTGTGCATCATCTGCAATAGAGAAAATTGTGGCAATTAGGTGGTCTTCATAACAAAAGTATTATGGTCACGTTGATTACTCAAGCTTACTAAACAACCTATCCATAAAAACAGTATGTATATCAATCAATAGTTTTTATGACTATTACATGCATTGTAGAGCAGAATCCTTTTTTATCATGAGAAGACAATTTAATGTCCGTGGGATGTAAATAATATATCTATGCGTTAATCTTGAATAGAAATCAAATTTTAGCTGTTTATAGAATCTAATCAAACCTTTAAAAATCAAATCTTAATCTTAGAAAATGTAGCAATGAAAAGCTTGCAAATTTTTGGATTCGGTTGGGACATGAAAAAGCATTTAGGTCTCATCCCTATCATGCCATTACCAAGCCCACTCAATTCTCTCCCTTCTAAATATCTTAGGAACATTAATATGACCATAAAATAGAATTCAGAGCTTTAATAAAGACCGAAAATTTCATTTTTGGGAAATGTAAACAAAACATGGGGGAAAAAGACAAAATTAGCTTCAACCTTCCAATGCATTAAATTCTTTATCAGTAATGGCTAGGGATTACTTTGTAAGAAAATTAGTCTCCATTAATACTTTGCAAACCATTCACATCAGCAGCTATTTGACTACTAAAGCTAGTTGGGAACTTCTAAATTCAAAAATGTCAGCGAGCGAAATCGGTTAATAAAGCAATTGGGGACAGAGATAATACAAAACCATTACTTTTTGAACATCAAAATAAGAAGTTAGCCACTGAGAAACCAAATCTTTGAAATACGATGGCAATCAATTTACTATGAACATGAAAGATGAAAGTATAAAAAGCAAACTGGCAAACAAAGCTAAAAATAGGGTTTCATAGAGTACCATGGCTGAAATCTGGCTATTGACGATTGCCCAAAGAGGAGCCAAATCTGTTTAATGTTTTTAGACAGTGAATCGCTTCATAGTTTTTATTTGTTTCCATTGATTTCCCTTTTCCCGAAATCGTTGTTTAAGCTTCAGGGAGAAGAATACTGTTCTTCGAGACAGGAAAAATGGAAGAAATGGATAACGTGGGCGACTTCGTGGGGGAGAATTTTGAACGCCAAAGCAAACCACTCGGGGCATTAAAAATGACAATAATAGCCTCTTTTGTAGTGGTGTTATTTAGTGGCGTGTAGCAATGCACACGATGGGTATTTGTGGAAATGCCAAAAAGGCTTCACTTTGACCGGTTGACCAAAGGTTTTTTATTATAGTATATATATATATATATATATATATATATATGAAAAAATCATTATTTTCAACTAAACTTTCTGGTTTTTTGTAGTCGGGAAGAAAAGGCACAACAATTCAAATAAGAGGAAAATGAATCTGTAAGTAGCATAGATTCTTACCTCTAATTTTTACCATTTATAGCAAGTTGTATTATTTAACAATCAACTTTTTAATATTCAAAATGATGACCTTACTACTTATAGCAAATTATACAGGTAATATTTTGTATTGTTACTACACACATTTTTCTCTTCAAATAAATACCTGAATCCAAAATAAATTCAAGTTTACAAAACAAAACGATGTATGCAGACAGTTTTTTTAACTATGTTACTTTGTTGTAGAGCCATAAACTATTAAATGAACATTAATGCGATTTGATTCAATTTGGCAACACACTGCTAAAATTTCTTATTAAACCGCAGTATGTTTTTCTTTTAACCTACGTCTACAGACGAATACTTTCTCAAAGTATACAAACAAAGCTTGGTTGACAGGGTCTTTCAAATAAATATACTGACAGCAGGATATACTACTAAAATAAACATGTGTATCCACAATTTCACGACCAATGTTTATTGAATGTATTATTTTCATTTTTTTTTCAAAACATATTTTCTTTTCAAACATTGTGTCGAAATGCCTCATCCTAGTGTTTAGGAATCCCTATCAATAACGTTGGCCAGACGTATCAATCAGAATTCTCAAAGCACTCGGTAGACAAATTAACACCAAAAATTAACTACCAAAATAATTTTCAATCACTTTATAAAATCAAATCCATATTATTATTTATTTATTTATTTTCAAATTATTTGTTTGATTGTTTGATGTGTGCAAATTTTCATTGATATTAATGGTCGGTGAATTGGATTTGTGACTACACACACATATACATTCACTTTTATTTTAATTAAACTTATTTATTTATACGACGTAGAATGCAGGATTCTTACAACCATGGCTACATATTATAAGCAATGCACCACATCAGTTACAAAAGTCATACTGCTGGTAGCCAGATTAGCTGAACAGACTTCTATGTGCTTTCTACTAACCTCGCATCCCTATAACTTAGCCATATTTCCACTTTCCAACATTTAATTTAATGTTGAACTACGCCAACATATACACACACATATACATACACATCTTACCTATGTTTATGCATTAAAAGGCCTTATAAAGGATACTCCTTATTTTGCCTTTATTTATGGATTAAATTCCATAATTGTTCCTAACCTATTTTATTAGATTTAGTTGATTACTAATAATCATTTATTTGTAAAATCTCCTTTATAAATTTTCGGTTTCTTTATTTAATGTCTTATTTATTGCATACATTACAAATTTTTAATTATAGTCAAATATTAAATTGTGACTAATTAATTTTATGTGTATTCAAATAATTTGTATGTTTCTTAGTCGGAGTTAATGTGTCAACAACTGCAATTTCTATACAAGTCCTATCCAATATAAAAAAATTCATAATAGCTAACATCATCAAAAAATTAGCCAGGAAAATGGGCTGGAGGAAGTTTTTACTTCTTTTTTTGGACCTACGGACGCGGACTATTTTTTTTCATTTGAAGGACGTGGGCTTTATTTTTTCGTTCTAAGGACAAACTTATGGAAAATTTAAATTTGCTTCTTGATTTCTTCTTCATCTTCATTCTGATCTTAGTTCATCGATCTTCTCGATTCAAGGACGCGTGTTTCTTTATTTTTGTATTTGATCTTCTCGATTGTCTATCGATCTTCATCGTGTTTCTTTATCATTGATCTTCATCGTGCTTTGGATCTTTATCAAACAATTTCTTTACATTCAGGTATATTGCTCTTATTTGTTTCGATCTTTTTCTTATCTTCCTCTGATATAATATCGTTCGATTATTAAGTATATTTTTGTTTTTCTAGGTTGCACAGTTTGTCTTCTTCCAGATTTTGGTACCTATTTTAGATTTGTTTCAATGACAAAGTAAGATTTTATTGTGTACTGCTATGTTTCTTCAGCACAGTTTATCATTTTATAATTTTACTGTTCATCTATCATTCTACTGAATTTTATATGTAGTTTGTTGCGTTATGCTATGTTTATATAGCATTCTTTGTTGTTGTATTCATAATTTGTTTTAATTTGATTGTGCTATGTTCATTTATCATCTGCTTTTTAATTAATTTATATTTCTTTCATTTAGCACTTAATTTGATTTTCATTTGTTATGCTATGTTAATTTAGCATTTTCTATAGTTGCTGCATTCATAAGATTAAGAAAGTTTGTTAATTGGTTTTTTAATTTCTTTTGCCTTACTGATATCTACAATGATGAAGCAAATAGTTTGCTAGTTATTTTTAAACATAATGAGAATTGTTATTCTACTCGACTTACCACAGGCTCTTCTTTGTTTGGTGTTAAGATT
The DNA here is from genome assembly GCA_030737815.1 of Allium fistulosum. Taxonomy (NCBI): domain Eukaryota; kingdom Viridiplantae; phylum Streptophyta; class Magnoliopsida; order Asparagales; family Amaryllidaceae; genus Allium; species Allium fistulosum. The sequence goes on along the minus strand of CM060903.1, from coordinate 800,500,829 downwards.
GAGATTTGTGAAGTTTGGCCACATCTTAGTCCATTTTCTACTGAGATATCTTATGTTCTTGAGAATAAGAATATAATCATTGATACTGATTCAGATTTGATTAGTATTTTGTGTTTTCTAATTTTCAAGAAGAGTGAATATTTTAAGTTTATTGTTAAGGATGTGAGAAATGCGGATTAAGGATCTTAAGGCTAGAATTAACACTAGAGGGGGGGGTGAATAGTGTTTTAAGAAATTTGTTAATCTTTTTGAGTTTATCTTACTTTGTTAACAATGTATACACTAATCAGACACAGATATGAACACAGAATCAAACACAGATGCAAATATAAAGTAAAAGCAGTAAAGGAAAGAACACACCGGATTTTATACCGATTCGGAGTTACCCTACATCCAGTCCCGCACAACTAAGTACGGATTTCCTTTTAAAAGCAATTCAACAATTACAACCCTCGATTTCAAGGCTACGAGGTACACCCTCCAGAATACCAATCCTCTAGGTAGGGATACTTGATTTCCGGGGCAACAAGTTCACCCAATTGATTTCCAAGGCTACAATCACACCTTTTCTCGCTAATATATTACAAAGAAACCTATAACTCTGAATAGCATTGAGAACCTTATAGAGATAGTGATGTAGAATCAAACTAGAAGTATTCGAGTATGATTCGATGTTGATTTTGGCAGAGTAATGGTATGATTTTGTAATAAGAAATGTGGAAGATGAAGAGGAGTGAAAACCAGAAAAAAGTGATTGAAAATTCGTTAAAACTGACCCCTATTTATAGAAAACCAACAGCCATGACCATTCATGAAGAGTTATGGCGAATAGACACTTCTTTTGAAATTTGAATTTGAACTTCAACTGTCACTATGTCGACATACTACCTAGGGGCATGTCGACATCCCTCAGCCAAAAATGATAATTTGAATTTCTATAAAAACAATATTTATCTTATATAAAAACTATTTAAAACTTTATAAATATACTTGAATATAGTTGAAATTCATAAGTAAATATAAAGAACAATAAATACATAATTTAACTATAATTTTATATTTAAATCTAAGTATAATAATAAAAGTTAAATATATTATTTGAAAAGACATTTAAAAACAGGAGTATTTTGACTTTGAAAATAAAGATGTTTTGAGGCTAAAATTATCTAAAATCAGGATAGAGAGTTTTGAATCTTTTAAAAGGAAAGTTTTGAAATCATTTGAAAACAAGATAATTTTGTAAAATCATTTGAATTAAAATTAGCGGATACAAAATAATGTCCCACTAGATTTTCGTAGGTTCCATCCTACTTAGGGTTCCATCCCTTTAACGGGCTCGAAGTGGATTCCATTCCACGAATAAATTGGATATTAAGATGTCAGTGCTTTTCTACGAGTTTTAACAAATATTCCTAATAAAACAAACTTAACCTTGAACTCTTGATAATCTTGATATTCATGAGTCTTCAATCTTGATATCTTGAATCTTTATACTGTACAGTCTTTATTCTTTGTACCTGCATGGTTAAATCCTGCATATACATATATATCTAAACTATAATGTTAGTATTTATATTTTATAATCTTATTCTAAGGTTGTTGTCATCAAAACCAACTCCTCAGGGACTAACAATCTCCCCCTTTTTGATGATGACAACCTTTGTTTTTAAAATATTACTTCTATCCTAATAACTCCCCCTAAAACTAACAACTCCCCCTTAATCTATGCCTAGCTACCCTATTTTATATTTCTCCCCCTTTGTCATTAACAAAAATTATCTCTAAACTATATAACTCCCCCTTAATGTAATACTCTATGACATGTGATTATAATGATAGTGTTATCATAAATAATCAACACTTAGATCTAAAACTAAAAGTTAGTCCTAAACCACTAACTATAAAACTCCCCCTTAAACTAATACTAGAACAAAGTATAGTAAATGAATTATGAAAGATATTAACTTAATTATACTATAATTATTCAATAAATATGTATAAATATATTTCGGACAATACAATCAACACTCACATCAAAACCAATCATGTCAAACAAGTCAAACAAATCAATCAATTCAAATAAGTCAATCAAGTCAAACAATTCAAACAAGTCAATCAAGTCAATCAAATCAACCAAAAACTAATAATCCTATATTATAAGACATTACTACAACCTCCTCCTAAATAAAATACACTCGTTATATATACATGTATGTAATATGTAGTTTGTAAAGCAGTATGAAGTGTATAACATATGCAATGTAGCATGAGATAATATGCGAAATGAAGTGCGACTTGTGATGCAAATGATTATGATATGCATTGTAATTTATGATGTAATATGCAATGAAATGTGATATGAAATAGAATGCATAATGATATGTAATAAAATGATAATGAAGTAAAATAATTTGCAGAATGATATGATGATATATATACTATGGTAAGAAATATTCAGATTATAAGGTAAACATGAGTGATAAATAATATCTAATTGGCAACCATATATATATATATATATATGTGTGTGTGTGTGTGTGTGTGTCTATATATGAATGTATACATATATCAAACTATTTATTATACTTCAACCAAACAAAAGTAAAACACACCAATTACTAAACCTAAGTTAAGGAAACTCATGAATAGGACAGAAAGAGTTTAAAGGTAATAAATGGTATTAAAACTATAACATATTCATGAAAGGTAGTAATCAAACTCAATATCAAAATTAAATGCTAAGGCATAAGGACTTATACTATATATGATAAAATATGGTTTTTATAAAGATTAATACCCTTTTTTTTAATTTATTTAAAATAATTATCTTAATTTAATTACTATAATCCAAACTTCCATGTTTATAAAATACTTATCTTACTAATTAAAACCTTTATATTAAATTTTTATTGACTAAAATATTTAGAAACATGTTTAAACATATTTTTAAAAAAAAATATCATAATGAAATATTAAAAATAACAAAGATTAAAAAAACTAAAATAAACATGTGTTATATTAAGACCTCTTTCATTTAAATTTTAATTAATTACTAAAGAATATCTAAACATTAATTTTAAATATTCTAATATAAGTTAGAAAATAATTTCTAAAAAGAATAGAGAAAAATACTTAGTTTAAATATCGTTATTTTATAATTTAAAGTTTTAAGTAGAAAAGACAGCATTTACAGAATACTATAAAAAGTTTTTGCATTAAAATATATACAAAACATTATAAAACAGAAACTGTGGTATTTACCAAATTCTGTGAAAAGTTTCAGAAACACTACAGCATTTCAAAGCACAGAAATGCTATTAAAAACGTATTTGCAGCGTAACAAAAGCAAAGACAGCATTTCAGAAATGCTATCTAAAGTTCTGGGAAAAAATGGTGATTTTTGACCCAATTTTTATAGTAGTTAATATAATTAAAGTAAAAAAAATGAGAATACATGTGTAATGATACTTGACATTATGCATGTAAAAATGCTTTTATTAAAATGTATGTCACTATCTACTTATATGATAAGTATCATGTGATGTGATGCAATCTTATTAATTGAAGAAATCTATAAATAAAGCCTTATTCTAACATTCTAAATTCCTTTATTAATTTCTTAAAAATATAAAATTAGTATCTTAAAAGAAATATAGTACGAGAAATAAAAACAACATTAGATAAGTTAAAACTACGAATGAAGGTATGCTTTCTTTCTTAATATAGTTGTAATAAATTAGTTGTAGATTTTTTTTGAAAGAAAACACATTTTAAAAGACTTTTTAAAAAAAATTTAGACTTGTATAACGATATTTATACTATGATGTGTCGATATATGGACCAAAATATCAAAACTTATAAAAGAGATAAATTTCTATACCTAACTAAATGCATAGATATATATATATTCCTAAATGCAACAATAAAGATGAAATAATAGTAAAGTGTACCAATTTTTGCACTCCATCTTTCTAACTTTGTTGTTCCTTCATTGTCGTGAACCACACATTTATATCTTTCCGAATTTGATGACCAGATCTGTTCTATTGCGACAGGCTCGTTTTTCTGATCATCGCAGTATATTCATTTGCTGAATTTGAAGACCGTATGAGAAAGATACCGATGATTTAGTAGATCGATCAACTTGGCGCCAAAACTTTGAATTTGAATTTTGAATGAATGGACACTTCAACCACTATAAATAGGCCCAACGTCACCACTTTTCATAAAAATTCCTCCTCTTCATCTTCTTCCCGTTTTTCTATATACTATCAAACTTCTAGAAGGCATATCTCCTTCGTTTCTTAACGGAATTGGATGAAACCAGCGGCAAGTCGAAGAGGAAGGCAAGGGCTACGATCTAGTAATAGTTTGGTGTCAAATTTAGACGGTATTGTGATGCAACAGGCCGAACAGTAGAAGAAATGTAGAAGATCCCGTACACAATTTTTCAGTTTTGGATAGCCAACTTCAAACTGTCATATCTCACTCAATTTTGATCGGAATTTGATGATCCACCCATCAAAACGACTGCGAGAACAAGAACTACAATCTAAAAAGGAGTGGGAATAAAATACTCAAATTTCTGGATGAATTTTGAAGAATACCTTTGACAGTTTTGCCTTCTTTTTCTCTTTGTTCACCAAAACTTCATTTGACCATAACTTGGTCATTTCTTGACGGATTCACACGAAACCAGTGGCATTGTGAAGCAGATGGAGAGAAGTACAGTATCAAATCAAGTTGTAGATGAGAACCAAAAGTTTTGTATTGATCTGGTACCCATTTCTTTGTCGATTTCCATTATATATCCATTTGTACATAACTCTTCTCCTGCAAAACAAGATAACAATTTTTAAAGAATCAAGTGACTTTTCAAAATAACTAAATATAATTTTAAACAACAATATCATGATGATTCTGTGACATATTCATATGAAAACAGTGTTAATAATTTTATAAAAAATTGCCATTTTAAAAATTTTCAAAATTCAGATTATGAAACATTTGAAAACCTTGCTCTTATACCAAATGTGAGAAATGCGGATTAAGGATCTTAAGGCTAGAATTAACACTAGAGGGGGGGTGAATAGTGTTTTAAGAAATTTGTTAATCTTTTTGAGTTTATCTTACTTTGTTAACAATGTATACACTAATCAGACACAGATATGAACACAGAATAAAACACAGATGCAAATATAAAGTAAAAGCAGTAAAGGAAAGAACACACCAGATTTTATACCGGTTCGGAGTTACCCTACATCCAGTCCCGCATAACTAAGTACGGATTTCCTTTCAAAAGCAATTCAACAATTACAACCCTCGATTTCAAGGCTACGAGGTACACCCTCCAGAATACCAATCCTCTGGGTAGGGATACTTGATTTCCGGGGCAACAAGTTCACCCAATTGATTTTCAAGGCTACAATCACACCTTTTCTCGCTTGATTGATTTACAAGGCTACAATCACACCTTTTCTCGCTAATATATTACAAAGAAACCTATAACTCTGAATAGCACTGAGAACCTTGTAGAGATAGTGATGTAGAATCAAACTAGAAGTAATCGAGTATGATTCGATGTTGATTTTGGCAGAGTAATGGTATGATTTTGTAATAAGAAATGTGGAAGATGAAGAGGAGTGAAAACCAGAAAAAAGTGATTGAAAATTCGTTGAAACTGACCTCTATTTATAGAAAACCAACAGCCATGACCATTCATGAAGAGTTATGGCGAATAGACACTTCTTTTGAAATTTGAATTTGAACTTCAACTGTCATTATGTCGACATACTACCTAGGGGCATGTCGACATCCCTCAGCCAAAAATGATAATTTGAATTTCTATAAAAACAATATTTATCTTATATAAAAACTATTTAAAACTTTATAAATATACTTTGAAAATAAAGATGTTTTGAGGCTAAAATTATCTAAAATCAGGATAGAGAGTTTTGAATCTTTTAAAAGGAAAGTTTTGAAATCATTTGAAAACAAGATAATTTTGTAAGATCATTTGAATTAAAATTAGTGGATACAAAATAATGTCCCACTAGATTTTCGTAGGTTCCATCCTACTTAGGGTTCCATCCCTTTAACGGGCTCGAAGTGGATTCCATTCCACGAATAAATTGGATATTAAGATGCCAGTGCTTTTCTACGAGTTTTAACAAATATTCCTAATAAAACAAACTTAACCTTGAACTCTTGATAATCTTGATACTCATGAGTCTTCAATCTTGATATCTTGAATCTTTATACTGTACAGTCTTCATTCTTTGTACCTGCATGGTTAAATCCTGCATATACATATATATCTAAACTATAATGTTAGTATTTATATTTTATAATCTTATTCTAAGGTTGTTGTCATCAAAACCAACTCCTCAGGGACTAACAAAGGAAAATGTTTGTGATATTGAAGTTGATATTGCTGGCTGTGGTTTAGGCTATGCAAGTGTTCAAAGCACTTCAATTGGTAGTAATTCTGGTACAAATAGTGATTCACATGATGATTCTTCTTATTATTTGAAAGATATGTTGAAGAAAGGTTCTCAAAAAACTATTGTGGATTTTCTTGGTTTTTGTTTTAATGGAGATGAGGATTTTCGGGAGTTTTTTATGGCATATCAAATAAAAAATGGTTATGATTTGATTTTTGTAAGAAATTCTCCTGATAGAATTTCGGTTAATTGCTCTTGGTTGAAGGATGGTTGTAAGTTTTATCTTAATGCTTCTTCGAATCCTGGTCTACTCTCTCGGTTTTTTATTAGAACCTACAATTTTGATCATTCGTGTGGAGCCGGTCTTAGAGATGTTAATAAAGTTAATATTTCAAGTAGATTTGTTAAATCTTTGATTGTTGATCAAATTCGAGATGCTCCTATGAAGAAGCCAAAAGATATTATGAAGGAATTTAGAAGAGAGTACAATTTTAATCTTTCATATTATTATGCATATAGCGGAAAACAGTTGGCTTTGAAAGAAATATACGGAGATGATGCTATGTCATATAATGATTTAAATTGGTATTTGGAGGTGTTGCAAAAGTATAATCCTAGTAGTTACGTGGCCATGCAAGTTAATGCTTCAACCAATCAGTTTGAGAGAGTTTATATTGGTTTTGGTGCTTGTCTACTTGGATTTAAACACTGTCGGCCATTAATATTTTTAGATGCAGCTACTTTGAAGGGAAGACCGGGTGTTTTGTTAGCTGCTACTTCTAAAAATGGTAACCAAGGTATGAGTTTCATTTTAGTTTTGTTTTATTGAGTAAATTATTTTAAAGGAAAAGGTTTAATAAAATGGTAACCAAGGTATTTACTTATTTATTTTTTCTGGTAATGATAGATTAAACTATCATTGTTCAAAGTTGTACATAATTTTTAATGCAGCCATGTTTACAGGAGAATTGTTTGCTTTATTTTATTCAATGATCGAGCTGGTTACACTAGAAATGTTTATAGTAGAAATGTTTATAAAAACAATAACTAAAATTTTATGCAGCAGTAACTAAAAGACTTTAAAATAACATATGCTATATTCATATATCATTTTGAACCTAATTTAATTGTGTATAATAGAAATTATTAACATTTAATACAGGTTTTGATGTTTAATATAATTCATGTTTCTTACTACTGGGCTGTCATTAACTATTTATTTTGTAGGTTTCTTTCCTCTTGCTATGGGTATTGTTTCACATGAAAATGAATCTAATTGGTCTTGGTTTTTATCTCATTTGAAAGAAATACTTAATGAAGATCGGTCTTTAGTTTTTATGTCTGATAGTCAATGGGGTCTCATTTTAGGTGTCCTGAAAATATTTCATTCTTCATATCATAGCTATTGTTTACTTCACATGGAACAGAATATTGGTACTGTTGTCAAGGCGGCTAAAGGTAATTCATCTATTGTGGAGTTGTTCAAACTTTGTGCTAGAGCTTCTAATATGTATGATTTTGAGCGATATCTTTCTAAATTTAAGGATATTGGGGGTACATCCGCAGAAAATTTTCTATGAGATAAACCTTTTGACCATTGGGCAGATTTATTTTTTCAAGGAAAGCGTTATGGTGAATATTCTTCAAATGTTGCAGAAAGTTTCAACTCATGGATTTTGGAAGATAGAGTTATGCCTATAACTTCTTGTTTGGATGGTATTCAAGTGAAAGTTATGGAGCAAATGGCGAGACGAAGAGAGGAATGTTGTTTGTGGACAACGAATCTTTATCCTGTTATGGAGGAACGTTTGTCTAATTTAGTAGATGATGGCTTTGGTTTGGATGTTTATAAGTCTTTGGAATTTGTGTTTGAAGTTAAATCTCCTAAGTCACAGGTTATTGATCTTAAAAATCGTTTATGCAGTTGTAATCAATGAAGAGTTACTAGTTTTCCATGTGCCCATGCAATTAAGTGCACTAACAAGTCTAGATTATCAGTTTATGATTTTGTGGAGGACTATTTTACTGTTAATGCTTTCAGATCTTCGTATGCTAATGCTATCAATCCAAATCCAGATTTTGATAAGCCAGTTGCTGCTGAAAATGATGTTTTGATTAGGCCTCCTAAAGAAGTTCGTGCTGCAGGAAAACCATCTACAAAGTGGCGTGGTGGATTTGGATATTCTCAAAGTAAAAGAAACAGATGCAGTCAGTGTAATGAAGTTGGCCACAACAAAAGGAATTGTCTTGCTTCTTCAAAAATTTAAGAAAATTTATGTGTTTTGTTAGTGTATTGGAGTAGTTTTTTAAGTGTAAAGCTGCTAAAGCTTATAGAAGAATGAAGTCAGACTTTGTGAAATCATTAGAAAATAAAATGTGAAATGTTTTGGTTATTTTTTTTAATTTCTAATATCTGATGTTTGTATATTTTCCTTTGTTGTTGAATTTCTGTTTTTATGAATCTATTATTTATTCATATTGCAAAATATTTAATATGAATTAAAGAACTGCATGAGCTCTACACTTCAGTATTAACATTTCTATTCAATGCTAGATGTACTTATCATTTCACTTGAATGCTATTTGTAACTAGCATTTCATTATAATTAGTATGCATCACACCTGAAATACAATTTCAACATTGAAACCCATAATCTGTCATTGTATAGAACTGAGTAAGCTGTTGTGTAAGAACGAAGGATCTGATGATGATGATATACTATTTATATGATTAGCTGATGAGATTACATGAGTGGTTTTGTGATGAATTGCCAGTATGATGATGTACTGTTTATATGATTAGTTGATGAGATTACATGAGTGGTTTTGTGATGAATTGCCAGTATGATGATGTACTGTTTATATGATATGGTGGAACATCTGCCCCTATATTTCTTCTATATTGCAATGGAATATATTTCCTTATTGTTAGAAAGAGCAGTTAGAAAAAGGAATCAACACCAAGTTGTAAAGTGCAACCTATGGAATATCTTCATTATGCAGACTACACCTCATTGTTTCAGAAAATAACAAACAAAGTAGGTAAATGGGATTGCAAATACTGGCTACTGACTAATAGTGTAATATATCCTATGGTGCTATATTGGCTACTGATTTATGGTGTAATATATCCTATGGTGCTATATTGGCTACTGATATATCAACTTCCTATTGCCACTTTAAAGAAATCAAATAAGATATATGCAGACTTTCAGTAGGAAGGAAGGAAACATAAAACTTCTTGGGATAAATTGTGTGTGCCAAAAAAAGAATGGGCTATAGGCCTGAAAAAGTTAGAGGATCTACGAGATACTTGTGCACTAAACCTACTTTGGCAACTACCATCAAAATAACAATCAACGTGGACTGCGTTATAGTATAACTAGTATTACAGTTGAATGATAGTTGTATTTAGCATTTCAGTTGAATGCTAGTTGTAACTAGCATTGCATTGTAAACAATAATCATCACACTTGAAACAGAGTTCAAACATTGGAAATCATATAAAAATGCTATATGGATAAATTCACACATTATTCATCACAGTCCAATCACTAAGAAATGTATTTTCTCATAATGCTAGTTCTATCTAGAATTTCAGTATAAAACATTATTCGCCACTTTAGAAATACAGTAAAAGCATCAAAAAACACATAAAAATGACACTTGAATATATCCATAGTTTATACATTGTAGTTTATGCACTGAAAATAGACAACTATAATCGAATTAAATTCAAATCTAGAAGTTCAAATCCATTTGAGCAGTTTATACACTGAGAACAAAATACAAGCATTGGAAAACATATAAGACTCCATCTCAGACTCCATCTCAGTTTAATTAGCAGAAGTGGTTCAGTTCAAATAAATCCAAAGTTCTAAGAAGTTAAAATGCAACAGCTATTCTTATGTAGAATATTTGTAGGATTTCTCCACGGACCAACTGTATTGTGGATCATTGAGTATGTCATACACCACTGCAGCTCTTAGGTTTCTAAGCATTTCGTTTGGATATTTTTCTGGCATCTCATCCTTGTACAGTTTTTTCAAGTTTGCCATGACAAAGAATGCACAATCAAGTCTGTTTTAGATATAGAAATATTAGTGAATATTACAGTACAACCTAATGCTAAAATAAGATATCATTCTTTACTCTAGAATTCTAAAATATAGCTTTATATTTTGATCACAATATTAATCAATGCATTTATAGAAACACCATTTCTGCATGTGGAATGTGCACCTTATACATAATTTTTTTGTTCAATAGATGCAGTTCAATGAACTGTCAATTAGCAATGCTAGCTTTAACTATCATTTTGCATATTTAATGCATTCTAGTGCAATTTAAAAATACAAATGATATTTTGGTTATCAGTTTGCATGTTTAGTCTAGTCCAAAAGACTTTAATAATATGTATGCTACTGTAAACAATCATTTTGGATATTTGATAAATTTATAAGCACTGAAAAAATATAAATGATAGTTTGAACTGTCGTTTTTTTCATTTTCCCAATTTTATGCACTTTAAAAATTTCAGTTGTAGGTTTAACTATTATTTTGATCATTAGATGTATTCAGCCGTATTTTAAAAAAGAATAACAAAAGTTGGATGAATATACAAACTAAAATGACAAGAGAAGAAATAAAATTAGTTACTTACGAATCAGAATCCTGTGGTGAGCTTTTTGGCTACATCACTTTAGGTTTGTGAAATTCTTTGTTTAGTATTCCTACTTCTGCCCATTTCTTCTTGAACATCAATTCAATTTTGTCTTTCTGCAAGAAGAAAAATTAGTGATGTATATTAATGTTACAGTGATTTAAAAATTATACTTTTCTTACAAGAATGAGGACTTGGTTATAGCTGGGGTTTGAAGTCCTTGTTGATCTAGTTTTTGGTTTGGTTGAATCATAATGACTCCACCGCATTATTTCATAGTTTAGCATCAACAAGCTCCAATGGTTTGTGTAATGTAGAGGGAAGAAAATTTTCTCTGTAAATTCATCTTTGACAATTTCATCTATTGTTGGTATGACTATGTCTTTGATCACAGTTTGCTGATCATGTACAAAAGCATTCTGCACATTCATATGTATTAGAATACTTTATATTATTTTTTAACATTTATAAAGAAAAGCTTATACTTACCATCATCATTGTAATGAAGTAGTAACCGTGTTCATACATCTCTTGATTGTAATAAAACCAATCAATAAGTTGTTTAACCAAACAAAGAAGGTTGTAAGTTTTATGGGATAATTAATTTTTTATATATTTTTGAACCAGTAATATTAATGCTAGTATTAACTATCATTTAAACGTTTACTACATTGTATGCATTGAAAAATGCAAATGATAGTTTAAACAATCATCTTGGACATTCGATATATTTATATGCCCTTTACAAATACCAATGTTATTTTTAACTCCCATTCTTTTATCCAATACATTTATATGCAGTTTGAAACTTTGAATGCTAGTTTTAACTATCATTCTCTCATCATATACATTTATATGCACTTAAAAAACTATGAATGCTAGTTTTAACAATCATTCTCCCATCATATACAGTTATGTGCATTTTACAAATACTAATGCTACTTTTAGTTGTCACTCCCTCATTCAATTCATTTATATGCACTTTGAAAAGTTGAATGCTAGACTTACCTATCATTCTTCCATTTTATACATTTATATACACTTTTTTACTATTATAATTCTAATTTGATGCATACCTGTCCATCTGTAACCCCCTCAAACAGAACGGCTTCCAGCATAGATTTCACTATTGTGATTCCTCTTTTGTTCCCTTCATCTTTTTCATATGCTACAGTGCTGTAATTGAAAATCAATAATTGACAAGTTGTTTTTTTTTTCAATTTTATTTAATTACAAATATAATGAAAGAAAAAAGATCAGAAATCTTAATTCTCATTTTCGTTAAATTTGAAGAAAGTAAGAATTTTGTTTTGCTGTTCTTCATTCAATAATTGTAGAATACTGCTTTTTGTGATATCTTTACTCTTGTAAGCTTTACTTGATGGCGAGTACCCATTAACATCAATAATTTCTTCATTTTCAATTGTAGTGACTTGCTCATCTATTTCAGTTTCAGATTCCTCTTCATAATCAGATTCTTCATTTTGTTCTTCTTGTTCCAGTTCACTTGTATTTTCTTTTTGACCTTCCTCAGTTTCAGGTTGCTCCTTTAGGTCTTCATTTTCAACATTTTTCTTTGTTTTTCTATGAACAATTTCATACTGGCAATCAGGATCAATTTTATTCCTTCGTTGGCGCTTTTTAACCCTCAAAACTAAAGAACTTGGTTTCTTCTGTGTTTTTTAATGCACTGTTGGGGATTTTTCTGTTGCCTCTGAAGGTTTCTTTTGATCCTGTTGTTCTTTTTCTTGCTGCATCATTTTAATTTCCTGAGTTATATTGAGATCAAATGATGGTGGTTCTATTTCTTCTTTTTCTTTTGATTTCAACATCTTGATTTCTTTTCTCAACTGTATGATGTTGCCTTCTGCTTGTATTCTTTTCTGTCTCTTTTTCTAATTCTTTTTCACTCTTCTTCAATTTAGTTTCCAAATATTTAATGTACTGCTGCATTGAGTTGACTTTCTTTTTTGATGTCTCTTCCAAGTTTTCTATTTTTTGTATCCCAATATTCTCATTGGTATCCAGCTGAACAAATTTTTGTTGGCTTGTTTGTTGAAGAAGTGTTCTTTCATCTTCAGTCAGGTTTCTTATTTCAACAAAAATCTATGTAATAACATAAATAGTAATGAATGAGCTAACATACAATGAATGAACTAATTTTATATAATTGTCATTTTTCATGTGATGCTATATCTGACTATCATTCTTTAGTAGCAACTACAGAAAACTGTATTTGTGCAGAAATGACATATGTAACTATCATTTAAATTATGACTGTATAATAACAAAATGAAAACTGTTGATATACACTACGTTATGATATATTTATCTATCATTATATATTTCCTGTACTTGTGTGAGAAATAATACCTTTCTATTGTCCATGTTCATCAAAGCTTCTCTTGAAATAACCTTTTTCAAGCTTCCAATATTCCACCTCCCAAATCTAGGTAAGGTAGAACGGTATGTTGCTAATGGAGATATCAAATTCACATGCTCACATAGGAAAAACTACAAATAAAATATTACTTGTTAAAACATATAAGGTGTATAATTTCAGTTATAGAGATAGATGCGTTAACATAAAGTTAGAATGTTGTACTTACAACTGGGAGCATGGAACAACCCGGCATGTTTCTCGGCTTTGTTTTGAAAGCCATCAAAACTCTAATCAAGAATGATGAATTGAAACCGGCCAAGATACCGAGTTCATTTTGTTTTGATCAAGGATATAAGGAATATATCCCCATGGTAAGTATCTTTGGTTGTCGGGAAAGAAGAAGGTTATCATTGCAAGAATAATAATCAGTTTTGGAAAATCAGTTTCATGTTGAAGTTGTTGTGTTTCCAGTACATTATTTATCTTTGAAATTGTAAGTGTTGGGTAAGTTTCTCACCCAGGAGATCTCAAGACCAAGAAGAGCTAGGCTTCATCCGGCATCCCTACCACTGCCGAACCAGACATCACCGGACCACAGAACTGCCGGACCAGAGCTCAACCATACTCACCACCAGACCACAGAACTGCCGGACCACTGCTCAGCCCATTCATCACCGGACCAACTCAACTCACCATCGAACCAACTTCATCCAGAACCATCGAACCACTCTTCATTACACACACCACCGGACCAACTCCTCTTCCATGCCTTGCCGGATCAACCACCAGTCCACCTACCACCGGACCAAGTATTACCGGACCAAAACGTACCAGGCCAGATCACATCAGCCCAAGCCCACCAGCAACTATACACATCCAAGACCCCTACCCCCAGCCTCACTCTATAAATAGAGGGGCAGGGGTACAACAATGGGGGACAAGTTTGAGAGCTCAAGCACGGAAGGAACTTTCAAACAACTATCTTTTACTTGTATCAAAGCTTTGTACTTGTAATCAAAACAAGATAAGAGAAATAACATATAAAGTGGACGTAGGCACATTCATGCCAAACCACTATAAATTTGTGTGTCTTTTTACAGTTTAGTCCCTGCTTTTCATATATTTGCATAAATCACCCAAATCACTAAGAGCAACATAAGATCTACTAAATCATACAACTTTGAGGTGTTTGTCCATTTTTTGTGGAAACATTTTTGGTGCTTTCACTGAGAATTGAAGCTCGAAGCTTCAGCTTCTTCCACTTAACTTTCTTCCTAACAGCATCGTTCATTGCTTGGAAAGAATGCCTCCCAAGCAGAAGAAAGATGTTAACATAGGGAAAGACATCACAACTAGCAGTCTTCCAGACCCAGTGGTCACAGACCAGGTGAATCGTCCCCTTCTAACGACAGTGCCAGATGAAGGTCAGGCAAATCCGACTACCCCTACCGCAGAACAACCGACAGCAATCACTAGGGCAGATCTAGACAAGGTTGTGGCGGAAGTGACTAACCGCTTCACATCCCAGCAGGAAGCTTTGGTGGACCATCTCATGTCACGCTTAAGGGATGCTGAAGAATCCAACCGCAACACTGAATCATGGGGAGAATCCCAGTCCGGAGGGTCTCGGAGATGGCAAAGATCTTCCTTCTTCGAAGGAGCTAACAACAAAAGCAGCTATGGTAGGAGCCGAGACCGAGCACAGCCCGAAGTTAGACCTGAGGAAATGCTTGGAACCGAACCCAACGGGGGAGGTACTGGGCGGAGGTCAACTATAGCTGAGCCTGTCATACTGCCTAACCACAGAAACGCCAGTGAACGGGGCCGAGCTAGAATCCAGCCCGAAGTTGGACCCGAGGAAGTGCTTAGATCAGAACCCAGCAGGGGAAGATCGAGGCAAGGGCCAGCTGTAGCTGATCCTAGCGTGCTCCCAGAAGACCAAAGACAGCCATTGGAAAATATCAGGGGTGATAGACGGTACCATCCCTACAGGTCATCCGGACGGAATCAGTCCCATAGAGCAGAACCAAACTCATTCCTGTCTGCTCCAAGTTCCGATGAAAAGATGGCACGCTTGTTCAGAGAATGCGTCCAACGGTATCAAAGAGATCGAGGGATAGGCACTAGGGTAACCAGCCCTTTCGCCCGCAATATCGAAATTGCTATCACCCCTTGAGAATGGAAAATGCCAACAATGGAACCTTACAAAGGAACCTCTGACCCCGTTGTACACTTACAGAGATACACACAGCACATGCTCATGAGTGGAGCAACAGAGGGAGTACTATGCAAATGCTTTCCACTATTCTTAGAAGATCTAGCTACCTCCTGGTTCTGTCATTTACCCCAGGGATCCATCAGTTCGTGGAAAATGTTGAAAGAAAAGTTTATCAGTCAGTTCCGCATTCATGTGGAACAACCCAAAGACGCTTATTCCTTATCCAGTATCAAACAGAAACCTAGAGAGAAGCTGCAGCAATACCTAACCCGATTCAATGCCGCAGCGGCCGTAGTCCAGGATGCCGACGAGAAGCTTATCCTAATAGCCCTCTGTAGTGGTGTGCATCCGGACACTAAATTTGCTAGACGGTTGACAAAAGAAAAACTAGCTACTTTACCCGATTTCTTTCATGAAACCGGGAAATATATGAGGCTCGAGGATGCTGCCGTTGAGGGGCAGTCAGGACAGCAAAATAAGGCAACTCACAGCAACGCCCATGCTGTGGCAAGGGACGTTCGAAGAAATGATTCCAGAGACAATGCTGGGGGCAAGAAGGGAGAAAAGCGCCTATATCGGCCCGGACCGAGATTCGACACTTGCACTCCTTTGAACGAGACCGTCGAAAATATCTTCCTTGCCACCCAAGGCGAAGTTAGATACAAACGCCCACCATACAAGAAGGAATCAGATAACGCAGCTAAGTCTGGAAAGTTCTGCCGCTTCCACGAATCCCATGGGCATGATACCAATGAATGCCATCATCTCCGGGACTTGATTGAAGAACACATCAGAAGAAGGAGACTAGAACGCTATGTAAATGGTGCACTGAACTAAGTCAATATGATATTACCTACCATCCTCGCACCGCCATCAAGGGGCAGGCCATGGCCGATTTCATCACCAAATTCGCTACCAACAACTGAGATTACTCAAATAACCAGCCCGTGGCCCTTTGCTGTATGGGGAATTGACTTAATCGACGAACTACCAATGGGCCGAGGCGGGGCCAAATATGCTATAGTGGCAGTCGACTATTTCACCAAATGGGTGGAAGCAGAACCCCTGAATAAAGTATCTTTAGCAAAAGTTATTAATTTCTTGATCAAAAATGTTCTGTGCAGGTACGGAGTCCCATTCAAAATCATATCAGACAATGGACTTCAATTTGACAGCGAGGAATTCGCCAACTGGTGCCAAGAGCATGGAATTCACAAAAGCTTCTCATCCGTAGCGTGTCCCCAGGCAAACGGACAAGTCGAAGCCGTCAACAAAATTCTGAAAACTCTAGTCAAAAAGAAGCTCGAAAAGTCAAAGGGCGCTTGGGTGGATGAACTCCCTACGGCACTGTAGGCCTATCGCACACCTTTCAGAACATCAACAGGGCATACTCCTTTCTCTTTGGCATACGGATCGGAGACTATGCTCCCAGTTGAAACCATCATGCCTTCCCACCGTAGGATCCACTATAACCCAGAAGAGAACGAAGAACTCCTTCACATGTCTTTGGATCTAATTGAGGAGAGAAGAAATGGTTCAGTCCTCAAAGCAGCAGCCCACAAGCAAAAAGTGGCAGCACAATACAGAGTCAAGCATCGCACCTTACAAGAAGGGGATCTTGTCCTCAAGCGAATCTTCCCTCACCCTGGAGCAATAGATCCAATCCGGGATGGACCATATAATGATCTCCACAACGGAGCCTACATTTTGTCAACAGTGGACATAGAGGTGTTCCAGAGGGCATGGAACATCCAACACCTCCGTCGATACTTTTCTTAACTTGTATTGCCCATATGAAGTGAATTAACAAAGAGAATCAGTGGACGTAGGCATTTTCGTGTCGAACCACTTTTAAAAAAAAACCTTGTCTCTTTTTTAACTTCTTCCTTCATATCTTGGCTACTTGTTAACTTTTTCCTTTTCTGTTGAACGAAATCCTATGCAAGGCACTCCACAGCGCAACTTCATCTGGACAAGACCTAACAGGTACTATGCGAATCTATGCCCTCGCCAATGAGACACTTTCGCTCCGGCATCCCTCTGCTGCGAGTTAACTCATTGCTCGCGACGGCCCTCAAAGCCAACTGTAATGAGCCGATTATAAGCCACCGAGAAGGCCGACTATAGCCGAGGCAGCTCATAACGGCGTTCGGCTCGCCGGCAATTGTGAACCGACAATAAGCCCCAACATAAGGTGTGGCCAGCCAGGGGCAGTTCACGGTTGACGATCGACACCCACGCTAGCCGGCCACAGTAAATCGAATAATACCCACGATTACGGGCCATAATGGCCCGGGTAGTTATTGTGCGCGATCTCGGCTCCGATGTGTCTTAAGTGCGGTTGTGGTAAAAAAGAATTAACTCCCCGCGGAGGCGTAAGATGGGTGACAAATGTCTCCAAGACCCACAGCTAGGGAAAGTGACTACAAAACCCGTTTGCCACGAACTTAAGCACATCAAAGGCCTTTCGTGATTGGAAGTTTTACTATTTCACATATTTCAATTTTACTTAAAAATCTTTCCTCCTATCCTCTATAACAAACCCTAAAGTACAGGATACAGAGTAGGAGATACTAGCCAACGGGTATAGGGACTCACAATTGGATAGCAGGGCATTCAACTGCATTCCATGCTCGGTCATACAAGATATTCAAAACTGCCATCTACAATTAGAACATGAAAGGCGGTATTTTCTTCTTTTATGTACAAATACATGACTATGATTTATTCACACCTCACACTAACGTTGCAAGTCATAAAATTATGTTTTAAACAAGAACTCGACATCAAACATAATTTGATTAAAAGAATATGCATAGCTATATTTCTCATACAACATGTCAAAATAGCAACAAACATTCAAGAGATGACAAAATCAGCTTAAGTTAAAGAATTACACGTCAAAAATAGAGCTATCTATTACAAATAGCAAACAATTACAATCTGAGAGTTACTTTACTGTTTTGAGACTAACATATACAACCATGTCAAGTCCACAAAAAGAATTTTCCAGGTCTAATCAAGGAGCCGGCTGCGTCGGAGTCTTGTCCTTGTCCTGTTGCCCACCTGACCAATCAAAAGAGAAATCATTAGTGATAAGCAACCAAGTTAACGAGACGACTAGAAAGGAAGACTTACCGACATCTGCTCCTTGATCATCTTGATCATCGTCCTCTACTTGCACACCTGCCTTCTCAGCTGCAAGCAACCGCATGCCCTCCTTCACTGCCGCTTTCTCCTCCTTGGTAAACTGGGCAGTGACCACATCCATGCTGAAGACCGTTCCACCCTCTTTATCCGCATCAGCCTTAGCCTCCTCCAGAGCCCGGAGATAAATCCTAGCCATGACCCTGGGATAATCATCCATCCAGGATAGGTTGCCCTGCTTCCAAGTACGGAAGTACATGTCCTGGAGCATCTCGTCCATCATCCCCTCATTCTCATCAAACTCCCTCATCCGCGCCTTGGAGGCGGACAGCCTCTCACCGACAGCTTCTCTCTCCAATCGGTATCTCAAGCAGTCAGCCTGAAGGGATTCCCGCATCGCCTCCATCTCCTCCTTCAGCTTAGCCTGAGCAAGCTCTGCGGCTTCAAGCTTCCCCGATAGCTCCTCTACCTGCTCAAGATCCGCCCTCCGAACCTCGTCCACTGTCGAGATGACCATATTTATCTGCTCCTTGCAGGCAGCCTCCATCTTCCGCAATTCCACCTTCCTATCATCCTCCATAGTCTTCCTCAACCGCCCAGAGGCAGCCTCATGCTGAGAAATCTGAATGGCCTGATCAGTGAGCTGTTTGGCCTGATCCGAAACCATCAATCGTAGTCGGATGTTGGCACTCCCAATCTCCTCTCCAGCCTTAACCAGCCGGGCATGATGCCCCATCAGCTTCCTAGTCTCCTCCGCCACCCGATCAATATTAGCCTTGGCCTCGTCTCCCATGGTAACTATCCGAGTAGTAAGTAAAACGAGATCTAAGGACTTAGCCTCATCAAGCACCCGTACCATGGGATTGCGGGGAAGAAGGTGCTCACCGGTAACCTCGTCAAAAGTAATATCATGGGAACTTGGATCCAGATCAGGATGACCCGCAAATGGATTACGAGCCAATCCAGGACGATCAATCTAAGTAACGGTAGGATTTTCAAACAGGTGCGGAGAGAGTGCGAACTCAGTATCATCCTCCGTGATATCGTGAAGAGGCTGAACTGGGGGCTGAGGACCAAGTGAAGGTTCGGGTAAGGGATGACTCCTCTTTCTCTTTTGAATACCCTCTTCAATAACCCCAAGAAGAGGACGGTAGCCGACTACATCCCTGGAACGGTGGGTCGAAGGCTTCGGCTTGGCGGAAGCTTTGGAGAGCTTGTATTGTTCAAGCCTATGCCGAAGATCTGAGGCCTTGGCCGTTTTACCTACTCCTGATAAGAAGAACAAGTGTCACAAGCTTACATTGATCCATGATTCGAGAAACGCGGTAAATTAAAAGTTAAAAGAAGAAAGGAAACACATTTGTTATACAAACCCTGGGGAGGAGTAGGATACCGCAATGAGTCCTGGATTTCATTCCAGGACGGGAGCGGATCATAAAATATTCCTAAGTCCCTATCATAAATGGAGCCTGCAGGAGTCAAAAGTTCACCATGAGTCGTCGGAGCCACCTTGGCTGGAATAGTCTGGGAAGACTCGCCTGCACCGGTCCCGGCCTTGTCAGCTTTCCCGGATTTCTCTACCAAAGCCGGCTCTCCGTCTAACCCCTCGAAATCTTGGTGGAATGCATCATCCGTCCACTCCTGTACCTCGCCTGCTTGCCCGGGAAGCAAGGCCCCGACGCCATCGCCACCATCACCACCTTCCCGGTCATCTCCACCCTTACCTCTTTCCTCCTCCACATCTTCCTTCCCCGGAGTAAGTGGACAAGTGCTGGGGGAAGGACCATCCGACTTCTTAAGCTTCTTACCTCCGACCACTGGAGATTTTGAGAAAGGTTTCCTCTTGCCACTCTCTACTGTGATACCTCCCTTAGCTTGAGCAGCCGCCCTCTTCTCCGCCGTTTCCCTCTGCTTGACTACTGACTGCTGTGGAAGGATCAAATTATACTCCAGAAGGGTCGCATTTCTGATCAGGTAAGCAGCCGATCTATCTCTCCCGGGGATAGCTTCTATCTCGGCCGCCGTCTGAACCAGGCGGTCATTCTCCACAACCGCAAAACCACCTGTCGCTAGCAAGAAATAAAATCACGTAAGATAAAGCACTGCAGTTGTAACAGAAATTATAAATAAGGCTTCACACTTATAGCCGGAGGTGAAGCGACGAATGGGAACAGAGTCACCCCTGATGAAGAACCATTCTTTCTTGAACATACTGAACTTCGAGTATAAGTCCAGGACGGGCTTAAAGGATACGGCAGATTCCAAGCTGATATAGGGAGACCCCTTCTTGTAGCCTCTCAAGTTGTACAAATACCGGATCTCCCGGTTGGAAGGAGGACGCCCATATCTCCTCTGGAAGATGACGAAGAGACTCACCAGAATGGCATAAGAGTTGGGTTGGAGCTGGAATGGGGCCACCTTTAGATATGTAAGAAAGCTGACTACCCAAGCATTAAGAGGCGGAATGGCACCACACATGCAGTGGTATCTGCTGTAGGCAAAGTACCCTTCAGGGGGGTCGTATGGCATAACTTCTCTCCCTGGCAACAGCATGCGCGCTCTATCGATTCCGAAAGAACGGGAGATAACATCAAGCTGCTCCTCCTTGAGGGAGCTGGGAAAGCAATCGGGCGGGGAGTTCAGAAGCTCCTGAGGGCCATACCCGTCCACCAGTGATCTCGGGGCAGTTCCGCGACGTTCCAGTCCTGGCTGAGCAGGGGGCACTGCGGAAGACTCTCCTTCGCCCTGGGACTTCTTTTTATCCAATCGAGTTTCTGCTTTGCGAGACATTATCTGCAACATCGAAAAAACATGTTGTTAAAACAGAGGATATGAACAAGTAAGTTTTTCAAGTTCATTCGGTATCAGTTTCATTCAGTATTCCCAACTTCATCCGGTTATACGGATATATGACTCCATTCGGCACTCAGAATCCACGAGTCCATTCGGTAAAAACCCATTCGGCCAACATAGAAAGGATCTCACCTGATTCGGTGAAAGTGAGGAATTTGATTCGGCTAACACGTTTAATTCGGCAAAAGTAAGGACTTGGTCCGGCAAAGACAAGAGTTTAATTCGGCTGGTGGGGAATAACAAAGACTTACTGTCCCTACTTATAGACGAAAAGACACGACCGGACCAATCGATTCGGCACTCAGGGACCGAATGGAGATGACCAAAAAACAAAGCACGCCATATACAAGCATATGCCCTACTTTGGGGGGCAAATGTTGGGTAAGTTTCTCACCCAGGAGATCTCAAGACCAAGAAGAGCTAGGCTTCATCCGGCATCCCTACCACTGCCGAACCAGACATCACCGGACCACAGAACTGCCGGACCAGAGCTCAACCATACTCACCACCAGACCACAGAACTGCCGGACCACTGCTCAGCCCATTCATCACCGGACCAACTCAACTCACCACCGAACCAACTCCATCCAGAACCATCGAACCACTCTTCATTACACACACCACCGGACCAACTCCTCTTCCATGCCTTGCCGGATCAACCACCAGTCCACCTACCACCGGACCAAGTATTACCGGACCAAAACGTGCCAGGCCAGATCACATCAGCCCAAGCCCACCAGCAACTATACACATCCAAGACCCCTACCCCCAGCCTCACTCTATAAATAGAGGGGCAGGGGTACAACAACGGGGGACAAGTTTGAGAGCTCAAGCACGGAAGGAACTTTCAAACAACTTTCTTTTACTTGTATCAAAGCTTTGTACTTGTAATCAAAACAAGATAAGAGAAATAACATATAAAGTGGACGTAGGCACATTCAGGCCGAACCACTATAAATTTGCGTGTCTTTTTACAGTTTAGTCCCTGCTTTTCATATATTTGCATAAATCACCCAAATCACTAAGAGCAACATAAGATCTACTAAATCATACAACTTTGAGGTGTTTGTCCATTTTTTGTGCAAACAGTAAGATCCTTTGTGATGTGCTCTACTGTTCCAAAATTTCTTAGTACAAAATCTTTACAATTGTTTGGAAGGATTTGTAAACTCATTTTAGGTAATGGAAAAATATTAATTCCAGACAAAGGTAAGCTAAAGAGAATTGAAACATCTTCAGATTTGATTTTTAGAAAATTATTCCCCACTTTAAAAGCTTCATCTTTGATAGAAAATGTTTCAATGATATCATCTAAGGTTGTTGATGATTTTGTAAAAGCAGCTATGGATAAAATTTCTTCGAAAAACACTAGCATAAATTTTTCGAAGGGTGTTTGCTTTAAATCATTCAATAACTATCTATCTGATTATCCTCTAGGGTTTATCAAATATTGAAATGCTATTTTCATTTATCATTTATCATTCCATCATAACACATACAGTAAATAAAATGATATATTCAACTATCATTCTATCATGCTATGTTTGTCTATCTTTTTTTCAATGCTATATTTGTCTATCATTCTATACCTATTCATCTTATTGTTGTCTATCACCTGTCAAAGGCTGAATGCTATGTTCATCTATTATCTCATATTTCAATATGGTGCATACAAATCAAATGATATATTGAACTATCATTTAATAACTATCTATCTAATTATTGTCTACCGTCTATCAAATATTGAAATGCTATTTTCATCTATCATTGCATCATTACACATATAGTAAATAAAGTGATACATTCAACTATCATTCTATCATGCTATGTTTGTCTATCATTTTTTCAATGCTATATTTGTCTATCATTCTATAACTATTCATCTTATTGTTGTCTATCATCTGTGAAAAACTGTATGCTATGTTCGTCCATCATATCATATTTCAATATGATGCATGCAACAAATCAAATGATGTATTGAACTATCATTCAATAACTATCCATCTAATTATCATCCACCGTCTATTAAATATCGAAATGTTATTTTCATCTATCATTGCATCATTACACATATAGTAAATAAAGTGATATATTCAACTATCATTCTTTAATTATTAGTCTAATTATCATCTAACATTTATCAAAAACTGGAATGCTATTTTCATCTACCATTTCAATATAATGCATGTAACGAATAAAGTGATATATTCAATTGTCATTCTAAAACTGTCTACGTGATTACCAATTCAGCATAAACTTTTATTGTAAAACTATTTACAATTAAAATGATAATTCAACTATCATTGTAAAATTATCTTTTATTTTGAAAAAAAACCAGATGTTATACCTTTGTCTTTCCTTTTCTACTGACGATTTCATCACAAAGCTGTTGTTTCTTCATGTCGTCTTCATTCACAGTTTTGCTTCCCTAGGTTTTCTCATCCTCTTAGTTTCTTCATGAATATCAGTCGAATAAACAACCGTGGATGAATTAGTTTTTCTTCTTCTCTTTATTTCTGTATGCATAGCATTGGAAGTCCTACTTTTTGAAATCCTAGGTTTATCGTTTATTTGTTCAGGATTTGTTGAAATATGTGAATTTACCTCCATCGACATAGCTTCCGAAGTCGATTGCGCTTGCAAATCAGTTTGAGGAAGAAAATTGATTTAGGTTTGGGTTGCCATTGTTTGATGGAGGAAAAATTTTGTTTACAGAGGAAAAGATACTAAAAGAGCAGGAAAGATCGTGTAATTTTGGCACTTGACCTTGAGACGAAAGTTAAATTTTAACATCCGTTAAAATTAAATTTTATTAAAATTTTTCCTTTAAACTAATTTACTCAAAAATTAGCTTTGTTAGATAGACTTGTATATGTACAAAATGAAATCCAAAATATACAATTCATTTTATGTTAATATAGTAGAACCATGATCTCCCTTTCCAAAGAAGCAGCTTTACAATTCTAATCATTTTATATTCCATTGAACTTTTTAAATGTATAGCATTGAAATGATAAAGAAATCATATTTATTTTAGTTGTCAAAATAGGCAGTGCAAACTATGGATAAGAGCAAAATTCCCTTTTTCCCTACTATGCACACCAATTTCTATTTTCCTTGTTTTGGAATTCTTTTTTGTTACAATCGCAATTTGAGAAGTGGAATCAATTGGAATACAAACTATTCATACTGTAATTAATAACGAATCCAGTTCAACTATATTAAAACAACTGGAATTCTAACAAATTTCACAATTCTTATATTATAGGGAAATTTAAGGGTTTTAAATCAATAAATTTTCACAAACAAATTTTTTCAAGGCACAGTACAAATCCAAAAACAAACCACACAAATTATTGTTGTGAAAATAAATGAAATTTCCACTCACGGATAATCCCCACTAAAATCTTCTTGGATTTATTTATGTGCTATTGCATACCTCTTCCTCCGATTTATCTCCTTTTTATATATAACGTATAACAAATTTGCATGTGTGTATTAGATTCAAAAACTATAGACTATGGAAGTGTAGAATATATATATATATATATATATATATAAAATTCAGTACCTTTTATTTAACTTGATTCCCTCGATCCTTCCCCGAATACTTAAATGGATATATTTATTTTTTAATTTGAGTTTAAAAATTTTTTGTGGAGGAAGAGAATTTGGTAAAATCTCATTACCAAAGATTTGTGTGAAGAAAAAAGAGGGGACTAGCCTCTTATTTATTGTTGGTTGGATGTGCCAGGACCGTTGGATCCTTTTAATATGATCAAATTTAGGCTGTTTAAGCCAAAGAAAACTCTAGCCATCACCATTCGACCAGTCAATCAGTGGCTATGAGCGGTCGACCGACCTATACAGGGGGTCGACCAATAGGTCCCAGCCAAAATAATGTGAACATATAATGTTAGCATTAACTTAATTATATTTAATATTTTAATTCGTTTAAATTATTTTCGATCCGAAATCTTTAAATGTCGATAACTTCTTCGTTTAAACTCCGATCGCAAAGCTTTACATATAAAAGTTGCTCAAAAGATCACCACAAATAGGACGGTGCACGTCCCATAGCCAAATTTTGATGTTTGCTCAATTTCCATTTTTAGTTTTATTATTAATTAATTAATTTCTCTTAATTAATTTCCTGTTAATTTTGCAGGGTGTTACATAAGGATAGCTAAAGCTCACAGGTTCGTGCACAAATGTTCGTCCAGGCTGAGGACTTTATTGAATGCATGATCCATGCATTGGACCAATGTGACCTAGAAAAAACACAAGAGATAATGACGATCCACTTGACCCTGCATAAGAGATATAAACCTAAATGATGGATTTGCCACCCCACTTAAGACCATTATGATAGACAATGATGACCCAAGCAAGGTCATCCAGATAAGCATAGAGTTGGACCAGGGAGATTGGAATGAGCTAACACATTTCTTGAAGCAAAGCAAGGACGTGTTCACCTGGGGGCTTGCTGATATGATTAGTATAGACCCCTCCATCATTTGTCACACCCTCGGTATCGACCCGAAGTCTTACCTAGTCTATCAAAAGTGAAGGTCCCTCAGCTCGAAAAGATATAGGATATTAGAAAAAGGAAGTAGAAAAGCTGCTCAACAATGGATTCATCTAGGAGTCTGAGTACCCAGTGTAGGTATCTAACCCAATGTTATTCCAAAAGTCTAGAGGGGCTTGGAAAATGTGCATTGACTTCTCTAACCTCAACAAAGCCTACTAGAAAGACAACTTCGTACTACCGTGCATTGATCAACTTGAAGACACGACTAGTTGGAATGAACATCTTACCTTTATGGACGCTTACTCCAAGTACAACCAGATAGCCATTCATGGTCCATATCAGGAGCATACATCATTTATAATGCGTGTATGGCTCCATAGCTATAGGGCAATGTTGTTTGAGTTTTGTAATGTGGGTGTGACATATCAATGGCTCGTTAATAGAATGTTTGCGGAGCAGATTGGAAGATCAATGGAAGTATATATGGATGACATGTTAGTAAAGTCAGAGAAGATCGAGAGGCATTTGTAGAACTTGGTCGTGACATTTGGCCTTCTCCGCTGGTATAAATGAAGTTGAATCCTAAGAAGTATTCATTTTCTATTCATTCACATCACTCAGCCGATTCGTATCCCGAGCAATGAGCCGATGCGCCTCGTTCTTTGACCTTATCAAGAAAGGGAAGTCATTCATATGGAATAGATGCACCAAGTCCCTTGAAGAATTAGAGCATCACTAGGCCATACCGCTATACTCTTCATGTCTATGGATGGGGTTGATCTCTACTATATCTCGAGGTCACTGACCACAAGATCAGCTCTGCTTTGTGCGAGATGAAGTATGGGTCCATCATTCGATACTATGTCAGCAATAGGTCATCGAGCCTTAAAAAAAGATGCTCGGGGTTGGAAAAGTCAGCTTTCTTCCTGCTAATGGTAGCTCGCAAGCTTCACCTATATTTCTAAGCATATACCATGAAGGTCCTCACTAATCAACCCCTAAAGCAAGTATTAATCCATGCAGACACAATGAGCCACCTCTTGAAATGGTCTATTGAGCTCGGACAACATCATATCACCTTCTACCCCATACATCAACCAAAGGCCAAGTTGTGGCTGATTTTATCATAGAATGTTCCAACCCAGACACCGACGAGGAGGGAATTATCGCTAACCAACGCTTATGACAGTTGTACGTCAATGGATCATCTAATGAAAAAGGGGCTGGGGCAGGTATGGTCCTTGTCATGCTTGAGGGGAAGGAGCTTTGTTTTTATGTCCGATTAAAATTTAAAGTAACAAGAAATGAAGCCAAGTATGAATTCATCCTTGCCGGTCTCAATATGGTAATATAACCGAGGATCGAATCAATCTATGTTTTCAGTGATTCCTTCCAGTTTGTAAATCAAATCGACGAACGTTTTCAAGTCAAGGGAAAAACTCGCCCTATATGTTGCAGAAGTAAAGAAGCTCGTCAACACCTTCTTCGATTTAGTTGGAATAGATACCGCAAGGGAAATATGCAAAGGCTAATCAATTGGCTAAGTAAACGAACAACCCTAAAGAAAGAAATCCTTGGATACCATTGGAAGTGCGGTCCTCCCCATGTTACGAGTCGGGGTCAACTGCGATGAAAATCAATAATGACCAGCCAGACACATGGATGACCCCTCCTTCTTAAGCAGTAAGTTGGAACTACTCGTGGAGAGGATGAATGCTCAAAAGTTCCCATTATACAGTCATGGACGGTAAATTTATCAAAGGGGCTACTCCATCCACCTCCACTGCTACGTTACTGATGAGGAAGTTGGTCATGTGCTAGAGGAGTAACATGAAGGCTTTTGTGGGGATCGCATTGGAGGGCAAAGCTTAACAAAAAAAGTTGCCCAATATCTTTATTACTTGTCGACAATGGTCAAATATTCCATAAATTATGTCAAGATGTGCAATCGAGGTCAACGGTTCGTGAAGATCCCAAGAACCTCCCCAAACTTGCTAATTACCATGACATCCCCTTGGCCGTTCGATACATAGGGATTGACTAAATAGGAAAATTCCATAATGTGAAGGAGGATTCAACCATGCCATCGACGCCATTGATTATTCCATGAAGCGGTTCGAGGTAGAGCCCCTAACTAGGTCACAACACCCAAGATTCTGCATTTTGTAATCAAGAAAAGAGCTTACCATTTCGGACTCCCAAATAAGGTAATCATCAATAACGACACCTAGTTCGAATGCAGACCGTTCTAGGGTTTCTAAAAAGAAATGAAATTGGATAGTGCTTCGCATCTGTCGCTTATCCTCAAGCAAACGGGTAGGTAGAAAGCATAAGCAAAACCATGAAGTCAATGCTGAAGAAATGCCTTGTTAAGGCCATATGAAACTGGGCTGAAGACCTACAACTCGTGCTTTGGACATACCAGACCTTAAGCAGGACCTCAATAGGACACTCCCCCTTCTCATTAGCCTACGGATATGAGGCTATGTTGCCCATGTAAGTTGATGTACCATCGCCAAGGTGCTTTACCCATAACCCTAAGTAGTATAAAGAACTTTTCAGGTTGGGGCTCGATGCCTTGGAAGAAAGAAGAGCTGAGGTCAAACTCTGGACATAAGCTAACAAATAGAAAGTGGAAAAGCGTTATAACGGTAGGGTAAAGGTGCACAATTTCATCATAGGAAATTTAGTGTTGTGCTGAGTTTTTGCAAACACAAAGAACCCGATCGAAGGAGTATTGAGGTCAAATTGGGGAGTGCTATATATTATCGATGTCGTTCTAGCTAGTAGGGCGTACCGCCTTACCCGCCTATATGGTACCCACATACCAAGCACTTGGAACTTGAGCACATCCAGGCTTGTTATATTTAATTTAAAGAAATTTTTTAAGTCGTAGTTATAAACCAAGACAAAATATATATGCCATCTTATAAGGCAATCATGTAATGTAGTATATCTACATGATATAAATAGGCCAACTCTTCATCATAACATTTTTCAATCATACAAGCTATAAATACTCAACTAGTCATCCTGAGAGGGTATAATCACATAGTGCCTTTGCTAATATTGGTGGAAAGCTACAAATATTCAACTAACTATCCCGATAGGGTACGATCGTGCAGCCCCGCTGCATGTATCAAAGGGAAGTTACAAACACTCAAGTAGTTACCCAGAGAGGTACGAGCGTGTAGTGTTGCTTCCTATATCGGGGGAAAGCAACAAAAACTAAACTAATCATCCCGAGAGGGTATGAGCGCACAACGCCTCTACCTATATCGAAGGAAGCTAAGAACACTCAACTAGCCATCCCGAGAGGGTATGAGCATGCAATGCCTCTACTTATACCGGAGGAAGTTATAACAACCAGCCTACCCCTGAGGATGCACGAGCCAAACAACTCTCCTTTTCATGCTGGGGACACTCTTGTATTGCTCCATGAGGATGCATGAGCCAAACAATGCTCACTTCCATGCTAGGGAAACATTCGCTTTAAGGAGGCGACCATCCATGAAGTGGTTCTGATTCATGCATCCTTGGTGTATTTCTCTATGAGGATGTGTGAGTTAGACAGTGTTCCCTTCCATGCCGAAAGCATCAACGAATAGATGGTGCGACCACCAATGCCATGGCTCTGATTCGTTTGCCGGTGATGTTGCCCATCCCATATAGCGGGATGGGGCATTGGTGCCGAGATGGGTGAGATTAGCCATAAAGTAATCCCAATTATGGCATCCGTAGTGCTTTTTGTCTTAAACATCCTAGCCAGCCTCATTATAACAAAGCCCGACCTTCAATGGCCTATGAATAACCACTCAGTAATTAGGTGAAAAACACTGGGGCTCGGCATCCAACAAAAGATGCTCCATCACAAATCTATGTTTGCAATTACATGTTAACCTAGGGGAAAACCATATCAGTAAAAAATATAACTTTATTCTTTATCTTCTAGTCCTTTGCTCTTTTTTTACTTATTTTCTATGATTGTTACTTTGAAGAATGATAGAAAATAATCCAAATTGTGCCTTATCCGAGTCTGTATGCAAACAGTGTTGCATTTTGAAATTTCAATTAGCTCGGGTAATGAATAGCCGAGTAGTCGACTAAAAAAGGTAACCAATCTGTTGCTCAAATTTCTCGCAAGTATGATTATCCGGCTGGCACACTAAGGCCGGTTCGGACCGAGGTCAGCTAGCACTCGGCTTGGCCTTGTTTAGACCAACCCATGTTCAATCTGGATCCATGTCAACTAGTCCAACAAGCAAGTCACATGTAGGCCGGCCTAAGTTCTTATGCTAGGCTTGACCCAACACAAGTTGACATAGCCAACTCAGCTAAATAGACCCAGGTCAAGCAACTGTCTATGGCCTGGCTTCATCTTATCCCACCTTCAGCTAGTCCTAGGATGCCCATCTCGTCATACATGAATGGCACGGCACACCTCTTGTGACTTGGCCTTTAGCAATATTGTAACGACCCTCCTTTTCGACCCACAAACATCGACACTAATAGATACATGATATTCATGTGCCGAGCACTTAAGTGCCAAAAAGACATATGTTTAGGGTGAAATAAAAAAGAAAAATAAAAAGAATAAGGGAGGAAGAACAAAACATCCGAATCTCACAACGTGATGGTAATATATAATATAAAAATATTATAAAGGGTCACTCTAAGATACAATGTATTTTTAGGGTTACGAACCTAAGTACTAACATCAGCCTGGACAGTTATAATAGCTTGTCCTCACAACAGCTGATATATACATACTAGTAATGCAATGGAAATGAAATACAACAATAGGTGAATGGAAGCATCCAACTTGTCTCCTGAAGCTTCGAAGATTATCAACGAAAAGCTGCCCTTCTCAAACAACTCGAAAGAGCACCGGAGGGATTAAGGGAAAGATAGGTCAGGCATAAGTCTAGTATAAGAAACTCAAGAAACATCAGCATAATGTAACATTATCCTTTGAGACCAACCAAATCACCTAAATGGTTTTCCCCTCAAAATAACCAAAACCATCTGGTAAGTACATATGGTGATATAATAGATAGGGTGTAGAATATAAATCAGAAAATAGATATGCTACTTGCATCTCACTGCACAACAAAATTAGAAGTATAACTAAAACCGCTAAGATACCTTCACCTATGGATTTCGGTTGGAGGTCTCCTCGGTACAACGAGGCTAGCCTCTTAACAAGGGTCAGAAAGTACCTTTTAAAACCATGTATATCTCCAAATAAAATATATCACAAGGTAAAACATAGATGGTACATGCCCGAACATGCGATACCGAATACCATCAACTTCCATGCACCTCAATCGAAAACATCTCCAGGTATTTGGAATCGATGTACACTTGGGTTAGCTAAACCCACTGGTTATGCATCCTACTCTGATTTCTATCTTTTTCGATGGTAAAATCACATTCAACATCTCAACACATGAGTTTTCATCACTCGAACAGATCTCGAATCTCTCCATGGGTACACGAGCTACGATCACTCGAACAGTTCACAAATCTCTCCATGGATTCCAACATAAGTCGTCCGACGAATGCTAATGTTGATCTCTTCCTTGGACTTAACCTTAGGATACACAATTCAAGTCTATAGCATTGTCCGAAATATTAACACTGACCTCTCGCTCAGAGTTACCCTTAGGATATACAATTCAACTCTATAATATTTCGCTCCACAACCGCTTCAAAAACATAAAACTTGTATATTACTTTTGAAGTGGTTTTCGGTAAGTAATACATAAGTATACTTATCTGATCCCGGTCTCTTCAGAACTAAATCGGTGAATTCCCATTAACTCAATTCCGGTTCTTTTAGAAATAAGCAAACGATATAAAGGAGTCCTCCTCAGGGGATCTCGTATATATACCTTTTTAAAGAAAGAGATGTTTCTTACTCTGGGGGATCTCAATTGTATGACACTACGCCATAAATGGCCTACTGCAACACAAAAAAAATGTTGGCTCGGGCCCGAAAAATGTTGCCATAGGTCTATGGCAACACTTTTAGGGTGATGCAAGTTTTGCCGTTGCCTTAGACCTCAAAGGCAACATTTTGACTATCTAAGGCAACATAAGTAATATTGTTGCAATAGAACCCTATTTGGGTCTATGGCAACACCCATAGGTATCTGTAGCAACATTCCAAAATGTTGCTATAGATATGAACTTTTTGAATTTGTGGGGCCCACAATGTAGAGCATATTTGATTTTTTAATAAAAATAAATATTTATTTAATAAAATGCTATTACACAGAATTTGATATTTAAACGGTAATTTATTTAAATAAATATTTTATTTCAACATTTGAAATTGTACAAATTCCTGACTCCACTATTTTACAATACAATGATATATAACACTAATATTCACATATACAGATATTCCTCACTACATCACTCAGTTCACTCATTACATATGCAGTTTCAATTTATACATACACCGACACTGACAAATATATGCCGAGCCGAAGGCGAGCCGAGTGCCGAGCCGAAGGCAAGCCGACAAGCGGGTCCGGGCGCAGCGCCGGCGGGGGTCCGGGGCACCGCAGTCCCGACGGGGATCGACCTTCTTTGAAATGACGTAAAATGATGCACAAATGAAGACTGAGCTTAATTCCTATCCTCCATCTCCTCGCCTAAATCTGCTTGAATCCCCTACGGCCAAACACCAAAACTCTACTGCAAACTCTTTTCAATTTCCAATCACCACATTAGCTTCTCTCCGTAACCAATACACAACAGCACTCTACCATTGTCAAACTCCAAACTCCGTCTACATCTCTCTGCCAACATTCAGGCATCACACTGCCAACTGAAACTCCTCTGCATCACCAACTTCCACCATCACTTCCATAACTTACCAAACCAACCAACCAACCTTCAACCAATACAACTACATCCAGATTCAATGGTGAACCAACCAACCAGATTATGAACTTGCGATGGACTTGCGATGGAGGCACAGGGCATCCAGAAGCAGTACATACCCAGCCAGATTCTGAAACATTAACAAGTGTTAAAGGAGCATTTGCACAAACATATGGGGGGCATACTATCTTATTGAAATTACCAGTACCAAGTGAAGCAACCGCAATCATAGGGGAAAGTACGAAGAGATCAGCCTGGGATCTGCTCTGAACTTGCGATGGAAAGTACGAAGTGAACCAAAATCTCGAGGGCAGCAGTTCGGGTTTTGGGAGAAATTAAGGCGCTAGAAGGTTTTTCAGGTGAAGTGGTCTAAAGGAGAAAGGTAGAGGGGTTGGTGGCGAGCAGGTCTTCTGTTGGAGGCGAGAGCTGATGGCGACAACAGCGGTGGCAAAAGGGGTTTGAACGGAAAACTTTGTTTGGCTTCGGGTTTTGGTGTCGTGACAGGGCTCTGGTTGGAGCTAGATGGTCGCGATGGGTCAGGGGGTAGCTGGGGGTGAGGGTGACAATTTGGTGGCGGAGGCGAATGAGGAAGCAGAAGAAAAGGAGGGAGACAATTTGGTGGCGGAGGCGAATGGGAGGAGGCGACTGGGAGGAGACGAATTGAAATGAAAACCAAAAGGGGATCTGAACTAGTTTAGGCGGGAAAACGAAATTTTGGGCCAAATTGCAGTGGTGATCCATTTTAACAACCAGATTAAATGTAGATCGTTGGATAATATTCACGCGGATTGCTAATTTTATTAATTTTTTAATTTGAATACATCTATTGCAACACTATATAAAAATGTTGCATCGTGTTACACTTGTTTAGCTAGAGCAACACATTTTTATGGCTAAGGTAACACCAAAAATGCAACGTTGCAGTAGGACCAAAATTTTATAGCTGTCGCAACATTTTAGCTAGCAACACCTTGCAAAAGTGTTGCAGAAGGTCATTTATGGCGTAGTGTGAAGCCGTGAAACTTTTATATACTTCCTAAGTTAATTTGGTCAAGTTCGATAGCAATAAAAAGGACCGTATATGGAAACCAATTCTTGTATACTTATCACTATTTTTGACCTTCTCAACTTACATTATCCCTCGGTCAAGGGTGAAGCCAGGTAGATTAGAGCACTGGTTGCATCAAGCCCTACCTTGACACTTCATTCTCAATTCGCACAGATAGAACAAGTCTATTTGTTTGCTTTTAGTGCTAAGTATAGTAGTAAATACTTTCCATAAACGAGTAAACACATAAAGCACAATTAAGTCACATAAGCGACTTCAAATCCCCGTATTTTCAAATAATACTTCTTGGTAAATACTTGTATATATATATTTAAAATACCTTTACAGAAGATACATACATGTATACTACTACTTCACTATTCATTTCTAATCTTTACATTTTTTAAAATATATTCGTATACGTATCTCAAAGGTACAAGAATATTCACAAATCACTTAATAAGGTTTTCCGTTTTAAAATATAATCAAAGAGGTTAAAAACAAATGTTACTAAAACATTGTTATTATAAACCCCTTCTCTCTTTTATGAATTAAACATTTACTTTTTCTAACATTTTTTACGAAACATTCTATACTTGTCATTATCTTTAAAACACTCTTTTCAAATATCTAATTACATTCAAAAGTATATTCAAAAGGTTTAAAAACAAATGTTACTCAAACATTGATTACTATATACACAAACACTTTTTACGCTTATCATTATCTTTAAAACATTCTTTTGAAAACCAAAGTATACTTATTTAATAAGATAATATACTTTTAAATAACTTCTCAAAACCATTCATTATAACTTAGTGTCGTAACCAAAACCGGTTACCCTTTTATAAAATACTTAACTTGCTTTTCCAAACTTATACATATATAAAATACTTTTAAAATACTTGTAATTGTTTTTAAATATCTATATAAAATATTACTTCAAAATAACAAACTTAAAATTTAAAAAAATCATAAGAAAGCATGTTTTATATATATAACCCTTTACTTTAAAAATTCATGAATAATTATTAAAAATATTTTAAACTTGAAACCACTTTTCAAATACTTTAGAACTTGCTATTAAACGTCCATAAAAAAGATCTTATAAAAATAATTGATTTAAACATCATTTTAAGCTTATTTAAAATCACAAAACTAGTTTAAAACAACACAACACCAAAACAGTGCTGTAACATGCCAGAAATGCTGTTGTAGGTCAAAGACATCCCTTATAAGTGCTAAAAGATACTAACAATGAGCATGTTCAAAAAGCATGAAAATTTGAGGCCAGTTTTTTCTATCCAAATAAAGGTTTTAAGACCTGAAATTTTTATAATGAGTAGTATACTTAGACTACTTAAAATCATGCAAAGTAGCCCTTAGGATATCCTCCAAAATCATATTAAAAAATCCCCAAAACAAGGCTTTATAAAGTGCTCATATGGCGACCTTTTCGCTTCTAACTTTTGCAACCTTGTTCTACCATCTCTATAATTTTCCAAACTATTTTCTCACTATCCCATATAATACTATAACTATACAACACAACCTAAATATATATTGTCACAATATATTTATATATAATCATTTTAAAGAGGTTAAACACAAGAGATTTATGAAGTGCACTTATAGCGACCTTTCTTGTTTCAAACACTTTTAAACACACTTCAACTCCACATACAACCAAACCAAACATGTAAACACAAATTTAAAGCCATGTTACATGTTGTAAAGGGTAATATAAGCGATTATACTACACATAAAGTTGTCATTTGCTTTCCAGATCAAAGAGTCCAAAAGTTATAACTTACATTAGTTCGCTTTAACTTTATATACACACACATAGTATACACTTCAATGATGAGTTAAATCACCCTGATCTATGCTAACATCAAGCACTAGCACACAAGAACACATGAAAACTTCCTACCATTACCAAACAAACCAAAGTTCCAACCTTTGCTTCATATTTGTTGTAGGCCTCCTCCCCTTCTCCAATTTTTCCCACGGCCATGCATGGGTGGGGCTGTTGTGCTAGTTTCTATTCTTGTCTTCTATGTTGTGCTAAGGTCTAAGAAAAAGTTTGGTGGAATTTAGAGTTGATTTGATATGATATGAGAATGTTAAAGAGAAGAGAAAGAGGCATGAAGAAATAGTTTTATATCCTTTTAATTTTGCAAATGGGTTAATGAAATGAATGAAGTGATTTATGTAGGAGTTAGAAGAGGTAACCATCACCCCTTACCCCCTATGGAAGGTCACCAACATGCTCCCCCTCACATGCTCCACTTTATGCTTCACTCCTACCTTGGGAAAAATCTCCCTAAAATATCTTCTACTCTATGGCATCATCCATGACATCATCAAAATAGATTTACTTAACCATAAACCCTAAATATTTTTAGTTGCTAATGATTACACATTAATATTCTAAGAAAGCCCAAAAATTTCAAACAACTTATATCAAGTAATAAGCCGTTTATCTGTAAAACGATGTTCGATTACATTATCGATATTTCTTTAAACTATTTATTTTGTAAACATATTTCAAAAATTAGTTTACATTCATTAGTTATTAACTAAATAGAGGTTAATAAGGTTATAAATCCAATTTAATCACATTTAACCAAGATTCAAATATTTAAATAATTCATATATTTAAATACGAAGTGTTTGAAATTCCATATCGTTACAAATATTCAATGTCACATAGCAGACTTCAACAACAAGCAACTAGGAGCTAAGCTCCCTATCCGCCACGCCGGATGGCAAGCAAAGGTAAACAAAAAATAGTGTAACCATATGTGCTAGGAACTATGGTGTGTCTGCCAAAAGCATGCATAGTCCTATATTAAGTCGCCTTACTTAGCTCAAAACAAGCGTTTGGTATGACATTACATCTGGCATGCTTCTTAGCTACATATCCATAATTCTTTTATAGCCATAATCCATCAGCTTTGCGACCAGATTAACGGCTAGAAGCATTTCCCACTTGTTTTACTGCGCAATCTCAGCTATCCATTCCCCATATCAGCCGACATAAATACCTCATGCCATACAACATCAAAGTGGTTAGAATTTAGCTAATCTATAAGCTCAGAATTCATTTACAGCAAGCAAATCCTATCAAAGCACTTAAGTTTAGGATCATTATAAACTA
Source organism: Allium fistulosum (assembly GCA_030737815.1). Lineage (NCBI taxonomy): Eukaryota > Viridiplantae > Streptophyta > Magnoliopsida > Asparagales > Amaryllidaceae > Allium > Allium fistulosum. Next base: position 800,463,486 of record CM060903.1, on the reverse strand, counting down.
AGTGCTAAATTTCTTATTATTCTCTTGTAATTCCTTGTAACTTAAGAGATAAACAAGGTAAGAAATCTTCATAGTTGACGTAGGCAAATCTTTGCTGAACTACTCTACATCTTGTTTCATTTATATTATTTTCTTTTTTTACTCCTCATTCTACATTTAAGCCCAGTATTAGTAAGTAACCCTTTGCTAATACAATGCATTTGTATAATTCTGAGGTTGGCTAATTTTTTAGTCAACACAGTCAACTATACATTAATTCTGTCGATTGGTTACCTATTACCAGCTAACTGAACACTCCATAAAATGAACTATAAATGTTTTGGTTTGATCGTGAGCTTAATTAGTCGTCTTTGGGTCCAACCGTCGACCGATTGGCTATACTCAACCTATTTTACACCCTTGAAATTCAAACGCTCATACCTTTTGATCCGTAGCTCCAAAAGATTCGTCGTTTCTTCCGTCGTGTTTTAATGAAATTATCTTTGCTTTTGATATCTCATATCATGAATTCCTAAAAAAATTAATGTGTTTTCATTCTAATCAACATTTAAGGTACATAAACTGACTATTTTGCATGATGTTTCACTGCTATATTCAAGTTTTTTTTATAAGCATTCACCTTTCTTCATCCAGTCTTCGACGTATGGTATGGCTCCGTGTCATCGAGACACTTCACCTAACATTTCTCAACATGAATTTATGCCCTTGTTATATGTTATTCGACATTTAGACAAGCACAACTTCCCGCTCGATGAATGACTTTGAGGTAATGAATCGGTTCTCACAAACTTTTGGTTTTAACCACTCAATTAACCATTTCAACTCTACATTTCATTCATAATAAGAGCTACAAATGTCATGCATCATCACCTAACTATTCTATCAATTTCTAAACCAATAATCATTCATAGAAGCAAACCAAACAATATTGATTTTCATGTCACGTTGATAAACACATTGATTTCTCTAATTAACTCTTTCAAAACATTTATTAACAAAATTTCTCAACTCTAAAACCACAATCAAGTCCATAACTCAAGACCTAACCAATATTAAAGTATTTATCATGATTTCTAACATGTATAATGATCATATATCATAGAGTATATATTCCACTCACCAAATATTAAGAAATCTAAGCTTCAATGAAAACAAATTTGAAACTCTTATTTGATTTCCAAAATCCAGCTCCAAACTTCTTCAAAATATGAATGATGATACAGATTTATAAAGAATCCTTCAACTTGAATTTAGAGATTTATTTTGGAATTTTTCATTAAGATTTGAGAAAATTATGAAGCTTTGAAATTGAAAAAAAAAGCACAGTTTTCTAACTTAGGAAAAGTGAGGAAGATGAAGAGAATGCAGAATGAGGGAGACCTTCTCACTTCAGAAATTATAAAGACAATTCTGGCCAAAAGACCACTTTGCTCCTAGATTCTATTTTCTTCTCAATTTAGCCATCTTATCCAATTTTAACAAACTTAATACGTTTTTCATAAATAAATGACATTATGAACGAAACGGAAATGATCTCCAGTCCAAATTCATTTACCTTTAAAAATTTCTTCTTTTAAGTCCATTAGTTGGTTTAATTTAGTTTGAACGGTTGGTTGCAATTAGTTATTGTTACTCGTAATACTTGCAATAATGAAGTGGGTCGGCCCGCTTAGACCATATGTTTTCCTCGGCCTACATACCATAAAGATCTAGCTCTTCACCTAACCCAACCCGGATATTAATATCAGCCCATGCATCGCATATGCCTGGAGCATGGATCATACGCTTTGGTTTTTGATTACCGGCCTAGCTAGTCCCACTCAAGAAACACCTTGTCCACTCGGAAAGATTGATGAGCCAGTCTCCCCCACCGGTGCTAAGCAGCAAAGTTAGGGCATATGACAACCTCCACCCCAATAGGCCTGAATTTTTGCTAAATCGAAAACCCAAGTCCACCAAAGTATGGATCATTGGTTTGGTATCCTATAAATAAATAAATAAATGCATATCAGATCACTATCGATATAACTCACAGTGGAATAGTAAAATAAAATAAATTATATAGTACTAATAAAGATTGAGACTTCCAATAACTAGTGTCCTTGTCAGTGCCGAGCGTGCATAAGGAAAAATGTCCTTCCACCGTTCCCACCTTGCACCAGAAAATGTCCCTCTAGAGCTATCCTATGGGTTGTGATGAGGAGGGGGTCAGAATAACATTCCGGTGATTGGTAAATTATATACTTTATACATAAGACTAGTTTATGCCGATTGCCTTCCATCACATGTTATGTCCTTTTATTTTACTTAGTCGTCTGAACTTCACATATATGTATGATATGCCTCATCTACCCGAAGCAGACCATAACTACATCGTCTGTGTGTGCGTGCGTGTATTATAAGTACCACGGTCCCCCTTGGAACTATATACTATCCCCGCTAGTATCCGTAACTTAGCACCTTGTCGGGCTCCTTCATCAACGCAATATCACGTTCTTGTCGTCGTGCGTACCAAGGAACTCCCATAGTGCCTAAAAATGGCATTCTAATAGTTTAGCCGTATTCTATCTCGCCTTAGGGATTTACTTACTTGTCCGCTCCCTATTATGTACTCAACTCTATGGACTATAAAGGACTCGGCTCCTCAGGCTATAAAGGACTCATCTCCTCGGACTACCCTAAATGTTTTGAAAGACCTCACTTAAGGGTTATCTAGCCTTGCCTCCTAACAAATAGACTAACAAACAACTATGGTAGTGCATGAAAGGGAGTGCAGATTAAGGATCTTAAGGCTAATTTAACACTAGGGGGGGTGAATAGTGTTTAATGGATTCTAAGACTTATATAGACTAATTTAAAAATTATGATATAAACAAATGTAGAACTTAATCATAGAACAATCACAGAATCAAACACAGATGCAGAAAGTAAATAAAAAGCAACAAAAGGAAAGAACACACCAGATTTTATACTAGTTCGGAGTTACCATACGTCCAGTCCTACACCAAGGCAAACACCTCATACAGATTTTTTGTGGCGCCCCACCTCTATGCTCACGCTAGCCAAGGACACTACGGAGTAATGCCGTCAACTAGCGCAAAGAATAAGGCTGTTGAGAAGTGACCCTCTGTGTAATTGCTTTGGGCGAGTACCGATATGTCAGATAGAATAACTTGCATTTCTTTTCATGAGGAAATCTGACATACCGATTCAAACTCAAAGCTACCACACAACAGCTATGAGGCCTCCGGAAAACAAATATAGAAATAAACATAACACAAATCAGTCACAGACATTTATATCACAAAGGCGGAAACATATATAAATATATAACACAAAAAGGTGTACATCAGAGTAGTGGCCAAATAAGATCCACAATATCACAAAAGAATAGATACAAGTGCTAGACAAAAGAATAAGTATACATCATGGAGTCTATAACTCGAATGTATACCAACAAAAGCTACAAACGTAATGTAGTTAGACAAAAGTCAGAAGATGATCCCAGATAAGGAGTCAAGCAGAAGCACCTGTAACATCTCGGTCTGACACGAGTATTATTTAATAAGAAAATAATAAACGGATCAGTCTAGCTATAAATATCATATAAGAAATGAGATATATGCAGAGATATAATAAGAACGTATGATAACGATAATGTCATACCAGGACAAATATGATTTAAACAACAACAAAATCATACAATATCTCAAAAATCTCAAAGCACCAAAAAGAATATCATATTCTTTATTTTATTCACCAAACTACAAATATTGACAGACATATTAATGCCAATCGCAAAAGTTGGTGAAACACAAATTCTAGAAATCATCAATTAAAAGTCTAGAAATCACAAAAGGGGGAGGCCTATCACAAACGGGGGCATGAAAACTCACCAACACGTGTATCACAAACGGAACGCTATTCCATGGTCGCTAACCATAAATTTTGAGCCGAAGCTCCACAAATGGCCCGAAGACCACGGGTCGCTACCCCACCAAATTGAACTGAAGTTCCACAAACGGGGATTGTAGTCCCCACACAAATAAATAGACATCGCACATCGCTAGTCTAAATCAAAAAATGATCATCATCGATCAATAAAAGTGTGAATTACACTAAGCCAGTAAATATAAGAGTTTAGCCTCATGTCCCATAACCACTAGCTTTACTTAAATATTTACGAACAAATTGTAGTTTTGCACTCGAAAGTTGTCACAAGATTTTCAATCGAACAAGTCCATAGATTAACCGACGAAGTAAACGCAAGCGTTTCATACCACTTGTTTTGCTAAGCCGTTTAATTAGATTTTCTCATACGAATGAGGTAAAGGTTTGTATATACTAATAGATTTGAAAACGGTTTTATAAACGAGCTTTGTATTAAAAATAGTGTTGAAATCATCTTTGTAAAGAGTTTGAATATTTACTACTAGTATAACAACCTTTGTATTTTAAAGTGACAAACCACAGAAATGGTTGTAGAAACAATCAACCATCAAAAATTCACATACGAAGATGTGAATCAAATCCAGAGAAATCGATACCGAATCCATCAAAATGGATATCCACAAAAATCCTGAAAAAGAAGTCAACAGAGTAGATAATAAATGATAACAACAAATCGGATAATCACGAATCGATAAAAACTGGAAATCAAAGCAAAATAATCAAGTAGGCTGAGATAATCAGGTCAGTCGACTGAACCAGGTGGTCAGTCGACTGACACAGGGATACATATTTTGTATCCCTAGAGTCAGTCGACTGACCCAGATGGTCAGTTGACTGATACAGACCCAGGCAATTTCCTGGGTCTGGTTCAGTCGACTGAACCATTGGTTCAGTCGACTGAACCTGCTTCTACGCATTTTTGATATTCTGGTTCAGTCGACTGAACCTCTGGTTAAGTCGACTGAACCTGCTTCAGAAGCACATTCAGCCTAGCCCCCCTTGGGGCAAATTGGATAACACGGACGGGAGCAACGTGCGAGCAATACGGTTGAGGATTTACGCCAAACGACAACTCAGCCTTGTATGGCCTTCCGAAACGCTCCACTAACGTGTTCAAACATCAAAGATTGGATTTTTACAAAAATTGGATTCCAAAAACCAAAAATTGAACAATTCAACAAATCGATCCAAATCGAAAGCAAATGAACATAAACAAGTGTTAGGAATTCTTGCCCAACAACGACGATATCTATAGAAATAGATGTGAGTTCAAAAACTCGCCTTTTTACTCAAAAACGATGAAGGAGAAGCTTGAAAGCAAAGGAAGATCAACTACTCTTCAACTTCAACTCTAGAAGCTTGAATCTAAGCTCAAAAGAAGAACATTTCCTAAGTTAGGTTTAGGAAATTTCTGAATTGAAAGACAGAATGAGTTGGAGAAGAAGAAGGAGATACTTACCAAAGCTTCTCTTTGAATTTGGAGAAAGAATTTGTATTTGCAAAGAAGATTAGGGCTTAGGAATCTAATTCTTTTTCTCTTCCCCCATTTTTCTAAAACTTAAGTGTTAGGAAATATTATGAAGAAGTGAAGAGGAGTGGAGTGGAGTTGGGTTGATATGTTGGGTTAATGGACTGAAACCCAAAACCCTAAATGAAAACATCAAAATTTTACTCAACTCCAAACATATCGATGTTTATACTCAAAAAAGTTGTAAACGCCATTTTGGACTCAATGGAGGTGGTCTCGAGTCCCAATTCGACTATTTACAAAAAGTAGCTTTTCGGACTTTAATCCGATTAACAAGTCTATATTTAAATAAAATATTTAAATATTCAATCGTAAAATATACGAGTTGTTACAGACTCCCCTTCTTAAAGAAATTGCGTCCTCGCAATCTTTAAGAAATAAATAAGAAGTAACAACAATAAAAGCATATCAACACAATGAGAAGAAATTTGAAATAAGAAGTTCACCTTAAGGAGCACGAGAGAGCAAGTTCGGATGTGTTCGCTCGATAAATTCTCTGGATTCTCAAGAGCAATCCTTAGGATTTGAGGACCATTGAACTTTCACAAGAGGAACATCTTTATTTCGAAGGCGTTTAACCTCCGAAGCAATGATACGAATAGGATGTTGCTCATAAGTCAAATTAGGCGAAACTTCAATTTCTTCAATAACACCGGGCTCAAGTATAGAATCAGAATCTTGAAGGCATTTCCGTAGTTGAGAGACGTGCAATACGTCATGAATAGCAGAAAACTGAGCCGGTAATGAAAGGCGATAAGCCACGGAACCAATGCGTTCGGTGATGGGAAATGGGCCAATATATCGAGGTGCTAATTTTCCCGATCGACTGAAACGCACAACACCCTTCATAGGTGAAATATGAATAAACACAAAATCTCTCACAGAAAATTCTAATTTCCTTCTTCGATTATCGACATAGGATTTTTGTATACTCTGAGCTTCTTTCATCCTATAACGAATAAGGTCAATCTTTTCTGTGGCATCACGAATAAAATATGGACCTAAAACCAGCTTCTCACCGGCTTCAAGCCAACACGAAGGAGATCGGCATGGCCTTCCGTATAGTGTCTTGAAAGGTGCCATACCAATACTAGATTGGAAGCTATTATTATAGGAAAATTCAATAAGGGAAATATGATCTTCCCAACTTCCACCAAAATCGAGAACACAAGAACGAAGAAGATCTTCAAGAGTTTGATTCACTCGCTCGGTTTGTCCATCGGACTGAGGATGATAAGCGGTGCTAAAATTAAGCTTTGTTCCCAAAGCTTTTTGAAGACCTTTCCAAAATCCACTAGTAAACAATGGATCACGATCGCTAATAATAGAAGTAGGAACTCCATGCAATCTAACAATTTCCTTGACAAAGAGTTTGGCCAAAATAGGTACGGTCCGATTGGACCGAATTGGAATAAAATGGGTAGATTTTGTAAGTCTATCTACTATCACCCATAGGCTATCATGACCCGAACGAGAATGGGGAAGACCGTCAATAAAGTCCATGGAAATTTGATCCCACTTCCATATTGGAATTTCCAAAGGTTGCAATAACCCACCGGGCCTTTGATGCTCGGCCTTAACGAGTTGGCAAGTCATGCAACGCTTAACAAAGTTAGCAATATCATATTTCATTCCATCCCAATAATAAAGTCGCTTCATATCCGCGTACATTTTGCTACTACCAGGATGAATGGTAAATTAGAACGATGAAAATCTTCTAAAATATCTTTGCGAAGATCAATAATATTTGGCACAATAAGTCTACCAAATTTTCGAATACCGCCACGAGCATCAATATTAAAGTCTTTCGAACCTTCAATATCAATTTTATCCCTACAACTTTGGCTAAGAAGAACCAATTCGGGATCATGCTTTTGAGCTTCAAGAATGCGGTCTAAAAGAGAAGGATGAGCCTCAAGGCTACATAAAACAAGAGATGAACATAAATCAGATACACGATCTCGAATCTCACAAGTGGATAAAGTCGCGAGATCATTCCATTCGGATATCATCATGGAAACAACCGCTTGTTGCTTACGACTAAGGGCATCGGCAATAAGATTTCCTTTTTCGGGAGTATAAAGAATATCAAGATCATAAGATGCAAGGAACTCGAGCCAACTTTGTTGACGCAAATTAAGTTCCTTTTGAGAAATTAAATATTTCAATGATTTATGATCGGTATAGAGAACAAATTTCTCCCCCAAAAGATAATGGCGCCAAATTCTAAGGGCGAAAACAATAGCCGCGAGCTCCAAATCATGAGTGGCATATCTAGTCTAGGCAGGCTTTAATTGTCTCGAAGCATAAGCGAGAACACGTTCCCGCTGCATGAGAATGGCACCCAAACCAACATGACTAGCATCGGTATAAACAATAAAATCTTGGTTTCCATCGGGAATCACAAGAATAGGAGCATCGGAAAGGAGTTCTTTTAATTTTTGAAAAGAAGCTTCACATTTGTTAGACCAAATGTATTTAACTCCCTTCTTTGTCAAATTAGTAAGAGGTACGGAAATCTTAGAGAAGTCTTTTATGAACCGACGGTAATAGCCCGCCAATCCGAGAATGCTACGAAATTCCGTCACACTCTCCGGTCTCTTCAAATTTTGAATCGCTTCAATCTTTGAAGGATCCACGGAAATTCTGGATTCAGAAATAATATGCCCCAAAAATTTTACACGAGATTTCCAAAAGTGGCATTTAGAAAATTTTGCTATCAATTGGTTACTCCTAAGAGTTTCCAACACAATCCGAAGATGATCTTCATGCTCTTCCTCGGTTTCAGAATAAATAAGAATATCATCGATAAAGATGAGAACAAATCGGTCAAGAAAGTCTTTGAAAACTCGATTCATAAGGTCAACGAAATAAGCTGGAGCATTCGTCAAACCAAATGGCATAACAAGCCATTCATAAGATCCATAACGAGTACGGAACGATGTCAAAGGAATGCTATCCTCTATAATACGGAGCTGATGAAAACCGGTTGCTAAGTCTAACTGTGAAAAGACTTTAGCACCACTAAGCTGATTGAATAAATCATCAATCTGAGGTAAGGGATATTTATTCTTGATGTTGAGATCGTTAAGCTTGCAGTAGTCAACACAAAGCCTAAGTGTACCATCTAATTTCTTCACAAAAATAGCCGAAGCTCCCCAAGGAGAGGAACTAGAACGAATAAACTCCTTGGCTTCTAATTCAGAAAATTGTTTACGCATCTCTTCATTTTCCTTATTGGACATATGATAATGAGGACGAGTAATAGGTAGAGCTCCAAGGATTAGATTAATTCTGAACTCAATTGCTCGCTTAGGTGGTAATCCTAAAACGGGCTCGAATATGTCGGGAAATTCACGAACAATGTGAATGAGAGAAATAACATCTTCCTTATCATCATTATCGTCATCATGGGGATTTAGAGAATACAAGGATGCTTTCGAATTGGAATCTGAATCTTTTAGAACAAGAGAAATCTGCTTAACAGATTAAGGATGCCGAAGATATATAGTCCGCTCAGGACATATGATATGAGCTTCATAACGGTTAAGCCAATCCATTCCCAAAATCATTCCGAAACCAAGGTAACGCATAACATGCAAATCGGCACGGAAAGAGTAATCACATAAAATAATTTCGACATCTTTACAAAGTAAACTAAGTGTTGCGGATCCCCCTACCGGGTTCGCAATTCTCAAAGTAGTCATCAAGCCAATAGCATCCAAAGACAAAGCATCAAGAAGTTCTTTTGATATAAAAGAGTGAGATGCACCCGTATCAAAAAGAACTCGAATAGAAAGATCACGAAATATAATAATGCATCAAGGATAGAATGAGAAATACCTTGACCACGAGAAGTGTTAGGAGGGGCTTGTACAACATTTAGCTTGCCCTCCTTCTTGCCTTGAAGTTTAGGACACAAAGCTATAATATGACCCGAACTCTTGCAATAGCGGCAAGAAAGAGACTTCGGGCACTTGTTTGCATAGTGGTCCTTAGAACCACAATTGTAACATTCTCGTCGACGAGAGTTAGGAGTATTTGCTACCGAAGTCATTTGCTTCCCTTTCTTGTTGGGATTAGGCTTGAATTTAAAAGGTCTCTTCTTGTTGATGTTTGGTTTGACCTCAGCATCACTATCTTTATCAGCCTCTTCGAGTCGAAGAGCAATATCAACAAGTTGATCAAAAGAAACTTCTAATTTCAGAAGTAATGGCTTTTTAAGGTTTTTGTTCAACCCATAAAAAAATCTCTGATTTTTCTTCAATGGGGTATTAATATACTCGACCCCATATTTAGATAGAGATTCGAAAGAAGCGACGTAGTCTGTCACAGAAGATTCACCTTGAACAAGATCTATGAAGCGTCGGGCTAAAGATACTTTTTCAGCTTCCGGCACGAATTTCAACTCGAACCTTTCCTGGAATTTCTCCCAAGTAAGGTCCACTTCAATAATTTCGGAGGTCAGAAGTTCGTACCAGTCTAATGCTCTTTCTTGGAGCATACTAGAAGCCACTTGGACTCGATGAAGATCAATAAGATTCATGCGAGAAAAGATGCGATCGCATGTTCGAAGCCAAGCCTGGACTTCTATAACGCTCTCGGAACCTTTGAATGGCTTTCCACCCAAACTGGTGTAATCACTGCACAAGCGTGCAAACCCAGATTTAGGATGGGTGGGTTCAGGAATAGGTCCGACAGCTTGAGCATTTCTCACAAGATCTAGAAGTTGCTGAGCGGACATAAATACTCCATCCTGGGGAGTAGCACTAGATTGACCGGCGTTGGGACGACCAGGTCTAACCATTTCTCTTCTTTAAGAAAGAAAGAAAAGAGAAAAAGGTTAATCTCAGAATGAATATCAAACAAACTTGATTGATAAAACAAGGCATCATAAAAGAAATAAGATAGAACGGTACGAAGACTCGAATTAAATCCTATGGCACGATTCCTAAGAAAGACTTAGGACAATGATCCTTGCTAGATTATTCTATATTGTTTCGAAGTTTGGCTCTGATACCAAGTTGTGGCGCCCCACCTCTATGCTCACGCTAGCCAAGGACACTACGGAGTAATGCCATCAACTAGCGCGAAGAATAACGCTGTTGAGGAGCGACCCTCTGTGTAATTGCTTTGGGCGAGTACCGATATGTCAGATAGAATAACTTGCATTTCTTTTCATGAGGAAATCCGACATACCGATTCAAACTCAAAGCAACCACACAGTGGCTATGAGGCCTTCGGAAAACAAATATAGAAATAAACATAACACAAATCAATCACAGACGTTCATATCACAAAGGCGGAAACATATATGAATATATAACACAAAAAGGTGTACATCAGAGTAGTGGCCAAATAAGATCCACAATATCACAAAAGAATAGATACAAGTGCTAGACAAAAGAATAAGTATACATCATGGAGTCTATATCTCGAATGTATACCAACAAAAGCTACAAATGTAATGTAGTTAGACAAAAGTCAGAAGATGATCCTAGATAAGGAGTCAAGCAGAAGCACCTGTAACATCTCGGTCTGACCCGAGTATTATTTAATAAGAAAATAATAAATGGATCAGTCTTGCTATAAATATCAGATAAAGAAATGAGATATATGCAGAGATATAATAAGAACGTATGATAACAATAATGTCATACCAGGAAAAATATGATTTAAACAACAACAAAATCATATAATATCTCAAAAATCTCAAAGCACCAAAAAGAATATCATATTCTTTATTTTATTCACCAAACTACAAATATTGACAAACATATTAATGCCAATCGCAAAAGTTGGTGAAACACAAATTCTAGAAATTACCAATTAAAAGTCCAGAAATCACAAAAGGGGGAGGCCTATCACAAACGGGAGCATGAAAACTCACCAACACGTGTATCACAAACGGAACGCTATTCCATGGTCGCTAACCATAAATTTTGAGCCGAAGCTCCACAAACGGCCCGAAGACCACGGGTCGCTACCCCGCCAAATTGAACCGAAGTTCCACAAACGGGGATTGTAGTCCCCACATAAATAAATAGACATCGCACATCGCTAGTCTAAATCACAAAATGATCATCATCGATCAATAAAAAGTGTGAATTACACTAAGCCAGTAAATATAAGAGATTAGCTTCATGTCCCATAACCACTAGCTTAACTTAAATATTTACGAACAAATTGTAGTTTTCCACTCGAAAATTGTCACCAGATTTTCAATCGAACAAGTCCATAAATTAACCGATGAAGTAAACGCAAGCGTTTCATACCACTTGTTTTGCTAAGCCGTTTAATTAGATTTTCTCATACGAATGAGGTAAAGGTTTGTATATACTAATAGATTTGAAAATGGTTTTATAAACGAGCTTTGTATTAAAAATAGTGTTGAAATCATCTTTGTAAAGAGTTTGAATATTTACTACTAGTATAACAACCATTGTATTTTAAAGTGACAAACCACAGAAATGATTGTAGAAACAATCAACCATCAAAAATTCACATACGAAGACGTAATCAAATCCAGAGAAATCGATACCGAATCCATCAAAATGGATATCCACAAAAATCCCGAAAAAGAAGTCATCAGAGTAGATAATAAATGATAACAACAAATCAGATAATCACGAATCGATAAATACTGGAAATCAAAGCAAAATAATCAAGTAGGCTGAGATAATCAGGTCAGCCGACTGAACCAGGTGGTCAGTCGACTGACACAGGGATACATATTTTGTATCCCCAGAGTCAGTCGACTGACCCAGATGGTCAGTTGACTGATACAGACCCAGGCAATTTCCTGGGTCTGGTTCAGTCGACTGAACCACTGGTTTAGTCGACTGAACCTGCTTCTACGCATTTTTGTTATTCTGGTTCAGTCGACTGAACCTCTGGTTCAATAGACTGAACCTGCTTCAGAAGCACATTCAGCCTAGCCCCCTTTGGGGCAAATTTGATAACACGGACGGGAGTGAACGTACGAGCTATACGGCTGAGGATTTACGCCAAACGACAACCCAGCCTTGTATGGCCTTCCGAAACACTCCACTAACGTGTTCAAACATTAAAGATTGGATTTTTACAAAAATTGGATTCCAAAAACCAAAAATTGAACAATTCACCAAATCGATCCAAATCGAAAGCAAATGAACATAAACAAGTGTTAGGAATTCATTCCCAACAACGACGATGTCTATAGAAATAGATGTGAGTTCAAAAACTCACCTTTTTACTCAAAAACGACGAAGGAGAAGCTTGAAAGCAAAGGAAGATCAACTGCTCTTCAACTTCAACTCTAGAAGCTTGAATCTAAGCTCAAAAGAAGAACATTTCCTAAGTTAGGTTTAGGAAATTTCTGAAATTAAAGAGAGAATGAGTTGGAGAAGAAGAAGGAGATACTTACCAAAGCTTCTCTTTGAATTTGGAGTAAGAATTTGTATTTGCAAAGAAGATTAGGGCTTAGGAATTCTAATTCTTTTTCTCTTCCCCCATTTTTCTAAAACTTAAGTGTTAGGAAATATTATGAAGAAGTGAAGAGGAGTGGAGTGGAGTTGGGTTGATATGTTGGGTTAATGGGCTGAAACCCAAAACCCTAAATGAAAACATCGAAATTTTACTCAACTCCAAACATATCGATGTTTATACTCAAAAAAGTTGTAAACGCCATTTTGGACTCAATGGAGGTGGTCTCGAGTCCCAATTCGACTGTTTACAAAAAGTAGCTTTTTGGACTTTAATCCGATTAACGAGTCTATATTTAAATAAAATATTTAAATGTTCAATCGTAAAATATGTGGGTTGTTACATTTTTATTATACCAATGTCGAGATTACAATCCTCAATTTCTAAAGACCTTAAGGTACCCTCCTGTCTTCGAGTCCGGGGCAAACTCTCTCGATTTATGGGACACAAGATCACCCAATTGATTTCCAGGCACAACCACACCTTATAGAGAAACTCGATAAACTTTTGATTACAAATTGATCCTATAACTCTGAATAGCACTTTGATCTTCAAGAGAGGGCAGAGAATCAACCAAGAATGAGATTCTAATTTGATTCACTTGAGAATTCGGCAGAATTTCGACACGATCTTAAAAATATGAAAATTTTAGAATATGGATTTGTGGAGAAGAAGGAGTGAAGAAAATAAGAAAATAGTTAGTTAAAAAATTTGTTTGTGAAGGCTATTTATAGACCAGTAACGGTCATAACCATTCGTGAAGAGATTTAAATGAATAGACACTTCTTTTGAAAATTGAAACTTTTGAATTTAATGGCCATCATGTCGACATGGGGTATCCCATGGTGTTGACATCCCTTAGTTAAAAACAATGTAAAATTTGTTTTAAAAATGGTATTGAAAGGAAAACAAGATGAAATGATTCTGGAGTAAAATAAACTAATTTTCCTATGATTTAAAATAAAGAAGAGTAGAAAAAATATTTTTTTAGAATGTATATATAAATTTGATTTTAAATCTCAAGTATATATATATTATAAAAGAATTTTTAAAAATCAAAAGATAGTTTAAAAACAAACGAAGTTTAAAACAAGAGTTTTTTTAAAAACAAAAACAAAGAATATTTTAAGGCTAAAACATCTTTTTGAAAATCATTTGAAAAGATAATTTTTAAGGCTAAAACATTTTGAAAAGCAGTTTTGAAAATCATTTTGAAGTAGTTTTGCAAGCTTCTTCCTGCAGAATATTTCATCACATCAGGACTCGAGAACTTGTACAAAACCAGGATGTTCGTGGGTTTGTAAGCCACTTGTCGTAGGTTTGTAAGCTACTTGTCGTGGGTTTGTAAGCCACTAAGAAGGTAGAAATGGGTTCCATCCCAAATGAAATTTGGAATGAAGATTTCCATGCTATTATGAAGTTTTAACAAAACTAGACACTTATCTTGAAATCTTGATCTTGATACTCATGAGTCTTCAAACTTGATTTCTTCATTCTTGATCTTTATACTGTACAGTCTTCAATAATCAGTATCTGCCTTATATATATCCTACATAATAACATTTATATATATATCTAGATAGTAGTAATAGTATATAAGTTATAATAAAATAAGTTACAAAGGTTGTTGTCATCAAAACCACTATCTCCAGTTCCTAACAATCTCCCCCTTTTTGATGATGACAACCTTATAAAATATACTTACCACTTCGATCATACCATAACTCCCCCTTACACCAACAACTCCCCCTTACTCCAAGCCTACTATTTTATATAACTTCTCCCCCTTTGTCATCAACAAAAATAAGACCTATAAACCTTGAACTTAATAGAAAATGAGATAAACAAACATATGACAAAAGGATAATAACTATGTATGAGTGATATAAAATATAGCATCCTAAATTAAATGGAATTCAAGATTATTTATACACTAAAGATTTTTTTAGAAGAACATTATATTTATTAAGATAACATTTATATACAAATTAACAAACCAATATATAATCAAGAAAGAGAAAAACAAAAACGAAAAACGCTTAACGAGGACCCTTAACTATTGTTGATTTATGGACCGAACAATTTGGATAGTGGAGACAAAAGTTCCACGTTGTTCGACCAAGTTCCCATTAGCGTCGAAAGGACCTCTCCAACGCAAATCACGCCATCGTCTTCGTCCATATGAACATCCGGATTTGGCAGAGGATGTTCTTCTTCTTGATCCTCTTGTGATTCTTCTAGAGGCTCTTCTTCTTCAGAATCCATGGCTTGTGATGATTCTTCGATGACAATGGGATTGGCATGGTTATCCATAAGGAAGTTTTGTAAATTCCTAAGGATTCTGCCTTGTCTATCTTGTTCTCTAGCCATTCGCAGTTGACTCACTTAAATTTCCATCATCATTTGAAGCAAATATTTCATCTTCTCTTGTAATTTGATGACTCGTACGTGTGTGGAACGTTAAAAAGGACCAGAATGAGGAGAAGTGGGTGAAGAAGGTTCATTATTAGAAGAGAAAGCCATTAATTTACTGTTTTAGAAGTTTATTACGGAGAATAGAACAGAGAAAAGGAGTAAAAGTCGAAATATATAAATATATAACTTAATAACTAATTTTAGAGGGAAATTTAAGTTTGAAAATCTCGGCCTGTATGTCGACATAAGGGGATGGGTCATGTCGACATGCCCAGTTCAATTTTTAAGAAATTTTTATTTATATTAATTATTAACTATACTTGTATTATTTATAATTTATATTTTAGTTAATGAATATATACCTAATTCTCTTCTAAATTTAGTAAAGTTTTGTTCATTTAATGGTTTGGTTAATATATCAGCAATTTGTTTTTCAGTATTAATATATTCAAGAGTTGTGACTTCTTTACTTATATTATCTCTAAGAAAATGATGTTTAATATCAATATGTTTTGTTCTAGCATGATGAGTTGGATCTTTAGATAGGTTTATTGCACTAGTATTATCACAATAAATTGGTGATTAAGTTATAGTTAATCCAAAAAAAATTAAAGTTTGTTACATATATATAACTTGAGGACAAGCCAGAGCAGCAGATACATATTCTGCTTCAGCTGTTGACAAGGATATAGTGTTTTGCTTCTTACTAAACTAGGAAACCAGATAATGTCCTAGAAAGTGACAAGTTCCACTTGTACTTTTTCGGTCTGATTTACAACCAGCGTAATCAACATCACAATATGAAATTAAATCAAATACATCATTTTAGGGTAAAATAAACCATAATCTAAAGTATGTTTTGCATATCTTAAAATTCTTTTAACAGCTTTTAAGTGAGTTTCTTTAGCTTGAGATTGGTATCTTGCACAGAGACAGACACTATGCATGATGTCAGGATGACTTGCTGTTATATAAAGCAATGAACCAATCATTCCCCTATATAATTTTTGATCAACATCTTTTGATTTAACTTCTTTACTTAAAGCTACATTAGTTGTCATTGGAGTTGGTTTCCCACTAGAAGTGGTCAATCCAAATTTATTAATAAAATTCTTAGCATATTTTTCTTGACTAATGAAAATTCCTTTATCTAATTGTTGATTTGAAGTCCTAAGAAGAAACTTAGTTCTCCCATATGACTCATTTCAAATTCTTTAGTCATTATTTCTGAGAATTCTTTATTCATTATGTTACTAGTTGACCCAAATATTATATCATCTACATATATTTGTACTAATTGAATATCATTTTTGTTCCTTTTAATAAAGAGAATTGTATCTATTTTACCAATTTCAAAACCAGATTGTAGTAAATAAGATCTTAGTCTTTCATACCAGGCTCTAGGGGCTTGTTTTAGACCATATAAAGCTTTCTTTAATTAATATACATGATTTGGAAAATTATTATCTTCAAAAGTGGAGGTTGTTCAACATAAACATCTTCTTTTACAAAACCATTTAGAAAAGCACTTTTAACATCCATCTAATAAACTAATTGTGAAATCATTCAACCTAATAATTATTATGGATGAAAATTAGGCCTACATTTATTAGGTTGATAATTTCTAAATTGAATTATGTAGGTAGGGTTTACAAATTCATTACACGTGTATACTTAGGCGTACAACTCCAAAATTACATTTTGGCACACATGAACAGATTTACAACAAAATAATTCCAATATTATATAAAAGTATATAATTTCCACTCATCTTTTTAGCTTTCCAAACCTCCAGATCTAATACCTGTTATTCTAGTTTGATTTCCCTTATTCTCCCTATTTGGATACATATACCGCAAGCATACATATATCTATTAGAAATCTAGATCAAAGAAGAGAATTGGATTTAATTTATTTTAGATCTGGATTTATAATTTACCTTGGGTTTGACGATTTGATTCAACCCTATTTTTTCCTTAATTATCCTTTGCTATTCTCTACTTGTATATGCATATATAAGTATAACTATTTTTAGAGTTAAGAATTTTAGTGCAGAAGAGAAAATGGCAGAGCTCCGTTGTTGCTACAGGAAATATGAGAAGAAAGTAAGGGGCTTGGTACATATTTATAGGGGTTCGAATAAATGTCAGCCGTTAGATTCTTTTATTTTAAATCTGGGTCTTTCGGCCATGTCAAAATCTCAGATTTGATAACTCAATCAGTCGACTACCGCCCCCTACTGGTTGACCCATAATGGTCGATCGATTGGTATTAGAGGTTGACCAGTTGCTTTGTATTTGGGTAATTAACTATGTCGTTTAATTTGGTTGATTTGTTTCCTTTCGCACCTGATCGAGATAATTTATTCCTGCGTTTACTTTTCTTAAACTCTAAGCAACAGTTAACATTAATTTATTTTTGTTAATTACATTTTATTTCCTTAATTACATATATAATAATTTCTGATTTAAAAACTTCAAACGTTAATAACTTTTCCGTTTGAACTCTGATTGGAACTTTATATATGAAAATTGATTAGAAAATTGTCAAGAACCCAATGGTACGAGTTTCGTAGCCAATTTTGATGTTTGTATAAGTTCTATTTTTCAACAGTACTATTTATTAAGTAATTTCTTATAAATTAATTATCTTAAAAATTAAGGGCGTTACGGGGCAGGTAACTGTAGAAGGTTAGGACCCCTAAGTGGACAGTTTAGTCAATCAACAAGCCATTGAGCAGCCCTCTTGTTCGTCATCATCCTTGTTCTAGCCTGCCATCACCTGCAAGGATTCTCTAGTCACCTTCAACTATGTCTACAACTATCAAACTTCCTTGACTTAGGAGAAGCACAACACTTATCACCCCTCTAAAAGTCTAGCATCCACTAACGTAGGCCATCTGACAAAGGTGACGCTATACAACAATCCCTTCCTTTACTTTACTGCCACCCTAGTACCTTTGCTATAGCATACTCCCATGCCATATGCCGTGTTTTAGGCATGCCATAGTATGATTCACCAACTGTCTTCAATCGCACCATATAAACCACCTGGCGTACCAACTGGCATGCACATCAAACGCATACCCCCATCAATGGACCATAGCATTTCTTGGGTTGTTCAGCTCAATCTCAGCCGTCCAAGTATTAGGTTTAGCCGCTATAAATATATTATGCATTGCAACTTCACAAGAGTCAAAAACATTAAGTCTTTGATTATCTTGGTATTTTCAATCATTTTACCTTGTATTCTAGGTTGTTGTAATCAAAGTGAAATCGTAAGAAATTTCCAATAATGGACGTAGACCATCTTCGGTCGAACCACTTTAAATTATCGTATCTTTACTTTTCAACATACTAGCATCTCTCTAGTTTTTTGTTTTTAATTGAGATATTAATTTCCAGCTTTTTCTAATATATCATCTTAAACATAATTTTGACGTTGGCTAAAAATTTAGTCAACATTTTAGTGCTAGAAGAAGGGCCTCCTTTAAAACTCACTTTTCTTCACTTCTTCTGAAAAAAATTATTCCAGTTTATTTCCATGGAACGAGCCCCAGGGCCTAAGGGTAATAACTCCAATGAAAATGAACTAATGGCAATACCATTGCCAGCGCTACTTGCCCTATTCCTCAGCTAAGCGATGATATGTGGCACAACATGGTGCGGTAACTGACAAACATAGGAAATTTGACCCACGAAGTGGAGAGTCATAGGACAAGGTTGGATGCCTAGACAATGGTCAGCTTTCCTCCATCGGTCCCCCAATGGCTGAATGGACTCCTAAACTAGGCCCCTAAGTTGCATACAACCTCACGAACATGGTTGAAGCCCTAAAAAAGGTAGTTCAGAAAACTCCGCTCAAGGAGGTCCGCATCCACCATGGGAATGTTCACACTGCTCCAATGCAAGAGGACATCCATGATGTCCTAGAGTAACTGCAACACTGTCGATCCCCATCAACCGAGAGGTAGTTCGCTTTCCATTGCTTACGGATGACAAATGGAGGCCAAGAACATCATTTGGAATGCCTCAGTGGTAGAGAACATGGTAGGGCCCCAAAGCCTTGAGAACCATTAGTCCACTCTCGACCTCTTTTGGAGGTACCCCAACCTAGATCTCGATAAAGACAACCTCATTTGCCTAGGTCCCCGTCAGTTGTCAGGAGCAAGTCCCCTACTCCCACGAGGCATCTCATTCTCCTTCGCCATATTATTGCCTTATATCCCCAATGCCAGTTAGGCAGCAAAGAGGCCTCTCTTCTGTGATGGAGCATCATCACCCACGTTAGGCGAAATCTAGCCTTCAAGAAGAAATTGTCGCCCTGCATCAGCAAATGCATAGGATTTAGAAAAGGAAGCCTGGTGAGGATGGAGGGGGTTAGATGATGAGAACGAAGATCCATTCTCTAAAGAGATCTTAGACGCTTACATCCACCATAGGTATGTCTTACCTCCCATGGACAGGTATGACAGGAGTGTTGACATGTTCGATCATAACATCGCCTTCAACTTGGCAACCCGAGCCGATCAAATATCCAACCATGCTAAATGTCTCTTATTTCCCTCCACTCTGAAAAGGTCGACATTCCGCTGGTTCCTCCATCTACAAGCTGGTAGTGTCTACTAATGGGCTCAACCGTGGTTTGACTTTAAGGCACGCTTCTTCTTGTCGAAGACAAGAATAAAGATAGCCAATGAGTTGGGCAACATAAGGAAAGGTCCGACTATAATAACCTGCACTTTAATGGGCCCAAATTTCAACTAAATCGAAACCTAAGTGCATTAGGGTACAAATCGTTGGTTTTGGTAAACTGCGATAAACACAAGCGCATCAGAGAGTGATAATATAAACTCACATCGGAATTGAAAAATATAACAGAACATACGCATTGGCTAAGGCTACTACCTTAAAATCAATATTATTCCTTAGATGTCTAATTGTCTTGTCAGCGCCGAGCATGAATACGAAGACTTCTCCATCTACCGTTCCCATCTTACTTCAATAGCCTATCCTTATAAATCTATTTTACGGGTTGTAATGTGGAGGGGGTCAGAACAACATTCCGGTGATTGAAAATTATATACTTTTCCCATGCCATTAAATTATGCTAATTGATTCCTATTTAAATGTTAGGTGTATTGTCCACGGCTAATCCTTGAAATCCTATATGCGCGTACGATATGCCCGACCTAACCTTCTCCAAGGTATAATTATATATATATGCCTATATACACATATATCTAAACATATACTACCAAAAAACCCCGACCATTTAATACTTCTAGAATAGGGATGAGACAGACCCAACGGCCATTTAATACTTCAGTCCCCGAAGTAGGCCCTCCGTAATAGAACTGCTAGTCAAGCGGTCCTAACTGCAGAGACCGATGACACCTAAATAATGTTTTATAATATAATTGTCGTATTACGAACGCATCCCAACTCTATAACTTACCCTCAACTGTAGGCCCAAGGCCCTTCCCAGTTCCATGCAACTACCGTCAGTCATGTCCTCACAATGTGAGAGGAAGTACCCAAGACACTTAATACCTCTTTAACGGGAATTATGCAGACTCTAACCATTTAATACCTATATCCTAGGCAAGTTGCTGTCATATTAAACCTAACCCAAGGAGGACCACTCTTTGGTACTCCCTAGCTGACTTTGCATGATATCTTATCAAGCCACTTAATACTTATTTATGGGGGAGATGCGGACCCTATAATGGCTACTTAATACCTCAACCCACAAGCGGATCTCTCTCAAGATTTCCCACTACCATTCCTAAACGCTAACCCTGACCATTTAATGCTTCTTAAATAGAAAGGAGGTGGACCCTACAATAGTTACTTAATACCTCCGACCCAGAATCATATGCATATCCCTTTCCTCATGGGTCATATGGTTGGAGATGTCCTAAATTGGTAGTAAGTATACACAGCTAGTGGTAGCCTCTAAGTGAAGGGCATACTTCTATTGTGTAACTATACTGACCTTGCATCCCAACCCACTAAACCAAACCAATCACCCAAAGCCTAAGTGTTGTGCTAAGCCTACTAATTCACGCTTATTCTAAACGTATAACTGAAGCTATATAATTTCCTACTATGAAAATTATATTGCTTTCTACGTGTATTTAATAGTATTAATACTTACTTATTCGCTACATAATTATCCCTATCTTATACGCTTAGGCTTTGGTTTCCTTCTATGTCTAATTAAATGGCAATTGTTCATAATAATTGGTCATATGACAATATTGGACAATCTCTAATGATATTTATTTACCCGTTTCAAAATCCACCTATTATGTCTATTCACTTTCCCCATAAATGTAATATTAAATTCTCTAACCAGTCCACATTTAATCTATTAACTCTCTATTAACTATAAATTTATTGTCCGTTAAATTTGTAATTAATGTCCATAAATTTTAGAATTTTCGTTCCTTCCTTTTTCAACCTCCTAGTCTTATAATTATTACATTATTAATAATTAATACGAATATTGTCGTAAATTACGCTATATGTATGTGTGTGTGTATAATCATTAAGCATTTTTATACATACATACATACATACATATACATATACATATACATATATTATATATATATTTCTAGATATTAATTTCTAAACTAGAACTTTCCTTTCCACGTTTCAATTTATCAAAGCTACCCTTTCAAAAAGGATTACTGTTATAACTTTCCAAAAATTAACCAAAAGTGAGGCCTTGCTTCGTTTGAATTACAAGGATTATTTCTCTTATTGAAACAGATAGTGTAAACTACAGAGAATAATATCCATACTTTACGCATCTCTTTCCTTTTGGGTATATTCCTTGTTAATTCAAACGACGCACTTTTATACATATTTTTTGGAATTGGGTAATCTATGCAAATTACATGGAAATAGACTTAATTAAATTATACCCTACTCCAAATAAATAAAAATATAAAAATTCACATTCCAAGTCAACTAGTACAATCTAATTTATAACCCAATTATAAATCTGGAATAAACTTTACAAACGTTCTCCAATAATAAATATTTGGGATTAAATTCAAATTTGCAGATTAGGTTGTGGTTTTGTACATACTATTCCTATTCCAGTTACATATTTTATTGAATATGTAGGTGATAATCCTATATGTTTGTTTTAAGCCTATAACTCATCAGATCTTATGCAGACATAATAATTAAATAAAAATTCGGGGAGATAAATTTTAGTGTTATGAATAAATTATATAATTTCTCACTCATCTTTTAAGCTTTACAAATCTCCCAAATCTGAATACATTCCTTTACTGGACTCCTTTTTCCTTCTAATCTAAAAGAATAATAAGGTATGTACAAACTATTAAATTATAGATCTGAAAAGGGGTTTGGGGTTAAAAGGAATATAGACTGAAATTTACCTTTTTCTGCAATATTGATTGGCCTTTTCTCTTCTTCTCTTTTATTTTCCGCCCCCTCCCTGATTTTGTTTGTGTGTGTGTGCATATATATATATAATATTTTATAATTTTTAGAAATAATGGAGAAGGGAAAATGGTAGAGCTTCGCTGCTTGGATTATAAAATATGTTTAGAGAGGTGAGAGGTTATGCATGTATTTATAGGCGCTTGAATCAACAGTAACGGTTAGCTTAAAATAATTAAATCGGGTCGTTGGCCAATGTTCAAACTCTAGCCATCATTACTAGACTGGTCTACCGCTTGCGGTTGACCTACCCATGGAGAGGATCGACCGGTGGGTTCTCGTATTTAAAGTTTATTTATTTCTATTTTTGTTTTTGAATTATTTTCATTTTGGAAACTTCAAATGCTCATAACTTCTTTATTTGAGCTCTGATCATGAAACTCCAAATATGAAAGTTGCTCAGAGAATCACCACGAACAACGGTGCAAGTTTCGTGGCCAAATTTCATCATTTGCTTAATTTCCATTTTTAGAGCCTTATTAACTATTTATTAATTATCGTTAATTTTACATGGTGTTACATTCTCCCTCCTTATAAGAATTTCATCCCCAAAATTCATCAAGGGTTGAATCATATAATATAGCGCGCAACCAATCTAAGTTATCCAACCAATAAGTGTACAGTCAATTTTTTAGCAAAACGTGTACAAATGCACGGTGTATCACAACATATAAGAAATGTATGCAAAATGATTCTTAATCGGCACCTCCTATATGAATGGATTCTTTTAAAAACATTTTGAAAATATGATCCAAACAACCTAGATATATTGGAAGTTCTATATGTATGCAAGTTTTAAAAAAAAATTCACACAATAATTTCCACACTCCAGCGAGTAGGAGTATGGTTCAACCAATTTTGCATCTAATCCCTGCCGTCTAAAACCGAGCACACAATTTTTAATATCCAAAAGTCTTGAAAATCCAGTCTTTCTGAATCAATACTCTTATGTCCGAAAAGGAATTTAGATGGAAAATTTTATAATTCCACCCATTTTTTGGATACCTATTCCATTGTACCTTGGAACCTTCTCTTTTTCCCCAAAACTTTTCCAGCATTTTCGAGTACAATCTACATAAGAAGGTTTATTTTTAGATGTTAAAACGTAATTATCCTAAGCGCAGGTTTTTATTTACTATCAACAAGGTATGGAAATAGAAATTCCAAAGCTAAAACAACCTTTTCCCTTGTTATTATCTATGTTTTATATACTGTCACTCTTGTCGGACAGTAAAATTCACATTCAGTAACACGTCAACCCACTCTACGTTAAGCATGTGGCCTTAGAAAATTGAAACATTTCATTTTCCGTCAAAACTATTTTCCTTTTCTACTCAAACTTGCAAAATTGTTTGAAAAATAAAATTCCCAAAAGAATTTAAACACATTTTTTTTCAAAAGAACTTGGTCAAAAATTTCCAAAAACATTTGAACCCATATTCTCGAAAGCATTTAAACAAAAAATTTCTAAAGCATTCAAATATAATTTTTCAAAACATTTGTCACTTTATCCTTAAAACAAATCAGGCCACTCTTAACATAATCCAGACTTAGTCTATGAGTTAATGTATATGATTGACCCTAGTATCGTGTAGATAATCTTGGATTTTGGGAACCTTTCTTTTATTCTAAAACAACAAACTACCTACAAGCGTATTTATAAATTTTAGCTTTAAAGGCATAGGGATAGTGACCCGTGACTTCACAATAACCTTCCCCTGTCCTTCGTTTGCTAAAATTTATTTTTCCCAAAATTTTAAAGTTTCGGGATTAAAGAATTTTTAATTTCTAGTTGCTAACTTAATTTTCTAATTTATTTTATAAACTTCTAGTCTTACCTGCATTTTATCGCTAGTTAAGTGTTCTTATGAGATCTCTTTATTTAGACTGTTTTTCTATATATTTATATAGCAGTCAAAGCTCTTCCCTATCATCAGCATAGTGATAAAACATGAAAATGATTTATTGTTATTCACATATATTTATTAAAATGAATTATATGATATAGAAACATTAAAAATAGAAAGTATAAGCTAGATTGATTGATAAAAGTACCAAAAGTTAAGGCTTTGCGTGTGAGTTTTGTGGTAATGGTTATGAGAGGTTTTGAGAACACTGGTTTTGATCATCAATGGTCGTAACGTTTTTGATTGGTTTACATGAAGTGTTGTTATAACCAATTAATGCATGTTTGGGAGTTTAACATAAATCAATTTTGAGAGTTTTCCACTAAAGTAACGTTACATATATATATACATATATTTTGTGAAGATTAATTCTACAATATAAGTAGTGGGGACATAATTGGAAAAAAAGTTAATAACCCCTCAAAACACCCGAATTTGATGAGCTGAGAATTGTCATGAAATTACATTGCATCGGTTTTCACCGTTTTATAACCAACAACAACCGGTGTGAAAAAACTTACAAGGGTTATGATAACACCTGAAATACAAAGCCATCCAAAACCAGTAGAAAATAAACTCCCAAGCGGAGCCTAAAGGCTGATTCAATTTACACCCTGAAATGGTCTTACACATCTGTTTTAAAAAATAAACATTTTCTTACAATTTTGTCCCTACCAAACATATTCAAATTTAAACAATTAAAATAAAATATCCAAATCCTAAATAAAAACACAAGTAAATGAATTATGAGCTAGAAATATATTAATAAGAAATATTATACCATATTTCCATTTGGATCTAAAAACAAATTAATCTATTAATAGCAGTTTTAATTTTAAATTCGTAGCAAATATGAAAATCAAATATGCTGCATTTATATCAGGTCAAGCATGAAAAATATATAGCAAATTAACAAATTTCCATTTGAATTTCCTTTTCCTCCATATCACTTTAGTAGAAATGAAGTATAATTTTTTTTAACAAAATTATATTGATTACTCAAAAAAGAGAAAATGAGGAAAGTTGAAGAGTATATTCTTGGTTTTGGAAAAAGAATCGAGGAAGAAGGGTATTTGTGGAATTATTAGAAGGTGAAAAAGATTATGTGGGGTGTGTACTTTGAAAACGACGGGGTGGGTAAGATATTTTGCGCGGTGTTAATAGATGCTACTAAGTTAAGTTATTGGTAAAAAAAATATTTTTAAAATTTGAAAATGTCTTGGTCATTTGCAATACACATGTGATCTATTAAATAATTTTTGAGATAGTTAAAGCATCAACCCAAATTACAACTTATTCGAAATATAAAAAATGAATAATTTTAATATTTTTCAATTAATGAACAAAAGATAATTAAATAATTTGATAATGAACACTTATGCTTGTTGAATATGATAAATCAATCTGTACAGCCGAACTAAAAAAATCAAATTGTTATAACATTTATTCAACTTAGTAGACATTTCAAATATAAATGTTATAATAATTTGTTTTTTTCTTAATCCAATATTATATATTAACTTGCTACATTCAACTAAATTAAGTATGCAGTATGGAGTAGTCTGTAAATCACCTGATCTTCAATCGTGTTTTTAAACTGTTCATTTTTACACGTTGAATCGATTATAATTTAGGTTAGTGCTCTAACTAGCTTAAAATTTTTAAATGGCACATTCCGAATGATTTAAAGTGACTTTTCAAATTTTCAAAAAATTTCTCTTTTCGATTTTTAGTTTTTTATACATCAGAAATTTAGTAAATATATTGCTAAAAATGGAGCAAATCCATTCAACTCATCAAACCTGTCTGATCCAGTCTATCAATCTGTGTTGGGTTTGGCTCGGATCAAATGGAATCCCAACTCAACTCCATTCCAACCCCTAACCCCAAAGAATTTGGACCTGATCTGACCTATGATGGATCAAGCATGTATTAGGTTGGGTCTCACTTGACTGACCTAACCCACTAACCACCCTTACTATTTCAATCTAGATAGGCCTGACTAATGGGCTGACCGTATTTGTCATTTGGCAAGTCAAGACCAGACAACATTTGATTTGGATCACAACAAGTCGATCCATCGAACCTGATCCATCGACACCCAACCCGTTAATTGGTTAGATTTTCATACTTCCAGTTTCGAACCCATCTAACCCGTGACCTTATCCAGTCTAACCCATTGATCCTGATCTAATTCGTTTAAACCCATCAGTTGAACCTCACATTAGGTCTGACCAAAAATACAAACTCATGTTAATAATATTGATTATTTTTATTGATTTAGATCACTTTCACAGACTTATTTCACATTCAACAAATTTTCTAAAAAAACAAATAAGAAACATATGTTATTTTATGCCAGCGTGACAGAAAATAAATTGGCAACACCAACGAGATTCAAAATTAAACCAGTGTATTTTTTCAATAATGATTCATCGATCTGAACCATTAAATAGGTGGACAATTGCAACTCTTTAGATGCAATTATTATTTTTGCATTATGTAAAAGATTGATTTTATAAAAATATGTTTAACTGTTATATTTTTTAGTTGGTTTTTTATTAGAAAAACTGTAATTCAAACCAAAATTTGATTTAAAAATATAATAAGCTAAAAAACTGATTTTCAGAGAAACTATGATTTTATAAAAGTTTTTCTGTTAAGTAGAAGCCATTAGGAAGAAGACATTTTATTCATTCAGATCCACAATACAATACGACTGAGCTCTCTGTTTATAGACTCTATATACAATGGAGATTACAATAATATTCTTTTGACATTTATCATATTCACCCTTATTACTCGTATATATTACAACACTCCCCCTTGAATATGCGTCTGATAAGAATAGTTGTCCCACTGATTAAGTGCTTTGACTTTTGTGCGAGAGGTCACAAGTTCAAAACTTGCGTAGCGTAATTCGAACATAAATTGATATGTGATATGTTGTATCTAAGTACCCAATTTCAAAAAAAAAATAGTTGCCTCATTAAAAACCTATTTTATGAAAAACCCAGTGGGAAAAACCATAAATAAGGAAAAAATGCAATTTTATTTCATCTTTAAATAACATGTTTATAATGTTAATATGAGGGTTTATACTTCTGGATCAGGATAATGCCTCATTGAAACCTTACTAACAAAAACTCAGTAGGAAAAATATCAGTGAAGGAAAAAAGAGTACATTTATAGCATACTTTTGGATGTTCCTCCTGATTTGTAACGCATTATTCAATTAGTCTATTGATGCAGCCGAAGCATACAAATTTTATACACCATCTTCCGAAACGTTGATTTTGGAAGTGCCTTTGTGAATAAATTTGCCGAATTTTCTTAGGACTGGATTTGTTTCACCTCTATCTTATTATCCTTTTGTAGTTCATATGTGAAGAAAAATTTAAGAGAAATGTGTTTCGTCTTATCACCCTTGATGTAACATGCCTGAATCTGAGCAACGCAAGCTGCATTGTCTTCATAAATAATATTTGATCCTTCTAAGCTAAGTAGAGTTGATATGTATTTCGAATATTCTCGACTTGCTTCATGTAGTGCTAGTATTTCAGAATGATTGGATGATGTTGCTACCAACGTTTACTTCGTAGATCGTCATGAAATAGCCACATCACTGTTGCTAAACACATACCAGTTTGTGATCTTGCATTATGTGGATCATAAAGATAATGCTACATCAGCATAGCCAATTAGATTCGGATTATTACCTATGTTAGAATATAATAAGCCTAAATTTGTCGTTCCACGAAGATATCTCATGATATGTTTTATACCAGTCCAATGTATTTTCGTTAGTGCAGAACTGTATCTTGCAAGAAAATTTACTGAGAATGCAATATCTAGTCTCGTGCATTGGGCTAAATATAATAATCCACCAATGGCACTGTGATATGGTACTTCTGGACCAAGTACATTTTCATCATCTTCTTTTGGGCGGTGGGTGCTTTTTAATATCTAGAGATCTGACAACCATAGACGTACTAAGTGTATATGCTTTATCCATTTGAAAACGCTTCAGGATTTTCTCAATGTAGTTTGATTGATGGATCAGTATGCCATTAGTACTATGCTCGATCTCTAGACCAAGGCAGTATTTAGTTTTGCCAAGATCTTTCATTTCAAATTCTTTCTTTAAGTAATTTATTGTTCCATCAGTCTCTTCTAGAGTCCTATTCAAATTTATATCATCAACATAAACTACTAAAACAGCAAATCTCTTTACCGATTTCTTTATAAAGACACATGGACAAATGAGATTGTTTTTATATCCGGTTTTTACCAAATATTCACTAAGATGGTTATACCACATTATTTCGGATTGTTTCAAACCATATAGTGATCGTCTCAGCTTTAATGAGTACACCGACTTTGATGTTGCTTCAGGCAACTTATATCCATCTGGGATTTTCATGTAAATATTGGTATCTAATTCATAATAAGGATAAGTTGTCACAACATCAGTTAATCTTATATCTAGTTTTTCAGAAACTACAAAACTTATCAAATATCGAAATGTTATGACATCCATAATAGAAGAATATGTTCCTTTGAAGTCAAAACCTGGTCTCTGCAGGAAACCATGTGGGACAAGTCCTGCCTTGGATCTCACGACTTCATTTTTATCATTTCGTTTTCTAACAAATACCCATTTATAACCTACCAATTTAACATTTTTTGGTGTTTTCTCTATCGGTCCAAATACACCATGTTTTTAAAGGCTCAACTTGGATAACATCTTTCCATTTTGGCCAATCATGTCTTTTTGACATTCATTAATGCTAGTTGGATCATTATCATTATTCTCATTATATTCATGATTTTCAGTTATTTCAGTAGCTACTACGAATGAGAATACATCATCTATTTATTGTTTTACTTCGGTTCCACATTTCTCCATAGTTCGTATAAAATATTGAGATATCATTATTACTAGGTACCATTTTATTTTTGGAAGTTTCTATTATTTCTTCTGGGATAATAATTCCTTCGGAATTTGTAGGAGAATTAGGATTTTCATTTAAGTTATCTGTTGGATCATTTATAAACTCATCGGGAGGTTTATCAATTGATGATTTTTCGTTAGACTTTCTTTTTCTAGGCGTCAAGTCTTTTGAACCAATGGGTCTTCCACGCTTTTGTCTTGATTTAGATTCATTTGCTATTATGGTCCTTCTGGAACTACAATTCTAGCTGGTGCATTTGCTACTGTAATGTGAGATTTAGTTATTTTTGCAGCATCACTAAATGCATCTGCCATTTGATTTGCATCTGGCATTTAGTGATTCAACTTTGGTGCGAGAGGTTACAAGTTCGAAACTTGCGTAGCGTGATTTGAACATATATTGACATGTGATTTGTGTTATGTTGTCCCAGTGACATGTTGTATCTAAGTACCATTTCAAAAAAAAAATCTTTGTACCTCGTATTGACATTGTTTGGTACGCGGATCCAAATGAAATATAGATAGATTATTCCATGGTATTTCACGTCATTCTACTAGGATGGTCTTTTCTCCCCTTAACGGTGGAAAATTATCTCATCAAATTTACAATTTGAAAATCTTGCAGTGAAAACATCTCCTGTGAGAGGTTCAAGATAACAAATTATCGAGGGCGAATCAAATCCTACATGAGCAGCACCACCAAATTTTGATAACCCATTTTAGTACGAAGTGGGAGACTGATGGGTACATGCACAACGCAACCAAATTTTCGTAAATGTGAAATATTTGATCGTGATCGAGTTAAAAGCTTTGATGGTAAAATTGATGATAAACTATTGATCTAATTTTAACCAATTTTGGTGCTTGCAAAATTGCATATCCCCAAGCTGAAACGGGTAATTTTGATTGCATGGGCAATGGTCTTGCAATAAGTTGCAAACATTTAATTAATGATTCTGCAAGATCATTTTGAGTGTGAACATAACTACTGGATGTTCAATTTCAATTCACAATCATAAGCAATAGTCATCAAATACTTGAGAAGTAAATTCTCTTGCATTATCTAGTCGAATTGATTTAATCTGATGATCGGGGAATTGTCTCAATTTGATTATTTGAGCAAGTAATTTGGCAAAAGCCATATTTCTTGTAGAAAGCAAACATATATGCGACCAATGACTTGATGCATCAATTAATACCATAAAATATTTAAATGGCCCACATTCAGGGTGGATTGGACCACATATATCACCTTGAATTCTTTGTAGAAAGGTTAGAGATTCAGAAGTGATTTTACTCTATAAAGGTGGAGTGATTATTTTTCCTTGTGCACATGGGGCATATAAGTAATCACTTGGTAAATTCAATTAGTTTGATAAATCATGCTCATTTGAGTTTTTAGCGATATTACGCATCATAGTTGACCCTGGATGACCTAAGCGATCATGCCAAAGAATTAATATCTTTGTATTTGTGAGCTTCAGGCTCATGTTTATAGAGTGTGATTCAACTATGCCAATTTTTGTGAAATACAATCCAGTTGAAATTATATTAAATTTTTCTAAAATAAGCTTCTGGTTTTTAATTCTGGCAATAACACAAAGATATTCTTTGTTGTTTTCATTTATAGTTTCAATATGCTAACCATTCATTCTTATATCTTTAAAGCTTAGTAGATTTCGTTTAGAATTGCTTGAGTATAATGCATTTTGAATGAAGATATGTATACCATTTGGTAATACTATACGGGCTCTCCCGGACCCTTCAATTATATTAGCAGATCCAACTATAATGGAAACTTTAGCTGAAATATTTTCAGATAATTAAGAGAAAACATCTTGTTTTTTAAAATCCTTTGAGTAGTTGCACTATCTAATGACATATATCATCACTTAAATATTGACGGTCCATACCTTAAGAATTAAAGAAAATATAGTTAGTCAATTATTAAAATAAATTGTGAACATAAATGCGAATACTTTCTAAAACAAAAGGATTTCAAACAAACCACTGATTAAAATCAACATCCATCAGCACACATTATTTTAGCTAGTTCATAAAAACAAACGAACAAATATCAACTTCAAACTAACTTATTAACACAAGATAATGAAGAATAAAATAAAACAGAAATCACAAAACAAGCTTCAGGCTACTACTAGTTGATCAACTCAGTCATATCATCGATCGTTGCACTTAAATTTTCATCATTAATGAAATTTCCATCATCATCTTCGAACAAATCATCTAACTTCAAGTTAGTGTTAGCAGAGAATCTTTCAACATTATTTACCTCAATAATCTTCGAACGTTGGTATTCTTCAATTGTGTTCTTTGACGATCTACATGTACGAGACCAATGACCAAAACGTCCACATCTATAACAAACTTCCTCGTAATGCTTTTTTATTTTATGGAACTGAATCATTGTTCTTTTCAAGCTCATTTTTCTTTTATTTCTTTTTAAAGTTAATAATTTTATTGCCTCTAAAACCACCATAACCGCCTCTGTTGGAGTTATATCCACATCACGTTCACAACCACGTCCTCTACCTCTATCTATGCCTCTTCCGGAGTGAGAAAAATTAGCATTAACTTCCGGTAATGCAGCTGAACCAATTGGTCTCGAGGAGTGATTTTTAATAAGAAATTCATTATTTTGCTCAGCAATTAATAGACATTATCTGAGTTCAGAATATTTTATAAAATGATGCGCTCAATATTGCTGCTGC
The DNA here is from genome assembly GCA_030737815.1 of Allium fistulosum. Lineage (NCBI taxonomy): Eukaryota > Viridiplantae > Streptophyta > Magnoliopsida > Asparagales > Amaryllidaceae > Allium > Allium fistulosum. Next base: position 800,431,051 of record CM060903.1, on the reverse strand, counting down.
AGGAGTATGTTTGAGGCATAAAACATTGAAAAAGTCTTTTCAAGCATTTGTGCATCATCCACCTATTCTCCATATAATTTCAGTTTAGAAGTAACTAAACATAGCGGAATTGTATTCCCTTACAGATTTGAAGTCTTGAAACCTCATGTTCAACCACTTTTGCCTAGTGTTTGGAAGTATGACCATTTTCTGATGGTCATAACGCTCCTTTTGATAGTTTCATAAGTGGAGAGGATCCTTTTTAGTTAAATATTCTGTTTTGAGATCGTCGATGTGACGTCTTAAAAATATCAAAGCCTTTGCTTTGTCCTGTGTGACATATTATTACCATTTTAATGACATTTTCTAAATATTGAGATTGTAAGTGGATCTCAACATCCAATATATATGACAAATAGTTGTCTCCAGATATATCCAAAGCTTTGAATATAAGCTTGGCGATGGTTGCCATTTTGTGATATAAAACAAATTGCATAAGATTATAATATTTATAGAGCAATGTAAAAAAAATCAAGAGATTAGATAATTCATTTTGTAGCATAAGTGAAAAATATACAAATATATTGAAGTTAAGCTATAATAATACGTGCATGATGGTATATTGAAATGCATAAATTGATTTGGTATATGAGGTTGTGATTTTCTAAAATATTAACTTGGAATACTGCATATGGTAAATGTATAATACTCAATGTTCAGCACTATAAAAAAATCGACTTTTGTGGACGATTAATGTGAAGGTTTCAACAACCTGATCATCACTAAATTTATCAAATGCAACTAGCATATTTCAAATTGCATAAGATTAAAATATTTATAGAGCAATGTAAAAAAATCAAGAGATCAGATAATTCATTCGGTAGCATAAGTGCAAAGTACACAAATATATTGAAGTTAAGCTATAATAATACGTGCATGATGGTATATTGAAATGCATAAATGGAGTTGGTATATGAGGTCATGATTTTTGTAACAACCCAGTATTTTGCATCAATTGATTATCGTAATTAAACGATTAATTGATTGTCAATTTCTGTTGAATATTTTAAATCAGCTGAAATTCTTTTGAAAATTGGTTAAGTGTATTTGAGCTTTGCAAATTTGAATCTCGGCCATCCATTTTGATGCCGTATTGTTTGAAGTATAACCGATCTCTCTTTTCATTTGCATTCGTTCGAAAACCCTATAACCACTTAAGTGTTCAACCCGTCCCCTTTTACCATTTTCTGAACCCTAAAAAAAATGGCAGCCGCGTTTTCTCGTTCGTCTCCAAAAGAAAACTAGAGCTTGTGAATTGAAGGCGTCGTCCATTCGAAGTGATCGTCGATGCTCTTTCTCTGATCAATTGGATCGTTCGCGACTGCCTCTATCACGTCGAAGCAAAGTGAGTAATTTTACTTACTCACATCTAGCCCAATCTCATGTTTATATAGGGTTGAATTCCTATATTTTGTTCATTTAATTTCGTGATTTAATTCATTTCGGCAGTTTGACTTGGTTTTGATGTTGATGATTTTATTCGATTTAGTCGATTCCTTGAGTGCTTAGTTGATTGCTTGTTTTCATTTGCCACCACGGTTTCGAAACGTTTTTGTTGATTTCTGTGGCCATCAGTGATTTTGATTTCTGGCATTTTAATGGCTTCGTCCATTCGAAGTGATTTACTTGATTCCCACGTTGTTAAAACTTTCCCTCAATATGTTTGCTATTTTAAGAAGGTACTTCATACCCACGGTTTTGATTTTTAAACGACCGATCTTTCTTTGATTTACATACCAGAAACTTTCCAAAATTATTTCTGACTTTGACTTTTTCAATTTGTATATATATACTTGAATTGAAATTGTTTGTGGCCATGTTGACTTCGACTCTGACTAGATTTTGTGAACATCGGCCTTGACTTTCTGTGTTCATCCCTGAGTTTAGCTTTGATCTGACTTGATCATTGTCTCTGATCATCTTCTTCTGGCCATCTGTGTTTATCCCTGACTTTGGTCATAGTTCGGTGATGATCACCTGACTTTGACTTCACTGACTTGTTCATGCTTCCACTGTTTCACTTGTACTCTGATGTTTGAACTTGATTTAGTTTGAACTTGTTCTTCACTGACCTGACTTGTTCAATGTTTCTGATCATATTCTCTGACCATCTATGTTGATACCTGACTTTGATCTTCACTGACTTGTTCAATGTTTCTGATCATATTCTCTGACCCTCTATGTTTATACCTGACTTTGATCTTCACTGACTTGTTCACATTGAATCATTCATTCTGGTCTCAGTATTATGTTCATATGCTTGCATTCATGTAGATATCCACTGTTACTGCATTCATATGGGTTTGGTCGTTTTGCCTTCATTGTACATTCTAGTCTGCATTAGTCACTTGAACTTGTTTCTCTGACTTTTGTGTCTATGTATTACTTGTTGTTGTTCATGTAGCTTGACACCATTCATGTATGTTTGAGTCTGGTCTCACTTCAGTATTGCCTGTGTACATGTGTTGTTTGCATGTTGCATACTCTCTTTTGTATAGTTTTACTATAGAACTTCTTCATGTTCTTGGTTATGATGTTGTGGTTGCTTTGGGATTGAACTTGGCATTGTTCACTATTGTACTTGTTGTTGCAGTTGCCACTGTGATATTGAATCTATACTTTGAGTCTGCATTTCTTCACTTGATATTGTTGTGCACTAGTGTACTTGAGTCAGTGGTCTTTGTTTGTTCATCTTGTAGTCTGGTTCATTAACTAGTAGCTGTGCATTCATGTGCATTGATAGTTCATCCACTTGAGCATTTGATGTTCATGTATGCAGATTCACTGATACATGTTTGTATTTCTTTGTTCTGACTTTCTTGACCTGTGTACATGCACAGTTTCATTGATTTTGTCCAGTTTAAGTTGTTTCTTTGATATGTTGGAGTTGCAGTGTCTTGTCACTTGTTCATTTGGACTTGAGTCACTTGAGTCTGCACATTCATATATACTTGTCCACCTATGCTCTGTGTACATGCTTCACTGCATCTTGAACTTGAGTCATTGACTTGGTATTGTGCAGTGATACTCTGAATTTTTGGTCGAGACCATTTGCACTTGAGTTGAATCTGATTTGGATTTGATCTTGTGAACATTTGTGAATTTTTAATGTGTACATGTGTGCACATTGTCCATGTCTGCCTGCTTTGACATTTGAGGCCGTGGCATTAAGATTTGAATCTTCATTTGATTTTGGTTCGTTGATCTTTTGTGTATTTCGGGTTGTAGTGGCGAGGCAGTATACGCGTGCGTATACTGCAGCCCTACCAGAATTGATGCTTTAAATTGATTATTTTGTGTTGTCTAATTATCTTCTAGATAATTAGATTATGAGTTTCTAAATATTTATTTAATAATTAGATTTTGTTATTAATTGTCGTTTAGACAATTCTGTTGTTTTCTGAATTATCTGCATTGGTAATCTTTTATCTATCTTGGTTGGTGATTTGGATTAGCTGATTTATTGTTTAACACTGTTTAGTGTTATATCTGTTGTTATCCGATTCCCTTACCGAGGAGTTGGATATACGAGATTTCTGTGACTGTCGTCTTTTTGATATTGATTATTATTGCTTCCGTGCATTAATGACTGAGTTTGAATTAGACTGACCCGTGTATTATTTTCTTTTGAATTTAATACTCGGGTCAGACCCGAGTTATTTCAGGTTGTAGATTTCCTGCTTTCAGTTGCTGTTGAGCTATGAAGACTTTTCATATCTTTTGAAGTGGTCTTCGTCTTTTTGTTTAGTCAGTGTATTGTTTTAGGTTGATATGTATTCATGTATATTAGTCGATAATGTACTTGTATATATACAACTTCCAGAGTCGAATGTTATAGTTGTATCATATGTATCGTGTCAAATGTATTGTAACTGACATTAGTTATTTATATATATGAGACTTTCTGTTCTATCTGTGTTCCGCAATTATATTATCTGTGTTATTATTCTATATTTTGTCCTAAACTATTATAGCCACTGTGTAGTAGCTTTGAGTTTGTATCGGTATGTCAGATTTCCTCCTTAAATAAAAATGCATGTTATACTATCTAACATATCGGTGCTCGCACAAAGCAATTACATAGATGGTCGCTCCTCAACAGCCTTATTCTCCGTGCTAGTTGACAACACTTCACCGTAGTGTTCTTGGCTAGCGTGGGCATAGAGGTGGAGAGTCACAATTTTCTAAAATATTAACTTGGAATACTGCATATGGTAAATGTATAATATTCAATGTTTAGCACTGCAAAAAAAATTTGACTTTTGTGGACGATCAATGTAAAGGTTTCAGCAACCTAATCATCACTAAATTTATCAAATGTAACTAGCATATTTCGTTCAACGAATTACCAAAATAAGCAGGAACAAAGTCAGCATGAATTCTTCGTAGTTGAATGAATCATGCCAATAACATATTTAAGACGAAAACAATAAATGGCTACTATATATTTGTTAAAAACGTTATAATAGATGAAAATAAATTAAAAGGAAATCAGAATCATTGCATGGATCAACCTTTGCATTCGGTTGTTATAAAAAATATATAAAAGGAAATCTGAATCAATTACATGAAATCAGAAACAATAAATACACTGAAAGTACCTTTGTAAAATGGTACAGCAAAGTAAGATTAAAAAAATAATGTAGGCAGCCTTTTGTAGAGAAAGAAGTTAAAAAGTAAAACGGTAATGCAAATAGCAACTTGTATGTACTTTATTTACCTTGTTTAGACAGAAAGACGGTGAGAAGAAGTAAGTAGCTTTTTGTGTTTTGCAGGTAAGAAAAAGATATTCTTTTATATAGATATATATAATATAACCGACTATGCGTGTTGAGTTGTGGCTAGAGAATAGGTATTAGCTAATTACTGGGAAATTGCCATGAAAATAGCCAGCAGTTTTACTAGGTAAAAGAAAATGAGCCGTATGTATTATATTATATCTAAAACAATACGTATAGTCTACTACTGGATTTATTAATTTTAGAATAGAAAGAGTGTCGTGCTGATAACACTACAAGGATAATTCTGTTTAGCGTCGGCCTATAGCCGACTCCGGCCGACGCTAAACATAGTCTATGTGTAAAAAAATAAGTGACCAATAGGCCGACCTTAGCCGACACCAGCCGACGCTAATCTGGGTAAATATTTCTGCACTTCCAGCACCTCTTTCTGCCATCCATCCACACAATCATATATATTCCACAAATATACTTCACCAAACAACAATATACATCAAAAGAACCACAAAACATCAATATACATCTCCAAACGTCCATACATCTCCAAACGTTCATCATCACAAATATCCATAATATTTACAAAATTCAACCAAAAGTTCATCAAAAAACATATATAAAAACATGCTACCACTCACCCCAATCATCATCAACGCCAGATTCCTGTGATGGCGGCATATTCGTCCCGTGCTTTGCCAAGTAAGCAGCAATTGCCTCATCTAGTTGCTGCTTCAATCCAGTCTTCCTCCAATCGTTCAACTCGGCGACTTGTGCTTGCAGGGCCGCTATTGTTTCTTCAGCCTGTTGTTTATTGTAAGCGGCTTGCGTCGCGGCCTGTATATTAATTAATTCATAGTTATAGTTTATACGTAATATTCAATAAAATTTATAAACTGGTTAATGAATTAATTAAATTCAATAAATATTACCGCTTGATTGCCATATCCATACTGTCTATTTCTGGTCGGCGGGTCGGTAATACGAGCGAATATCCTGTTTGTCTCCTCAACGGTCAACTTCTCCCTGCCAGACTCTGCAAGCATGCGAGTAATATCCTGATCGCATCTCTTCTGTGTTTAGAAATATAATTTTGAGAAGATGAATATTCAATTTAATGTACTGTTAAATTAGAGGAAAAATTTATAGTCTTTATACCCGGATATTCGCTGATTTGGCGTCTGACCATTCATATGTTACGTTGCCATATTCATCTGTATGCTCGACGGCGTGTGTTCGGGTGAAGACGTCCAAATGAGACGGTGCAACACCACCTCTCTCCCTCGTCTGAAATTAGATATGATTAAAGAATGTATATAAGTAAATTACAAATAACAATTTTTATATTTACCATTTCTTCTCTATATTGCTGAAAAGACTTGGATCCACCGTGGTGTGTTGTAGGATTCCTAAGCATGTTTGCGGAGTTCCTCGATGCTACCGCCTGTATAATTTAACTATTATATAAATATTTAAACGAATTATAATTACAGACATATGAAAGTAGAAAATTTACCTTCGCGTCTTCGCTTTCCCAATATTGCAGAAACCGGGCATATAGATTTTCACTCATCCAGTTTGGCTTTTTACTGGCCTCTTTTATCTTGGAGAGCGTACCTCTATAGTTTTTCCTCATCTTCCTCTCCTAGTGCGTCCTGAACGTCCCGAGATCTTCGGGATCCACAATAAAGGACGCCTACACGTTGAAATTTAAATGAATTATATAAATTGCATATTAATTTTCAAAGATCAAATATGTCAATCTCAAATTAATTAGAATTTTATACTTACCTGGAGGTCAGCCCATATGGCATCTCTGAGATAAAGTGGGATACTGTCCCAGTGCTCCCACAAGTCTGCCATCCTACTACGGTAGCTGTTTTGAGACACAACTAGAATAGGCTCGGATGGCTGTAAATCAAAACCCCTGAATACATTTTGATATTGTCAGTTACTAAATCATAAATATACTAGTAGCATGCACTAAATAATATAATGAAGTTGCAGTAAATTAAATATTTACCCTCCATCGGTCTTCGGCACTAAGTATGCTCTCTGGCGATTATCGGCCATACCACTACTACCCTTGCCATGATCAGGGCCTCGTGAACCTTGGGACCGCCTGCTGTATGACATAATATCTGCTAGAAACATGCATATATATATATATATCATTTCATATAATGAAAAAAACATATATCATTTCATAATTAGAAAACATGCCTGATTAATAATCACATACACATAGCTCACATCAGAATAATAAAAGAATAATACAACAAATGATACGAATTTTCAGTACATTAACACAGGTTCTAGAATTGACATAATACAACAAATGATACAAATTTCCATCTTATATACATTACATCATCACTAATTAATAATCAATCTTCGTCATTTTCTGATTCTGACTCGGTCTCGCACTCTATATCGTCATTTCCCTCTAAAGTCTCAAATGCTTCTATTAGAATATTTGATTCATCGTTCAAAGGCCCTATATCAGCATGATCATCAGTTATTATTAATTCATTATTTGGCTCAAGATCTGCTTGATAAGCTGCTTCGTCTGGAATATTATTTCTGTTAAGTGTAAATCTTGCCTTTGTTTTAAAAACAGCCGACCAGTCTGCTTTATCTCGTTTTAGTGATGGATAGGGAGCAAAATAAACCTGTAATGTTTGTTTGGCTAACACGAAAGGATCATACTTTGAGTAACGTGAGTTATGGTTTATTTCAATAAGTTTATAGTCTTTGTGCACGTTGATACCAGAGCCCGGAACATTGCTAAACCAACTGCATCTGAATAAAAATACTTTTTCTGCAGATTGGACATAATATGTCAATTCCAAAACCTGTGTTAAGACGCCGTAAAAATCTTTTATATGTTCATCTGGATCATCATCCCTTTGACAAATACACCGCTGTTATAAGTCATTTTTTCAGCACTGTATTCCTTGGTGTTGAATTTAAATCCATTCACGAAGAATATTGGATAAGTGTTGACATTTCTTTTTGGTCCTATCGCAAGACGTTTCAATCCTTCATCACCGACACAATTTCTTTGATCATAAACGTATTTCGTAAACCAGTTAGCAAATTCTTTGCTGAGATCGCCAAGTGGATGTTCTGATTCGTAAATACTGCAAATAAATATATACGTATATTAAGTGCAAAATCAATTTAAATTGGGTAACTCGTAATAATGCAAATATGTACTATTATTGAGAATTATCATTCAGTATTTACCTAATAAATGGTGCAACTTCAGCACAATTAAGAAGAACGTATGTGTGTGCTATATGGTAATCTCTATCGTCTAACCATATTTCCATACATTTTCCAATAGCTCAGCCATTTTGTCTAAAAATAGAAAACATTGATTCAGAACAATCTTGTTCAACGGCTTCATCATTACGCGAAACACTTGCAAATGATAAGTTCACATGGTCACTGAAATAGTGAGAGAAAAAGAATGAAGCTTCTTCTTCGATATATGATTTGCAAATCAAACCTTCAACTCGTGCTTTTTGTCTAACTTTTTTCTTGAGATGATTCAAGTACCTATTACAAAATTTATTCGATTAAAATTTACTTACATCAAATTCAAATTTAAATTATTATTTCAAATATTCATAATTACCTCTCAAATGGATACATCCATCCATATTGTACCGGACCTCGAAGAAGTGCTTCATATGGAAGATGAACAGGTAAATGCTCCATTACATTAAATAATCCTGGAGGAAATATTTTCTCAAGTTTGTAGAGCAGTATAGGGATGTCATTTTCAAGTTTACGAATATACTCAACTTTTAACGTGGTCGAACAAAGCTCTTTATAAAACAGACTTAATTATGTTATAGCACTCCACACTTTTACGGGCAATAGTTCTTTGAAACAACGGGTAAGAAATTTTCCATCATGACATGGCAATCGTGACTTCTCATCCCACTCAATTTATTGTTTTTTAAGTCAACACATCTACGGAGATTTGAAGAAATCCCATCAGGACATCGCAGCCCTTCAATCCACTTCAACATAAGTTTTACTTGATTACTGTCTAGCTCATAGCATGCTTTGGGTTTTTTTACTGTCATTAGGGTTTATATGAAGTTCGGGACGTTTACAATATTGTTCTATATCACATCTTGAATTGAGATCGTCCTTAGTTTTACCCTTGACATTCAAAACTGTATTAAACACATTATCAAACACGTTTTCTCGTTGTGCATCACATCAATATTATGTCGTAGTAAGAGATGATTCTAATAAGGTAACTCCAAAAATATACTTTGTTTGCACCAATTATGCCAGTTCGATTTACCTAGAATTTCAGTCTGTACTCTAATTTCATGTATCTTCGGATATTCTTTAACTAGTTCATATAATTCTTCACCTGATAAGGTCGTTGGTCGTTGTCTGTTCTCTGCTCTATTTACTACAAAGTTTTTCTTATCTCTTCTAAAAGTATGATTAACATGGAGAAAACATCGATGACAATCAAACAATGAAATTTTTCTTCCATACGGTAATGAAAATGCCCGTGTATCTTCCATGCAGTAAGGACAAGCTAGACGACCGGCCGTACTCCAGCCTGAAAGCATTGCGTAAGCTGGAAAATCACCAATAGTCCATAACAAAGATGCAAACATACGAAAATTCTTTTTTTTCGACACATCGTATGTATCCACCCCTTCATACCATAATGTTTTCAACTCTTCGATCAATGGCTGTAGATAAACATCGATTCCTTGTGTCGGATCATCAGGACCAGGGACGACAATCATATGAAACATATATGGAGTTTTCATACACATCCACAGAGGTAAATTATAAGGTGTAACGATAATAGGCCAAGACGAATATTTACTACCAAATTGAGAATGGTGAAAATCCATCTATACATAAACCAAGTCTCACATTACGACTCTCTGCGGCAAACGCAGGATAAGTCTTATCAAAATGTTTCCATGCTTCTCCGTCTGATGGATGTATCAAAGTCCTCTCTTCCTGCGTTCTCACACTGTGCCATCTCATATGTGATGCTGTCGCAGACGACGCATATAACCTTTGAAGTCTCGGAGTGATGGGTAAATAATGCATTCTCTTATATGGAACTTCCTTTCCTTTTTTTTCTTGGTTTGTATCTTTCCTCATTACATATTCTGCATTTCTTAAGATTAATGTCATCTTTCCAATACAACATACAACCTTTTATACATGTATCTATCTTCTGGTAGGGCAAACCGAAAGCATACATTAGTTTTTTCACTTTATAATGACTATCACACATTAGATTATTGGGTGACATATGTCGTTTTGAAGCTTGTACAACTGCTGTAAATCCAGCTTCTGTAAAATTGAATTTTGATTTCATAGTAATGTATTCGGCAGTAACTGACAATTCTGTTCCGCTACTACAACCTTCCCACAACGGTCTTTTCGTAGAATCCAGTAAATCATAAATTCTTTTCACCCCTTCGATCGGTTCTTCTTCGACATTTACATCATTAACTTGAACAGTAGGGAACATTGACAGTGTTGCATCTTCCACCATATCTACTATTGGATTCGTCGTAACATTATTGTTATTCACCTCAACCTCGGGCACTATAGAATTAGATGCACCAATTTTTTCTCCATGACGATCCCAGAAATAATAGTTTGGCACAAAACCGGATTTACACAAATGTACAATAACTAAATCCGGTTCCCGATAATGCAAATGTCGACATTTACGACACGGACAACGAATTTGTATGCCGCCTTCTTCATTATTAGCTTTAGCGAATTTAACAAATTCATGTACACCATCCTTAAAATGTTTTTTCGTTGAACCTTTCGTTCCTATTCGACTTTCATACGTCCAGATATGGTCGAGAAGATAGTTGAACATTTTTCCTAATTTAAAAACATATATATATATATATATTAGAAATTTCGACAGCATTTCTTTTCTATTCCTATACGCATATAGACATTGCATCTGAAGTTTTATGTGATTATTATCGTATTTTCTAATCTACCAAAGCCTTTTGGGACTAAAGGCTTTGTTGCTGTCTTATTTTCGTTTAAATTATTTATATTAACTAGAGATAGACTAAAATACCTACACCCAATTATTCCCAATTCACACTTTCACACTTTCAAATTCTCAATTCCCAATTCACACTTTCAAATTCAACGATTTCATACTAATTAAAAATAACCTAATACACTAAATTAGCAATCCCTACACCCAATTATCATCATAATAATGTACATTTAAACCAAATTAAACAATTTAATTCGAAATTAGGGTTTAGAAAATTACCAAATTCAAGAAGAAGAAGAGATTCCGGTGAGTTCCGGCGAGTTCTAGGCTTCTACGGCGACAACGACGGAGGGTGACGGTGGAGAGGGTCGGAATCAGTGATGGGGAAGAGAAAAAATCTTTTTTTTAGGAGAGCAAAGAAAGTGAGGAAGAAGGGTTCGGCTGAAACCTGTATACGCGACATGGCGTCGGCTGGCGTCGGCCTACATCGGCCCGAAGGGCGTCATCTAGCATCGGCCGTATATTTTTTTTTTAATTCTTTTTTTACACCTATTTGGTTTAAAAAAATAAAAAACACTACTACATTATAAAATAATATAAAATTGACATTTATTATTATTATTGACCCAATGACGGGTCCTGATAGGTTAAATTGGTATTTTTGATGATATATGTTCGTTTAATTCGAAAATTTTCGTTGTTGAAAATCTAACTCGCACGACCAATCGATGCAACTTTTAGTCGATCCCCTATACAAATTCGATAAAGGTGATTATATGTAACATTTTAAAGAATTAAAATAATTTTTTAAACCGTTGGGTAATCAATTATGAATTTTTAAATGTATTTGGTATAATAAAATGATATAAAATAAATTATGCGGCGTAAAATTAAATTCTTTGTGTGCTATGTTGATCTAAGGTATTTTGGACATGTTTCCAGAATATGGTTTAAAAATAAAAGAATATGGGGTGTCGATCTTGAATTTCAAATTTATAACCGTTCGTGGACTTTCGGACAAAAAACCTTCGTTCGACGGCCGAACGACCCTCAAACGAGACCAAATTTGAACCAGTGATGCTTTGTAGTGTTTTAATCGAATCCGTCGGGTTGGATTCGCAAAAACATCATCGAAAATAAAATTATCCCAGAAATATGTCATTTTGTAGGAGTTAGCTATAACACTTATATATTATAAGTGTTATAGCTAACTCCTAGACAATGACATATTTCTTGGATAATTTTGTAGGCGATGATTTTTTTGCGAATCCATCCATACGAATTCGATTAAAACACTACAAAGCATCACTGGTTCAAATTTGGTCTCGTTTAAAGGTCGTTCGGCCTTCGAACGAAGGGTTTTTTGTCCGAAAGTCCACGAACGGCCATAAATTTGAAATTCAAGATCGACATCCCAGATTCGTGTATTTTTTAACCATATTCTGGAAACTTCTCCAAAATACCTTAGATCGACATAAGATCCAAAGAATTTATTTTTACGCCGCATAATTTATTTTATATAATTTTATTATACCAAATACATTTAAAAATTCATAATTAATTACCCAACGGTTTAAAAAATTATTTTAATTCTTTAAAATGTTACATATAACCACCTTTATCGAATTTGTATAGCGGATCGACTAAAAGTTGCATCGATTGGTCGTGCGAGTTAATTTTCAACAATGGTAACTTTTCGAATTACACGAACATATATCATCGAAAATACCAATCTAACCTATCACGACCCGTCATTGGGTGAATATTAATAATCATACATGTCAATTTTATTTTTTTGACCATTTTAGTACTGTTTTTCATTTTTTTCAAATGAAATAGGTGTATATAAGAAGTAGATTGAGAAAATAATTAAATAGCTGACGCTAGCCGTCTCTATCCGTTACAGGCCGACTCCAGCCGACGCAAAGTTCAATAAAATATTATGTCGTCCCCAGCCGACTCCAAAAAGGAGACGGAGCCGACTCCGGCCGACTCCATGCTCCGTCCTCATTTTAAAGTATTCTAGTTGTGTAAGTGTTATCTTTAATAATAGTTGTAATAACTTTGGTGTCACACTTTTTTGGTGTTAGCGTGAACTACCAAAAACGTCCCTCTAATCTATTAAATAATAGTAAAGCAGAAGAATTTGTAGCTCTCACATTAATTCTAGCATTTTTCTCACCTCTCCTTAACTTTCTCTAGATATTTATTAATATATTATTTTAAAAACCCAATACAATTTATTATTTGGCAATTGTTTACAATATTTTAGTAATTTTATACTATCATTTTACATAAGGCTACACATTTTTATTTCTACTATTGTTTTGAAAGTTCTCAATTTTCACGCAAAATTTACATTTAAGGTTGTATACTTAAATAATTTAACTATACGATGTTTAAATAAATTTAATTAACTTATTTATTAATTTGTCTAATAAATAATAAAGATAACAATGTCAACAAGTATACCACACTCATTGTTACAAAATGGTATAAACTAGATTTTCATTCGCATATAAAAATATATGGATCACATAAAAACAATAATAACAACTTTAATGTATAATTATTTATTTTAATAAATTTTCAGTTAAATAATACGGTTCAAAAATTATAAACCATCTCGGTAATTATAAAAATTTCATCCCACTTCTTAATTCTCTTCGATTTTTTTTGAATCCATGTGAATTATCATTTTATAGTTATCCAAAGTGTTGTGTCAATTTTTCCATGATATTATATCCATATACCTAGATTTTATAATTTCTACAGTTATTTACAAAGTTTTCGTCATTAATATCTATAATAATTTATAAAAAATGACGGTTTCAATTTATATTCAACATTCGTATTAACGAAACGGTAACCTAGACTTTTCTTTCAAATATAAAAATATATAAATCACTTAACACAAATTATATGCATAAACAATAAAAAAAAATATGATTGATATATCGAACATTGCATAGCAAAATTTTATTTTTAAAATATTTAAAGTATGAATACTATGTTTTTACAACATTACCGTGTGTAATGCATAGGATACACACTATTACTTTATTATTATTATCCATAATTTTATTAAATAAAAAGATTAGTTTTTTTCTTAATTCTCTTATGTTACATTTAAATTTCTTATCAATACTGATTTTGTAATTTAACAGCTAAAACTCATCATCTTGTACATGGATGGATGCGCATGCGCTAAAACGCACAACATCATGAACTCTCTTAATATCATTACAAAAAAGAAAATATTACTTCAATATTTATCTTTGAAATTTATTACCTTAATAAATACTTACAATTATTTCGCATATGTAGGTTTATCAGTCAAATATTATATTTAACGTATAATTTCTTAAATTTCAAAATATAAATTGAACTTAATTTAAAATTAGAAACTAATATTTTTAAGCATAAATTTCTGGAAATAACAATAATATATCTCTATAAATTTACTTACATTTTTTGTAAATGTATAAATTAATAAAATAATATGTTTAACATATAGTTTTCCTAAATTTTTGAAATATTATTATAAAACTAATTTGATACGAAATATATCATTTTAATTAGTTATACTATGAAAATAATAAAATATGTGATTATTTTTAATTATTCAAAAATAATATTTTAATATATTTTATTACAAAAATCATAACATTTTAAAATACTGAAATTCAAAAATAATAAAAATAATTTTTCTATAAGTTCATATATATTTATTTAACAATATAAATTGGTGAAATATTATACTTAATGTTATAAATTTCAAAATTATTTTGTTATCTAAATATATTGTTTGAGATATTTACAATCTAAAAAATATATAAGTACTTATAATTTATTATATTACTATGTTAAATAATTAATATATATGTTTATTTAAGCATTGATCTGTTAAATAATAGTAAAATAGAAGAAAATGTATTTTTCTCCTTAATTCACTATTATTAAGTTTTCTTCTTTGTTCCCGATATTTATTTGTCGTTAAGCTTCTCACAATTTCATTAAGTCAAAAATAAAATAGTATCATCCTTGGTTATCGTTTATTATTTTATATATGTCTATTAAAATTTGATACTCTAATCTAAATATTTTACTGAAACTTTAAAAAATAATGTTATTTTCAAATTAAGTTAAAACTATATATTTCATTTTGAATATTAAAAGAATAGCGGTATTTACTACTGTTTGTAGCTATTTAAACATATAAATTATTTAAGTATGATATTTAAAATGTAATTGATTTAATTTGAAAAATATTATTTTAAATTATTTTACAACAACAAAAATATTATGTCAACACATAAAGATTTGCAAATAACAATATATATTTGCTGCTAATTCATTTGTATACTCATTGATTATACATATAAGTTAATTAAATACTATAGTTAACGTATAATTTATTTAAATTTCAAATTCAATTTTTTAGAATTATATTTAATTTAGACATATATATATATAATCCAAAGTAATAATATATATAATTATTCTGTAATTTATTCTTATGTAACTTAAATTATTGATAGAATGATTTATTAAGCATACTGTATTAAATAATTGTTAGGTAGAAGAAATTATAGCTCACTTATGAATTTTGGGAATTAAAGTCTTTTTATTTTTTGATTTTGTATTTTATATAAAAATCAATCACTATTGTTTATAGTTTATGATTTCTACCACTATTAATACGTCTTCTTAATTATGACCTACCCTTTGGTTTTGGGTATAAATTCTACCATTCTCTGATTAACTTCAACTATTTTATGTTCAAGTTTGTTTTATTGTTTTCTTCCTTAAATGATGTTTAGTAATAAAAAAACATATATATAATGATCAGGCTCTATTTAGTTCTCCTTACTACTTTATATTGAAGTATAATTGGTAAATTGTTTGGAAGGTTCTCTTTAGTTCCATTCAACTAAGCTACATTAAGTTTATGTTATTAGCTTTCCAAGAAATTGATATTTTATCACGGACTAACACATAGACAATAATTGAAACACACGACTTATAAAAATGTATGCTTAACATTAGCATATTACATGCACAACTATTTAACAATGTATATTTAACAATTCTTTTTAAAACATTACCATCTGCAACGCACGGGTTATACACTAGTATTACTTAAAAATAGGATCTAACAAATAACTTTTTTTACAAATTCAAACCGCTCCTCTATAGATATTACTAAATCTTACTATCACTTAAAAATAGGATCCAACAAATAAACTGCTTTTACAAATTCTTTCTTTATTAATCAATAATACAATAAACATTAAAACCAACAAAAAATTAGATGTAGCAACTTAAAAATAAAAATTCAAACTAATTACACATGATTTCAATGTAAAAATATAATAAAATATTTGTGCAAATCATTTTCTTTTGATTGTGCTAAATATATACAATTTATAAAAATCAATTCACGCAAGAAGCGCATGTTATGAACATGCGCGAACATGTCGTAACGCTCGTAAAATAAAATAGAAATAGAAGCCATTAGAGAGAAGATATTTTATTCATTCAGATCCACAATACAATACAAATTAGCTCTCTATTTGTAGACTTATATGCAATGGAAATTACAATAACGTGCTTTGACATTTTGCATATTCACCCTTATTACTTGTATATATTACAACAATTTTTATTTGAGAAAAGCCGTTTTTTAGACAAATATAGTTTTTTTGAAAATGAGCATACATTTTTTGAAAAAAAGTCGATGCTTTATAGGAAAATTGTATTGTTAGACAATGATATGGACTATTAAAAAACCAATTTTTAAAAAATTCTAATTACACTTTGATTTTTTTTTGAATTCTGAATTATTTTAAAATTTTCGAATGTTTATTTTCGAATACTTTCAAAGAAAGTTTGAAACAAATCATACTTCTTGGAAATATTTTGAATATTTTTCGAAGTTCTCAATACTTGGAACTTTCTTATTTCTTTTTGAAATATAATAAAAAGTTTTGTAAAATTTTGTTTTTCAGAAAACTTGAAATCCTTTAAAAAAATTGAAAATTTGTAAAAATGGTTTTTCTTTGAAATTTGTCGACTTTTTTGCTAAGAAGTTTGTATATTTTGGATTCCATTATTTTTTTTAATTAATCTTTAATTTTTTCTGATAGTTTTTCTTGTATTTTTTAGAAGCATTTTGAACAAATTAACCGTTTTAAGTTTAATGATGGCCTGCAAGATATTTTTTTTGAAAAATTGTGATATTTTTAGATTTATATTTTTGAGATTTCACGAAAATTTGTGAAACTCACATGAAAAATTATGACTTTATTTTTAAAACTATGATTTTTATGAAAATCTTGATTTGTTTTGAGATGCGTAACATTTTTAATATACTAACATTTTGTCATATTTTAAACATTTAAATTTTTTTGATGTATTTTGAATTTTTTTGATGTATTTTGAAATTTACGGAGAATTTCCAAATATCCTAAATAAGTTTGCGTCTTTTTAAAGAATTTGAATTTGTCTAAAGAATATTTAATCTTTTAAAGGAAGATTTTAAATTTTCAAGAATTTTAGTATATTTTTTAAAACTTTTAAGTTTTTGCTGAATTTTAAATATTTCAGTATATTTTAACTTTTAAAGGTTTGGTTTATCTTGGAAAAAGTAAGAGTATTTCCATTAATTTTGTTTTCAAATTTGCGCATTTGTTAACTTGAGTTTTTTTTTTGGGGAAAAAAATATTGAGCTTTTTAATCTCCATTTGTATTTTCTTTGAACTTTTTACTGAACATGCAAGGATTTTTTTTTATTTTTTTATTTTTATTATTATTATTTATTTATTTATTTGTTAATTTGAATTTTTTTTTGTCAAAATTGGGCAACCTAAACCTAACCAGGTTTTAATGAACTAAAGGTCATGCACGAGTTATTAAATATTATTAAGCCCTATCAAAACTGAAGTTCGCAGTAGAACTGATGGATCCAACAATACAACTCGTAAACTATAAGCTTTAGCCAGTATCGTTACCATGTCTAGCTGACCGAATTGAGTTTATGTCAAATTTTGACTTTGAAAATGCGTAGTTTGGATATGATACAAAAAGCTGAACTGACTAGATTGAAGAGCACAGCTTGGTATTGGATTGGGTTGGATATAACCACCACCTCTGGGCATAGCATATCATTACTCAATTTTTTTACAATGCATGTTTGTGTCATCAGTAATTAGTTGTTTGCAATTTAAATAAATGCGATAGAAGTTATATTAATAGCGATGTATATATATTACCTAGACCCAATGGGGTTGCCCAGTTGGTTTGTATCATAGTCGGCCGACCAAATGTTACATGTTGGAACTTGACAACCAACCAGTGTTTTGAAAACCCGACCCAGCCTCGGTTCGACCTCGAATAACCCTGAACCTTGGATCATCACGGTTCGGAACTCAATCAGACCTTAGTCATGCATGAACCCCGATCAAACCTTCAAACCGGCGGTCCAACCATTAATTTTATCTGGTTGAACCGCGGTTCTTTTAATTTTTCCTATTTTCTCATCCTATAATCCTCTCTCATTTTCATCTTTTGTATTGCTTTAAAAAAACAAGTAAATCTATATTTCAAAAATCATAATGGTACTAAAATCTAAACTACAAATTCCATCATTTGGCTCTTTGCTGCTGCAAACTCCTCTAATAGCACTATGCATAAAACCATGTTGCAGGTTCATGTTATTTTATTATTAATATGTAGGTGTCAACTATTATATACATGTTAACTTTAATGTGTGATTGAGGTTAAAACCATGATGAAATGTTCAAGTTTATGTTATTGTGGTATTTATACGATGTTTTCAACTATTATATGTGAATTATTATCGGTCTGTATGTTTAAGATCATGTTATATGAGATATGTTGTGCTTGTGTTTGAGTAATAATATTTGTTTGGTATTTTTTATGACATGAGTCAATATCATGTATTAAACAACATGAGTTTATATTTTTCAATTTGGAATGTACAAATCGTTAAAAAATAAAAATGCAAGGTTTCAGCGGTTCGACCGGTCCGACCATCAAAACCTTGAACCTTGAGATACAACGGTCCGACTTACGGTTCGGTTTTCAAAACATTGCAACCAACAACTGCCATGTACGCTTGCAGGATCGGGTGTGCCAACAATTGTAAGGCTAAAGAATAGCAGTGCATCGCCTTTTTGAGGTTTTACTACACACATAGTTAAAAGTTTATAATTTTTAAATCACAGTGAATACACAAAACACACAACAACACTCGCAGAAACATACATATTTGTGTGTGTGTCGTCGAGTGATAAAGGGAAAACTGTTAACCTGCAAATCCAAGCTTTCCACAATCCGACGAAGAATTGCTATTTCTGCTTTCTAAAAGGTGAAATTGTTGTCAATTACAAAAATGTTAATTTGTTGATTATTAATATTTATAAGAAATATATTTCCATTGCCTTGGCAGATGGGAAAACAGTTTCTCTTCCCTTCGTAACATCTGAGAGATACATAAGCACAGTTGCAGTTCAATGACCTCCTATTTTTGTATTTAAGAGGATCTAAAAAGTAGTCGGGATGTGGCTCATATTTTTGATCTTTTTCATAACGAAGTACTTGGATGGGTTCGCCATTTTCTGATATGTTCTAAAAGCAAAAGGTGTGTGTCTCGTACACACACATAAGGACAATAATATATATGTGTGTGTATATATGTATATATAAGTATATGTATATATATATGTGTATATATATATATATTACAAACAAGTAAGGACGATAATAAGTTACCAAAAGGAAGAAATGTCCAAGCAGCAATCCTTTGTTCAATTCTTGATATGGTCTCATCCTTTAAACACTACTAGAAAAGACTTTTATTCCGACAGCAAAGAGCGACGGCTTCCAACGGCTCTTATCCGACGGTGTTCGACGGGCTGTCGACGGCCGTCGGAAGTCGTCGGAAATTCACGAATTACAGGGCTCAGCCGAGCCTTCTTCTTCCTCATTTTCAACACGAAAATTTTTAGCAAAAAACTCCAAATTCCTTCTCCAAGCTTCCAATCTCTAATTTCGAGCTTCTGGATCCTCCACGGCTGCCTAATCAAACTTTATTGCTCTCAATCTCAGGTATAATATCTTATTTTCGCCAAAAATCTAATTTTTTACCATAAATGTAGATTTGCATAAATTAATAAATTAGGATTAATTAGTAATTGCAATTGTTTCCAATAGCGTAATAACAGTTTATAGCATCCCATGGTGTACCTATTTCATATGTTATCGTGAAGTTTTAAAGAGTATGTATAATTTATGATTGTGTGTATATGTAAACTATTGTATATGTGTTGTTTATACTATTTTATTGTGTTAATTGAAATAAGACATGAGTTGTATAACATCTTGACTTGTATAATAATAATGAATGCACGAGTCTAAAAGAATTTGATTGTATTGGAAAATCATAATAATATTAAAGCAGCCTTATTCGATAAAATACGCGGAACAAATGTGGTATATTAATAATTTTTTGAAATGTATTAATAAAATACGCGGAACAAATGTGGTATATTAATAATTTTTTGAAATGTATTAATAAAATACGCGAGACATTTAATTAACTAATGTCCCTTAGAGAGTTTTTGGTCCCGTCTGACGAGTGTTGTACATGATCGTTATATAAATGGTCGTTTTTTTCATAAAACGATCATTTATATTCATCTGGTACAATGTTTGTTGGATTTGTCCCTGTATTGGACAAGTTATGAACACAGTAAGCATTTACATTTTGTATACTACTTCGTCTCAAACGGTTCATAAAATTTTGGTCTAACTTTTCTTTTTTGTTTCCTGCGTACACGCATTTGTGTACAATGCAGGGAACAAAAGGGAAATGCTGCCGAAATTTTGTTGAATCGTTTGAGACGAAGTAATATACGAAATGTAAATGCTTACTGCGTTTCTAATGGGAAGTAGGATGCCTGACCATGGAAAAAAATATCTTTTTGTACAAAATTTTGTATCGATACGTTAAAAAATAAAATGTGTCATATTTGAAAATATTTTTTAATTTGTGAAATAGTTCTTTAAATTCAAATATTATACGACCATGAAAATAATCTTTTTCGAATTTGTATTCTTGAAAATAAATATTAAATTTTGAACTTGTGACTCATTTTCTCAAATAGGAAAAATGATTGATTATTTGTTGATCGGAGGAGATGGATGTACCAAAGAAAAGGACTGAGAGGCTCAATAAAAGAAGATTTTATAATGGTATAAACGTATTTGTTGAATTCGCTTTTAGTAATAACGAAAACGATCCAGAAATTCGTTGTCCATGTAGTAGGTGTAGACATTTGAAGTATTTGTTACTAGATATTGTGAAAGTTCATTTGTGCCAAAACGGTTTCGTACCCGAGTATTATGTTTGGTATCGGCATGAAGAAGTTGTAGCAAATACTTCTGTAGAGTCTGAAAGTGGCGTTAACGAAGTAGTTACGACAACCCGTATAGAAAAAAGTGAGGCAA
This sequence comes from Allium fistulosum, assembly GCA_030737815.1. Taxonomy (NCBI): domain Eukaryota; kingdom Viridiplantae; phylum Streptophyta; class Magnoliopsida; order Asparagales; family Amaryllidaceae; genus Allium; species Allium fistulosum. The sequence continues at coordinate 800,409,709 of CM060903.1, read as the reverse complement.
AAAGCACGAGTTGAAGGTTCGATATGTAAATCTTACATCGAAGAAGAAGCTTCGTTCTTTTTCTCTCAGTATTTCAATGACCATGTGAATATATCATTTGAAAGTGTTCCTCGTAATGACGAAGGCAACGAACAAGAGTCCTCTCAAGCAATGTTATCTATTTTTAGACAACATGGTCGGCCTTTTGGAAAATGTGTAGAAATATGGCTAGACGATAGAGATCATCATGTAGCACACACTTATATTCTTCTAAATTGTGCCGAGGTTGCACCGTTTGTTAGGTAATCTGAAATAATAATTTTTGTTTTATTCTTTTCTATAATGCATGCGCGTGTATAACCTAATGTAATAATTTGTTTATATACAGTGTTTATGAACGCGAACATCTGAACGGAGATCTCAGTAAAGAATTTTCCGGTTGGTTTTCAAATTACGTTTATGAGCTGAGAAATTGTGTTGTTGATGAAGGGTTGAAACATCTTGCGATGGGACCAAAAAGAGTGGTCAAGATATATCCAATATATTTCGTCAATGGATATAAATTTAACACCAAAGAATATGGTGCAGAAAAATTAACGAATAATACTGGTGTATTTGTTAAAGGTAGTGACGATCTAGAAAATCACATAAATGGTTTTTATGGCGTTCTAACACAAATTTTGCAACTGACATATTTCTCACGACCCGCGGATGAGGTGTTTCTATTTAGATGCAATTGGTTTAGCATTGTTCCAGGTTCTGGAATTAATGTGCACAAGAATTATAATCTTATCAAAATAAAGCATACATCGCACTATCACAAGTACGATCCTTTTTTACTAGCCAAACATGAATTGCAAGTTTATTACGCTCCTTATCCGTCTCTAAAAAGAGATAAAGCAGATTGGTCTACAGTTTTTAAAACAAAGGCCAGATTTACATTCGATGGGAAGAATATTCCAAACGAACAAGCTTATCAGGTAGATCTTGAGGAAAATAACGAAATAATAATTACAGACGACCATACAGATTTTGATCATTTGATCGATGAATCAAATGTATTAGTAGAAGCGTTTGATAGTGCAGAGGAAAATATCATAGAAAACGAGACCGAATCTGTATCAGAAGATGATGATGATTGATAACAATCCGAATCTATTTTTTTTGCAATTGATGTAAATATGTTGAATTCTTGATGTATTATGAAATTGATGTAACTATGAAACCAAATCTGTATGTTTACCATTGTTTACATGTTTTATGTCATTTCCATTTGTCATTTATTTAGCAATTTTTATTAAAAATGCAATGTAATCTGCTTATCGTCGGAACATGAGACCCATTATGAATCAGGTATAACACACTTCCATTTCTATTTCCATTTCAGTCATTAATTTAGCAATTTATACCGTTGATGTCATTTACGTATGAAATATATTTCATTATCATGTTATTATTCTCTTTTGAAATGATGTATATATGTCACAGGTTTATCGTAATATTGTCATCTAGAGGTAGGAGCTCTTCCCGATCTTCAGGAGGCGATGGCAATGGTCCATCGCAAGCATCACAGCGTCCTGTAGTTTCTTTAGTACCTAGAGCAGAGGGGTAAGAATTAAATTTTATTCAGCATCTTATTTTTTTTTGATATACGTACGTACTTTTCTGTATCATATTTAAAACAGGGGGTTCGACCTACTTCCCTCGAAGGTTGTGTTGGATGTTTCTAGAGCTTCTTACCGAAGTAGGATGAGTGCGTATTGGCCGAAGTTGGATAACATCCCTCCCCACATAGTAGAGTGTATTTGGCAGGATGTCCTAGTAAGTATATTTTTCTGTTTTCCATTTTTAATTCGTTTTTGTCGTTTTTTTACTGTTTATCGTTTACAGTTTAATATTCTTTTTGTTTTTTATCGTGAAACACAGGCTGAGATAGACATTCAGACAGACGATATGCAGTTGGCACGAGAATATTGGATGAGAAAGATGTGTAAAAACTATAGGGACTCGATATCCGAAATTAAGAAATCAGGTAAGAAACCACGTTGGATGGGGGAGAGCGTATGGCAAGCATGGTTGGGATACTGGGAAACTGACGAGGCGAAGGAAAGTATACTAATTTTTTTAAAATTATTTGACTGGTAGTAAATATCAAAAAAATACATGATCGATAAATAATGTATCAAATTTTGAATGTACAGGCAGAGTCGGAAAGAAACTCTGCAAATAGAAGTAAAAATCCCGTCACTCATCGTGGAGGGTCGAAGTCATTTCAGCAGTATCAGCAAGAGTTGGTAAATTTACCGAATGCAAATTGTAAATAGTTTGTGCTATATAATTTTAAATGTACAATAATTGTATGTAAAAATCAATTTCAAAAAGCTGAGGCGCATGGTCCCGTGGGCTATATAGACGTGTTTTCTCGTACGCATGCTGTCGAGCATGTAAATCCGGACGGGACAGTTTCGTATACATAGCACGACGATAAATCCAGCAAGAGCCATGTAAGAATATTTCATTTTATGCAGTATTAGTAATTTTTCTACTTGTTTAAATATAATGAAATAAAATATGATGATATTAATTTGTTAATGCGGGAAAATTTTATGGAGCAGAGTCAGAAACTCCTTACTGATACGGGTCGAGATCAGCTGACGACGGATGAGGAGGATGCTATTTTTGAGTCAGTTATGGATCCATCGGAGCATGGAAGACGATACGGATTTGGAAATCAAGTGGTAAATAAATAATATATTGGGTATCATATAAGTTTTCAAATTCAGTACATTGGTTTTGAGTCACTTCGTTATGAAAGCATTATGCATTACCAAAATATATTAATTCGTTACTTGAATGTCATTTCAAAAAAAAATAACGAAAAAGACATGTTATTTAATTTAGTTTGCCTGATATATGCTATACACATACATAAATTTGTCACATTTACTGTTAAAGAGATCAAAAGCAGTGATATCTCGTAATGTAACGTACTATTATTTTTGTTAATAAATGGTTGAATCACAATTTAAAAATGGCCAAAAGAACATATTTTCAAATGTATACATTATACATGCATAAACTAAATTAAATAACATTATCACACTGATAATCATTCACATATCTGCACATACACTTACATAAACATGCATAAACTAAATTAAATAACATTATCACACTGCTAATCATTCACATACCTGCACATACACTTACAGAGATCACACAGCTAAATTAAATATTTATTACAGGCCAGCAGTCAGAGACGGGGTAGGCATACTAGAGCTCAGATCGATCTAGCGAAGATCGAAGATTTGCGGGCTAGAGTGGCGCAGTTAGAGGAGCAGAACCGTCGGCATGCCATAGAGACCACACAGTTGCTAGACCAGCGTATCGCCGAGTACATGCAACAGTATGGTGGCCGCTTCCCTTCCTCTACTGGCTCTGGTTCTAGAGGAGATTGATTAATTACTTTGGTCGGTATGTTTTTTTCTGTTTTGTATGATTTGGTAGATGGTGGAGGTAGTTGTTGATTTATGTACTATGTTATGATACACTTAGCTGTTTTGTTGTATAATTATGTGGATGTTGGGGATGTTGGGTGATGTTTATGTGTTTTGATTTAATTTTATGTATTTTTTTTGTTTGGTGAATTGTGTATAGTTTGGTTTTTGATATTTGGTTGAAATATTATATATTGGATTCTGCAGAATAGTGTTTGTATGGGAAATGTGGATGGAAGGCGGGCTATATTGCAGCAGAAATATAAAAAAAATGCAGCAGATTTCCGACGGCTTCCGACGACTTCCGACAGCTTTCAGGTTATATTTTTTCAACGGCTTCCGACCGCTTTCAGATCAATTTTTCCAACGGTTTCCGACAAGTGTCGGAATCCGTCGGAAGCCGTCGGAAATATGAACGGCGAGATGTGTCGGAAGCCGTCGGAAACACTACACGCCGACGCCTTATTTTCCTACGGCATTTTCCGACGGCTTCCGACGGCCTCCGACAGCCGCCGACGGTTTTCTGCCATCGGAAAATGCATTTTTCCTTGTAGTGAAAGTATGCAAAGAAATTGACTAGTGAAAATACTAAATCTCAAAGTTAGAATGAATGCATTGATCTACTTGTCAATATCATAGGCTGGATACTTGAATAAAATGTACATCTCTCCTACATTTTTAATGAGATTCAATTTAGGCAAAGCAATGAATAAAATGACAAACCAATCCATACTAGCTGATTATGGTCGAGGAACAGGCCAGAACTAGTCCTAGAGTCACTCAGAACACTCTCTCCGGATTCATAATCTGCGACCATCGATACTTCCAATTTATCTTTTGCCTACATTCACAATTTTAGATAAAAGTTTAATTAAAAGTATATCATAACCATTAGCAGGCACATCACTTCTTACCACTGAAATAAGATGATCACATTCTTCATTAGAAAGAAATCCTTTGTATAGGAAAACCCTACATCAAACCCTAATTCAAATATTAATTATTGCTATCAATCAAACTCTCTAAAACCAAATTCACAAAATTATTTTGCCACATGTATGCTTTGATTGAACAACTTTTGCTAAATACCTTACTTTGGAGCAATAATTATATATCTTTTAAATGGATGTCGGCTTCTAAATTTTTTTCTTCTAGAGAGCAAGAATACTGTAATTTCTATTTTCCTTTTCTTTTCTTTTTTAATAAAAAAACTGAAAGGTTAAGAAAGATGTTAATCACCTTTCATTTTAGTGAAAATAAATTCCTGGGTTTCCATAAAAGCCGAGTAACTCGATTTGGATCAATACTAGAACCATTTGAGACAACAAAAGCAAAACAAGGGGAAGAAAGAAGAGGAGATTCATTTTTGTTTTTATGACTAAAGTAATAAATTTTATTGTTTCTTGATGTCATTATATATGGAGAGATAACTACAGATAAAAAATAATTTAAGTACAATGTATTTAAAGATTTGGATAGAGGTCAAATGACTAATTATTTTCTAGAAAATCATGTGGATTGTATATTATTCTTTAAATATGGTGTTAATATATTTTTAAGGTTTTGATAAAAGGATTTATTTTGTACTTTGTAAATGTATAGAATGGATGTATGCCATCCTTTAATGTTTAAACCTGAATAATTAAATTTATTATTAATATTTTTATCAAGATTAGATTTTATATCTTTCACTTTTCAAATCAATAAATTTGAAATTTTGTTACGTTTTGCCAAACTTAATTAACAAAGATTTTTTTTAAATGTAAATCATTTAGTTAATTAGGACTACAAAATTCTATCAAAAATATTCTAAATCAATATCCAAATGACTTACTGCAATCATCAGGTGGCCATTAATATAAGATATCGTAGTTCAACACATGATTATTTACTTTTTCTCAAACAAGCAACTTCTTTTGTTTTAATTTGCAGTTTATTTGTGTCAGTTAATTCTTTTTACAATATATCATTACTATATTATTTCTTTTAATAATTTATATAAAACTAGATGGAATTTTGGCATTTCTTATGGCATCACAAACATTTTTATGCTATAACAAATTGTTAGAATTTTGAGAACCACTCATTAATAACAAAACCAATTGACTGATCTGAAGGATGGTATCTTTAGTATCTATTTAGGTTTTATTTTTTTACTTTCATGGCATGAGACTATTTTCAACACCCTCCTCATGTGTGACAGACGGTGAGCCAAACACGTGAACATTTCTTTGTATCAGTGGAGCACGTGTAGCGGTTAAGCACACATGAGCAAGAATTAGCTCCGATATCATGTTAGAATTTTGAAACCACTCATCTACCACCAAACAAATTGACTAATGGAAGCGTGGTCTCTTTATTTTAATTACTTTTCTTCTTAGAATTTGTCCAAGGCATCTAATAAAATTGTAAAGCAATAAAGTAATAGATGCTAATCCTAAAATATTACAGCAATATTTTTACTTGAAGGTGAGAAATATACCAGCTATAAACTATTCACTTAGTGACATTAAATAGAGCACATTTGAAATAAATTGACGTACACAAAATGTATAACCACTTAGTGGCCAACTTTAATTGAAAATTTAACCACTTCCATTTCCAAACTTCAACCCTTCTAATCCAAAACATTAGATGACCAGAAGAAAATAATTAATCAAATTTAAATTTAAGAGATCAGCATAAACGAGTGGAGTGCTCCAAATAGTTAGAATAATTAGTATACTCTGATTTTATGTTACAGTACTTTGTACTTTCCTATTATCGTTGTATTGTGTTGAATAAGTGTGGGAACCTATATATAGCTGTGCACACATGTATCTGAGGATTATTATAATGAATTGACATTTTCTTTAGTTCTCCTTTCTTTTCTATTTCTTCCCTAATTGTTTTCATGGTATCAGAGCACCAGGCCTCATGGCTAATTTCAAGATCCGAAACCCTAATCTACTCCAAACCCTCGATCTGATTCAGATCGATCAATCTTCATCAGATCTAAATTCTCGTCATCAATCTCATCGTTAATTCTCTCTCAAACTCGTTCTCGCCACCCATTATCCTCTTCATCATGACCGAAAACAACAATAATCAATCCACCACTGATTCATCCAATACCACTGATACAATTCACACTCAATTCTCAAAAAACCTCGAAGAATCCTTAAAATCAATCATTAATCCCCAGACACAACTCATCACCGTGACATTGGATGAACAATTTTCTGTTATGGAAATTCCAGGTAGAGACGGCAATCAGGGGCTATGGTCTTGAAAAATTCATTAGTGCTACCACTACTGTACCACAACAACTGATCACCAATGCTGAAGGCCAACTTGTAGCAAATCCGAAGTATATAATATATCATAGACAGGACAGCTTATTGTGTGCTTGGTTACTCTCATCAATTAATACCAACCTTCTAACTCAAATTGTTGGTAGCAAGACATCACTAGAGGTATGGAATGCTATACATCTAAATTTCAATTCTCAGACTTCTGCAAGAATTATGAGTTACAAAAGGCAACTACAAAACGTGAAAAAGAATAATATGAGCGTGAGAGAATATCTGAACAAAATAAAGACTCTATGTGATACTCTGGAATCATCAGGACATAAAGTGAGTGAGACAGAGCAGGTGTTGAACATTTTAAATGGACTATATGATAGTTTTGAATCAGTTGTCGCTGTTATCTCATCTAAGGAGACCACTCCATCTGTTCAATATGTGACATCAGTTCTTCTTGCACATGAAGGAAGATTAGAGCAAAAACAAAGTGCAACACAGGATTTCTCAATCAACTATGCCGCAAATATGAAAACCAGATCACAGCAGCAGAACAACTTCAAAGTAGAATCTCCAGCAAACAATTCTAATTATACTCAGGTCATGCAAGGTGGACAATGGTATGGAAGAGGAGGAAGATTCAGCAGAGCTAGAGGACGAGGTAGGAACGCAAACAGTAGACCGAGATGTCAAATTTGTGGGAAGATAGGACATACAGTAGTGAGATGTTATTTCAAATTTGATAATAATTACACAAGCAATCAGCAGATATCACCCGATCAAGGCACATCAAAATCACATCAGTACAATGTGAACTTAAGTCAAGCACAAATCAACTCAATGACAGGCTCAAGAGGACAGAATCAGACAATAGAAGGTCAAGAGGCAGCATCAAAGAATTCTGACATACAGGATGAAGCCTGGTTTCCAGACTATGGGGCAACACATCATGTTACAAGCAAATTACAGAATTTAAATCTCGGTGGAGCAGCATACCAAGGTAAAAATTATATTTATATGGGAAATGGTACACCTATAAATATTACTCATGTGGGAGATGCTTGTGTTGAATCTACTAAGGAATATAGACAGCTATTATTAAAGAACTTACTTAGGGTACCTCAAATTAAGAAGAATCTTATGAGTGTCTCACAATTTGCTATAGAGACAATGAAGTATTCTTTGAATTTCACCCTAAAGTTTGTATGGTCAAAAACAAAGTAAGTGGAGAGATTTTACTTCAAGGAAAAATATGTGATGGTCTGTATAAATTCAATTTGAAAAATGGAAGAGAAAACAGTGATGAAACAAGACAATGTAATGCTATAAATCATGAAACTGATGATGTATATGATATTTGGCACAAGAAGCTTGGACATCCCAACATAAAAGTGATGAAACTAGTGATGAACAAAGAAAATATATCATATTCTAACCCAGTATTACCATATGTATGTAGCCAATGTCAATTGGGAAAAGGTCACAAGTTACCGTTCAGTTTGTCAAGTACTGTATATCATCAACCTCTAGAACTGGTAGAGTGTGATCTCTGGGGACCAGCTCCAATCAATTCAAGCTATAACTATAGATACTATATAGCCTTTGTAGATGCATATATCAGGTATACATGGATATACTTCTTAAGGCAGAAGTCTGAGACATCTGAAGCTGTGAAACAGTTCATCATTCAAGCTGAAAGATAGTTTGACAGCAAACTAAAGACACTTCAGACGGATGGAGGGTCAGAGTTCAAACCATTAAAAGATTTCTTCAATGAAAAGGGAATACTGCACAGATTCACTTGTCCTCACATGTCTAAGCAGAACGGAATAGTCGAAAGAAAGCATAGACATGTAGTAGAGCTGGGACTGACTTTACTAGCACAGGGTGCTATGTCGCTGAAGTTTCGGCCAGAAGCCTTCTCCACAGCAGTATATTTGATTAACATGCTACCTACAGGCGTTTTGAAGAATACAAGTCCCTATGAAACTTTATTTGGTCTGAAACCCGATTACAAAAGACTGAAAGTATTTGGATGCTTATGTTTTCCCTTATTAAGACCATACAATAGACACAAGATGGATTTTAGATCATCAAAGTGCACATTTATTGGTTATGGTTCAAATCAGGAGGGATACAAGTGTTTAACTAGTGATGGAAGAATTGTTGTCTCTAGACATGTTATGTTTAATGAAAGAATATTCCCATTTGCAGACAGTGAAGTAAAAAGTACTACAAGGGTCATAAATGTTAGACAATCAGTACCTCCCATACCAATATGTGAATCAGAAGTTAGAAGGTGCAGTTCACCGGCTATACAAGAAGTTGAAAGAAACCATACACCCTCATTAACCTCATCTCCCATCAGCAGCAACAATGATAACTCAAGAAGCCATGAAGATAGAGATACAACTGACAGAGTGCAAGAAGATATGCAAAAATCATCATCAAACACTCAATCATTAAATCTGCCTAACATTAATACACAAGAGAATGTACAAATGAGAGAAGGTCACCACATGATAACAAGGTCAAAAATGGGTATTTTTAAACCAAAAATATACATAGTTCAAAAATCAATGCAAGAACCTACTACCTTTGAGCAGGCAATACAACATGAAGAATGGAAGATGAATACAAGGCATTGATGTGCAACAAAACATGGAAACTGGTAACTCTACCAAAGAATAAAACAGTGATTGGATGTAGATGGACGTACAAACTAAAGTATAAAGTAGATGGAACAGTTGACAAGTGTAAAGCAAGGTTAGTAGCTAAAGGCTACACTCAACAACCATGTTTCGATTTCAAAGAAACATTTTCCCCGGTTGGTAAACCTACCACAATCCGAGTTATTCTAACCATAGCCTTACATAATCACTGGCCTATTAGGTAATTAGATGTGAACAATGCTTTCTTGAATGGTGAGTTAGAAGAGGAGGTGTATATGGAACAGCCTAGAGGCTTCGAAGTTGTCAAGGGAAATCAACAAACAGTATGTTAATTGAAGAAGGCAATTTATGGCCTGAAGCAAGTGTTAGTCCATGAGTTGATGGTTTTGATGACAACAACCTTAGAATAAGATTATAAAATATAAATACTAACATTATAGTTTAGATATATATGTATATGCAGGATTTAACCATGCAGGTACAAAGAATGAAGACTGTACGGTATAGAGATTCAAGATATCAAGATTGGAGACTCATGAGTATCAAGAATATCAAGATTATCAAGAGTTCAAGATTTCAAGATAAGTATTGAGTCTAGAATTATGTTAAAACTTCATAATAGCACTGAAATCTTCACTCCATTTTTCTTTTGGGATGGAACCCATTTCTACCTTTTTAGTGGCTTACAAACCCACGACAAGTAGCTTACAAACCTACGACAAGTGGCTTACAAACCCACGAACATCCTGGTTTTGTACAAGTTCTCGAGTCCTGACATGATGAGATATTCTGCAGGAAGAAGCTTGCAAAACTACTTTAAAATGATTTTCAAAACTACTTCAGAATGATTTTCAAAATTGCTTTTCAAAATGTTTTAGCCTTAAAAATTATCTTTTCAAATGATTTTCAAAAAGATGTTTTAGCCTTAAAATATTCTTTGTTTTTAAACTCTTGTTTTTAAACTTCGTTTGTTTTAAACTATCTTTATACTTAGACTTAAATATAAAATTATAGTTAAATTTTATATATATTATTCTCTATATTTATCTATGTATTTTATCTATAGTCAAGTATATTTATAAAGTTTAAAATAGTTTTAATATAAGATAAAGGTTATTTTCAAAGAAAAACAAAACTTCAAAATTTCCTTTGGGATGTCGACATGCCCTAGTACCCAATGTCGAAATAGTGTCAGTTAGGACCAAAAATTTGAATTTCAAAAGAAGTGTTTATTCGTCATAACCTTTCACGAATGGACATGACTGTTGTTCTTCTATAAATAGGGGTTAGTTTCAACGAATTTTATATCAGTTTTTCTGGTTTTTCACTTCTCTTCTTCTTCCACATTTTCTTATTCAAAATCCTATCATCACTCTACCGAAATCAACATTGAATCTAACTAGATTATCTCTGTTTTGATTCTCTATCACTATCTCAACAAGATCCAAGTGCTATTCAGAGTTATAGGCTTCTTTGTAATCTATCTAGCGAGAAAAGGTGTGATTGTAGCCATGGAAATCAATCAAGCGAGAAAAAGTGTGATTGTAGCCTTGGAAATCAATTGGGTGAACTTGTTGCCCCGGAAATCAAGTATCTATACCCAGAGGATTGTGATTCTGGAAGGTGTACCTCATAGCCTTGAAACCGAGGGTTGTAATTGTTGAATTGCTTTTGAAAGGAAATCCGTACATAGTTGTGCGGGACTGGATGTAGGGTTACCACGAACCAGTATAAAATCCGGTGTGTTCTTTCCTTTACTGCATTTTCTTTATTTCTACATCTGTGTTTGTTTCTGTGATTATATATGTGTTTGAATATTGCATACATTTGTGTTCAAACTAACATAAACTCAAAAAGATTTAGTAAATTCTTATAAACACTATTCACCTCCCTCTAGTGTTATTCCGAGCCTTAAGATCCATATTCCGCATTCCTCACATTTGGTATCGGAGCAAGATTTTCAAAAGTTTCATAATCTGAATTTTGAAAAGTTTTCAAAATGGCTACCAACACTGGTACTGTTATTAACACTAGTATCCCTGTCACTAGTTCTTTAGTAGAAGGTCAGTCTACTGCCAGACCACCACTTTTTAATGGCAGTAACTATGCATATTGGGTATGTAGGATGAAAATATATTTACAATCTATAGGATTAGATACTCGGAATATCACACAAACTGAATATTCTGAACCCACAACTAATTTTGCACAGTGGACCACTGAGCAAAAGAATGTTGCACAAAATAATTCTAAAGCAATGAATATTCTGTTTTGTTCACTTGATAGAAATGAATTTAATAGAGTGTCAGTTTGTAAGTCTGCATATGAAATCTGGAAAACTTTGCAAGTGACTCATGAAGGAACAAGCAAAGTTAAACAGACCAAAATTTCCATGCTCACAAATCAGTTTCAGTTATTTAAAATGAATACTACTAAGTCTATTTCAGATATGTATAGTCGATTTCAAGATATTGTGCATTCTTTAATATCCTTGGGAAAGGAATTTTCGGAAGAAGATCAAGTCAGAAAATTTTTGAATTCTCTCACTCCAGAATGGGATCGAAAGACACTTGCAATTGAAGAGGCAAATGACATCAGTACTTTAAAGATAGAAGAATTGATTGGAAATCTAATGTCGTTTGAAGTTCAAATGATCGGGAGAAGAGAAAGCAAAGCATCTGAAAAGAAATCAATGGCATTCAATGCATTAACCGACGGATCAGACTCAAACAGTGATAATGATGAAGAGATAGCATTTATGACCAGGAATTTTTAAAAATTCCTGAAATATAGAAAGATGAATAATCTCAAGAGAAACAACTATAAGAATTCGGGAAATCAGAGTGTAGTGCCAAACAATGTCAAATGCTTCAACTGTGATGAACCAGGCCATATCAAAAGAAACTGTCTGTATCCAGAAAGGAAGAATCCGCCTATAAACAATGATTCAGTAAAGAAACGGAAGCGTGCATTTACTGCTACTCTAGATGACTCAGACTCATCCTCAAGCGATGATGATCAGAAGACAGATAACTCAAATTTGTGTTTCACGGCAGTTCACGACTTCAACAAATTCAAGGAAACGGATTCAGAAAAAGATACCCATTTACAATACAATTGATTGAAATTGCATGCTTAGAATTAGATGATTGATTGCTTGATTGATTGATTTTGAATTGGTGTGTTGATTGATTTTTAAATTTATTTTTATTATTATAATTTTATTTTTATATACTATAATAATGCTCCAGATGTATATATATATAGACATTAAAATAATAAGTGTATATATATATTAGAATTCTTAAGAAAAATAAATCATAGAAATTCATAGGCATATGTCGACATGGTCACCACCCTGATGTCGACATAGGTACCAGAATTTGAAATTCAAAATTTGAATTCAAATGGTTGAAATTCCCTCCACCTTTTCACTTCATTCAATACTCTGAAAAGACATCTTTTGACCAGAGAACATGTCTTTCAAAATTCTATTTATTCACTATCTTTTATCACAACTTTTCACTTTCATTTTCAAATTCAAACTCTCTCTTCAAAACTTCAAGCTCTCTACTCTCTACTTTAATGGCTTCTTCAAGCAACCCCTCCACCATGAGACTTTCCAGAAACTTGAAAGAGCAACTCCTCAATAATCCGGAGGCAATAAAAGCATACATCAATTATGCTAATTATGGAAAAGTCCATCCCGGAAAGTTTGCTATTTTTCAAGATTTTGCTTCTTATGAAATTGATACTCTTTTTGCAAACAATCAAATTCTTAGTCTTGTTGATTCTTCTCAAAATGGTTTTGTTTATTACCTAAATATTGTTAAAATTTTCTATGCAAATCTCAATCAAGAATTTTATGAAGGAAATGATAATGAAATTTGGAGTAGTGTCAAAGGCACTAAAATTGTTTTGAATTGTGATATTTTGGGTACCATTCTCAATTGCAAAAGCACGGGAATTGATCTTTCTAGTTTTCAAATCGATGAACATGATCGTGAGACATTTCATCATATTTTTGAAGGAGATGAAAACTTTGAATTTAAAAACTGAAACTTTCGTCCTAAAGCAAGAATTGTCAATCTTCTTTTACAACATACTTTGACCCCAAGATCGGGAAATTTTAACAATCCTACTTCAAAATTGTGCAAAGCACTTTTTGCTATTTTCAGAAATTATGATATCAATTGGGCGCAAGTTATTTTGGATGAACTTCGTCCTAAAAATTTTGAAATGGGAGAAAACACTTTATATCATGGAATTTACCTTACTCGGATTTTCAAATATTTTGGAGTAAATTTCAAAGGAGAAGAATTTATTTCAAGAAAAGTTTTTAATATCTCAAACATTTCTCTCATGAAAATCCCATATGTTTTTCAACCTTATGAGACTCTTGCCGAAAAGGAAGAGCGTTTGGCTCATGAAGAAATGGCAGAAGAGGAAGAAGAAGAAGAAAAGGGGATGAAACGGAAATAGAAGAAGAAGAAGGTGAAACATCCCTAGAAAGTATTGATTATCCCTCCAATCCTACCAACAAAACCCTTCTCAAAAATCAAAAGATTATTGTTGAGAATCAACGGGTTCTTAAAAGATCCGTTAGTAAGAAGTTGGACAAAATATCATTCAAGATGAACAAGTTTTCTCAAAAGTCAGCAAGAAACTTGGATTATCTTCATCTTCATCATCCTCTAACTAGTTCTATATTTTCATATCATGTCGAATTAGTTTAAGTTTGTTTTAATTTGATTGTTTATGTAGTTGTTTATGATTAATCATTGTATCACTCTTATATGCAATGAAATTGAATTTCCTTTCTGTTATTTAGCTTATCTTATCTCTTGAATAAATGTTAGTATATTATAGAAATATATATATATATACACAATTATTCACAAAATCAAAAAGGTCATCAAAATTTACTGGACCATGTCGACATCACCCCCTTGACCATGTCGACATGTACTGGTCAGAAATGACACTTCATTTTGAATTTGAAATTTGAATAACTACCATATGTCTATTCATTTCAAACGAATTTCTACACCTATATATACCCATTTCTTCTAGAATTCATTACTGAATATTATTTCTTATCTATTCTATCTCTCATTCTTCTCACAAATGGCTAATCCAATTCATAACTTATCTGAGAATCTTGAAGAAACTCTTAATTCATTCAAGAATATTCTCTCGTTCATTCTTCGTAACCAGTGACACTTAGAATTGAGTCAAATGTAGATGATAAAGGAACAAGAAAGGCATTTCGAGGCAATTCGATGGATGATTTCTTCCCTGCACAAGGATGATAACGAAGCACATCCTCCTATCTCTCTCACAAATGACAATGAAAATTGGGATGCCATTAAAGCAGATCCTATTTTCAGAGAAGAAGGATGGGTGGAAATTCCTCGTAACGTTTAATTTGTTTGCCTTATTACTTTGTTTGAATTGATTGCTTTGATTGAAACTGGTTGTTTTGATTGATTTGATTTATACTTGGTGTGGTTAGATGATTGTATAAATATACATTGATATATTTATAATCGTTGATTGAATATCATGTCTATAAGTATAGTTATTTCTTAATATACTCTATTATATAGTTTATTAATGCAGGTACTTCAGTACAAGAATGAGGGGGAGTTATATAGTTTAGAGTTTGTTTGTTTTTGTTGATGACAAAGGGGGAGAAATATAAAATAGGAGAGTTAGGCATAGATTAAGGGGGAGTTATTAGATTTAGGTGGAGTTATTAGGATAGAAGTAATATTTATAAACAAAGGTTGTCTTCATCAAAAAGGGGGAGATTGTTAGTCCATGAGTTGATGGTTTTGATGACAACAACCTTAGAATAAGATTATAAAATATAAATACTAACATTATAGTTTAGATATATATGTATATGTAGGATTTAACCATGCAGGTACAAAGAATGAAGACTGTAGAGTATAGAGATTCAAGGTATCAAGATTGAAGACTCATGAGTATCAAGAATATCAAGATTATCAAGAGTTCAAGATTTCAAGATAAGTATTGAGTCTAGAAATATGTTAAAACTTCATAATAGCACTGAAATCTTCACTCCATTTTTCTTTTGGGATGGAACCCATTTCTACCTTTTTAGTGGCTTACAAACCCACGACAAGTAGCTTACAAACCTACGACAAGTGGCTTACAAACCCACGAACATCCTGGTTTTGTACAAGTTCTCGAGTCCTGACATGATGAGATATTCTACAGGAAGAAGCTTGCAAAACTACTTCAAAATAATTTTCAAAACTACTTCAGAATGATTTTCAAAATTGCTTTTCAAAATGTTTTAGCCTTAAAAATTATCTTTTCAAATGATTTTCAAAAAGATGTTTTAGCCTTAAAATATTCTTTGTTTTTAAACTCTTGTTTTTAAACTTCGTTTGTTTTAAACTATCTTTATACTTAGATTTAAATATAAAATTATAGTTAAATTATATATATATTATTCTCTATATTTATCTATGTATTTTATCTATAGTCAAGTATATTTATAAAGTTTAAAATAGTTTTAATATAAGATAAAGGTTATTTTCAAAGAAAAACAAAACTTCAAAATTTCCTTTGGGATGTCGACATGCCCTAGTACCCAATGTCGAAATAGTGTCAGTTAGGACCAAAAATTTGAATTTCAAAAGAAGTGTCTATTCGTCATAACCTTTCACGAATGGACATGACTGTTGTTCTTCTATAAATAGGGGTTAGTTTCAACGAATTTTATATCAGTTTTTCTGGTTTTTCACTTCTCTTCTTCTTCCACATTTTCTTATTCAAAATCCTATCATCACTCTACCGAAATCAATATTGAATCTAACTAGATTATCTCTGGTTTGATTCTCTATCACTATCTCAACAAGATCCAAGTGCTATTCAGAGTTATAGGATTCTTTGTAATCTATCTAGCGAGAAAAGGTGTGATTGTAGCCTTGGAAATCAATCAAGCGAGAAAAGGTGTGATTGTAGCCTTGTAAATCAATTGGGTGAACTTGTTGCCCCGGAAATCAAGTATCTCTACCCAGAGGATTGTGATTCTGAAGGGTGTACCTCATAGCTTTGAAACCGAGGGTTGTAATGGTTGAATTGCTTTTGAAAGGAAATCTGTACTTAGTTGTGCGGGACTGGATGTAGGGTTACCACGAACCAGTATAAAATCCGGTGTGTTCTTTCCTTTACTGCATTTACTTTATTTCTACATCTGTGTTTGTTTCTGTGATTATATATGTGTTTGAATATTGCATACATTTGTGTTCAAATTAACATAAACTCAAAAATATTTAGTAGTTTCTTATAAACACTATTCACCCCCCCCCCCCTCTAGTGTTATTCCCAGCCTTAAGATCCATATTCTGCATTCCTCACAACAAGCGCCAAGGGTGTGGTTCGAGAAATTAAAGAAGACATTAATGATGTTGGAGTTTCAGTCCATAAAGTCAGACAGCTCATTATTCATATAGAGAAAGGGAAGTGAAGTTATATATGTGTTAGTGTATGTAGATGATTTTATTGTGACAGGAAGTAACAATGCATAAATTCTCAAACTGACAAGGCATTTGAATGATGTGTTCAAATTGAAAGACCTAGGAGAATTGAATTTTTTCTTAGGTATTGAGGTGGAAAGAAACAACAGAGGAGAAATACACTTAAACAAGAGGAATTATATTCAATATGTTCTGAAGCGAGCAGGGATGGAAAATGCGAAAGGCTTACCTACTCCAATGACTAAAAATATGCAGTTGACAAAGAATGATGGTGATCCAGTTGATAACCCACATCAATATAGGAGTATAGTGGGAGCTCTTTAGTATATTACTATAACTCGGCCAGAAATTTCATACAGCGTGAATAAAGTCTGCCAATTCATGCAGAAACCGCTAGAGACACACTGGAAAGCAGTAAAGAGAGTACTTCGTTATCTAGCAGGAACATTAGATTATGGATTGAAACTATATGCTCCTGGAAAACTCAATATCAGTGCATTTGCCGACCTTGACTGGGCTGCAAACAGAGATGACAGAAGATCGATAAGTTTTATTGTGTGTATCTAGGTAAGAACCTGATATCCTGGTGCTCGAAGAAGCAATCTACTGTTTCGAGATCGAACACGGAAGCTGAATACAGAAGCGTAGCAGCAGTTGTATCTGAAATAATGTGGGTAAAATCATTGTTATTCGAGATCCTTGGAGAGAAACAGACCTTGGCTACAGTGTGGTGTATCAATGCAAGCGTAGTTGCATTAACTGCCAATCCCATACTACACTCTAGGACGAAAAACATTAAACTAGATTTGTATTTCGTGAAAGAACAAGTTGCATTAGGGAACATATGTATTAATCATATACCTGCATTATATCAGCGTGCTGACATTTTAACTAAATCTTTGTCTCTGAATCATTTTGTCAGACTAAGAGATGGATTAAATGTCATCAAGGAAGAAAGAGAAGTCTGGAGTAAAGAGAAGAAGAAAGCAAGAGAAATAAAGGAGGAAGAGAGAGTTTGATTTGAAGGAAGGAGTTAGAATAATTAGTATACTCTGATTTTATGTTATAGTACTTTGTATTTTCCTATTATCATTGTATTGTGTTGAATAAGTGTGGGAACCTATATATAGCTGTGCACACATGTATCTGAGGATTATTTTGATGAATTGACATTTTCTTTAGTTCTCCTTTCTTTTCTATTTCTTCTCTAATTGTTTTCACAAATGTTAATCCGCAATCAGCGAACAAGATTCAGATCAGTAAACATGATTTCATCCATTACTACACTAGCTCTGATACTAGTTTCCTTCAATTTTGTCCTGGACTAGAACTTTTTTTTAAATTCTACTAATATATTTATTGCCTTTTTTGTGATATGACACTAGATCGCTTGTATTGAACGCTTGTATTGAACAAGAAATGGTATTTTATTGTGGTTATGTGGTGTAGTAGGAAAGTCAATATTTATTGTTGCTTTCAGATGTTAGTTTGTTTATGTTGAATACAAGCACGTGTGCAAATGTACATATGCATGCATGTGCACATGTACATGCATGCGCATGTATGCACATACGTGCATGCGCATGTACGCACATACGTGCATGCGCATGTACCCTAAACTAAGTAGATTGAATACAAAAACCATTTCAAGCTAGATGATTTTTCGGATGCAACTTTTTTAATCAAGAACGTTACATTTTTCTGATGATACATGTTACCAGTTCTTATCTTCATAACATGAAGGATGAGTGGTCGTGTACTTTCACCTCAGAAAGTTGTTTAAGCGTAATCATTTTCACTGATTAATGATCTGCCTCCATTGAGTTTATTAATCTGAACGGGTATCATATCAACTATACACGAGGTACTAATAATTACCTTGAAAAGGAGGGCAAAAACAATACAAAATATCTGTAAATAAAATAGTAACATACTCTAAGAATGCCTTGAAAAGAAGTGTATGAATTTCCATTCAAGTCTTGGTGTTTTTATGCTATTCTTAATAAACTCGTTTATGTCGTGAGATTTCAATTACTAAAAAACACTATATTTTATATCGTAACACTGCTCTCAATGGCGGAGCTAGCATGCAACTTCAGGTAGGGCATGCTTTCAGATGTGGCCGAATAATTATTTTAGATAGGGCAAATGTCACTATATCATTCTTTTACAAAAGAATGTCGAAAATTGAGCTAGTGCATGTGCCCTATTTGAGCAAACATTGCCTCCGCCCCTGACTGCTCCGCTAAGTGCTAAGAAAGCAGTTTACTGATATTTTGTCAGATCGAATTTACTACAAGGCCAGGAAATGTGCGGTAACAATATGAACAGTTCATATTTTGATGCTCCCTTGAATTCCAACTTCAGATTCATTTTAGCACATTCCCTGACCCTAGTTTTCGGGCCCTATAGCACTTTCCTTGTCATGATGAAGGTTGTTGATTTTATTTTGAATGTAATGTATTTATGCTATAAGGAAATCTTGTAACTGCTTGAAAAAATTATTGTTATTGAATTTGTTGGACCCTTTTACATGCCATATAGTAAAAAATATTTTCTTCATATAGCTGTTGTCTATTGTTAGAATTCTCAAAATAGTGAATGAGATATATCCCACATCGCCAAAAATAAGTCTATTTTCTTGTTTATATAGTGTACTCTCAATCCCTATATTGGCCCTTAGGGTCAGGTAATTTTGTACGAGGGGAGGACCTATATGGCCATGGCCTAACACGCGCGTGCCGCCGCCCGTCCGACCGACCGAATCGGGTGTGGGTCCAATAAGATTGGGATTTTCCAATGGTTGTGACCGTTGCAAACTGATGAAGAGACATGATTTTTTCATATGACCATTACAACGAACAACAACAGTTCTGAACCGTTGCAAACGAACGGACGCGGCTGTTGCAAACATCAATAGTTTTTGGCGTTGCAAATGAACGGAAGTGCCTGTTGCGAACAGTAACACTTTTTGGCGTTGCAAATGAAGGGATGCTACTTTTCTCAACGGGTGTAGCCATTGGGAATTCAGCTATAAATAAGGAGGAAACCTGATCACTTTCCTCACTTAATTTTAAAACCGAGTTATCTCTTCTTTATCTTCATTTCTTAAAATCATAATCAGTCCTATCACACAAAAGATCATGCACATCACGATCTCGAGTAGCTTACGTCTGTTGTATCTTGGGAGACTTTGAATAAAGTCTTAAGGAAATTGTTACGACAAGCCTCAGACGAAATTTCCTTCTTCAACCGGTTAGATTTCTAGTTCATTTATATATAAGGCTGCACACAACCCATATCCAACCCGACCCAACCCACCAACCCGACCCAACCCACATAAACCCAACCCAACCCATCCTAGTTCGGGTCGGATATGGGTTACAATTTGTAACCCATACTATATATGGGTCGGGTGTGTTATTTTGTTCAACCCAACCCTACTTTAACCCAACCCAACCCTATATTAAAAACCTAATTTAATATCAATACACTTAAAATTAGAATAGTCTAATCTTAGAATAATGTTTATGTATTCTACAGTAAATATACGAAAAAGCATATTTTATGTCAACCCAAACAAGATAGAATTTGGCAAAGATATTCCAAAGGGCATTTTAATGTATTTTAAAATGAAACACTTGTTCTACTATGTAGTGAACTAATTTCATATGATGTGTTTTACAATGAAATTTTAATAAAATATATGTTATAATGAATTAGTTAGTTTAAGTGCGTTATGCTAGCTAAAATCTAATATATTATGTTGAACATTTTAATCTTATTTTTTGAAAATATTCCCTTATATTCTCATTTTTTATTAGATTCATGCAACCCAACCCAACCCTACTAAACCCGACCCAACCCATACTTCGACCCAACCCATATCCAACCTCATATAGGATCGGATACGGGTTGAGCTACCTTAAACCCATACCTATGCGGGTCGGATGAAATATTTGGTCTGACCCGACCCAACCCATACTTTGTGCAGCCCTAATTATATATATATATATATATATATATATATATCATTTCGTTTCTACGCTGTACTATTTCTTTAAATAGTATCACGTTTGATTTATCGCTATAGTTATTATTACTATAGTTGTTAGTTTGTTGTTGTAATTAATTACAACATACTTATTATTATAAATAGCTAATACAGAATTCCAAAGTAGTGGAAATCTGATTTGTAAACTTGTGAGACGAGTTTATTATCGATTAGTCTCTGTTTTGGTATACTAGACGTATAACATCTTAAGACTTTCCTGTTTTCACTAAAACAAAGATGGCAACAGTTGAACTATCAACAAAGGTTGCTACTCACAACAGGCTTGATCCATTCAAAGAAGATGGTGATGACTTCATAACATGGCAAAATCAAATGTTGTTTTATCTCACCATGCTAGGGCTGCAGAAGTGCATCTAGGAGAATGAACCAAAGCCTAAAGATGGACAAACTAGAGAAAAAGATGCAGCTGTTTTTCTCGGAATTGACTCATGGAAGCATTCAGACTTCCTGTGCCGAAACTACATTCTAAATTGTCTGGATAAAGTACTATATAAAGTATATCAGCCACACTAGACAGTAAAATCTTTATGGACTGCATTTGCACATAAATACAAAACGCAGAATGTCAGTTTGAAGGAGTTCATCGTAGATAAGTTTATGGAATACAAAATGGTTGACTCCAAATTCGTAACTAGTCAAGTGCAAGAACTCCAACTCATAATTCATGAACTTGAAGCAGAAGGACATAAATTTGGAGAATCCTTCCTTGTTGAAGCGATAACATGGAAATTACCACCATCCTGGAACCGAGGTTTCGGGATGCGGAAATTCCCCTACTACCGCAATTATCCGAAACATAAGAAAAAGGAGATTTCCTTAGAAGATCTTATTGTCAGACTAAAAATTGAGGCTAATAACCGCGGAGTGACAAAACAAAGCGAAGAGGCATTTGTGGCAGAAGAGTCAAAGAACAAAGCGCATTTCATGAAAAACAAGAAGAAGAAATTCCCACAGAAGAGAAAAGCGCCTGAAAACAAACCCAAAGACAACAAACAAACCAAGAAGTTTAATGGCGAGTGTTGGGTTTGTGGAAAAGCAAGACACGCCGCTAGAGATTGCAGACACAAGAAGGAACGCAACTCAGAGGCAAATATGGTGGATAACATGGAAGTAGACAAGTCTAATTTTTCAGCAGTTATATCTGAATGCAATTTGGTTCAGAACCCTAACCAATGGTGGGTGGACACAGGCGCTACTCGTCATGTTTGCTCTGACAAATCCATGTTTTCTACATACCAGAAATTCAATCAGGAAGAAAAACTCTACATGGGTAATTCTGCGGTTTCCATGATCGAAGGCAGTGGCACAGTAATCCTCAAGTTTACTTCTGGAAAAACTGTCGAGTTGAATGACGTGCTCCACGTTCCAGACATACGCAAGAATCTCATCTCTGGTCCAGTGCTATCAAAGAAAGGATTCAAAATGGTCTTCGAGTTAGACAAGATGGTTCTGTCCAAAGCTGGAATGTATATAGGAAGGGGATATTTATGTGATGGTCTATTTAAGGAAAATGTAGCCGCTGTCGGCAATAAAACTATGTAATCTGATTATGATATTAATAAAATTGAAGTTTCTTATTTGCTTGAGCACGAAATTTTACTATGGCATGATAGATTAGGACACATAAATTTTCGAAAAATGAAAAAACTACCAAACTTGGGATTAATTCCGAAATTCCAAGTAGATAAAAACTATAAATGTGAGACATGCGTAGAAGCAAAAATGGTCAAAAAAACCATTTCATACAGTTGATAGAAGCACCGAACCACTAGGTTTGGTTCATACTGATTTATGTGATTTCAAATATTACCTACAAGAGGTGGGAAAAGGTACTTTATTACCTTTATTGACGATTATACACGATATTGCTATGTATATCTTTTAAATAGCAAGGATGAAGTAATTACATCGTTTATGAAGTACAAAGCTGAGATAGAAAATCAGTTAAATAAAAAGGTCAAGATATTGAAATCTGATCGAGGTGGAGAATATGAATCACTATTTGAACAATTCTGTGCCGAAAATGGTATAATTCATCAAACAACAGTACCATATTCACCATAACAAAATGGTATAGCCGAGAGAAAGAATAGAACATTAAAAGATATGATTAATGCGATGCTCTTAACTTCTGGCCTACCGACAAACTTGTGGGGGGAAGCCTTAAATATGTCTAATCACATATATTAAACAAGGTTCCTCACAATAAAACAGGAACAATTCCATATGAGTTATGGAAAGGACACATACCAAGTTTTAAATACCTCAAAGTGTGGGGGTGCTTGGCAAAAGTTCCAGTTCTGCCTCCCAAGAAAGTCAAACTTGGACCAAAAACAATAGATTGTTACTATTTAGGGCCTGCCCAAAATAGTAGTGCCTACAAATTTTTGGTATTCAAGTCTGATATAACTGATATTCATGTAAATACAATCATGGAATCAAGAGACGCCTCATTCTTTGAAGATGTGTTTCCACCACCACCACCCGCATCGTGTTTCTTCGTCCATCAGCCTAACAATCTCCACATCCTCCCACTTCCCCCTCATCGAACAACAATCGAGCCTCAAGCCCAAGCCTCTGACCATCGCCAGCCACCTACCCACTGCAACCCATCACGCAACAGCCACTTTTCCTCCCAGGCCACGTCCTTTTGACACTCGCCACCCTATCCCTTCATCTCAGGCCACATCACCGATGGCCGACCACAACCAGCCATCATCTCCGCCCTCCTTCCGAAGCCCACAGACCTGAGCACGCAGTCGCATGCTTCCTGAGCCTCCGACCAAACCACCGCCATTGCAGCCTCATCGGCTCTCCACAACCTTTCCCTCTCGACCTCCATCGCGGCAGTCACCCCTGGCCATTGCAGCAGCACCACTTTTGCCCTCTTCACCTCTTTCATATATATAAAGGTATATATATGTTAGTATTATATAATATGTGTAAAGTATGTAAGCATAGTTGTACGTATATATGTATATGATGTGTTGAAAAGCAATATATATATATTTGTTATTAAATATTGATTTGAAGTGTATGTATATTATTTTATACCCTACTATTTTTAGATATTGTTTTAAATATATATTACATGTATAGATATTTTATATATATATATTTTTTACAAACCCTTGTTCTGTGTTCAATTTGATTATTATATATGTGTATACCTATATATATTTATAGTATATACGTTACAGTAGTACATATATATGTGTTATATAGTATTTTATAAGATGTTTGATGCTATACAATATAATTTGTTATAAAGTTTTAGTCGGCTGTTCTATTCAGAGAAATGAGTATTATATAAATATAGTTATAAGTTATTTATATATATTAGCTGTTAGTATTGTATGAGTTACACCTGATTTGTTGGGCCACATATATATATGTATGTTTATATAAGTAATACAAATCGGTTTGTTATATATGAATTTGTATGAGTTATAGATATATGAATGATTTAATAAGCAGTTACTTTTATTTTATTTTGAAGCTCGTATATATGTATATCAGGTACTTATATATATATATATATATATATATATTATTTTTTAGTTCAGTGAATCATGGTGAAAGTTTATGCTGTCCTATTTTATATATATGTGTCTGATTTTAAAATATATGTGTTTAAATTTGAGCAATGATTGTGTAATATAATATATATAGATTTTGTTAATATATTATGTTTAAATATATATATATATAATATGAAAATTTTATTTTTAAAATGTGTATTTCTAAATTTAATTTTGGTTTTACATAGTATATTTCGTTTCCGTTATATCAAGCCAATTTGATTTGTTCTCATCGATTCCTATTTATCAGCTTTGTCCGTCAAATTCGTGTGCGTCGTGTTGTGTTTTGGAATTTGTGCTTGGATTCGTAGCTCAATTTCATCATCAAATTTCTCTAACCTCGAAAAGGTGACCAATCACTCACGATTTATAACATCCTAAAATTTTCAACCATTCACATCCATACATGTCGGATTTGAATTGCTCAAAATATCAGATTGTTAATTTTTGTATTTGGCAAAACTCAGCATATACAGTAAATAAAATAATCACAGAATCACAGACACATAGTAATATAAAAATAAGCAGTGGAAACAAAAGAATAGTAGTTCATGAAGCTACCATATATATAAAAGAGTTAAACAAGATACAACAGAAGTCTCAAATACATAGATGTCTCAATACAATAGTCAATTACAAGATCAGAATACATCACTGGAATCAACTGAATAACTGAAAGCTGGATAGATAGCTAGATCTCCAAGCGAAGCTCCAACTCCAAAGGTGAGTCTCGAACACTGAACCACTCAGTCTGACCCGAGCGTAAAGCAAAACACAAAACACTCCAGTTAGGATTAACATTCTTATATCAATAAATCCAACTCAAGTGAAATATCAATTGAAATACAAGTAACTTAAAGGATGTTTGGGATAACCATCCTCTAAGGATCCGTTAAACTATCTACTATGTAGTAATATATGCTATTATAATAATGTCTATAGTAAAGTAAACTATTAAAATAGCGTTAAGGCGTTACCCATATCCCCCTTAACACATTTTATAGTGCCAGTAGTCTATACAGTACCGTAATACCCCGTAAACTGGAGCTACCAGAGGATACTCCACAAGTACGACACAAATCAAACTCGTAGTAAAGCATGCTATGGTAGGTGACACGGCACAACAAGGCAATGCCAGGGTAGATATACCAATTACGCATCCGGACTGGTGGTGACTCAAAGCTGCAGCAATCGCCCACCTCGAGCCACACTCCCGAATGAAAGGTGCGCACCAAATCAATCACAAAGTAATAGAATGGAATACGATGGAGTGTGTCCGATAAGAGGAGCTACCTCATTGGCTCAGAATCGCTCCTGTTTTAGCCACCTTATGCCAACTCATGGGAATTGGGTCCACGTAAATATACCTTTAGGATCGTCGCCACCATCCTACTTCATTCTGGAATCTCCACCGCATACACAATTGTTAAAGTCGTTTTCGGTATCGACAGAGAGTATGCCCATATCTGATCCCGGTCTCTTTAACAACCAAACGTTATTATAACACCACGGTCATTTCAAAATAGTTTATACTTCAAAACCAAAATATCATTTCCATTTCAAAAACCAAATCAATACGATATCATTTTCACTTCAATATATCATTTCTAAAAATCATATCACTTTCCAAAGTTATAACGCTTTCGAAATCATAAGTCATTTAAAATCAAAACACTTTGGAAATCAAAACCTTGAAATTCATAACACTTTGAAATCATAACTTTGAAATCATAGCATTTGGAATCCATAACACTTTCCTCTTAAACAGTTTAAATATAAAAATTAGTATATATAATAAAATAGTTTATATGAAACAGTTATAAGTTAAAATAGTTTATACTAAAATAATTTATATTGAAAATGATTTATATTAAAATAGTTTATATTAAATTAATTTATAAAGTAAAATATAAATAGTTTAGATATAGTTTAAAAATACTTTATATAATAAAATAGCTTCCTCCAATTTCACAAATTGATTCAAATCAACTCGAATTCCAAAATTCAATTTTTAATCCAATCTCAATTCATAAATTTCCATTTCAATTCAATTAATCATTTCAAATTATATCGATTTCAAATACTGATTTGAACCATAAATAAACCATTTCAATTTCAATATATTTCAAAGCTTTAAATATTCGACATTTCAAAACTAAATTTGATAATTTCATATACATATCAAATTCACTTTACTATTATTTAGTGTTGAAAGATTTACTTAATCATTTCAATATCATTTAAATAATCCAATTTACAAATTTAAGTAAACAAAATATCCCATTTCAATTTATGTAAATTAGAAATATTCATTTAATCAAATTCAAGTTATAAAAAATCATATCTTAAAATTTCAATTTTAATAAATTTCAAATCAAACTTATTTAAGTAAAATTCTTAAATAAATATAATTTCAAATCAATTTCAAATTATTTTTCCAACCTGAATCATTATAAACTCTATATTTGAAATATATATATTTAAATAAATACTTAAACATATTATATATCAACTTTATTAAATCAACTTTAATAAATCTTAAAATAAATATTTAATAAAACCATATATTTCTTTTCAAAACCATAGAAATCATTTTCAAAATATTTATATATAGACCAACGATGTCTATATAAAATTTTCTACCCTATGGTCAAGTGATACAGATATTTATCATTCAATCCGTAATTTAAATAAATACGGGTATATATCTTTTCAAATCGCAATCCCAAATTTAATTCAATGAAAATCGCTTGGGTTTATCATTTCAACCCATAACGAATTTCTCATATTCTACAGATCGTTCGGGTATGTATCATTTCAACCCATAGTGAATTCTATACTAACAGGGAACTAGTAGAGTGATAACAGATATGATAATAATATAACAGGCATATATCATCAATGTAAATAACAGATAATGGTGTCAGATGTCACAAGTGAACATATACAGATAATGACATATATATAACAATGTAAATAACTAGCAGCATCATATTTCAATTGACGTTTCAGTTGAAATCAAATTTAATAAATATAAGAACGTTAATCGTGAGTGATTGCTCACCTTTCGAGGCTAGATAGATTTGATAGAGATTTGAGCTACGAATTCCAAAGCAACGCTAGATGGACACGATTCGATGAAGAAACAGGCACGACGGACAAAGCTGATAAATGGGAAATCGATGAGAACTAATCAGAATCAGTTTTGATAGAACCAGCAATTATATATATACATATATTTTTTATTATTATTTCCATGAAATCAATATTTAATTTAAAACAAATATTAATATATATATATATATAAAATTAAAAATCATTGTTTTAATTAAGCACATATATATATATATATAACTTTTATATACAACAACATGTATTTGTAATACTAATATAAACGTATATAATATATATAATGTAACCTTAATAAACTCGTTTATATACCTTGAAATATACGTATAAATATAAACCGAAAAACAAAGGAAAACTACACACCAGAAAACTATATATATGTTATTAACAACTATATATACTTATGGAATATATATAGGTATATAGCTAGAACTTTATAGCAAATATATTACTAACTTTACAGCAAATATACGTATATAATACCTTATATATATAAACACCGATAATTTATAACCTATATAAGCTTTCATATACTGTAACTGTTATAAATAAAACAACTTATAAAAATAAATAGTACGGCCGAAGCCATATACCCATATATATTAACTGACAGATTTAAACTTATATAGACTAATATTTATATAACTCAATAAATCCTATATATATAAACAATAATTTATACGTAACTTATACAATATATATAATACTATCTAGAATATGATATATTGCTCCTTTGTTATTATAATATATATAAATATATTTTCAGAACAAGCTAACAGGAATAGAGGACTCACAGCGAAAGAAGGAAGATGGTTGTGGCCATGTGGTGATCTGGGCAGAGCACAGAGGAGGAGAAAACAAACAAATGTGGAAGGCGTGCGCTCATGCTAGGCGAGGTCAGATGAAGATCGGTGGTCGAGAGCTGCTTGCATGGGCTAATTCGGCAATGGCAAGGTGGAGTGCTGCTGCAACGAATTTCAGGCGAAAGGTCAAGAGATGGTGGTGGGCGGCCAGGCGGTTTCGGTGGAGGTAGGGGAGAGTCGGACTGAGGTTGCTGCGCGTGGGGCTAGAAGGCCGGGTGGAGGAGGGGACGGGTTTGACGTGGGGCCGAATAAAAAGAAGGTGGTGGAGGTGTTGCTCATGTGGAGGAGGTGTGTGGGCTGTCGGGGTGTGGTTGCGCGGGTTGAAGAAGGGGAGAGGCCGAGCAACTAGGCTGTAGATTGGCTTCAAGCGAAATATGTGGATGGGTTTGTTGTGGTGGAGGGGAGAAATGCGGTGGATTATTGTAATGGGAGAGATGGTTTAGAGAAAAAAAATAAGAAGGCAAGCTACAACAAAATGAAGAGGAATTGCAAACGTTCCAAAATATAATTTGAACCAGAGAAAAAAATGAACGTACCAAAAGATATTAGCTATAGGGAATGGAGAAAGTCACGCACAAAAATTCAGAGAAGGTAAATGCAGATGATCATTGGAATTATATAGTGGAAAATTTGAATGGTCACGGAAAGCCAAAAGCTAAATTGCAAAACCGATACAGAAATCGTTTCCATAGATTTTGCAGTCTCCCGGACTCTGAAACACACAATCGAATCTGCTGTGGAGATCAGCACGACAAGATGGTTCGAACGGCACACAGATCTCAGTGATAGGACCATCCTATCAAAAGTCGATAATTGGTACCGAAAATGCTGCTAATTTGCCAGAAATAAGATGAACGGAGCAATAGAAGTCCAAATTTGGTGAAATGAAATATGACGTCTCACTTAGAAGATGGTTTACAAATTGATTTTATAAAAATATTCAGATTTGGAAAACATTTTATTATCAACAAATATTAACTGATTTGAATTGTAATAAAATTGCACAATAAAAATAAACTTCCTTATTTTCTGATGAAAATTTACCATTTACTATGTTTAAATAGATGCATTCCAAATATTAAATTTTATTTTCAAATTCAAATATTTAAAAATTCACAAAATTTCAATTAAATATATTATTAAAACAATTAAAATTTACGGGTCGTTACACGATTAACATTCTTATATTTAATAAATTTAATTCACATTGAAATGACAATTGAAATATGATGTTAAATTAGAACTGTTAATTATTTAATTATTATATATGATATGCCATTATTTGTAATTATTCACCTATGACATCTGACACCATAATCTATTATTTATATTATAATTAAGTTTGTTACTGATGATATATGTCTGTTGTTGACATCTTATATTATTATCATAATTGTTCCCACGCTGCAAGTTCCCTGTTAGTTTAGAATTCCCTATGGGTTGAAATGATACATACCCGAACGATCTTTTAGAATAAGGGAAAATCGTTGTGGGTTGAAATGATAAACCCAAGCGATTTTCATTGATTTTAAATTTTGGGATTGCGGGTTGAAATGATGTATACCCGTAGATATTTAAATTGCGGATTGAAATGATAAATATCCGCATCACTTGACCATAGGATAGAAAATTATATACAGACACCGTTGGTCTATATTTTGAAAATGATTTCCAAAGTTTTGAAAGGAAATATATGGTTTTAATAAATATTGATTTTAAAATATAATATATATATAGGCTATTTTTATATATGTGTAAAATCTAGATTTTAAAATAATATGTTTTGGAAATTTTATGTATAAGTTAGTGTTAAAAATATGATTTTTAAGATTTTTCTTATAATTTTATTATCTCAAAAATATATAAAAATTGATTTAATACAAAATACATTTAATAATAAGATTTAATTTAATAAAAATTTAACTTAATTGGTTTATAATATGTTTAAGTATTTATTTAAATTTATATTAATATTTTAAAAATGGATTTTATAACTTTAATAATAAAGGTTGGGAAGAGAAATTAATGTTGACTTCGAATTTAAATTGGTTAACAATTGAATTTAAATAAGAATTTATTTGAACTTATTGATTTTGAGATTTTGAAAAATATGATTTATAACTTGATTTGACAAAAAGTGATTAAATGAATATTCTTAATTTTAAATTAAATTGAGATCGAACATTTATGATTGATTTAAAAATATAAATTAGGATTTTTATAAATTGTTATTAAAATGATTAAGTGAATACTTTCCAATTTGAATAAAATTAGAGTTAAATGTTGAAATATAAAAAAAAAATATTGTAAATGTTGGAATATTTAAACTTGAATCTTATTGGAATTGAAGTGATAGTTCAAACTTGGATTTGAAATCGATATAAATTGAAATGGTTTATTGAGAATTTGAATTGGATCTTTGACCTTTAAATTGAAATGGTTAAACTTGAGATTTAAATTGAATTTTTGGAATTTGAGATGATTTGAATTGACTCGCGAAATTGGAGGAAACTAATTTTATTATATAAAGTCTTTTAATGTATATAAACTATTTTTAATTTATAACTATTTTAATATACATACTATTTGCAATATCTAAACGGTTTAAGTCGAAAGTGTTATGATTTCCAAAGTGTTACGATTTCAAAGTGTTATGATTTCCAAAAGTGTTATGATTTCCAAAGTGTTATGATTTCGAAAGGGTTATAATTTTGAAAGTGTTAAGATTCTGGAAATGAATATTATTTAAAGTGAATAATGATATCTAATATACATGGTTTTGAAATGAATATGATATATTGATATGAAGTATGAATTATTTGAAATAAATGACCACGGTGTGAAATAAGTGTTTGGTTGTTAAAGAGACCGAGATCGGATATTGTCATACTCTCTACCAATACCGAAAACCACTTTAACAACTGTGTACGTGGTGGAGATTTCAGAACGAAGTAGGATGGTTGGTGGCGATTCTATATGAGGTATTAGCGCAGCCCTGACTCCCATGAGTCAGCTTGATGTGGCTAAAACAGGAGCCACGCCGGGCCAAGTGAGGTAATTCCTCCCGATCGGGCACATTCCTTCGATGCCATTCTATTACTTTGTGGTTTGATTGGGTGCACCTTTGATTTGGGAGTGTGTCACGAGTTGGGCGGTAGTAGCTGCTATGCGTTACCACTAGTCCGGATACGCAAACGGTATATATACCCTGGCATTGCCTCGAGTGCCTTGTCGCATGCCCTATCGCGCCTTCTACGAGTTTGTTTTGTACCGTACCTATGTGGTGTCCTCTGTGTAAACCACCGGTTTGGTGGAGCGTACGACATTGTATAGACTACAGGAATATATAAAATGAGTTAAGGGGGATATGGGTAACGCCTTAATGCTATTTTAATACTTTTACTTTACCATAGACATATTATAATAGCGTATATTACTACATAGTTGGTAGTTCCACGGATCCTTAGAGGATGGAAATCCCAAACATCCTTTAAGTTACTTGTATTTCAGTTGACATTTCACTTGAGTTGAATTTATTAGTATAAGAATGTTAATCCTGACTCGAATGTTTTGTATTTTGCTTTATACTCGGGTCAGACTGAGTGTCACAGCATTTGAGACTCGCCTTTGGAGATTGGAGCTTTTCTTGAAGATCTATCTTATCTATTCAGCTTTTCCAGTTGATTTGTTCAGAAATGTCACCTGTTTGTATTCGAGACTTCATAGTATTTGAGATATTTTGTTGTATTTTATTTCAAACTCCTATGTTTATATAGTAGCTTCATGAACTATTATTTATCTATTCCGCTGCTTGTTGTTGTAATACTCTGTGTCTGTGATTCTGTGATTGATTTATTTAATGTATATGCTGAGTTTTGCCAAATATAAATTAACAATCTGTTGTTTTGAGCAATTCAAGTCTGACATGTGCGGATGTGAATTGTTCAAAATACCGGGTCGTTATAGTTCGTATCGGAGCTCTGGTTTAGGCAAAACCTAGCATATAGAGTAAATTTAATTACAGAATCACCTTCGTTCGAGCTTGAATTTCTCCCCTTTGATTCGGATTTCCTTTGAATTTTGGAACTTTCCCCTTCGTTCTGAAAATTCATTCTTGTCTTCTCCTGTTCGTGTTCTTTTGATACTGGAGCATCCTATAGCTCCAACCTCAACTGTCAACTTCATCCTTTGTGTGACTAATCCCATCGGCGGTCCCGCCAACCTAAATATGATCTGTAAAGGGGTGAAACTCCTGTACAACCAGTGTCGATCCACCGGAAATTTCTACGTCCTCAGTTTAGATGCTATTATTTCTTGCAAAGCCCGAACTGTCTCTAGTAGTCGATCGGGTTAATTCCCTTGTAATCTTGACTCCACTCCGATAATCAGAGATTATCCTGATATTGGGTGAAGTCACTTCTCTTCCCTTTAAGCGGGAAATTGAATTTCCGCATCGATCTTATTCCTGGAATCTCGGTTGACCCGATTAAGTTCACCGCGATAAAAAAAAGTCTATCCATCTTCCCTCTTTTGTAATTTAATTATCTTATCGCTCTTTCGAGCCTATCTTCCTAGTTAACAAATTTCCTTGATTAGGGTCCATCTAATTTGAATCTCTATCCTTGTTGAAACCCATTTTTTGAATCATCGTGTGAGGGAGTGTATTTGTTATTACTATAAAATGTTTTATATTGTGTTGTTTGAGTTGTTAGGTTTGAATTTTGGGTTTTGATCGATTCGCCTAGCTAACGCTATCGATAGGAATTCCAAAACACTTGAACAGAGCAAACTGACACAACATTGTTTTCGAATGAAATAATTTTATGTATGGTTATATTATATATATATATATATAAGTATTATTTTCTAAAATTAGGTAGTTAATTAAATTGGTTGTTTGGAATGATAGTACTAGATTATTATTTATTATTTTGTCAACACTACTAAATCATTTCTATTATTGTATGAGATAAGGAGATGAAATTTTATAAAAATGGTTTATAAATCTGGTTTGCAAATGAAATGAATTTAAATTAAGGAATTTGAGAATTTGATTTTCGGTGTATTTCTAAATTTGGTTTTTGAAGTTTGAAAAAATAAATATATTATTTGAAAGTATTTTCGAATGGAAAATTGTTTCCATAGAAATTTTAAAAGAAGTGAGTCAGTACTATCATATTTGTCACTGGAAAATAATTTCGGTGATGACTACAGCATCATTGACATTCATTTTCGAGTCTCAAAGTGCAGAGACCACGTAGCATCTTTGCTACACTTTTGTTTTAGAAAATAGAGTTGATTTGAATTTCTTGAATATGATTTGATTTACAATATATATATATATGTATATATATATATATATTTATTTATTTATTCCAAAATGGAAGGAAGTGAAACTGGAAATTTAATTCATAAATTCTATGTTAAGTTAGGGTTTTCAATTATTGAAATGAATCAATTTTTTTGTTGAAATATTTGAAGTGCTTAAAAATTAAAATTGGAATTTTAACAGCTTAAAGCAGTTGAAATGAGATAAAAATTTATTTGTATAATAATCAATTGCATTCGAATATATATAACTTACCTAAAATATTCTAAAAGTTAAAATGTTAGGGTGAATATATAATTGAAGGTTATACAAGAGAAAAACTTAAGTAACAAATTATTTAAATTAAAATGGCTTAATAGAAGTGTTGTAAATAATGGGTAAATTGTATAGTGACACACAGAAACATTAATATAACTTACCTAGAATAGTTAAATGTTAATGAGAATATGTAATTGGATAATATAATGTAAACACAAAGAATAAGATGTCAAAAATATGAATCTTGATAAGGAAATTTATAAATGAAAATTGAGTGGTTATAATAAATATTTATACACTTAGTCTATGTGGAAATATATTGAATAATAATTAGAGGATTCTATAAATATGAATATAGGAATAGTTGAAATTGAAATTTTAGTGGAATCAACTCAACTGAAGATAAATAGATTTAATAAATGAGTTAAATCAAATAAATTTTTGTTTTGAAAGAAATTTTTGTAGCAAATATTAATAAATTGAAACAAATAAAATTGAATGAAAATAGTTTGAATTGAAAATCAACAAAATATAAATATAAATGAATATTATTGATTTAATAAAATGGATTAAACCAAATTGTTGAATATTAATTTACTTAAATTGAAATTTTATGGTTTTGAATTTATTGTTGTAATTTTGCATTTCAATCTATCTTCTCTTTCTGGTTGTTTCTATTCTCCGATCTCCTTCCTTTTCGGGGACGGAAAGTTTTGAGTGGGGGAGAGTGTAACGACCTGGAAATTTTAACGGTTTTAATAACGTAATTAACTGAATTTTTGTGAAATTTTAAATGATTGAATTTGGAAATGAAAATTTGATATTTGGAATACGTCTAATTAAGCATAGCAAATGACAGATTCTCACCGATAAATATGAAAGTTAGTTCTATTGTGTAAATTTCAATTTAAATCAGTTAAAATTGATGTAAATAATATATTTTTGAACTCCGAATATTTTTACATAATCAAAATGTAAACCATTTTCTGAGTGAGACGCCATAATTCGTTTTGTCAAATTTGGAATTCTCTAGCCCCGTTTATCTTAATTTCAGCGCTTTAGCAGCATTTTCGGTACCGAACATCGACTTTTGATAGGATGATCGTATCGCTGATATCTATGTACCGTTCTGTTCGTCTCGTCATGCTGATCTCCGCAGTATATTCATTTGTGTGTTTTGGAGTCCGGCACGCGGCGAAGTCCGTGAAACGGTTAACCGTATCGGTATCCGTTTGGAGCCTTTGGTTTCCCGTGTCCATTCAAATTTCCCAACGGTGGAAATTCAAACGGTCATTCCTTTTATTATTCCCTGGATTCTCGTGCTTGACTTTACCGTTCCCATTGCGTTGTATTTATAGTGGTACGTTTCTTTATCTGTTGCCTCTCTCTCTCTCCCTTATTTCTGTTTATACTTTTTGAAAGAAAGGTGTATATTATTATATGTATATAAAGTCATAATTGTGGCAAGCTCAAGCTTTTTTTTATATTCGAATCATCTCCTCTTCACGGCCGATCAACCCCATCACCAATGGCTGCATGCACCCGACCCCATTTCCTTGCAATTGCTCCACCAGCCGAAGCCACCATCTCCTCCACCTCGAACAACACCCATGCTGATTCCACTCGACCCATATGACCAGCGAATCCCATCCCTCTATCCTCCACCACCCGCATCGTGTTTCTTCGTCCATCAGCCTAACAATCTCCACATCCTCCCACTTCCCCCTCACCGAACAACAATCGAGCCTCAAGCCCGAGCCTCTGACCATCGCCAGCCACCTACCCATTGCAGCCCATCATGCAACAACCACTCTTCCTCCCAGGCCACATCCTTTTGACACTCGCCACCCTATCCCTTCATCTCAGGCCACGTCACCGATGGCCGACCACAACTAGCCATCATCTCTGCCCTCCTTCCGAAGCCCACAGACCTGAGCACGCAGCCGCATGCTTCCAGAGCCTCCGACCAAACCACCGTCACTGCAGCCTCATCAGCTCTCAACAACCTTTCCTTCTCGACCTCCATCGCGGCAGTCACCCCTGGCCATTGCAACAGCACCACTTTTGCTCTCTTCACCTCTTTCATATATATAAAGGTATATATATGTTAGTATTATATAATATGTGTAAAGTATGTAAGCATAGTCGTATGTATATATGTATATGATGTGTTGAAAAGCAATATACATATTTGTTATTAAATATTGATTTAAAGTGTATGTATATTGTTTTATACCCTACTGTTTTTAGATATTGTTTTAAATATATATTACATGTATAGATATTATATATATATATATATATTACAAACCCTTGTTCTATGTTCAATTTGATTATTATATATGTTTATACCTATATATATATTTACAGTATATACGTTACAGTAGTACATATATATATGTTATATAGTATTTTATAATATGTTTGATGCTATACAATATAATTTGTTATAAAGTTTTAGTCGGCTGTTCTATTCAGAGAAATGAGTATTATATAAATATAGTTATAAGTTATTTATATATATTAGCTGTTAGTATTGTATGAGTTACACCTGATTTGTTGGGCCACGTATATATATGTATGTTTATATAAGTAATACAAATCAGTTTGTTATATATGAATTTGTATGAGTTATAGATATATGAATGATTTAATAAGCAGTTACTTTTATTTTATTCTGAAGCTCGTATATATGTATATCAGGTACTTATATATATATTTTAGTTCAGTAAATCATGGTGATAGTTTATGATGTCCTGTTTTATATATATATGTTTGATTTTAAAATATATGTGTTTAAATTTGAGCAATGATTGTGTAATATAATATATATAGATTTCGTTAATATATTATGTTTAAATATATATATATATATAATATGAAAATTTTATTTTTTAAATGTGTATTTCTAAATTTAATTTTTGTTTTATATAATATATTTCGTTTCCGTTATATCAAGCCAATTTGATTTGTTCTCATCAATTCCTATTTATCAGCTTTGTCCATCAAATTCATGTTCGTCGTGTTGTGTTTTGGAATCTGTGCTTGGATTCGTAGCTCAATTTCATTGTAAAATTTTTCTAACCTCGAAAAGGTGAGCAATCACTTACGATTAACATTCTTATATTTAATAAATTTAATTCACATTGAAATGACAATTGAAATATGCTGTTAAATTTGAACTGATAATTATTTAATTGTTATATATGATATGCCATTATCTGTAATTATTCACCTATGACATCTGACACCATAATCTATTATTTATATTATAATTAAATTTGTTACTGATGATATATGCATGTTGTTGATATGTTATATTATTATCATAATTGTTCCCACTCTGCAAGTTCCCTGTTAGTTTAGAATTCCCTATGGGTTGAAATGATACATACCCAAACGATCTTCTAGAATAAGGGAAAATCGTTGTGGGTTGAAATGATAAACCCAAGCGATTTTCATTGATTTTAAATTTTGGGATTGAGGGTTGAAATGATATATACCCGTAGATATTTAAATTGCGGATTGAAATGATAAATATCCGCATCACTTGACCATAGGATAGAAAATTATATACGGACACCGTTGGTCTATATTTTGAAAAATGATTTCCAAAGTTTTGAAAGGAAATATATGGTTTTAATAAATATTGATTTTAAAATATAATATATATAGGCTATTTTTATATATGTGTAAAATCTAGATTTTAAAATAATATGTTTTGGAAATTTTATGTATAAGTTAGTTTTGAAAATATGATTCTTAAGATTTTTCTTATAATTTTATTATCTCAAAAATATATAAAAATTGATTTAATACAAAATACATTTAATAATAAGATTTAATTTAATAAAAATTTAACTTAATTGGTTTATAATATGTTTAAGTATTTATTTAAATTTATATTAATATTTTATAAATGGATTTTATAACTTTAATAATAAAGGTTGGGAAGAGAAATTAATGTTGACTTTGAATTTAAATTGGTTAACAATTGAATTTAAATAAGAATTTATTTGAACTTATTGATTTTGAGATTTTGAAAAATATGATTTATAACTTGATTTGACAAAAAGTGATTAAATGAATATTCTTAATTTTAAATAAAATTGAGATCGAACATTTATGATTGATTTAAAAATATAAATTGGGATTTTAATAAATTGTTATTAAAATGATTAAGTGAATACTTTCCAATTTGTATAAAATTAGAGTTAAATGTTGAAATATAAAAAAAAATTATATTGTAAATGTTGGAATATTTAAACTTGAATCTTATTGGAATTGAAGTGATAGTTCAAACTTGGATTTGAAATCGATATAAATTGAAATGGTTTATTGAGAATTTGAATTGGATCTTTGACCTTTAAATTGAAATGGTTAAACGGGAATTGATTTAAATTGAATTTTTGAATTTAAGATGATTTGAATTGACTCGCGAAATTGGAGGAAACTAATTTTATTATATAAAGTCTTTTAATATATATAAACTATTTTTAATTTATAACTATTTTAATATACATACTATTTGCAATATCTAAACGGTTTAAGTCGAAAGTGTTATGATTTCCAAAGTGTTACGATTTCAAAAGTGTTATGATTTCCAAAGTTTTACGATTTCAAAAGTGTTATGATTTCCAAAGTGTTATGATTTCAAAAGGGTTATAATTTTGAAAGTGTTACGATTCAGGAAATGAATATTATTTAAAGTGAATAATGATATCTAATTGACATGGTTTTGAAATGAATATGATATATTGATATGAAGTATGAATTATTTGAAATAAACGACCACGGTGTGAAATAAGTGTTTGGTTGTTAAAGAGACCGAGATCGGATATTGTCATACTCTCTACCAATACCGAAAACCACTTTAACAACTGTGTACGTGGTGGAGATTCCAGAACGAAGTAGGATGGTTGGTGGCGATTCTATATGGGGTATTAGCGCAGCCCTGACTCCCGTGAGTCAGCTTGATGTGGCTAAAACAGGAGCCACGTCAGGCCAAGTGAGGTAATTCCTCCCGATCGGGCACATTCCTTTGATGCCATTCTATTACTTTGTGGTTTGATTGGGTGCACCTTTGATTTGGGAGTGTGTCACGAGTTGGGCGGTAGTAGCTGCTATGCGTTGCCACCAGTCCGGATACGCAAACGGTATATCTACCCTGGCATTGCCTCGAGTGCCTTGTCGCATGCCCTATCGTGCCTTCTACGAGTTTGTTTTGTACCGTACCTATGTGGTGTCCTCTGTGTAAACCACCGGTTTGGTGGAGCTTACGACATAGACTACGGGAATATATAAAATGAGTTAAGGGGGATATGGGTAACGCCTTAATACTATTTTAATACTTTTACTTTACCATAGACATATTATAATAGCGTATATTACTACATAGTTGATAGTTCCACGGATCCTTAGAGGATGGAAATCCTAAACATCCTTTAAGTTACTTGTATTTCAGTCGACATTTCACTTGAGTTGAATTTATTAATATAAGAATGTTAATCCTGACTCGAGTGTTTTGTATTTTGCTTTATACTCTGGTCAGACTGAGTGTCACAGCATTTGAGACTCGCCTTGGGAGATTGTAGCTTTTCTTGAAGGTCTGTCTTATCTATTCAGCTTTTCAAGTTGATTTGTTCAAAAATGTCATCAGTTTGTATTCGAGACTTCATAGTATTTGAGATATTTTGTTGTAATTTATTTCAAACTCCTATGTTTATATAGTAGCTTCATGAACTATTATTTATCTATTCCGCTGCTTATTGTTGTAATACTCTGTGTCTGTGATTCTGTGATTGATTTATTTAATGTATATGCTGAGTTTTTCCAAATATAAATTAACAATCTGTTGTTTTGAGCAATTCAAGTCTGACATGTGCGGATGTGAATTGTTCGAAATACCGGGTCGTTATAGTTGGTATCGGAGCTCTGGTTTAGGTAAAACTTAGCATATAGAGTAAATTTAATTACAGAATCACCTTCGTTCGAGCTTGAATTTCTCCCCTTTGATTCGGATTTCCTTTGAATTTTGGAACATTCCCCTTCGTTCTGAAAATTCATTCTTGTCTTCTCCTGTTCGCGTTCTTTTGATACTGGAGCATCCTATAGCTCCAACCTCTACTGTCAACTTCATCCTTTGTGTGGCTAATCCCATCGGCGGTCCCACCAACCTAAATATGATCTGTAAAGGGGTGAAACTCCTTTACAACCAGCGTCGATCCACCGGAGATTTCTACGTCCTCGGTTTAGATGCTATTATTTCTTGCAAATCCCGAACTGTCTCTAGTAGTCGATCAGGTTAATTCCCTTGTAATCTTGACTCCACTCCGATAATTAGAGATTATCCTGATATTGGGTGAAGTCACTTCTCTTCCCTTTAAGCGGGAAATTGAATTTCCGCATCGATCTTATTCCTGGAATCTCGGTTGACCCGATTAAGGTCACCGCGATAAAAAAAAGTCTATCCATCTTCCCTCTTTTGTAATTTAATTATCTTATCGCTCTTTCAAGCTTGTCTTCCTAGTTAAAAATTTTCCTTGATTAGGGTCCATCTAATTTGAATCTCTATCCTTGTTGAAACCCATTTTTTGAATCATCGTGTGAGGGAGTGTATTTGTTATTACTATAAAATGTTTTATATTGTGTTGTTTGAGTTGTTAAGTTTGAATTTTAGGTTTTGATCGATTCGCCTAGCTAACGCTATCGATAGGAATTCCAAAACACTTGAACAGAGCAAACTGACACAACATTGTTTTCGAAATTGGTAAATGAAATAATTTTATGTATGGTTATATTATATATATAAGTATAATTTTCTGAAATTGGGTAGTTAATTAAATTGGTTGTTTGGAATGATAGTACTAGATTATCATTTATTATTTTATCAACACTACTAAATCATTTCTATTATTGTATGAGATAAGGAGATGAAATATTATAAAAATGGTTTATAAATCTGGTTTGCAAATGAAATGAATTTAAATTAAGGAATTTGAGAATTTGATTTCCGGTGTATTTCTAAATTTGGTTTTTGAAGTTTGAAAAAATAAATATATTATTTGAAAGTATTTTCGAATGGAAAATTGTTTCCATAGAATTTTAAAAGAAGTGACTCTGTACTATCATATTTGTCACTGGAAAATAATTTCGGTGATGACTACAGCATCATCGACATTCATTTTCGAGTCTCAAAGTGCAGAGACCACGTAGCATCTTTGCTACACTTTTGTTTTAGAAAATAGAGTTGACTTGAATTTCTTGAATATGATTTGATTTACAATATATATATATATATATATGTACATATATATATATATATATATTTATTTATTTATTCCAAAATGGTAGGAAGTGAAACCGGAAATTTAACTCATAAATTCTATGTTAAGTTAGGGTTTTCAATTATTGAAATAAATCAATTTTTTTTTTGAAATATTTGAAGTGCTTAAAAATTAAAATTGGAATTTTAACAGGTTAAAGCAGTTGAAATGAGATAAAAATTTATTTGTATAATAATCAATTGCATTCGAATATATATAACTTACCTAAAATATTCTAAAAGTTAAAATGTTAGTGTGAATATATAATTGAAGGTTATACAAGTGAAAAACTTAAGTAACAAATTATTTAAATTAAAATGGCTTAACAGAAGTGTTGTAAATAATGGGTAAATTGTATAGTGACACACAGAAACATTAATATAACTTACCTAGAATAGTTAAATGTTAATGAGAATATGTAATTGGATAATATAATGTAAACACAAAGAATAAGATGTCAAAAATATGAATCTTGATAAGGAAATTTATAAATGAAAATTGAGTGGTTATAATAAATATTTATACACTTAGTCTATGTGGAAATATATTGAATAATAATTAGAGGATTCTATAAATATGAATATAGGAATAGTTGAAATTGAAATTTTAGTGGAATCAACTCAACTGAAGATAAATAGATTTAATAAATGAGTTAAATCAAATAAATTTTTGTTTTGAAAGAAATTTTTGTAGTAAATATTGATAAATTGAAACAAATAAAATTGAATGAAAATAGCTTGAATTGAAAATCAACAAAATTTAAATATAAATGAATATTATTGATTTAATAAAATGGAATAAACCAAATTGTTGAATATTAATTTACTTAAATTGAAATTTATATGGTTTTGAATTTATTGTTGTAATTTTGCATTTCAATCTATCTTCTCTTTCTGGTTGTTTCTATTCTCCTATCTCCTTCCTTTTCGGGGACGAAAAGTTTTGAGTGGGGGAGAGTGTAACGACCTGGATATTTTAACGGTTTTAATAACGTAATTAACTGAATTTTTGTGAAATTTTAAATGATTGAATTTGGAAATGAAAATTTGATATTTGGAATACGTCTAATTAAGTATAGCAAATGACAGATTCTCACCGATAAATATGAAAGTTAGTTCTATTGTGTAAATTTCAATTTAAATCAGTTAAAATTGATGTAAATAATATATTTTTGAACTCCGAATATTTTTACATAATCAAAATGTAAACCATTTTCTGAGTGAGATGTCATAATTCGTTTTATCAAATTTGGACTTCTCTAGCCCCGTTTATCTTAATTTCAACGCTTTAGCAGCATTTTCGGTACCGAACATCGACTTTTGATAGGATGATCGTATCGCTGATATCTATGTATCATTTTGTTCGTCTCGTCGTGCTGACCTACGTAGTATATTCATTTGTGTGTTTTGGAGTCCGGCACGCGGCGAAGTCCGTGAAACGGTTAACCGTATCGGTATCCGTTTGGAGCCTTTGGTTTCCTATGTCCATTCAAATTGCCCAACGGTCAAAATTCAAACGGTCATTGCTTTTATTATTCCCTGGATTCTCGTGCTTGACTTTACCATTCCCATTGCTTTGTATTTATAATGGTACGTTTCTTTATCTGTTGCCTCTCTCTCCCTTATTTCTGTTTATACTTTTTGAAAGAAAGGTGTATATTATTATATGTATATAAAGTCATAATTGTGGCAAGCTCAAGCTTTTTTTTATATTCGAATCATCTCCTCTTCACGGCCGATCAACCCCATCACCAATGGCCGCATGCACCCGACCCCATTTCCTTGCAATTGCTCCACCAGCCGAAGCCACCATCTCCTCCACCTCGAACAACACCCATGCCGATTCCACTCGACCCATATGACCATCGAATCCCATCCCTCTATCCTCCACCACCCGCATCGTGTTTCTTCGTCCATCAGCCTAACAATCTCCACATCCTCCCACTTCCCCCTCACCGAACAACAATCGAGCCTCAAGCCCGAACCTCTGACCATCTCCAGCCACCTACCCATTGCAACCCATCACGCAACAGCCACTCTTCATCCCAGGCCACGTCCTTTTGACACTCGCCACCTTATCCCTTCATCTCAGGCCACGTCACCGATGGCCGACCACAACCAGACATTATCTCTGCCCTCCTTCCGAAGCCCACAGACCTGAGCACGCAGCTGCATGCTTCCCGAGCCTCCGACCAAACCACCGCCACTGCAGCCTCATCGGCTCTCCACAACCTTTCCCTCTCGACCTCCATCGCGGTAGTCACCCCTGGCCATTGCAACGACACCACTTTTGCTCTCTTCACCTCTTTCATATATATAAAGGTATATATATGTTAGTATTATATAATATGTGTAAAGTATGTAAGCATAGTCGTACATATATATGTATATGATGTGTTGAAAAGCAATATATATATTTGTTATTAAATATTGATTTAAAGTGTATGTATATTGTTTTATACCCTACTGTTTTTAGATATTGTTTTAAATATATATTACATGTATAGATATTTTATATATATATATTTTTTACAAACCCTTGTTCTGTGTTCAATTTGATTATTATATATGTGTATACCTATATATATATTTACAGTATATACGTTACAGTAGTACATATATATATGTTATATAGTATTTTATAATATGTTTGATGCTATACAATATAATTTGTTATAAAGTTTTAGTCGGCTGTTCTATTCAGAGAAAAGAGTATTATATAAATATAGTTATAAGTTATTTATATATATTAGCTGTTAGTATTGTATGAGTTACACCTGATTTGTTGGGCCACATATATATGTATATTTATATAAGTAATATAAATTGGTTTGTTATATATGAATTTGTATGAGTTATAGATATATGA
Organism: Allium fistulosum; assembly: GCA_030737815.1. Classification (NCBI taxonomy): domain Eukaryota; kingdom Viridiplantae; phylum Streptophyta; class Magnoliopsida; order Asparagales; family Amaryllidaceae; genus Allium; species Allium fistulosum. The sequence goes on along the minus strand of CM060903.1, from coordinate 800,365,335 downwards.
ATGATTTAATAAGCAGGTACTTTTATTTTATTCTGAAGCTCGTATATATGTATATCAGGTACTTATATATATATTTTAGTTCAGTGAATCATGGTGATAGTTTATGATGTCCTGTTATATATATATATGTTTGATTTTAAAATATATGTGTTTAAATTTGAGCAATGGTTGTGTAATATAATATATATAGATTTCGTTAATATATTATGTTTAAATAAATATATATATATATATAATATGAAAATTTTATTTTTAAAATGTGTATTTCTAAATTTAATTTTTGTTTTATATAATATATTTCGTTTCCGTTATATCAAGCCAATTTGATTTGTTCTCATCAATTCCTATTTATCAGCTTATTTGTCCGTCAAATTCATGTTCGTCGTGCTGTGTTTTGGAATTTGTGCTTCGATTCGTAGCTCAATTTCATTGTCAAATTTCTCTAACCTCGAAAAGGTGAGCAATCACTTACGATTAACATTCTTATATTTAATAAATTTAATTCACATTGAAATGACAATTGAAATATGCTGTTAAATTTGAACTTTTAATTATTTAATTATTATATATGATATGCCATTATCTGTAATTATTCACCTATGACATCTGACACCATAATCTATTATTTATATTATAATTAAATTTGTTGCTGATGATATATGCATGTTGTTGATATGTTATATTATTATCATAATTGTTCCCACTCTGCAAGTTCCCTGTTAGTTTAGAATTCCCTATGGGTTGAAATGATACATACCCGAACGATCTTCTAGAATAAGGGAAAATCGTTGTGGGTTGAAATGATAAACCCAAGTGGTTTTCATTGATTTTAAATTTTGGGATTGAGGGTTGAAATGATATATACCCGTAGATATTTAAATTGCGGATTGAAATGATAAATATCCACATCACTTGACCATAGGATAGAAAATTATATACGGACACCGTTGGTCTATATTTTGAAAAATGATTTCCAAAGTTTTGAAAGGAAATATATGGTTTTAATAAATATTGATTTTAAAATATAATATATATATATATAGGTTATTTTTATATATGTATAAAATCTAGATTTTAAAATAATATGTTTTGGAAATTTTATGTATAAGTTAGTTTTGAAAATATGATTCTTAAGATTTTTCTTATAATTTTATTATTTCAAAAATATATAAAAATTGATTTAATACAAAATACATTTAATAATAAGATTTAATTTAATAAAAATTTAACTTAATTGGTTTATAATATGTTTAATTATTTATTTAAATTTATATTAATATTTTAAAAATGGATTTTATAACTTTAATAATAAAGGTTGGGAAGAGAAATTAATGTTGACTTGGAATTTAAATTGGTTAATAATTGAATTTAAATAAGAATTTATTTGAACTTATTGATTTTGAGATTTTGACAAATATAATTTATAACTTGATTTGACAAAAAGTGAGTAAATGAATATTCTCAATTTTAAATAAATTTGAGATCGAACATTTAAGATTGATTTAAAATTATAAATTGGGATTTTAATAAATTGTTATTAAAATAATTAAGTGAATACTTTCCAATTTGAACAAAATTAGAGTTAAATGTTGAAATATAAAAAAAATTATATTGTAAATGTTGGAATATTTAAACTTGAATCTTATTGGAATTGAAGTGATAGTTCAAACTTGGATTTGAAATTGATATAAATTGAAATGGTTTATTGAGAATTTGAATTGGATCTTTGATCTTTAAATTGAAATGGTTAAACTGGAATTGATTTAAATTGAATTTTTGGAATTTAAGATGATTTGAATTGACTCACGAAATTGGAGGAAACTAATTTTATTATATAAAGTCTTTTAATATATATAAACTATTTTTAATTTATAACTATTTTAATATATATACTATTTGCAATATCTAAACGGTTTAAGTCGAAAGTATTATGATCTCCAAAGTGTGATGATTTCAAAAGTGTTACGATTTCAAAAGTGTTATGATTTCAATAGTGCTATGATTTCCAAAGTGTTATGATTTCGAAAGGGTTATAATCTTGAAAGTGTTACGATTCTGGAAATGTGTATTATTTAAAGTGAATAATGATATCTAATTGATATGGTTTTGAAATGAATATGATATATTGATATGAAGTATGAATTATTTGAAATAAATGACCACGGTGTGAAATAAGCGTTTGGTTGTTAAAGAGATCGGGATCAGATATTGTCATACTCTCTGCCAATATTGAAAACCACATTAACAACTGTGTACGTGGTGGAGATTCCAGAACGAAGTAGGATGGTTGGTGGCGATTCTATATGAGGTATTAGCGCAATCCTGACTCCTCTTGATGTGGCTAAAATAGGAGCCATGCCGGGCCAAGTGAGGTCATTCCTCCGATCGGGCACATTCCTTTGATGCCATTCTATTACTTTGTGATTTGATTGGGTGCACCTTTGATTTGGGAGTGTGTCACGAGGTGGACGGTAGTAGCTGCTATGCGTTACCACCAGTCCGGATACGCAAACGGTATATCTACCCTGGCATTGCCTCGAGTGCCTTGTTGCATGCCCTATCGCGCCTTCTACGAGTTTGTTTTTTACCGTACGTATGTGGTGTCCTCTATGTAAACCACCGGTTTGGTGGAGCATACGACATTGTATAGACTACGGGAATATATAAAATGTGTTAAGGGGGATATGGGTAACGCCTTAACGCTATTTTAATACTTTTACTTTACCATAGACCTATTATAATAGCGTATATTACTACATAGTTGATAGTTCCACGGATCCTTAGAGGATGGAAATCCCAAACATCCTTTAAGTTACTTGTATTTCAGTCGACATTTCACTTGAGTTGAATTTATTAATATAAGAATGTTAATCCTGACTCGAGTGTTTTGTATTTTGCTTTATACTCTGGTCAGACTGAGTGTCACAGCATTTGAGACTCGCCTTTGGAAGTTGGAGCTTTTCTTGAAGATCTGTCTTATCTATTCAGCTTTTCCAGTTGATTTGTTTAGAAATGTCATCTGTTTGTATTCGAGACTTCATAGTATTTGAGATATTTTGTTGTATTTTATTTCAAACTCTGATGTTTATATAGTAACTTCATGAACTATTATTTATCTATTCCACTGCTTATTGTTGTAATACTCTGTGTCTGTGATTCTATGATTGATTTATTTACTGTATATGCTGAGTTTTGCCAAATATAAATTAACAATCTGTTGTTTTGAGCAATTCAAGTCTGACATGTGCGGATGTGAATGGTTTGAAATACCGGGTCGTTACACTTGTTCAACGACTTTATCATTACGCGTAGCACTTTCAAATGATAAGTTCACATGATCACTGAAATAATGAGAAAAAAAGAATGAAGCTTCTTCTTCGATATATGATTTGCAAATTGAACCTTCAATTCGAGCTTTTTGTCTCACTTTTTTCTTTAAATGATTTATGCACCTAATAGAAAATATTTCAATTCAAAAATAACTTAGATATATGTAATTAAAATAATATTTACCATACTCGATATTAATACCTTACCTCTCGAATGGATACATCCATCCATATTGCACAGGACCTCGAAGACGTGCTTCATGTGGAAGATGAACGGGTAAATTCTCCATTACATTAAAGAAACCTGTGGGAAATATTTTCTCCAATTTGCAGAGCAGTACAGGATTTCTTCAACTTTACGTAGACGATCAACTTTTAACGTAGTTGAACAAAGCTACTTATAAAACAAACTAAGTTCCGTTACAACCTTCCAAACTTTTCCGGGCAACAATTCTCTGAAAGCGACGGGCAATAAATTTTCCATCATTATATGAAAATCATTCATTTTCATCCCACTTAGTCTTCCGTTCTTATAGTCGACACATCTACGAAGATTAGAGAAAATCCCCTTGGGAAATCGTAATCCTTCCACCCATTTTAATGGTACTTTAAATTGGTTGTTGTCTAACTCATAGCATGCTTTGGGTTTTTTAGTGTCATTTGGCTTGATATAAAGCTCGAGACGGTTACAAATTTCTTCTATATCACGTCTTGATTTCAAATCGTCCTTAGTCTTGCCCTTAACATTCAAAACTGTATTAAACAGATTATCAAATACGTTTTTCTCTTTATGCATCACGTCAATGTTATTACGGATTAGGAGATTTTTTCAATAAGGCAACTTCCAAAATCTACTTTGTTTGCACCAATTATGAATCGTCGATTTACCTTGAATTTTAATTTGTTTTCCGGTTTCATGTATTTTTGGATAATCCTTTACAACTTCATATATATCTTCGCTTGACCAAATTATTGGTGGTCGCAAGTCTCATGTCTATTAGCTGTGAAGTTTTTTTATCTCTTCTAAAAAGATGATTAATACGGAGAAAACACCGATAACAATCAAACCATGAAATTTTCTTCTCATTTGATAAAGAAAATGCTCGTGTTTCTTCTATACAATAAGGACACGCTAAACGACCGACCGTACTCCAATTCAAAAGTATTACATATGCAGGAAAATCGCTAATAGTCCACAACAAAGAAGCAAACATCCGAAATATTTTTTGATATGTCGTATGTTTCAACTCCTTCGTACCACAATGTTTTCAACTCTTCGATTAACGGTTGTAAGTAAACATCGATTCCCTGTGTCGGATCTTCTGGGCCTGGGATGATAATTGTGAGAAACATATATGGAGTTTTCATACACATCCACGGAGGTAAATTGTAAGGTGTAACGATTATAGGCCAAGATGAATATTTAGAACCAAACTGGGAAAACGGTGAAAATCCATCCGTACATAAACCAAGCCTGACGTTACAGCTCTCAGCTGCGAAAGCAGGATATTTCTTATCAAAATGCTTCCATGCTTCTCCATCAGCTGGGTGTGTTAACGTACATTCTTCCTGTGTTCTCACATTGTGCCATCTCATATGATGCGCTGTTACAGATGATGCATGTAACCTTTGAAGTATAGGAGTGATAGGTAAGTAATGCATATGCTTGTATGGAACTCCTTTTCTCTTCTTTTTTTTGGTTTGTATCTTTCCTGGTTACATATTCTGCAATTCCTAAGATTGATATATTCTTTCCAAAACAACATGCAACCATTTAAACAAGTATCTATTTTTTGATACGGCAAACCGAAAGCAGACATAAGTTTTTTTTACTTCATAATGATTTTCGCACATTAAATTATCGGATGACATATGTCGTTTAGCAGCTTGTACAACAGCTGTAAATCCGGCTTCTATGAGGTTGTATTTTGATTTTATCACAATGTACTCTGCAGTTACTGATAATTGAGTGCCGCTTGTACAACCATTCCATAAGGGTTTCTTAGCAGCATCCAATAAATCATATATTTTTTCGCTCCAACAGTTGGTCCCTCTTCCATGTTAACATCGTCATTATCAATTTCAACGGTAGGGAACATTGATCGCACTGCATCTTCAACCATATGTTCTATGAGATTCGTCGTACTAATTTCATCACTAACCTCCTCCTCTGACTGTTCTTGACTAGGTGCTACAATTTCTCCATGACGAGCCCACACCAAATAATTCAACACGAAATCGTATTGGCGCAAATGAACTCTAACCATATCCGGTATCAAATGCTTCAAAGTTTGCACCTACTACATGGACAACGAATTTCTTCGTCGTTTCCATTATTACTTAAAGCGAATTCAATAAACACATGTACCCTATTACAAAAATGTTCACTTATTGAGCCTCCTATTTCCCTTCGTTGTTCATACATCCAACTCCGATCAATAAAATAATTGATCATTTTTTCTACTTTAAAACCTATGATAGAAATTAAAATTAGTAATAATCATTTAATTTTATGGATTGACATTTTATTTTTTAATTAAAAAGTATCTATTTATAATGTTATTGAATTTGCTAATTTGCGCCTTTTTGCGTCTTCTTGCACCTTTTTGCGCATTGAAATTGCTTTTGCGCTTTCTTATGCCTTGAATTGGTTTTGCGCCTTGAAATGAATATAATATTAAATTTTTAGCTTCTATATTATTTTTTGCTTTGATGGTCGGTCATTCTACTTCCCGTTATAAACACAGTAGTAATTATATTTCATAAATCAATTCATTTTAAACGATTTCACAAAAATTCGACAGCACTTCCCCCGTGTTCCCTGTATCGTACACAAATGCGTGTACACAAGGAACAAAAAGGAAATGCTGTCGAAATTTTGTGAACCATTTAAAATGAAATGATTTACGAAATGTAATTACTTTATAGTGTTTGTAACTTGTTCAATACATGGACAAATCCAACAAATATTATATCAGATGAATATGAATGTCCGTTTTGTAATAAAAACGAATATTCATATAACGATCATATACAATACTTGTTAGACGGGGCTAAAAACTCTCTGAGGGATTTATAAAAAATAAAACACATTATGCACGTCTAATTTGTTTATAGATTATCAATATTAGCGTTATATATCAATATTATGCACGATTAGTTAATTATACAACATATATTAGCATTTGTACAATAGTTTATTTGAATTTTACTGTTTTATTAGATATATACTATATTATATGATTTTTACTATTTCGAAAATATATATTATTCATGTCTTCAAATTTAACGAATTACGTATATAGTATTATATTTTATTTAAAATAATATTAAACTATAATATACACTAGTTTATATCATGCCACACAATATTTTATCAAACTTGATTTTATATAAACGATTAAGGGTTTAACTATGATTAATATATTTTAATTATCGTTTTCGAAATTTTACAAACCATAAACACAATCATTCACATCAATCCTAACTAACCAAATGCTAGCTCAAATGCGCATATACACTAAATAATCAACGTATATATCACTAATTGGTTAATGTAAATAAACTAATCAAATTATTAATTAGAGTTTAGGGTTTAGGAAATTACTAAATATGGTTTAGGGTTTAGGGTTTGTGTAAATAAACTAATCAAATTACTAATTAGTTAATGTAAATAAACAATCAATCAGGTCAACTAGAATTACAATTTAATCCTAAATTAACAAATCAAAATCAATTAGGGTTTAGGAAAAACCTGATTTGGAGATGGATGGAGAGGCTAGAGTTGTTGGGAGTAATGGTTGATGATGTTGGAGATGCTCCGGAAGACGTGGAGGGCTGGCTGTCGCGGGGAGGAGGTGGGGGGGGTTAGGAATTTTGATTGATTTGAGTGAAAGGGAGATAATGAAGCAACTCTCGGTCAATCTGGCCTTTAAACACGTTTATTTTCGACGGCTGTCGACGGCCGCTTACGGCTGTATTTGTGTCGGTTATCGACGGCCTGTAACGGTTATTGTATTTTAATTACATAAATGACACGAAGATGATGGACCGTCGCTGGCTGTCGGAAGTGTGTTGTCGCTATGACAGCCTTTCCCTTCCACCTCGTTTTTATGCATTGATTGTTTATTTAGTCATCTCATCCTGTCTAACGTTTATATTTATCAACCATATTTCTTACAAAAGTTTACTTAATACCGAATAATATTAAAGCTGTCATTTCCTGATTAGATTAATGGCCTTTTAGATCAAAAGTTCTGTTGAAGAATCATAAATTGAATTTGCCTTCTAAGTAACTTAACCACTAAATTATTGTTCTCTAAAGTTGGGGTTTATTAACAGTAAAAATTCATGCTCTTAAGCTCAAAGCAAGGGAAATTTATGTAGCACAACAAATATAAATACAATACCAGATCCAACAACTCCAGTCATAGTTTCTAAAGTAAAATCATATGGATTCGACTTCTTTAATTCTAAGAAAACAGATGTCTAAACACACGCAACTTGCAACTCTTTCAGCTAAAACCTTCGAAACTTTTACCTGCAACCATACATCTAGGATTCTTCTTCCACTCTCCTTTACTTTTCCATTGAGCGCACATTGTATTTTCATCTATCCTTATTCTTACTTAAAAGATTTGACATGAATCCATTTTGTAGCCGACCATTTTTCCCCTTCCATCACAGGACAACTTCCATGCACGCTTGCAGGATCAGGTGTACCATCAATTGTAAGGCTAAAGAATAACAATGCATCGCCTTTGCAAGGTTTTACTGCACATGCAACTAAAAGTTAATAATTCTTGATCGTAGCAGCACGCAAATTATGTATAACAACACAAAAGGAAATAAAAAGTCAACCTGCAAATCCTAGATTTCCACAATCCGACGAAGAATGGTTATTTTTTGGTTTCTAAAAAAGAAACGGCAACAATTAGAAACTTATTTGTGTGTTGATTATTATAGTTTCAAGAGAAATATTTGTCTATACTTTTACATATGGGAAAACAGTTTCTCCTCCCTTTGTAACATTCGACAGATACATAAGTACAGTTGCAGTTCGTTGGCCTCCTCTTTCTATACTGAGATCGAAAAAGTAGTCGGGATGTGGCTCATACTTTTGATCCTTTTGATAACGAAGGATTTGGATGGCTTCACCATTTTCTGATAAGTTCAGAAAATTATGATTTTGCTTTGCAAAGCATTACTGTAGATACAAATTATACAAAATGGGAGTTAATATAATAAGCTACCAATGGGGAGAAAGGTCCACGCAGCAATCCTTTGTTCAATTCTTGACACGGTTTCATCCTTCAAAGTAGACAAAAAGTTAATTAATTAAAAAGCTTCATCATTATATAACGTCAGAATGTATATGTTTGTCTAAATTGTTCAATATCATAGCCTTTTTACTTGATAGATCAAGTGTGCTACTGAGGGCGAATCGATTTACACTTACTTTTAATAAGTCTAAAAAATACCGTTAAATATCACTTTTGTACTTCTTGATACTAAAATAGATGGAGCTACCATATTTTAAGCAGTATGAAAATTTTCTACCGAACGACGACTTATTGCTGGGTAAAGTTATTTCTTACGGTTATATGATGCCACATGATGTTTTAAACATTATATACAATCAATTTTGACGGTAATTTATCGTCAGTTGACCAAAAAATGGTCTTAATAAGAACAAACCTTAAAAATAAGTTGCTCTTAGCATTACTTTGGATTAAATTGTAAATCTCTCTTAAATTTTAATAATATTCAGTTTCAATAATGTAGTGAATAAAATGTAATAAATTAATCCATACTAGCTGATTTTGGTCGAGGAACATGCCAGAACTAGTCCTAGAGTCACTCAGAACACTCTCTCCAGATTCATCATCTGCGACCATCGTTACATCCAGCTTATCATTTGCCTACATTTAAAAATTTAGTAAACAAAAGCTTTGGTTACAAAACCTTAGCAATGATACGTTTAGCTAGCAAATCTCGTCTTACCAACAAAATAAGATGGTCACATTCTTCATCAGAAAGAAACCCCTTGTACAGAAATGCCCTACATTGAAATCCCAGTACAGAATATCGTTCATCACCATCGAATGAAACCAAAAAAAAAAAAAAAAAAAACCAACTTTTAAATGATTTTTTTCGCTGTAAGGATGTTTGATTGAATGACTTTTGCAACCAAATCATCTTGGAACAACAATCATATATCATTTAAATAGACTTAAGTTTTATTTTTATTTTCTAAAAATATGAAAATACAGGTTAAAATGAATCACAGATTCATAATCCATAAACATTTTGGTGAAATGAAATACATACCTTGGTTTCCACAAAAGTTGAGTGACTCGACTTGGATCAATATGAGAACCATTTGATGCAAATAGAAGTAAAAAGAGGGAAAGAAGGAAAAGAACACTCATTTTTGTTTTAATGACAGAAAGTAATGCATTTACTGTTTTTTGATATGTATTATATATATGCACACATACATATGCATAATGAACAAAAATTAGGTGCAATGGATTTATTGATTTGGATAGAGTCTAACTAATTAATTTCTAGAAAATCTTGTGGATTAGGTGCTACCATTTAAACATGGTGATAATATAATTTATGGTCCTGATAAAAGGGTTTTATACTTGGTGAATGAACAGAAGGGATGTATACCATCCTCTAATTTATAAAATACTTAAATAAGTTTGGAATATTTATGATTCGTATATTATTTCTTTTATCTCTCACTTTTCAAACAAATGTATTCAAACATAAATTTACCTCAAAAAATTACTGTCTTACAAAACTTAATTGACAAAGTTTTTATTTATTTATTTATTTATTTATTTTTGGTTTAAAGTTAACTATACGCGCAGGGCCGGCTCCAGGGCTAGGCGGAGCAGGCGGCCACCTAGGGCAACCCTCCTCGAAGGGGGCAACAATCAAAGAAGAGCATGTTAGAGGTGAGTATTAATTTGTAAACAAATATGTGTTGATGACTATTGATTTGCAAAGAGTCATTAGTTTGGTTGGTTGTATGCTTGGGCCTCCTCCATGAGGTTACAACTTCAATTCCTACAGTTGAATTTATTTTTCCCCACTCCCATCTGTTTTCTATTCTCTGCCTAGGGCACCCTATATCGTAGAACCGGCCTTATATACGCTAACGACCGATAAACCAAGAAATATAAATATAAATTTTAAGTTTAACATATATTTTTTTCAATCCAATTGATCATAAAAGTGTTAAATATAAACAAATATGGCGATAATAAATAGTTTTGAGCGGTTAATAAACATTAAATGTATATAATATAAACTATTAACTTGATAAAACAACAAATAAATATATTTTATTATACTAAAATACACACAATTTGTACTATAATATTGACAAAGACCGGACGGATAATTTTCGGATGCGGATGTCTTCGTATCCGTATCTGCATTCGTTTTTTCGGATATCGGATATTATCCGTTTTTCGGATACGGATGCGGACGGATTTCGGATTTTTCGGGTATTCATTGACAGCCCTAATCACAATCATCAGAGTGACCTTTGATAATAAATATTGTCCAATATATGAATATTTACATTTTCTTAGTGCAACCAACTTCATTTGTATTAAACTACAATTTTGGAAGAGCGGCTTCCAGGCTAAGGTGGTCTAGAAGAAATCAGCCTGTCTGATGCTGTAATAACTGTATGCAAAAGTGCGAAATGAAAAGTAAAGCCACATCATCAGCCGATCTCCATATGTAATGTTTATATTCATTGATAAATTATGATGTGTTGGGTCTTAGAATATAATTACTTGACCAACTTGACTTCTGTACATACCATGTAGTCATTGGATTGTTTAAACATGATATGACACCGTCTTAGATTGTTTATAATTAAAACTTCTATTACCCACACCAACCTTCACTGCTACCTACAAAATGAAGGGTGTGGAGAATTAATCTGATGAATGTATGACTGCACTAACATACATCAAGGTATTCACAGTTGTCTACTTAAAAAAAACATGATACTTTGAGTTATATTTGTCGAGTCCTTTTACAAAAATATGTACTTTATATGGTGTAATTATGATATTTTGATTAACATAACAGGCAAGAGGAAGGGGTGGAATTGGAGGTTATGGCTTGACATAGACACTACAAGAATTACTGTTTATAGCGGGAGGGGGGGCGCAACGGCCTTTGACCAACGGCTTCCAACGGCGAGTAACAGCAAGCTTTTCCCGAAATTTTTTAATAACAAAAAACACATGCCGTTGGAAGCCGTTGGCGGCCGTTGCTCGCCGTTGGAAATCCGCGACTTACCTGCAGATCAATCTTCTTCCTCCTCATTCATCTTACACACGAAAATCAACCCCAAAACCCCAATTTTCCCACCCTAAAAAATTTCCAACCTCATTTTATCCCCTTCTACACGTTCTAGCATCCCCATCTTGGTTTGCAAGCTTCACAACCTTCAAAATCTGCAGGTATTATTTGCTAAAACCCTAATTTTGTTAAATTTTTAATTTTAGGTTAAATTGGTAATTTTTGTGTATGTATTGTGCTATTGTCTGTGTAGTGTAGTGTATTGGACCTTAATTATTGTTATTAAACTAATTATTGCATGTTTAACTATGATTTGTTAAATTAGGTTTATTATTAAATTAGTGTCAAACTTAATAATTGTTACTAACCTAAGCATGAACCTCACTTGTTATTATATTGGTAATTGAATTGCATAAAATCGTACGTAGAAAGTGATGATATTGACCTATAAATTGTTCATTTTTGACATGTTATAATACGATATATACGTGATACATTTTGTGCATGACTGGATGTGATTTGTGATGAGATTATATGTATAACATTGTTTGTTTGTTTTATACGTTGCGCACACACACTGGATTTTTTTGTTTTAGGAAAAAATCATTATATATGTGTTGATTCAACATATTGTTTATTGATATAAAAGTTTAAATTTTATGAAAATAAAATTTAAACTTTTGTATCGCTAATTTTAAAATTTAAACCCTTAGAGTGTTTTTGGCCCCATTTGATAAGTATTGTATATAATCGTTGTGTGGATATTCGTTTTTTTAACAGAACAGACATCTATATTCATCGTATACAGTATTTGTTGGATTTGTCCCTGTATTGGGCAAGTTACAAAAACAATAACGTAATTAAATCTCGTAAATCATTTCAGTTTAAACGGTTCGCAAAATTTCGGCAGCGCTTCACTTTATGTTTCCTATGTACACGCAATTGTGTACTGTTCAGGGAACTAAAGCGAAGTGCTGTCGAAATTTTGTTAAATTGTTTAAATTGAAATGATTTATGCGATTTAATTATGTTATTATATTTGTAATGGGAGGTAGGATGACCCATTAACAAAGTGTCAATGATCAATTAATATCAAATTCGCTAATAAAATTGTTTAAATAGAATATAATGTTCATTTCAAAATAAGCTTTAAGTATTATTTTAACAGATATAACAAACCAAGGTTTACATTTGATGGACGGAATATTCCTGAACAACAAGCTTACCAAGCAGATATTGAGGAAAATAGAGGAATAATAGTAACCGACGATCAAATAGATTTTGGATCTCTAAACGATGAATCAAATGCATTATTGAAGCATTTGAGAGTATAGAGGAACAAAATATAGAGTGCGAAGAAGAGTCTGAACCCGAAAGCAATGAGGATTGATCACTAATCAATATTTTGATAAGGTAATTTTTTTTTCATTTTCTGTTTCCAAAGTAATTTTATATGATATGTATCACATAGTCTCTTTTATGTTACGCCATAATGTATGTTACGTCATGTTCATTATTCTGACATCATTTGCATACTAAATTAATCAATGTTACTCTTGCTTTTCTTTATACTATGATTTCATATAGGTATGTCGGGACGCAGACGTTCACACTCCGGATCTTCCAGCTCACAGAGAGGTGATGATGCTGGTCCTTCACAGCCGGGTGTTCGGCCTACGGTATGGCTGAAACCCAAAGCCGATGGCAGGTAAGTATAAAGTTTTAAAATTAAATTTTATTCCATACAATCTTTTATCAAATATATATAGTAGTAACAGAATATTAAATATTTTTTTCCTGTTTTACACAGCGGTGGGTTTACGTTGGAGCCTTCCAACATAGTGCTCACGATCTCGCGACGGGCGTATATGGCTCGTATGACCTCGTGTTGGCCGAGGTGGACTGCGATACCAGAGGGGGTGCGGGAGGCTATCTGGCAGGACTTTTTGGTATGTGTGGTATATCAATTATTGCATTATGTAGTCATGTACATTATGTCAATTCATGTTTGCACTATTTGTAGCAACTGTATAACTCATATTTTTTTAAACGTGCAGGGGGAAGTGGACTTGGCCGATTCTAATGTTTCTGCTGTCCGGCGCCATTGGAGTAGCAAAATTGCAAAAAACTATCGCGAAACAATAAACATCATCAAAACATCAGGAAAGAGGCCCCATTGGATGAGTGAAGCTATATTTGATGAGTTCGCCACCTGGTGGAGCAACGATGATTTTGTGGTAAATCTATCATATATTTAATTTAAATTGTTTGAGGCAAATAATATATAAATAATTAAAACTGTCAAAACAATTTTTGTTTTAAATTTAAATTTGCAGAGGCAGTCCGAGAGGAATTTTGCAAACAGGAGCAAGAACCCCGTTACACATCGCGGTGGTTCCAAGTCTTTCCAGCATCACCGGGAAGATTTGGTATAATTATTAAATAAGATAAATAATTAATTATTTTAAGTTTTAATTTTTTAAAATATAAATAATGTATATTTATATGTGCATATTTCAGAAGAGACAACGCGGGGGGTCTGTTAGTTATTGGGATGTGTTTACCCATACACATGCCTTGACTCAGGTCGATGATTCCGACGCAGTTTCTTACTCTTGGGACCACGATGACAAAGCGCGTGCTGCCTATGTAAGTATAACATAAGTAACTAAAACTTACAAGTTAATTGAAATAACGTTAACTAAATTCAATTATATTTTGCATGACAGCAAAAGTTCCAAGAAGCGCGGACAGCCTTACTTGAGGATACGGGACGAGCTTACTTGACCCCCGATGAGGAGGACGTCATTTTTGAGTCTATCATGGATCCAGTGACCCGCGGTAGACGCTACGGATATGGAAGCCAATCGGTAATTTTAAGTTAGTAAATATCCTTATACTAGTGTATTCCATTCATATTTTGAACTACCTTATACCCGCGGCAGACGCTTCCATATCCGTAGTTTGTTTTATGAATTTGTTAGTGAATATATATAGGTTAGTTAATTTGCAATTATTTTAATACTAATTTTTTTAGTGTAGTTGATAATTTAAATTTGTTTACAGGCTCAAACAGCCCAAAGAGAATATCAAAAGGCTCAAGATAAGGAAGAGATTACGCAGCTACGAGTCGAGCTTGCCGAGATGCAGGAACGCAATTTGCTGCATGAAGCAAGGACGCAGGAGATGAACCGGCGTATGGCGAAGTTCATCGCACAGTATGGACAGCCTCCTTCATCTGGTGGTTCTGGTGCGGAGTGATTTAGGTATGTTTTGTTATTGGTATGTATATTTTGGAGTTGGTGAGAATTTGATACATTCTGATGGTTTCTGTGTATATTTGGATTTGATACATTCTGATGATTTGGTTGTGGATGTTGGTTTGGATTTTTTGATGTTGGTTTGGATTTTTTGATGTTGGTTATGTTTGGATATTGGTTTATGTTGAAATATATGCATGATTTGGTTATATCTATATGTTTGGATATGTTTTGATATAGTTGTTATATATATATGCTCGAAATGGAGCTGTTTTGATATAATTGTGGTTGTGTGTGGCTGGAAGCAAGCACTGCTGGTTTTATTTAAAAAAATATACCCAGATTTCCAACGTCGACCAACGACTCACTGGTCATTTACGTCCAACGGCTTCCAACGACAAATTCCAACGCATTCCAACGGATTTCCAACGGTAGTTTGATCAACAGGATTTGCCACGTTGGCAAACTTGCCATTGGAAGCCGTTGGTATAACCCCGTTGGTGCCGTTAGAAGTCCTTGGAAGCCGTTGAAACGTATACCAACGGGATTTTCAACGGCCTTCAACGGCTTTCCAACGGCCTCCAACGACTTACCGCCGTTGGAAAGAGCCGTTTCTCTTGTAGTGAGAAGGATGGATGTGTTAAATTTTGGTGATACAAAATCACAAATAGAAGGAAACAAATATGCAAAAGGGAAAGTAATCACGTTTGTTCATTATGGAAATGCATTAATAATTAGATTGCATTTGAATGAGATGACAAGGAAATTTATGCATGCGCACGTTATGGAATAATATATATGCAAAAGATATGCATATTATTTCTTTCTTCGTAATCACATTGCTTTGGGATTATTTTCTTCCATCTTTGGAACGAGTGAATTACTTGCTATGTTTGCGTGATTTGTTACCGTTGTAATTTGCCTCCATTATCTTCTTACCATATTTTGATAATTTGATTGATGACTCACATGAATTTATATTGGCTATATATTGAGGGTAGACTTCATTGTTAACCCATCCTGGTATTCAGCCAGCGATCTCCAGATAAAGTGTCTCTTCTTGTTATCCCTAATTTGGGGCTTGGTATGTAAACTCTTATTTTGTAATCTCTTGTAATTCTCTCAAGTATAATAAAATCCCTCTCCTTTGGACTGGACGTACACTATCTAGATGATAGTGGAACCAGTATAAATTTTGTGTGTCTCTTTTCTTCTTTATAGTTATTTGCTATTTATTTGGAATAATAGAATAACTGCTGCTAGATTAGGTGATGTTCAAATTGACAAATCTAGATCCTGTTTATTGTTTTTCCGCATTTGTGCAATTTCTGCACAACAGATTGGTATCGAAGCTAGGCGATTTGTTCAGATTTGTGCATCAATGGCTTCTAGAAAGAGCGGTAGATCTGGTGGTGATTATGCTATTACTCATTTGGATGGAAAAATGAGATTTTGTGCAATATGGAGTGGAGAAGATTATGTTGAGAGAGAAGAGTGTTCCAGTCTTGGAAATTTAATGATAAGAAGTTTACTGTGTTGAAGAGACATCTGGATTTGGGAACTTGTATCTGCTTTATGGCTCGATGTTGATGTGAGAGTCTTATGTTGATTTCCATAGAAAATTTATTGTTTGGCAGATAAGGTATATGGAAGGAGAGAGATTTGTCTTGTGTAGAGAGATTTGGATCAGCCTTGTTATGTCTGTTAGATTTTTGTTTTCTAGCTCTGTATTTGATTGATGATTGAGAGAATTTTTTGGCCTTGGTGACTTTGAGATTATTTTGATATCTACCTTCTTTTGATTTTGGATATTTGCAACATTTTGTTGGCGGACGGGGACATAGTTTGAGCTCGTTAGCAAGATGTGATGGGGGGTGGTCTTGCCGGAACCCATTGGGTAAGTATTCATTTTTGGTATCCATCTCGTTAAGAGATTTTGGTTGAAGGTGGAGTTTGATTTTAAGAGTTTTATGTTGAAAAGAGAATTTGACTCGAGGTGGAGTGTTGGAAATATGTGATTTTGCATCAAGGTGGAGTGTTAAATTTTGATGATACAAAATCACAAATAGAAGGAAACAAATATGCAAAAGGGAAAGTAATCACGTTCATTATAGAAATGCATTAATAATTGGATTGCATTTGAATGAGATGGCAAAGAAATTTATGCATGCGCACATTATGAAATAATATATATGCAAAAGATATGCATATTATTTCTTTCTTCGTAATCGCATTGCTTCGGGATTATTTTCTTCCATCTTTGGAACGAGTGAATTACTTGTTATGTTTGCGTGATTTGTTACCGTTGTAATTTGCCTCCATTATCTTCTTATCATATTTTGATAATTTGATTGATGACTCACATGAATTTATATTGGCTATATATTGAGGATAGACTTTATTGTAAACTCATCCTGGTATTCAGCCAGTGATCTGCAGATAGAGTGTCTTTTTTTTTTGTTATCCCTAATTGGGGCTTTGGTATGTAAACTCTTATATTGTAATCTCTTGTAATTCTCTCAAGTGTAATAAAATCTCTTTTCTTTGGACTGGACGTACACTATCTAGATGATACTGGAACCAGTATAAATATTGTGTGTCTTCTTTTTTTTATAGTTATTTACTATTTATTTGGAGTATAGAATAATTGCTGCTAGATTAAGTGATGTTCAAATTGACAAATCTAGATCTTGTTTATTGTTTTTCCGCATTTGTGCAATTTCTGCACAACAAGATGTTGTACGTGGAAGGAACAACCAAGCCAAGTAATATGGTGACACTTTAATTGATATTTATTTTTAATTCATGCTGGATTGTTTTCATAATCTTATGGGACATACAAATATATTCCAAAGACTTAATTATGTGATATCAAGTTGCGAGATGTAAAGAGTTTGCTAATGTAAATGATGATGTGAAACAGTCTCATTCCAACAGAAAATAGGCTATACAAATACATCAGTAATACTTCAAGGATAACCTTTAAGTCAAAAAGTTACATGTTGAAAAGAACATAACAAGTCATTGCTCACACTGGAGCAACCAAAAAAACAATACAAAATTACAGATACAAAGCTTTTAGTTTGTATACAGTACACGATGCATAAGCTAATGAATTTCTAATATAAGTGAAATTAGTATTCGCATATTTGCTGTCTAAATTGGGCATTTGAATCCAGGGCAAATTGTCAGGATTAAGATGAGGATTAAGGCAACGATTATGCCTAAGACAATAAGTTTGATCTTCATATTCTCAAACCACATTTTTCTCTTCACTTTCTTTCCTTGTTGCCTGAAATCTTGTGCCTGCAAATTCAGACATACCTCTCTTTATAAAAATTGCTAGTTTGTCAGGGTGAAAATTTTACATGTGTTGCTTGTTTAAGGATCTAAACTGATGGTAGCTAACAAAAATAGATGTATGCGGAACATCATATTTTTAATGAAATGAATAAAATCAACTCCATACAGTAATACTTTCTAGGAGATTTTTGAAACTCGCTTTAAGGAATCCATCTACATGTTTGGTAAAGTAGATTGTAAGTTCATTCCTTAACTAACTTGAAGTTATATATATAAAAAATACCCTAACCATTTTTCTGTTAAATATTATATTATATTACATAAATAAATAAATAAATAAATAAAATCATCTAGTCATTGACTTTTAGGACCATCACAATTTAGAATGAAGTTGAGTCGTTCAAACTTTTGGTCTTTTCTATAACATGTAAAGAAAGTAATTGCTACTGACCTGAGAGCGAAGATTCTCTGTTTTGTCAACAAGTAACTCGATTTTTTCACCACGATCAAGCACCTATCAAAAATAGCAAGAGTTGGTCAAAGTGCTCAAAAACCCTATTAGAAGTAAAAAAGCACACAATTTAGATTACCTTCTCGATATTTTCCATCATAACTCCTTTGACTTCTGAAACTTGAGCTTTCACTTTTGCAAGCTTGCTGATCTCTTCAGGGTGGTCGACACAATACTGCATGTGTTCTTTCAGTTTTGACCTACATTACGAACAACATGGCTGATGTAAGATAGCATTGGGAAATGAAAATTTTAAACTCAAGAGATATGTTTACTTAAACTCTCTGTTAAGGCCATTAGCTCCAGCAGTAGCCGCTTTTCCTCCATATTTTTTGCTGAAATTTTCCTTCACTCTTTGCAGGAATGCAATAGGAATTTCTCTACCAGCAGACTCAACTGCAACCACACAGTATGCTGCAAAATCCAGTTAACAATTTCAGGTTTTACAATTTAAATTGCAATTAATAATATAGCTGTACATGGCCAGAAAAAGGGTTGTGGCAAAATTCCTGCTTCAATTCTCACTGCATGAATATCTATTTCTGCCAAGACTCCTAAGCAAGTTAACACATTACAAAATATAACCAACGTCAATCTAAAATTGAGAAGCCGTCAGTTCTATAAGGTTGAAGCAGGAGGCATAGCAAAAACATTTTGCTAACCATGTATATTATATTGCTATCTAATTTAGCTATACAATTTTTCAACTTTCCTAGAGATCCTCAAAAAAGGACAGAATTATACACAATATGATGATACATAGTTCCTGTGTGCATCAAATATCCGTGTATGATGTATTTTGAAATGTTTGCAAAATTCATCATCAACTTAGATCTCCTAATTAAATATAACACCAATTATATATAGTTTATTCTAAACAAACAATTACACCATATCACTAATTTCACCAATCAACGATGGACCCTAGATACACACATATATAAATACACATACGCATACACACACATATACATAAAAATAAATAAATATACATACATACACACATATACATATGTATATACGAGAATTGTTCAACGGCATCCCAAATAGTAAAGCACTCTAAATGGTCCATAATTTCCACCACAAGCTCCGGAGAAAATAATAGCAGTAGTGGTGGGAAGAGAGAAGTAACTATTATTTAATCGGAGCTTGGGATGGAAATTAAAGGCATTTGGAGGTGCTACATATGTGTGTGTGTTTGCGTGTGTAATTAAAAAATAAATAAATAACATACTCAATCCATTTTCGACCAAATAATTGAATGTATAACTATCACAATTATATGTGAACTTGTTATTTGTTGACGGAAGTTTTTGCAAACACTGAGCAGCAATGGTTGTGAAATTGCCGCTGAACTCTGTGTATTCAACAAGGATGACAGTGCCACGTGCCACAAAGCTGTATATTAGGGTTTGCTGCCCCATCTCTCCCTCTCCTCTCGAAAGGGAAAATAAACTTAACCCTAATTTTTGAGTATCTTGGAAAATTGAAGGTTGAGAGAGAGATGGAGAATGGAAGAGGGAATGGCGTTTCTTTTCTTTCCTTTTATGATCTGTTTTCGGTTTCAAATACGTGGGGCTAAATTTTATTTAAAATTGTTTCAGATGTATTCTGGAGAATCTTTAACTATTTTTGGTTCATACTATAATTAGTCAACGTGATATGTATCATCTGAACCTGTAATTTTTTAGTCTGGTTTAATTTCAGAAATTACCGTATTCGATGAAGTTGGTATATTAAAAAATGTTTTGTTGGCACAATGTATAATCAATTTGTTATTGGATCATCTACACAACTTATTGAATCGGTTTGAAGTTCTAATTCAATCAAAATTACATTTTCCATTCACGATTAAAATCTCTATATTTGATGCCTCTTAATGATTAGGATTTTTAAAGAGTTAGTACGTCTGAAACGATTCAAATTTTCTGCAGAGTGTTAAATTTGGACGTGTGCATAGAAAAATGTAATCAAAGTTGGAAATGAATGTTTAATTGAATTTTTTTGCCTTCTTTGATGTGTTGCTTCTAATGTGAAGCATTTAAGTAAAGACATACAAACAATTTGTATAGGCGGCTAGCTTCAGTACGCAGCATTTGATTCACTCACACATATGTATAAGATTTAACAGTGAAGCAAAATATAGGTTCACAAACATGTATATGGTACAACAGTAACACAAAATATAGTTCGTGTAATTTATGTGTTTGCTATAAGAACTGGTAGTGATCTAGTAAAGATAAAGCTGTTTCAATTCTCCTCCATTTAGCAACATTTGGTTATTTGCTATATACCTTTTCATTTTCACTTGGTAAGCTGCTCAGTTCTCCGCAAAATTTAAACTGCCATAGTGTAGAACTAATAAACACAAACCATTAATTAAAACAGAACAAAAAAATACCGTGGATTCAACATCTAAACTGATCCATTATGAAAAATAAGGCACTTTCATTTTTAAGTATTTTGCCATAGTCAAATGAATATTGTTAACACATTCCTTAATATCATTCCTTTACCAAAATCAGTTTGGATTATTCAAATAATTATGTTGTTAACCACATCTAAATTAGTAAATGTTACATTTATAATGCTCTACTGTGTATTGTTTATGTTGCAGGCATATCGGTGAAAATGACAACTGTAAATATAGATTTGAGTAACATATTTATCAAAAACATCATATACACTTTAATCATAAGCAAACATTGTTCGAATATTCTCCCAATTCTAGATATTAACCAAGAAGAAAGATAAACATATGAAGCGCCAACGCAAGGTACAATGGCTTCCGGTCTCTGCAAGATCCTTTTTCATCTGAGCTATTCTTGCTTAACTTTCATCCTTGGTTGTAGCATCTGTGATTAAGGTGGTTGAGCTTTGTGAGATGGTGACTTTTCTTCCTGTACCAATTTGTTCCATCACAGCGTTTTATATTAGTAGGCCTAGGTCTTTTGCTTGAAACTCAGATCCTACAATGAAAGAGAATAACAAAAGATAAGTTGTTATTATAATCAATTCAGATATTTCAGTCATGCCTAGTTACAAATTATAGCAATTACAATTGTCTCTGCTAACTTCAATCTATTATATTGTGATTCATGCTACATTTTTCTTTTTATTCAACTCCCAATTCATGCTGTTATTTATAATATTCAATAGGGTTAAAAAAAAACTCCCTCGGTGCACATACATATACATAGCTATATTCAATGAAACATCAAAATATAGTCTTCATATGGTACCTCATTGCATACGTTTCAGTAACCATTTTTCAGGTTAATTGCATGAAATATTGCAAATAGCTAAATCTTAGATAAACTAATGTAAACAAATTCTAGCAAAAATAAGTGTGTTGCATATTTAAAAATAGAAAACTAATTGCAGGAAAGTGAGAATTAAGTAAACATAAGTTTGAATAGTGGAGTAATATTTGGTTTTTGCCTCTTCACCTTGCTCCATTATTCATTGATTTTTCAATGTCTGGAATTTCAGTAGCAGACACTAACTCTGAAAATAGTTTCCAACAATGAATCGTGGATGGAAATAAATCTTATTACAAAGAAATGCGAAATCTAAGGGCGTAATTGAAATATGAAATATATCGACAAATTCAAAGCACCTGTGCATGTACTCCTCATTTTCAAGTCTGGTTATGATGTGAGATTTCAGATTGTTGGGTTTCTATCCATTAAGCAAGCACCCTCAACCACCATTCATCAATTTGGAAAATATTTTTCTCATAATACACCCCTAGAAACAGGACCATGAACTGATTTCTAATATGAATGCCAGTGTACATATGGAATTCCATTATTAAGCTTGGTTCTGATGCAGCTTAATTTGTCTTTAGCGAATATGCAAGCAACCCCAATGATTGCTTCTGCCCCTTGTACATTTGTACACAACATTCATCTCTCTTTTCACGATGTACTACTCGGTGGAAATGATGGAGCATGACATTAATTATCAAAAAATAGCAACAACCTAATTGAGAAAATCGATGCATTAATTAGTTATTCAAACAACAAAAAATTGATCTTTATTAGTATACTGCAGTAAAGGAAGTTTAGATAATGGGGTTAGCTAAGTAGTAACACAAATTTAGTATACAGAAATCTGCCTAACCGTAGCCAGAATGAGTGACCTTCTTCTTAGTATCAAAATTCAAGTTATGGCCTTCATTGGATATTTATATCATAATCTTGTGCCTCCAAATCATAGTTGTAATTTCTGAATTTGTTACCACTTGAAGATAAGTGATGGATATTTGATAAACCTGTCAAAACCTAATGATGTATCAAAGCAATAATAGATTAGGAAAATTAGTTTAAATATATTATTAATTCATCAAGGGAAAACCGGTGCAAAACAAAAGCGTTGAGAAATAATATATGTACTTGATACACCCCTGATTGAACTGTTGGTCCAATACATAACAAACATGCATTAAATATGATTGCTTTCAATGAGAAATCATACTGTATTAAATCTTAAAGAAACAAAGGAAAATGGTTCCACTACCAAACTCATACAACCATTTAGTTTTGATATATTTTGTTCCCTTGCTAATAATCACCGAGTTAGCAAATCATTCATTGCAATACAATGGCCATTGAGAACTTATTTTCATTTCATCAAACAATTGGACTGCTGGAACGAAACGTTATTGTTGCATAACTTAAGGCATGTACAATGACGGTGGTCAGTGATCAGCATTAGCAAAATTAAAAAACAAAAATAAAAAAAAAGCACAAAAGAACTTACAATATTCAGAGCTTTTCAAAGCTCAAGTGTCCATCCGAACTAATCAGATAACAGAATTCGAGCCAAAGAGAGTTAAAATAAGAGAGGGTAAGGAAAACCGAACGAAACCAAATCAGTAAAGTATAAAGTAAGTTTGAGATCTTACCTTGAGGAATATACTCGGACTTTGTTGCAAGTTGCTGATTCGGTGTCGAAGTTAGTGGTGGACCATCATCACCGCGGCAGTGCTCGTCTCCGGAGACAGCGCAAAGGAAGCAAGGGCAGAACAGAGTTTGGTCAATTTACATCCATCGTTTGAAAACTGGAAAAGGGGAAGCGCTATTGTTTTCGGCTGAGAAGGGAAGGGAAGGAAAGGATAAAAGAATACGGAGAAGAAAAGGGAAGAAATCGAAAGAGGAAGTTATAGTCATGCGAAGAAGCAGGTTGGGGAACGTGGGTTGAGGCAGTGGTAGAAATACAAAAGTGCCCTGGTAGAATTATTTGTTTGGAATTTACAAGATGGGCAATATGGACAGTCTAAAAAATGCTTCAGTTTGACTGATTGACTCAAGGTTTTGCTTTATAGTCATGATGAAATGGGGATATGTTGTTATAGTTAGAAATGAAAATAATAATATCTTGTACTATAAAAATAATATATCTGGTTTGTTGGGTTATACAGGGTCTTTTTTTTTTAATCCAGGAGAACCCGGCGGGCCGATAAATTCCTAAGAGGGTACAGTAAAGTCGTCCGCTGATCCAAGTCCCCATAAGAGTTATACAGATCTTGATTTTACATCACAACTACTTTCAGTGCAAATGCAACACACTCGTGCCTCTACTCTTGCTTCAAGGTTTACTTCAAATCTTGTGTTATTTTTAGTATTTACTGCATGTTTATGTTAGTTTAGGCTTGAACTACGATGTTTTGTAACTATGTCAAAACTTTATGAATGGTGCGAATACATGAATTTTTTGACATTTTGAAATATGAATCTTTTTTGTTACTTTTAGTAAAAATGAATGAATATATTTTTATTAGGACAAAATTTTGGTTTTAACTGCAAATTAATTTTAAATTTACAAATACACTGCAACAGTGTTTATATTTTTTTTTCATTTGAATTTTTTTAACAACATGCAAAAACAGTTGTAAAAGACTCTATTGTAATGAGCAAAAACAGTTGTAATAAACATCTACTACAACAGTTGTTTCCAACGGTCGAAAACAGTTGTAAAATTCACTCACTCTATTACAACTTTGCATGTTACGACAGTTGAATGACTGTTGTTAAAAACTATTACAACTGGCATTGCCAGTTTTTGTTGTGGTTGTACTTGTATTAAAATGAGTGGATAAGAATCTGAAAGATATGAAGAACTTGAAAAAAAAATATTAATGAGTGGATCAAGAATAAATGATGATTTTTGAAAATGTGGAGGATGTAAATAAAAATATTATGAGAGAATTATAAGGAAAAAAAGTTAATTCTTTGTTTTAATATTATAAAATAGACTAAAATTAAAAATCACTTACTAAACATGAATCCATGGCCATATGTACGTGTTGAAAAACACACAAATAAAACTAGTAATACGTCTTATATATAATTTTTCAGGTTCAAAATGTTAGAGATAGCTTAAGAAGGAACAGTACAGTGTAGAAAATTCAATTTTTAATATACGCAATTTATTCTGATTGATTTTACTTGTTTCATTTATGTTTATTTAATTTACATTATAAGATGATCAGGTTAACTGAAATTAGAGTTGAAAAGTCATTTGTTTCGATTTTGTTATGTTAGAATGTTAAAAATAAAAATGATTGATATGTTAAGGTGTTTGATGAAAATTTTATACAATTTTTTTATCCAAATTAGATTATTAATTACATTTATCATATAAACTCAAATTGATTGAATTTGAATTAATACCAGCTCATACTAAATTAATTTCATACCCAAAATTAAAGATTTCACTTTATCAAATAAATCAGGAATAATATTTAAAAGGTACCTATCATTTGATTCATCCACTGAATTTAGAAGTTTCACCCAATCACTACATTCTGCAGATTTCGTCAAATCTTATAAAACGAGAAATAAATTAAACAATTACAGTATACTACATACTACCTAAGACTTAGTTCAACTAAGCACTACCACCTAAGTATCCAATTAGAAAAAAAACATTACTCCTTCCAAACTAAAGTAATTATAACTATTAGTAGTATGGTATTGTTACAATTCACTCACCCGTGTATAAAATAATACAATGGGTAAAATTGTAGTTTTGCACAAACCAAGTAGCACTTAGCTCAAATTATATATTTATATTTATATAAAATAATTAATAATTCATGCTTCAAGGTATCGAAATGTCCATGCATATATATCTTGAAATTTAATGCATCGTACTCATAAACATCATAATATGTTTTGGAATAAAATTAATTAAGGAGAATTCAATTTTTAAACAGTTTCAGTTTTTTTATTAAATTTAATGCATTTCAGTTATTCCTATACTAATTGTAAAATAATACCTGATCTTTATAATATGTTTTGTGATTGATATATTGATTCCCGAAAATCGAGATTGTTCATGGTGTAAACAACTTTGGATGATATACTGTACCCAATATAACGCAAAGGGATAACCAAGTTAAAGCAATAAATTAAGAATAGAAGGTGTAACCTACTAGCAAAATAGATTTTTTGGAAAAAAGAACATATATTGTAAAAATTATGGATGTAAATCTATTTTGTCTTAATACAGTATATGAATGTTGTTAAATTCAGAAAATTATCCTTAAATAATATATTTCGATGAAGTTCATTGAACTCAGGTTAATCCCATTATATATACCAATAGATTCAAACTATATTTTATAAGAATAAAATATATTAATTTATTTCATCAAAATAAAATGGATCTCCTCTTATTTCTTCCTCTCTTTTTTCATCTATTTACATTAGGTGGTTCCATTATCGATCCAAGTCAAGTTACTCAACTTTTGTGGGAACCAAGGTAATTGTTTATTTTGCAGACGTATAAATGTTTGGGTCAATTAAACTTAACATATTCCACTTTTTTCATTTTATATTGTTTTGAATTAAGCAATCATTTTTTAAAAAACATTATTACTGCACCAAAATATATATTATATACTCCAGTTTCCAGAAATGGTTTTGATTTCATTTGTTATGGTTCCAAAATATAGTTTAAGTAATGTTGTTTAATCAAAATTCACTTATGGTATGGAGATATCTTATCTTGACAATTACCGTTTAAATATTGTTTTGTAGCACTAAATAATTTTGTTTTCCTATATCATCATAGGGTTTTCCTATACAAAGGCTTTCTTTCTAATGAAGAATGTGATCATCTTATTTCATTGGTATGTGATACACTTGCCAGATATATGTTTTAGACAAGTAACAAATTGCTTTATTTACTAAATTTATCAAATAGGCAAAAGATAAATTAGAAGTATCAACAGTTATAGATGACGAATCTGGAGAAAGGAAACTGAGCAAGCATAGAACTAGTTCTGGCATGTTCCTTGATAAATATCAGGTATAAATATGTTTATGTCATTTGGCTCACTCTTTACAACAATTGAATATTTTTAATGTATGATATATATATATATATATATATACTATTTGATCCAAGCATAACATTATATTAGAATAACTTCAAATATTTTTTGCAAATGTCATGTCTAATTTCTTTCTTACTTCAAAGGATGAAATCGTGTTAAAGATAGAACATAGAATTGCTACTTGGACATTTCTTCCAATTGGTACCCATCTAACTCCTTTGCCTTATTTATGGACTTCATGTATGCTACAATATTATTGGGAAGCTAAGCTTAAAAAACTAAAACTTGAATGACCAGAAAATGGTGAAGCAATTCAAATTCTACGTTATGAAAATGGTCAAAAGTACGAGGCACATACCGACTACTTTATCGATCCTGTTAATACAAAGAAAGGAGGTTATCGGGTGGCAACTGTACTCATGTATCTCTCCAATGTTACAAAGGGTGGAGAAACTGTTTTTCCATATTTTCAAGTAATATAACAATTTTTTTAAATTTCATCCGAATATAATTTCCCTTTCTAATAGTCTATGTCATTTCTTAGGATCTGAAAACTAATGACCCGGACATATCAGATTGTGGGAAAACTGGATATGCAGGTGAATGATCATTTTTGTGTCATGGTACTGATCATGCTCTTATTATTGAAAAATAGTTAACAGTTAAATACACTGTACAGTAAAACCATATAAAGGGGATGCAGTACTATTCTTTAGCCTTAAAGTTGATGGTGAACCAGATCCTGTAAGTTTACATGGAAGTTGTCCAGTAATAGATGGTGAAAAATGGTCTGCTACGAAATGGATTCATGTTAAATCTTATGACGAAGAATGCAAAGATTGGAATGAAATGTGCTCTGAATGGGCAAAACAAGGTGAGTGCAAGAAGAATGCTGCGTATATGGTTGGCAAATCAGGATCTCAAGGCTTTTGTCGCAAGAGTTGTGGAATTTGCTTTTAGGGGTTTCTTTATATCTGGCATTTATGTTGCATTGCAATTTTACTAAACTGATAATGTCATAATGAATTATTCTGAGTGAGAAAAGGTCAATGATTTTTGATGATTTATTCACATAGTTGATTACCGTTTAATTGTGAAGTTCAAATAGAAATTTGAATCCTTTTTAACATGTAATCCTATATAAGACAAACATTATGTAAATATGAGTATATGACCCCAGAGGATGATTCATTTCAAGAACACAATCTACACTTCCAACCGAAGATCAAGGTAAAAGAGACTACTAAGTGCAATGCATTGTTGGAATTCCTAAAATGAATGAAAATTACAAAGTCCCACATCGCCAAATTTTCAAAGCTATTCTAGTATATTAATAGCTTTGCAATAAAGGGATTGGGGCCCTTGGGCACCCAAATGTTTGCTTCGTTGTGAGGAGGGAGATCATGCATCACTACCACGCGCGTATCGCCATCTTGGGACACTTCAAATGAAGTCTTAAGGAAATTGTTACGACAAGCCTCAAACGGAATTTCCTTCTTCGGACGGTTAGGTTTATAATTGATTTATATATATCTATCATTTTCGTTTTCTACGTTGTGCTATTTCTGTAAATAGTATTACGTTTGATCTATCGCTATAGTTATTGCTATAGTTGTTAATTTGTTGTTGTAATTTAATTACGACATAACTATTGCTTAAATTAGCTAATACTGACTTCCAGAGTAGTGGAAATCTGATTGATAAACTTGTGAGACGAGTTTATAATTGAATATTCTCTATTTTGGTATACTAGACGTATAACATCTTAAGACTTTTCTGTTTTAACTAAAACAGAGATGACAACGGTTGAACTATCAACAAAGGCTACTACACACAACATGCCCAATCCTTTTAAAGGAGATGGTGACGACTTTCTAACATGGCAGAATCAGATGTTATTCTATCTCACCACACTCGGTCTGCAACGGTATCTCGAGGAGGAGGAACCGATTCCTGCACCAGGCAAGGAATCAGATGTTGATACGTGGAAGCATTCCGATTTTCTATGTAGAAACTATATTCTGAATTGTCTCGACAAGGTGTTATATAAAGTATATCAACCTCTAAAGACAGCAAAAGCACTCTGGAATGCACTTGCCACGAAGTACAAGACGCAGAATATCAGTCTTAAGAAATTCATTGTAGACAAATTCATGGACTACAAGATGGTCGACTCCAAACCGGTGACTGCTCAAATTAGTGGATCCCACACGGAATTAAGTTTATGTTTGATTGTTTGTTATTTGATAGTTAAATAACCGACTATCAAATCCTGACCAAAATATAACTCTGGAAATATCTAGAAGAAAATCGAGAGTTATATGGCATATTCATCTTCGATGATGTTGTACTGTGCATATAAATCTCATTTTGTTCTTCTAGGACAAATTAAGGAAATCGGTCTGCTTAAACGATTAGGAGGCGACCTTCACTTTTATGTATTGTTTGATTATTTCCAAAAGAACCGGAGTTGAGTTTACCAGAACTATCGATTTGATTTTGGAGTGATCGATAAACGGAGGAGTGTACTTATATGAGATGAATCAAAACCGTAACCACTCCAAAACCATATGCGTGTTCTACACTTTGGAAGAGGTTCAAGACCGGTTCAAGATGATGGAATCGAAGACGAAGTTTCTTGAAGTGCAAGGGCTACTTGCTACTGATCTCAAGGGTGATTCCAAAACGGATGTAATAGAAGGAGTGCATTTGGTTTTTTCATATCCTGAACAACTTGCATGGATGAATGTTGACATTGCATTGTTGCTTAGAAGGCATAGTTGGTGTAACAACCCGCATATTTCACGATAATATATTTAAATATTTTATTTAAATATAGCATCATTAATGGGATTAAATTCCGAAATGTTACTTTTTGTAAACAGTCGAATCGAGACTCAAGACCACTTCCATTAAGTCCAAAATGACATTTACAACTTTTTTGAGTATAAATATCGATATGTTTGGAGTTGAGTAGAATTTTTCTATATTTCTATTTTGGGCTTTGGGTTTCAGCCCACCAACCCAACATAATACCCTAACTCCACCCCACTCCTCTTCATTCATTCATTCCATTTTCTAACACTTTCAAGCTAAAGAAAAATGGGGGAAAGAAAGGAATATTAAAATTCCTAAGCCTTAGTTCACTTAGGAAATTCAAGTTTTTGCTCTAAAATTAAGGAGAAGCTTAGGTAAGCATCTCCTTCTTCTTCTCCACCTCAATCTCTCTTCAATTTCAGAAATTTCCTATAACCTAACTTAGGAAATATTTGCTTATGATCTTAGATTGGAGCTTCTAGAGTTGAAGTTGAAGTGTGGTTGACCTTTCCTTTGTTTTAAAGCTTCTCACTTGTTGTTTTGGGTTTAAAAGTGAGTTTTTTTAACTCACATCTATGTCTATAGTTTTTGCTTTTATACATTTGAGTTAGAGAATCCTTGATGTATACATATTCTTTTGCTAGCACTTGTACCTATTTTTTTGTGATGTAGTGGATCTTGTATGACCACTACTTTGATGTACACTTTTATGTGTTATATTCATATCTGTTTCCGCCTTTGTGATATGAATATCTGTGGCTGATTTGTTTTATGCTTATTTCTATATTTGTTTCCGAAGGCCACATAGCCACTGTGTGGTAGCTTTGAGTTTGTATTTGATATGTCGGATTTCCTCTTGAAACGAAATGCATGTCATACTATTTGACATATCGGTACTCGCACAAAGCAATTACACAGATGGTCGCACCTCAACAGCCTTATTCTTCGTGCTAGTCGACGGCATTACCTCGTAGTGTCCTTGGCTAGTGTGAGTATAGAGGTGGGGCGTCACAGCTTGGTATCAGAGCCAAACTTCGGAACAATGTAGAATAATCTAGCAAGGATCATTGTCTTAAGTCTTTCTTAGGAGTCGTGCCTTAGGATTTATCCGAGTCTTAGGACCCGTTCTATCCTATTTTCTGTTATGATGCCTTGTTTTATCAATCAAGTTTATTTGATATTCATTCCGAGAATAACTTTTTTCCTCTTCTTTCTTTCTTTCTTAAAGAAGAGAAATGGTTAGACCTGGCCGTCCCAGTGCCGGTCAATCCAGTGCTACTCCTCAGGATGGAGTATTTATGTTTGCCCAACAACTTTTGGATCTTGTAAAGAATCAAAGGTTTATCTGTGCTTTGAGTAAGAACCCCAAAAAGGTTTTACCTCTAGAAGTTCCTTTCGATCAGCTTGTAGATATCGTTCTTCGACTTGAAGAGGCCAATAAA
This sequence comes from Allium fistulosum, assembly GCA_030737815.1. Classification (NCBI taxonomy): domain Eukaryota; kingdom Viridiplantae; phylum Streptophyta; class Magnoliopsida; order Asparagales; family Amaryllidaceae; genus Allium; species Allium fistulosum. The sequence continues at coordinate 800,333,989 of CM060903.1, read as the reverse complement.
GAAAGTGATGTTGAAGTTGTGGGTGCCAAACAAAACTTCAACATCAACAAGAAGAGGCATATTAAGTTCAAAAGCCCTAATCCCAACAAGAAAGTAAAGCAAACAACTTCGGTAGCAAAAACTCCAATCCCTAATCGTGGAGTATGCTACAATTGTGGTTCTACGGACCACTATGCAAATGAGTATCTGAAACCCCTTTATTGTCGCTATTGCAAAAGTTTCGGTCATCTTATATCTTCATGTTCCATACTTCAAAGTAGGAGAGAGGGAAAGCTGAACGTTGTGCAAGCCCTTAGTAACCCTTCTCTTGATCAAGGTAGTTTCCATTCTGTCCTTGATGCCATTATTTTGTTTCGTGATTATCCTATTCGAATTCTTTTGATACGGGTGCATGTCATTCTTTTATATCAAAAGAACTTGTTGATACTTTTTCTTTAATATTATGGGTTTGATGACTTCATTGAGAATTGCGAATCCGATTGGTGGATCCGCAACACTTAGTTTACTTTGTGGAGATGTCGAGATTATTTTATGTGATTATGCTTTCCGATCCGATTGCTACTTAGGTTTCGAAATGATTTTTGAGAATGGATTGGCTTAATCGATATGAAGCCCATATCCTATGTCCAGTGAGGACTATCCATCTTTGACATTCTCAATCTGTTAAGCAGATTTCTATTGTTCTTAATGATTTTAACATTCGGTGGTATTATTTTATTCTTTAAACCCACACGATGAGGAAAGTGTTATTTCTCTCATTCAAGTAGTTTGTGAATTTTCCGGTATATTTGAGCTTGTCTTAGGATTATCACCTAAGCAATCTATTGAGTGGTGCTAAGGTCTTTTCAGCTCGACCTTGCCACTGGTTTTCATCAGCTACGAGTTGCGGAGGGTGGCATTCCACTTACCGCATTCCGCACTCGTTATGATTCTTATGAGTAACTCGTGATGTCATTCGGTTTGTTCAGCTTATTTCATCCATCTTATGAATCGAGTATGCTGCGAATATCTCGATGAGACCATCCTTGTATTCATTGATTATGGATGAAAACAACAATTTAAAATTTGCAAATCTTTTTAATAAGATATTTATAAGTATGATTGGATTTTGTTCTTTAAACGAGCAAAGAATATTCATAAAATTTTTAAGAGACAAGTTTATCATATAGAAGATGATTTTGTGTTGTTTTGCCCATTGAGTGCTTCAAGAATTCTGGTCGATGCGTTTGATCAACGTTATCGATAGGAATCTCCTAAACGCTATGATGAGACAGTCGGACACAATAAATTGACTTGTAAAAAGTAAATTTTTCTAAAAAGATGATTACATAAAGTTCATTATAATTTTGAATGTCTTAGCTTTTCGGAAAAGAGGATCATTTAAAAGAACTCCTTTCCGATACTCCTATTTTTGTGATTCCCGAAGGGAACCAAGACTTCACTGTTTGTACTGATGTTAGACGTATTGGTTTGGGTGCCGTTCTCATGCAAAAGGGAACGTGTTATCGCTTATGATTCTAGACAATTAAAGCCTGCCGAGACTAGATATGTCACTCATGATCTAAAGCTTGCGGCCATTGTTTTCGCTCTTAGAATTTGACGTCATTAACTTTTGGAAGAGAAAATTGTTCTCTACACCGATCATAAATCTTCGAAGTATTTATTTTCCCAAAAGGAACTTAATTTGCGTCAACAACGTTGGCTCGAGTTCCTTGCATCTTATGATCTTGATATTCTCTATATTCCCGGAAAGGGAAATCGTGTTGCCGATGCCCTTAGTTGTAAGCAACAAGCGGTTGTTTCCATGATGATATCCGAATGGAATGATCTCGAGACTTTATCCACTTGTGAGATTCGAGATCGTGAATCCGATTCATGTTCATCTCTTATTTTATGTAGCCTTGATGCTCATCCTTCTCTTTTAGCACCGCTTATCGTCCTCAATCCGATGGACAAATAGAGCGTGTGAATCAAACTCTTGAAGATCTTCTTCGTGCATGTGTTCTTGATTTTGGTGGAAGTTGGGAAGATCATATTTCTCTTGTTGAGTTTTCCTATAATAATAGCTTCCAATCTAGTATTGGTATGGCACCTTTCGAGGCGCTCTACGGAAGGCCATGCCGATCTCCTTCGTGTTGGCTTGAAGCCGGTGAGAAGCTGGTTTTAGGTCCAGATTTTATTCGTGATGCCACAGAAAAGATTGACCTTATTCGTCATAGGATGAAAGAAGCTCAAAGTAGACAAAAATCATATGCCGATAATTGAAGAAGGAAACTAGAATTTTCTGTAGGAGTTTTGGTGTTCATTCGTGTTTCACCTATGAAGGGTGTTGTGCGTTTCAGTCGATTGGGAAAATTAGCACCTCGATATATTGGTCCATTTCCCATCACCGAACGCATTAGTTCCGTGGCTTATCGCCTTTTGATACCGGCTCAGTTTTCTGCTATTCATGACGTATTCCACGTCTCTCAACTACGGAAATGCCTTAGGGATTCCGATTCTATTCTTGAGCCCGGTGTTATTGAAGAAATTGAAGTTTCGCCTAATTTGACTTATGAGCAACATCCTATTTGCAATCATTGCTACGGAGGTTAAACGCCTTCGTAATAAAGATGTTCCACTTGTGAAAGTTCAATGGTCCTCAAATCCTAAGGATTTCTCTTGGGAATCCAGAGAATTCATCGAGCGAACACATCCAGACTTACTCTATCGTGCTCCTTAAGGTGAACTTCTCATTTCAAAATTTCTTCTTTTGTGTTGTTATGCCTTAGTATGGTTGTTACTTTTTATTTTCCTCTTAATTATTGCGAGGACGTAATTTCTAAGGAGGGGAGTCTGTAACAACCCGCATATTTCACGATTATATATTTAAATGTTTTATTTAAATATAGCATCGTTAATCGGATTAAAGTCCGAAATATTACTTTTTGTAAACAGTCGAATTGGGACTCGAGACCACTTCCATTGAGTCCAAAATGGCATTTACAACTTTTTTGAGTATAAACATCGATATGTTTGGAGTTGAGTAGAATTTTGCTATTTTTCTATTTTGGGCTTTGGGTTTGGGTTTCAGCCCACTAACCCAACATAATACCCTAACTCCACCCCACTCCTCTTCATTCATTCATTCCATTTCATAACACTTTCAAGCTAAAGAAAAATGAGGGAAAGAAAGGGAAATTAAAATTCCTAAGCCCTAGTTCACTTAGGAAATTCAAGTTTTTGCTCTAAAATCAAGGAGAAGCTTAGGTAAGCATCCCCTGCTTCTTCTCCACCTCAATCTCTCTCCAATTTCAAAATTTTTCTATAACCTAACTTAGGAAATATTTGCTTATGATCTTAGATTGGAGCTTCTAGAGTTGAAGTTGAAGTGTGGTTGATCTTTCCTTTGTTTTAAAGCTTCTCACTTGTTGTTTTGGGTTTAAAAGTGAGTTTTTAACTCATATCTATGTCTATAGTTTTCATTGTTGTTAGGTATGAATTCCTAACATCTATTCACGTTCATTTGCTTTTGATTTGAATTGATTTGGTGAATTTTTCAAATTTTGGTGTTTTGAAGTCAAAATCTTTAAAGATCCTATCTCAGATATTTGGACGTGTTATTTGGGATGTATCGAAGAGCCTATAGGACTGGGTTGTCGCTTGGCATAAATCCCTAGCCTCCGTCGCTCGTCCGATTGCTTCCGAATCATTTTGGCTATCATTGGCCTAGGCAAATTGTTGCCCAGAAAAGGCAACCAGACGTCTGGTTGGAAGGTCCAGACGTTTGGTTTGGGCAGCAGATGAAAGAAAAAACGACAGAGACTTGGACCAGACGTCTGGTCCAAACCTACCAGATGTCTGGTTAGTTTTCAGACGTCTGGTTAGAGTTCAAACGTCTGGTGGGTTTCTGGAATATTTCCAGAACCCAAATCCAGACGTCTGGATGAAGCCCTGGACATCTGGAACTGCCAATTCTGCTTATTTTGGGTTGTTTTTGATTGGATTTCCAATTTTAATAGATTTTTGTCGATCCGGTTAGTCGTTATCACTTATTATCGACTTTGATGACTTCTTCCTTTGGATTTTTGGGAATATCCATTGATGGATTTGATATCGATTTTTATGGGTTTAATTCACATTGTCGTATGTGAATTTTTGGTGATTGATTGTTTTTACAATCATTTTTGTGATTTGTCACTTTAAAATACAAAGGTTTCGATACTAGTAGTAAATACTAAAACTCTTTCATTAAAACGATTTCGACACTATTTTAAATAAAAAGCTCACTTTTAAAACCGTTATTCCAATCTATTAGTATATACAAACCTTTACCTTATTCATACGAGAAATCCAATTAAACGACTTAGCAAAACAAGTGGTATGAAACACTTGTGTTTACTTCGTCGGTTAATTCTTAGACTTGTTCGATTGAACTCTTGTAACAATTTTCAAGTGGAAATCTACAATCTATTCGTAAATATTTAAGTTAAGCTAGTGGTTATGGGACATGAAGCCTAACTCATTTATTTACTAGCTTAGTGTAATTTACACTTATTGATCAATGATGATCATTTTATGGTTTAGACTAGCGATATGCGATGTCTCTTTGTCCGCGTGGGGGACTGTACCCCGTTCTATTGAGCTTCGTCTCATTTTTATAGGCTAGCGACCTACGGGCTTTATGGAGTTCGGTTCATCGGGCGTACCGTTATTGCACTACGTCGTTGTTCCGAATTATTTGAGTTTCAAGTTCATCGGGCGTACCGTTATTGCACTACGTCGTTGTTCCGAAATATTTGAGTTTTAGGTTCATCGGGCGTACCGTTATTGCATTACGTCGTTGTTCCAACTCATTTGAGTTTCAGGTTCCTCGGGTGTACCGTTATTGCACTATGCCGTTGCACCGGCTCTATGGTTAGCGACCATGGGATAGCGACCCGTTTGTGACACACGTGTTGGTGAGTTTTCATGTTCCCGTTTGTGATAGGCCTTCCCCTTTTTGTGATTTCTGGATTTCTAGTTGATGATTTCTAGAATTTGTGTTTCACCGATTTTTATGCGATTGGCATTGATATGTTTTGTCAATATTTGTGTTTTGGTGAATAATTTAAAGAATATGACATTCTTTTTAGTGTTTGAGAATATTTGAGATATTATATGATTTTTGTTGTTATCTGATGTATACTTGTCACAGTATGGCATTATCGTTATCATACGTTTTTGTCCTATCTCTTATCCTATTTCATTTTATATGATATTTATAGCTAGACTGATCCGTTTATTATTTTCTTCTTAAATAATACTCGGGTCAGACCGAGATATTTCAGGTGCTTCTGCTTGACTTCTTATTTGGAACCATCATCTGATTTTTGGCTAACTACTTTAGATTAGTAGTTTTTGCTTTTATACATTTGAGTTAGAGACTCCTTGATGTATACATATTATTTTGCTAGCACTTGTACCTATTCTTTTGTGATGTAGTGGATCTTGTATGACCACTACTTTGATGTACACTCCTATGTGTTATATTCATATCTGTTTCCGCCTTTGTGATATGAATATATGTGGCTGATTTGTGTTATGCTTATTTCTATATTTGTTTCCGAAGGCCACATAGCCACTGTGTGGTAGCTTTGAGTTTGTATTTGATATGTCGGATTTCCTCTTGAAACGAAATGCATGTCATACTATCTGACATATCGGTACTCGCATAAAGAAATTACACAGATGGTCGCTCCTCAACAGCCTTATTCTTCGTGCTAGTCGATGACATTACCCCGTAGTGTCCTTGGCTAGTGTGAGTATAGAGGTGGGGCGTCACAGTTGGCATTCCAAGTGGGATTTGCTAAGAGAAGAAAAATGTAATCGTGACCTCACAAGCCTCGCAACCCGGTAATGAATAAAATAGGGGATATGCTTCAGAGTTATGTGGTTCGTTACCATTAAGAGCATCATTCCTCGATCTAGAATTCATATTTATGGATTTGGTATGCATGCGCACAGAAAAGAGTGAGGCTATGGTCCGGTGCATCTATTTGCAACCTTGATACCCGGTGGATGATGTAATCCAGCTTGTCATGTTAGAGGGGCAGGCAAGTTCTGATTCGCAGGGGTCAAAAGGTTTTCGACCTTGATACATTGTCTAAAGATGCACTGTGGCAAGTGGTATTCTAGTAGCCTTGTCATTGATGGAAATTCATTCTCCAATACATGCCTTTATGAACTTAGTTATATAACTATTATGCTGGAATGCAAATTAATATAACCATTTTGGCTATGAGTAATATTTATTTTAAACCCTAGACATTACTATAACATCACAAGATTTATTATAAAATAGTTTGGCTATCGTAAGGTAAAAATCCATTTGTATTTATTCGCAACATGGTCTTATGAGATACATTATTTTTGAAAGGTTTTTATAACGTTACAAATCCATTTGATTTGTGTCTCTCACGCTGGTTTACCAGACTGATCATGGCGTTATTTTCTTATAATGCTCAAGTCATCACGAGCATAATTTTCTAGATTTAGCTGGACACTTTGGAGCTTTTAGGAGACGAGCTGGATGCTTCCAAGACGTATTCTCATATTTTCTTTTGTTTCCGCTACATTTGTTGTGTTGTATTTATTAGCAATTGTGAGGACGAGATGTTATAACTGTCCAGGCTAGTGATAGGTTAGTTACTTTGATTTATGTATGTATATCACAGTTTTTCTGTTGTAAAAATCATTGGTATATTATATAATACTCGTCATGTTGTGAGATTCTATTATGTTTTGTCTTTCTTTCACCTCAACAGTTTACTTTTTCGACACTTGGATGTTTAGCACATGAACACCGTAGATGTATTAGTATCGACTTTTGAGGGTCGAAAAAGTGGGTCGTTACAGCATCTCTATCCCAACATTCTCTATTATGATTAATGGTATTCCTAAAGGATTTATTAATAGCAACAGGGGCTTAAGACAAGGCAATCCCCTATCACCCTATCCTTTTGCAATTGCTATGGAATATTTCTTCCTCTAAATGAAACTTGCTTGTCATCATGGCTTATTTCAATCATTAT